>CM061257.1:45237500-50037500 GCA_030848825.1 Tadarida brasiliensis | reverse complement strand
CTTCAAAAGAAATGAATACTACAAACAGAAAATTATCCCTTTGTATTAACCACATAGTGGAAAATCAGAGGCAATCTGGTATATAAACGCAATGAAAAAAGTTTTAATTATGTACCAACATAGAGAAAAGAGTATAGAATAATAAGTGAAAGAGATTAAATATAATATTTTAGGTAAGTTGGGATATTTCTATGTAAAAAGTTAAATTTTTTTATAGGTAATATCTAAATTAACATCTGAATTATAAGATAGTGGATTGTGATTATAAGATAGTGGATGTGATTGTGGAGTGACTATTTTTCAGAATTTTCATTAATTATTCTACAATAGTGTTTGTAAAATTTAAAAAATAAAGTGTTCTCTAATTAAATAAAACACCAGAGAGGGAATCAGGAGTCCTAGAATCTGGCTCTGTTTTGTCATTTTAGCTCTACATGAGTTTGTTTTTCATATATAGTATGAAGGGATTCAACTACTGTTTTTCAAGTTGTGAGAGTCTATGAATCTATCTCCTGATTCAGATCTAGTTACCCAGTTCTCCAGTTAGCCCAGAAAGAAAACTGTCTACTTTGCTCTCCAAATTAGCCTATCTCCTCATCCTTCTAAAAGTCTGTTTCATTCACTTAATAATATTCGTTGACTCTCTACCATTGATAAAGTCATGTGCTAGTGCTTTGGAGGAGTGGGAGACAGTGGGTAGGGCCTAGATAAATACATAAAACAGTGTTTCTGAACTCAGGAAACTTTCTTCTTTGCCTGTTATGGAGGGGCAAGACACAGGTAAACATGTAATTAGAAAAGAGGAAAGATTATCACAGCTGGAAGCATCAGGGATACGACATTTGTGCTACATGTCAAAGCATGGGTACCTTTGGACATGTGGAGATGGGGATGGAGAGGATTAGGTACTTCAGATAAAGGAAACAGCATGAGCAAAGTTTGGAGCTAAGGAACTCTGAGGGCTGTGTGGAAACAGTTCTTTGCTTGGCTTTATGAGAACAGCATAGGCTGTATGAGAAGCAGAGTGTACTAGACTCATTAGGACCCGGGCCACCTGTATTGTTGTTAGGACCAGGGCCACCTGTATTTTCATTAGGACCAGGACCATCCTGTATTGTCATTAGGACCAGGGCCACCTGTATTGTCATTAGGACCAGGGCCATCCTGTATTGTCATTAGGACCAGGGCCACCTGTATTGTCATTAGGACCAGGGCCATCCTGTATTGTCATTAGGACCAGGGCCACCCTGTACTGCAACAGTCTGCACAACTGTGTACAGAAACAATGGGAACAGCTTTCTCAGTTGCTTGTCATGGACAGTAGAAGTTGCTCTATGTTTTGGGCTCAACAAAATAGCCAGCATGACATGGGAGGGATAGAGCCTCCATGGTGGAGTGAGGTAGTCAAATTGATTCCCCAAAAGTTGTGTGTGGAATGCAGCAGAAACCAACAAACCCATGTTATCCACTGAGGAAATACAGAGGTGCTGGAAGAGTCCGAGTCAGGATAAGAATTCTCTGTGCACAGGAATTATGCAATCAACAGAGAGTCAGGCCCAGGCCAGTTTGGTTCAGCGGTTAGAGAGTCGGCCTGTGGACCAGAGAGTCCTGGGTTCGGTTCCTGCTAGGTGCATGTACCTTGGGGTCATGTGGGTGGCAACCACTCGATGTGTCTCTCTCACATCAATGTTTCTCTCTCTCTCTCTTCGCCCCTTCTCCCTCCCGCTCTATCTGAAGATGAATGCAAAAAAGTGTCCTCGGGTGAGGATAAAAAATAAATAAAATTTTTAAAAAAGAGAGTCAGGACACATCAGTGGGACACAGCCCATTTCTCTAAAAGGCCAGATGAAATTGGTTTTAGCCTGAGGAACCAGGCCTGCCCCATCATTGCATGGCAGAGAGGCTCTTAGAGGACTGCATTTGCCACAAAGTTTTGATTAATCAAAGCATGAAGTGATTGTGAGATTGTGAATTCACAAGTGTTAAAGTTCTGTCTATCCCCTCCCCTCCCACTATGAAGAATATCATAGCTCTGGCCGGTTTGGCTCAGCGGTTAGAGCGTCAGACCATAGACCAATGAGTTGCAGGTTCGATTCCGGTGAAGGGCATGTACCTTGGTTGCAGTTTGTCCCCGGCCCTGGTCAGGTTGTGTGGGAGGCAATCAGTCAATGTGTCCCTCTCAAATCGATGTTTCTGTCTCTTTCTACCCTTCCCTCCTTCCCTCCCACTCTATCTGAAGATAAATAGAACAAAAATATATCCTCGGGTGAGGATTTTTAAAAAAGAGTATCATGGCAGTTATAGGAAAGAAACTACATCTATGGTGTACATCTTGAGTATAGTATGTAAATATGTGACCCTGCAATAGAGATTTAAATCCTGGTGGCTTGATTTACTAGTATATAGTCACAAAGAAATAACTAAACTTCTTTAAATATCCTTTTCCTTAAAACTGGATAATATCCCTTTAAATGGGAAAATTTCAAGAATTACTTTTGAAAATCATTAATAAATATTAATGCTAGCCTTACAATATGTCATGTACTATGCCAGACCATTTATAATCATTATTTCCATTTAATCCTGACAAGAGCCCTAAGCAAGATCCTTTTTTTACCCTATTTTTACAGATGAAAAACCAGCATAGAGCAATAATTCTCAGATTTTAATGGAGAATGGTTTTTTAAGTGCGGATTCTGACTCAGTAGTTCTGGGGTGGAACTGAGAGTCTGCATTTCTAACAAGCTTCCAGGTGATGCTGCTGGCCCAGGGACCACACTGTAGTAGCAAGATCTTACAGAAGTTAGTAATTAACCAAGGTCACACAGTTAGTTAGTGACGGGACAGTGTTAGACCCCAAATCTGTCTGTGTCCTGAGTCTTTGTGATTATCCATTATGCCATGCTAACTCTACATAAATAAAAGAGAAATTCATTTACATGGTTAAAGCCCAGGGGGCAGGGAGAGGGTGTTGACCAACAGCATGGAAGCTAATCAAGGCCTGATCATAAATGTTTGGGTGTGCTAAGACTTGGAACTTGTCTAAGCAATGGGGAGGTTAAGGACCTACAACACATTAATTTATTTTCTTTTACAGAGGCAATGGTAAAAAGAGTCAATCAAAGTAATTTCTAAACAAAATATATTTAACTTTTTTTATATGTTGCTACAATGCTTTGCTGAATACTATGGAATGATGTTGATAAATCAAAGAATGATATCTTTAGATTTGTTTCCCTCTTAACCTCTCTTTTGTGCTGAATGGAATATCAGAAAGGAATTGCTAAGTTATTTCTAGTTACATGCCTGGTTTCTATTTCAGCAGCTCATTCTTACATTTCAGCTACTGCCTTAAAAAAAATTATGGTTTACCAAACTCCAGTAACAGTTATGTGACAGATAAAATTAAATCCACTGCTTCTGGAAAAACAGACCATCATGTATGGTGAATGCTTAGGAAATAAAAACCTTAAATTTCTTGGAAAGATGATATTCAGAACTATAAAAAGCATACAGTGAGAAGTATTTTTTCATTCAATACATTTTATTAATTCTAAAATATCTATATTTCTGGGTTTTTTGAAGTACCCAAAACATTTGAAAATTTAGCTTAATCCATTGCATGCAAGAATGGATTTATGTTGTCAATTTAGACTGTAAAATGTTCTAATCATCCAAAATGACTAAATCCATTTATCAGCCCCCTGACAGAAAAAAATGGTTCCCTTTAGAGTAAAGGTCAAAACTTGTCACTATCAAAAGTTTTTAAGCCTTTACTCACAATGACTAATTAAATAAAGTCTGGAACAAAAAGTAGTCCAAAGACAAATGAAATGCTATTGAACTCAGAGGTGATGATGACCAATAATCTAGGAAGGCAAAGGTCAGATTCTAGTAGTTAGCATTACAATAACTCTCACTTTTAAAAATTTGCATAGTGAAGTTTCCAAATAGCAGATCATTTGGAAAAATTTAAAAATATTTTTTTTCCTTTATTGATTTTAGAGAGAGAGGAAATGAGAGGGAGAGAGAAATAGAAATATCGATTGGCCAACTCCTGCATGCCCCTCACTGGGGATGGGGCCCACAACCTGGGCGTGTGCCCTGACCTGGAATTGAACTGGCGACCTCTTGGTTCATGGGTCGACATTCAGCCACTGAGCCACACCGGCCGGACTGCAAAAACTTTAAAAATGAGATTACTGGGGATGGGACCTTGGAAATTAGTGATTTGAATGATTAGCCAAATTCCCAGAAGTTTTGGAACCTCTGAAGACCTTTTTACATCTGTCTAATTAGAGCCTCCCAATAACTCTGGGAAGTCATCAGGACAGGCATCCATATTATATGAATGGGACCTCCAAGACACTCAGAAAGTCAACCAAGTTCACACAGCAGACCACAATTTGGAAAGGAAATAGAAGAAATCTTTTAGTTCCAGAACTAATGCTTTTCCCTTAACATTTTAAACTGCCTACTAAGTTATTTGTTAAACAAATTTCCTAATGTAGAAACCTGAGGGAATAGGGAAATGGAAAAAATATATAATCAATGATATAATCAGTAATTGATATATTATTATTTGTATTTGATTTGATTGCAATTGATTTGAGATATATTTCTTGAAACCGTAGAGTAGAAAAAAAATTAACTTCTATAAAAAGACCACACCTTGAATAACTTAAATTACTCTCTGCATCTTTACAGTGTGTCTTACACCCTGGGTTATCTACAACTTTGATGATTTGTGTTGTCTTTCCTCCCATGCTTTGAGGACTATGGCTTGGAAGCTGGGATGGGTTGGGCTAACTGGGCATTTGTGGGTCCCTATGTCTGAGGCTATCTGAAGAGAAGGAGTCTTACCCAAACTTTTACTACACCAAATCCCAGGGAAAGAACACAATTGAGAAGAGCAGTTATTGGGATTCATTGCGGGAAACTATGTGGGCAAGGGATTTTCTTTAGTTTTTGGTGAAAGAACTGCATTAAATAAGAGACAATGAAAATGGAAAAGGGGGGGTGTAGGATACCTGATGTAGGTACACACTGCAGGAACTGGCGATTGAGGCCAAGGTGATTCCTGTACTAGTTTTAGTAACTAAGGATGCTAATACCATTAACATCGACAAGAGTCCACAAGAAGATGTATATCCTGGAGACTATGTGGATTCAGTTTTAGACGTGTTGAATTTCATGGGAATTCAGGATAACCAAATAGTGATACCAAGCAGTTAAAATATGAAATTGGAGAAATAGATTGTTTTACTCAAAATTAATATCCAAGGACCTAAGCCTAAGAATCTCACTTGTACACTTTGTGCATACATCTATACAACTATACCTGGGATGTCCCTATTCCAACTTGTGGGTTCATGTATAGACTTACTCTTACCAAGTATTTCCAATTTCAGAAATTATCTGCTGAGTTTGGGTCCACCTGATCTACAAAGCCATGCAAAAGTTATTTATTTTGTTAATTCAGTAGACTTAGTATCTATTTCAGGATTACCACATGTATTTCAAGCATATATACATGTGAATAAAGAATGATGATTGGCCCTGGTCGGTTTGGCTCAGCGGTTGGAGCATTGGCCTGCGGACCGGAGAGTCCTGGGTTCAGTTCCTGCTAAGGGCACATACCTCGGTTGCAGTTTGTCCCTGGCCCTGGCTGGGGTCGTGTGGGTGGCAACCACTCGATGTGTCTCTCTCATGTCGCTGTTTTTCTCTCTCTCTTCCTCCCTATCTCCTTCCTGCTCTATCTGAAGATAAATGCAAAAATGTCCTCGGGTGAGGATTACAAAAAAAAAGTAAATTAAAAAAAAAAAAAAGAGTAGTGATTGTCCAGGGGTTTGTAGATTAATAGATTTTTTTTTTTTTAATCCTCACCCGAGGACATTTTTCCATTTATCTTCAGATAGAGTGGGAAGGGGAGAGGGAGAGAGAGAGAGAGAAAAAAAAAAAAACATCGATGTGAGAGAGACACATCAACTGGTTGCCTCCCACATAATCCCGACCAGGGCCGGGGACAAACCACAACCGATGTATGTGCCCTTGACCAGAATTGAACCCATGACTCTAACCGCTGAGCCAAACTGGCCAGGGTGATTAATAGATTTTTTAAAGATTGAAATTAGTTCTTAACCAGATGGCTTGTTACTATAACCAATAATTTTGGCATTATTTGAGGGACAGGGGGTTATTAGCGCATCAAATCTTGGTTTTAAAAATTGATACTGTGAACTAAATATTTGTTTTGATTTTGTTGCTTTTATCCCTGAAATCTAGCAAAGTGCCATATCATAGCATCCCAATGAATATTTAATAAATGACTGAGAAAATGTGCAAAGATATCTGATTTTTATTAGTCTCAAAGTTATTTTGAGAAAGTAACAGAAATTGGTAGGGTGATAACAGGAAAGCCAACAAACCATCTTCTTGAGCTGGTCAATATCACTCATTCAATAAGTATTTACTGTGCATTTACTGGATTTCCAGCGCACAGCAAGAACAAAGTCCCTCCTCCAGCACTCAGAAGCAGGTAAATGAATAATTTTATTCCTGTAATAGCTACTATAATAGAGGCTACTACGCTACTGTAGGAGTTTAACAAAATGTCCTAAATCCTCCTTCAGGAGTCCAGGCAAGACATTACAGCTGTTTGTTACTAGAGCACTTATCTCATTAAATATTACTGAAGTGTAAGAAAATATCAGGTAAATCCTTGGACAGAAAGAGGGTATTCCAAGAAGACAGAACAATATATTTGCAGGTGCGGGGGGGCGGGGGAGCGGGAAGGCCCAAAGTTAATGTTTATTAAATGCTAAACAAATGTCAGGAATTTTGCAAAGTGCATTATCTTACTTGCTCCTCACAACAATTCTTTATATTTCTTCATTTGTAGCTGAGAATATGTAGTCTTAGAGAAGGTAAGTAACTTCCTTAAAACCACACAATTAACAACAGAATTTGAAATGAAATCAGACTGAGCAAGTAGGCCACATGCTTAACCATTAAACCATTCCACGCCTGCATCAGAATAACTGTAAGCAGTTCAGCGTAGCTGGGTTCCAGTGTGTGGGCATTAGGTGGTACAGAAGAGACTGGAAAGCCAGATTAGGGCAGATGACAAAGAGCTGAGAGTGCTAAGAATGTGGAGATTGTTTCTGAAGGTAACAGGAAGGCACTGGAAATTTAAGCAGTGTAATGACATGCTTGGATTGGTATTTTAGAATGATTGGTTCCTATCCAATCACTGCATTGGCAAGAGAGCAAGCATGGGGGATTGCCTCAAAAAACAATGCTGAAAATCAAAATAACTGAATTACAGAGTGGGCAGTCTAAATTGAGAGATAATGGAAGACTGTATGGATATTTAGGTTGTAGAATCAATAGAACTTTGAGATTCATTAGATGCAAAATATTAGAAAATAAGAAGCTTTGAAGATGCCTCAAGTGTTTTTGCCTTGGTCAATGGGTATTTCGGGGTGCTATTCACCAAAATGTAAAACATCCCAGAAGGACCATGTTTTACCAGAAGAAAATGATCTCTGTACTAAACATGTTGTTTTCAAAGTGAAAAATATCAAATAGACAACTGGCTACAGTATGCTTTCTGACTTATTCCCCACTTCTTTGCATTCTCATTTCTCATCACTCTTTGATGTTTGTGCTCCAGCCACTCTGAACTCCATACTTGTGCTTCTTAAGCAGGCCCTGTGTTTTCAGTCTTGGGTATTTGCATGTGCTGCTCTATCATCTTGGACTTCCCTGAAAAAGGATGACCTCTCTTGTGTCTTTTTAGTACTTTGTGCATACAGTATTAAAATTTATCACATATCCTTGTTCTTATGCATGCACCTGTCTGCTTCCTTCATTAAATATAAGTGCAAAATTAAGTGGGTCCTGATTTAATCACTTTTGAAAACCTAGCATTTAGAATTATTGTTGGCATAAAGCAGGTGTTGAACATGTTGGATGAGCTAACAAATGCTTTAGGAAGTCGAGACTGGAGAGATGGATGTCATTAGTATATAGTTACTTTGATAAAAGTAGTATTTGTTATAAAAGCAATTGAGCATCATAGTTAAGGGCATAACTCTGGAGCAAGACAACCTGAATTTGACTCTTATTTCCATTACCTTTGTGGACAGTGGACAAGCTCCTTAACTTCTCTGTTATTTGGTTTCCTTATCTGTAATATGGAGATAAACTATTACCTCTTCTTAAAGTATGTGTGACCATTAAATACGTTAGTATGTTTAATGTATAACAATGTCTGGTACACTATAAAACTCAAATATTAGCTATTAATTTCCTGATTGATCATGATGGGTTTTAGTCACAAGGCAGATATTAGTCACAAATTTCACTTTCTCCCTCTCTCCCAAGATTAGATCTCCCTTTACTTAGGATCTAAGAAAAGAAAAGTCATACACTAACGATGAATAATGCTCTTCACCACCGGGCTCTGAGAGAAGTAGGATTTAGGTTCCTTTCATTTAGCTGAAATGGTTGTCATTATAGAGTGAAGAGTATCCCATTAGTCTTCATAGTAGTCTACCAGAGAGCTGCATGATGAATATATCTCTATATTCCTCCTTTAAAATGTACTGAAGCAAGAGATATTTGAATCAATTATATAATTTAAAAAATCACAATGCAAAATAGGTAATAAATCTGGGTTTAGTTCAAAATAAGTGTTTTATTTCTGAACTCTTGCTTTCTTATTTTCCTACTGATCACCAAAAATAAAAGTTCTCAGCAGACTCGAATAAGATCGATATCATTTATAAAAGATATATTATTACATGTGCTGTGTCATAATTTAATTTGTTATAATTAAAGAAGATGTGAGTATTTATGTTTAATGTTCCCAATAATATGCAATGAAAAAAATTGGACTTTTAAAATACTTTAAAAACAGTGATCTAATATTTCTCTTTTTGTATGTTTTTAACAATAGATATGGGCTATAAGAATAGAAAGTTAAGAAATTTTAATTCAGTTAGAATTAGATTGCGGTTTTAATATATTCATTAAAGAAGTGATTTATTCATAGCTAACTTATATATAATTTCATATACAGTGCCCCCTGACCTATTCATTTAGTAATAGTCTTCTGACTGATTCAGTAATAAATGAAGGTATCAAGATGTTCTATTAAAATATGGCTCAACTCCAAATTATTAATACCTTTAATTGTATTCTGTATCTAAATTCTGTGCACTTATTGAATGTATTTATTATTTTGACACTTTTAGTGATATATAAGTACAAAAATAATTTTTTTTATCCTCACCCAAGGACATTTTTGCATTTATCTTCAGATAGAGTGGGAGGGAGAGAGGGAGGAAGAGAGAGAGAAAAACATCGATGTGAGAGAGACACATCAAATAGTTGCCACCCACACGACCCCAACTGGGGCCAGGGACAAACCGCAACCAAGGTATGTGCCCTTAGCGTGAACTGAACCCAGGACTCTCCAGTCTGCGGGCCAACACTCTAACTGCTGAGCCAAACCGGCCAGGGCATGAAAATTATTTTTAAAATAACACATTGGTCCATTTTTACTATATAGGACAGGAAAACAGACGATTAGTTGGTCAAACTATTTATACTCTACATTTTTTTTGTAAATAACAAATCAATTCTCAAAAGTTCTAAAGAATTAGGCAAATGTAAATATTCTCAATTTGGAGAAGAAAAAATGTAGTTAAAATATTCTATCTAAAAAGAGAGATCCATGTCTCAAAGTTCTAGATTTTTCAGATGGATGTTTCTAATATTAGATGATTACATTAGCATTACAAATGGACTATTACAGCAATATTCACTAAAATCTATCTATCAATCTATCTATATACACACAATTCATATTGATTATGAAATTGTCATCACTATACCACTTGTCTCAATTTATTTGCTATAATGTTTAAAATCTGAGAGCTATTTCAAAGGGGACTTTGCTCAAAGTTGTTTCTTTCACCCCAAAAAGGAATATCCTCTGAATAATGTAATGGTCTTGGGTTTCCCAATGGAAAAAAATTGATGACTTTTTAATGTACAAGTACTATCCAACAATCAGAGTGTCAAATGGGCACAAGGAGAACTGTCCTTCATTTGCACAAGAAAGAATATAATTGGTAGAAAGAACAAAAAAGCTCCCTCTAAGGGCTGATTCTTGAAATATGTAAAGGTAATTTAGATGAAATGATGACATCAAAGACAAACATGAGAGCTAGTGGGGGACAAAAAAGGCTGGCAATAGCCTCTTTGACCCAGTGTCCTAAAGTATTATTATATTCTGTGAAAGCATCTGTTCATTATTAACCAAAAGTTAAAAAATTAATGAGCATCGCCCTGGCTGGTTTTGCTCAGTGGTTAGAGCATTGGCCAGCAGACCAATGAGTCGCAGGTTCGATTCTGGTCAAGAGCACGTACCTCAGTTGCAGTTCAGTTGCGGTTTGTACCTGGCCCTGGTCGGGGTTGATATGCCCCTTTCACGTCGATGTTTTTCTCTCTACCCTTCCCTCCCTCCCACTCTATCTGAAGATAAATAGAAAAATATCCTCAGGTGAGGATTAAAAAAAATTGTGAACATCAACACTCCTTATAATTAGAAAAGGGCATGATTTAAAGCGGTGACACATGCCTTGCCTTCTTCATAATCTTCAAGAAGTAAAAAAGGAAAATCAGAGAAAAGCATATGTGAGTTTCCTTTTGGGGGAGTCTTGTGAATTGGATATTCTAAAATACTCTCTCCACTTAAAAAGAGTATCAATGATGAGTCTAATATAATAACTCTGTTTTGAAATGCCAATTTGAGAGTATAAGAGAATAGGGAAATCCCGGGGATCAACAATGAAGAGGATGGCAAACATAACTGGAGCCACGAGTCTCCTGAGAGCCCTCACCAGTACTAGTCCTTGCATCTTACTGACCACAAACAGAACAAGAGACATGGGCACACAACCATGCACATACGTTGAAACTGGAAATCACTGAAGCCAGGATCCTGGAAAAGTTTTAAAAAGTTATTCCTTGAATAAAAGGGGTAAGGGGAGAGTCCAGGAAAAAGTGGCATTAGCAGAAGTCAGGGAAAGGTGTCTGTCTAAGCCTGTGCTCTGAAGAGAGAAATGATTCCCTTGAGAAATTAAAACCATAATTGTATCCTTTGGACAGGTTTAGTATTTGAACATGTGCTCTCTGTTTGGTTCTATACACATAAACTAATCAATTAATTGATGAGAGTTAAGAGTAATAGCACTGTGGAGTTGAAGGAGGAAGTGAAAACAAAGGTCTCTCTAAAACCAGACCTTGCAGTACCCCCTAGATTAACATCAGCCAAACAAAAGCTCGCAGCCTAAGATTTTAGTAAACAAGGATGGAGTCACCAAATGAGACTTGGAAGAAACAACTTTCAGACCATCAGTATCTCAAATACTTTCTGATATTGGAATTACTGGAAACCCGAAATAAAAATATGTGCCATAAATATTTAATGAAATAAAACAGAGTACCCAAAATACAAGCAAGACTTTCTTGATGAAGGTAACTGTGCCTCAGTGTACACCTTCGTTTAAGCCCCTTACCTCCTCGAGGACCAGCACCTTGAACAGCACTGCTCTGGACACCACAGCACTTAGATGTGCCCGGCACGTTGTACCTGATCAGTAGGTATTTGCGGAATGAGAACTTTGACTCAATGCCCAGCTGTAACATGCAAAATTTAACAGTAGGTGTTTTCAATTTACATCAACATTTCATTACTATTACTACCTAATGCACCTGGCAACTAAGGTTGTTAGAATCCTTTGAGAGGTACAAAACATACCCTCAAAAGGAATATTGCATTCAAAACATGAATAATTCGTCTGACTGAAAGCTATTTATTCCCCAAACTAACGATGGCATACTCACTGTGGCAGACTTGTTATGCTTTCTTTAACTGACAGTTTTAATAAATGCTAAGAAGCTAAAGACCATCCCATCCTTCTCCCTAATTTTAGAAGATTAAGTTGTGTAATCCTAGGTTGTAATTCCACTATTGTTTATAGTGAAATGGCTGAGAAATTGATCCTCATTGCAAATGCATGAGCAATAGATCTGAGACAGCTGTTTCACCTGAGCCTTTTATATTTGTGCTATTGTGTTCTTGTTTTTTATCACCTATGTATATGAGGAACATGGGACAAATTCTACCGGATGAGTACATAATTGTTCTTCTAGTTCCTTTCCAGGAGAGGGAACTCTGAGGTTTTAAACATTGCATTATTCTGATTTCCCATTTTACACTGTGGAGTATAATGACTATTTCTAATTTGCAGGAAAATAATAAGAGAGCTTTTGCTTATTTATGACTTTTTAGAATTTGAGTTAGAGAAAGCCATAACTACTTTTAGTGCAAAGGGATAGTGGTATAAGCCACACACATACTGTGATTCATTTACATTAAATTAGAGAAGTAGCTCACCACCAAGATGAGCACAAATAATTCTCTAGAGCAGACTGAGGACAGCCATCCTGTTGCTCAGGAAGTAGCGCTACCTTTTATTTTACAGACGTCCAATATATAGGCTTTAAATCAATAGAGCACCTATACTCCCTAAATGGGAACTGCACACAGTGACTTCCATCCAGAGAGTACCGTCCGAAAAGGGGATGAGCAAGAGCAACTTTATAATGGAGAAAACTGACAAATTCTTCACCCAGGTGACCAAGGTCAGCATCAATAGTGATCAATCATGTCGATAACATGTACCCTTGATATGAGGTGATATCAATGACATTTGACCTTTGCAGTCTTCCTCCTCAATATTCAATCATATCAGGAGAAAAATATCAGATAAATACCTATAGAGGGACATTCTCCAAAATACCTGTGATACTTCTGCCGGTGCCTCCCATGGACTAAACCAACTAGAAGCCAGGAGGCGGGGGAGCATGGAAGCCAGGGAAATGTGATTATTTGGGATAGAGAATATAGGAGGGAAAGGGCAAAAATGGATCTGAGTGCAAAGATGCATATAATAAATGCTCCAATATTTCCTTTAATCCAATCTTTTATATATTATACTGAAAATGAGAATGCTATTTTAAAAAATCTATAATCTTTTTTTCTGCTCTAAATGAGAAGAAGTCAGTATGTATTTGCTTCTAGGGGACTTTAATTGGTGTTTAGTAATCTCTTTCATTTTTACTCACTCCCTTCTCACTCTCATTTTCTTTAAAAAAAAGTAATACATTTTCACTTAATATTCAGAATTAGCATGTCTTTTCATAATCAGTTTTACTTCATATGCTTTATTTTCTTGAACCAACTGTAATATTTCTCAAATTATTTTTACTCAAAAGAGCCTTATCATCTAATTGTGTAAAACAAATGTCAAAAGATTTGTTAGCTTAATATGATCATAATAAAACATTTTGAAAAATCCCTACTGTTTTGCTATTTTATTGAAATAGGGGAAAACAGACTAGCTTTTAGTGATCAGAGACCAGTTGAATATTCTGAATTTTCCATTATGGCCAAACATATTGCATGTCTGGGATTAAGCAGCATTTTGAAAGGGAAAGAGTGTCAGTGATTTTCATGAGTGCGGCACTTCAGAAAAAATCAGATACATAAAGGTTTTTGAGGTTTCTTTAAAGTGACCAGATGTTCCGGTTTTGCGAATTTTTAACTTTCATAAAGTTGAGGAAATTGCACTACTATCCATGGACTCTCTCGGTCAAGCTTTAGCTGAGAGACCGAGTGAGTCATGCTGTGATCCTCCGTATCGAAAACAAGACATGATACTTAGAGAAAGAGGCTCCTTCCTGCAGCGTTTGATGGCCTCTTACTTTCCCAGAATTCTTGTTGGAAGCCCTTTCTTGGAGGTCTCTCAATAGTAGGAATTCCTTATGCCCAAGAAAATAGAAGATAAAGTTAACTCTAGGGAACTATAGTTAAAAGAAAATCAACACTGATATCATCAGCTTATACTACAAAGCTACTGTAATCAAAACAGCCTGGTACTGGCACAAGAACAGGCATATAGACCAGTGGAACAGAACAGAGAATCCAGAAATTGACCCAAGACATTATGCTCAATTAATATTTGACAAAGGTGGCAAGAGCATACAATGGAGTAAAGACAGCCTCTTTAATAAATGGTGTTGGGAAAATTGAACAGCTACATGCAAAAAATGAAACTAGACCATCAACTTACACCATACACAAGAATAAAGTCAAAATGGATAAAAGACTTAAATGTGACTCGTGAATCCATAAAAATCCTAGAAGAAAATGTAGGCAACAAAATTTTGGACATCATACGCAGTAGAATCTTCACTGACACATCACCTAAGGCAACAGAAACAAAGGGAAAAATAAACACATGGGACTACATCAAACTCAAAAGCTTCTGCACAGCAAAAGAAACAACCATCAAAACAGATAGGGAACCCACTGTATGGGAGAGCATAATTGCCAATGATACATCAGATAAGGGGTTAATTTCCAAAATATACAGAGTGCTCATACAACTCAACAAAAGGAAGACAAAGAACCCAATTAAAAAATGGGCAGAGGAACTAAATAGACACCTCTCCAAACAGGACATACAAATGGCTAAGAGACATATGAAGAAATGCTCAACATCATTAATCATCAGAGAGATGCAAATTAAAACAACAATGACGTATCACCTCACACCTGTCAGAATTGCCACCATCCACAAATCATCGAACAACAAGTGTTGGAGAGGGTGTGGAGAAAATGGGACTCTAGTACACTGCTGGTGGGAATGCAGACTGGTGCAGCCACTGTGGAAAACACTATGGTGTTACCTCAAAAAATTAAAAATTGAATTGCCATTTGACCCAGTGATCCCACTTCTAGGAATATACCCTAAGAAGCCTGAAACACCAATCAGAAAAAATACATGTACCCCCATGTTCATAGCAGCACTATTTACAATAGCTAAGATCTGGAAACAGCCCATGTGTCCATCAGTGGATGAATGGATAAAAAAGCTGGGGTACATATACACAATGGAGTACTATGCAGCTGTAAGAAAGAAAGATCTCTTATCCTTTGAGAAGACATGGAGGGACCTCGAGAGTATTATCCTAAGCGAAACAAGCCAAGCAGAGAAAGACAAATATCACATGATCTCACTTATTTGTGGAATATAATGAACATAACAGTCTGATGAACAGGGTAGACCCAGAGATGTGGAAGTAGGGTATAAACTGACACCCCTCAGAAGAGGGGGTGGGGGGGAGGGAAGAGATAAACCACAGAACTTATGCGCATGTATGCATAAGTGATGGACATGGACAACAAAGCTGGGGACAGGGTAGGGGGATGGGGAGGAGGGTGTCAATGGGGAAAAAAGGAGAAACATCTGTAACAAAAATAAATTAATAAAAAAAGAAAGAAAATCAACACTGATATCAAATTAAAGTTTTAAAATATACAAAAATAGGCAGATGACTTTCAGTCCAACAAGAGCTGAATGGTACAATAGATAGATAAATAGATGATAGATAGATAGATAGATAGATAGATAGATAGATAGATAGATAGATGATAGATTTTTTTAAAATTCAGATCATTGTGTTAGGCATCCATGAGCTGAAACACAAATTTTATGGTATGTCTTTTCCCCCCAGGAGGCTGTAAATATAGCAGTGACAACAAGATGCTGACTACAACGCTTCACTTTCAGAACTAATTCCAGCACCACCAGGGATGTCATCATTACTTTGAAATATGCCATGGCCAATTTAACAACATGATTTAAACAGAATGGCTGTGCATCAGAAAATTTAAAGAAAATAAATGCACTTTACTGTCATATCCAGGGCAGCGGTGACGAAGCGCTCAGGGAAGAGTGGGGGAAGGGTGCACAGTAGCTGAGGGGCGTGGCCTGCAGGGGGAGCCTTGAGAGGGAAAGCAGATGGAGACCCTGAAACTGCTCACTGGTGGTGAGAGCTTCACCCTCCACTACCAGCCATGGGCAAGATCAGTATGTAGACCAAATGCTTTCCCTAGTGGAAAACTTCATCTTCTTTGTACACAAAGTAGTGACTTTTTCACTCCATGTTCCCCAAATTCCAAGAAGAATGTCATCATCACACAAACTAAAGATATATTAAATGTTCTAGCTGGAAGATACTTCTCTTTTCCAAACCTCTATAGAGTGTTGAGTCTCTTCAGTTTTTCCTTCTTCCCCACTAACTGCTTCCAGCCGAATCTACCTGAAAACACAAGCAAGCAAACAAACACTGTTTACATACCATGCAAAACACCCAGGCTTAGAGAAAGAAAACAACAACAATTCTTTCCATCTGTGTTATATGGAGCATATGTTACTTTTTTTTTTTTTTTTAATCCTCACTGGAGGATATTTTCCCATTGATTTTTTAGATAGAGTGGGAAGGAGGAAGGGAGGGAGAAAGAGAGAGACAACGGTGTGAGAGACACATCGATCGGTTGCCTCCCGCGTGACCCCGACAGGGGCTGGGGATCAAACCTGCAACCGAGTTATGTGCTCTTTGGTCAGGGGGCTGATGCTCTAAACATTGGGCCAAACCAGCCAGGGCATATGTTATATTTTTGTCTTCTCTTTCTGGACACTAGGATTGTGATTGCATTGTTGGTTGAGGTCAGGTTCAGACTGTTCGTACAGTCATCAGCAACTTCTTGTCTCAGAGGTGAGGAAAAAAGCCCTGGATGGATACTGTGGAAGGGAATGAGCAGAACAGGGTTTTGAGAGTTTGGGAACTGGAATCTACCCGAAAGCAGGAACCAGGGGCCATTATCTGAAAGAACAGGAGATGGCGTGCCTTGATGGTAGAACTAAACCAGAAGCAGCACAGGAGAGTGAGAATCCAAATACAGTCAAGGTCAGTGGCCAGAGAGAAAAGGCAGGAAGCAGGGATTAAAGTCAGTGAGTTCATTAAAACCACGAATCCACAACCATCTCAAGCAAAAGTAATAAAGATCCAAACTTCATGTCATAGGCAGGAGGTAGGGGGAAGCAGCAGGCACCCTGAGCAAGACTGGCAGGCGAGAAATGGTGGGAGGCCAAAGAAATCTGAGTACTTGTCTCAAACAATCTGTGCACTTGAGGTTTGCTTTTATGATAGGCAAGTGCAGTGGTTCTCCAAGTGTGGCCCCTAGACTAGTAGCAATGGGATCACCGGGGACTAATTAGGAAAGTAAATTCTTGGGCCCATCCCAGACCTACTCAATCAGAGCAGAACTAGGTTCTGCTCCGTCTATGCTGCAACCAATCCTCTAGGAGATCCCGATGCTCATTAAAATTTGAGAACCACTGGACTAGCAGGGAAGTTTAAAAGCTGGAGGCCCAGTGGGCTGTAAAAAGCCTGAAGAGATTCTTTACTTGGAAGTTTGATTTTGATAATTTCACATTACAGAACAGCAAGTTCTATTTATTAAAAATGCCTTCCAGATAGCTGTATTTGTCCCTTCCAATCTGTTCGCCACCCTTTCCTGCCCTGCTCTGTGCCCCTGAGCATCCTGTGGGCTGCATCAAAGGGCTCCCTGCCTCTCTGGCTTCTCTTGGATCCAACTCACAGAGATCTCAGCAGGAGTATGTGGAGAAAAGATGACAAGGTCAGTTTATTTCCCTGGTTCGCTCCCTGTGGGGTTGCCTTGTGTGCTTGTGTCCTTTGATCAAGGCCATTTCTCCTCTCAAGGTGTTCTGTCTCCAAGATTCTCTTCTTCCAGATCCGATCAACAGCTCCCTCCCATGTCCCTCTGGGCTGGTGGTGGCAGCTTTAGTGCTACTGTCTCCGAGTAACTTTACTATCACCTGTGGTTCCCCTACAACTCAGCCACACCTTTACAGAGTAAGCTTTTTAAGTAAACTCCTCTGGCAACAAAGTCTCCACAAGTTAACCAAACTAAAGTGTTCCATATATTTTTTTATTTCCATCTACATAAGATTTATGTACCTTCTCAGATTCCCTAAACCCTCTACTGCTTGCTCTCTCTGACTCAGTTGCCTCCACACCCACCCAACCAACCCCAAGATGGGATCTCAGCTGCCTATGACCAACCAATCCTTTACCCTGGGAGTTTGGGGCTTTTTCCCTTGCTCTCTAGTACAGTCATGCTGACCAGAGTTTCCGATTTCTGCCACCATCTGGGCTTGAATGACACATGACCCACAGAGACTGTGATCTGGCATTCCAAACAACCACAGAAGGGACCAAATGATGAAATGAAGCCCAGAAAGTAAAGGTAGTTGACCAGTGGGAAATAGACAGGAGAGAGAGAGGCAGATCAGTTCTCTCTCTGCTATGGACTGCTCTGATGTGTGTTTTTTCCTTGCAGCCACTGAGAAGTCTCCCAGGACAAGCACATGTACCTCCAAGAAATATGCTGTGTCTCTTTTTAGCTCCTAGTAAAGTGGCAGACAGAACGGTCAAGTGCACTTCCTAAGGCTTCTCATTTTTCTTTGCCTCATTTTCACTTTTTCCAATTTTGCTGCTTTGAGTTTGCAAAGTTCAAAATAAGGCACAGCACTTTTATCCTAGCCCTGGGCCCTGCGAGGCAGAGACGCACGACAAATGGCAACCCAATCGTAAATATAGAGACTATTAAGTAAAATAGCATATAAACCAAAGTTGCCAGGTGATAATATCCAATCTTTCCTGACTAGTACTGACTCTGCCAGATGAGGCTGAGGACTGTCACCTTGGCCCCATTCACTTTCCCGATCACTGTCCTGTGCTCCTCACTACCCATCTTCCCCTGTGCGCCCTATCATCTTTACTGGGAATAGATGTTTCCTTGGTTTCAGGTATTTATATTAATTACAGTGTATTCTCAATCTCTTCATATTTATTTAAAATCCATACACTCAATTTGTTCATTGAATTAATGAAGTAAAGTAAAAGTTGCAGCCACTTCAGATTTAGGGCATGTTAGAGTCACATTGTTGCCAAAAGTCTTCAGGGGAATTCTAATCTCTAGATTGTATACTATTATTTTGTAAACCATCATTCAAAAGAAAGTATAAAGGAAGAAATTATGTAATAAAGTTGTACATTTTGAAGACTAAAATGCTGAGAAAAGTTGATACAGTTCATTGCAGTAGCTGCATAAACAGTGGTAACCAGGACACATGATTATTCTGTTGTTGCTGCTGCCACTGTTGTTATTTTTCAAACCAATATCTAAAGCTTAAAAAAAAAATCTAGAGAGCCCTGGAATTGAAAGTAGAGTAGACTGATTACTTGGGTTGTCTTTGATTACTTAGGATGCCCAGGAGTTTCAGGGCTGTGATTATGAAGATCATTTTACAGTGCAACAAATGTACAAATGCTTTAGGTAACAATGTGCTATGTAAACAGAGTACTATGTAAATAAGACACAGATAAACACAAAAAATGGAACGCATAAAGAAAAATTTATTATTTTACAAAGTTCTGATTTGTTGAGCTCTTATTAATTGATGACCAGTGTGATATAATTAGTACTTTAAAACTTGCAGCTGGTATTATTTAGAACCCTGTGCCTCACTGAATCACAAGTGTTTTCAGAGAATCTGAAACCATATAGTATTCTCTCTCAAACAATAACATTTAAGCTCCCTGAAGAAACAGAGTAACATTGAAATTATCAGAAAATTATCAGTTAAGAATAGTATACTACAATAATAATGTGGCAGTTGATAATTTTACTGAATGTAACATTTGTACCTCGCTGGTGCAAGATGATGGTGGGGGATGCTGTGCATGTGTGGGTGTGGGGAGTATACAGAAACTTTGCACTTTCTGCTCAGTATTGCTGTGAACCTAAAACTACTCTAAAAATAAAGTTTATAAATAAATAAATAAATGTTCTGCCTAGTAAAATACTTTGAAACTACTGATTATGAATATTGGGTTTGCCTTCTACTTTTGCATACAAATCAATGGCTATTGCTTAGAAATGTGCCTAAAAGTAGTAAGAAACTGTTTTCTCTTAAGGCAGTGTTTAAAAAAAAAAAAAGAGTGCAAATTTGAAAGTTTGTGAACATAGAAATGAGTCCAATTTAGAAGAACAGAAGTAATTGAAAAGCTAAGATTAAAAGAAATACATCTAGATTATATAACGTAAACAATACTTGGGGAAAAGTCTTCAGTTTGATCACCCTGTCAGATTTGCCATGTAATAATAAATAGTTCTGTTTGTACTTAAGGCAGAGACAAAATCTAAAAGATGGAAAATTCCTGTATTACTCAGTGACCTAGAATTTTCACTGTTAATATTTATGATAACTATCTAAGCAATGAGTTCCAGATTCAATTCAACTAGAAATAGATGCTATTTAATGAACTTAAATGAATCCAATTTTAATTCCAAATCTACTCATTAAGCAACATAAATCACTATGTAAATCACTGTTAATTGTTCTTCATCAAGTCCTAATGAAATTTTTTGTGATGTTATTTCATTCCAAATATTCTTCTTTTAATACAAGTTTTTATAACTAGTCATTTTTAATAATTATATTAGTGCTTTGTTATCCATTGGTTTAAGGACAACAAGAAATAGTATTGCTCATTCTAGATTGTCTGCTTTGAAGAGTTGTCCTGAAAGTGATCCCTTTTTTGGTCTTTGAGGATGGATCTGAATTTAGATTGGCAGTTTGCTACTGTGTACTTTTTTTTTTTTAAGTCCAAAATGTGTTTGTTTATTCTTGATATGGCTACTCACAATTTCTTTTTTATATATATTAATTTATTTTTGTTACAGATGTTTCTCCTTTTTCCCCCATTGACTCCCTCCTCCCCCTCCCTCCCTGCCCCGTCCCCTGCTAGTGTGTACTTTTGATAGTCAATAATGAGCTACCGTTATCTGTGCTCCTAAAGACAAGTGAGTCAGGGCTTGCTTTGGAAAGAAGTTGCTATTCAGACACACATGCACACACTTATTTTATCTCCAGCGTCATAACGTGTTGTTTTGTTTATCTTGTCTATTCTCAAGGCTACCAAGAATTCCTGGTATACCTAGCTATTTGGCCAAATTGTATGAGTTTTCATAGAAAAAAAAGAAAAGGCAAAGAGCCAATGCAATAGAAAACGAACAACTTTAACCTTTTCAAAACATAATTGTCCATAGAAGAATAACATCTATATAGGAAAGTCCACAAATTATCAATGTATAGTTTAATGAATTTTGCAATGTGAACCCACTCATGTAACTGCCACCTGTGTCAAGAAATAACTATTCAAGTTTAAAGTCATAGCTCAATAACCATAGTTGGGAGTACAACTCAAGTTCTGGCAAGTGTTTAAAATAGAATTTTAACAAAATGTTTACATAGTTTTGGTCTCAAGCTATATACAGATAAAAGAATTTTAAATCTTATATGCACATTGATGAAATTTCCCATTTTAAATGTGAAAAAGGAGTAATAAAATATACACAATTTTAATTGTTATGACAATATCGTTACAATGTGAAAACAACCAAAAAAAAGGGGGGGGGGTTCTTATGATTTTATCCTATAATTCCAGAATTGAATTAAAATATAACCATGGTTTATAAAAATCCTGTTAAGAATGTGGTGTTTGCTAAAAAAAAAAAAAAGAATGCTCTTTTTAAAATCTTTTGAATGGTTTACCAATTTCCTTTTTGTTCATTTGCAGAACTTTGGCATAGGTATCATGTTCTTAATTTCCTTTACTTTTTCCTTTGTTTGCCCCTTGCTTTGTCTTTTCCCTTTTACTCATTTTTGAATAGGAGTGGGTTTTTACTTAGCACGGCTATTTGTCTTAAAGTATCAGGGCAGATCATCCAAGGGTAAATCCAGGTTTAAGGATCAATGTTAAAACGTTTACATTTACTACACGAATTATCTGACTCCATCAGAAAAAGCAATATATAAATAATAGGCATACCAGAAGAAGAGGAGAAAATCATGGAGAGCCTATTCAAAAAATAGTGGATGAGAACTTCTCAAACCTATGAAAAGAACTAGACCCTCTAATCCAAGAAGCAAACAGAACACCTAATTACCTCAATCCAAAGAGGCCTTCTCGAAGGCACATTGTATTAAAACTGTCAAAAATTAATGACAAAGAAAAAAATTCTCAATGCAGCCAAGGAAAACAAGGAAGTGACCTACAAAGGAAAACCCATCAGCTTATCATCAGACTTCTCAGCAGAAACTCTACAGGCCAGAAAAGAGTGGAACCAAACATTCAAATGACTAAAAGAGAGAAATTACCAGCCAATATCCAACAAATGTATCCTTTAAATATGAAAGAGAAATAAAGACCTTCCCTTTCCCTTTTGGTTCAAAGAGTAGAACCAAACATTCAAATGACTAAAAGAGAGAAATTACCAGCCAATATCCAACAAATGTATCCTTTAAATATGAAAGAGAAATAAAGACCTTCCCTTCCTCAGAAAGCTGAGGAAATTTATCACCAGAAAACCTCCATTGCAAGAAATATTTAAGGGAGTTATTCTACCTGAAACAAAGAGCAAAAGGTCACAACACTCTGAGTAAAGTCACCAAAAATGTACAGCATAAACAGGAATAATTTGGGATAACAGAAACATAAAAGGAGAGGGGGCAAAGGAGGATGTAGATCAGATACATTCAAAAGAAAAAAAAACTACTGTATGTATGCAACTTTCTTTTTAATAAACCAAATGGTAACCACACACAAAAACCCCAAAGTTAAGACACATAGCTTACAAAAAGAGGAAACAGAGGAAAGAAATATGGAATACCACCAAATAAAACAACAGACAGGAACTCAAAGGAAAAGAATCAATGGAGAGACACAGCTACCAGAAACTAAAGAATGAAATATCTATAGGAAATCCTCTTACATCAATAATTACCCTAAGTGTAAATGGACTGAATTCACCAATAAACAGGCACAGAGTATAAGACTGCATCAAAAAACAAAACCCAACCATATGTTGCCTTCAGGAGACACATCTGAGCTGCAGAAACAAATCTAGATTCAAAGTGAAAGGGTAGAAAATGATTCTCCCAGCAAATAACATCCACAGAAAAGCAGGTGTAGCCATACTAATATCTGACAAAATAGATTTCAAGATAACAAAGGTAACAAGAGACAAAGATGGATATTATATAATAATAAAGGAGGCACTACATCAGGAAGACATAACATTTATCTCTATTTATGCATCCAATAAGGGAGCACCAAAATATATAAAGCAACTACTCACAGAACTAAAGGGAGAAACAGATCAAGATACAGTCATGGGGACCTTAATACTTCATTGACAGCTCTAGACAGATCATCCAAATAGAAAATCAATACAGAAATATCAGTCTAGATATTTGGCACACTAGACCAAATGAATATAATTGGCATTTACAGAGCTTTTCATCCCAGAACATCAAATTATACATTCTTCTTCAGTGCACATGGAATATTATCAAGGATAGACCATATGTCAGGTCACAAAACTAGCCTCAACAAATTCAAGAAGATTGAAATTATACCAAGCATATTCTCTGGCCACGATGCTTTGAATTAGAAATCAACTTCAGAAAGGAAGTAAAGAAACCCATAAATATGTGGAAATCAAACAACTGAAAAAAATGACTGGGTCAAAGAAGAAATAAAAGGTGAGATCAAAAGATATATAGAGAAAAATGAGAATGACAATACAATACATCAAAACTTCTGGGATACAGCTAAAGCAGTAATAAGAGGGAAATTTATATCATTACAGGCCTATCTCAAGAAACACGAGAGATCCCAAGTAAACAACCTAATATTACATCTTAAAGTACCAGAAAAAGAAGAACAAAAGCAACCCAAAGTCAACAGATGAAAGGAAATAAAAATTGGAGCAGAATTGAATGAAATAGAGAACAAAAAGACTATATAAAAAAATAAATACAACAAAGAGCTGGTTCTTTGAAAAGATTGACACAATTGACAAACCCCTGGATAGACTCACTAAGGAAAAAAGAGAAAAGACCCATATAAACAAAATCAGAAATGAAAGAGAAGTCACCACAGACATCACAGATATACAAAGGATCATACTGGAATACTATGAAAGACTATATGCCAGCAAATTCAGTAACTTAGAAGAAATGGATAAGTTCCTAGAAATATATAATCTTCTTATATTAAACCATGAAGAATTAGAAAATCTAAATAGACCAATCAGCAGTGAGGAAATTGAAACAATCATCTAAAACCTCCCAAAAAATACAAGTCCAGGACCCAATGGCTTCACCAGTGAATTCTACCAAACATTCAAAGAAGATGTAAAACCTTCTCAAACTATTCCAAAAAATTGAAGAGGAGGCAATACTTCCAACACATTTTATGAGGCCAACATAACACTGATACCAAAATCTGGCAAGGATAATACAAAACAAGAAAACCACAGACCAATATTTCTGATGAATACAGATGCAAAAGTCCTAAACAAAATACTAGCAAATAAAATACATTAAAATACAATACATTAAAAAACTAATACATCATGATCAAGTGGAGTTCATTCCAGGGGCACAAGGAATGTTCAACATATGTAAATCAGTGAATGTAATACACTACATTAAAAAGACAAAGGATAAAAATCATATGATCTTATCAATAGATGCAGAAAAAGTATTTGATAAGATACAACATCCATTTATGATTAAAATACTCAATAAAATGGGTATAGAAAGAAAGTACCAAAATAATAAAAGGCATATATGACAAAACCCCCAGCCAATATCATACACAATGGTAAAAAATTGAAAGCTTTTCCTCCAAAATCAGGAACAGGACAAGGATGCCCACTCTCACCACTTTTATTCAACATAGTTCTTGAAGTCCTAGCCAGAACAATAAGGCAGGAGAAAGAAATAAAAGGCATCTAAATCAGGAAGAAAGGAGTAAAAGTGTCACTTTTTGCAGATGACATTATTCTTTACATAGAAAACACTAAAGACTCCACCAAAAAACTATTGGAAACAATAAACAAATACAGCAAAGTTGTAGGATACAAAATCAATGTACAGCCCAGCCAGTGTGGCTCAGTGGATTGAACATCATCCCATAGACTGAGAGGTCCTGGTTCAATTCCCAGACAGGGCACATGCCCAGGTTGTGGGCTCGATCCCCGGTAGGGGGCATGTAGGAGCAGCCAATCGATGTTACTCTCTCACATTGATGTTTCTATCTCTCCCTCCCTTCCTCTCTCTCTGAAAAATCAATAAAAACATATTTAAAAAAATCAATGTACAAAAATCCACTGCCTTTCTATATATTAACAATGAAACTTTAGAAAAAGAAATGAAGAAAAACCAACTCCTTCTGCAATTGCAACCAAAAGATTATAAAATATCTAGGATAAACTTAACAAAGAACATGAAAGACCTGTATACTGAAAACTACTAAGCAGTATTAAAAGAGATTAAAAAAGACACACAAAAATGGAAAAATATCCCATGTTCATGGATTGGAAGAATCAATATAGTTAAAATGGCCATATTACCCAAAGCAATATACAGATTTAATGCAAAATCCCAATGTCATTTTTAAAGAAACAGAACAAAAAAAATCATCAGATTTGCATGGAACTACAAAAGACTCTGAATAACCAAAGCAATCCTGAGAGAAAAGAACAAAGCCAGAGGTATCACATAACCACACTTCAAATTATACTACAGAGCCACAATAATCAAAACAGCATGGTATTGGTAGAAAAACAGACAAACAGATCAATGGAACAGAATTGAGAGCCCAGATTTAAAAACTACATATATATGGACAGATAATTTTCAACAATGGAGCCAGAAACACACAATGGAGTAAAGAAAGCCTCTTCAATAAATGGGTGCTGGGGAAATTGGAAAGCCACATGCAAAAGAATGTAACTAGATTACAGTTTGTCTCCATGTACAAAAATTAATTCAAAATGGATCAAAGACCTAAATATAAGATCTGAAACAATAAATTACACAGAAGATATTATAGGTGCTAAACTTATGGACCTTGGTTGTAGAGAACATGCTATGAACTTGATCCCAAAGGCAAGGGAAGTACAGTAAAGGCAAAAATAAATTAATGGGACTATATCAAACTAAAATGCTTCTACACTGCAAAAGAAACCGACAACAAAACAAAAGGGAGCCAACCAAATGGGAGATGATTTTTGCAAACAATAGCTCTGACAAAGGTTTAATATCCAAATTATATAAAGAAATTATATAACTCAACACCAAACAAACAACCCAATTAAAAAATGGACAGAAAACCGAAAAGACACCTCTCCCAAGAAGAGATACAAATGGCCAAAAGATATTGAAAACATGTTCAACCTCACTAGCACTTAGGGAAATGCGAATCAAAACTACAATGAGCTACCACCTCACACCTGTTAGAATGGTCATTATCAAAAAGACAAATAATAACAAGTGTTGGAGAGGTTATGAAGAAAAGGGAACTCTCATTCACTGCTGGTGGGGATGTAGACTGGTACAGCTACTGTGGAAAACAGTCTGGAAATTCCTCAAAAAGTTAAGAATAGAGTTACTATATCCTGGGCATATACCCGAAAAACTCGAAAATGTGTATTTGCAAAGATATGTGCACCCCTATGTTCACTGCAGCATTATTCACAGTGGCCAGGACATGGAGACAACCAAAGCGTCCTTCAACAGAGGATTGGATAAAGAAGATGTGGTACATATACACAATGGAATACTACTCAGCCATAAGAAAAGGTGAAATCCTGCCATTAGCAGCAACATGGATGGACCTTGAGAATATTTAGCTAAGTGAAATTAGCCAGTCAGAAAAAGCTAAAAACCATGTAATTTCACTTACATGTGGGATATAAAACTGAGACTCTTGGATACAAACAGCAGTGTGGTGGTTGCCAGAGGGAAGGGGGTTAGCGGATGATGGAGGCCTAATATATGGTGATGGAAGAAGATGTGACTTTTGGTGGTGGGCACACAGTGCAATATACAGATCTTGTATTATAGAAATCTACACCTGAAACCTTTATGATCCTGTTAACCAATGTCACCCCAATAAACGTAATTTTAAAAAAGCTTTATCAGCAGCAATAAATCAGAGTTTTCCAATGTTTAAAAATAAATAAATAAAAATAAAACGCTTTCAACAGGTGTGCTACTGAATATGTCATTAAATATAGTTTGATACTTGAAAAAGCAGAAGAGAGTGTGCATGGGAAAGAGGCAAATTATTTATCACTTTGGACCAATTATTATAAAGATGTTTCAATCTGTCTGGAGAATAATGCTATTTTTCTCAGATGCATTCAATTTCATAGTGCTATTTTCTTTCTAAAAATATATGATACTGCACAAGCTGACTAATAAACTCAGTTCCCAGTGACATTTTGACACAAAAGGCAATTTGCTCCACCTCCAGAGCACTGTGTCATCTTAGAGCAATGCGATGCTGATAATAGTTGAATCCAAAAGTGACGCACAAGTGTATGCTTATACTTTCAAATTGTTAAATTTACTACACCAGTAGGGTATTTTTAAGACATTAAAAAATGTTCTTGAAAATTTAAAAAAAATGTTAGCATTTAAGCTCGGGCCTGATTAATAATATTTCCATTATCCTTTCAGTCATCAAATAGCCTGAAGGTCTGAAGACAGGACATTTTAGGTTTTTTTTTTTTTTTTTTTACTTTTTCTCTATATGTGTTCAAAGTGCTGTCCCAGTAATGAGCTCTAACTCTCTGCCTGGCTTGTTTTCTTCTTTATGTGTGCAATGTAGCTGTATCTTTTCATCTTTGTTTTCTACCTACCTTGTGGATGGATTAAAAGCCTTCATTATCAGGTTGTATTTCAGGTACCCTGCTTTGAAATACGATGGAGGAACTGAATTAGAGAAATGTACTAATACCTATGACTTTCTGGTAGAGTGGTTATTTGTGCTGTCCACCCTCAGTCATCCATCTTTTGACTACTGGTCGATATCTGCAAATTGCCTTCAAGTGCATCAATCCCATCTCTTCCTTAGGCTTGCTTGGCCTCCAGACTTCCCCTCAGTATAAGGATACTTTCCCCTCACTGAAGTGAGTCTATTCCACTATTAGCAGACCTTATTGGTGAACAATGGAGAGTTAATATTTTCCTTTCATGACCCCGGCTTGTTCAGGGGAAGTGACTCTACTAAGTATGCATTAATTCTCTTCATTTCTAGTGTCTACTTTGTCAAAGAACCCTGGACAAACCTACCTTAGCAAACTAATGGGACATGGGGCTCTCTGGCCAATTTCTAGGTGATAATGCATGCTTCTTTGTGCACAGATGGATCTGGTGAATTGCTACTTGAACAACATGTCAGTAACGCCATACTGTTCTGTTCCCTCTCGATTAATTTATGTAAGTTTCAACAAGGGCATGGAGTAAAAGCATAGCATATTCCTTGGTTCCATGGCTTATACTGTGATCATTCTTTTTCATGCTTGTCAAGTTTGTAAGAGCTCTGCTAGAGAACAGATAAAGCTGTGCTCAAAATGAAAAAGAACAAGTTGATTTTCAAATCTATCATGATCAATCACCTTGTATAAAGAGGGAAGCAGGGTACCTGTAGAGGGAGAAGCAGTGACTGGACCAGAACTAGGGCTCTTTCAATAGAAAACCATCTTTTCCTCTGTCCTCCTAAAACTGGGATGGGGTGAGGAGTTTGGAGAACGTCTCAAATCTCTGCTAGAAATTCAAAACATCACCATTGGTAGAGAAACCTTACTATAAAGAAAATAGTAAAGGTTATATCTAATTAATACTTATTAGATAGGAAATAAAGGGACTTGACTGAAAACTATACTGATTATGAGTTTGTTACTGTTCTATTTTTTTAAATAACTTTTTGTTGTTTTGGATATGGTGAAAAGAGGAAGATCATGCTCGACTTCGGTGGAAAATTCTCCAGCTCACTCACCCATGCCTGTCTTTGTCCCTCTGCACCCAAGGAGATTGGTGAGCTTTGTCAGACTGCCCTTGCTTTCTCTAACAGCTAATTGACCTCTTGGGAGAGGAATGGGAGTTAGTTCCCAGGGTGCTGTAGCGTTTCGTATAAATTGTGTCCTATCTGACAGAACTGTTTCAGGCTTTGCACTGTTGGAAATTAATAGTTTCAGCATTAATAACCTCCGCCACCTCCATACCTAGGATTTTTCTCTTTGATTGCTTCCATCATCCTCTGGGATTTAATGGAGTGAGGAGGGGAAGGAGGTTGCTTGGTGTTGTAAATCTGCTATTAGGCTTCCTGAACACTCTATATATGTTTAAATGTGTTATTTTTCAACTGTCTATAAGAGAGCAATAAAGACTGTACCCAACATAACGATGCAAAAATATCCCATTCATATGATCTCCTCTAATAACAAGTAGATTGATAAATTGATAGCAAGTAAAAGTATTATATTTTATATGTTACTATGAATTTAATTTATTGCTTAAATACTTACTGCTTTAACTTGGCATCCAAAATTTTTCCTTATTTATACAGCTGTTTATGCATTAAAGTGTGGAGTGATTAATGCTTCTTTGTATATGCAAAATTTGACCAAGAGCTATAAATAAGGAACTATATACATTAATAATATGACCACATTGAGAACAGTGGTAAATTGCATGAGTTTATATTATATTTAGGATTATTCCAAATACTGCTTTTGGACTTGGGCATACTAACTGACTCTAAATAAGTCCATCAGCAAAATGTAGAAAGCGTTTGAAATAAACTGAGTGAAATATATTTTGCACTTTTATACATGAAAAATAGTATAATCAGAACAAAAACCTTAAACATGAAAAATATTTTGTTTAGTTAAGATATTCTTATTAAGTACCAACTGCGCATCATCAACTGCTCTGGGCACTGTTCTTGGCCCCCTGCACTGTACATTCTACCCTTCTAGTGAGAAGGGTAGAAATAGCCAAATAAACAAACAGATAATGAAGTATCAGATAGTGATAGATGCTATGGGAAAAAAAAACACCAGAACACGGGGTTTGAAAGTGATTAGGGCGAGGGATACTTTTAGATGGGTAGTAGGAAAGAATTTTCTAAAGAGGGGACATATTAGCGAAGATCAAAAGAGGAGTCAATGATGACTTTTAAAAGATTAAAAAATGAGTTAGATCACATGGGCCATTTTAGGGAGTATGAATTTTGTTTTAAGTTTACTGAAAGACCATTCAAGTTTTAAGCCAGTAAGTGACCTGATTATGATTGATGTTTTTAAAAGTTCCTCCTTCCTCCTGGGTAGAAAATAGACAGTGGGAGGCCAAACACTGGAAACAGAAAAGTCAATTAGGAGGCATTTGTGATAGTATTGGTTAGAGAAGGACATGATTTGACCTTAGGTAGTTCACATGGAGATGAAAATAAATTATCAGGTCATGACATGCTTTAAAGGATTTATTGCTAGTGAGGGAAAGAAAGGAACTAGGGATAACTCATAGGTTTATAACCTAAGCAACGGAAGGAAGGAATGAAGAAACCACAGTGAGCTGTAGGCAAAATAGTCAACCATGTAGAGGAGGGGCTGAGCTCAAAATAACTCTCTCTTAGTCTCAATGTTTCATTCTTTCCTGGAATGTTCTGCATATTGTTACATTCTTTTATTTTATTTGATTGATATTAGAGAGAGAGGGGAAGGGAGAGAGAGAGAGAGAGAAACATCGATGAGAGAGAACATCGACTGGCCGCCTCCTGCATGCCCCCTACTGGGGATCAGGCCCACAACCTGGGCATGTGTCCTGACTAGGAATCGACCTCTTGGTGCATGGGTTGACACTCAACCACTGAGCCACACCAGCTGGGCTACATTCTTAAATATGAAAGAAAAATGTAGAAACTAAAATTTTTTTACATAATAATTATTATGAAAATCACAAAAATTGAGATCATTTAAAATAATATGTCTGCTAAAGGGTAAATGTAGTAGACAAAGCATATTAAGCTATAACATTAAAGTAGTTATTTTTAAAAATATATTGATGTATATAGTAGAAATTAGTTTAGACATAAGAGAGTATAAATCCATTTACTCAGATAAGCCATAGAAAAAAATATTTTGCAGCGAGAACTGAATATAATTACAATAATAAGAAAAGAAACCAACAACAATAACGGTCCATTGAAGTTCCACTTACTGAACAACTACTACATAGCAGGAACAGTGCTAAATACTGTCTATATAATATCTCATTTAATCCTTACCAAATTCTCCCAGATAAGTATTATTCACCAGACTTTACAGTTAAAAGAATTAAAGTTTAAGAGGTTAAATAATTTTTTTCAAGATTACATGGCTATTTCATGTCAGGGCATGGAGATATTAAACACCAGAAAATACCACAACCAGCTATTTAAGAACGGTTTCCCTCGACAGCTTCTTATGACTAGAGGAATAGAAAACTTACAGCTAGAAAGACCATAGAGACAAATATGTCCAACGGGAACAGCAGTGGCATTGCCCATGGCTCCGCCCACCACCACCAGGGGCACACGCTTTCACTGTGTTGCAGTGAGGATGCACCCACTCGGGGCCGACTGTGGGGCGGCTCAGTGAAAGAGCGTGAAAAAGATTTATTTTAGGATCTGGGTTTTGTGTTCAGGGATTTGGGGGAAGGTTTAAAAAAGCAGAGTTTGCTCTGGCTTGGATGCTGTCAAGAAGTGAAGAATAATCCTATGATTGGATATTTTAATAAATATTATCTAGAAGGTAGGAAAAATGACAGAAAGCTAAAGACTTAAGTGATAAAGAAGCAACAATCATTCATAGTAGACCGCCTAAGGGAATGTTCAGTCTTTTTGTGGTTTGGACAATGTTTACGTTTTTGTGTGTGTTCAGACATGATTACATAGGGATGTCATTTGGCCTTCTGTGATGTCAGTGATCTGGGAAGTGGTGCATACATTCCAACAGGAGGCTACTCAGACCCTAGCTGTGAGGGCCAGGCCAGCTGCTGGTGTGAGGAGCAGGTTTTTTTTTCCAGCATTGACAAGATAAGTCATTTCTCCACGGGCATGGGGCATGTGTTTTCTCCCCCATCTTTGCACAGATTCTTTTTAGGTAAAAGTAAGGAACTGAATGACACCCCGTGGTATTGTATAACCAATAATGCAACTTTTCTTACAAGAAAGCTAAGTTTTCTTTTAAATATAGTGATACTCAAAGACAACATTTTTGTTCTTGACATTCATTTTATTTTTCATCTTTAAAATCTTGTTTTGAAATGTAAGAGGCAACTGTGTGTGAAAATTAATTTTCAGGAAATCTATTATAACATAGCAGTGGGAAGACTGAGACTTATTCTCTTAATTTCCAGTTCTTTTCTGGAATCTACTGAAATAACATTTTAAATTAAAAAATATAGAACATATAAAAAGTATGAGTTCCTGTGTTTGAAATTTAATATGTATGGTCTTTTATCAGAGTCACGTATGATTATTATAAGAAATTCAAACTAGTTAAAAAAAGATGATAATTTAGAAAATGAAAACCGCCTTACTTCCATCCCTCAGAGAAAATCATTATTAATAAATATTTTGTGGAATATGTAATACACATGTGTATATATTTATGTCTACAAATATAAAAAGAAATTATACCATCCATACTGCTATATGTATATCATTTTACACATAAATGTACCACAACCAATGAAATTCTGTTTTGTTGATATATTATAGATTATTAACACAATTCCTTATTAAGTTTACTGAGGTCTTTTGGCCAATTTTCACTATTCCAATAGTGTTTTAATGATTATATATACATCTTTTCATATTTGTCTAGTTATTTTCATATTTGTCTAATTATTTCCATGACTTAGATTTTGGAAACTATTATCAGATTTCATCCAAGAAAGGTCCTAGAATGTATAGTCAGGCATGTATGGGTGTACTTATATCCTCATATACTCACTAATATCTGTAAGTATATTTGTAAGGACTTACTAATCTGTGTCAATATTTGGACACAAATGAAGCCAAATGGTCTCTTAGCACATATAGCTGCATCTGCTGGTTAAGCTTTCACAGGAAAAACTTGCTGATACAGAAGTAATAGTAACTCTAGGACTCCCTCTCCGCCCCCCCCACCCCCCCCCCCCACTTTGCCTCATTGCAATGGGGCAGTGGACAACAATCTGGCAGGAAACAATTCAGTGAGAGACACCCAAACCCATGGACTATGTGGCTTTTATTGATTGATTGATTGATTTTTTCCTTTATTGATTTTAGAAGGAAAGGAAGGGAGAGGGAGAGAGAGATAGAAACATCAACGAGAGAGAACATCGATTGGCCGCCTCCTGCATGCCCCCCACTGGGGATTTGGCCCACAACCTGGGCATGTGCCCTGACCGGGAATCAAACTGGTGACCTCTTGGTGCATGGGTCGATGCTCAACCACTGAGCCACACCAGTCGGGCAGACTATGTGGCTTTTAAATCCATGATCAGGGGAAGCATCAACCCCTTCTGCAGTGGAATCAGCAACTGGGATACAGTAGCAATATGTTATGTCAGAACCTTAGCTCCAGCCCTATCCTGCCTCTTCCTGCTGTACTCACATGTCTGGGGTGAAGCCTTGCTTCCAGGGAGCTATCAGAGCACAGTGGTGCCAGGATTGGCCACACCAGCCTCCATGGCTGGGCAAATACCAGCCCCTGCCTTAGTATGTAGGACTGGGGTCCAGTTCCTGGGGCTGATCAGGACTGATGGCCTTAAGCACTGGACCATACCCATTTTTCCACGGAACTCTGCAGGAATGGGTGGGGTTGACTTCTTCTGGAAAGCCAAGCTGCAGGGAACAGCCTGCGGCAAATTAACCCTTACCTCTGAATATTATCAATGAAAAATATCTCGTTAAGATTTCCATTTCTTGGATTTATAGTTGGTTGATCACATGTTTAAATAATTGTCTGATTGCTTTCTCCTTTGCCTGTTATTCCCTTTGGTCCAAGCGTTATCCTGCAATAACCTTCTAACCAGCCATCCTGCTTTCCTTTAGTTCCACCTGCACCTCCTTTTCCCAGAGCAACCTGAGAGACCTCTTCACCCTCTGCTCCTCAGGATTTCTCTGCCTCAGCACTACTGCCACCTGGACTGGATGGTTCTTTGTGGTTGTGGCTGTCCTGTGATTATAGGATGTTTGACAGCATCCCTGGCTTCTACCCATTAATTACAATAGCAAGCCCTTTGCATGATAACTGAAAAATTCTCCGGATATTGCCACATGTCTTCTGGGGGCAAAATTGTATCTGGTTGAGAACCACTGCTAAGGGTTTTCCTTTGCGCTCTGACTAAAATCCCAGTTCCTGATTAAGCTGCCCTGATTACATAGTCCCTCCTTCTACCTGTTCATTCTGCAGTAGGACACTGGCCTCCTTGCTTTTCTGTGAATGCACCAATCTCTCCTCTTTCAAAGTGTTTTGCTTGCTCTCCCATCTGCCTTAAATGCTCTTCCCCCAAATCAATTCCTGGTTTCCTCTCTCACTTCACGGGTCTCTGATAAAGTGTCATGAGCAGAGAAGTCTTCCCTGATCACGCTGCAAAAAATGCCCCTTCATTTTCAGTAATTCACTCTTTATCCCCACTTTAATGTAATCTCTTTACTTGGTGTTTTATTATATAAATCTCTTTTTATCATTTGTCTCTCTCATGACAATGTCAGCTCCATGGGAAATGCTGTCTTCTTCCTGCCCGTTCACCTATAACACAGCACTTGGTAGCTATTAGGTAAGTAGTTGTGGAATAAATTAATGGATAAAATAATTAAATATTTCAAAATATTTTCTTCACTGTGTAAATACAAATGAGAAAGATATATAGTCATTTTTATATCTGCTTCAGAGATAGACAAGCAATACATTTTTTATGTTATCAACTACAGAAGAAAAACTGTGAAAAAAAATTTTTCAAACCATGACTCAGACAGTGGTTCATAATATAAAAATCACTTCTATACCTATAGCATTTCAATACAGTGCTTTATTTAGTTACAAATGCTTGTATTTCTGGCTAAGAGCAGGGAAGAGGTAGTTTTGCAAATAAAAGTAGATAATAGCATTTCAATTTGTCTATTACTCAGAAAGTTTCCATGAAACTTATCAAAATCTCTAGAATATTATGTTGCTTTCAAATCCAGTTATGATTATTCATCAAAATCTTTTTAGCATAGTCATTTCTCCCTGGTTATCAAATAATGAGGATGGTTGGTGATTCAGGCTCATTTAAAATGGTGATAACATGAAATGCTAGAAAGATTCATTTTATAAAACTAACTATAAATGATAATCACACTGTCCTATTCATGCTTATAGGCAGAATAATTGGTCATTTTACTTTATCATTAAAAATGTAATTTCCCAACCAAATTTGTCTTAAGTATATGTATTCATCTTTTTCATTGAAAGTCACCTTTCTATGATTTTAGTATAACGTATGCATTAAAAACAAATCAGTTTAATGTAGCAAAGCTATAGTAGCTAATACTCAGATTAAAAATATGAATTAACTCTAAATTTACGTGCTTCTCAATGAAATCAGGAAACCAAATAATATATTGTATATTTATCATTCTTTTAGAACTTACTTTCCTTGGTATAATGACACAGTACAAAATAAGTAATTGAAATTTATAAATTGTATTTCTTCCGCTTAACCGCAATTACCAATCTTAGCATCACTGGTGGTATGACAATCTGACATTGTACACTTCCTGATGTGATGCAATAAGAAATATACAATGTCACTAATGTAGTGTTCTTGCCAGAAACGTCTAGACTTAATCTAATATTGAGGAGTTATCAGTCCAATTCAGCATATGGTACATTTGAAAGGAAACTAGCCTAGATCCTTTAAAACACTAAATACCATGGAAAAAAAAACAAACAACACCACAAAAAATAAAAAACAAAAATACAGAAGCTGACTGGGGCTTTTCTACTGTTAAATATTACAAGAGACAAAATATATAACACCTAAAAGCTGTGCAGAAACCTTGGTTAGAGTTTATGGATCTTAATACCTAAAACAAATGAATAAAGAAAGAAATAGATGAAGGAATGATTAAATAACTTTTAAAATATATGTCTTGCTATCGGAAATATTTAAATATGGATTATATACATATCTTTGGTATTAGTGATAATTTTCTTAGATTAATTTAGAAGACTGCTATACTCTTTGCAGATGAATGCTGAAAATGAAATGTCATGATGTCAGCAACTCAAGGTCAAATGATTCAACCAAAAAATAAGGTGTGTGTTGGGGGATGGGGCGAGGGGGGTGGGTGGAAGAGAGAGAGAGATAGCACAAGAATGAGGCAAAATTGGTAAACTATGAGTAAATGTATGTGAAGGATCTATGGATATTGACAAGAACAAACTCTGAGATGTTCTAAATTAAAAGGACAGTGCTGTGGGCCAGCTCTGACAAGACTGCTCACATTTCTGTATATTTGTTGGAATTTAGGATTAATCTCCAAGTGTCTATTTCTGTGATTACTGAACCCCAGGAGCCCCTGCCACCTGACCACAGGAGCCTGGCTTCTTATTTACACATGAACTTTCTAGTCTGGCACCCACAGCTAATCCACAGGAGCAAGGGAACACTTTTTCCTGCCTCATCTTCCTCATCCCCTTTGTCTACAGCTAATGTAAATCCTTTCAGAAGTGCTGACATCCTCCTCCCTCCTACTTGATGTATAAAAATGCTTGCAAACCCCAGGACTACAGGTGTGCTGCTCTTTCCTAGCTAGCCATGCTGCTGGTGGTTTAGACTCCATGCCCCAAGACCATTTTGTTTGTTTGTTTTTTGCTAATGATGCCTAATAAAGCCTTTCAACCAATAAAGACTTTCAACAATGCAAGTTAAATTTTTTTGTTTAACAATATTCTTTGTATTAGTCTTTCAATTTCTTGGTAGATTTGAAAATTTAACAATAAACAAGTTTGGTAGCAATAAGCAATAAGCAATAGTTTAAAATAGAGCACTGTCATTTATTTTTATGTCTCCACATGCTTTATAACATCTTTTTTTCTGTTTTGCATGTTTCTTTATTTTTCAATTATAGTTTACATTCAATATTATTTTGTATTGGTTTCAGGTGTACAGCATAGTGCTTAGACAACCATATACTTTAAAAGTGGTCCCCCCGATATTTCCAGTACATTGTTATTACAATAGTATTGACTGTATTCCTATGCTGTACTTTACATCCCATGACTATTTTGAAACTACTAATTTGTACTTCCTAATCCCTTCACCTTTTTCACCCAGTTCCCCAACACCTCTCCCATCTGGCAACCGTCAGTCTGTTTTTTGTATCTTTGAGTCTGTTTCTGTTTTGTTTGTTTGTCTATATTGTTCTTTAGAGTACACATATAAGTGAAATCATGTGGTACTTGTCTCTCTCTGACTGGCTTATTTCACTTAATAATTAATACCCTCTAGATCCATCAATGTTGTTGCAAATGGTAAGATTTTATTCTTTCATCTTTTTTTTTTTCTTTAAAAGTTACCTTGATTCCTTTTTTGTTAGCTAAAAGCTAACAAGTAGATGACTTTATTTTAATGCATCATTGGTTTTGGAATTAGAAAAATTTCCCCTTTTCTATCTAGTTATTTTCTCTTTTTTTTTTATTACTTTTCTTTATTAATTTTATTTATTTATTTATTTTTTATCCTCACCCGAGGACATTTTTGCACTTATCTTCAGATAGAGTTGGAGGGAGAGAGGGAGGAAGAGAGAGAGAAACATCAATGTGAGAGAGACACATCGACTGGTTGCCACCCACACGACCCCAACTGGGGCCGGGGACAAACTGCAACCAAGGTACATGCCCTTAGTGGGAACCGAACCCAGGACTCTCTGGTCCGCACGCCAATGCTCTAACCACTCAGCCAAACCAGCCAGGGCTCTTTATTAATTTTAGAGAGTGAGGAAGGGAGAGGGAGAGAGAGATAGAAATATCGATGAGAGAGAACATCGATTGGCCGCCTCCTGCATGCCCCCACTGGGGATGGGGCCCACAACCTGGGCATGTGTCCTGACCAGGAATCGAACCGGTGACCTCTTGGTGCATGGGTCGACACTCAACCACTGAGCCACACCGGCCAGGTATCTAGTTATTTTGTATTGTTTAAATGATGTCTCTCATTCATTCATTCACTTATTAATTCAAGAAACATTTGTTCAGCACTTACTATGTGCCAAGCATGGCAATTAGCCCTGAGGACAAAGGAGACCACACTCCCCAAAGAATTTACAATATTGGCTTTCAAGAGAATATTTTGGAAATGAACAATCGTTTTTATAGATTACAGAGTATAAACCTTCCCATAAAGTGTGCTCATCTAGTGAGCAATGAAATGTTCATCTACTGATGCTGAAGGAGTTTGTCAGGGAGGCAGCTGACTGTCCAGCCAGGCCCCAATTACCTTGGTGAATTTACCAAGGTCTAGGTTATACCGCTCAACTTCACTGGCTGATAAAGACACTGTCAGTGCCCTAACCTTCATCACCCTCAAGGATCCTGACTCATGTTGCCAGTGTGCACGGAAGCAGTATATGAACTGGAGTGTAAACCCATTCCAGCACTGAGAGAACTGAATTGTCGGGAAGAGGGAACAGTTGTGACAAACACTGAGACACACATTACATGGGAAGCCACATTATCACCAAGTGAGTTGATAAGCAGCTGACACCTCTTTCTTCTGAATCACTGCAAACACTGTTCTTCAAGTCCCTCCATTTTCTAAGACATTCATAGCTGGCCAGACCTCAGGTATCTTCCATCTTTTGTGCAGATATGGTGATACCGTCAGCGAGGTTACACCTCAGTCCTAACTGGCCAGGAAATCGTTCGAGATGATACCAAATATTTCACCAACTTGGAAAACTATCTAATTCCTTTTGATTCTAAGACTTTCTTCTCAGCTTATCATCTATCAAGAGTATCCCAATGATCACTATTTCAGAGTCATTTAGGGGAAAACAGAGAAGAAATAAATATGAGCATCCACTTGAATTGATTGATTGAAATTGGCCATAAAAAGCTCTAATTGTTTAATTTAAGCATGTAGTAAATGTCATGACTACTTTTCTGTTAATCCGCTAAATTCATTTAAAAATAAATCTCTAACTGTGAAAAAATAAAGAGTAGTAGCATCCTTAAAGATATATTCTCTCTAGAAGTTGCCTTTGAGTTTTCATCACAGGGAATATCTTCTCATCCTTTTCTCCATTTTCTGTGGGTTAGTTCAGGAGAAAAGTATGTGTTAGCTATGGAAATCTTAAAAACTTCTGCTTGCAGCAGCAAAACTATTTATTTTAGCAGCAACATGACATTATGCTATTTCAAGGGAAATTAAGCACAGTAGAAAACCTAAGCATATTTCAGGCCCAAGCACAATAAATTCTTTCCTAAAAACTGCATAAAGCCAACTTTTCACTTGAGTAAAAAATGATCTAAAGTTTTCTTCTTCCAAAAAATACCTTAAGTCATTATAGAAATTGAATTAATGCGAGTACAAAGACTTTAAAAAGAAAATGATTAACTCTCTATCAATTGTTTCACTGCCTTTACTATGTGAAGGTAAACCGGGGTCATTTCTGACAAAATAATTAACATCCTTAAATTAGCCATAGTAAAATGAAGAGTATATTTATTATGGTTTTAAATCAAAGGAGTGTGTTTCAAATGTCTGGTGAGTGACACTGATAGTAAAATTATCTGAACCTCAGTTTATTCATCTAGAAAATGGGGGCAAATTATACTAAGGTTGAAAACAATGTATAAGAGCTGAATGGGATAGCCTAGGTGGTATATAAGAATGTACAGCATGGTGTTTGACTCGCAGTAAGCACCCTCTAAAAGTTCATGCATTCACTCATATTTCTTCACACAGGTATGTAGAATTTTTGTGTTTTCATGCTGTGATATTAGCAACGTGCCTGGATTTGGAATTCAGTAATAACTTTATAGCAACAGCAGTTTGATGGCTGTAGCAAGACAGTAATATCAGTACAAATTAGCACATTTTTATGGCTATCAATACAAAGTATTTTAAACTAATATTACTAATGAGAATGGCCAAAGTATAACATTTGAAAATTTGCTTTTACTTTTTAAGCAAAAGAAAAAATATCCAAGGCAAACAATTGCTAACTATTGCTTAATATTACTGTTATTTAAAAATACGTATTATCTTTGGGGAGAAGAAGAGGTAGAAGACTAATGATTCTTTTAGCCTAAAAAAGTACTATGTCATTGAATCAGTTTATAAATTTGTTATGATATTGATCTTTTTTTCTATTCCTGACTCTTATGTTTCTGAAAATGCTTATAAAAATTTCAATGTAGTCGAACTCACAGTTGTTTATTAGTCATCATATAGCTTGTGTGTGTGTGTGTGTGTGTGTGTGTGTGTGCGCGCGCGCGTGCGCACGCACGCTCAGATTTAGGGTTAGAAGCACCCAAATGCCTCATAATCAAAATTAGACAACTTCAATTTCCTGGAACCTCATTTTTTAACAGATATACATCATTACTATGATAAATCTCATTTTATATACACACGATAATATCTAAATCAAATAATAAAATGTATGTTTATACCTGTTTCATATAACCTACATATAGATTTCTTTTTATCATATTATTTTATAAAACATTAAACTAAAATTGCTCAACATCTCTAATCAGCAGAGACATGCAAATTAAAACGACTATGAGATATCACCTCACACCTGCCAGAATGACTGCCATCAACAAATCCTCAAACTACAAGTGCTGGCGAGGATGTGGAGAAAAGGGTACCCTAGTACACTGCTGGTGGGAATGCAGACTGGTGCAGCCACTATGGAAAACAATATGGTGTTTCCTCAAAAAATTAGAAATTGAACTGCCATTTGACCCAGTGATCCCACTTGGAATATATCTTAAGAAGCCTGAAACACCAATCAGAGAGAATATATGCACGCCTATGTTCATAGCATCGCTATTTACAATAGCTAAGATCTGAAAACAGCCCAAGTGCCCATCAGTAGATGAGTGGATAAAAAAGCTACAGTACATTTATGCAATGGAATACTATGCAGCTGTAAGAAAGAAAGATCTCTTATCCTTTGAGACGACATGGAGGGACCTGGAGAGTATTATGCTAAGTGAAATAAGCCAGTCAGAGAAAGACAACTACCACATGCTCTTACTTATTTGTGGAACATAATGAAAAAAATAAGCTGAGGACCAAAAGAGATCCAGAGTCATGGAAGTAGGGAACAGAATAACAAACTTTAGAGGGATGGGGGGTGGGAGAGGTGGGAAGAGATAAACCAAAGAACTTACATACATACATGCATAACCAATGGACACAAACATTAGGTTGGGGAAAGCAGGAGGGGGGTGGGAGCAAGAAGGAGGGGGTCAATGAGGAAAAAAGGGGGACATCTGTAGTACTTCCAACAATAAAAGAAAAAAAAAACTATCTTTAACATATATTAAATATCTCCTTTATAAATTTTGTTAGAGTTAATGTTAAAAATATCAACTTTAATGCCCAGCTGGTATGGCTCAGTGATTGAGCACCAACCCATGCACAAGTGGTCACTGGTTCGATTCCTGGTCAGGGCACATGCCCAGGTTGTAGGCCAAATCCCCAGTCGGGGGTATGCAGGAGGCAGCCAATCGATGTTTCTATCTCTCTCTCCCTCCCTCTCTCTCTAAAATCAATAAAGAAAAAAAAATTGCCCGGCCAGTGTGGCTCAGTGGTTGAGTGTCAGCCCATGCGCCAAGAGGTTGCCAGTTAGATTCCTGGTCAGGGCACATGCCCAGGTTGTGGGCCTGATCCCCAGTGAGGGGCATGCAGGAGGCGGCCAATCGATGTTCTTTCTCATTAATGTTTCTATCTCTCTCTCCCTCTCCCTTCCTTTCTCTCTCTCTAAAAATAAATAAAGAAAAAAAAATTTAAATCAATTTTATAATACTAAACTCAAATAACTAGGTTTAATGTTAATGGAGAGGGATAATAACTGGAAATGTATACTGGTACCTATTTTTTTTTTAATTGTTAACACTATTGCAGATGTCCCTTGGTGCTTATTTCCTCTTAACAAAAAGACTGGAAGTTTTAAATAAAGTTTTCCCTTCTTTGCTCAACCTTAACCTGTATATTGATAAGTTCTTCTCATTATGTAAGAATTCTCTACACTTTTTCTGGTTTAAAAATTCTTTCCCAACACAATATACAAAAAGAGCAAAGTTGGAGGACTGACACTATCCAACTTCAAGAAATACTACAGAACTACAGTAATCAAAACAGTGAAGTATTAATGGAAAAACAGACAGATGCTTCAGTGGAATAGAATAAAAATCCAGAAATAGATCCACATGAATACAATCCATTCATCTTTGACGAAGGAACAAAGGCAAGAGAATGGAGAGAAGATAGTCTGTTTAGCAAATACTGCTAGAACTACGAGAGAGAGAGAGAGAGAGAGAGAGAGAGAGAGAGAGAGAGAGAGAGAATTATCCAGACAGCATAGGAAACTTAGTTAATAATATTGTAATAACTATGTATGGAGCCAGTTTGGTACTGGAAATATCACGGGGACACTTTGTAAAGTATAAGATTCTCCAACCACTATGCTGTTTACCTGAAACTAAATATTAAATGTAAACTGTAATCGAAAAAATTTTTAAATAAACAAATATAAAAAGTAGTTGTTACAATTATGAAAAATGGGCCAAGTCATATTGTTACAAATATTTTCTGTTGCCCTTTTAAATACAAGATCGAGAGGAATTGCAGAGGCATGTGGGGGTGCGCTGGGAGCCCACAGACAGCAGTGGAGAGCTGTATTAGTGGTGTGCACTATCTGCTGAGAAAGCAGTGGTTTTAAAGACAAATCATCAGGAAAAACCAACTGAAGAGCAGATGAACAGAACCAGTACAACCAAATCTAGCCTGGTAGGAATTGCAGAGGCACACGGGGGCAGGCTGGGAGCCCACAGACAGCAGCAGAGAGCTATATTAGTGGTGTGCGCTTCCCACTGAGAAAGCGGGGTTTTTTAAAAAGCACCAAACCAGCCACAGTCACTCACCTTGGGCTCCGGCAAAGGGAGGGTGGACTGGACTGAAACTGAGTGGAGACAGTCCAGGCCTCCTGGCTTGGGAGGGGTGGATGGCAGGAGTTCTGTACTGAATCACTGCCTCACAGGACAGTAGCCATATTACACAAAGAGCCCCTTCCCAGAGCCCTAGGGAAAAACAAAGGCCCCTCCTTCAGCAATTCAACACTGCCATGCCAGGCCAGAAAAACACAAATTGAGGCTCATTAACATCTCAATTTAATGAATAAGCAATTGACCTACTTGCTGGAAATCCTCTTACACCTGAGGGATTTTTCATTCAGCTGAAGGCTACAAACCATGAGGCTCATCAAGTAACTCAGAGTAATAGCCTCCAGGTAAATAGCTAGAGGATAACTGAACCTTTCCTTGGCTTGCACATCTACCCAGGAAAGTAAGACTTGACAGTGGTGTTTAATGTTGTTCCTCCCACACTCATCCAAGCCCTGGAGAGGGAGCCACAACCAGTGGAACACCAACACCCACAGGGAAAATTTGGCAGGCTCAAAAACCCACTGAGACAGCGAAAATGGTGAAACAAAGAAACAAAGCTCAAAAGAAAGAACAAGATAATTCGACAGAAGATGAAATAAATGAAAGGGAAATGAGCAAGGTACCAGAGGGAGAGTTCAGAGTAATAATCATGAGGAAGCTCAACAGCATGAGAAAAGATATAAAAGCATTGAAAACCAACCAATTGGAAGTGAATAATGACATAGCAGAAATAAAGAACATATTGGAAGGAATAAGCAGTAGAGTAGAGGAAGCTGAGGACCAGATCAGTGAATTAGAAGACAGGGTAGAAAAAATTGCCCAGTAAGAGGACAAAAAAAAAAAAAAACAAAAAACAAACACAATTAAAAAACAGGAAAACAACCTAAGAGAACTGTGGGACAATATGAAACATAACAACATCTGCATCATAGGACTGCCAGAAGAATAAGAAAATGAGCAAGGGTTAAAGAATATATTTGAAGAAATAGTGACAGAAAACCTCCCTAGCTTAGTGAAGGAAAAAGGCATAAAAGTTCAAGAAGCACAGAGAGCCCCAAGTAAGAAGAATCCAAAAAGGCCCACACCAAGAAACATAATAATTAAAATGCCAAAAAAGAAAGACAAGGAGAGAATCCTAAAGGCAGCAGGAGATAAGCAATAGGTTACCTACAAAGAAACCCCCATAAGGCTATCAGCTGACTTCTCAACAGAAACACTACAGGCCAGACGGGAATGGCATGAAGTAATCAAGGTCATGAAAAACAAGGATCTGAATCCAAGACTACTCCATCCAGCAAGGCTATCATTCAAAATAGAGGATGAAATAAAGAACTTCCCAGCCAAAACAAAGGCTAAGGAAATATACTAGCAACAAACCAGCACTCCAAGAAATGTTAAAAGGACTGCTGTAATAAGCAGAAGAAATAGGAAGAGAAACATAACCATAATAAACAAAAATGGCAACAAATAAGTACATATCAATAATAACCTTAAATGTAAATGGATTGAATGCTCTGATCAAAAGACACAGAGTAGCTGAATGGATAAGAAAGCATGACTCATATATATATGTTATTTACAAGAGACCCACCTCACAACAAAAGACTCACATAGTTTGAAAGTAAAGGGATGAAAAAAAATCTTCCAAGCAAACAGATAGGAGAAAAAAAGCTGGGGTAGTAATACTCATATCTGATAAAATAGATTTCAAAATGAAGGCCATAACTAGAGACAAAGAAGGTCACTACATAATATTGAAAGGATCTATCCAACAGGAGAATATAACCTTGGTAAACATATATGTACCCAACATAGGTGCACCAAAATATATTTAAAAAACTTTTTTAGGACTTCAAAGGAGAAATCAACAGCAATACAATCATAGCATCACTGGATAGATCATCTAGACAAAAAATTAACAAGGAAACATAGTCTCTAAATGATGCACTAGATCAAATAGATTTAATAAATATCTACAGAGAATTAAACCCCAAAACTGCAGAATTCACATTCTTCTCAATTGCACATGGGACATTCTCAAAGATAGACCACATGTTAGGATACAAACTAAGTCTCTACAAGTGCAAGAAGATTGAAATCATATCAAGCATCTTCTCAGATCACAATGGCATGAAATCAGAAATCAATTACAACAAAAACATTCAAACACATGGAGGCTAAATAGCATGTTATTAAACAATGAATGGGTTACCAAGGAGACCAAGGAAGAAATAAAAAACTTTCTGGCAACCAAAGAAAATGAACACACAACAACACAAAATCTATGGGACACAGAGAAAGCAGTCCTGACAGAGAAGTTCATAGCACTACAGGCCTACCTCAAGAAATAAGAAAAAGTCCTAATTGGCTTTCTATTCCTACAACTTAAAGAGTAGAATTAAACAAAAAGAAAAACCAAGAGCAAGTGGAAGGAAAGAAATAGTAAAGGTCAGAGCAGAAATAAATGACATAGAAACTAAAAAAACAATTCAAAAGATCGATTAAACAAAGAGCTGGTTCTTTGAAAAGATAAACAAGATTGATGGACCCTTAGCCAGACTCACCAAGAAACAAAAATAGAAGACCGAAATAAACAAAATCAGAAACGAAAGAGGAGAAGTAACAACTGGCACCACAGAAATACAAAGGATCATTTAAAAATATTATGAACAATTACATGTCAACAAATTGGACAATCTAGGTGAAACGGACAAATTTCTAGAAACACACAGTCTCCCAAAACTGAACCAGGAAGAGATAGAAAACTTGAACAGACCAATAACAATTAAGGAAATTGAAATGTAATCAAGAAATTCCCAGCAAACAAAAGCCCAGGCCCAGACGGCTTCATGGAGGAGTTTTACCAAACATTCAAAGATCTAACACCCATTCTTCTCAAATGATCCCAAAAAAACCTAAGGAGAAGGAAGTCTTCCAAATTCATTTTATGAGGCCAAGATAATTCTAATTCCTAAACTAGATAAAGACACTACAAAGAAAGAAAACTACAGGCCAAGATCCCTGATGAACATAGATGCCAAAATTCTTCACAAAATATTAGCAAATAGGATCCAGCAATATATCAAAAAAATTATTAATCATGACCAAGTGGGATTCATCCCAGGGAAGCAAGGCTGGTCCAATATTTGCAAATCAATAAATGTGATACACCACATAAACAAAATGAAAGATAAAAACCATATGATCAGCCCTGGCCGGTTTGGCTCAGCAGTTAGAGTGTCGGCCTGCGGTCCAGAGAGGCCCCTCCCACTAAGGGCATGTACCTTGGTTGCGGTTTGTCACTGGCCCTGGTCGGGCCCTGCAGGAGGCAGCCACTCGATGTGTCCCTTTCACATCGATGTTTCTCTCTCTCTCTCTCTCTTCCTCTCTCTCCCTCCCACTCTATCTGAACAAAAAATGGAAAAACATCCTCCCCAGGTGAGGATAAAAAAACAAAAAACAAAAAAAACCCCATATGATCATATCAATAGACACTGAAAAAGCATTCAACAAAATTTAGCACCCATTTTTTATAAAAACGCTCAGCAATTTGGGAATAGAGGGATCATATCTCAACATAATAAAGGCCATATATGAAAAACCTACAGCCAACATCATACTCAATGGGCAAAAACTAAAAGCATTTCTCTTAAAAACAGGAACAAGACAGGGATACCCACTTTCACCACTCTTATTTAACATAGTACTGGAAGTCTAAGCCACAGCAATTAGACAAGAAAGAAAAATAAAGGGATCCAAATTGGAAAGGAGGAAGTGACACTGTCATTATTCGCAGATGACATGATATTGTACATAGAAAACCCTAAAGATTCCATCAAAAATCTACCAGAGCTAATACATGAATTTGGCAAAGTAGCAGCATACAAAATTAACATCAACAAAATGATGGCATTCTTATACACCAATAAGGAACTCATAGAAAGAGAAACTAAAAAAAACAATCCCATTTACCATCGTAGCAAAAAAACTAAGATGCCTAGGAATAAACTTAACCAAAGAAGTAAAGGACCTGTTCTTCAGAAAACTATAGGACACTGAGAAAAGAAATAGAGGAAGATATAAAAAAGTGGAAGCATATACCTTGTTCATGGATCGGAAGAATTAACATCAATAAACTGTCCATACTACCCAAAGCAATCTATAGATTCAATGCAATCTCCATCAAAATACCAACAACATATTTCACAGAACTAGAACAAACACTCCAAAAGTTTATATGGAACCAAAAAAGACCCCGAATAGCCACAGCAATCTTGAAAAAGAAGAACAAAGTAGGTGGGATCACAATACTGGATATCAGGTTACACTACAAAGTCATTGTAATCAAAACAGCCTGGTACTGGCACAAGAACAGGCATCTAGATCAATAGAACAGAACAGAGAATCCAGAAATGACTCAAGACAATATGCTCAATTAATATTTGACAAAGGTAGCAAGAGTATACAGTGGAGTAAAGACAGCCTATTCAATAATTGGTGTTGGGAAAATTGGACAGCTACATGCAAAAAAATGAAGCTAGACCACCAATTTACACCATATACAAGAATAAACTCAAAATGGATAAAAGACTTAAATGTGACTCATGAATCCATAAAAATCCTAGAAGAAAATGTAGGCAGCAAAATTTCAGACATCACACACAGCAGAATTTTCACTGATACAATAATGCCTAAGGCAAGAGAAACAAAGGGAAAAATTAATACATGGGACTACATCAAACTAAAAAACTTCTTCACAGCAAAAGAAACAAGCATCAAAATGGTAAGGGAACTCACTATATGGGAGAGCATAATTGCCAATGACACATCAGATAAGGGGTTAATTTCCAAAATATATAAAGTACTCATACAATTCCACAAAAGGAAGACATGGAGGGACCTGGAGAGTATTATGCTAAGCAAAATAAGCTAATCAGAAAAAGACAAATATCACATTATCTCACTTATTTGTGAAATATAATGAACAAAACAAACTGATGAACAGAATGGCCCTGGAGACATGGATGTGGGGTACAGACTGACAAACCTCAGAAGAGGGGGATGGGGGGAGGGAAGAGATAGACCACAGAACTTATATGCATGTATGCATAACCAAAGGACACAGACAACAATGCTGGGGGGTGGGCAGGATCAGGAAGAGGGTATCAATGGGGGGAAAAGGAGAAACATCTGTAACAAAAATAAATTAATAAATATAAATAAATAAATACAAGGTTGAACATAGTAATTTAATGCCTTTTAAACTGTCACCTAAATATCATGTTCCTTTTAAAATTATAATGTCTCTTAGTCCTAATGAGTCATAAATCTATTACTGTTAAGCTCATGACTCATTCCTGGTTAAAAAGCACCACATAGTTGATTTACATTTTTTATATACCAATAAATTGTTTCTGCTATATTAAAAAAAAAAGAATTATCTAGATAGACCTTTATAGCTTCACAAAAATTAACTCAGAATGGATCAATGTAACATTCAAAACCAGAAAGCTTCTAGAAAGTTACCTAATAGAAAATCTAGAAGAGCTTAGGTATGGTGACAACTTTTTAAACACAATATCAAAGGCACAAGTTGTGAAAAAAGTAAGCTGGACCTTATTAAAATTAAAGAAAAACATCTGTTTTGTGAAAGATAATGTCAAAAGAATAAGAAGACAAACCACAGACTAAGGAAAATATTTGCAAAAAACCTGTCTGATAAAGGACTATTTTTCAAAATATAAAAAGCACTCTTAAATCTCAACAATAAGAAAACAACCCAATTAAAAGTTGGGTGAAAGACCTAAAATGACATCTCACCAAAGAAGAAACAAAGATTAAAAATAAGCATATGAAAAGATGCTCCACATCACATATCATTAGGGAACTGTAAATTAAAATGACGAGATACCACCTCATACCTATTAGAATGGCCCAAATCCAAAACATCGTCACCAAATACCGGCAAGAATGGGGAGCATTATTGCTGATGGTAATGTCAAAATTGTTCAGCCACTTTGGCAGATACCTTGACACTTCCCCACAAAACTAAACATACTCGTAATATATGATCCAGCAATTGCACTCCTTGGTATTTACCCTAAAGAGTTGAAAACTTAAGTTCACAAAAAACCCTGCACATGAATGTTTACAACAGCTTTACCCATAATTGTCAAAACTTGGAGGCAACCAAAATGTCCTTTAGTAGGTGAATGGATAAATAAACTTACATCCAGATAATGGAATGTTATTCAGGACTAAAAAGGAATGAACTATCAGCCATGAAAAGACATGGAGGAAACGTAAATGCATATTACTAAGTGAAAGAAGCCAATCTGAGAAGATTGTGTACTGTGTGGTTCAACTATATAACATTCTGGAAAAGGCAAAACTGTGGAGCAACTAGAGATCAGCTGTTGCCAGGGATTAGGGTGGAGGGAAAGATGAATTGGCAGGACACAGAGAATGTTTAGGACAGTGAAATTATTCTGTATGCGATATAACGATGGGCCTAGGTCATAATATATTTCTCCAAATCCATAGAATGTACAACACAGATAGAGAACCCTAATGTGAACTATGGACTTTGGGTGACAGTGATGCTTCAATGTCAGTTTATCGATTATAACATATGTACCACTCTGGTGTGAGATATTCATAGTGGGGGGAGCAGTGCTTGTATAGGGGCAGGAGGTGTATGGGAACTCTCTGACTTCCCACTCAATTTTGCTATGAACCTAAAACTACCCCCCAAAAAATAAGGGTTAAAGGAAATAAATAAAAAAATAGGTTTTTGAAAATCCATTGAACTGTACAATCTAACCTTCAACTGGAAGTGACTGATGCGCACTATAATAATGCACTATAATAATACACTAGAAGGCTACTATCAAGAAACACAGCTAATAGAATTCTTAGATGCTGCCTTCCCAGTGGTGAACATTTTACATTAAAATTATATGCTCACAGACTGAGATCATTCCTTGGTAATATCTATTTGTGTGAAAGACATTTTCAAAGACGGCACCGCAGGTCAGCACTAACAGGTGAATATTTGCAATTGATTTTGATGACAGGGAATACAAATTTTGAATACCAATTAAGCAAGATTTTATCCCTCTACTCTTCTCATTAGACCCATATTTTCAACATTATACTCAATTATCATTATTTCAATTTTATCAATGAAAATTTTGTGGAAATTAAGCAAAATATATATATATTTTCTAGCCACAATATTTCTCTTTCTGTTTTGTGTCATCATTTCTTACAGAGAAGTCTTCACTCTCCTCATTGGTCACTCTCAACCTTGCCCCTCTGTCTTTCACGACCTCGCCTGCACAACATGGGTGTGTTCCTGACAAGGTCCTGAGGACCCTCCTGCCCTGTCACTACAGCCCGTGGACACTGCCAGCCTGATTTCACTTGGTGTATCAAGTGGAAGTGGAGCATGCCTATGAAACCTTTCATAAAATGAAATGGCACAAAGCTAAGAAGCAATCACCATAATTTATATGGGGCACATTTTTGAGTGTTCCAAGATCCCCAAAATAATCTACCAAATCTTACCAAATGACACATAAAAATCTAAAATAACACTAGCATACAGCAAAAGCAACAATGATGTGGTAAATACACACGGCCTGTATAAAGTAGAAAAATGTATGTAAAATTTAGTTTCACTTACAGTGCGTGCTGCCTCCATAATGGTTCACTGCAAAACACACTGAACGCTAATTTTGCTTTTCACCTTTTTTGGTAAAATCGGAAATCTTCTTTGGATTTCTTTCAGTTAGAAAAGAACAGGTACTGTCCAGCCAGTGTGGCTCAGTGGTTGAGCATCGACCCATGCGCCGGTTCCATTCCTGGTTGGGACACAGGCCCAGGTTGTGGGCCTGATCCCCAGTGGGGGGCATGCAGGAGGCGGCCAATTGATGTTCTCTCTCATCAATGTTTCTATCTCTCTCTCCCTATCCCTTCCTCTCTCTCTAAAATCAATAAAGGATGTTTTATATAAAAAAAAAGAAGAAAGAAAAAACAGGTACAGATGTAAGTCTTTCATAAAAGCAAAGCTGCATAAAGTGAACTTTCAAAAAGCAAGGGATACCTGCACATCCTTGAGCTCTTGAGCGACACTACGGCACTCATTTCTCCTGACATGGATAGTTTGTTTCATTGGTGACTTTGGAAAAATAACTGCTCAGATGGTTCCCCTCTTCTTGTCCTCTTGGGAGTCAGGTTCTTACCTAAAGCATCCCTGGGAATCTGCCATTCCATCCCCGCCCCGCTAGGAAGACTGCAAATGTCTAGCCCTGCCTTAGGTCTGTTCTTCCAGTTCTGGGATTCAGAAGGAAGAAGCGTTGTATGTCTGTCTGCGTACCTCCGCACCATGTGCCAATCTAGCCATCAGTAATAAAGGGGATATTTCATTTTTGATCTTACTCCATACCCTATTGCTCAATTTGTTCAGAATTCCTGTGGAATAAGTTTTGCTATTTATCGGGTCTCCTCAAGGCCCAACATTCTCTGGTCAGTAAAATTAAGAGACAGACAAAGTGTCATTTGAGGAGAGAAATAACAGATTAGGACTGCTGGGAGGGCCCTGACGTTTTGGTGGTAGTTTAACAAGCAGGACATTTTTACCTTAACTGTTCACAGAAGCTTGTTGTTTATTGTGGCTGTTTTTTCCCAGGTGTGGCCCTGGCTTTTATCTGTTGTGTCCTGACCAGGCAGTTTTAGATAGCTTACCAACAGCTGTGCTTCTAGAGTCAGAACTGAACATGCTGGTTTTGGGAAACTAGGTCAACGGAAACTTGAGCAAATATGAGCCTTAGTATAGTACGAGGGCTATGACAGCCAGGCCTTGGTAGGAGGTGCAGAGAGCCTGCCCACGTTCCAGCTCATTGAAAGTATACTCTAATCCAAAGGAGGGGAGAGTAGAACATCTAATCGTACAGATTTCAGGGATTTAAGGGCCATTGTCTACCATGTGACTTCAGATTTGCTTTTAATTTGTTAATTATAAGATTTCTGACCATGGCTCTTGGATTGTGATCCAACATTGACTTTACCCAGCAAATAGGTTGATTTTATCAATAAACAAACAACAATGAATAAAGCCTCTTCTTTAAAAAATAATCTGTCATTTCCTTGTTGTAAATACAAAGGTGAAGAAGGCAGTTTGCAAAGACTTTCCTTGAAATGCTTTCTCTTTGGTGGTTTTTAAAAACATCCTTCTGTTTTACTCTCAGAACAAGAGAGTAAGAAAAATGAAATCAAAATAAGGAGGAAGTGAAATCTTCAGGAGAAAGGTTGACATTTTAGGGAACAGATTGGACCTATGGCCGTGAGTTTGCAGAATGCCAGGATGGACGTGATAGGCAAATACAACAAGAAAGAGAAAATGCACTAGGAAAACCGATTTTAACAAGCCTTTTAGAAAAGGAGAATATTTCTTCCTCTTTTTAGATCAGTAATAAATTTGAGGACTAAATAAATCTAACAGAGGAAAAGAAGTAAAATCTTGAGAGAAGCAGACTGGAACATCTCTCCCTATAGCAGTCAGAATTAAGAACACACTAGAAAGTACCCTATTAAAATCACAAATACGGGCTATAGTAATAGTTCTTGGGGGAACCAGCCTTCAAAGACTGAGGCAGTTGTAACAGGTGGTTACAAACTGCAGGCAGATTTTGAGGGGAAGGCAGTATCGTCCCAACATTCTCAAAGTATGATTAGATTCATTTTTTAATTTATACAGTCATTGTAAATGGAATTTATATCTCTAGTCTAGCTCTATTCCTTGAACTCTAGATTCATATAAAATGGACTGCTTACATCTCCCCTTAATATCAAATAGGCCCCTCAAATTTACAGGTTCTAACCAGAACATGTCACCACACCCATGCCTACAACCTCATTCTCGGTTTTCATCATCGTTAGGTAGTGGATCAGGCAAAATTGTTAGATTCAGCCTTAGCTCTTTCTTTTATACTCCACATCCAATCTTTCAGCAATACCTATTGACTATGCCTTTAAAATGTGTCTGGAATCTAACCACTTCTCCTCACCAACACTGTTGCCATTCTGGTGGAAGCCTGGATGACTACACTTGTTCCCTATCTGCTCTCCCTGTTTCCACCTTTGCACCCACATAACCCATCCTCAGATGAGCAGCCAGAGCGAAGCTCTGAAAGCAGAGTATGACATCGCTCTGCTCAAATCCCTCCAATTACTACGGTAGCTCTCATACATATATAGGAGGAAGTGCAAGCATGTGAAGCAAATTTGTTAAGCCTTTTGTCTACAAAAGACAAAATATCTGTGTACTCTTTAACCTAGCAGTTCTACTCTAGCAGTATAACCAACAAAAATGTGTACAACAGAAATGTATAAGAATATTTATAGCATCACTAGTAGTCCCTAAGCTGAACAAAGATACAAATAGACTTCCATAGTAGAATATATATATATGAACTGGGGAACATGTTGATTTGTATCTTCATTAACTATGGCAGATTTTACAAGAAAAACAAAAGAAGGAAAGCATATTGAATTCCAGAAAATACCAGTTGCCTTAAAAAATGTTAGAAACAGAAAGAAACCAACTTAAGAAGCATGTCAAAGTATTAGGAACTCAACTGGGCCTTCTCACAAGTAATGAGTAACAGTGGCAGAAGGAAACAAAGACACTTAATACATATGTGTACCATAGAACAGTGCAGCTTGAGACCTGGAATACAAAAGCACCCCCCACCCAAAAAAAAAACAGTGTTGTGAGAAGAACATAGTAGAGTTATTGGTCCTCAGCAGGTACCTAAGACTTCAGACTCCTCAGTGTAGCTGTAGTTCAGGAGTCTGGTGAGGTTTGCAAAGATCTACAATGAAGAGATATGTGGGAGTGGGGAGGAAGTCTTCTCAAGGGAGCAGGTTCCTCAGGTCTAAGTCAGCTACTGCACAGCAGGAGGATTCCCACTGTGCCATTGCGTCAGAGACACAAGGTGGTCACGAGAGACAATGAAGACTTTGTGGCCAGGGGAGCCCACTATATCACAAAAGGCAGCAAGAAGCTTGGAACTCAATGGGGAAAGTGGGAAAAATGGGGAAAAAGGTACTTCAAATAAGATCTGGTAAGTGGGGTTCACCACTGAAATGTCTAACCATCAATAAAGCAGATGCTATTCTTCGACAGAAAAGAGAGTATCAGATAGATGTTTTTTCCTCTAGATCTGTTAAATTTCTTATATAAACTGAGCCCTTGATGTGATATTTCCCTACACTAAGTATAAGTTCACTGGGCATGGACTCTAGATATCTGCCAAGGCTGAGAGAAGATGTTCTGATTTATTCCCATGTTCCCCTAGCACACACTTAAAATCCCCAACTGTAAACGCAATATAGTAGTCATGGTGCCAGGGAACAGAGGATAGAGTTGATGAGAAGAATGTCTATGTAAATATTTCGGGCAGAATCACTAAGCCATAACTTATATTCTTTAATCAGAAATAGTGAAAGATGAATAACCAATGTAGTGGCTCAGGAATTCATTATATTTCATTACTTATTTGCCATACACAAGTGAACATCTGCATTTCACAAGCTAAATAATTCCAAATTGTGACTTTGATAAACCAATAGTCTGTTGTCATAGTCATATCACACAGCAATTGCCACACAAGCTAAATTTCTTCTTGCCTTTACTTTTGTACATGTGGTTTCGCTATTTTGAAAACAAGATTACTACCCAATTAAATAATATATTGGATTAAATAAATTTTAATTGATCGTTTAAAAGACTTTGAAAATCTATGTAACAGTAAAACAAATAAAATCTTATTTTTTATAATTAGTCTAAAGAATAAATAAAACTTAAGACTTTGGCTATTAAGAAATTAGGAACCTTCACTTTCTTATTTAGACTTAATTTGCATATAGCTATTTTCTTAATATTCTATTTCATGTGCATATGTAAGTTTATATTTATATTTATATTTATTTCAGAAATGACCTTTTAGAGAATTGCTCTGACATCTAAAATAAACATAGATTTATCTAATGTATGCTAAAATAAAACAGGTATGTCTAAGTTAAGTTTTACTAATATATTTATATTATTGACAAATATTGATAAAAAAATAGTTCAATAGCCTGATGATCTTCTAACATTATGTGATTTTATAATTTCTGTTTGAAAGCTTATGGGGATGAAACAGTTGCTAGTTTTTCCATTCAGGTCATTGCATTTTTGACAATTCTTATAAGAGAAAATTCCTTAAGCAGAAATTGCTTCTGGTTAACATCCACCTAATGGTCTGTCCTCTGTCATCTATAGTAACACATATCAAATCTGCTTCATATACCACAAAATGATCTGCCTTTATATAAAAGCAAATAATCTAATCCTGATATTCCAGGACATTGTTCAGTTTGCCAGACTTCTTAAATTGTCCACATAATCGGATGTAATCCTTTTCATGTATTCTAAACAGTGCAGAGTTCAGTATACCTATTCTCATCATCTCCTGCATCAAAATTTTAACTTGTAAAAACTCTTAGTTATGCCAATAAATGAATTCAGCAAAGTTTCAGGATATAAAATCAACACACAAAAATCAGTTGAGTTTCTATACAGTAACAATGAACAATCTGAAAAGAAAATTAAGAAAACAATCCCATTTATAAAAACATTAAAAAGAATGAAATACTTATGTATAAAGCTAACCAAGAAGACAAAATTCTTATAAACTGAAAACTACAAAACATTGATGAAAGAAATTAAAGAAGAAACAAATGGAAAGATATCCCATGTTCATTGATTGGAAGACTTGGTATTATTAACATGTTAACATTACCTCAAGTGATCGACAGATCCAGTACAATCCTTATCAAAATCCCAATGGCATTTTTTGCAGAACTAGAAAATTCATTTAAAAATGTATGTGAAGCCCTGGCTGGTTTGGCTCAGCGGTTAGAGCATCGGCTGCAGACCAGACACCAGGGTTCAGTTCCCATTAAGGGCACGTACCTTGGTTGTGGTTTGTCCCCAGCCCTGGTTGGGGTCGTGTGGGTGACAACCAGTTGATGTGTCTCTCTCACATCGATGTTTCTCTCTCTCTCTTCCTCCCTCTCTCCCTCCCGCTCTATCTGAAGATAAATGTAAAAGTGTCCTCGGGTGAGGATAAAAAAATAAAATAAAATAAAAATAAAAATGTATATGGAATTTCAAATACCACAAATAACCTAAAGAAGCTAAAAAAGAACAAAGTTGGCGATCTCACACTTCCTGATCTCAAAATATATTACAATCCTACAGTGATCAAAAAAGTATGGTACTGGCATAAAGAGAGATATACAAACAATGAAATAGAATAGAAAACCCATAAAAAAACCAAAAAACACCTCATTTATATACTCAACTGATCTTTGACAAATATGTCAAGATCATTCAATAAGAAAAGGACAGTCTCTTTAATAAATGATGCTGGAAAAATTGTGTATCCACATGCAAAAAATAAAGTTGGACTCTTAAAATTAACTCAAAATTGATTAAAGACCTAAACACAGCCTCCAAAACTATAAAATTCCAAGACGACAACATAAATGAAAAACTTAATAATACTGACTATAGCAATGATTTTTTGGATATAAAACCAAAAGCACAGAAGACAAAACAAAAATAGGAAAAAGGAACGATATCAATTCTAATTATGGACTCTAATCCAGTCATTTCTATCCCTGTTGTTGCTCACTCCTCATTTAACATAACAGATGTGTGTACAACTACAAGTTGTTGCTAGTTATATACCATTAAATTGCTTCCTTAGTTACTTAGTTCAATCTCTGAAGGACTTTTCTTTTCCTCTGCATTTATGGACATTTTAGCCAAGTAACCTTCCCATTAAATCTTTAGTAATAAGTAAAGCTAGTAATCATCTCCCTGCCTCTATATGACTAAAATTTTTGTACAGTCACATTTTATTTAAATCCCTAGTTTAGATCTTATTTATAATATGTCTCTCATTTCTTATAAATTGTAAGCTCCCAGAGAACAAGGTCCGTGTATTTACTCTCAACAAGGAGCAGGGTTGAAACGTGTGTGTGTGTGTGTGTGTGTGTGTGTGTGTGTATGTCTGTGTGTGAGAGAGAGAGAGAGAGAGAGAGAGAGAGAGAGAGAGTGCAATGACTGGGCAAATAATCAATTTGAATCTCTTTAACTAGTAATTTCTCCACATTATAGATTATATAACACTAGTCACTTAAATGCTCTTGGCCCTGAGGAGAAAACAGAAAGAGGTTCATGAAACTTCACAAATAAAACGTCTCCTTTGGGGATTGAACATTTTTTTATTTGTTTATACGTTAGAAAGCTAAAATGTTGAAAATGTTCAACATGTTCACAGCCCAAGGGAACCACTAGAGTATAACCAAATACATTAACACTGTCACCTTGAAATAGAGTGGATATCTTTCAAGCTTAGAATAATGATTATCTCAGGTAAGTTTCTAAGAAAACCAGAAAATTTTTACTCTAATTAAACTCAATAATATCCTACTAAAGTTATTATTTTGAAAGAATATTACCACATAATATCCACCCTGATATCTACACAAAACAAAAATATTATTTTTACCTTCCACAGTAATAAAGTAGGCTATTTATATTGCAGACGGAGAAATTACTTTTTTAATTTCCCAGATATTCCAGGGGGAAATAATTACTACTAAGAGCGACACCCAGAAAATGGCTTGCAGACTTCTGAATGCAGTTTTAAAAACCAGTTATTTGACAAGGGTTTGTGGAGCACCTATTCTGCTGAGCACTTCTCCAGGTTGGGACTATAGAGAGTGAGAAAGAAGCCATGATTCCCTCTTCCAAAGAGTTCACAGATTTGGATGAACAAAAGCCTTGTGAATTATGTAAAAAAGCTGTAACATCACACATAGCCCAGAGCTAAATCACTTGTTTCAGATTATAACTGCTCTAAGAATACAGATACTCGTGAAAGCCACAGAGGGCTGTGGTAGTGAGGGCTGCACAGCAGGGGCTGTATTAACCAAGAATAGCATTAATCTCTATTTGGACACAAGTGGAGAAGAGAATTCCAGGAAAAATCTGGAGAGTAAACCAAAGCATACTTCAGCAGAACAACACTATGATGGAAAGCAAGTGAACTTGGAAATTCAAGTGCAACTTGGGTCGATTCAGGTACTAAGCTAAACAACAGAAGTAAGCTGATAGATATTTAGAATTTTTAAATTAGGTATTTTTTTTCTTCATTTAATAAGTATTATTATAGAAAAATATACTAGCAATGTCCAGCAAATATTTAATTTATGTCCTCTAAAAATATATTTGTCTCATGAAATATGAATATATTTGTTGAGAGTCGATTCAAAAAGGAGGGACATCTGTAATAGTTTCAACAATGAAGATAAATTAAAAAAAAAATTAATTGGCCCTGGCGAGTTTGGCTCAGTGGTTGGAGCGTCATCCCTCAGACCAAAGAGTCACAGGTTCGATTAAGGTCAAGGGCACGTAACTCGGGTGTGGTTCTCCCCAGCCCTGGTCAGGATCATGGGGGAGGCAGTCAATCGATGTGTCTCTCTCATCAATGTCCCCCCCCCATACACACACACACACACACACACACACACACACACACACACACTATCTGAAGATAGATGGAAAAATATCCTTGGGTGAGGATTAAAAAAAAAAAACACAAAAACATTAATTGAAATTCCCTTAGTCTATGGGTATAATCACTCATACAGTCATTATTTCATTCCAGAAATGTTTTGAAATGCTTACTATATTCAAAAGTAGGACCAGGTATAAATTAATTTTGAAGTACAATGAGGATTCAGGTAAACTGCTTTAGGGAGGTGCAGGCTTTTCCGCTTGAGCATTTAAGAATCAGCTCATACACTTGTTAAAACTGAAACATTACAGTTTTGCCCAGGGTTAGATAAATCTCAGTAATCTATAATTTTAACAAGCAACTTCAGCCCTTCTGTTTTAAGTGGTTGAACCAAATTCCATGTTGAAAACGTTTCCCTAAGACCAGAACTGAGAGCAAAAGCAATTCCACTTCAGGACATAATGGAATATCTGAGACCTAAATTAATCTCTAACCATATGCAATTAGACAATGGGACAAAATAAATAAAACAACTGGTTTTTAACATTGAATAACAGGGGTTGCAAGATCTATCCCTTAAAGAAGGGTGATACTACAGGGACCACCACCCCTACATCTCTTAGATGTTTAATCTCTGTCATCTCCCCTGGGATACAATATTGTTTTCAATTTTTATGTTGGCTGGGGAAGAATTTTCAGAAGCTTCCACTTTCAATTTCCCAGTATGGTGGATCTTATCCCACAAACCATGAACCAAATGTGGGTCTTCCTCCAACAAGCAAGTACATGATACCGTAATATATTCCCCTCGCCGCTTAAATTGATAGTCTGGTACTTGCGGAAAATGGTCCCTAAAGAAAACAAAGTGGACAATAACTATCCACTATTGCAAGATCAATTAAGTAGTAGTTTAGACATGGTATCAGTTAGAACAGAAAAATAAGATTACAAGTACGTGGTATGCAACCACTGATTAGGAAAACATTCTCTTCTATCAGAGTTAAGAGGATCAACATAGCTACTATTCCAGTGATTAGGACAACAATATTCATTTATAGTTTGCCCAGGCATAACTTTTTTTTTTTAATCTTTATTGTTGAAAGTATTACAGATATCTCCTCCCCCTTCCCCCATTGACCCTCCTCTCAGCTACCACCCCACTCCTACTTTCTCCAAACTATTGTCTGTGTTTATTGGTTATGCATATAAACTCTTTGGTTGATCTCTTCCCAACCTTCCCATCCCCCTTTACTCTGAGGTTTGTCAGTCTGTCCCCTATTTCCACATCTCTGAATCTATTTTGATCGACAGCTTATTTTGTTTATGATATTCCATAAATAAATAAGAATGTGGTACTTGTCTTTCTCTGACTGGCTTATTTCACTCAGCATAATACTCTCCAGGTCCCTCCACGTCATCTGAAAGGGCAAGAGATCTATCTTTCTTACAGCTGCATAGTATTCCATTGTGTAAATGTACGACTGCTTTTTTATCCACTCATTTACTGATGGACACTTGGGCTGTTTCCAGGTCTTAGCTATTGTAAATAGAGCTGCTATGAACATAGGGTTGCATATATTCTTTTTGATTGGTGTTCTAGGTTTCTTAGGATATATTCCTAGAAGTGGAATCACTGGGTCATATGGTAATTCCATTTTTAATTTTTTGAGGAAACACCAGATTGTTTTCCATAGTGGCTGCACCAGTCTTTCCCCTTCTGAATAATATACTCCAAAGAGACCTGGACCACCTGGGTGTCCCATGAAACATCACTTTGACCCATAACATGAATATCAAACTGGTTAGCTAGGAAAAGCAAAACAGTGCTAGTAGTGGCAATGCATTGTACACCTAGTAATGCTACTCTGGCTCATATATATGTGACTCCAGGATATTCGAAGTGTACTAGAAGCAGCCCTTCCACTAGGGCCACACAATAGGGCAGAATCTATGGTGTCAGGTGTGGCAGTGGTGTTGAGACATACAGTGTTGAGTTTATGGCAAGTCCCACTGGGAGAATCACAATGCAGGCCCTAAGGTTCTAAAGGGTTCTATAATGAGACTACCCCATCTGCAGCAGTAAATTAATTGCCTTTTGGGAAAGAAATCCTGGCATGCTATTGGTCCTGTTACAGGCTGATAACCTGACCATAGAGCATTAAGTTAACATGTGGCTAGACCGTCCATTTGAGCTGGATTATGTTAGACGTACTAAGTCATAAATATGGATGTTCTAAGCAATGGTCTATTGAAAAAATTAAGTAATATCTCCAAGATTGAGTTTAAGCAGGAGCAGAAGAGTGAACTGCATGGGAAGATAGACTTCAAATTTTTTAATAAACTCCATTTATCAGAACAGTTTTAGATTTACAGGAAAAAAATTAAAGATTGTACAGGAAGTTCCGACTTCCGGTCAAGATGGCGGCGTAGGTAAACACAGTATCGCATCCTCCCACAGCCACATCAAAGTTACAACTAAACTACAGAACAACCATCATTCAAAACCGCCTGAAATCAAGCTGAAAGGAAGTCCTACAACTACGAAATTAAAGAAGAAGCCACATTGAGACTGGTAGGAGGGGCAGAGGCGCGACAGGCTGGTCCCACACCCGCGTGTGGCTGATAAAAATTAGGAGGACACCTCAGCTGGGAAGGTCCTCCCTGAGGACTGAGGGGTCCCCGTCCCAACCAGGCGCCCAGCTCAGGGTTCCAGTGCCAGGAAGAGAAGTCCCCATCAATCCTGGCTGGAAAAACCAGCGGGAACTGAGGCTGAGGCGGCTGGAGCCCCCGGCAACTCTTAAAGGGCCCACACATGGACTTACTCGGACTTGCTCCCTCCAGGCTCCAGCATGTGGGAGGCAGCCTGAAAGGCGCCAGAGTCATATGGGGAAGAACTGAGCTGTTTGGCATTGGAGCGAGGGCTGGAGAGGCAGCTTTCTCCTGGACAGACGTGCTATCAGAGGCCTTTGTTCCTTTGGTGAGCCCTTCCCTGGGCCAGCAGACGCCACCATATCTGGGACTCCAGCAACCTGGCTCACACTGTTGGCCCCGCCCTGGTGATTCCCTGAGGCCCCGCCCCACCCGACTTTCAGGCCCACCCAAGCTGTTGCCAGTTGCTTTACCATAGGATTGGCCTGTCTTGGAGCCTGCTTCAGCTTTTCCTAAATTCTTTCAAACAAGCAGCATCTGGTCTCAGCTAGCCCCATACCTCTCGCTAAGTGATACATAGAAACAAACACAGGGAGGCAGCCAAATGAGGAGACAAAGAAACAGGTCCCAAATGAAAGAACAGAACAAAACTCCAGGAAAAGAACTAAGTGAAATGGAGTTAAGCAACCTAACAGATGCAGAGTTCAAAATACTGCTTATAAAGATGCTCAGTGGACTTAGTGAGAACCTCAGTGAACTTAGTGAGAGTCTCAAGAGCATAAAAAAGGACCAGTCAGAAATGATGGATGCACAGTTAGAAATGAAGGAGGCACTAACTGAAATAAAGAATAGTTTACACAGATTCAATAGTAGAGTAGGTAAAGCCAAGAAGCAAAACATCGATTTGGAATATAAGGAAGCAAAAAACACCCAATCAGAACAGCAAAAAGAAAAAAGAATCCAAAAAAATGAGGATAGAGTAAGGAGCCTCTGGGACAACTTCAAGCATGCCAACATTCGCATCTTGGGGGTGCCAGAAGGAGAAGAGAGAGAACAAGAAATTGAAAACCTATTTGAAACAATAATGGCAGAAAACTTCCCTAACTTGGTGAAGGAAACAGACATACAAGTCCAGAAAGCACAGAGAGTCCCAAACAAGATGAACCCCAAGAGGCCCACACCAAGACACATCATCATCAAAATGCAAAAGTTTCAAGACAAAAAGAGAATCTTAAAAGCAGCAAGAGAAAAGCAGTTAATTACCTACAAGGGAGTTCCCATAAGACTGTCAGTTGATTTCTCAAAAGAAACTTTGCAGGCCAGAAGGGAGTGGCAAGAAATATTCAGAGTGATGAAAAGTAAGAACCTACAACCAAGATTACTCTATCCTGCAAAGCTGTCATTTAGAATCGATGGCCATATAAAGAGTTTCCCAGACAAGGAAAAGTTAAAGGAGTTCATCACCACCAAGCCATTATTATATGAAATGTTGAAGGGTCTTCTGGAAGAAAAAGATAAAAAAATATGAACAAACAAAATGGCAATAAATACATATCTATCAACAATTGAATCTACAAACAAAATGAACAAGCAGAACAGAAACATTCTCATAGACACAGAGAACTTTTGTTGGTTACCAGATGGGTGGGGGCTGGGGGGATGGGTGAAAAAGGTGAAGGGATTAAGAAGTACAAATTGGTTGTTAGACTGACAAACCTCAAAGGGAAGGGGGGCTGGGGGATGGGAAGAAATAAACCAAAGAACTTATATGTATATATGCATAACCAATGGACACAGACAACAGTGTGGGGAAAGGCAGGAGGGGGGCAGGAATGAGGGAGGAGGGGGGCAATGGGGGACAAATGAGGAACATCTATAATACATTCAACAATAAAGATAAGTTTAAAAATAAATAAATACAAAATAATAATAAAAAAGATAGTACAGAAATATATCCCACACCAATATTTAACATTTGTATTAAAAATGTTATAACTAATGAATGAATATTGATACATTATTATTGACTAAAGTCCACATTTTATTTAGTACTTCTTAGTTTTTACCTAATCCTTTCCTCTTCCAGGATCCCATCAATATTATATATGTAACACCATATCACATTCAGTTATTTTGGCTTAATTTTTTAGAATAAATTTTATTTCATAATAAATAAGATTTATTTATTAAAGTTACTTAGAAGAGAATAAAATTATTAACAAAGCAGGATTTACCTTTTTAAAATTTCTCTAAGAATTATAAATGTATAATTTCATAAACCTTGGTCTCCTGTGTCAAAGGAAACTCCTTCCTATTCTGCAAAGAACTTGTGTCTGGGCTGTTGGTTTTTACCCTACGACAAGATCAGGAGAAGCACATATTCTCGCAAGTATGGCCAGTTACCTGCTGATCCACAGGCCTCTCATCTAAGAGTAAAAGGGTGGAGTTGATGTACTTCTCCTCCACCTTGGAGAGCCAAAGCTCTTCTATTCAATCTTACCCAGACCTGTTCTCCACAGACTTCACACGATGTAGGCCCTGCTTTTGTTTTACAGGATTCGTGTACATGTCAGACAAAAATATGGAGTAGAATGACTTGTATTGCAGAAAGGAGGAGAGTGATCTCATAGCAGTTAGACTTCCAGAAGATTTTTCTCAAAAGTGCAACTTTCAGACTCTAATCCTCTTTAGTTTCCTAATGCATGTCTGCTTTACCTGTGGATCAACATCTGGCTGCCTGTAGGTCTAGATTCCTGGGTTAATGAGGACAAAGGAACGGCTCATGTAACACTTCCCCCTAATATCTGAAATTATAGTACTTTTTCGCATTTCCTCTCAACCCACCCTGGGCTGTCACTTAATGGTTCTTTCAGGAAGACTGAATATAAATTCCAATGCAGCGGTTCTATATGTATTCACATCTGTTGTTCCTCAATTCAGTTATTTCATTTATAAAATAAATTTTCATGTTTTTCGCCTTCCAGAAATTTGTTAAAAGTTTTCAATAACTCAATTTAATAAATAACTCAATTTACAGATGATATAACAAAGAAAACCTAAGAAATGTCTATGGAAATACTATTGAAATTAATAAGAGAGATTAGCAATATTATTAGATATGAAATCAGTGTTAATAATTGGAGTAATTCAAAGTGTAACTTCTTTTGAAATATGTGTATTTTAGAAATCTAATTCAGAAAAATATAATTCACAATAACAAAAGTTCATTCCCATCCTTTACAAATTGTTCCAGAAAATAGAAAGGAAATGAATAGTGTTCAGTTCATTTAATGAGGCTAGTGTACTCTTGCTTCTAAAATAATATTAGAATAATTCAAGAAAATAACATTATAGGACAATTTCATACGTATGTATAGAAAAAACACCCTAAATAAAATATTCTATGTATTACAGCAGTTTACTAAAAATAATTATCATGATCAATAGCATTATCCCTGGAAATAAAGACTAATTCAATATTAGAAAAAAAAAACTATCACCATAATTCACCACTTTAATAACCTAATAAGAAACTCATACTATTTTCTCAATCAATGTAGAAAAGGTTTTTCACAAAATTTAATACCCAAATAGGCAAAAGAAAACACATACTTTATAAGAAACCCAGAAAGGAAGGAAACTTCATATGTGAAAGATTTATACTGAGAACACTGAAATATTATACTTAATAGAAAACCATTCAACTCATTTTGTTTAAGATCAGGAAAAATCAAGATGCCCACTGTTAATCTTATTGAATCTCTATTGGGGCATTAGCCAATGCAACCAGATCAAAGAGGAAAAAATGCAAACCAAAGCGATGCTAACTAGAGAGTTGTATAACATGTATCCCATCATGGCCATCACCTTGTGCAACAGAGCTCGAGACACATTCCACAATGTCACATATGTGTAGTTGGGCCTAGGGGTAAGTTCTATTAGTGAAAGGGAAATTTTTTAAACCATATTATCAGTGAGAGCAAGAAAGAGATCTGACATCTTGCCTGGCCGGTGTGGCTCAGTGGTTGAGCATCGACCCATGCACCAAGAGGTCGCCGGTTCGATTCCCGGTCAGGGCACATGCCCAGGTTGTGGGCCCGATTCCCCAGTGGGGGGCATGCAGGAGGCGGCCAATCGATGTTCTCTCTCATCGATGTTTCTATCTCTCTCTCCCTCTCCCTTCCTCTCTCTCTAAAATCAATAAAGAAAAATTTAAAAAAAAAAGAGATCTGACATCTTTACTTGCTGAATTTGCACTGAGCCAACCTTCCTCTTAGGCCTCCTCTTTGACAGGATGAAGGCTAAGTGTAAGAACTGCCCTAACCTTGGGACGATATTTCATCCATATGGACAATAGGCAATCTGGACTTGGAGGCAGCTATTATTAGGTGTTATCTGGAAAGTGAGTTGCCTGCAACTAGGCAAGAAAGTACATCACAATACAGAAAGTGACTTCATGGAGAATTACAACAGGCTTGTTGAGAATTATACATAAGTACAGCTTCACCAGGTTAAAGAGGGTTTGGAGGTTCAAGAGGTCCCAGCTAGCTTGTTGTCCATTTGTCCTTCCATCTTCTTCCTGACTCAAATGCTGACTTTGTGCCTGATGGTACTGTGGCCATTTTGTATTAAAGAGGATGAAAGAAATGAGCAAACATAACGTTAGAAAAAGTCTGGTCCCCAGTGAAACCACTGAGCCACTAAACAAGCTCTAGACTGCCTCTCTCCAAGCTCCTCATTGCAAATACATCCTTTCATTTTCTTAGCCACTGTAATATAATTATTTTAGCATGCAGCAGAGTCTAAAATTAATTTATACAATTATCTACATATAAAATCAAAGACACTCAAGGGACCAAACATCAGAACTAGTAAGAGAATCTCTTAAGAAGTCCAAATACAAGAATACGAAAACCTCAATAAGATTTTTATATACCAGAAACACACATGTAAAATGTAATATGAAAATGACCCATTGTAAGTGGCAATAAAATTGTTCATTGTATTGAAATAAAATCACACAGTTGTTGAAACATCTGCAAAAATATTACAAATTTACTGAATAACAAAAGATCTTGATAAATGGAGAGATATATCATGCTCAGGGATCAGAAATTCAGTGTTATAAAACTTAATTCTCTATATATCAATCTCTAAAATTAATGCAATTTCAATAAAAATAGCAACAAGAATTTACATGCACCTATAAAATTTATATAGAAACATAAGAGATATGGTAGAGATAAGACCATTTTGAAGAAGATCAAGGCTGACTATTAAGCCATAATAATTAAAGAAGTATGGTAAAAACTAAGGAAATGTGAATAGACTACAAACTTTAGTTAATAATAATGTATCAGTATTGCTTGATTACTCATGACAAATGTGCCATCCTAATGTAAAATGTTAATAAGTGGGAGATGGATGTGGGGTATATGGGAATGGTGGTACTGTCTTGGCAATATTTTTATAAACTGAAAACTATTATAAAGGAAAAAACTTAACCTGGCTGGTGTGGCTCAGTGGATTGAGTGTCATCTCATGGACTGAGAGGTCCTGGTTCGATTTCTGGTTAGGGCACATGCCTGAGTTGCGGGCTCAATCCCCAGTGAGGGGTGTGCAAGAGGCAGTTGATCAATATTTCTCTCTCACATTGATGTTTCTGTCTCTCTTTCTCTTCCTCTCTCTCTAAAAAAATAAACAAATCAATAAAAACATATTTAAAAAAAGAAAAGAAAAAGCTTAGATAGACAGATAGACAGACAGACAGATGGAATACATTCATAGACCTAAGAGATAAATCAATAGCAATAAATATTATTTTAAAAATAAGAACATTTTTTTCTGTCAGATTGAGCTCCAGAGAAGTTTGGGGGGAAAAATAATTATATGGTATTGAAAACATAATAATAAATTTGAAAGCAAATTATAGTACTATAAGGTCAGAGGAACAAAACCATCAATGTAAATAAAGTTCTAGTGACTTTAAAAATACAAGTAACATGAATAAGTGCTGGCAGGAGTCAGATATCCCTTGGAAAAAAATGAATCTCATTTCTAACTATATTTTGTAGAGAAGACAAAGACAAACTGTAGTTACAGTTACAGTATTTACTATTAAATACATATATTTTAATGGGAACAAAATCTATATAGACAAGAGGAAAACTGAATGGTAAAACTATAGGAAATAATACAGTGAATATTTATATGTGTAATATTCAATATAAATGCTAGCAAAGATTATATATCCAAAGTTTAGTAAACTATAAAATACACATAAGGGTCATAGTATCAGTAGATTCATCAGATCAAAGGTTAAGGACTTGATGAACCTACCAGAGGCTTTGGCATTCATAGAAGGTCTACTATATCACAGCCCAAAGAGATAGTCAGCCTCTTATTTAAAGTCACAGTTATGGTCAGGGCACATTTAAAAAGCAGTCAACACTCTGCCAAACTGCATTATCACTGTGTGTGGCCTGGTAACCCAGAGTGTCAAAGGAGTACAGGGTCTATGTGTTATCAGAGGCTGGTTTATATCTTTAGTCTCCACCACCTGCAATGACACCATGGGCCTCAGCTAGGTCTGTAGGCAGCTAGGTAGGTAAACGAATGGAAGGATGGAAAGAAGGGAGGAAGGGATAAAGAGAGAGAGGGAAGGATGGAGGGAAGGAAGGAGTAAATCTGGGAGATAAAAGAGTGAACAAAACTGACAAAAATCCTTGCTCTCACAGCTTATATTCTAACTGGGGAAACAGACAATACACCAAATACATAAACACATACAGAAGATATATATTATGTTAGATGGTGATAAATTATATGGAAAAAGTAAAAGCAAAGAAAAATAGTGTTGGGGAAGGAGTTACAATTTCTCTGAACTGATGGTCAGAGAAAACCTCACCGAGATCACAATGTATGAGTAAAGAACTGCAAGAGATGAGGGAGCCAGACAGGGGGATAGGTATGAAAAAGTACTCTAGGTCTGTGTAAGTGTCTTAAAGGGGGGACAGCTAGGTCAATGAGGCCTTAATGGAATGAGCAAGGAGAGAATGATGAAAGATAAACTCAGAGTGGAGGCCAGAACCTTTAGAACCTCATGACCCATTAAAGGCTTTGAGTTGGACTCTGGCTGCTGAGCTAGGAATAGGCGGAGGGGGTAGCCTCCACCTAGGAGATAGGATGGCAGCTAAAACCAAGGCGGTAACAGTGGAAGTGGTGAGAAATGGTCAGATTCTGGATATTTTGGAGGTTGTATCCGTAGAATTTGCTGAGGAATTGGATTCATGAGGGGGAAAAGAGAAGTCCAGTTAGCCTGAACATCTAGAAGAAATGGATTGTCATAGACTAGATCAAAAAAGACCAAAGAACACATTCGAACAGAACATTAGCAAGGAGCTTCTGAGACCCTTCCACTCCTCACAATTAACTTTTTACCTCATTCGAGTCCAATTATTCTTAACAGATGACAGGGTGTCTGCAAGTAAACTGATCATACCTTCAGTAGTCAGGGAAAGTATGGGAAGTTATTTTGAAAGATTCAATCTAGAAATCTAGAAAAGACCAATGAGAGTTATAGCCAGCCACTCCTCTTCATTGTGTGACCTCATACATTCCAACAGAAAATTGTCTGATCTGAATCATCAGTTACTATGACCTGTCTGTTTGGATAAGTACATTTTACTTCCAAAGATATGCCTGGAGTAGTGACATAATTCTGCATACTTTCTACTTCATATACAAAACCTAATCTAAAATTTCCATATCCATTGCTAGAGACCTAGAGAATTATCATTGTGTATATTTAAAATGGATAAAGAATTTACTGAAGCTATAGTAGGAGTCAATTTATGAGAGAATACTGTTTTCTGATTTTGAAATCTGAATCATGGGAAGTAGAAAACTGGATGAGAGCATTGCAGATGTGTGAATTTCCAGAAATTTTAATTTTGGCCCAATTATTTTGCTAATAAAATGGAACTTTCGAAGTCCTATCAAAATGTCACTGCAGAAAAGTCCTTTCCTTTATTTACCTCCCTTTGGGCAAAGCTTCTTAATTGTTCTCTGCTTTTCATTTTTTGCCTCTCACTTCCTTGTCTTACAGGTAAGAGCATACTGATACCCTTTTCAAGAGCCTTCACTGATCCAGACATTGTCTCTGAGTCTCCAGATCTTCTGTCCAGCCTTCTTTACCTGGTGTAAACTCCTGGACTGAGTATGAACTGTATACAGTGGGTATCCTGTTGAAATCAGTTCTTGGAGTATATTGGCAAGGGGTCAGAGGGCAGAAGGGGATTGAGGGTGGGACATTTGTTCCCTGGCTCCCTTTCTACTGGATTGTGGGTTGTCAGTTGCTACATTGCTCTAGTGAAAATACAGCCTGTAAGGTGGCCCTCTGCTATAGCTAGTGCTACAGGTACACTTTTCTTGGGGTTTGAATAACTACTCACTTTCCTTACCCTTTAAGACTCAGGGATGATAACAGTTTCCCACAGTTGCTAGCTCTGGGTATTTCTGATCTCATTACCCCTTTTAGGTTTCCTTAACTTTGTCTACACATTTGTAAGTTATCCTCATTAAAGTCATTAAATTATCCTCAAGTATCCCTTGGAGTGTGCCATCTCTTTAGGATCCTAACTGTTTCCCTCCCTTTGTCGTAATAGAGCCCAAACTCATTAGACTGGCACTCGGGGATTGCTACGTAATCTTGTCTGATTCCACATCTTAAATCTTATTTTTTAATGTATCCCTCCATGCCATCTGGCTGCCTCAACACAACAAAACTTTCACAGCACAGTTCTGTCTTTCATAATGATGTTTTCTCAGTCTATCTAGAAAGACCTTGTGTATCAATCAAAAATCTTTCAAGCTCTAATCTAAACAATCCCTCTGAATAACTTTTGAAAGGCTGTTTTTGTAATCTGTTACACCTCCTGTGACAAGCAATCTTTTTGTACACAATTTTTTATTTCTCTGCATCAGAGAATAATTTTAAAAACATTTCAAGTAAGAATTATAGGTTCACATTTTTAAAATATGACAGAAATTTAATTACTAACATGACAATTGATTCATATTATATAGGCAATGACATCACGAAGAACTCCTCTGCGAAGTGTTTGGAGACTATTCTTTAACATCCACCAGAGTATGTATCTTTATATCAGAGACGCAAAAATGGAAAAGAAAAATGCGCCATAAAGTTGACACAGTGTAATTATGTTGTTCAACTGTTTGGGCACAACAATTCAGTAAAAAAAGGAAAATTTTGAACTGCCCCTTTTTTTTTTTTAGTTTAAACAAATTGAATAAAAATTTTTACAAAAAGGCTACTTTGTAATGTTCCATTCATATTTGGTTCCTTCTTTAATCATGGTCCTTTAAGTCTTCAATATTATAATCACCATTGTAAAGTTAAATAAGAATGTTTAAATATAAAATGTTGGCCATATCACCAGAACTTCTAGAATCTAAACATCTATGTAGATAATAGAGCATTACTTTGATAAAGGGACCTCTCAAAATTGGATTTGGGAATATTTCCAGAATATGATGTAATGATAGAACAATACAATTTAAAATATATATTATAAAAATACTTGTAATTGATTTCAAAATAAGATTATTAGTTCCACATTAATTTACACAGCTAAGTACATCTTAAACTATCTATGGGAAAGATCAGTTTCTTCATTTAAATTTTAATCTCTCAAGATCAATACCTTTGTAAAATACAATAAAAAGAAATTTCTAGAAAAATGATCACAATGCATGTATGTCAAAGCAATATCAAATTAGGCAAGAAAAAGATACAAAATACATCCAAATTGGAAAGAAAAATTTTCTGTTCATAGAGATATGATCTTATATGTAGAAAAGTCTAAGGATTGCACACAAAAAACTATTAGAACTAATAAACAAATACAGTAAAGTGGCAGAACAGGAAATCAACGTAGAAATATCAGTTGCATTTGTATAGACTAATACAAACAATCCAAAAGGAAAATTAAGAAAACAATCTCACTTATAATAGCATCAGAAAGAATAAAATCTTTAGAAATAAATGTAACCAAAGGGTGAAAGACTTGTACAGTGAAAACTTTAAAACATTGATAAAAGAAATTAAAGACACAAATAAATAAAATGATATCCAAAATTCACTGGAAGACTGAATACTGCTAAAATTCCACACTTCCCAAAACAATGTACAGATTCAATGCAATCCATACCAAAATGCCAATGGCATTTTTTACAAAATAGAAGAAAAATAAATCCTAAAATTCAAATGGAACCACAAAGGACCCTGAATAGCCAAAATAATCTAAGAAAGAAGAACAGAGCTGGAGGCCTCACACTTCCTGATTTCAAAACATTATAGAACTACAAACATTATGATATTTGCATAAAGACAGACATATAAACCAATGAAACAAAAGAGAGAGTCCAAAAATGTTCACACGCATATATGGTCAACTGATCTTTAACAAAGTTGCCAAGAAGACACAATGGGAAAAGAACTGTCTCTTCAACAAATGGTTCTGGGAAAACTGAATATTCACGTGCAGAAAAATAAGCCCGGACCTTCACACACACTACACAAAAAGAACAACTCAAAATGGAATTGAAACTATAAACCTTCTAGAAGGAGACATAAGGAAAAAGTTTCATGACATTCGTCTTGGCAATGATTTCTTGAATATGACACCAAAAGCACGATGACAAAAGCAAAAATACACAAATGGACCTACACCAAATTAAAAAGAATCGGCACATCGAAGTAAACAAACGAGTAAAAAAGCAGCCTACAAAATGGAAGAAAACATTTTCAAACCACATATTTAATAAGGGGTTAATATCCAAAATATGTAAGAAAATTCTACAGTGCAATAGTTAAAAAATAAAAATAAAAAAACCAATAATCCAATTAAAATGGACAAAGGGCTTAAACAGACATTTCTACAAAGAAGACATGCAAATAGCCAACAGGTATCTGAAAAGATGCTTACATCACTAATCACCAGAGAAATGCAAATCACAATCACAATGAGGTATCATTGATAGGACACTTGACCCTCATCTCTATCTTAATCTTTGAGTCATTTCTCCTTTATGATAAAATAAAATAAAGAAAAATAATACAAAGAGGAGGACATTAAAAAATCTGTTATGAATATACTCCATATTTTTAGGAAGGTGAGGGAATATGAACATGATAAGGAAAGAAATGTAAAATATTTAAAAAGACAAATAGAACTTCAAGAAATAAAAAGATATCTGAACTAAGAAATACTTTGCATGGGGTTAACAACACATTAGAAAGTAAAAAATAAAACACCACTAAACTTGATCACATAGCACTAGAAACAGTCCAAAACGCAGCACAGCAAGAGAAAATGAACGGGGCTGGGTGCCGTGTTTCACATTATCAAACAGAACAATATACACACAAGTGAAGTTCCAGGAGGCGAGAAAGTAGAGGAAAGGATAAATATTTAAAGAAATAACTGTCAAAAATGTTTCAAACTTTATGAAAAGAATAAACTCACAGGTAAAAATAATTGCCAATAAAACATAAGCAGTATAAACATAAAGAAAATCACATTGAAGCACATTTCAAATTACTAAAACTGAAAACTTGAAAATCTTAAGCAGCCAAAGGGGGAAAACTTATTATTTACAGAGAAGCAAACATATGAATGACAACAGAATTCTCATCTTATTTTCTTGAACAATACTATCAACTAGCTTGAACTAATTGATAATTATAGAATACTCCATCCAATAACAGCAGAACTAGGTTATTTTCACTATGTATACATAAGTATTCTAAGCCATAAAATAATTCTCTGTAAATTTCAAAGTAATGTTCTTAAGCACAACAGAATTAAGCTACATATCAACGAGACAGGTACCTGGAAAACCCCCCAATATTTAGAAATTAAAGAAGTTTAATGAAATAACCCACACGTCATAGACTAAATCAGAGGAGAAAATAAAATATTAAATGTAAAAAATTATTTCACAAGTCTAACAGAAGTTAGCAGATGCTCCGTGAACTTCCCCAAAACTCTGTTCAAGGGGGATATTGTTGGCTATCTGCACTTGCCCCACTTGCCCCAATAAAGGTCATTTTCACATGCTTTTTACATTCTACATTTATTGTGAAGATTAATTTTACGGTCAAAGCCACTGAGTTGTTCCTGCTACTCCATTAGATCAAACCCCAACTATGTTTCTTCATTCCACCCTTGCAGTGGTAAGAATGCACATGATCTGCAGTGTCTTACTTTGTCTGTTTCCATGAAGTCTTAGTAATTTGTCCATATTCCTTGAACTCACTGACTCCACACACTCCAATTCTACCCAAATCTTCTTGTTCGGTTTCCTTTTCCAATTCTTCTGTACCTTCTACTAGCATTTTAACTGGGACTGAAGTGAATCCATTGCTCAATATCAGGGAATTAACATATTTAGATTTTCAACAGGCTTGCCACAAGAATTTTTAAAACATGCTAAACCTGACTATTTAGTCAGGGACACTGACCTCTTTATAGATTGTCCAAAAAAAAAAAAAAATTACAATGGCCAACACAACAATAGCCATCCAGTGTGACTGCATCAAAAGTATACCTATTTTTTTGTCAGACTGGCAAAATATAATATTTTTTGGTGTGCCACAGAATTTTAGTAATTAGTTTGCTTGTGCCATGAGATGAAAAATCTTGAAAAATCACTGATTAGACTATTGAATGTTCCAATCCATAACTGTCCCTCAATTTATATATCATCTTTCTCTCAACTAGTAGAAAATTGAAAAATTTAAGATATTGTAATAGTATTTTTATTTTCTAAACATTTGTAGATGTCGTGTCAAAGTACAATGGATTTTTTTTTGCATACTGACCTTGTACCAAGTAACCTTGCTAAAAGAAAGCATATAAAATACCTGTGTAGAATCTATGTGTCGAATCTTGTTTTTATGTACAAAATTCCACCTTGTTTGAATAATAATAGTTTTATTTCTTCCTTTTTATATATTATTCCTTTTATTTTATTTTCTTGACGTATTATACTAGGTAGATCTTTAGTGCATCATTGAATAGAAAAGTTGATCACAAACATTCTTGTCCTATTCTTGACATTAGAGGGAAAGTTTGTGTATGATCATTATTTCTTTTTTAAATGTTTGGTATACTTCTCAATATGATCCGTGAATCATATTTTTGAGAAAGTTTTAGACTTTGGGTTCATTTTAAAAATAATTACTAGAGAATTGAGATTTTTATATTTATTCTTGTGTAAATTTTTATTACTTGTAAACCTTTATAAATATATTGGGAATTTTCTATTTTATTTAAATTTATTGGCAAAAATTATTTATATACTGCTCATAATAATTTAAATTCTATAGGTTTTGTGATTATCTCCCTATTTCTTCCTGATATTTGTAATTGGTGCCTTTAAAAAAAACTTATTGAATTTATTGGGGTGACATTTGCTAATAAAATTATATAGGTTTCAAATATACTTTTCTGTAATATATTATCTGTATATTGTATTGTGTGATCACCATCCAAAGTCTAGTCTCTTTCCTTCACCATTTATCCCCCAATTGTGAGTGGTTTATTAGTTTTGTTTTGTTTTCTATCACTCCAGCTTTGCCTATTTTTAGGAACACATTGTTATTTTATCATTTACATGAGAACAGTCCTTGCTCTCCTATATTTTTTACTGCTATAGAGATATTATCACTACATTTATACTCCTGATAAAACAAGGCAAAATTCCTTCCTTATTATTAACTCACACAGTATATTTTTTATAACAGAGCAATCTGTCATAAAAATAACTTTTCATAATATTTGCATTTTTTGACCCAAATGTCTCCTATTGTTTTCTTTAGGAGATATCTCAGATGACCTCCTTTCATGAGGATAAATTGAAGACATTTGGCACCAATTGAGAAATGAGATGCGTATTAGTCATGTTATGTTAAATTCTGCTGTGGTAACAAACCTATAAATCCTAAGGCTTAAAATAACACAGGGTTAGTTCTCCATCATGGTGTATGTTCTTAGCTATCAGGAATGAGTTCTGTTCATCTTAGTTAATCACAGGCACAAACCAATGAAACAGCCATCATTTTGAATGCTACTGTGTGCTTGTTGATTTAGAAATGAACTCTCTGGAGGGCTACCCATTTACAAATAAATGACCTAAGTCCATAATGGCATACATCACTTCTGATCATAAATAATTGTTTAGAACATGGCCTCATGTGACTAAAAATAAACAGAAAGTGAAATACTCCCATATGCTCAGAAGTGAGAAGAAACAAAATTATTTGGTGAATAGCACTTATTAGTTCAAAAGAGTTCACTTTTGTTTCATCCAGAAAAACAGTGAAGGAGATAAGAAAAAGTAATATTCTCTCCAATTAATATTAACTGTTTATGAGTACATTTGTAAAAATGAACAGCTAATGAGATCAAAAGAAAAGTGAAAATTTAAAAGCGCTGTGTTATCAATAATTATTTCTATATCATAGAAATATCAGTGATATATATTTTTATCTTTACCTATGTGATTTTTTTTCAAAATTTTTGTTTTGTTTTTTAAAATAGGCAAAGTGAGAACACAAAAAGAAAACAACAGGATTGACAGTGAAATCGAGTGTTCATTTTTTCTGCAATCTTCCCCATTTCTCTCCTTTCATCATCCTTTAATCAATTCAAACCACTGGGGTGCCTGGTGAACTGGAGAGACCGCAGGCAGAGATTCAAGAGCAGCGGTCCAGGTAGATAATAAAAATTCACTTTCAGTTCTATTTCATCCACCATTACACATAAAGAATATTTGAGAAAAGTATTTTGCTCTATTTGGAGTACACAGAAGGCATTTAGAATTAAAATTTCACTGGTAGGAGCTCAAGAGAAACATTAAGCCTTATAAATGTAATTATAGTAAAAACTGAATAACAACTAAAAATATACTGAGATAATGTTTTTACACGTAAATGTAAATTGAATGTTATCTTCTAACTGCTGCTTAATGAGTAGTCATAGACAATAAAATTCAGATTTACAGATTGGTCCTTTAATTACTGACTGAGCTATGAATAGTGGGGATTTTCACTGATTGAAATGCATATTCAGAGACATGACTTTGGAGACTGCCACAACTCCCATCTCTGAGCCTCCTGAGAATAGTCTTACTCTGAAATACAAAAATAATATAATAAACATAACAGTATGGGGAACAGGGTAGACCCAGAGATGTGAAAGTAGGGTACAGACTGACAACCCTCAGAAGAGGGGGTGGGGGGGGAGGGAAGAGATAAACCACAGAACTTATACGCATGTATGCATAACTGATGGACCTGGACAACAAAGCTGGGGATGGGGTGGGGGGATGGGGAGGAGGGTGTCAATGGGGAAAAAAGGAGAAACATCTGTAACAAAAATAAATTAATAAAAAAAATAAATAAATAAATAAATAAATAAAGTCTAAAAAAAAAAAAAAAGAATACTAAGCATTAATTTCATAGAAAATGATATATCTTTTTAATTTCAAGGAAAATATAAATGTGTCCCTCCCACACTCATCTAGTTTTATTCAACTTTGTCTTGACATTGAATTCTGCAACCCTGACAAAGATTTACAGATATCGATCTAACCTTCTGGCAAAACCAGCTGGAGTTAAAGCCAGTTAAATCAGTCAACAAGACAGATCTTAGTCTCTAAGTTCCTTTCATTTTTATTTTGTGGAGTGTGTATGTATGTTTGTGTATGAAATGAGAGAATTTGAGTTTACTTATGAGCCTGGAACTTTTACTGCTGTTTGGAGGTGCATAGATTTCCCTACCTCCAGCCTTAATGACTATATCAAACAGATTTGATATAGGATTCAAGTCCTCTGAATGTATAACTTATGAGCTAGAAAAAGTTACTTAACTTCTTGAAGTCCTATAAGGGGGAAAACAGCTAATCTGCTTCATTGATTTGAAAATATTAAGATAAAATATATAATATAGTCATAATGGTACCTAGAATAGACTAAGTACTCAATAAATTTTATCTACACATTACTAACAAAAATAATCTTTTTTTTTTATCCTCACCCGAGGACATTTTTGCATTTATCTTCAGATAGAGCAGGAGGGAGAGAAGGAGGAAGAGAGAGAGAGAAACATCGATGTGAGAGAGACACATGGACTGGTTGCCACCCACACGACCCCAACCGGGGCCAGGGACAAACTGCAACCGAGGTACGTGCCCTCAGCGGAAATTGAACCCAGGACTCTCTGGTCCGCGGGCCAACGCTCTAACTGCCGAGCCAAACTGGCCAGGGCCAAAAATAATCATTTTTTATTAATGGGCTGAAAAATATTCTTGGTGACTTCTGTTAAAGAAGACATACTTTTTTTTTTTCAGTCTGATAATAATTAATTAAAAGCAAAACTTAGAGGTCCCCATTTCTTTTTCAGGGAAAATAAGTGTATGGCATTCACTTTTCCTTAGGAAAGTGAGCGGAGGGGTGGTAACAGCATTAAGTTTTGATTGCTTTTTTCAGTCCATCTCTGGTGAATCAGGATGTCCACAAACAGTTTCCTATTTCAAACCACATTTATTAAGTGGCTGCACAGATGGCTTATACAAACACCTTCAAGGCACACTCAAGAAAATGTATGAATATGGCTGCCACTTCGGTTGCATGTGAAAAGAACATAAAATCCACTACTGACCAGGGAGGATGAGGTCTTAAATAGAACATTTAAAAGTGATTTAGAGTTTCTGAAGAAATGTCCTATTATCGATTTTGATCATATATCCATTATCACTATCTCTCTTATTGCACTTGCCAATCTGAAACGAGTTTTTCTTCTCCTGGACCGAGTTTCTGGAAATGAAATTGATTTTGCTTATATCACTGCACCGCTTGAAAGCTCCGAGGATCAGAGCCTCTCAGGTCATTTTGCTCTTGATTAAACCAAATCAAATGAGAGCCTATCTTGCCACTGTGTACTGACACTGACTCTGACATGAGGGCAATTTTCTGCAATATTTTGTCAGTAAACTAATATTGGAGGAATCAGAATTTGAAATTACACAGATGTTATAGTGCTTAGATTATGATATAATCTACACATTTGCTCAGATTTCATGTCTATTTTAGAAATAAATAGAATTCAAGGGTCACCCTATCCCTGAACAAATTACTGAGCACTTGTGTTGGACACAGTACTAGGCTCTGTGACTGCAAAGCCACAATCCCTGCCCTGGAGTTACTCACGGCATCAGAGTGGATTGAAGAAGAGGGGAAAGTGATCACAGAGTGTTTTCTGATGCAAACCATGTAGTAAGCATATACGTAATCTAAAGTTTTCTCTTAACTCCCAGCAGTGAAAAAATAAAGAGTAAAGAGGGTTCGAAAAAATATAAAAATTGTTGAAAATTGCCATATGCTTCTTAAGAACTATGCTAAGTGTTTAAAACACAATATTTCAATTAATACTAATGGTCACATTGCAAGAAAAAGACCATCATGCTCGTTTATTAAGTAAACGTTTAAATATAATAAATGAGGAAAGGAAGACTCAGAGGGTTAAGTCACGCACAACATCATGATAGTAAGTGACAGATTGCGAATTTGAACTGAAGGTGTGGTGTAGTAATGGGAGAAGAAATTAGGTTACAACTTCTGCAGCTGTGCATGGAGACGAAGGAGGAGTGGAAATAAGCCACCATCTGTTCCCCCAACACAGGAGTCACCTCATCCTCTCCGTACAAGCACTTGTATCACTGAATGGTACCTTCTAGTCTATTTGTCTTTTTCACTATATCATAGGCACGGTCGTGCTTATCTTTGTATTGCTTTGCCTTGAATTCTGCTCAGTTAACAGCTACTGAATAATATTTGAAACAATTAAGCATTTGTCCTATATAAGGACTATCTACAGATATTTCAAAACAACTACTTGAAGGTAAATGATGCCAGTTTCAGAAGGTCAATTCTGGGGTCACGTTGCTATTCTACTAAAGCAGTTCCAAGTTCCTCAGCAAAAGGAAGTGTTGCTGAAATGTGACAAGAATCACGTTCATGTGTTTAATTTTATATTTATTGAATGCAACTGTCACCATGCTACAAATTCCCTCTAAAGTTCACTATTTTAAAAATCTGGTGTGAAAGCTTTAAATTTTTATTGATTAAATGAGAACCAGTATATATTTTCATTCTCAATTCTTCTCAGTGCCTTTTGTATTGTAAAAGTAATTATATCCGTATCTTAAGAAGAGGTTCTCATAGCCAGGGTTTTAATATGAAATTTAAATAGATGTTTCTAAAATTCCCTATAGTTCTACATGTTTTTTTGTTATCTTCACTAGTGATTTTAAATGTATTAATATATTCATGAATATTTTATTGAGCTATTTCTATGATGGAGCAAGAAAAAGACATTCTCCTGCCTTAAATAAGTTCACAATGTGGTTATAGAAGCGAAAAAAGAAAAAAAATGAATTGCACTATAGTGAATACTGTAAGGTATGTGAATAAAAGAGCTAGAGGAAAACAGAACTGAGAGTTCCAAACTTGATGGAGGACTTTGGGAGTCTCCAAAAGAAAAAAAAATCCAGATGAGAAGACCAGATATCCTTGAGGGGCATCGCTAATTTCACCAGTTGAGAAGCTGTGCTCTATAGAAATGGAGAGGGGAAAAAAATAGCGGCGGAGTGAATGGAAGCTACACAGATGATCTCCCAGGACCAAACGGGAATTACAACTAAAATAAAGACAAATCGTCAGAGAAAAGCAACAGAAAAGCAGCGGGAAAGGACCATATAACCAGGGACACTGAATCAATCCTGGTAGGATTATGGAGGCACAAGAGGGTGGCAGACTGGGAGCCCACAGATAGCAGCAGTCTTAGCTGTGAGCAGCACCCTCGGGGTTAAAGTCCCAAGCCGGCTCCACAGCGCAGAGGGCCGGAACAGAGCACTGAATTGGCTATAGCCACTCACATTGGGCTCAGGCAGAGGGACAGCAGACTGGGCTGGAACTCTGTGGGGACACCTGGGATTTGGAGGGCATTCAGAGTTTTTGCTGAGTCACGGCCACAAAGGTTGGTGGCCAGCTTGCTCCTTCCTGGCCACACAGGACAGGGGCCAGCTTGCTCCAACCTAGAGCGGTGGGGAAAACCAGCAGCCCTTTCCTCGGAGATTCAGCCCCTTCCAAGTGAGCCAAAGAAATGCAAATTGAGGCTTATTAACAACCAGCATCTGTCCGACCCTCTGGAAATCCTCTTACGCAGAATACCAGGGGGCTACGTTCCAAGGCCCTAAGTAACTAAGACTAATAGCCTCCAGGCAAAAAGCTAGAGGATAACTGAACCTTTCCTTGGAAATCTACCCTGGAAAGTAAGACTTGACAGTGGTGTTTAATGTGGACCCTCCCATACTCATCCAAACCTAGAAGAGGAAGCCACAAACAGCAGAACACCAACACCCACAGGGAAAATTTGGCAGGCTCCAAAACCCACTGAGACAGCCAAAATGGGGAAACAAAAACACAAATCCCAAATGAAAGAACAAGAGACCTCTACCAAAGATGAGATAAATGAAATGCAGTTAAGCAAGTTATCAGAGGCAGAGTTCAGAGCCATGATCTTGAGGAAACTCAACAGCATGAGTAAGGACATCAACACCATAAGTAAAGACATAGAAACATTGAAAATCAACCAATTGGAAATGAAAAACCACCAAGCAGAAATGAAGAATGACATAGCAGAAATAAAGAACACATTGGAAGGACTAAACAGCCGAGTAGAGGAAGCTGAGGACCAGATCAGTGAATTAGAAGACAGGGTAGAAAAAATCAACCAATCAGAAAGCCAAAAGGAAAAAACAATTAAAAAAACAGGAAGACAGCTTGAGAGAACTGTGGGACAACTGGAAACATAATAATATTCACATCATAGGAGTCCCTGAAGAAGAAGAAAATGAGCAAGGGTTAGAGAATATATTTGAAGAAATAGTGACAGAAAACTTTCCTAACTTGGTGAAGGAAGAAGGCATTCAAGTTCAAGAAGCACAGAGAGCCCCAAGCAAGAAGAACCCAAACAAGCACACACCAAGACACATAGTAATTAAAATGCCAAAAATTAAAAACAAAGAGAGCAAGGCAGCAAGGGCAAAGCAACAGGTTACTTACAAAGGAACCCCCATAAGGCTATCAGCTGACTTCTCAACAGAAACACTATAGGCCAGAAGGGAATGGCATGAAGTAAACAAGGTCATGAAAAACAAGGATCTGAATCCAAGACTATTCTACCCAGCAAGGCTATCATTCAAAATAGAAGGGCAAATAAAGAGCTTCCCAGACAAAAAAAAAAAAAAAAAAAGGCTAAGGGAATATATTAGCACAAAACCAGCACGGCAAGAAATGTTAAAAGGACTGCTGTAATTAGTAAAAGAAATAGGAAGAAAAATATAATCACACTAAACAAAAATGGCAATAAATAAGTACATCTCAATAATCACCTTAAATGTAAATGGATTGAATGCTCTGATGAAAAGACACAGAGTAGCTGACTGGATAAGAAAGCATGACTCACACATGTGTTGTTTACAAGAGACCCACCTCACAACAAAGGACTTACATAGGTTGAAAGTAAAGGGATGGAAAAAAATCTTCCAAGCAAACAGAAAGGAAAAAAAAGCTGGGGTAGCAATACTCATATCTGATAAATTAGATTTCAAAATGAAGGCCATAACTAGAGACAAAAAAGGCCACTACATAATATTGAAAGGATCTATCCAACAGGAAGATATAACCTTGGTAAACATATATGCACCCAATATAGGAGCACCAAAATATATTAAAAATCTTCTGGAGGACTTCAAAGGAGAAATCGACAGCAATACAATCATAGTAGGGGACTTCAACATCTCGCTGACATCACTGGATAGATCATCTAAACAAAAAATTAACAAGGAAACAGAGATTCTAAATTAAGCACTAGATCAAATGGATTTAATAGATATCTACAAAGAATTACACCCCAAAACTGCAGAATTCACATTCTTCTCAAGTGCACACGGGACATTCTCAAAGATAGACCACATGTTCAGGCACAAACTAAGTCTCTACAAGTTCAAGAAGATTGAAATCATATCAAGCATCTTCTCAGATCACAATGGCATGAAACTAGAAATCAATTGCAACAAGAACATGCAAAGACATTTGAACACATGGAGGCTAAATAGCATGTCATTGAACAATGAATGAGTTACCATGGAGATCAAGGAACAAATTAAAAACTTCCTGGAAACCAATGAAAATGAACACACAACACAAAATCTATGGGATGCAGCGAAAGCAGTTCTGAGAGGGAAGTTCATGATACTACAGGTCCACCTCAAGAAATGAGGAAAATTTCTAATTGACCACATAACCTCACAACTTAAAGAACTAGAAAGTAAACAAAAAGAAAACTCCAGAGCAAGTAGAAGGAAGGAAATAGTAAAGATCAGAGCAGAAATAAACGACATAGAGACTAAAAAAAAACAATTCAAAGGATCAATGAAACAAAGAGCTGGTTTTTTTAAAAGATAAACAAGATTGATGGACCCTTAGCTAGACTCACCAAGAAACAAAGAGAGAGAACCCAAATACACAATATCAAAAATGAAAGAGGAGAAATAATAACTGACACCACAGAAATACAAAGGATTGTTAACAAATATTATGAACAATTATATGGCAACAAATTGGACAATCTAAATGAAATGGACAAATTTCTAGAAATGCATAGTCTTCCAAACCTGAACCGGGAAGAGATAGAAAACTTGAACAGACCAATAACAACTAAGGAAATTGAAGATGTAATCAAGACTCTCCCAGCAAACAAAAGCCCAGGCCCGGATGGCTTCACGGGGAAGTTTTACTGAGCATTCAAAGAAGAACTAACACTCATTCTCCTCAAACTATTCCTAAAAATTCAAGAAGAAGTAAGACTTCCATACTTGTTTTATGAGGCCAGCATAATTCTAATTCCAAAACCAGAAAAAGACACTACAAAGAAAGAAAACTATAGGCCAATATCCCTGATGAACATAGATGCCAAAATTCTGAACAAAATACTAGTAAATTGGATCCAGCAATACACCAAAAAAAATTATTCATAATGACCAAGTGGGATTCATCCCAGGGATGCAAGGCTGGTACAATATTCACAAATCAATAAATGTGATACACCACATAAACAAAATAAAAGATAAAAATCATATGGTCATATCAATAGATGCTGAAAAAGCATTCAATAAAATCCAGTACCCATTTCTGATAAAAATACTCAGCAATTTGGGAATAGAGGGATCATATCTCAACATAATAAAGGGCATATATGAAAAACCTACAGCCAACATCATATTCAATGGGCAAAAACTAAAAGCATTTCCCTTAAGAATAGGAACAAGACAAGGGTGCCCACTTTCCCCACTTTTATTTAACATAGTACTGGAAGTCTTAGCCACAGCAATTAGACATGAAGAAAAAATAAAAGGGATCCAAATTGGAAAGGAGGAAGTGTAACTGTCATTATTCGCAGATGACATGATATTATACATAGAAAACCCTAAAGACTCCATCAAAAATCTACTAGACTTAATGAATTTGGCAAAGTAGCAGGATACAAAATTAAAGTCAAGAAATCGAAGGCATTTTTATACACCAATGATGAACTCACAGAAAGAGAAACTAAAAAAACAATCCCATTTACCATCACAGCAAAAAAATTAAGATACCTAGGAATAAATTTAACCAAAGAAGTAAAGGATCTATTTGCAGAAAACTACAGGACATTGAAAAAAGAAATAAAGGAAGAAATAAAAAAGTGAAAGCACATACCTTGTTCATGGATTGGAAGAATTAACATCATTAAAATGTCCATATTACCCAAAGCAATCTATAGATTCAATGCAATCCCCATCAAAATACCAACGACATACTTCACAGAACTAGAACAAATACTTCAAAAGTTCATATGGAACAAAAAAGACCCTGAATAGCCATAGCAATCTCGAAAAAGAAGGACAAAGTAGGTAGGATCACAATACCGGATATCAGGTTATACTACAAAGCTACTGTAATCAAAACAGCCTGGTACTGGCACAAGAACAGGCACATAGATCAATGGAATAGAACAGAGAACCCAGAAATTGACCCAAAACATTATGCTCAATTAATATTCGACAAAGGTGGCAAGAGCATACAATGGAGTAAAGACAGCCTCTTTAATAAATGATGTTAGGAAAATTGGACAGCTACATGCAAAAAAAATGAAACTAGACCATCAACTTACACCATACACAAGAATAAAGTCAAAATGGATAGAAGACTTAAATATCATTTGTGAATCCATAAAAATCCTAGAATAAAATGTAGGCAGACATCATACACAGCAGAATTTTCACTGATACATCACCTAAGGCAACAGAAACAAAGGAAAAAATGAACACATGGGACTACATCAAACTAAAAAGCTTCTGCACAGCAAAAGAAACAACCATCAAAATGGAAAGGCAACCCACTGTATGGGAGAACATAATTGCCAATGATACATCAGATAAGAGGTTAATTTCCAAAATATATAGAGTGCTCATACAGCTCAACAAAAGGAAGACAAAGAACCCAATTAAAAAATGGACAGAGGAGCTAAATAGACACCTCTCCAAACAGGACATACAAATGGCCAAGAGACATATGAAGAAATGCTCAACATCACTAATCATCAGAGAGATGCAAATTAAAACAACAATGAGGTATCACCTCACACCTGTCAGAATGGCTGCCATCAACAAAGCATCAAACAACAAGTGTTGGCGAGGGTGTGGAGAAAAGGGAACTCTAGTACACTGCTGGTGGGAATGCAGACTGGTGCAGCCTCTATGGAAAACACTATGGTGTTACCTCAAAAAATTAAAAATTGAATTGCCATTTGACCCAATGATCCCACTTCTAGGAATATACCCTAAGAAGCCTGAAACACCAATCAGAAAGTATATGTACCCTCATGTTCATAGCAGCACTATTTACAATAGCTAAGATCTGGAGACAGCCCAAATGTCCATCAGTAGACAAATGGATAAAAAAAGCTGTGGTACATATACACACTGGAGTACTATGCAGCTGTAAGAAAGAAAGATCTCTTATCCTTTGAGACGACATGGAGGGACCTGGAGAGTATTATCCTAAGCGAAACAAGCCAAGCAGAGAAAGACAAATATCATATGACCTCACTTATTTGTGGAATATAATGAACATAACAGTCTGAGAAACAGGGTAGTTCCGGAGACGTGGAAATAGGGTACAGACTGACAATCCCAGAAAAGGGGGTGGGGGGGGAGAGATAAACCACAGAACTTATATGCATGTACACATAACCAATGTATATGGACAACAAAGCTGGGGACTGGGCGGAGACGGAGGGGGAGGAGGGTGTCAGTGAGGGAAAAAGGAGAAACATCTGTAACAAAAATAAATGAATCAAAGAAAAGAAAAGGGAAGAAAGAAAAAAATTCATCTGGGTCTTGGAGGATGAGTAGGCATATAACAGGTAGCAAAATGGGGTAAAGGTAATCTAAGCAAAAGGTTCAGAATGCACACGAGACATAAAAGATGGGATTGTGTGCCATTCTGAGCAGGTCACCTCCTCTGGGAGCAGGCCTTATCCATTCCTCATACATAGACACAGGTATTTCCCCCATCACATCCTGAGCCTTAATAGAAGAGATTTGTGGCAAAGGAAAGCTACCGAGATGCGGCTATAACCTCCCTGACTGGCACAGGGAGGGAACAGCAGTGACACCCACGCCATGCACCTGTGTGCTGGTTTAGAGACCACTCCTCCAAGCCGCATGCAGAACCATTCCACTGGTGCATCAACTAACAGACGAACCACTGTTCCTGCCAGTCTCTGTTGTTCTCTCACATGAGAACCTGCACTGGCCATCCAAAGGGAGTCTCCTAAGACTTCCCTCTGCAGAGGTCAAAACTGCACTATAAATCCTGACACCGGACTACATATTCCCACTCCACTCAGTACACTGCTATGTACCAGACCCTGTGCTTGGTACTAGCACCACAGACGACGGAGGCACTGACAGGTTGTTAGGGGATGTAGAGGACTAAAGAGGAAATCACAGGCTCACGTGAAAGTACTATAGGAATTTTGAGAAGTCACAAAATGTTTCCCAGAGGAAGTCATATTTAAACAGGGACCTAAGCATATAGTTATAGTTCAGCTAGGAGAAGAGATGTGTGGAGGATAATGGGAAACAAAATAAAAAGTTTACCAAGTCAGTGAGAAAGTATTCAAACCATTTAACTGACATTAAAATAGACAAATCATCCAGTTGATTTTTTAAAAAATAGTTTTAATAGTCTGGCTTTAGTTTGAAACATCCCTCTCCAGGCACTTAGTGGTCTGCTGTGGACGACACCCAACTCCAGAAATAGCTTGCATTAAAATAAAAACATATATCCATAAACAAATGAGTGACAGCCACAGTAGGAAATGTATGTTACAGGGTTTGGGTTGGTCAGAATGTGGAGTATTTTATGAAGATTCAGGTTGGTTCACCAACAGAGTATGAAGCCAAATCTTCCTGATTGGTTTAATTCTCTTACCACATGGAGAAGAGAAAAGGACCTAGAAGTGTACACCCATCACTCTTATGACAATAAATAGTAGCAAAAAGATCTAAATGGATATTGATTTTAGAACTTGAATTTTGGGGGCTTTTGAATTATTCCTCAAGTGATAGAAAATTAGAGCGACTATATAATTTGTCATCTGATAAAGGATGATGTTGAGAGTTAAAGGAACTTATATTACCAATTAGAATAGGAAAATAGGCCGGCAATGGGAAGTCCCCGGAAAACCAGGGCACATGGTCTGCTAGAGCAGGGGTGGGGAACGGCCCGCCCACATACGGCCTGCGAAATCAATACCAGCTAACATCACATGTCTCACCAAATTAGCCTGACCAAATATAGCAGGCTAATTTTTAAGACGATAATTTTGTATGGCCCGTGAATGATGGTATAAATATCCAAATGGCCCTTGGCAGAAAAAGGGTTCCCCATCCCTGTTCTAGAGAAAGTTATTTGCAATATGTGATGCCAAAGACTAGATTTCACAGATGATGTTTTAATTATACCTAACTATTACCTAAAATAATATCCTTTAAAACTTCCTTGAAGTACCTCCATAAATTACTATACCAAAACAAGATCTAAATTTGACTGCAAATGTACCAATGTCAAAAGCCTAAGGATATATAAATTTAAAGATGTATTTTAGTTCCCTATCTCATCAGAAAAAGAATGAAATGGTTATTCTAATTTAATATCTTGAAAAGTAAAATTCCATATGTTTCAAATGCATCATATGTGCCTAATGTGTTGTCAAGCATTATTTTAGGGCCTAGGGATACAACAACAAAAGCTCTACTCAGTGGAGTTTAAACTTTTAAAATAAAAAATAAATTATGTAATATGATAGAAGGCTACAACTGCTACAAATATCTTATTAGCAGTTATAACTACAAAATCAAATTCCTAAAGCTTGGATAGGAACAACTGTAATTTGTTAAAGAAGGAAAACAAGATTTGCATGATAGAGGTACCAGACGGCATTGGATAAAATTCAACTAACATCTATAATAGAAACTCTAAGTTGATAGAAATAAAATAGCAAACATCAAAATGATCTGTGAAATTCTGTCTTACTTCTCATTATTTTTAAATCACAGCTCTCTCTCATCTTCTTAAGCTTTCTAAATAAATATTCCCCTAGATGAAACAACTCTATTATATTATCTTCTAAGTGAGAAATTAGGAAGAACTTTTATGTGTTTATGTAAATATGCTACGGATTTCTTTAAACAAGAGATAAATAGCATTAAGGAGATTGTGTTTAAGAATTCACTTCTGGGTATATATCTGTGGAAATGCAAAACACGAATTCAAAAGACTATGTGCATTCCTATGTTTATTACAGTACATTTTAAACTTACATGGGTTATATGTCAATACAATCTCAATAAATCTGGGGGGAGGGGAATGTCTCCTGAAGAAGTTGTCTTAATAATTTTTTTTGAGAGACCATAGCTTTTTCAAAATGTTACTCACAGACATGTTTAGTGTTTTCTGCTTCAGCCTGCCAGAAAGAGTAGCAAATCCTAAGAAGCCTGAAACACCAATCAGAAAGAATATATGCACCCCTATGTTCATAGCAGCACTATTTACAATCGCTAAGATCTGGAAACAGCCCAAGTGTCCATCAATAGATGAGTGGATAAAAAAGCTGTGGTACATATACACAATGGAATACTATGCAGCTGTAAGAAAGAAAGATCTCTTATCCTTTGAGACAACACGGAGGGACCTTGAAAGTATTATGCTAAGCGAAACAAGCCAAGCAGAGAAAGACAAGTATCACGTGATCTCACTTATTTGTGGAATATAATGAACAAAATAAGTTGATGAACAAAATAGACCCAGAGACACAGAAGTAGGGTTCAGGCTGACAAATTTCAGAGGAGGGGGGTAGGAGGGAAGAAGAGATAAACCAAAGAACTTATGCATGTAAGCATAACCAATGGACACAGACAACGATGCTGTCAAGGGGGGTGGGGTACAGGAACAGGAGGAGGGTGTCAATGGGGGGAAAAGAGAAACATCTGTAACAAAAATAAATTAAATAATTTTTGAAAAGGATGAATTTAAATCTGATTTCATTTTATTTTAGACTACCTTTAATTATTCAGAAAACATAAATTCCTTCAGAGAGAAAGTGGTGTATCCAAATAGTACTGGAAGTACTACTGCTCTTCATTAAATTTGATTTTTGGTTTGTTGGTCATTTTGGCATTCATTTTTCTATATTGTGTATTACATTGTATTCCTGGTTGCTTTGCTTTTGATTATCATTTGTTATTCTTGCTTTCCTTCTTGTATGTTAAGCATGAAATTCACCTGCTTTGATTTGGTCAGTAGCCAAACTACCAACCACTATTTTAGTTCTAACATAGAGGGTTTTTCATTTCTAATTCTAAAGCATATACTTGCAGACAGAGGCCAATTTCTGAGATGAAAACTTGGCATTTTTCTTAGTTTTGCTTAGTCTCATCTAGAGTGTGTTCCTTTTTGTTTGTTCTTTTGACCTCTCCACAGATTACTATCCATAAGGATTTCTTATATGTACTACTTTGCAGAGATCAATATGTTTAGTCTCCTTTTGTTTATAATTTGATTGCTTATGGCCAAAGTTGGCTACATTTCTAGTTTCTCAGCACGAGATGTATATAAAACAGAAACATGGAAGAATAAGAGTTTAAAAGTATTAGAATCAACATTTTTGTGAGCCGTTTAGAACAGACAACTAGGAGCTATACCATTACATATCAGACTTTTGGGTCCTTGGATGCCATGTTGTATTCTTCACCTTGAACCAGCTCAAAAATTCCAGCAGTAGGGAATTGGGGGGTGGGGGAGGCTTGGTGCCAAGTCAACTGCTAAATTCCAATCAGCTCATTCTAAAGAAGAGCCTGCAATAATGGACATGTCATAGTGTAAGGACCGACCCCTAGCATAGGATTTTTGTGAATGTCATGTATTGGAATACATTAGGTATTACCAGGAAATACTGGTAAGGAAGTGAGGAGGTACACAGGGAAAAGAAAGACTTGGCAATCTGTCTCACAGAGGGTAGCTTTGGGTCAAACCCCACAGGAGTCTCTGGAAACATTGCTCATCACATTTCAGAGTTGCCCCAGTTTAGGAAAGAGAAACAGGTGAACAAATCATTACATTGAATAGGGAGGAACTAAACATTAAAAGATACAAATTTTCCACATTCATTCAACACTATATCTTCATTCTCATCCCCCAGAATTAACAGTCACATGTATTTCCTTTCTTGTATTTCATATATTTAATTTTTTGTTCATTAAGCTATAAAAATTTACATTTGCAAATATATAGAAATTAGCTAATAGAGCCTACATTATTCTGCTGTTATATTTAGATCCCCAAAGATTTTTCTTAAATTTTGTCCACATATTAGTCTTTATTTCCCTTCTCCTTCTTACAGTTTTCAGAGTTTCCTATAACCTTAGTAATTTAAGGAAGAGGTTTCCCTTTACTATTAAATATCCATGAATTTCATAAAAAATCCCACTTTCATTCCAATTTGTACTTTTGTCAAGAACAAAAAATCAATTTTTCAATTCATGGCTTTTCTTAATATTTTTCAAGAATCTTAGTGTGGAATATGAAGAAAGCATTCTAGCATCTATTCTATACATAGTATATGAATGTGAACGTCGAAATATCTGTTAAGATTAATTCAGAAAATCCTATCTATTTATTTAAAACTCATGTTTTAGGCGCTGTCTCAAAAAAGCAGAAACAGACGAAGAGTTATACTACACAGTACACAGGTTCTTCAAGGTTAGCATTTTAATTAGTGCTGGGTCACAGCTGCTGGTTTTCAAAGAGTCATAAATATGGAAACCTTTGATGTGGCAACTCTAAATGACTAACCGATGATTAAAAACAGGATCTTTCCCCTGAAAGAGCAGAAAGGTCCTTGACTCTAGTACACTGCCGGTGGGAATGCAGACTGGTGCAGCCACTGTGGAAAACACTATGGTGTTACCTCAAAAAGTTAAAAATTGAACTGCCATTTGACCCAGTGATCCCACTCCTAGGAATATATCCTAAGAAACCTGAAACACCAACCAGAAAGAATATATGCACCCCTATGTTCATAGCAGCACTATTTACAATAGCTAAGATTTGGAAAAAACCCAAGTGTCCATCAGTAGATGAGTGGATAAAAAAGCTGTGGTACATATACACAATAGAGTACTATGCAGCTGTAAGAAAGAAAGATCTCTTATCCTTTGAGATGGCATGGAAGGACCTGGAGAGTATTATGCTAAGCGAAACAAACCAAGCAGAGAAAGACAAATATCACATGATATCACTTATTTGTGGAATATAATGAACTAAACAAACTGATGAACAGAATTGACCCAGAGACCTAGAGGTGGGGTACAGACTGACGGGCCACAGAGGAGGCGGGTTGGGGGAGGGGGATAAGCCACAGAACTTATATGCATGTGTGCATGACTAATAGACATAGACAATGGTGCTGGGGATGGGGCGGGGAGGATAGTGGGGAGGGTGTCAATGGGGGAAAAAGGAGAAACATCTGTAACAAAAACAAATTAATAAAAATAAAGAAATAAAGAAAGAAAGAAGGAAAGAAAAGAAAGGGACTTGAGACTTTTTTCTAGTTAGCTCTGCAATGTGAATTTATTAGAATATGTGATGCCAACGCTCCATTCAGGAGGAGGAGGTTCAGGCAGGACCCACTCTTTGCCAATCACTGTGCTAAGATCAGATATAAAGAAGCATAATACAGGTTCTCAGTCTTCTGTTGGCTCATATGCTGTGATAATGCCTACATTACATGGAGGGATGTAGTACAGCATGGTGGTTAAGAACATAGTTTCTGGAGTCAGACTGCCTGAGTTTGACTCTTGACGGGATCATTAGTGTGACTTTGGACAGGTTACTGAGCCTCTCTGTGCCCTGCTTTACTCATACGTACTCACAAGGGTACCTACCTCCTTGTTATAATGAGGAATCGATGAGCCGATACATATACAGTAGAGCGCTTGTAACATTTAAGTCCCTATTTGTTTTAAATTATGCCTAACTATAACATTATGTTATAATTAAAATAAAATTAACAGTGCTAAAGGATGTCATAACCTTCCCTCATTTATATATTCAAAGGGCAGAGGTTCTCGAACTATGGAATCCAGACCAACAGCATCAGCATCGCCTGAGAAATTGAAGTTTTTGCCTCACACCTGCCAAATCAGAAAGTCTCAAATGTGTGTTCAAGCAAGCCCACCAGGTGCCTCTGAGGCATGTTGAAGTCTGAGAGCCAATGTAAAGCATATTCCTGCTTATCAAGTATTCTTCAAGCTAAAATGACTTATATACCTATCAGCAGCTAATGTACAGAATAGTAAAAATCATCTGTGGTGATCTATAAAGGAAAGAAAAAACTTTCCAGTAAGAAAACCAAAACTTGCAGCTAATTCCGGGCAAGGTTTTTCCTCACAAAAGAAAATTAAGAACGTGGGGGAAAATGTATAGACCTCAGGCCCCAAATACTGTTATTATGAAGTTCAACAGTAATAGTTGCTGGAACAACTTCAAAATAAAATGTCACGTGCAAAGCACTGAGTGCATATCTGGTAAGTGATATGCTTTTAATAATGATGTTTACATCACTATTTACTTGGCACAGTTCCATGCAGAGACTCATGAGAAATATTCAAGCATGAAATCATAGAGTCAACTAAAAATCACCTGGAAATTTTGTCAAAATTTGGTCTAACTTGTATTTATTTAGAACCATATCCAAACCATCTTGATTTTAAATTAAATAATGTACTTTAATTTCAGGTAATTATAAAAATATAATTATTTACATCCATCATTACATATTTAAAAATTCAACTTGTAGCCCATCTTAAGTTTATTCTAAAGAACACCAATCAATACATTTTTAAACTTCTAAAGAAATATGTCATCATGTAGTTATGGGGCTATAAGTAAGTAGCATCAGTAATATTCAACTAAACTCTTAATTTTATTTATTTTTTAAAATTTATTTATAAATCCTCACATGAGGATATTTTTCCATTTATCTTCAGATAGAGTGGGAGGGAGAGAGGGAGGGATAGAAGGAGGGAGGGAGGGGGAAAGGGAAAGAGAGAGAGAGAGAGAGAGAGAGAGAGAGAGAGAGAGAGAGAGAGAGAGAGAGAGAGAGAAACATCGATGTGATTGGGACACATGGATTGGCTGCTTCCCGCAGGGCCTCGACCAGGGCCAGACCTAACTGTAACCAAGGTACATGCCCTTGCCTGGAACTGAACACCTGACTCTTCGGTCTGTGGGCCGATGCTCCAACCGCTGAGCCAAACCAGCCAGGGCCTAAACTCTTAATTTTAAATAAAATATAAAGAAACCATTCCAGCAAACTAAATATATGGTATGCCTAACACACATGTCTGAAAGCCAGAAAGGATGGATAGAAACCCAATCAGGAAGAGGTAAGTAACCTATGAAATCATCCCTGAGTGTCATCTTGACAATGCAGGAGATTAACTGGTAGCATTTGCTGTGAGATCATAACTGACATTTCGGAGAGTCCTACACATGTTGCAAATTGATAATTCCTCCTACATTACAAAAAATAACTAGTGCTTCCTGCTCGGGCTGACCGCTTCCAAACAATGTAGCACACTTCCTAAGAAAGATTAATTTTGCTCTGTCCCTGGGCATTTTGCAGTTCAGCTACAAATTGGTATTCTAAGACACATTACTATATTTAAATTAAATAGTAACCATCTGGCCACTGTGGCTCAGTGGTTGAGCATCGACCCATGTACCAAGAGGTCACTGGTTTGATTCCTGGTCAGGGCACATGCCCAGGTTGTGGGCCAAATCCCCAGTGGGGGGCATGCAGGAGGAAGCCAATTGATATTCTCTCTCATTGATGTTTCCATCTCTCTCTTACAAAGATTTCTTTATCCTTAAAATAAGATTTATAGTAGTAAAGGTTTATTTATTGTAACACATTTCATTTTTTATATTTTAGCTTCTTAGTGAAAAGATAGATTGGTATGTGATAGCTGGTATTGGAGAAAGCCTTGCATTTATGTATTATATCTGAGATTCTTCAACTTTATTTACACAAAAGCACTCATAACAGATGATATTTACAGGCTCAACACATTCCTACAGCCATATTTATTTTGATAAAAATATTTTATAAGAAAAAAATATTTCTACAAGCAATTTGAGGTGATTTGGGCATGGAATTAATAAGTATAGTTTTACAAAGACATGAATGTAGAAGGACATGAATATGGAATAAAATATGAGTGCCTAGTGGGCCTTTTTTGGCAAGCAGAACTGGTGCTGTGGGATGAAGTAACATATTTATTAATAATTGAAGAGGCATTTCTTAAGAGATTATTCAAATAATTTTTTTTGCCCTAACTCTTATGTAGCACAGTGGGAAGCCCATGCTAAAATTCTATATTTACTGAGTGATTGTGACTCATAAAATAAAATGCTTAATAAAAATGAATTCTAAATATTAACTTCATTCTAAAATATCTATTTGAGATAATGTTAGGTGCCTTTAATGGGTATGTCTACCATAGTACCTGATACATATTTTGCTTCTAATGCAACAATCTGGGGAGAATTTATTATTATCCTTGTTTTAAACTAAGAGAAGTTAATTAACTTTCTCAGGTTTGCACAGTTGGGAAAAGGCTAGGTAAGTATTCAAACACAGTGCAATGCACTGGAATTTAAAATCTTTATTGGAAAGAAATGCTATCCTAGGCTGTGTCCCAGAACCCAGGGTACTTCTACATATTTTACTTAACATACTGCAAACTATTTTATAAGAAACTATTTTGATTTTACCAATAAATTATTTGATTTTTATTAATACAGGGCATATAAAACAAAGTAAATCACTTGAGAAATGTTAATCATTTTATTTTATCTTTCACTAATAACATCAGTATGCAATTTTGTCTATATATCTCTCTTTAGAATCCTAACCTTCTGCTGTCCAATTGCAAACACTACGTAGTCTAAGATCCTAACTGAAGCATATAACTTGCCATGCCTATAACTAAACCAAGCATCACATTTGAAGAGATAACAAATTCTGTCCTCTGACTCATAAAAACATCAACCACGCAAAATTTTCTGTAGGAAAGAATCACAATGAATGACTTACATATCCAAAAAAGTTTTTAAAACTCTGTTTTTTCTTTTAATGTACTATAATATTTTAAAGACAAATAAGGAGTTAACCAAACCAGGAGGCCCTCACTAAGTCTTTACTGAAAAATAATTATTGAATTAAATCTGTCAAGTAGCTGATTAAGTGATAAAACCAATCTGTCACAAAGCAGAAGCTGAATTTATTGAGTGGTCATCACTGAAACTTTATGAGTGGATTACCCAAGTGGGCACAGCTAGCTGGGCTAACGAATGATCTTCCCTCATCATCACACTTATGGCTATTTTCCACCAAATACATACAATATATAAACTTTTTCCCCTTCATAAAATTGGATCTATCATTTTCATAGACAAACATTCTAAATTATTCATAAGATTAATATAACTTCCTAGATAATGAGTCTCTCAAATGTATTGTTTTTCTCCTCTGCCACTAAAAATTAATTCTCTGCCTCAAAAAATGTTTACTCATTCATTTACCTCAATATCTGGAGAAAAGAAAACTCATTATCTATGTCCCATTTCAGAAACAAGTGGAAATTGAATTAAGGTGGGAATAAGTTAATAAAACAGCAGTTTAAAACCCTTCTCAGATTTTTCAGTTACCTAGTAATACTTGCTGAATCTTTAATGCCTGCCCAGTACCCAGAAAATGAAAAAGTTAAATAAAAATATTGTTTTTATTGAATCATTGATATAAATATTATATTAGTTTTAGGTGAAACATGGTGATTTGATCTTTTTATACATCATGAAATGATCACCATAAATCTAGTTACCATCTATCGCCATACAAAGTGACTACAATAGTATTGACTATATTCCCTGTGCTGGACTTTACATCCCCATTACTTATGTTATAACTGGAAGTTTGCACCTCTTAATCTTCTTCACCTATTTTACTTGTAAGATCCTTTAAAATAATTTATTTATGTAACATTAAAAAATGGAAACTGGCTCCCCAGTGAGTAAGGAAGGATATTATTTCTCTTTCTTTCACTAGGCATAGCAGTAGGCATGCTATATTTCAGATTATTTTTCACTCTGGCCTTGATTTCCACCCTAAGCACAAGATTAATTATTCTTAATATCTCCACTTGACTTCTGAAGAATCATTTAAATCTTACTATGTTACAGAGGGAACCATTGATCTTCACTTTGCCCATAACCCTGCTTCCTCCCATCTTCCATATCCCAGTAAATTACAATATCATCCACTGGTTGCTCAAGTCAAAACCCAGAAGCCAAATGTAATCCATCTCTTTCTTACACTCCCATATCCAAGTATATCACTAAGGTCTGTCAATTCTAATATTAAAATGTAGCCCAAGTTTTCCACATTTCTATCTCCATAGACACTCTCTGAGATTGGGACAACACATTTCTCAGATTCTTAAATTGTTTCTCCATGCAACAGCAACTATGATATTCGTGGTATATATGTTAGGTCATATTATTCCCATCAAGGAACTTTAATAAAACTCAAGCTCCTTACCATGTGCACACTGTAGTCCCTGCCTAGCTCTCCACATTCCTCTCGGCCACTTTTCTTCTCACTCACTTCACATAGTGACCCTGTTCTCTCTTTCTTAAGTATGTTGGGCTCTTTCTTGAATTTACTATTCCTTTTATACTTCTCTATTTCTTCTATTAACTTAAAAAAAATTGAGAAAACAAGATACCTTCAAAAAGATATCAGTAAGTTTGATAGTTACACTGTCAAAAGAAATGAACAAAGACAGAGACAATGGAATGACATTATTAAAGTTTTGAAAGAAAATAACTGCCAATTTGAATTCTAAAACTATAGAAAATATTCTTCCAAAATAATAGTAAAAAAGACACTTTTAGACAAACAAAAACGGAGAGAAAAAGCATTTGGCAAAATTCCACACCTTTCACAATTAAAAAACAACAACATTCAGTAGACTAGGAATAGCAGAAAACTACTTCAACATCATAAACTACCTCAACATGTATGAAAATCCCACAGCAGACATCATACTCAGTGGTGAAGGACAGAAAGCTTTTGCCCTGAAATGAGGAACAAGGTGAAGTTGCCTGCTTTGACCACATCTGTTCAAGTTCTAGCCAGAGAAATTAGGCAAGAAAAAGAAATAAAAGTCATCCAAATTAGAAAGTAAGAAGTACAATTATCTCTGTCTGCAAAAAACATATGTAGAAAACCCTAAAGATTCCACAAAAAACCTACTAGAACTATAAATGAATTCAGCAAAGTAGCAGGATACAAAGTCATCACACAAAAGCCAGTCACATTCCTATACACAAACAATGAACAATATGAAAAAGAAATTACATAAACGATTTTATTTACCATATCATATATAATATTGTTAAAAATGTCAATACTACCCAAAGTGATCTACAAATTCAACACACTCCCTATCAGAATCCCAATGACATCATCATTATTATTATTATTTTTGCAGAATAGAAAAACCCATCCTAAAATGTACATGGAACCTCAAGGGACCCTGAATAACCAAAACAATCTTGAAAATGAAGAACAAAACTGGATAAATGAAACTTCCTGATTTCAAGTGATACTACTAACCTACAATGATCAAAATCATGTGGTATTGGTATTAAAAAAAAAAAAAAAAAAGGCATACAGACCAATTGAACAGAATAGAGATCCCAGAAATAAATCCTCACATTTATGGCCAAATGATTTTTTACAAGGGTGCCAAGATCATTCTATAGGGAAAGAACAGTATTTTAAACAAGTGATGCTATGAAAACTGAAAATCCACATGCAAAAAATAAATAAAGTTAAACCCTTGTTAACATCTTATACAAAAATGAAGTCTAAATGGATCAAAGACCTAAACGTAAGACCTAAAACAATAAAATTCTTAAAAGAAAATATGGGACAAAAGCTTCACAACATTAAATATAGTAATGATTTCTTGGACATGACACCAAAGGCACAGGTAGCAAAATAAGATAGAAAAACTGAATTTCATGAAAATTTAGAAATTTTGTGCATCAAACATCATTATTAACAGAGTAAAGGGGCAGCCCACAAAAAGATTTGCAAATTATATATCTGATAATAAATCAATATTCAGAATATACTATATAGAACTCCTAAAACTCAACAAAGACCCAAACAACCTGATTTTAAAATAGGCAAAGGACCACCCTGGCCAGTGTGGCTCACTTAATTGAAGCATCATCCCATACACCAAAAGGGTGTGTACGGCAGGCAACCGATTGATGTCTCTCTCTCTCCCCACTCCCTCTTCACTCTAAACTCAATTTTTAAAAAATTAAAATAGGCAAAGGACCTTAATAGACTTTCTTCAAAAAAGACATATAAATAGCCAATCAGACATGAAGAAAAAATAACAGAGATCCAAATTGGAAAGGAGGAAGTGAAACTGTCATTATTCGCAGATGACATGATATTATACATAGAAAACCCTAAAGACTCCATCAAAAATCTATTAGACTTAATAAATGAATTTGGCAAAGTAGCAGGATACAAAATTAACATCAAGAAATCGACAGCATTCTTATACACCAATGATGAACTCACAGAAAGAGAAACTAAAAAAAAATCCCATTTACCATCGCAGCAAAAAAATTAAGACACCTAGGAATAAATTTAACCAAAGAAGTAAAGGACCTATTTGCAGAAAACTACAGGACATTGAAAAAAGAAATAGAGGAAGATATAAAAAAGTGGAAGCACATACCTTGTTCATGAATTGTAAGAATTAACATCATTAAAATGTCCATATTACCCAAAGCAATCTATAGATTCAATGCAATTCCCATCAGAATACCAGTGATATATTTCACAGAACTAGAACAAATACTCCAAAAGTTCATATGGAACAAAAAAAGACCCCGAATAGCCACAGCAATCTAGGAAAAGAAGGACAAAGTAGGTGGGATCACAATACCGGATGTCAGGTTACACTACAAAGTCATTGTAATCAAAACAGCCTGGTACTGGCACAAGAACAGGCACATACCAGTGGAACAGAACAGAGAATCTGGAAATTGACCCAAAACATGATGCTCAATTAGTATTTGACAAAGGTGGCAAGAGCATACAATGGAGTAAAGACAGCCTCTTTAATAAATGGTGCTGGGAAAATTGGACAGCTACATGCAAAAAAATGAAACTAGACCATCAACTTACACCATACACAAGAATAAACTCAAAATGGATAAAAGACTTAAATGTGACTCGTGAATCCATAAAAATCCTAGAAGAAAATGTAGGCAACAAAATTTCGGACATCATACGCAGCAGAATCTTCACTGATACATCACCTAAGGCAACAGAAACAAAGGAAAAAATGAACACATGGGACTACATCAAACTCAAAAGCTTCTGCACAGCAAAAGAAACAACCATCAGAATGGAAAGGGAACCCACTGTATGGGAGAGCATAATTGCCAATGATACATCAGATAAGGGGTTAATCTCCAAAATATATAGAGTGCTCATACAACTCAACAAAAGGAAGACAAAGAACTCAATTAAAAAATGGACAGAGGAACTAAATAGACACCTCTCCAAACAGGACATACAAATGGCTAAGAGACACATGAAGAAATGCTCAACATCACTAATCATAAGAGATGCAAATTAAAACAACAATGAGGTATCACCTCACACCTTCAGAATGGCTGCCATCAACAAAGTATCAAACAACAAGTGTTGGAGAGGGTGTGGAGAAAAGGGGACTCTAGTACACTGCTGGTGGGAATGTAGACTGGCGCATCCACTGTGGAAAACAATATGGTGTTTCCTCAAAAAATTTAAAACTGAATTGCCATTTGACCCAATGATCCTATTTCTAGAAATATATCCTAAGAAACCTGAAACACCAATCAGAAAAAATACATGTACCCTCATGTTCATAGCAGCACTATTTACAATAGCTAAGATCTGGAAACAGCCCAAGTGTCCATCAGTGGATGAATGGATAAAAAAGCTGTGGTACATATACACACTGGAGTACTATGCAGCTGTAAGAAAGAAAGATCTCTTATCCTTTGAGACGACATGGAGGGACCTCGAGAGTATTATCCTAAGCGAAACAAGCCAAGCAGAGAAAGACAAATATCACATGATCTCACTTATTTGTGGAATATAATAAACATAACAGTCTGAGGAACAGGGTAGACCCAAAGATGTGGCCAATGGTTGGAGCATCGGCCCATGGATCAGAGTCACGGGTTCAATTCCAATCAAGGGCATGTACCTCGGTTATGATTTGGTCCCTGGCCCTGGTCAGGGTCGTGCGGGAGGCAATCGATGTGTCTGTCTCGCATCAATGTTTCTCTCTCTCTCTCTCTCTCTCTCTCTCTCTCTCTCTCTCTCTCTCTGTCTCTCTCTCTCCTACTCTATCTGAAAATCAATGGGAAAATATCCTCCAGTTAGGATTTAAAAAAAAAATAGAAGGGAAAAATAGCATGCATGTTTGTGCACTGATGGATAATAGCCAGTAAAAATACAAAAATAATCATGATGCAGGAAAGAGAAGATACATTGCTGGAGCAATGTCCTTGAGTGGTCAAGAGGAGATTGGGTCTGATGGATGAGCGAAAGGCACCAGCCTGAGGAGCAGGGACAGTTCATTCCCAGTAATGGAGGGAAAGGCAGGGCTAGGAGTGGGAAATGTGGGAGTGCAAATTATCTTTTGATGACCTTATAGTCCCAATAAAAGAGGTGATAAGGTCACCGACCAAGAAAGATGAGGGAGAAAGTGTTGGATTTGGAAAAATGAGGAAAAGGTAATCTAGAGGGACAGAAGGATAAAACGATTAGGAAAACATAGTATTCATGTAAGGAAGCATTAATATTAACTTGCTGTTAATATTATCTGCCATGAATTTGAACTGAGAAGAAAATAGGCTTGGTATTTTTCTTCAGACAACTTCCTCTCTAAGGATGCAGTCATGAAACAGAATGAAATATAACCAAAATTTGAAGTCCTGGAAATAAATTTTGAAAGCAGGACCTGGAGAGGATTATGCTAAGTGAAATAAGCCAGTCAGAGAAAGACAAGTATCACATGATCTCACTTATCTGTGGAATCTAATGAACAAAATAAACTGATTAATAAAATAGAAACAGAGGCACGGAAACATGGAACAGACTGGAACATTAGAGGGAAGGTGTGTGTCTGTTGGGGTTGGTTGGGCGAGAAGAGATTTACCAAAGAACTTACTTGCATATATGCATTACCCATGGACACGGTTAGGGTGGAGAAGGTCTGGGGTGGGATGGGAGCCGGGAGGAACGGGGCAATAGGAGAAGAAAAGGGGAGGATATCTGTAATACTCTTAACAATAAAGATTTTTTTAAAAAACAGGGCAAAAAGAAAATGGAAGGTAAGTTGAAGGTATACACAGAGGAGTGGTTTCAATATTTGGCTATGGAATTTGAGCTAAGTAAGGAAATGACAACGAGGCAGGAGTGAGGGAGAATGGATGGGGGAGGATTGTAGGTTCCAACAGACTGCATACTCAAAGTGACTATAAAAGATTCTTCAGTCACATCCCCTGACTTCATGTAAACACAAGAAACATCTAAAAACACATTTGTATGTACTCCTTTAAAACATTCCATTTTCCATTGTTTTTCTAGGCAATATTTACCAATGCTTTTTGAATTTCTGTTGTCAGAAGATATTTCTGATTTTAATATACAAAGTTTTCTTGGGATAATAAAGAAAAATCTTTTTTTTTTTAATCCTCACCTGAGGATATTTTTTCCATTTATCTCCAGATAGAGTGGGAGGGAGAGAGAGAGAGAGAGAAAAACATCGATGTGAGAGAGAGACATCGATTGGCTTCCTCCCATACAACCCCGACCAGAGCTGAGGACCAAACCACAACTGAGATATGTGCCCTTGACCAGAATCGAATCCACGATTCTTTGGCCTGTGGGCCGACACTCTAGCCACAGAGCCAAACCGGCCAGGGCAGAAAAATCTTTTTTTAAGAATATGTTTTTATTGATTTTTAGATAGAGAAGAGAGGGATAGAAACATTGATGAAAGAGAAACATGGATTGGCTGCCTCCTGCACACCCCCGGCACCAGCGATCAAGCCCACAACCCGGGCATGTGCCCTGACTGGGACTGAGCCAGCAACCTCTTGTTATGGGATGACATTCAGTCCACTGAGCCACACCAGCCAGGCAATAAAGGAAAATCTTTATTTTTATTTTATAAAAGGGAAGGTATCTTAAGTGACATTTCATCAAAACATTAAGATTGTGAAAAGACATTTTCTTATCAAAAGGAATTTTCCTGCAAAAGGCAAACTTGTCTATGAGTAGATGAATAAATTGATATACTTATTAAGAATTAAGTAGCATATGAATTATAAATTTAATCCTAACATTAAAAATTTAAGACATGAAAGATTTAGTAAATTAAATCTCTCAGTGATCTCTGAGGAAAATCAATTTTTTTAAAGCCTGTGGGAAAGAGTTCACAGAATGTAAGAAAGAGTTGTTCTAAGTGGTTGAATTGAGATTCAAGTATTAAAAAAGCAGAGGACCCCAGTCTGTCTGCTCAATCTCAGTGATTGAGCATTGACCCATCCACCAAGAGGTCGCTGTTGGATTCCCGGTCAGGGCACATGTCCAGGTTGTGGGCCTAATCCCCAATGGGGGGCATGCAGGAGGCAGCTGATCGATGTTCTCTCTCAGTGATGTTTCTCTCTCTCTCTCCCCCTCCCTTCCTCTCTCTCTAAAATAAATAAAGAAAAAAATAAAAATACTTTATTTAAAAAAATAGAGGAATAACAGTTTAAAGGAGACTTTTTAAAATTAAAAAAATAGCCCTGGCTGGTTTCGCTCAGTGGTTAGAGCATCAGCCCATGGACCAGAGAGTCCCGGGTTCGGTTCCCGCTAAGGGTATGTATCTTGGTTGCAGTTCATCCCTGGCCCTGGTTGGGGTTCTATGGGTGGCAACCAATTGATGTGTCTCTCTCACACTGATGTTTCTCTCTCTCTCTTCCTCCCTGTCTCCCTCCTGCTCTATCCAAAGATAAATGCAAAAATATCCTCGGGTGAGGATAAATATATATATATACACCAGGCTTTTTCTAACAGTCAAACTCTCTAAATCATTACCATAATAAATATAGTTATAAGAATAATAACAACTATTTTGAAGGTCTTTACCATATACAGACATAAGTTAGTTCTCACAAAAAAAAAAACCCTAAAGGTGACATATTTAGAAAATTACTGATATGGAAACTGACATTCAAATAGGATTGTATTTTGCTCATATTAATATATACAGTGAGTGTCAAAACCATAAACTAAGCCATGACTGTCTGACTCCAAAGATAAGGGCTCCCCGAAACTTTTTACATTAAAAACATGGAGAAACTCTCTTAAAAAGTACCCAGTAACTTGTCAGTAGAGGTGTGTAGGTTTACACGGTACAACCACTTATAGAAGGAATTCTAACAAAACATGTTTGGTTGGCCTATATGACCTAAATGATTCTTTACAACCATGATTTAATATGTGACAAAGAATAGTGCTGAGACTGATGCAACAACATACAAAATTAGGCAATATCCCACCCTATTATAGGATGATAGGTCTACATCACAGAATGCCTAGGTATATGTCTAGTCCCAAGCCCTGATTTGGTTAAAAGTCAAGAACTCAAGCCCCAGCCAGGTGGTTCAGTTGGTTGGAGCATCATCCTGTGCTCCAAAAAGGTTGTGGGTTCAATTCCCAATCAAGGGCATGTAGCTGGGTTGCAGGTTCGATCCCCAGCACCGTCAGGGTCATGCAGGAGGCAACCAGTTGATGTGTCTCTCTCACATCAGTGTTTCTCTCTTTCTTTCTCCCTCTCTCCCTCCCTCCCTTCCACTCTCTCTAAAAATCAATGGGAAAAATCCTCAGGTTAGGATAAAACAACAAAAAGTACAGGCTATAAGTAGAAACAACAAGTTGAGTTTCATTGAAATTGAAAGCTGTTGCTCTTCAAAGAATGCTTTTAAGAAAATTAAAATTTAATTTACACTAGGAGAAAGTAGTTGCAAAATAAAAATCTGACCAAGGACTTATATCAAGAGTAAATAAAGGACATTTACAACTCAATAAAAAGACGACAAGCTAATTTAAAAGTGGGTAAGCTTTAAACACATTCACCCAAAATAAAGACACACAGATGACAAATAAGTTCATGAAAAAATGTTCAACATCATTAGTCATTAGGAAATTACAAAAACCACACTGAGATAGCATTACACATCCACTAGAAAGTCTAATATTAGAACTGACCACACCAAATGTTGGTGATGATGTGGGGCAAATAGAATTCTCATACATAGGTGGTGTCAGGTAACATGACGCAACTATTGAAAACAACTTGGCAGTTGCTTAAGCATATGCCTGCCATATAATCCAAAAGAAATGAAACATGTGTCTACACAAAGACTTATATACAAATGATAAAAGTATACAATACTGGAAACAACCCAAGTATACATCAACAGGTAAATGGATGAACAATTTTGTGCTATTTCCACACAATTACCATTCAGCACTAAAACATAACAAACTACTGATATTGGCATCCACATAGGTAAATCTCAAAATAATTATACTGAGAGAAAAAGGCCAAACAAACAAGAAGAATACTTACTGTGAGATTCTAGTTACACACAATTTTAGAAACTCATCGTAATCTCTACAGAGATTTTAGATCTGGGTTTCTCATGACATTTGTCAGTCTGATATTTTAGGGTTGGAGTGGGGTTGTGGGAAGATAAACTCTAGCTCCAACACTTTTTTTCCAATGGGATTCCCATTAAACATCCTTAACATTCAAGGACATGGGTTTACCTAGAATAAAAGTTCTGATGAGTGAAAAACTTGCTAGATTTCATCAGGGATGTGATGTAATTCCTACTGAATTCTTTAAATTTGAGCAGAGTCCCCCTTCAGTCCCTCCTATCTGAGCCTTTGATGAGTGGTAAATTTCTTCTTTCTTTTTCTCATTTCATAACATCCAAATGAACTCAAAACTATTGATAAGGTGTCTGCACAATGCTATAGATTATCTGCACCAAAATTCTCCATTTAAATGAAAATTTAATGATTTGTAGTCAGGTCATCTTAAACATTTTAAGAAAAAAATTCTAAGAAGTGGTTGCAGATGTTCTGATTTCTTACATGCTCATTGAACTATTAATGAACAATACTTTCATATCTTAAGTGTGCATCTGAACACAAAGCTTATCGAACTGCCTTATTTGAAAGACCATGTTCTGTTGTTGTGCATCTTTGGAGGATGTGAGAGTCCAATTACCCCTTTTTAGGAGAAATTCTAACAGGTAGATTCTGTATTTGTTTTTATTTAGTTCACTGAAATTCCACAATGTCAATTATACTGAAATCTTAATGTCTTCTGGAGGAGGAAAAAATATGAAAGGTTACCTACAAAGGAGTGAGACATGAGGACACTACATTCTTCTCATCCCAACACTGTATGGTGGAAGACAAGGGAACAATGTCTTTATAATTCTGAAGGGAAACTATTTTGAACATAAAATTGTACATGTAAAAGCAAAAAAATATATACGAAGACTCAAATTTTACTACCAGTTTCACCCTTCTGAAGAATTTTCATAAAAGCAGACTTCTCTAGTGATATATAAAAAGAATAAATTATGTAGACTATAAGAAACAGTGGCATGAAACCAGGAATTCCCATTTAAAAAATTATGTACCAGAATAAGAGTTTTGCAGCAGTTCTAAAAAGCTATGTGCAAATTAGAACAGATATTCAGTGATCTCCAAGTAAGACTTCAAGCAAAAGGATGGGATATAGTTGAAGTAATAGTTATTATTATTAAAGAGATGGTTGGTACTATTGATACAGAGAAGAAAGCAAATATTTCCTGTCAACAAGAGAAAAAGCCAATAATAAATGCCAAGAAACAGATTGAATGAAGTAAGGCAAAACTAATGGGAAGAAAATCATCTAGACATTACCGGAGAGACATAGCAAGAGAGAGTGATGATCTGAACTAAAACATTGACATGTGTGCTAAGAGGTATACAGAGAAAACTCGAGAGATGTTAAAGCCATACCATCAACATATCCTATTGACTGACCACAGGGAAGATGGAGGAGTGTCAGAAAAGGAGTTAAGGATTATTTCAAGGTTTCTGTTTTAAACATCTAGTGATGACAGTTTCATTCATTAAACTGAAGAATGTAAAAAGAGGAACATACTTGGAAGAGAAAATATAAAGCTGGGGTTTGCAGGCATGCTAGCAGTCACTGAAGTCACCTGGCAGCCATGCTAGTCACCTTTCATTGCCACTATTTTTCATTGCTCAAATCAAAAAGAAATAACAGTAAACAAAATAAATATGGGAATGGGGAGTAGAAAAGTCACATGCATCTGAGATTTTACTATGAATGATCAGTGTGCTGTATTTTATTCCAAAGAGGAGATGAGTTGGTGTATGTGTTAGTATTTCTTCTCTATGATGAGAATCTTAAAAATGTATTACAGTTCTTCTTTTGGCCTGACTCCTGGGAGAACTACATTTACTGTTCAAATATAACATGTATGCTTATTGTGTTAATATCATGCTTCTCTAGGAAAGCCTGATTTGATACTTAAATTTAAAAACTCAGCGATACTTTTTATAAGAAATTGGGTGTATCTAAAAAGTTTCCACTGTGAGTAGCAAAGGAGAACACAATAAAATAATCAATTACTTAAATATGTAAACATACATCTTCATCCAGAAAGAATTGTTGCTTTTTCTAACGTAGCAATTCATATTTTGACAAAAGCAAGCATCTCTTTCTTCCTGCTCTTAGTCCATCATGAAATTCTCTCTCAAAAACGCATATGGTCATGCTGAACTAGGGAGGAAAGAGGAAACTAAGATCTTTTCAAGAATTTTCTTAGCCTTATGAAGAAATAAGCTTATTGACTCCTGTGGGATCCTAATAGGAGTCTTGGTTTCTTCTCCAGTCAAGTTCAGGAATAAAGCTAGACATCCTTGAAAACTGGCGTGTAAACGGGAGGCGTGTTTGCCTTCACATCTCTGCAAGGGCATTGCTGGATATATTTCCAAACTGGAAGAAGGAAAATCAACTCAACAATACGTTTTCTGTTCAGACCATTATATTTTTTAAGCAAATTCATTCAATGTATCTAGGGTCTGTGAGTCTACAGCAGGGAGGTTGAGGTGAGAAAGCACTGATTTGAATCCTGGCATGGGCACCTGCTTGCTGTGAAATTTCAGGTAATTATCTTGAGCTCTCAGAGGACAAGCTTCCTAATCTATAAAATATAAGGTAGCAATCATAGCATTCCTGAATTAACTCTCAAACTCAACTTCTTTTCTAGAATCAGTGTCAGATAGGCGGAGTACAATTTCATTTGTAATGCTGGTACATTTATTTATCCGTTTGTAAATCACTCCCATTGCCCTCTTCTATCTCCCTGCCTCAGTCAGAAACATATTTTTATTAAAATTAATTGTGTTCCTTCTTCACTGGATCTTGAGACTAAATGATGTGAAATGAATCACTACAAATCATAATCGTATTCTTATAGCTTCATTTCCAGAATGAGCTCTGGAAAGCTCATGTGGGAGGAATCTAATATTTTGATCTTAGCTTGTCAGTGTTTAATGTCCTCTTTTAAAGTATAATTATATGGTTATAAGATTAATTTTCTTGTTTGACTTGCACAGTGGCTGTAATTATATTCAAAGAACATCATAGGCATTCTGAGCAATTGCCTATGTATATAAGTATACTTTACGGTGAGTATGTTATGTAACACAGAATCTATTTGTGTGTATAGTGTGTATAAGCTTCAGTACTTAATAGAAGAAATTGACAGTTACTTGACACTTATGAGCAATCCTGTGCAGTTTATCATAAGTAATAATAAGTAGAATTAGGAAAGAGACGTTCAGAGAGTCCAATTTTCTAACAAGTAGAGAAATAGAGATGCCAGGACCTGACCCCAGGCATTCAAATTCCAAATTCCGACTATTTCTATCTAGCTAACACAATTTAGAACCTGCTTTCAAAGATGTTATTCCCAACTACAAATCATTTTTACTTTAGGTTGAAGAAACCACAGTTCAAACAAGTTAAACTACTTACTAAGGTCACACATTTAACTTCACAAATAGTAGCTGGACTTGCTCAGCCTTTCCAAATTTAGTCACAGAGCTCACTTTCCCTGAGATAAACATGAAAGTTATGTTTTGCCATTGTTCTGAAGAAAGATACTTTATGTAACTATCCTCAAGTTGTTCAGGAGATTTAATAAATCAGTTGGCATTCACACTCAGTACGACCCCGAGATATTTATGTCTTTCAGTTGCAAGTGCCAACAAGTTGGCCATTTTTGCTGAGGCTTCACTTTAATTGAGACTGAAATCTTACAAAATATGTTAGAAATAAAAATCTCTGAATATAAGCAAAAAAAAAAAAATCCAAACACAATAAAGCAATCAGCACAAACCCTGAACAAAAAGAGACCTCTATTTTTATTATTTTTGTATAGACCTCTATAACTCATTTGTGGATTTATTACCATGTTAAGAGCTTTTAAAAGTCAGAAAGACCTAATTTTTTGTTTAGGTTGTTGGATATAGGCAAATTCAGATTCAGGAATTTATACATAAATTTTTTTTCTAGAAGTTTGTCCTGTGGTTTTTGATGGAAGAAGCAAATACAAGTTGAAAAGGCTATTCTGGGCTCTTTGGGTCTGTTCTTAATCACCTATATTTTTAACAGTAAAATGCTTCTTCCTACACTTTTAGTTACCAAGTAAACAGGGTAATCTTTAATACAGGACAAATCCATCTATTTCTCTCATTCTTAGGAGCTATAGTTTACTGTCTCGGAAGTTCTCATGCCCTTGTGTATAACACAGCAGTATTCATTCTAAAACTAAGTAGCAAAAGAAAAGGAAGACTCACAGTTCCCTCCCCTTCTCTTTCTTCTCCTGTAATTACCAAACAATGAATGTCTTTTTTAGCCATGCAAACCATGGTGGACTTATAAGCCATGTGCATACAATAATTAGGATATCCACATATAATTTCAACAGTCAGCCAACAGAACAACTATTAAGCTGGATAAAATTAAAATTCCGTTTAACAAGATACCTGGTATGAAGGAACAACTGATCTGGAGCAGCAACCAGGATTCAAGAGCTGGCTTTTTGTCTCCCTTTCCATGTTTGATCGCCTTTCCCTTGTCTATTAACAGGCTAAGGGCTCTGTTCTTTCTAGCTGAATACTGTGTGTCCTTTTCACAGCGTTGATTGCTGGAACACGACCTGCCACCAGTATCTCCTCTGCCTAATTTTGCTAATTGTGAAATTATATTTAAAGTAAAGTGGGCTTACAAGTACAATGACTGATTATAGTTATGTTTTATTTGGCTTCCTTTATAAAGCCGCTGTTATTCTTGTAATTTCTTTAGGATTTGTATGTCATTTGAAAAGCTGCTAAACTCGATTTTTTGTTTGTTTGTTTGTTTTTATCCTCACCCAAGGACACTTTTCACATTCATCTTCAGATAGAGTGAGAGGGAGAGAGGGAGGAAGAGAGAGAGAGAAACATCAATGTGAGAGAGACACACCCAGTGGTTGCCACCCACACGACCCCAACCGGGGCCGGGAACAAACTGCAACCGAGGTACGTGCCCTTAACAGGAACCGAACCCGGGTCTTTCTGGACCACGGGCTGACGCTCTAACTGCTGAGCCAAACCGGCCAGGGCTAAACTCAGTTTCTTACAGCAAAGTATTTTATAGTTTATTATAGTTGACATTACATCCTATTAATTGATTACAGGTTGGAAGATGCCCTTTAAAAACTAAAGAGGATGTAATTGGAGGTTTTCTACTATGGACTATAGTGAAACCTAGAAGAATAAAAAGTGGAATCAGAAACTTACATTATGATAAATAGGAAAAGCATCTCAACACATTCTTGTCAGGACATCCTTACAAATACAGGACTGAATCTTTAAGGCAGAGAGAAACATAAGATGAGACAGAGAGTTCAACAGTAGGTGGAATTGAGACTACCTTGACCAAACTACTGAACAAACATATGCGGTTGATTCAAAGCAAAGGGGACTTAGTCACAGATCCCTGTAGTAAGCAGTGGATTTCTCTTGTCACAAAGTGACCTTCATGTTTCCTGGAGACAAGCATTTTCCTTCTGACTGAGGATATGAAAGGGTCTTATAGAAACCATCACTACCAAGGCTAGCTTTGAAGAGAGTTGCACAACCACACGCAGGCTCATCTTTCTGAACAAAGAACCCCAGTCTGTCAGGTAGAGAAATAATGGATGATAATCAAGGCGGATTCGATTCAGAGAATGGTACAGTGACCTGAAGTATCTTTCCTGGGCCTTTGCCAGGCCCAAGGGACAAGTCACTGATTCCAATGGTTGGCCTTTAATTTTTGGCTGTCTCTATTTCAGAGACTGCATTTTACCAAGACAAGTCAAAGATAAAAAGAACAAGTAATGAGTGAATCTGATTGTTAGTAATCTGGGCAGGAGACATGAGCAAGACAAATGTGCTTTTAATTAAAGCCCATGGCCAACATCCTAACGGAGGCAAGTTCACAATGTGATTCGTCATTAGCAACTAATGACGTTGATAGTTCAACAGGCAAAGGGCTCATGCATTAGAGAGTTCCTGTCACTGTAATCTGCTAAATTGCCAGGAGAATTTTACACTCTAACTTGCATGAATTGAATCATTCATGCTTTCAAATGAGGTTCAAAATTAACTGATCCATTTACTAACAAAATTCAACCAACACATTTATAGGGAAGGCTTTTGTTAGTCCAGCAATCATGTAGGGAATTCATAAATAAGATTTAGGGAGTTATTGTCTTATTCAAAGCTTATAAAATAGATCCTTCCCTTTATTTCCTGCTACTATGAAACTTCACGATCATAGAAATAGTATCCAAAATAACTTCTGTCGAAAGAGAAGTACAATACTTTAAAACAGACAAAACAACATGCTATAATTAGAGCAGAATGGCTGCTGTATACAGTGTTCTCCAATCTAAGGGCAAACACAGATAAATCACATCTTGACAAGTATTTGGGAAGAGATTTACCAAAAGAATGAAAAACTAGAGAAATGAGCACAGGGAAAGATGTATCTTTGTTACTTTGGGCCAGAAATAAAAGATGCAGTATGTGAACATCACGGGTCGTGACCCAGTCACGCTGACCAGTGGGACTGGTCCCTGTCATATAGGCCGACACACTGCATTGCTCTGAAGATGGTGAAGAAAGGCCCTGTACCAGGTCAAAGAGAATTTGTGTCACCTTTATTGAAGTGAAAGTAATACAGTCAGATTTATAAAACAATTACTTTTTTAATGTAGTTACCTGTTTGAACAAATGGTGCTGGAACAGTTGGAGAGCACAAAATAAAATCAACCTTGACCTAAGTGTCACAACTTATACAATAATTAATTCAAAATGGATACAGACTTAAATGTAAAATATAAACTATACATCTTAGAAAACAACACAGGAGAAAACCTCCAGAATTCAGTGCTAGGCAAAGAGTTCTTAGTTCTGACACCAACAGAATACTCCGGGATGGGAAGAGATAAACCACAGAATTTATATGCATATATGCACAACCAATGGGCACAGACAATAGTTTGGGGAAAGCAGGAGGGTGGTGGGAGCGGGGAGGAGGGGGTCAAGTGGGGGGGAAAGGGGGGACATCTGTAATATTTTCAACAATAAAAAAATAAAATAAAACCACACTGAACAATAAAAGAAAGAAAAATTGATAAATTGAACCTCATCAAAATTAAAAACTTTCTCTGTGAAAGTTCACATGAATATGTAAAAAACAAGCTACAGACTGGGAGAAAATATTTACAAACCACATATCTAATCAAAGACTAGTATCTAAAGTATATATAAAAACTCGCAAAATTCAACATTAAAAAACAACCTAATTAGAAAATTGGAAAAAGACATGAACAGAAATTTCACTAAAGAGGATATATAGAAGGCAAATAAGCCCATCAAAAGATGTTGCATATCATTAACCAATAGGGAAATTCAAATTAAAACTACAGTGAGACATCTCTATACACATCAGACTAACACTTAAAATGGGGACACCACCACATGCTGCCAAAGATCAAAAGAAACTCACTCGCGTATTTCTGGTAGAAATGTGAAATGGTATGGCCACTCTGGAAAACAGGTTGGCGATTTCTTATAAAATTAAACATGTAAACACATACAACCCAGATACGTGCAAATTTGGGTTCATACAAAAAGCTATATGCAAATATGCATAGCAGCTTTATTTGTAATATCCAAAAACTGCAAACAAGTCTTGCTGATTGTTTTCTGAAGGTCTCTTTAGAGGTGCAACATTACTGAGTGTTAAGGGTCTCTTGGGGTAGTACTCATATGCCTGCTGGTATACATAATATCTTTTCCCTCCCTGCTTCAGAATCAGCCTCTGTGGAGATGTTTTGAGAGGCTTCATAGCAAATAGACTGTAGAAAATCAACATCTACCCACTCCCAAAGGTCACTTAAAGTCATTAATTATCTCTTCACTTTAAATGATCAATCTGCCAGCCTTACTACTTTCTACAACTGTAGAATTTAATAATAAGAATAAGAAATAAATCATTTTATGTTGTATAAATTTTATATATGACATTGATTCATCAACTATTTTATTCATAATTTGTCTTCAAAATACATTTTCTATGAGTATATACTTCTGTAAGCCTTTAAGTCATTTTTCCTCAAATGGATTCCCTAGGTGCCATTTTAAGAATGTTTCTCAATAAATTATTAAAAAAACTAATTTATTCTTTGTGATCTCAATTCTATGCCATAAATATTTCTGTAGGTAATGAGATATGAAAAAATAACATTTTATAGCTATGGAAAATAATGGATTTAATTTACTTAAATATTGTGTTTGGGATTCAGTGAGGGAGTACTTTGTTTATTATCAAAAAGAATAATAACAACAATAATAATAAACACAATGTTGCTGTTGTTCAATGAAATTTAAAACTGAAAGTGGGAAAGTGATAACCACCATTATGGGGCCACCAGACAGCAGCCAAGGACTGCAACACACCAGACTCCCTAGGGAGGGCTCAGTCCTAAATCTGAGAAATCTTTCTCATTGTAATGATGTGATATAAATGTACTGACATCTTAGGGGAAGAAGTAGAAAAATCTGAAAGATTCAGAAGTTACTCAAAAAATGACAGAAGTACCAAAAAGACAATGTTTCAAAATAAACTTTAAAGTCAGCAGACAAAATATCCTAATTGGAAAGTGTAAGATACCCCCTTCTCTAATCCTCACCACCATTCATTTGATTTAGTCCCTGTACTTGAGAAAGGGAATGAAGTTAAATCAACAAAATGGTTGGACTAGGACCTCATGCAAAAGTTTCAGTCAAGGGAATTATATTTTATTTGTACATCAGTACTCATCTAAAATGTAGTAAACAAAATCTACCCTAATGCCGAAGGTAATAAAACATCTGTAAGAATTCAATCTATGAAAAACAAAATGTCTAATTGCAATGGTAATATATATAAAGTCAAGGTACAGAAATCAGTTGCATTTCTATACAATAACAATGAATTACCTCAAAAAGAAATAAGAAAAACAGTCCTATTCATAACAGCATCAAAACCAATAAAATACTTAGGAATATATTTAACCAAGGAAGGAAAGATTTCTACAATGAACGCCACAAGACTTTGATAAAAGAAATTGAAGAGGACACAAATGCAAAGATATCTCGTGTTCATGGACTGGAAAAAAATTAACATTGTTAAAATGTCCACACTACCAAAAGCAATCTACAGATCTCATGCAATCCCTATCAAAATTTGAATGACAGTTTTCACAGAGATAGAAAAAAATCCTAAACTTTGTAGGGAATCACAAAAGACCCTGAATAGCCAAAGCAGTCATGAAAAAGAACAAAGCTGGAAGCATCACACATCCTGATTTCAAACTATACTACAAAGCTATAGTAATCAAAACAATATGGTACTGGAATAAAAACAGACACATAGAACAATGAACAGAGAAGAGAAGCCAGAAACAAATATCCCCTATATACAATAAACTAATATTTGATAAGAGAGCCAAGAATATTCAATGGGGAATAGTCTCTTCAATTAATGGTGATGGGAAAATTGAATAACCACGTGCAGAAAAGTGAAATTGGACCCGTCTCATTATCACTCACAAAAATTAAGTCAAAATGGGTTAAAGACTTGAACATATGACCTGAAACCTGAAACTCCTAAGAGGAAACATAGGGGGAAAAGCTCCTTGACATTGGTCTTGGCAATGAATTTTTGGCTGTGGCACTAAAAACATAAGCCACAAAAGTAAAAATCAACAATCTGTACTACATTAAACTAAAAGGCTTCTGCCCAGCAAAAGAAACAATCAACAAAGTGAAAAGGTAACTTATAGAATGGGACAAAATATTTGCAAACCATATATCTGAGAAAGGGTTAATATCAAAAATAGATAAAGAACTTCTAGAATATTAAAGGTACAATTCTATTATGTTTTTATTTTCAGGCCATTCCTTTTTTTTGTTTCTGGTTTTAACAAGTCATTATTTTAAAATAGTTTATATACTGATTTATTCAAAATAATATCAAGCCTTTTATTCTGAAATAATTGGTTCATTCCTACATGTGAGTAAAAGAGCTGAATTCTTACACACCAACTTTTTCCTAAATCAGTAAAACTAGACAATAGATAACAGTTAAAATTCTTACCCTTACACAGTCATTTTATCAAATACTTTAAAGGCAAAATATCAAAGTAATTTTCTACATTTTTGACAGGAAATAGATACCATTTTGTGAATTCTCTGGAGTACAATAATACATAATGTAAGAGACCCTTTGTCAAGCAATATGCTAAATGATTGTCCTCACATTCTCAAGGGTCTAAAACCCAGGACCAATTTGACATTAATAATTGCCCCTTGGAGAGCGATTAGCCATCTAATTCTTCATGGAAAGACCAAGAAAAATGAGAAACAATGAAAAATCAAGAATGACAAGAAAGAAATTTGTCTACAAATCTGTAACCTGCTGGAAAATAAGCTATGGCTTGGTAACGTTTATCAGAAATAATCAGACCTCAACATCACTCTCCACTTCTGATAGCTGGAGCTGGCAATCAAGTTGGACCATAAAACTGAAGTTCCACTCAAAACCTTGACCAAGTGAATATAGAAAGGATCGTTTTATTTTGGTCACTGCTGTACTTTTGCCTATTACTAAAGAATAAAACAGGCCCTGGCTGAGTAGCTCAGTTGGTTAGAGCATTGTCTCAATACACCAAGGTTGTGGGTTTGATCCCCGGTCAGGGCACATACAAGAATCAAACCAATGAATGCATAAATAAATGGAACAACAAATTGATGTGTGTTGTTTTTTTTCTCTCTCTCAAATCAATTTCTTTAAAAAAGAACAAAACAATGCATTTAACATATCAAAGCATGCATTCCTTAGGTTGTATTCTCTAATATGGTAGCCTCAAGGGGAAACAGTGGGGCTGAGTTGTAGCAGGATATCACTTCTAAGGTTGGAAAGTGAAGGTTTTTCTAAAGGGGTTATATTCAGAATGAAACCTGCATGACAGAAGGGAGCCCACCACACAAAGGCCCCCAGAGAGAACTCCCCTGGCCCCTGGTAAAGGAAACAGCTGCTGCAAAGGGTCTAAGTCGGGAATAGGTCTGGCCCATTCCAAGCTGTTAGAGGGAAATGGCCAAAGGACAATGAAACGGAAAGAAAAGTACAGGATGGGGTAACAAAGAAGCAGGGCCAATCATTCAGGGTCTCACAGGCTATTGTAAGGCTGTTGTACATTAGTTGATTCTTGAATGTGCCCTGACCAGGGATCAAACCTGCAACCTTGGTGTATTGGGATGATCTCTAACCAACTAAATGACCCAGCCAGGGTACCCTGGCCATGACCTGATTGTAAAGATGACTTTCGTGGTTGTGTGTGGATTTTGTCCTCTCACTAGAGAACATGGACTCACTATGCAGACATCTGCTTAACTTATTCCCTAAATCGTTATAAAGCTCTGGACAAAGAGCCAGCCTTCATATGATCAAACCGGAAAGGAATGTAATGTTATTCTTCATAATTTCTCAGTGCCACACAAATATCACTGAAAGCTCAGGATACATATCCAGTAACAGAAATAATCTACCCAGGCCTGGTTGGTGTGGCTCAGTTGGTTGGGCGTCAGTGCATACACCACAAAGGTTGTGGGTTCTATCCCAAGTTGGGGCGTATCTGGGAGGCAACAGATCAATGTTTCTCTCACATCGATGTTTCTCTTTTTCCCTCTCTCTCTCTCTCTCCCTCTCTCTCTCTCTTTCAAATCAATAAGCATGTCCTCAGGTGAGGATTTAAAAAAAAAATAAAAGAAATAGTCTACCCATTTTACTACTTGGAGGTCATATGATACTACTTATGCTATAAAATGTCCATGAACCTCATTTTCCTCATCTATAAAATGGGTCATAAAACTTGTAACAATTATCACCCAAAATGATTAGGAGAAGAAATAAATAAATAAAACTGAGTGTGTGCTATGTCAAATTAAAGATTTTACACAGTCATACCACATCTTCATCATATCACAGCCTCATCATCCACGTTGTTTTGAACATAAAATATTTTTAAGTTCTAAGTCTAGGAATAGATATATGAGCTCTCACCAATATAAATAAGGCTAACCAACAGTTATACTGTAATTTCCCCCAAAAAATTCATATTTCAGTTCCAGGAAAAATAGAGGGGAATGGACTTTATCATTCTGATATGTGTCCCAAACTGTTATATGAAATTCTGTTATCTATTACAGTTATTTTAACCTTAAAATATTCAATTTAGTCCCTTAGTAAATCATATGTATGATGAAATATTTTCTCATGTATTAGCTGGAGTTCACATTTCATTTTGGATTCATGTAATTTTCAGATTCAATATATTTCTTTCAGTTGATAATTAACAACCAGCTAGAAACATTTGCTTCCAGGCTCTCCAATTGCTGTCTCTCTCTGCTTGCAAGCAGAGATGAAAACAGCTTTTAAATGTCAGGGAAGTAGAAGAAATCTGCTTCCTGAGGCTATTGTAGACTTTTATTTCACTCTCTTAGCGTGTGGCCATAGAATCTTGAGCACTTTCAATGATTTCAAACATATACATCTTCTACCACCAGCTAAGGTCAAGTAACATATTTCTATTCAATGCCATGAAAGCTTGAAGAAAGAAATCCTACACAATCTATTTTAATGTTAATAAATCCTATATAATCTATTTAAATCTCAAAATGAATACATTAGAACAAATAATTTCTCACTGCAACTCTCCAATATCATAGCAGATATTTGCATCAAACAAATTCTTACATAGCACTGTTTGAAGTGCTTTCAAATATTAACTTATTTAACCTCCATATCAACTCTAGTAGGTACTACTAGTGTCCTTTATTTTACCATTGAGAAAAAAATGAAACAAATAGAAGTCAAATAACTTGTCAAAGGATAAACAATTAGTAAATGACCACACTGAGATTTCAATCCAGGTCTTCTGTGCTGTTAACCTCTACACAAAAATATTCTATTTGATAGACATCAAGGATTGTATTATCAAAGTCAGCATCAGAGAATTAGTGTAGCAAAACTGACCTAAGTCAATTTAGTCATATGTCTCTCAGATTTTTTTGGTAAATATCTATATTTAGGGGTAAATGATAGCTATAGGTCAGTTCTTCACAGCCTCCCTACAAGGTTACAATGAAGGCAAGTCTCAGACAAACGTATGCCACATGTACAGACATTTATTACCAATAGATACCACATGGCAAAGCCCAGCTCTCCGTCTGTCCTTTTAGTTGTTCCAGCAGAATATTGCCTAAATGGTAAATGCATGGTTATTATGGCAATACTCTAGACACAGACTCTGATAAGTCACCTAGGCAGAGGCAGGAGTCCAAGAAGATTGTATTAGCAGCTGAGATCAGCATTATTTATGAATCAATCATCAAGTTCACAAGACTCTTACATCCCATCTATGGGAGTGTCTTCTACATTATTTCTGGCCAATCTATATATCATGAATATTATGAATTCCACCTATCAAAAGACACTTCTACCAGCTGCTAAGCTAATAACAAAAAGTTTGATGTGAACTGGGGATAGAGGCAGCTGAAACATTTGTAATAACCTACTCAAGTGTGCTCTTTAGACTAAATGCTAGCTGACCACCTATTGAATATGAATCCTCTATTAGAGAAGGTGACATATTCCAGGGTATAAGCTAGAACTTATGCCATACTATCACTATCGAAATTTTTTTTCAATTCTCACCCAAGGATATTTTTCCATAGATTTAAACATTTAAATTTTTTGTTTTTCTTTATTGATTTTTGAGAGAGAGGAAGGGAGAGGGAGAGAGAGATAGAAATATCGATGAGAGAGAACATCGATTGGCCACCTCCTGCATGCCCCCGACAGGGGATCAGGCCCACAACCTGGGCATGTGCCCTGACTGGGAATCGAACCAGCGACCTCTTGGTGCATGGGTTGATGCTCAACCACTGAGCCACACTGGCCGGGCCAATTTAAACATTTTTAAAATAAATTTTAAAACACCTCCTATTAGGTTTGTCTCCCATCTTCCTGAATAGTTCTGGAATCAGGCAGTGCCAGTATTAAATATGTATTAGGTAAACTAAGCACGTGCCTAAGTTGCCAGCAAAACAGGGATTTCCCAAAATATAGAAGCATTTTTTTTAAAGAAGTTAACATTTGATATTTTTCAAAAACCTTTGCAGTCATCAACAAGTGTTTTTGTTTGTTTTGTTTCACTTAGATTATGAGTCTATGACTTTTTTTTTTTTTTTTTTTTTTAACAGTGGAGTGGAGAAATGCAGCCTTGGCCTAGCACTTAGGGCGGCCAACGGCCATCATCCAGCTCCAGGAAGCCCTGTCTGACAGAACTCACACTAGCCTAAAAACCCCACACACGTACATGTATTTATCCAAAGTTGCTCTGCATCATTTTCATAGATCTCCATTTCTTACTTACATATTTTCCTTATATTCCATATGATTTTATAAACACTGATAGATATGTTCTCAGGAAGTCACCTATCATAAAACATATAAAGTTTTAATAATCATCCTCCTTTGTTTTGTTTTTATATTAAAAAAGATGCCTCTATTCTAAGAAGTGTACATTTGTTTCAGGAGAATGAGAAACTGTCTTTTCATGAACTTTCTGAGAAAGAAAAAAAAAACTTTTTCTTCTTGGCAAGAGAGATTAAATGGCTGATACATGGGTTGTAATAAAAAGACAAATAACTCAATACAAAATGGGCAAAAGACCTAAAAAAAAGACACTTGACAAAAAAAAGATATAAAAATTACCAATATATGCATGAAAAAAGTATTCAACATCATTAATTGTCAGGGAAACAAATTAAAACCACAGTTGATACATCACTATCATCCCACCACAATGGCTAAAATTAAAAAGATTGGAAATACCATATGGAGCCCTGGCCAGTTTGGCTCAGCGGTTAGAGCGTCGGCCCGCCCGCAGACCAGAGACACCTGGGTTCGGTTCCCGCTAAGGGCATGTACCTCGGTTGCAGTTTGTCCCAGGCCCTGGTTGAGGTAGTGTGGATGGCAACCAGACGATGTGTCTCTCTCATATCGATGTTTCCCTCTCTCTCTCTTCCCCCCTCTCTCCCTCCCACTCTATCTGAAGATAAATGCAAAAATGTCCTCGGGTGAGGATAAAAAAAAAAAAGAAAATACCATATGGGGACAAGGATATGGAACAACAAAATGCTTGTATCTTATTTATGGGAGTGTAACATAATACAACCAGTTGAGAAAGTTATTTGTAATTTTCTTATAAAATGATATTTACCTATCACAGAACCACGCAATTCCATTTCTACGTACTTATCCAAGAAAAACAGAAAGATATGTTCACAAAACTACTACTTGAATAATATAATATGCATAGCAGCTTTATTTTTAATAGCCCCCCCAAAATATATATATATTTTTTATATATATATAAATATTTTATATATATATATATATATATATATATATATATATATATATATCTCCCTGGTGTTCATCAGTATGAGAATGAGTGAACAAATTAATGTGTTCACATGACTGGCAATAAAAAGTAAGCATTATTGATACATACAACATGATGAGCTCAAAAGCATTATGCTGACTGCAAAAGAGTCTTACAGAAAAGACTATAGCTGTGTGATTCATTTTACTTAAAATTCTAAAAGTAATGGTGGAAAAAATCATCCAAACAATGGTCACCACAGGGTGGAGAATGGGAAATCAGCTGGGAAGGGGATGAAAGAACTTCCTGAAATGATGATAGTATTCTGTATCTTAAGAGGAGTTTGGGTCACACAGGTCAAAATTGAGGGAATGCATACTTTAGATGTATATATTTAATTATACACAAATATTACAGCAAAACAAAAACAACTGTAAATATATATTAAACTTGAATAAATTTCATGCTGAATTAAGGGGAAGTGTACAGAGCTCATTAGTTTGCACTGAAATATATATATAAATACGTGATGGGTTAATAGATAGATAATAGATATGTGGTGAAAATAAGCACGGCTGGTGTTGAAGCCAAGGAACTGGGTGAGATCACCTGCGGAGCACATGTAGATTGACCAGGAAGAAGGTCCTGGTCTAGCACACAGCTTCAAGGCACTTCAACCTTTAAAAATTACAGCCGGCTGCCAAGGAGATGAAGGAGGAATAGCCAGTGGAGTGGAAAAGGAAGGAAGAGAGTGTGTCCTGAAGTTAACAGGCTTGGAGAAGGAAAGCGTGATGAAACATGCCCAATGCTGCAGATAGCTAGGCGAGGACTGATCACTGACCGTAGGCTGACATTTAAAGCTGATCAGTGACTGCAAAAACAAATCACTGCAGTACACGCCTTCTGGTTCCATTTGTTAAATTTCTCTTTTGTCCTTTACGCTTCAATATTGTACATTTAAAGATTCCTGGGTCTGTTTTTTTTTATTTAGTTCCTACTATGTTAATTGCAATGCTTACCCTTGAAACTGCAGTCCTCCGAAATGACAGTGAAAAGAATCGCAAAAAACATAAGGAGAGAACGTTTTATCTCCCCCTAGAGCAGTAGGAAAGCAGACAGCATTCTACATCGTAAAACCAGTTATAAGGTAATAACTTGAAAATGGCCACAAAAGAATTCATCTTACTTGCCTGTCCTAGGTGAAGTCTTGTATGAATGTATAATTCTGTTCCATTTTTCTAACATTATAAAACTGTCCTTGAAGTATTATTGACACAAAGTATATAGTATGTCAAGATATTGCTAAAAAGATTATTTCTAATGTCCTGAGAAATAGTACCTTTAATACTTAAAACTTTACAATTCTTTATTGTTGTTTTAGTTTTTCTATGGTAATGATATTAAAGTAATATCTCTATTCCCCAGAGACTTAAATAAAAATGGGCTCTTTTTTAAGCCAAAAGAGCTATAAGATTTCCTTCTTCTCCCTGTCTCAGTAAAGATATGCTACATCTGATGATTCTGCTAGATTCCTTCACCAAAAAACTGAGCATCTTTATCATCAGAGAAATTCAAACTAAAACCACCATAAAATATCACAGCACACCTGTCAGAATGGCTATCATCAATCTAGCAACAAACAACAAGTGCTGGTGAGGATGTGGAGGAAAGGGAACCCTCATGCACTGTCAGTGGGAATGCAGGTTGGTGCAGCCACTGTGGAAAGCAGTATGAAGCTTCCTCAAAAAATTAAAAATGGAACTGCCTTATGACCCAGCAATTCCTCTTCTGGGGATTTATCTAAAGAAACCCAAAACATTAATTCGAAAGAATATATGCAACCCTATATTCACTGCAGCGTTATTTACTATAGCCAAGATATGGAAGCAACCCAAGTGCCCATCAATAGACGAGTGAATAAAAAAGTGGTGGTATGTATGTACAATGGACTATTACTTGGCCATAAAACAAGAAGAAATCTTACCATTTGCAATAGCATGGATGGACCTAGAAGGTATTTTGTTCAGTGAAATAAGTCAGTCAGAGAAAGACAAATACCATATGATTTCCTTATATGTGGAATCTAAAGAACAATATAAACAAACAACATAGAAACAGACTCATAGATACAGAGAACAGACTGATGGTTGCCAAAGGGGAGGGGTTTGGGACTGGGTGAAAAATATTAAGGGATTGAGAAGTACAGTTTGGTAGTTACAAAAGAGTCACAGGGATATAAGGTAAAGCATAGGAAATACAGTATCATCAATAATATTGTAATAACCATGTGTGGTGCCATTTGGGTACTGAAAACATCAGGGGGGACACTTCATAAAGTATATGATTATCGAACCACTGTGCTGTACACCAGAAACTAATACAAAGTAATATCAAATATAAATTGTAATTGAATAAAAATTTTAAATTTAAAAAAAGACCTGAGAATCTTTGTCTCATTTAAATTAGTAGTGCCCTTGATCAGAGCCTTTAGATAAAAGGAGAACATAGAAGCCTGATTGAGGTGGATGGACAAGAGAGTGGGATGAGTTTTGCTGAAATGGGGAAAAGAGAAGTGGACGGACACAGACAATATACACACACACACACTTTTTAAAATTTAGAGCACTTGTGTTTGTTTTTAATTTGTGGTCAGACTGCATACAGGTGTGAAAAAGAAATCCTCTTTTGCAACCCAGAACTCATCATTCAGTATGAGTTTTGATACATACAAGAAGGAACATGATTTAAAAAAGAAATATAAAAAAAAAATTTAGCTGAAAGATGTATCAAGAGAGACTTTATTTTTTAAGATGGGAATAATTACATAATTTTTGCATGCAATGGGAACAATACAGTGGAGACAGAAATTCTGAAAATGCAGAAGGAAGGGATAGAAAAGGCAGGGTCAGTATCTTTAAAGGGGCTAGGAACTGGAGCACAGATGGAGCAGTTGGCCTTGGGTGGGACTGCAGGCTTTATCTCACAGGGGTGGGGAACCTTTTTTCTGCCAGGGGCCAAGGGTATTTATAATGTCATTCATGGGCCATATAAAATTATCAACTTAAAAACTAGCCTGCTATATTTGGTCAGGCTCATTTGGTGAGGCGTGTGATGTTAGCTGGTATTGATTTTGCGGGCTTTATACTTTCTATGGTCCAGAAGTTCCCCACCCTTGTTAACAGGAAGAAGACAAAGAATCTAAGTACAGATGCCACAGATTGCTAGATTTTTCTGGTAGGAGCATATGGACTTTCTCTTTGCATTTTTCCTTTTTTTAATTTTTTTTTTTTTGGCAAAAGAAAATATGTTCATTTGCCGATACAATATTTCAAGTTGAGGGGGAGAGGAGAGATTGCAAGATGGATGTGCAGCATCAAGGGAGAATATTCTTAGAGGGAAGAGTCATAGCACTGCTGGCTTTCCTCAAGACCTAACTGATATTTCTGATCATGAATTTAAGGTGAGACCAGGCATCCCCTCGGAGATTTTAATGAAGCATAAATACCAAGTGAAATTGTGGTACAGAAGTAGCAGCATAAATTCATAATCTGCATATTTACCCCTCTCTTTCTCTGATACCGGTGTGGATGGGTGGGTGGATAGAGGGATGGATGAACGGACAGATGGATGGATACAGACAACACACATGCACACACCCAGTTTTACAATGTAAGACCCTGAATGACTCAGAACCTCACTGCCACTCCTTCACCTCGTTAATTCCACCTTAACTCTCATGATTTTAGCTTCAAGTTCACACCTCAGAAAAGCATTCTCTGACTATTCTGCCACACCCATCACTCATATATTTTCTAATTACACTCTGTACTACTCTAAAGCATTTGTCCAGTTATCTGAATAAATTCTGATATGATTCTTTTTTGTTATAACATTTATTTATTTATTTTTATTACAGACGTTTCTCCTTTATTCCCCCATTGACACGTTCCTCCCAAATCCCCACACCCGACAGCCTTATTGTCTATGTCCTTGTCTATGCATACATGCCTATAAGTTCTGCAGATTTTCTCTTCCCTCCCCCCACATCCACTTCTTCTGAGGTTTGTCAGTCTGCACTCCACTTCCATGTCTCCGGGTCTATTTTGTTTCTCAGCTTGTTTTGTTCATTATATTCCACAAATAAGTGAGATCATGTGATATTTGTCTTTCTCTGATTGGCTTGTTTCGCTTAGCATAATACTCTCCAAGTCCCTCCATGTCGTCTCAAAGGATAAGAGATCTTTCTTTCTTACAGCTGCATAGAATTCCATTGTGTATATGTACCACAGCTTTTTTATCCACTCATCTACTGATGGACACTTGGGCTGTTTCCAGATCTTAGCGATTGTATATAGTGCTGCTATGAACATAGGGGTACATATATTCTTTCTGATTGGTGTTTCAGGCTTCTTAGGGTATATTCCTAGAAGTGGGATCACTGGATGAAATGGCAGTTCCATTTTTAATTTTTTGAGAAAACACCATAGTGTTTTCCATAGTGGCTGCACCAGTCTGCATTCCCACCAGCAGTACTAGAGTCCCCTTTTCTCCACACCCTAACCAGCACTTGTTGTTTGATGATTTGTTGATGGCAGCCACTCTGGCAGGTGTGAGGTGATACATCATAGTCATTTTAATTTGCAGCTCTCTGATGATTATTGACATTGAGCATTTTTTCATATGTCTCTTGGCCATTTCTATGTCCTGTTTGGAGAGGTGTCTATTTAGGTTCTCTGTCCATTTTTAAATTGGGTTCTTTGTCTTCCTTTTGTTGAGTTGTATGAGTACTTTATAACTTTGGAAATTAGACCCTTATCTGATGTATCGTTGGCAATTATTCTCTCTCATATAGTGGGTTCCCTTTCCATTCTGATGGTTGCTTCTTTTGCTGGGCAGAAGCTTTTGAGTTTGATGTAGTCCCATGTATTCATTTTTTCCTGTTTCTATTGCCTTAGGCTTTGTATCACTGAAAATTCTGCTGCGTGTGATGTCTGAAATTTTGTTGCCTACATTTTCTTCCAGGATTTTTATGGATTCATGAGTCACATTTAAGTCTTTTATCCATTTTGAGTTTATTCTTTTGTATGGTATAAGCTGGTGGTCTAGTTTCATTTTTTTGCATGTAGCTGTCCAATTTTTCCAACACCATTTATTGAATAGGCTGTCTTTACTCCACTGTATGCTCTTGCCACCTTTGTCAAATATTAACTGAGCATAATGTCTTTGGTCAATTTCTGGATTCTCTGTTCTGTTCCATGGATTTATCTGCCTGTTCTTGTGCCAGTACCAGACTGTTTTGATTACTATGGTTTTGTAGTATAACCTGATATCCGGTATTGTGATCCCTTCTACTTGGTTCTTCTTTTTCAAGATTGCTGTGGCTATTTGGGGTCTTTTTTGGTTCCATATAAACTTTTGGAGTATTTGTTCTTGTTCTGTGAAATATGTCGTTGGTATTTTGATGGGATTGCATCGAATCTATAGATTGCTTTGGGTAGTATGAACATTTTAATGATGTTAATTCTTCCAATCCATGAACAAGGTATGTGCTTCCACTTTTTTATATCTTCCTCTATTTGTTTTTTCAGTGAACTGTAGTTTTCTGCAAATAGGTCCTTTACTTCTTTGGTTAAGTTTATTCCTAGGTATCTTAATTATTTATTTTTTTTTTTTTGCCACATTGTAAACGGGTTTGTTTTTTTAGTTTCTCTTTCAGTGAGTTTGTTGTTGGTGTATAAGAATGCCATTGATTTCTTGACATTAATTTTGTATCCTGCTACTTTGCCAAATTCACTTATTAAATCTAGTAGATTTTTGATGGAGTCTTTAGGGTTTTCTATGAACAGTATCATGTCATCTGCAAATAATGAGTTTCACTTCCTCCTTTCCAATTTGGATTCCTTTTATGCTTTCTTCATGTCTAACAGCTGTGCCTAAGACTTCCAGTGCTATGTTAAATAAGAGTTGTGAAAGTGGGCATCCCTGTCTTGTTCCTGTTCTTAAGGGAAATGCTTTTAGTTTTTGCCCATTGAGTATGATGTTGGCTGTAGGTCTTTCATATATGGCCTTTATTATGTCAGCATATGATCCTTCTGTTCCCACATTGCTGAGCGTTTTTATCAGAAATGGGTGCTGGATTTTGTTGAATGCTTTTTCAGCATCTATTGATATGATCATGTGGTTTTTATCTTTCATTTTGTTTATGGAGTGTATCACATTTATTGGTTTGTGGATATTGTACCATCCTTGCATTCCAGGGATGAACCCTACTTGGTCATGATGAATAATTTTTTTTGATGTATTGCTGGATCCGATTTGCTAATATTTTGTTAAGGATTTTGGCATCTATGTTCATCAGGGATATTGGCCTGTAGTTTTCTTTCTTTGTAGTATGTTCATCTGGTTTTGAAATTCAAATTATTTTGGCCTCATAAAATGAGTTTGGAAGTCTTCCGTTTTCTTGGATTTTTTGGAATAGTTTGAGGAGAATCAGTGTTAAATCTTCTTTGAATGTTCGGTAAAACTCCCCCATGAAGCTATCTGGGCCTGGGCTTTTGTTTGCTGGGAGTTTCTTGATTACATCTTCAATTTCCTTAGTTGTTATTGGTCTGTTCAAGTTTGGTATCTCTTCCCAGTTCAGTTTTGGGAGACTATGTGTTTCTAGAAATTTGTCCATTTCACCTAGATTGTCCAATTTGTTGGTGTATAATTGTTCGTAGTATGTTTTAATGATTCTTTGTATTTCTGTGTTGTCAGTTGTTACTTCTCCTCTTTCATTTCTGATTTTGTTTATTTGGGTCTTCTATTTTTGTTTCTTGGTGAGTCTGGCTAAGGGTCCATCAACCTTGTTTATCTTTTCAAAGAACCAGCTCTTTGTTTCATTGATCTTTTGAATTGCTTTTTTTTTTTTTTTTTTTTTTTTTAGTTTACATTTAAAGTTATCATTGGTAGATACTTATTAGTTGCCATTTTTATTTTATGCCTGTGTTCCTCTCTCTCTGTTACTGGGGGTGTGTCTCATCTCTGATCAGGCTGCTGCTGTGGGGGATGGTGCTGGGTTCCCAGTGGTTTGTGGCTTCTGCAGCAGGCACCTTGTCAGCACTGTTACTGTGCACATATCTGTGTTGACACAGCAGGGTCCACTGGTCCAATGGTGTGAGGTGCACTGGTGGACTCAGGTCACTTGGCCTTGGCCACTCCTGCTGCCCCCTCCCAGAGAAGACCAGGGATCTTCCAAAATGGTGGGGCCTACTGGCCGCACAGGGAGAAGCTCGCTGACGTCCACTTACCACAGTAGCCTGCTCCCTGTCCACAGCACAGGAACCTTCTGCCCCGTGTTTCTGCACTACTCGAGATTGTTCATCCACACTCATGTCCACTCACACTCTCTCTCACACTTGTCACACTCTCACACACTCACCCTCACTCTAGTCCTGTCCGCCGCCATCTTTTCCCCAAATCTGATATGATTCTTTTATTAATGTGTGTCTTTCCTTTGAGCTGTAGGCTTCATGAGGTCAAGAGACCACGTCAGCCCTGGCTATCATGTTCTCACTGGATTGCCAGCATCAACAGAGATTGACACACTAAATACATGTCACTCATTCCTTCACTTAGCCACTGAATGTATTTGAGTACCCACTAGGAACCGTGAACTATAAATACAATGTACTCACAGACTTTATGACCTCAGCATAAAAGGGACTAATCAAATCATCACACAAATATCAAATTACTATGATCAATAATATATTTTAAAATATAGAATTCTATAAGATAGTTAGGAGATGACCTGATCTGGGAGATGGGTCAAGGTTCCATGGAGAAGTATAATTTAAGCTGATATTTGAAAGGTAGGTAAAAATTAAGTGACTGAGAGCAGAAGAAAATATCTTAGGCAGGGAAAACAGTAGGTACCAAGGCACGGTGGTACAAGTATGTTTTCAAGCAACCAAAAGTAAGTGAGATAAGTGAGCTACGGCACACAGAGAGACAGGGAGAAGGAAAGCAGATAGTATTAGATGAGTCTGGAGAAGCACGCATGGACAATGAATAAATGAATATACATACACATACATTTAATATACACACATATACACAAACACATATACACATATGTACACAAACCTTGATTTATACACCAGCTCTTGGATATAAATTCTTCAGGGAGCAAAACAATTGCTCTCATAATGTTGCTGGGTCCTGATTTTCTCATTATATTCTTTCACAATGTTTCCCACCCCTCAAGAAAAGTTCATATAAATTTAATAAGCAAATAATGTATTTTTGCTAAAAGAAGATCAAATTACAACACAAAGGTAAGTAATTTAAAAAAAATCAATATGAAAGGAAATAGTCAAAATAAAAGCAACACACATCACACAGGAGTATAAAAAAGACAAATTCAGAAGAACCCATACAGTAGCAGTTAGGGATATGTATATTGCAAGTACCTATTTTGTTTAAGCAAAATAGTGTCATCCATCAAATTAAATTAAAACTCTTAAAATTTTATTAGCTTTATATTTATGTATGCTTTAACTTTATTATTTAATAGTTCTTTAGAATCGTGTAAACATAAGGGATTTATGCCTAGTTTCATGTTTGTCCAAAGTTGAGTAGAATTATAATCAAATAATATAATCAAATAGAAAGCTATATTATTCTTTTATATGTATCTAGTCACTAATTATATTTGAACACTGAAATTCTTCAAAGTATCAATAAAAATTTCCTATCCAAATGGACATTTCCCCCAAATGGGACATGTTTTTTATTCCCTTTAAGCAAAATTTATTATTAAATTAGCAGGACATGAACCAGATATTTAGGAAAGAAAGGTAAAAGTTGAAGAGCCCTATCCAATATAGAAAAATAAATTAATTAACATCTACAAGCTGGGCATTTTACATACATTAGCTCTCATACATTTGTAATAAAAATAATATCAATAACATCCACCACCACCACCACTGCCTGCATTCCTGCCATTTCTTAGGCATATTTTATGTGCTAAAGTATAGGTACTTTATAATTTAAAAAAAAAAATTTTCCCCGTTTTTTTAAAAAATTTATTTTTGTTACAGATGTTTCTCCTTTGTTCCCCATTGACACGTTCCTCCCCATCCCCCCACCCCGTCCCTAGCTTTGTTGTCCATGTCCATCAGTTATGCATACATGCGTATAAATTCTGTGGTTTATCTCTTCCCTCCCCCCGACCCTCTCTTCTGAGGGTTGTCAGTCTGTACCCTACTTCCACATCTCTGGGTCTATTTTGTTCATCAGTTTGTTTAGTTCATTATATTCCACAAATAAGTGAGATCATGTGATATTTGTCTTTCTCTGCTTGGCTTGTTTCACTTAGGATAATACTCTCCAGGTCCCTCCATGTCGTCTCAAAGGATAAGAGATCTTTCTTTCTTACAGCTGCATAGTACTCCATTGTGTATATGTACCCCAGCTTTTTTATCCATTCATCCACTGATGGACACTTGGGCTGTTTCCAGATCCTAGCTATTGTAAATAGTGCTGCTATGAACATGGGGGTACATGTATTCTTTCTGATTGGTGTTTCAGGTTTCTTAGGGTATATTCCTAGAAGTGGGATCACTGGGTCAAATGGCAATTCAATTTTTAATTTTTTGAGGTAACACCATAGTGTTTTCCACAGTGGCTGCACCAGTCTGCATTCATTTAATTAAATCTTCTTAAAAACAACGTAGGATAGCTATTTCTTCCCATTTTATGAATGAGGAGCCTGAATCGTGGGAAGACATCTGTTGAAGATCAGCAACAACTAAGAAGTGGATCCAGGAATTCACCTAAATGTGTCTGAGCTCAGAGTCTAGGTTACAATGAGTTTTCAAGGTAGAAGGGAGTTGACCCAATGCCACACAGTTTGTGGGTGGGACCTCAAGCTAAAGTCTGGTATTTCCCACTGAACCAGAAATCACTGAGGGCACACGCGAGGGATCCAGGTCACAGGTTATAGAAAATGTACAAAGGAGAGGAGCAGGGAATGCTAATGAGAACTGGGCAGTGAGACCCAGATACAAACCTCCCCTTTTATAAGTCTGCTCGGGTCCCTTGTCCTCTCTGGAAACCAGGCCACCAACACTGTGAGAGGACATCCTATCCATAATTGTAATATGGTGTGGAGACCTAAGCTGAGATAAAATATAACAAGAGAATAATGTCACAATAAACTCTTACTACTAGTAGCTATGTTGGTCTAAAGGTCAGAAATGCTAGAAGCAAAAGAAACAATTGAAAGAACTTGGGGTAATACAAATGGGATTACAAGGAATAGAAGGTCAGAATCTTTTCTGACCTCTAAGGTATTCGTGCACCGCTGGTGTTGAAACAACTGGTAGAGTCACTGTATGTGAGGCAGGACTGCCTACTAAGCACATAAATGCAATGCTTCAGGCTCTAACCAGCATCTTTCTTCAGCTTGTCTGAATCCTTTGAGAAGTCTGTCCTTTCTTCTCACCACGTTCTCAACAGGACCCATATCTACAGAGCCTTTAGCATTTCCAATGTGTTTTATACCTCTCTTCAAGAAACCAAAGATTTATCTCAGAATTTAAAAATACAATTAATACAATAACAGTGATCTGTGTTACTTCCTACTATCATGAAGGGCTAGGCATGACCTTCACCCCATACTTGATGCCTACCCCACAATATACACTTAGTAGATTTTGATATATGAATGAAATGATTTTAGAAAAGAGTGAATGTGTATGATAAATGCAAAGGGATCTTATGAAAGAGAACTGTGTGTAAAGCCAATTTCCTTAACCCCTTCAGAATAAGGTTATTAGAACTTCTGTCATTCAAAATGAATGGCCCTTTGAATCCGCTTCTCCTGGGACTTGCTACCCAAAAGGCCTTGGACAAGAATCAAATACAGAATCTCAGGCTCCATTCCAGATCCACTCAATAAAGTCTGCAATTTAATTGATTAGTATTTACTTTAAGGTTTGGGAAGCTAATATATTTTCAGAGCCTACATACCACCAACTTAGACTTCCTGCAATCTTTCTGAATAAGATATATTTCTAACACTCTCTCCAACTTTTGATTTTCTCAGTTGGACTCTTGGTGGGATCCCAGGAATATGCATTGTAACAAGTACCCTCTGTGATTTAAAAATGATTGTTTGATAATTGTTACTTGAAGGAAAGTTAATATGTGCCATTTTCTATAGATTTGACAATAATATTACAAAAATAAATTAGTTCCTTATAGAAAAAATAAATTTCAACTACTTATTTATTTTTTTATAAAATCTCTGAATTTGTGTAGTATAAATATCCTTGATCCATTAATATTCAGTTTCCTGAAATGTGTATGTATGTGGATACACACACACACACACACACACACACACACACACTATAACCTAGAATTAAAGCCTAGAAAGTCACAGTCATCATTCAGATATACAAAGAAAAAAATAAAACTATAGGTAGAAAAGTTCAGAGAAAAAATAGAGCACTTATGAAGCAGTTTTCCTTTATAAACTAAGTTCATCTCTACCCCTATAACCAATATACATGTGTACAGTGCCTATTGGTACACAATCTCATCATGTCTCTTCTTCTACTTATGTGGGAAAATTCCCAAAGGGCAACGAGTACGCTATACTCCTCGTGTGCCACCTGACAAAGGTTAAAGACAATGAGCATTTCAAAGACAGAATATGTGCCAAAGGAAAAGAAGAATATGTTCTGAATTAAAAACAAGACGAGCACAGAAAATTGGTCAATAACCTTAGACTTGAAAACTCACAAACCAGAGCTGGAAATGCTTCTGAGATTTAAGGACTATAATCTTTAATCCCTAATATATTCACATTGATTTGTCAGTGACTGTGTCCTGAGACAGAGCTGATTTCACATTCATCACAATTACAAATACCATGTAGACCAGAAAGGTTGCAATTATAGAAGATTTAGCTTCATTCTATGGCTTATTTGAACAAGTAAGTAGGATTTTTTACATTGCCAACTTCATATCTGAAAGCTATCAAACATTCTTGATACCCAAAGATTTCAAATATTTTAATTACAAAGAATTGAACACATAGAAATTACATTTAATTATGTATAAGTAAATTTGCTTGACAGACATGTAAATGTATTAAATTATTGGATAGGGTATGAGAGATTTTCAAATAAAATAAGATTTCAGAGAAATTCTCAAGTCATACATTTACTCAACTAGAATAAAAAAGATTTTAAAATATAAAGTTCTATGTATCATGAAAAGATTATACAATTGATTTCAAAGTTACATTTTTTTTGCTATTCCCAGTGTCTATACCACATTATTTTAAGAATGTTTCTAAAATTCCCTATCTCAAAACAACTTATTTTGAAATTTAAAAATAAGTTGGTGTTTTATGAGAACTCCCTTATGTTTGAAAATTATAATTGCTTAGGAGAATAGAAATCAGTGATGCCTGAAATGCCATAATTTTCTTTTTTTCATTTAAACCTTGCTTCAAGATTGCAAAACATAAGGCTATTATATGGAGTCACCACAGGAAATCAATTTAGCTAAGAAAAAGAGATGTGAAAATATTCAACCAAAAGTTATATAAGCCTCAAGCTAGAAAAAAGAGTGTTTTGTCAAAAAAAAAAAAAACACACACACATATATATGTGTGTGTATGTATGTATATGTGTATATATATCTTATAATACATTATAATACATTATGTTATAATGAATCTGGAAGAGAAAGATGACCTGTCTGCCTATTCTAGGAATTTAAAATAGTTTATCAGGCCCTGGCCGGTTTGGCTCAGCTGTTAGAGTATCAGCCCACGGACCAGAGAGTCCCGGGTTTGGTTCCCACTAAGGGCATGTACCTTGGTTGCAGTTTGTCCCTATCTGAAGATAAAAAAATAAAAAATAAATAAATAAAATAGTTTACCAGCCATGAAAGAATCAATAACAAATGGAAATTCCTAGAGTTCTTTAGAAAATATGAAGATACATAAATCTAAGAAAGATGACTCATGTCAATGGCCGCAGTTAGATATAAAACAAGCACGGCCCCCAAAATGGGAAATAATCTGAAGTGAAACAGATAAGTCTGATCTGAGAACCAGGCAAATCAATATAGAAGTTTCTGTAGAAGTTACAGGAAAAACTATTTAAATGTAAAAGAAATTGTTTCAAAGGTGGGGGAGGTTAAGGATTTCTGTTTCAGTTTCTCTTTTTACTGTAATATATTCACATGGATTTGAACATGTAAAAGCACCTAAAGCAATGAATGAATCCATTCTTTCCAACTTTCTACATACGACAAAAAAAAAAAAAAAAAAGATTTGCTACTGTGAAACAGACATTTTTTCTCTTCGTGGCCAGACATTTTTTCTCTTCTCTTACACGGTGCCATGGATAGCTTCCCCCAAGTTTGACACTACAGTAGCCAAAGCATCTCTGGCCAGACATAGTTCAGAAATTGCCTCACTAAAATTTTCATCTGGACTCTGCTAGGGCCTAAAGAATGGGGGCTAATCAATGCCTTCAATATTATACTATATAAAACCCACGGAATAAAGCAGTGACTTCATTTATAGTTCATATTTATTTTAATTTGGCAAAAGGCAAATACCGAATAATAAAAAGAGCCAGAAAGTCTCATTTTCACTGTTTTTCAGTGATTAATGGATACCTGAAATTTAGAAGATGGTAATTTTCCAATAAGACTATACTCCAGGAAAATCACCTAAACAAACATTGTATTTACTCTTAATCACTCTAATTATAATTATACAAAATCACCTTTCCCACATAAAATTACCAATGACATGATTGATTTTGTTAAGTATAAACATTTTTTAAAATCACATTTCCCTGTGTCATTTTTATCTAACCTATATTTCATCTGTCATGGATATTTTCATTTTTCATAACACCTGTGATTGCCTTATTTGTGTGAGAGCATGCTGCATCCATAAAAGATGAAGTAAATCACTGAGACATTTTAAACCACAATCTGACATTTCCAAGAAAGAAATATACAAGAATCAGCCAGTATACCTCTCTATAAATGAAATATCCTATGATTGTTATGAACTTTTAGACAACAGTCCGGTCATCCAATGCCAAGATGACTGCATAAAGTTCAGCCACCTGTGCTAACCCCTGGGGCCCATCCTGTATCAGGGACATCCCAGGGAAGGGATAAAAAGCAGCAGCACTCCAGCAAACTCCTTCCCATGTGATGGGGGCTATCTCACCTGTAAAATGCATAAATTCTGTTGCAGTTCACTCAGGTTATTCCAAGAGGCTCCCCATGTAGCCAAGTGATCTGGGAAAGGGGTGATCTCCTCCAACACTGGCATCTGGCAAGGGACTAAGGACTAAGGCAATCACCCCTCTTGTAGGTGTGATAAACTGAGGGCCCCAGCTTAGCTCTATCCTGCAGGTAACAGTTCTGTTTTAGCTTAGAAGCCCCAGTGGCTATTCTGAGCTTGCAAGATGCTGGTTCCATGTCCCGAGGCATAACAGGCAACTGGATACAGTGAGTCGTGCACTCGGTGCCTGTGAGAGTTGTGTCCAGGAAAGCCCAGTGTACAGTCAACAATTTCAACTCTTAATGTTGAGGAGGAATGTTTCTTGTACTGGAAGTTCAGGGGCGACTCTTGGCCAGGGTGGGTGGTCCGGAGGTTCCAGGAGGCATAAGAGGATGTGCCAAAACCTCTGCAATGCAGGAGTCTCTGACAGGCACTGTTGTATTATAACTTGGTCAGATTCCAGAGTTTTTTGTTGTAGGGAGCCCCATTCAAGGTTGGTCAATTCACAAGTAACAACATAAATGGGCTTAAGTGAAACGTATAAACGGGAAACAGGTTCCCTCCAGAATCCAAAAGGCTGAGCTATTTCAGTGTTAATGGTGCTGAGAGAGTCAATGGTTGCTTTTTGACAGCCTCAGGAATACAGTGCCCCTTGACTAATCAAATAATGCCAAGACATTTTACTGAAGTGGCCATGATGACCTTGTACTTTATGTATGGCAATGGTCCATTCCTTCTTGTCAACTCTTTTCTGAATGTGTGTGTGTCCTGAATCAGTATGTCAAATGAATGTCCTTGGGGGAGGATGTTAACAGTGTGATACCACACCTGTGCTCCTGGAGAAAGCTGGATAGGTTAAAATCCTGCCTGCAAACATTGTGTGTGATGGTGAGCTGCTGAGATACCTCATGGATAGCCAGGTAAAAGTATATTGTGTTCCTTTGAAGGTGAAGGTAAACTGCAGCTGAGAGGCTACTGTAATAGAGACTGAACAGATCATATTAGCCAACAGTGGTGACTGCAAGGTACTTAGTTAGCAGTTGCTCGCTGGATGAATCAGTCATTCAATAATATTGGGTATGCAGGCCCAAAGAGGTGAAACCACAGCATGAAGACTGTGATAATCTACTGGGAGCCATCATTCACTGCTTTTGGACATATGGCCAAATCGAACTGTTAAATAGACAAGCATTGGAGATAATCACCCTTTTTCTCAATAGTTCTTATATAAGGGATTTAACACTTAAAGACCCTGTTTTCATTGATATTGAGCTATATGACCTATTTTAACTGGTAAGGAAGATTCATGGGGTCACACTGACCTCATCACCTCCCCAAAGGCCTCATATCAGAGGTTAGGATTTCAACATATGAATTTGGGGGAGACCAAATCATTCAAACCATAACAACAGTCATTACATACGCTTTTCAGCGTGTGTGACGTTGGGAGAAAGGAAAGCAAGGCTTCTCTCTGTAAGCAGTTCACAGAACAGGTGAGCCCCTTCTGCACAGCCTGGTCCTATACAAACATCTTCAAGTTGTTTTGAAACATGCATTTTATTAGGATTCTCAAGAAAAGGTTAAAATTAAATCTTGACATCCTGACAAGAGAGGAATCCTAAAAATAAAGGGAAATGAAATTCCAGGAGGTCTTTCGGGCTTTATTATTCTTCCTGTGCTGTAAAACATCACACGCTTTCCAGCTCCCTTTTGTAGGGGACAAACAGCTTCCGTGCTTTCAGCACTAGCATCCTTGAGTAGAATTTTAAATTCTCATTTTAATCAAATGGCTGTAGGTGGAAATAGAAGGACGTGACTCATCGTGCAGAGCCCATTAAGCTCTCTCTACAAACCAAAGGCCAGAGATAGGCATAGGCCCCAAATATTCATATACATGCATTTTGTGAACATCTGCTACGTAGAGGGCCCAATTCTAAGTATTCATTAAACAGCAATAGGCAAAAAAAAATCCTTTCTCTCGCACAGCTTACATGTAGTGGGGAAACAAGTTATAACAAATAGGCACATGAATGCATAATCTATCCAATGATGGTAAGTGTTATGAAGAAATCAGGCAAAAGCAGATCATAAATAACAATGAATGAAAGGGGTTATTTTAGGAAAGGAGACAGGAAGGCCACTCTGTTATAGCAGAGAACTATATGAAGTGGGAGTGTAAGCCAGAAAAACTGTGTCCCAGGCAAAAAAGAAGAGTAAGCATAAAAACCCCAAAGTGACAGTATACTAGCTGAGCCTTAATTACAGTGAGGAGACTGGTGATGTTGGAGTGGAGTGAAAAGAGTAATCAGGAGAATAAACGATGACTTCAGGAGTGACGTTGGCTAGTATACCACCAGGACTCTGAGTGAGATGGAAAGCTATTGGTGGGTTTGCAGCAGAGGTGTGGAGAAGGACCTACAGAGGTGCAAATGTGAAGGGGGACACAGGTGAGAAGTAGAAATCTATGGCAGCCAATCTGGTACAGATGATGGTGGCTTGTGCACGGTGACAGCAGTGGAGGCATGAGAAGCCATGTACGTTCTGGATATATTTTGAAGGCAGAACCAATAAGATTTGCCAATGAGTTAAAATGGGGTGTAACAGAAAAAAAAGAGTCAAGGAAAATTGCAAGTTTTTGAGCCTAAGAAAGAAAGTTTAGCACACAGGAGGGAGTTCTTTTTTGTTTTTTTACCTTAATTATTTTTTTTTATTAATTTATTTTTGTTACAGATATTTCTCCTTTTTTCCCCATTGACACCCTCCTCCCCATCCCCCCACCCCGTCCCCAGCTTTGTTGTCCATGTCCATCAGTTATGCGTACATGCACATAAGTTCTGTGGTTTATCTCCCCCCCACACCTCCTCTTCTGACTGTTGTCAGTCTGTACCCTACTTCCACATCTCTGGGTCTACCCTATTCCTCAGACTATGTTCATTATATTCCACAAATAAGTGAGATCATGTGATATTTGTCTTTCTCTGCTTGGCTTGTTTCACTTAGGATAATACTCTCCAGGTCCCTTCATGTCATCTCAAAGGATAAGAGATCTTTCTTTCTTACAGCTGCATAGTACTCCATTGCGTATATGTACCACAACTTCTTTATCCATTTGTCTACTGATGGACATTTGGGCTGTCTCCAGATCTTAGCTATTGTAAATAGTGCTGCTATGAACATGGAGGTACATATATTCTTTCTGATTGGTGTTTCAGGTTTCTTAGGGTATATTCCTAGAAGTGGGATCAATGGGTCAAATGGCAATTCAATTTTTAATTTTTTGAGGTAACACCATAGTGTTTTCCATAGTGGCTGCACCAGTCTGCATTCCCACCAGCAGTGTACTAGAGTTCCCTTTTCTCCACACCCTAACCAGCACTTGTTGTTTGATGATTTGTTGATGGCGCGCATTCTGGGAGGTGTGAGGTGATACCTCATTGTTGTTTTAATTTGCATCTCTCTGATGATTAGTGATGTTGAGCATTTCTTCATATGTCTCTTGGCCATTTGTATGTCCTGTTTGGAGAGGTGTCTATTTAGCTCCTCTCCCATTTTTTAATTGGCCCAAGACATTATGCTCAATTAATATTTGACAAAGGTGGCAAGAGCACACAATGGAGTAAAGACAGCCTCTTTAATAAATGGTGCTGGGAAAATTGGACAGCTACATGTAAAAAAATGAAACTAGACCATCAACTAACATCATACACAAGAATAAACTCAAAATGGATAAAAGACTTAAATGTGACTCGTGAATCCATAAAAATCCTAGAAGAAAATGTAGGCAACAAAATTTCGGACATCATATGCAGCAGAATTTTCACTGATACATCATTACCTAAGGCAACAGAAACAAAGGGAAAAATGAACACATGGGACTACATGAAACTCAAAAGCTTCTGCACAGCAAAAGAAACAACCATCAGAATGGAAAGGGAACCCACTGTATGGGAGACCATAACTGCCAATGATACATCAGATAAGGGGTTAATTTCCAAAATATATAGAGTGCTCATACAACTCAACAAAAGGAAGACAGGAGGGAGTTCTAAGTGGAAGATAGAAACTTGGACTTCATTAAGCAGATCACCTAGAGAATGAGTCCATGACAAGAAGAGTTTTGACCAAAAGGTCCTGCAGCATACCACGAAAGTAAAATAACTGTTTGGATAATAATAACAATATTAGTAGTTGTTATGAGAGTTTAATGTGATTCATATTTTGTGTTAAGAATTTTCCATCTAGTGTCTCATTTAACATCACACCAACAATAGGAAATTGTTAAAATTCACTGCGTGCATGTAAAGATTTAGACAATAACTACTAAAACTGGGATGCAGATCATTCCTATAAAATGCGGGGAAAGTAAAGAATCTTAGTAGCTTTGAACCCACAAGTCTCCTATCTAAAGTAGTTCTATATTGCTATATTATATTATACTCAGTCTAGCCCACTCAAGGCTAAATATGAAAACTGTTTAATATCCCACATAAACCTGTCATAAGCATATATTGTTTAATATACAGCATTGATTTCCTTTAAATCACAGTAACAATACTTCAGATATCTTTCAAGAACCAATAGGCTCAGTTGGTTCGAGTGTCGTCCTGTGCACCAAAAGGCTGTGGGTTTGATTTTCAGTCAGGGCACATACAGGAGGCAGCTGATCCATGTTTCCTTCTCGTATCTTTATCTATCTATCTATCTATCTATCTATCTATCTATCTATCTATCTATCTATCTCTATTTCTCCCCCTTCCTCTCTCTCTCTAAAATCAACAACAAAAAATTATCCTCGGGTGAAGATTACACACACACAAAAAAGAACCAATAGGTTTTGGAGACCTTGTTGAGCTACAGTGTGATGTCTTACCTAATGGGCTTTTCAGTTACATATCTGCATAAATCAGTTTTGCCACCAAAGATTGCTAAATAAAACAGAATTACATGAACAAAACAGATGAAGTGTTCTCTTCAGTGTTCTCTTGCATTAAGAATCAAGGGAATAAGGCCCTGGCTGTGTAGCTCAGTTGGAGTGTCATCCCAATATGCCAAGGTTGTGGGTTCAATCTAAGATCAGGGCACGTACAAGAAGCAACCAATGAATGCACAACTAAGTGGAATAACAAATCGACATTTCTTTCTCTCTCTCTCCTTCCCTCTAAAATCAATAAATACAAATTTTTAAAAAAAGAATCAAGGGAATAAGATACCTTTTCTTATTAGAAACATAAATAATTCATTGTGAAAGTAACAAGGCTGAAGCTCTTGTCTTTTTACATATTAAAAAAAGCATAATTCTAACATACTAACTAGCAATATCTTTATATAGTCCCGGAGATAATCTTACCAAGGAAACATGGCTAACAACTATAAACAATCATGCAATGAGAGCTCACCACTAAGTACAAAGGGCTTACACATTTTTAGTTTAACGATCATCAGTACTTCTACCAAGCATTTCCTAACAGAGAGGGAGTGATCATTTTCTTTCTGCATTCCCTTTGGCTAAATTTATATTTTGAAAATTAGAACTGTGCTATAAGAGCTGGACCTATTATACAATTAAAAGTCATACCAATTAATAGGAAACTATAACTTTGACTGCTTCTGGAGAGGAAAACTTGCTGACTGGGGAATGAGGATCAGATGCAGTCTTGCTTTTCACTCTCTATGCTTTTAACTTCTTCAATTTTTTCATCATGGACCTATAACGCCTATTCAAAAAAGGGTAATTTTATTTTAAAAGAATAATTTTAAAGATTCAACTTGAAAACAGAACATTTCTCTCTCTGATATAAGCAATCCTTTTAATATGCACAATACTGTAAGAAAATAAAAATATTCTATTGTCCCCAAATATTAAACATACACTTTATTTTCCAACAGATATATATAACACTGGAAAGATTTTTCTTATGCCTGAGTCTTTCTGCTTAATAAAGCTTGTTACCAAAGCCAACACATATTTTCACATTGCTATGGAAAAGGCCTTATATGAGCTGACTATTTTATTGACCAGAGGAGGGAACTATAGTGCTGGTTGGTGAAGATACTTCCTCCACAGCCTGCACATGAGACAGGAAAATACCGTGGTAATGACTTCATCATTACTTCAATAAACTATTTTTTAAAACTTTAGCCAATCAACTCTTTTTAAATTTATTGTTGACAGTGTCACAGATGTCCCCCATTTTCCGCTCCTTTGCCCCTTCCACACAGCCCCCACCCCACCCAGGCCTTCCCCACACAATCAACTCTTTATTGAGGCACTAAAGTCTAATATTTAAACAAACATTGAAGCCAAACTGCCCTCTGCCACTTACACTGTGAAACCCTCCTCTTTGCTTCAGTCTCTTTTATGAACTACATTGTATCCCCCTAAAATTCATATGTCGAAGCCCTAACCCCTCGTGTGTTTGTATTTGGAAACTGGGTCTTTAGGGAGGTCACTCGAGTTTAAATGAAGTCATATAGATGGGGCCCTGATCTCATAGGACTGGTGTCCCTATAGGAGGAAAACACACCAGACCTCCCTCTCCCCACGTGCGAACTGAGAAAAAGCCATGCGAGGACACAGCGAGAATGTGGCCCACTGCAAGCCAGCAAGAGTCTTTCCAGTGACCAATCTGCCAGCACCTCGATCTGCAACGTCTGGCCCCCAGAACTTAGAAAATAAGTTGCTGTTTAATACCTAGTTTGTGGTATTTTGTTAAGGCAGACCAAATTGACTGATACAGACTCATTATCTGTAACATGGGGATATTGATGGTACCTACCTTGAATATATATACGAGTTAATAAACTCAAAGTACCTAGCAATTGTTAATTATTTTTCATGTTTTGCCCATCAATTATTTTCCACTTATTTATGCATTAGTTGGTTGATTTTTTTTGAAAACATTTATGTATTTATTTATCTGTTTTAGAAAAAAAATTTTAAATTTTAATTTCCAATTATAGTCGATATTATTTTGTATTCATTTCAGGTATACAGCATAGCAATTAGACAATTGTATACTTTATAAAATGCTGACTAATTTTTTTTGTTGTCGTTGTTACAGATGTTTCTCTTTTTCTCCCCCATTGACACCCTCCTCCCACTCCCGCCCCTCCACCCCAGCATTATGGTCTATGTCCTTGTGTACGCATACATGGGTGTAAGTTCTGTGGTTTATCTCTTCCCTCCCCCCCATCCACCTCTTCTGAGGTTTGTCAGTCTGCACCCCACTTCCATGTCTCTGGGTCTATTTTGTTCCTCAGCTTGTTTTGTTCATTATATTCCACAAATAAGTGAGATTATGTGATTTTTGTCTTTCTCTGATTGGCTTGTTTCACTTAGGATAATACTCTCCAGGTCCCTCCATGTTGTCTCAAAGGATAAGAGATCTTTCTTTCTTACAGCTGCATAGAATTCCATCGTGTATGTGTACCACAGCTTTTTTATCCACTCATCTATTGATGGACACTTGGGCTGTTTCCAGATCTTAGCTATTGCAAATAGTGCTGCTATGAACATGGGGGTACATATATTCTTTCTGATTGGTGTTTCAGGCTTCTTAGGGTATATTCCTAGAAGTGGGATCACTGGGTCAAATGGCAGTTCAATTTTTAATTTTTTGAGGAAACACCATAGTGTTTTCCATAGTGGCTGCACCAGTCGACATTCCCACCAGTAGTGTACTAGAGTCCCCTTTTCTCCACACCCTCCCCAGCACTTGTTGTTTGATGATTTGTTGATGGTAGCCATTTTGGCAGGTGTGAGGTTGATATCTCATTGTTTTTTAATTTGCATCTCTCTGATGATTATTGACATTGAGCATTTTTTCATATGTCTCTTGGCCATTTGTATGTCCTGTTTGGAGAGGTGTCTATTTAGGTCCTCTGTCCATTTTTTAATTGGGTTCTTTGTCTTCCTTTTGTTGAGTTGTATGAGTACTCTATATATTTTGGAAATTAGCCCCTTATCTGATGTATCATTGCCAACTATACTCTCCCATATAGTGGGTTCGCTTTCCATTTTGATGGTTGTTTCTTTTGCTGTGCAGAAGGTTTTTAGTTTGATGTAGTCCCATGTGTTCATTTTTTCCTTTGTTTCTATTGCCTTAGGCATTGTATCAGTAAAAATTCTGCTGCGTGTGATGTCTGAAATTTCATTACCTGCATTTTCTTCTAGGATTTTTATGGATTCATGAGTCACATTTAAGTCTTTTATCCATTTATACCATTCTGTATGGTATAAGTAGGTGGTCTAGCTTCATTTTTTTACATGTAGCTGTCCAATTTTCCCAACACCATTTATTGAATAGGCTGTCTTTACTCCACTGTATGCTCTTGCCACCTTTGTCAAATATTAACTGAGCATAATGTCTTTGGTCTATTTCTGGGTTCTCTGTTATGTTCCATTGATCTATATGCCTGTTCTTGTGCCAGTACCAGGCTGTTTTGACTACTATGGCTTTGTAGTATAACCTGATATCTGGTATTGTGATCCCTCCTACTTTGTTCTTCTTTTTCAAGATTGCTGTGGCTATTTGGGGTCTTTTTTGGTTCCATATAAACTTTTGGAGTGTTTGTTCTAGTTCTGTGAAATACGTTGTTGGTATTTTGATGGAGATTGCATTGAATTTATAGATTGCTCTGGGTAGTGTGGACATTTTAATGATGTTAATTCTTCCCATCCATGAACAAGGTATATGCTTTCACTTTTTTATATCTTCCTCTATTTCTTTTTTCAGTGACCTGTAGTTTTCTGCCCACTAATTTTTTTTAACTACGTTACAATTTCAGATAATTAGACAAAATTTCACATCTCTTCTGTATTAAGACAAAGACCCATAAGACTGCCTAAGACTGTACTGTTTTGGGTTATTGGAGGGGAAGTTAAAAAAAAAAAAAAAACTTGAGCTTCATTACTGGCAGCTTATATTATGGGACTTAGGCATGTCTAATTATAGCCTTAAATATTTTATAAAATTACCCTAGAACAGGTTGCTGCTTGATGAAGCTATCCTCTTATTTTTTTGAATAGCCCTAGTTGCTATGGAACACTGGTCTGTTTAAACAACAATATTTTCCAGTTATATGAGAAGTTGAACACACAGACTGACCTCATGAATCACCACTAATGGGTAGTGATTCACCCTTTATTCACCAATAAAGGGATAAAATGTTTTAAATGCCAATGAATAAATAACTTAGGAGAGAAGGTAACTTGAGATAAAGATGGCAATCATTTCTGCAAGATGGAAAAGTAGATGGGTGACTTCCAACCTCACTTTGCAAGGCGGAAAAAGCTGAATTTCCCTTCCCGCAGAGGGGAAACCAGCAGCAGCAAGCAGATCTCTGGAGACTCAGAAATTGAAAGCACCACATGTATCTGGAAACAGGATGCTAGATTGGCTGAAAATAGGGTTGTCTGAATACTGGTATAAGGAGCAGATGGACCTTTGGATCCCTCCCTAGCCTGTACAGACAGGCAACTAATCTTCCCTTCCCAGCAACAGTGAGATCCTGGAATCAGGGCCATCAGACCCTGCAGAGGGCAGAAGTCAGTTGCCAGTCAAAACAGGAAGATTAAGAAGATACTAAGCATTTCAATGCTTTCCCCTCACAGCAATTAAAATACTGCTAGCTAGGCTTATAACACCCAGACAAGAAAGTGGACAGTTTCTCCCTGCAGAAACTGATTCTCCCAGGAGAGATAACCTAGAGATACCTTGCAGTTTTTATGAATATTGAAGCCCATGAGTCAACTAGACTTGCACATATGCCCAGGGCATCAACACAGCTTTTTAGTTCCTGATTCTTAAATATAAATAAATAGTCATAGATCATGAGAATTAGAAGACTCTAATATGATTTGGAGAAACACACACAACAATGAAAAAAATTGTGGAGTAAACAGAAACAATGTAGTGAAAATAAAAAAATACTCTTAGTAATGTATTAGTCAAAGTACTCCAGAGAAACAGAACTTATAAATATATGTATAAATAAATGTATATCGGTGTGTATATATGCATGTGAATATATGTGTGTATATGTATATGTAACTGTGTATATATGAACGATGTATATGTAAATATGTAAAGAAAGAAAGTATGAATTGGCTCACACAACTATAGAGGCTGAGAAGTCCCACATGCTGCCATCTGCAAGCTGGAGAAGCAGGAAAGCTGGTGATAGTGTTATCGGGGAAGTTGAGGTATCATCTTCCCCACTGAGTACTGGGGGTGGAGTCCTCATGATATCTCAAGAAAAAGCATTTTCTGAGACTCTCATGGGAGGATGAGTGATTTTTATTTGGTGGAATTACATCCCTGGGTTTCCAAAGTCCCATTTCCCTTAATCCAGTCCTGGAAGAAGCGTAGCTGGGGATTCAGTAGAGCTAAGAGCAAAGCCAGTGTCTAGAGTTTCCATTCCAGTTGTAACCGGGTCCAGTTCAGCATCAGGCTAGTTGCAGTCCTTTAATCCATTGTGTGTGGGGTTCGCATGGCCATGGCCATGTGGGCAAACATAGGAAGCAGGAGCAAGAGAGCCCCACAAGCCAGGAGTCAAACACAACATGCCAAGAGCCAAGAGAGCGAACTCTTTTGTTTAGAGGATTAAATATATTGAATCTTCCTGCCATTGCAGTGGCCACACCTACCCTGGCCAATGACTTATTCCCAGGTGGGACTGACAGCAAGCATCTTTGCTAGTCCCCCAACTTCACTGGGCATGCATCTATCTCTCCCCCTGTCCAGTCCCTTCCCCCAGTGATCTGTGGGGAATAAACTGGTGGCTCCTGGGGAGTGTAACGCTGTAGCATCCTGGCAAAGCTGCCAAAATGACGTGCCTATAATATTTGGCCTTGCCTTGTGTTAATAACATGGCCTTGCCCATGTTATTAATAACTGAGTTAATTATAATGGTGTCAGTAGTATAATTCAGTATATGTCTGATGGCCCAAGTGTCAGGAGGTTCAATGTTTGAGGGCAGGAAAAATGGACTTCCCAGCTCAAGAACAGAGAATTCACCCTTCCTTTGCCCTTTTGTTCCATTTGGGCCCTCAGCAGATGGGATGATCCCACCCACATTGGTGGAACGGACCTTTACTCAGTTTGCTAAATCAAATGTTAATCTCTTCCAGAAAGTGCCTCATAGACACACCCAAAAATGTTTTACCAGATATCTGGGCATCTCTTAGCCTAGTCAAGTTGAACATAAAATTAACCATCACATAAACACTATAATTAATATGTACAGAGAAGTCAGAATATATTGCCTACATGGCAACAGAACAGAAAAGTGAGGAATTATAAAATTCTGTGAAAAACTGAAAAAATTATAAGAATTTTAAAAAGCAGTAGACAAGTTTAGCCTGGCTGGTGTGGCTCAGTGGTTGAGCATTGACCCATGCACCAAGAGGTCACCGGTTCGATTCCCGGTCAGAACACATGCCCAGGTCGTGGGACCGATCCCCATTGGGGGGCATGCAGGAGGCGTCCAGTCAACGTTCTCTCTCATCGATGTTTCTCTCTCTCTCTCCTTCTTCTTTCCCCTCTCTCTCTAAAATCAATAAAGAAAAAAAATTTTTTTTTTAATCAGTAGACAAGTTTGAAAAAAAATAAAGGCGAAGTTAACAAAATCCCACAAAGCAAAGAACAAGAATTGCAGAAGAAAAGTCAGAAGTTAGAAAATCAATAAACATATACCTAATAAGAGTTCAAAAAGAACAGAGAAAACAAAAGAAAGGAAATTATCATCAAACCAACTTTATGAGAAAAAATTTCATAATAGATAGAACTTCTCATTGCTATCGTCAATGGTTAAACAGATTGTGGTACATCCATACTATGTATACATAACTATCAGTACATAAAACAAACTGGATGAATCTCCAGACAATTGTGCTCAGTGAAAAAAAAAATCCCAAAAGGCTATATGGTGCTTGATTCCTTTATAAGACATTTCTTTCACAAGGAACGTGTGGGGCAGCTCAGCTATGTCTAACACTGAAAAAAAGAAACTATTTCTGAGAGTCACATGCCTCCAAAGACCACAATGGTTTGTACTGGGAGCTGGGTCAGCAAGACACAGGTAGCAAGATTTTCATACTAGAAATCACCATTAATCAAAGGAAACACCCTATATAACACAAAGAGGCCACAGTACCATAGGTAGTGGCAAATAGATTAGGAATTAGGGCCTGGCCGGTGTGGCTCAGTACACTGAGCGTCATCCCATGGACTGAGAGGTCCCAGTTCAATTCCCAGTCAGGGCACATGCCCAGGGTGCGGGCCTGATCCACAGTGGGGAGTGGGAAGGAGGCAGCCAATCAATGTTTCTCTCTCACATTGATGTTTCTATCTCTCTCTCTAAAAAATCAATTTAAGAAAAAAAGGAATTAGGGCACTGTCTAGTTGGGTATGGCTCTCATACCCACTTTCTTATAAACTGAGTAAACCACAAACTTGAAGGGACTAAACGGGAGGGAGATAGACTTCCTACTCATCAAACTGGCATACTGATTCTTAAAATAGCATTTATTTAATTTTTAGAAATAAAGAGATATGACCAAATCTGCAGATGTGTAGAGCAATATTTTTTTAAAAAAACTAATTTGCATAGGAGAATAAATGAAAAAATAACAGTAAAATATTAATTGTAGGTAACATCTTTTCCTTTTTTGTTTCCCAAAAAAATTTGTTTGGTAGTATTATCTAATAGAAAAATAATAAAATTTGAAGATTATGTAAAATGTAAATTATAAGAGAAATAGAAAAATAAAATGAAGTTTATAGAAGTAAAAAAGTTTACCCCTATCTCTTTGAAGCAATTAAGTAGAAGTCTAATCTTGTGCCTATAATATACTTGAGTACCAGATTCATCTTTGAAATTCATATTGATTATTTTTATAATTAATATGAATTTGTCCATAATATCTTTATCCGAGATGTTGCTACATTTTATTTCCTGGAAAACAAAGTGGTCTTCTACATATGGGTGTCTTTTTCAAACTGTCCTTGCATAAATGAAGTCACATGGAATGCTTGCAGTTCTATACATTGTATTTCTTTTTGTGAAAGCATTTAATCAAATCTGCCTACTTGTCCACATTCCTTCCAGCTGGTAGACCCATATAATCTGGAATCAGTTTCTGAAGTGCAATTGCTCCAAAACAGTGAAGTCATCATTACACAGCAAGATTAAACTCAACCAGGCTGATTTATGTACAAGAACTGATGGCTTCCAGATGAAAATGAAATTGGACTTTTTTTCTGCTTACTTAGATCCAGACACCTCAAAAACAATTCAGAACATATGGCGTAATCAAAGCACAGGTTGATGATGGCCAATGCTGTCAGACATGAGAGCTCTGCACAGAAGTAAGCTATGCCTCGGACTGTGGAGCTCAGAGCAAGCAGCAAAACTATGGGAGAGGCAAGCTTTACTGAGACCGAGAGAAAGGTGGACATTATCTGTATATCTATCTAATTAACACTCCCACAAAGCTAAATACACCATGCTTGCTTTCTTAGTCTGTTTGGACTGCCGTAACAAATTACCACAGACTACGTATCTTATAAACAATGGAAATGTATTTTCTCACAGTTCTGAAGGCTGAAGTTCAAGACCAGGAGGCCAACATGGTCAGGTTCTGTTGAGAGCTCTTTTCTAGGTTACATACTGCCAACTTGTCACTGTATCCTCACAGGACAAAGAACAGAGACAAGAGAACTAAACTTTCTCATTATTGTTTTAAGGGCATGAATCCCATTCATGAGGGCTCCACCCAGTTGACCTAATCACCCCCAAGGCCCCATGAAATTTAGAAGGATATAAACACTAACTATAGCAGATGCTGTGGGGTATGATTTCAGGGGCACCAAGGAAAAATCTAATGCTCTTAAAATACTCAGTCGCTTAGCTATTAGAGAGATATTTGATTAAAAAGTCTCCCATTAGAGCCCTGGCCGGTTTTGCTCAGTGGTTAGAGCATCGGCCCGTGGACCAGAGAGCTCCAGGTTCGGTTCCCGCTAAGGGCACGTACCTCGGTTGCAGTTTGTTCCCCGCCCCGGTTGGGGTCGTGTGGGTGGCAACCACTCGATGTGTCTCTCTCTTCTTCCCTCTCTCCCTCCTGCTCTATCTGAAGATAAATGCAAAAATGTCCTCGGGTGAGGATAAAGAAAAAAAAAAAATTAAAAAGTCTCCCATTAGAGCGAAAATAACCTCAAAGAAACAAGCCTTCTTCTAGGTCAAATCCTTTTCTGAAAGCAGCTTTAAAAACTTCCTGAAAGGAATATAATCAAAGTCAAGAAAAGTGTTAAAGAGAGAGAGAGAAAAGACAAAATTAGAAGAATTTAAAAAGCTGTGTTCATTGACATGAATCTATACACATTTGCCACTGTCTAAATTAGGGTGCACATTCTCTGGTTTAAAGACAAGTCTCTGAGCCCTGAGCCATACACACAGAAAATATTGTAATGCAGGATTTTAAAAACCTTACCTTAAGATCAGCAATACAGTTATATTTTTCTATTCACTTAGGATCCTCTGACTCTCTGACACTCCAGATTTAGAGCCCACACATAGAAACCTTTGTGACTATATGAACATATTTCTTCCTCAGCTTCATTCTTAACGTTAGTTTGTATTCTACCTATAACCTGCCTGATCTCTGACAATACCCAGGTTATCACTCATTCATTTTCTCTGCACTCAGTTACACTACCTGTTTAAAAGAAAATTCCAGATTTCTGCTATATACTTAAAGACCCATTTACATGTCCTCATATTTCACCTTAACACAATGGTTCTTGATCTAGCTGCACATCAGAATTACTTGAAAGGCCTAAAAATACAAATGCCCAAGCCCCAAACCAAATTGATTAAATCAAAATGTCTATACGTAGGGCCCAGGTATCGAAACACCTGAAAGCCTCCAGATGATTGTAGTGTGCAGTGAGGGTTCAAACCCCCGATCGGATGAGGCACAGGCTCTCCAGTTAGAAGTACCTAAGAATCAGTTGATGATCTTGATAAAAATGAACACTTACAGGTTCTCTTCTAAATCCGAGATAGGTCCCAGTAATCAACATTCTTAACAAGCAACTGTAAGTAATTCTGATACAGGTAGATGTAATCCTTAGATCACACCAGGAATATCCTTCCCTAGAAGCAGTCTAATGCAAGACTGAAATTTTAAAAATAGAGGGACATGCCATTAATTTACCATTTATTGTAGAGACAATTCTCAGTCTAAAAAAGAGTAAATAAAAATTAATGTGAAAGAAGACATACTGTTAGCAATGCGATGCCCCGCATGTTAAGAAACACCCTATTTTATAGGCTATCTAACATTTCTAGATAACAGAAGTTGTGTGTGTGTGTGTGTGTGTGTGTGTGTGTGTGTGTGTATGTGAATATAAGATGACAGTATAGAAAACATTAAGCCAGAATAATAGCATTTCTCTGTTTTCTAGCTTCTCTTTATATCCCAGCCTCCTAATGTTGGAGTCCCGCAGGGCTCAACATCTTAGTTTTCTCTTCCTTGTCAAATCCAGTCACTTAACTTGAACTCCAGGCGCCATCCGATAGATATCTCAACTCAACCTGGGGAGATCAAAGCAGCTAGACTTCACAGTAAAGAGGACCAGAAAGAAAACAACTGCAGAGAGAGCGAGCTCTTAAATCTGCCGATCTCCACTGGGCCTCACTACCAAACACTGAAGGAAGAACTATTACCAATCCTACATGGACTCTTCCAGAAAACCGACGAGGGAAGACTTACCAACTCTTTTTTCTAAGCCAGAATTGCACTGATACAAAGACCAGAAAAATACATTACAGGAAAACAACAGAAATATATCCCTCATGAATACAGAGGCAAAAACACAATTTTACAAATAGAATCTCAAATCTGTAAAAAGAATAATACATCATGACCAAGCGAGGTTTATCCCAGAAATGCAAGGTTAGCTTGACATTTGAATTTCAATCAGTGTATTCACCATGTTAACAAACTACAAAAGGAAAACATGTGATCATTTCAATAGATTCAGAAGAACATTGGACAAATTCAACATCAATTTCTGCCCCCCCCCAAGAAAAAGCCCTCAGAAACATGAAATAGAATTTAACTTGCTCCACCTGATAAAAAGCATCTACATCTACAAGAAAAGAAAGAAAGAAACTTGCTCCATGATAAAAGGCAGTGTTGTCTCTGTGATCTGGAACAATGCCAGAGTGTTATCTTCATCACTTCTATTCAGTTTTGTACTGGAGATGTTGGCCAATGCAAAAGGTAATAAAAATAAATAAAAGGCTTTCAGACTAGAAAGGGCAAAATAAAACTGTATTTGTAGGCAATGTGATTATCTATGTAGAAAATTCCATACAATTTTTGAAATTGTTACTAGAACTACTACGGGACTTTAGCAAATTTGCAGGCTATATAAGATCAATATTTTAAAAATTCATTGGCATTTTCTCTATTAACAAATAATCAAATATTGAAATTAAAATAACAATGCCATTAACAGTACCATCAAAAATATTAAATACTGCCTGGCCGGTGTGGCTCAGTGGTTGAGCGTCGACCCATGCACCAAGAAGTCGCCGGTTCGATTCCTAGTCAGGGCACGTGCCCAGGTTGTGGGCCAAATCCCTAGTGGGGGAGCATGCAGGAGGCGGCCAATTGATGTTCTCGCTCATCAATGTTTCTATCTCTTCTTCCTGTCCCTTCCTCTCTCTCTAAAGTCAACAAAGAAAAAAATTTGAAAAAAAAATTAAATACTTAAGGATAAATCTAATAAAAGATATGTATACTAAAAATGACAAACATTATTAAAATAATTAAAGAAGAGCTAAAGAAATCAAGAGATATTTCATTTTTATGGATTAAAAGACCCAATATAGTTAAGAATATCAATTCCTTAAATGCATCCCCCCTCCCCGCACACCTACCCTCTGTGGCCAAAATAATGTATGTACTGTATAGAGCTTCAAATTATAAAAAAATTAATAAGACTGCAAAAAGAAATGATCAAATCAACCAGAATAATGGGAGATTTTTAACCCATTTCTCTCATAATAAAACAAAGATAAAGAAGACAGTAAAGATAAAAGATTTGAATAACCCACCTGAATTTTGATCAAATGGTCCTACAGAGAACATAGGAACCATTGGATAACATACATCCTTTAAAAACAGACATGAAACATTTATGAAAACTGAACACTTCTTTGCATTAAAGGTTTCAGTGATTTCAAATATTTGAAATACTGACCACATCTTATCTACAAATAAAAATTCACAACAAAATATAACTAAAAAAACCCAGGACTGTGTGGCTCAGTGGATTGAGCATCGTCCCATGGACTGAGAGGTCCCAGCTCAATTCCCGTCACGGCACATGCCCAGGTTGTAGGCTCAATCCCCAGTAGGGTTGTGCAGGAGGCAGCTGATCAATGTTTCTCTTTCACATCAATGTTTCTATCTCTCCCTTCCTTTCTCTCTAAAATATCAATAAAAACATATTAAATATATATATATGGGAAACTGAAAAAAGTAACACACATTTGAATTAACATTTGGAACCCACCATCCCAGGATACAGTGAATCTGAAAAATTACTCTCAGCTCTAGGACTTCAAGAATCTGTGCTAGTACAATGTAAATGATCTGTGACTCAAAGCAACAGCCAAAGAGAAGCCTACCTGGCTGGTGGCACAAAGGACCCCGGATCATCCCATAAGCCCAGTGAGAGCTGGGGGGCTGCCTCTCCCTAGTTCTCACATACACAGTGTGTGCATATATACTTGAGTGAATAGAAGTTCATTTAATTTTTTCTATAGAAAAATTCTAGAAAGTGGGATGTGAATGCTCCCACCACCTTCTAAAAATCGTCTTGAGCACTACACCCTCCCGAGGATGGCCCTTGTAAGTATTGATTCCTGTATAAAAACAAATACTACCTAAGACACCTCTGTCTTGGAGATTCACAAATGCATGTTAAAATATTAAAAGTTTTGAATATATGTTTAACATTTAAAGCAGAATTTCCCAAACATTGGACCCCAGAGCACGTTTTTCATGGAACACATAGTAATAGTTGGCTAAATTAGTCTTCACACATTGGGAAAGAGGGTTTTGGAATTACTACCCAAATTTGGGTTGATTGTAGTTAGAAGGGTATCATTTCTTACCTCTAGAAGCGAGCTAGATTCAGTTGACTGGTATCTCTGGTCCTTTAGCCAGTGTTATCCTATCTCTTAGAGAAACCCAATCTGAACCAAAGAGAGGGGAAAAGGAGGATATTTTAGAAAATAAGTCAAAGGAATTTTTACTAACATTTCATGTTTGCAAGACTAGTTCGACTGCACTCAGTTTCGGTTTCTTGCTATAGTTACCAAATGTTATTCAGCTCTGAATATTTATTCATCAGAAAGATATTTCAGCAATAACAGTATTCAAAATCATCTGACTTGAACATGCGGGAACTAGAATATATTCAATATTAGACTACACATTTTAGCCCCATTTGACAGCTAGTTGCATCGCAGATGTAACCAACTATTTTTCACATTTTAGTGAAAATGCAAAAGGTTGCTGAAAGGTTGAGCTAGCATTTTCAAACACAGTGTGGCATTTTATACTCTATGGTCTTAATCCTCTCAAATTTTCCATGGCCAGGTGTCTATTATAAAATCCAGAAGAGACTCTCTTCATAATGTGAAACAGAAAGTATAACAACAGGTGACACAAACGAGCCTTTCGCTCTGAGAAACCTGGTGGCCTCCAGGGGTGACGTTTAGGGTAATCTCGCTCAATTAGCAAGCTCTATGTCTGGATGTTGTGGTTAGTGGCTTGGATTATAAACAAACAAATAAATAAATAACCATTTACTTTAGGATAGTGAGTGAATTAGACTACTGAGTGATGAAGACAGGGAGTAGAAGCAAGTGAGCTGCAGAAGCTACATCTGAGAAAGGCTGAGACTGGGAACGAGACCCACTGGGCGCAATGCCCTTGACAAGAAGGCAGCTTGGGTGGAGTCCACCAAGCTTCTAAAAGAGCTGAACTGAAGGTCTCAGCTTTCCCACGGACAACTCTGTGGTCCTGGACAGATCACTTAACTTCCGAGATTTAGATTCCTCACCCATAACATATACGTAAGCTAAAAGTACTTGAGAACCTACTGATGCCGGAAACTTTCTATTTTATCTCATTCAATCTCATTTCATTCTATCCTCCTAGCAGAACTGTGAAGTAGACATTATTATTTCTACTATGAAAATGTGTAAAATGGCAGATCAAATTAAATTATGTAACCAAGACTTCTGTGTTAGCAATTAGCAGATATAAGATCCAAATCTTCACATTATATCACCCTCCAAGCCAATGGTCAGCAAACTACAACCCAGAGGCCAAATCTGGCCTGCTGCCTGTTTCTCTATGGCCCACAAACTAAGGATAGGTGGAAAAACAAATCTTAAGACTCATATATCATGACTCAGGGAAAATATGAAATTCAAATTTCAGTGTTGGTAAATAACATTTAATTGAAATGCACTCATGTTTATTCATTTACGAATTTTCCTACGGCTGTTTCTATGCTACAAAATCAGAACTGAGTAATTATCACAGAGACCTTTGGCATATAAAGCCTAAAATAGTTACTATCTGTTCCTTTACAGGAAAGGTTTACAGATCCCTGCTCTTGATCACCTCACATGGTGTTGATATAATTATCAAATGAGATAATATAAACCAAAACTTTGCAATATATAGAGCATAATATAAATTTGAGGGATTAATATTCTAAAGAATAATCAGGGAATCATAACAAACAAAAACAAGCCAATAAAAACAAAAGGAAGAAACATTTTAAAAGCAAAGAAAATACCATAAACTGAAGAATTCTTTGTGCCTATCAGTAAAACTGCTACTTTGATTAACAGAATGCTTTGACAACAGAATATTGTGCCTAGATTAGGTTGACTCTGTTACATGCTAATCAATGTGGTTGTCACTATGATGGAAATCCTGCTGAAAGGTTGCTACCTAGAAACACAGTACAGTGAAGGTGACTGCATCATTCTTTGATGAAAGGGGATCTTGTATTGGTTTGACAAAGTTGAACTTGACCCTGTGCTCCAGGGATGGGATGGTTTAGAAATCCAGGTTAAAAAATCCCTCCATCCGTTTGCGTTCTGAGAAATGGTCCTTACATATCTGAGAAAGGTCTCAATTAGTGAGGCCCCACCTTCATTCTCCCTCAACGGGTCTCGTTTTATAAACCCCCAAGTTTTCTGCTTCTTTGAGACTTTCCTGATCAAAATGGCCTTAACCTTCCCTTCAACTTGACTAAATTTAGACAGGTTTTCTCCTGAGGACAGGCCCCTGAGGTCCTTTTTCTTAGAGCATTTACTTTAGAAAACTTGCAATTATAAAATCTTTCTGTGCCCCTTTGAGATGTAAATCTTTTCCCAGACTCTTGCTAGTTTTATAACCTAAGATGTCTTTCTCGAGTACCTGGGGCCATCCTTTGAAATGTAATCATCAAGAGAGCACCCCAATCTCCCAGTCTCTGTGAGAGGGTACAGTCTTTCATAAGTGCCAGTTTGCAAACAGAACTGTCTAACTACACACTGACCAACTCACCTGAAGGTCCTCCACTAGCTCCCTCCAGCACTTCAAAGTCCCACCTGACGTTTTAGTGAACTTGAGTTCAGTCTCTCTGCCCCATTGCAACAGTCTCTCTCTCCTATGGCAATAGTCCTAACAAAGTGTTCCTGGCCTGTTTAATTCTCTCTGGTATAGTTTCTCCTTAACATTACTCATTAATGAATATACTTTTTATTGCAATTGCTTGAATAAAATTATATGCTTAACTATACAGTGTAGGCTTTTAAAAAATTTTTTCTTTATTGATTTTAGAGAGAGAGGAAGGGAGAGGGAGAGAGATAGAGACATCAATGAGAGAAAACAATGATTGGCTGCCTCCTGCATGCCCCCCACTGGGGATCGGGCCCACTACCTGGGCATGTGCCCTGACTGGGAATCAAACAGGCGACCTCTTGGTGCATTGTCGATTGGTGCACAGCAGCCAGGCTATAATATACAGTGTGTTTTATCTGTATGATTATCATTATGAAAAGAATTTTTATAGCAAGTATAGATTAGGGAAGGTATAAGAAATGGAAGCAAATCTACACTTATGCAACAATAAATCTTTTATTTATTTTTTTAAGTACTGATGCCTGGCGGCATCCGCAGATATTGTAGTTTAATTGGTCTGGGTGTGACCCAAGCACTGGGAGTTTGTACTTTTTTATTTTTTTATTTTATTTTATTGATTTTAGAGAGGGAGGAAGCATCCTGACCACAGATCAAACCTGCAACCTAGTAATGTGCCCTGACCAGAACTCGAACCCTTGACCTTCCGTTGCATGGGAGGACACTCCAATCAACTGAGCCACACCAGCCAGGGCTGCAACAATAAATTTTAAATGTGACTTTAAAAGAGAAAATCTAGACCATTATTTTCTCCCGATAGCTGCTCCTTCCCCTTGATGCTGAGTACTTTCCTCTGTCTGGCTTTTCAACATCCCTTCTATTACCAAGTTTTGCTGAACTTTACTCAGTCTCTAGCACTCCAGGGTAAGTAGTGGGAGTAGAAACCTTCCCCTCCACTTGTTTGGATGACAAAATTTGCGACAGATGCTAAAAATGTAAGAGCTCCATTTGCTGGATCACATTTCCTGCTCATATATCAGAGACCCCTTGAATTATTTACAATGCCTCTTTAGAGATGAAAATAAGGAAGTCTTCCTTGAAATGTGTGAAATAAATGCAAACAAATTAAACCCACACTGTTTTCTCTGAAAAAAAGGAAACAAAACAAAAAGTGTTTTCTGTTAATACTTAAATGGATTAAATTGGCTTCCTCTTAGCCAAACTTAATTAACATGAAACTTTTCTATGCACAATCTGTTAAAAGGTTAACAGGTTTTGCCTGGCTAGTGTGGCTCAGTCATTGAGCACTGACCTATGCACCAAGAGGTCATTGGTTTGATTCCTGGTTTAAAGGTCTGAGCCGGCAGGAGATCACATCCACAAAGCAAGGTCAGTGTAGAGAAAATGGCTTTATTGCATATGCCTGGGTGCAGGCAGGCTGAGCCAAGAAGGGGTCAGCCTCGAATTACGGTTGGGGTGTTGGTTATATACCCTAATTTTAGCTTCCGGCAGTTCCTGCTGAGTACTCTGCATGGCCCATTGTCCACCTTGCAATTGGGCTGGTCTAGTATCTCATCTGGCACCTGCTGGGTTATTCATTGTCTTGCGGATAATCCAGATAGCCCTTATCCGTACTCAACAATAGGCTGAGAGAAGGTCATGCAAGCATCACAAAAACTTTTACTTTTACTCATTAAAACATTACTAACCCTTCCACCAGTCAGGGCACATGCCTGGGTTGCAGGCCCCATCCCTAGTAGGGGGCATGCAGGAGGCAGCCATTCAATGTTGATGCTTCTTTCATAAAAGTTTCTCTCTCTCTCTCTCTCTCTCTCTCTCTCTCTCCCCCTTCCTCTCTCTAAAGAATCAATAAAAACATTTTTTTTAAAAAGGTTAACAGTTTCCTCATTAGCATATTAATAACTGAATATTCAATGAAATGACTGTTGGACTTCTACTTTCTATCATCTCATCTTACTAGCCACTTGAAAGCCACTTGAGAAAAAAATAACTTTTTAAGCTGTCATCTATTATTAGACATTTGCAACATTTGCCATTAACTGGAAACAGCAACATACTGTAGCAATTAACAGGACAGAAAATGAATTAGTTTTATGCTAATTTAATCAGATAACTGTTCACAATACTGACAACTCAACATCACCTTTCTACTTAGCTGTCCTAGTCTCAAGTTTTTAATTTCCTTTTTTCGAACTTCCCTTCTACCATTCTGACATTTCTTATCTGGGTGAAAAGTTAATCTTCAGAAAGGGTATCTTAAAAGCCAACTCTTTGACCTCAGGCTTTCCTAAATGACCCTGTTTCAATTTTTTTCAAAGATTTTAACTTGTTTTATGTGCCTTATCTTCCTGACTCATCTCCCTATGTTGTATAAGGTTATTCAGAGGGCAAAAAAAATTAACTATCTGGATGTGATAAAGTACTCTATACCTCCCACCTTCATAACAAAAACATGTCCTTAGAATCAAATGACCCATTTCTGAGATCTGAATAATATTTTATCCCAACAGTTTTCTCTCAATTTTATTAAAATCTTCATCCTTAGGAAACACCATATTGTTTTCCATAGTGGCTGCACCAGTCTGCATTCCCACCAGCAGTGTACTAGAGTCCCCTTTTCTCCACACCCTCGCCAGCACTTATTGTTTGGTGATTTATTGATCACCGCCATTCTGGTAAGTGTGAGGTGATATCTCTTTGTGGTTTTAATTTGCATCTCTCTGATGACTAGAGATGTTGAGCATTTTTTCATATGTCTCCTAGCCATTTGTATGTCCTGTTTGGAAAAGTGTCTATTCAGGTTCTCTGCCCATTTTTTAATTGGATTGTTTGTCTTCCTTTTGTTGAGTTGTATGAGTACTCTGTGTATTTTGGATATTAACCCCTTATCCAATGTATCATTGGCAAATATGTTCTCCCAGAGAGTGGGTTCCCTTTTCATTTTGATGCTGGTTTCTTTTGCTGTGCAGAAGCTTTTAAGTCTGATGTAGTCCCATTTATTAAATTTTTTCTTTTGTTTCTCTTGCCCTAGGTGATGTATCAGTGAAAATTCCGCTACGTATGATGTCTGAGATTTTTCTGCCTACATTTTCTTCTAGGATTTCTATGGTTTCACGGGTTATATTTAAGTCTTCTATTTTGAGTTTATTGTTGTATATGGTGTAAGTTGGTGGTCTATTTTCATTTTTTTTGCATATAGCTGTCCAATTTTCCCAGAACCATTTATTGAAGAGATTATCTTTTTGGTAGGAATGCAGACTAGTGCAGCCACTATGGAAAACAATATGGTGTTTCCTCAAAAAATTAAAAATGGAACTGCCATTTGACCCAGGGATCCCACTTCTTGGAATATATCCTAAGAAGCCTGAAACACCAGTCAGAAAAAATATATGCACCCCTATATTTATAGCAGTGCTATTTACAATCGCTAAGATCTGGAAACAGCCCAAGTACCCATTAGTAGATGAGTGGATAAAAAAGCTGTGGTCCATTTGCACAAATGGAATACTATGCAGCTATAAGAAAGAGAGATCTCTTACCCTTTGAGACGACATACAGGGACCTGGAGAGTAATATGCTAGGAGAAATAAGTCAGGCAGAGAAAGACAAGTACCACATGATCTCACTTATTTATGGAACATAATGAACAAAATAAGCTGTCAACCAAAAGAGATCCAGAGTCATGAAAGTAGGGAACAGACTAACAAACCTCAGAGGGATGGGGGCTGGAAGGGGTGGGAAGAGATAAACCAAAGAACGTATATGCACATATGCACAGTGCATCCACAGAGACACTGGCCTGGGGAAGGCAGGAAGGGGGTGGGAGTGGGAAGGAGGGGGTAAATGGGGGGAAAAGGGGGACATCTGTAATACTTTCAACAATAAAAAATAAATAAATAAATAAAAGCAATTCAAAGAAAAAAATAAAAATAAAATCTCCATACTTATAAACTTATAACCAGTCATCTTGAAAATCTGTTATCGAATTTTTCTTTTGAAGAGAAAGGCCTTTTTGCTTGAAAAGAAGCGATTTTTAAGAAACAGTTGCTTTGGTTATCTCTACATAAACAAAAATAAAGATAGGCTCATGATAAAAGGCAGCTGGATTGCTGGCTTGTTGGTGGTGAATTCACTAGCGTTTCACATCAAATTAGAAGCTATATTTGCAACTGTACTTTCTGCAAATGGATTTCTTTCACATAACATATAATGCATACATAATAACCATAATGACCCTCTTTTCAGCAGTCCCTAAGGAAAACCCATTTGCTTAATTTCATCTAATTGCAAGGACTGGAGAGGCATATCTCTAGTATATGTAAATTAAGTATGTGGTAGATTCACAAATCTCAACACTTAAAAATACATACTTTTTGGATTATACTTGGTTTCACCATGAAAAGCATAGTGATCATTCTATAATAATGCTTCTCTGTCAAATCATGTTGTATACCTAAAACAAATACAATGTCATATGTCAATTACATCTTTTTTTTTTTTAATTCTCATCCGAGGACATTTTTCCATTTTTTGTTCAGATAGAGTGGGAGGGAGAGAGAGGAAGAGAGAGAGAGAGAGAGAGAGAGAAACATCGACATGAAAGGGACACATCGAGTGGCTGCCTCTCGCACGACCCAACCGGGGCCGGGGACAAACTGCAACCAAGGTACGTTCCCTTAGCGGGAACCGAACCCGGGTCTCTCTGGACCACAGGCCGACGCTCTAACCGCTGAGCCAAACTGGCCAGGGCTGTCAATTATATCTTAATACAACTGGAAAGAAAAAGAGAGACGGTAACACAATTGATGAACAATGAGATGTTGACTGAAGCTGTGTTTTGTTTTTAATGGGACACACAACGCCATTGGGATAAACATAGTTGGGGTGAGACTGAATCTATAAGAAAGGATACATGTAAATTCTGTGAAAATTCTGCATAAGTGGAGAGAGATAGGATCCAAGTAAGGAGATGAGTCTTTACAAAGTGAATTAAATGACAGCAAGTGATATCTTACACCATGCCTAGCCTTACTGAATGGCTATCTTTTATACGGTAAAGGTGATAGCCTTTTATCAGAGAGGATTCTTTTGGTTGCAACTATCCAAAATCTCAACTCAAACTGGTTTAAGCAAGAGTAATTTATTAGCACATGTAGCTAAAAATAGAGTTACCAGGCTTAAGCATGTTTTTCATCAGGGGGTTCCAACTCAATTTTCTCTCATTTTCTTTGCTCTGCTCATTGCTGGATATAAGCTTTATGATAACAAAGACTGAAATACTTCCATATCTGTCATCCATAAACCACGTCTTAGAAACACCTCATTAAGGGCTTACTCTGATTGGTTTAACTTAGGTTACATACCTTTTCCTGAAACAATCCCTATGGGCAGGAGATTATTGTTCAATGTGGCAAAGAGGGGATTAATTATGCTCATAGGCTGTTTCCTGACAAGGTTTACCAGACACAGACCAGTCTCACCTAAACATATTAGTTGCCGTGCAATAAATGAAGGCTGAAACAGAAGCTGTGGGAAAACTGAAACGACCTGCTGTACAAGGTGTAAGGAACTATCAGGATGGAATCGACTAATGGTTTCTCGATATAGTGGCACATCGTTAAACTTCTTGCTTTTCCTCCTCATTTCTCCCTTTGGGACAAACTGAAAAAAAAAGAAATAATGTTCTCAATTTACTGGGGCAACTAGAGGTTGATAAAGCAGAAAAACAGCAATCTTGTCTAGCAGGAGTTATCGCAACTAAATCGGTTCATGACTGGAGGAAGCATCACCAATAGTATTATTAAGAACCAGAGTTCGCATTTGCTATTTGAAATTTGCCCAGAAAAAGTAACACAGTGCAGACAGTAAGTACATTTTTGGTGAGATTTTTTTTCCCTCATAAACTCAATAATTGAATTCCCTGAGTCCTCAATTCAGTTCTTGTTCTAAGCAGAATGCATTAGCTCCTGTAAGTTACTATTTCGAGAGTCTATAAGAAACGGAATATAAGTGATCAAGCCAGAAGCTGAAATAGGTACAATCTCTGCATTGACTACAAAGGCACACTCTCATTCAGCTCTTCATATAGTACTTCTGCTGTGTTCTGCTCCTTCTTCCTAGTCCCATCCAATTTTAATAAGTCCTCTCAAAAGTCCCTGAGGCTTTAAAGATTGAAAAATATTTTTCATTAACTGTTCCCTGATACAGCCAATAATTTTATTACTCTCTCTTTTATAAATTCTTCAAGTTATGAAGTTTCATGAATATTTTCAAACAGCAACATTGCCAGTGTCTATTCTCAGACACTGTTTATTCTTCTTCTTCCTTCATATTTACTCTACACAAATACCAGTTTTCTGTTTCCCACTATAGCTGAATGTCTATCAACTCAGCTGCATATTAGAAACACCTGGGGAATTTTCATGGGCAGTGTGGAGAGGAAGAAAGAAGAAGTCTTGGAAGAGACCCAAAACCAGTGAATTTAGAATGAACTATGTGTGATAAATGGTGCTGTCCTCTTATTTGAGAGCTACTTCTTTATCTTGAAAACGTCTATGTAATTGGTTATATTTGGTTGGCTACACAAGGGTATGCGATTTCTTCCTGTGTTTGCAAGCTCTTCAGCAGATTGCCCATGATGGCATCACATTCTGGTTTAATGCTTATTTATTTATTTATTAATGCTTATTTAATAATAAATTTTTTCTCTCTCTCTTCTACCTCTGTGGAGAGATTTTCTGGGCTGGCCCTTCTTTCACCTTGGTACCAAGAACACGGATGATGCCAACTTGGGTCATGAAGGAAGGCCGCACTCAGCAGCGTAATGACAGAAGGAACTTGGACCCCGACACTGTGGGGACACTGGCCTCTACAGAAACTTCACATGAGACGAGTAGAATCCTACCCAGTTTAAGCTACTGTTAGTTGGAATGTTCTGTCGATTGTTGCTGAATCTAATATTAACCAGAATAGGAAAATAAACTGGAGCAATAGTATGTGCAAAGTTTCTGAGAAAGTGTTTCCAGAATCAAAAGACTAGTTGGACTAAAAATTAATACAAAAGGGAAGAAATACTACAGGATGGCTATACACTGAAGATAGACCCTGGGGAGATAAACTGAGTCCAGACCACCATAGTAACAGGAAAGCAAGGAGAAGTCCCCGAAAGATAAGGAAACAGAGAGAATCCAATGTACTTTCTAGAAATTCACTCTGGTTGTCCTGTGGGAAATGAAGAGAAGGAAGACAAGAAAGTAGGAAGCCATTAGGAGGCTGTTACCATAATCAAAGAAAGAAATTACTTGGCAGCAAAGAAGAAAGGGGGAATGAATGAATGAATGAGAGATAGTCAAGTTTCTCCCAGAGCCTCAGTGTTCTCTTCTGGAAGACTGGGATATTGATACCCTCCTCCTCGTAACACTTCTGTTAGGATTAAATAAGATAATAATGCACGTAGAGGAATTAGATGCATCCTTGGCACAGAGAAAGACCTCAATAAAGTTTCTCTGTTGCCATCAGTATATAATAATCATCTTGGAAGCAGAAATGACAGAACTTGGTGATAAACTTTTTAAAAATATCTGATCTACGATGTGCTGAACACTGTAATCAGAGGTTGTGCCAACCTGATGGATTGGCCAGAGTCCAGTGGAATAATGCGCATTAGTTTCTGAGCACATATTCAGCTTTTTATTGACATGTTTATTACATTTATTCTTTTCAACTATAGCAGCTATGAAATTTATTACTCAGCTCTCAGAGATAAAGGGATGATATATTTCTTTATTCCTCTAAATCTAATTAAATAGATTCTGAATCTCCACGCTCTTGACCAGCAAGAAATTCAATCTCATAGCTTGGAGGGACCTTCTGTAAGGTTATATAAATGCTTCAAGGTCTTATTTGTTCCAAAACATTTAACAAGGACCTTTCATCAGTCCACACTTGAAAAGTCTCGTGCTCAAAATAAAGCAGGAACACTGCTCTTTCATTGGAAAGCTGGGCATCTTGAGCACCGAGTCCTGCCAATGAGGGGAGTCAGGTCCTTGGTAAGCACCTTTTGACTCCACCTGAGGTTCTGCTACCTCCCTGGGGTGCTGCATGGAAACAGATTGCTGAATCCCACAAGTCAAGTGTCCCATATAATCTGAGAATATGTCTCAGTTTTTGAGGGGAAAATGTCTGACAAACCTTTCTAGCTCCTGTTACAAGCACCACAATCTATTTCCTCGCCCTCCTCCTCCTTACTGTTCAAAAGGTGTTGCTATTCTGTTTTACTCATCTTTAGCTTGGACATAAAAAGAGCAATCAATTCATAAGAGTCCAGGGACTCAGAACAATACTGTGGGGGCAGGGAGTGGGGGTTTCTTGGCCATTTGCTATGTGACCAGTGGCTTCACCTAGGAACAGTTGGCGCTGGTAAACAGACTGCTGGTCTAGCAAGTCTTAGGTTCTTTCGCTCCCAGGAGGTCATTTAAGTGAGATTATCAGTAAGAAAGGGGGAAACATGTGACATAGTCTCCAGTCTTCATAGCTTGCCCTCTATCATGGGAATATCTCCATGCTTGCTCCGTTTTCAGATATATCATCAAACAAATTAAGTTCACCTTTTCTGTTTCTTCCCAGGTAAGTCATCGCCACCAAGGTGTACATAGAACATGAGACGTCTCATTGAGAAGCAAGGACTTGGCTATGTCCACAAAGTTTGATGAAATACAAACTTCTTTATTTATTTCTATTCTTTCATCCTAAGACAAGGGGAGGGGTATAAGAATGTCCATTTATGCTCAAATCATTGAAACAAGTCAAACAATGAGACCTTACAGCAGAGCCCTGAGAACGCAACAGAGATGATATCGGATGATTATTTCATGCTATCTTGAATGGAAGATAAAAAACTGTTACAAGCACCTCTAACAGCTGGTTCTTAGAGTTCTGAAACTTTTAAAAAATATAGTCTGTGCCTTATGAAAACAATAAGTAGAAGGGATCATCTCTGATATTTGGCCAAGCATTCTTCTAAAACATACACTCATTTCTTAAACCCCACAAACCAGTTAACTCAGAGACTTAATGGTTTGTCAGGCCCTTCTCTTCCTCACCTCCTGTCACTCAGACTCCAACTCTGCCCCAGCAATTCACAGACGCAGCTCTCACAAAGGTAAATGGTTTAATTCTCCTGAATGGGCATAAACCTCAAAGCTCTTTACTGTCTCTGGGGAACAGGAGAAGAGCTCAGGCCTTCAGCTCAATTCTGCAAACAACATCAATGCCTTTTGACAGGAAAATGGATAAATAAAAGGTGGCATATCTGTGTAATTGTTCCATTGTTGGGAAAATGAATGAAGCAGAGTTACTAGCATTGACCTAAGTAAATCTCAGAATCATTGTTTTTGAGGGAAGAAAAGGCATGTTGCAAAAAGTAGCCTATGGTGTTGACATCATTTAAGTGCAGAAGCATGCACAACAGTGTTCTTGTTTAATGAATCATTCATTTAGAGTAAAATATGAAAACATTCACTGGAGTGAAAAAAAAAAAGTGATGCTGGTGACCTCAGAGGTAGGAGAATGTGATCGGGGGAAAAAATGCTTCACATATTATATGTGACAGATTCATGGATTTTAATTAGGCAATTTCCTGTACCTCGCAACATGTTTGGAATAACTCATAATAAAGGGAAAATTAAACAGAATTTAGACTTCTCTTTCCTGGAGGTGAGAATGAGGGTGGGGAGAGGAGATATTAGTGCTATTTTGTCCTTCTTCATATTGCAATCTGTTTCACTGATGTTATTTAAACCGTAACTAGCCAGGATGGGCTAGATTCCGCTTCACTAGCCAACCCCAAAATGCTCATGGCATAACCAAAGTTCAGTTTTACTCCTGCAGAGCAGCTGGCTTCCTGTGCTGGCTCCACATTCCATCTGGCTTTCTATCAACACAAGTTCATGCAGTTACCGTGACGAAGAAAGAGCCGGCATACTGAAGCGCACAAGGTGTCTCCAGCGCTCCCCAGCGTGACCGGACACGTCACCTGGCCATCCCTCACTCCGAGAAGTCCCGTCTTAGCCTGCATTACCCTCCCTCGAAAAAGCAGAACTGAGTCAAGTTCATGCCTGAAAGTCATCAGTTTGTACAGTAATCCTAGAAGCAGGAGGAGACTGGGATGAATACCACCGCGGGGAGGGAGGGAAAGGCTGGGGTTTGTTAGCAAGCTGATTGCCTCTGTGAGGCTCTGTCATGTTGGGAAGCCACACAGGAGCCATATAAAATGTATCTCAGAATTGCCCATCTGAGTGTTAAAAAAAGTGTTTATCCACCTGCCTCCATCCTCATCAGCCAAGAATTGCCCCCATGGTAATAACTCTCACACTTCCTGCTCAGTGTATGCATCAGAATGGCTAAGCTGATTCTTGCCGATGTTCTACACTGGTTCACAGAAAAACACCAGGGCAAAAAGCAAGAGATAGGCAATGAAGCTGAGGCAAGTTGCTGTCGAGTCACACCTCTCAGCAGTGGATTGCCACTGCTGTAGCTGGACTAGACACGTGGGCGGAGAGACTGGGAAGCAGAGCACAGGAGTCTTTCAATACCGTTCTCCACTCGTACTGCTCAGACCCACTTGTGCCTACATTACGTGCAGCACATCACAGAGAAACGAGCTACAGTCCCTGCTGAAACTCCTCCCTGGGCTACCACTGGTATTTATTATTTCTCTCCACTACACATTTTTTTTTTTTTAATCCTCACCCGAGGACACTTTTTTCATTTTTTGTTCAGATAGAGTGGGAGGGAGAGAGAGGAAGAGAGAGAGAGAGAGAAACATCGATGCGAAGGTGACACATCGAGTGGCTGCCACCCGCACAACCAACCAGGGCCGGGGACAAACTGCAACCGAAGTACATGCCCTTAGCGGGAACCGAACCCAGGTCTCTCTGGACCGCAGGTCGATGCTCTAACCGCTGAGCCAAACCGGCCAGGGCTCCACCACACATTTTAGATTTCCCGAATCCTTGGGCAACAATTCAATAGCACCAGAGTTCTTGCCTAAGGAGATAATTAGACCTCCATGAGAAGTCAAAGCCTTCAGTTACTCCACTGTGGTTTAACCATGGTTACTGCAATGACCTGCCTATAGGTGACCAGGCATAGAAGCACCTAGATATTCTCCTGGATGCCAGATGTATCCCTCTTGTCCCCATTGTGTACTATCTCTGTCATAAGTAATCAGGACCAATCATCCCCACCCATACAGTAACTCTTTAAATTGTCTGATGAGTCAGCAGCATTAAGAGTTAAAATAATAAGGTAGTAGTAGGGCTTCAGGCCATCTGAATCCTTACCTCTGGTAGAAGTATTTCCCTGAGAGGATCGAGGACCTCTATTCCAGCACAGCCAAGAACCGGGAAGCACAAATTCTAAGAGGTCACTTGGAATATTGATGAGCAGAGCCAATACTCCCATTGGTTCCTTTTCCCATATGATCTATTATTGAGGACACAGCACCCTATATCACAGTCTATAAACCACTGTTTCAGTGTATGTACTGCATCCTGAAGGACAACCCCCAAACCAGCTGTGTGCTGGTAACCTGGCTTCTTGTCAAAGACATCACTTGCTCTTGACCTCATTCATACCTAGCCAACTATAAAATCACTAATAAATGGGTCGGAGACATATTCTCAAGTATAATACATGCCACCTCCAAAATCCATAGAGACATACCCAGTGCAGAGTCTCTATTTTATAGACTTCTAAACATTTGACATATACGATAGGCCCCTGGATCTTCCTGGAGTTTTTCCTCCATGCACTACCCCTCCTATGTCCTACACACATCAGAGAACATCCTGATTACTACTCAACGTGTCCCATTAGCCTGATGCCAATAAGAGAGTGAAGCAGCATGATATTCTGCACAGTGTCAAGAAGCCCACAGTCTTCAGACTACAGTGTTACCAAGAACAGGAGAGTTAACGTAAGCCTGGGATGAGAGAGCGATTGTGCAATGACTACGGGAGACACAGCTCTCTCCACACTGCACAGAGGCTTTCTGAATTGCACAGCATGTTTGGAAAAGCTGAGCCACTCATTTTCTTCATCAAAGTTTCTAAAGCAGTTAAAAACCAGTCAACTTGCCCGGTCAGTGTGGCTCAGTGGATTGAGAGTCATCCCATGTACTGAGAGATCCTGGTTCAATTCCCAGTCAGGGCACATGCCTGAGTTGAGGGCTCAATCCCCAATAGAAGGCATGCAGGAGGCAACCAATTGATGTTTCTCTTTCACATCAATGTTTCTCTCTCTCTCTCTCTCTCTCTCTCTCTTGCTCTCGCTCTCGCTCTCGCTCTTTCTCTATCCCAGATATTGCATGTTTTTGTGTTTGGGGGTGGGGGTTTGTTAATCCTCACCACTCATCTGAGGATATTTTTTCCATTGATTTTTTAGAGAGAGTGGAAGGGAGGGAGGGAGGGAGGAAGAGGGAGAGAGAGAAAGAGAAACATCATTGTGAGAGAGACACATTGATTGGGTTGCCTCCTGCACATGCCCTACCAGGGCTGGGAATTGAACTTGCAACCCAGGTATGTGTTCTTGACCGGGAATCAAACTCCTGATGCTTCAGTGCACAGGCTGACACTAACCACTGCTCAGACACTAACACTGGCTAGGGCAATGTGGTATTGCATATTTTAAAAATTCTTGTGGCACACTGGTTGAAAATGGATGGTATAAGCCAGTGGCTTATCTCCTTTACCTCTTCTCAACCCATCATCAAACTCTGAATTATACTGTTGCTACTGCATGCCAACACTTAGACTACCCTACCACCAGCAGGGTGTCCCATCACTGTGTGGCCAGTGAACCACCACTTCCAGAATCCCATCATGAGTTCTGTCAGAAAATACTGCTGTACCAGTTATCCCAGCCTGGGTTTCCCAGAAAGCAGAGATTGACAGGGCTTGCATACCTCTGTTTTACTGTGAGATGTGCTCACCCACGAAAATGGTTCCCTCAGAGGAACCACTTAGAACCTCAAAATTCTCTGCCTATGGATGGAAAAGAGTAGTCTTTATCCACCAACTCCTATTCCCGTTGTCCAGGCTTATCTCGTGGGCTGATGACTCTCTCATTCTTCCAGCTTTGAACATTCATCAGAATGATAGGTGTCCCACGCAGGCATGGCAGAGAAGCCCTGAAGTAGAAAAGGAGAGAGCCACAATGCAGCCGAAATGGGGTGCTGTCAGATTACATCTGTTCACACCAAGTTTCTGCAGCAGTGTTTTTTGGGGGTTTGGGGACTGAGAGGATGATGTAAGTGTCCAGTGCAAGCCAAGTTCCTGAAAGGAAAGGAAGTCTGCAAATCCTGGTAAACACTGGTACCACACAGTCCGTTAAATACATAACAGGGTCACAGTCTGTACACTTCATGAGGCCAAGGACAGGGTGTGCTTAGTCATAGTAAGTGCTCAGCAAATATATGTTAATAAATGAGTAAAAGAACAAATTAATAGGTGAGCAATGCTGCTGACAGTTGAATTCTGAATGGAATAAAATTTAAAAGTATGTACCTTACCTACTAAATATGTAGATATAGGACCCCTCACTATCAAGTAACAGTGAAACACTTTACCCCGCTTTATGAAACACATATTACCCAGGCTGTCAATCTCTATCATGTCTCAATAGCAGACAGACATTAGAGACAAAAAGGCAGACTCAAATACAGGGTCAATCGACCTGTATTTACAGAACAAACAGGAGAAATTTAAATAATGACCTAGGGATTGTTCTTTAACACAAGTTAACCTGAAATGAAGTAGAGTTTAAGGTAGCTCAGAAACCTTTGCAGATGTAGTCAGTTTGATTTTGGAAAATGTTCTGTTCTGTTCTGCCCAATTCAAAAGCAAAGTAATGCACAAGTATAGCATAAGCACAAAGCTACATAGCTTCTCCAGACCCCTATCTAATACGTATATTTTTATGTGTTTTGTATATATATTTAAAGAGACAATGACAGGCTGACAGAATGAAGGCAACAACAAAATAAGAAAATAAGGTTTCAGCTTACTCTCAACCAATTATAAAGTGTTGCTTCTATTGCATGGAAAAACTTCAGAATTGACTCATTTCATTTGCAAATGTCTGTAAGTCATTATTTTGTAAAGTAATCTTAGAAGTATTGGTGAATGGCATGTAAAAGAGATAGGAACATCGATAAAAGAAATCCACTGCAGGGAACACCTTCCCTCTCAGTATAAGTGGAGACCAGCCTGGTCAATATTTGCAGTTCACAAAAGAGATCAAGGGCTTAAAGAAATATTCTCTGCTATTGAATTAAGTGGCTGGCGAGTGACTTTGATGTCGGTATGTAAACCTGTGTGAGGGAGGGGCGGGGGGGGTGTGGTGCGTGTTAGGAAAAGCTAAGTCAGAATGAAGTTGGGGTCGGTCACACAGGTGATGGAAAGAGAAGCAGGATTCCAGAAGGAGGCTGAAAGAGGGGAACCGAGATAATGAGTGGCCACATGTCCCACGTCACCTGCCCAATTCACCATAGAGAAGGCAAGCCACACACTGTGTAGTCAGCGAAAGTGCTCTAATTTTTGCGTCCCTTTTAAGACAAAAAGCTTGCATATCTAAGATAGCCAGTTATGCTGAAACTATAGCTATACAGTGTTGGTTTTTTTGTTCATTTGTTTTTATGAGAATAGCGCTAATTGGCTTAACTCTAAGCCAATGACCCCAAGATCAATATTGCCAACTCCTAATTTTATAGCTCCCAACTTTTTCAAGGATGCAATCCCTTTTTTTACTATTAAAATTTTTATCAGCATCTCCCATCCATGATAGCTCCTCTTAATTCAGTTCTTTGAAATGAACTTGCATTTCAATAACCAGAAGAGCATTAAATCTAATTGAAATAGTCTTACAGAAAACATGGGTTTCATTTGCAGTCACTGCTTACTTGCCGATAGTAGAGCATTTGTCTCAAAATGCTTGATTTTAAAATTTAGACTCTACATATTAGAAAACTCAGAGGCTTGTTTTCTCGCCTATAAAAAGGAGGAGGATGATATCACATACTCCACATGCTGTTATATAGATTACATGAGGCAATCTGTGTACAGTGTTCAGCACAGTATGTGGCAAATATTAAGCTCTCACTCCCTGGTATTCATTAATCTACACAGTCCAGGTTGCTGAGCAAAGAGCGTTTTGACCACAACAGCTGTACAGTAGAAATAGAGATAGTACGTATGTGTCCATACAGTATCGGACATTTTTTGGCTCATTCATTAAGAATTATTGTTAAAAGCCAACTGATTTGATTAGAATTTGACAACCTTGGAGTAAATGTAAGAATAACTCAAAACATGAGTCTATAATTAAAGAAAAATTCTCTTTGAAAATAATCTTCAGCACTTCTCCGGTTACACTATAAAACAGGAATCTTCTTAATGGGGATTCTGGATTCCGATTTGTAAACTTTGTAATGCATATATAAGAACAGCTCTGGCAGGTTTGGCTCAGCGGTTAGAGCATCGGCCAGTGGACCGATGAGTCGCGGGTTCGTTCCAGTCAAGGGCACGTGCCTCGGTTGCGGTTTGTTCCCGGTCCAGGTCGGGTCATGCAGGAGGCAACCAGTCAATGTGGCTCTATTACAACAATGTTTCTCTCTGTCTCTCTCTCTCCCTCCCTCCTATTCTATCTGATAATAAGTAGAAAAATATCCTCAGGTGAGGAATAGAAAAAACAACAACAGTAACCCTTCTTTTAGATAACCTTGGGAAAACTAATTTAAATTCTTAAGCATTAGGTAATATATCATGAAAGTAATACAAGAATTGAAGGTGATAACAAGGGAAAATGGCAATTGTTTTCTTTTTCTTATTGTTAGCCACCTCCCACCCTACCAAAAAAAGAGTTGCATCATCTAATATGTATACACTTTTCATGTGGCTATTCCTTTTCCACATGCTGCTAAATCCATGTGTTTTTATTTTTTGTATTCCCCACAGATGTTCTACTTTTTACTTTTGTGATTTAGAAATATTTGTATTGACTAGAAGAGTAAAAATATGTACCGCAGAATCACAAGTCTAGTTCTCTTTGGTACTCAGTGACTTTTTTAATTAAAAAAGGAGCAAAAGTTTAACAAACAAATTGTATGGGGAGGGACTGCTCATTATGAAACTCTTTTCCTTGGGTAAACAGTTATCAATGATCCTTAAAATTAAAAATCATAATCGTATCAATGAGAGGACGGTGAGCGTCTGCACAAACATTCCCTGCACCGCTCAGAGGCACGTAGGCGCACCAGTTCTCCCAGTGCACAGGCATACATTATCTGCATGCAAAAGGCCCACTGAAAACCTTTGCATCAGAAAGCAAGTATCGCTACTTAACCTATAACTATTTATGAAAACATAATTATCATCTATTCTATCTCACTAGAGTTACAGTCCATGAGGACCAATCTTTTTGCCTGTGTTTTCATTACTTTAGCCCCATAACTTAGAACAGTGCCTGAATCAATAAAAATGTTTGAATGAATAAATATGTGATCGATGCTAGTCAAATTACAGTACTTTGAGACAGCATGAATGGACCTGGAGATTATTATGCTAAGTGAAATAAAATAGTCAGAGAAAGACAAACATCACATAATCTCACTTATATGTGGAACCTAAGGAACAAAATAAACTGATGAACAAAATAGATCCACAGACACGGAAATATGGAACAGACTGATGGATCTCAGAGGGAAGGTGGGAAGGAAGGTGGGAAGAGATAAACCAAAGAACTTATATGCATATATGCATAACCCATGGACACAAACAACAGACAGGTGAAAGCCTGAGGTGGGGTGAGAGCTGGGTGAAGGGAGGCAAGGTGGGGAAAATGGGGGACATATGTAATACTGTCAACAATAACATTAAATTAAAAAAAAAATGATTGACACCATGACAAAGAATATGAATGAACAATGTGTTATTATACTATGCCACATGACTACAGAGTAAGTAGAGTTATATTTTTTACAAGGTAGTTTATTTTATTTTATTTCTTCTTCTGACTTGTTATATCAGTCAACATTTGCAGAATTAAAAAATTTAGCACATTACACATGAATTTGCTATGAGTGAGAAAAACAGTTTATTCTTTAAAAAAAAGAAAGAAAGAAGTTACACTGTGTGTGTGTGTGTGGTTTGAATTGAATGTTTGTGTTTGGCGAGATGCTTTAAGTAAATTTTTCCATTTAAACTTATTAGTAACCTCATTGTTATTGTATTCATCGAAGTTCATTAGTAAAGCTTGCATACAAAGATTTACCTATAACCAAAGTTCATGCACTTTTTACTGTTCTAAGAGATTGCTTATTCCACCAGGAGAAAGTCATCTACCTTATCTACCGACAGTAATGATCTGGATGAATCCAGTTAGTGGGAAACACTCTGTTCTTGGAGTTAGGTTCTGTATTCTAATATTGAAGAATTTCAAGCCCCATCCGTGCCCTCTGAGCCTCAGCTTCCTTACTTGTAAATGTATAATGTTCCGCCTACCAATGCATACATTGCTGTCCAGAGCAAATTTCTAAGTATAGGAAAGTGAATATAAACTGGGAAGCAATATTATAGTATATGATATTGTCAGTGGTATTAGTTCACTTCTAACCATTCTTATTGTCAAAGAGGCTTTTTTCCCAAGAGCTATAAATAAATTTACACCAAATTTTCTTTGTGGGAATGCAATAGAGTCCCAGATATATGAAGTAAAATTACTATATATGTGTTTGTATTACACTATATTCTTTTATATGTAACTGGACTCCTCTTTCAGAGTACAACCTCATATAGAATTTACATGGCAGTAACTTGAATAAAGCAGAAAAGGAAGAAATATGTAAAGTTATCCGGTATCATTGATTATGCATTAACTTCCTGTTTAAAATCTCCACATTTGAAGTGAAAATCAGGAATGAACTTTCTTTTTTAAAAAATTTCTTTTTCTTTATTGATTTTAGAGAGAGAGGAAGGGAGAGGGAGAGAGAGAGAGAAACATCGATCAGAGAGATCATCGGTTGGCCGCCTCCTGCATGCCCCCCACTGGGGATTTGGCCCACAACCTGGCCATGTGCCCTGACCAGGAATTGAACCAGTGACCTCTTGGTGCATGTTCAACCACTGAGCCACGCTGGCTGGGCAGGAATGAACTTTCTAATAAATAATGACAGATTCAAATTTTTTAAAGAAACTAGGTTAGAAATAGAATGAGAATAAAAATTTCTCTGTTACCAGAAAACAATTTTTTTAGTTCTTGCTATCTCCAAACAAATTAGAGTTTAGGTCTGACATAAACCCGAGTTCATCAGATCCCTCTCTTAGTCATATATTTGAGTATTCCTAATGGTTTGACTAAACTGGGTAGCAATTTGACTGCTATCCAAACAATTCAGTCAAGAGGATGCCTGAATAGTATTAGTTAAACTCTGGGATATCAAGAATGAGAAAAACAATGTAAAAACAACTTGTATGTTATAGGGAATTTTAAAAATTAAAATATATAAAACTGTCAGGTTGTTTTCACATTGCTTATCCAGTGTAGTGGAAAAAAATTACTAAATATGAAAAGAAACAAAAATGTCATCCATAATTCAGATAAAAAGTCAATAAAAACAAATTCTGAGGTGGCCCAAACATAGTATGTAGTAGACAAAGACTACAAAAAGCTTTTGTTAATATGGGAAGATTTAAAGAATATGCTTGAAAATTTCAAAGCAAACATGTTCTTAATGAATAAACAGAATCTCAGCTGCAAAACTGAACTATGAAACATATCAAGTAGAAATGCTAAAACTGAAAAATGAGATTGTAACTAGAAGAAGAAGAAACTTCAGATTAGTGGACAGGAATTATCCAAACTGAATAACTGAGAGAACAAAGGTTAAAGAAACTGAGTAGAACCTCAGGCACATGTGAGATAATATCAAATAGTCTCATACTGGGAGCATGAGTAATCAAAATCCCAAAGGGAAGAGAGTGAGAATAGGGCAGAAAAGTTCTTCAAAAATAACAGTTGAACATTCTACAAATTTGGTGAAGAACACTGACTTATAGATACATGTTTAATGAACACTCATCAAGGCAGATACAAAAACATTATATACAGAGGATAACTATTGAAAACCAAAAATAAAGTTATAATCTTGGATAAAATCAGAGAAAAAAGACACATCACATACAAGATAGCAATACCATAATGCAAGAGTTTCTAAGCAGCCTTGGCAGGGAGAGAAAAATGTAATAGGAGAAGAACTAAAGATGGGCTTTGTTTCATGATTTTGCCTAGAGCTCGCCTTGTTTAGGAAAAAGGCCTAAATTTCTTCTGAAGCCAATGGCAAGACAGAGAAAGAAGAGGGAGACCACTTCAAATCAGTTTTTCGGAGGCAAAACAAGTCCTGTAAAATTCTGCAGCTGAAATATTTAATAATTCTTTAAAAATATATTTCTGTAATAAACGTCAGTTGCTGCAACTATGGCTATAACAGAGTGTCAGAAGATTTGACTTGCTCTTTCCCACTCTCTTTTTTGTTTTTGTTTTTTTCCCATCATTTGACTTACTAGAGTAGACATTGCAACATGAGACTATTCTAGGCCAATTATAATTTTTCTTTCCAGTTTAATCAACGTAAGCAATCAGCATTTGAAAGACTAAGGAGAATCACATAAATAAGACTGAGAAAAGGTTCATGCATTTAGCTACTAGCATGTGCGTGCCAATTTTCAGTTAAATTCAGCCAAGAGAATACATTTGGCAGCTAGTGTAGAGATTTCTCAAGAGGACACCTAAATGAGATGTTGCAATTCTTGCTACATGTAGTTTATCATTAAACAAAAGCGATCAATGTTGTTGCAAAAGCAGAGATAAAGTTATAATTTTTTTTAATTAAAAAACAGGCTGGACTTAAACTGTTTAGCAAAATCATTGGAAAGAATTAGTTGTATGTTTGAATGAATTAATCATCAGAAGATGACTGAAATGTCAACTGTGAAATACAAACCTACAGAAGTGCATAAGTTTTATTATCTTAAATAAAAATTAAAACTATAATGTGTTATTCTCTGAGTTCTGGGTTTCTCAATTATTTTTAAAATTCTGACACTTGTTTAGAGTTCCTTGGTTTCCAAATCATTTACAGTAAGACTAACACACTTTTTCATTAACTTGCAAAGTACACTAGGAGTGTAGCAAAAGGAAAAGTTGAGAAGATTTGTAGTAGGCAGGACATTGATCTTTGAGCAGCAAAAGTATCTGCCCATTATTTCCTCCAGCAAGATTTTCACCAGACGGGGTTCCATTGACTTAGAGAGATTGCTTTGCTTTGCTTAGCTATCTTTTTCCAACTAAATGAATTCTACTTTCTGAACCTAACACCCAAGTATCTTCAAGATAGATGGAGGCTCTGACTAAAACTGTAATTGTAGTGCAGTTTATTGAGATTTTGATGGTATCTGCCTATACAGTTAATCCTTGGCTACTAAATTGATCATGGACTTCTAGATCACTTATCTGTGATGTTTCTAAGCCTCATCAATTCCAATGATCTTCTCAGATATAAATTTGGGAAGCCAGTGAAGAAAGTGGTGATAACTACAATAAGACTACTAGATAATATCAATGCATATTATCATGCATTTGATGTTATGGTAAATCTGCCCATGGATTATCTTAATTAAACTCACAACAATCTTGTGACAAAGGTAGTAAGAGTTATCACCGCTCTGTGAGAGAAATGAGGCTGAGAGAGAGAAAATAACTTCCCAAGAATATACAGCCAATAGAGCTGTGTAGGAATTTGATTCTAGAACCTGGATACCCAACCCCTACCTGACCCTGTTTCCTGAAAAGAGGGCCCTGCAAGGACCAGGAGCTGTCCTGATTCCAATGAATGATTAGAATCTACCTGTGCCTCTCTGGGCAAGTCGCAGAATCTACCTGGGGCTTTGTTCCCTCTTCTGTAAAGTGAAGATACTGAATTCTACCTTCTACACGGCCACTGTGTGCGCTCAGGTTACGGTATCCTGAAATATAGTAGTTGTAGAGTATTACTAGAAAGAAGTTTACATTAGCTGTAGAAGTCCAAAATTCACTATTAACTTTTGTGATTTGGGGCAAGTCATTTAATCTCTCCAGTTAATATTAATATTTGCCTCACTTTAAAGTTGTTGTTTTTTTATATGTCTGTAGCTTCAAGAAGTGTAATATAGCACAAAAATATAAAGTACTAGCCCATCATCTTCAATATATTTTAGAGCATTGAAATTATAGATTTGAACAATTATGATAAATGGGCTTACTCTTTTTCCCTCACTATTTAAAACACCTAGTGTGTAATAATTAAAGGTAATCTTTATTTCTAGTAGATTTAAACAGAGAGAGAGGGGTGGAGAGAGGGAGAGGGAGCGAAAGAGAGAGATAACCTCCAAGTTTCCATTTACACATGAGAACGGTAGGGAACTTCCAAAAAGACACGTAACGCTATAACGAGGGGGGAAATGTACCTACTCATACATTAAATACATTTCAGTATAAAGCAGCAGTGGAAAATAACCTATGTATACACGGACTCTTTGGCAGTTTGACAAAAGTTAATGATTAAAATCTAGATTTGTCACATTTTCACGAGGGTGTCTATTTACCTTGATATTGATATCATTTTATCTCTGTGGGCCAAGGATGAATGCCCCGGCTTCTGTATAGAGATTAATGATTGATTAGTTCACAGTGGGACTCTTAGTAAAAGAGGATTGGTTACCTTTGGCTGCCATTTCTCCTGGGTACCCGCAGGAAACAGGTGCTGCGGGGCTTGCTGGCAGAACAATGAAGGGGGCCCTGGTTCTCCTGCTCACTGTGGCATTCGTGCATGCTCTAGAGAGAGGTAAGACGTCCAGTGCTGCGACCGCTTACCAGAACCGTTATTAATTTTCTGTCACCCCTTTAAAAAAATTATACAAAATGCAAAAAAACAGAATAACTGGTGACTATGTTGGGGAGAGAAGAAAGAATCAAAGGGGGGTTAATCTGAGCTGAAATGTGGCATGGCGTTTTCAACTAGAATAGCCAGGAAATCAAGATAATCGTTTGAAAGAAAGAAAAATTATAAAATTTGTCAGTTATTCTTCCTTGCTTTTTTGATAACCAAGACCTAGGGACAATGTTTTGAAATTAGAATCTTCTTTTTTTTTTTATTGATTTGAGAGAGAGAGAGAGACATCAATTTGTTGTTCTACTTATTTATCACTTATTCGTGCATTCATTGGTTGATTCTTGTATATGCCCTGGCCAGAGATTGAACCTGAAACCTTGGTGTATCAGGACAACACTCAAACCTACTGAGCTACCTAGCGAGGGGGAAATTAGAATCTTTTAAACTGTTAGAAGATAATGCAAATGGAGGCTGTGATGCATCACTGAGCACTTTTTTCAGACTGCAAATACTTTCAGACTCCACTGAGAGTATAATATACCATATCAATGATGCATGAGGTCAACTGAGATTTGACTCTCTTAAAGGAATCCTGTACATGTAATATTTGAAAATGCATTGTAGTTTCTAAAATATCTCACATAAAAGATTTTAATAGCTATGAAACATGATTAACAAATAATTGAGCTATATTTTATTAAGATTATTCTTCAAGTAGTGTCATATTTTAACAATGTTCAAAAATCTCTTTAAATGATACAAGCTGAAATTATGTGAAGTATAAAACTTTATGGAAAGTTCCCAAACTGAAAAATTTATAATCAGTTTCAATTTACTTTTCTGCATGATGTTTTAATGCTGCTAAGGGAATCTTCATTCATCCCTCTTTGAAAATTTGATTTTCATACTAGTGTTGTATTTAACCTGTAGAAGAAAATGTGTATAACCCAGAAATTATTGGTATTAAGTGTGACATGAGTTATTCTGTTTACACTCACTTTTCCTTGATTTTACTTTTGTCATTGAAATTATTTAAAATTTTGTCTCATTCACCAATAGATTCTTAAGCTATGAGTCTTTATATAAGACTACAAAGTCTGAGATATACGGGGGTATAAATAAGTAAAATAAATCGTGTCCCTTACAAAACCTCTGAATAGGCCAAGACCCAAGAAACCCTGAGAGCTTATTATTTTCCCAAGGGTTTCCCTGGAGTAGATCTGAACCTGAACGCTCCTACTGAAGCAGGGTTCAGTCAGGATGTTCAAAAACAAGAAAGTCCAGTAATAGCTAGGTCCTGGAATTATATGTGGACATTGTAAGGTGGGACATGAGTCACCATGTTGGACTGCTGACCCAGTACATGCACATTGCCTTCACCTGAAAGAGTGTCAGTGTCTTTTGAAGAATAACAAACTATTCTGCAACTTCTATTTCGACATCCTTCAGCATTCTCTGGCTCTGATGAAATGGATGCTAAAAGCCTGGCTTGAAGGTCTAAACTTCACAATGAACTTCAAATCACCCAGGCGCCATAGATCTTAATATATTCCCTGAGACATAAAATACATTTGTAAATAATAAATGTTCAGTATTTGGGGATAGTGGTCCTGACCCATCAGTCCTCTATTCAATAATAGCTGAGTATGACCCAAATACCAAGTCAGTGATGGACCTGGAAGCTAGATGTGTGCCCTCTTGGCAGGAAGTTGCAAAGTATATGGGTTAAAGGAGTTGAGAGAACCTTGGATGGCGGGGGATTGGTTACAGCTGCAGTTCTCTCTTGCCTGTTACGGTTCTAGACAGCTAACTGACCACGATAGCATTTGTCTAGAACACGTTTTCTAAAGTATATTTCACTCAAGACTCATCTTGGAAAAAAAGTTTCTATGGCCAAACACATTGAAGAAATAAGTCATACATTAGTTCTTCTTGGTTGGTTCATAATCAATGCTTTCGTTTTCCTAAAGGTTCTGACAAGTCCTACAAGAAAGAAACCTTAGTTAACCCAGAGTCTCCCAAACATATTGGCTTTTCCCTAAATTGCCTATATCCCATGAAAGCATTCTTTGGACAATTTCACATCTACAATGGATACTGCTATAGCTCAACATGGACATCAGCTGTAGTTAGGCCAGTCCTCTCCTATCAAGCATCACTGGGGATACAGAGTTCACAAACCCTTCAGCACATCTGGGGAGAGAAGGACTTACCAAATACAACAAATCTGGATGGTGCCATAAGAAAACACCCACTTTATCTACACCTTGAAAGACAAAAAGACAGCATTTTCCGATTGCCTCCACTTGGTTTCTGTCTCCAGGACTGAGATGAATATAGCGCTAATCTACAATGTATCTTCCCCTCTTTCCAAAGAAACAATCAACAAAGGCTGCTGACACAGCCATACAGTTACCAAGGAAACAATGCTAACAGGAAATCAATCACTGCATTTTATAAGCGCTGTTAGCAAGAACAGGATATTTACTATGAATATGTTCATTTTTGCCTCAAGCACTTCATTCTTGGCATATATATTTTTCCTAAACATAATACCAACCAGCAAGAAAGTCTCCTTTGGGTTCGTGGGTAAACTATATTTTTCCTTCTTCCATTTGCCTGTCAAAACAGCCTAGACAGTGTGGATTAGCCCAGCCTCCCAAGCCACCACTGAGTCACCCAGGTTCTCTTTTATACAAGTTGCCTGCCCCTTCATCAGTCATCACTTGAGAAATAAAGTTGCCATGACTTTGATTAGGAACATAGCTGCACAGAATGCCAGAGAGAAGTAATTTCAGATAAGTAAACATCGTCTCTATTTTCCCAAATATCTTTATACACTTTCTTCAAAACCTACAGTAATGGTTATTGAGGAAGAGATGTAGAATGTGAGAACTACATGACAAAAAGCATACAACCATGTGAAGATCTATAGATGAGTTTCAAGCAGAAGGAACTCGGGTGCAAAAGTTCTGGGCTCAGAGCAAGCATGGCCTGATCCAAGTTCACAGAGAAGCCGGAGTAAAAGCATAAAAGAGGCTTTAGCCAAGAGAGGCAGGAAAAAGAGCTGAAGCCAGAGAAGTCATTAACTTCACCATCAAAGGCAGCGTTAACTTCCCTGGAGATCAATATCAATGCCATTCTCGTGAGGTGCAGTGCCAAGTATGCACTCACCATCATGTGTGTGGAATAGGCTAAAGTGCGCACACTCTTTAAAAGGCCACACTCTTTAGGATTAATCTCTAGAGGAAGGAGATGATGAAATCCTTCAAAAGACTTGATTACACTCTCCCCCAGTATCTACAGTCACCTCACTTCTTTATTCTGCCCACTGCTATCCTTCTCTCTCTCTCCAATGCCCCCCTCCCCCGTTCACTCTGCTCTAGCCACACTGGCCTCCACACTATCCCAAATCTATGTACTCTGCACTTCAGGGCTTCGCAGTAGCTCCTCCCTCCTCTTGGACCCCTCATTCCCAGATATCCACATGGCTCCCTTCCTCAGCTCCTTCAGGTGTCTGTTCCAAGTTCATGTACAAAGAAGGCTTCCTTGACTAATCTATCTCAAATATCACCACCACTCTGTTTTCCTCTATCCCCTTACTTTATTCTTATTTTGTAGCACTTGGATCTTACTAGCTGTTCACTTGTTTATTGTAACAAATTAAAATGTAGAATTTTGACAGAGCCAGAATTTTATGCCAATCAGTTGGGTTTACAAAGACAATGTTATCACTACTGTGCTGCCCTAGACAGTAGTGGGCTAACCCATACTGCCCTCAAATAAAATCTTTCACTAAAGACCAAGAATAAGAGAAATACCCAGTCACTAGCACCATCGTAGGTGGCACCGAGTGAAATTCATGCTGCTTACTGTGAATCACCCAACTGATCCAAACACCTGTTCATCACTATCCCATAAAACTTGACTCTGTCTCCTAACTCCCCTTTTTTCCTGACACCATCATATCTGAATCATTTATGTTCAATCCTCTAGAGCCTTCTTTGATTTTTTAAATTCATTTTTATTATCCATATTCGATCATTTTCACATTCTATGAATTTCAGCCTTGAATGGATCAGCCTTGTACAAAGCATTCTACTGTAGAAATCTCCTCAGCATCTCTTTTGTCTTTCCCCTTGACCTCCTGCATATGCCTGGTTCTCCGGGCCTGTGAAAACCACCTCTCAAACCTGTGTTTCCTTTGCATTTCCATACACTGTCCTTATCCAGGCCCTTGTTCCTCTTTACCTGGCTATTGTAATAGCTTCCCAGCTGAATCCCTACCTCCCATCCTTTGCACAATCAATTCAATTTATTAAAATACAATAAAAAACTTAACATGATGTGTTCAATGAAGTCCATAAATGAATTGATTATGTTTTTTTAATTAGGATTACTATTGTGAGATTAATGAAATGATGGGGTTCAGCATGTGCAGCTAGCTGGTGCGATTCCAGGGATCAGGCTGTCTGATACAAATCCACCCCAATTCTGGTCTCTGTTCAGAGTCACCTGATGCTGGTGTGACCTCTGGCTGAAATATTAATGAATGTGTGGTAGGCAGAATGACAGTCCTCCAAAAATGTCCACATCCTAATGCCCAGAAACTGTGAATAGGTTAGGTTACACTGCAAAAGTGAATTAAGATTGCAGATGGAATAATGGTTGCTAATAAGCTGACCTAAAAGTAGAAAAATAATTGGGATTATCTGGATGGGACCAATATAATCACAAGGATCTTGAAGGCGAAAGAGGAAAACAGAAGAGGGTCAGTTAGAGAAAGATGTGACTGAAGATAAAGTCACAAATAAATGCAAAGTTGCTGGCTTGGAAGATGGAAGAAGGGGCCAGGAGCCAAGAAATATGGGCCACCTCTAGAAGCTGGGAAAGGCAAGAAAATGGATTCTCCCCTAGAACCTTCAGGAGACACACAGACCAGGTGACACATTGATTTTAGCACACTGAGACCTGTGTCCGACTACCCAATAGAATTGTAAGGTACTAAAATCTGTGTTGTTTAAGCCTCTAAACTTGTGATCGTTTGTTGCGGTAGCAATAGAAATGTAATACAGTATGTTTCTAGGTCCTGTGACTGGTGGGGAATTCCTGAAGGAAAGGAGCATTGAGGCAAGGCAGCTCATTGCTGATAGACTAACATTTTATTGGTCAGATCCAGGAAGAGTTGGCCAAGATATGATCAGGGTACATATTAACTAATTTCCCTGCTTCCTGGAAGTTTTCTGTCTTTACCTTCTCTTGCATATTTCTCTAAAACAGAGATAATTTATCCCACTACCAGAGAGAAGGGCTGGAGGAAATCACATATCTATATCACAAGACTATATAAAATCTGATACTATATATTATCACTGAACTTTACTATAAGAAGAGTTGCTAATTTTTATTGAGTGTTTACTACATCTTACGCAGGAGTGTATTAATCATTTTTATATAGATTAACACGTTTCATAGAACAGTCTTATGAAGGTACTACTTATCTTAAGTCCAATGTTACTCTTCTCCTCCATGGGTATATTTCAATAGATAACCCTTTACCTTAAAAAATAAGTGAAATTTTCACTGTCAAGTCTTTGTGAGTTTAAGTGCCATACTCCAGTTTCTTTACTGGACACATTATTCGGTTTCTTTATTGGACTACTCATTATTCTCTAGACATGACTTGTGATTTTCCAACTTTAGGTAGATCTCTTCATGTTGTCCTTCCACTTAAAATTTCTTTTCTAATTCATTTACTCCTGTTGAAATCCTACCCATCACTCATGGCCCACTTCAAGTAATAGCTCCTTTTATGAAAGCCCTCTTCTATTCCAAAATTTCATAGTGCTTTGTTTCAATCTCTTCTACAGCAGTGCTCTCTACTGATGTTGTGTACTTAACTCTACTCTCAGACTTCCTTTCCTTAAGTACAATGGCTATCACTTTTTTTGTTTTTGTTTTTTGTATGGTACCTTGTTCTCGTACACGGTCAATATAAATTTGTCTCATGCGTATGTACAACAGTAGTCACAAACAACTCAATTTGGCTAGTAATAACTGACAAATATTTGCAGTTTACTGTGGAGGGGGCAGGCACTGTTCTAAGCACTTTACATATATTAACCAATTTAATCCTCACAACAATCCTATGAGATACAACTGTCTCCATTTTACATATGAGAAGACCGAGGAGGAACAGAGAGGATAAGCAACTTGCTCTTGGTCTCAACATTAGCAGAGACCTGGATCGAGGATCTCATTCCTAAATCAGGATAAAATATAGCCTCCCATGAGTATGTTTTCTTTGGCCTTCATAGTTTGAGCCTCAAGTGCCTTTCAACTTTAACTTCACTTGTTATCAACATTTTCAAATGTGAAGATTTCACATGAAAGTCCAGATTTCTAGCTTCTCCAGAGAAGATGTGGCAACTGGGTAAAATTTTCACATGGCAGCGATGATGTGGAGCTGAATTATGACTGTCCCTTTTCAACTAGAACATGGAAACAACATTGGGCATTTTCCTTTCTTCACTGAGATCAAATGTTAAGTTACACAGTTCCTAGATCCTAAGGGTGTTTGAGTTTGCCATCCTTGGTGTCTTGGATAGTGTCCAATAATGAGTCTAATTTTTCCCTGGAATTTAGTCATTACAAAATTGTATTCCATTAAGGGGGAAAAGTTTGTTAGCACTTCAGCATAACATAACAGCTATACAATTGTTTTGTCCTTGTAAAAAGTTTATACAAATAGCTTTATTAATAATAGAAAAGAAAAGAATGATCACTAACATTTAAAATTTTCCATTTATAAAATAATGCCATTTATGGTAACCTATTGGACTTAAAAATGCATTTAAATGGTTCAAGATATCTTCTTGATTAAAAAAAAATGTATGATTCCAAAATGGCAGTGGAGTGAATGGAAGCTACACAGACCATCTCCCAGGACCAAACTGGAATTACAACTAAAATAAAGACAAATCATCGGGAAAAAGCAACAGAAGAGTAGTTTGCGAGGACCACATAACCAGGGACACTGAAAAGATCCTGGTAGGATTGCGGAGGCGTGAGAGGGGGGCTGGGAGCCCACGGAGAGCAGAGGTCATAGCTGTGAGCAGGGCCCCCAGCGTTAAATTCCCAAGCCTGCTCCAAAGTGCAGAGGGCCGGGTCAGAGTGATAAAATAGCCATAGTCACTCACCTTGGGCTCCAACAGGGGAGGGCGGACTGGACTGGAACTGTGTGGGACACTTGGAATTTGGAGGGTGCTCAGAGCTTTTGCTGAGTTGCTGCCACACAGGACAGTGGCCATCTTGCTCCTTCCCAGGGCTCTGGGGAGAGGCAGCAGCCCCTCCCTCAGAGATTCAACCCAACCCAGGTGGGCCATTGAAATGCAAATTGAGGCTTATTAACTACCAGCAACTGCCCCACCCTCGGGAAATCCTCTTACGCTGAACACCTGAGGAGGGAGGTTTTCATTCAACTGAGAACCCAAGGCTCTTCAAGTAACCATGACTAATAGCCTCTAGGCAAAAAGCTAGAGGATAACTGAACCTTTCCTGGGCTTGAAAATCTACTCAGGAAAGTAAGACTTGACAGTGGTGTTTAACGTGGGTCCTCCCATACTCATCCAAACCCAGTAGAGGGAGCCACAAACAGCAGAACACCAACATCCACTAGGAACATTTGGCAGGCTCCAAAACCCACTGAGATAGCCAAAATGGTGAAACAAAGAAACAAATCCCAAATGAAAGAACAAGAGACCTCTACCAAAGATGAGATAAATGAAATGCAGTTAAGCAAGTTAACAGAGCTAGAATTCAGAGCCATGATCTTGAGGAAGCTCAACAGCATGTGTAAGGACATCAACACCATGAGTAAAGACATAGAAACATTGAAAATCAACCAAATGGAAATCAAGAAGCACCAAGAAGAAATGAAGAATGACATAGCAGAAATAAAGAACACATTGGAAGGACAAAAGAGCAGAGTAGAGGAAGCTGAGGATCAGATCAGTGAATTAGAAGGCAGGGTAGAAAAAATCAACCAATCAGAAAACCAAAAGGAAAAAACAGTGAAAAAACTGGAAGACAGCTTGAGAGAACTGTGGGACAACTGGAAACGTAATAATATTCACATCATAGGAGTCCCCGAAGAAGAAGAAAATGAGCAAGTGTTAGAGAATATATTTGAAGAAATAGTGACAGAAAACTTCCCTAATTGGGTGAAGGAAGAAGGCAGTCAAGTTCAAGAAGCACAGAAAACCCCAAGTAAGGCCCACACCAAACAGGCCCACACCAAGACACATAGTAATTAAAATGCCAAAAATGAAAGACAAAGAGAGAATCCTAAAGGCAACAAGAGATAAGCAACAGTTTACCTACAAAGGAACCCCCATAAGGCTATCAGCTGAATTCTCAACAGAAACAGTACAAGTCAGAAGGGAATGGCATAAAGTAATCAAGGTCATGAAAAACAAGGATCTGAATCCAAGACTACTCTACCCAGCAAGGCTATCATTCAAAATAGAAGGTCAAATAAAGAGCTTCCCAGACAAAACAAAACAACAACAAAAAAAAGGCTAAGGGAATACATTAGCACCAAACCAGCACTGCAAGAAATGTTAAAAGGACTGCTATGATTAGTAGAAGAAATAGGAATGAAAATAGAACCACACTAAACAAAAATGGCAATAAATAAGTACATATCAATAATCACCTTAAATGTAAATGGATTGAATGCTCCAATAAAAAGACACAGAGTAGCTAATTGGATAAGAAAGCATGACCCATATATATGTTGTTTACAAGAGACCCACCTCACAACAAAAGACTCACATAGGTTGAAAGTGAAGGGATGAAAAAAAATCTTCCAAGCAAATGGAAAGGGAAAAAAAGCTGGGGTAGCAATGCTCATAGCTGATAAAATAGATTTCAAAATGAAGGCCATAACTAGAGACAAAGAAGGCCACTACATAATATTGAAAGGATCTATCCAACAGGAGAATATAACCTTGGTAAACATATATGCATTCAATATAGGAGCACCAAAATATATTAAAAATCTTCTGGAGGACTTCAAGGGAGAAATCGACAGCAATACAATCATAGCAGGGGACTTCAACACCCCGCTGACATCACTGGATAGATCCTCTAGACAAAAAATTAACAAGGAAACAGAGACTCTAAATGAAGCACTAGATCAAATGGACTTAATAGATATCTACAGAGAATTACACCCCAAAACTACAGAATTCACATTCCTCTCAAGTGCACATGGAACATTCTCAAAGATAGACCACAGGTTAGGAGACAAACTAAGTCTCTACAAGTTCAAGAAGACTGAAATCATATCAAGCATCTTCTCAGATCACAATGGCATGAAACTAGAAATCAATTGCAACAAGAACACCCAAAAACATTTGAACACATGGAGGCTAAATAGCATGTTATTGAACAATGAATGGGTTACTGATAAGATCAAGGAAGAAATTAAAAACTTCCTGGAAATCAGTGAAAATGAACACACAACAACACAAAATCTATGGGATGCAGCGAAAGCATTTCTGAGAGGGAAGTTCATAGCACTACAGGCCTACCTCAAAAAACAAGAAAAATTTCTAATAGACTATCTAACCTAACAACTTAAAGAACTAGAAAGCAAACAAAAAGAAAATCCCAGAGCAAGTAGAAGGAAGGAAATAGTAAAGACCAGAGCAGAAATAAATGACATAGAGACCAAAAAAAAAAAAAAAAAAAACAATTCAAAGGATCAATGAAACAAAGAGCTGGTTTTTTGAAGATAAACAAGATTGATGGACCCTTAGCTAGACTCATCAAGAAACAGAGAGAGAGAACCCAAATACACAAAATCAGAAATGAAAGAGGAGAAGTAACAACTGACACCACAGAAGTACAAAGGATTGTTAACAAATACTATGAACATTTATATGGCCATTAATTTGACAATCTAAGTGAAATGGACAAATTTCTAGAAACACATAGTCTCCCAAAACTGGACTGGGAAGAGAGAAAACTTGAACAGACCAATAACAACTAAGGAAATTGACGATGTAATCAAGACTCTCCCAGCAAACAAAAGCCCAGGCCCGGACGGCTTCACGGGGGAGTTTTACCAAACATTCAAAGAAGAACTAACACCCATTTTCCTCAAACTGTTTCAAAAAATTCAAGAAGAAGGGAAGACTTCCAAACTCGTTTTATGAGGCCAGCATAATTCTAATTCCAAAACCAGAAAAAGACACTACAAAGAAAGAAAACTACAGGCCAATATCCCTGATGAACATAGATGCCAAAATCCTTAACAAAATACTAGCAAATCGGATCCAGCAATACATCCAAAAATTATTCACCATAACCAAGTGGGATTCATCCCAGGGATGCAAGGCTGGTTCAATATTCGCAAATCAATAAATGTGATACACCACATAAACAAAATGAAAGATAAAAACCACATGATCATATCAAAAAAGCACTCAACAAAATCCAGCACCCATTTCTGATAAAAACACTCAGCAATGTGGGAATAGAGGGATCATATCTCAACATAATAAAGGCCATATATGAAAGACCTACAGCCAACATCATACTCAATGGACAAAAACTAAAAACATTTCTCTTAAGAACAGGAACAAGACAGGGATGCCCACTTTCACACTCTTATTTAACATAGTACTGGAAGCCTTAGCCAGAGCAATCAGACATGAAGAAAAATTACAGGGATCCAAATTGGAAAGAAGGAAGTGAAACTGTCATTATTCACAGATGACATGATATTATACATAGAAAACCCTGAAGACTCCATCAAAAATCTACTAGACTTAATAAATGAATTTGGCAAAGTAGCAGGATACAAAATTAACGTCAAGAAATTGACGGCATCCTTATACACCAATGATGAACTCACAGAAAGAGAAACTAAAAAAACAATCCCATTTACCATTGCGGAAAAAAAAATTAAGATACCTAGGAATAAACTTAACCAAAGAAATAAAGGACCTATTTGCAGAAAACTACAGGACATTGAAAAAAGAAATAGAGGAAGATATAAAAAAGTGGAAGCACATACCTTGTTCATAGATTGGAAGAATGAACATCATTAAAATGTCCATACTACCCAAAGCAATCTATAGATTCAATGCAATCCCCATCAAAATACCAATAACATATTTCACAGAACTAGAACAAATACTTCAAAAGTTCATATGGAATCAAAAAAGACCCTGAATAGCTATAGCAATCTTGAAAAAGAAGGACAAAGAAGGTGGGATCACAATACTGGATATCAGGTTATACTACAAAGCTATTGTAATCAAAACAGCCTGGTACTGGCACAAGAACAGGCATCTAGACCAGTGGAACAGAACAGAGAATCCGGAAATTGACCCAAGACATTATGTTCAATTAATATTTGACAAAGGTGGCAAGAGCATACAATGGAGTAAAGACAGCCTTTTTAGTAAATGGTGTTGGGAAAACTGGACAGCTACATGCAAAAAAAATGAAACTAGACCATCAACTTACACCATACACAAGAATAAAGTCAAAATGGATAGAAGACTTAAATATCATTTGTGAATCCATAAAAATCCTAGAAGAAAATGTAGGCAACAAAATTTTGTACATCATACGCAGCAGAATCTTCACTGATACATCACCTAAGGCAACAGAAACAAAGGAAAAAATGAACACATGGGACTACATCAAACTAAAAATCTTCTGCACAGCAAAAGAAACAACCATCAAAACGGAAAGGCAACCCACTGTATGGGAGAACATAATTGCCAATGATACATCAGATAAGGGATTAATTTCCAAAATATATAGAGTGCTCATACAACTCAACAAAAGGAAGACAAAGAATCCAATTAAAAAATGGGCAGAGGAACTAAATTGACACCTTTCCAAACAGGACATACAAATGGCCAAGAGACATATGAAGAAATGCTCAACATCACTAATCATCAGAGAGATGCAAATTAAAACAATAATGAGTATAACCTCACACCTGTCAGAATGGCCACCATCAACAAATCATCAAACAAGTGTTGGCGAGGGTGTGGAGAAAAGGGGACTCTAGTACACTGCTGGTGGGAATGCAGACTGGTGCAGCCACTATTGAAAACACTATGGTGTTACCTCAAAAAATTAAAAATTGAATTGCCATTTGACCCAGTGATCCCACTTGTAGGAATATACCCTAAGAAACCTGAAACATCAATCAGAAAGAATATGTGTACCCTCATGTTCATTGCAGCACTATTTACAATAGCTAAGATCTGGAAACAGCCCAAGTGTCCATCAGTAGACGTATGGATAAAAAAGCTGTGGTACATATACACAATGGAGTACTAGGCAGCTGTAAGAAAGAAAGATCTCATATCCTTTGAGACGACATGGAGGGACCTGGAGAGTATTATCCTAAGCGAAACAAGCCAAGCAGAGAAAGACAAATATCACATGATCTCACTTATTTGTGGAATATAATGAACATAACAGTCTGAGGAACACGGTAGACCCAGAGGGTACACCTCAAACGCGGGGGTGGGGGGGGAGGGAAGAGATAAACCACAGAACTTATATGCATGTATGCATAACTAATGGACATGGACAACAAAGCTGGGGGTGGGGTGGGGGGATGGGGAAGAGGGCATCAATGGGGAAAAAAGGAGAATCATCTGTAACAAAAATAAATTAATTTAAAAAATGTATGATTATATATATATATATATATATATATATATATATATATATGATATAGCCTTGCCATTGGATTAGCTGTATAAATGGAAATCATGCAGTTTTGTTTGTTTGTTTATCCTCACCTGAGGACATTTTTGCATTCATCTTCATATAGAGCAGGAGGGAGAGAGAGAGGAAGAGAGAGAAAGAAACATCGATGTGAGAGAGACACATCAACTGGTTGCCACCCACACAACCCCAACTTTGGGGTCAAACTGCAACCAAGGTATATGCCCTTAGCGGGAACTGAACCCAGGACTCTCTGGTCCACGGGCCGATGCTCTAACCACTGAGCAAAACCAGCCAGGGAGGAAATCATTCAGTTTTAATAGCCACTGAGATATGTGGATTGATTGAAAAAGAAAATCAGTGTCCAATATTTTCTAAATTTTTTTAATCAAGAGATAGAGTGCAGGCCCTGGCTGGGTAGCTCAGTTTGTTAGAGCATCGCCCCATACACCAAGTTTGCAGGTTTGATCGCCGGTCAGGGCACATACAAGAATTAACCAGTGAATGCTTAAATAAGTGGAACAACAAATCAATGTTTCTCTCTCTCTCTCTCTCAAATCAATAATTTTTTTTAAAAAAACCAGGTCAAAAAAAAGAGATAGAGTGCATAACTAACCAATGAAGCAGAATCATTACTACTTCCTGTTTATATCAGTTCAAATGTGTACAATATGACTTTGACACTACTTATTTCTTCAGATTTCATAATAAATGCTTAATGAATTGGATTTTTGATTACTCATGTGTTCTAGAATTGTGCCAGGCACACAGGACCTACAAATATGATCTTTGCACTAAAAGAATTTGTATAGAAAATAAGATGATGTTGCTTAAAGGAAACAATTAGTATTGGCCCCCTTTCTAAGATCTATTAGCAAATGCCTAGTGAGTATTACTATATGTCCCTGTCTACACAAAGACCAAAGCACTGGACTGAGAAGTTCAGCCAACGTGCTCACCTTTCTTTTTGCAAGGTTTATCAATCTTCGCAAGCTTGTTTTCAAAAAGGGAATACTGACCCAGCCAGTGTGACTCAGTGTTTGGGCATCTTTCAGTGCACCAAAGGTTGGAGGTTCTATCTCCGGTAGGGGTCGTGCAGGAGGGAGCCAATCGATGTTTCACTTTTAAATCCACATTTATTTATCTCTCTTTCTCTCTCTCTCTCCCTCCCTCTCCCTTCCTCCCTTCTCCTGTCTCTCTAAAAATCAATAAAAATAAATAAATAAATGGAATATGAAGAGGAAAAATGAACTTTCCCAGAACTGGTAATTATAAACTATGACTTCAGAAGAGCAGGAAAAATAAAGAACCGTTCGATACCATAAATAGAATAATACTAAATTCTAATAGAATGATTCTCAAACCCAGATAAAATATGTTCAAAAAGTGAATGTTGTTCGATTATTTGGATGTTAACACAATTTTCCCTATAACCAATTTATACACAGAGATGGAGTTCTTAAAGTGATACACAGATGTATGTAGTCAATATTGGAAGTAAACTGTGATAACTACAAATCTCACAGGATTTTTGTGATTGAGATTAATATGTAAAATACTTGGAACAGCGCCTGCCTAGTTGTTGGTACTCAAATGTGAACTATTATCATGATATTATTTACTCTTACATTGCTTTAAAAACTAAGCCCTGCAATGCATTCTAAGTTTCCAAGTCAGGATGCAGGGGACGTCATCCTCACCGATCCCAAAGGTGGGAGAGAGAAACTTGCTCCCTTGTTGTTGACAAAGTGCCCAACTCATGAAAGGAATGGGAGGTGGAATGAGATGCATGGAGGAAGAATGCCTCCTCTGGGACTTTGAGTGTCATCCACACAGGCTACCACCCATGGTGAACCCAAACACATCCGGTTAAGTGACTATCAGGCCTCTATTGCAAGTGTAGTTTCTGGGCAACTGACTCATTTATTCTATATCTTCTACTGTGTTTTAATTTTCAAAATCTGAAAAAAATGTCCCCATTTGCTCCACTGATGGCATACTAAGAGGTATATTTAATTTCTTCTAAAATAGTTCATCTGTAGATGTCATGTAGCTCTCTAGATTTAGTATTAAAAGAATTGAATTTCTTCCCATTGATTCAAACTCTGAAAGTTGCACACCTGCCTGCAAACATCAATATCAATATGAAAACTCAGATTAATGCTTCATATAATGATTTAAAACATCAATGGAGATGAAACCAAAGGAAAAAAACCTGAAAATAGAATAAATGTTCATTTGATTGCTACTTGTTCGTTGACAGTGTCCCTAGTGATATTTATACATTTTTTTTTAGCTCCAATAATCAGGTCACCTTCCCAAACCAGCCCAGTAATGTTTAATTTCTCAAACAAAACCATTACTCTGAAATCACCAATACCTACTATGACTGTTTGAATAAGCACTGCAAACCACATTCTTAGCGATAAAGCTTTTCAAAAAAAAGTAAAAACAAATATACTGAGCTTTTCTGGCACAGATGAGCCTGTCAGTGTATAAGGGAAATAAAAATGCCAAAGAAATGAAACTGCAAAAATATAAAAATGCCCAACAAGCCCTGAAACCCCATGATTCTTCAGAACAAAATTGGAAAACAGCAACCTAAGACAATTCCTAGCTTTCTACATAACCATGTATTCAAGTCAGTGTTATTTAGGGTCCATCCACTGCTCCTGGTAGACAAACAGCTTTTCTAGGGGAGCAAGTTGGTATTAGAGACAGATTAAAACAACAGTAATTAAGGCATTCAAAATACCTTTTTAAAGTAAAGTTTGTACCAGGATAGTGAGTATCTTATTGTCTATCCCCGACAGATCAGAAGTTCCATGAGGGCAGGGATATGTCTATTTTATTCTATTTGTATATTCAATACTGAAGCCAGTGCCCGGCACAGAGTAAATCTTTTAGGCATGTCCGTCACATGTGTGAATGTATATTGTCAGCTGTGTTGAGAGGTAAGTTACATGGAGCACTAGAGATTTTCCCTAAGCAAATCTAATTTCTTTTAAAAAATCCAGAATTAGACACAACTTACCAGAGTGTTTCACAATACAGATAGAAATGAGACATGCTGTTGCAAAAAGTAAAATTTCTGTTAATGAAATCTGTAAACAGCTAGTGCTGAGAGGTCACTATGTGAAAAAGATTTCACCAGTGTCACAAAGGTCATGCCAATATTTGCTGGGGCCATGTCCAAGTCCAGACGGCCCTCTTCATAACCACATGGCATATTAAAGAACAGAGTATATCATTTAAAATTCATTCAAGATAGAATTTAATTATATGAATCAAAGTAGGCTCAACTGGAATGAAAAAAATATTTATTAAGCAATATGGAAATCAGTTTGTAATAATCACACTGCAAATTAACTTCAGTATGTATTTGTTGTTTTTCGAAAGATGATAAAATGATTAACGTATTTGCCTAGCCTTGAGCTGTATATGTTCACTTTGGACAAATGAATGAATGAAATTTTTAAAATCAGAATCCTATTTTGAGTCGTCCACCTGGAAGATGCATGGTGCGACAGCCGCCTCTGCAGGCCGGTCTTGTAAGAGCAGTTTCACCCTTTTTATTTTCATTCTGAGTTTTCTCAGTGCCTCCCTTTGGGGCTTCCTCCTTGCTTATGTCATGTCCAAGGCTGAATGTTCCAGCAAAAAAAAAAAAACAAAACAAATGGTTTCAAAGTCTTCTGTATTCAATCCAATTCTCCATGTTTCCCTAATAATTGTGCAGTCTAGCTAACGCACTGCATAACACCTGTGGATTCTAATGGACTTCGGTGCAAACACAAGTGGTTGATCTCATTAAAGCTCTTTAACGAGGGATAATCTGCAGCAGCCATTTACACCACATTCACATGTACTCACACATTCCTGTAACATGCTGAACAAAAACTGCTCTTGGCTGAAGTGAGAAATCTGAATCTGAAAGGCTAGAAACAAATTATTTCCAAACATGTTCATCAGAGGTGACATTTGACTACAGGCTCTCCCTTTGGATGTTATTGAGTAGTCACGATAAAAAGTATTAACAGAAACAATCTCTGCAGTTTTATAGGGAGATTTTAGTAAAGAAAGTTAGCTCCTACGCATTAAAAAGAGAAAGAGCTATTGTTTTGTAAACAATATATTTGGGGGGCAAAAGGCTTCCATATAATTTCTTACTACTTCTAAAAGGGATCATTTTGGAATCCCTCAGAAGTAATCTTAAACATCAAGAGGATACAAGCTTGTACTAAGGTCGGGAATCTTTCATATATATGGTTATTTAAGCTCCATTTGAATATTTCCACTGACAAAACAAACTCACTTCTCCAAGAAGCTGTTCACCATTTCAGTTAGCATTGAGCCTCGGCGACATCAAGTTCTCCCACTGAACCAAAATCTCCTGCCAGCCATTTTTTCTGGTTCTACCTTCAGAGCAACAGAAACCCACCCTGTAGACGTCCTGAGGTTACAGCTCTTCATTACAGGAGGATAGTTCTACCTTAAAGTCTTCCCCTCTATACCCTAACCTCCAGTCCCACAGAATACCATTAATGATTAGTGGAAATTTTCTGCCTTATTTTGACCTTTTGAAACTGTGACAATATCCAACTTTGCAAACTAGTCAATAAATTCCAGGAAGTATGCTAGGTTTGCAGGTTCTCAGCTACAGCAGAGCTTTGCTGCAAGTGGCTTTTTCTACTCCACTGATCATCAGCTTTCTCAGTCCTGCTGCTTTCCAAGATAACGTGCGATCCCAACATATGGGCTCTTCTGCGTGAGTGTGATGGTATTTGAGTTGGTCCTTTATTACAAAGGGCTGCTTAGGAATGTCTTTGTCCTTAATTCTGCCTCTTCTCATCTCAGCGTTATACTTTGAGTTGTCCATCTGAAAGACACAAGGTACAACAGCTTCCTCTACAGGGAGTTGTCACCGGTAAATCTAACAAATCCTACAGAGAATCTTTTTAAAAAGAAGGAAAAAAAATTCTCTAGCCTATATCCAACCACCACCATCCTTCAAACCATAAAACAAACATTTCTACCCTCGTTTATGTACAGCCACTCTCCCACAGAACTGTAAGGGAAGGGAGGGCACTTGGAGTGTTAAAAGGCATGACAGCAATTGCCATCACCTGAGATGGATTTCCTACTATTTAAAGCCAGGTGATAAGTCACTAGAAGTTAAAACCACTTATCTCAGAACAGAAACTGAGCCATTTATATACTTTTCACATTTTTTTGAAAGATAGAGCATTATAAAATGTTGGAAGATTTCCTAGACTTATTTGCATAAATGACATATCAGGGAAGAAGAACACTGGCTACCTTCCATGTGTCCACCCCGCTGCACATGTGAAAGGCGTGATGAACAAGTGGGTCTCACGAACAATAGAAAGCTCATCCCCTCCTGAGCAAACTAGCTCTTCTCAATCTCTTGAGTGGACTGAAGAGTGGGTTCTGTGATTTTTCTTTTCACTCTCAAATAAAAGGTCCTCTGGTCCCCTTGAACCTCACAATAACCACCTCATAACAGTCATGGGAATATCTGCTTGTGCTCAATAATCAAAATTTTGTAAATTCGCTTAAAGGTGAAGCTATTCCCCAAGATCAGGCCTGTGTCAATCCTGTTGCCTGTGGTGCAAAAGGGAGACAGGTCTACCTTCCTCCCTTTTTCTCTGCTGCTCTCCTCTTCCCCCTACTCCGACTCCCTGGGCTGTTTTTATTTCCTCAAACACAGGGAAGAAGAAGCCAGCAGGAGAGGTAAGCAGCAAGAAAAACTAACTCAGTGGGCATCTTAGTGAGCTAGTGTTGTTTCCTCTGCTTATGGGAGATGTCCAATGTTCACATTTTCTTTGTGGCTTCTTTGGAGTTTGTGGGGATCTCTTTCTCATCATCCCTGGGGATCTCTTACATCCAGCTGGTACTTTAAAATTTCCCCTTGGCCCTCTGATTTTCAAACTGCCTTCCTCTGCACAAAGGTATCCCACTGTTGGAGGCCCACTGCCCACTAGGTAGCTCTTTGGTGGGGGGTGCATTTCAGACAATTCCAGGCCCGCTTGCTCCCCTGTTTGATCTATATCAGGTCCACAAGCCACAGCACAGCTTCCCACTCACAGCCCTTTGCTTTGGTGGCCCAGGCCACCGAATCAGCCCCCTAACCCTTCAGCTTTCTCTAGTCTGAACCAGACACCTGTCCATTGAACTCCACACCCCAAGGGTCGCCTATCAAGTCTGAGTGTTTTCTTTGAAGTCCCTTTGACTACACTTGAAATGAGGGGAAGCACTCATCCAAACCCACCATAATACCAGTTTTTTCAAAAAAAAAAATATTTTGCCTAATTTTCATCTTTTTCCACAGCTGAATTCCTAGCTTCCATGAGTCTGGAGGTTGGTGATAGAGCTACTCTCACACACTCGCTCTCAGGTCCTGCATTAGTGGGGCTAGCTCTTCACTCTGGAATGTAGAAGTACTCTCCACTTGTTTTTTGGTCTTGTTTCTTTTGAGGCCTTAGGTGAATCCAAGATAAAGGAGGAAGGGACAAAATGTCCCATTTTAGCATTAATATAAAGATGGGACCTAAAAGAATGATTGTCATATCAATAGGTTCTGACTCACTAGTTGGCATAGATCATTTGACTTATTTCCTTTCAGTATTAGTTCACTTTTTTTTCTACTGTCCATTAAAATTTATAGTATGCCATACAATTCTGATCCATTTTTATAAAACAACTAGAAAGGCACTAAACAATGAAATTGCATATAGAAAATGCTAGTCTCACCATAGATAAGTCATGTGAAGAATCCCTTTATATATATGCATTTAATGCAACATCCATTAAAAGGGAATATATTTTCAATGTTTTTTTCATTCTTAGGCCGAAATTATGAGAAGGACAAAGTTTGCAAGGAACTCAACAATCTCGGAAAAGATGACTTCACATCTTTGTAAGTATGAGGTGGTCACTCACCTTCTTGATACTTGACCTTGAATGAAACTGCATGTAAGGTCATTTCAATTCAGCATGAAGGGCTGAACTTATTTCTGCTAAGATTAACAGGATGGAGCCCAGGGTCAATATAGGCAAGGAAGTCAGGCAAATGGAGAACATCAAAGATTCCAGTTGAAGTATCATTACTATGGTCTAAGAATTTGTTACTGGTATGTTTATTAATGGGTTAAAAAAGAATAAGCATAGTTTGCTAAGGTAAATTAAAATGAAAATAGTACATGCTAGACTGGCAAACAAAGGCAATAGGTACAGAACAGGTTCATTTGGGGAAGCCTGAGAAAGGAAAGAACATGAGTATCATCTGATAGAACCCTCAAGTCCAACTTCTACTTTACAAGATCAATTTACCTAGAACAAAAACTAAAAGGCAACTTCATTCATCAAGAAATATGTGCACTATTCCTTTAAAAAAAAACTGGACAGCCCTGGCCATTTTGGCTCAGCAGTCAGAGCGTCTGTCCATGGACCCAGGTTCGATTCTCAGTCAAGGGTGTGTACTTGGGTTGCGGGTTTGATCCGCTGCCCCACTTGGGGTAGTGTGGGAGACAACCAATCGATGTGTCTCTCTCAAACCAATGTTTCTTTCTTTCTTTCTTTCTTTCTTTCTTTCTTCCTTCCTTTCTTTCTTTCTTTCTTTCTTTCTTTCTCTCTCTCTCTCTCTCTCTCTCTCTCTCTCTCTCTCTCTCTCTCTCTCTCTCCCCCTCCCTCCCTCCCTCCCTCCCTCCTTCCCTTCCACTCTAAAAATCAGTGGAGGGATATCTTCCAGGTAAGGATTAACAACAACAACAAAAAATGGACAGATTTTAAATTTTAACATGTGCAAATGTGAAACAAAATTAATTCTAATTAGTGTACTGATTTTATTTTTCCGCTCAGATCAATGGTCCTATACAGCAGAAAATTTCCCAGTGGAACATTTGAACAGGTCAGTCATCTTGTGAAGGAAGTTGTCTCCTTGACAGAAGCCTGCTGTGCGGAAGGGGCCGACCCTGGCTGCTATGATGACAGGGTAGGTTTCCGTGGCCTGGCCATGTCTATGGTAGCCTACAGAAGCTTGAAGCCAAGATAGGCCTTTATGCCATCTTAGGGAAATCCTAGTCAGAAACTCCACCGACTCCAATTTTGGGGGAAGTGCGAAGCCTATTATCCTAGAGCCCAGATTTATTCTAGCATAATAAAGCAACCTTGCCCATCAGTCCTACAGGTTCAAATGAGAAAACTGGGGCATATACTGACTCAGGAAACAATTCCAATAGGTTCTGGGTATCTTAAAAGTCTATGGTCAATGGGGAGAAGCATGGAAGGACATCTGTAATACTTCAACAATGAAGATAAACTTCAATCAATCAATAAAGTGAACTGACTGCAACCTGAAGAGAAAAAAAAAGTACACATACCTTTATCATGCCAAGCCTGGTAGTGACTGACCCAGAGCAATTTACTGATGGCCTCAAATTAATTGCCCCATATACATAAACCACCAGGTTTGGGGTTTTCTCCCCTGAGGTATATATGCAGAAATTAAAACGCTGAAATGACAGGGTTCAAAATACAGACACTAGCTGAACAAAGGTGAAACCACATGTGTTTCTAACAATTTGCTAATGTAGTCACCAGGCCTGATGCAAATGGCATTTACATGCATCTTGATAAAGGCCTCCACAAGCAATGTCTCCCTGTTCAGACCTGCAGCAGTTGGTCTGCAGAAACAATGCTCCAAAGATCATTAGACTGTAACCTGTACAATGATTATTCTTACCGTTAATTGTTTCATCTGGCCCTTATCTACTTTCTAAGAATTTTATAGTCAATTTCTCCCATCACTAAATCCATAAACAACCATCATTTCATCCTGACCTTCTGAACCACCTTAAAATAAACAAGCATTGCCCTGGCCGGTTTGGCTCAGCAGTTAGAGTGTCCACCAGCAGACCAATGAACCGCAGGTTTGATTCCAGTCAAGGGCACGTACCTCGGTTGCAGTTCATCCCCATCCCGTCAATATTTCTCTCTCTCTCCCACTCTATCTGAAGATAAATAGAAAAATATCCTCAGATGAGGATTTAAATAAATAAATAAACTAGCATCAAACTACCAACCATGATCAGAACAACAAAACACGCTTTTATTTTATATATTTGCTAGCCATGCCTTGATCAGAGAGAAGCTGCCGGCTTGCAGAGACAGATCAGAAGGACAGAGATAGCAATGACAGCTTTTGCACACACCTTCCTGTTTCCCCCGCTTCTTCAAAGCATTTTTTAAAATGTGCTGATGCTTTTTCTTTTTCCATTTCTTATTTGAAAGGAAGTTATAAAAAAAAGAAGAAGAAAAAAAACAGGAAAGTTGACGGAGAGAGAAATGGAATGGAAGAGGAGATTCACTGAAAAGAGAGAGGATAAAAGAGAGTTCTTAAGAATTCCTAAGTTCTGAGAGTCTGATGGAAGTTCGATGTGGGAGAGGATGGGAGATGTTTACTTTTATATAACTCATTCATCATATTGTTTTCCTTCACTGATAGGAAATATCCTTAGAAGTTTTCCCTTGAAAAGATGATTAATAGGTAAAACAAGTATAAGGATTTCAAAGTACTTTTTCCCATGTAAATCCCAAAATAATTTTTTCCATGATGACTATTTCTGCTCTGCATTTTCATTCCTAATTCTCTCCAAAAAGAACATTTTGTGGCTACAATTGCTTTGGTGGTCCTCTTACCCTGGGCTTAGTCTGCCCACCTGTAAGTATATCAGTGTTGAGGCAGTAGATAAAGTTGTACCTGTGATTTTCAACCCATGCTACACATGCAAATAAAGCTTCAGGGCAAAAAACATATCTTAAGGCTTCATCTTTGACCTACTGGTTCAGAATGTCTGTGTTGTGCATCCCAGGTATTTCTTATTTTTACATATTTTATGAGAGATTTCAATGCAAAAGCCAGTTTAAAAACCACTGGGTAAGAGAGAGAATGCAAATCAATGTAGAAGACTAAAGCAGTTAACAATGAAGAGTTTGCTCCTATAATAAAGGGAGGGAAGAAGGGCAGGGGGAGGTCCACATTCTCTATGGGGTATTTGCAGCAAGAAATCAGGTAGGAGATCATATGAGAACTTTTTGAAATGACCTCCCTTATCCTCAGAGATGTTAATATCTCTGTGAAGAAACACTGGACTGGAGGATAAAGCTTTTAGTGGCTGCAATAAAACATAGTCTATTTATTAATGAAGGTTCTATTTTTCTCCTACTCTGAAGAAAATCATTTATTAACATAAATAAGACCCTGTTCTTGCTTGTAACTATGATTATGCAACTTGCCATGTTGACAAATCATCTCATGGAGCCTTTGGCATGGACAGCTTGTTATTAATGAGGATTTTTAAATTTAAGGCTAAAGATGTTACACTGAACGGAGAACTACAAGCCTGGAAACTTGCGTATATATGAGTTTGCTTGTTTTCCTTCTCTCTAGACGTCAGCATTGTCGGAAAAGTCCTGTGCAAATGACTCTCCATTCCCAATACACCCAGGCACTGCTGAGTGCTGTACCGAAGAGGGCCTGGAAAGAAAACTCTGTATGGCCTCCCTGAAGCACCAGCCACAAGAATTTCCTACCTATGTAGAGCCAAGTAACGATGAAATCTGTGAAGCATTCAGGAAAGATCCCAAGGAATTTGCTAACCAGTAAGTTGCTTTCATCAGAAGTAGAACTTTAAGGCATAAAATATCAGAAATGTATCTCATCTAACCCTACTCTATACAAACATCTCTTCTACTGCAACCTGGACAACGAGAACTTGACTTTCATCCAAGACAGCCCATTTCTGTCACTGTCAACTATTATAAATGCCCTTCTCAGACAAAAATAAAAATCAGCTTTCCTAAACTCCCATCCATTTGGTCCTATCTAGTATTCGCAGGATTACTTGCATCCACAGTCTTCGTGACAGATTTCCAAATATTTCACAGCAGCAATAGTGTTTCACCTAAAGCTAGTGACCTTTGCATACTCCATCTGATATACTTTTATTGCTGTGCACATTTTTAATACTTTATCTCTTATGCTTTCGTGGAAATTAACAGCTTTTTTCTTCACATTCCAAGAAACAGTTGTGAATAGCATGCATGTTGCCTACATAAGTGAACATGTTTCTTTGACTCTCTTGTTGTTTGACATTCATTAGAAGCCAGATTATGTAGAGATTCTTTAAATTAGTCTTAGAAAATCATAAAAATGGGGAAAATCAATTATAATAGAAAAATATATATACAAAAAATATATATGTGTGTGTGTGTGTATAAATTCAAAAGCAATGGCATTCAAATGGGCTTTGAAAGTATAAAATCAAGGTCACAATTTTATAAAAATTGATTGGTTTGTCCATCCCTGTAAATTTTCAGAGAGGATTTTGCCCAAGATTTCAGAGTCTCTTTTAGGTCCACAGGGGCTTATGCTCCTAAAAGTTAAAAAATATTTGAATAAATAAGTAAACCTACACAGAGCAGCTGTCTAGAATAGTAAACAGAGATAGATAATGAAAAGTAAATCCATAATTACCTTTGTTTTAATTCATCCAATTAACTTTAATAAGCATCTACCATGGGCCATGCACCTGTAGACACTAAGTGAATAAACGGACAAGCAATCCACATGGAAATTTAGGAAAGAACCTATTTTTGTTTAATGAAACTATTGATTGAAAGTGACTGGTATTATAACCCTTTCTATAAATCCTTAGTGCCTTTTAGATATTAATACTATAACTTAACATGTGTCCCCTCTCCATGAAAATACTTATGAAAAAAAGATTTTTGTTCCCCACAAACGTTTTGACCAATGTTCTCTTCCCCCCACAGATTTATGTATGAGTATTCCATTAATTATGGACAAGCTCCTCTGTCACTTTTAGTCAGTTATACCAAGAGTTATCTCTCTATGGTAGGGTCCTGCTGTACCTCATCAAGCCCCACTGTATGCTTCTTGAAAGAGGTAGGTGTCATTTATTACATAGTTATGTTCTTTTTTGTTTCCTCTATTAATGCTGTTCCTTTTATAAAATGGTAGAAGTGCCCGGCCAGTGTGGCTCAGTGGTTGAGCATCGACCGAAGCACTGGGAGGTCACCCATTCAATTCCTCGTCAGGACACATGCCCAGATTGTATGCTAAAGCCCCAGCAGGGGGACATGCAGGAGGCGGCCAGTCGATGTTTTCTCTTATCGATGTTTCTATCTCTCTCTCCCTCTCCCTTCCTCTCTCTCTAAAATCAATAAAGAAAAAAATATATATATAAATAAAATAAAATAGTAGAAGTTCAGATTCTGGAATCAGTAAAAGTTTCTAATAGGACTCTTTTGCATTTTGTTAATTGGAAAAACAAACATGCCATCACCTCTGGGAAAGAAATATCAGTAAGTTTCTTTGGTCAGAATTCAGTTTTGTAGTCATAAAAAATAAAAATTAAAGAAAAGGGTCATGATATTCATAGTCTCTTTTTTCATTCCTGCACACTATTTTCAAGGGATCTTAACCACCTAATGAGATTCTCTCATTTATTTTCTAGAGACACCAGATTAAACATTTATCGCTTCTCACCACTATGTCAAATAGAATCTGTTCACAATACGTCATTTATGGGAAGGAGAAATCAAGGGTCAGGTAAATATTAAGCATCAGTATGTTTAGCTGTTTGATTCTGCACTATCTATCCACAATATTAGGATTTTCTAAGAGCGTTTGTGTTAGGAGATACAAACTCTAGCCTTACGCTCCAATAATCCTCAAAAGTATGCCCAGTTCTTTTTTCTACACAGAATATGAACAACAAGAAACAAGGTTATAGCCCTGGTCTCTTTGGCTCAGCGGTTTGAGCATCGGCCCTCAGACCAAAGAGTCTTGAGTTCGATTCCAGTCAAGGGCATGTACCTTGGTTGTGGTTCAGTCCCTAGCCCTGGTTGGGGTCATGCGGGAGGCAACCAATCAATGTGTCTCTCTCACATTGATGTTTCTCTCTCCCTCTCTCCTCCCCTCCCCATTCTATCTGAAGATAAATGGAAAAATATCCTCGGGTGAGGATTAAAAACATTTAAAAAAAGAAACAAGGTTATGTTGTAAAATATGAGATTTGTTCTTAATCAATATTTTCCATATACTCATACGGGAAAACTGGGAGACCACTAGAAATTATTTCCTCAATGTTCATATTAGCATATCTCACAAATACAAAAGCAAAACAAATTGTTTTCTTTATCACTTGCTATTTGCTTTGCCCATTTTTGTCTTAGGATAAGACGTCTTAGATTCTTATTTGTTATATGAAGCTTTGTGCTATATAATAAGTTATCTCTTAAGCTTTGTGAATTTATGCTAATTACTTAGCTACTTTACTTGTAACTTTCACTTTGATTTTTGTATAGTTGCTGTTAACTCCATATTTTAATTTTGACATTTTCTATGTTTGTACTTCTCTCATATCTCCTCAGACATCAAGATTTGCCAGCTTTATCTTATCTTTGCAGCATTTACAGTCTCTTTTATTCCTTCTACTCTGATCCACAAATGTTTTTTTATCACTGGGAATAAAAGACTTTATTTTGTGTTGGCCCGAGACCCTAAGCTTCCCCAGTGGGAATAGAAACTACTTTCATTAGTCCTTTAAAAATAATTTTCCATTAGAACTACTCAAATACTAAATGGCATTTTCTCTAGACCTTCAATTTAGTTTTCCTTTTGCATTAAGATAGTGTAGTTGGCAAGTAGATCATAGGAATTTATAATATAAAAGTACCTATAAGATATATCTATCATAATCATTAATTTATACTTGCATTAAAGTCTAGGAAATTACCCAAAGGCAATAGCATTGAATGTGAACAAAGATTTAGCTACAAATATTGCTATCCCTTTTTTTTTTAATGTGAAAAAAACAGAGACTTTCTAAATGTCCCTAGACTAGAGAGCATACTTAAATCAGTTATGGTATAGCCATCTGAGAGAAGGCCAAACAGTTTGTTGTAGTTATAATGTAAAAGAATATTGATAAAAACTATAAATTGTTACTAAAAGAAATTGAAGAAACAAAATAAATAGGAAGACATTCCATGCTCATATATTTGAAGAATTAATATTGTTAAAAATGTTTATACTATCCAAAGCAATCTACAGATTCAGTACAATTCCTATCAATATCTCAATTGCACTTTCTTGGGGGGCAGAAATAGAAAAAAAAAAAAAAAGACATCCTAAATTCAAATGGAATCTCAAGAGACTCAATATAGCCAAAACAATCTTAAAAAGGTAGAACAAATTTGGAGGCCTAATAATTACTGATTTCAAAACACTACAAAGCAACAATAATCAAGATGCAGTGGTACTAGTATAAAAAGATATATAAACCAATGGAACAGAATGGAGAGCTCAGAAACAAACCCTTATATATTTTGACAAATGATTTTTGACAAGGGAACCAAGACTATACATAGAAAAAGGACAGTCTCTTCAAAGAGTGCTGGGAAAATTGGGTATCTTACTTGCAAAAAAATGAAGTTGAACCCTTACCTTATGCCATATATTAAACTCAACTTAAAATGGTTTAAAAACCTAAACATAAGACCCAAAACTATAAAACTCCTAGAAGAAAGCATAGGGGGAAACTTCAGGACATTGGATTTGGCAATGATTAATTGGAATTAACTCCAAAGCATAGACAACAAAAGCAAAAATAAACAAATGGGATTACATCAAACTTAAACTTCTTAGCACTAAAGAGAACAATCAGCATAGTGAAAAGCCAGTCTACGGAATGGGAGAAAATATTTGCAAATTATATATTTAATAAGGGTTTAATATTCAGTATACATAAGAAATTGCTACAACTCAGCAACAAAAATACCAAATAACCTGATGAAAAATAATCAAATAGAGAATTCTCCAAAGGAGATATAAAAGTGGCCAACTAACATATGGGAAGCTCCTCAACATCACTAATCATAGGAGAAACACAAATCAAAGTCACAATGCCACTTCATACCCATTAGGATCACCACTACCAAAAGAACAGAAAATAACAAGTGTCAGTGAGAATATGGAGAAATTTAAATGCTTGTGCACTGTTGGTAGAAATGCAAAATGGTGCAGTCATTATGGAAAACAATACAGTTTCCTCAAAAAATTAATAGAATTACCATATGATCCAGCATCCCAATTCTGCATACAAGATGGGACAAAAATAGGTTTACAGTTGTTTATATGGAAAATAATACAATAATTAAAAAATAATAATACAAGAATAAACTCTGTTTCGTGTACTCACCATTGTAAACCTACTTTTGCCCCAGCCTGTATATATTCCTAGGAATTCTAAGCAGGCTCTTAAGAGATACTTGCACATCCATCTTCATTGCAGCATTATTCACAACTGCCAAGAGACGAAAGCAACCCACTGTCCATTGACAGGTGAATGGATAAGGAATGTGGTATATACATACAGTGGAATAATATGCTACCTTAAAAAATTCTGTTACATGCCACAACATGGATAAACCTTGAGGACATTATGGGAAGCAAAATAAGCAGTCACAAAAGGACAAATACTGTATGATTCCAGTCATATGGAGTACCTAAATTTGTCAAAATCATAAAAACAGAACGTAAAAACATGGTTGCCAAGGGAGGGGGGCTGGAATCAGTATTGAATGGACATAGTTTCAGTTTTACAAGACACAAAAAGTCTAGAGATCTGTTATAACAACGTGAATTTACTTAACATTACTGAACTGTACACTTAAAAACGGTAAATTCAATGCTATGTGCTTTTTTTACCACAATTAAGAATGTTTAATGAGCCCGGCCGGTGTGGCTCAGTGGTTGAGCATTGACCCATGCACCAAGAGGTCACCGGTTCAATTCCTGGTCAGGGCAGATGCCCAGGTTGTGGGCCCGATCCCCAGTGGGAGGCATGCAGGAGGTGGCCAATCGATGTTCTCTCTCATCGATGTTTCTAGCTCTCCCTCTCCCTTCCTCTCTCTCTAAAAATCAATAAAGAAAAAAAAAAGAATGTTTAATGATACAGAACATATTCCTGATACATTAAGTGAAAAGATAAATTTATCAATAGTATAGCATAGTCCCTTAGAAAATACTTAATATCCTGCAAATCTTATAAAATACTTAAGGGTTTCATGCCAAAACATCAACATGTATTAATTCTGTGGTTTAGGGCTATAGATCTTCATTACTTACTTTATTTGTACTGTAGTTTATAAGTGAATTTATAAAAACATTTAAGAAGACTGTGAGAGGCCCCCAAAATACCACATTGGCCTTATGAATAGAGAGAAGTTAGTGCTTTCTTTTTTTTTAATTTTTTTTTAATTAATTTGTTTTTGTTACAGATGTTTCTCCTTTCCCCCCTATTGACACCCTCTTCCCCATCCCCCTCGCCCCATCCCCAGCTTTGTTGTCTATGTCCATTGGTCATGCATACATGCATATAAGTTCTGTGGTTTATCTCTTCCCCCCAAACACCCCCTTCTCTGAGGTTTGTCAGTCTGTACCCCACCTCTATGTCTCTGGGTCAATTTTGTTCATCAATTTGTTTAGTTCATTATATTCAACAAATAAGTGAGATCATGTGATATTTGTCTTTCTCTGCTTGGCTTGTTTCACTTAGCATAATACTCTCCAGGTCCCTCCATGTCATCTCAAAGGATAACAGATCTTTCTTTCTTACAGCTGCATAGTATTCCATTGTGTACATGTACCACAGCTTTTTTATCCACTCATCTACTGATGGACACTTGGGTTGTTTCCAGATCTTAGCTATTGTAAATAGTGCTGCTTTGAACACAGGGATACATATATTCTTTCTGATTGGTGTTTCAGGCTTCTTAGGGTATATTCCTAGAAGTGGGATCACTGGGTCAAATGGCACTAATCATCAGAGAGATGCAAATTAAAACAACTATGAGGTATCACCTCACACCTGTCAGAATGGCCGCCATCAACAAATCATCAAACAACAAGTGTTGGCGAGGGTGTGGAGAAAAGGGGACTTTAGTATGCTGCTGGTGGGAATGCTGACTGGTGCAGCCACTATGGAAAACACTATGGTGTTACCTCAAAAAGTTAGTGCTTTCTTTATTGCCATTTTATTGTTTTGGTTTTTTTTTAATCCTCACCCAAGGACATGATACGTTTTCATTGATTTTAGAGATAGAGGAAGGAAGAGAGAGAAACATCAATGTGAAAGAGAACATCAATTGATTGCCTCCCATATGCACCCCAACCAACAGGGATTGAACCCACAACCTTTTGGTATACAGGAAGCAGTTCCAACCAGCTGAGCCACCCCACCAGGGCTTTACTGCCATTTTAAAGGCATCCTTCAACTATGTAGATCTGGCCAAAAGAGAAACTGCATGTCAGTACTGAAAACTTAGAAGGACTCATTGGGAATGACTGTTGAGTAGTAGCTTCAACACATAGGATCCCTTGCAGAGCAGATGTGCTCCACGCAGCTGTTGAGGACAAGAGTTGAAACTATGATATTATTTCTCTAATATGTGTGTTCATAATGAAACCAAGGAAACTGAGATTTGGAGTAAGATAACAAATGCTTTTCTAATTGTTTAGTCATCTCATAAAATTAGCCCAAAAGGCACCTACAGCTGATCTGGAGAATGTTTTGCCACTAGCTGAAGATGTTACCGCCATCCTCTCCAAGTGCTGTGAGTCTACCTCTGAGGACTGCATGGCCAAGGAGGTAAGGGAATCCCCACCATCAGCATCATGACCGTCACCATCACCATCACCATCATCATCTTGTGCCACACACTGAGTGGCAAGCACTCATCTAAGCTGCTTTTTACATGCATCATCTCAATGATCCCCACACGTACCCTATGAAACTTAAATACCTTAATTCCATTTTAAAGATGAGGAATATTAGCAAGGATCAATAATTAAAGTCACACAACTAGTAAGTAGCAAGTCCACACATAAAGACAAGATTATCTGATTCCCAAGAATTTAGTGCACCTGCAGAGCCCAGTACAGTATCCACTGGCTGTATATGATAATTTAAGTTTATTAAAATTAATCTAATAAAATGTAAACTTCAGTTCTTCAGTTACACTAGCCCCATTTCAAATGCTCACTAGTATTAGACAGTACAGATACAGATCATTTTCTTCATCATGGAGTAAAGTTCTGTTAGACAATCTGTAACCATTATACTATTAGAAATCACAATTGTCCTTATTATACCTGTCATAACTTGATGGTCATTTAAGTTTTTCCACCATTTTTATTTACACAATACTTTCAAGTAGGTACAAATTTGAACAGTTACTTTAGAGAAACGTCACTCTCCAAGTCTGTTGCCCTCTTTAGGAATAGTAACATTGTGCTGCCTGGTCTCTTTCCATTAAAAATACCTATGTTAATAGATGTTTTTCTATACCTGACTTGTAATGGCTAGTATGTCTCTGTCTCTCTCTCTCTCTCTCTCTCTCTCTCTCTCTCTCTCTCTCTCTGTCTGTATCTCTGTCTCTATCTCTATCTATAATTACATTGATCTCCTAGATATACCTTATTTTATTTAACCAGTCCCTATTATTGGTTTTGGGTGTTTGAGTTTTTGTATTTTAAGTAATGCTGTCCTTAAGAGCCTTATAGCTAAATCTTCTCTTCACCATAATGGAGAAATTATTAGAAATCAAATTGTACATTTTAAGGCTTTTAGTACATGATGACAAATTGCCCTCCAAAAATATTATACCAATTTACTTTCTAAGAGCATTCCCACTGACTTTTTTATACACCATGCCAGGGCTAGTAAGCCTATGTAAACCTTCCTTATTTTCAAGTGGACCTACAAGAAAACTAATGATGCATAGAATCACAATTGCTTTTGTAGCTGCCTGAACACACAGTAAAAATCTGTGACAACTTATCCACAAAGAATGATAAGTTTAAGGACTGTTGTCAAGAAAAAACCCCCATGGACATTTTTATGTGTGCATACTTCACACCAGCTGCTCAGTCACCAGGGCTGCCAGAAGTTGAGTTGCCCTCAAGTAAAGATGTGTGTGGCAAAGGAAACACCAAAGCCACGGACAGGTAAGTAGAGCTGATCTAATTATTTTCTTGACAGTACTGATATTCACTAGCATGAAATGACAAAGAAGCCAGATGGGGAAGAGATGGTAAACTTTTACCTGGCTTCACTAAGGACAGAATGAAGACAAAGACACCACGAATTGCATACACTGTGAATAGTATACAGTCGGCCCTCGTTTATCGCGGCTAATCAGTTCCAGACTCTACAGCAATAAATGAATTCCCGGGAAGTAGGATTCTTTATTTATATACAGTTGTCCCACGCCACTTCGTGCTTGACTTTCGCGGCTTCACTCTGTCGCGGTTTTTTCAAATATAGTATAGCGAAAGTCAAAGCGTGAAGTGGCGAGGGACAACTGTATGCATATTCACGGCATAAATTTATTTCACAAGTAGGGTGAATTAACAGGTTAGAAAATCATTTATCAATGAGAATATTGTTTTTAATCCTAAACCTCTCCACCTGGATTCAGTTTTAGCTAAATCTTTTGTTTTTAATTACAGATGCAGAAATCAGGTGCTCTGCCTTTGTAATAGACATCAAATTTCAAAACATGACATGTATCCACAAGTACACCCCTGGATGTTAAAGTACCTTATCTTCTTCCCTCTCGTGCCAGGTATATATTTGAACTAAGTAGGAGGACCAATGTTCCAGAAGTATTTCTCAGTAAAATACTTGATCCAACCCTGAAAAGCCTTCAAGAATGCTGTGACTCTGAAGATCCTACTGCCTGTTTTCATGCAAAGGTACAATTGCTAGGTTGCTTCATCAACAGTGCCTCCCAGAACAGTGTTAAGATAAATAGTTGTATGTGATTATTATTTTCTTACAGGTCCCTGAACTGAAGAAGGAGCTATCTTCGTTCATCGACAAGGGACGCGAACTATGTGCAGATTATTCAGAAAACACATTTACTGAGTACAAGAAAAAGTAAGGGACCAGTTCCAGCTCTGTCCTCCAAATTTGTCACTTATTCGCCTGGCATTGTGCTTTGAAAGCATAGTTAAAGACAAGATGGGCTACGTGAGCAGTAAAAAGAGGACATTCAACTAAAAGAGTTTAAAAAAGTAGAATCTATTATCTGTGTAAGAAACAGTTATTTTCTGGGAGGAAAATGTTATGTACATCAGGTTAGAACACAGCCCAAAAATATATAAATTACAAAATCTGTAGTGACTTGATTAAGAAAACAAAATTAGTCCGCAGTTTACCAACGTTTTTGCCCTAAATTAATCGGTAGATGTTGCTATTTGTAATTAAGAAACTATGAAACGGCTGGAAAATGTTATCTAACTTAAGAGCACATTGTCTGAGAAGAGGACACAAACTTTCTTTTTTTTTTATTTATTAATTTATTTTTGTTACAGATGTTTCTCCTTTTTTCTCCATTTACACCCTCCTCCCCGACCTTCCACCCCTTCCCCAGCTTTGTTGTCCATGTCCATCAGTTATGCATACATGCGTATAAGTTCTGTGGTTTATCTCTTCCCTCCCCCCACCCCCTCTTCTGAGGGTTGTCAGTCTGTACCCTACTTTCACATCTCTGGGTCTACCCTGTTGCACAAACTTTCAATTAAGTATGCATTCTCTAGAAATTATAAATACAAATGTTAACTGATCGTCCATGATGTTGTACCATAGTCCTTTTTCTCAATTAAGAGAAGGCATTTCTTTACAAATAGGTGTTAACATTAAAATAAGGAACCATAATAATGAAAGCCTTTTTACTGGGTTCCTGGAAAACGTCTCTGTTGAGAAGACCATGTTATTCTCAATTTCATTAAGTAGATTTCTTAGATCTATTTCAAATCATCTCGAACAACACAGGCCTCAAGTAAGCACAAATAAACCTCCACAAAAAAAAACCTTTTTAAAGAATTCCCAAAGTTGGACACCTCCTTCAGGGACCCCATGGAATCAACCTGAGCAAAGCTGTAAAAGAAAGTGAAAAACCGTGAAAGCCTTAGGTTCAAAATTGTTTTAACAGTTGCCAGAACATTATACAATTAATAGAATAAGATGAAGGTAGTAGAGAATAATGTTAAACAAACAATGAAAGATTAAGTCCTTTTCCAACAGTTTTGAACTCTGAGTTTGCCTGGGGAAACTGACTGATAATTTGTATAATGTGTATTCCAGATGAACAAGTAGTAGAATTGGCACTTAAGGTTATGAAATTAGAGAAGAATGAGGCTATTCAGCCTGATTATTTGAAACCCCACCCCCTCCTTTTTTCTCCCCTCCTCTACATTCCTTCTGGTCTCACTTGCCTCTCCTTCCAGCTGGAACTGACTCGTTTCAATAATGCTTTTAGGAGCAAACTGGTCCCCCTGACCCTCTTATCCCTTCCCAGCATCCACCTTGCCAGCTCCAACTCTAGACAAATTTGGGTCTCTTCCATCTCCCACTGTCTATTAGTAGGCTGGCAAGTATTCTTGGAGAAAGTCATGAAACCAGGCTGAGCTGTCCACCATGAGGGTAGAGAGTCACCAAGATCGTAGACAGTTCAAACTGGGAAAGAATCGAGAGAAGTCAAGTCCTCACACCACCTTGACAGTGAGATGGAGAGCTGGTTAGCAGTGGAGCTAAAAACAAGAGCCAAAGGTCCCTGACCTTGTTTCAGCATTTTCCAGCATAGTTGAGTAGGAAAACTGAGAGGGAAATTGTACAAAATCTGAGAGAAGAAAAAAGGCATTACAGTGGCTTGAATTTCTACAAGGGAAATATCCTTTAAGGTGCTTGAAACTTAGAACTGGAGAGAAGATAAAAGGTTAAAGAAAGAAGGGGGGGCAGGAAGAGATAAACCAAAGACAGTATGTGCGCATGTGCAAAACCCATGGACACAGATAACAGTGAGGTCAGGGACGCGAGCAGGGAGGAGGGTGTCTATGAGGGGGGAAAAGGAGGAAATCTATAATACTTACAACAATAAAGATATAAAATAAAATGAGAAAATAAAACTTCTTAAAAATCGTCTTTCAGACTGGCAGAGCGCTTGAGAGCGGCACTGCCGGACGCCCCGGCCGCGGAGCTGGAAGAGCTGGTGGACAAGCGCGCGGACTTCGCCTCCAAGTGCTGTTCCGTCAACTCCCCGCCCCTCTACTGTGACTCCCAGGTAAGAAGGCGCCGTCACCCATCATCACCCCACAGTATCTTAGAGACTCCTGCACGCAGATGTACTCATTTCTTTTTGTTATTGAAGTGCCATTATGTCTTTTCCTGGTGCTAAGATAACTTTGCTGTCTTTACAATGAAAGCAAAAAAACAGAAAGACTGTTTTCATGCTATGCTTATTTAAAAGCAAATTGAGAGTTAGGAGATTTTAAAATTTTAAAGAAAAAGAATGCGAATACAGGCAGCAAAGGACAGTGCAGTGTTTTTCAAACTGTAGGTTATAACCTATTAACAGCTTTTTTAAAAGAAAGAAGAGAAAAAAAGAAGACAGTAGAAATATTAGTACATCTAACAGAGTGTGGTTAAATAGTTCATGCAAATTTTATTTCATATATATGTATATGCATATGTGTGTATATAGGTAGCAGTAGGTGGACTGATTTTAAAAAGATGCTTTAAGGAAAAAAATGGATCATATGTCTTTTATCTTAATTATAAAAAGTATTTAATTTAATTTTTAAATTAAATTTATTGGGGTGACACTGGTTAATAAGATCACATAGGTTTCAAGTGTACATTTCTATGGTACATGAGGGACCCTGTATATTGCACTGTATGCCCACCACTCAAAGTCAAATCATCTTCCATCACCATATAGTTGATTCCCTTTACCCTTTAATTTTGTTTTAATGTAACACCAGAAAAAGAAATGCAACTTAATTACTAAAGGTCACACAAATATTTCTTTACTGTAAGAGTTATTTTTGCCCTGGCCATTTTGGCTCAGCAGTTAGAGCATCTGCCCTCGGATCAAAGAGTAGTGGGTTCATTCCAGCCAAAGGCTCGTGCCTCAGTTGTGGTTCATACTGGCCCTGGCGGGGATTGTGCGGGAGGCAACCAATCGGTGTGTCTCTGTCTCTCTCTCCCTCTCCCTCTATCACTCCCACTCTATCTGAAGACAAATGAAAAAAGATTCTCTGGTGAGGATTAAAAAAAAAAGTTATTTTCTAAAAATTAAAAAATTATATTAATATTAAAATGTTGGAGTCATTTTTTATTACGTTTTTCTTTTAGACACTTTCAATCGGTTTCCAACTCTGAAAGATAAATAAATTTGAACACATATTTTTTAGTTTCCCTCCCCCACTACTAATTTGTTAGTTCTTGGGTTCATCTTTCTCTAAATATGATTCCTGTCCCTTCTAGCCCCCTAATCCTTCCCATTTCTGCCTCCCTCCATTCCTCTTTCTCCCTTAAATGTAGTTGCATAGTTGCCAGATCATTTATTTTTTACCCTGTGAAGCTCCAGCCAGACCTTTTGTTTTCTTTAATAGTAGGTGAATTACTGTACCCCTTTCACCTCGTGTGAGCTTATTATTTTTCTCCTATAAAACTAATGTGAGGCTGGTACTTGGGGTTCTATCTGTATGTAGACTGAAGTGTGAAGGAAGGGAGGTGAGCTCCGTTTCGGCTGTGTGGATCCATTGTTAGCAGACCTGATCTGTGCTTTCTCTAACATGTTGCTACATGCCTTACACTAGGATTTCCTCCACCAAGTCAGTTTCCATCCTGTTCCACGGAGAGATGTGTGCTAGCCTTTCCCATATACATTCAGCCCATTTGTTCACATCATCCATTTGGCCTGTAACTCTCCAGCAGTCAATTCAATTATTTAAAAGAGTCAAAAGATAAGTTCTTTATTTCACTATACTGCTAACTTAGAGATATTGGTGGCAATTCCACGAATGCTGGGGTCTCACCCATTCCATTTCTGGAGTATGGATGCAGGGGTGAGACCAACTCAATGCCATATCAAGGTGTGTTCTTCCTTTGCCTATTGCTTTCTGAAGGTCATGATGTTAAGTTGCATCCCTCCCCTCCTCTGGTGGCTGAGAGTTTTTGAGTGGGTTTTATTATTGTTTTGCTGTGTGTTGGAGAAGAACCATTTATGATACATTTTTACTCATTTTTTTTGCACATAAAATAATTTACCTGTAATGTAAAAGCAAATACCACTTAGGCTAATGATTTAATGCCAATTAGAAGCTTTCACTATACTTTAAAGAATGTTTCCCCCCACCCTGGCTGGTTTGGCTCAGCGGTTAGAGCGTCGGCCTGTGGTCTGGAGGGACCCGGGTTCGGTTCCCGCTAGGGGCATGTACCTCGGTTGCAGTTTGTCCCCGGCCCTGGTTGGTCGTATGGGAGGCAGCCACTCGATGTGTCCCTTTCACGTCGGTGTTTCTCTCTCTCTCTCTTCCTCTCTCTCCCTCCCACTCTGTCTGAACAAAAAATGGAAAAATGTCCTTGGGTGAGGATTAAAAAAAAAAAAAAAAAGAATGTTTCCCCCCAAGAAGTCATATGAATTTTTATTCATTTATTAAAACATGAAAGCAGTGAAGCCTGGTTTCACTTTATTGTTCTATTATTTTTTAATTCTTTTTCTCTATTTACTGTTCTATTTAGAGCACATTGAAAATATCCAGGAACCTAATTTTTAAAATCACAAAAGTGGGAAGAAGACTGTAAGATCATCCAGTATAATTTTTCACTTAGGAATTCCTTCCAGAGATTATTCAGCCTCCATTTCAATACTTAGACTCAATTTTCTCCTGGAGGTAGCCTATTTCACTGGCAGACAGCTTCACTTATGAGAATATTATTCTACAAATTAAGCCATTATATTCCCCTTCATAATTTCTTTTTTTCTTAATCAAAAAGTGTATTCTCTGTTCTCAATAGCAGCGTTTTTATACTTGAAGTGACGTTTTAAAAATTAGGCTGTGTAGCCCTGGCCAGTTTGGCTCAGCAGTTAGAGTGTCGGCCCGCGGACCAGAGAGTCACGGGTTCGGTTCCCACTAAGGGCATGTACCTTGGTTGCAGTTTGTCCCCGGCCCTGGTTGGGGTCATGTGGGTGGCAACCACTTGATGTGTCTCTCTCACATCCATGTTTCTCTCTCTCTCTTTCCCCCTCTCTCCCTCCCGCTCTATCTGAAGATAAATGCAAAAATGTCCTCGGGTGAGGATAAAAAATAAATAAATAAAAATTAGACTGTGTAGCCCTGGCCGGTTTGGCTCAGCAGTTAGAGCATTGGCCCATGGACCAGAGAGACCCGGGTTCGGTTCCTGCTAAGAGCACGTACCTTGGTTGCAGTTTGTCCCTGGCCCCGGCTGTGGGTGGCAACCAGTCAATGTGTCTCTCTCACATCGATGTTTCTCTCTCTCTCTCTTCCTTCCTCTCTCCCTCCCGCTCTATTTGAAGATAAATGCAAAAATGTCCTTGGGTGAGGATTAAAAAAAAAAAAATAGGCTGTGTAAAGTATTTTTTAAAGGCTTGAGCTTTGCACAACAGTTCTCTTAATATTTTAGTGAGGTTTTGTTTGTTTTGTTTTTCACTGGACAGTGTCTAACAGTCTTAATCAGTTTGACAAATTGAGCTACATCATCTTATTTTTCTTTATACCCTTAAGAGATTCTGATTTCTCTTCCAATTTCTTTATATACTCTCTAGTCCCAAACCTAATTGCTAATCTTGTTTGTAACAATTTATAAAGTCAGAATTCCAGATGAAATGAGTAAAATAGAATAAGTGCCCCATTCTTTAAATTCAGCTGAGAAATATATATTTAACTTTTATTAGAATTCAAACCATGCCCTGGCCGGTTTGGCTCAGCGGTTAGAGCATTGGCCTGCGGTCCAGAGAGACCCCGGTTCGGTTCCCGCTAAGGGCATGTACCTCAGTTGCAGTTTGTCCCTGGCCCCGGTTGGGGTCAGGTGGGTGGCAGCCAGTTGATGTGTCTCTCTCACATCGATGTTTCTCTCTCTCTCTTCCTCCCTCTCTCCCTCTTGCTAAAAAAAAAAAAAAAAAAAAAATTTAAACCAAATAAAATTCTAAACAAACAAACAAACAAAAAACCTGAAAGAGTCCTGGCCAGTTTGGCTCAGCAGTTAGAGCATCAGTCTTCAGACCGAAGGGTTCAATACCTGGTCAAGGGCATGTACCTGGGTTGCAGGTTCATCCCTGGCCTGGTCTGGGTCCTGTGTGAGGCAACCATTTCATGTGTCTCTCTCACGTGGATGGATGTCTCTCTCTCTCTCTCCCTCCCTCCCTTCCACTCTATCTTAAAAAAGAAAAAAATCAAGGAAAAATTTCCTCAGATGAGTATTAACAACAACAGAAACTGAAAGAGCTAGAGTGTTGGGATGTTTTAGTCATTATCGACATTAAAACATTTAGCATTAAACAATTAAATTGAGCAGTTCTTTCCTTTTCTACCAGTTTGCTTTTGATACTGTAACAGGTAAATTTAGGTTGCCTTATCCCAGAAAAATAAAATCATCTTACCAGCAGAAGTTGCTCTGAGGGACTAATTCAGTTATTGAAAAAAGGGGGGAATAGTCTAAATATATTTTTTTACATTCTGTCAAATATATCACTTTTGTGACTCTTCCACAGGCCTTGTTATCTCTGTCTAAATACAGTTTCCTTTTCTGACATCACACAAGACAAACAGCTTTATACACAAAATGCATGCTTCCTTCCTCCAAGCACAGCGCTTTCATTTCTTTGAGTTGCCTTTCAGTGTATTTTTTTTTCTTTATTGATTTGAGAGAGAGAGAGGAAGGGACAGGGAGAGAGAGACAGAAACATCAGTGAGAGAGAACATCGATTGCCCACCTCCTGCATGCCCCCCCACCCCGGGATTTGGCCCACAACCTGGGCATGTGCCCTGACCAGGAATTGAACCGGCGACCTCTTGGTGCATGGGTCAATGCTCAACCCCTGAGCCACAGTGTATTTTTCATTATAACATATTGCCATTTAAAAACTATTTTCAACTGTAATGACGAGAAGGCAAATTTTTAACTTTCTATTTTCTTGCTTGATTAACCAGCAAATGAATGGCAGTGGTGTGGCCGCGTGGCCAATCTCTCAGTAATTGCTAGAGAAGAGGGAGATGAATGGAGTTGAGACACTTGTGCACATTGGGTTACTTAGAGCACCCAGAGATTAGACCCTCTGGTGTTTCTGTCAACCTTGTTTGATTGTCTTTCTCCATTGATCTGATAGCTAGGTAGGCAAGATCACCTCTGCTTCCTGACTTCATGTTGGGGCAAAATCTGGTAGAACAGCATTCGCTTTAAAATTCTCAATCCTTAGTGTGACTGCTTGGCCCACTTATCCTATAACATTCAGATTATAATTTATCATTAAATCTCCTTGTCCCATATCTGCTTGACAACTTTTTTCCTTAAAAGTAAAGCCCATTGCCCTGGCCGGTTTGGCTTCACGGTTAGAGGGTCAGCCCGAGGACCAAAGAGTTGCTGGTTCAATTCAGATCAAGGGCATGTACCTCAGTTGCAGTTAGGCCCCCAGCTCTGGTCTGGGTCGTGCAGGAGGCAACCAGTGGATGTGTCTCTCTTACATCGATGTTTCTCTCTTTCTCTCTCTCTCCCTCTCTCCGCCCCCCTCCTTCCTTTCCTCCCTCCCTCCTACTCTATCTGAAGACAAATGGGAAAAAAAATCTTCTGGTGAAGATTAAAAAAAAAAAAAAGTAAAGCCCATTCACTCCAGGTCATATCCAGGGATCCATCTCTATCTGCCATTCTAAATATACCTGGTATCATCACTCGGAGTGGCAAAGTGAACCATACATGTGTTCCCTATGTGATAATCTAGCCTTACCCTCACCCTGATCTTGAAACGACCAGGAAACAGAACAGCCAGGGTAATCTTTTGGCATCACCATGGCACTTTTTATTATGCCACTGAGGTCCACTGACCGCAGAAAAATGTACTGCTGTGCAATTAGACTTGAAATTATTTTCTCTCTCTCCGCTATCATTCAGGCAGGGCATCCCCATGCACTCTTCCGAGAAGTCATCACCGTGATTCTTGCACTGAGATGACCCAAAGGAGTGCCAGTGGGCATCGACTGCGATTTCCCTAAATATTCAGAAAGTCCCTGTTAACATGCTGGAGTTGATCATTAAAATCTCGAAAACATAGAGACAAATGTAAATAGCCAAGGGGACACTGGGCAAAGAGGAGACTGACTGTCTTCTCTCTCATCCCCTCCGACCTCTCCCTCTTTCTTCCTCTCTCGTATTTCAGGAAAAGCTGGCATATCTACTAGAGTTTCTCTCTCTCAGTATAACTAGATTTTGTGATACTCAGTGTCATAGCTAGCATTTATTAAGTCAATACTATTTGTTAAGCAGAATATTAACAGCCTTATATGTATGTGTTTATAGAATAATCTAAAACAACTCTAAATATTAGGTACCATTTTAATTCCCCTTTTACAGAAAGGTTGAATGAGACATACAAGATTACGTGATATTAGGAAAATTATATTTGTTTCACATGAGTCTGTCATTCTCCATGTCATTGTCAGACTTCAGCCTTAATTTAACAAATAACAAAAGCAAAATATTGATATCCAAAGACTATTAACTATTGATTGAAAGTCCAAAATTATTCTTAAAATAGCAAAAAGGACACCAGGTCAGTAGTATCATTGAATTCCATTATCATTTCTACCTTTTATCCTTCTATGATTATTTGCTTTTCATTCTGTGTCATAAGGTGTGTCTTCTATCCACACCTTAAATTTCTACGTTTTCCAGAGATTTTTTTCATGGTCTTCTTCACTTTAAATGACATTACTTTTCCCCCAACTGTTCTCATCCACGAACATGCCTTTAATCTCCAAATCTCTACCTCCAGTCAGGATCTCTCCCCATAGTACCAAGTTTTTTATTCAAATAATTAAAGACTCTATTGTCCCACAAGAAATTCAAATTCAATATGCCCCAGATATTCCCCTTAAAACCTCCTCTGGTAGTGCCTGAATTTATTACTATCATTACCATTCATTCATTCATTATCCAAGACAAAAATAGTGATTTCAATTTCCTTAAAATTAAAATCAAGAAATTAATCCTTAATTTCTCCTTTTTTCATATATATCCAAACATTCCAAATCCTATCAATTCTAAATCCTCAATATCTCTCAATCTCCCCCTCCTCAACTCTTCTACATTATTGATACTTATATTTAGGCAATCCTTTTTTAAAAATGTTTTTTTATTTCTTAGAGACAAAGGAAGGGAGAGAGAGATAGAAACATCTGTGTGAGAGAGAAACTGCCATGAGCTGCCTCCTGTACCACCCCCACTGGGGATCAAGCCTGCAACCTGGGCATGTGCCCTGACCGGGAATCAAACCAGGACCTCTCAGTCCATGGGATGACGCTCAGTCCACTGAGCCACTCAGTCAGGCACATTTAGGCAATCTTTTTAACCTGGATTGCATCCTCCCAACTGGTCGCTCATCTCCAGTTTTCCACAATGCCTCACACCTAATCCCATCTCTGTACTGATGTCAGAATAACCTTTGTAAAGCACAAAATGGTTAATATGTTCCTCTAATTGCTTTACATTGCTTCTAAATTGAGGTCCAATTTTTTTTTTTTTTTTAAATCAAGAGAGTTTGAACCCTTGTTTCCCTCTCCAGCCTCAAGGAGCACTGCTCTTTATTCCTACTGCTTGGATTCTCCTGTACTATTTGCTGTACATTAAACTTGCTCCAAGAAACCCTAAGGCTTCTGCACATGGAGACTCACCCTGGCTTGCCCCATCTTCATTCTCTAACCTGGCTATCTTTCACCCAGATTCAGGATTCAGTTTAGACCTCTCCTCTACCTGGCTATCTTTCACCCAGATTCAGGATTCAGTTTAGACCTCTCCTCTGGGAATCCTTGCCTGGTATTCAAGCTCTCTGTTGCCCCTTAACACTCTGTGCACTCCCAATAATCAGCACTTGTTTTTTCCTTGTCTGGTTTTCATAGAACACTACATTTTTCAAGGGCAGGATAGTAAAGCTAAATAAATGTGAAGGATGACCAATAAAAAGTTCAATATAAAACTGCATTTTAGCAAGAATCCTTTTCTTTAATCAAGGTTCCAATTTTGTTTATCTTCATGATCTAGTAGTCCACAAATAAAATGCTTCATGAATAATTAGATAACTTTTTTTTTTTTCATTTCAGATTGACGCTGAAATGAAAAATACCCTGCAGTCCTGATGCATGTGTGTTATCTTAGGTAAGTATTGTTTTTAAAAGCAGCAAAAAAATAAAAAAAAACAAGCAAACAACAAAACAACCCATCTCTGTGCAATTTACTTTAAAAATCATAGAATAAATAATTTGAAAGTCTTCTTCCCGTTATAACTATTATCTATTCAAACTCATTATACAGATGAGAATATTAAGCATCTGGAAAAGTTAAGGAGCTTACACAGGCACATACAACCAACTTCTGGCAGACTTAGGACTAGAATCTGGGTCAGCAGCCTGGTGCTATATCCATCATTACCTCACATCTAAGATAATGACTTCATGGAGATCATTTCAGGGATTTTGATGCATTCAGTAGAAAAAAATAAATATGTGTTTAAAGACGGAGTCCATCAAGTCTTAAAGGTAACACAGTTGTGTTCTTAGGAAGGAAGAAGCATTCTTCAAATTAAATCAATACTATTGAAATATTATCACTTGCTTCTTTCAGATATTACATTTTTACCCGTTTAAAAATGCCTACAGATATTTAAAAATACCTGGAGATATTAAAAGTATAAAGTAGTTTAGACAGAATTCCATACCTTACATTGAAGATGACCTCAACTTTGCATATTTCAACAAAAATATTTCCTTTCCAGATTTAATATTCATTTAAAAGATATTGCAAAGATATTACTTCTGAGACTTAAAAATAATAATAAAAGTAATGGTTTGGGTTTATCTCAGATCTTAAATGGGCTGAGGCTTTTTTCAATGATGGAAAATTTTTATTTTGATTTACTGAAACTTTCTCCAAAATGATACAGAAGCAAAAGCTATTGACTAATGAAATTAAATCATTCCATCATATTCAGGTTTTCAACTCTCAACTATTCAAATTATCTGACACAGTAAAAAAGGAAATTAACACTCTGAGAGGCAATATAATGGGGGTGGTCAAGGAAACTCATTTTTAGAATTACCCAATCTAGATTAGAATCCCCACTCCAACTGTCTGTCTTTGTGAACTTGGCAAGTTATTTAAATTCCCTAAAGCTTGGAAATATCTGCCTCTCAGCATTGTTGTAATGATTGAAGTGATATATATAAAATGCCTAGCAAACAGTAGCAGTAATACTAGCAAAGCTGTTCTCCCTGTGGCTGCTGCTTCTTTGATTCTGCTCTTATTGTAACAGGTGAGCTCTCCAATGGCAGAAACTGCACATGTTGTTTCGTGTGAAGCAATTCCTAAAACTCTTTTTAGGGACACTAAAGCCCAGGTTTCTATTTAACAAATATACACGTTAGGTTCTTAAAAAAAAAAAAAAAAAAAAGTTACATAAAATTTTCTGGACACAAAATTTCTCTCCAGACCACTAATCAGAAAGACCAGAAGCTAAAAAGTACTATCCACATACAGTCGGCCCTCGTTTAGCGCGGTTAATCAGTTCCCAACTCTACCCTGATAAATGAATTTCCGCGAAATAGGATTCTTCATTTATATACAGTCGGCCCTCGCCACTTCGCCTCGCGACCGTGGAAGCTGAAGCGGCGAGGGACGAGGGACGACTGTATGGAAGGAGGCTCATTCGCTGCGCTCTGCAACTGTAAGCCCTCTGTGGGCATCCCACTCTCGGGAGAGAACTGTGGCTTGTATGAACTCTATGACCTCGCCCAATTCTAGCAGGAAAGCTTCTCCTCGGCGCCTAAAACTACTAAACCAACTCTGGCTGACTAGGTGTTTCTCTTCGATGAAAGCTGGCCCCTCCTCCGGGACTCGAACGCTTGTGGAAGCTGAAGCCTCTGTTTTCGGTGTTCCCGGACACCTCCAATTCCCGCCTTCCAGTCAACAGCTTAGTGCTATTTCATTCTTCGCGAAAGTCTTCTTATAAGCCTGAGTTGTCATCCTGACAGTTATTGGTCCTCTTATTTTTTTTCAAGCCCCCAAATTGATTGTGGCCACATTTGCAGGCCCACTGGACAGAGAATCACGATCTCTTAATAAGGCCCACAAAGCCAGTTATCTTTTTTTTTTTTTCCCTTCAGCTCTAGAAACAATTAGTGTTCCCTGGGTTGCCAACGGATTAAGAAGTTGGCTTTCCCTGGAGAATCAGGTTGAATGGAAAATACTTTAAATGGCAGAATCACACACAGCACAGCAGGTGCTTAAACTATGGGAGAAACCTCACTCGGAAGCATAAACTCACTGGGAACAATGAAAGATGGAGTTACTTGCACTGTGCAAATAGAATTGTGATATAACTCTGCTCCACTGTCTTAGAAAAGGGGGAAATCAAGGGGAAGACACATTTACCTCATTACAGAGTAGAGGATTTGATAACTCACATTCTGTGTTTTACTAAAATACATACTGAATATTATCTCAATCCCATGACTGGGAGAGGGGGGAGGGGATGCTCATGTACCACTGGTCCATGCTTTTTTTTGCTCTGACAGTGAGTATTCACTCTCATAAAGCAGTAAGTTACACACATCATTAAAGGAAAAAGTATATAATGAACCTAAGCATAAGTGATGGTTTTATGTGCTGGTCTTGGGAATTTCCTACACTTTTCAAAATGTAATGTAATTTTTTTCTATCACCATTAATCCCCCCATACCCTCTTCCACCTCCACTCACCCGCCCTCCCTGGAATCACCACACTGTTGCTGGTGTCCATGAGTTCTTTTTTTCTTTTTTTGCTCAACCCCTCCACAGCCACCCCTAACACCTCCCCCACCAGAGCTGTCTGCCTGCTCTCTATGAGTCTGTCTCTATTTTACTTGTTCAGTTAGTTTATTAAATTCCACATATGAGCAAAATCATAAGATACTTGCCTTTCTCTGACTGGCTTATTTCACTTAGCATAATGCTCTCCAGGTCCATCCATACTATCACAAAGGGTAACATTTTCTTCCTTTTTACGGCCGAGTAGTATTCCACTGTATAAATATACCACAGCTATTTTATCCACTCATCTACTATTGGACACTTGGGCTGCTTCCGAATCTTGACTATTGTAAATAACACTGCAGTGAACATAGGGGTGCATCTATTCTTTCTGATTGGTGTTTCTGGACTCAGTAAGTGGGCCACGGTGGATATATGGGTCATGCTAGACAGGTTTATCTCTAAACATAAAATAACTTGACTGTTGAGCAGTGTTATGAACATTGCCCACTAGCTCTGTTTTTCTAACATTTATTTCCATTATTCTCATAGACCTAGAGTGGTAACCATCCTGGAAATGCCATCTGAGACCTAACCTCGGCCAAACCAGAGTTCCTGGGGAGACGGCTAGGTATTCCCTGATTTTTATCAGCTACAATATCTTTGTGCAATGATAAGTATGATGATTTGCTATCAAAATAAATTGAAATATAATGCAAACCATAAATGCTTCTAAGGATGATGTTACAATGCTGACCTTCAGCACTGCTCTGTATTTCACGAAGATACTGCAGATAGGCAGTATCTCACAAGCCCCTGCTTTCTTCAGGATCTCTGTCGTCTCTCTCCAAAAGATTCACAACTTTAAGCATCCACTTCACAATTCTCAGCCCACTAAGCTCCATTCCTTGATTGCTTCTCAGACTTAGGTACTATTAAGGAAAAGTTGGCCAGCCTTCCACCATAAATAGCCTAAGATAGCTCACTTCTAAACACAAAACAAAACAAAAAAAGCTCCTGAGAATAACTTCTTGCTCCCAGCTGCAAATTGTATGGCATTAATTAAGTTTTGCTAAAGATGATTCCTAAAGAGCAATTTCAAAGTTCTAAAAACATCTTGATTTCAGCATGATTTAATTAACTATTATATATACATGTATACACACTATAAATTATACTCTATGTACTTTCTTTGCTCAGAGAAAATGAAGGTGTTCTAACAACATATTTTGCTTTGAAAGAAAGATCATATTTTCAGAATAAATACCTCTCTGAAACCAATACAAGCCAAGGAAAACCTAATATTTATAGTTAATTGCCTCAAGGAATTTGAGTTCATCTAACGGTAGATGTAGAGTTACACGTAGAGATAAAACATATTTTTTAGCAAATATAACTGGAATCACATTAATCAAAGTCATCTCTGGTCACTCATCAAGATTCTAAGTCCCAGTAGGGAGCATTTCATGAACTAAGCCAAGGCCAGCCACCCAAGATATAAGCTGCAGCACCTGAGAAATGCCTACCCCTTGCAACTTCTGTAGAAGGTATAGTCCTGCCTCCCACAAAGATTTCAAAATGAGAAATTAACCTCAAACAGGGAGTTCATCAGACCATGAAGTAACAAAAGCAACAAACTATCCACTTCATATTAAGGCAGCATTTTTTTTTCAATTTTCATCAATTTATTTTGTTACAGATGTTTGTCCTTTTTCCCCCCATAGACACCCTCCTCCCCATCCCGCCTCCCCACTTCCCCAGCATTGTTGTCTATGTCCATTGGTTACGCTTACATGCATATAAGTTCTTTGGTTCATCTCATCCATCCCTCTCGCCCCCCTTCTCTGAAGTCTGTCAGTCTGAACCATACTCCTTTCTATGTCTCTGGGTCTATTTTATTCATCAGCTTATTTTGATCAGTATATTCCACAAATAAGTGAGATCATGTGGTATTTGTCTTTCTCTGATTGGCCTATTTTGCTTAGCACAATGCTCTCCAGGACCCTCCACATCATCTCAAAGGATAAGAGATCTTTCTTTCTTACAGCTGCATAGTATTGCATTGTGTATATGTACCACAGCTTTTTTATCCACTCATCTACTGTTGGACACTTGGGCTGTTTCCAGATCTTAGCAATTGTAAATAGTGCTATGAACATAGCGGTACATATATTCTTTCTGATTGGTGTTTCAGGCTTCTTAGGATATATTCCTAGAAGTGGGATCACTGGGTCAAATGGCAGATCAATTTTTAATTTTTTGAGGAAACACCATATTGTTTTCCATAGTGGCTGCACCAGTCTGCATTCCCACCAGCAGTGTACTAGAGTCCCCTTTTCTCCACACCCTCGCCAGCACTTGTTGTTTGATGATTTCTTGATGGCGGCCATTCTGGCAGGTGTGAGGTGATACCTCATAGTTGTTTTAATTTGCATCTCTCTGATGATTAGTAACGTTGAGCATTTTTTCACATGTCTCTTGGCCATTTGTATGTCCTTTTTGGAGAGGTATCTATTTAGGTCCTCTGCCCATTTTTTAATTGGATTCTTTGTCTTTCTTTTGTTGAGTTGTATGAGCACTTTATATATTTTGGAAATTAACCCCTTATCTGATATATCGTTGGCAATTATGCTTTCCCATATAGTGGGTTCCCTTTCCACTTTGATGGTTGTTTCTTTTGCTGTGCAGAAGCCTTTTAGTTTGATGTAGTCCCATATATTCATTTTTTCCTTTTTTTTTCTTGCCTTAGGCATTGTATCAGTGAAAATTCTGCTGCGTATGGTGTCTGAAATTTTGTTGCCTACATTTTCTTCTAGGATTTTTATGGATTCACGAGTCACATTTAAGTCTTTTATTGATTTTGAGTTTATTTTTGTGTATGGTGTAGGTTGGTGGTCTAGCTTCATTTTTTTGCATGTAGCTGTCCAATTTTCCCAACACCATTTATTGAAGAGACTGTCTTTACTACACTGTATGCTCTTGCCACCTTTGTCAAATAATCTTTTCCTCACTAAGCTGAGTCCCATAAATTTTGTGTTGTTGTGTGTTCATTTTCATTGGTTTCCAGGAAGTTTTTCATTTCTTCCTTGATCTCCTTGGTAATCCATTCATTGTTTAATAATATGCTATTTAGCCTCCACGTGTTTGAATGTTTCCACCACCAAACCAGCACTGCAAGAAATGCTGAAGGGACTTTTGTAAGAAGAAGAAGAAGTAGAGGGAGAGAGAGAGGAACACAGGCAAAATAAAAATGGCAACTAATAAGTATCTATCAATAATAACCTTAAATGTAAATGACTTAAATGCCTCAATCAAAAGACATAGCGTGGCTGATTGGATAAGAAAACATGACCCATATATATGCTATCTACAAGAGACACACCTCACAACATAAGAGTCACACAGGATGAAAGTGAGGGATGAGAAAAAAAATCTTCCAGGCAAATGGAAATGAAAAAAAAAAGAAAAGAAAAGCTGGTGTAGCAATACTCATATCTGATAAGATAGACTTCAAAACGAGGGACATAATAAGAGACAAAGAAGGTCACTACATAATAGTAGAAGGAACAATCCATCAAGAGGATATAACCCTGGTAAACATATATGCACCAAACACAGGAGCACCAAAATATGTTTAAAAAAACTTCTGGAGGACTTCAAAGGAGAGATCAATAGCAATACAATCATAGTGAGTGACTTTAACACCCCACTGACACCACTGGACAGATCTTCTATATAAGAAATTAACAGGGACACACAGTCCTTAAATGACCAACTAGACCAGCTGGACTTAACTGATATTTACAGAACATTTCACCCCAAAGCTGCAGAATATACATGCTTCTCAAGTGCACACGGGACATTCTCGAAGATAGACCACATGCTAGAACACAAAGTAAATCTTCACAAATTCAAGAAGATTGAAATCATATCAAGCATCTTCTCAGATCACAATGGCATGAAACTAGAAATCAATTACAACAAAAACACATAGGCAGCATATTTTTAAGTTCTTTTTTACTTCCAAAATTACCTTGCTGAAGCTTCAAAACCAACTCTGAGACGTAGGTGTCATTGATGTAACATAAGGAGGATGAGACTCCATAAAGGCAAATGAAGGTAATAGAGTTAGTAAAGGTAAAAAACCAGAGACTTAGCTTTCCATTCCAGCATGCTATGCAAGGTGAATGGGAGTACTTACAGAATGTGTTCCCTGATCGTTGGTTTTGGAAACAACATAGTATGTCTCCCCTGAAGACTCACAATTTACTGTATACAATTTAGTATTTTCTAAATGTAACCACTGACCCCTTTCCTTGGGATATCACCCAGAACTATTGCTCTGAGAAATTAATTTTGGAAAACTCTACTGTTCTTGTTTGAGAAATTACATTTACAAATTATTCATTAAGTACTAAAAACTAGTCTGTTTTGGTCAAGTGTTTTTATGGCTGAGCAGGTAGAACCGGGTTATTTTCGTCACAAAGTATTCAATAAATATGACATGACTGGTTAACGTCACGTTTTCATGATTCCCCTAGACATATTTTCCTGGAAACTCTGAACACCTGTCACCAGTGTTTTATATTAAGAATCACAGAGCTAAATATTTCATCATTTTAGTACAGAAGTTTTAATTTTAGAGTTTATATGCATAATTATGCCTGCATCTGTTCCATTTTGTAGGAAGCTGAGATCTTTTCAGAAGATATTTCCCATATCTAGGCTTATTTCCTAAGTGCTTCCCAACATTAAAGAAATGCTTTTGACTTTCCGCCCCCTCTCAGCCATAGCTGATGTGACTGGTTTGTGTCACTTATATAAGTAGTCCTCAGTTTTTTATACCTTATATATCACATTCGTTCAAGAACCTGGGTCCTCACCATGATAGACACAAACAAGCAAAAGTCTGCTTCGTTTCCAAGAATGCCGTTTACCACCTGCATCAATCAGGGTTCGTCAAGGAAATAAAAGTAACAGGAGACAGCGAGATGGAGAGATTTGTTTTGAGGACTCAGCTTACCCCGCTGTGGAGCTGGCAAGTGTGAAGTCCGTAAGGCAGACCTACAGTGTGGAAACCCACGCTGGGTTTCCCGTTACAGTCTTGAAGGAGTGTTCTTCCATGCGAACCGTCTGCTTTTGCTTTAGGGCCTTCCACGGATTGGATGAGGCTGATGTACATCATCAAAAGTAATTGTTACGTAAAGGCAGCTGGTACTAGATGTTGATCACATCTTTAGAGCAACATCTGGACTGATGCTTGGCTAACCAAATGGCACCATAGCCTGGCCAAGCTGACACATAAAATGTAACCACCACACAAACCTTCTGTTATTGTTGTTGTCCTTTACAAGGTTTAAAGTCTTTCAAGTTGGGGTACTAACTTTCTGTGTTTTTCTCGATTTCTAAGTCATCTCGCAGGTGATTCTTAAACCATCAGCTGAGAACTATTCCTTTAAATGGTCTACACAGGATCAGTGTATTAATTAATGCTTCAGCTGGAAATTCTTGAAAAGCAAAGCTCCTGTTTCTGGAGATTTTAATTTGAAAGCATAACAAGGGGAAAGCATTTCTATTTTGTCATTTAATTTAACAGCAATATGCTCTAATAAAGCAAGAATGTAATCAACTTGACAGTGTACCCAATTTGGAAACAAATAGCTAAAAATAATGGCTCAGAAGGTTGTCTATTTATGTTTTTGGTCTCCCCTTTGCACACCTCTCTCCACCACATAAGTCTCACCCCTACCCAACTTCTATACCAGTGATGCTCAGTCCTAGCTGCACACTAGAATCATCTGGAAGAATTATGAAGAGAAACAAAACAAAACATAGTAGCGCCCAGAACCCCTCTCAGAGGTTCAGATCTAATCAGTCTTAATTGAAAACTGCTGTGCAAACAAGCCTGGGAATCACTGTTTTAGAAGCTTGGCACCAGCGCCCAAATTTAAAAAAGAAAAGCATCTGAAATTAACCAATTAAGCACCTGTTGGTTGAGGGACTGATTATGTCACACAAGGATAAATCTAACGTCTTTATCTCAATCTGCCACTGCATTATGAGAATCGTGTCAGTTATAGAATGAAATGTTTGTCTCCCATTAAAGAAAACCCAGTCATAGATAATCAAGTCAAAAGATGGCTTTTCCCAGAGGCTACTTCATCCCCCTCCAGGTCTTCCAGGCTCTGAAATAATCTTTTCTTTACTACGCCAAGAGGGTACCTAACTGTTCCTTTCACCACACCCACCACCACAAGGCTCCTACTTTCGTTAACTTAAGCTTTTTGGCAAATTCCAGTTTGCCGTTAATGATAGTACCTATCTACCCATTCATAAGTCAGGGGTTTAAGATTCCTATATTTTATCTACTGCAGAAAGAAATTTTCTAAAAATGAACTAAGTGTGACCTCATCTTCAACATCTTTGCATCAGTTTTGTGCTGCGCGTGAAAAGTCTCCTGTTTCAAATAAAAAACCTTTGCCTCCACCTTGTGGATCGCAGGTCTAAATACAGACGGCTGTGCAGAAATCTGCCCTGGAACCAGACCTTAATGAAATCGACAGCACACAGTGTCCTGAACAGGCTGACTTTGTGCTACAGCTCCATTTAGAACAACATGAAAAGCTTGAAGTCAGGGTAGCAAAATGCAGAATTTTCCACTGTTATTCTCAGGGATTTTAACAACTGCGTCCATTTGGCAACTTCATACAGACCAAATGATTCATCTAAATTTTTAATTTTGTTCCTGAGAATGTCAATAAATGTGAGAAAATAGTCAAACCATTTTACGTCTGAAATGATAGCATTGGTGATGGAGTACGAATATCTTCTCCATATTAAACGCCTGCTCATGTGACTAAGAAAAATGTAAAAAAATAGGAAAATACTTCTTTTTACACACTGTATTACTTTTCAAAGGACTTTCCTACATTATCTCATCTAGTCTTCATCGCAATCACAGGAGGCAGATAATACAGGTCCTAATTCATCTAATTTAGAGATAAAATGGGTTCTGTGAGATAACACATGAATAACAACCTAACAACAGACTGGTCTAACAATAACAAACACTTATCTACTGCTTAGCAGCTCCGAGCTCAAGCAGCTTAAAACAAAGTTGCAGCCCTGGCCGGTTTGGCTCAGCGGTTAGAGCATCGGCCTGCGGTACAGAGAGACCAGGGTTCGGTTCCCGCTAAGGGCATGTACCTCGGTTGCAGTTTGTCCCCGGCCCTGGTTGGTTGTGCAGGTGGCAGCCACTCGATGTGTCCCTTTCATGTCGATGTTTCTCTCTCTTTCTCTCTTCCTCTCTCTCCCTCCCACTCTATCTGAACAAAAAATGAAAGAATGTCCTCAGGTGAGGATAAAAACAAAACAAAAACAAAGTTGCTCCTGAATCTGGGGGTCCACCGGGCTCAGGGTTTCTCATGCAGTTGCTCTCAAGCAGTGGCTGGGGCTGGGAGCATCTTGAAAGCTTTTTCATTCCTACAAGTTCACCTGGCCTCAGAGAAATCAAACAGCTGCAGTCTCAATAGCGGGGCTCCTTGGGCATCTCTCTCTCTAGGTGCTCTATTCAGGTGACCCCCACACAGCAGCCTCAGTGCAGCCAGACTTTGCACATGGTGGCTGAAGGTTTTCAGACGGTTTCCCGACATGCAGAAGTCCCTCACTGCCACCCATCCACAGTTTTGCTTTCCATGGTTTCAGTTACCTGTGGTCTGAAAATATTACCTGGAAAATTTCAGAAATAAATAAATGATAAGTTTTAAGTTCTGTACCATTCTGAGTAGCATGATGAAATCTCACACCATCCACTCCATCCCTTCCTGGATGTAAATCATTCCTTTGTCCAGTGTATCCACTCGGTTTACACTCCCCACCCCTTAGTCACTTGGTAGCCATCGAGGTGACCAGATCTACTGTCCCAATATCACAGTACTTGTATTCAAGTAACCTTTATTTTACTTAGTAATCTCCCAAAGCTCAAGGACAGGGATGCTGGCAATTCAGATATGACAAAGAAAAGCTGGAAAGTGCTTCCTTTAAGTGAAAAGTTAAAAGTTCTCAACTTAATAAGAAAAAAGTATGCTGAGGTTGCTAAGATCTATGGTAAAAACAAATCTGCCAGGCTGGTGTGGCTTAGTGGTTGGGCGTCGACCCATGCACCAAAAGGTCGCCAGTTTGATGCCCAGGTTGTGGGCCTGATCCCCGGTGGGGGGCATGCAGGAGGCGGCCAATCGATGTTTTCTCTCATCGATGTTTCTATCTCTCTCTCCCTCTCCCTTCCTCTGTCTCTAAAATCAATAAACAAAAAAATTATTAAACAACAACAAATCTTCTATCCATGAAATTGCCGAATATAGAAATTAAACTTTAACATAGGTATGTACGCATAGGAAAAAAACATTGTGTACATAGGGTTTGGTACTATCCACGGGTGCAAGCATCCACTGAGGGCCTTGGGACGCGTTCCCTGAGACTGAGGGCGGGCTGTCGCAGTGGCAGAGTTGTGCTTTCTAATCGACCCTCAGACGTCTGGCAGCATCCCTTCCACCACATTCTATTCTACGGACAGTGCAAAGGCCCATCCAGTTTCAAGCAGAGAGGAAATAAACTGCATGAATGGAGAATCAAATAATTTGCAGATGTTTTAAAACCACCATCTGGACTTCCGGTCAAGATGGCGGCGTAGGTAAACGCGGTCTCGCGTCCTCCCACAACCACGTCACAGGTACAACTAAACTACAGCACAACCATCATTCAGAACCGCCTGAAATCGAGCTGAATGGAAGTCCTACAGCTACGACATTAAAGCAGAAGCCGCATCGAGACTGGTAGGAGGGGCGGAGGCCGACGGGCTGGTCCCACACCCACGTGTGGCGGATAAAAATTAGGAGGACACCTCGGCTGGGAAGGTCCTCCCTGAGGACTGAGGGCGCCCAGCTCAGGGTTCCAGTGCCAGGAAGAGAAGTCCCCATCACTTCTGGCTGGAAAACCAGCAGGAACTGAGGCTGAGGGACTGGAGCCCCCGGCAGCTCCTCTTAAAGGGCCCGCACACGGACTTACTTGGACTCGCACCCTCCAGGCTCCAGCGTGCAGGAGGCAGCTTGAAAGGCACCAGAGTCATATGGGGAAGAACTGAGCTGTTTGGCATTGGAGCGAGAGCTGGAGAGGCAGCTTTCTCCTGGACGGGTGTGCTGTCAGAGGCCTTTGTTCCTTTGGTGAGCCCTTCCCTGGGGCAGCAGATGCCACCATATCTGGGACTCCAGCAACCTGGCTCACACTGTTTGCCCCACCCTGGTGATTCCCTGAGGCCCCGCCCACCCAACTTTCAGGCCCACCCAAGCTGTTGCCAGTTGCTTTACCATAGGATTTGGCCTGTCTTGGAGCCTGCTTCAGCTTTTCCTAAATTCCTTCAAACAAGCAGCATCTGGTCTCAGCTAGCCCCATATCTCTCGTTAAGTAATACATAGAAACAAACACAAGGAGGCAGCCAAACTGAGGAGACAAAGAAACAGGTCCCAAATGAAAGAACAGAAAAAAACTCCAGGAAAAGAACTAAGTGAAATGGAGATAAGCAACCTAACAGATGCAGAGTTCAAAACACTGCTTACAAGGATGCTCAGTGAACTTAGTGAGAACTTCAATGAACTTAGTGAGGGCCTCAAGTGCATAAAAAAGGACCAGTCAGAAATGAAGGAGGCACTAACTGAAATAAAGAATAATTTACACAGATTCAATAGTAGAGTAGGTAAAGCCAAGAAGCAAACCATCGATTTGGAATATAAGGAAGCAAAAAACACCCAATCAGAACAGCAAAAAGAAAAAAAAATCCAAAAAAATGAGGATAATGTAAGGAGCCTCTGGGACAACTTCAAGAGTACCAACATTCACATCTTGGGGGTGCCAGAAGGAGAAGAGAGAGAACAAGAAATTGAAAACCTATTTGAAACAATAATGGCAGAAAACTTCCCTAACTTGGTGAAGGAAACAGACATATAAGTCCAGGAAGCACAGAGAGTCCCAAACAAGATGAACCCCAAGAGGCCCACACCAAGACACATCATCATCAAAATGCAAAAGTTTCAAGACAAAGAGAGAATCTTAAAAGCAGCAAGAAAAAAGCAGTTAGTTACCTACAAGGGAGTTCCTGTAAGACTGTCAGCTGATTTCTCAAAAGAAATTTTGCAGGCCAGAAGGGAGTGGCAAGAAATATTCAGAGTGATGAAAAGCAAGAACCTACAACCAAGATTACGCTATCCTGCAAAGCTGTCATTTAGAATCGATGGCCATCTAAAGAGTTTCCCAGACAAGAAAAAGCTAAAGGAGTTCATCACCACCAAACCATTATTTATGAAATGTTGAAGGGTCTTCTTGAAGAAAAAGATAAAAAATATGAACAAACAAAATGGCAATGAATACATATGTATCAACAATGTAATCTACAAACAAAATGAACAGGCAGAACAGAAGCATTCTCATAGATACAGAGAACATTTGTTGGTTGCCAGATGGGAGGGGGGTTGGGGGAATGGGTAAGGGATTAAGAAGTACAAATTGGTTGTTAGACTGACAAACCTCAAAGGGAAGGGGGGTGGGGGATAGGAAGAGATAAACCAAAGAACTTATATGTATTTATGCATGCATAACCAATGGACACAGACAACAGTGTGGGGAAAGGCAGGAGTGGAGTGGGAGTGGGGTGGGAGTGGGGAGGAGGGGGTCAATAGGGGAAAAATGAGGAACATCTGTAATACATTCAACAATAAAGATAAATTTAAAAAATAAAAAAAATAAGACCACCGTCTGTACATTAGCTTCATAGACCTCCCTGAGGTAGGTACTATTACTACCCACATTTTATAGATGTGGGAGTTGAGGCACAATGTGGTTAAATTATATTCCCAAGGTCAAAAACTAGTTTGCACTGCTAGAATTTTTAAATCCAGACAGTTTGACTCCAGACTCTATATACTCTTAACCTCTATGCATACCCTACTGACATTGAAGTGAGCTGGATACACATCACAATTCTAAAGGATATTTCACCATCAACCTTAATCAGGTTAAAAAAATAGAAAAGCTTATATTTATATATCCATTTTCCCATTTCCACAAAAAATTATATCTAGCTAGGCTGTGTTTTACAGAATACATTGTCATTTTTTTATTGTTGAAAGTATTACAGATGTCTTCCTTTTTCTCCCCCATTGACCCTCTCCTTCCCACTCCCACCCCCTTCTTTCTTTTCCCAACCTAATGTATGTGTCCATTGGTTGTGCATATATGCATATAAGTTCTTTGGTTTATCTCTTCCCACCCCTCCCACCACCCATCCCTCTGAGGTTTGTCGGTCTGTTCCTTACTTCCATGTCTCTGGATCTATTTTAATCGACAGCTTATCTTGTTATGATAAACCATAAATAAATGAGATCTGACTGGCTTATTTCGCTCAGCATAAAACTCTCCAGGTCACATTATCTTTTAAATATACATGTATTGAGCCTCTAGTCAGCATTTACAAAGCAGGATCCCTATCCTCAGAGGAACTCCTCTCTCCTGGGAAGGACAGGGTGTAAATAACAAAGGCAGAAAGAAGGGGACCCTGAGGCGAAAATGAGAAGAAACTCAGTAGGAAGTTTCAAATTTTGAGTATCAGCACAGGCTCTTTAAGGTGAATGGCTGCTCTCTGCTATTCAAATCAGCTGCAGGGGAGGTTACTTTGTTACCCTTCTCGCCCAATGCAAGGAGCACACCTGCCATTTCGCTTCCTGCATGGCACCAGCCAAGTCAGCTTTCCTGAAATTCCATCTGGGAGGTGAAGTCCAGAAGGATGAGAATGATGCATCAGTCATCAGCCTCTAGTTGAAAAGTCACCATAAGTTGTTTGGTTTTATAGTTCTTGTCTACTTTAGTCATAGAAAGATGAACATCAAATAATAATTCTTAAAATAAGGCATGGTGCCACCTGTACACAGTCAGGCTCTGGACCACCTAGCTGGGCAGATAGGGAGGAGACAAAGAACGCCTCCAAAGGCCCTCAGCAGTCAGCTCTGGACTTTTGTGCTTTTTACTTAATCCCCTTCTTTACTCAAAATTCTCTCAAGGTTTCCAGTGTTCTGATAACAATGTATTTGTGTTTTTATTATTACATTTGATATGTTTATCCAGTCTTTAAACTGGGCTAATACTTTAAGCTGATTTAATTTGGTATTCTCTTTCCCAGAAAAAAAATTGTTTTCTTAAAAATATATATTGGCTCACCCTGGTCGGTTTTGCTCAGTGGTTAGAGCGTAGGCCCGTGGAGCAACGAGTCATAGGTTTGATTCCGGTCAAGGGCACGTAGTACCTCAGTTGCAGTTTGCCCCCAGCCCTGGTTGGGCTCGTGCGGGAGGCAGCCAGTCGATGTGCTTCTCTCACATCGATGTTTCTCTCTCTCTCCCCTTCTCTCTCCCTCCCTCCCACTCTATCTGAAGATAAATAGAAAAATATCCTTGGGTGAGGATTACAAAACATATATTGGCTGAGAATAGAAGCCAAAGGACTCAATAGGTAATTCATATTTAGAAGCACATGGGTGGGAGAAAATAGTTGAGACCAGGAGACACTGCAGGAGACCAGACGGAAGCATGTGGACATGCGCTCTCTTCCTATCTGTGAGGCAGCCAGCCCCGCAGTGATCTCACCCCTGCCTCCAAATTACCCCTGCCTGGAACAAAATTCTTTCAACTAGTCTCCAACTCAGTGCCCTCGAAAATGTGACATTAGCCCTGGCCAGGTAGCACAGTTGGTTAGTGTCGTCCCAATACACCAAGGTTCCTGGTTCGATCCCTGGTCAGGGCATAATACAAGACCAATGAGTGCATAAATACGTGGATCAACAAATCGATGTTTTTCTCTCTCTCAAAATAAATAAATAAACAAATAAATTAATTTAAGGAAAGAAAATATAACATTGACCCAATCTATAAATATATATATAAATAACTTAGACCCCAGAGACTTTCTTAAAAGATACTCTTGTTAGGAAAGGAATGAGGCAATGGCCTTTAACAGGGGTGAGATTCAACATATTCAACAATTGTTACAGCATAGGTTCTGACAAATCAGAATGGGACACTGAACAATAGGGACAGAAGACCATGAACAAAATGGCAACTGGCCCAGACACACTGATGGGGCCGTGGTGGGGGGTGTCCATCTGAATACTCCCTGGCCTTTAGGAAATGGAGTAGCTGAGGTCGTTGGGAAAGCCTTGGAGAAGGAGAAGGAGCACCAAAAGATACAGTGAGAGAATCAGAGATACATGTTGCTCATTTAGAAATTCTTAGGTCAACACATTTGCCATTGGAAGTAGCGATGCAAAATATGACAGAACATGTCTAAGGCTGGTGAGATGATGTGAACAGAACTCTAAGACAAATGTAGACTTGCTGAGCAGAAACAAAATCACCAACATTTAAAAGAATTACTTTTTATATCAGTAATCTGAGAAGTGGTTCATAGAATAAGTTTAGATATTATAAAGTTAAGCAGATGGGTAAAGTTCACAGACACATGCAGATAAAAAACATATTTACAATTCTAAAACCAACAACGTATTAAAATGTAGAAAATATAACAAATAAAAAGAAAAATTCATCAAATCAAATGAATAAGTCAAACACAGGGCATTTTTAGAGTGGTGAAACGATTCTGTATGACAGCGTAATGGTGGATAAGTGACATTATGCACTTGTCAAACCCCAACACAAATAGTGAGCCTTAATGTGTGCAATTGTAATCACATCATTCAGGAGGCTGAGGAGGAAAGGATGCAGAGCATGATAAGAGAGTCTAACTGTGTTACAAATGTATGAAACAACTTCACCAAAGGGGTTGGGGAAAAAGGTGTCGACTTATATAACTTTAGAAATAAATGAAGTCTGTAAGACTAAAGGCAAAAGGAACGAAAGGTAAGCACTATACTTCAGTTGATAAAGTTAGTTCCCATGGGGATAACATGTTAATAATTTTGTTATACACACACACACATATATGTATGTGTGTATATATATATGTATATACTGAAATTGAACAATAAGTAAGCAAATGATGGAAGATAGTAGGAACAGGTTTCTGACTGTTGGAATGCAAATATACAAATAAGGGAAGGAGACCGAAATGACTCATATGGTAGTGAATTAGAGTTGGAGACATCTGTAGGGATTAATGTTTAATTTAAGCTAGCTACAGATGGTTACACAGAGAAATATTTATAGATGTGTGTATATACAGCAGTTAGCATCCACACATACGTTGTTGCTCTGTAATCTGAGAAGGCGTAAATACAAGAACCCAGGAGCAATGAGCTCACCTAGCACCTAGATCTTGTTTTCTAACACCATTCTCCGATAAAAGAAGCTAGAGGTCCTTGGAGAAATGGCTATTCGAGGACTGGAGAAGGAAATATTTTAAATGAGCCTAGAGAGTCTCATAGTGCTAGAAAGAATGGAAGTGCTCAAAAGAATTTTTAAAAAGCACAAAGATTAGGGTAAGTCAAAGGGACACAGGAGGCAAAACAAACATCCCAGTGATCAAAGTAGGAACAAAATAGATACAGAGGTGTACTGGGTTGTAACAGAGTATAAAATAAATGTCCACAAATGAGTCCATACCAATGTAAATAAATGATAGCAAAAATGAATAAATAAGAGATAAGAGGCAAAACTCCCCGACAAGACTATTACAAATGAATTGTGTAGATATTCCCCCCTAAAGGCGGGGGGATAACTCCCCACTCTTTAAAGTCAGGCTTTGCATAGTGACTGCCTTCCAAAGATTGTAGTACAGAAAAGGGGGAAGGGGAAGAAGAAACTTTACAGTGGAGAAACCTGAAAAATACTGATTCAACCAGGTGATCGAAGTCAATATCAACAGTCATAAATCATGTAGATACTATGTACCCTTGAAATGATAGAATTAAAATGAAACTTTACCTCTCTGATCTTCCTCCTAAAAATCCATAAACTCAATTTATTAATGAGAAAACAACAGACAAATTTCAATAGGAAAACATTTACAAAGTATCTGGACCAATACTCAAGGTCACGAAAAACCAGAAAAGTCTAAGCAGCTGCCACTGCCGAGAAGAGCTAGGTACACATGAAGAATAAGTGCAGTGTGTGCCCTGTATGGGATCCTGGACCAAGAAAAGCATATTAGGTAAAAACTAAGGAAATATGAATAAACCATCGTTCATTAATCGTAACAACTGTATCGTACTAATGTAAAATGTTAATAGGGGAAACTGTACGCCGGGGTGGAGGGAGGGAGTATGGGAATGCTTCAAACCATTGGCTCAATTTTTTCTCTAAATCTAAAACAGTTCTAAAAAATAAAGCCTATTAATTAAAAAATGCAGGGTTTTGTTGTTGTTGTTAATCCTCACCTGAGGATATTTTTTCCATTGATTTTTAGAGAGAGTGGAAGGGAGGGAGGGGAAGAAGGAGAAAGAGAGAAACATTGATGTGAAAGAGACACATCCATGGGTTGCCTCCCACACACACTCCAACCAGGAACAGGGATTGAACCTGAAATCCAGGTACATGCCCATGACTAAGAATAGAACCCAGGACCCTTCTGTGCATGGGCTGATGCTCTAACCACTGAGCCACACCGGCCAGGGCAAAAATAATGCAGTTAATAGATGAGAAAACCCAAAGGCTTACAAGCATTTAAAAAGATAATCAAACTCATTATTTATCATAGAAATGCTGATCAAAACAATAAGATATCATTGTATCTCTGTGAGACTGAATAAACTTGGAAAGCTCAATAATGCCAAGACTTGGTGGAGATTTGGAAATAAAGGAGCCCTCGTGCAACGCTGGTTGGAGTGCAGTCTGTATATGTGTTCTGGAAGGAATCTGCAGGCCCTTGGTGAATTATATATATGCCTAAACTTTGACCCCATTCTGTACCTGAGGATAGATAGATAGAGACAGACAGACAGATGATAGATAGATAGATAGATAGATAGATAGATAGATAGATAGATAGATAGATAGATGGTAGATAGATAGAGTCTCTCATGGGTCTACAAGAAAACATGTATGAGGACGCTCTGGTAGTGCCCTTTGTGTAGGAAGAGCATCAAACAAAAACTGGATATCCAGCCCCAGCCTAGAAAGATAAATAGGTAGAATGTGAAGGATGCACACCATGGAATATTATACAGACATTAAAAATACCAGGAGAGTCCTGGCCAGTTTGTCTCAGTGGTTAGAACATTGGCCCGTGGACCAAAGAGTTGAGAGTTTGATTTCTGTCAAGGGCACATACCTCAGTCGCCATTCAGTCCCCGGCCCTGGTCAGGGTTGTGTGGGAAGCAACCAATCGGTGTGTCTTTCTCACACCAATGTCTCTCTCTCTCTCTCTCTCTCTCTCTCTCTTCCTCTCCCTCCCTCTTTCCCTCCCACTCTATCTGAAGATAAATGGGAAAATATCCTTGGGTAAGGACTAAAAAATACCAGGAGATGTACATATAGCAACATGGATGGATCTTAAATTCATAGTATTGACAAAAGAAAAATATAATGAACACAATGACATTGTTTACACATTACCATCTACATAATTAAAAATGCATACATGCAAATCAAAGTTTTATATTTCACAAGAACAGATACAATGCAAGGATATACATAGAAAGCACATAAAATGGTTACTTATAGGAAGAGGGAAATGCATAAATTAAAGAAGAGCCAAATTGTGTAAACCAAAGATAAGGACTTGCATTAACTGAAGAGTGTGACTAACATCATTAACTAACCTTCTGCACTTGAGATCCAACAAGAAAGAAAACATATTCTAACTTAGATATGGAAATAAGGTCTCAAATCTCAAAGTGCTATTCCAGGACTTTATCACTGTTACACATGAGGTATAGTCCCGGGCCACACTGTCCATGGCTTTTTTCAAGACCTCTCCCATGGTCTGTAACAATGGTTGAGAGAGATGTGGAAGTTATGATGTGATATTCCAAGGAATTCTCCAATGTAAATCTTCCGAGACTCCAGTGCCCATGTCTCCTTGGCACAGGCCCAGCCTGGCCTAAAGACATCACTCTCAGAGGATGTCATCTCCTGCCCAGGGACCAGTAAGCCAAGGACGAGGCCAGAACTTGGCATTGTCCACATACTCTTGAACAGTGGCCTAATCGTCTTTTACTCTTCTGATGTCTAACAATAGTTGAGAAAGATAATGGCTCCCACAACTTTAGACTAACTTGCATAGCTCCCCCTCCCCCCAAAGTACAGAGTAAAGTCAGATTCAGAGGAAACACTGCTGTTTCCAAGACATTGAAGAACTATTCTCCAAGGAACAGAATTATTTCTAAATGGATAGAATGGAGATTGTTTTGTTTTTTAAAAAGGTATCTAATTCATGGAGCCACTGAGCTAAGACTAGACCTGGACCTCTTCAAGATCTCTAACTAGAGACCCCCAACAGTAAGTATTTTAATAGCTGAAAATTATTGTTTACTATTTGTCAAGCATTGTTCAAAACACTTCAACTGCACTATCTCCTATTCACACACATACACAAATAAAACTCTATGAAATAGCTACAGTAATTAGGACAATTTTATAAGTCAGGATACTGACACATAGGGAGATTAAGTGACTGGCTAAAGGTTACCCAGTAGTAAATTGTGGTGGAGCTGGGGTTCAAGCTGGGCAATCTAACCTCAGAGCCCATGTACTCAACTTGAACACCCCACTGTCTCTGCCCATCGGGCATGGTGGTTAATTAAGAAAGAGCAGCTTCTGTAAATTATGCCCAAAATTATGATAAAAGAAACTTCATGGTTTGATCAGAAAGGCATTTTCTACCTACATATTCTAATTGTCAGGCTCATTTCATATATTTTTGTCTGGGTCCAAGGGTTTTAAAGTTTTCGTTCTTTTAGGTATTATTATAAAATTGCTGAAAATATAGTGGAATTGTTTAAATGTGTCCAACTTCCTGAAAAATTGAAGATTTTTTATAAGACATTTGAGAGTGACTTCCACCTATGAGAAGGGCCTAGAGAAGTATATCCAGAAAATATAGAAAAGAGGTGAAAATCAAGAAAATCTCCAAAATCTCCCACATGGATGAGATCATCCAAAAAAAAGTCAAGAATTGCTTTTTTCTGAGAGAAGCCTATGTTTCTCTCTCTGTCTCAGCTCCCCTGCTGTTTTTTCAAAAGAACAATAGTTATTTTAAATGAATAGTTCTTACTCCCCCAGATATTCAGTACATTGTTTCAGACAAAAGAATTGAAGAAACAAACTAGAAAATGTGACAAAGACAGGAGCCTCCACGATTTTAAGGTATTGTCCATTTCATGCACAGATTCAAGAACCCAGTTCTTAAAGAATATTTATAAGTCTGTTGTGGTAGATCTTGTATGCTCCCAGCAATACAAAATAAATTTATCAAAAATAGAAATAAAAATCTGTTTTTGAAATAAGCATCTTTGAAACTTTTTACAAAATTCCTCCACATGGCTTAAGTTCTGTTTTATATGAGGTACACTATATACTCTATTAACCTTACATTTTATTAACTTTTTAAAAAATACTGATCAGCAGTCTAATGCCATTCAACGTAATTCTAGGCTACCATAAATTATCAAGTGCCCAAGAAAAGGAAATTTATTCTAGTGTTAGCCTAAGAGAAAAGATTATATAGATAGAGGGATAGAAATAGCCATAAAATGCACAAATATGGAGGTACAGATACATATCCATATTACATACACCAGTTTTCTTTCCATTAATGTCACTAAGAACTGACTGCCAAAATACAAAGTTCATTATATGCACTGAAATCCTCACAATGCTTTAGAAAAATACTTTGACTTTGGCTTCTGTGAATTGAAAGGACTTTTCCTTTCCTATTGGTGGAATACTGGAAGAGAACTGAATCACAAGTGAAGAGACCAGAGTTTTATTCCAGTTTTGCCACCTTGTATGACCTTGGAGATTTCATTCAATCTCCTCATTTTCTCTTCTGTAAAATGCTGGCACCAGACTAAAGAACCTCTATAATTCTTTATTCACCCATGTTCTCTGACAAGGTATACTTGTGCAGGATCTGAAACTTTTCAAAAATATTACTCAGTTGTCCCACTAGGTGGTAGCAGATTCCTGTTTACTGTGTGATTACAGGCAGCCAATTCAACCTTCTGAACCTTTCTGAATTCTACCATCATCAAACTTGAAATTACACCAAGTGGTGTTGAGCAGTAGTCCCTCGCAGTGAAACAAGTTAAATTATGGCACCAGCATATTTGCTACTTTGTTTTTTTAATAGTAGGATGTGTACATTTCAGTATAATAAATGTTTTCCGATTGTTTTGCAAGAAAAAAAGTTAATAGAAAGACTTTGCCTTTGTTGTCAAAAGTCTTGACTTTTAATCTCAGCTCTGCCATTTGTCACTTGTATGATCTTGGTCAAATGAGCCTTTTGGGGTTTCTGATTATCTACCATAAAATAAAAGGGCATCTTCCAGATCTAAAACTATGATTGAATATTGTAACCATTGCAAGAATAAGACACATTTAAATTGTATTGTCTTTGTTTTCTACCTTGAGTCATTTAAACAGTCTGCATTTGTGACAAAGAAAAATTCCACTTTCTACCTATGAGACTTTGAGTGATTAACAATATTTTGTTTCCTCATTTGTAAAAGTGGGAAAATAATTCTCTCAGGGGTATTATAGTGAGCAAATAGATATGACAAGTAAAGCAGTTACTAAATGTTATCCATTATTTTTATTATTATTATTATTATTATTATTATTATTATTATTGGTTTTTCTATGGCATTTAGACTCCCTCAGACCATTATTTCTACCATCATTCTCTCCTGATCTTCCAAGGTATAAGCCAGTGCCTTTAAACTGAATCTCACTTAAAGGTCAGAATCTGCACAGAACAATACATGGGGTCCAGAAATAACTCATGAAATCCTCTTGTCTACATTGTTACAAAAAGTCCCAGGCCTTGGATCTGTAAGTCCTAAAGAACTCTAGGTGTTCTGCCTTAATCAATCCTTGTTGAAACTCCTTGAAAGAGCACCAAGGGCCCTCCAACCTGTAGTCTCTTGGATTCCCCCTTAAAGAATGGGGAGTCAAGCTGAAGGCCTCCAGATAAACATGGTGGGCTTCCAATCTTAATAAAACACTACAAAGACTAGTAACTCTGAAAGATACCCAACCTAGATGATAGAAGCCAATATGTCTGGTTCCTCCTTGAACTGGCCCTGTTTATTCACCACAATCATCACTTACTTTACTTCTAAATAAAAATATTGTGCTATATATGGTGTAATAAGAGTTGCCATGTTCTCTTAGGCTTGGGGTTTAAAGCCCTGAAGACATAAAATACTAAAGAGGCCAAAAGCATCAAGTCATTAAACGAATAAAATCTCTAGGAGCCTCTGTACTTCTTTGACCTCATTAGCTGTCATCACTTTGAAAATACTTGATGTTATAATCTAGCAGAATTAAGGTGCAAAGCAGAGCAAAAACTGGCCATAGTTCCTACCAGAAACCATCCCTTTAATCACCCCACCTCTTTTTCCAAAGAACTACACTGCAACAGATTTCTTTATTTTATTTTATTGTTTCTTCATTCCTTCCTTCTTCTTTCCTTCCTTCCTTCCTTCATTTTACTTTTTCTTTGTTTTAATATCTTTATAATGAGGAGCTTCTATTATGAACTAAATGATTATGTTCCCCCAAAATTCATATGTTGAAATCCTAACCCCAAAGTGGTGATATTGGAGGTGCGTCTTTTGAGGTGATTAGGTCATGAGGGTAGAGACCTCTCATGAATGGCATTAATGCCTTTATAAAAGAGCTCTCTTGCTTTTTTCTGCCATGTGAGGACACAGCCAGGAGACAGCAGCCTTCTATGAACCAGGAAGTATCCTCAGCAGACACAGAGTCCGCCTGTGCCTTGACCTTGGACTTTCTCTGCCTCCAGAACAGTGAGAACTAAATGGCTGTTCTTAAAGCACCCCCAGCCCCCAGGCAGTAGTTTTTCTGTTATAGCAGCCTGAACAGGCTGAAAGAGGGTCCACATCTTTTTTCCTACCATCAATAGCCAATTTGAATATGTAACACAAATCCCACTCATAAGAGTAAGAAAAATTATAAAATGCCTGGGAATAATATGTAAAGCTTTTATAGAGAAAACTATGTATTTTTACTGAAGAACATAAAAGAAGACTAAGGAGAAATACCACTGCCATTGAGGTAAATATTTCATATTGCAAAATGTCAGTTTTTCTCCAATTTAATCTATAAATTCAATATATTCCGAAACAATATAGTGTGTGTGTGTGTGTGTGTGTGTGTGTGTGTGTGTAATAGAAAAAATAATAACTGGTAGAAATTATAATTTGTATCTATTTTTTATTTTATTTTATTGAATTTATAGGGTGACATTGGTCAATAAAATCATATAGGTTTCAGGTATAGAATTCTATACTACATCATCTGTACATTGTATTGTATGTTCAGCACCCCAACCTTCCTTCCTTCCTTATGTAACTCAGTGTGTAGCATATAATTTATTCAGCACATTATAGATGTATGCTGATGACTTATCTGTGTAACAGGGTGAGACTAATAATGATATCAGTGCTGACGGGGGTGGTGAGTCAGAGAACATGGCCCAGCCCAGCCCAGGTCAAATGTGGTAGAGGATGCAGCCCAGCCATTCAAGATCAGAGCAGATGATGAGAAAGCAGAACCAGAGATGGGTTCTAGAGATATCCAGCACCCTCTAGATCAGTGGTTCTCAACCTTCCTAATGCCGCGACCCTTTAATACAGTTCCTCATGTTGTGGTGACCCCAACCATAAAATTATTTTCGTTGCTACTTCATAACTGTAATTTTGCTACTGTCATGTCTTAGGCGACCCCTGTGAAAGGGTTGTTTGACCCCCAAAGGAATCATGACCCACAGGTTGAGAACCGCTGCTCTAGATGTTAGCAGGGATGAGGACAAGAACCTAGAGACATAGGAGCACTCCCAGATCTGAGGCTGCCAGGGGTGTTAAAGAAACCAAAAAATAAGTGTGGTTACCCCTTTAATGAGGCAGTACTAAGAATCTATCTGCTTAGACCACTGGTTCTTTATTCACCACAGATATCTCAGGGCCTTCAAGAAGGCATATAAAATAGTTCTTAAAGGAATATCCCACATTTAGAAAGAATAATGAATACAAAATAGAAGACAGAGAAAAGGTGGGGGGGAGAAGTTGACTTCCAGTTATGTATTCTTTAGCTCAGGAAAAATTCTGCAGATGCAGACCACACCACACGCAGCTCACACAGGGCAGAGCTTGAACCTGGCCCACCCTTTTCATCACCAGTGACCAATCTGATGTTTGGCATACATATGCTCTCAATGACTATTTGCCTTCATTACAGTTGCTGTGGATGATACAGCTGAGTATATACTCAAAGCAAATGCTTGTGATAGTGTCCTGTTGAGTGACCAAGTGCAGAGTCATAAACCCCCTGACCTTTAGCCCTCTCCTGACCTTTAAGCTGAATGTATATATAAGCACACAAAAGAATTCAACTGTCCCAAACAAGAAGTAAAGCCAGGATATAGGCTTCAAAAGAACATAAACTTCCTGCACGCCTATTACATTTGGTAGCCCCTGGCAGCCTGAATACCATTCTGGCTAATGGTGACTTCTTTAGAATTGCTTCATGAACATGATAAAATAGCCTGGAAGTCAGAAGACCTATAGCCTAGGTGTGGTCTTGGCATCTACTAGCTGTGTAACCTGGAATAAGTCATTTAATCCTGTTTTTTCATAAATTAGACTCACTGCCCAATACTAGTCCATTTCAGCAATTATATTCTGATTCTAAGCTGATTGTGAAGAAGAGAAAATTGGATTCAGTGGGACCAGCCAGCGTTCCTGATCTTTGTAAATTCCCACACGGTCTTTTACTCTCCCTAATCCACATACTTTTCAGTGTGTTGAACAACTAAACTGCTTACAGGAGATTTACTGGTGACATAAACATAAGGAGGATTCCAGCAAATTACATATAATCATCTTTCTGTGTGCTTTGAAGCAGTGTGTACTCTCACATGCTACTGAATTGGTTAACTAACAGTCTAAAAAAACTTTTTTAAATAGCTCAAAGTGAAGCTTTATATTTTAGCCAAGAAATTTTATATGCAATGGTCTTTAAGGTTACTATAGACGTCATAAAAATGATGATAATTAGCAAACATTGACAAATGAGACCATCAGTAGAAAAATAGGCTATGGAGGTAGAATTCTGTGATGGTAAGTTTGCAATCCTGTGACACTGAGGCTCATGGCAAACGGTGTCCCTGAGCAGAAACCAACTCCGATCTTCATAATCGGGGCCTTCAAGGAAGCCAGGGAGGGGCAAGGGCAGGGGAAGCTGGGGCAGCTCTGGGTGAAGTTATGAAGAAGAAGCTGAACTTTGGTCTTCGTATAACCCCCCTATCACCACCATCCCACAGGACCACTGGTGGTCTTCCATCAAATTTACAATTGTAAAGGTTCATCAGTTCAAAGTACATTGCCTTCCAATCTAATGAAAATTTCCTATCCAGTTCCAGTTAGGAGTAAGACTGAATAAACACATTGTGTCCTGTCTCTGTCACTGAATACAGCTAAAAATCTACACTAATGCACAGAGCAGCTATTTGAAGACTCAAAGCAAGTGGATTGGGAAGAAGGTTGGATTTGGAGTACCACAGGAAGTGTACTTACCTTTCTTTACCACTGGTATCCCTGGCCTAAATTCCAAGCACACTAAAACCTGGAAGTAAGCATCAGTGAAGACAGAAGAAGTTCCAGGAAAGCTCTCTAGTTTAGGCTCGAGGGGTGGATGAGAGGTTACTAACAGCACAGTGCATGAGGACCCGCAGGTGCCTAAAACTCTGAGGGAAGGGAAACTTTCTCCCTACTAAGAGGAAGTGTGGTCTTAAGACCTAAAAGAGTGGGTGCTCTCGCTGTTTCACTCTCTGTGTTTCGACCACCAGACCACAAACACTGGTGGAGTCATGAGAAATGTCCAACGGAGCAGAGTAAATCCAGCTTTCAGGCAGCAGGACTGAAAAGGGGAGCCTCGGGGACCTGGAAAGCAATAGGAAAATCACAGAGAGGGAGAAACTCAGGAAAGCAACCCAATAAAGTTGGCTGTGAACGTCTAGGCTCACCCCTATCCAGGCTATATGCACGTGTGGATCTGACACTAGTCAGCACAGGAAAGACAGAACTAAACTAAGAGTTAGATCATCACCCTGGTCTCAAACTTGCCACTGAATGATACAGGCACAGGTCAGCTCCAAATGTAAAGACTTTGAAAATAAGAATGAAAGAAGTGATGTCACAACAGACTCTGCAGACACTGAAAGAAAAAATAGGGCACACTATGCAGAGGTCTATGCACATAAATTTGACGACAATGAAGAAATAGACTACTCCAAACCACAAGCTATCTGAATTCATCCAAGATAAAACAGAAAACTGGAATCATAGCATGAGTATTAAGAAAATTAAATTTATAGTTGTAAACATTCCAAACAAAATACCCGTAGGCCCAGATTGTTTCAGTTGTGAATCTTACCAGAACACTGAAAGAAGAATACAAATTCTACAAAATCTCTTCCAAAAATTAAGAGATAAAAGAACACTTTCCTAATTACTTTGAGGCCAGCATTATTTTCACACTAAAACCAGACAAAGATAATACAAGAAAACTACAAACCAATGTCTCTTGGAAAGATAGATTTTAGAATCCTCAGTAAAATATTAGCAAATTTAATGCAGAGATATACAAAAAGACTAACATACCATGGACCAAGTGGAGTTCATCCTAGGAACACAAGTCTGGTTCAATATTCAAAATTCAACCAATGTAATCCACTATATTAACAGGTATAAAATTTTTAAAAACTCACAAAACTATATCAATTAATGCAAAAAAGCATTTGATGAAATTCAATATCCAGTCATGATTTTTAAAAACATCTCAGCCAATGAAAAATAGAAAGCAAGTTTCTCAGTGTAATACCACTAACATCATACTTAACTTTAAAAGAGTGAATGTTTGCCTGGCCGGTGTGGTTCAGTTGGTTGAGTGTCATCCCATGCACCAGGGGTTGATGGTTTAATTCCCCATCAGGGCACATGCCCAGATTTCAGGCTCAATCCCCAGTAGGGGGTGTGCAGGAGGCAGCTGATCAATGTTTCTCTCTCATACCCTTGTTTCTCTCTCTCTCCCTCTCTCTCTTCCTCTCTCTCTAAAATCACTAAAAACATATTTTTAAAAAATAAAATAAAAGAGTCAATGTTTTCCCAATAATTGGAACAGGGCAAAAATATGACTCTCACTACTACTATTCATTATCATACTGAAAATCCTAGCCAATGCAATAAGGCAAAAGAAAGAAAGAAAGAAAGAAAGAAAGAAAGAAAGAAAGAAAGAAAGAAAGAAAGAAAGAAAGAAAGAAAGAAAGAAAGAAAGAAAGAAAGAAAGAAAGAAAGAAAGAAAGAAAGAAAGAAAGAAAGAAAGAAGGAAGGAAGGAAAGAAAGAAAGAAAGAAAGAAAGAAAAGAGAGAGAGAGAGAAAGAAAGAAAGAAAGAAAGAAAGAAAGAAAGAAAGAAAGAAAGAAAGAAAGAAAGAAAGAAAGAAAGAAAGAAAAGTACATTTAGATTGGAAAGGAAGAAGTAAAACTTTTTATATTTATAGATAATATTTGTTCATATAGAAAATCTCTAGTGATCCATCCTAGTACTAAGTGACTTTAGCAAAGTTTCAGTATATAGGGTCAATGCACGAATATTAATCATATTTTTATGTACTAACAATAAACAATTAGAAAGCAAAAATATTTTAAATATCACTTATAATAATTTAAAAATAAAATACTAGGTATAAGTCTAACAAAAGATATATAGAATATATACACTGAAAATTACAAACACAAATGAAAGAAAGCAAAGAATACCTAAAAAAATTAAGAGACATACCATGTTCATTAATTGAAAAATTCAAAGTAGTAAAGATGTCAATTCTTCCAAATTGATCTACTCAGACTTATCTATGCTTCTCATAGGACATATCATTAAAGAAGCAGAGAGAGTACAAAAAGAAAGATAAGGCATTCAAAATATAAATATCACAGTCTTGCAAATGGCAGGTATATTAGTTTTCCATTGATGCTCTAACAAATTAACACAAATTTAGTATCTGAAAATGACTCAATGTGTTATGTCAACATTCTGGAGATCAGAAGCTAAAATCAAGGTGTTGGCAGGTCTTCCTTCCTTTCTGAAAGCTCTAGAGAAGAATCCTTTTCCTTACCCACATTCCTTGGCCCATGACTGTCTTCCTGTATGTGGCAGCAACATTGCATACCCCTGTGCCTTTGGTCTGTAATTGCATTTCCCCCTTGATGCCCCTGCTGTCTCCTTCCATTTTTAAGGACTCTTATGATCATATTGTGTCCACCCAGATAATCCAGGATAATCTTCCTATTTTAAATCCAGCTAATTAGCAACCTTAATTTCCCTTTGTTATGTAATTAACACAGGTCCTTGGAATTAGGAAGTGGAGATCTTTTTGGGGGAGTAGCATTATGGTGCATAGCACAGCATACCTTACTAACCAATGAATTTTAAGAATCTGATATGGAATTGAAAAAGATGTGGAGATGTTTAAAGCAAAACTGAAACTAAGGAAGAGCTTCACACATAGGCCAAAGAAAACATTTATATATGTCTGACAGTTCAAATGTTTTTATTTTGTTCTTATATAGTTTTCAAATTGTATTAATGTTACCCAGAAGGTCAATAAATATTTTAGGCCAACAACTCCGTAAGCAAGAGGTTAAATTAAAAGTCCATTTGGGCCTTGGCTGGTTTGGCTCAGCAGTTAGAGTGTTGGCCTGCAGACCAAAGAGTTGTGGGTTCAATTTTCCAGCCAAGTGCACGTACCTCAGTTGTGGTTCGGTCCCCAGCCCTGGCCAGGTTGTGCAGGAGGCAACCAGTCAATGTGTCTCTCTCACATCAATGTTTCTCTCTCTCTCTCTCCCTCCCTCCCTCTCTCCCTCCCACTCTATCTGAAGATAAATGGAAAAATAGCCTCGGGTGAGGATTAAAAAATAAAAAATAAATAAATAAAAGTCCATTTCGTGTTCTATGTGGTTAGAAAACCAAACAAGTATATCATATACTATAAAATATAAGCCTAAACTGAATTTGGAAGTGTATCTTAACATTGTAAATGTAATCAGAGAACACAAAAAGGCATTATTTGCTGATGTACCTTCAATAAAATGAATATAATTTTATTAGTGAAGAAAAACTCTGGAAATAAATAGAATAAAATATAATAACCTAAGTTATTCTTACACAATTTGTGGTTTTCAAAAAGAATCATTTGGTTAATCATAATCATTTGGTTAATCAATGACCATGTAGTATGGATGGAAGAATATTTACAAGGACAATAACCTTGGATTAAACACAGGGTGGGGCAAAAGTAGGTTTACGGTTGTGAGTACGTGAAACACGGAGTTTAGTCTTGTATTATTATTTATTTATTATTGTATTATTTTTCATATGAACAACTATAAACCCACTTTTACACCACCCTGTATAAAAACATCTCCATCTGGCAATAGCTCAAGAGGAATGTAATCTAGGATTCTATTAGAGGATCTCTACGTTGCTTTTCAATAAACTATATTGACAAGTGAATCCCTGGTGAACAGAAGCACCAATGATTCTCAACCTTCCTTCCACAGTGAGCACTCATGAGAGAAGACGACATTTTTATATGCAATGGACATAAATAAGACTTAAGCTCAATTCCCTGTACAGTATTTCTGATGCCACCTATTTTTCTCCCAATCCAGGTAATATAGTTGACAGTCTGAGACTTAAGACTCTTATTTTGTTATTATAAGCATACACAAGAGCTCACTAGCTTCTTGCATTCTCCCTATTTTTGATACGCAAACTATTAGCATCTGGGTCTCCCTCACAAGTCCTGGGAATCAGTAATAGAGCTTACATTCTCCTGGCTGTGACTGCCAGGTTTCCTGGTCATTTCTCCCCACCACTGCCATCTCATAACTACTCTCCATGCCAGTGAAGTTGTCTGTGCTCTACTTCACTCCAAAACTAGACATCACCTTCCTTTCACCAAAACACAGCTGACATGAGACTATTCTTCACAAGACTTCACTAAAGGAATTCTGCTGTAATAGAAGCTACCCTCAACTGGGTATCTTTGTTTTGACACTGATGTATCTCAAACGCCTAGAATATTGCCAGGTATGTAGTACATGCTTAGTAAAGGCCTGTTGAATAAGTGGAACATTTATGAAAATATATGTAATCACAGTGCAAAAAAGTAGAAAAATCTATTCTTAAAATCCATTAGTCATTCCTCAGCTCTTAACTAAATTCCTAGGATCCATTCACTTTTCCCCACTGAGAAAAATACATCTTTACTTTGTTCTAGCTGCTCAGGAGAAATAAAATCAGTTAACCCCATAATAATCTTCTAGAAATGCTGGTGTGACCACAGAAAACACAGTCGTTTACATTGCTTTGTGGAGCAGTTGAATTTATTTTATTTCAAATCCAGAATTTCAAAATAAGATTTTATTTTACCTTTGCATAATCAAAAGTTCATGCAAATGTTTACTTCAAAACCCCAATCTCCTTCTATCCCAAATGTGATAGGATTCATCTTTAGCATGTGCCATGAACGCTCTGAAGATCCAGGTTTTTTCCTTAGACACTTCAAGGAATCCAGATGGGTTCTCCACCTCCCCATCTCGCTCATACCACCCCCACCACCGACTCCCGACCTTGCATACACACAGCTGTCTTGAAAGTGGAAATCATTTCCCAATCCATCATAAAAGAAGGTGAAAAGGAGAAAATCAGTCTTTGTTTATGGAATCACACAGGTCATGACTCCCCCTCATCCCACCGCCCTCTACCATCCACAATGGCAAATCCCTCTGCTTATGCTCTGGACCCATCTTCTCACCTTCTCATCTCTTCCACCTTGCTCTGTTTCCTCTTTCCTGTCTCCCCAGCTTCTCTCTACTAGCTCCTTTCCATTAACGTTCAAATATTCTTCAGTCTCTCCTGATTAAAAATAAAAACCCTTGCCCTGGCTGGTTTGGCTCAGCAGTTACAGCGTTGGCCCGAGGACCAAAGAGTCTCGGGTTTGATTCCGGTCAAGGGCACGTGCCTCGGTTGGGCTTCGATCCCCGACCCTGGTTGGGGTCATACGGGAGGCAACGAATTGATGTGTCTTTCTCACATCGATGTTTCTCTCTCTTCCTCCCTCCCACTCCATCTGAAAATCAATGGAAAAATATGCTTGGGTGAGGATTAAAAAAAATAATTAATAAATAAATAAATACAAAAATCCTTCCTCAATTCTATGTCCTGCTTCAGTCATCATCCTATTTTTGCGTCTCGCTAACAGAAATATATATTGGAAGTTTCCTGCTTGTTTCCTCAATTCTTAACAATAACTCTACACACTGAAATCTGGTTTCCACCCCTATCATTCCACTGAAGAGCTTTTGACAAAATCATTAGTGCTCTTGACAAGACCTCCGTCTCTATTTTCAATATATTTTAGTCCTTATATTTCTTAAATTCTCAACAATATTTATAACATTGGTAACACTGTCCTCAGTACCATTTCCCCTGACTTTAATGACACAGAATTCTAATTTTTTGGTTTTGCTTCCTCAGTATCCTTTATGGACTCCTACTCCTTTATCCATTCCTCATTCATAAGTGTTCTTCAAGGTTCTGTATGAAGACTTTTTCTGTTCACACTCTCCTAACCTTTCTGATGGCATCAGTTACCATCTTCATGCTGATGGCTTCCAACTAGATGTCTTCAGCCCAGATCTCTTTCTTTCTTTTTAGATCACAGTGCCCACCCTTTTTGAAAATGTTTATTGAAACCTCAAACTCAACATATCCCAAACTAAAGTCACCTTCCTCAAAATATTTGGCCAACCTTCAGTCTCGGTAAATGGCACTACCATTCCACTGGTTTCCCTGGTCGAAAAATTGAAGTCATCTTTGATTCTTCTTTCTCTTTCTTTTCCTATATTCAATCAGTTCCACTTGTAAATATTGTCCAAATTAGTTCACCTCTTATCATTCTCATGGATACTAACCTAGTTCAGATCATCACCATCTCTCATCTATATTACAACAATTCTCAAGAAGGCTACTGCAGTCACTTGCTAAAAGTGTGCCAGGGACATAAGGCTCAGGGCTGCTGCCTTCCATCCTCGCTATCGCTAAGGGTAGCCTACCTAAAGCTGACACAGTGAAAGCAGAACAGAGCAGTGAAGAGAAGGCAGACACCTCTTATAGCACGTGAACCCCCCAGGTAAGCCATGTCTACAGCCACACTGCTCAAACTCTCCAGCTACCTGAGCCATGAACATCATTTTTCTTTTTGATTAACAAGTTCATTAGATTTTTATTACCTGCAATGTGAAAGTTCTGACTTATAAAATCATTTGATCAGTACATAATCTATCTTTTATCCTTAGTTCCTAGCTCAGTATCTGGCCAGGTGCTTAACTTGTTGAAGAAATGATATATGCAAAACACTTTACATTCATCATTACCTCCATACTAACAAAGAGCAATGTGCTCTCATTCATTCAAAAAAGTATTTACTGAACATAGTTTGTGGATCACTACCTAGATACTGGGAATACTGCTCTGCACAAAACACTCAAGAGCCTTACTCTGAAAAAAATTATATACTGTATATTCAAACATAAGGAGTAAGAAATTAAGGTGTGCTGTTTGGTGCAGGATATTTACTATTTTTGTCTGTGAATCTTAGAAACTCTGTTTGGATTTAATACAGCCAGATATTATGATTGAATCAAAGAAATCCTTCAGCATTTGCCTATCAGCATAAGATATTTATATTAAAATAAATTGCAGACATGATATCCACTAAAAATTAGGTACAAACAAACTTCAGGGCTTAACATTCCATCAGAAAAATATTCTTTTTATAGAGCATTAAGGATGCTGGTCAGAAGCTCTGGCTCACTGACCCTTTAGCTCAGTATTCAAGACACAATGGAAAAAATATATAGTGCTTAGAGTAAGCAGTCCTAGAGTTGAATCGTGGATTTAAATAAAAGCTGTGTCCTCTTGGGAGAATTTCCTAAACTTCCTATGCATCACTTCCTAATGTATAAAAGGATTATAACATCTAATTTACTAGACATGTTCTGTTCACTTAGAAAGTTAGCCAGTGACCATTAAATATTAATTGAATGAATGAACGCTAACACAAATATTACATTAGATGATATGCATGAAAGTGTTTCTAAGCTGTAATGTGCTATGTAAGCATTAGTCAATTTTGGCATATTATTATTATTGTTATTATTACTCCTGTAAGAGCCCAGGTTGTGGAAGAGTTGAGTAGCAGAGAGTACTAGAAAGAGAAGACAGTGTAAGAACTGACTTAAAAGAGCTGACTGTCCAAGTGTCTAAGAGGAGAGTGAGCAAGGCCTGAAGGACCAACAATACCAAGTAGGGGAGTGTGGTTTCCTTGCTCCAGACCTAAGGCTCCCTCCTTTAGCATTTTCATGGTTCTCTCCATAAAAACTCCTAATCCTCTACATTCTGTCCACATACCAAAATGACCTCTTCACTAGGTTTCACTCAGTCACATTGCCATGTTTTGTAGTTGGCTTTGGGAAAGCAATCTGATTCAATGGCAGCATTTGAACGTTGTGAAATGTTGCTATATTGCGCCTTGATGCTTTGGGTTGCTTTGATTTCCCTATGAATGTCACCTCCTCCTCTTGTTACTTCGTGTGGGTAAAATTTCCCCACAGCAGAAGTAGTCTCTGCATTCCATATTTTCCTTTTTCATCTTCTAATTTTTATATAATAATTTGGAATTATAATACAATGAAAATATTACTTTTTAAAATATTTTTTAAAAAACAAACATACTCCAATAGGCAGGCTATTTCTTTTCCTTCTTCATTATCAACTTTGCTTTCTAATTATCTGAATAAGTTTCTCTAAGGTGACTATTCTCTCTTTTTTTTTTTCCCTTGGAAAACTAAACTAAGCATAGTTTAAATCTGAATATTTTAATCCTTGGCTAACTTGCTTACTCGTCCCAGCTTTTGGAAATTTAGAACAGGTAGATAATGATACCTTGTCTTGTCTTAAGAAGGTTTTAAGGTAAATGCTTGAATATGGACAGAAACCTTGGGATTTAGGAAAGAAGAAATTGATTAAGAGTAGAGAAGCTTAGCCCTGACCAGTTTTGCTCAGTGGTTAGAGCGTTGGCCAGTGGACCAAAGAGTCACAGATTTGACTCTGGTCAAGGGCGCGTACCTTGGTTGCAGTTCGGTCCTAAGCCCTGGTCGAGATCATGCAGGAGGCAACCAGTCGATGTGTCTCTCTCACATCAATGTTTCTCTCTCTCTCCCTCCCACCGTCCCTCTCTCCCTCCCATTCTATCTGAAGATAAATGGAAAAAATATTCACAGGTGAGGATTTAAAAAAAAAAAAAGAGTACAGAAGTAACAGACTTGTATTCTTCCATATCTGAACCACTCTCTGGATTATTCTATTTACCTTAGCTGTATAGTATTATTATTATTTTTATTTAAATGCTTAGCTTACTATTAAAATGTGATTCCTAGCACAACAAACAGCACGTGTATAATTAAATACGTGACTTGATTTTATCATTAAATTTTTATTGGAACAAGCAATGTTATTATATATTCTCTAAGCTCTTTAAATTTCTGACATGGCAGAGATGCTTGGTCATAACTTAAAAAAAAAAAAAAAGAAAAGAAAAGAAATGATATTGGTCATAGACCCAAGATCACTAGGGTAGCTGGGATAAGACTAAGGACCTAGGGTGAGGATTGGATGTAGAAGTGGGTCAGACTCAGGAAGGGGCGCAGAGCCTGTCCGTGAGGTGCCCTGCAGCCCTGGGAGCCAAGGGCAGAGGACGCACCATTACTTCTAGTGGACAAAGGCTCCTGAGGGGTCAACAGTTCAGATGACATACGGTCTCACAGCAGACAGGAAAGTCTGTGGGGTAGAGGTTTGGGCACAGCTGCTGGGTAACGGCCACCACAGCTTTCCACTCAGCCAGCTTCCTGTCTGCCCCTCTGGATTTGAGATGGTTCCTACTGAAACAGACAAACCAGCACGATGTGTCCGGGTCTGAAGGAGAGAGTATGTAGTAGCAGTGAATGGTTGAGAGAAGACAGGGCAGAAATGTGAAGTTTGCGGTGGAGGGAGGGGCAGCAGAGGTGAGGACAAAGTTCTCCCAAATAAAAAAGAACCAAAATAAGAATAATAAATGTTTGAATTTGAAAATGAAATAATTCAAGCATCATTTTGAGTACCACCATTCTCACTTCCCCCACTGGATGGTATTCCTAGAGTTAGCAAGACTCAATAAACAAACTTAAGAAAAGGACAAGAAAAACTACCTTTATCATATCTAAGGAAAACAAACACTATCCTAACGCTTATTTCCCTGAGGGCCTTTGAAAGACTTCCTATTTAGTCACAAACACATCTTGAATAGTTGTGTAAGGGGACATGTAGTATTGAACCACCTTCATCCCAGAAAAACACAACCGCAGGGTTTCTACAGTGTGTTAAGTCAGACAGATACCATCCTTGGAGCTGAAATATTGCTATTCTGTAAAGAGGAAGCATTCTCGCCCAGAGAAAACAGAAGTCTTATTACCTGAAAAAGCCCAGAGAGACTGAAGTGTCACCGCTTAGACATGGATTTTCTAAGTTTAGTCAAAACCTCCCCAAGGAAATACAATTCTAAGAATAAAACAGGGATAAATTAGGTCTTTTTGAAAAGTATTACTTTTAATACTTATGTTTAAAGAAGAATGAAATATAATTCTTTGTCCACACTTACAGAATGCCATACCTAATAGTTGCCTAATTCCGTTGGCTCGATCCACGTTTCTCCCAAGGAGATGGCGGGAAGGACAGTGTGTGTGCGACTTTGTGTATCTGAGCAAACAGTGGGATAATCTCAGAATGAAGACACTATTAAAACAGCTAATGAGGGTGAACAGTGACAGACTTCCTCAGGAAGCTGCACTTTTAAATTTGAAAATCTGTAAAAGAAGCAACAATGGGGTGATATGTGTTCAGGGTTGAGAGCAGCTCACTGGTACGAAGAAAACTAGAGTAAAGGTAACTTACCATTATCTTCTATCCTGACAAGCAGTTTAGTAAACTGAAAGGTTTTTTCGGATTAATACTTAAAATTAATTAATTCCTAGAAATTCCTGGAAACCAAATGACAAACCCCTGACCTTTGTCCTCAGGTTTTTTTGGTTTGTTTGTTTTTTATATCAGCATCATGGAGGTTTCAGGACAACAGGCATAGTTAGTTAAGTGTGCCCCCTCCCAGGATTCTGGAAATCTAAGTTTCAATAGCTGTGGGCGTTTGGGTTAGTCATTTCCCCTGTCTGGGTTTTGATTTCCTCATCAGATAACGGAACCATTAATTGCCTCAGGATCACTTTTAGTAATAACCCCCCCAAGTTTTAGCTAGGCATAAGAGTGCCAAGCTGGACACTGTTTTCAGGTTTCTTTTTAGCTAGGAGTGGTCATGAAATAACAAAGATGATTTTGCAATTTTCATATCATTTCCTTAACGATGAAGCTACTTGACCTGGACTCTCCCCCCTCCCACTGGTTGGGAAATGACAACACTGGGGCCACCACCTTGGACCCAGCCCGGGATCTCCATGCTGATGGCAAAGGCTCCTTTCACAGCCTGGGTTCCGGAGGGCATCACAGAGCAGAGAAGTCCCGCCAGCTCTGCACTGCTTACCCCTGAACTCCTATGTGTGAGAGAAGAAAAAGCAGCTTCTCTTCTTTAGACTTGGGTCCGGGTTCTCTTTGTCACATTAGCTAATGCAGAAGGTCCTGGACAAATCATTGCTGAAGAATGTGTCAGTTCTGCATGTTAAGTAACGGAGTAGAGAAGTTTTTACTTGGGGACTGAAACAAAAAGCAGAATAAGCCTTGTTACCCTGCCAATGACGATCACAGAAGCACATGATGAGGCTTAAGATCCATTTTTAAATGATGGTCTTTGCTTCTTTCTCAGCAGCTCAGCCTCAGAGGCCCCTTCACTACACCTTCTAATTGCTCTGTTAATCATTTTCAATATCATTCTATTTTACTACCATGCAGTATGACAATAGATTACCCTCACTACAAAGGCTATCTTTAAATTCCCACGGGCATTTAGTAACATTTTATTATCCCCAGGCATAATCCTATGAGGAGATTAGATCATTGAAAGTAGTTTTGTGCCAATCAGCATAAAGCAGCCGGGGGGGGGGGGCTTGCCCGTGATGTGGGGTTTGAAACCTGAAATCCTGCAGCTTACATGGGGGAGTCAGAAGGAGCTCTGGGAAAGTCACCTGAAGCCGACTTGCTTTTGCCTGTACAAGTCACTGACCAAGAAAGAACTTGAAGAACTCTCTTATGGCTTTACAAAAGCCTAGACCTAAACACTTTATTCTACACAAATTTTACACCCACACACAAAGTGTCATGTTATTAATTGCTAAACATTTTTATTAGCAATATTTGCATTTGAACTTTAATGAGAAATCTCAATGGTCTGAAAAGATCCAAGAGTTATTTGACTTAATTAAATTCTCCCTGTAAATGTAAACTGGACTCTGTCGACACCTAAAGGAGAAAAACGTTGTGGATGACAGATGCAGTCTGAAGCATAGACAATTTCCCAAGAGAACAGTTCACAAAAGGGAGAGATTTGGGCACCTCAATGGCAGCCATGGCCTTGGAGTTGGGAGAAGTATACATAGGTGTAGGACTACAGGAATTCTAGAAAGGAAAAGTGGAGGGATGCAACACTGTGTCTTACCCACCTACTAACCTACCTCCCGCACTGCAGCCAGACTAATAATTTAAAAACTGGTTTGATTGGCAGTCAGGGCACATGCCTGGGCTGTGGGCTCGATCCCCAGTAGGGGTTGTGCAGGAGGCAGCGATCGATTGATGTTTCTCTCTCGCGTCGATGTTTCTATCTCTCCTTTCCTCTCTCTCTAAAAAATCAATACTAACTTATTTTTAAAAACCCACAAATCGAATCATTTTCATTCCCCTGCTTAAAATGTAGAAATGGTTTACTATGGCCCTTAGAAAAAAAATAAATAAATCCTAACTTGACCTAAAAACGGTTTGTGTGCCTGGACCCTAATTATCTTCCTGATATCACAGCAAACCGCAACCCCTGCTCCTCTCCAGGCTAGGCACACTGGGCAGTGTGGGTTGACTTGTGTCCCAAAAAGTGTCATGTGTTGAAGTTCTAATCCCCAATACCTCAGAATGTGACTTTCTTTGGAAATAGGGTCACTGTAGATGTACTAAGTTAGGATGAGGTAATTCTGGACCTCAGCCAATGTGAAGATGTCGGCAGAAACGGACGTGCTGCTTCCAGGCTCAGAACACCAGACGTCGCCAGCAACCCGCCAGCAGCCAGGCGAGAAGCATGGGACAGATTCTTCCTCACAGCCCCTGGAAGAAAACAACCCTACTGACATGTTGATTTGGACTTTTAGCCTCCAGAATTATGAGACAATAAATGTCTGTTGTTTAAGCCACCGATTTGTTGCAACAGCCCTAGGAAACGAATGCACTGGGTCTCTCTCAACTCTCTGCAGGGGCCTTTGCCCCCGCTGTCCCCTTCGCCTAGACAGAGCAACTTCGCTCTCTTCCTCCATCTACACTTAAAATAAACTCAACAAGACCCTGAACTTCTTCAAAGCACTGTGCCCTCCTGAAGTATTTCATTATTTGCTTAATATCTGTCTTCTGCATTGGGCTGTAAGTCCAGGCTAGGACTGTGTTTATTTCATTCATAACTGTATCCTCTGTGACTGGCACATAATTACAGCTCAAGAAATATTTATTGACTGGGTCCCTTGGTTTTCACTTGCAATCCTCTGTTCCCAAATATTGTTTCAAAGATTTCATATCCTTAATAATAATCCCCACCAAGATAGTTCTATCCTCATGTATATATTCATGTGCCTGAAAGCAGCCACATATTTCTGTAATTCATTGTTGTCATACCTAACATTTTATTTCATTCCACCACACATCTGTATAAGCAATAACATTTGTAAATGTACTAGTCTCCAGGAATGTTTTTAATTTGAGTCCTATATTACTGAAAAGAATTTCAATTATTTGGCATGCTGACATCCTCATAAGATTCTATCTGACCAGCAAGGCAGATGAGGGAAATTGTGTACTAGAGAACACTAAAGAAATAAAGCACTTTTTAAAACAAAATGTTTGTTTAACCCGTGTCTCCTGATATGAAAACTTTTGGTGAGGTACCAAGGTGAGAGGGTTTGGTGAGAATTATCTAGAATCTATGGGATTGTGGAAGTTAATATCAAAACATGTGTATTTCTCTCTGTTTTTAGAGTGATGTATTTGTAAAAGGCTATAAGAAAGAACAAATTGTTCTAGGTAAGATATTTCGACCTCTCAGGGCAATTCTAACTTAATTTGACTTTGGACTCCCGAAGAATTACACCAACCCTTGAAATGAGTCTACTCAAACAGATCAGAAACCTTTGTAGTGAGCTCTTAGTGAGTGTGTTCACTGAGTAGAAGCATTTTGATTTATCCTAAAGAAAAGTTTCTGAGTCAATGTGAATTCAAAAGATAGCAGGGAGAGATTAGCCAAAGAACTTATATGCAAACATGCATAACCCATGGACACAGACAATAGTGCCGTGAAGGTAGGGGGCGGAGGCAGGAGCAGAGTGGAGAGAGTCAATGGGGGAAAAAGGGGGACATCTGTAATACTTTCAATAATAAAAATAAATTTAAAAAAGGTATTCTCTTAATGAGATAATAGCTAGAGATACTACATTATTTAGTATCGTGTCTTCAGTGGATTCTACGGTCACAGGAGAACTAAAGGGTGGCAAGTCTGTTTTGAATTCCATCATATAGTGACATACACTTCAGTAAGACCTACTCCACCTGTCCCAGTCATTCATTTAGTAAATATTTCTTGAGCACTTATTCTGTGTCAACTATTGTGGCAGATGCTGTTAATATAAAGGTGAATGAAAATCATAGTAACTATAAGAATAGCAATTCTTACTGAGTGCTGGCTATATGCCAGTCACGTTATTAAATGCTTGACATGCTTATTCTCCTTTAATCCTCACCATAGCCCTGTGATGTAGGTACTATCATTGTCCTCATTTTATGAAGAACTTAAATCCCAGAGAGGTCTGGTAGTGTGAACAAGAGCTAGGGTTTATTTACAGCTGCGCCCGATTCCAATGCATTATACTAACTCACAACACACAATGACTCAATTACTATCATTTTTCCCCAAATCCATAAAATTCAGGTTGAGCTTCTGACCTGAGAAAGATATGTAAAAGTACATTTGAGAAAGGCGATTTAATTTCACAGTAATACAGAAATGGTAGTAGTAACATTTTCTTAGAATGAGTTTACGAACCATTTCACATAAGCTCCCCAAGTTTCAAAAGTCAGAATTATGGTGATTTGGGCTCATTTTAAGTGAGCTTAACAAAAACAGAAATGAAAGAAAGGGTCTTCAAACCTCAAGTCCAATAGGGGTGTGTGTGTGTGTGTGTGTGTGTGTGTGCACGCGCGCGTGAGCACACGCACACACAAAATAAAAACAGTGTAGAAAAGAGACCTGGAGTTTGAGACATAAAAGCAATCTGTTTTTTAATCACTGAGGCAGCTGAGTTTTCATATATTTTGTTAGGGAAGAAGCCATAGCTTTTGTGAGCTTCTATAAAAATACTCTGACCCAAAATTTTGAGCCAAAACAGAAAAGGAAAACATTTTTCAAAAGTCCAGAGAGAGGATGGTATACAAATGTAACTACTACTAGTTGAACTCAGAATTCTTTAAATAATTTTAGGACCATGCCAAAACAAGAGAATAATTGGCTTCTGTTTTATTACTGAGCCTGTGCATTCTCTGACATGTGCCATTTCGGGACGTGTCTCTCACGTGAGGGAGGCCACGCATCTTCCCCATGGCCGGTCCCTCCTCCCATCAATCTAACACTCCTGGTCTCCCTCTGCCTCCCTCACTCACTTAGTTCCAGAAAATAGGAGTGACTTACTCTAATTGGTAAATTTGAGAAACTGTTAAGCTTGGGTCTGAACTGCGCCTGGAGAAGGGGGTGCCCGCTCTGTTTTAGTGCAGACAATAGAAACAGGTGAATCTCCTAATTCTAGATACAGCATTAGGAAGCAAATGCATCCACAGATCTGTCGAATCCTCCAGTGGTAGTTTTATCAGTAAGTAAGGGCATTTTGGGCCTCTATCTACTGACTCTTCTTTTTTTCAATTATTCTGAAACTGAATGAGAAAACAGTATACTACTTATTAGATCCCTTCTAAGACCACCAAAATACAGATAAATTGATAACAGCAGCTTGCAAGCAAGACACAAAAAAAGGAAAAGCCTTCTTTTTGATATAGTCTGGAAATAAAGGACTAGAATTGGATAAAGAGAGGTTTAAAAAATAATGTTGGTCCAGTGTTTTCATCCCCAAGTATTACTAATGCAGCCCTGCTTGGCCAGATCCAATGTGACCGATTTGTAAATGGGTATGTTAAAAGTTTAACTGCAAAGTCCAGAAAGATGGCAAGAAGATGACCACTAACCCAAATTGCATAGTGGTCAGATGGTTCTCCCAGGTTTCTCTGGGTACCTCCCTACTTCCTTTCAAATAGATACCTTCCCCTAATAAAACCCTTTCACACATGTTTAATCCCATGTTTTTGGAGGACACAAAGGCAATGTTTTACAGATAGTACAAGGGTCCATTTACATTGGAAAAGAGCCAGAGACCAGGATTTACACAACTTTATGAACTAAGAAAAGAACAGAGCTAGTTAAAGCTTTAGAATATAGTTAATGCAACTTTCTATCCAATGCAGAGTGTCTCTGTACTTTAAAGGATGGGTTTTGAGCAATGCCAGAAAAAGGTAATAGCATTTACATTTTTTCAGAACTGATGCTGACTTTTCAGCAGACATAAGTATTGAAGAAAAATTCACATGGGGTTCAGTTGTGAATGAACTGTCAGTGCAGACTCAAAACAAAGAAAAAGCAGAATCAGAGACTTCCTTAGCCACATTGACCACAAGGTTTATCAGCGCGACATGAAGAAGTAATTGGTGGTTAATACTAGAAATACATTATCTGCTTCTATCCAGTATGGTTTCCAGAGTGAACAGACCAAGAAGCAACATCCTTCACAAACTTGTGCCTAAATAAGATATGTTCTTATTTATGTGTGGTACTCTTGCAAAATAATCCTGATGCTTTCCAATCCCTCCATTGGATCATACCTCATAAACAAGTGGAAAGACAAGTTTGCACTTGGGCTGTGGTGTATTTGTAGGCAGATTCTAGAGCTGGGTTGTCTAATATGGTAGCCATTAACCACATGTAGCCTTTTAAATTTAAAATTAAATTACTTATATTGACTAAAATGTAAAATTTAGTCCCTCACTGTGCTATTCACATCAACAGCCATATGTGACTAGCATCGCTTGCCTTGGATAGCACAGACATAGAACATTTTCATCATTGAAGAGCGTTCTGTTAAACTGTGATGTTCTAGAAGAAGTCCCTCAGGGAAACGTAGTTATCTGATTTTTTAAAGTAATTCTGCTACTTTTGGTGTGGGAAGAGAATGTTGTAAGGTCACTGTTCCAGCTCGGCTCCTCCTCGCATCTTCTAAAGAGGCTTAAAGACCAGTAAAGTGCACTGAGATCTTTAGCAGCTATGGAGAAAGGCTCAGTATCATTTCTTCATTCATATGAGGATCAATAACAAAAATATTTCACTATCTTGAGTTAATTTGATATTTTTTCATCCATTGACTAATGAGATTAAGTTTTAGGACAATGGAATAGCCTCATCAGCCTCTAGATGAATAAGCAATGGGCTTGAATTAGGGATGAACCACTCTATTGTTGACCTCTGGACATAGCTATGTACCACCCTATTGTTGACCCTGGACATAGCTATGTAGCACCTTATTCTTGACCTTTGACATAGCAGTCAGCATGATGGTTACTGTGTCTGAGAAGAGCCAGGGTTTGGAAGTCTCCTGTAGCTAGGGGGATAAATAGAGCTTCAAATGAGAGTGGAAAGGTAGCATGCCTGACTCCCCAGAGACACCACGGCTCTGTTCCTGAAAGAGTCCATTTGTACTGATCTTTAAACAGAGGGGTGGCATCTCAAGAGAAAGGAATTCTTCTGCAAGAATTGTTGACTCTGCTGGGGAAAAAAGGCCTGCAATGACAAATCCAACTGAGAAACTCCAAGGCTTCCCTGCTGACACCTAGGTGGTCAGGGAGAGGTATGGGTGACCCAGTGACTGAGAGAGCACATCACCCAGGCACAGATGCTGGACTGGAGAAGCAGAGAAACACAGAACTGCACTTAGAGCATCCAGAGGCATGTTTGTCTGGGTCTTATGTGGGTACTTTTCTCATACTCCCATGATTTTAGCTATTCTGCTGACTTTAAATCAGTTTGGTTCTGTGGCTCCAGTTGCTCTTCTTGGCCTTTACTGAGACTGCCCAATCCTCATCTAGCTTGAGTTTATTTTCTGCTGAATTTTCCCCTTTAAAACAGGGCAATTTTGCCTGCTAAAGCCTTGGCCCACAATCATTCTCCTGCTCACAGTTTTTGCCACATTCTCAGCTCCATTCTGCTCAACCTTCTTTTCTTCCCGCAAGTCAAACTTGCTTACACTGCTACCAGTGGGTTCTGTCCTGCAAACCAGAATTGTATACAGAACAGGTTTTGTTTTCTAAGAATGTATTTATATACTCAGTTCAATAATTCTTTGACTTCTTCGGCTTCATCCATTATTTCAATCTTTATTAAAGTAGCCCTTCATCCACTCATGCAATAAGCACTTATTGAAGGTACATGATGTGCCCACACCCTGGCTTAGCATTGACAATATAATTGTGAACAAGCTATACAAAGGTCCTGAACATAACTGCTAACATGTCAGTGAGAATAGATGGACAATAAACAACTAGAGAAGTAAATTAAATTATTTCTAATAGTAATAATTGCTATTTGAAAACAAGGTGGCATAATAGGATTTAGAATATTGAAGGAGGAGATTGATTTAGTTGATTAATGAAGGTCTCTCAGAGGAGGCAAAAACTGAGCAGAAACATGAATGATAAGAAGGAGTCAGTTATGTAAAGATCAGGCTTTGCCAGGTACGAGGAGAGCAAGTGTACAGCCTCCAAGACATGAATAATCAGCTTGACATGTTCTTGGGAAAGAAAGAAGAGCAGCGTGGCTAGAACAGGATAAGAGAGGGAGAGGTTAGAACATGATGAAATTGGACAGTTAAGATCGGGAGGTTCTGCCATGAGGAGTTTGGATTTGATTCTAATTGTAAAGTAAGATTTTTTTTTTAAGACTTTGGAATAGGGGCATGACCTTATTTGACTTAGGTTTTAAAAAGAGCTCTCTGGACAACATAGGGAACGGGATTTACATCAGTCAGGGTCCTAGCAAGAAAAAGAGCCACACTCGAAAGGGTTTAACTGCAGAGAGTGTAATGAAGGGACTACATAGAGCGCACGGGTAGGATTAAGGCAGCCAACAAGGGGTAGTGCATTACCCAGGGACCAGCAGCAGAGGGGAGCTATTACTACCCCAAAGCCTGGGAAGACAAACAGAAGGTACCTGAGCCCTGGCAGAGCTGAAATGAGAGTGGAAATCACTCTATATGAGCCACTGCCAGACTGTGGGAAGGAAGAGGGGCAAATAAGGACCCCTTCCTCTCTCCCTTTCTCCCTCCAGTCTCCTACTGCATCCCTCGGTTTTCTGCACCCAACTACCAAGGCAAGAGAGCCAGCTGTAGTGGCAAGACAAATGCATTATGTAAACCCGAGGGTCAAAGCAGAGCAGAAAGAGAGTGAATATGGAGGGAGGAGTGGAGAGCAAGCAGGACGGGTTGCAGTGGAGCAGAGGAATCAGTCTGTAAGAACCAGCTGAGTGCATAGCATGATAATAAGTACGATGGAAAATAAAACTACAACATCGTATAAAGAGGATTTGTCCATGTTAAATGTCATTTTCTTAAAATGAAGGGTGCAGAGATGTTTATAAATATTGTGCTTAACTAGTTTATTAAGGTAATTTCATTCTACTTAAAGAAAACAGTGCCTATGAAAAATAACCTTAGTATCTTTTGAGAAAAATAAAGGAAGAACCAGTTATGTCAAAGTCATAAAATAAAAAATAACAAAAAGCAGGCCATATGGGAAAATCTACTTTATTGTCTGGGTTCGTTCCCCCAAGTACGTATTAGTGCTGGCCTCCCTGGCTCTTAAATAAATCCTCTCCCAGGTAGCAATATGAACGGTAAACAATTGTGGGCAGACAGTAAGACTATGCTGCCATGAGAAACAAACATGAACTTGAAGAAGAATGTTCTCATAACCACAGTGCCTGAGACCCAGTTCTCCTCCCACTTCTGCAGCATCTTCGTGTTTTCTCCACTCTTCACCCACTTCTGAGGTCTCTATTTTGGGATTCTGAGCCATAAGACACTAACAAAATAACAAGAGAGTTTTCTTAAAGCAGAGGGAAAAATATCAGAGATTCTTTTAGCATGGAACTATGAGAAGGGAACGATCTCAGCAATATTAGGGAAGGCTGAAAAGGGGGGACAGAGAATCTTTTAGCATAATAATTGGGAATCTTGTTAATGGTGGAACCAGTCTTAGAAGTAGAAAGACTGCTTGCCTTGTAGATGCTTTGCTCTCTTTTCCTTCTCCCCCTTTACTTGTGCACAAGGTCAAAGCCCTTCCCAAAAAGTAAGATAAAAACAAATGCTGGGGGCTTGGGTCGTGAGGAAAAGAAGCATGGCTATGGGAAACAGGCTAAGGGTAAAGAGGCAAAATAAATATTTATTTCTGTCCATGAGAGAGTAAGGCTATGTGGAATTACCCTCTAGGCCACTAGAAAACTATACAAAATACAGGAAACAATTATTTCAGATTTTGGATAACAGGCAGCACAATTATTATGATCCTTGAGAAACGGAGGTGATGTGAGGTGGAAGAGAACTAGTTGAACCTTACCATCCATCAGTGTGATACAGGGAAGAAGAACCCAGAGAGTCCAGAGCGCTCATGGTGTCAAACAGGCATAGATTGGAGTTTAGGGAGGTCAGAGTTGCCAGAATTTGCAAGGCAACATATCTGAAAGTACAAAATCACATAGAGAAAGAGCTCCAGAAATTCGTGCAAGGTTTACCTGAGTCTTTGCCTAAAGAGCAATCTGCCCATTTATAGGGTGAAATCCCATGAGGACAGACAAGAAAAATTTCTGAGGAAACAGCTATCACCAGGGACTGAAAGGTAAATAGTTCCTAGAGCTAAAACTGGGCCGAGAATAGTTTGAATTCCCTCCAGACAAAATGGAGAGAGCAAAGAGCAGAAGGGCCATGACTTAGAGGTGGGAAAAAATTTAGTTCTACAAAAAAAGCTACTCTATATCCATGCAGGATAAAAACAAGCTGTGAAATAATCACACTAATCCACAAGTAACTTAACTGTCTTTGGAAAAAATTCAAAGCTCATTAAATTAACACAAAAATATCTAGTACTCCATAACATAAAAACACAGCTAGTATCAAGCCACTATTAAAAAGAAATTAGAGCCCTGGCCAGTTTTGCTCAGTGGTTAGAGCATCGGCCCACAGACCAAAGAGTCGTGGGTTCGATTCCGGCCAAGGGCATGTACTTCGGTTGCGGTTCATCCCTGGCCCTGGTTGGGGTCATGCAGGAGGCAACCAGTCGATGCGTCCCTCTCATGTGAATGTTTTTCTCTCTCCCTCCCTCCCACTCTATCTAAAGATAAATGTAAGAATATCTTCCAGTGAGGATTGAAAATAAATACATTTAAAAAAAGAAATTAGAGCCCTGGTTGGTTTGGCTCAGTGGTTTGAGCATCTGTCCATGGACTGAAGGGTCTTGAGTTCGATTCCAGTCAAGGAGATGTACCTGGGTTGCAGGTTCGATCCCCTCTCCAGTCAGGGTCATGTGGGAGGCAACCAATTGATGTATCTATCTCACATCGATGTTTCTCTCTCTCTCTCTCTCTCCCTCCCTCCTGCCCTTCCACTCTATCTAAAAATCAATGGGAAAATATCCTCTGGTGAGGAGTAACAAAAAATAAATTTAAAAAAATAAACAAATTATATATGCTGCCTATGGTTTTCTTCTAGGACTTTTATGGTTTCATAAGTTGCATTTAAGTCTTTTATCCATTTTGAGTTTATTCTTGTGTATGGTATAAGTTGGTGGTCTAGTATAGATAAATTTTAAAAAATTATTTGAGATAAAAATAAAAAGGAAATTAGATATGCGAAGAAGCAGAAAAATATAACAAATGACTAGAAGAATCAGTCACTAGAAACCTACCCAGAAATGATCCAGATAGAGGATTGAGAGCTTAAAATGTTATCATATATTTGCTCTACATACCCTAAAATGCAAAGGGGAAAAATGAACATAACAATGAAAGAAATGGAATACATACAAAAGAACAAAATGAACATGTAAACATGTAGAAATGAAAACAATTAAAAATCACAACAATTAAAATAAAAAATCTACTAGAAGTAATTAACAGTTAAACACTATAGAAGAACGACCAATAAAATTGAGGCCAGAGCAATGAACCTATCCAAATGAAACACTAAGACTAAAAACATCAACAAAATAATATCAAGTAGTTTAACATAAATATGATTGGAGTCTGAAGGGTGGTCAGAAAAATCATTTGAATAGTAAATGTTAAGATATTTTCCAAATTTGATTACTTCTATCAACGGACAGATCCAAAAAGCTCATCAAGACAAACATAAAGAAAATCACACAAAGGTATATTATGATCAAACTGCTGAAAACAAGTGTTAAAGACAACGTTTTTCAAACAATCACAGAAAACAAAGACATATGCACAGAGGAACAAAAACAAGAATGTCCATAGATATCCTGTCAGAAACTAAGAAAGCTATAGATAGGACGATGCAGAAGAAAAACTATCAACAGAGAATCTACATTTCATAAAAATATCCTTGGGGGAAAGAAGAAAAAAATTAAATTGTATTAGAAAAACAAGAGCTGAAAGAATCTAAGAAGTAAACCATTGGTGGAAGTAAAATATAACCCTAAAAACATTAAATTAATCCAAAATAAGACAGAGTACAGATTGACAAACCCCAGAAGAGAGGGTGTTGTGGGGGAAGAGATAAACCACAGAACTTATATGCATGTATGCATGACCAATGGACATAGACAACAAAGCTGGGGATGGGGCGAGGGGATGGGGAGGAGGGTGTCAATGGGGGAAAAAGGAGAAACATTTGTAACAAAAACAAATTAATAAAAATAATTTTAAAAAAACAAAATAAGGTAGAAAAATGAAAACAAATACCAAGATGGTAGATTTAAACTCAACAATATCAATAATAATATTACATGTAAATAGTCTAAATATTTAAATTAAGTGACAGATTGTCAGAATGGATTATACAATAAGCCTCGACTATATACTATTTACAAGAAATCTATTTTATAGATAAGACACAGGTTAAAATTTAAAAGATGGAAGAACAATATAATACGCAAACATTAACCATAAGAAAGCTGAGTGGCTATATTAAAATCAGACAAAGTAAACGTCATGATGAGATCATGAAATGTTACACATTTTTAAAGTGCACATGGAACATCCATCACAATAGACCAAATATAATGCCATAAAAACTAGTTTCAACAAATTTAAAAGGATTAAAATTGTACCACATATATTACTTTACCATAATCAAATTAAATTAGAAATCCATAACAGACTTCCGGTCAAGATGGCGGCGTAGGTAAACGCAGTATCGCGTCCTCCCACAACCACATCAAAGTTACAACTAAACTACAGAACAACCATCATTCAAAACCGCCTGAAATCAAGCTGAATGGAAGTCCTACAACTACGAAATTAAAGAAGAAGCCACATCCATACTGGTAGGAGGGGCGGAGGCGCGACAGGCTGGTCCCACACCCACGTGTGGCGGATAAAAATTGGGATACCTCGGCTGGGAAGGTCCTCCCTGAGGACTGAGTGGTCCCCGTCCCACACCAGGTGCCCAGCTCAGGGTCCCAGTGCCAGGAAGAGAATCCCCATAACTTCTGGCTGGAAAAACCAGCAGGAACTGAGGCTGAGGCGGCTGGAGCCCCCGCAGCTCCTCTTAAAGGGCCCGCGCACGGACTCACTCGGACTCACACCCTCCAGGCTCCAGCGTGGGGGAGGGAGCCAGAAAGGCACCAGAATCATATGGGGAAGAACTGAGCTGTTTGGCATTGGAGCAAGGGCTGGAGAGGTAGCTTTCTCCTGGACAGACGTGCTATCAGAGGCTTTTGTTCCTTTGGTGGGCCCTGCCTGAGCCGGCAGACGCTGCCATATCTGAGACTCCAGCAACCTGGCTCACACTGTTGGCCCCGCCCTGGTGATTCCCTGAGGCCCCGCCCCACCCAACTTCCAGGCCCACCCAAGCTGTTGCCAGTTGATTCACCATAGGACTGGCCTGTCTTGGAGCCTGCTTCAGCTTTTCCTAAAATCATTCAAACAAGCAGCATCTGGTCTCAGCTAGCCCTATACCTCTCGCTAAGTAATACATAGAAACAAACACAGGGAGGCAGCTAAAATGAGGAGACAAAGAAACAGGTCCCAAATGAAAGAACAGAACAAAACTCCAGGAAAAGAACTAAGTGAAATGGAGTTAAGCAACCTAACAGATGCTGAGTTCAAAATACTGCTTATAAGGATGCTCAATGGACTTAGTGAGAACCTCAGTGAACTTAGAGAGGGCCTCAAGAGCATAAAAAAGGACCAGTCAGAAATGAAGGAGGCACTAACTGAAATAAAGAATAGTTTACACAAATTCAATAGTAGAGTAGGTAAATCCAAGAAGCAAACCATCGATTTGGAATATAAGGAAGCAAAAAACACCCAATCAGAACAGCAAAAAGAAAAAAGAATCCAAAGAAATGAGGATAGTGTAAGGAGCCTCTGGGACAACTTCAAGCGTGCCAACATTCGCATCTTGGGGGTGCCAGAAGGAGAAGAGAGAGAACAAGAAATCGAAAACCTATTTGAAACAATAATGGCAGAAAACTTCCCTAACTTGGTGAAGGAAACAGACATACAAGTCCAGGAAGCACAGAGAGTCCCAAACAAGATGAACCCCAAGAGGCCCACACCAAGACACATCATCATCAAAATGCAAAAGGTTCAAGACAAAGAGAGAATCTTAAAAGCAGCAAGAGAAAAGCAGTTTGTTACCTACAAGGGAGTTCCCATAAGACTGTCAGCAGATTTCTCAAAAGAAACTTTGCAGGCCAGAAGGGAGTGGCAAGAAATATTCACAGTGATGAAAAGCAAGAACCTACAACCAAGATTACTCTATCCTGCAAAGCTGTCATTTAGAATCGATGGCCATATAAAGAGTTTCCCAGACAAGGAAAGGCTAAAGGAGTTCATCACCACCAAACCATTATTATATGAAATGTTGAAGGGTCTTCTTGAAGAAAAAGATAAAAAAATATGAACAAACAAAATGGCAATAAATACATATCTATCAACAATTGAATCTACAAACAAAATGAATAAGAAGAACAGAAACATTCTCATAGATACAGAGAACTTTTGTTGAGTACCAGATGGGTAGGGACTGGGGGGAGGGGTGAAAAAGGTGAAGGGATTAAGAAGTATAAATTGGTTGTTAGACTGACAAACCTCAAAGGGAAGGGGGGCTGGGAGGTGGGAAGAAATAAACCAAAGAACTTATATGTATATATGCATAACTAATGGACACAGACAACAGTGTGGGGAAAAGCAGGAGGGGGGGAAATGGGGAGGAGGGGGGCAATGGGGGAAAAATGAGGAACATCTGTAATACATTCAACAATAAAATTAAAAATATATATATAAAAAAAAAAAAAAGAAAAAAAAAGAAATCCATAACAGAATAACCATCTAGAAAATGAACTTTTAAGTAACATATTGATCAAAGAAGAAATCACAAAAGTAATTATAAATTTTTTTTAAACAAATGAAAATTAAAACCCAGTATATTGGAATTGGTGGATGTAGCTAAAATAGTGCTTATAGAGATACCTATAGCTTTAATTGATTGTATGAGAAAATATCTCAAATGAACGGCCTAAGCATTAATTCCTTAAGAAGCTAGAAAAATAAGAACACTTAAACTCAAGTAGAGGGGAGAAAATAATAAATAATAGAAACCAAGGAAAACAGAAAAGTGGAAAGCAAATCGTGAAAATCAAAGAAATAAAAAGCAAGTTGCTTTAAAAATATCAATGACATTAATAAACTTCTGGATGAACTTATTAAGGAATAAAAGAGAGAAATATATATCAAGAATGAAATATAGGGCATCACTATATATTCTGAAGACACTGAAAGGATAAAGAGGAAATATTACCCAAAAAATTGGCCAAAAAAATGACAACTTGGATGAAATGGCCACATTTTTTGAAAGACAAATTACCCAAACTGCCTGAAGAAGCAATAGAAAATCTCTGTAACCCTAAGTCTATTAAAGAACTTAATATATAATTTGAAATCTTCCCACAAAGAAAATTCAAGACTCAATGGCTTCACTAGTGAATTATTTTAAATGTCTACAGAAAAAGGAATGCCAATCTTACACATACTTTTTCAGAAAACAGAAAAGTAAGAATTAACCCCCAAAGTGACTGTCCTCCCAGAGAATGTGAACCTAGGTGTTCAGCTAATTCTTTCTGATACTGGGACGGACAGCACCAGGTTCCCTCCGGGGCTGTCTGTGTGCCCTCAGCCCCCTGTGGGTGTGTTTCCTGCCCCGTGTGCAGTGGCCAGGCACACCAGTGCCAGGTCTTCTGTTGGGAACCACTGTTAATACATGGTGCTGTGGGTTTATTTACTCTTTTCTGTGTCCTTTCCTGAAATGCCGAGTCCAGTCTTTTTGCTGTTGATGTCCTTAATGGGCGTTTAATGCTAATTATGGAGCTGGTAGCCAAATACACATTGGAAGCTCCCACCCAGGACCGTTTCCCAAAATGGAGGCTTCTCAGGTCCAAACACGTAGGAGAGCCCTCCAGGGACAGGTGGCCCCAGGCCATGGGGCCGAGAGGGAGGGGGCACAGGACCCGGAGCTGCCAGACCAAGTGTGATTCCTGCTGCCTGTTTCCTCTATTCCAATAAAGCAGAGACTGACACACATACACAAAAAACAAACAAAAACTGTTTAATGATCTTTAGAGGCCAGAATAACCCTAATACTTAATGGTAAAAGACTAATTGTTTTTTCACTAAGATTAGGAGGAAGGTGAGAATACCCACTGCTACCTCTTCTACTCAGAACTGTAGGGGCGGGTTCAGTACAAAAGGCAAGGGAAAAAAGCTATACAAATTTGAAAAAAAAAAAAGGTAAAACTCTTGGAGTTTATAAGAAAAAATAAGCTACTAGTTTAGCATGATCAAAGGGATACAACTAATATACCCAAATCAACTGCGTGCCTGTATAGTAGCAACAAGCAATTGGAAATATTTTCCTCAAATATCAGTCTTTTATTTCATAATTTTGTCTTCTAAATATGAAAGAATCTCAAAGGCTCAGTCTATAGTTTATTTTAGTAGTTAGTAAATAGATGTATGTTATTATTACATTCTATTTACATAAAAACCTGTGTTTATTAGGATTTCTATGTCTCTAAAAAACACAATAAATCAAAATTTTAACAAACCTTTTTCCAAAACAATATTTTAAATGAGAGTTACCTTTCTTTCACAACTACAATCAGATTTTTTCCAATCAGGATATAAATTTTTCTTTTCAAAATCTCAAAATAATATTTTCATCTTTATTGTTAAGAGTATGACAGATGTTACCCCCCTTTTTCCCCTATTGCTCCCCTCCCCTAGGATCCCATCCTGCCCAAGACCTTCCCCATGCTATTGTCTGTGTCCATGGGTTATGTATAATATATATGTATATACGTTCTTTGGTTAATCTCTTCCTGTTCCCTCCCTCCTAGCCGCCCCCACCCCCATCCCCCACTGAGATCTGTCATTCTGTTCCATGCATCCATACCTCTGGACCTATTTTGTTTGTCAGTTTATTTTGTTTTTTAGATTCCACTTATAAGTGAGATGATGTGATTTTTTTCTTTCTCTATCTGGCTTATTTTGCTTAGCATAATAGTCTACATGCTGTCTCAAGGGGTAAGAGATCCTTATTTTTTACAGCTGCATAGTATTCCAAATGTAAATGTACCACAGTTTTTTTATCTATTGATGGGCACTTGGGCTATTTCCAGATCTTAGCTATTGTAAATAGCACTGCTATAAACATAGGGCATCAGAAACATGAAATGCTGAGGAATAAATTTAATAAAATATGTGCAAGAACTGTTTAATAAAAACAATAAAACATTGCTAAGAGAAATTAAAGAAGATCAAAAGAAACAGGGATATATACCATATTTCTGGATTGGAAATTTAGATGAACATTTTTTCTAAATCGATCTAGAATATTGCAACGGTCTTTCTTTCCTAAGTATGTTCTCCAAACTAACATATTTCTAAATTGTAAATTTGATCATGTACTTCATCTACTTAAAAAATCTTTTATGGCTCCCCAGGGCTTATAGGATAAAGCATAACCACCTTAGAAAAGCAGAGGAGGCCCTGATCCATTTTTGTTTTTCCTGCACTAGAATCATGTCTGGTGCATTGTAGGCACTCAAATATGTTTTGAATGGATCCATGCCTGATCCATTGACTGGATGAAAAAGAAAGGAGTTCTTTCAAGGATGAGAAACTGAGAACAGGTTGAATTTTTGAAGTAAATAGAATACCTTCTCTAAGGCTGGCTAAGATAAATCTGAAAAGGGGTATTTCTTAACAGAAAGAATCATTAAACATTTTATTCTGGCATTACTTCTAATCTAAAGCAGCTCTGAGGAAATTGTGTTTGACCACAAGCCCCACAAATGATTTCTAGTTTCCCATAATAAATCCGAGAAGATTTTATAATATGTCATCTATAACTTCATCCTATCTCAATCTTCAAGCCCACCCCCACCTCCCTTTCACTCTCTCTTCCACACCAGACAAATTTCCCCCAGGATGAATGAAGATATTTACAGCTGCCCCATAAAGAACTCTGTACCGGAAAGTCGGCCTGGCCCAGGGAAGTCTGCTGGCTTCCTTTCCACCATCCACACAGAGTATTGATGACATGCCCACCTGCCCGACCCCAAAAATTAACTGCCGCCCTTCCTAGAGCCTGACTTCCTGCATCGTCTTTAACCTGCACATTTGGGTGTGTGCACTTTCCATTACAAACATCGTCACCGATCCCTGAAATCCCGTTGGCATAACTCTTCTAGATAGAAGAGTTTGGGGACTCATGAAAACTATTTTCCTATTGGTTTCTGGAGATAAACACATTTGTGTTATATTCTTTTAAATATCTAATTATTTAAAATACAGTACTGTTTTACTCCCTGGCCAGTTTTGCTCAGTGGTTAGAGTGTCAGCCCGAGGACCGAAGAGTCTCGGGTTCGATTCCCAGTCAAGGGCATGTGCCTTGGTTGCAGGTTCCATCCCCGGCCCCTGTCGGGTTTGTGCAGGAGGCGACCCATCGATCTGTCTCCTCCAATCGAAGTTTCCCTCTCTCTCTCTCTCTCTCTCTCTCTCTCTCTCTCTCTCCCTACTTCCCTTCCATTTTATCTAAAAAATCAATGGAAAAATATCCATGAGTGAGGATTAAAAAATAATATTAATAAAATAAATAAAATACAGTCGTTTTGGAACAAATTTTGAACAATAGAGAGCTACACAGACAATACCACAAAGCTACAATGAAGTCAGGAAAACGCGTGGGAGGATTCCAAGAAGTTCCTGTTTCAGCCAGGGCAGGTAGAGGGGGCTGGGAGACAGACACAGCAAAGCGCCTTCGGGAAGAGCTGGTCTCCTCCTTTCCGGCCCTGATGCCTCTGCTCGTCCCGCCTTCTCTCTCTCTCTCCCACCCTCTCAGACTGTGTTCAGGAAATAACCTCAGATTTCTTCACACTAAAATCGCACCTAAATGTGTAATAAGAATTCATGAATTTTCTCTCCTCAGGATTTGCCTTTCATCGGGGGACAAAGTCTTCCCAACAGCACTTTGGATTAAGCCAAGAGGAGTTACTGTCACAGAATAAACAAACCAGAGTGGAGGGAGAGGGGCCAGGTGACAGACACTTCTTCCTCTGTGGAGGAACTGGAGAATGCAGTGTGGATGCGTAAATACTGTCCATCAACACTGAAGGCAGCACTCTGGCCACTTCAGTAAAAGGCCAAGGAGCCACTTCAAGTGTCCTCGTGAAGACGCAGCCAGGCCCTACGAACTCAAACTCACACATTCGAGAGAAACCAACACATTAAGGAACAGAGTCAGCATAGGATCTGGCCTTCCCTTACCGTCTGCTAACACCCCAAGATCTCTTACCGTCACACTTCCAAATAACTGGGTCCTACCTCTCCTTGAATGTGAGATATGTGCCCCCTTCCTAACCATGTTAGCATTCCTTTGCTCCCTGTTTTAAATGTCCTCCTTTGCCTTTTCTCCTCAGTTTGTCCGGTTTCCTTAAAGCCTATTGCTATTTCCTAAATTATTACCTCTCCATCCAACTCAGTGCCACCAACCAACTTCTAAAGGGAGAAACACTTGACTGTATTAACTGCTGTCAATAAATCTTACAGTACTCCAAGGAAAACTACAGCAAGTACAACCTAATTTTCAGGACCTGAGGTTTTAGGAAGCATTCTGGCAGTTGCCTGAGTGTTTACTGCTCAGTAATTGGTGTTAACTTTGCACAACTCTTTCCTCTATACCACAGGGGTGAAGGGCTCACCAGAAACGGCTTAGCTGCATATCAGGACTCCTGAAAACGTGTTGCCTCAACCTTCCCGGAGTGCCCCTGGCCTAGAGCAAATACAATGGTAAGTGAGGAGAAGTAAAACGATGTATGTTGAATTACATAAGTGATTGCTCAGAAATTCCCTCCTTCGGTCAAGTGAGGAATATTCAAGTTAAGTGCAGCATGTAGGAAAAAATGTAAAGAATATTTAAAGGGCCCTGGCCAGCGTGGCTCAGTGGTTAGAGCGTCGACCTGTGCACCGAGGCATCTCGGGTTCGATTCCCAGTGGTCAGGGCAGTACCTGGGTTACAGGTTCGACTGCTGCCCTGGTCAGGGCGCATGCAGGAGGCAACCAGTTGAAGGGTCTCTCTCACATGGGTTTCTCTCTCTCTTCTCTCTCCTCTCCCTCTCCCTCCCTCTCCCTTCCACTCTTTCTAAAAAAAATCAATGGAAAAAATATCCTTGGGTGAACATTTAAAAAAAAAGAAGAAGAATATTTAAAGGAAGTTAATAAGGCATTTAAAGTCCCAAAGCAGCATCTTGACTGTGAACCAAAGGCTGACCGTGGGCAGAGGGGGAGGCGTGGGAAAGGTGCTGATCACGATACACCTGGGCGCCAGCCGGCACCTAAACCGCATCCCAGCTGGGACTCGGACACCAGATGAATTAAGCAGATGTTACAGGACTTCATTTGCTCTCAGACGAAGGACTGTCTTGGGAAAGAACGCTTTGTGGTCATGAGAGTGAGAATCAATTAAACACGTGTGGTTTAAAGAAAATGCTTCGTCAGAAAGAAAAGCAAGGTTGAGCAGCTCACAGAGCGTGTTCCTCAGATAACCCCTGACCCAGCCCTCGCGGCCTCAGGCCTAATTCCCAGGCTTACCCATACAAAGCTGAGTCACCACAGGCCTGGTCATACTAACAGGTGCTAGGATCCAAAAAATAATCGGAAAACATCTGTTCTCAAGGTCTCCTTTTATTCCACTCTAAGCTTTCCACACAAAAAAAGTAATCTCTCTAAAATGCTTCCCAAAAGGCATCTTAAAATTCTTGGCTCCTTTCCTCTCCCCGTCCAGACTGCTTCCACCAGTGACTCTGCCCTTCGAGGTGTGACTCCAACTGGCCTCCCTAGATGTTCTGTTCTGCCTCCCTCCCCATTGACTGGCTTCCTCCATAGACTCAGCAAAAGGAGCCGGCTGTGGTCTAGTCCAGAGCCTCCCAGTTGGTATGTGGGCTGACCAACTGGTCCTGGTTTGCCTGGGACATCCCCTGTTTTAGCACTGAAAATCCCACAACTTAGATCCTCTAAATTCTGTGTAAACCAAGAAGATTGTTTGCCCTACTGCTATAAGATGACTGGGTCAAGATGTTGATGCCCGATGCCCAATGCCCTCAGCTCTAGAGGCAGGAGGGCAGGACCTGGGGTCACTGAAGTTCCTGGCTCCATAACTCCCAGCCACAAGGGGTCTCCTCCATCTACCCAAATGGCCTATACAAATATCACTATTCTCTATGTGTGCCGTGCTGTAAAAAAAGTTTATGAATCATCGGTCTAAGCAACTTCTTTTGAGTACACTTAGTTGGAAGGGATCGATAGAGAAGATGCAAACTAATAGCTTTTCTTTTTCCCCAGTGCCTATAGTTAGAGACTATAGATTTAGAAAGAAACTCTGAGACGCACAGCCCACGGTTGCTCCTCCCCTCTTGGGCTAGGATTTCAGCACCTTGGCACAGATCACAGTCTGACCGAGATATCGAGAGACGCTGTCCCTGAAGCACTGTCCGCCACAGCCAGCCCCTGGGCAGGGAGCATGACCCGGAGCACAAGAGGGAGGCAAGACTAAAGCATGAGGAAGCATCAAGGGCTCCTAGTGTGACCTTGGAATAAGATCACAATAATTATTATAGTTATTGAGTGTCTACTGTGTGGCAATGCTACAGTACGAACTCACATAATTATCTTGTTTGACTCTCACAAACTCTGTTTTATAGATAAGAAAATGAAGCTCACTGAGATTAAATTATTTGGCAACGTCACTCAATAGGTAAAAGAAGGACCTCAAATCAAACACAAGTGTTTCTGGTATGGAAATCCGTCTCCTACCTGCAGTGTTACAGAGACAGCAGCACCCGCCGTGGATGCAGCCAGCGCTCACAGCCGGCCCAGCAGGACCCTACCCCCAAACATGGCAGGGCGCCTTCGTAGTCACGGCTGGCATTCCGACAGCACCAGACCTGCCCCGCAGTCTCTTCTCGAAACATCAATTAAAGTGACTATGTTCAAACATAAAGCAGATGATGCCTTTCTTCTGCTCAAAACCTCTCTATCAGGAAAAACCACAGTCCTCAAAATGGTCTCCAAAGTCCTGGTCCACCTTAGTTCTCTAACTTCACCTCCGACTTCTCTTGCCCTCCCTCACTACCTCCACTTCTGAGACCTAGGCCTTCTTGCTGTTTCTCCAGCAGGCGAAACCCTCCTCTATCTCAGGGCCTTTGCACTTGCGGTTTCTTCTGACAGGGCTGTACTTTCCACTGTTCTCCACATGTCCCATCCCTCCCCTCTTAGATCTCTGCTCCACGTCAGCTTCTCACTGAGGACTTCCTGACCACTCTATTTCAAAGAGCAAACCCCACATACTCTTACCACCTGCCACTCTTTATCCCTTCTTCTTGCTTTATTTTTCTTCATATCAACATTGGACATCCTATGTATTTTATTTATGCATTATATTTCTCCCCTCTCTAGAATGGTAGCACAATGAAGATGCGAATTTTTTTTTTGATCGGTTTTATTCACTACTTAGCATCTGGAATGGTAAATATGTATTGAATGAATTATTAAATCAATGAATAAATGCTAGCGTTATTTTATATATTGCTTTCTTCCTATAAACTCATAGAATCATTCTCTTACCCTTAGTACCTTCATCTAATTGAACTGGCTACAGAAGGTTCTAGGTGAACTTAATGACATTGGATTCATAAGATGAGAAATAACTGCCTAAGGTTTCTATTGATTTTGGACTTAACTGTGGGATGAGGAATATTAGATTTCCTGAGAAAAAGGGGGCCTTAGAAGGAAATTGAGAATTAAGGAAGAAATTGTTTCTTGGTTGAAACAATCCTCCTAGTTATCTCTGCTTTTAATCCTGTTTTGTATGGTCTTTACCTACCCCGGATCAGGCTGCTTCTCCACTGTGAATGTAAACACCTCCAACACTGATAAGAAACAGAATAAGAAAAATACACTTTTTTTTTTTAAGAGAAAACTCCCCAGAATTATTTTATGACCAAACAGTAATTAGGTTTTCCTGGTTCTGATGCTATTTCCTAGGATAGAAAATTCAGAATTGCATCATTAGGCCATTTGCTTTGTACAGCATCCAGTGAATTAGATTCGCAAATACATTTTCATGGATTTTTCTGTAGTAATCACTAAGCTATTTATTATTTTTCATATTTGATAATGTGTTGGAACCATGGTGAGTCCATGAGCTATAGTTCCTTCTAGCTTGGAGATTACAATCTTATATGACAACCAAGAAGGCTGCGAAGTGCCCAGCAGGTGGGCGCATATAGAGCATGGATTTGCTGGACAAAAGAATGATTCATGTCCTGGGCGGGACAAAGCTGGACAGCATGTGATTTCTTCATGCTACTCAGAATGGTGCACAATTTAAAACCTATGAATTGTTGTGGGGGTTTTGTGTTTTAATATTCCATGTAATATTTTTGAACTGCGGCTGACCGCAGGTAACGGAAACTGAGACAAGTCAGACTGGGAATAAGGAGGGACTACTGTATAAACCAAAAAGATAAAAAAGGTGTCTATCTATGAACCAGGAAGCAGGCACTCCACAAGAGACACCAAACCTGCCAGCGCCTTCATCTTGGACTTCCCATCCTCAGAACTGTGAGAAATAAATCTGTGTTGTTTACAAGCCGCCCAGACTGCACTGTTATGTTTTAGTAACTCTTTCAGACTAAGACAGAACTTGGTACTGAGAACTGGGGGCTGCTGTAAAATGCCTAAAAGTGTGGAAGCAGCTGCGGGCGTGAGCAATGGACAGAGGCTGGAAGAGTTTTGAGATGCACGCTAGGAAAAGTCCAAAGTGCCTTGAGCGAACTTTTCATGGTGGTTCTGGTGAGAGCTCAGAAAGAAAACAGGAGAGTGGTGGAGAAAACCTCAAAATTCTTAGAGAACATCTAAGTAAATCTGAGCAAAATGTGGGTAGACATACAAACAGTCAAGGCCATTCTGGTGAGTCTCAGATGGAAGTGAGGAACATGTTATCGGAAACCGGAGGAAAAGCAATTGTAGTAATGAAGTGGCCAAGAACTTGGCTGAACTGAGTTTGTGCCCTAGTGTTTTGTGGAAGGTGGATCTCGTGAAGATGAGACTGCAAAACTGGCTGAGGAAATCTCTAAGCAAAGTGTTGAAGAAGCAGCCTGGTTTCTCCTGACTGCTTATAGCAAAATGTGAGAAGAAAAAAATGATTTAAAGATGGCATTGTTGCTCTGGCCGGTTTGGCTCAGCGGTTAGAGCGTCGGCCTGCAGTACAGAGAGACCCGGGTTCGGTTCCCGCTAAGGGCATGTACCTCGGTTGCAGTTTGTCCCTGGCCCTGGTTGGTCGTGCGGGTGGCAGCCACTCGATGTGTCCCTTTCATGTCGATGTTTCTCTCTTTCTCTCTTCCTCTCTCTCCCTCCCACTCTATCTGAACAAAAAATGAAAAAGTGTCCTCAGGTGAGGATAAAAAAAAAAAAAAAAAAAAAAGATGGCATTGTTGAGCAAAAAGCAAGCAGAATTTAAAGAGTCTGAAAATTCTCAGCCTGTCTATATTGTAAAAAAAAAAAAAAATGAGAAAGCGGCTCTGAACAGTAAGGGTGTGGCTAGGGGACCATTTGGTAGAGATTAGTATGGATTAGTCACCTAATAGTTCTTTATCCATCTAATAGTTCTTGTCCAGGACAACAGAAGAATGACAGTGAAGGCAACTGAGAGATCGCTGGAGCTGCCGGTCTAGTCACAGGCCCAGAGCGCAGGGGGTGGGGCAGGGGCGTTTCAAAAGAGGGACCACCCATGTCTGTGGAATCTCAGTGCATCCTGCCTGGTGCTGCCTCACGTCCGAGGCTCTGCCCCCAGCACTCCAGCTTCCTGCTTCTCAGCCCCCTTGGCACAGCCCTGGTGAGCCCAGGTGAGGCATAGGCTGTACCCAAAAGAACCATGGTGGCATGGCTACTTCCCCCTAAATTTCTCAGGGACTACTTATCTTTGTTTTTGAAATTTTACATTACTTTTTCTCAAATAATGCTTCAGACTCAGTTATATCATGTGGCCACTATAATTGTTTATAGTCCTATATAGAGTTCACTGTTTAAAGTCCTCAGGACATTTGTATTTTGATAGAGACAAAGGGAAATACGAACAGTGTATTAGATAATCTGCTGCTGCTACTCCGTTTGTGATCTCACAGTTTCTGAGGAAGCAGCTTAGCTGGGTGTTTCAGGCTCAGGGTATCTCAGGAGGCTGCAGTCAAGATGTCAGCTGGAGCTGCGTTTTTTAAAGCCTTGACTGGGATGGAGGAGCTGCGTCCAGATTTGCTCGATGGCTGTTGGCAGGAGGCTTCAGTTGCTCGATGCTTGGACCTCCCCGTAGGGCTGCCCGTGACCTGACAGCTGGCTTCCCCCAAGCACACGATGCAAAGTGAGAGGAACCAAGATGGAAGCTACAGTATCTTTTCTTTTCTTTTCTTTTTTTTTTATCCTCACCCGAGGACATTTTTCCATTTTTTGTTCAGATAGAGTGGGAGAGAGAGAGAGAGAGAGAGAGAGAGAGAGAGAGAGAGAGAGAGAGAGAAACATCGACGTGAAAGGGACACATGGAGTGGCTGCCTCCCGCATGACCAACCAGGGCCGGGGACAAATTGTAACCGAGGTACGTGCCCCTAGCGGGAACCGAACCCGGGTCTCTCTGGACTGCAGGCCGACGCTCTAACCGCTGAGCCAAACCAGCCAGGGCTACAGTATCTTTTCTAACCCTGTCTCAGAGTGACACTCCGTCACTGCTACCATCTTCCTTTGGTCACACAGAACAAACCTGATACAAAGTGGGAAGGAGCTACACAGCAGTGTGAATACCAGAAGGCAGGGGTCAGAGCAGGCCATTTTGGAGATCTGCTACCTCAAAGTGTTTTTAGGAAGCTTGGTTAATGTTTGTTCTGGTTCTGTCAATTAAGAGTCTTGTGAATTTGGGGGAAGTTTTGCATCTCCTTCAAACCTGACTTGTCTATAGAATGAGAATAACACTTACATAGCACCTGCCTCATCTCATACAGACAGATAGGTAGAACTCCAAGCATGCAAGTAAAAAGGATAAATAAGACGAAGGAACACTAGCATCCCAGCAGCGCTGCCCTACTGAGGGAGAAGCCCGCTGGCGACTGCGGAAGACCAGCAGAAGAGCGTTGCGCCTAGGGACATTTCTAGGAGTGCATGAATGCCAGGAATTTCAACAGAACCAAAGGTTTTCAAAAAGTGCAGCAGTGATGGACTCAGCCTCAGACAACAACCAGGCTGTGTGCAGAAGAAAAGAAAAAGCCGAGAATCAAAGTAACCTCTCCAGACAGCAGTGTGGGCCCAATGGGGCCTGTCCACAAAGCCAGATCTGGATGATGGTTTAAAAGTCAAAACCATCCTGGCCAGAGTGGCTCAGTTGGTCAAGCATCATCCTGTGCACTGAAGGGTTGCGGGTTCGATCCCTGGTCGGGCCATGTACAGAAGACAACTGATTGATATTTCTCTCTCTCTCTCACTTTTCCTTTGTCTCTCTAAGCATGTTCTCATGTGAGGATTAAAAAAAAAAAAAAAAAAAAAAAAGCCAAAACCAGCAAATAGCAGTAGTCTGCTACTATAATTCAAAGGACTTCAGGAAGCTGTGATGTCATTGTGTACCATTTGTACCATTCCCTGCTTCTCAGACTCAGTGGGGTTAGGGTCACCTGGTGATATTAATACAGCGCAGATTCTGAGTCAGTAGATCTGTGGTGGGATGGAGATTCTGCATTTTTAAGAAATGCTCAGGTGATGTCACTGCTATTGCTCCACCAACCAAATTGAGCAGCCAGGATAGATTCCTGGTAATATTAGAATCAATAGGGGCATCACTGCAAGGGCTGCAATCCAAGAGCCACCTGGGAACATCTACTCAATTTCAAATAATTTCTCTTCATCCTGGCTGCCAGCTACCCCTCAGCTAGTAAGCTTGAGAAACAAGTCCTTGTAGATTGGAATAACTGGCTCTTCAATCTTTATAAAACAGGTTTTTTAAAGTAGGAAAAAGTCAAAAGACTAATCCTATACAAATAAGATTTGGTTTCAGAATGAAATGCTCACTCATACTGGGTAAATAGCTCCTTCAAGGCTAAATGCTTCCCTAAATTGAACTTCCTTTTTTAAAACTCACATGTCCCTACTGTCCTTGAAACTGCTTTGTCTAAAGGGAGTATTTGATTTCTTAGAAGTGAGCCACATTTTATGATTCGTGATTCAATCTGAAGTTAAGCTAAATGTTTAAACATGTCATAAATATTTAAATTAGATCCTCAATTTTGTACATATACAGAAGTAAATTATTCAAGTTGTTAATAATAATTAATCCTGGGTAGGTGTGAAGATTACAGGGAATTTAAATGTTCTTTTTTGTATATTTCTATGTATTCCAAATTCTCTATAAGTAGAATGTGTTATTTTCATATAAACAAATATATAGTTATTGCCTATGCAAGTAATTTCTGTGGTCAAGCCATACAGCCATCACCAGATTTTGTTGTCTCCCAAGATCAGACATGTAAGCAATATTAATTGGCTACTATTATGCTTTAGACACAATACTAGGAACTGGGGATAAACGCTCCCCCCCACCCACACACACACACACAGTCCTTGTTCTTAGAGAATTCATAGTTTAGTCAATGCCATAAGTATCACAGGGTGCAAGGAAACACGGGATGTAGCTTACGTCAGTCTGGGCAACTCGGGGAAGTCTTGAAGAACAAATCAGAGTTTTTCCAGCAGAAAAACAAGGAGAGGACATCCCAGGCCAAGGCAAGAACAAGAAAGACACCTTCACTGCCCAGTTTTCAAGCCAGTCCGATTTTAAAGCCCATTATCCTCATTAACTTGTTAGTCCATGTCAAATCTCTGAGGGTTATTTCTATGAACAGTAAATTTGGTTGATTAGATTTTGATGTTAATGAGAACCTCGTGTTAACTGGATAGCTGGCCAAAAGAATGTGCACGGAGAAACTAGGGTGAAGAACCCTAAAAGACTTTCATCCGAGCCCTTAAGGACATTCCAAGACAGGTCGTTCCAGGGGTTTATTCAACAGCTAATCCCAGGACTTTATTTTCCACTCTTCCTGAGAGCCAGGTTTTTGAGGGCATAGTTAGGAAAATAATGTTTTCATGCAGCTTTCCCATCCACAAAAACACAAAACACACACAGCCATATACTCTCACCATCACCACCACCACCACTACCACCCATCCTATACATATAACACTTAACCTCATGGAAACCAGTAGAAAGAAAATAATCAATATAAAACAACTCCACTTCTGAGCAGGAAAGAAAAACCCTCAAAATCCTGCACCATTAGTACTGGTAGAGCAGTTTGCTTCTCCCTTCCTTCACTCATTTATTCAACAGACCAGTTCCAGGGATTCAGCTCTGACTGAGTCACGATGTTTGCCCTCAAGAAGTGACAGATGAAAGGCACAGAGCACTCAGAGCTGTGATGGAAGGATGGAGATGGGCAGTGTGTTAGGGGCAGAGGCACAGTGCACCTCGGTCGGCCTGGGAGGGAGTTGCTCCGGAACGTCATCTGGTTCTCTGGGAAATGGCAGAGAACTACAAATTGCTCAGTGTGGCCAGAGCAAAGGGTGAATGTGAAAGAGTCGCAGACAATAAAGCTGAAAACATGGACAGAAATGGGGTCACGAAAGGCCTTAGATACTAAATGAAAGAGTTCAAACTTTATCTGTGAAAGCTGCAGGGAGCTATTGAAGGATTTTAAGCAAGGAAATGGCATGATTAAGAAGATCGATATCACAGCAGTGTGGAGGACAGATGGAAGGGAGGCCACACTGGGGACAGGAAATGCAGTTAGGGAGCCACTGCAGGATCTAGAGACAGTTAATGAGTTCAAGTTAGTTGAGCAAATAAAGAGAAACGGAATAATTCAAGCAATAGTGAGGAACAAGATCTTCACAGCAAAGTGAGTCACCAAGGGCATCTGTCTCCACTCCAGATTCTGAGGAGCTTCGTGTATGGGAGAAAAATCGCAGGGCAAGTGCGATGTCATCTCAAAGCAGCTTTCAGTCAGAGACAGAAGGTGAAAGGAATGTTCATAGAGGAGACTGAAGATGTAGGGCGATGTGTTGGTGATAAGCCATGAGTTCTGGAGACCAGCTGACAGTTCTGGAAGGTTCAGATGGAGCATGATGGAGCAAGTCAAGAGAGAGACAGAGCAGTTTGGCAACAAGCAGTAATATAAAGATAGTTACCTAGAAGCCTTGAAGAGGGATGTGAGCTTGATGTGGTTTGGATGTGGTATATCCATGATAGCCAACTTATTTGACCATAAAACATTTTAAAATCATAATTTCATGCATTTTTTAAATGATTTGAAAATCATCAAAGAAGTTTGTGAAATATGATGTGCTCTTTGATCAAAGTAGGTAATTTAAAAAATGGTCTTGCCCTGGCCAGTTTGGCTCAGCAGTTAGAGTGTCAGCACTTGGACCAAAGAGTCACGGGTTCGATTCCCAGTCAAGGGCATGTACCTCAAGCACTGGCCCTGGTTGGGGTCATTCAGAAGGCAACCAACCGATATGTCTCTCTCACATCGATGTTTCTCTCTCTCTCTCTCTCCCTCTCTACCTCCCACTCTATCTGAAAATCAATGGGAAAATATTCTCAGGTGAGGATTAAAATAAATAAACAAACAAACAAATAAATAAAAATAATAAATGGTCTTAAGGATAAATTAGTTGCTGCAAAAATTATTAAAAACCTTTGGAGAAAACCTTTTATTTGTGTCATTTTAGTGCCTCTAAGAGAACAAATTAAAAGAATCAAATATTTGTGTTTGTTAGTTTTAGTAAGAACAGAAATGAGAAATGATGAAGCTAGAGCTCTGCCCTGCACAGGGACCCTCCTACCATATGTCCAGAGTTTCCTCCCAACTCCATCCAGTCCAAGCTGGGTAATTTCTCTCCACAGTGTCCCAGCCCTCTTTCCAGGTTGGTGTCAGCCTTTAAGTTTCCTCAAAGGACCCTAACACTAGAAAGGCAAGTTTGAATTTAGAATGGTTGGACTTCTTGGAGTTTACACCTGAAGTTGATGGGAAGATTCTACCTCCATCCCTAGCCTCAGTCCCCAGCCTGAAAGCCCCTTCCCATTCCCATCCCAAGCTCCCATCCAAATAGCCAGGGTCAGCAACATAGCCTTCCTAATCATCAGGCCCTTGAAGTGGGCTCAGGTATGTTTGGATGAGGAATTCCAGGGACCAAAGCATGGAACATAGTTTAGATGGCAGCAGAGGAAGGGGTGGCAAGAGATTCGGATCAGTCCATCCTCTTGACCCTATAAAGTCCTAAACCTCATGGAGGAGCACAGGTGGAGGAGGGCCAGAGCAGGGTCTTCCAAAGTGCAGGACTCAGAGCCAGGGCCTTCCTGCCCAGGTCTAAGTGTGGAGCTGCATCCAGAAGTCAGAAAAAGCATAGGTACTTCTCACCACAGACAGACTTCACCAAGAATTCAGAAGGAGAAAAGTAACAGTTGTTAAAAACAAGATAGCAGGCCCCCAATGGAGTCACTTATGCTAAGCTCCACATCACCAAACTGAGACTTAGCTTGATTAGAGTTTTGGCTCTCCCAGAAATGGAATCTTAAACCAATCAATCAGGAACCACCTGATCAGCACTAGTTAGGTAATGTGTATGATAGACCCACGCCATCCCCTATTAGGAAAGTAACCCTGCAATAACCAACCTGCTTTTCACTGGTACAACTTTCTTGTTCCTGCTCCCTCCTTCCTGTAAAAGTCATTTTTACAGTTCCGAGGAGCTCTTTTCTATCTGTTAGATTGGATGCCACCTGATTTGGATTGGTTTTTGCTCAAATTCTTAAAATTTTCAATATGCCTAAGTGTTCTGGGGTTGGAAGAGGAAACCAAAGGAGATCCCGATGACCACCAGGAGCAATGACCAACCAGAGGCAGGTACCTGTTGAGCCCCTTGAACTCGCTAATTTGGGAGGTGGTGGGTAAGTCCCTCTCGGATCCAAGCTCCGTAGCTTTTGCATTATGAGCTTTCAGACTTTGAGCATTTCTTTTTCCAGACTGGGTCCAGAAACCAGCTGGGGACAGATTAGATCCTACTTAAAAATTGGACTAGGTCTGGGATCAGACTGGGAAACCAGACTGGGTCCAGGGTTGGACCAGTCAACTTACCTCAGATGAACTAAATTTTGTTTTAAGGCTGAACAAGCAGATTAACCTTACCAAAGCTAATCTTGAATTACAGGGGTCACAATGGAGAACTTTTAATAGATAAGCTTATCCATTTATGAGTTGTCCTAGAGAAAAAGGTCTCAGCAATGTACTCACCATAAAGGGTAGAGGGAAAATGACTTTCCTCTTCCACAGTTTCTGATAACCAGCATGAGGACTGCTGGGACACACCATTCACCCCAGAGCCTACAGACGGATCCTGGGAAAACTGCAGAAGCTGGCAAGGGGTGAGAATTCTTTCTATTTCTATCTGTGGTGCCTGGTGAAGAGAGAAACATAACATTTACGTCTTCCCATCCTTTCCTAATTGAGATTGGCAGGTAAAAAAAATTTTGTAAGAATTAGATCTTTGAATTGTGAATCATGAATTTGCTTTTGGGTACCCACTGGTTATCAATCCTTTCTCTTCCAGGGACAATTATTGTTGTTTTTGTTTGTTTGTCATATTTTTGTCCTGAGAACTTGATTTGGCAACATATTAGCCTACCAGCTCCAATAGTTCATTTAAAAATAACGATCAAGTAAAGTTTAACTCAGGATTGAAAAAAAAAAGATTGAATAACAGAAAAGTCTACCAATTATAAGTCACCTAATTAATTTATGCAAACTGGATAATCATGTGATTTCTCTAATGATACAGAAAATATTGGTCTATTACTTAAAAACTAAAACAAAGCAAAACATTTTCTGAGACCAGGAATAGAAAACTTGCAACTTCCTTAATTTCATAATGCCTGGCCACCAACATTCTGTACCAACATGAACAACCTTCTACTAACACAATTTAAATAAATTAGCAAGTTTTAAAAAATCATTTTGAAAAATCAACAGCTTTTCTCTCCACCAGCAATAACCAAATACAAGATGGAGGTCCGTTTACAACAGCAACATGAACTGTAATCAACCTTATGAGGGATGCCCAAGAACTTTATGGAGTAGATGCTCCATAATCATGGTTGGGTGACTTAACATCTATAATTTCAATGTCAACTCAACCAAAATTCTATCAGATTTTTTTACCATACTTCTGAGACTTTTCAAATCCTCCCCTTTGCATTACAGTTACATGTATACTCGTCTTATTCCCTCCTAGACCCTAAGTCATTTGAGGATAGTAATGTTTTCTCCAATTTTAAAATTTGTCAAGCTCTGAAGAATTTGTATCATAGGTGCTTAAACAGATATATATCAAAGAAAGGGAAGGAAAGAGACTGAAGTTGTATTTTCCACTTTTCATGATTTGTCCTAGGAAGAGTTCTTTTTTTTTTTTTTTTAGAGAGAGAAAGAGAGAGAGACAGAGAGAGACAGAGAGAGAGAGAAAGAGAGAGACATGGATTTGTTGTTTCACCCATTTATACATTCATTGGCTGATTCTTGTAAGTGCCCCAACCAGGGATCAAACCTACAACCTTGACACATTGGGATGACACTCTAGCCAACTGAGCCACCCGGCCAGGGCTGGAAGAGTTCTTTAAATAGGTACATCAAGGTTAAAGAACTTCTCGATTTCCTTTCTTTTGCTATATGTTCTAATGTTATGATTGACTACATCCTAAATTGGCTGAAGTGCTAGTAAAGGTTTGGTGTATTTAAATTTTATGTATATCACTGATTTTTAAAAGAACTATTTCACTGATAGTTCATATTGATTTATAATCCAATTTACCTTTGGATCCTCATGTACCAGCTATTTTCTCATAATAGAAGCTTTTGGAAAATTACTATATATTATATAATTTTCTTAAATTATATATAGTTTTGCTCCTCCTTTTCACACACACACACACCTACCTCTACTTTTTTTTTTCTAAATTACTTATCAGTGTCTCTTTAAATAGCATATGAATCACCCTGGCCGGTTTGGCTCAACCGTTAGAGCGTCGGCCCGTGGTCCAGAGAGACCCGGGTTCGGTTCCCACTGAGGGCATGTGCCTCAGTTGTAGTTTGTCCCCGGCCCCGGCTGGGGTCATGCAGGAGGCAGCCACTCGATGTGTCCCTTTCACATCGATGTTTCTCCCTCTCTCTCTCTCTTCCTCCCACTCTGTCTGAACAAAAATGGAAAAATGTCCTCAGGTGAGGATAAAATAAAAAATAAATAAATAGCATATGAATCAGGCAATGTATCTGGCAAATTACCAGCTTGTATAATGTCCATATCTTTCCTCAATAGAAATAGAATCAGAATACTCACCAAAATTATTCAGTGGTACAAACATTGTGTCTAGTCCATGAAATTTTGAAATTCTCAGAAGATTTATGAGCCCATAGACTCATAAATAATAGAACTCAAAATTGACCTCAATAATTAGATGTGGACAGAGAGAGGTTAAATGACTTTCTTACAGTCACAAAGAATTTGGTAAAGGAAAATACAGCAGACATGGTCAATCAATTAACTAATCAAGCAATTAATCAGCTAGTCACTGAATTCCCATACCTTTTGGTCTTATTTATATGCCATTACTCACAGTGAGGTAAATTTGAACAAAGTCATTTAGAACAGCCAGACCTGCACAAAATTGTGAGGTCACTAATGTTTCCCTTTCTTTCTTTCTTTTTTTTTCAACTGTATGTTTTATTTTATTATATATTTTTTTTCCTTTGACAAATTTATTTTATTTTATTAATTTATTTTTGTGACAGATGTTTCTCCTTTTTCCCCCATTGATACCCTCCTCCCCATCCTGGCCCCTGCAAGCCCTGCCCCCAGCTTTGTTGTCTATGTCCATGATTACGCATACATGCCTATAAGTTCTGTGGTTTATCTCTTCCCTCCCCCCACCTCCCTCTTCTGAGGTTTGTTGGTCTGTACCCTACTTCTATGTCTCTGGGTCTATTTTATTCATCAGCTTGTTTTGTTCATTATATGCCACCAATAAGTGAGATCATGTGATATTTGTCTTTCTCTGATTGGCTTGTTTCACTTAGGATAATACTCTCTATGTTTCCCTTTCTTTCACAAATTTCTCTTTTGTGGAATACCAACCAGTTCCTCACTTCCTGGATGTGTTACCTTGGAACCATTACTTAGTATCTGTGAGCTGGTTGCATTACATGTACATTGGAGATAATGCCTATTCACAAAGCTGCTTAGTCACCTAACCATAATAACTGATGGAAAGTATTTTTTCTTCCTTCCTCTCTTTAAGACAGTGCTTTTCAACCTTTTTCATCTCATGGTACACATAACTAATTATTAAATTTCTGCGGCACACACAAAAATACATTTTTTGCCAGTCTGACACAAAAAAAAGGTATAATTTTGATTCATTCACACCGGACGGCTATTGTTGTGTTGAATGTTATCATTTTTTAAATTTGATAATCTAAAGGAAAAGAGGTCAGAGCCCCTGACTCAGGTATTGCACATTTTAAAAATTCTTGTGGCCCTGGCCGGTTTGGCTCAGCAGTTGGAGCGTTGGCCTGCGGTCCAGAGAGACCCGGCTTTGGTTCCCGCTAAGGGCACGTACCTTGGTTGCGGTTTGTCCCCGGCCCTGGTTGGTTGTGCGGGAGGCAGCCACTCGATGTGTCCCTTTCACGTCGATGTTTCTCTCTCTCTCTCTCTTCCTCTCTCTCCCTCCCACTCTATCTGAACAAAAAATGGAAAAATGTCCTCGGGTGAGGATTAAAAATAAATAAATAAATAAAAATTCTTGTGGTCACCGTTTGAAAATCACTGCTTTAAGACAACGTGGTTTCCTAGTTTCTAACATGCTACTTCTATCAAAACAGGAAAAAAATCTCTCAACCTAACTCACTCTTTGACAAATTAATTTATACCGTGTTCCAAAATCTTTCTGAATTATTTTATTCTAAAATAAAAATTGTTTGACTAAATAAAAGAAATATTGCATGGGCCATTTATGTAAACTCCTTTGTGACTATTATACTGAAAAATAATTATTTATGTGCATATGAAAATTTGACACATTAACTTGATTGCAAATTTATTACAATCAAAAGGGAAAGTGTGGTAGACAGAGCGTTGTGAGTCGGGAAACCTTGCCTGTAACTCTGGTTCAGCCATTATTTAATCATGTCATTCAGGGTAAATCACTTAATCTCCCTCATCTGCAAACTCAGGGAGCTGAGCTAGGTAAGTTCTGAGGTCCTTCACCCCAGAAAATTCTCTGTTTCTCAATGCTTTTAATCAGGCATCCCGAGATTTTCTTCTTCCTCATATACTTGTAACTTACACAAAATTTGCTCTTGAAAATTGGACACATAGCCTAAAAATCAATAAAGAAAACATGAAAGCATAAGAGCTGTGGTTACACGAATTGTCAGATATACGTGGAATAATATGAGTCTGATCTTATCTGAATTGTTGGGCTAACATAGTGGTTTCCCTCAGCATATGCATTAAAGAGAAGTAGAAAGAATTTGAAAATATGAGTACTTACTTTTGCATTTAGTGAAAGGAAAAGGCTAAGCCAATTGTCAAAGTTGATAGTAGACATAATTACAGTCCTGCTCTGCCTTTCAAAACTTGAACATTATAAATGATGACATACTCAGAGACATCTGAAATTTTTTAATCCTCTGAGGACAGTATTCTCTGAAGCCATGTTTACTGCTACTAACTTAACCACAGCCTATCTAAAGGGAATACTTTTCATTCATTTCATTCATTTACATATTGCCTCATTTTTTCAAAAGCAATTTTAAAAAACCGAATTTCTTCCATTCAAAAGCAATTTTTAAAGATTAAATCATTCCACTTGTGCACCAGATTCCCACTCTTTTTACCTACTCAAGAAAATTGCTCCAGCAATTCTCCTTTAACCCACGTAAATGTGTCCTCTTTCCTGAATATTTTCCATCTACATAAAAGTGCTAAAATTTCTCCCATGAACAAATAAACCCATCTCGACCTCAATTGCCTCTAGCTTCTCTTCTTCTTATAGAAAAGTCTCTCACAAGAGTTGCCTAGATTTCCTATGTCCAACTGTTCTCCTTCACTGTCTCTTGAACCCAACTCAGTCAGGCTTTTGCCTTCACTACTTTACCAAAATAACTCTGGTCAAGCTCAATAATGACCTTCATGCTGTTAAATCCAATGGTCAAATCTCAGCTCTCATTTTAGTTGACCTATCTGCAGCACTTGACATAGATGATCACTTCCTTTTCCTAGAAACAGTTTCTTCATTTAGCTTCCAGGATAACTGCAATAAAAACAATAATAATGACTAATACTAGCTAGCACTGTTCTGTTTTTTAGTTCACCTGCATCTGGTTTTTCATAAAGGCTGTACAAATGAATTCAATATGATGAAGAGTACTGCCCTTACATCTTGTTAGTCTTTGGTAGAATTCCTGCAATTCCTCCTTGGATGGAGCACTGTGGAACTACCCTGATTCACTACGTCAACCAGAGTATAGTGTGGGAGTTGGGGGGTGGGGTGGAGAAGGACAGGTCATTTCAAAGGCTTCCATTTGGCCTTTCCTAACACAATGGGTCTTACTGCACAGGTGACAGAACCAAAGTGATGGCTCCGCTGGTTGCTGAGTGCAGAGACCAGGATTACGCACTCAGGAACTGAAGAAATGACCACAGATGGCTTATGGGTTGGACCTGTTTTGAGTTGTACGTGGGCCAGGACTCCATTTGTTTCTTGGCCCTCGTGTTTAGCAAGTCTAACAAGGGTGCCATAGCGGCATTTTGAAGCTTCTGGTATCAGTATTGGCTCAGCCTTCATATCCAATAATCTTCACAAGATCTGAGTACTTCCCCAAACCCAGTGTACACTATATTGGTAAATGGCCATAGGGCCCTTTGATAATAAATTGGTAAATAGCTTCTGGAAATACGTTGTAGTAATACATAGACCTTCCTTAGGGGGTCTGGCTTCCTCTTTTCAGTCAATAGGCTCAGGTCTGTAAAATGGGTAGGGGGAATTTTTTTTAAATTGCAGCAGTTGACTTCAAACCTCTACTAGCAAGCTCTTAATATTATTTGGTTATATAATTCAAACAATAGTCTCATTGGCTGCCCATCTCTAATGTCTCTCAGAAACCATGGTTCATCAGCCATTGCCACAGATCCCTGTACATCCAGGCCCCTGGTTGCTATTCAATTGTGCTGCCCATGTCAGTAATTATACCCCTGGTGGTTAAGCCCCGCCATTGGGCTTCTTCTACTCTAGAATCCTATTATCCCCTTTGATACTACAGAGTTAGTTCCATAGTAGCAACTTCTACCACCAATTTCCTCACAGAGGACAGCTCTCACTGAGCCCAGTGATGTCAATAACCCCCTCACCAATACTTTCTTTATTGTTTAAGTGAAGGATGTGTCCTCTGCACATACAGGGAACACAGTCAGCTGTGCTCCCTGTATAAGTTTATGTAATAAACTTAAATTCTAGCATGGCCACTCCTCTGAGTCTTCTGATCCCTTGCTCAGTTGTCTACTAAGACAGTTATAACATCTCTACCTTACTTTCTATATCATTGTTATCTCCATAGTATTAAGGAGTGATACAAGCAGTGTCATTGCCAGTATGTTAAACTCTGAGTCATGAGAAAGTATCTCCATACAATACACTCTTCCCTGTCGATGTTATATTTTGCCCCTCCCCATCCTATACCAGTTTCTGTCAGTGTTAGCCATGTACTGTAGCTCTTTCATTAACAACCCATTTCTTCCCATAGCAGGACCTTACTTCTCTGTTCCTTCCATGCTAAGACTTGACCCAGTTATTAGCCTAGAAACAATGAGCAAATGTGCAAGCAGATGTTGAAGAGGGTAAGCATCATCTTGAAGGTCCTCAAGTGATGCCTTTGTGCAGCTTCCAGAAAGAGAGAGAGAGACTGCTTCTGCTGACCTTTAGGATTCCTTGAAAACTCGTAATAGCAATGCTTCAGCTTGCCAGGATGATCTCCACCCAACTAGCCAGCAATGCAATCTTTTCATCTGACCAGAGAATGGTCAAATTTCAGACTCTCATTCTAAAGGTCTGTTGTCTAAAGTTACTTTTGCTACCAACTGTTATATTTTATTTTTTTATGTTTTTCATTTTATTATTTTATTTTATTTATTTTATGGGTGGGTACTGGATAGTTAACAGTCAACAATTAACATGATAATAATAACGAGGGGATCTGTGGTCTCTGCCCTGGTGCATCGGCTGTGCCCAGAGGGGTCTGGAAAAGGGAAGTTACCCTGACCTTTTTGATAGATGCAAAAAGACAATAGGCACAATTAGGGTGAAAGTTGACCTTTATCAGGGAAGATAGCCTAGCACATGACTACTCGCCATAAACTGCTTTTAGTTCAACAGTGTTAATTGCAGACCATCCTTTGTGGTTATTTTAGGTCTCCGAGGTCACAAGGCCCCCAAGAAGCTCTCCCCGGAGGCTGTCAGGTTTAGCATGTGGTCCTGTTTCATCCACAAAGTTAAGGTTATGAAAAAGCCAGGCTAAAGCAGGACAGGATGAGAAATGGATGGCTGATTTTAATTTTGGCTTTTCCATTGAAGTTGCTATCTGGAGTCTTAAAAAATCTTTTACCACATGGCTGTGAGCCTAGGTTACTGTGGCTGCAAGGATGAGGCGGCGACAACTCCCCCTGCTTGAATCTCGGGCATTCTGAGGTGACTGAGAATTTTCGTGGACGGAGGGGAAAAGGCTGAGACAAGCGGGAAGCTCTGCGATTACTTGGAGCTCTGCCATAGGCAGTGTGCTTCAACCCAGTGCAGCACAGTGTACCCAGTGCAGCACAACTGATCGTCTCTAATATCGTAGAATACATCTCAGAATGGTCCCACTAAGGGGCAAGGACATTGAGGTATTTATTCACAGATTTCTGACTCTCACTGTTAGTTGCTCGGAAGGAGTTGATTCTCTGCCCCATTCAGGTCTACCCCCAGGCACAGGCCAAGTGTCTACCTCAGCCAGTTAGGCAGAAAAAAATGGGTTTGTATGGCCCATAGAAGCTACAGGTGAGATCCAGGTGGGCCCAGGAAATATGGGCAGGGTAGTGACCACACCTGCTACACAACCATGTACTGACAACCTCTTCCTCCTGCCTTAAAAGAAGGGTGCAAAGTACATTATAATACACACAAAATCCTTAACAATTATTTTTTTAATAGTTATCATGTCCTACCTAAAAATCTTGTTTTCTTTCACTAGTACTGTGCATTCCACAGATTGGAAAAGACTGTGATAAGCAACCACTAAAGAATTGTTATAAAAAATGTATACAACTCAACACCAAAGAAAACCAAACAATCCAATGAAAAATGGGCAAAGGACCTGAATAGACACTCCTCTAAAGTGGACATACAGATGGCCAACAGACATATGAAAAGATGCTCAACGTCACTAATCATTAGAGAAATGTGAATTAAAACCACATTGAAATATCATCTCACACCTGCCAGAATGGCTATCATCAATAAATCAACAAACAGCAAGTGCTGGTGAGGATGGGGAGAAATGGGAACCCTCATGCACTGTTGGTGGGAATGCAGACTGGTGCAGCCACTGCAAAAAACAGTATGAAGTTTCCTCAAAAATTTAAAAATGGAACTGCCTAAGACTCAGTGATTCCACTTCTGGGAATATACTCAAAGAAACCAAAAACAGGAATTCAAAAGCATATATATGCACGCCTATGTTCACTGCAGTGTTATTTATAATAGCCAACATTTGGAAGCAGCCCAAGTGTCCATCAGTAGATGAATGGATAAAACAGCCATGGCACATTTACAAGATGGAATACTACTCAGCCCTAAAAAAGAAGGAAATCGAACCTTTTGAAACAGCGTGGATGAACATGGAGAGTTTTATGCTAGATGAAATAAGCAAGCCAGAGAAAGAAAAATATAATATGATTTCACTTATCTGTGGAATCTAATGCTAATAAACAAAATTAACAAACAAAACAGAAATAGTTTTATAGATACACAGAACAGACTGACAGCTGTCAGAGAAGAGAGGGGTTGGGGAACTGGGTGAAAAAGGTGAAATGATTAAACAACAACAAAAAACCTCGTGGACACAGACAACAGTATGGTGATTACCAGACATAAAAGGGGTTGGGGGGAGGTAGAAGAGGTTAAAGAGGGGATAACAGGTGATGGAAGGAGACTTGATTTTGGGTGGTGAACACACAATACAATATACAGATGACATATAATAAAATTGAACACTTCAAACCTATATAACTTTTTAAAATATGTTTTTATTTATTTTTTTACAGAGAGAGGAAGGCAGAGAGAGAGATAGAGACATCGATGTGAGAGAGAAAGAAACATCAATCGACTGCCTCCTGCACACCCTGCACTGGGGATCGAGCCCACAACCCGGGCACGTGCCCTGACCAGGAATTGAACCGGGACCTCTCAGTCCATGGGACGACACTCAATCCACTGAGCCACACAGGCTGGGCAAAACCTACATAGTTTTATTAATCAATCTCATCCCAATAAATTGAATAAAAATCTTTTAAACATTAAAATAATTCTTATTTATGGAAAGTACTATATATCTATATATGAAACTATTATATATATATATAACATAATTATACATATATAATAACCCTGTTTAATGGAGATGATGAATTGAAAGAAATAAAGGGAAACCAGTCAGGAAGCTATTACAGTAATCTCCAGAGCAGTAACCAAGGCAGTAACTACAGGTGGAATGAAGAGGGGACAGATTTGAAAGCTCTCCACACGGTGCAGTTTGTAGGACTCATTGACTAATAGAAAGTGAGAATTAGAGAAGTGAAGGAATTAAAAGTACAGTTAATATATTTTCCCTTCTTTTAGATATGTAACTTAAGTACTTAACAGTAATCAAATTAAAGAGAAATTATAGATATCTTCAGAAAAATCTAGTAGATATCCTTCATACTGAATTTTAAATCAATTCTACAGGTAATTCTGATATCCTCCAAAGTTTAAGAACCACTACCTAATACAATACTACTAGAATTCCTTCCTAAGAGATTTGAGTGTAATTAATAGGTAGCAATTCCCAGAATATCATCACTTATAATTTTGTTGTTGTTGCTGTTCATCGCACCTGAGGGTATTTTTCCACTGAATTTTAGATAGTGTGGAAGGGAGGGAGAGGGGACACAGAGAGAGAAACATCGATGTGAGAGAGACACATGGATTGGTTGCCTCCCGCATGACCCTGACTGGCCAGGGATTAAACCTGTGACCCAGGTACGTGCCCTTGACCAGGAATCAAACCTGAGACCTTTCGGTCCGCAGGTCGACACTCTAACCACTGAGCCAAACCAGCCAGGGCATCATTTATACTTTTATAACAAACATAATTATGAAGATACTTGAACATTGACTTTTAACTTTATGTAACAGACCCAGAGCAGTGAAGTACTTTAGAAAATACCTAGTAGTGATTTTGTATTGCAGATTTAGAATGTATATAATTCTAACAAATGATGAAATTTTCCCTTGGAGATTTTAGGAAAATTCCAAAGAGGTGAAAGCCCTTGAAAAAAATTTATAACTATTTATCTATCAAGTTTTGCTATGGGATCAAGATGCTAAAAGGTTAAATATGTCTAAATATACTCATAAAATATTTCTAAACATTCTAAAATAGAAAGAACTTTTTTGCACATATTTGGTCTCTTTTCATAAATATTATTTAAGGAAATTGCAATGATAAAGCCTTGGATTCCAGAAAGTGAGGTTTCAATAAAAAATGATAAAAATTTGTTGTTTAATCAAATGACATTTGAATTTAACTAAATACAAAAATGCTGCAAAAGAGGCCCTTGTCATGACAAGTCAGAATCAGTCCATACATGGCAAGAGTTCAAGTCTGTCAGAAGCCGAAGTGTTCTGAAATATTTTGATGATATTTTTTCCAAGAGGAACATAGACCAAGAAATAAATATTTGCCATGTAAAAGAGAAGGCCAAGTAAATAATCTAAAAATAATTTTGGTTAAATTAATGACAATCCATGCAAATTTGGCTTTATCAACACCGAGGAGTTTAAGTCGGAGATTAAATTATTGACTCCACGCATACAGTTTTGTTAACCTATGAAATAAAATCACTGCCTCGAATAGAACCTACCAAACATTGTTGTAGACTGCTGACCGTATCCATCTTGGTGATGATAGCTACTTTGCTAAAATCTTTTGAAGCAATTGATTGTGGCCTTCTTAAATTCTGTTTAAAAGGCTTTTGGGTTGTTTTTGTTGTTTTGCTGTGAAATAGATGAATTTGAAGGAAATATTCCTCCTATGCTTTCTGATCATTTTTTCTTATAAAGTAAAATTTATTATCTATATCATCTCTGGTTGCAAGGATGAAATATCTCCTTAAAGCTGCTAATATTTATAGCGACAACAGCTGGTGAGTCCAATTTGCCTTTAAATGAGCAACCCAGATGCTCCTGATAGGTTCCCTATGCACATGCGCAGTCGTAGCTGCAAGACAGACATACAGTCAGCCGTGCAATCTAAAAGCTGCATCTGTTAATGGACCATGAAGGATTGCAGATATACTCAGTACTCTTTTGAAAAAAATGGTCATCCCAGCCTTGCTGGTGTGACTCAGTGGTTAGAGTGCTGGCCTGTGCACTGGAGGGTCATGTGTTTGATTCCCAGTCAAGGGCACACACCTGGGTTGCAAGTTCAATCCTCGGCCCCAGTCAGGGTGCATGTGGGAGGCAACCAATCAGTGTCTTTCTGTCTCTCTTTCTCCATCCCTTCCACTCTCTCTGAAAATCAATGGAAAAGAATATCCTCTGGTGAGGATTAACAAAAAAAATGGTGATCTCATTATCTAATAGTGGATCTCTATGCCAGGTCATCTCCTTCTAATATTTCAGACTGTACAAGGGTTAAGTCCAGCGAGGCTAGAATTGGCCTGAGTTATTTTACCAAATAAAAGACCCACCAATAATCTTTGATCCCCGATCAAGGCATGAAACATATGATTTATTTTGTACCATGCGTCCAAGGGGTTTCAGGGAAGCTTGTACCAGCTTGTGAGCACTGTTTATTGGTAACAGTGAGAATCATGAGTTGAGCCTAATCTTGGTGAGACCTCTGAAGGTCTCTGCCATTGGCGCTGCCAGTAGTGACAGTCAAACAGGTTTCAATCACTAAAGAATATTCCCAGAACCTAAGTGACCGTATTTTCAAATCTACAATTTTGCAAGAGAAGTTTACAATATAACCACAGCATTAAGGTGCCATTGGTGCTGGTTACACAGCAAGAACATTGCTCTGCAACCAGCAGGGTATAAGAAACTGCCTCTATGACTTACTTTTAAGCCTGGAAAATCTTTCCTAACACAGACATTCAGTAATGTATTCATTTCTGTTTTCTTCTAGACTTTTTCCATTCGATTTTTCACATTAAGCTCTTTAAGGGTTTTAGATGCTGCCACCTCCACAAGCAAACTTCAGGTCCTTTTCGAGATAAAGTACCATGTTTATTGCTGTACTTATGCATTTCTTTACCATCTAACATGTACAAATAAAACCATGCGGCCATTTTTGCTAGGTTCTTACCGTTGTTTTGCATGTCACTAACGATGGTTTTGAGCGTTGGGGTCCATTCTCCCGTAAGCCCTGTGGTCTTTGCTGCAGCTCTGGACAGCACTTCCATTCTGAGGAATGCATACATTACCTTTCAGAAAAGGCCTCTACCTTTCTGCAAGTACAGCTCACCTCCGCATATCTAGCATGACAATTAGCCAGAAAAATTATAGGAAATAAGATGAATGGTTGGCACTAAGGAGAGACAGGAGAGGGGGAATGGGATTTTGTTTCTTTAGTGGCAACTCCCCTTTTATATATGGAGCTCAGATCCTTCTGTCTGGAAGGATTATATAATCAACAAGGTACTTGACATTTCTTCTTAGAGACACCTTGCAGTCATTTCAAATGCATGAATACGTCCAAAACTGAACTCTTACCTTCTCTCAAAAAACTGCCCTTCTCTAGCTCCCACCATCTGCGTAGACAGCCCCCGTGCTCTTGCCCTTTTCCCGCTCAGGCCTGAGGTCAGTCGTCCTGAACGGCTCCCCCACATACCAGACCTACATGTGTCCAAACCATCACCAGACCTACCCCTATTCTCTCCCAACCAGGTGCATTTCCACTCTCCAGCTCTTGTGTCCACTGGCACCACCTGGGCTCCGCCTCCCTGGGACTGCCACGCCCTCGCAACTGTGCCCCTGCTGTATGTTCTCCCCAGAGGATTTGGGGGGGAAACTAGGATCAAGTCACACTTCCGACTACAAAATTCAATGGCTTTCCATTGTACGTTATTTAATCCACAAAATTCCTTGAATTCGGCATGCCACAGTCCCAGACCACCTCTTACATCTCATCTTATACTGTTCCTCCCCCTCATCCTCATTCCCAGAATCCGGAAACCTGGCCTAATGGAGCCAAGTCTTCCCTGCCTCACGCCTCCACCCGCACTGTCCTCTCCCGTGCACTTCTCGCCTGTTTAATGTCTAGTCAACCCTCAGGTCTCAGGCGAATATCACTTTTTCAGAAATACTTTTCCGCCTCCTATTCTAAATTACCACCCTCTTCATTTTCTCACTGATCTTACCATTATTATCCTTCCTGCTTATCACATTTCATTTATTTATTTATTTGTGTATTTTTTTGTTAAATTCTCTATTTCCCACTAGACTGTGAATCCCACCAGGTCAACGTACACCTCTGTGTTGGTCACAACAGCGCATACCGCGTGCCTGGCACAAGGACACACTGAAAAACAGCTGCAGAATGAATAAACTCCTCCTGAAAATGTTTATCACATTATCTTTGGGGCGTTGGATTAAGTTCTGGGACTATAAGGACATGATCTTTTGTGGCAGACATCTAATTAGACAATCATCATAATGGCAATAATTAGCATTTTGACAGTTTGTGATGGATTATGCATTATAACAACTCTCTGAAGTTGATTCAGCTGTATTAGTATCCACTTCCGAGATGAGGAAACTGAGACTCAGCAAGGTTAAGCAATTTGTCCAACGTTACACAGCCAGTGGGTGGCAGAAGTTTAATGCCATGTACGCTGAATACTCTCTACAGAGGCAGGCAGCACCGACTTGTCCATGGGAGAGTTGGGAAAGATTTCACTGAGAAGTGACCTCTGATCTGCGTCTTAAGGAATGAGTCAGGGGCTTTCTGGCAGAAAGGGGGTGAGGGCAGACCAGGAAGCAGGAACAGCAGGTGCAGGCGAGTGAAGGGGCGGCAGGTCTGGGGTAGGGCGGAGTCTGGAGGAGCCACAGTGCTGCTACAGGCAGAAAGCACATGGAGAGGAGGCAGAGACATAGGTTGGAACCAGGCTGAGAAAGTCCTGTGTTAAATCTGATCTGACCAAAATAAAGCCAATGATAAATGTGGTCTTACACGGTAAAAATATTCCAGGTAACTTCCTCTGTCTCAGAATGCTAGGTCCTTGGATTGTACCACAGAAAACAAAAGTGCCGGGCTTATTAAAACACATGCATAATTAAGAACAAAAAGTTAGAAATTCTTAAAGGCAACCAACAATCCAGTTCCTCTTTTCTTCACTTACTCTCCTGACACGTCAGTCCGAGACAATGAGATGCGGTGAGCACACGGGGTCTGAGCAGCCAGGGAGCCGCAGGGGCCGAGTGGGGTGTGGGCGCACCATCAGGGGGAGAAGAGATTGCTGCTGCAGGCAGCCCCGCATCAGGTACAGAGCCTGAGCATGTCCACAGAGGGACAGCCCTGTGCAGGACAGCGAAGCTGAGGAGGGTAAGGAAGACACCCGTGGGGGAGGATCCTGGCTCGGGGTGTCAAAGGCCACGTCGAATGAGGAGAGTGCCTGTGAGGAAACCATGGCCTGGTGTGGGGAGCTGGCGCTCAGGTGGGTGGGGAAGGTATCTGTGTGGGATGCTTCCGTGCAGGTGGCGAACCCAAGAGGGGTGAGGTAGGTTTCTGTGTGGACAGTGGCCCCATGGGGGTGTAAGAGCCCAGCTGGAATAAAGAGGGTGCCAAGGCAGAGGGCAGGGTGGAAGCCCAGCACGAGGCCTTAAAAACTGAGTGGAGTGAGGAGGACATGCCTGGGAGGGAAGGGGCAGGAACAGGGATGGCGGTGAGTCACACACATTCAGAGTCACCTGTAAGTATTTTAAAGGTAGTGGTGCAGGTTTTCACTGCCAGAGAATGGATTTGTAATTACAGGAAGAAACCCTATGGTGTGGACTGTGATTGACGGCTGCAGTGTGAACTTGGGACTTCATAAAATTATCTATATGACAAATGGAGAAATGAATATAGATGTGTGTGGATGTGTGCATACATTCTCTAGCTCGGAGAGGGTATGACGAGGGCAAAAGCAGTATGCACACCTAGTTCCCAGACCTTGGTTTCTAATGACCCTTCTCCACTGGAAACAGGACTTCTGAAAAGAAATAGATAATTCCAAGGCTGGGAAAGAAAAGGACGAGCCTGTATCTTATTGTATCTGAAAGTGAGGAAGTATTCGAAAAATGATGGGGACTTGTCAAAAGCCACAAAAGGCAGATGGAGGGAGCGCCACTGTCCAAGTCAGGGATACTTTGAAGGTTAGAATAAATGCAAAGCGACAGATGATAACCTATTAAATAAAGTAGAATTGTAACAAATATACCATGCTGGTGAAGGATGTTCATGAGAGAGACTCTGCGTGAATGGGGTCAGCGGGGATATGGGAAATCTCTGTACCTTCCTCTCAATTTTGCTGTAAATTGACAACTGTTCTTAAAAATAGTCTTTAGAAAATAAATAAGATAAAATAGAAAATCATGAGTCCATATTTATATAAGCAAGTAAATAAGCAAACAAATACTAAGTTGAACCGATTATGAGAAAGAGGATTTTATACAATCTCAAGCTACATTTTCCTGAAAAAACAAACTTATTAAACTGAGAAAGGAAAAAGTAACTTCACCGTGGAAAACCTGGCAGACGCCACCTCATTCAAATCATTAAAGTGAACACCACCAGCAATAAAACAAATGAAATTGTGCCCCACCTGATAAAATGCAAAGAAGAGTGGAGTATCACTTTTGCAATATTTCTGCTAAAGACACATAATTCGAATCTAAACATAAGGGAATAGTAGACAAACACAAATAGAAGGACATTCTGAAAACTAAGTGGCCTGTGATCTTCAAAAGTATCAGGACTGTTCATGAAGGAAAGACTGAGGAGCTGTCCCAGATCGAAGGAGAATAAAGAGATAAGACAAGTAACTGCAGCATGTCATTTTCAACTGCACCCTTTAGCTATAAAGGATGTGATTCAAATGTGGTCTGAGGATGTGTCAGCTCAAGTCTCCAGAACTCAGCTTGAACTGAAGTGTAATACAGGTGGATCTTTGTCCTTCCAACCCCTGGCAACATGCTGCTCCCCTTAGCAACTCACTAAACATCATAGTCTTTCTTACTTTACACTTCCTAACAAATTAAACTTGGTTTTGGATCTTCTCAGCAAACTCCTTACTACATAACCACTGCTGAGGTTGACAGACCAAAAATTACCCAGAACACACTATTAAAAAAAAATTAGGTGGAGTGTATTCGGTTCGCAGCAGCAAGGGTGACTGCACCCCATTGGAACCACAGGGGCATCTCGGTAGGGAGAGTTGCAAAAGGCTTCTTAGGGAATTTGAGTTTATGCCAGATGCTTCCAAGAAGGAGTTCAGGAAGCAGGGACCAGTTCTGGATTGGAAGTTCTCAGGAAGCAGGGGAAACTCAGTGAGTCTTCGCACATTTTGTCTAAGAGGTAGGAAGATTAAAGCAAGCCTAGAATGGCCATTGATAAAGAAGCAGCAATCATTCGTGTTAGTCAGAAGAGGGGGATGTTTAGTCATGTTTGGGGTCATGTAGTGGCCTTCAGGATGGCTTATTCTTAACATTATTTATTTCTATGGAGAACATTGTGGTCTAATTGTTATCAGGGACATTTTTCATTTTCTCATCAAAAAAAAGCAGAGGAGCCTGGCTGGTGTGGCTCAGTGGTTGAGCGTCGACCCATGCACCAAGAGGTCGCTGGTTCAATTCCCGGTCAGGGCACATGCCCAGGTTGTGGGCCCGATCCCCAGTGGGGGGCATGCAGGAGGCGGCCAGTCGATGTTCTCTCTCACCAATGTTTCTCTCTCTCTCCCTCTCCCTTCCTCTCTGTCTAAAATCAATAAAGAAAAAAATATATATTAAAAAAAAAAGGCGGGGGAGATAATACTATAAGAGGGAGACACATTGTAAATAGAAGTAATCACTGACAACCTGTTCTTAAGGGAAGAGTCAAAACATTAGAAGAAAACATGGAACTAAAATAATAGTAAGAAGAAGAAGGAGGAGGATGAGGAGACGAAGAAGCAGCAGCAGCAGCAGCTAACTGGCTGCCAATTTTAAGACTTTACATATGCAAAACATTTTTAATTCTTTTTTTTTAATCTTCACCTGAGGACATTTTTGCATTTATCTTCAGATAGAGTGGGAAGGAGAGAGGGGGGAAGAGAGAGGGAGAGAGAAACATTGACGTGAGAGAGACCCATTGACTGGTTGCCACCCATATGATCCCAACTGGGGCCGGGGACAAACTGCAACCAAGGTACGTGCCCTTAGCGGGAACCGAACTCAGGACTCTCTGGTCCGCAGGCCGACGCTCTAACTGCTGAGCCAAACTGGCCAGGGCCATTTTTAATTCTTAAAGCTACACAATAAATTAGCTAATATTATCATGTCCATTTTACAAAGACTTAGGTACCAAGAGATTAATTTGCCCAATGTCATTGACCAGGTATGTGTTAAGGGTTGAATTGTGTCCCTGCAAAATTCATGCGTTTAAGCCTTAACTGCCAGTACCTCAGAATGTGACTGTATTTGGAATGAGGGCCTTTAAAGAGGCGATTAAGTTAAAATGAGGCTGTTAGACTGGGCCATAATCCAATCTGGTGTCCCTGTAAATGTGAACACAGCCAGAAAGTGGCCATCTATAAACCAAGGAGACAGACCTCAGAAGGAACCAAAACGTGCCAACACCTTGGTCTTCTAGACTCCAGAACTGTGAGAGAGAAACAAACTGGGAGAAATACATTTATTTTATTTAAGCAACCCAGCCTGCATTATTTTTTATGGTAGGCCTAGCAAATTAATTTAGTATGTTATCAGAAAACAGTATTTTTACCCTTTACTAGTATAGGACCTCCTTACCAATCAATCAAGAGAGAACTGTTTTACAAACCCTTAGATACAGAGAAAAAACGAATGGTTGACAAGTGGGAGGGGTATTGGGGAGATGGATGAAAAAGGTGAAGGGATTAAGAAGTATAAATTGCTAGTTATAAAAACAGTCACAGGGATATAAATTACAGCTTAGGGAATATAGTAATATTTTAATAACCATGAATAATGTCTGACGGGTCCTAGACTTACGTGATTGATCACTTTGTAAATTATATAAATGTCTAATCACTATATTGTGCACCTGAAACTAATATAATATTGTATGTCTTTTTGCTTCCTTATATTCCAAATTAATGGTTTGCTTCTTGACTTTATCAACTCTACTATTGATTCCCTGTAAATTATTCTTTATTTCAGTGAGTGCATCCTTCATTTCTGACTGATCCTTTTATATGTTGTTGATGTTCTCACTAAGTTTGTTGGAAGTCTCCTTAAGTTCCTTGAAGGTCTCACTAAGTTCCTTGAGCAACCTTATAACCAGTGTTTTGAACAGCAAAAAGAAAAAAGAATCCAAAAAAATGAGGATAGCATAAGGAGCCTCTGGGACAACTTTAAGCATCATAGAAGGAGAAGAGAGAGAGCAAGAAATTGAAAACCCATTTGAAAAAATAATGACAGAAAAATTCCCTAACTTGGTGAAGGAAACAGACTTACAAGTCCAGGAAGCACAGAGAATCCCAAACAAGATGAACCCAAAGAGGTCCACACCAAGACACATCATCATCATCAAAATGCCAAAGGTAAAGACAAAGAGAGAATCTTAAAAGCAGCAAGAGAAAAGCAGTTCATTACTAAAAAGGAGCTCCCATAAGACTGTCAGCTGATTTCTCAAAAGAAACTTTGCAGGCCAGAAGGGAGTGGCAAGAGATATTCAAGGTGATGAAAAGCAATGAAAAGCAATGACAACCAAGATTACTCTATCCTGCAAAGCTATCATTTAGAATCAATGGCCATATAAAGAGTTTCCCAGACAAGGAAAAGCTAAAGGTGTTCATTACCACCAAACCAGTATTATATGAAATGTTGAAGGGTCTCCTTGAAGGAGAAGAACAAAAATATGAACAATAAAATGGCAATTAATACATATCTATCAACAATTGAATCTACAAACAAAATGAGGAAGCAGAACAGAAACAGATTCATAGATACAGAGAACTTGTTGTTGCTTGCCAAATGGGAGGGGGCTAGGGGAATGGGTGAAGAAGATGAAGGATTTAAGAAGTACAAATTGGTTGTTAGACTGATGAACCTCAAAGGGGAGTGAGGAGGGAGGGCAGGAAGAGATAAGCCAAAGAACTTCTGTGCATATATGCATAACCAATGGACACAGACAATAGTGTGGGGAAGGCAGGAGGGCGGCAGGATTGGGGAGGAGGGGGTCAATGGGGAAAAAAAGGGGGGACATCTGTAATACATTCAACAATTAAGATAAGTTTAAAAATATTGTATGTCAACTATAATTGAAATTTTTTTATTTTAAAGAAAGAATTATTTTAGAAAGGTACAGAGATTTAATATTCATAATGATGGTGCTTAGTCATCAAGAAAATGTAAAGTTATTTCTAGAATTCCCTCTGTATGACACCATTATATTTTCTAAGGTTCTGGAGTTGAATGGTGTGAACCTCTTATCTGGGCCTGCAGTTTATTAGAAATAAAAAATTTCCATATATTGCTGTATAAATAATATCTCTCTACCTTGGCAAACTTTTCTAGCTTTGAGGTTTGGAGGGAGCATACTTTTCTCGTGTTTCCACAGAGAGAAGTATAACTAGACATAATACTAAACACTGATAAAACCTAGACCGTGTTTACAGGTTATGGAGGGTATTTCAGATTGTGGGATAAAGAGTGAGGGTGAATTACTTTCAGTTCTTTTCTGTAATGATTCAATGCCTCATTGCTTCTCTGGATCATAAAGAGTTATCAGACCACTCTTCTAAAGATTCTCCTTTTCTTTTCACTTTTCCTTTGATCCATTACCAAGCAACTGTTCAAATGGCTGGGCCATTGTTACTCCAACAAGAAGGAGAGACCTGGAAGCGATGGGAATACGAGTGAGGTCAGCATGGCGAGGGCTGCAACCTGAGCCAAAGTGAAAGTCTCTAAGGCAAAAGTCTCTAAGGGGAAATAATTATGTCAATTATTTCTCCAATGGTCCACAGTTAAAATTCAGCACAGAGGCATCATTGGAAGATACTGAAGAGCCATCATTAATATCATGTGTAGAAATTTTATCCAAAACTGTCAGGGGCTGGGACACAGACATAAAAACAAACATCTATAAGCATCTGAGCAATTGCTCCTCATCAACACAGCAGTCTCGGGTCACATTTTCCAAACACCAGACTTAAATTCCTGAAAGAATCACAAGCGTATTTTCTAAGAAAAAAAATATTTCTAGTGAATCGTTCAGTCAAGTTTGAGTTTATTGCCTGATGCGGATTTAATTAAACACCACAGAAACATATTACTGTAGAATTCTGTGGTAATAGAGATAGAAAAGTGACCTATGATTTTTTAGTAACATTTTCTTTTCTCTGGCTTAGTTGATTGTAAGAATGCAGTATATAACACATAACATAACAGAATATGTGTTAACAGACTGTTACCAATAAAACTTCTGATCTACAGTAAGCTGCAAGTAAAGTTTTGGGAAAGTCAAAAGTTATACACAGATTATTGACTGTATTGGGCGGGGGTCAGTGCCCCTAACCCCCTGCACTGTTCAAGGGTCAACTGTAGTCAGTTATATGATTCTCTTTGATAATAAGAAAAAATAACAACTCTTTAAGGGAAGTAAAGCTTTCACTTGAAGCTTTACATAGGCAACACTGCTGTGCTGTGAAGATGATCTCAATGACATACTTGTGAAAGTGCAACATTCAGTTTCGCCTTGCACCCTTCGATGCAAACGGCAGACAAGGCTCCCAGCCTGTCGGTCAGAGCAGCCCTGCTGAAAGCCAGCACAGCCAAGCGCCTGGGTGTAATTTCCAGCAGATCTGACTTAATCCAAGGACAGAACATGGATTACCAGATAGAACCGATTTCTAATAATGTGCTTCAGAATAATCTTGGGAGCTACTGAATAGTGTAGATTCCTGAACCACCTACAATCCTAGCGGATCCGAATCTCTGAAGGTGAGCCTGATAATCAACATTTTGAAAGAGCTCCTTGGGAATTTTTTTTTTTTATATACACCAAATTTTAGAACTTTTAACTTTGAGCTGGATTTTTAAAATGGCTTTTATGCTTCAGAGGTTGTGAAATCAGTTTAGGGAGACAGCATTTTTAAAATAAAATAGATTAAAATAAAATGGAAATATGAAATAGTAAACATTCAAGTGCATTGCAATTTATTCAAATATTTTTTTAAATATTACAGAGAGCAAAAGTGCATTTCTGTGAAATCCTTTTTATGTATATGTATAACATAATGGATCATATATATAGCTTACTCTGGGCTTCAGTCAAAAACTCTGAAAACACTGATCAAGAGGTACACACTCCAGATCCTTCAAAACTTCTCTGAAAGTATCAGTCTTCTCTGGTCTATCTGCGAAGTAAAAGCAAACAGCTGCATGTAATATGTTAATATATATACACACATATATATTACATATATATAAAATATTTAGAGGTGCATGTAATATATATTATATATAATCATATATATATATGCTTTTTGTTCTAAACATACACTAGTGAAGGAAAGCATCAACTATCTTTTGTCTACTATGATGTCCATTCATATTTTTGAATGTATATATTGTTAGAGGGGTTGAGCTGTCCCTGTGGATGAAATGCTCTGGTAAACCAGGTACAAATTCATTACCACCAGCAGAAGCCTTCTGCTGAGATTTTTTTGGGGGGGCCTGGGGAATAGCAATAAATATCCCTGGCTATTTTTGTGTTCTTGATTTATTACTTTATGTTAAATAACTCATCCCAATTTTATAGTGTTAGAAGATAATACTTAGAACATTTTAGTGCATTGACTCCTTATAATTAATGAAACTAAATTCTATTTTCCATCCAATCCTATACAGTCAACTCTGTAAATTGACTCTCCTCCCAAAACTGTGATGCCTGTCCCATTACAGCAGGTGCTATTTCAAACTGACCAGGCGCTTCCCTGAGTTTCAGTATTTGTAACATGAATGCAAACACACTTAGCAAAAAACATATCTTGCAAGAATTCACAGAGCTGAAAGAGCTTTAGTACCTCAATATTTCTATAAACAGATATTAAGTCAGTTCAGAAGTAAAACAAAATGTGTTCCCATTCGAACAAATGTTCATGGAAAGCAACTTAGTTTAGTATTAAACAATCTTTATTATTGGGAAATTGCTCTTTAGAATAAGTGTTTTTAACATAGAATACACAGAAGAGCTTCAGCATGTTTGTGGACTCTGAAATGTCATGAAAAATTCTGTTTATACTAATGTATAGATTTCTCTAGGAGGTGGGTTCATAGCTTTAAGCAATGAAATAAAGGCAGCCATAGTGAAAAAATTTTTTCACTGTTTTAAACCAATCCTCATTCTTTCATTCCATTCTTTAAACTCTGGATCTCCTCCAACTGTTTTCAGGTAAGATCAAACACAGTTTTTTCCTTGTATCAATATGCATTCCCAAAGGCTTTCATTAGGTAACACCCTGACATTCTCTTCTCCAAAACAGAGACAAACAAGGATTCATTAGAAAAAAAACAAAAATTAGTTGAGAGAAATGGTCTTAAAGGAAGGCCAAAGTTAAAATCTTTTTAGAGATTTCTTTTTTCCACTCTGGAGCAGTAAAATTAAAGTAAAAATTTTTCTAATAAATAATGTGTTTAACTTTCGTAGTACTCAATGGAATCACAGTAGAATGTCAAGGCAGCTAAGTCATCAGGAAAGTACCTTTGTTAAGTCAACATTTCCCTCAAATAGTAGAGGTTAATATTAACATGCTTTCCTAGAAAACAGTCATCTCTACCATAAATCATGCAACAAATGCACAACAGAGGCCATTTTTGAAAAATCTTTTAAAATCTGCAAATAGGGATGTATAGTAAAAAAAAATCTGTGGTGAATTTCATAAAATGGTGATATTCCGTATCTTTTGCCCCAAGTAAAGCTGCTCTTCCTCCATTAAATTAAGATAAATTCAGAACCTTATATAGATAACCTTATATAGATTTTTATTAAATCCCAAACCCGCAAGAACAGCTCAGTTTTCAGAATTAATACACCAAAGTACCCTTTGTCAACAGAAGTTATATCAGACATTTTTGTGAAAATGTCAGAATTTTTTTTTTATTAGCACAAAGTTTTTATTTCAATATATGTGGCAACAATTGGGAGTGATAATTTGGTTTGCTTATTCTTAAATCACAGAAATTAATCAACTATTACTATATCATAAACCAAATGGGTTCCATGAACAAATCATCACTTAATGCTTACTCTGTGTCAGACACTGCCCTCAGTAAGGAATGGCACCTAAGGGCATGTAATGGTGAAAAAGAACAGGAATGCTTCCTTACCCTAAACATGGACAGAATGGCTGGAAAATGAGAAAATCATTTTGTTGTAGACAAGCATGTATAGTCATTACAAATCCTGATAACCTCAAGTCAGTGAGATAACAGAGTTAATTGTTTTCAAAACAACAGCAACATTCAGTATGCTTATTAACTACCAGATATTCTACTAAGGAACTGATAGAGTGTTCTGTGTCTACACTGCACAGAAACCCCATGAAGTAGATGTCTGTAAGAGGACTTTGGGTCACAGGGGACAGTACCCGACACAGAATACAGTAATAAGAATGTAGTTAAAACTCTGAAACCACTGATACCGGGTTTGACAAGAAATACTGTCACGTTTCTTATTCTGTCTGCCACTTCTGTTCCTCTTTGCACGTCCCACACACTTCTTTCTTGGTCTACAGATGAACTTCCTTTGGTTCTCATGTCTATATGATCAAACACACGTCCACTAATAATTCTCAAGTTTTACATCTTAAAAAATTTTTTTATCCTCACCTGAGGATATTTTTCCATTTTTCAGATAGAGTTGAAGGGAAGGAGAGAGACACAGCAACTGGTTGCCTCCCACACGACCCCGACCAGGGCCAGGGATCGAACCGCAACCGAGGTGCATGCCCTTGACTGGAATCGAACCCGCAACTGGTTGGTCCGTCACTCTAACCACTGAACCAAACCAGCCAGGGCTACATCTTAAGTTTTTAATACCAAAGAAAGGCTATCCTTTCTGAGTTGCAATTCTAATATTCCTGGAAAAGGACCACATTGGCCAAGGTTTATTCAGATGCCCAACACCAGGCCAGCAGTGTTCAGTGGGTTGTGTCTGTTATATCAGGTAATAACGTACTGAAATATTAGTATTTCTGATTTTACTTGCTTTCATTCTCCCTCCCATTGGTTAGAGAAATGCAGAATATTTAGCATTTTTTTTAGCAAGGAAAGTAAAAAGAAAAAAACACACATTTGTATTCATTTCTAAGTTTAGTTTGATTATTGTTGGCTGGTTGGATTTTGTTTTGTTTTGTTTTTAATGCTTCCTAACTAGTCTCCTGAGACTCGAAAGGAAGTCCCTAAAGGAAGTGTGTCAAAGAGTTTATATATTAAAAGAAAAAAAAGATTACAAAGCAAAAAAGAGGGAAGAAAATGATTCCAACGTCTGTACTTGGAAGGAAGATGGCTGAGGGTTATTGGGCTGAGAGAGAGGAAAGAAGACGGTGGGGCCAAGGTCTCAGAAGAGGACAGAATCTCCAGACCAGACAGATCACAGGGGAGTTAGGGATGAGAGGAAGGAGTTAACATGACATTATGGCCTATTGTCATAAAGTGGCCAGCTCCAGGAAGCAGAGTGGAAGCTGAGATAATAGACTATGCTTGTACTTACAGAAAACCATGTCAGCAGCGGTCATTACTCTGGGGCAGAGAATGGCCGCCATGACCAGCTGCCTCCCCCTCAGCCGGGCATTCTTCAGCATGTGAGCATCTAGGTATGCCCCAAGCTTTGCAAAGCCTCCTGTGGACACTACCTTTATCATCAGTCCAGGATGCTCCTGAGTCCCCCAAAACAGAGCATAGGAAACTCGCCCCACCAAGTCACAGCAGCGGTGGGAAGGAAAAGCCCGGTACGGGTATGTGGGTGGGCTGAAGAGGAGACCAGCTCACCCATATTTCACCACCTTGGCAACTTTCAGGACGGTCATGTAGATTACAGGGTAGAAAAGGGAAATTTTCAGAAAAAGTGCTGGCAGGGATTGCAGGGCAGATAGAAAATAGGAGCCTCCTAGAATATAAATATTCTCATTTGACACACGAGGCAACTGATTCTTAAAAAGGTGAGTACTTACCCGAGACCATATGGCTGGGGAACGCTCTGAGCCACGGAGCAGCAGTGCCATAACCCTCCGATCTTTGTGGCGGCTTCATTAATAAGTAAAAATGTGCAAGAATGTGTGGACATTTTCAGAATCAAAATGTCAACTTCTGCAACCATAGGAATCAGCAGCTATCTGAGCAGCCTTGGAAATGGATGGTCCTAAGATGCTGTGTACAGTATCAGGAGAGAGGTTTTGTTTTGCTTTTGTTTTATGAAGGAAAATGTAGTTATCTGTATCTATCACTTCTCCAGACCTTTGTGTCTTGGACTCAGATTAGGGTCCAAGCTAAGTCTGTGTATGTTTCCATTTAGATGGAAAATTAATATATGCACAGTGTGGGTCATGTGGCCATTAAAATGCCAGTTTTCAAGGGGCAGTGGGAATCCAAAGGCCACAGAAAACACGTGACTTTAATCCATATGCATTTTTTAAAAACTTTTTAAAATTTAAAATAAAATTCATGGTCATTGTAGGAACATCTTCAAATGTCAATTATTATGCTTCAAAATAGTTTTAATAGCTTTGTAGTATTTTACTGTTTGAATATGCCAGATATATACTAAATGACAAGTTAGACAAACTCAATTCAAATTAACGTAAGCAACTAATGGATATTTTGGCTCATATAGCTGTAAAAGATACTGAAAGTATGATGATGTCGATCTCTCTCTCTCTCCCCCTCTCTCTCTCATATTCCGTCTGTCATCTCTCCCATTCTCTACTGGGCCTCCTCCTCTCCTGCTACATACGCATGGAGAACAAGGTGCTAGAAACTCTGAGTTTATAACATCACAGCTCATTATTCAAGAGCAAAAGAACTTCTCTCTAGCTTTCCAATATCGAATTCCTTATCAAGACCTTGAATAACCCAAACTGGGTCACATACCCACCCTCGGACCAATACCTAAGGCAAGGGATTGGGCACGAGGATTGGCATGTCTGGTTCACGTGTCCCCTTTGTGTGGAGTGTTCCAATGTCGGCCCACCAGTCAATGTTGGGTAAGGGACAGCAGGAGGGTGGGCCGGAGCCAGCTCTAGCTCTCTGGCATTGACTGTGGGCATCTCTTTTCAACTCCACATGGGTAGCTTGAAATCAGCCTTGGTGGGAATATTTACACAGCAGAAAACAGCATACAACTGCACTCCGGTACTTTTTTTATTTTTCTGAGAACAGGTTGTTAAATATTTACCAGAAACTCCTGGATGAAAGCATTTCCCTAAAGGGCTGAGGGAAGGAAGACGGAGCCAGGGTAGAGACATCAGTATGCTACGAGCAGACCCATTTGTTCTCTCTGAGTGCAACTAGTAAGTAGTATTTATAAAACCAGCAGATTATTAACTTTGACAGTGAATTTTCATGAACGGAATGCTGGGATTAAAGAGGTCTTTAAAACTTCCACCTGTTTTCAGACTACTCGAAGCAGAGTTTTGAAATTGTTTTTTACATAGCATTTACTTACCTGACCAGTGTGCAAAGAGGGAAAATAATATTAACATGTTCCAAGATTAAAAAAAAAATACTATCTACATTCAGAAAATTCTGTTAAAACATTTCCTGTATACCATGGGATTTCACTTGGAGTAAATTTTACACCGGCTTTGTCTCAGGTCATTTATGGAAAAGTAACCTTATTGTTGAGTCTGTCTTTGCCAAGGAAAGTATCAGGCCCTGATGCACGTACCTGTGGTAACTAAAGACATATTTTGATAAGTACTCTCAAAACTTTTTCAAATACTGACAGGCTATACAACATCATTCATTTGGCAAATATTATCTGAACAGTGTCTACATACCAGTCTCTGGTTAGTACAAGAGTGGAAGTGAGCAAACTTTTGTCACTTTCTCTCAATGCTGGTTTTTTAAACGATTTGTTGGAATTTCCTTGTAAAATGGCTTATGATCACAGGTTAGGCTGCCTACTTGAGCATACTTTTCCCTGGTCAGATGATGCACGGATCTTGTTTCAAAAAGAATTTTTTTCCAGAGATGAGCCTGTTTTGTCAAGTTTAAATGTGAACTACATTTACTGAGCAACTATTAATAATAGCTATGGAATAACTTATCATATTAACGCAGCTAACATTCATTGAACATTTCCTAACTTGCTAGGCACTGGGCTAAGTACTTTACTTTTATCATCTAGTGTAATCCATAGGACAATCCTATGAAACAGGAAATCTGATCCCTGTTTAACATATGAGAACATTGAGGCAGGAAGAAGATAAATAACTGTCAAGGTCACGTAGCCATTGAATGGCACTGCAGGAATCAGATCCTGATGTGACACCAAATTCCATGCACTCAGCGGCCAACACACCTGCATGAAGTGTGATCACTCTGTCTTCTCACAGCACACAGAGGTCATTAACCTATTGCCGGCTTCATTTTATCTTATCTTTCAATTAGATAGCTCTTCTATTTCCTTCAGAGTCCAGTTCCAGCAAGGGTGTAGACCTCAGACGTGGGCACACGTGCGTTAACCTACTTTCACGTTCTCTTTTATTTACTGGAGTTCGCTGTTCCCTCCCTGCCACAGAGGTGCCATGCGAACCCTTAGAACACTTGGCTGAGGAGAAGGTGCAGGTGAAGAGAGAGGGATGCTATTAGAAGAGGCAGCTGATAATACCCTTGGGGTATTTGTGTTTTAAAAAGGGTTACTGGCCCTGGCCGGTTTGGCTCAGCGATTGAAGCGTCAGCCCACAGACCAAAGAGCCTCGGGTTCGATTCCAGCCAAGGGCACGTACCTCGGTTGCGGTTCGTCCCCGGCCCCAGTTGGGGTCGTGCAGGTGGCAACCACTTGATGTGTCTCTCTCACATCATGTTTCTCTCTCTCTCTCCCTCCCACTCTGTCTGAAGATAGATGTAAAAATATCCTTGGGTGAGGATTAAAATGAATGAATGAATGAATGAATGAATGAATGAATGAATGAATAGGATTACTGGGAAATTAGCCAATGCTACACCTGGATGAAAGAGATATTTTCATGGAACAGAACCCTCAAATCAGACCACACAAACAAAGTTCTGCTTTGACCAACTCTAAATTATCTGCTCACCCTTGACTTACATTTAAAAGCGAGTCGGACTGAAGCAGAGGGAGTGCCATCAACCAGTAGATAAACGCAGTGATGGAAGCAACTGCGAATCTAACGTGGACTCCCTTTTATTTCTTTCCCTCCAGGCTGAGAGCCCTGTGAGTGTGGGGACAGCAGCTCTTTTATTCACCAATTCTGACTAAGCACATGGCGCAATGCCTGGTAATCACAGGTACTCAAGAAATAACCGCTGAATACATTGTGAATAAATTTCCTGTGTATAGCTGCTTTGGGTTACAATTCTTTATCACTTTGTTACATGCTTAGCAATTTTTCCTGTGATACAGTAACATATAAACTAATTTGAAAGGTTTTTAAACTTTGAACTTAAACGGAATAACCACTTTCTGCCATCTCTCAGAATAACTGGAATCGGCCAGGATCACAGTCAGTGGGAAATCCCTGCTACAGGTAGGCAGGCCGAAGGGTTTAAATACTCTTTTCAAACACTTCTTTTTAACCTTCAAGATGAAGGTTTTGTTAACCTGTGAAAGCTGGGCATGTGAACAAATGTACTCTGGAAAAAACGGAATTTGAACAGTAATGGCCAGAGAACAGAGGGATTCAGACCTGAATGGTTCCACAGTTGGCATGTCAATCAAAGTGACGGCAGGACCACTGTGCCGTGAAGGAGAGCTGCCCGATTCCCTTCGACCTGCTTCCACTAACACAGATTGATTCTTAGTCATCAGAATGATTTGGGCTCCAGTTTAGCCGGCTAATTTTCAGCTGATGGGAATAAAGTTACGGTAACTCTTGATCGTTTCATGGAAAAGAACCCCACAAAGATAAAAGAAAACCAGCACACCAAGAGGCTACCGATGTCAACTATTTCCTGCCTCTCTGGGCCATTAAGCATCACCCGGTTGGGGTTTACTTTTAAAGGCATAATTCCCCTAGTGATTAGGAGTGGGATTGCCAGGACGCACAGTCTACTGTTAGGAGAAATGTCACTGGAGCAAGGCTAATTAACCCTTTGCTCCTCATCACGGTCTAGCTCTGGTTGCTACAGTTCCCTGTGATTGGAAGCAATGGTCTTGGGCTATATTTTATTTCCAAAGAAATATAGGGTGCTTCAGAGCACACAGGAAGCAGAAATGAATATTCTAGTAGGAACCTGATTTTTAAGGAAGTAACGATTGGTGGTTTTTCTTCACTTGACTTCTTACATTAAACTGGCTATTTCTCCTTCATAACGAATTGGTTCAAACACACATGTATTTATTAAATGCATATATGCCTTCCGGGGACACTGAACATGAGATCATGAATAAATCCTGGTCCTTTCCCTTGAGAGTGCCCAGTCCACTGGGGAGATGCTGAGATCAGTGCTACTGAAAGGAGGTGAGCACAAGGTGCTGTGGAAACCCTATGTCTGGGGAAGTAGGCAACCCACAGGCAGTCACCACCTCGCTGAGCCTTGAAACATAAGTAGGGCTTTACCACGATTACGAACGTCCAGTTAAACCTGCCAGGGCATCGTTCCATCACGGAACTCCTCTGCGGGGATTTACATTCAAGTAAACATTTTATTTGGGAATAATTTTAGATTTACAAAATGTTACAAAAGAGAAGCTGGAAAGATAATACAGTTTTCCCTAATATTAACATCTTACTTGACCATGCTACACTTGTCAAACCTGCCAAGTTGCCTGGCCGGTGTGGCTCAGTTGACTGAGCGCCGTCCCATGCACCAAGGGGTTGCTGGTTCAATTCTCGGCCAGGGCACATGCCTGGGTTGTGGGGTCGATCCCCAGTAGGGGGTGGCAGGAGGCAGCCAATGGATAGTTCTCTCTCATCAATGTTTCTCTCTGCCCCTCTCCTTTCCTCTCTCTCTCTTAAAAAAAATATCAATAAAAACACATTTAAAAAAAACTGAGAAGTTAACATTGGTATAATACTATTGAGTAAAAAAACAGACATTATTTGTATTTCACCAATTTTTTCACTGATGTGCTTTTTCTCTCCCAGGATTCAATTCAGGATAGATACAACATTGCATTTAGCTGTCATGTCTTTTTAGCCTGCTCCAATATGAGAATTTATCAGTTTTTTCTTATTTTTCATAACTGACAATTTTAAAGGGAATTGGTCAGGTACTGTGTAAAACATATTCCAATTTGGATGTGTCTGATATTTTATCATGACTAAATTAGAGTTATAGGTTTGGGGAAGAATATCACAGAGATGAATTGTCCTCATTGCATCAAATCAGGGTATCAACATGGTATCAACATGACAGAGCACCGCTGATGTGAACCCCACCACCTGGTTAAGGTATGCTCTGTCAGAAATAGCAAAGTCATTATTTTTCCCTTTTCTTACTCTCTTTTTGTGAAAGAGCCAATATGTCCAGCCCTCACTCAAGGGGAGAGGAATTAAGTTGGACCTCCTGGATAGGGGAGTATCTACATATATTATTTGAATTATTTTGTAAGGAAGATTTTTCTTTCCCCCCATTTTATTTATCTATATAATCATTTATTTATTTGGACTCACGTATATTTATTTTGCATTTTGGGTTATGATGCAATATGACATTATTTACTTTGTTGCTAAATTTGCCATTGGACGATCTTTCAGGTGAGCTCTCGTGTCTTTTGGACAGACCCCCACATTCACATCTTTTAGTAGCTCCTTTCTTTGGGGCAGAAGATGCTACAGGAGCCTACTGTGTTCATCATAAACCAAACCTCAACTCAGCCTTTTTCCAGTGAATCTCGTCTCCTCTTATTGGAGAACAGTATTTCGTAGCCAAGATATGGACACAGGGTGAGGATTTTTGGCAGTGTGCTTATAAGCAGAGATAAAAACACAAGGATGACGGAAATAGAAGAAATGACAGCCAAAAAATAATGGAAGCTGGAAAAGAATTGGCCAACTAAAAAGTGTCTAACAAACTGAGAAAAAAAAAAAGTCAACCAGCAGTGGAAGAAATATAAAAGCAAGCCAATTCATCACAGAACCCCAGAAAGACTTGGAATTGGAGGCACAAGCTACCTCTGAAAATGGGAGTGTAGGCGGGCTAAAAAGAGGAGAATGGATAAAAGGCATGCAATAAGCACTTAGATCCGTAGTTCCCCTCTCACACCACTATGCCCAGGCAATTCTCCCTCCTCACACCAGCTCAGGACAAGGGTGTTTACTCTCCATAGTTCAACAGGAAGAACTCTGGACTCAGAAACAGTAGGCTCAGCTAAGGATGGAAATGCCAGATGGAAAACAAGAGAATTAAATTAAAGGTTCTATATGGAATTTTGAGACCTCCGAGTCCCCTCTCCTAATTTGTCTCTGAGAACACTGTCAGGCGGATTAAAGCGTTTCTCCCTGGATAAACTGGCCAGATCAAGAGAAAAGTCGGTGACAGTTGGGGTCCCGACATAAATGATCCAGTCAGCCTACATTATAGTCAAGTGAACAAGTCACCACTATCAATGTGCGCCCATAGAACACACAGTGACCACTTTTCCCCATTTTTTTGTTGTGAAAGGCAGAATACATAAAGAATATGTATAATGCAGGTACATATATATGTGTATGTATGTGTAGAATACACACACACACACACACACACACACACATGCACATGCACACAGATAGACTGAGATTTTAAGGTGATTTGTTAGCATAGCATAATGTAGACTAAGCTGGTTTATGTAGAAATTGGTACCCAGAAATGTAGTGCTACCCTAACAAAGACCTAAGCTATGTGACATTGGCTCAGGGGCCAGCCAGTTGGTGGAGAGGAGACTTTGTTATTGGAGTCTGGAAAGTCGACAGTCCATATTTTGAATTGGAAAATTTTTGGTAAAATGGTTGCTTGAAATAATGTGGAAGACAGCTAATGTATTGAGTGAGTTTGGATTTAGGCATAGATTTTGGTAAGCAAAGTTAGTGGCCTACCTTACTCCCTATACATTTATTACAAGATAGGGATGAATTTGGGGTGTTTTTTTTTTTTTTTTTGGTTTTGTTTTTGAGTCAATTTGCAATCAGAGATGAAAGGGAATGGAATTAATAATGCATGTGTTTTTCTTCCACAAACAACAGGCAAAACTGAGAGGCCATTTGGCCTACAATATTCACCTCATTCCAAGGACTACATCAAATATATGGCCGTAATGCCCTCTGTTAAACCTTTTCAATTAATTAAGGTGGAGCCCGTGAAATCCTTTTGGTTGGATGAAACAGTTCATGGATAAGAGACTAAAGGCGTGATTCTCCAGGAACCCAGATTTGCTCAAGTCACCTGTAATTACGTTTAGAGAAAGAGGCATGTCTTAAAAAGAATTGTGAATGAGGCCTGGCCAGGTGGCTCAGTTGATTGGAGCATCGTCCCGTGCACCAAAAAAGGTTGCAGGTTCAGTTCTGGTCAGGGCACATACCTAGATGGTCGTTCAGTCGATTCAGTAGGGGTGTGTATGGGAGGCAGCCAGTTCAATGTTTCTCTCTCTCTCTCTAAAAAAAAAAAAAATGAATAAAAACATCCTCAAGTGAGGATTAAAAAAATAAATAAATAAAAAAGAATGAGGCTACAGGCACATGAAGTGGGCTGGAATCAAATAAATAAAAATGCCTAATTCTGAGAGTATCATACTAGTTAGGGCTAAATATGACTGTTCATGATTAAAAATGACCGTTGGAGCCCTGGCTGGTTTGGCTCAGTGGTTAGAGCATCGGCCTTCGTACCAGAGAGTCCCGGGTTCGGTTCCTGCTAAGGGCACGTACCTCGGTTGCAATTTGTCCCCGGCCCTGGTTGGGGTCGTGTGGGTGGCAACCAGTCGATGTGTCTCTCTCATGTCGATGTTTCTCTCTCTCTCTTCCCCCCTCTCTCCCTCCCGCTCTATCTGAAGATAAATGCAAAAATGTCCTCAGGTAAGGATAAAAAAAAAAAAAAAAAAAAGACCATTGGAGGCCCCAGTCCCCATGTAGCATACGTAGGCTGAGAAAGCTGCTTAGCCCGAAGGAGGACATATTCTTCAGTTCCTCTTCAGTTGTGATCAAGAAGGATATTGGAGAGAGAAACACTTTCCAGAGGGTAGAGTCAAGAGCCACAGAGGATAACAGACTAGGAGCTTATTCTCTGGGAATAGAAGGAGGATCAAATCAAGGAGTAGACTTTATCTGCAGGGTGGGGTTGGGGGTGGGGGAGTCTTGAAACATTTACCCAGGGTGATTTCACAGTTGTTTTGTGCCTCTCCTTATTTCTCTTTCTGAAAGAGAATATTTGTTGCAATTATCCTCTCTCTTTTGTCATTGAATTTTGGATGTGCGGAGTCTCTTGGTGAAGAGAAACTACACTCAGACTTGATATAGTAAGGACAAACACAAAATTGTTTCCTTTCATCTTGATGCTGTTCCTGGACTTTGGATCTTTTTCATCTGGGAGGGAAATGAGTATATTTTATGTGCAGAACAGAGGGAAACAAATACTTGTGAATGAGATTGGAGACTGCCAGATTGCGTTTTGCACTATTCTTCATTTGCCATCTTTCTCTGAGGAGGGATTACACACCCCTCCCTGTTGACCTAGGCTTGGCCCATGTGACTTGCTTGGGACAATGAAATGCGAACAGATACTTTAACAGCCTTCAGTGGTTCTCTTGTGCTCTGTTTTCCCTGTGCCATGAATTCAGCTAGAGCCAGATGGGAGTACTCCATCAGCCTGGATCTTACAGCAAGGATGACACGGAGCAGAGCTTCAGCCAATCTGTAATGGACTTGTTGCAGAAGTCAGAAATAAATCTTTGTTGTTACAAGCCTATGAGTTTTTGAAGCTTCTGTTGCCTCAACATAATTTTGCCTGAGCTGAGTGATATGGCTTTTCTTCCCTTTTTGGAGCTTTGCTGAACATAGTGCCCTTTTCAAAAATGTCCTTGAGCATTGCAGCACTTTTAGGAGATGTGAGTTTCTAACGTAGTCTCACCCCCACCAAACAGATACTCCAGCTGCCGGTTAGGGACATGAATCACTGTCTGGTGCTGCAAGAATAAGTGCTGATTTGTAGTGTTGGAGAGGAAGGCTTGCTTTCTCCTGTTCACGACATCACTGAGGTTGGGAAGAGACCTGGGGAAGCTTAGCTCAACAGGCTTCCCCTGTGGCTGGGAATCAGGATGTATTCCTAGGGAACCACACACAGATGAAAAACCTACTGTAAGAAATTAGAAGAACCATCAGCATAATGCCTGTGCTTGTTTTGAACTGGGAAACTGAAGTTACTCTTATGGTACCATAGAAACAAAAGCCTTGGGTGCCTAAGATGACTGGAGGAAGCCTCTACTGCAGAGCTAGTTTCCCATTTATTGGCTTCTAAACTACCACTAAAAGTATATATTTTTTCATCTCAGTGAGATAACTACTTGTTGAGTCCATTGGCTTGTCATTGCAGTGGGACCTGGGGATAATAGAGCTAAAAGATCTCAGAGGGGTGTTGAAGTCCCCTGCTATGATTGTATTGCTGTCAATTTCTCCTTTGAAGTCCTCCAGAAGTTTTTAAATGTATTTTGGTGTTCCAATGTTGGGTGCATATATGCTTACAGTTATATCCTCCTGTTGGATAGATCCTTTCAATATTTTGTAGTGGCTTCTTTGTCTCATTATGGCCTTCATTTTGAAGTCTATTTTATCGGATATGAGTATTGCTACCCCAGCTTTTTTTCTCTTTCCATTTGCTTGGAAGATTTTTTTCATCCCTTCACTTTCAACCTATGTGAGTATTTTGTTGTGAGATGGGTCTCTTGTAAACAATATATATATATGAGTCATGCTTTCTTATCCACTCAGCTACTCTGTGTCTTTTGATCAGTGTTTAATTCATTTACATTTAAGATTATTAGGACATACAAATGGCCAAGAAAAAATGCTCAATGTCATTAGTCATCAGAGAGATGAAAATTAAAACAACTATGAGGTATCACCTCACACCTGCTAGAATAGCTGCCATCAACAAATCATCAAATAATAAGTGCTGGCAAGGGTGTGGAGAAAAGGGGACTCTAGTACACTGCTGGTGGGAATGCAGACTGGTGCAGCCACTGTGGAAAACAATACAGTGTTTCCTCAAAAAATTAAAAATTGAACTGCCATTTGATCCAGTGATCCCACTCCTAGGAATATGTCCTAAGAAGCCTGAAACACCAATCAGAATGAATACATGTACCCCCATGTTCATAGCAGCACTATTTACAATTGCTAAGATCTGTAAACAACCCAAGTGTCCATCAAGGGATGAGTGGATAAAAAAGCTGTGGTACATATACACAATGGAGTACTATGCAGCTGTAAGAAAGAAAGATCTCTTATCATTTGAGACAACATGGAGGGACCTGGAGAATATTATGCTAAGCAAAATAAGCCAATCGGAGAAAGACAAATATCACATGATCTCACTTATTTGTGGAATATAATGAACAAAACAAACTGATGAACAGAATGGACCCAGAAACATGGATATAGGGTAGAGATTGACAAACCTTAGAAGAGGGGGGTAGGAGGAGGGAAGAGTTACACCACAGAACTTGTATGCATGTATGCGTAACCAATGGACATAGACAACTATGCTGGGGGGAAGGGACTGGGAAGACGGTGTCAACGGGGGAAAAAGGAGAAACATCTGTAACAAAAATTAATTAATTAATAAAAAAAAATAGAGCTAAAAGATCTCAGAATATTTATCCAGAAAAGGAACAGTCATAGCAACCTTGCCTGTCTGGTAAACGGAGAAGGGCTGGATTACTGAAAAATCTATTATATAAATTTTGTAAATTTTATTTTTCAATTACAGTTTGCATTTAACATTATTCTATATTAGTTTCAGGTGTACAGCACAGTGGTTTGACAATCATATGCTTTACAATGTGTTCCCCCTGATATTTCAAGTACCCACCTGGCACCATACATAGATATTACAATATTGTTGACTATATATTTTTTCAAGTGAAAACTTTTACTTTACAAAGCACCTTATGAAATTGACTTGTTATAATATATGGTATAGCCTAGTGGTTAAGGGACAAGATCCTGGAGCCAGACTGCTCCGGTCAGCTCTTAATAGCTACATGGTATCTTAGGTTGGGCTCCTGTAAAGCAGGCTCTAAGGCAGAGATTTTCATGCAGGAGGCTTACTGGGGGTTCTCTAGGGAGCAACACTTGTAAGGGAGTGAGGGGGGGAGGGTTGAGCGAAAGGAAACATTGGGCTGTGATGTAGTTGCTTCAGAGGCCTCAGCTGATCCCCACGGGAGCTCTGGAGCCGCAGTGGCCTTTCAGAGATGTCCTGAATGAGGTAAGGGGACTGAAGGTGGGATAGGAAGAACCTGGATGATGCAGCTTTCTGCGGCCAAAGGAAATTTCTGGGAAGGGACTCAAATGTGACCATCAGCAGCCAACTCACCTAGAACGACAGCCTGGGTGCTGAAGGAATGCTGGGAAGGGCACCACAGCACTACAGTCACGTGACACAAACACGTTACTTAGCCTCTCTGTCCCTTGTTTTCTTCCTCTATAAAACAGGAGAAATAACAGTACCTCTCTCAGTGGGTTGTTTTGGGTAATCTGGAACATTGCCTATCACATAGTGAGACTATGTAAGTGATTGTTAGATAAATAATTGTCCACTAGAGTTTTTCAAAGAATATACTTTAACAAATAGGTAGGGGAGTTTTATAATTAGTCTATTGTTTCTATGGGCATAGTCACTCTGAATTACTTTTGAATATTTAAAAGCAGTTAATTCTCAAGTAGTTTAGAAGTTCTCCATGAAAATCCTAAGAAAATTATTCATTTGCTTGGAAGTTGCTTTTTAGTAATCATGCAAATATAAAATTTATCTCAGGCTGTAAATTATTATATATTTTGAATTGCTGAAATATGAATTAAAGAAGTATAATTTTTTAAATTAATTTATTTTTGTGACAGATGTTTCTTCCTTTTCCCCCCCAGACACCCTCCTCCCGATCCTGCCCCCCGCCCCCAGCATTGTTGTCTATGTCCATTGGTTATGCTTACACGCATGTAAGTTCTTTGGTTTATCTCATCCTTCCCCCACCCGCCCCCTCCTCTGAGGTTTGTCAGTCTGAACCGTACTCCTTTCTATGAGAAGTATACTTTTGACAGGTGCTGTACTAAATATCTTACATGCATTTTCTCACTCCTCATGTTAACCGATTTGAGAGATAGACACTAGACTGTTATTATCTCTATGCACAGGTGGGAACCTGAGACTCAGGAGGTTTTGCAAGACTGGGATTCAAAGCCGACTCCTAAGTCTTGATGCTTAACTATTGCACTCTCCTTCCTTCCATATAAGTCACCCACACACTCAGCTCTTCCAAGTGTTTGAAATATTCAATTTCTTAAGCATTGCACTCAAAGAAAATGTAGCCTGCAGGTGTTATCCTTCACAAATATTCTTAAATAATCAGTTGTTTCCGTAGTGTAGTGGTTATCACGTTCGCCTCACAAATATTCTTAAATAGCCCAGCATAATCATTCTGCAGCAGCTTTTTGGTTTTTCAGCTTCTTAATGGAAGACTCAAGCCTCCTGTTTCAGCTAATAAGTAAGATACTGAAATGTTAAACCTAACTCGTATTCATAATGAAGATGTCAGCTTGCATGGTGTTCTGGAAGTATTATATAAAAAGGTACATTTTGTGTTAAATTACATATTTAGTATGAGGATATGTATCATGGCATCTAAGATATACTCAGCACTTTTATAATCATAGCATCTAATCACAGTCTCCCTTTTCAAAAGCTGATCCTTTAAAGACAGTTTATATATAGTCACGAATCCACTAATTCATAGCTACTTACAGTTTTGCCCAAAGTCAGCAATTGTGTCTGCCAGTTGAGAAACCTAATCAATAATTGATGCTCCATAACTGCTAATGCCAACCGATGCCCCCTGTTGACAATTCTATTTACAAGGTCAAGTTAAAGAGGGTAAAAGAAGACAGCAGTATTGCAGACACTTGAGAAGGGCTGTTTCCAAAAGAGAACATGGTGGTATTTCACCTTTCAATCTCCATTCTTCCTACCCCATCACACCACCTCCACTGTGTTCAAGCAGTAGACTGAGACACCTTGAACTCAGAAAAGGTAGAGCCCAATGCCAGCCTCACCTCTGAAGATGCTAATCAAATTCCCTCCAGGCAGTGATTGATCTAAGTGTGGGTGTGTCATTCAGATCTACTGAATGAGACCAAGGGGAAGTCTACTGGGCAAACTTCCTTTCCCAAATATAAAAGCAAAGACTAGCTAAGAGAAAAAACCCTTTGCCTGTCTACCCACTTCTTTCTGTTTCAATACGACTGGCAGTGTAACAGTTACCTTGTGAACCTGCATGAAAAAGCCAAGAGAATCTCAGGCCGGCGCGGACAGCACCTACACGCTGAACAAAAGCCAGAAGCTGTCTATTTCGGCCAGAATTAAAACTCAGCACTTCTTCCAGACACAGTGCTGACGGATACAGCTCCCATACTTCGCCTTTCACCTCTCACTTCTAGGTCCCGGCATTCTGCTCGCTGCCTTTCACATTGTCAAAAGCCATCTCATTTGCATTTGGTTCTGTAACAATGTTTAATGTTCTGTGCTATCTATGGGTTGGTTCTGAATGTTGAAATCAATAAATACTGTTTCCATTATTATGGCTTTGTTAATATTCTAGTAGAACCAAGTAGTGGACTCTAATTACAAATCCAACATAGTTCCACCTGAGCCGCTTAGAGGAGACGATCAAATTCAAGCGAATTCTGTTTCCTTATATTCCATAAATAGCCCAAAATTTAAGTCTACTACATATTTGGAGAACAGTAAACCCTCGATTTTTGTGGACTCCAATTTAACAGACTTTGGATTTAAGGACAAAATTTCCGGTCTGTATGTCATATGTGAAAATTAACACCCTGTTTATTTTTAAATGCTTTTAACCAAGATCTGCTTATAATTAAATAACAGGTCATTTTGTTTCTATTATTGTCCGTCTTTCTCTGTAATATTTAAAGGATTTCTTCAAATGTTTTGTGATTCTTATTCTCCATACCTATATTCACATTTTAGTATGAGAAAAAAGTATTTGACAGGGAGCTTTATGTCTGTGGGTGAGTCTCGTTGACTCTGAGTGTACAGGAAGATAATTAGTCATTAATGTTAGATGAGTAGAGTTGTTGGTTTTTTTCCAAACAGGGGTCTCAATTTCTCTCAAGGCAATTTCTTCAATTATCTTAGAGAAGAACTCTGATGTTACCTAAGGATAAGAACTTGGCAGTAGGCTAGCTGACAAGCAGCGGTGGGAGGGGGATTCTATATACATACACACCCTACTGATATCCACTCTCAGCCAGCTCCCTGTCCCATTCCCGTCCTTGGTGCTATCTGAAATGTCTGAGTCTGCGCCTCACTTACAGTCTCCTGGCCATTCACCTATGGCTTTCATTGCATTCTCCTTCGCATGGGCTCTAGGCTGCAATCATCACCCAAACTTGCATTTACCTTTCACCATTAGAATTTTGTAGGAGTCTCTGGTCTACCTGTGCCACATTCTATAATTTTTTTTATTCCTACACAATAATTTAATGGAATCTTGTAAACAAGTCTTAGTTTACCAGTTTGTACCGAAGTCACTTTTACATTTAAAAAAAATTTTTTTTGAAGGCAGAGTAGGAGGTATAAATTTTCAACAGGCAAACCTAGGGGCATCAGCTAGTTCAGCGATCCAGGTAGCAGGTGAAGGCCATCTAGACTACGATATTTATGAAAAGTAGATATCTGATTCACTGAATGAGTGAAATGAGGAAGAGGTGGGAATTAAGAATGACATTCAGGCCTCTGGCTTAAGCAACTATGTGGCTGATGGCATCGTTTGTTGACATAAGGGATATGAGAGAGTGTTCTGGCAGGATAGGTGAGTTGAGTTCAGTTTGGATAGACTGTGTTATTTGAGGCCAAATATTCTGAAATCAGTTGCATGTCCGGGCTGATGTGCAGATTTAGTAGTTATTCCCTTACAGATGCTATTCGGCGCCAGGGGATGGGTCTGATTGCTCTGACAGAACATAGAAGGTAGGAGTCGGGCATCAGGCAGAATCCTGAAGGACAGTAATCCTAATATTACTACTAATAGTAAGAAGAAGAGGAGCTCACAAAAGCATGTGAGAAGGTGCAGAAAGAGACAAAGTACTTAAGGAGCACTGATACCTAATTGTTCGAGAAGGAGGGAAAAGGGCATGAAAAACTCCAAGATTCAAGCAGAAACATGAGAACATCCAGGAGCCTGAAATATCCAGAAGCTCTATTTCCACCCAACGTACCCACCTGGCGTCCCTCAGAGGTACTCAACACTCATATACCTTACAAAGTGATCACTGTGACAAACCAGTAACCATGTGTCACCGTACAAAGTTATTACACCACTATCTCCCCTGTGCTAACGCTACATCCCTGTGACTTATTTTATCATTGCAATTTTGTGCCTCTTCTTCCATGTCACCTTTTTCACCATCCTGCCACCCCCTCCCCTCTGGCCATCGTCAAGTTGAGAAGCTGTTATGTGTTTGCTTTGACCTGGAAAAGAGTCTGGAACATAGTAGGTCCAATAACGATTGAACAAATGTATGGCAATTCTCTGCCCTGCACCATTCTGGTTATACCTCCCCAATTTTAAACGTCTTTATCCATTTTCTTAATTCCTCTCCAGACACCATTTGTCTGGCAAACATTTTTCCACCCAAACTTATAGCCTTAGAAACTTTCCCTGACAATGTGGCCTCAAACTCAAAAGCAATCGGTAACCCCCTCATGTGAGGCCTCCACTGTACCCGACACATACTTGTATTGCAGTTAAAAGCTTTTATTTCACCACTTTGTCTACATGTACTTTTTCTCCACTTGACTGTAAGTTACTTGAAGTTAGGGATCGTGTCTTATGTTTGGTTCTCCAGCAACTACCCCATTCAACACTTATAAATTCATGAATGAACAAAAATAGAACACAGTTCAGTATTTTCTGCTGGCCCCATACCATCATTTTGAGCATTAACTGCAATATTCTTTACCTTTGAGACATTTAATCAATAGATTTCAATATATAGTCAGTATTTCTTACCTTTAAGATCTGTTGTGGTATCCTTACCTCTAAATAGCCTGATTCTTACCTTCCTAAGTATGTTTTATACAGTACCCCTTTTTTATCTTCTCTCTTCCTATCAGGACTAAGCTATTCATTCTTACTAACTCAGCTTTCCTACTCATCTTTTCTATTGTTTCTCATCTGTGTTTTGAGAAATCTATGGATAACCAAGACTAACAAATTCAAGCATTTGGAATAAAATAGATTCTGAGTGGTCATCTGAAGAACTCAAATGGTACTCGAGCTGGGGGAGCCTGGACCGTGAGACAGACGGTTTTGCAGTGCAGAGGCTCCTGTGTTTTACTTCCTTGCTCTCAGGTAGGTTAGGTAGGTCAGGCGGCGAAATGAAGAATTGCTGAGGTGCACATTTCCTCTTCATAATATGCTACAGAGAACTGAACCCTAATTTCTTAATTTAGTTGTTATGCACGGCAATATTTGATGAATTCTCTGCAGATATGTGAAAAATTAATCAAATTCTCCCATATGATGATCTGTTCTGAACATGTCTTCTGCTGCTTCTTCCAGCTCAGTGAGACGATCCAAACACCATCCCCTACCCCCAGCATCACCACCACCACCACCATGATGCTCAGAGTACTTGCCTCTATTTAAGTTTGCAGACTGAAAGATCATTTTGGCCATTGTCCCTGCTTTACTGTCTTCTGTTTTTTCAATGAAACCTTTTACTGCTCTCGGTGGTTCTTTCTCATCCCTTCTATTTGCCGCCCCCAACACCACCACCAGCCTCTGATTATAATTTAGGGATGAACTGAAATTTCCTAGAGTTGTAAGTAGCACATGCAGTCCTGGGTAAGTCCAGCAGGAAGGTGTGTCATGTGTCCTCTGTGGTATATACCATTCCAGGATTTTGCTCATTTGAATACTTATTTTTTAACAAAAGCTTTGCTTAGCAGTTATTTTGCTTTGAGAATTAATTAACTATATACATCACTACAAACTGTGAAAAAGAATATAAATGAAGCCACTTCAAAGCAAAGTCTGAGCTGCCATCCCAGAGGAACTGCCTTGCAGGTCTTACTCCTCAAAACTTCAGGATGTTAAAACAGCAAAATATCTTCTTTACCTGGGCCTAACGCAACACGTATTCCAAACAACTCTTTGCAAAGATAACAGGAAAACAGACAGGAATACCAGACTGAAAATCATAGACTTTCTTTAGAATTAGCGCCACTATATTAACTTATCTGAACCTATAGCAATTCCTTTCTTCTATTCATATAATTGTTCCCTTTCCCTTTCTCAGAGATACCTCTTGCCTTCACCTACTAATTGGAACACTATTTGGGTTTCTGCCTGAATCAGTGCTTTCTGGATAGTTACTCATTTGGATCGCAAATGAACTTTTGTTGCCTCTTATTTTGCCTTTTATTTTTAGGTTAACACATCTAATGTCAGAATGGGGACCTGACCCTCTGGTGTGGCTGAGTTAGTTGAGGGTCTCCAATTCACCAGGAGGTCATGGTTCAATTCCTGGTCAGGGCACATGCCCGGGCTGCAGATGCCCAGTAGGAGGCGTGCAGGAGGCAGCTGATAGATCTTTCTCTCTCTCTCTCCCTCTCCCTTCCTCTCTGAAATGAATAAAAGCATGTAAAAAAAAAAATGAAAAAAGAAGAATAGGATCCTGAAGCCGACTCACCTTCGCCGACTCACCTTGATGGACTCACATCCCCTAGAAACAGGGACGTTATCTGCGGAGACTTCTTTGCACTCACTGCTTCCAGAGCACGCCTGTGACCCCGAAGCCTTCCTGGGCCAGACCTTCCTCCTTCTGGTTGAAGTTGGAGCCTTTGGGTGACATTGGGAGGGATTTTCCCTCAGGGGGAATGATAGCTTCAGGAGGGTCGTTCCTGCGGCTTCTGGAGTTGCTCCAGCTTGAGGGATGCTCCTCAGAAGAAACCGCCTTCACCTGTGGAAGGCCTCCTGGGTGCTGAGCCACGGGCGTTTGCTGCCTCATGTGGGGTTCCTCCCCTCAAGGAGACCTTCACCTGTGCAAGGGCCCGGGAAGTGAGCAACTTGAGCTGGCAAAGGCATGGGAAAGAATCTTTTTCCCCCGGGGCGAGGGAAGGGGGTCCTGCTTGTGAGAAGTACCTGGAGACAAGCAGCTCGCAGGGATTCTTCCCTGGGGGGTGAGCCCTCACTTTGTGGTGCCATCGTTTGCTTCCTTTCCTTGTCTCTGTGGTGTTGTTGTTCTAGAAACGTTTCCCTGGGGGGGACAAGGCATCAACCCTATACACCTGTTGTGCAGGCCAGCCCCCTGCAAACCGACGAGTCTGTGGGTACCAGCCTCTGTTTAGACAAACTTGGCTGTGGGTCTTTTTTTTTTTTTTTTGTACATGGCCCTAGCGGGAACCGAACCCGGGACTCTCTGGTCCGCAGGCCGACGCTCCAACTGCTGAGCCAAACCAGCCAGGGCAGCTGTGGGTCTTTATACAAAAACAGGATGGGGGTTTTCCTTTCGTCTCGTTCTGTGTCCTGAGAGCTGGGCTTCGTGACCGGCACAGATACTTTCCTCTGGGCTCCACCGACGGGAAGGTGCACGTACCCAGGTGCACGTGGCCGAAGAGCCGGGCACTCCAGGCAGCTGTGTCCAGGGACACACCTTGGGCTTGCGGCTGGCAGCTGTGACCAGTCAGCTGGGATCTTTGTGCGGGCTTGTCAGCCATGCCAGCTCTCAGGGCAGTTTGTCAGGAGGGGTCTGAGGATGTAAGGAGCCTCTGGCGTCTTAACCTTTGTTGCTTTACCGCCTCCAGCAATGAAGGATTTTTACTGTCCTGGGAGTAAATTTTCTGAATCCTGACCTTTGTCTTTGGTTAAGCCATAAAAGGCTTATTGATTTGACTCGCTATTCAGATTAACAGATCCTACTGTCAACGGCCAGACAATGGATCCTTTGAACTGGAAAAACCTGTGAACTGGGACTTTTTTAGGGAGCTCCCATCACAACTGTTTTATTGGTAGCTATCAAATTAAAAAGTTGATACAAAGAAATAGAATGGCTAGCCTCCTTTATCTGAGTGAATAAAACTACTAGGAGGTTTTACTAAAGAAAGGTAATGCCGTTGGATAAGTGGATCAACCTATGCTATCATTTAGCTGACAACTCAATTCTCTGAGGAATTTAAAACAATTTTCTCCTCCTGCCTGGAGTGATTCAAAGCAATCTGGGGTCAAGGACTCTGACACTCATCTTTGTATTCCCCACAGACCCAAAGGAGTAAAACTGAGGCAGGTTAGTGAGAAGCTAGGAAAAGTCCTTGGCAGGTGGAATGGGGAAACTGAGATAGCTAGCTAAAAAACAGCCAAGCAATTTACAGCCAGGTAGAGTCACCAGGGTGGAAGGCCCTAAGTGCCTGGCAGGGGGCAAAGCTGGATGACATTTCATACTGCTGGTCATGTGGTTTAGACTCCATGACCTTTCCTCCCTGGAGGTAACATCTAGGCCTCAGTTGTATTTCAGCTCCAGACCCAGAAAAGCAGCAAAACCAGACAAGTGACGCCACAGTGACCTCAGGACTGGCTTCATTGACTAATGACGCCCTGCCCTGGCGCTGACCAATCAGTGGAGACCAAGATCCTGAAGGGACCCACAGGGAGAGCTGATGAATATTCTATCGAGATCCTCCCCTGGGACCTCCCCCAAGCTCTCCACCCTTAGAAGCTTTGCCCTGGCCAGTGTGGCTCAGTTGGCTGGGCACGTCCAGTGCACAGAAAGACGGCCAGTTCAACTCCTGTCGGGGCACTTGCCAGGGCCGCAGGCTTGATCCCCAGTAAGGGGCATGCAGGATGCGGCCAATCGATGTTTCACTGTCACCTTGATGTTTCTCTCTCCCCCTCTCCCTTTCTCTCTCTCTAAAAATCAATAAAAAAATCTTTGAAAAAACAATATTTTTTAGGATGGAGGACCCAGAATGCTCCATGCCTTTCCCCTTCCCCTATTCTTTCCCCACAGACATGCATTTCCTAAGTTCTAAGGGACCCCACAAGGCTTGCAACCAGGGCAGCAATGGGCAGCTACAGTTTGTCCAGGGCTAACCCCTGAACCTGTCTCCAAGGCCTGCTTTTCTCTGACTTCTCAGTGAGCTAAAGCAGCCCCGCCTAGGCTCATTTCTTTCCTGTAACATTTCCAGAGGGCCAAGGCAACTTCACTTAGGCTTTCCCGTTGCTTCCACTATCCTAAGCCCTTACTTGTTTCACTGTGCCCAGCTTTAATGAACATCCACCAAAAATCACCCCAACTCGAGCTATGAAATCTTTCCTGTAAGAATTCAAGAACCCACACACTACTGGCCAGCCCTAGGCAGACCCACTAAGGGCCAGGTCCCCTCTGGTAACAAAATAATGGGCACGTCATAATTATCCAAAGAGCTGAACAGAAGCACTTGACACTCATAAATGCATAAAGTTACTTTATTTTAAGTATACATTTAATTTTGAAAAATATAAATGCTAAAATATCTCATCTTCTTCATCTCTTAATTCCATAAAAGTCACAATAGAAAGCTTCATAAAACTGTAAAATACTATAATGTTATAGGAATTTTAGGTTTTATATTGGAAAAAATTATTAGTAATATATTGAAATGTTTTCTGTTCTTTATCATTTTGTTCCACCATGTTGATCTACTTCATTTAAAATAAAAAGATGCATCATTTCTCCAAAGTTAATAAAGACTTAAGAGAATAAAAATAAGAATATCTGAAAGTGCGTATTGATTCTGAAAAGTAATGTGTACGAATATGTACCAGCCATGAAAATGGCTAAAAAGAGGCAACTATTCACTCTTTTCACATTGTAGGAATGGGACAAAGTTACTTCTGGCTCTAAAAGTTCCACTGGATGACATTAGCCCTGAGTTGCAATATTTGCCTAGGAAATAGAATTCAGGATTTTTGTATGTACCCACAGAACACAAAGAAATGGGCCAAAAATAGGACATATCCAAATATCTGGTCAAAACACAACTTGATGTTTGCATATATCACAAAACTTTATTTCAGGCTGCAATGAAGCTCAATGAAACCATCCTCTGAAAACTTCCAAGGCCCTTCAGATGGTCAAGTGCCATAAAATAGCATTTGGTTGTATTCAGCCACTTGGAGCCACTGGGCTTCATGCCCATGCTGTGAAGAGCAGATGTGAAATATGAAATAAATAAGAAAATCTCAAGTTCCTGCACCGAAATCATTAAGTGGTATGAAAAGGATTGAAGAAAGCTTTGTCCCATCCCTGAACAACGTCAACCTCTGTAATACAACTCAAATAGTTTTGTTTTGTTTCTTAAAGACAGTCAGCAGTCAATGCAATTCAAGTACTTTAACACAGTTAAAATAAAATAAAAAAAAAAGAACCAAAACTCGGAAGACAATCGTTCTCTGTATTAAACACCAATATAGAGCTGATAAAAGATTTACTCTGTGTGTGTTGGTACATGTGCATAAAATATACACAACTGAATTACTGAAGCGGACAATTACTCTCCCTCCCTCATTCTTTGAGGTTGGGGGCTGATTAGAGAAGGGTTTTTTCTCTCCTTCCCCTGACCCCTGCTCCACAGCTGGGCTGGAAGAACAACCAGGAATACCACTGCCTACGCTCACAGAATAACTCGGGTTCCAAGTCCGAGTTTTACATAGTAGAGAAGACTGACTTGTATCAAGGAGAAAGTGCCTCCAAGAGACTTTTCTTTCAAATGCAAAACCAGAGACCTTTTTGTTCCCATAAGGCAGCCTCCTGGCCTCGTGATTTCTCCCTCCAACAAGAAGTCTCTACAACCATACACTTCTGGTTCACAATTCTGAGTGTACACTTAGTTCTTCACTTCTAACAACCTACATCTTTTTTCTCCGTATTCACATCAGAGAGAAACACTTTGTTAAATTTTACCAGTGTATTTTGTGTGTCCAGTTTACATAGAAACAAAACCACACAATCTGGTTAGTTCTGAAAAAATGAGTAAATTCAGTTAAAATCGAGATACTCTGGTGGCTCTGTGTGGACCTCAGGTTTGGTTTGTTTGTTAACGACTTCTATTCCTCTGAAAGTCATGATTTTTAAAATACTTTCCCGGGTTCCAAAACATTGAAAAGATTTGATATTAATTGATCCTTTTAGCAAACATAATGTACTATTCTGCATTCATATTATGAGTATCAACCTATCATTCAATACAGATCATAAACAGAAGGACAGATAGCTTTTAGATCTACTCAAAGGCTGAGATACTGAGTTAAGTTGTTTTAGGAGGTTTTCGAAAGGGATGAAGTGGGGCATGAATCCTCAAATACTTGATTCATGGTCAGAAAAATAATTATCGTATCTAGAGATTTCATAAAAATGAACAAAAATGTCATTAATTTAACAAGATCCTCAGTTAGGCTGAACATATTTATATGGTTTCTAAACATTTTATTGGTGCTTCTATTAGTAAAAAAAAGGGGAGGAAAGCTTCTTATTTCATCTTAGGGTAATGAAAAGACTATCTAATATAATCATTTTACTGATAGCTGCAAATACAAACATGATGCTAAAATTTAGCATGTGAGGTTTTAACAAATAACAGGTAATTTGCCACTCATCTGAATGAAAAAATTGCAAGTCACTTATGTCTAATTTGTATAAAATTGAAAGTTTTAAGATTAGAATCTATAAAAGTAACAGCTAATTTGGAATCAATTTTTTATAATCAGAATTTTAAAAGGACAGAATTATAATTTAATTAATATAAGAATAAAGAGTCAATATGTATACATTTTATGTATACAATATGTATACATAATATGTATACATTATGAAACCAAAATAGGAGGTTTCATTGTTTCTATACTGGTCCAACAATCTGTTTTGGTTAGGATAGATCACAAAACATGACTGTATGACTCCAAACTATGGATTCAACATTTAAATGTTTTTAACGCAGATTCATAATACATAATTCAACCTATTAAAAGCATTATATTTAAATAACATGGTAATTTAATTAATAAAAATTAATTTTCTTTTCTCTAATTTTCAGTATGGTACCTTGAAGTGTGTATGTGTGCATATACACTTCCAATCTGGACCTCCCAATCACAAAGAATAATTGCCTTTCCATCCTAAAAAATGTGTGAGTCATTAAAATGTATACACATACCTCTGCAGATCTATTTGTAGTCCCATAAACACTTTATAGATGTGTAATGGTCTATTGATATTTCTATGGATTTTGTATTGTAAATATGGGCGATTGTTTTAGTGATGGTTACTGATATCTGGATTACAAAATATATTCACCCTCATTTGCATAGCGGTAAGTCTCTTGGACCCCTGGTGGATTTTTCATATGTGGTCTGGGTTTTATGAAAACTGACACAAGAGGCTGGGTAACTCTGCCCTTCACCTACCATCACTCTGTCTCTAACTTTGCACATACGTGCACCAGCCACACACAGAGTACGTACACAAACACAAATATTTCAAAATGAAAAAACAAAACAAAACTAACAATACTGCATAGGACATCGACATGGTAATTTAATTAGCATCTGTGCCTGGATACTACTATTATCAAAACATCAGCTATTCCCATTACACAGGAGCTTCTCCCTTCTCCCCCCGTCTCCTTCATAGAACAGATAAATTTCTTTTAAAGGGGAAAATGGACGCTTAGAAACATGGTGTTTTTCCTCTGATCTAGCCCTCTGGCTTACCCTAAAGACTGTGTATTTGTGTGTGTATGTGTGTAAAAATCACATTATATACAATACAATTTTTACAGAAAGCCTGGCAGCTACAAATAAGAGGTAGAACTACTCAAAACTATGTTTCCTGCTGCAGGAAAAAATTCATTTTTTTACAGTAATTAAAAAAAAGTTTAAAAAATTGACAAAAAATAAGTTGCAGGTTAGGCCCCATAATTTAAACAACAAAATCTAGGAAGAAAAATAGTCTTCAAATGTACTCAACAGATAAGTTCATTAAAGGGTTAAAAAAAGTTGCATAGGAAAAAGGGACATTCCAACACTTGCTACAATGATGGCAATATTTTCTCTACAGGGAGTAAAGTACCTTTAGTTTTCTTCTTTCGATAATTCTAGGATTAGGGTTTATAAGCAAGAGCAAATCAGAATAGCAGCACTTTTCCAGTTCTGGAAAGCTCTAGAAGCAAGAAGAAACTGCCTGGAGGTCAAGGTTTGTTCTACCAGACAGACAAGCCAGTAAGCACAGCTCCAAAGCTAAAGTGGTAAGTTCCTTCAATATCTGAATAAAAGGTGTTTAAAATCCTTAATACTTTTGCCCTCTGCTTAATAAAGGAAAAGGACTGGGTCTGTGCCTGTCTTGTGTGACGGAGGAATTTGGCTGTCAGAGGATACATCTGAGAGTATAACGAAAAGGGGATTCTTCAGATGTTGTTTGTAAGGAATGCACTATTGTCTGAATTTTACCTATGCAAGGGAGACGCAGAGAAAGCACTGTATTTTTTGGCCAATGACCAAAAACCAAAACAAAACAAGAGTTAAAAAATAAACAACCAGACACAAAACAAGACCATCGACAAAAAAAAGCTGTTAGTTTGAGGAAAGACAAACAGGTTACAATGTAGTTTCTGTTCCCTTGCTCCTCCAGTAATCATCATTGTCTTCAGGCTCAAGTTCTATTCTAATTTGAGGCACAACTTGTACTGGAGTTCTAGGAGGACTGGAGAAAAAGATAAGAAAAGAAACAGTAAGTAAATCGAATTTCCTTTATCACCTGTCAAATGTTTATGCATTGTAGAGAAGCCAAATGTATCCTTCTTTGTTCTCTTTAAATACTTATCTCCTCTTTATGTATTAAAAACAAACATTTTACAATGGGATGAAGGTACCAATAGAGTCAAGATATTCAAGTAAAAAAATCCAAAATTCTCATACCTAAATTTTTTAAAAAAACACGCACACACCAAGAAGGTGGACTGCCCGGTGGGTGGTACTGTCAACTTAAAGGACAAAAAGACTTGCAGGAAGGAAACATTCAGGGATTTCACATTTTTGACAATCAAGTAGTATCTGAAATCTCTAGAGTTGTGTTAAGAGAGAAGGAAACTCCTGGAGAAGAGCTGGCAGGAAATGCAGTTACCCCTTAAATCAGAGATGATATGGAAATGATAAGAGCTAACATGATCCTGGGCTTTATCTTAATAATACTGAAAGATTTCAGTATTTCTAAGAGTAAGTAGCTCATAGAGGGCTTTCTACCAGGGAAAACTGGGGCAAGGTTTGCTGATTGGGTAATTTATTTAAGATAAATTGTAGAGAAGAAGGAGAACAAGGTGTTCTGCCAATAACCCACCACTGACTACATTTCGATGGGGCAATCAACCCACAGAACAACTTAGGGAGAACACCGGGCCTTCCTTTACCTTGGCATACCCAGTGACTGAAGAAAAGGAATTTTATCAGCATGATGTGTGGCGTTCAAGGAATGTTGGTGATCTTTCTCCTGGGGGGGAAAAAAATCTTTGTTAATCATAAAGAGCAGTTTTTGGTAATATATAAAACTAGAGTGAAAATAAAAATCTCCACAGAAATTGATGCATTTTTCACAATTGGGAAGATAAGAAAAACAAGTTTAGACAACTTCAATAAACACCGTATCAAGGTAAGAATCTAACTAGTGTGATGAAGCCAGAATCAATTAGTTTCCTTTACTCTGGGTTTTCTGGGAAGAACCATTGATTTTTTTTTTTCAGTGAGGAGGTAGGAGGTGAATCATTTTCAGAAGTGATATCATCTACTTCATGTTTTATGCTTGCCTTGGACTTCCTTACATCTTCAGCATTCACAATTTTGTCCTGTTATTTATGGGGGAATAAAAAGATTTTGAGGAATTTATTTATACTACAACTCTATCAATTTTGTTTTTTCATGGATTATAAAAGATAAATATGGCATTAGAAAAGATTTCAGCTAGAATGATCATGGGTGATTTGCTTAAGTAAATTTCTAATGTCACCTTTCAAAGTATGCTTTTAAAGGTTTTTTTGAGAGAATGAAGACCACTAGCACTGAATAATCTAATTGCCATAAACTTTTTCCAGGAGCCTCAAATTCTAAGTGGTGATTTTTTTCCCCCCTAAAGCAGCTTTTGACCTGTACTCAGAAGGGCTCTACGAGCTTATGATGTCAATGGACCACACACACGCCGGGCTTTCTTTTGGTCTTCCTTTGCTATTAATGCTCTAGAGATGAAAATGAAGCCAGAATATGGTTTCATTAAAAAAGGAAAATGGTTAAATTAAAAAAGGAAATATTAATTAAATCCCACTGATAGGATTGAGAAGAAATTAGCCTCAGTTATAAACTATAGGTTCCATATAGATTGGACACTAAAAGTGAGTGTTTTAATTCTTTAAACCTAGTGTGGTGGCCAGATTCCAAGACGGTCCCCAGGCTCCCTGCCCCCTGGTATTCATACCCTTGTATAACTCCTTCCCACACTGTAGCAGGGTTGGTTTGTGTGACCAATAGACTACAGCAGAAGGGAGGATATACCACTTCTGAGGCTCAGTTATAAAAGACTGCAGTTTCTGTCTTGGTTTCACACTCTGTTATCACTGGCTCTGGGGGAAGCCGTACCATGTGTGGGCAGCCCTATGGAGATGCCCACAGGCCAAGGAACAGAAACTGCCTGCCAACTGCCTCATGAGTGAGTCTGGAAGCAGATCCCAGTCCTAGTCAAGTCTTCAGGCTCAGCTCCAGCCAAGAGCTTGACTGCAATCTCATGAGATACCCAGACCCAGAACCATCCAAATTGGCAGCTCCTAAATTTCAGAATGTCAGGAACTGTATTAGAAAACACATTTGTTGTTTTCAGCTGCTAAATTTTGTGGTCATTTGTTATATAGCCATAAAAAGCTGATATACCTATTTTGATCGTCATTCATTTCAAACTTTTCTTGGTAAGCTGTTACTGAAGTTGAAGGGGCAGCCCGGCTGGTGTGGCTCAGTGGCTGAGCGTTGACCCATGCACCAAGAGGTCGCCAGTTCGATTCCCGGCCAGGACACGTGCCCAGGTTGTGGGCCCGATCCCCAGTGGGGGGCATGCAGGAGGCAGCCAATCAATGTTCTCTCGCATCCATGTTTCTATCTCTCTCCCTCTCCCTTCCTCTCTCTCTAAAGTCAATACAGAGAAAAAAAAAAGAAGTTGAAGGAGCATTGTCAAATAGAAGTAAAAATGTCTCAATTGTCCTTTTTCCTGTAGCAAATCAGTAGACTCTGAAGTGCAGCTGGATCTTAAAAAATACATTTTCTTGCCCTCGCCAGTGTGGTTCAGTGGTTAGAGCACTGGCTCGCACACCAAAGGGTTCAAGGGTTCAATTCCTCGTCAAGGGCACGTACCTGGGTTGCAGTTTCGATCCCCGGCCCTGGTCTGGGCTCCTGAGGGAGGCAACCAATCGAGGTGTCTCTCTCACATCAGTGTTTCTCTCTCTGTCCATCCCCCCTTCCCTTTCACTCTCTCTAAAAATCAATCAGGTGAGGATTAACAACAACAAAAAAATACATCTTCTTCAAATGAGAACTCATCAAAGTGAACGTAGTTTGGAGGCAATTGCTACTTGCTGTTGGAAAAGCCTGAGATATATTCAGTAAGGTTACTACAGAGGTCTTCCCCCTTTTTAAGGGGCCTTTTAATTTAAAAAGAAAAGGTGACATGTCAGAAATCATTACACTTTAGCCATCGGGCTATTACCTCAGAAAAAAACAGTGCAGTTACAAAGATGATTTTGAAATAGCGAGGGAGAAATGAAGAAATTAGGGAGGAAATGCACAAATCTTATAAGTTATACCTAAAAAGTTCCATTAATATTTTATGATTGCCAATTAAATTTAAAATAATAAATTATTCCAAATTCTCAATATTAACAGTTGATTCATTGATCATTGAGAGACCATGTTGCAATTTCTCTTTTGAGCTGATTTGGTCATTGGCTGAAGCCTAAGGAAGACAAACAGTAACAGACAGTGATGTAGTCCTAGAAGCCGCAACTCTAAATACCAGCAGAAAAAAGAAAAATCGATTAAAAACATGGTTATGAGTTTAGCAACTGAAAGAAACTGGTGATAACTTGGATCAGAGGAAAGATTATCAAACAAAAGCTTAAAAGGTTATGGATAAAAGGAAGAAAGGGTAAGCTCAGGGAATGTAAAAATGAAGTGTTTAAAATAATTCAGTGTAAATCTTCATATAGAAAAAAGAGGGAAAGTTAATGTAAATGATCGTTCTAAAGTTTTTTCTCCGCAAGTGCAAATCATATTAAAGCAGGTAAGCAAGAGGTTAGTTCTACTCACTGTCGGAAGGTTTGCTATCACTTAGGAAAGGTTGCTGTTCCATGATGTCCATTGGAATTTTAATACTTGGAACTTTTTCTGAGTATGGGCAGTCAGACTGTGAAAGAAATTTGTAAGTTTTAAGAAGGGTGTTACTATACAGCCCTCCCTACCTCCCAGTATTGATTACACTTGTCCTATTATCATTTACGTTGTACTAAGGAGAGAAGCCTTAGATACAATCATTCCCACGTTGCTAGCTTTTCAAATTCTATACCATCGTTCTCCCTCACATTCGTTTTCCTCTCTTCTGAGTTAATGGGAGTGAGCCAGTTAAAACTAGAACCGCACCAAAAGGAAATCACTACAAACTGGAACAACTGGAAAGCTTTCCAAAAGCTGGATTCCCAATCAGCAAATAGCTGCGGTTTGTTGGATTGTGTACACTTAGAAAAAGGACTTAACATTTCTCAGTCTAAATGTCCTCATCTGTGAAGTAAAAACAAAAATACATCCTATAAAGAGCTGCTTTGGCAATTAAGGACAAGTATGCATGATCCATCAAAATGACCAAGTACAGAGTACACACCAAAAATGAACCACACTCCCATTTTAGAACGGGATCCCGGGGATCCCACTGGAACGGTGATACTGCACTGTGTAAAAAAAATCCAGAATAAATCTTCACATAGAAAACATCATTCTGGCAGTCCTTTCAAAAGGCTACTGTGTGTGTGTGTGTGTGTGTGTGTGTGTGTGTGTGTGTGTGTGTTAAATCTCACCTTTTCTCCTACTACTAATTATAGACTCCTACTGGAGCACCTATATTTCTGTGAAATGGTCTCCTAAAGAAAAAAATGGGCAATTACTTTATTTTTCAACTTTATCACCCAACTGAAGGAGGATCATGTAGACTATGAGACTGTCTACCACAATTATGTAAAAGGACCCTATAGTCCCATTCCCTTTCCTTTCTATTGAAGGGTTACAGAGAGATAATCCAAAATCATGTCAAAGCCCAATGCAGAGTACAACAGCAGAGAACTTTGGTTGAGGCTGAGAGCCTACTCAAAGATCAGAGGAGGTGAGGGCACCCACATTTGTCCACAGTAGGCTTAACATTACATACAGCAGAGTCATCTCACATTTAAATCCTGGATTGTCAATAGCAAACCAAATACATTTTATGGCATTACTAAGCAAACTTTCTTTTAATGTATGAGACTGGAGTTCTTTAGACATGGTGGGCTTCTTCTTAGTCTGGTTTTTAGAAGTCATTTTATCATTTTTAGTGTATTAATGGTTAAAGAAAGCCTTCAGAAAATATATTAAAAAAAACAACAACAAACAGCGAAAATAAAGGGCAAAGGAAGGTGAAGACTAACATATAACACGGACAAGTAAATATTCTTGGACCTCAGCCATACACCTCACATCAGGGATAAAAAAATTTGATTTTTCACATTTATTTCTTTAGCTTCACTTTGGAATTTTGGAAAGGTCCTTACATCATCGTTGTCACTGTCCAGACTTCCTTTCTTCTTTTTCTTTTTCTTCTCATCTTCCTTCTTTTTCTTGTCCTTTTCTGGAATGACATCATCGAGAAAGCTGAGGTCGTGCTGGGAGAAGAGGTAGTCCATGCCTTTTCTGACAGCGACAAGTGCCAAGATCTGAAAGAAGAAACATTAAAACAATATTAAAGAAAACATGTCAGATGGAGTCATAATGATATAAATCCTGCTCTCCCAAAAGCAGTTGAAACCTATTTTGTATAAGGCTAGGGGAACTCATCTTGCTTATATGAACTTATATTAAGTGGACCATTAACATTTTCTTCATGGAGAAACTTGGTTCAGAAAAGTCTTAATTGAAACTCACTTTGTTTTGTTCACTGAAATGCATAATCAAATTCACTCAGAATTTCAACGTGAAAGGATTAGTTTTTAAACTATTTTCTTCCATGTCAGCTTTTCAATAAAATAACTAAAGAGTTAAAGGAAAAAAACATCCTGCATCAGATTTCTAATCATTCAAAATTAAAACATTATATATGTTTTTGAAAAATCGAGAAAATCTGTGCAACATACAGTACACTGAGATATATTCAAAGTATTAACAATGAGGTAGTAGCTGAATATGCGTAGACCATTTCATCTACTGAGCAACTTCAAAACTACCAATAACGGAATACTGACCGTGTTTCAGATGCTGTGCTAAAACTCTCAGGCAGTATTTTCTTATTTATTCCCACAAGGAACCCAAAGAGTAGATACTATGATCTCCATCTTACAGCTGAGGAAACTGAGGCTGCGAGACGTAAGTATGTCATCCAAGATCACTAAGCCAGAAAAAGGTGCAGCACACAGGGTCCCAGCCATCTGCCTCTAAAATCAGTATTCTTAAACTCTGTATCTTTGATTCGATAACTAGCTCTCGAAGATTAACTTCTGAAGGGACATTAAAGATGTCCTTGGCTCAACAGTAAAATCTGTATGCACTAGGATACAAGAGTCACGACTCTGCTGCAAATAAACAGTTGTCTTTACCTATAAGCTCTCTGGATATCAGTTTCTTCATTTCCTAGAGAAGTTAATACATCCGCCCTACTGAAATTATATGATTGTTTTGTGATCAAATAAAAGCTCTCAAAAGATAAAAAAAAATACATTAGAAAGGTAAAACTTTTTTTTATTATTTAGCACAAGCAGTAAGTGATTTGCTGAAAGTATTTCAAATGTATCCAGGTCTAACTTTATTTTCTTCCTAGCTTTAGCCAAACCAGTAGATAGGTAGGTTATACCAACAGGCAAATGAGAGTCGTTTCTAACAGTGTGTTTTCTAGTAAGTTAACAGACTTTAAGGGGGAGGGTTGGGGACTGGCTGAAAAGGTGAAGGGACTGAGAAGCACAGATTGGCAGTTACAAAACAGTCATGGGAATGTAAAGTACAGCACAGGGAGTATAGTCAACACTACTGTAATAACTATGTATGGTGCCAGTGGAGACTGGCAATATCGGGGAACACTTTGTAAAGTATCTGATTGTCTAACCAGTATGCAGTACACCTGAAACTAATACAAAATAATATTGAATGTAAATCATAATTGAAATAATAAAATAAAAATAAAAAGAAAGAAAAAAATATATAAGGGATTATAAAAAAAATCTGACTCAACAAGTATCACTAGTATTTTATACCATTTTTCCTGCTTCCCTGAAGAAAAAACATTTATTTATTTATTTATTTTATCCTCACCCGAGGACATTTTTTTTTTTTTCATTTTTTGTTCAGATAGAGTGGGAAGGAGAGAGAGGGAGAGAGAGAGAGAGAAACATCGACGTGAAAGTGACACATCGAGAGGCTGCCACCCACACGACCAACCAGGGCCAGGGACAAACTGCAACCGAAGCACATGCCCTTAGCGGGAACCGAACCCGGGTCTCTCTGGACCGCAGGCCGACGCTCTAACCGCTGAGCCAAACCGGCCAGGGCAAAAAAAACATTTATAAACAACAAAACACTCATAAAATGAAATAATAATCCTAGCTAAGAGAATTTTTATTAAAAATAAAATATGACTTATGTAGGAAAAGTCGGTTTCCACAGCCCTGGGGAGACAGAAAAGCCCGACTGGCTTTGCGACTCGTTTCAAGGGTGGACATATGCATTTTCTTGTAAGAAATGGAAAGCTGTGGTGAAGTATAAAATTCAGTAATGAAGCCAAATACAGAGCTAGCATCTCCTTTTTTCCTTCTTTCATTTATGATTCAGAGGGGAATATCAGTTATTTTACCTTGCTTCTCATCATGTCACCGCAAGGATAGAGAGCCCAGACTTAAACTTGGCATGATACAAACTAGCAAGAACTTCAAAAACTAAACTTCTCACTCCATTTCTTCTCATTCACTGGATAGCCTCTCATAAGTTGCCCAATTTGCTCTCTATTATTTGGACTGAAATGTGCTCTATGCGTTAGATTGATTCTATTGTACAGTAGTATTTTTACAATAACCAATCTTTACTGGTGTCTGCTATGTGCCAGGCATTGTGCTATATATTTGATACTCGTTACTGATGCTCAGAATAACAACAGCAATGCCATCCTCATTTTACTAATCAAAGACACAGGAACCTTATATGACAACTGAGCAAACCAAAGTAATTTGGTCAAAGCTGGAAAAAATTGGAACCACACATAAAAGATACGTGTGTTCCATATTACAGTAATCACATGATATTGGTATGACCTCATGGGTAGGTTCAATTAAAGAAGTCCTTACCATGACTGGAAAAATGATAGCAGCCACGGTTGACTTGAGGATCCAGAGCAGGGCTAGACACAGCACCTGCAGGAAAGTGAACAGGTGGACTCTGCGCAGGGGGACATGACGCAGGTAGATAAAGTCAGGCTGATGCTTCAGAGGCATCAGAAGCAGCTTCAGGCGATCCATGAACTGGGAAGGACAGGGAAGAGAGAACAACCAATTACTTCAAGAGCGGCGACACCAAGTCATTACCATGACCTAACTGTCCACTAGTGGGTTATATTCTGTAATTTGGACTGAAATTTGGGCAAGCAGTGTCTTTTTCAGAGGACCATGGTCAGAGATAGCAGATATTAGACATTGTATGAGTTAGACATTGTATGAGCCTTCTGATTTTTATTACTTTGCAGGAATGTTATGTAGATATATGAAATAAAGGGGCCACCAAGAATAAAGTCACAAAGCAAAATATAAATTCTAGATGTTCATTTCTTACTTTCTACTTATACTATCTGAGTCTTGAGACAATGGATCTTGTGACTATTTTAATAATGATACGCCGAAGCAAGGCACCCAACTCAGGTGTCTTACTCTACCTTTGTCTTCTCTGAAAGAGGAGGAGATGCAGCCACGCACCACACACATTTCAGGGACAGTTCAAGGATATAAAGGAAGTATCCAAGTTGAAAATGCGAATGCATAGGTATTTTCATAAATTCCACATTATCTATGGCATAACTTAACTAATACATTCGATAATGCGTTACCATTTTTTAAAAAGAGAAAAGCCATATGAATATTAATTACAGTGAGTTTAGCGTGTCAACAACTAGGTATTTGAATCCTGGAGAGGCGATCACACCGTCAGGGATAGCAGGCACCGAAATGACTGCTGAGCACCTGTGTGCCAGGTGCTGTGCCTCACAGAATAACTGTTGAGTGTACATTGATGATGATGACAAGGACGGTATTTCAGTACCTACCACAGGATCTTTCAGATGGAAGATGCTCAGTAAGTAACTGTTGAATTGAATGATTATGTGACAAGAACTCTGAAATAATATCCCTGCTTTCTTTCTGGAGGGAAGGGAAACGTGTAAAAGTAAACTAGACTATCACAGACAATAATCTCCGAAGTGATTTCCCCGTGACAGTGTTTTCTTTCCACCACCAGAGCTATTTTTGACTGGTGGGGGCCTTGCTTATAAAAATTGGGTTACAAAAACGTCTTGCTAAAACAAATCCTGCCAAAAGTTCTAAAAGAGGAAGAATCAAGAGGAAAGTAAGGACAAGAGAGAAGACATAGGGACAACAGCACCACAGAATTTTAAAAATCGACTCTTCCGCTTCAGCAAAGGATTTCCCCCCATCATTATAAAATACATTTTTCTTCTATTTAATAAACATGTACTGAGCTCTAACCATCAATTAAGTACCCAGAATGCATAAAATCAAACTTCTTATCTAGGCTGACCTTTTAAAGCTAAACAGAAATAAGAACTATTAGTTTGGAGGTCATATTAATTTCATGTTTTTCCACTCAGAAGAGTAAAAAATATTCACAATGCCAGGTACAAATAAAATATTTTTTATACATTTATCTTCCCAAAAGTTTCATGGGAGCAAATAAACACACATTCATATTCATCTAGTCCAGTCTCTGAAGAACTACCTTGTGTTGTGTAACAAATACCCGAATGGTGAAGAACTCCACTCAGTGGGCCTACATAAGGAAAAATGAAGTGGCCTTTTCTCTTTGGGGGAGTGTGGCCATTTGCTCAGCTCCATCTGACTCTAAAACCAAATTAATCTAAATTTAATAAATGAAAGCAAGGTCTATTATGAAGGAGTTTAAATACATTGTTATGATGTTCACAGAACAGGCCGTCTTTTCCCATTAAAACCTCACTAAGCGCTAAATAAGGCTACAATTAACAAGGTGCCAGAAAGCAGCAGCAGTACTTCCAGTTTCCTAGCGCCAATTAAATTAAACCTCAATTGAAAGACAAAGTCCCTTACAAAGTTTTCCCTAATGATTTTTTTAAAAAGGGGGCCAGTTTTACCAGTAGTGAATAGCTGAAGATTTCAACAAAAGTAGCACATAAACCACACTGACTTTATTCTTTTATTGGTTCAAAACCTTTCATCACTGAACTCAGTCATGTGAAAAGCACATCAAAAGACTAGCCTGTTCTGAGTACAGTGTAAAGGCAAAGGCAAACAGTATCTTGAAGAGCACACTCAAAGGGTTGATTTCCTTTTTGAGACAAAAAGAAAGAAGACAAGGAATGAGGAAAGTGAGAAAGGGAGGAAAGAAGGGAAGGAGAAAGATAGACTATAGCCTCTTACTTTCCTGGCTGCATGACCTTTAACAGCCTATTTTAAGAATGGGTATGTACGATAACATTTGTTAACACATGCTAACTTGGTTAATTAAATCAGAAAATGCAAAGTAGATGAATAGTAGAGAAAGTAGAAAATAAATGCACTTTAAAAACCTAGCAAATAATTAGCACTTCCCTTCAAAGATCTATTACTGGACTAGCCTTATTACTAGGAAAACGTGACTATACTTAGGTTGCTATGGGAAACTTACCTGGACACCATTAAGGGATGCTACCCCCATATACAGGAACACGCCATAGAGTACAGGCATGGGAATAAACTAGGAAAGAAAAAAATTGGAGACCGGTTAAAAATAATAATAACAGTAAAGATAGTAATGGAGAGGGATAGTTTAAATAAAAGCCACGTCTAAAACTAAAGGATAGGACATAATTATATAAAGATCTCTAATTAGTGTGCTTTACTAATCATTGATAAACTTCTAAACCCTTTGTACTAGAAATAAATGGAGGGTGAAGACGACTTTCAATTTTCATTTGATGCCTCTTTGTTTTTGTTTTTTTACAATGAGCACGCATGACCTTAATAATTATTTTTTTAATGGGAAAAAAAGTTTGTTTCCCTTTCCCCTTAAAAGGAATGACTATGTAAGTCAGATGCTTGCATGGACTGGGAGACAGAAAGAGAGGTGAAGGGTCGTCTCACTCCTGAGACCTTCCAGTTCTTTTTCCAACAGTATGTTGACTTTTTTCCTTAATAATTTTCAGCAAATGATTTATCAGCTTGGTCTTTAAATGCTTCTTTCAATTAAGAAAACATCAAACGACTGTCCCCTTTCTTCCCCTCAGGAATATTGAGAACTAGCTAATGAGAACACTGCTTGAAAGGAGCATCAAGCATCTGCAAGCAATTAATTACACCCAGGGATTAATACACAACTATAAAAACTAAATTAATACGTTTCATGCTTTAATTAGCACGAGTCTTTTTTACATTAATACAGAGTGTTTTAATAACAGGAAGTTCCACTGTGATGTTCGTAAGTTTTATCTATTTCTAGACCTTTGAAACGTCCCCAGTACGACAGGGTTACTAAGCAAATGAAGGATGACTGTTTCTGGGAAGTCTTCTCTCTGGACTACAAAACGTTCTCAAGTTTCTATTTTGAAAAGAAGCTCAAGTAACTTCAGGAGTTTTCAAAGCTAAAACACTAAAACTGCAATCAATTAAGTCCCATCTCACCTAACCTACGTAAAGGGGGCCCCTGTAGCCAGAAAGCAGTATGACTTGAGAGTGCTTTTTAAAGAACTATTGCATGCATTAAGTGAAGCACAATTTCTCTCAGCCCTTCTTTGTGATTACCTGAAACAGCTCTGTATCTGAGACCCTTTGGCCACTATTGGGGAAATAGTAAATTCCAAAATGTCACGAGTGTCTCCAAATGTTATTGGTTAGTTAGAGGAATTGTCAGGTTTATATGGAATAAATATACTTATGTCTATAAAACATCACAGGCTTCCAAAAAAGACTAACAATTTTAACCTAGGTAATTTGACCTTCAGCTCAAAGAAAAATAAATGCTATTGAACGTAGAAAGGGGTCGGGGTGGGGGGGGTGCTGAAGCCATGAGTGCTGTAATACCCAGCAGTCACCACAAAGAGGTGAACACACCACGTTCCAGCCGCTTGAGTTCTGACATGTGCCTGCATTTCTCTTACAATGTGCATGTTTCTTTTCCTTACCACCACTCTGTATACATTAATACAAATAATTTAAAAAAATGAAACTAACAAAGGCACCATTTTATAGCTTTGACTTATTTCTTAATTTTTAAAGTATCTTCTACAGGCAGGGGCACTTCCATTTTTCTATAATATAGGATGATTTCCTTCTTGTCATTTTATTTCCAATTTCTTGGGAAGAAAAGAAAGGTGGGAGGCATCCAGTCTCTTTTCTAGGGGGAAAAAAATCTTTTCTATGGCTAGAAACTCTGCAGTAGTTACTTTTTGATCTGTATAAAGTGTTTTCCTGGCTTGAAAGAAAATAATCACAAAGGTGATCCTGGCCTTATGTCCACCTCTCCCCTTGGCTTAGCGAATATTTTCTCTAATGTAATTCTATGTCAAAGTGAAGGCAAATTGTGCTTGAGCCTAGGCCTATTCTTTCTGAACGTATGATGACAGATATTACTGAATCTACCACAAAATAAAATCAGAAGTCACCAATAACTCAGAATGGCATGGGGTATGAGTAGGAAAATAGCTTTAGATATGAAGATGTTTTTAAAAAGTATCACTTTGCCCTGGCCGGTTTGGCTCAGCGGTTGGAGCATCAGCCTGTGGACCAGAGAGAGAGTCCTGGGTTCAGTTCCCGCTACGGGCATGTACCAAAAAAATAAATTAAATAAAAAGTATATTGCCCTGGCCAGTTTGGCTCAGCGGTTAGAGCGTCGGCCTGCGGTCCAGAGAGACCCGGGTTCGGTTCCCGCTAGGGGCACGTACCCCGGTTGCAGTTTGTCCCCGGCCCTGGTTGGTCATGTGGCAGGCAGCCACTCGATGTGTCCCTTTCATGTCGATGTTTCTCTCTCTCTCTCTCTTCCTCCCACTCTATCTGAACAAAAAATGGAAAAGTGTCCGAGGATAAAAAAAAAAAAAAGTATCACTTAGTGAAGAGAAAACAGTATATACAAGGAAGGCCACAAATTCGATTTTTGGCCAACTTCACTGTGATATAAATGTCTTGTAAAATTCACTTTTTTTTTTTTTTTTACAATAATGCAGTGTTTCAATAAAAATCTTCCAGTTTGGAAATCTTGATGAAATTGAACAGAATTACTGGATTAGAGGATATGTTTTATTGGATTTGGTTCCTGAGTCACATCAGATTCATCACAATAGAAATTTCCCCAAGGAAGGAAAGAAGAATGTGTTTTTAAACACATCCTGTTTTAAGTTAAAATAATATAATATACATAGTAATAGGAGGTAGACATTTTTACAAAGCAAGATAGGAGAAATTAAAACACAAAGATATAGTAGGTTTACAGGCATATCAAGAATTGCCAAATGATAAAATTATGCAAAGAAAATTATATAATCAATCATAACCAGAAAGCCCAAAAGTATAATTATAAATAAATATTATGATGCCTTTAATAAACATAAAACTGAAAAAATGAAATGCTTGACCCTATCAGACAGAATAATGAAACTGAGATGAAGTCAATGGAGATGAACATATTCAGATTAGGTCAGATTCAGACTATGTCACTGAAATTTGCAAATTCTGGTGACTGTCATTCCACTCTTTTTCACTTCTCCCTCCCTTTTATTTTCTGCTAGTATTAGATTACTTCCATAAGACAAAATGTAAAAAGGGTCAGTCTGATACGAAGGACAGATTGTATTTGCACCAATTTCAGTACAGGAATGAGGCCTCCCAGCAGAATAATAGTTGTGTGTGTGTGTGTGTGTGTGTGTGTGTGTGTGTGTAAAACCCTGAATGAGGTCCCATTTAAGAGCAAGGGCACAGAAATCAGACAGACCTGGGTTCCAATTCTGGCTCTACCTGTTGTGGAATTTTAAGAAAATGATCAACTTTTCCTATCCTCAGTCTTCTCATCCATGTAGTGGGCATGCCAAAGATTACATAGCACACAACTAGCTCAGGGCTGGGCTGATAATAATAAATGATCAATGTGGCACTGATGTAGTTATCATCAGGACCTTCACTGCCAAGACAAAAGCCTGCAACTGCAAAGCATACTCTCTTTGGTCCCTCCACGGTGGGGGCAAGGTGAGGGACAGGAGTACAGTCCAAAAGGATGGCTGCAAAGGTCTTGGTTTTACTTAAACTCTACAATATTGCCTTTCAACACTAACAGCTGTCTTTAGAAATATGTTATTAAAATAACACCCTACTGCCTGTAAGCCTTAAAAATCTGGGCTAATAAGAAAGTTGCTGACTTGCAAACTGGTCCCTAGCCATTTAAAAAACTATGTAGTGAAGTATGATGAGTTTGTGAAAATGCCACATTTCTCTTTACATAAAAGGTTTGGGAAACGGATCAAAGAGGCTGGGAAAGATCATCTCATGGGAAACAAAACTGAATGAATTCTTTGACGGCAAGTACAGTTTTATTTTAAAAGGTGGTAAACTCTGATGGTTATGAAATCAGCCTTTGGAGCCAGAACTGCCTAAGATCAAATCTTGGCTCTACCATTTAAGAATGTTGTGACCCGACAAGTTATTCATAATTTTTCTTATCAGTAAAATGAACACAACTATTAACATAGTTTTGTGTTATTGGAGAACTACATTTAAAAGATCTGTGCAGAGCCCTTAGTCCAATGCCAAGCTCAATAAATAGGAGCTACTATTACAATCACCATCATCATCACCATTTATCTCTGTTTCCGTGTTTATGAACAGAGTGTGTGGCATACTGTCAGAGGTCAACCAATGTTTGCCAAATATAAATTAAATGCTATCCTCCACGTTTTAGAACACTCAACAAATCTGAAAGATGAATTTTGGCTACTCCTATGTGAAAGATAAACTAATTCAAGCAAAGACAACTGAGGTAGCAGTGAACTTTACATGATCTTTATTTCTTTAGGCTTGCCAAAAAAAAAAAAAAAAAAAAAAGAAAATGTAAGCTCAAAGAACTACCTTTCATCTTTCCACTGCTCTTCAGACTCCCCAAGTCTCCCATACAGAGCACTAGCTTCACAGGCAATATTTCCACTACAGAAACACAGATCCAAACTGTTTCCCAGCCTGGGAAGCCAGTTATGCCTGCTTCCCAGCAGTTCTGTATTGAATCAGTGGCGAGATCTGAGGCACGTATGACGTAGCTGGCTGAGGTCAACTTAAAGCTACGACACTATGATTCCTTATATTCCTCCATGTAAAAAAACAGATTTTGGCAAAGAGATCAAAATAGAGGTCATAAACTTCATGTTCAAAGTAAGCCTGCATAAGTAGGCACAGGGAACAGCTACCCACACAGAGTAATGCATGGATCACCTGAGGCCACTAAACTCGGGAGGGATTAAGGTGTTTAGCCATTTTATTTTTAAAAGTCACACATTTCTCTTGATCCTATTCATTTGGTCTGCCTTTTAAGGTGAACTCCTAAGTAAAACCATTCTCTAAAGTTGTCATCTGTTTCTTTAAAACACACATAGTCACATGATGGAGGGAAAAGGTTCCCTCCCCCAAGGTAACCCGTCATGCCTTTCTGTGTGAATTCTGAGATTAATTGTTAATCTTAACGTTTAATAGTAACTTGGATTCACTCGTAACTTAAGTTTTAGTTTAACCCTACCCTCAACACCTGCTTCTTCCTGTACTGTTTTCAAATGAGCTACAAGGGTTCTGTGGTGAATGCATCTAACTTACCAAATTTGAATGATAAAAATGCACATGGTCTAAAATTGGCTGACTTTACCAGATATGATTCTTGAAGTAAGGAATCATCTTAATTACTTAAGGAAAGAATCTCGGTAGTTATTGCTATACTATTTTATTCTTGTTTTTAAATCTACGTTTCCCACAATATGTTGGAAACTACATTAACAAAACTATTTCATGTCCCACATTTCAGGCAAAATCTTACCTAACAAAAACATTGGCAGGACTGCCTTTTTCACTGACTCTGCATTGACCCAAAGCGCGAGGTGGAAATAGTCATAATATGGACTCTAGCAGCTGAATGAGGGCGAGTCAAAGCGTGGATTACCTAAGGGAGGTCACAGGGAAAGCAAGCTCATGCTCATTGGTTCCTCTGATCCCTTACACCTCTCTTTTTCCTTTCTCTGTATTCTAATTTGTTCCTATAGATACTAAGGTGCTTTGCATGTCCAAGCAAAAACAATCATTGTAAAAGAAAGAACAAAAGGGTTTTCAGCTTTAGTTCCTCTGCAGCCGTATTTGGGTGCAGGGAGAGGAAACAGTTTGGAAGAGGTGTTGTTGAAATGTGAGTTTTTTATCTCATCCTAAAAATAGCAACTTATACAGTATCTATTCTGTGTCCCTTTGGAATCATACATGATTCCCGAGCTGGCAGATTCTCCATGATGAAGGCCAATTTGCTGTAACAACAAAAGAACTTCTAAACACATCTGACTTTTTGAATTAGGATTGTATACTGTATTACTGAAAAGAAATAATATAAAAAGAAAAAAAAAATGTGTGTGTGTGTGTGGGGGGGGGGTGATGAGTAAATATGAACTGATGGAAAGATCTTTGTATATCAGCCCCTGTCTAATAGTGGCCAAGTGCAAGAGACCCCATAAAAGAAACTTTGCAGTGTGTCAAATACGCCCAGGAGCAGATTCATTCCCAGTACAGCTTCCCACACATGGGGTCATAACTGCCTGTAGTGACCTCTCTAAAAACTGATCTCTCTAGAGGAGGTCCTGCTGTCTAGGCAGTAAAAAGCTGTCACCAGATTTTTCCACTAGCTGATGTGCTGGTGTCTCTGGAACAACAGAGGAATATAAAGCATTTCGGCAGTGGACTTGATGCTGTGAAACATGATAACTTCAACCCTACCCAACAACTTGCTATGCACTGGCAAAAGCAACAACAGATTTCCCCCTCTGTCCCTGTAGAACTGGGATTTTCAACCTGTGTGCAACCTTTTTGGTGTAGGGGACAACGCTCAACCCACTGGGCCACCTGGCTGGGGCTGTGCTGGAAGAATTTTTAAGACATGCAGTACAGTACGGCCTGGCCGGTGTGGCTCAGTGGACTGAGTGTTGTCCCATGGACTGAGAAGTCCCGGTTCGATTCCTGGTCAGGGAACATGCCCAGGTTGTGGACTGCATGCCCAGTAGAGGGCATGCAGGAGGCAGCTGATCCATGTATCTCTCTCACATCAGTATTTCTATCTCTCTCTCCCTTCTCTCTCTCTAAAAAATCAATAAAAACATATTTAAAACAACAACAACATGCAGTACCTTACTATTTAGTCAGGGGCACTGGCCTCTTTTCCCTTAGATTGTCAAATAAAAAAATGACAACAGCCAACACAATAGCTGGCCGGTGTGAATGAATCAAAATTATACCCTTTTTTTTTTCTTTGGTCAGATCAGCAAAAAAATATATTTTTTGTTTGGCACAGAATTTTAGTAATTAGCTTATGTGTGCCATGAGATGAAAATGGCTGAAAATCTCTGCTGTGGAACATAAGATCTAATGGAGTCTAATTTGGCGGTAGAGGGGGCCAGGAGTTAGAGACAAGTAAATGGAAAGTGATAGGAAAAAAGAATGCAAAGAAACTAGGGGAATAAAATACATGGGATGGGGGGAAATTAGTTAGATTGAACTATATGATATTGCCATTTTCATAGGTCAAAAAGTATAAGATCTATACTCTTTTAAGGTCCTCTCTCTATGACCAGAAATGACTTCTTTATTTTTAATTTTACTACTCATGTGTTACATGAGATACATATTCCTTCCTGACTGTAGCAAAAAAGAAATTAAACCAGTTAACTGACATCATGGAAACCGAGGACGAAAGACGAATATTTAAATCTTTTAACTGTTTACCAGGTATTTTACACATAATGTACGCATTAATCTAAGTACCCTGAAGGCAAAGTCAGTCTTATCTATATGTCAAGACATTGTAATTCCATTGTTCTCAAATTCATCTGATTGGCAATTGACATATAAACGTTCTAACCTGAAAGAAATGGAAAGTTTTTGCCTTCACCACCTGTCCTGTGTTGTCTGAATTCTTTACAAGAGTGTACATGCCATTACTTGTGTAATTAAATAAGCATTTAAAAACCTTACAAATTAGAATTGTATAAAAATAAAAAATTTCAGAAAAAAATATGGAAGAATATTGTTAACAGTCATTTATAGCTGTTAGGTTTATAGGTGACTTTGGTGACTGGCATTGTGGTTCAAAGCATAAGACACAAATTAGCAATAACTGGCTAGTATTGTTTATATAATAGAAAATAAAATAGAATGCTTATGTCATAAGAAAATTGGAAGTTCCATGACAAGTACATACTAAACCTTCTGTTTTGGTCTATTTCTGTTTCTAAGTAGGCTTTCACATATAGTTTACATTTATCTATTTAGGCAGACATTCACCCCACCAATCAAACCTATACACTGGCTCCTAAGTTTCAAAATAACCCATCATATCATTTTTCTTCTTCAAAAGTTCAATTCCAGGCATGCTCTCCCTCCTGGAGCACGTGTGCCTCTCCCATCCCTCATCTTCCCCGGCGCCTTCCCTTTCCCACTCCCTCCTGAGCCCCAGGGCCCTTCTCCTGCTCCTACACCTTGTTTCCTGGCCTGTGCAGCCCAGGGGCTCACTTCTGCTACCTCTGTAACCTTCTAGATAAACTTTCTCTTATAATTTAAAAAAAAGTTCAATTCTAAGTTTTCTAATTCTAAATCAGTAATTTTACTCTATTCACCCTTTGTGAATATTAGGCCTTCTTATTCAAAGAAAACAGAAACAGTAAGTAATAGTTAATAGGAGAAAAATCGCAAAATGTTTATCCTGAGTCACTGGTGTGACCCAGGAGTCTAATTTGGGGATAGAGGGGGCCAGGAGTTAGAGACAAGTAAATGGAAAGTGATAGGAAAAAAGAATGCAAAGAAACTAGGGGTATAAAATACATGGGATGGGGGGAAATTAGTTAGATTGAACTATATGATATTGCCATTTTCATAGGTCAAAAAGTTTGAATATTGGTAGGTTAATATGGTTCAACCAAATAATTGCAATAATAATCATCATCATCATCAGAGTAAAGAAGTGAGAAGAAAATCAAGATAAAAGGTTTTTAAAGTCCTCATTCTATCTAACCAGTGCTTCAGTGTTACAGAACTAATGAGAGTCCTACAGATATTTCATAAGAAATTCTACTTTCACATATGCAGTTATCTGTCAGTATTCGAGAAGGAGGAAGAAGTATTTCACATATTTACCTTCAAGATGGGAGCCATAAAGACTGACAGACCAGTCAGAATAAACACAAGGGTTCCAGTGACTCTTTGTTCCCTGAAACCAAATCAAAAGATTACCAATCTAGCTCTTGTCTTTCCACCTTCAAAAAAGACAGTACATCAACTGAATCAATGTTTGGCTAAAATAGCAAAGGCGTTGATACCATATGTAATTATTACCTCAAGGGTAGCATATAAGCTCAACATAAATATAAAATTCCCTTAAAACGATTGCAATATGTGGTTGAATTCATCAAGAGAAAATTGCTTCTGCTAAATCCTTTGCTCCTTTTAGAATCAAGAAAGAAAAACATCACTTGCTCTTGGTCCATCAACTACTGGCCTCTTTGAAGCCCTTATTTTTTAAACAACTTGCACTGTTGTGTAATTACACCTTCTTTCATAGGAGACAGATATTACATTGTCCCACATTCTAATTAATAAACAGCTCAGGGAAATTTCATAAGTGATATTAAATCCCATCAATCCAATTTCCAAATCTACAACAACAAAAGTACTTTTTAACAAATATGATTCCCATACAACACCCCTCCCCCGGCCCCCAAGAAAGAATTACCCACTGTTGTGGCGTGGGAAATGCTGGCTCTGCCCTGTGAGCTATATCACCCCAGCACTCAGGGGCAGGGTTTGCTGTAAAAAGTACACAACAGTGTGAAGGTCCCGTATAGTCCTTCATGGCTACTCAAATTTAACAGTTGCAGGTCAAAGTTTTTCAATGCTTATGGGAACAGAAAATGAACTGGAAATTAAGAATTCTTTTCTCTTCATAGAATCTTAAAAATCATAAGCAGACTCAAGAGTTTTAGGGAGTCTCAAAGGACTGGAAAGATGAAAGGGTTTAACCTCCATATATGATGTGATGGAGTAAGTACCAAAGCACCAAAAGGACCTGCATGTTGAAGAAAATGAGTGACCTGTCTGTATTTTTACATTGTATCATTTAGCCTTTCACAAATCAAAGAAAATTTATTTATCCTAAGTAAACTAAAAAAATACTGAAGACTCTATGATGAAAAATTTAGTCCTTTCTAGAAAAGCAAATATAGGAATAAATTAATCATCACCAGCCCTTCCCTGTCCATATCTGCCCGTTCCCTTATGACTGACATGTGGATGTGTGCATGATGTGCTTTGTAGAGCCATTTCCTTCTCACATAACATACCTCACTCCAAGAAACTTTGGTTGTTCTCCAGGTGCAGAAGTCTCCGTCTCCATCTTCAAACTGTCGATGTGAGCAATGGAGATGACAGTAGCAGCCACGTACCATGGAAGAGCCATGAAGGAGCACACCACCATGAGGATGGCCACCCAAAAGAGATCCAGGTGATATCCAGCTCCTTTCTGTAGCAGTAACAAAACCAGGTGAGGAAAATACTCATATTGCTATCCAGTCATAGTTCCAGGTGGGAATTAGGATTAGTCAAAGAAACCAACTCGCTTTGCCTGATAAAGACATCTACTAGAAGGTAAGATCCTTGAGTGAGGGGACTTTGTTGTCCTCATATTATTCACAAAGTGGCAATTAAACACAAAGTGGCCACGGGACACCTCTTCTAGCTTGATGTTAGTTTACTTATTATTTGTTTATTGTTACTTATCTTCTCTGCATCCAGTTTTATAATCAACTACTGTCATCCCTCACCACTTCGTGCTTCGACTTTCGCAGCTTCACTCTGTCGCGGTTTTTTCAAATACATTCATTAAAAAGTTGATCGAGACAGTGAAAATGATACAGTGCGCACTCGGTTGTCTGAGTCAATTATACACCCCTGTATTACAATTACAATGAAAATTACTGTATGTATGGACTCTAGGCCTATGTATTCGAGCACCCCAGGAATCCTTCAACGTCAGGTGCAACCGCTAGAGTCTGGAATGGATTAACCGCAACAAACGAGGGACGACTGTACAGAGATACACATCTACCTTGAAGAGCTATTGAGACCATTCAAAGAAGTAAGAGGCAAAGCATCTTATAGGAATTTAAATGGTAGTGGTTATTACATAGTAGGAGCTCAATAAATGATGATAGTAGCAATAGTGGTAGTGGTTGTTGTTAATGTAAGCACAAAAAGCACTTTAAAAGAAGGCACCTTAAAAGAAGGTGCTTTCTCTGCTTGACTGTTTGGCAGTATGCTGTTCACCTAGACAGCATTCGGCATATGTAGACTAAAGATCTGAAAGCAACCTTGAGAAGCCATGTAGAAGACCATTTCTCACTTTTCATAGCACATGAAAATAACTTTATAAATCTACTAAATGTTATCATTAAGGTAATTAATATCCCATTAATCCTAATAGGCTGATGTGAAACATTGCCCAATGGTCCCAATAACATTTGACTGGGAGAGCAGACAATGTAACAGAAGGTCTAACTCTTTTACTCACTAAACAAATATTGTTAAATGTGTCCACAGTGTTATTCTATGGTTCTATTTCTCTGCTCTATTTGTGAAGAAATCAAATGCTTAATGCCCCTATGGAGCCTGAGAAAACAGAGCAGTTCATTTTCACAGCAGGAAAGCAGCAGCACCAAGCGCCAGAATATGACCAATCCGAGGGAATGGAGACATTGGCTCTAAAAAAATGAGAATGTGATTTTACACTAGGAAGCCAGTGACTGTTTTGGTTCAGATCCTGTTACAGTTAGAACATTGCTGTCTTCTCACTGAAATGCCAAGATTTCACCCCTGGCTCACGCACATGGGTCTAATCATGTTCTCACGGAACTCATCACAGGCAAGGGTAGCTGACACAAGAAAAAGAAGTATAAATTTACTTAGTCCAAGTTTGACTAAGAATAAAAATCTCCCTGGGAGACAAAGAGGCTAATATATATTCATAAAACCAGTTCATTTCAGCATAACTGGTTTGAAAGCATGATGGTTTAAACTGAGAGTGGAGTTTGGTAGGGAAAGGAGGGCAAAGGTGGGGATGGCTGAAATAAACTCATTAAATAGTGACTAATGAGATAATTGTAATTGTCATGATATATCTGGGGGCTCAGTCATTCATCCTTTCAACAAATACTGACTACAGATTTATTAACAGGCATAGTCCTAGGTATTGATGACATATTGGAGAATAAAACAGCCAAAGATTCCTGCACTCATGGAGTTTCCATTCTACTGAGGGAGACAACAATAAACAACATAAACAAGTAAACGACACTGTATCTTAAATAGTAAAACGCACTAAGGGGAACCATAAGATCTTGGACTCACACACTGAGTACCTGGGAAGTCACTGAGGGTTTTAAATGGAAGAGTGACATGATTTGCTTATGTTCTAAGCACTATGGTTGCTGTGTTAAGAACAGACTGAAGCAGCGTGGCTCAGTGGTTGAGTGTCGACCCATGCACCAAGAGGTCACCGGTTTGATTCTCGGTCAGGGCACATGCCCAGGTTGTGGGCCCGATCCCCAGTGGGGGGCAGGCAGGAGGCAGCCAGTAGATGTTCTCTCTCATCAATGTTTCTATCTCTCTCTCTAAAACCAATAAAGAAAAAAAAAAAAGAACAGACTTTAGAGGGTCAAGGATAGTCAGACCAGTAAGACCTCCTATGCCATGACTAAAGGAAGACCTTTCCCTATGCCATGACTACTTTCAACCACATGCAATTCCTAGAATATGTCTGACTCACTAATGTCTTTGTCTCTTTGCCCAAACAGCACCCCTTACCTGGAATAACCTCTACTCTGCCTTTTTCTTCCATTGGCTCAGTCCTACTTATCTTTAAGACTTAAATCAGCCTTCACCTTTTCTGGCAGTTTCCCCTGCTTCAGCCAGGTGAGATAGGTGAGTTCGCTAAGGTTAGGTCTCCTCCTTCATGTTCCTCTGTCACAGCACTCATCGCACTGTTTTATTTATTTATTTTAAAATCCTCACCTGAGGATAATTTTTTTTCCATTTATCTTTGAGGCAGAGTGGGAGCGAGAGAGAGAGAGAGAGAGAGAGAGAGAAACATCGACTGGTTGCCTCCCACACGACCCCGACCAGGGCGGGGGACCGAACCGCAACTGAGGTACGTGCTCTTGACCGGAATCGAAACCGAGGCTCTTTAACCACTGAGCAAAACTGGCCAGGGCTCATCACACTGTTTTAAAGTTGCATGTGTATTTTTCTGTCTTTGACATTACACTATAAGTAACAGTAGGGCTGTGGCTGTCTCCTGAATACCTTAGCAGAGTGCATGACATAGTCAATTCTCAATGAATCTTTGCTAAAAAATGAATGACAAATAGCATGCATACATTCTTCTGAATGGCAACTATAATTAATTAATTAATATTAGCCATACAAAAAAAAATGTTAAACTTTATTTGTTAATTGGTAGAAATGTGAGTCATTTCAGGGAAGGAATGGGATGGACAACAGCTGGGAATATCACATAGTTTTAAGACTTATATTTAGACTATATCACTCAAGACTATATTAGAGGTACTAACATGGTAATTAATAGGCAGGATGCCCAAATCTTGTAACAACCTAAGGATGTACACACTGGCCAGGTTAACGGGTAAAATGAATAGCTGTTGCAGAAAAATCCATGCATGTTATCCCGAGCTATCTCAATGCTTTCTTAAAGTCTTTCAACTAAAAGAAGTTTGAGTTAAATATCCTGGAGACTAGCAAAAAGGTACTATAATACCAAACAGGGTAGTATAAGGATTTTACAAAATAAAATACAAAGGTAACTGCCAAAGTACCAGAATAAATAAAAGTTCTGAGACAAAATAATAAATACATAATTACTCTGTGCCTCTTGACATCATTCCTTTCAAAAAGTCTTCCTTTCCCTCAACCAGACTGAGACCATAAGTTAGAACAATTTTATCTTCAACATCCAACAGAAATGTTCCATACGTAGCAAGGACTCAATAAATGCTTGAAAGGTTAAGTATGTCCTTTAAAGTTTAAAAAGTCCTTGTCTTTATGAATATAAATCCAAAGGATGTTCTACTTCCTAAAACTGGAGATTATTTTAAGTAAAAGGATAGGAAGTGAAACTTTACTTCCTTTTGATACTATACATGCTTTGATATTCAAAACAAAAGTCATTTAGGAATATATCCACCGATATAAAAAAATCTGTGAGAGAAAAAGACCAGCCTAACAGTGTGAAGTTTCCATCTGGTTATAGAGGATCATTACAAAGGCGGAGGAGCAGTATACCACATGCCCAGACACAGAATGAAACATTCATGCTAGGAGCCCCCTACCACCATGATCCAGACAATGAGGGTTAATGAGGACACCGAGAACCATGACATAGTTCTTTCCACGAACGGGCTCATAATAGGATGAGGGGACTCAGATTTGTACACAAATTACAATGCAATCCAAATACACATTCGAAGAAATTTGAAAAAGATACCTAAAAGTACTGAAGATAAAGTATTTAACTATGTCTAGAAAGAACTCACAAACACTCCCTGCAGTGATGACACCTAAAAGGGAGTTGAATAATATCAGCACTCACTATGAGAACTGGACATGGGCTGGCGTGTTTTTCAGTCATCACCCATCTCAGAGTGCAACAACTCTGAGAACCATGTGGCCCAAGATAACAGAATTCTTCAATGTGTATTTATTGAGTCTGCCATACGGAAATCATGTGATGAGCCCATGAGAGCTGAAAACAGGACTAAAACTTATCTTAGAAATGTGCTGGCCCAGAAAAGGATGGATATAAGGTAATCACACAAAATTACTACCTTGTGAGACATAGTATGACCAGTGCCACAGAGTCATACAAACTTACTAAGAGCAGAAACAAAAACAATAGAAATTACATTAGGAATGAAAGCAACCCTAACAAAATTTCATATTTGGAGGATCTTAATGGATGGTGAGGATTTTGATAAGTCATCACTGAGGAGTAGAGAGTGGAATAACTAGACTTGAAGAGAAACCAACAATTCATTTGACCACAGCATTGTATGGTATGTGAAGAAAATCATTTTAAATTTAGGTTGAGATTATATCACAAAGAGACTTAAATCCCAGGCTAAAGCAATCTGATATTCTTTAAGGGGCAAAGATTTAGAGGTCAAAGTGTAAAGGTTTAGAAATTTAGGACTGACATATAAGAACAACACTTTTTTTAAAAAAATCACTGGCTTTTGGAATGAAGCAAGAGAGATTGGTTATTAACTCATGGCTAAAGAAGTAGAATAATCTAGACATGAAAAAAAAAAGGATCTAAGGTTTTCCCCGGCCAGTGGTTAGAGCATTGGCTTGTGCACTGAAGGGTCTCAAGTTTGATTCCCGGTCAAGGGCACATACCTGGGTTGCAGGTTTGATCCCCGGCCCTGGTCAGGGTGCATGAGAGAGGCAAGCAAGCGATGTGTCTCTCTCACATTGACGTTTCTCTCTCTAGTCTCTCTCCCCCTCCCTCCCTTCCACTCTCTCTAAAGATCAATGGAAAAAATATCCTCGGGTGAGGACTAAAAAATAAAAATTAAAAAGATCTAAGGTTTGATAGCAGGAATAAAAAGAAAGAAAAGTGCCCTGGCCAGTTTGGCTCAGCCTTTAGAGCGTCGGCCCACGGACCAGAGAGTCCCGGGTTCGGTTCCCGCTAAGGGCACGTATCTCGGTTGCGGTTCATCCCCGGCCCCGGTTGGGGTGGTGTGGGTGGCAACCACTCAATGTGTCTCTATCACATCGATATTTCTCTCTCTTTCTTCCTCCGTCCCTCCCTCCCACTCTATCTGAAGATAAATGAAAGATAAAAAAAATGAAAAAAAGGAAAGCATGGTAGATTTTGGAGTTATCCAAGAAAACACACTCAAATTAAGGGTTTTACCATGGAGAATATCAGACAAAATTTATTGCTACAACCACCTAATATCTATACACCTATCCTAAACTATTTCTCCCTCCCACATCCTATCTATAACACTTAAAATCACTTTCCTTGTGAGAAGTATCCTTGGCTCTGTGGTCTGATGTTCAGATACTCTTCCTGCCTCTGCAATGACCTTGGGTAAGTTATGACCTTGCAGAACCTGGTTTGCTTTTGAGTGCTCTGCAGGGATAACGTGGGAAAAAACTAACCAAAGTGATGGCCAAAAAAAAAGCCAAGTGCCCTGGCGTTCCTACATCAATACAGAGCTGTGCGGCAGAGTGGAAAGGTGGATCCCATCCCAGATAGAGCAGAAAGCCAGCCAGTGCCACTTGACACAGAGCCAAAGCAAATGCCACCCAAAACCATGCTGCTTGTCACATCACAATGCGTCCATCTCTCTCACTGTTTCAGGTTTCTCTTTGGACTCAATTTCATAGCAGTCAGGGCTCTTTATAATTTTAGACAAAATCTCCAATTTTCACATTCCTCGCCTAACAAAATGTGAACAAAACAATATCCAGAGTGAAAAGCCTTTAATTCATGATGAAATCTCCACGAGTATCATCAGATTTGTGTCAAAAGACTGGTACTTATTCTGTAACTATTATCATTCAAAGGAATGACTTCAAATAAGCAATTCCGAAAGTAATGAAAACTTAATTTTTTTAATATAATACTCAACTCCTATTTTAAGAGGTAAATCCTAATATGTCTTGATTTTCCAATGTTTTCTATAAGTAACAGGAGAATTTTTAAAATTCTATGTTTTATCAATCCTAAATTTGCTAAATTCAAAATTCTGAATTTTATTAATAAGAAAACTTAAGCAAAATAAAAATAGGTGTTAACCTCCAAAGACACATAGAAAATCTGGCCAACTATATATCAAAACTAAGAATATGTTTCCAAAATTTTTTTGGAATAAAATAAATTAGTCAACATCCCTTTTCAGCCTTTCAAACTAAATCAACACTGAAACCCCTCCCAGTACATCTAAAGATGCTTGACCAAATACAGAAAATATCGTATACAAATCGTGGCTTACCAGACAGAAGGTAAGAGATCAACTGGACACAAAAAGCAATGGCAACAAGAAGGAGTAAATCTACAGAGTCAGTAAGCCCTGGAGCCCAAGCCTGCCCTGAGAGATCATGCAAGTCCTTGAGGGGTTAAAGCCTAGATTAGAAGGACCTTCCGAACTCTGTGGACAGATCAATCCTAGGGATACTAGGTAAAGGTACAGATGGGAGACACCTCCTGAAATAAAACAAAGATACAGCATACTAAGTTGGTTAACTAGGCAAATAAACAACACAACACCCTACAGAGAAAGTCAGTGGGAATACATCCCTCTCTTAGCCTTTCCACTAGATCTAATGCCATAAGGGGAAAAATAGTAATTTCCAAATGTAGTATAAGTTCCTAGCTTTCTATGAATTAGTCTTGCCACCCCACCCTCAAAAACTGATGGAAAAATATCTATCCTACATATCTTTTCTACAATGTAAAGCTGACATTCCTTTATCAAACAGTAGAATCCTTCACCCCCTTGAATGGTGGCTGGCCCTGTGATTATCTTGACCAATCAACTATAGCAAAGTAAAGAAGTAGAGCTATGTCAGCTGCAGGCATAACTATGAAATGGCCTAGTATCTCCCACTACTTAATTCTTGGAAGTCAGCTGCCACGTAACAAGTACAAATAACCCACGGATGCCATGCTGCGAGAAGTGTGAGCCACATAGAAAGGCCCCAGAGAATAAGATGCCGTGTGATGAGAGAGAGAGAGAGACAGACAGAAACGTGTGCCAAGGAATATCAGGGTATTAGACGTGTGGGTTGTGTGTGTAAGTGAAGAAGCCATCTTGGACAATTAGCCCAGTCCAGCCTTCAGATGGCATCTGCCCCAGACATCATTTAACTGCAACTGCAGAGAGACCTCAAACAAGAAGTATCCATCTGAATCCTGTCAATACAAAGAAATCCAACAGATGATAATAAATTGTTGTTTTAAGTTGCATGTGGACGAAAAATGGGCTTGCTAATAAATCTAACCAAAAGTACCCTCAGAGGGGGATTTGATCATAAATTCCTAACTGGGCAGATCATGGTGGGTAATCATGCCTCAGGCCTATAACTTCTTTAGTGAAAGGCTTATCTTTGCCTCAATAGGCATCTAGGTTAACAGACCTTTGAAATGTCTCCTTTTCAGATCTCTCGGAAGTCATCAAAAGAGTACATAATCTTGTTAACTATCCTGTAATCCAATCCCCTCTATTTGACTCATATAAAGTCAAATGAACTCATAAACATTCTCTATCGGTTTGGACATTCTTACGTCCACACCGCTAAGTTTTCAAGGGGCATATTATACAGCTAAAAGTAAGCAGAAAAACAACCTGGTTGTCCTCAACAAACAAATTATAAAAAAACATAATTGATAGAGAAAAAAATCTATGAACTAAAATAAAAGTCTGTAAAAGATTTAAGATAAAAATGTTTAAACTTCATTTGGATCCTGGTTTTTAAAAAATGATATTTTAAAGTTTATTATATTTATGATACACTCATAAATCTGAATTTTGACTGAATATTTGATGATATTAAGAAATTTTGTTAACTTCTTTTAGACTGATGATATTGTAGTCATGTTTTTTAAAAGATGTCTTTAGAAATACATACTCTCTAAAAGGCACAGATAATATGAAATGCTGTCTACATTTGCTTCAAAGTGTCATAGGAAGGGGATACGATGATGAGAGTTTAAATGACACAAGATTGGACATGAGTCGATAATTGTGAGAGGTGGGTGATACATATCTGAAGTTATACGATTTTGTCTACTTCTATATATGTTTAAAACTTTCCATAAAAGAGCTTTCCAGAATAAAATATTTTTATAGGAATAAATAAAAATACAGTGTTACTGAATTGGTTGGACTTTCCTATACCTCCCAGAAGCAAATAAAATCTTCTCTGAAAGGCTTTAAAATAAAAAGCACTAAATACATAAGGAAGAACACCACCACCAGGAGTAAAAGTCTGACAAAAAAAAACAAAGTTCAGAATCAAACTTTCAAATATAACATTTATACAAAATAATAAATAAAAGAATAATAAAAAAGTTAGATACTAACAAAATTGAACATGAAGATTTGGAAAAGAATACATAAACTTTCTAAATATAAAAATGTGTAATGAAACTCCAGAATAAAGCCAAAAAAGATGATAAAAGCATCCAAAATAAAAGAATGATTACTTACAAAGGAATGAGAATCACACTGACAGTTCACTTTCAAAGAAATCAGAAATAATGGAAAATAGCTTCTAAGTACTGAAAAAGTAGTTTTCAACCTAAATTATACCCAGAGAAACCACCTATCAATAATGAGGGTGAAATAAAAACACTTTCAGACCAACACAAATGGGAGGGTTTACCACCCAAAGATTCTCAAGGAGGACATTTCAAAAGGCTGCTAAGTTCTGTGTGAGAAGTAATTCAGTCTAAAGGAAACTATTCCAAAAATGAACATCTGAAATAAAGAGAAAAGAAAGAGAGAGAGAGAAGGAAAGAAAGAAAGAAAACAAAAAACATAAGTCAATAATATTAGGAATTTAAAGAAAAATAACATTTAGAAAAATAACAAAAGGTGCTATTATAAACAACATGTCAATACATTTGAAAATATGGAGGAAATAGAAAAAGTGAAAAAAGTATAAGTTACTAAAATAAAATAAATAAAAATAAAATAAAATAAAGATAAATCCTGAGTGTTTTATAATCATTTAAACATTCTGATGATCAGTTTTACAAGTTCCACACAGAAACCTCCCGGCTAGTTTTACAAGCATGGCTGATCATTCAAAGAAAAGATAATTGGCATGGTGCACAAAATAAAGAGAAGATTATATTCTATTTGAGAGAATGGGATAGAATAGGAGTAGAAGGAGAAAGATTTCCCAGCTGATTTTATAAGGATAGTATATGCCTGATAATAAAATCGAACAGGGACACTATAAAAAAGGAAAAATTGCAGGCCAATGTCACGTTTAAATAGAGATACAAAAATTCCCCACTCCCCCAAATATATATGCAAACCAAACCGAACTGTGTATAAAAAAAGAAACTAGATTCTACCGGTTGCAAGGTAGGTTCAACAATAGAAAATCTTTTAATATAACTCACCTCATCAACCAATTAAAGAAGAAAACCCACATTTTTATCTCAATGGTTTCTTTTTAAAATTTTTTAAATTAAATTTCTTGGAGTGACATTGGTTAATAAAATTCTATAGGTTCCAAGTGTATAATTCTATGATATATTATCTGTATATTACATCATGTGTTTATCACCCAAAGTCAAATCTCCCTGTCACCGTATATTTGACTCCCCTTACCCTTCACTACCTCCCCCTCCTCTCCCTTTCCTTCTGGCAACCATACTGTTGTTTGTGTCTATGAATCTCAATAGTCTCAGAAAAAGCACTTGTCATTGTCTTCATTAAGGACAATCACCACATTAAAATCAGATGTAGGATGACTGTGGCTGAGTGGTAAACAGTTTATATTGCTGTCTTCGGTGGCTAAGGAAATACAATGTGAAATAACTTTCAGATTTAAATGCAATCCTCCTCAAGTGTTATACAGATGTGTCAACACAAGGTGATCCTATGACTCTGCCAAGTCTTAAAGGACATTGGCTACAAGATAACTCCCAATAAAACCATCTAAATTTTGAATCAATATTTATTTTCAAGTACTTCAAAGAAAGTAGAAGGCAGTGCTCACCACCATTATGAACATTTACCTTAAGTTTATGTTCCTTCCTGTTTACAATCACAGCTGTGATTTGCTGGTCCATGAAAATCAGAATGGTGACCAACAACGCAGGGATAGCAGCGGCCAGGTACACCCACCAGGGGTTTCCTCCGAACGGCGGGACAAACCAACCGCGGTTGGGACTTGTTGGCTTAAGGAAGAGAGGAAACAATCAATATTAATACATACTACTTGGTGAAAAACCAGTGGGGAGATACACTTTTATTTTTGGAGAGCCAACACATTGAAAAATGGAAAGAGATTTACTGACAGATTAGACAAAGATTATTCACCAAAAGCTTCCTAAAGGAATTTATTTTTAAGGCAATACTTTAAATGAAGGAGCCTAAGAATATAGGTTGGGTGGAAAAAATGATTAAGATAAGGACTCAATAAGGAAAAAAGTAATTTAAGTTTAAAGGCCGGCCATAAGAAAAACCCAGATGTAATAGTCAGTAGACATAAGAAATTACAAAACTACCATGACTTTGTTCACGGACCTTAGCAATTATACTGAAGTTGTTTCTAATACTGCCAAACTGTAATCATTTCATAATATAATATAGAAAAAGCCACAAATACTTTTATATGTTATACTCAAACTTATTTGAACATGCTGGTGTTTCTTATTTTATATATGAAAAACAACCCAGAATAACTGGTAAAACCCTCAGAAATATCACAGAAAATAAAAAATACGGTTATTCTTCTAGTTCCCAATCTATCCTCTGTCAGCAGATCCTACATCTCTACTACTACAAAAAATTTTCTATCCTTTAACCTTAAACAATGCAAATAAACTAAAATAAAACCCTATCAATGCATTATTTCCTCCATATTTACTATTATAAAAGGCTCACTTCTTCTCTGAAGATACTTCTGTTTTCACCTCAGCTTGCTCCTAACTCCATCACTGGATCTAGCTACACTTTGCTACCTTTACCAGACTGTGAGTGTGTAAAGAAGGAACTTTGTCTTGATCGTCAATGCATTACAAATATCCAGTACAGGGCTCAGCTCAAAGCACACATCCAGGAAATAATGGTGTAAATGAACTAATGATTAAATGCATGAGAACTTATCTTTGCTGATGAATATGTGATGGCAGAGATAATGCAAAAATATTCTGTTTGCTATAAATAGCTATCCCTTGCTCAATGAGTAGTTATTAAACTAAAGTTAATTTAGTTTTTCTTAGCAGTTATATGGTCTCCATGATGGAGAGAGAGGGGTTAGAAGTACTCTAGAAAATGGGTAAAAAACATATAATGGAAACTTAGGTATGGATATTTAAGAATGAATGAAATGTATTTTAGCCATTGGGCCTACACATACCAACATGTTTATAAAATGAAATAATTCCTATGTCTTCTTTGTAATGATTAAAATGTACATTACACACAAATATGTGTATATATGGCAGGTAGTTTGGTAGCAGGAAAAGAGCACTGAATTAGTAATGTAATTGTGGGCATTTTACTTAATTTTTATGAGCTTAAACATCAACTTCATAAAATCAGGATGATGGCAGTTACATTACATCCTAGAATTACTATCTGGATCAAAGTGATAAGTTCCATGAAAATACTTTGGATATTTTAAAATACTCTAAAAGTATAAAGCAGAGTTTATAATGTTATTATAAGGTATTTTTCAATAAAAATCAATATAATGTGAACCTTGCATTTGATCCTATTCAGGGGTTCAATTTTAATAAAGAAACAGACAAAATGTATACATGCACCTAGCAAAAGAATATTTTTGAAATATGTGAAGAAATGGATAATTGGACAAAACTAACTAAGGAGAGATATGACCAATTAGAATAGGGGAAAGGAAAGACAGTCACAGAGTTCCAGGAATGACCAAAAACAGAAGTTCACCTACCTTGAACTCGCTTGGCACAATTAGTTTTGGAGTATCCACACCTACCAGGGCATCTATTACACAAAAGATGAGAATGGACAAGATAATGGCAAAATCACTGATCAGTTTTCTTGCCTGGAAAAATAAAAAAGAAAGCAGGGACTGTTTAGCACTGGATACATATATTTGCCTGTGTTTGAACTGAATGAAGACTTATGTATTTGCTAACAGTTTAGAGTAATAGCTTCATCAACAAATGAAAGGAGGTGTCACATTGCAAAGAGATTATTTTTTTAATTGTTTTGTATCATTTTCTCACCTGGCCAGTAATAATCTAATCCCACAGAATGGGTCAGTGTGTGTGGATGCAGGGGAGGAAATCAAAAGTAATATATCCCTGAAATACTGTATAAACACTTCCTGTATGCAGCACAAAGGGACCTGGATAAGGATGAAATCTCAGGGCATATTATAAAAATCTGCACAAAAACATAGATGAGTGGACTCAAGACCTCAGAGAAATATAAAGTGATGGCAAATGGAAATTTGATGGCTTCACTAACTTTTTAGAAGAAAATATTTTTCACTCTAGATTAGTCCTTAAAATCTCCTATATGTGAAGTATCTGTTCTCTACTATTTCTTAAGTGGGATTGTCGTTAATCAACAACCTTCAAACTCCCTAAGTGCCTGCCACGGGTCAGGACAGCATTAAACCCACACCTTTCCAATGGAGTGGGTGCAGAGTGGCCATTTCTAAGCCAGTAGCGGAGCGGAGGATTATTCAGTTGCTTGGCTGTTCCTCTGCGGTGTCTAGCGGCACAGACAACAGCCTCAGAGCGTTACTGGAGCAAAGACACCTGAGTTTCCCTATAAGGTGCGTACATATGGTAGTGCATAATCTGATCATTCAACAAGAACTTGGTACCCAATATGTTGCTTGGCACTAGGACTATCACAGTGAACAAAACAGACACGCACAATCCATGTCCTCAGGAAGCTCACAGTGAAGTCAGACACAGGGAAGCCTGCTCCTAGACCAGCTGACTGAGCAGTTATCAAGTTATCGCAGGGTGAGCAGTCAGCTTTCTGCTGCTGCCGGATGAAGAAAGATCACTGATGGGCTGAGTGGCTGCACAGTTCCCAGGAGACAGGGTCTTTCAAAAGAGCAGCAGGTGCCTGGCCAGTGTGGCTCAGTGGATTGAGCGTCATTTCATGGACTGAGAGGTCTTGGTTGGATTCCCAGTCAGAGCACATGCCCAGCTTTTGGGCTTGATCCCCAGCAGGGGGTGTGCAGGAGGCAGCCGATGGATGTTTCTCTCTCACATCGATGTTTCTCTCTCACATCGATGTTTCTCTCTCTCTTTCTCTCTCTCTAAAAAATCAATAAAAACATATTTAAAAAAAAAAAAAAAAGAGCAGCAGGACTCTTGCAGTCAGGTGTTCAATGGAAACCGAAGTGAAGAATGAAATTTCTCCATGATATGGCTGTACTGAAGGCTGTGCTAGGGCTCAATTCTTGACCATCACCAGGTGACAGAAGCCTTGGTACTAACTAGCAACAGGATCACAGAAGTTCCTTTCCCTCTTGGAGAGCTGGGTTCTGCTAGGTTTAGCTTTCTTGAGAAGTACACACGGAGAAGCAGAAAGCCAGCTATGGGACCATTCTGGGCAAGTTAACACCAATCACACACAATAATTTCAAGCACAAATAGATGGCATGGATCAACTTGGGGAGGAAATATGGAATATGGTACAGTGGTGAGAAGCAGTTTGTACAGTCCGGTTACCTGGGCTGGCACTCCAGTACCATGATTTCCTATCTGTAAATACCCTTTCTTACCATCAATGACTCTACCTGTAAAATGTAGCCAGAATACTCCCTAAAGACTTAATTGGTTTGTTCTAAGAATTAAATAGGGTAAGCCATGAAAGTGCTTAACCTAACACCTGGAATATAATAACCTCCCTAATATATGTTAACTATTGATTTTTCAAGTTCTACAAGGCCTCTTTGGCTGCAAACACCACAGGAATAACTAAATAATCCAATGTCAGAAAGTCTTTGAAAGGATTCTTCAAATACAAGAAACAAGAAATAAAAACCCAGTAATAACATGGAACTGCCACTCAGAGCTATTATAACTTCAACAGAAAGAACACGTTTCCTAGGGACTCAATACTGGAGAACACTCCCATTTCTTTTCTCTCTGTTTTTTCAATCAATCAACTATATTTGTTAGCACAGTCTTAGATTTCCAGAATTGAGGAGACAGTTGAGAGAGGTCCATATACCCTCCTTGTCACAATTCCCTCTGTTGTTAACACCATGCATTAGTGTGGTAAATTTGGAAACACCCATTTCTTAAGTTTTGTGCACGTAAGTGTTGACAGAGGCAGCTGAGGATGATCTGGAAAAGAGGGTCGTGTGAAGCGGTTTGGGGAATATATTAGGATGTTACAACCACCTCTCTGGTCCAGTAGGTTATAAATCCCTGGAATAATAGAAGTCATTGTGAAGACAAAAAAAAAAAAAAAAATAGTTCTCTTTTCTTTATCACCCTCCTAATCCTTACCCAGGAAATCCAACTTTTTGACAACTCAGATATACTAGATGTTTAAAAAGTTGTTATTAAAAAGACAGTGCTCCTTTTTTTTCTTAAAGAAGGCATTCTCAGCTTTCCATAAACGGAACACTGAAGCCCTAAACCTCCTCTTTTCAGCAGTTTTTTTCCATCCTAATTAATGGCAGCTTATTTTTTCTTAGTGCTTAGGCCAAAAATTTTGGACAAGCCACGTGACTCTTCCCTTTTTCTCACAACCTACACCTAACAGGCCAGCAAATTACCTTCAAAATAGATCGAGGATCCTGTTACTTCTCCCCACCCCCACTGTTATGACACCTTTGTCTGAGCCACCACCTCACTGCACTGGCTTCCTAACTCATCCTTCTGCTTCTCCACTTGCCCCCCTTCAGTACACTGTCAAGGCATCACCCAACACAATCATGCCAAAATTTAGGTCAGATAAGGTGGTAGGCAGAATAATACCCCGCAAAGATGTCCATGCACTTAATTCCTGGAACCTACGAATATGTATGTTGCATGACTAGGGAGAATTAAGGTTGCAGATAGCATTAAGTCTGCTAAGCAGCTGAACTCGAGATTGGAGAAATGATCTGGTATCATCATGGTGGGCCCAACAGAGGCATACGGGTGCTTATACGTGACAGAGGGAAGCAGGAGAGTCGGTGTCAGAGTGACGCAATGTGATAAAGACTTGACGGGCCACTGTTGGCTTTGAAGATGGAGGAAAGGGGCCATGAGCCAAGAAATGTGGGCAGTCTCCAGAAGTCAGAGAAGGCAAGGAAACACATTCTCCAGCAGAGCTTTCAGAAAGAACACAGCCCTGCCAACACCCTGATGTTAGCCCACTGAGACCCTTGTCAGACTTCTGACCCGCGGATCTCAAGACAATACATTTGTGTTGTTTTAAACCATCATGTTTGTAGTAATTTGATATTGCAGCCATGGGAAACTGATACCTAATATAAATCAATAGATAGTTTATCTATTTTAGTATAGTTATTACTTTCCCAAATTTATATATCATTATATAAACCCAAAAGAGCCCCTCAGCAATGATATTCTTGTCAAGTGTGGCACTACTGAATTCTAAGATAAAAGTAGCTAAAAGGAGCCCTGGCCGGTTTGGCTCAGCCGTTAGAGTGTCGGCCCGCGGACCAGAGAGTCCCGGATTCGGTTACCGCTAAGGGCATGTACCTTGGTTGCAGTTTGTCCCCGACCCCAAGGTTGGGGTTGTGTGGGTGGCAGCCACGCAATGTGTCTCTCTCACATCGATGTTTCTCTCTCTTCCCCTCTCTCTCCCTCCCTCCCACTCTAGCTCTATCTGATGATAAATGCAAAAATGTCCTCCCTCGGGTGAGGATTAAAAACAAACAAACAAACAAACAAAAAAGTAGCTAAAAGGTCAAATGCTAATAAACTTCAGGATTACATTTCTTATAATTTATGGGGTGGGGGAAGAAGCTACTCGGTTTTGCTTATAATAATATTGTTTAACCTCATTAAAAAGCACAGCCAGGTGATATGTTCTATATAACAGACTTCTATTTCCCCTTCCTTCCCCTTAAATTGTACAGTTCAGTTACTTCTGGAGAGTGTTTATTGTAAGACATTCGTTTCTAAGATGCTGGGTCCCGTTTAAACTTCATAGTCAAGGAAATTGATTTTTCCCAGGCCACTTTTGTATTCAACGCTAAATCCTCTAATTAGAGAAGGCAGGCAGGGGTGCTGGTTCAGCAGACTCCTCAGGTCCTGCCCTGTACCAAAAAGGACGTTTACTTTGCACGAGGCAGAACTGACAGCAGAACTAGAAGGTGCCCTAAGTGTCGAGCGCGGAGTGCATGTAGCTTCTAGATACACTCTAGGCCCTGTGTAATGGGAGCTTTGAGTCTGACTTGAAGGAGATATGAATCGCTCTCTCTGAGCCCTTCTCATTTCCAAACACATTTAAAAAAGAAACATAAGTGAATTTCCTTTTTTTTTAAATTTTACCTTCCATTTTCATCAAACTTGATCTTTTTCAAACACTACAAAACAGCATATATAGATATAGATATATAGAAATTGAATTAGGAATGTATAGTTCCTAATTCACTACTAGCTATTACTGGTAATGATTAGAAGTGCCAAAGTTTTCATGAGAAAACCTGTTTGCACAAGATTTCATGCCCAATCCTGTGAATTCAGAGTCCTCAAACCTAGCTTGAACAAACATCCTGGTTTATAGGTGACTATCCAATCAAATGCTAAGTATCTCCAGGCTCAAGCTTCCATATCCCAGGAATGTAAACTACTACAATCTAAGCAAAACACAAATTAAGATAACTCATCCCAAACACAAAAGAGCTAAAGGAGTTCATTACTACAAAACCACTATTACAGGATATGTTAAAGGGACTCCTTTAAGAAGAAAATAAAAATTTTTAAATATGGATAATACTAACATGGCAAAAATTGCATACCTATCAATAATTACTTTAAATGTAAATGTATTAAACTCTCCAATCAAAAGAAATAGACTGAATGGAGAAGAAAACAAGCCTCATACATATATGCTGCCTACAAGAGACTCACTTCAGATCAAAAGACACACACAGGTCCTTTGATCGTTTTTTAATTCGACTGTTTACCTTTCTTTTGTTAGATTGGATGAGTGCTTTATATATTTTTAACCCCTTATCAGTGGTATCAGTGGCAAATATGTTCTCCCACACAGTGGGATACCCTTTCAGTTTATTGGTTTCTTTTGCTGCACAGAAGCTTTTTATTTTGATGTAATTCCATTTGTTTATTTTTTCCATTGTTTCTCTTACCCTAAGCAATGTATCAGTGAAAATTCTGCTACATGAGATGTCTGAGATTTTGCTGCCTATGGTTTCTTTTAGGATTTTTATGGTTTCACGACTTACATTGAACTCTTTTATCCATTTTGAATGTATCCTTGTGTATAGTGTAAGTTGGTGGTGTAGTAGTTTCATTTGTTTGCATGTACCTTTCCAATTTTCCCAACACCATTTATTAAAGAGGCTGTCTTTACTCTATTGTATGCTCTTGCCTCCTTTGTCAAATACTAATTGAGCATAAATAGACACTTCTTCAAAGAGGACATACAGACGGCCAAGAAACACATGAAAAATGCTCAACGTCACTAATCATCAGAGAAATGCAAATTAAAATGACAATGAGGTATCACTTCACACCTGCCAGAACGGCTACCCTCAACAAATCAATAAACAACAAGTGCTGGTGAGGATGTGGAGAAAAAGGGACTCTAGTACACTGCTGGTGGGAATGCAGACTGGTGCAGCCACTATGGAAAACAGTATGGAGTTTCCTTTAAAAATTAAAAATGGAACTGCCATTTGACCCAGTGATCCTACTTCCAGGAATATATCCTAAGACTCTTGAAACACCAATCAGAAAGAATATATGTACCCCTATGTTCCTAGCAGCACTATTTACGATTGCTAAGATCTGGACAGAGCCCAAGTGCTCATCAGTAGATGAGTGGATAAAAAAGCTGTGGTACATTACACAATGGAATGCTATGCAGTTGTAAGAAAGAAGGATCTCTTACCCTTTGAGACAGCGTAATACCTGGAGAGTATTATGCTAAGCAAAATGAGTCAGTCAGAGAAAGACAAATACACATGATCTCACTTATATGTGGAATCTAATGAACAAAATAAACTGATGAACAAAATAGATCCAGAGACATGGGAGCATAGAGCAGACTAAAGAATCTCAGAGGGAAGGGGGTGGGTAGGAAGAGACTAACCAAATAACTTATATCACATATGCATAACCCATGGACACAGACAACAGTGCGGTGAAGGCCAGGGGTGCTGGTGCCAGGAGTGGGGTGAAGCGGTAAAGGTGGGATATCTGTAATACTTTCAACAATAAAAACAAAATTTAAAAAGAAGACACACACAGATTGAAAGTAAAAGAATGAAAAAAGATTATTTCATGCAAATGGAAATTTTTTAAAAAGATGGGGTAGCAATACTTATATCAGGCAAAATAGACTTTAAAATAACGGCTATAACAGACAAAAGAAGGATATTTCATATACAATAGCCAAGATCTGGAAACAATCTAAGTGTCCATCGATAAATGATTGGGGGAAAAAATGTGATACATATATACAATGAAATATTACTCGGCCATGAAAAGGAATAAAATCTTAGCATTTCAACAACACAGATTGGGCCTAGATGTTATTATGCTAAGTAAAATAAGTCAGAAAGACAAATATCATATGATTTCACATATAAGTGGAATCTAAATAACAAAATAAGCAAACAGTCAAAACAGAAACAAACTTATAGATACAGAGAACGAACTGATGGTTGCCAGAGGGGAGAGGGGTTGGGAGGCTGGGTGGAAAGGTGAAGGGATTGAGAAGTACAAATTGGCAGTTACAAAGTAGTAACTGGGATGTAAAGCGCAGCACAGGGGATAAGTATTGTAATAACTACACATGCTGCCAAGTGGGTACTAGACTTATCGGAGGATCACTCTGTAAGTTATATACATTTATAACCACTATGCTATACATTTAAAACTAATATAATATTAAATGTCAACTGTAATTGAAAAATAAAAGATAAAGGAAATTTTAAAAAATAGATAACTCATATATTGCAAGGGCTTGCCATAAAAATGTTTGGTGCCACAACATATAATTCCTAGCTCCATGCATGAATGAGGTAAAGGAAAGTATGTTTCAACTATGATTGTTTTATATCAGACTGGTTTTGAGCTCTTTTATTTTTGTTTACCATTTTTTAAAATATAAAAAGAAAAAATATTTCTGTCCTCTGCAAAATTAATTACAAAATATCTCAATCTAATAAGAAGCAACCAGCTTAAATAAACTACTGTAGCAAAGAAGAAACTAACAGGATTGGGGGAGAAATGCAAATAACTAGGCCAGCCAGTGTGGCTCAGTGGATTGAGCGCCCTCCCATGGATTGAGAGGTCTCCGTTCGATTCCCGTCAGGGCACATGCCTGGGTTGCGGGCTCGCGAGGCGGGGGTGGGGGGGGGGGGGTGCGGGAGGCAGCCAATCCCCCCAACTGGGGTTGTGCAGGAGGCAGCCGATCAGTGTTTCTCTCTCACGTCTATGTTTTTCTATCTCTTTCTCCCTTCCTCTCTCTCTAAAAAAATAACAATTAAAAAAAAATAACTATAAGCTGCTCTCTTGTTCTTGGGCAAAAATAACCTAATAAATCTATTACATCATACTCTTTATGAAGGATGCTACTGTATTAATTATTAAGACAGGCATAATCATAGAGACACCACAGTGAGAAGCGAGTTAATCAGAGGGAAAGTGAAGGTTCTCCTGTGCAGCCGCAGAGCACATTGGTTTGCACTCTGCGAGGGCTGCAGCTGCTCCTGCAGTAACGGGGGAGGCTGTGACCCCGCAGAGCTGTTCCCCGTGGACGGAGCTCTCACAGACACCGGCACAGCAGCAGGCACCCTGTGGGTCCTCAGTAAATATTAATTTGCGACATCAGTTCCAATTGTGATTGCGGTGCTTGGAAAATGCTAAAAACAACTGTGAAAAAAAGCATTTATTGTATATGAAAAAAATAGCATGCCAGACAAATATGTGCCGTTGGCAATCATGAAAAGGCATATCATACGAAGAAAATGTTGAAATCTGACCCCCTAGAAGCCAATGCAGTAAAGCACTGTAAAAGAAATGAGCACTGACAACAGTATAGGATCATAAGACACCGCACTGTGAATCAATAATACCTACTATAATTAGAATTCAATAAAAGGAACGTCTGATTTAGACTCAAGGATTTTGATGCCTTCAGTTCCAGAGTCAGAGAGATTTAGGGAACAAAGAAGAGAATTGAATTGGACAATTTATCTGGGTGGGGCTTAAAACATGCCAACAGAAATCCACAGGAAAAAAAAAAGTTTTTCCAAGCATGCAACAGAGGGGAGTAGGCCTAATGAAGGGGGACAGCGGGGATGTGAGGAGGCAGCAGCCATCACAGGCCTCTTCCTCCATCCTGCCGTAAAACGGAGCAGCAGAACAAAGAACTAAATGCGTGTGTGCCAGAGCAACGGTCAAGTCACACGGGAGGTGTGATGACCCAATCTGGTCACTGTATTCTACATGAAACTGCAAATCTGGAGTTGATCCAGAAAAGTATAACCAGAGGAACAAGAGTCTGAACACATATCACATAAAAAACGACCCTAGGCCTCAAAAAGTGGTGGGAAGAAACTGTCTTCGAAGATGTGAAATTTGTCATAGTTAAGAAACACTACATGTGTGCTGTGTAGCTTCAGAAGGCAGGGGCAGACCCGAGGGCGGAGGCATGGAAAGGCAGACTGGGTTTTATCAGGAATGCCTCTGGAGGCTGGACGTTCCTGTTCCAAAAGCATGCAAGCAGCCCGCCGATGACCACTTTGCAGAAATGAGGAGGCAACGCTGGCACAGGTGGTACTCAAAATTGTAACACTAAAATTCAATGATTAAGGCCCAATTATCAAAATGTCTTGACTCTAATAGGGTCTTCTTGTATATTCCCCCCAAATCATTATAATACAAGGTTCTCAGGCTTAAAAAGATGGTTTTATAATTTATATTAAGGTACCAAAAAAATTTAAAAAGAAAAACAATTAGTAAATCATTTGTATAAGTTAGGCAATCTGGAAATGGAGTGGGAGACCATTTTGTGTTAATGGATAGATTTCGATCCTGGTGACTTTTTCATGATGGACAAATGAGCTGAAAGTGCTTAGGACCAACAAGGTACCACCATCAAATTACTACTTCTATCCACAGACTGCCTCTGTGCCAACATTAACGCTCTCGCAAAATGATCGGGCTAGTCAGTGCTCCCAACCTTATTTTTCTTAGGGCTCAACTTAAGTTGACTACTTTTTTTTTTTTTTTTTTGGTCAAATGTCCATAAGAATTAAAGTAGTTGTAATCTTTGTTAAATGTTTACTAGAGTATGTTGTATTTATAACTAAATATCCCTTTGTCATTGTTAAGAAAATAAATATGGAAAAGAACTTTGAATTAAAAACAAGTGACTTGGCTTTAAAAACTACTTTCCTTGGTACAAAATAACACAAGAATTTGAAAATCTGTTTCTCCATCACCGACAGCAGTCATTTTCTGAATGAGTTTCAATGGTATGATGTGGTCTGATGTTTCTGCAATAACCGGCCAAATGTCACCCAGCATTAGTAACACTAGACACAGAATGCATACCTATTATTTCTTACTTATTTCTTGATACATTACTTGTTTTTGTTTGCTAGTTTTTACCATTCACTAAAAATGTTTCTGAGAGAAAAAGGAAACAGAATGGAGATGTCAACTGATTTTTATAAAGAGTTGCTTATAAACTAAACACATCCAGCTTTAACAGAATTGTCACAGGCCAAGATGTCAAACAAAAATCATTTTTCCAAAAATATACACCAACTGTGGAATTCTAGACTTTCTTGTGTTTCATCCATGCACATGGATGAAAACCAAATGCATCACCTAACTAAAATGCTCATTATGTTTTCAATGAAGTTTCTGAGGCCTTATATTTTTATCTCATCCATAAAACCAGCCCTCAAAGACCACTGTCAGCTTACTTAAGTCAAAGAAGGCACTGAAGCGTGACCCCACAGGAACTAATAAGCATGAATGGGGCAAAAGGACCAAAATGAGGCATTCTTATTTGAAAACCCAAAAATCTAACTTATTCAACAAATATATAAAGTTCTGACTATGTGCTAGGCCCATGAATTAACTTGTCTTTGTATCCCTACAATCTAGGATTGTGTCAAGCACAGTTACAATAATTTTTTTCAATATTGAATGAACTTGCTAATTATACAATAAAGAATACTGTTTTGTTTTTTTTTAAAAATACAGACATCAAAGAACATTCTGCTCAAATGTTATCTAAACAAAGCCTAGGTCTCATAGCTGTTGATGTCACCTGGAATCTACTGGTTTTATTTATTTAAATGACTATTACACAACCAGGAGGTATATTTACAAAGAATCTCACCATTACACATCAATTCACGTGAGGGTTAGAAGTGTTACTTATTCTAAAAAGAGGAAAAAGATAAAATAAAGGAGTTCCTTAAAAAAGGCATTTTCCCAATTACATACATCAGCTGGCCACACTGAATTTGACATATTAAAATACCAATTCTTTTGCCTAATTCAGAGGGCTCTATAGCTTTATAAATTCTACACATTACAATTCTGCTCGTTCTTTATGCTTCTGCTTTCGTTTGCCCCCAGATATGCAGTGATGGCATTCTTGTTGCATGCATGTGGTCACTTGTTGCTATGGGACTCTAGAAGAACATTTTATGTTTAATGCCCTGAGCCATCTGCCACGGATGATCACAGATTATTCTGTGATGCTCCTACAGGAAGTTTTGAAATGAAAGACTATGACTAAAGACTTGAGGCTGGGCCTGGCCGGTGTGGCTCAGTGACTGAGTGTCGACCCATGCACCAAGAGGTCGCCAGTTCGATTCCCAGTCAGGGCACATGCCCAGGTTGTGGGCCCGATCCCCAGTGGGGGGCATGCAGGAGGCAGCTGATCGATGTTCTCTCTTATTGATGTTTCTATGTCTCTCTCCCTCTCCCTTCCTCTCTCTCTAAAATCAATAAAGGAAAAAAAAAAAAAAAAAAGACTTGAGGCTGATTGCAGACCAGTAACTGTGTGGGACAGTAACTGTGTGGGACAGCAGACTGATGCACCCCTCTAACAAGAATGGGGACGCCATGGAATACTGGAATTCCACCACATTGACTGAGCACTGAGACTCTCTGAAAGTGACTGACATACAAATTAATGTCCTCACAGCCAGGCTAGCAAAAGGCGAACTCTTTCATTAAGTGTTCATACTGATGGATTGCAAGTGGCTTCATGGGTAACTGACTCTGGTCTAGGAAAAAGTAATGAGGAACTGAACTAGGGAAACAGAAGTACAAGCGTAAAGGAGAGAGATTATAGCTGGATAGTCAAGGGGACTGTGATGAGGTTAATTTGATGTAAAAACAAAACAAAACAAAACAAATAGGCAAATGCAATGGATACCATATTTTGTCAGAACAGATTCATTTTCTACACCTTTCCACCATGCACTCTGCATTGGGAGGGTGACCTGTGTGGTCTACAATGAGCTCCCTTGCTCTCTGGATTCCAGCTGAGTTTAGTCCACGGCAGCCTGAACAGGCCATCAGAGGGAAGAGAAATCAGAGTATTGATTCCCTTCGCTGTATCCCAGCAAGATTGCCTCGGGCTGGCTAAATCTCTCTATCCAATGTCACAGTGCCTCTCAAGACAGCTCTCTCTACCTTCTCTCTTTTTCCAGGTCCCAGCAACCACTCTCTTTTCACATCCTTTGGGCCAGGGATAGTAACAACCCCACTGCTATTAGCACTGGACACAACACTCTCCGTGCGGTTCCCCCAACCTTAACCTCACCTTTGTGAATAATGCCTTTATTAAACCCCTCAAAGATCATAACTTGAAGGTATCATTTGCTTCCTGCTGGGACTCTGACTGATCCACCAAATATGATTTTAAGATTTTGACCTTGGGTGGCTGTGAGGATAGGTGATATTATTAGCTCAGATAAGGAATACAGGAAGATGAGCATGTTCAAATGTGTGAAGAAACACCACACGTGAACTCTTCGACGTGACAGCTGTGGATCATCGCACAGAGAGGTTGGTAGCAGCGACAGAAGTGAATCTGGCATACAAATGTAGACAATAATTAAGTTTTGGAAGTTTGTGAGCCCTGATCATTACTATAAGCACTAGTTGAATATACAGAATTTATTTAATTTAGGAGATGGAGTCAGAAAACTCCCTTAAAAATTATGGAATACTAGAGGTTTAAAGGTTGTTAACTGCCATCTAGCTAAGCTCTCCCTTAATGGGTAACCAAAGTCCACAGTTAGCTATCAAAGGGCACATGTTCGTCAATGGCAGTGCTGGCACTAGAATCTGTAGCTTCTGGGTTCCTACATCTGTGCTCTTTTCATAAAACGCAGCATTTATCGCTACGTGACGAGTTTCCATTAGTTAACAAGTACTGAGTACCTAGTCCACATCCAACCTTTTGCTAATTGATATGTGAGGAGTAAAACAGAAATATAGCTTGCCGGTGTGACTCAGTGGGCTGAGTGCCATCCCATGGACTGAGAGGTCCCAGTTCAATTCCCAGTCAGGGCACATGCCCGGGTTGTAGGCTTGATCCCCAGTAGGGGGCGTGCAGGAGGCAGCTCATGGATGTTTCTCTCTCACATCGATGTTTCTATCTCTCACTCTCAAAAAAATCAATAAAAACATATTTTTAAAAAACAGAAGTATAACAGTTTTCCAGCAGTTTACAGCCTTAATTGACTACAACTCATACGAATGTTTTGAATTGAGAGTACAAAAGAGAAATGGCTGTACAAGCTAATGGAGAATGGGATATTTTGTAAGACAAGGGCACTGTCACTTGGTATGAACATTTTCAGATTTTAGAGGTTTCATGTGGTGTGAGTGAGGAAGTGCTAATAGGCTTAACTATTTTTCCAACAATCAAGGACTATCTAATTTATCATGTTTAAGCATATAAGTTTTAATTGTAAAATATAATATGTAAGTGTAAGAATCTATAAATCTATCTGCTCCTACCTGTAGAGACCATCCTTCTATATGACAGCTTAAATGAAAACATATTTTGGCAAATGAGCAAGAAAAAAAATGTTCTTATTATTCATGTATGTATGTGTGAATTTATGTGTGCATTGTTAGTATTTAGCTGTACATGTGAAGTAAGCAAGGGAGAGGAACAGCCCACACACACATTGCCCCTTAGAGATCACATGAGTTTTCTTCTTCCTGTTTAGTGTATGATTTGGTATATACAGTTCTCAACTATGCTGAGAACCTTCTTAACAGAATTGTAACTACAATGCTACCATTATTCTCTTTTCATATATGCATGACTTCCTCAAGAGCGTTTATCAATGGCTGGACTCTCATTAGGGCAAAATTCCTTTAAGTCTGAAAAGCTATTTTTGATTTGGAAATTATTGCTGGAAGGAAAAGGTGATGTCTACATAGACAGTTAAAATGATCTCTATTCATTTTAAGGCTGAAATTAGTTTATTTTGCTAAAAGTGCTTCAAACATTTTTCACTTTTCTATCTGCTAAGTCTAAATATCAGACTTTGGAAAGTGGGTGATGAGTCCCAAGATGTCCAATTAATTAACAATTAAGAAAGAAAAACACCTCAATAGAGAAGAAATCATCCTAAAAGACCTTTCCTCAGGAACATGTTCTACAGGAAACTTACACCATTGAAGAGGTGGATCAAGTAAGCTTATGTCCCCATGTGTGAACGTGTTACGAGCTCCAGCATCTGCTGGGATAGGCAGTTAAACTGAATATGTGAAGTAGCCAAGTCCCGGCCAACACAGAGTTGTGGGCACAATAACTACCTGCAAAGTACAGATTCCCTAAGGCCTCAAGTGTGAGTATGCGTGTGTACAAACAAAAAATGGCTGGGGGCTGAATTCTGCCTGTGGACCACCAGTTTGTGATGTCGATTTTAGGCAGACTAAGTTGAACACTTCTTTCTACGTTTCACTTTGTGGAAATGTTTCATTCCTTAGGCCAGCTAATTCAAATCTTTCATTATTGCTATGGTCTGAATGCGTGTCCCCCCAAAATCCTTATGTGAACATCCTAATCCCCAAAGAAGATGGTAGTAGGAGGTAGAGCCTCAGAAGGGTGATTAGGTCATAAGGGTGAGACTTTACGAATGAGATTAGTGTTTTTACAAAAGAAACCCCAAAGAGATTCCTAGCCCTCTGCCACATGAAGACACTGAAAAAAGGTGATGACAGGGAACCAGGAAGAGGGCCCTCCCCAACCAGGATGGCTCCTGATCTTGGAAGCCCCAGCCTCCAGGCTGTGAGAAATAGACTTGTGTTGTTTAGAAGCCACCCAGTCTGCAGCATTCTGTTACAGCAGTTCAAACAGAGAAGACAATGATCAACCCTTCCCTTTATTTTCAATTTTATAAGAATCAGAGAGTCAAAAAATTTCCTAGGTGAAAATAATATATTAATTTTAAGTTTCATTTACTAGGTATTGAAAAAAGGAACTTTATCAGCTGCATCTCGTGTCTTTTAAAGTTATCCCACTCCTTGTACACAAAATATAAGAGGAAAGATTTCATGAAATTCCAGTATAGAGCAGTTCACTGGTGAAAATTAGGTATTATCAAGATTACCTGAGAATTACTGACATCCTAAACACTGAGAATTGAATCATGAAACAAAGGATTATCTTAGTTTTATTCTTCAGGTAAAACACACACACACACACACACAACACAAAATGCCATTAACTAAATGTTGATCTTATCTTGTACTGTCTCAAAGAATCACAATTGTGACTTTATGTTCACTCAAGCACATTAATGAGAGACAGGATGTCTGCACACTCAGCTCAATGATCTGTTTTTCCATACTACGACTTTCATTATTACGGGATGGAAAGTTTGGCTAAGATAACACTAATATCTTATACCAATACTTGTGTTAACAACACAGTTTAAGTTTACTCCCACAGCCCATAATTTAACTACTAAATTACTCAAATGGACAGCTGGTGAGCAGAAAATTCTATGTCAAAATTCCTGATTAATATGAAATGAGTTTTTGCCTACACACTCAAACACTATGGATGTAAAAGGTATTTTCTTAATTTGTGAAAGAATGTTTACATAGAATATGCTCCACTTTTTCATTTTAGTACAGTTAGAATTATGATAGTCAGAATTTATGACAGAATTATGTGAGCAAGATCCTTGGAAGGTTTTTCAAAGCTGGACTATAATTATTTTTAAAATATGTATGCATATGGACAAAGACTGGAAAGCAAATTTTTAAATACACAAAATTATATTGGAAAGGTTGAATTACAGGTGCCCTTTTCCTTACATAAAATTGCATTCTTGTTGATACAGTGTAAATTAAATGAAAATTATTTAAAGCTCAGGTACTTACCATGGTTGGAAAATAACGACTGGTTTTGAATTTTTTCAGAGCCATCGAAGTGGTGTAGGTGCCCAAGAAGAGGATGAAAGACATAAGTGTGATATCAGGAACAAAATCGCAGTTGCTCCCCACGAGCTTTCCTCCATACTTCAAACACTCCTTCTTCGACAGAACTTCCCAGTCAAAGGTAGCATTATGGTACTGAAGAAGAAAAACATTAACATTTTTCTAGAGCACACTGACACATCAAAAGTAGCTTTTGATACTGGATGGGCTATGTAGGGATTATGCTAAAAGTTTCTGGAAAACAGTCTGAAGGTAACCATTGCAGGATGAAACTGGATGAGATGTTAATAGAATAACAGGTAAGGGGACCCAGGAGGCTAGCAATGATTGAAAATACAGTGAGAATGATGCAGTCTGTTACCTAGTTTGAGCTACAACCTGACCACCACTCATCGGTTCAACAGAAACAAACCACCAAGTCCTTCTTTCCTATCAATCTTCCTGAGAGTAAACTGAGTAATATCCTAAGTCTGAAAATGTGAGACTCTCTGAAACACTTTGTTGTTCAAAAGTACTTACTTTTGTAGTAAGCAGCTCTTTATGCTTCAAGCTAATGACCCATGGTTAATGCTCCAAAAGTTGTATTAGGTTAACTACTCATTTACCCAGCATTTTCACAAACAAGCTGTTTCTTTCCTAAATAACTAGAGTTGGTGACTTAGGGAATTAAACTACAGAATGTTGAAGGATCCTGCTGTGATCAGCGCACATCTGCCTCCTTCTCGAGAGAACTGCCTCCAGCCTCAAAAAAGCCACCTCACCGGGAATGCTATGCCCTCCGGCATAACTGACCACACTAATGGGGTGCCACTGGCTGAATATTTGGGCTCCCCTAAAACTCATGTTTTAACATATTTCCCTTTGTGATGGTATTTAGAGGTGAAACCTTTGGAAGATGATTAGGTCATGGAGGTAGAGCCTTCATGAATGGGACTAGTGTTCTTATGAAAGGGACCCCAGTGAGCTCCCTCGCCCCTTCCATCATATAAGTACACAGTGAAAAGAAGTCTGTCTATGAACTTGGAAGCAGGTCCTCACTCGATACTGAATCTGCTGATACCATGATATTGAACCTCCTCTGGGGTCCAGGCTAATGGGTATATTTTATGCTAACAGAAGAGTTGAAAATAACTTGCAAATAAATGTGGAAAGGTACATTTCTCCTGTTCTTTGGAAGCAAGAGTTCTACCTCAAACAAAACACACCATCAATACCCTTTACTAGTCAATAAATTCTTTTTTTTTTTTTAAATTTTTTTTTGTTTCTTTATTGATTTTAGAGAGAGAGGAAGGGAGAGGGAGAGAGAGCTAGAAACATCAATGAGAGAGAACATCGACTGGCCACCTCCTGCATGCCTCCCACTAGGGATCGGGCCCACAACCTGGGCATGTGCCCTGACCAGGAATCGAACCAGTGACCTCTTGGTACATGGGTCAATGCTCAACCACTAAGCCACACTGGCTGGGCTCAATAAATTCTCTTGATATGTTGATATGAGTGATCTAGTCATAATAGATCATACCTATAAAAGAAGACTTTCTGACCAGGAAGAGTTCTATATTTTCATAGAGTTCAACATGTAAAGTGTTCGCACTTTTTTTTACAACAAAAAAATAAACTCTAAATCATACCCTGAAATATATTTTCTATATTAGCTTCAACCTGTAAACATCTGAATTGCATAATTACTCTTATCAAACTTTGCTTCTGAGAGGTAATTAATCAGGTCTCATTTTGTTTTTCAAATTTCTGCATATGGATGTTTTTAGCAGAATACATTTAAAGTTTAGAGGTCATAATAGATAACAGATTTCTTTGTTTTAAAATCAGCAAAAATTTACCATAATTTCATCTTAGCTCTTTGACATCAGCAGAATGCTTTTTTTAAAAAAAATTCTCACCCAAGTCTATGTTTTTATTGATTTTGATTTTAGAGAGAGAAGAAGGGAGAGAGGGAGAGAGAGAGAAACATCAATTGGTTGCCTCTAGTACGTGCCCCAATGGGGGATCAAACCTGCAACCCAGGTATGTGCCCTGACAGAGAATCAAACCCATGACATTTTGGTGTATGGGACAACACTTCAACCAACTAAGCCACCCAGCCAGGGCCAGAATGCTTTTTTATAACTAGAATTCCCAGAGAGGTAAGCGGCATTAAAACAATTCCAACAGGAAATTGTATTGCTTTTTTTTTTTTTTTCTTCATTGATTTTAGAGAAAGAGGAAGGGAGAGAGAGAGACAGAAACAATGATGAGAGAGAACATCGACTGCCTGCCTCCTGCATGCCCCCCACTGGGGATCGAGCCCACAACCTGGGCATGTGCCCTGACCAGGAGTCAAACCAATGACCTCTTGGTGCATGGGTCGATGCTCAGCCACTGAGCCACACCGGCTGGGCCTTTCTTTTCTTACAGAGATTCAGTTGAAGTGAAAGCTATACAGCTGTACATGAAATGATAAAGATGTGTTCTTGCTTACATAGAATGCTTCATTCACTTACCAAGAAGTCCTTTATTCAAAACTCACTGAGTGCTCACCATGTAGAGGAACTGACAGCGAGTGAACCAGTGGGTCAAAGCAGATCATCCATGGAAATGGGTAGTGAGGAAAAACATGTAAAGGAAATGGGATCAAATCCCTGGGGGTTTTAACTGAGGTCAATCTCACAGAAAAATATTTTAGTCTATTTTTCTGGATCTCATTTTTTAGAGACACTGTTTATATTGAGATCTGTTTCTAACTCTTAAATGCAGAATGTATACTAAAAGATTGATTTCAAAATTTAAAATACTGTAGCATCCTCTCCAAATACAAAAGTGGGGGATATATGCGAGAGGATGGGCAACATGTTGACAGTCTTTGAAGCTAGGTGACATGTATGTGGGGTTCACGTACTATTCCCTCTACTTTGGCGCATATTTTACATTTTCCATGCTATTTTAAAAGGTAGGACATGTAATCTCCAAGGAGATTTAAGGACAGAATGGTTTTTGCACTTGACTTTCCCAATGAGAAAAAACAGAAGGATGCTACACACAAGAAGATAAATATGACATTCCATTTCCTATTGAAATGAATGTTAACTCCTAGAACTGCCCTGAAGGTTTATGAAATCAAAGCACTTTTGCTTTCCTGTCTGACTGACAAGCAGAATATATGAGACTATAATACTTCTTAGTCCCATGATTAATAGCATTTCCATGTAGACATGATAGGCTTCACTGGGTAATACAATAAGCAAAAAAAAAAAAATTAAAATAAAAAATTCTACACTGCTCTCTTTGAGTATAGACTGGTAAGATATGTGCCTTTTAAATATATATAAATGAGAGTAATGCTACAAATAAAAGTCTCAAGGTTAAATAGTACCTGTATTCCTTTAGGACTTTCCCTGCAGTGGGTGAGTCACACTTGCAGTAACCTGCCGTCTTACTTTATGAGGGACAGGATGCATCAGAGCCGCGGCTGTCTGTATGATATGTACTATTGTAAAATATCAAAACTAATCAGTTAAGATATAGAAAGTTGAAGGAGACGGTCACTGCTAGATAAGCTATAAAATAGTTTTTAAAAATCCACCAGAGATGAGGATGGCAAAGAAACCTAAATAAATTCCAAAAAAGTTACAAGACCTCCATAGGCTCTTTCGCCCCTGGCAGAGAAGCAGGTGGAAGATAAATCAACTGTAGATGGAGGTAGAGAGAAATAAGCCACATCTCTAATAAATTTTTAATAGCTGTGTGTAGTGAGGATCACAATTCTGAGGAGCCCCAAGCGCAGATGGAGCCTGCAGTGTATAAAGGTTGGAGGTTAGATACGATTGCTGCAAGAAATCCCCACGTAGACACAGTCTGCACCAAATGCAAGAAAGCCACTTTCCCAAGATGGGAGGCAGGGCCGGAGAGCTGAGAGAAAACCCTGGAGGCATTCAGGCACTTCTGACTGAAGAGGGCTAAGGCATCTGACCTCTGAAGTTGGGGGGGCAGAGAGATTGGGAAAAGGAGGACCTCTCAAAGGCTCAGAAAGCTGTGGCGTAGAACAAGATCTGGAGCATTCCATGGGCCATTCCGGGATAAAGGGATGTTCTTCATCCTGTTTTGAGTGGTGGTTACGTGAGTGTATAAAATTGTCAAAATGCACTGCAATTAACATGCAAGAACTGTACATTTTACAACATGCCTCCATTTAATTAAAAAAAAAAATCTAACATGAAAAACAAATACTAACGGATCCATTCAATGAGCTCCTCAGAAGAGACTGACGTTAGATTTTGAAGTCTGGTCTCCCCCTTTGAGAGCTGCTAAGCGGAAGCCAACAGGTCGTAATACCTATTGTTTAGACACACAGTGTGGACAGACGGTGGCCTTTTAAAGAATTTTGTTTACAAGTTGAAGGAATATGCCAAAGGAGAAATCTGTGGGCAAACTGATGAAGGTGAGAAGAATTAAAGACACAATGATTCCAACAATAAAAGAAAATAATGGAAAACCTGTCCTTTTATCCTAAGGGTTGGTTATTCTAGAGTTCTAATCTTACCTAACTGTTCTAATGCCCCAATTTCCCTGCTCTCTCTCCCTGAAAAAACCCCCTGATCACTAGGAAGAAGACAGCTGGTCTTCACGCTAATGAAGCTGAAGGGAAAGGCCTTCCTTCCTCTGACAGGATATTCTCAGGGCCTCGGAGAGGGAGCCTGGTCACTTACACAGCACCTTCCAGGATCTAATTATGGCTGAAATGAAAAGAAGGAAATTAAGTGCTGATGACTGGATGTCCCAGGAATGGTCAGGGAGCGGAGCTAGTGTGGCTGGGCAGACAGAGGCCTCAGCAGCCTGTCAGAAGCAAGGCCTTCCAACTTCTTCTCTCCATCAATCTGAGTTATAGAGGCAGCATGGCCTCCTGGAGTGATAATAATATCTAAACAGAATAATAACAGTACCTACCATTGACTGAGAGATATGTGCCAGCCACTGTGCCAAGTCCTGCCTATTTATTAATTTGACCCTTATATAGGGTGGAGCAAAAGTAGGTTTACAGTTGTTTGTGTGGAAAATAATACAATAATTAATAAATAATGATACAGGAATAACCTCTGTGTTTTGCATATTCGCAACTATAAAACTACTTTTGCCTCACCCTGTAGACTCTCGGACGTAAATACTGTTACCATCACCATTTTACAGGTGGGAACTGAGAAGGTTCCACAGCCTGGTAAGTAGTGGAGCCATGCATTTGAAACTAGGCAGTCTGACACCAGATCTCAGCACGTGTAAGTCTTCTACATGAAACGCTATTATGATTCCCCAAAGAATGGAAATAGGCAAATGTTGGAGTTGGAAAGCTCTAAGTTCAAATTCTGGTTTTACCATAGACAAGTGATATGGTCTTTGGAAGGTCAGTTAACCTTTCTAAGCCTCTGTGTCATCTATAAAATACAGGTAACATAATAATTCACAAAGTCACTGTGAAGATTACAGACGATGTAAGAGCCCTTAGTAGGTGCTCAATAAATGGCAGTTACTGCTGATAATAAATCATATTACTCATTTCTAGATTATCTACCTATATACTGTCTGTGTGTATATGTGTGTGTGTCTATGCAAAATATATATAAAGGAATTGATATGGATAGACAAGGAGAAATGAAAAACAGAATAAAAGTTATCTTTCATAATTACATACACACATGTGCATATGTTTCCTAAGTTTCTTCTCTGAACATAGCAACTTAACATCTTAATTATGGTGTGCAATTGATACCCACCTGAGGGGCTGCTGCCCTGGAGCAGAGAGCGTTCATAGGAACGGAAAGGGTAAACATTTCCATTTGAAACACTGAAACTTCATGGTGTACTACCAGTATCAAAAGTCTTGGAACAACCCAGACTTCACTTCGAATCTTTGTTCTACTAATTTATGGCTATGTGACCTGCAGCAAGAAAGGTTTTCTTACCTTCTGGAACTTCGGTTTCTCTCCTTTCTCAAATGCAGATAAGCATGCCTGGTAGTTTGTGTTATTGCTTATAATACATAATAAGTTTTATAATGATTATAAGACGTGAAACACCTTATCTCTCGTAGATGCTCTATAAATGGCAGTTAGATTATAATCATCATTGTGCCTTTATGTCCTCTATCATAGTCACACCAGAAGTCAGCGACAACTTCCATTTGTTTTCCATGAATCTTACAGTGTCATCTGACTATAATTACTATATACCAATTATTGGAGTCTCTCTAGGACTTGACCAAAGACAGGACTAAAAAATTCATTAATTTTAAAGCTTTCCTTGATTCGTTACAAAAAAAAAAATAAGTTAGAATCTCTTTTTAAGTCAGTGGAAGTGTTTTATTAAATTTTATTGCTTATGGTTTTAATTACATACACTTTTAAATTTTTATTGGATTTTAATTAAAATTCTTTAAAGTCTAGAAGAAAGTATTTTTCTCTGTATTTTAATCAAGTCCTTTCAGGCAGTAGGCTGGCTGGCTCAAAGACTGAAAACTGAACTCTTTTTTCAATGTGGCTTTTAAAAGGTATATACATACTGTCTTTCACACATACACGTACACACTCAAATATGGAAGAAATAAAGAGGCAAAGTTTGGGGAAAGTCAGAGAAAACTTTTTTAAGAAGTCAAGAGAGCCACAGAATATAAAAACCAGAGAGAAATAGGGTCAAGTGTGCGTTGTCCAGGAAAGACAGAAAACATCATCTCCGAAAGGGATGTTGTGTATCATATCTGTAGCAGTGTTCTGGTCTCCTGAGAGACTGGCACTCTATCAATACCAGGTATTATAGTTTCTGCCATTTAAGGGAGAGATTGATATTCTCTGGGAAGAGTCCACATCCAGTGTGGAAGGAACACAACTGGAAGTCTGAAACAGCACTTTCCTCTTTTTCTCCAGCACAAAAGTCTCCTTCCAGTGTGTGACCTCCCATGCAAAACAGCTCATTTTTAAAGCTTAGTTCAAGTCTCTTAAAGGTCCTTGGTCACTTGCCATGGGAAAGGATATCATGTGACGGGGCACAGATTTTCTCTAAGTGACAGGGGAAGTGTTCTGCTACAATCAGCCTTAGTGAGGAGAACACAGCACCATTTGGTAGTCAGAAGAATCCTTAGTCGAACTAGAAACAGAGAGGACAGACACCATGCTCTCATTTCTCCACTTCCCCCACTTTACCTTGCAAAAACACTTCAAGGTGACAATTAATTGGATAGAGCAGTTAAAGTCCTAAGCAGGTTTAAAAAGCATGTAGTAGAAGTAAATATTCACTTCAGTTAAAAAAGAAAGAAAGAAAGAAAAGGAAAACAAGCTAACTAGAGCAAAGAAAGTGTGATTTCTGTCCTCCCACTAGCACTGAGTATTAAACATGTCCAGGCTAGGGCTGCTGAATGGTAGGAGACATCACATTATGAATATAATTAGACTACACAATGTGTAAGTGGGCAAGTGCTTTGAAATATTAAGTCACTTACCGTGTCAGTAGAAGACATAGTTGGCAAACCCTCTGGAGCCAATGTGGTGTCATTAGATATCGAGAAATTAGCTGTAAGACAAAGATAACTTTGACTATAAAAAGAGAATTTAAATGACCAAAATGCATAACTGGTCATCTAAAAAAGCAGGGCTAGGCATTAAAAATATCTTCAATAACAACATAAGGGCATAATAAATTTTTCTTTATTATAACTATATTCACCTTTCACCTAGATAAAACCAAAAATTTGGACACATCTGTTGTGCTCTAATCTGAAAAGAAACATGGCAAATATTTAATGAGATGGCATTATAATTTGCTTGTTTCAGGTTTCTTATTTTGTCTGGTAGAAGAAATGGTTGTTAAGAAATGAGTAAGTTGATGGTTTCACGTAGAGTCAATCTCACAAACTGGAGTTTTACTAAGTAAGAATTAACTGATTTGGAATTTTTGGAAATTTGCACTGTATATGAGAAACTATGTCTTTGCAAAATGTGTGAAAACAAAAACTAGTACTAAGTAAAAAAAATAAAGTATACAAATATAATTGGGATGAATATTTAATCTAATTTTTCAGAGTATTTCATATAATTTGACATCATTTATAGATGTCAACTGCAGAAAAACTACATTTATTAAACCAACCCTCTTGGAACTATTTCATTTAGTATTTTAAAACCTTCTAGCCCTGGCCAGTGTGGCTCAGCAGGTAGAGCATTGGCCCACAGACCAAAGAGTCATGGGTTCAATTCCCGGTCAAGGGCATATACCTGGGTTGTGGGTTCGATCCCCTCCCTGGTTGGGGTTCTGTGGGAGGCAAGCAATTGATGTGTCTCTCTCACATCCATGTTTCTCTCTCTCTCTCCCTCCCTCCTTCCCACTCTATCTAAAAATATCAATGGAAAAATACCCTCGGGTGAGGATTAAAATAAATAAATAAATAAAATACAAGCATTCTATAGTTAAAACATTTTTCTTTAACCAATGAGCCTTTTCCTAATATGTGAAGTTTTACGCATTATAAAACATATTGTTACTCAGAATATCCCTAATTTATGGCAATACTGTTAATTAACACAATAGGTTTTTGTCTTTGAGGGTTACATAGTTCATCTGACATCAAATTGCTAATCAGCGCTTGGTCCCTGAGCACCAGGACTTCCCACGCTCCTCGCCTGTCCTATTAGTCTGCAATGGTTAGGTCTCGCCTACACAAACTTTTAAGGAGAACCAAACAGGCTTATTCGACTGTTAAAATTTAGAATATAAGAACCATCAGAGAAGAAGAGAAGGGGCATGTCTTGTTCACTGCTTTTCCTGTTTCCTCCGTAAAACAAATACACATGAAAACTGTCTGCTTGCTTTTCCCCAGAATCAGCCCAGTTTGTCACTTAACTAACCGGAACTCGAAAATATGTGTTTATTATTCAATCTGTAAAAAGAAGAAATCCTGCGATTTGCAGCAACATGGATAAACATGAAGCACATTATGTTAAATGAAATAAGCCAGACAAAGACAGATACTGCCTGGTATCACTTATAGGTAGAATCTTTAAAAAAGAAAAAAAGGAGTCTTAACTCTTAAAAACAGATCATAAAATGGTGGTGGCATTTGGTAAAAGGGTACAATCTTTCAGCTATGAGATGAATAAGGTCTAAGGATCTAACGTAAAACATGGTGACTATAATCAATAACACTGTATTGTATAATTAAAATCTGCTGACAGTACAACTTAAGTGTTCTCACCAAATAAAATAAATATGTGAGGTTATGGATGTGTTAATTAACACAATATATATGTAAATGAAATCATCATGTTGTACACTTTAAGTATATTAAAATTTTATTTGTCAATTATACTTGAATAAGGCTGAAAAAATATTTGTTTACTGTCAATAAGAGAAGCTAGGAAAGGGGCCATTTAATTTGTAGTCACAAATGAATGGGAGCAGATAAAGGCAAACAAAATGAAGGAAAGGAAATAAAAGAAGAGAAAATATTTAGCTGAGTCCTACTTTTTCTCAATTTGAGAACCCATTCTGATCTTTGAAGGCTCTGGAATCGTTAAAACGTTTAACGCGACACTAGCTGCTGCCGGGACTTCCCTGTTTCCTCCGTAAAACAAATACACATGAAAACTGTCTGCTTGCTTATACTACTGTCCGTTTCATTACAGGTCACAGAAAGAATCAAACAGGTTAAAGGATGCTTGGCCCAAACAATGAAACCAAACATGAATCCATTCCCAGAAGAAAGATGTTAGTAAATTATTATGAACAAAACCTAGATTTTTATTACCATTTTGTTCTAAAAAGCCTAAAGTACATTTCTTACATTATTCCATCTTTTCGCTTAAAAACACACACGCCCATATAACAGGTATACTTTTATACCCTTGTTATGTTGGGTGGGATCCCGCAGCATGCCACGCCAGGCTCCTTGCCCAGGATTACGGAGTCAATCCGAAGTAGAGTTGGTACCAAAACCTGTTCAGCCTTCTTTCTCTTCCTATTCAGCATTTCTAATGATCCAAAGCAAGATTATTTACGTGGCCACAAAATTCAAGGTGGGACCATAGTTGCCAATGTTAGATGATGGGACTCTTGCCTGTGAGCTGAAACGCCTGCCCTGTCTGAGGTTTGAAGGAACACAGCCTGTAAGTCACAGGCACCGTGGATGGGGTCTGGGTAACTGCTCTCCTGAGCTCGATTCTCTAATGCAATTTTAAGAGCTTCCTGTCACAAGACAGTGAAGGTCTTTCTGTAACACACTTTTCTGCATAAAAACAAGGAGTAAGGAGTGAGGGGGGGAAAGACAGTCAAGGCTCCTTTTTTTGGTGAAGTGAGTGACAGATATAAAGACCATGAGTAAACTAAAATAGGATTCCAATCTGAAGTTTTAGTAACTGCCCTTAAGTTTTGGACGCATGTCAACGCTGCTCATAAAACTCCTTTTATCTTTTCAGTTTTCCTCGGAGTCAAGCTATGAAAGCACATTGGCTCTCAAAATACCAAAAGACCAGTATCAAAAGGACAGTCAAAAATATAAATTTTTCATACTTATTTTAATAAGCAGCTACTTCAAGAGAAAGACTTCAAAATAAATATATAAGCAAGCACTTCCATAAATATATATTGGCAGAATATGGTGGAGTCCATAAATAAGATTAAAAGTTAATTTATTTAAGCTCACAGAAGAAAAAATGATTAATTCCAATTGGGAGCTTGGTCTACAAGAGCCATTGGTCACTGTTTGGATCTAGACACATACGATGCAAATATTTTGGCACAGTGGTCTGTTTATATAGAATTTGCAATATCCTTAATTAGGATTCTGGAAAGATCAAATGGAAAAGCCAAAATACACCGCGGTCTGCCTGTCCTCACTGTTTGCTTAGCACCATGGCTTAGGAAGTAAAGAAACTCTTTGCCCGAAGAGTCTGGCTCATTTAGAATTAGCCATTTGTTACGGGGACAGTCTGCATCCCATACTTGGTTTCAGGGAGTTTCCGCAGGTTGATGGTTTTATGTTACTTGGATTTTCACTTCTTGATCCTCCTTCCCACGTATCAAATTCTAGCTGACCCTCTGGAACAGGGGAATGAGCATGGTCAGTCATAGACATTTAAAAATGCGTCTGTGAGTTTTCAATCTTTGGCTGGTTTTTCCTTCTTTGTGTTTAATGAGAGATCTAGAGAAAGAACAGGCTGCAGGAGCTATGCGTGGACACACCCACGTGTCCCTGTTAGTACACCTCCTGCAGGGGGACTATCAATTACTTACGTGTGTCCTTCTTTATCCTCTAGTAACCTGGCACCGGGAACTACCCCATGACTCTCCTGCTTTACACATTAGCAGGAACTGTACCATCAGGAATACACACAAAAGCTCCCTTAAAACCACGAGGGCAAGTCTGAGCAACAACTGGCCACTGAGGCAGACCTGTCTGCTTTGATGACCACCACATCCCAACGCGGAGAAAGGGACACTAGGAGAACGGGGCTCCCATTATGGCCCCCACCTCAGGAGCAGTGTCCCCAAACTCCCTCGCCACATAGTCTTCAGGGAGTTACCTCACTCCTCTCAACTACAAGCCCCTCATTTGTGAAATCGGATGTGAAACCATCTACCTCATAAGGTTACTGCGTGGATTACATAAAACAAAGTGTCAGTACCAGGTAAGAGCTAAATAAATGGTAGCTAAGATTATTACTATTATTATTATGACCTGGAGAGAGCAGACTTCAGCCCTGGAAAGAATGTCAGCTAACTCACAGGCTTCTGTAATGACTGAATACACATATATTACAATATTATAATATATATTAAAATATAATTGATCAAAATCCCCTAGTAAAATGTCTGGCACTGGGATGGTGCTTAATAAACGTGAACCAAATCTGAATCAAACACGAACCAAATCTGAATCAAACACGAACCAAATCTGAATCTATGCCCTCCACATAGCTTGTGGGGTTACAATAATGCACACTGGCTACCCTCTCTGAATCAGAACACATTTAAGGGTTTTCTTCATGATAACAAAACTTTAATGTTTTATTCCATTCTATTTCAGCAACATCTTTAGGAAACTGAATAAGTGGAAAATAGACAGAGTAACACTGAATAAGCTCCTTGCCTACCTGGTCATATCAGCTTTCTTTACGGGCCCTCGAAAACTTGAGCACACAGGCGCCTCTTGATAAAGTCAACTATTTTTGCTTTAAATTTCTAGATCAATAACAAAGCAAAGTGGCTTTTGTAGGGATGACAAGGTGCATGAGGAAAACTTTGAGGGAAGTAGCTGTTAGGAAAATTACCGGCCAGTATTCCAGCCTTTAATCTTAAAACAAAATTAACACAAAGTTTTTCTTCACTTTTTCTTGTTATTCGCTTTTTCTGTTTTCCTATGTATTTTCGCCGAGTCTGATGCTTGAGATTTTCACTCTCACTAGGCAAGTTCAGGTCGTGACCCTTGCACCCCACGGACACTTTCACATGATCCCTCTGACACCGCACCAGAGGTTACAGAGCCGAGCTACTGCCCAGGATCAGGATGGATATATTTAGCCGCTATTTTCACAAAAACTTCTCTTTCAGACTCACTCGTCCTTTCATGTAGGGTGTGTAGAGACATTCTCCAGTGGTATGTTTTTAAAATCTATGTTTTACACAAATCCAAACTAGAGAAATTCTAGGTCTGGCGATTATCCAAATTCGTTGCTTTTCCTTTTCTGATCCCTGCAAGCCTTGTCCAGAAAGTGCTAAACGCTGGGTTAGGGCAGTAAAAGGAAACTGAAACGATGGGTCATTCAAATATCTTTGGTTTTCTTAAAAGGCTGTATCACCATGAATGATGACACATCAGCTGTGCTGGTAGTGTCCCTGCAAATGCAAGCCTGAGTAATGCTACACCAGAGGGCCTGGTCCTTCCTGTTCAACCATCAGTCTATGATTTAAACCTGCTTTACAATCCGAAGAGGGAATGACATGTAATAAAAAAGAATTGCACAGACGATGATGCAGGTCACGGAAGATAAGTTAGGATTATCTTTTATTTCCTAATTTTCTTTTAATGGGCTTTCTAATTATGAAATACACATTGACTATAATATGAGACCACAGGGGACATGGTCCAGCAGTTCTTTTTAATGGTTACAACATATTGGTGGATAGCATTTATTAAGATAATAGAAAAATTATATAGAAAGAAATGGTAATGAAATTCCACTCCAGTGACAACCATCTTAGAGCATCTGGAAGCCTCCTCGTACTGTGAATAAAAAAAAAGGACGGAAAGGAAAGCCATGGCTCCTTGCTATCACCTGACTTGGTCTTAGGGTTCCACCCCAGGGAAAGGCCGTCTTTACTTAGAGATACTACAGACAGCAATGCGTGCGGTGCCTGAGAAAGGCTTGACTCGTCTTACTCATCCATCCATTATTAAGCATGTTCTCCCTGGAACAGTCAACAAGGAATCAATTAAATAGATCCCTTCTGTTAACAACAAAGCATCGTGTCTATCACCTTGAGGCGATTTTTTTCTTGCTTTTAAAATTTGTTTATCATGTTTACCAAGGCATCTTACCCCTCTAGATACAAAACCAACACCTGGTCAGAATACTGATTTCGACCCTTTCCAAAATATTAACATGCCCTTCAGTGTACAGACACTGTGACCTTGACACATTAGGCAAATGAATACAGGTCCTCAAGCAGAAATGTACTTCTAAAGTCTGGGTCAAATGAAAATCTGACCTTGTTCCTTCCAACAGCAATTAATACTATTTTAAAAACAACACATTTTATAGTAAGCAATATGTGTACATATGTGTTGGGGGGTATGGGGGCTATGTATTCTACTTCACTGCAAGTAGCACAATTCTTAAAAAACAATAAAATAGACCCTCAGTAAATTTTTGTGGATAGCAGACGGGGAAGGAAAAAGGGTGAGGGGAAAGGAAAAATGAAAGTCCATGTCCCATTCACAAAATTCTGACATTTATGTTTTTCTGTTTGTTTGTTTTTTTAATCCTCACCTGAGGATATGTTTTTATTGATTTTTAGAGAAAGAGAAAAGAGGAGAGAGAGACAGAGAGAGAAACATCCATCAGTTGCCTCTTGTATGAGCCCCGACTGGGATGGAACCTGCAACCAAGTTATGTGCCCTGACCCACAAAGAAGCCGAGACCTTTTGGTGTATGGGACTACGCTCAACCAACTGAGCCATGCCGGCAAGGGCTGACGTTTATGTTTTTGAATGAATTAGATAGATTCCTTTTAGAAGAGCTGAGTATCTCACTTCTAGGACTTCAAAGCCTTCTTCTATAGGGCTATGTATAGTGTGTGCGTGTTTGTTAAGACTTCTGCAGTCTTGAGATTCGGTGGAATAGTATTACATTATCTAATCATGATGCACTGAATACCTTAACATTTTTTCTTTAAATAAGGCTTCAATGTTTCACATTTATCTATAATAGCATATTAGTAGTTATTATATTATTATTATTGAAAGCTTCCAGTAGAAGCCTAGTTAGTATCTTTCTCTAGGAAAATTTCAGGGAAAATAAAATGTTGGAAGCCCTTTAAATGAATACAAACTGTCTGGGGCATCTTTTGTGGGAAAATAAGAAAAAAAAATTTTTTTTTTAAAAGAGGAAAAACAAATTTGTACTCTGTGTCTGTTAGGTGCCAAACAATTTCACATATGGTATTTCATTTAATCCTTGTAGTAACCTCTAAGAAAAGTACAATTACTAACCCAGCTCACAGACTATGAAACAAAGAGGTTAGGTAACTGGCCCAGCCCAGGGTCACACTCCTTGTCAGAGCTGAAATTCAAACTAGTTTCGCTCACTCCAAAACACATCCTTTTTACACTTTATCGCACTAACAATGTTCTAAATTGTGATGCTGGCGATGAGATTAGATATTGTGACTTGTCCCTCAACTGGGTATTTTCAGTTTTCACTTTTGGGTTTTGAATGCAATCACCTTCTTTCTCATACAGCTCTGCTACGTAACCCTCAAGACAGAGGGTAACAGAACATCTATTGCCCCTACATATTTAATAGCTATCCCATGCCCAAGGAAGGGACATTTTAGCACAAAAACCATGGATCCACCTGACGGACAGGTCAAACTTCACGGCCAATTTTCCTTTTATCACCTGCAAATGAGCTTCCTTAGTTCTTCAGTACATGAGGACCTAGGTATACAACCTGGGTTACTGAGCAACAGGTGGGCGAGAGGAAAGGGGGGAAAAGGTACATTTAAAAAAAGGAAACTCAGACAGAGGGTATTACACTAAGCGAAACAAGTCAGGCAGAGAAAGACAAATATGTGTCATTTCACCTATATGTGGAATCTACAAACAAAAAAAAACAAAACATAAACAGACTCAAAGTAACAGAGACCAAAGGGGTGGTTACCAAAAGGGAGGGGTGGGTGAATATAGTCAAAAGGGGAAGGGGAATATAATCAATAATATTTTGACAAGTTTACAAGGTGACAGATGGTTACAAGAATTAGTGGGGCGATCACACTGTAAAGTATAACAATGTCAAATCACTATGTTGGACACCTGAAACGAATATAACCAGTCTAAGATTGTATAGCAACTCTAGTTAAAAAAATAAATTAAAAAAGAAAAGAAAACGAAACTCAGGAAGTAATGAAGTTTTAGGGAACCAAGTGAGAACAAGAAAGATCACCCCCAAAAATCACAATATTATTGTGGCGATGAACAGAGTTTCCTTAGTGATTAAATGACTCCTATTTTCTCTCCTGTAAAATAATTTCTCAGTTTGCAGGAGCACGACCACATCTGTGCAGTTGCTGGTTCACTGCTACATACTGCCCCAGTGTTGAAAAACAAGTCATCCGCCAGTTTAAATATTATTGACTCATTGATTGAATTCTTTTACCAGGAGCGCATGTTGCGATGAAAGACCAGTCCTCTGTTGTTTTTAGAATACTTCCTCTAGCTGTACATGTTACTGCATTATTCTCTCACTATCGTTCTTCAGTTTGCTATCATGGAGTACCGAATTTAGGGTGGATTTTTGCAATTTGCTATAAAAACATATTAAGGTTATTGGAGAAATACACAGTCATCAATCTTAAGTGGTTTTATAAAACGTGGACTGTCACAAAAATGCAAATAACCATTTGCCTTTTTCCAAACCAGAAACAGACTCCATCTCCATAGGTTTATATAATGCTCACATTCATGAACATAGCTGTCATGAGTGCCACCCCTCCGGATGACTAAAAATACAGAGTGCACCAAGAGTCTTACTGTAGAATGGGCCGACTGCCCAAGAGTGTTTGCTCAGAAGGGAGAATGAGGAAGACTGACTCGTTTGTGCTATCATTCCTACTTAAAGGCTACTCACGAGCCTTAAATACTCATGAATAAGATCAGCAATAATAATGGCAGTTAACATTTAATTATTACATATCAGCACTGCCCTAAGTACTTTCTCTATAATCCCTCTCTCTCTCTCTTTTTCTTCCTTCAAAAAAATTCTATAAAGTAGGTACTATTTTTTTTAACTTTTTTTTTTTTAATCCTCATTCAAGGATACTTTTCCACTGCTTTTTAGATAGAGTGGAAGAAATAGAGGGAAAGGGAGAGAGAGAAACATCAATGCAAGAGAGACACATCGACTGGTTGCCTCCTGCATGACCCTCATGGGAACCAGGGGTCAAACCTGCAACCCAGGTACATGCCCTTGACCAGCACGGAACCTGGGACCCTTAGTTCCTCCGGCCGATGCTCCAACCGCTAAACCAAACCAGCCAGGGCGGCAGGTACTATTTGTAACCCCATTTGTCAGATGATCTGGTAAGGCTAAGCTACCTTGGGAAAATGAACTCGCCCAAAGACACCCCGGGCATTACCAAGCTGGGACTGGGAATGTATGATTTTCTGACTTCAAAGCCCCGCAGCACAGCTTGACTGCTACCACCTGGAGGCAGAAGGACTTGTCAGTCCTTCCGAGACAACTCCTAGCAATTTAAGACTGACTTTTATACCACCTGGAGGAGACGAAAGGAAAAGCTGTCGCCACTTCAGCCAGCACTTGCCATGCCAAGCGTCAGATCAGTTCAACCCTCAATATCAATTTTTCAAGAAAACAGCAATCCTTCTTGGAAGGAAAATTACATGCAAAATCTTTTTGTATTTTTCATAATGAAAACACATTCAGTAATGTCTTCCTGGGTTTCATTTTACTTTTTCTGTCAGCATCCAATTAACACAATGGATGCAAGTCTCCAGTGGCCTCAGGTAGGTACAGGTTGACAACAGCAGATCGATTCTGTGACAGGTGTGCTGACAGAGCCTCTGTCTGTCTCTATGAACCTCAGGACAGCTGAGTTGTATTTTTGTCCTTTGGAAAATCTTGCTGTATGATTACTCAGACTTGCCTACGAAGTCAGCGTACAGACTTTTCCATAAATATAGAAATACATACATATAAATAGATAGAAATGAAAAGGACAGTTCCAAATCCCACAATTAAATACAGTAAGTCCTCACTTGACATTGTCAACAGGTTGTGACTTTAGGCAAATCCAATTTTACTGTAAGCTAATTGATATAAACAAGAGTTAGGTTCCTGCAGAATCTCATTAATGTTACAACAAAATGACATTTAATGAAACAATGTTATTTGAGGGCCAGCTGTATGTCTGTGATCCAGTATTTTGAACCTGTACAGTCCGGACTTTCCCCGAGAGTCCAGGATGGATGATCACTCCGGCTTCCACCCCCTTTCTCCTGGGCAGAGCTCTACACAGCTGTGTCATGGTAACATCTGGGTTTCTCTGGGGAGCATATTCAATTGATTCTAATAATAGTATCTATCATGTATTGAGTACCTATTTTTTCCAAGCACTCTTTAAGTTATGAAATTATTTCCAGCAGTATACATCTTAATAATCATAGGCCTTTATAACTATGTCATGCATGCCCTCCTGAATTTTCTTATTTCCACTCTATACTCTCTCTGCTTTGCTTTTAAGTATGAGTTTTCTTTTAACGTGTGTTGATTTTCCTTAAACAAAACAAAAACATCCCTGAGGGCAAAGCTCAATGATGCCCTATCTTTTCATCAGTGTTACTGACAGAACCATTTTTAGGGAGATACTGTTTCCTTTTCTCTCACCACTCGAGATGATATCTGTCTCCTAAGACTTCTCCACCAAAGCGGCGGAGAAGAGTGAAGACATACAACTCACACATCGGGGAGTAATCTGACACTGCCTGCCGCGTGCATCCAAACTCTTTGTAGCATTTCATTTAGTTTTTTTTAACCCTCACCGGAGGATATTTTTTTCCCATTTATTTTGAGATAGAGTAGGAGGAAGGGGTAGAGAGATAGAGAGAAACACTGATGTGAGAGAGACACATCGATTGGTTGCCTCCTGCACGACCCCGACCAGGGACGGGGACCTAACCGCAACCGAGGTACATGCCCTTGGCCAGAATCGAACCTGAGACTCTTTGGTCCACGGGCCAACCCTCTAACCACTGAGCAAAACCAGCCAGGGCTCGTTTAGTTTTTAAATTCATAAGCATTTGCATTCTAGTCTATAATACAACCATATTTGTTTTACTATAGATATTAAGAGGTTTTTCCCCTCAGACTCTGTAAGTCAAAGTGGACACTGCGTGGCTGTGCCCCACACCCATGCCCAGGCTTGCACAGCCCTCAGAACACTGCTGTGCTGTCATCCCAAAAGCATGCATTGTGTATCAATTCTTATATTAAGGGGCATCAAAGTGTAGCCAATTGCCTAACTTGGGATCACTCACACGATTACCATTTAATTGTCTCTGAGAGATGGAAGGCAACTTTCCTTGCAGGAAATCCTTTTTTTCCAAATGCCTTCCATATTATAAAATGATGATGAATGACTGCAAGAAAAACTTCCAAAGACCAGGTTGAACTTTTTGTGTGAAAAAGTTCTCATGTTTGGCAAGATGGATATTAAAGTGCTAAGATGTATAGAATCAATTTCCTTACCCAGAAGTTAATTTTACTTTTACGCTTCTCTTGGCTCTGGAGTATAAATCTTCTCTGAGAAGAGAACATTCCCTCTTTTCTTTCTTTCTTTCGTTTCTTCTTTCCCTTTCCTTTCCTTCCTCATTTATGCTGTCTAACAGGGATGAACATTAAAACTCTACCACCAGGTGACTCCAGTCTGAATTTGGTTTTAATTTCATGCTCAAAATTTACAAAGTGAATTAGTATTGCCCTTGTTTCTTCTATAGGCTTAAAATAATCTACTTAGAGTTTACTTACAGGAAGCGATTCCTACAGCAACAAGGCAGCAGTGAAATGTGGGACAGATGGTCGGAAGAATAGGTTTGTCTGGTCTTTCTGCTAACACACGCTCCTCACCTATCCGATGAGATCACTAACGACACACAAAATGTCCTTGCAACCAACGCGGTTTGAGTTCAGCTTAAAGTATTGGGCTAGTTATGTTCGTATCGCAGAGCTCCTGGTTTCACTTCCTGACGGCTAAGACACCTCAGGCAGCGAGACTACAAGTTCAGCAGGACGGTTTCTCAGAGGAAACACAATAAAGCCCCTTCGTGAGGACCACGATCCCACGTTGAAAACGTGCACACATGAAGCCGCACCTCCCCCAAACACGAGGCAAGCACGCACACTACCCGGGCCATGCTCACCTGGGTCGGGCGGCACACAGGCACAGGAAAAGAGAGTATTGTAGCCCACTCTGAAGTCAGAGTTGATGGGGTAATAATCAGCTAGCTTGATCATCTTCTTGAAAGCGTCGTAGATGAAGATGAAGCTGATCAGAGAAGAGAAGCCCTCCTCCGTGAAGCGGGTAAAGTACTGAACCAAGAAGCTGGCATCGGTAGCTACCAAAATGAAACACAGGAAGGCTGACCACAGGCCAATCCAAAGGCGAAACTCCAAATAGTCAAAATCATTGTCCCTGAAAAGAAGAAAGGAAGGTTAGACTCCTTCTCCAAGGACCACAAAGAATAATATAAAACTACCGAATGTCTGCAGAAAGATTGCTAAAAATAGATCACTTTGAGCCACTAGATAAAAGCTCATTCTTGATCTGTTTTCCGGAAAATATCAAGTTTAAGGATTTGGTCTAGTAATATTATTGTGTTACCACAAAGAAATAATTCCAGTTTGAGAAAAGCACATCAAAACCAGCCAGGCCATTTGTATGTGAATAATTCATTTAATTTTCTCAGTCAAAAAATGTGTTCCCTGCCTTCACGGAGTGTACAAAGCAAACAGTTTGAAAACCTAACACTGGAACCCAGTATGTGCTCAACACATGTTTGAGAGCTTTATTAGTGAATGAAAACACTAACATAAATATGTGTTCTGTCCCCAGGTCATTGCAGCCCACTGAGGGAGACCAACGGATAAACAATCTCACTATAAAATACTGAATACTAAGTGATACCTAAATGTTCACACAGTGTCATGGAGCAATGAATTCTGATGGAGGACAGATGATGCTTCCAGATGATGCCAGAAGCTGCAAGGAAAAAAAAATACTCAAGGTATTTAAAAGTAGGAACTTTCTGGGAAGACCAGGGAGGGTCAGGCCAGGAAAAGTCGAAAAAGTACTTAACTCGTGAGGCATGAGACCACATGCAACACTCACTGAGGACAAAGTGCCACCAACACCAGAAGATGACATCAGAATCATAGGCTGTAGTCAGATCAAGAAAGGCAGAGTTGCCCCGGCTGGGTGGCTCAGTTGGCTGAAGCATCATCCCGCACACTGAAAGGTTGAGGGTTTGATCCTCGGTTGGGGTGCATATGGGAAGCAACCAATCGATGTTTCTCTCTCACATCAATGTTTCTCTCTTTCCCTCTCTCTTTTTCTCTCTCCTCCTTCCTTTCTCTCTAAAAATCAATAAAAACATATCCTCAGGTGAGGACTAAAAAAGAAAGGCAGTATTGCCATGCTACAACCAGATGTGACCACTTCTCGATTCTTACCTGTCGCCATGATACCCTTCTCCTGAAGTGGGGTGTGCAAGGCATCGTGTGACCACCTTTCCTCTGTCTGTGCCTGCAGCACGGCACTCCTAGGACAGGCCACCTCCATCTAAAGAGGCCACTGTTTTTCAATGCCTTTCTATTTCTTACCAGTGAATAGCTCAAGATTTACATTTAGGAAAATGTGGGTCAAATATTGATGGGTTACCATTTCATACTGACTCATTTAAAATTCTGTGGTGAGTGCTTTACAATATTTTTTCTCACAACATTTTTGTGATGAAAAACAGATAATAGTTATCACATTTCTTGTATGAGAAAAAGAAATAAATCAATGATCATACAATCATAGATGCTTGAAGCTCCATATTCTTGCTTTTAGACAATGGATTTCTGATAACTGTTAGTGGTATATTTTAATACTTTCCCAAAGGCATCGTATCAACAGCTTCACCATCAACAACCCAGTCTGGGCCAACAAGAATTCATTACCTAATTATTATAAGACCTCCTTACTGATACCCTTAATCATATCCATGCTTGCCTTACTCAGAGCCATTTTTCACATCACAGCCAAAATGATCTTTTAAAATGTAAATCAGATACCCCCAAAACCTTTTGATAGTTTCCCATCGCAATCAGAATCAAATTTCAATTTTCTACCTAGCACAGTGCCTGGCACACAGAAGGTGCCCAGTAAGGACTTGCTGGATGGATCAGTGCAAGCCTGTGGAACAGGACCTGACTGAGACAGCTCCTGACATCGGTCTATGCGCTATCACATGTAAGCGGGAGATAACTGAGTGAAAATTTTATGGAATGTTAGATTTAAAAGTTCCTTAGATAATGTGGTGGTAAATTTTATGTGTCAACTTGGCGGCCATGGGGTGCTCAGATATTCAGTCGAACATTCTGAGCGTAAGGGTGTTTTTAGATGAGAGTAACATTTATGTTGGTAGACTTTGAGAAAAGCAGAGTGCTTTCTGTAATGTGGGTGGGCTTCATCCAATCAAGTGAAGGCCTGAATAGTACACAAAGACTGGAACACCCAGTCTCCTGGGTCTCCAGCCTGCTGGCTCACCCTGCAGATCCTGGACTTGCCAGCCACTGTAATAATATGATCTAATTCCTTATGATAAATCTCTTTATATATGTGCATACCTAGCCTACTGGTTCTGTTTCTCTGGAGAGTGCTGACTAATACAGATACCAACTAGTCAAATATGCCTCCTTTTACAGAAGAGGACACCAAGGCCAGTGGCAAGTCATTTATTCAATGCCAAGGTTTTACTGGCAGAGCTGGACCAGAAAACAAATCTCTGTATTCTTGTTCTGATCCTTTTAAAAAGTACACCACGGTCCCCCAGCCTACTTGTATTTAGTGCATGATAGGCTGGACCATAAAGGCACTGTCCTTTATTTCCATCTCCTCACCAAATCACACAAATTGGAATATATCACCAAAGCAGGAGATTACTAACACTGGAGTAGATAGTTATGGTCTACGGGTTTCCTAGAATCTTTCTGAAGACACCCTTCACATTCCTTTCCAGGTTCCTATATGTCTGAAACTCCGCTATTTAATCCTATGCACTATTTAATCCTCATCTTTGTGAGATAAGTAGACTATAAAGAAAGCTGAATTCTAGAAATTGGAGAAAATTGACATTGTCACACAATGTGCCAGTGTCAGAGTCAGAGCTAAGAAACATAGTTTTATTACTTCTGAGCCAACAGGTTTTTTAATTAAAATAAAAGTTTTAACCAAGGACCAGTTTTGTTTCCTAACAAGATAAAAGAGCAATCTTGATTTGTTCTAAGAATGCTAACAGTTGTTTATAAAATTGATGTTTATTGGACAGGATGATATATAAATCCATTAATTAGATAATGATTAGGAACATTATCAGTTTGAGTCAAAGGAAAAAATGCATGTATAAACTTTAAATCTTATGACCCAAATTATATACCAAACTAGCTGTTCTAAAATACTTAAGTACTCCCATAGTAGCTTTATAAGAATAATCCACATAAAAATCACTAAAACCAATGGTATTTCATTATGAAAATGATATTTTTACAGCAGCAAGAAGAAAGAGGAAGAAGAGATGAGAATCTTTTCAAAACAAGTTGATCAGCTCTGGCCGGTTTAGCTCAGCGGTTGGAGCGTCGGCCTGCGGTCCAGAGAGATCCGGGTTCAGTTCCCGCTAGGGGCACGCACCTCGGTTGCAGTTTGTCCCCGGCCCTGGTTGGTCGTGTGGGAGGCAGCCACTCGATGTGTCCCTTTCACATCGATGTTTCTCTCTCTCTCTCTTTTTCTCTCTCTCCCTCCCACTCTATCTGAACAAAAAATGGAGAAATGTCCTCGGGTGAGGATAAAAAATAAAAAAATAAAATAAAACAAGTTGATCAATAGTAATGACTACAATAAAAAGGCAATCTTACATCCCATAAGACCATCAGCCACTTTGGTGCCAAATTTCAATAGCAATTAAGTTATAAAAAGTAACAGAAAATGACAGTAAGAGACCAAAAAAACTATGGTGAATTACAAGGAGAAAATAGGTTTATATCCTTATGGTACCATTCAGTGTTCACAGGCATTCTGAGTTCATTTCTGGGTAGCATAAAACCAAGGATACAGACAAACTGAAACATGCTACAGAAATTAATGTTCAGCTACTGACAAATAAATATTAACTCCTTAAGCTAAATGAATAAATGCAGTAATATAATAGAAGAAAATCGTTTGAAGGCTTCTAAGTAAATTGTTCTAAGAATCTAAGAAAGAAAGTGTTGAATGATCAAATGACAATTATGTAGCTAAACTCCAACTTTAATTATGAAGTTGAACACAATTTTAAAACTCCTTTCCCATTCCTCACTAAAGGAAAACTAATCTGTTTCTCTATTATTGGGATACAACGTATAAAAACAGTGCAAAAGAGACTGCAGAACTAGGGAGACAGTTGTGAGCTCTCTCCTTCGTTCTGTTACTAATTTTAAAAGGTGGCAGCACATCGTTCATATCCTTTTATGACTCTCCAGCTTACAGGGCAAATACTAAAACCTATATCCATGTCAGAGAAAACCTGTGGATTATGTGCAGTTACTGTTGGAGTCTACTGAACCTGCAAAACAAGAATTTAACTATTTTTCCAAAAATCGTAAAATATGTTGGGGAAGTCTGGACAAGACAGAGTAAAACAGTTTATTTACTGAAGGACCTCTCAGATCCCTTAGTAAGCTAAACTGTGAAGTGAACTACCACGAAGGAGATATAATATACAGCCTTTCCCAGACTTACTGGGATCACAGAAACTTTTTTCATAGAGCATCTATGGGATTACTAATCAATGAAACACACTTTGGGAATCAGTGATCTACACAAATGCTCTGTATCTAGACAAAATATTAGCTCTGTCATTATAATATTTAAGCAAATGGTGAGCACTGTGAATAAAATAATAAGGTTTGCCACAACAAGATACATTGGAGAAACTCTGTTTGAAATCCATAACCGAGTTAAAAGATTTCTTGTTGCTTTACAACTATTTTCAAATACATCCCTTGGAACTATGTTTATGTTACCAGTTATGATGAAACAGAAGGGAAAGTGAGAAAGGAACTTGCTTAGTGAAAGGAAATAATCTCTCTCCTACAATTATCTGAAGTAAACCGAGATGCAAACATTTTCTGTAGATTAAGGCTCTGATCACATTGCATCCAATAAATCTTTCTGCAAAGTTGCGCGCGTTTGTTCCTGTTTATAGTACATGCTTGTTTAATCTTTCCACAAAGGCTTTCTTGTCTCACACAATGTTTTCTTAAACATATAAAAACTGTTTGACTCTTTCTATAAACTGACATGAACAGAATTCTTTCCAATGTCCTTCTGAGAATCATAATGGAGGAGGGATGTGTAGCAATGAGCCATAGAAAACTCACGATATTATTTAAAATTTAGAACTTCACATTCTCAGAAGACCCTCAACGATGTTCTCAACCTCGTTTTCAAAACACTAGTTTTAAACCCTCATCCTCTCTTCCACCTGGTGATCATTTCTGATGGCACACAATTCCAAAGGCTACTGCAAGAGTCCCCAAGTCCTGGAGGTATTATATAAGTAATGACATTTCTAACATTAAAATCCATAAAATGCATAGTAATATAAACTTATAGAAATTCCAACAAGGACTACTAGAAAGTTTTACGAAATTCTGCATTCTGCTTAAGGGCTGATATCTGCCAGTAAAGGCAATTCTCTCTTAGAGGTATTAAGTTCATTAGAAAGAGGCCAGAATATCCAATTTTATTTCAAATCCATTTGTGTGCTAATGTGGCCACTTGGATAATTTGCTTAACTTGATTGTTTCCTTCTTACAACGATCCATCTATTTCTAAAAGACAACATTAGTATCATAATTGTCATGTTCATTAGTAGTGTCTAGTGAGTCTGTAAGAGGCGGAGTCTCTGGAGGCAGAGTGCAGGGATTCTATCCCAGCCCTGCTAACGACTGGTGCTACCACCTTCAGCAACCTACTCACCCCTCCGCACCAGCTTGCTCATCTATACAATAGAATCTGGCCCTGCCTCCCAGGACTGCTACAAGAATTAAACGAGGGAGCATATGTAATGCACATAGAATAATACTTGGGACACGGTCAGCCCTCAACAAATACTAGTTATTACTCAGCCGAGACTCACAATGTGTCTGTAGTTAAAAACACAGTAACTGAGGTTAGGAGCAGTGGACCACAGCAGCAGCCAGTCTCTTTCATGAGTGAGCCATGTGACCTTGAACAAGACATCTCGTTTCTCTGGTGTGTCAGTCAGGAGCATAGCAGGAAATAGAAGTCACTCTCAAATGGGTTTCTGAAACAACTTAATCAATGGGCTATTGACAGGGGTGTGCGCAGAAGAATGGCGAGGCACTCAGAGACTAGCAGCATCAGGCAGCCATTTCAACCTCCTGGCATTAAAAGGCCAAGGAAGGAATCGAGCCACCAGAGCCTGGTGAGGGCTACAGCCAGGGGAGGAGCCGCCCTACTGGGGCTACACTCAAGGGACAAGCCAATGCAAGACTAGGGCGCTAAAGCAGAGGGGGTGAGGTAGAGGAGGCGGGCACGCATCCAGACCTCTCTTCACTCCTGTCTTACTGGTGCTCCACACTCAACCAGACCCAAAGGGAAGCCAGAGGGCAAAGGAGCCCGAGTAGGACAATAAGGGGCAGAGAATCACGGGGGAGGGCAAGCAGATAATATAACATATAGGCATAGGTTGGATCAAGTGTACAATGACTATTGGACTACCTAATCTCTCAGGGTCTTTCCAACTCCAAATCTTACAATTTCTGTATTTTGATCTACTGAACTACTACTCTGTGCTCTATCTAGACAATGAATGCTCTAGAGTTAAACAACCCTAATTTATAATTAGATATGTATATACATACTTGCTGAAATTAAATAGAAGCCTCTCAAAAACTAGAACAGGTCCTGTGCTGCTCAGAATAGTGAGTGGTTGACCAGCAAAGAGGCAGAAGATGGCTCCGGAGACAGCCGTGCCCAGGAAGCTCTCCAACACGCCCTGATAGAGAGAAAATATAGGTGTTAAAAGAAACATGTCATTTTCCTTCTCATATGTGATGTCACGAGGGAAAGTAAGCCACATGAATATGCTATTATGAGGGCCATAGCAAACACATCAGATATGAGCAGTAGATTCTCATCAATGAGTATCATCACTTAGTTCACCATATCATTTAGTGACTCCTTCCTACCCCAATGGCTGAACTGCATAAACAACAATGTGACTAAAATGACAGGTGGTTGACTACCAAAGGCGAAAGATGCCTCTGATCTATTCCGAAAATATTACTGAAGCTTCTGCATATAGTCACATTATAGAATGCCAACAAGTGGGGAGAAGTGATACCGTCACTTTGGATGGCTTTTTACTCTTTGTGGTTACCTTCAATGTTCACTGCAGCCTGATTTCACCGTGCACATAGCAGGTACTTATAAGTAGCTCTATTTTATGCAGAAAAGCTATTCTTTTAGAGGAAATCTTTTCAAGTGCAGAGGGGAGCAAAGGGGACAGACAGTGAGTTTCCCTCCAACCTGCAATTGCTAAGACATCAATTCCAAAAAACAGTCTTATTACATATTCATTGTCCAATGTTAACTTAACGGGAGCTTCGATTGACTTTATCTTAGAGGAATTAAATGTGCAGGGACAAAAATAGCTAAATCTTTGTGGCCACATCTCCCTGTAGTTATATCTCTGGAAATCAACTCATTCTTTTCCTTTAGCAAAACAAGAACAAAGATAAACAAGCTACAAAGCATCACCAACTACAAAATGATGCTAACTTTCTTAAGCTCATCATTTGGGACCAATGCCTCAGATGATGCAAACTAGCCTGTTTCCTATATTTTTCATCATTTCAAACTTCAGTTAGAGAAGTACATGCTTATTTGTATAAAGGTCCTTTTGTAAATTTAAAATAGTATTTTATCAAAAGATGATTTTTATTTTTTTTTATTGTTTTTCCTTTATTGATATTTTTAGAGTGAGAGGGAGAGACAGATAGAAACATTGATGAGAGAGAACATCAACTGGCTGTCTCCTGCATGCCCCCTACTAGGGATCGGGCCCATAACCTGGGCATGTGTCCTGACTGGGAATTGAACCGGTAACCTCTTGGTGCATGGGTCCACACTCAACCACTGAGCCACACTGGCCGGACTCAAGAGATGACTTTTAAATATAAAAGTATGACAGAGATCCTTAGTCTATCTATAAGTCTGTGAATCTGAACCATGAAACCTGTAAAACAATTTTAAATGAGTAAAGATATTCTATAGCTTTGTAAGACATGAAATATATTTAGTGGTAAATAAATTTTTATGGTACAGGAAAATTGTGATCTCCGTAACTTTATGTGATTACTAAAATAAAATGGTACTAGGAAGATTATCCCTCTTCAACTGAACAATAATTATTTGTTTGTAGAAGTATGATTTATGTTTACATAAAACAAGCCACCTCTCAATCTAAACCCCTCTCTGAGTGCAGCAGGCTGGGTTTCTGGGAATCTGAGATTTTCCCAGTCCCTGCCCTGCCCTCCAGTCAACCTATCCACCTGCCACTGTCGGCCTCACCGAGTCACCTCTTTCCACTGCCCCAAAAGTTCTCCAGCAACTTTTCATTCACTTTCATATAATATACATAAAATGATTACAAAGAAATTGTTTTTTTTAATCAACTTATAGAACTGAAGTACACTAAGTGCTATGTCCACTCAAAGGCCGTCCTAGAAGACCCTTATTACGATTACTCAAAATAGTTCCCGCACGGCTTCAGAGCCAGCAATATTCTCCTTAAAATGACGTTAGAAATAGCACACCCTCCTCTTTTAAGAGTAGAGTTCAGTTCAGAAAACAGACACAGCCCTGGCTGGCATGGCTCCATGGTTAGAGCACTGGCCAGCACACTAAAGGGTTGTGCATTTGATTCTGTCAAGGGCATGTACCTAGGTTGCAGGTTCAATCACCAGCCCCACTGGAGCATGTGCAGGAGGCAAGCAATCAATATGTCTCTCTCACATTGATGTTTCTCTCTCTCTCTCTCCCTTTCCCTTCTACTCTCTCTAAAAATTAATGGAAAAAATATCCGCAGGTGAGGATTAAAAAAAAGAAAAAAAACAGACACAAATCCTTTAGTGTCACACTACATAATAATGGAGCTGGGGTGAGGATGGGGCATAAAATCAAGGGTTGACAAGCAATAAGATTGGCTTCTCACATAAAGAGTATACACATTCTGAAACATTCAGGACAATTTCTTCTTCCATCTAAGAAGCCTGGTAGAAGGAGAACCTATTTCCACAGATGTAAATTCACTGCATGGCTGAAGGGTGCCAGCTTGTTATTTCACAGCCATTCCATACGTAATTAGAGTGGCCACCCCATTCTTCCTCAGAGGGACAGGAAGCGGAATAGCAAGGTTAGCAGAACCAGACAGCATGTATGCAGAGACAGATTCCCCAGTGCCCAACAAACAGTATCAGTCTTGATCTCTTACACCTGAAGACAATGAGTTTCAGGGGGTTAACAGAAGGAACAAATCCACACTCAGTGAGGCACAAGTCTTTGGAGTACGGGGATCTGCCCAACCACCACTTCACCCTCAGCAAGGAGAAAAGGTGTGTCTTCACCGGGGATTTTCTTGGATATGCAGTTTTCTACTCCTTATGCATTGACATTGGGGCTCTTATGCTTTATAATTTATCTTTCTTTTTCATGATTTACTTTAGTGTGTGTTAGCATGAAAGGGTAGGACTGGAATGCTCCACATGGCAGGACAAGCCACACTGGGTACATGTAATGGGCAATGTTACATTGCATCATTCTTAATCAAGCTTGGGGTGCCTATTTTTCATCACTATTGCAGGGTCAAAATACAGCACAGCCTGGGTGGAAACGAGGACATGAAGGAAGAAAGGAGGAATGTGACATTAGGGATCTCTACTTGATCTGACATCACCTGTAGTGACTGTGAGGGCAAGATCGGGGTCTCCCAGTGTCATCACAGTTCTCTTCCTCTCGTCACGCTATACACCTTACCTCATGTGCTCTGTAGGCACTCGGGCAGTGCTAAAGGAATCCAAGAAGAAATGCCCAAATCACACCCCACATTCCACTTATCAAAGGTCAACAGCCATTGTTGCTCATTCTGTAAAGATAACAGCTACTTTCTTCCAGAAAATGGCTTTGATTTATGAATGCTATGTGACAGCTAAAAGGCACATTATTTTCATTTCAGTACTTGATCCTTTGGTAAGTGCTAGAGTTTCCATTCTGTTGCTGACAATTTTGAAACAGAGAAATGTGATTTATTATACACACTGCACTGGAAAGAAACTTGCTTGAACTTAGAGATGTTTCCAGCATTTCTGAGAAAAGAACTATTTTCACCATATTTTGACATGTTACTCTTGACAATACAGAAATTTAAAAAAATTATCTCATGTAATGAATAACTTCAGTTTAACTGTACATAGAGTTGAAAGAAATTTATAAAGTGAACTATCAGAAACCCCTTTTCTGATTATATTCAGTGCTCACTGATATAAAAAAGGAAAATAATGTGTGGATGTGCGTATTTTTAGGAGCTATAACTTTCCCACAGACGAACAAACTCCCTGGCAATTCACGAGAATGCAGATGGCTGAACTTGTTGTGTAGCAGAATCAGGTACCATAAAGCACCCCAACCCCACTTTGGTTAGGCTTTTATTTTATTCGATTTCTGATCAAGTGTCGCCCACCATAGACTAGTATAAAGAACAAACAACTGGCAGTCAGCAAATCTAGAGTCTAGACTTCATTCTGCCACCAAAGAGCTGATGATCTTGGGAATGTCACTTAACCTTTGTCAAATTTAGTTTACTCATGGAGGAAAAAAACATCGAGCTGTTTACAGTATAACAATGGGCTCCAGAGTCTGACAATCTCAAGTTTATGTCTAGATTGTAACATTTACTCAATGACTTGAGGCTATTTAATCTCTGTATGGCTTAGTATATGTATTAGATTAGATAATATATGTAAAGTGCTTAGCACAGTCTCTGATAGAAAATATATTTTTAATGAATAGTAACATATAATAATGTATTTATTTAGATATAAGATGAAGTTGAACTAGATGATTTCCAAAGTCACTTCCAGGTGGCTCAGCCCAAATAGCAAGTGTTGGAGTCAGAAATATCTGAGTTTATTATTATTATTTTTCTTTATTGATTTTAGAGAGAGAGGAAGGGAGAGGGGAAGAGAGATAGAAACATCGATGAGGGAGAACATCGACTGGCCGCCTCCTGCATGCCCCCCATTGGGGGGCTGGCCCACAACCTGGGCATGTGCCCTGACTGGGAATTGAACCGGCGACCTCTTGGTGCATGGGTCGACGCTCAACCACTGAGTCATGCCAGCCGGGCAGGAATATCTGAGTTTAAATCTCCACTCCACTAGTCACCGGACTCTCTAACTTCTAATTCTCTCTTCTAGAATATCAATGGCTATTTTACAGGATATTCATTTGAACTAAATAAGACAATAATATATAAAGAGCTAACAATGAAGTGGAGATACAGTAAAAGGTTGGTTCCCTTCAACTGCTTTCCATCCTCTTCTTCCCAACCTGCCTCTATTCTCTTTTCTTTAAAAGGGAAAGGAAAACGGAGTGACATACAAACATTAAGATTAGTCCTCAGAAGAAAGGGGGGAAGCCTCTTTAGGGCCTCAGTATTCCCCGGAGCAAGTTCCAGATCCACAGAAGCCATGGGGCCAACACCACGGCCGGGAGAGGCTCCTTTCTATTCCTTGTGTTACTAAACACGTGCAATCCACTATAATAAAACAAATGGTTTCACTGCACAGCAGTGAAGGAGAAATCCACATCCAAAATAATTCCTGAGCATTTCTCTGCTTACATCAGGGTGTGAATGTAAACCAAAGATGGCCCTTGTTTCACAAAACAGCCAAGAAAATCAGCACAAGTCCCTCCCCCAATTCATGCTGTCAACTTTGACTTTATTGCAATTTAGTATCTTCATATAACCACTGTTGTTTTATGTCCTTTTTATTAAGAAAATTATTATTTGGAATAATAATTACAACCCTGTGATTACTGAATAACAGTAACAGAAAGAGAAAAATGGTGCAAAGATTTTTCTGTTTCTTTGACAATTTTCAATCAAGTAGAAGTTGGAAAATAAAATATTTTGGTGGCAGAAAATGATAAAGCATTCACCAACATTATTGTTCTATTTCAAGCTTAGGGAAAAAAACACTAAAATGTATCGAACCATAAAAAGTGAAATTCTAGCCCCTGTTAGTGGTAATTTATACAAACTGTGTGTAAAGGTCGGGCCTGGGGAATCAGTGTGTTGTCAAAGTTCCCGGGTGATTCTTGCATGGCCCAGATCTGAGTCGCATTCAGGCAACACATCCTCCTCTTCCAGGATGGAACCACCCACCAGCATAGTTAAGGCTCAGTTACAGACCAGCCAACTACAATGGGGAAGAAGACTGGATATCCAACACTCATTTTTTATTTCACCTGTGTAGTTACAGCCTATAAATCAGTGATTTCTGTCCTGACAGATCACAGCTGCCAAATCCTTATTGCGTCTACTCTGCCTAAAAGTGCTTAGTCGCCATAAACAGGATTTCTGTTCACACTGCCCAGCAGGAACCAAAACGAGGGAAGGCTTGAAAGACAAATTAGCTCCCTGCTTAAAGAAAAGTACAAGCCAAAACCTTTACCAAAGACTTTCAAGTCCAAGTCTAAAGAATGGGACGGGCAAGCCAGGAGGCTTTACAATGTCTTTTTGTTTGAAGAGCTGTGAATATGTATCTAGATCATCTGAAGTTACCAAACATCAAATGCCAGTATAACCTTACATAAAAATCAATTCCAGATGGATAAAAAATCCAAATGAAAACATAAAAGAACTAAGATATGTGGGTAAATATTTTTCTAATCTTGGGGTAGGGAAACCTCTCTAAATATATCATGAAAATAAGAAACCATAAAACATTAACCATAAAACATTAAAGATTTTGACTGCGCAGAAATTGGAATCTATACAGCAAAAGAAATCATAAATAAGGTTAGAAGACATATAGTAAATCTAGGAAAAATATATTTGTGATATTTCTGAGAAGCAAAAGGAAAATATTCTTATTACACAAGTCAATGAGAAAAAACCAAATACATAAAAAGAAAATACACCAAGGACACAGATATAAATAGGAATAGATAGCCTGCCCCGGCTGGTGTGGTTCAGTTGGTTGGAGCATTGTCCTGTGTAATGACAGGTTGTGGGTTCGATTCCCCATCAGGGCACATTCGGAAGGCAACCAATCGATGTTCTCTCTCACATTGATGTTTCTCTCTCTCTCTCAAATCAATAAGCATACCCTCTAGTGAGGATTAAAAAAAAAAAAGAATAGCCATAAAAATGTGGAAGGTGTCCGGCTGGTGTGGCTCAGTGATTGAGCGTCGACCCATGCACCAAGATGTCACTAGTTCGATTTCCAGCCAGGGCACATACCCAGGTTGTGGGCCCAAACCCCAGTGGGGGGCATGTAGGAGGCGGCCAATCGATGTTCTCTCTCACCGATGTTTCTATCTCTCTCTCCCTCTCACTTCCTTTCTCTCTGAAATCAATAAAGGGAAAAAAATGTAAATCTTTTTTTAAAAATGTAGAAGGATATTCACTCTCACAAAAAATCAAATAAATTTAAATTTGCATTGAATAAGAGTAAGCTATCATTTTTCAACCCTCAGAATAACAATTATGAGAATATGGGACAAAATCCTGTTTTTGCAAGGGTGTAGACAAAGTGGGCCCTCCTCCATTATTGGCAGAAGTATAAACTGGCATAACCTTTGTTTACAGATGAGAAAATTGGGGAAAACGAAAAGTCTACTAGTAGGGGATTTACTAAGTAAATTATAGCACGTTTCATGTGTACAAATAGATGTAGCCATTAAAAATGATTCTCAAGATCCATACTGAAGTGGGAAGACTTACACTGAATACTAGCCATGCTTTGAAACAGCATGTTTACGATCTCATTTATATAAAATCTTACATATCGATCTGTTTACTCATGCATTGCAAGATGTATGGGAAGATGTTCATGAGAAGGTTAATAATGGTTACTCCTGGGTGATGAGCTTACAGGCAAAATTAATATTCTATCTAGTTTTATGTATTGCTTGCATTTTCTACAATACATAATTACATCTCATAAAAACAAAGCTGTTTCAAACTAATTTCAAGTCAAACCCAAAATAATCCTAGAAATTTCCAACATCTGAGATCCCCAACCAGCCTAAATCACTATCATTTTCTGATCACCAAGAAGATAGAGTTGACAAAGGTCGTTCAAATAAAATTAAAAATTAAAAACAAATAAAGTTCTGGTAAGTAAAATTTGGTCACAAATTACTTAACTTGAATCAAACAGGTTTAATTCAGAATCTGTACCTGAAGGGAAGCCAATTAGTTAAAGTCCTTCCTGGGAGAAGGAATGGCCAGCATACCTTGGAGGCTCACGAGCAATGCAGATCCTCTTACTTCGTCAGTAAACAGATATGTATTTTTGCTCACCAAGACAACCCAGTGGTATCATTCCAGCAGATTACCTCTACCTACCTTTGTGAAATTGCAGTATGTTTCTGGAACACCAGTTCAAGCAGATTAACAGGTCATCTCACATTTCCACTTCAAGGAAGACATGGGTTTTGGTACCACAGTGCAACATTTAGGTAAACTGCAATTACTAGACAGCCCTAACTAGAATGAAGCAATGATCAAGTTGCTTTAACCTTGTTGTTACAAATTGCACATGATAAACTTCATAAGGAAATGTCTATCTCATTGAGGAATATCATGTGAATAAGAAATAATATATTTCCCAAGGAATATCATGTGAATAAGAAATGATGTATTTCCAACTTAAGCAGATTGATTAAATATTCTCATCACAGCAGTATGTTAAAATAAAGCCTCAAGTTTGGAGATGCCAGCTATAAATGTTCCTTATTATGAGACAAGCTCCCTTAAAATGTGCTCTGTTAGGCTCCATAAATATCACAAAATTCACAGAATTCTAAAAGTCTTACTGTATTCTTTTGCTATAAGGTTGTGAAAATAGGATTATATTTACTCCTCGAAAAAATTAAAATGACTTTCTTCACACAATCTTCACTCTAAACTATGCTCATTCACAATCAACAATGTTGATTTAAGTTAAAATACTTTTCTTCTTTTCATCAAGCTGAACAACTTTTAAATAACACAAAGACTTGCCACAAAATATCAAAAAATGTTCTCTATATCAGGATCTTGCCCAAAGACTAAGGTATCCTTAAATATTCGTTAAATAGACATTCAACAATTTAATTAGAAGTCTCTAAATGAACAGAACAGTATATCTGCTTGGCAACCAAGAATACAAAGACAATGCAGTGAACTGACATACATGGTCACAGAATTTAGTTGTGAAAGGACAACTTTTCAGGATGGTGAAGCTGAAAAGCCCTTGTTTAATTCACAATATAGCAAGGGACCAGAGTGTTTTTATAGAGGGACTTACTGAAAAGGATTATAAGAGTAATAAGAATATAATTAGAGTGTCAGAACAATTCCTGGACCTCAGAACGGTTATACTGTCATTAAACTCCAAGAGCAGAAAACAGTACCAGCCAGGGCTGAATCCTAGATGACTGTAAGGTCGACTCTTGACAAAGTGGTTCAGTCACTCCCAGAAGCCCAAGCTAAACTTTGCCCATAACAGGAAGCCATGAATACTCACTCTGGAAGCCTTAGAGTCCTCTCATGGTCAAAATACCAAGTTGGGGAAATCACACTGTCATCTCTGCAGCCATTATAAATTGATTATACTTGGAGCCATCATAGCTTCAACTGTTTTATTTTGAACACAGGTCCATGGGAAATGATTCATATGGCTCCCCAGATCTGCTTCCAATGAAATGGCATGTGTGTGTGTGTGTGTGTGTGTCTGTGTGTGTTTGTGTGTGTGTGTGTGAGTTTATACACACAAATATATGGGAATATTAAATATATAATATACATTTGTATGTAATTATTATATATATATATCTTATTATATACCTATTTTATATATATATATATATATATATATATATATATTTATATTTCATCTCTGAAATAAATGCTTCAATGTAAATTCCTGTCTGTGAGTAGGCAAGACCTCCTGCACAGAAACTGGCAGAAGAGTTTGCTTAAACAACAGCAATGCAGTGACTCATCTGTGTTTTCACAACATGTTTCTACTCAGCACCCATGTCTATTTGTAGCCTGACAATAAAGGCCCTATGTGAACCATCTCTGAGCTGTCTGCCTTGAAAAGCAAGGGCACTGTTCTCAGTTGACTCATTTGAGCTGCTTGTGCTTTTGAGAATAACCCACTGCCACATTTATGAAGGCGTGTGATATAATTGAAGATTATTTCAGGCTGTGCCAATGTTTCTCTGCTTAGTCTTGATCTACTGTTCAGAGGGTCAAATAGAGCCAGAGGACCTCACCCCTTAAATGAACCTACTACACACCACTACGGCTATCTCCTGGGGGCACAGAAACAGATAGCTTTATCAACACCCCAGACTATAAATGCTGTCAGAATAGGATTCTTATCTATTTTGGTCACTTATCAGTTTCCTCTGTACTTAAAATAGTGTCTGGCACACAGTAGACATTAAATAAATATTTTCAAAAGAATGAGTCAACCTCTGCCATGGACTTGTGAAATGACCCAGGCCTTAGCACCACATCCACAAAACACTTTGCTGTTCTGATGCCAAGTCAAGAAGATTTCCACTGCCAGAGCATCACATCTTCTGTGTATTACAGTATATACCCTGTGGGTGTTGAGCTACTCTGACATTTCAAGTCACCTCACTCCCTGGTCATTAAAATAGATCAAATCAATCTATATGAGGATACATACACACACACACACACACACACACACACACACACACACACACAAACACACTGGAGATATATATATATACACATGTGCACGCACACACACACACACATTGGAGATATATATATGTATATATACGTGCGTATATGTATATAAGTTGATATTATTGATATACATATATGTTGATATATATTTATATATTTATATATTATATATAAATCTAATCATCTAACATTGCAAGGAAACCTAATACGATGACTACAGATAAAATTTTTCATATTAAAATATTAGGATATGTAAAATTACAAAATAACCATTGAGGTGTGTACATATGAGCACATACTGGTTAATTTCTACTTACACATATTATTTTAGATTTATAAACCCAGATCTGTGCATCCACTAATAGCATTAGTTCACCCAAAAGAAATTAATAACAGACTAGTCAACACATATATATGAACAATCATTAATTTCCTATCATATTTTTTCAGTGTTTCTGACACCCCCTGTGATTTCCAGAAGTATCAAACTGCAGTACTTCCACTAATTAGATACTTTGCATGAAGTCAGCTCTCAGGAGTAACACCCAGCAAATGGTCACTTCAGTGGCCTACTAAACCTCCTGACCATGGAAAGCATTTATGTTTCTCCTAAAGTTTTCAGAACCCAGAAAACAGTTTACTTCATCAGCAAGGCATTTCCTGTGTAATTTATCACAGGGAAGAAGAATACCCATGTTCATGTTACACAACAGAATCCTTTACTTTCCCAAGAACTCACTCACATAGAAATCAATTCACCTAGGAGAAGTCAACAATAGACTTTAACAGACTTCTCATCTCAGATGCACTGTTCTAAAGCTAAGGCGTTCAATTTGTTTTTTGGGTTTTTTTTTTGTTTGTTTGTTTTGCTTTGTTTTTTTAAGGCAGTAAACATGGGGAATATAGTCAATAATATTCTAATAACTATGTATGGCATCAGGTGGGTGCAAGATTTATTGGGATGATCACTTAGTAAGTTGTGTAATGCCTAATCACTGGGGTGTATACCTGAAACAAATATAATAATGTATGTCAACTGTAATTGAAAAAATTTTTAAATTATTTTTTGAAAATTTAAGGCAATAAACAACACATAGGCGGTTCTCAACCTTCCTAATGCCGCGACTGTTTAATACAGTTCCTCATGTTGTGGTGACCCCCAACCATAAAATTTTCTTCGTTGCTACCTCATAACTGTACTTTTGCTACTGTTATGTCTTAGGCGACCCCTGTGAAAGGGTTGTTCGACCCCCAAAGTGGTCGCGACCCACAGGTTGAGAACCGCTGACATAGGGAGTGTCATAATGTCTCCATCTCAATGAGAAGAACATCCACGAAAACAAAAGTGCTGAAAAAATACCTGCACAAAAATAAACAAAGAAAATAGAAACAGACTCATAGACACAGAGATCAGACTGATGGTTGCCAGAGGAGAGGGGGTTAGGGGACTGGGTGAAAAAGGTGACAGGGTTAAAAACTACAGATTGACAGTCACAAAACAGTCACAGAGATGTACAGTACAGCATAGGGCATATAGTCAATAATGAAATAACTGTACGACTCCAGGTGGGTGGGTACCTGAACTATCAGGGACCACTTTGTAAAGTACATAATTGTCCAACCACTATTCTGTACATGTGAAACTAATACAGAATACTGCTGAATGTAAACTGTAATTGAAACATATTTTTTAATCTGCACAAAAAACTCTCTATATTTTGTTCTTGCTACGTTCTCAAGTCACGACTCTTTTATTTTCTCAACAAGTGGCTGCCTTTGTTATCTACTTCATGGCCTCGGGGTGCTTCTCCTCTTGTTACACTGGTTTTCCTGAAGGGTGTGTTTTCGTTATCATGCACTCCTGTGGATGAAGACTAGTTATCCCATTTGAATACTGTCAGATTTTATAAAAATCCTCTTACTGACATAACTGCTATAACTTAAATTTTTCCTGTCTATCTTATAGAAGGAAAAAAGGGGGAAACGCCTTCTTCACATACTTCCCGTGTCCTGCCACACTCCAGTTTCCACACCCCACGCCGCAGGTGTGTCACGGGGGACACACAGAGGCGCTCTCTGGCCAGCATAGTGTGGTTTTCAAAACGTTCATCAGTTGCCAATATTATAAAATCATCAGATTTCATATAAGAATTTGAAATTTCAACCACTCTTTGAAAATCAGAACATGAAGTAATACGGAGTCAACTTTCACGTGGAAACAAGCAGAGCTGAGTGGCAACTGCCCCTTTCCAATAGAAGACAGGCTCTCAGGAGCCGGCACAGTGCCCAGCCGGCAGAAAGCCCACGCGAGCCATGTGGGAAAGTCACGTGGAGTCCTCAGTCCCCAGTTCTCGCAGACATCCCAGAGTGAAGAAGCGTTCCGGTGACTCCAACCTCAGCTGCCATCTCAAGGTGTGTAAGGACCAAAGAGAGAACAACGCAGCTGAGCCCATCAACCACCCAAACCATGAGAGAGAAAAGGGCTGTTTCAAGCCTCTGGATCTGGGGATGTTATTGCTATGCAGCAATAGATAAGCACGGAAAGATAAAAGCACTCTCAAGAAACTAAATACAATTGTTTAAAACAGTATCTCCCTTTTTACTCGGAGCAATACAGACAGTCTCCATCTTATTTTTGTGTTTAGGCAGAGATCTGAAACATAAATGTGCCCAAGGAAGAAAACAGAAGTGGAAGAAAAGCAATCATTTGGAATTAGTCGTATTTTTTTAATTAAGCTGGCTGGAGGTTCTGAGGAACACCACATCGGTTAAACAGTAGTAAGTTGTGAAAGAGAAGGGCAAGTTAGGAAGGGCTTGAACCTGCTTCTTTACATAATCACCTCCCCTCACTACTCTGTGTCCAGCACCTCGCGCAATGCCTGTGTTTTTCTGAATGACTGCATCCACTAAAAGTAGTTTGTACATCTCTTTCCAAGTGACTGAGGGAATCGGAAGTGTCTTTTCTATCACTAACACGGTAGGTGTTCCTGATACGAAAGGCAGGCAAATGCTGCCTGCAAAGTCACCCACGAAATGTGGTTCATTCTAAGTAAGTCCATCCAGAGTTTGTACAGCTTAAACAAGAAGCAGATTCAGGAACAGGAGAAATAACTCTTATCTATCTTGTATTTCTTACAGCTGAGTTCCACTGACAAATAAGCAAATCTACCCTTGAGTAAATCACTCAGTTGATGGTCCTGTTGGCTCATGTGTGAAATGCAGGTGACTGTGCATCCCTGGAAGGAGTGTGCTCCTCACTGTAAGAACATGGTCCACACATTCACGGTAGGAGAAGAGCTACACCTCGTGCCCTGCACAAAGCCAAAGCAGCTGAGATGCCTTTGCCCAAATAGAACTGTGTATCCTCATTTCCTTCCCTTCTTTTCTCCACTTGTGACTCAAGCCAGATTTCATCAAGCTATTTTTATCATTACTAAAATGTTGGAGATAGAGCAGCAGGCCAGAAGCAAAGTAAAATGCAGCATCCAGCAAAAAAAAAAAAAAAATCACGCTGAGTAACTGAAAGGCCATCTGCTTCTCACTGAGCTGCAGGGTGAGGAAGGCGATCTGGGCTGCACTATTTGTGTCTTCCCCCGAACCAAACCCACCTGCATGTTGTCTGTGGCATCCCCAAGCAGTCCTCCAAAAGTGATAGCATTAGTTACAGTTGCCAGGTAAATGAAGAGAATTGCTGACAGAGCCTGAATATTTAAAGCATCATAAAAATCACTGGCGAAAAATGGTGCTTTCCTCTTTATGTCCTTAATTAGTCCACCACAGAACCTGAGGAAGGAGAAAGCAAACATGTGACAATGTAAAATAAATTACCATCAAATTAACCAAGAGATAACTTATTAAACCACAAAGAATTTGTACTTAAAGGGCTTGAATGAACAAGGTACTATTTAACCACTTAAGATACAACCAGAAAACTGTGGGAGAATACATTTTCTTGTATCTTTTTCTCTTTTTCAGTTACCCAATGTAGGTGTCACATTCCCTAAAGACCAGATAGTTGGTCTTTAGATGAGAGTGAATTGTCCAGATAAATTAAAATTACTTAACATATGAAGAAAAACATCCAAATATGTGAGCAGATCATGCAAGAACCTTTATCACCTTGCCATGGCTTCCTTTCCAGACTCATTCATTCATTCATTCGTTCATTCATTCATTCCACAAATGTTTATTGAGCATCTGTGATATGCCCAGCACTATCTGGGTGCTGGAAATAAAACAGTGAACAATACAGGGGAAAAAAACCCACCCTCATGAAGTTTACTTTCCATGTGGAGGAACAAAATAAGTAAAATTCATGGTGCAAAAAATCAAGAGGCGAAAGTAGCAGTGGTTGAAATATGATGGTGGCCAGAGCAGGCCTCCTGAGCAGGTGACCTGGGGGTAAGAACCTAAAGAAACTAAGGGAGGAAGCCAAGCAGGTATGTGGTAGGACAATGCTGCCAGCTGAATACCACTGCAAATGTTAGCAGGTCAGCTTCAGTCAACTCACCCCCGCAGCCAAACCTCACATCTCAGCCTTCCCCTGCTGTTCCTTCTGCCTACCATGACCTCCCTCAAAACTCAACAGCTCTCTGGAGTCTTGACCCTCCAGTCATAGTTCAGACTTCAACTAGGGGCTACCACGCTTTGTGAGAATTATCTGTCTATCTGTCTGGGTGCATGCTGGCCCTTGGCTGTCCTCAGTGTCCTGCTTCAATTTTCTTGGTATGCACAGGGCAGGGCAAACTGCAGACGCTCGGTGCATTTAGCAGAGGTGAAATACGGAATAATGAAATCTCAGTCTGCAGGTTTTAAAAAAGACATAGTTTCATAAAATGAGTATCCTATTTAAAATTTTACTTAACCCAGAATGAAATGGAGAAGGTAACAGTGGAGGAAGATGAATTGTCATGAAAAGAGATTTAGACAGAGCAATCTGAGAAACCAGGACCTGTGAGTTCCTCATTTATTTCTATAACATGTTGCCCACTTTTGAGTAAATGTACAGGGAAGAGATGGAATCACAAAGCCAACTGGGAAAGACTGGCACATCATTCACTCCTCCTGCCATACACACCCACCCACAGTCTCTCTGTTTGTCTCTCTAACACCCCCTCACTCACGCCACACTGTCACCCTGGCCACAGTGCCAGGCCAGCACACCAGGCCCTCTACTGTCCCCTCTCTCAACCCCACGTCTACAGGGTCTGACTCCCACCTCCTTCAGGACTTCCCTCCAATGCGGCAATTCTCTTTAAGGCTGTCCCAGGCCATCCTATCTAAAAACCTTTCTCCCATCACAAACTCCCTACTTCTCCTTTGTTCTTCCCCATAAAACCATCACCATCACATCCCTTTATTTGCTCACTGTCTCCACCACTACAAAGCAAGACCCATGAGAACAGGGGTTTTTGTTCAGTTCACTGCTGCATCCCCAGTGGCTGTGACTATAAATATTTGTTGGCTGAACAAATGTACAAACCAGTGACTAAAACGCTGATAGAAAGATTAAGGGAAATTTAGATCTAAAGAGAATCTCATCATGAAAGACAAAAGAATCCATCAGTTACCGTCCAGTTCTCTGCAATTCTTCACTGTCCCCATGTCCTCCTCCTCCTCCGTGCCCTCCATCATGGGGTGTGTCCCCATTCATCTGAACATTCTCTCCACCCGAGTACATGTTCTTTCTAAGACAACAGAGCCCAAGAGAATATTAGTTTATTGTATTTATCTGCCTCTTAGCTATGCCATGCACCAGCTAACGAAGAGATGAGCTGAAAACCCTGTGGGAGAAAGATCATTATTTCCTTCTGCCATCCTAACAGACAATTCTGAAAGCGTTATATTTAGAGCACAGACAAATGACTGGAGGAATAGAAAAGTTGAACAAATTGTATATTGCATACAAGAGAAACCGTTTCACCTAGAAAATAACAGATTTCCAGAAAATGGCTTCTCCTCAATTATCTCACCCAATTTCTTAACCCCTTAAATCTACAGGGCATCATCTTGAGTAAAATGATCTTTCCACATGCACAGGGAGTCCCCAAAACATCTCCAAAGAATCTCTATGATGTATTCCAATATCATAATCTGAGATCTCTAGTTTGTAATCACAACATCACAAAATATAACATTCATTTTATAGTGTCAATGAAACGTCAAAACAAGGCACATATGTGATTCATTTGGGATGAGATAATACATCAAGTTAAATAGGAATCTGAAAATATTAGGGCAGTTGCCTGACTCCATTTCCTTTGCCAAACGTAACCTCTTTCTCAAGGTTTAACACCTCCAACTGCTTGATAACTTACCTTTTGTCAGACGATGGAAGACTCTTAGGAGGCTCTATCCTGATCGCCGGATCCCATTCCCCAGGAGGAAGGACAATGACTTCATCTAGGAACTCATCAATGCCAGCAATCAGGTCCTGTCTATCTTTTGCTTTATAAGCAATGTCGTGGAACACCTAAAGAACAGTAAGAGATGTGCTGATCCAACAAGATAACTCTCCACATGCCTCACATGTCCAGCCTGAAGAACGCAATCCATAACCAACTCTAATGTTGCTACAACCATATACTCACATTTCCTGTTATTCAGCGTGCCCCCAAATATTTCAGTAATAAACCCAAAGAATATAGGGAGAGGCATGAGGAAACAATTGACTGTTTCTTTTATGTTTTTTTCTATCAATACTGTAAAATAACATTGCCTATCATCTCCCACTGTTACGTACCATTATTGATATAGCTGCTATGGAAACCAGATGAAAATGATTTGGAGAAATATACTAGAGTCATTCCCTGAAATAAAAACTACCAGGACAAACTACTGCTAGTAATTCAAGAAAGAAAAGTTCAAACTGAGTGTTAAGACTGGGTTAAGACCTTAACACTGCAGTTCTCAAACACACAAATAATGCTAGCTATGAAAAAAAGAAAAATCTGAGTTATATTGGCAACACACAAAGCAAAGGTCTTTGCGGAGGAGATCATCTGTCCAGCTATGAAAGGCTTAGAATTTGTGTAAGGGACGTTCAGATCATCAGCTAGGTGAGAAAACTGACCAAGAGGATTACATACATTCCAGAATGCAGACAGTGTCTATCGCTCATCTAGCTATCGAGGGACTAACTAAACCATCTAAGGCAGCAAATGCTCCATGTCTTTTATGCAAACATCCAAAGAAGGAGCTTCCTGAATGTATATCACGCAATTAGAAGGATGTGGTCGCCAGCCTTCGTTATAATGAGGTACTCTCATGGCAAATAAGCTGACAGTCACACAGTTTTCAAAAGGTAAATTTTATGTTGGAATAAAACATATTTTCCTTTATTTTCTAAATGTTTTCCATTCTTAAAACTGATGTATGTTAAGTAGTCTTTAAAAAGTTCAAGTCACTGTATCAACTTACAGTGACCGTCAAATCACAGGATGCAAACACACCAGTAGGACATTCACAGAGCACCATCTTCCCGATTCCCTACCTCGTCAGACATCAAGGTGGCAATGGCTCTGCCAATCTCGTGGTAGGACTTGGCTTTCCCCTTAGGACCTAGGAGAATGAATAAGAACCTAGTGGAAGAGGAAAGAAGCAAAGGCTATAACACACATTCCATCAAACTCAAAACACATAACACTGAGACCCGTTTATCCTAGTTCTTAAAAAGGTTAGGTCTAGAATTCATCTTTAAACAAATGTAATATTCTTGGTAGTATGACAGATACTCTTTCAAATACAGTGAAACAAAACTCATTGTTTAGTTTATTTGGAGGCAATGGAGAATTTAGCAGGGAAACCTGAGAAGCTTTTCCACTGAGAAGGAAAGTTTCACTTTTTGAGTCATTCAATCTTTGTTTTCTAAACTTCCTTTTCTCTCCATTTCTACTGAATTGCAGAATCTTTGGAAAAACCCATTAAACACAATAACTAGAAATCTTCGATTTCTCTGACTTTTCCTTACCCAATTGGGGCAATGACATATGATCTTCTCCAGATTTTTAAGAAATGTTTCTACTCAGAAGCGACTGGGGGTCAGCAAAAACCAAGTCTTCTACAAGTAAGCCACATGCTGACAAGCCAAAGTAAAGAAGGAAAATATGAAGGAAAAAAAAAAAGCAAATAAAGCATCATTCACAGTTAAGGTCTTTGGGGGGGGGGGGTCCTCATTTTCCTTTCCAAACTTTTCTTGATACTGCACAAGCATTGCTCGATAGTAAGCAGGTCCTGAAACTTACATAATAAGCTTATACCCATTTAGGTTCACCTCTTCTCATGGCGAAAGAAATCCCTCACTGATGACAAGAACAAAGATGTATGTCTCAACTGCGGAGGAGGAAACCTGATATGTAAATGCATAAGAAAAATATGCTAATGGCAACATCGGATAAATCCCTGCCTTGCGTATGATCATGTCTTACCTAACACAGAGATAATGAGGACAATAAAAATGATCACATCATACATTTTCATGGCTTTTTAAAGCTTGCAAAGCACTTCACGTTCATCACCTCGTGTAAACTCCATACAACCCTTTGCAATAAGAACAGGTGTCCTATTCCTGTGTAATGGTGAAGGAACTGAGGCTCCAGAAGGTTAATGAAGGAGCCCCAAAGACTGTGCCTGGTAAATGAGAGAGAACAGATAGGCTTTCCTACCTCCTTTTTTCAACACACAATTCTGCCTAATAGTATCTGCCCAACCTACACACCAGGGCTGTGAATCAGTAGAGAAAGGCTATCCAACAATGAATTCCATAGATCATCCTGGGGAACGATGTTGTGGATATTTACCTGGGGGCAAGAAATCTTAGGTAAAATTTCAGGGGACCAGGAATGGCTGAGGACTTAGCTTAGTAAAATTTTATTTTGTACTCAGTTATTTATATACCACACTTTAAATGAAAAAGGATTGACAGCAAGTACTCCTGAATGTGTTAGAGTCTGTTCCAAATTGCCCTTGAGTAGGTAATTCTTTTTTATTTGTTTATTATAAAATTCAATTGAAAGAAGAAAAAGAGAAATTAAAAATATAGAAAAGTTTCTGAAAGTATGAATATTCAGATTTTATCTCAGAATAACCATAAAGCCACTCAGTAGTTATGTCCTTAGAAACAAGTTCTGCAGTGGGGCAGCTCGCTCACTTCCAAGTCTTACCACAGTAGATGAAATGGCCAAAGCAATCAGCAGGCACAGAAGTCTGTGCAGTATGAAGTTGTTATTGGAATTGGATTTTAGTTCTTCTAACACTGAAGTTCAATGAATACTAGAACGTTTCTTCTTTTGAAGCTGGACCTAAGTTACACTACATCTAGTATTATACAGCGTTCCTTTATGACAGCAAAATGCATTTTTCTAAAGGGACTGATTATTGATTTGAGTGTAACACATGCAAAGAAATTTAACCATTGAGACAAAATACAAATTAGAAACACTTCTAGTACTGGTCACATCTCCCAACCCTATTTGCCTGTCTTCCCATGGCCAACTGTCCGGGAGGACCATGAGGGCATAGTTTTAGGCAAAAGGGGACAGGTATATTGCAGCAAGAGAAAATGGACATCTGAATCTTTTACTTAATACATTTTCAAATAATAAGGTTCCTTTGCCGGCCATTTTTATTACTTCAGTGTATCTAAATATTCGTTTTTCAGTAATATATCATACCTAAAACTTCTCCAGAACCACTCTGTACCTCTTCTTGCCTCTCCCAAGCATCTCCATCATGATTATAGTTTACAAATACACATTACGGAAATACACATTTATCCACTGACACTTGAGTTAATTTTCAGGTTGACTATATGGCAACAAAACCAAAATACTCTCTTGTCATTAATAAATATTCTCAGTCATTAATAATATTCAAATATAAACTTTGGCAGACAATGGGTGGCTATTCTAAGAGCTGATGGAAAAATGGAGCCTCCATGTTAAGTTCTATGAGATGAGGACATACATTTTCTTTTCTTTTCTTTATATCTATTGAATTTATTGGGGTGACATTGGTTAATAAAATTACATAGGTTTCAAGTGTACAATTCTATACACTACATCAGCTGTATACTGTGTCATGTGTTCACCACCCCAAGTGAAGTCTCCTTCCCTCACCATTTACCCTCGTCTACCTCCTCCCATCCCCCTTTCCCTCTGCTAATCACCACACTGTTGTCTGTGTCTATGAAATTTGTTTTTTTCCCCTTAATTCCTTCACCTTTTTCACCCAGCCCCCAACCCACCTCCCCTCTGACAGCTGTCAGTCTGTATCTATGAGTCTGTTTCTATTTTGTTTATTTTGTTCATTAGATTCCATACATAAGTAAAATCACATGGTATTTGTCTTTCTCTGACTGGCTTATTTCATTGAGCATAATACTCTCCAGGTCCATTCATGATGTTGCAAAAGGTGAGAATGATTTCCTTCTTTTTATGGCTGAGTCGTATTTCATTGTGTAAATGTACCACAGCCTTTTTATCCACTCATCTACTGATGGACACTTGGGCTGCTTTCAAATCTTGGCTATTATAAATAATGCTTCAATGAACATAGGGGTACACATATCTTTCGAGTTAGTGTTTCAGGTTTCTCCTAATTATTTACTCTGGTCTCTGCTAAATAGTACCAAAGAATAAATGCAAGTAGCAGACCAATGATCAATATAACATGTATCATAGCAAAACCCAATACACGAGAATTATAATGTTTCAGTAACTTCAACAAATTAGATATAAAGGTATAATTCCTCTTTTTTAGTTAATATAATTTGTATATAGGTAATTTTATATGTAAATATACATATATAAATAATTTTCTTTTTTAATGAAAAGTCATCAAGTGCCAAATAGAAGCAACATGTGACATATCTGTTCAAATGTTCACATTACTCCAGTCAGGAACCACTCGGTAAATCCACCTCCTTAAAATGATATAGAGTAAGAGAGAAAATATGGCCATCTATAAGTAGCAGAAAACATCACTTCTGGTGAGAATTTCATTTGTAGGAACAAGACCCTTCAGAAGTCTCTAATTTGGATTGGATTGTCAAACGGGTATGAAAGATCCGGGAAAACTAACAGAACCACTCATCAAGTTCAAGTTCCTTCTACTTGAAACGTGTTCTCGCCCCTTTAAACCTCACAGAAGCGAAAGCTGTTACGTTTATGATGGAAGTACATCGTGCCAAACTCCACTTTTTTAATGTATTGAAAACTCCTTTCATGACCCAAGCTGCTTTTTGTCAATGGACAGATGTTATTTTAAGCCAGAAGCTTTTTTCTTTATTAACAAATTCGAGTAAATATCACATTGGTGTGGCTGGAAGGGCACAGCCCACATTGACAGCTTGGTGGGGAATTAATTTATGTTACTGGGTTCTTTTGATCCACTCGTAACAAGAACGAAGTCACAGTGAGAATTTTAGCGGTGCCTAGTCGTCGGTGGAGTCTTCCTGAGGTGCTTCTACTCCTGTGAGGTTTTTCATATGACTGGTCGTGCCTGGGGAGGATGCCTGCAGCACTTTCCACAACAAAAGTAAGTGCCAGATGATCTGTGTCCGGAACCAACGGACTACACTCACATTCACAAAATAATTACAGCCAGAAACAGAGCATAATGTCAGAAAAAGAGCCAGCCTTCCTAAACTACTCAATCTTTTCAGAAAGGATGTGCACCCCCCCTTCCTGCTATATCACAGCTATTTCTAGAATAAACTCAGCCTTCACCAATCCTTTACTCCCTTCTCTCAAAACAACAGTGAATTAAATAACCCATTATTCATATTTAGCAGCTTTGGAAAATGTGGCTGAACTGTAGCTTCCACAATAGACTCATGGGGACCACAAACCAACCATAACCAACCACATTACTTATGTAAACAGCAGCTAGCAATTGGATTGTTGGACAAGACAGAATTGAACTAGCAGGGCCTCCATCCCAAGCCCTCCAATAGGATGTTTTATGATTCTGACAATTAAGTGCAAACTACTTTTTGTAGGCAAGTAATTATTTATAACATAAAATGTATAATAACTTACAGTGAAACTAAAGAGGTAAACATTCTAATATTTTAGAGGGCTAGAACTCACTGAAAAACGATTTGCCTTAGATGTGAAAATCAAGGTCAGAAAAGGACAAACTGATCAAGGGCTTTTATTATTCTTCATGGGGAAAACCCTAAAGTATTTTATTCCAATTCATTCTAGATATTTCCTTAGATTCTCCGTAAAAGCCTGGCCTCACAGTCAGAAATCTGCAGTTCTATTTCCAGCACTAATAGATCTTCCCTTTGCCTCCATCTCTCAACTAAAAATGGGAATAATATTTATCCCCTAAATAGCTCACAAATATGAGTTAGTAGCAGCCTCTATAGATAGATAAAGATGACAGCAAGCAAAGTGTGTGCGAGATGCTAGGAAAATCATCAATGTACCCTACCAAGTGACCAAAGCTCAAAAAACAGTTTGCTTGCTTTCACATGGATGGAAAGAAGGGCCCTAAGTAGATAACATCCACCCGTTTGGAATGGTCCAGATATAAACAGAAAGCTAAAATAGACCAACCAAATGACAGACTAGAGAAACTTGTGAACTCCACACAAGGGAAACTCCTAGAGCTATACTTCCTAAAAGGTGCATAGTACTATTACTGTTTGTTATAAATCATAATAATAATAATAATAATAAGCACAAGAGCATAACTTGCCTCCACCCTCGAAAGGGAAAATGATCATTACAAGATGTGCACAAAAACCAACTTTCCGGGTCTCCAGGCAGTGCCACAGGGTAGTGTGCAGGGCACAGCACGTTGCCGAGCGCAGAGGCGGTCCTTCGCCGTGGCTGCCACATTCCTTGTGGGATTTCCTTTATTGGATTTCACAGGATGCAGCCATTGTAAACGGCCCACATTACTCAAACACACACACACAAAGCTAATGAGACTCCCTACTCAGTGATTACAGCTTGCACTGGTTCAGAGGACAGCAAATGAATAAAACTATTTCCTGGGAAAATGTTAACATGCTAGGATATATTGCTCAGATTATTGCCCCGAAATAGTTTTATGACATTATTGAATTACATGCCCTTGAATTGCTGGGATCCTTTTGTGGATTCAAATGATGCTGTATTTCACCTCCAGACTACGGCCACGCTCCAGCACAGAAGAAAAGAGTGAGACAGGCAGAAGCAGATGATTAAGAGGAACACAAAAATGGTCAAAATTTGCTACTCAATAAACTCGTACTATTGTTAAATAAAAAGCCTTTGGAAATATTTTTTATTTGTAGCTTTTAAAGAAAAATAATAAAAAATGAAACGGCTAGAGCAATTTAACACTTCTTGGCGTGCTTTTTTTTCTTTTCTTCTCTTTCAAGCTCCAGTAAAGTTAGTCCAAAGAGACATAAATAAAAGCATAAGGACACACAGCTGGCCTTCAGCCATGCTCTGAGCCAGCCAGCTTTCGCCAGGTGATGGCTCTGGTAGACAGACCCTCAAGGCTCTGCTGCTGTGTTTTCAAGCCAAAAGCTAAGGTACAGAAAACACAAATCATGATAATCCCATTAATTGAGTAAGCGATGATCAACTCCTTTCCTCTATTTGTCCAATGACTGCCTAAAAATGACAAGTATTATACCATTGAAGTGTCTAAGAAATATACAAATGAGGAAAAAAATAACTGTATGATCAGAACGTGTCCTGTAATCTATGAATTGAAAGGCCCTAAAAGAAATGTTCTAATTTTCCTCCTAATTTGGCTCAAAACCAACCTTGAGCCCCTTGTCATTGTCAGTTCATCATGCTCAGAGCATCTGAGATTGCTGAGGAGGATTCACAGCCCTTTCTGCTCCCCTGGGGAAACCCAAAGAAGGGACAAGGCACCCGTCCTTGTCCTGGGACCCACAGAAAACACGCACATCCCAAAAAGTTGCTATTCATGTGATAATTTTCAGACATAAATTTGAAAATTACAGCTTCTCTTCAGACTCTTCTTCAGCACAAGTTTAAGTGAAGCATAAACTCCTATCCACCTGGGGCATTCCATAAGTCAAGCTTCCTAACTCTATTGAGAGTAGTTGCAGAGGGAGATAAATAGGATGAGTTCGAAGATACTGTGCAGTGTATTGAAATACATGGTTATAATAACAGTAATATGCTTCCTTTTAAAATAAAAATGTATGCAATAAAACAGTAAATTGTGAAAATATAAGGGTACAGCTTTATAATTTTTATACATACACACACACACACACACAAAATCAATTTTCTGGTAAAAAAAAAAATAGGGCAAATGAGCCCTGGCCTGTTTGGCTCAGCAGTTAGAGCATTCACCTGTGGACCAAAGGGTCAAGGGTTTGATTCCTGGTCAAGGGCATGTACCTAGGTTGCAGGTTCGATCCCCAGCCCTGGTCCGGGTCTTTCAGGAGGCAACCAATCAATGTGTCTCTCTCACATCGATGTTTCTCTTTCTCTCTCTCTCTCCCCCTCCCTACCTCCCTTCCACTCTACCTAAAAATCAATGGAAAAATATTGTCAAGTGAGGATTAACAACAACAAAAACAACAACAAAATGGAGCAAATGAAAGCAACTCTGATCTATGAACCAGTTACCACCTGTATAGGTTTGTGCAAGTTACTTAAATTCTCAGACTGTTTCTCCATCTGTAAAATCCATATCCCTAGTTTATACTTAAAAAATATTATTGTGATTCAATAGATTCATTCATAGGAAGAAACTAGTACATGGGCCAAGCAACTGTTTTGTTATTATGATTACTAATATGTAAGTGCCAAGTCATGTGACAGCATAAAAGTCAGATTAAACCATTACTTCAAATTTAACCTTTCCAATGTGCTTACTCTGGATGTATCCTCTTTTTATTGATTCTCTAGCCTGAGAGAGAGAAGGTTTCCCTATAACCACAATGTAGGCCCAGGAGGTCAGGGATCAGCTTACCTTGTGGGCACAGGGACCTCAGTCAGGGCCCCCAGCATGACCGCCTGCTGTAGCCGAACAAAGGCAATGAAAGGCGTGTCCAGGAAGTCGACCTCCCCCACAAGCACGTTGGAGGCTTCTGCATCACGGGGCAGCTTTTTCATGAACTTGTTCTTCAGCTGCATGGAGAGAGCCAAGCAAGCACAACTTATTTCCAGAGAAGGGAACAAGAGGCAGCACTCCAGATATCACTCCAAGGAATTCCTTGATATGAGTCTACATGCTAGGACCCAGCTATAGCCATTTTCCTATTATTGTTAACCATCCTAGTAGACATGTCTCTGTAACTTGGATTAAAAAATATTGAGGGTATAATCACATGGTTTACATATAAAACAGTGTTTACATATACGATAATTTGTTTATTGATTCATCATTCACTCAGTAAACATGTGTTGGGAGTCTAGTAGGAGCCAGGCACCGATCTAAGCCCTAGGGATACAGGGAAGGATCAACTAATTACATGTCCTCCTAGGGCTCATATTCCAGCAGGGGAGAAATAAAATACGATTTAAAGTAGCAAAAAGGGCTAAGAAAAAAAAAATAAAACCAGTAAGAGGGTACTTTAGGTAGGGGGGTCAGGAAAGGCCTCTGAAGAAATACATTGGACACTGGAGTGAGGGGACAAGCCATGAAAAGATCTGAGCAAAAACATTCCAGGCAAAGAGAACAGCAAGTACCAAGCTTCTGAGATGGGAAAGAGCTTGGCAGTTAGAGGAAATAGTAAGGCAAGTGTGATGACAGCTGAGGGAGCAATGGGGGGCCATAGGGAAGGGGGTGGGGGAGGGACCAGATGTAAGGACCTTGAAGGCCACAGTCAGGAGTTTGGGATATTTCAGGTGGGACTTGTATACCACAAATTCAAGTGGAAAGGTAGAGTAGAAAGTCATGAATTTCAGAGATATCACCATGTAAACAATACTTATGACCATAGGACAGGATCACACAAGTTTGGCTGTGAGTGTAGCTAGAGAAGAAGGATGAGGTCTAAACCCTGGGCCACCCTACCTTTCATAGGAATGGGAGGAGCTACTGGCAGAGGACGCTGGAAAAGAGCAGCCAGTGAGGTCAGAGGAAAACCAGGACTTAACAATCAGGTGAAGAAAGGGCTCGATAAGGAAAGCCCATCAGCTGAGCCACAGGCTGCTGAAAGCTCGAATAAGGTCAGAACTAAGAATGGACTGGTGAACTTGGCACGACGGAGGTGCTGGGTGATCTTGACAAGAGCTGTTTCAGGGGACACCAGGGAGCCCAGTAAAGAATGAGAGGTGAAGAAATGGAGACACGGAATTATTTTGAGAAATATTGCTACCAAGAAAAGCCAAAAAATAGGGGGATAGGTGAAAGAAGGTGTAAAACAAAGGTTTTTTAAAAAATGAAATATGATAACACTTTGGAATGTTAATGAGAATGCTCTAGTAGAGACAGATTACTGCCGCAGGAGATATGGGGGATAACTTCAAAAGCCCACAAGCAACCTTGAACTACTGAGAAGAGACTATCCACATCACAAGCAGAAGGATTACCTTCAGATAGGAACAGAGTTTATCAATCCTAACTAAGGAAAGCAGGCTACATGGGTACAGATGGGGGTATCTGGCAGATTTGGTGGGGTGAAGAGGAGGGCTTCCGAAGACTCACATTGTTGCAGTGAAATACAAGTGAGCTGGTCAGGAGGGGGCGGTGTGTGAGAGTTTGAGTACGGAGGTAAAATAGTGGTTTTCTTGGAGACCAGAGGTTGTTCAGCACAGTCACATTGAAAGCTTCTCCTGCAGGTTTATTCCTTACTTCCCCTCCCTTCCCAACTCCCACTTCGAATAAGGCTGTTGCCCTGGCCGGTTTGGCTCAGCAGTTAGAGCGTCGGCCCATGGTTCAGAGAGACCTGGGTTCGGTTCCCGCTAAGGGCATGTACCTCGGTTGCAGTTTGTCCCCGGCCCCGGTTGGGGTCGTGTGGGCGGCAGCCAGTCGATGTCTCTCTCTCACATCAATGTTTCTCTCTCTCTTCCCCCCTCTCTCCCTCTTGCTCTATCTGAAGATGAATGCAAAAATGTCCTCGGGTGAGGATAAAAAAAAAAAAAAAAAAATAGGGCTGTTAAGTACACTTCAGTGAGTGGGAAATGCCTCCCACAGTTCAAGGAAAATATTTCAATGATCATGGAAGGATAGAGATAAGAATCTTGCAGGACCCTAAGAAAGGCAGACTTGTGATACATTCTCAATACAAATGTCTCTCTCCTCAAGTCAAAAGTTACCAAGTATTCTGTGCCATGGATTATCGCTGAGATGGGAAGTGACAGGCTGGCCCAATTTTCCCCATTAATAAAAAGGCTATAGTAACATTTTACTTTCAATTTCCATAGAGTTCTTAATTAGGGAAAATAAGTGTAATGAAAACTGATCCCTAAAACTCCATCACCTTCAGTAGCATTTTTATGGGATTTTTTTAAACTTAAATTTAAGAAGAAAGTTTTTTAAACTTGTATAAGAAGAAAGGTATGAGGCAAAAACAAAACAACAACAACAAAACAACCAAGGAAGTCAGGGCTATAGTTTAGTGGAAACCAAAAATACAAAAGCAAAGACAAGATATATTTTTTTAGATGTTAGAAACATGACTACTTCTAAGCAATAAGGGATATTCCCGAAGTTTATACCATTAATCCTCCAAGAACTGCTAATATTAAAAATAAATTATGTTTACATTGTACAGATATAAAAAGAGCAGCCATAGGAAGGGTCTAAAATCATCAAATTGCCAAAACTATTATTATGGCCTAAAGAAGTTACAGTGATGAACTGTTCTCTGTGACAGAGCAGAGTGTGGGATACGGAGCTACCCGACACCACACATGCAGAGAATCCCAGGTGAACATCTATATCCACTAAATGTTTTACTAGTACTACGGTACCTTTATTGAGATTACTGTCCCATTTTGGGAAATTAAGAGTATATTTTTAAAGGCCAAAGGAAATAAACTGTATGCTATATGCTCTGAAGAAAAGTAAGTATAAAGATATGTTCTTTTAGATCAGCATATTTCAAACTGTGTTAGTGGAACACGAGTGTTCTCAGGGAAACTAATAGCTATTCTAAAATAAAAATATGTGATGCCTGAGATGCCCCAGAAGTCAGTCCTTAGATGACTCCTTTCTCTCTACACACACTCTCTGCGTGATCTCATCAAGCCCCATGGCTTTAAGCACCATCTATATGCTGATGACTCATAAATGTATATCTTTAGCCAGGACATCTTCCCTGAACTCCAGACCTAACAACATCTCTACTTGCGTGTCTAAGAGACACGTCAAATTTCACATACCCAAAACTGAGCCCTCCTGATACAGTCCCTTCAAACTAGCTCTTCCTCCCGTTCCCCTCTTCTAGTTAATGGCAACTCCATTTTTCCATCGCTCAGGCCCAAACCTTGCTGTCATCTTCAACATTTCTCTTTCTCTCCCACCCCATGTCCATTCTACCAGAAATCTGGTTGGATCTATGTTCAAAGCATATCCAGAATCTGACATTTCTCACCACCATCACTGCCACCACCCTTACCCACATCACGATCATTTTTCTCCTGGATTATGGCCTTGGCCTCCTGGCTGGATCACCTGCTTCTGCCCTTGCACCAGTCTATTCGCCAAAGCAGCCAGGGGTCAAATCAGGAGTCAGTTCAGTCTCTGCTCAAAACCTTCTGTTGGTCCCCATTTCACTAAGAGATAAGGCAAAGTCTTTTTTTTTTTTTAATTTTTTTCCTTTATTGATTTTAGAGAGAGAGGAAGGGAGAGGAAGAGAGAGAGATAGAAACATTGATGAGAGAGAACATCGACTGGCTGCCTCCTGCATGCCTCCCACTGGGGATTTGGCCCACAACCTGGGCATGTGCCCTGACCAGGAATCAAACTGGCGACCTCTTGGTGCATGGGTCGATGCTCAATCAGTGAGCCACATCGGCCAGGCAAGGCAATGTCTTTATGACCACCCAGGACCCCAGCATTACCTGGCTCGCCGTCAGCCCACTGATCTTATTTTGTACTGCTTACTCCCAGTCTTCTCCATTCCCGCTACTCTAGCCTTCATGTCCTCCCTCAAACACACCAGGCATACTCTTACCTCCGGGCCTTTTCACCTGCTGCACAGCTTCCTCCCTCACTTCCTTTTCTTTCAGATCTTTATTTAATTTTTTTTCTTTATTGATTTTTTTAGACAGAGAGGAAGGGAGAGGGAAAGAGAGATAGAAACATCAATGAGAGAGAACATCGACTGGCCGCCTCCTGCATGCCCCCCACTGGGGATTTGGCCCACAACCTGGGCATGTGCCCTGACCAGGAATTGAACCGGCAACCTCTTGGTGCATGGGTCGACGTTCAACCACTGAGCCACACCGGCCACGCCAGATCTTTATTTAAAAGTTGCCTTCTTATCCCCGAGTCTTTCCCTGACCACATTAAACTTTCAGCCTCCTTCTCCCCATAGGCTCGTTTTACTCCTATTTCCTGCTTTTTTTCTTCTTTGTAGTTATCACAGCCAAACATGTTATATGTTTTATTTTTCCTTATTTTCTGCCTCTCCACTAGAATGTAAGCTCCACAAAGGTAGGAATATCCATCTACAGTCGTCCCTCGTTTATCGCGGTTAATCCATTTCAGACTCTAGCGGTTGCACCTGCCATTGAAGGATTCCTGGAGTGCTCGAATACATAGGCCTACAGTCCATACGTACAGTAATTTTAATTTTAATTGTAATACAGGGGTGTATAATTGACTCAGACAATCAAGCGTGCACTGTATCATTTTCACTGTCTCAATCAACTTTTTAATGAATATATTTGAAAAAACCACGATAGAGTGAAGCCGCGAAAGTTGAAGTGCGAAGTGGCGAGGGACGACTGTATTATGTTGTGTTACATTCCCTTATTGATTTTTAGAGAGAGAAAGAGGAAGGGAGAGGGAGAGAGAGATAGAAACATCAATGAGAGAGAACATCGATATGCCGCCTCCTGCATGTCCCCCACTGGGGATGGGGCCCACAACCTGGGCATGTGCCCTGACCAGGAATCGAACTGGTGACCTCTTGGTGCATGGGTCGATGCTCAACCACTGAGCCACACCGGCTGGGCCAGTGTTATCTTCCTAATGTGTAGGAGAAGCCTGAGGAGAAAGATTCAATAAATATTTGTTGAATGACAGTTATTATGTCTGCTCCTCTCAACAAGCTCTCCTAACCCCTCTCTTAAGGTCGTGGGTTCTAGATATGCCACCACCCAGGGTATCAGGTGGACGAAAGGCCTAGACATGGCCAATACCAATCAACTCTCCCCCCATAAAAGCCATAGGTACAAAGGATGGATGCACGACCCAAGTAGGGACCAAACCATCTGGAAAATCAGCATTTGAACAGATAAAAATCAACGTTCTCCCTTTCACCAGCCAAGGCTCCCCTCCATGCTGAAAGGGCCTGTCACAGGACCATGCACATTAGGAGAGGGGAATGAGGTCAGCACCCAAAATGAAACAGACAAAAGCAGGAGAGAAAAAAGTATGGAGAGAGATTGCTGAGTCCCCAGTCCCTGGCCCTGAGGCTCTGCAGCTTCTCCGTTCTGTAAACTCATCAAGAATTCTTACCAGTTACATACGCCAGAAAACTCCATTTGGGGCTTTAATTAATTTGGGGTGATTTCTGTCTACCAAAGAGTCCAGACCCTTCACAAAAGTACATTTGTCCAATAAATTTTAGGAATTCCAGGTTAAATTAAGTTTCTATACTACAGACTCTCTCAGAGCCTTGAATTTGTTTATATGCCTATGAATGCTTTCTCTTTCACTAGGAGATAAATAAAACACATCATGGTATGAAAACAGAATAGAAAATGCTGCATTGGACAGACATGTACTCATCTACCATTTAATTCCACTCTCAACTCCATTTATCGTTAAACTTTACGGGTGCCTACAGCGTTCCAGGCCTGGGAGAGGGCGCTGCACAGAGCAGAGATCCTCTCGCCTGAAGTTTACAGGGCACTGGAGAGAAGCAAGTACAGAAGTAGCTACGACGAAAGAAAAACATAAATACCATATGAAAGCTATATTGTTCAGTGGGAGGTCACAAAGTGCGGCAATCACAGCTGTCAACGGAGTTCAAGAGAGGCTCTCCTCGAAGTTTAAAGATCTCTCGTGAAGGTGTGCTCATCAAATACTGATTCATATGTTATCTTTTTCAAGTTATCCCAATAATATCTGATTTTTAAAAAGTAATGACTGAAGTATGAAAACCAATTCTGGGCTTACACAATAGACTGTAAACAATAATAAAATACTAAGAAAAAAAGTATAAACATTAAACAAAAAGATGAAGAATAACCCAGGAATTATGAAGAATAAAAGATAATGAAAACAAGAACAGACGCTAAGGGCTTTCAAATCAGGTTGAAAATCACCCAATAAACTCATCTGGATTGAATTTCAAAGATAACGTTTGACATTCCTTTCTTATAGATCATTAGTTGATTCTCCAAGGGATACCCAGCCTGGATTTTATGCAGGGTCAGCTATGAGAACACACACAGTGAAAGAAAAATTCCCTGAGCCAACCTTGATTTCAAAGGAATGGATTTTAAATGGCTGCCATGTGCAGCTACAATTGGTAAGCGATACTAAGACTAGCTCAGTGACTTTGTGCCTTTTTTGTTTTTTTGGTCTTTACCAGGTAACACCACCAACTCTGGGAATCCAGATGTGTACACTTCAGGTTCCTTTTAGACCACCCTGCATTCTTTCTTCCACAGTAAGGTCTTGCTATAATTACCCAGAAGTATACGGCTTCCTTTTGCCATAAATGCTTACTCTTACAATATCTTAACCTTTCTTACTTTCTGAGTGCTTTCCTAACAACCCAGTGAACACACTATTAACATACCAAGAAACTAGAGACTATAAATGGATAAAGCAGAAGTGGACTGATTATGAAATAGATAGCTTACTTGGGGTCGTAACTCTGGGTGATGATGGAAAAGTTACACATATACAAAATATGCATTATCTATAGCTAATTGAGAAAGTCAATCTTCCATTCTCCACTCTGGTCTCAGATTCTCCTACCCTCTTCTGTGAAAGCAGTTTGCATATTTTAGGTTTTCTATAGGGGACCCATCATAATGTAACTACTAACCAACGTGAATAACCATTTACTGGGATAACCATTTGATTAACACCAGGTCCTCCTAGCCTCCTTACCATCACCCTCAGACCTACAGTATTTCCTCGTAAGTAGGTCTAGGATATCATATTATTCCTCAGTCACTAGGCAGGTATTTTAAACCTACCTCCTTTTCTCTGCCATTATTAACACATATGAAAATAAGTGTATCTGTAATACAGTGTCATTTTTTACCAGGACTACTCATGATTTGCCATTTGAACCTGATTTGTTAGCAGGCAGTTCTATAGGCTGTCCTTACTACAAGTAATGTTTTAAAAATCATCTAAATTTGAATATACTTTCTCATTATTTTTACAAAGCTTACACCTACTGCTGCATTCCATGCATTCCTTTTCCTTCTCCACGAGAATGATTTTAATCTTCCAATCTGTACACATTCAGCCTACTTAATGCCTCATGTCCATAAGCTAACATCCATCTATTTTCCAGAGCAAAGAGCATATTGCTGGCTTTTTTTTATCGGTGTTCTTTCCCTCTCTGCTTTTCTTCTTCTTAGCTGATTTTCTATTCTTCCGCTGACTGTGGCCCCCCCTTTTATTCTCTTTGGAAATTGCCAGCTCTTACTCTTTCCCCAAAAAACTCTTCTTGTAAGCTCGAAAATCATTCTAGGTCACCTGGTACCATGTCCTTCCATTGCAAAGACACCTGTGTTAGTAGTAGAATCATCATACTTACCAGTTTGCTTTGGACAGCTCCAGTTTACCACCACTGTCCTGGTGTAATTATTACTATTACCTTCTTTCATTCTGAAAAGTATCTTGGACCATGAAAAACATTATATGGTCACCTTACATATTAGTCTAAGACTGACACTTGAGCAGTTCCTAAGATACAACATTAAAGAACAATTACATGCTGTGGAAACTTAAAATTCAAGGAACTCAAAAGAATGAGGACATAAGCCTAGGTCAAACAGCATCTTAGTAAAGTATTTATTGTTAGAATGAATTTATTCATTTACTATATGCAAACAATAGTAATTGTTAGGGTAGGAAAAAGTGTTCTTTCACTCACCATGGGTAAGACAATTCTGCCTCTGCCCACTGCCCTTCTCTGCACCTTGGGAAAAGTGGCCAATGTGATGGATTCAAGTTTGACAAATTCATTGGAACTTTTTTCTAAGGGAAGGGTACAGTGCCTTGAAGATAAGAAGCAAGCTAATTGAATGGAAACAAGAGATCTGACATCTCCGTCCATGTGGCTGGAGAGATAAGTTGACTCAGAGTTTGTTTCATAGGCTCAACTATATTTCTCAATCATAACACATATCTCTTATGTCTATGAATCCCAAAATTAGATTCTGGGTGAGTGGTTGTAGGCCTGGAGATGTGTATATGGTGAACTAGAAATTTCTAACCTAAATAATGTTTCTAAGAGACACCACTTCCAGCTACAATAAACTAGCTTGTGTCACACCGACCCTTCCATTATCCATTAAGAAAAACTGAACAGCTGGATTTTTACAATGTGTTCAAAGCAGCAATCTGCAACCTTTTTCATCCCGTGGCACACATAAAACTAATTGCTAAAATTCTGCAGCACACCAAAAATATTATATTTTTTGCCAATGTGACAAAAAATTGGTATAATTTTGATTCATTCACACCGATGGCTATTGTTGTGTTGGCTGTTGTCATTTTTTATTTGACAATCTAAGGGAAAAGAGGTCAGTGCCCCTGACTAAAGAGTCAGGTGTTCCATATTTTAAAAATTCTTGTAGCAGCAGCCCACCATTTAAAAATCACTGGTTTAAGGGAATCAGAAAGTTACTATGATATTAAAAACTTGAGGAAATGATATCTCTGAAAAAGGAAACTGCAGAGGTGAGGCTAAATTCAGCCAATGTTCTCCTAAAGGCATTTGATGATCCTAAGTAGCCACAGAGATTCAGAAATTGAGCAGATCCTTTTGCACTCTCAAAATGATGGGCAAACATGCCAGGTGTCCAGTTGGGACCCCTAACGGACAAAACCTGAAGCACAGGGCAAACTAGGAATAGGTCAATTCACATAAAGACAGAAACCCACCTTCTAATCAGCTTGCTTCCAAAGTAAATAATATGGTGACCTGTCCCTAGCCTAATACCAACCCAAGGCAAAAGCAATAATCTATGAAGAAAGATAACATCATCAAGAGTATAAAATCATTTCTACTATGTATATAATATCTAACATTCAATCAGAAATTACTAGGCATACGTATAGGCAAAATCAAATGAATGGAACCCAAGAGGGAAAAGAAAAAAAACAACAGAAATTAGAAACAAACTTAAAGCAGAGATACATATTGTAGTTACCAAACATAGATTTTGAAATAACTTAATATTTTTTAAATATTTATTACAAGATGGAGAATTTCAGCAGAATCTATTTAAAAAACATACATATCTTAGAAATTAAAATATGTACCATTGAGTTGTTAAAGACAACATTACTCATAATATCAAAATATGGCATATTAAAATTCGCGGAATACTGCTAAACATGTACACTGAGTAGAATTCATGGCCTTAAATGCAAATATTACAAAAGAAGAAAAGCTAAAGTTCCATGGCTTAAACATGTATCTCAAGAAGTAAGACTAAAACAGCAAATGAAACTCAATGAGGCATAAAAAAGGAAATAATAAAAATAAGAAGAAATCATGACATAGGAAACACATACACTATGCTGGTCATGTTCTATTTCATAATCTGTGACAATTATACAAGTGTGTTCACATTGACAAAAATCATCAAGTAGATTTACGATTTATATGTGCATATAAGTAAATCACATATATGTTTTACTTCAATAAAACAATTATATCACAGTGATATTTTTAATAAACAAACAATTATTTCATTGCAAATCTGGCTTACATGTAGTGCTCCCCTGACAGGAAACCCTTAGAGAAATCAAGGAAAGTGAGAAACTAAAAACATATTCCACGGCCATAACTCACACTTTACAAACTTTTGTAAAGATCAGAAGAAATCAGAGGTAAAACGCCTAGCAACATACCAAAAAATGTGGGCTCACTCCTCCCTTATTAGTCTTTCCAACATAGACAGTAATCCTCCCTACTGCTTTCTCTCTCTGGACAGTGCGTATCAGGTGTGCTGCCTGAATGTGCTCTGTCTGAAATGATGTATTTCTGTCTTCCAACAGTAGACAAACCCGAATATCCCACTACTACTCAACATAAATATAATCTAACCTAACCAAGCACACTTTCCTCAGGTTAAAATTAGCCTCCAACAGGGCTGGAATAAAGAAGCAGGCCATCAAAAGGAACCTTCTGAAAACTAATCCCTGGGATAATTTTGAAACAGATTTGACCTACCAAGAACTATGTATATCTATTTGAGGCAAACCTGCTCTGGGGATCCTGGAGTGTGATAGCTGGAGACTAGTTTATTGCCCACAGATGGCTTCTACGGTTAATTAAAGACTGTCCCTACCTCCCGTCCTTCCCCCACTTCCCAGCAGCCACAGCTAAGGATAAAAAGGACTGATGTTTACTAGTCGAATTCTAAGTCAATCAGCCCACACCAGCTTTTCTCCAGGTACTGGAAAAACAGTTCTTCCTAATGAAGACTGTTCCGGTCTGTCCTTGTAATAGGGGATTTCCAGCACAAAGAGCAGGCCTACTTTTGAGCTCCAAGTATGAGGAAGCCCGTTTGCTTCTAGGCTCTTCACAGCTGTCGAGATGAGACAGGAGGCTCTGCCCAAGCCGTCAGGATTCTGCTCTGGGGTCTGCAGCCAAAGCCTCGCCAATGATACGGGGCTCCTTGGCCTCTGATTCTCAGTGTACACATTTCCCCGGACGATCTTCTAGATAGAGTGCTGGGCAGAGGACAGGGTTTGGGTGTTCCTAAATAGCCTGGGTAATAAACACCATCGTAAATACACCCCAGCATTCCATTCCTAAATCTGACTTCTTTACTATAAATTGTAGGATTGCTGAACTAGGAAATGGCAGAAGGGAAAAGATAAGAATCGCTGTTTTATAAGCTTAACCAGGTATTGTTTTTTATTCCAAGACCACATAAGAAGAATTACTTTAAAATTTTTCTGTTAAATAAGGATATTCTTTACTCATCCCTTAAGGTAATTTGTGGGATAGGACTTTTTTGGTGGGACAATAAACATTTTTTGTTTTGTTTTTAATGGAGCTCTGATTGCCCTGTAGTTAATCTCCAAGCTGTGATTTAGAAGAGTATTTCCAATGGCTAAATTTAAAAACCACTGGCCCAATGTCTAACAGGACTATAAAGAGGAACTCCTGCCTGATCACCTACAGAATCCCAAATTTAGATAATCACTTATAATATTATTAGTACTGAACATTTATGATATGGTCTGCAATTTCCAGAGTGCATAAAATATGAAAGCGTGCAAACAAAATCATTAAATAACATAAGATGCCGAAAGGCGTGGTGGCTACACGTTTTTACTTTCGATCACTCTCCTACTTTTGCCTACTCCGTTTTTAAAATACAAAATGAAAACAGTCCCCTGAGGGTGAAAATTCGATTTTCTAATTTTCCCTTCCAAATATAGACATCTTACCACCATTAATGCAAATGATTCTACAAAGCAGCACATTTACAAATGGCTATTAAACTAAATATAACATTAAGTACAATCCATCAGTTCTGATTTCCAAAATAGGACGAAATTTCAAGTACTGGCCTAGTTTAAGATGCAACTGGAAAAATCTCTAGTCACATTTCTCATGTCTTATATCATTAAAAAATAATACTGTCAATGTTTATAGCTATTTACAGTTTTTAAAAATTTTTCTTTTTTATTTATTGATTTTAGATAGAAGAAGAGGGAGACGAGGGAGGGAGACAGAGAGACAGAGACAGAGAGAGAGAGAGAGAGAGAGAGAGAGAGAGAGAGAGAGAGATCTGTTGTTCCACTTATTTGTGCATTCATTGGTTGATTTTTGTATGTGCCCTGACCAGGGATTGAACCCACAACCTTGGCGTATCAGGAATACATTCTAACCAACTGAGCTACCTGGCTAGTGCAGCTATTTACAGTTTTTAAAATACTTTTACATTTACTATCTTGCTTGAATTCTTACAGCAAATTTGTGATAAATACTATATTAAACCATCTTACAGATAAGAGAAACTAAAGTTTAAAAAGTTTAAGGAACTTCATGAAACTCATACAGCTACACAACCAAGCCAGCATGGGAATTCCAACCTTTAATCCTCTGTCTACTTCACTGTACTATGAAACTCTGATAATCCTGTGAACATATTTTACTACCTAAAGTTTAGAAGATACTGTCCTGAAATCTCTCAACCTCTCCTACAACAAATCAATGTTACGCATCTACATTGGTTTAGGCTCTGTACAGATAACTTTAAAATTTTTAATGACCGTATTTTAAAGCACTTAACAGTATTTAATTGCATCCAATATAAGTCAGAGAGACAGAGAAAGCAGAAAACCAAAATAAAGAGAATAGCACTTTTAAAAGTATTTAAAGAAAATCAAGAACTTGCAAACTCTAAGTGGTAGGTGAGTTAGATAATATTTTTAAAAGATGTTTTTCCTCTTTCGTTCTTGTGTCATGCACTCACGTGTAAAGTTAGGTTCCTGCTCCGTGCATCAAGGAAAGAGATATGAAACACTCATTAAACAATCTGGCGGGAAATGCCAACTACCTGGATTCCATTTTAATACTAACTACAACTTATGCCTCCAAATTTCAGCCAAGAATTACTGGGAGGGTAAGCCTGACCCAGACTCCCCCACTTACCCTGACTTTGTTCTACAACAGTACCTTAGATTATAGTTATCAAGATGCATTCATTGATTCACTTGGCTATGACTCTTATTAGACTGTAAGTACCTTTGAGAAGGGTTCTTCAGTACCCTATAAAAAGAAACCACATGCTATTCAACTCTGTTTCTCCAGTACCTTATAAAAGTACCACCTTGTGGTAGGCGTTCACTAAACATTTGTTAAATGCATGGAACCCCTGTGGTCACACCTGTGTGACGGGCATCCCTACACTCCACCTATATCAGAGGTTCTCAACCTGTGGGTCGCGACCCCTTTGGGGGTCGAATGAACCTTTCACAGGGGTCGCCTAAGACCATCGGAAAACACATATTTCCGATGGTCTTAGGAACCGAGACACCGCTCCTCTATCCGTCTCCAGGCGGGTCCGCCCACATGCAGATACGCCCACATACAACATGAGGAACTGTATTAAAGGGTCGCGGCATTAGAAAGGTTGAGGACCACTGCCCTAAATACAAGCAGGACACCGAAGGCTCCAGGGAAGGTGCTCCATTTGGTGGCAGCAAAACTGTGAAAGGTCTCTGGTGAGAAGTGAAGAGCCTTTACCAAAATTTATAGTAGGTCAATGAAAAATAACTTTCGTTTTTGGTTACTTGGTAGCTACCACTCATTGTTTTTAAAAAATTCCTCATGAAGTACCTTCAAGTCCTACCCTTCTCCAAAAGGTTATCAGTGAGATCTGAAAGGGAGTCCTGCTTTCAGAGAATAGCTGCATGTTGAATTCCTTCTTAATTTAAGATTTCAAATGTCTGATCAGTAAAACTGCACTCTAAAGGCATTACCATTACCAAGAGGCACAAAAGTCTTCAAAAATAATTCAAAATTATTAGTAGCAATACTAATAATGATTACTAACATCTTTTACTCAATGGTTGCTGGCCAGGCACCAGACCAGGACCTCTACATGCATTATCTTATTAAATTCTCAAGACATTTCTATGAGTAGTTACTACTGTTGTCAATATTTGCCCATGAGGAAATGAGATTTAGAGATTACACAGCTTCACTAAGATTATGAAACTAGGAAAGGCAGAGAGAAGATTCAAACCAAAGGCTGTCTATCTCCAGAGTCAAAGCTTCACCATGCTAAGGTTACTGATTGTTCTCCACTTGGTTTAAATTCAAGCAGAGAAAAAGAGAATGAGCTTTGGTGAGTCGGACAGAGATATATAAGCAAATCTCCATTCTTCCTCCTACTGGCTACGAGACCTTGGGCAAGCTACTTCATTTCTCTAAGCAGAGTTTCCTCATCTAGAGAATGGGGATAATAGGTGATCCCTTCATAGAGTGGAAGAGAAAATGAGATGGTGTTTGAAGGTGTTTATGCATAGTGCTGAGCAAGTAATAGGCCACTCAATAAATGTGTTAAATAGAGGAATCTTATGAGGTCCTAAACCAAGAGAACATCAGTGGGAACAGAATGTTGAAAACAGATTTAAGAAAAATTAAAAGCCAGAGTATTAGGACTTGTTGAAGAGCTGAATAGAGGAAATGAAGGAGAAGGAAGAGTCTAGAATAACACATAATACTAGGAGTGAATTTCTTCAAATGCCCAATACTCCCTGAAACCAAAAGTAAATGTTTCACCACTACAGGTGAATAACAGGTGTACCAGTGCTAATTTGGCTGAGCACCAAAAATATCTGTGCCCTGAGTTTTCATTTTATTTTAACCTAAGCAACAGTTGCTGAGAAGATCATAGAATTACTTATCTTCTGCATTTAGCTTCTTTACCTATCAAGTCAGATTGACAATAATTTATTATATGTTGCTGGTATTATGTCAAAAGCTCCTAGTACAGTATCTGAAATAGCATGGTAGAGATTCAATAAATGATAACAATAATTAGCATCAAGTTAGAGTTTTAATATAATTCTACAATATATGGAAAACAGATGATGTGACAAAACAAAATGTTTTTCTCCCAAAGGAATCAAGTTACATTGGCACCACATTTAATTCAGATATACAATTCTCTGGATAATAGAAAGAGATCTCTTTTCACCAGATTGTATCATAGACTTAAAAGTGTATATCCATCCAGTAGAGTACCTCTCTAGGTAAGTTAATTCTACCAAGTGTATAGATGCATGAGTTTCAACTTGAGATGGTTACAGAAGTATCGTCCCCATGGTAAGACGTAAAAATAAGATAGACTGCGGACTGAAGTATGCATGAGTGGATCAGTGCAGCTAAACTGTAAAATGAATTCAATTCCTTGCAATAATGGCACCATTTTACCTGCATTCCCTCAGATGACACCTTGTCTTTGAATGACTGTGTTTTCAGCAGAAAAAAACAGACATGAAAATGCTTTGCTTCTAACTCTCACCCTACCTATTAATATTTAAAAGCAGTATCTGTTTACAGTCTTCCCTCTTCCACCCCAAAAGGTAAGATTCTAAACATAGGGCTTCTTTCTTCTCTCTGCTCCCCACACTCCAGCTGCCAATGGGAGCATGGGGTTGTGGAAGGAACAACCACATAAAGACAAAACAAACAATCAAAACCCTAAAAATTAGCATTGTGGGGTTAGTGACTTAAAGAGAAAATTATAGTGTAAGGGGAAATGCTTCATGTGCATTCTATTTTGCACACATCCCAGTTGGGTAGCTAATAAAGAACACAGACTATTCCTTAAAAACAAAAAGTTCAAGGCACCCTTCGGCCTGTGGGCTGACACTCCAACCGCTGAGCCAAACCAGCCAGGGCAAGAACACTGCATTTGAATGGAAATAATATGCCTGAAGGCTAAAACTGATGCTCCCTGAGGTTCAGACCTTTATACAGAGTTCATACTGAAAGTCTTTTATAACCCAAGGAATGGGAAATTTGAGCATTCTAAGCACCAAAGGAAGAGATCACAGAATGCCACAATGGGAAAAGGAAAGACCACGCTTCTACTCTAGATACTTATCACCAAAAGAACATGTTCCCAGATGATTCTTGCAGAATTTTGGAACTGGAAGGGACCTTAAGGGACCAGTTCTGGCTCTCTTGCGGCCCAGAGAAGCTACATATTCACTCAAATTCACACTCCTAGAACAGCGGTAGAGGCAGGACAGATGGCCTCTCCTGAGCCCTCCTCCACTTCTGTTCCTCCCACACCACTGGGACAGAAAACAATTTATAAAATCATCCATGAAAATACTATTTTTTAAAAGCCACTGAATGAAAGTGGTTACATGGAGAAGTACTTTCCACTCAACACATCAAATGTGGTGACAAAACTCAGCCTGTACAACTAACGAGTGGGCACACTCTTCAGACCTATCTGGTGGATGCTTTAATATCTGATTCCTCGAGGTCTAATAAGAAATTGTCCATAGAATATCCACCCACAGAGGGACAAGGGAGATAAAGCACACAATCTATTGACTTCCAAATGGCTGCTAGCAGTTCTCTGAGAATGTAATACCATCAGCTGGGAAATATTGAAACCAGGTCCTTTCAGGGCCGGGATGTACAAGGAACCATATGGCCCCAACAGAACACTTCAAACAGGCAGCTGTATGGCTATAATTAAATCTGTAATAGTCATGCTATTATTTATTTAGCAGATTTTTTTAACATACCCTTCACTGAGATCTCTGAGAACATGAACCAAATTAGAACAGAAAACACTGAAAGAAACAGGAAAAAGAAATCAAAGGGAAAGTAAAATTCTGGCACAAGAGCTTTATAAAACTTCCCGAGAGGGCCTTTTCTACCTGGTGGGCTCTGAGTAAGCACCAGTAGGTTATGATCACTTTCCTGACATGAGTACATACTGAGCCCAAGAGTCTGCTCATGCGTTCGTTCCGTGGCACACTCCAGTGCGAAGTTCTACCTCTTTTATGAACTTTTTTGACTTTTTGAATCCCCATGTGCCATTCATTGAACATTTATCAAATTAGAAAATCTTAGAACTCAAAGATTGTCTAGTCCAATATCCCACCCAATGACCTAATAGTCCTAACACCCTACATTCCTAACATACAGTCATCTTCTTCTTCTTGAGCATTGCAGTAAAAGACAAAAGCATTTAATTCAAGAAATAATTCCAATGTCACCTCTGTCCACTTCCCAGCTCCCGGCAGAATTCATGCTCCCTTCTCTGGGCTAAGACATCCACTACCCTACATTATTTACAGATTTGTCTCAGAACCCCTGAAAGGCAAAGACAGTATCCTATTCATTGCTGTAGTCCTGATCCCTGATACAGGTTTAGTGCAAAAAGTTTAGCGCTTCACAAATAAGTTAGCAGTAAAGTTCTGTTTCTTATCTAATTCATCCTTATATTAAAATAAAAACTGCCTGTGTGAAATATGCACCTGCAATTGCAAGTTTATGTCTAGAACAATAGACTGTAAATCTATTCCTTCTTTCACCATTAGGCAACCATCTCACCATCCTAGTTACCATAACCATATCCCTTGAACTGTTTTTGAATAATGGGCACCTTTGAGAAGTCCAAATCTGATGAGTCATAAACTTTATGTCCAAATAAAGTAGGATCTGCACATTATTTACATCATGTTTTGAACTTATATAGCTTACATTTACTCTTGTTGAAGTCTTTGTGGTTCGAGCCTGTCAAGAGGATTCTCCATCTTGATTGTATCATTTCAAATTTAGATAGCTAACCTTGTCAATTTTATGTCCTCTGGGAATCTGATAAGCATGCATTGTGTCTTAATCCAAATTGCTAATAAATCTGTTCAGCAGGGCAATGCTAGCTAAAAAGTGACATCAAAAACTCCTTCCATGTTTATGTTGGTTATTAATCCACTCCACTTTGAATACAAGTATTCTCTAGCTAAGAATCCTGTGATGGTCACACAGCCCTCAGTTCTTCAAAGTGCTTATAACACCACCACCATAGATTCTATGGATACCTTATTACAAGCAAGTGTCCTGCTCATGAAAATTAAGTGATATATAAATACACTTATGTTCATATACTCAACATATATAGCAATGATTTAGATCATAGGTTGGTAACCTTTGTTTTTAAAAGGCTAAATTAGGCTTTGCAGGCAACATCTGTCGAATAGTGTGTGTGTGTGTGTGTGTGTGTGTGTGTGTGTGTGTGTGTGTGTGTGTGTTAACAACTCTATAACACTGTAACCATTGTTAGCTTGCCATCCATACAAAAACAGACTTCTGGCAGGCTATGACCCATGAGCCATAGTTTGCCAGACATCATCTCTTCAATTTTGAACACATGTTCTGTTGGTGAAGACAAACATTTTCACCAAAAATTAAAACAGGCACTTATTTGATGACAGTTGTGGTAGTTGTCATGATGGAAAAGTAATAATGTGCAAAGAGAGCTTACAGCATCAGGCTCTAGCCTAAACGGAGGAGTCACGGGAAACTTCCCTGAAGAGGTGACATTAACAGAGAAATAATGGGTGAACACCAGCTGCCTGGGCAGAGGACACAGCAAAGGGCCCAAGGTGGCAGGAGAGACTGGCACATGACTATACATGAAAGAACACTTGTACGGTCAGAGTAAAGTCAGCAACGGAGAGAACCTTGCAAAAATGACTTTGCAGGGAGACAGGATAACAAAGAGCTTTGGGAGCCATGCTAAGGATGTGGGGCTCATTGCAAAGGCAATGGGTGGCCATCAGTTTTAAGCCATGAATGACACCCTCTGTACACTCCAGTGCAAAGCCTATCTTACATGATCTGTATACTCTTACAGTGTTTTATCAGCTTTCTACATTCTGAGATTTAAAAATCATAGTTGCTCAAAAAAAAACAACACTTTTTTATATTTAAAATTTTTAAATAAATAAAAATAACAATTATAATGGTTTATATGAATGCAAAAATAATTCTTATTGTATTACTATAGACTGGCTAGCGGCTTATTACTTTCAGAAGAGAAGAAGGGAAAGAGAAAACACCACCACAAAACTTTACATGTATATGACTAAGAAACTACTTAATATAGAATCATTCTACATTAAGAGCTATTCTAGGGGGAGTGGGAATGGGTCGGAGAGGGTCAATGGGGAAGAAATGGGGGACATCTGTAAAATTTATATTTCTAATATAAATTTTAAAATACCCCAGTGTTCTAATTTGCTACTTTCTCCAGAGCCACTCCAAAAATCAAAAATATTTTGCCTCACTTCTTTGACTTGTTTAATTTCCCCCTATTTTGTCGCATGGTCTATCCTATTCCTCTATTCACAAGGAGGCAGGAGAAGAGGGTGGGGAAAGGGAAGTCATCTTTTTTAAACACGTAATTAATCTGTGCCTGGTGTACACACATTAGCTTATATATTATCTCTTTTTATTCTCATAAGATCATGAAAAATACATCTTTACCCACCTTTTTTTAAAGCTCAGAGACATTAAGTACCTGCACAAGATCCTTCAGCTGGGAGGGAAGGAAGCTAGAATCTGAACCAACATCTCTGGGTTAAAAAATGGAGGCTTTTTTTCTACATTAAGCAAAACACATTTCCTATTGTCCAGAAGACTCTGAAAGGGCACTACATCTTCTATCCTTTTATTTAAATCTACTGTCCTCTTATTCTTTCCACACTGAGGTATTCCAAGGTGAGAATGTAAATCAAGAAAGCAGAGCCAAAAGGAAGACAATATACATAGCCCGTAGCATGGCTCAGGCCAGGAAGGCACAGAATAGATAAGCACAGACGCATATAGCCCCTTGTATAGATTAGAGGAGAATCTTCTAAACGTTTTTTCTTTTCATTTATTCTTGTTTTTCATTTTAACAAAATGTGCACAGTGTGCTACTCCAACACAGCTTTTAAAAATGAAAAACTATAGAGAACTTTAATAAATATAACTGGAAACCAAAATGTGACATGAATGCAGGTCTTTCAAAGCCAACTGCCGTCCATTCCCTCAGCAGGACTTCACTCGGAAGCTCCACGAAGATGGGTGGGCACAGAACAACATGGCCATCACCCCAAGAAAATCCCCTTGTGACACATTTTTACAGATGTTTGCATAAATCCTCATGAACAAAAGCTACTCCTTGAGAATTCCTCATTTCGAAAAAGAGTTTCACAACCATTTTAAGCAGTCGTGGCAATTGCTACTTTTCTAAACAAAGATCTTCCTTCCAGAATGCAGTGTCTGGGGATGCCTTCTTAGAGCTCAAAATCCAACAAGGCAATCAACTATGCCCTTAGTTTTTCTTCATGCAATGCAAAGGTAACTTATTGAAATTTCTGGAATTCCCCTTGTTTATTTCCTAGTATCACAAATAAGCTGTTTGAGAAACAATGAGTAAGGCAGTTCAAGTCGCTATGAGAAGAGATCAGCTTCTTTCAGCTCTGACCGAAAGGATTTTCTGAAACAAGTCATCCCAATACATAATTGGATTTCATCTTGCCTTGTCCTTTTTTATTTTCAATAATATACTTGGATCTTTACCATAATGGAATCCTTGGATCTAAACTATAAGAAAAATGTGAAGTGAAAAAGGGTTAAAATAATGGATAGAACTAGTAGATTCTATAATGACAAATCCTTCCCAGGTCTGATCTGCCTTAACTATGATTTCACACTATCTCATGTGATACAATATGAAGCAGTTCATGTCTAAAAGTAGAATGTTGGATCGTCCATGACTTAAAGTGTGCCATGCTTGGGAAAACTTAGCAATACCATGTCATCTTGCAGTAGAACATCTTTCCATGCTGACAGTTGGCTTTTCAAACATGTCCTTGTGACACACTACACTTTGTTTTAAATAAAGGGAAAAACAAAGATTTGGTATCTTGTTTCAACTATGTCAGTCAGCCAGTTAACTACGTGCACTGAGCTTTCATTATAATAAAAATGTGCAAATGGATTTTAACAAGTGAAAGAGCACACTATATTTGAAATGTTAGCATTTACATGACTGTCTTAGATGAAAGAAAAATTAAATGTATGAGATGGGCAAGAATGTGCATTTCAACCAACTGGTTAACCTAATGAAACACTGTCAGTGATCATGATGAGAAGTCACCAGAATCAAAAGAGAAGACAATAACAATACTTTGTGAAATTACCTTTCTGAGAAACTCTCCTAGTCATACGCATTTTCTCAGCCTTTAAAAAACACTTCTGCTGCCCTGGCCGGTTTGGCTCAGTGGTTAGTCAGCCTGCGGACCAAAGAGTTGCGGGTTCCATTCCGGTCAAGGGCACATACCTCGGTTGCAGTTTGTCCCCTGCCCTGGTCAGGGTCGTGCAGGAGGCAACCAGTTGATGTGTCTCACTCATGTCGATGTTTCTCTCTTTCTCTCTCCCCCTCTCTCCCACTCTATTTAAAGATAAATAGAAAAATATCCTCGGGTGAGGATTAAAAAAAAAAAGGTCTGCAAACTGAACTACCAAGCAAAATAGAGACAGACTCATAGAGAACAGGCAGACAGCTGGGCAGGGGGGTGAGCAAAAAAAGAGAGAGAGAACTCATAGACATGGACAACGGAGTGGTGACTGTGGGGGTGGAGGGGGATGAGTGGAGGTGGTAGAGGACATAGAGGAGATACAAGGTGATAGAAAAAATTAAATTAAAAATTTTTTTAAAGTTCTGAGAGAAAGAAAGGCAAGTACAAGCTGAGTCTCCCCAATCAGTCATCATCATCATTACCCTCAGCAACTCACTTAAGGGACTCCTGCTGCTTCCTCCTCGTCCGTCTCCCCATCTCCTACCCCATAAAGAAGATGAGACACACAAAAAACAACAGCAAACAAGTGAGTCCCTCTGAAGTGACACAAGGAAGTGTTGGGTGGTGTTAGGACTTTGAGACAGGAATGATTAACATGAGCCAGAATGTTCAAGGATGCAAGTAAGGAAAAAGTAGTACTTGACGTAGGTCCTGAAGGAAAGGGAGGACATGGGAAAGTGGAGAGGAAGAGACGCCCGGGTCCAGAGGAAATGCATATGCAGTAACAACACTCACGAAGGGACAAGCATTTCAGGGGAGCGCAGGTAGAGCAGCGGAATACAGAAGTTAAGAGCGTGAAACCCCAAAGAGCCAAGTTAACAATGCAAATTTGAAAGGTGAGGAATAAAATCTAAAATGCTCATTGGTAAAAGAGAGATAATCATTTTTATAGTTGGTTGAGTAATAAATTAATTCTCCTTAATGGAAAGAGTTTGATGCATATGACCATTCAGAGTCTAATAGTCACTATTTTTTTAATAGTCACTATTAATCACTATCACCTCCCAACCCAATAGAACTCTTAATATCCTACAATTCTGAGGTATAGATTCTTTTTGAGTCCTCTCTTGATGTTATCAGAACATATGGATTTAAATTGTTGTCAGGTATTTTCTTCTTGTCAAGATAATTCATTGGTATCTCTTCAAAGGAATTTTTTTTGTACCACTCTTAAGAATAAAGTACCTATAATACCTCAACCCTTCAATTAAAATAAAATATTTGTTATTCTTTTTAAAAAAATCTAAAATGCAAAACAAAACCCAAAATTAAAAGCAGTGGCACATTGAAATAATGAAAATGAGAATGATAATTAAGATTTGTATAATAAAGTATAATAAGCACGTTCCTTTTCATACAACAGCCCTGTGGAGAAGGCAGTTAAGACTGAATTGTAATACCTGTATTGTGAATCAGGAAACAGGTTCAGAGTCAAAGTTTAACATGCTCGTTTGAGTCTTCAATGCTATTCTCGTGATCAGCTTCATGAAAAAGTTTAATAATGACTGCTTTTTCCTCTTACCAGAAAAATATATATAAATGTTATAATGTTGTATATCTATCAGACTTAATAATCTAGAAGTGAATGTATATTTATAGTGAAAATAAATACTGAACAGCCTGAAAGTTAGGGACCATGGGATGTTTCAGTAAAGCACCAGTAAGGATTTGTAAATCAAGTGAGTATCCACCGTGCTCCGCAGACAAGTCAACCATTTAAGTAATCTAATCCACTTTTGCTAATTCTATAGGCAATCTAACTACCAAAAAAAAGTTAACATTGAAACTTTGTTGTGTTTCATCCAGTTGGGGGGATTATTGCCCATTATTCAAACAATTTTAAAAGTACTTTGCTTTTATTGGATAAGCAAAGTCATTCACTTGTATTGTTAATCTGCAGGCAGTTGAATTCCAATTTATTTCTCACAATTCTTACCTCTTCCTATAAGGAAGAATGTTTTATTTGGCTAAAACTTTTATCTGCTGTTATTTATGTTCTCTGAAATGGTAAGGCGCTTCTAACGTGCCTCATTTGTCTCTTTTTTTCTCTATTTTTTTTTTTTTAATCCTCACCTAAGGATAGGTTTCTCATTGATTTTAGAGAGAGAAGAAGGGAGAGGGAGAGAGAGAAACATTGATGTGAGAGAGAAATATCAACTGGTTGTCCTCAGTACGGACCCCGACTGGGGATCGAACCCGCAACCCTTTATTGTTCAGATGATGCTCTCACCATGAGGAACACCGGCCAGGGCCCTCATTTCTCTTTGATTGACGGTTTTACTCACACACTTGTCTTGTCTTTCACTGAACTGCTGCAATTTACTGTAAGCATCATGGTTTATTTGGTTGTTCCAGCTAGACATAAACTCACAATCTGAGATCATATATATTCCTATTGACCTTCACCAATACCACCCAGGGTATTGGCACACAACACACAATTGATTCATTGAGTCTTAATCACTGTGGCAGGAGAAACATCCAGTCACCATAAGACCATTAAGAATTTACTAAATTGTTGGCTTATTTAATAGTAATTCTGGTGATTAGCCTATTCAGGATGATGTGTGGCTCAAAAACAAACCAAAGGCTAGTAACTATCAATTGGACACCTGGGGCTTAAGACCTGAAAAAGACCATCACACAAATAGGCAGAATTCACTATGCTCATTATAAGCACAGCTCTACCACTCAGATGCTATTAAACTTTGGGGAAATTATTCTTTTTGTGTCTCAAGTTTACCAATATGTAAAATAGGGTTGATAGTACCAACCAAAGCATTAGTGTAAATAAGCGTCCCATCTATTTGTTAATTATTCTTTACAGACGACTAGACTCAATACTATTAGGTGGAGCCACTGAATGATCGACAGTGCAGCTAAATTTGAAGTTCAAAGCGATCACAAAGATTCCCAATAAAATGACCCAGTTATTTTCTATCCTCTTGTATATACATGCATAGAACACTGATTAGGCAGTCATGTCAGCTTGGTATGATTCACCTCTGGCTTTCAAATTGTAGGAGGGAATTACTGCTACCCTTTTAATATGGCAGCAGAGAAAAAGGAAGTCTGGTTGTTTTCAGTTCAGTTCAGTTCTGGAGAGTGAAACCAGACCATTGGTGGTAACACACAGGGAATCAGGAAGCTCTGCTAGGGATTGATAAAGTCTTAAGATTCTGTTGAGGCATATAAATCAACTAGACAATGGATCAATCACACAAGTGAGCTGGAAACAGTGGGAAGCCCTTCTCTTTCTAAAGAAGAGCAAGAGAAACTTCTTCCTTAGCATGGCCTTTTCATAAAGCTACTCTGCAGAGATTCCCTGTTGGGAGGGAAATAAATCTGCAAATACTACCCAACATGTAACGAATGGTTCACTGATCTTTTTATCAGTTATCCCAAATGACAACACTCCTTCAAAGCTCCTAACACGCATTCCACATAAAGCATAAACTTCTCCTTTAACTAACTTTACAATCAGGATGTACATTTACTCAAAATTCTCTTGGGGGTGGGAGAGCGGGGAGGAAGGAGATGCAAAGCCAAGCAGCAAATGTGTTGACTCGTGCTTCAAAGAGAACACCTGTCCAACTCTTTCTACAGTTTTTCTTTTCGTTCCAAATTCTGACCACCAAGAAGTGCTCTTGAGCAGAAGCCATTTTTGGTTGCCAAAGAAATTCCCACAAAGCCTGAAGGATTCTCAGACTGGGAACAGCAACACCTTCAGTAGGAGCAGTAAGAAGCATGCCGGTGGCCAAGGCTGCCGCCACTGCACTTTTCACCTCCTTGCCTCAGAACACAGGCAGATTGACCAGCTCAGTGATCCAATGTGACCAGGAGAATAAACCCAGTTTTAACCTCCAAATTTTAAGCCAAAAAAAGGCCCCAAAGAGAGCAGGGAGGCAGATGCTAGGGACTGAGATTCTTTTCACTTTGAGTTGCTAAACTTTTAGTGGAGTGAAATAAAGAAGAAACTCAAATCTGACTGGTAAACAGTATCCTAGCAGCGGAGGAGGATTTATTGAAGTGTTTAAAAGATCTAGGACACAAATTGATATAATCTTTTGGGAAGGTAACTGGCAATAGACAGTGACCCAACAACACAATGCAACACACAGATGGTGTACTACAGAACTGTATGCCTGAAACCTATATAAGCTTACTAACCAATGTTACCCCCAAAATTTGATTAATTTTTCTTAAATTTCTCCTCCAGAAATACTCATGAAAGAATGGGGAAAAAAATTATAGTAAGGGTATTTCTTAAAGGTTTGTTTGTAACTGCAAAGAAATGAAAGTAATCAATTATGTATTAATAGAAGAGCATTTAAAGACAATGATTCATATGGACTACATAGGCTCTAAGAAGAATAAGACAGCCTGGCCAGTGTGGCTCAGTGGATTGAGCATTGACCCATGGACTGAGAGGTCCCAGTTCCATTCCTGGTCAGGGCACATGCCTGGGTTGCAGGCTTGATCCCCAGCAGGGGGCGTGCAGGAGGCAGCCGATAGATGTTTCTCTCTCACATCGATGTTTCCATCTCTCTTCCTCTCTCTGTTTCTATCTCTCTCTCTCTAAAAAAGCAATGAAAACATATTTTTTTAAAGAAGAAAAAGATAGATATTCATGATATTCTGTTCAGTTTCTTTTGCAGAATATGCCCCCCCCTTTTTATATAAATAAATGTAGAAGTATTTATGCATAGAAAATTCTAGAAGACTCCACATCAACCTGCTAACTGGTTATTTTGAGGGTGGGAATTTGTGAATTTTTACTTTCTGTTTTATTCATTTCCACTTTGCTTGAATTTTTGTAGCAATTTTGTATACTTTTGAATCAGAGAAAACAAAAGTGTGAAAAAATATGATTGATACTAACATGTAACTATAGAAGAGCGATTTTGAACTGGTGTGTCCCAACACCACACTGGTGTGCTGCAACACTTTTTAAAGCATGCAGTACCTGACTATTTAGTCAAGGTCACTGACCTCTTTTCTCTTAGATTGTCAAATTTTTTAAAAAATGACAGCAATCAACACAACAATAGCCATGCAGTGTGAATGAATCAAAATTATACTTTTTTTTTTTTTTTTTTGGTCAGACTGGCAAAAAATAATATATGTTTTTTGGTGTGCTGCAGAATTTTAGTAATTAGTTCATGTGTGCCATGAAATGACAAAGGTTGAAAATCGCTCAATAGCAGGTAAAGAATAATTCCATGTGTATATTTATAATTCTTTTTTTTATTTGTATAGTATCTGTTGATTTTTTTTTTAATTTATTTTTGTTACAGATGTTTTTCCTTTTTTTCCCCATTGGCATCCTCCTCCCCATCCCCCCACCCCGTCCCCAGCTTTGTTGTCCATGTCCATCAATTATGCATATATGCATAAAAGTTCTGTGGTTTATCTCTTCCCTCCCCTCCCCCCTCTTCTGAGGGTTGTCAGTCTGTACCCTACTTTCACGTCTCTGGGTCTACCCTGTTCCTCAGACTGTTATGTTCGTTATATTCCAATTCTTATTATGAAGGTTTTTTTAACCATTCCCTCATCAGAAGATATTGCTACTTTCTGGTTGTGTAACAATTTGTCACTTACAAGGGGGAAAAACTTTGTTTTTGCTTTTTTAAATGAGGTCTTGGTCAGCAGTAGGTAACGTGACATGAGAGTAGACATCCATCAAAGATAAATGATGATACATATATGCATAGCCCATGGACACAGACAATAATGTGTGAAGGCCTGGGGAGGGGCAGGGGCAGGGCGAGGTGGAGCGGGGCAAAGAGGGGTAAATGAGGGACATTTGTAATAATGTCAACAATAAAAACAACTAATTAATTAATTAAAAAGATAAATGTTTGTCTTCCTTTTGTTGAGTTGTATGAGTACTTTACATTTTGGAAATTAACCACTTATCAGATGTATCATTGGCAAATACATTCTCCCAAACAATGGGTTCCTTCTTCATTTCGATGCTGGTTTCTTTTGGTGTGCAGAAGCTTTGTAGTTTGATGTGGTCCCATTTGTTTATTTTTTCCTTTGTTTCTTTTGCATTAGGCTATGTTTGGTGAAAATTCTGCTGCATGAGATGTCTGAAATTTTGCTCCCTACGTTTTCTTCTAGGATTTTTATGGTTTCACAACTTACATTTAAGTCCTTTATCTATTTTGAGTTTATTCCTGTGTATTTTTTTTTTTTATCTTCACCCGAGGATATTTTTCTATTTATCTTCAGACAGAGTGGGAGGGGGAGAGAGAGAAAGAAAGGGATAGAGAGAGAAACATCGACGCGAGAGGGACACATCGCTTGGTTGCCTCCTGCATGACCCAGACTAGGGCCGGGGACCAACCGCAACTGAGGTACGTGCCCTTGGCCAGAATCAAACCCGAGAGTCATTGGTCTGCGGGCTGATGCTCTACCGCTGAGCCAAACCGGCCAGGGCTTCTTGTGTATGGTGTAAGTTGGTGGTCTAGTTTCATTTGTTTGCATGTAGCTGTCCAATTTTCTCAACACCATTTATTGAAGAGATTGTCTTTACTCCATTGTATGTTCTTGCCTCTTTTGTCAAATGTTAATAGAGCATAATGGTTTGGGTCGATTTCGGGGTTCTCTGTTCTGTTCCATTGATCTATATGCCTGTTCTTGTGCCAGCACCAGGCTGGTTGATCACAGTGGCCTTGTTGTATAACTTGATATTCAGTATTATGATCCCTCCTACTTTGTTCTTCTTTCTCAAGATTGCTGCAGCTATTCAAAGTTGTTTTGTTTCCATATTAAACTTTGGAGTATTTGTTCTAGATCTGTGAAATATGCCATTGGTATTTTGATAGGGATTGCATTGAATCTACAGCTTGCTTTGGGTAGCTTGGGCATTTTAATAATGTTAATTCTTCCAATCCATGTACACAGCAGAGGACCTGAATAGACACTTATCCAAATAGGACATATAAATGGCCAAGAGACATATGAAAAAATGCTCTAAGTCACTAATCATCAGAAAGATGCAAATTTAAATGACAAGGAGGTACTACCTCACACCAACCAGAATGGCTGCCATCAACAAATCAACAAAGGATAAGTGCTGGTGCGGATGTGGAGAAAGGGAAACCTAGTGCACTGCTGGTGGGAATGCAGACTGGTGCAGCCACTGTGGAAACAGTATGGAACTTCCTCAAAAAATTAAAAATCGATCAGTCATTTGACCCAGTAATCCCACTTCTAGGAATATATCCTAAGAAGCCTGAAACACCAATCAGGAAGAATATATGTACCCCTATATTCATAGCAGCACTATTTACAATTGCTAAGATCTAGGAACTGCCCAAGTACCCATTAGCAGATTAGTGGATAAAAAAGCTGTCATACATTTACACAATGGAATACTATGCAGTTAAAAAAGGAAGGATCTCCTACCCTTTTAGACATTATGGAGGGACCTGGTGACTATTATGCTAAGCAAAGTAAGCCAGTCAGAGAAAGACAAGTATCACATGATATCACTTATATGTGGAATCTAATGAACAAAATAAACTGATGAATAAAATAGAAACAGAGGCATGGAAACATTGAACATATTGACAAAACTCAGAGGGAAGGGGAGACAGGGGGTAGGAAGAGAATAGTCAAGGAATTTACATGCATATATGCATTACCCATGGACACAGACAATAGGGTAGTGAAAGGCTGGGGTGGGATGGGACTAGAAGGAGGGGAGTGATGGGGGGAAAAGAGTGGAACATCTGCAATACTCTCAACAATAAACATTTAATAAAAAATAAAAATTAATTTAAAAAATAAATGTTGAAGGTATTCTACTACTCTCTGCAGGGTGGGGCAAAAGTAGGTTTACAGTTGTTCATACAACTAAAAATTTTTTTTTGTCAATCCTCATCCAAAGACATTTTTTTTCTATTTATCTTCAGATAGAGTGGGAGGGAGGGAGAGAGAGAGAGAAACATCGACGTGGGAGGGACACATCGACTGGTTGCCTCCTGCACAACCCTGACCAGGGCCGGGGATGAACCGCAACTGAGTACGTGCCCTTGACCGGAATCGAACCCACAACTCATTGGTCCACAGGCCAATGCTCTAACCACAAAGCCAAACCAGCCAGGGCAACAACTAAATTGTTAATAATGAATAAATAATAACACAAGAATAAACTGTGTTTTACATACTTATAACTGCCAACCTCCTTTTGCCCCACCCTGTATTCTAAGTATATTCATGGTATAGGAATATGGCAGAATGCTACCTATTGAACAGAGCAGAAAAGTGACATTTCAGTTAACTACTTAAGACATGTAAAACCGGCCATGCCTTTTATTAACCGTTGGATACAGGAATGCCCTGCAGTGCTCCCGGAGCTCAGTTCTTCCACAAGAACAGGTAAGAGGTGGTCAGGACCCCACTCAGCTGCTCTGTCCTCCTCCACTCCCGACGCCCGTCCTGAACAGTGAAGACAGCGGTGCTTGTCCCTGCTCCTCAGAGAGGCCTCTGGAGAAGGTGTCACGAGTCATGTGTTTGACCCAGATGACATGCCTCGCATCAGCCAACAGTAACATCAAGAGAGCTGGAAGTATACATGCAATAACTCAAAAGCTCAACTCACTGCTCTCATGGCCTACACCCAGCTCTTGGTGCATTAAAATATTTTTATTAACATTAATAATTTAATCTAATTAATAGTACATTGAAGATATTTTTACGAGGAAACTCTTTTTCTGTCTTACAATAATTCTGTGGAACAGAAGAAATTCCTTTGATAGGAATAAGGTACTGACGTCTATGGTAAACACCTTAAGATGTTGGCTATGTAAGGCACTGAAGTGGTCATCCAATGCTTCCTTATAGGAGCAACACTAGATGATCCAGAACGCTGGCAAATTCCTCCATCCTACCATGCAGCATCCCCAGGGATCTTTTTAAAATGTAAATCAGAGCCTACAACTTTCCAGGTAAAACTCTTAAAATGGTATCTCACTCCGCTCAGAGTAAAATTGAAAGTTCCCTGTGCAGACTTCCCTGGCCTCACCTACCTCCTCTGCACACCTGCTCCCTTTCTCCAGCCACTCGAGATAATTTCTTCTTCTCCCCCTTATTTCTTGACTACACCACACTCATTCCTGCCTCGAGGCTTTATTTACTCTTGCTTTTTGCTTAGCCTAGACACCTCATCCCCCAGATCTTCTCCTCTCTGCCTAGCCTCCCACCTAAAACAGCTTTCTATACCTCTCCACATTATCTTGCTGTGTTTTCAGGATAGCACTTATCACTGTGCGAAATTATCCTATTCATTTGTTTACTTGTTTTTGATGTTTATTGTCTGTATGTCCCCAAAAAGCACAAAAGCTCCATGAGTCAAAAGATTTATCTGTCTCGTTCATCTCTGGAACCCTACCACCAGGAACACATTCTAGCACAGAATATATTTTCTGAATGAGTGAGCAAGTTTAAATCAAAGCAGCATACAGTTATGGGGTGATTTAGAAGTTCAAATTTATTGCCACACTGCAGTTACTTAAAACCACAGTTCTAAACTTTACAAAAGACTGCTCTTTTTCTTACCAAAAATGCAAGATAGAACGCAGTTAACTTCAGACAGGCTTATCTGCTTCATTTTCAAGCTGACACAGAACCTGTTTTTAAATGAATGCTAGTCTTCTGATCCAGATAAACGGCTCTCACGGAAGAATCGCATTATGAAAATGGGAAAATTCAACTGGCCCAATTTTAATTGGGATACAGGTTCAAGAACACGGGTTCTCGAAATCAATATGAATACCTGTGCTTCTCAAACACGACTACTAACCATTGATTGTCAATTCTTTAAGAATATGGGAGAGAAGAAAGCTATATAAAGGCAAATTTCTTATAGAAAGGGAAAAGATGATGACAAATATCAGTTCTATTAATTACCTAAGTGGCAAGCTGATCCCTTTGGAAAGGGACACCAAAGATAACCACTGCAATGACCACACCCGTTCCCATCAAGGACACCTGGTCACTGAGCCACCAGGAAGCACATTGCAGCTTATCAAAACGACAGTGACTTATGACATCAAAGGACTGTCACCACCTGCTCACAACACGCCTTGTTCTCAGGTCTTCACAGATGTGATTCCATTTGGAGCTCTCAGGACACAGTGGTGTCTCACTGGTCCCTGAAAACATGCTAGAAACAAGTATTATAACCTCAGAAAACGAGCCTTTCTTAGCCACTGCACCTTCTCTGAGGAGTGGCGCAGGCTGCCAGTGTCCGTGTAAGTGAGGTTTTCGGGCTGAGCCATGACAGAGGAAAGGAGCTGCTCTTTTTCTACCGCTGTGAATGTGAAATAGCTATTAATGTTAAAGGAAGCTTTATGTGAACCTTAGGATGGAAATCTTCAAAACACTGTAAAGTCATCTCAGCTGCATGTCACTGACTTGCTCCTGTATTACGTATGTCTCAGGAAAGGATTAGGGGCTGTTCAATCACCAAATGTTTCTAGGTTTCATTTGAAGGCAGTCCTGGCTTAGCTGTCTCAAACTCATACATGGTTTAATGGTTTCTTCCTCTTAGTCTCTTACAAAATATTTAAATTCAGGTCTATTTCTGCAAAAGACCAAGACTTCAAAAACAGAAATCAAGACAGCCAAGTATATTAAAAAATAATAGGCAATAGATAAGTGCTAAAAATGATTGCAATACACTTTAGAAATTAACCTTAGGCCAAATTCCACCGGAAGACCTATGGATAGGATCTCTGAAAAGCTAGCTAAATAATGAGTCTCAGGGAAGTGATAACCAGATAAGAAGGTACGAGGTTATGTGAGCCCTACGCATCTCCCTGAGACTCTGTAAGGTATTTCCACAACTACCATATCCACTGCCGTCTGTGGACTGCAGTTTCACTTAAGATTAGCCGTGCAACTGTGAGATGTTACTGCATTATTGATAAACCCAGGAAAAAAAAAAATGTCAAGCCCTTTTAAAGTCATTGCACCTCTGAGCACAGCACTTCCACCACAGAATTAAAGCTAAGAGGTAACATGATGAGAAAGATTTTCCTGTCCTCATAGCTGATTCCATACTCACATGAAAATGAGAAATGAACCCATTATGTTTGATAAGCACCCACCTCACGTGTACATTTTTAAAAGAACAGAAGGGGAATAAAAGCAGAGAGAAAAAACTAATCAATCTAAGGTAATTGGGGAAGATAACTGGATAATGAGGACGAAAATCTTCCATAGCAACAGAATAGAAGAGACTATTTATGTAGATTCACAAGTAGATGAGCTCCAGATGTATTTTTTTAAATCTACTTCTCCCCAGGTGTTTTTCTGCTTAATAAATATAACGTCCAAGTTGGAATATTGTTGAAGCATTGAATCACCTAAATGTTGGCTATACTCTTCTGCCGTTAACTATTTTAAGCGATTTCTCAATACGGCAGCCGCTACTGAAATCATCAGCACACAGGCTTGGCAGAGCCAGAGAAAAAAAGTACAGTCCACAGATTTGTTTCTTCTGTTTTCCCAAAACAGAATCTCATAAAAAACATGCCCTCACATTCTGTCACTATGTAGCTGACAGAAAGAGAAATCCTGCCCCTATTCATAACTCAACATTAAAGCCATTTCTTGTGCCACAGAGAAGTTATCTAGCCCCGGGAAGTTGTGAGGCACCATCGCAACTGTTCCCATTGTATCCAGGCAGAATCATCAGTCAATCAGAAACTTTAGTTCCAGTCGGATGAGAGTTTTTTGGGCCAACTTGGAAAAGCGTACAGAACAAGTTTGACTTTTCTGCCAAGATCATTTCCAGGACATTGGCTAATTAATTATAAAAGCTTTTTCTAAACAAATTTGAACCTGGCAACCTTTTTTTTTCCTACCCAAACAGAAAAAAGCAGGTTAAAAAAATATATAAGCCCAGGTTTATTGTGGGGATTTTTTTTTTTTTGCCGTAACTTCATCTTCTTTGCAAGCCTATTTTCTTCTTAGCACCCTTTGTATTTGAAGTTACTAAAATAGCAGGAATAGAAACCAGAACTATTAGTTTGAATTCCTACTCTACCTTGGGTTATAGAAAAAATCAATCATGGGTCAGTTATAAAGCTTTTCTTCAGATTCTTTCATGGAAAGCAAAGAATGGACTTCTTCCTCTTTGGGGAGATGAAGAGCTCATTGCATTAACTTTGACTATTATAGTAGATAAATAAAGAGGGATAGTTGCTCTTATAATGATATACTCATCAACCTCATTTTTCAGCTTTGAAAACAGAAAGAACAAAACTCCTGAATTAAATCTCCCTGGTTTCATCTTACCATGAATCTTGAGAAATATGAGATGCTAGGGATAGGCAACAAAGATTCTGGTTTCAAGGACCATATCACATAGGTTTTACAGCAAAATCGACACCCCAGAATCATACTGTCTGGTCTATTTCTTCCAATACAAAATTTTGTGTAAGACACATATTAAGCCATTGAGTTTCTTCTGCATATGCCCAGATATGAATAGACCCAAGAAAGTCAGAAATTTCTCTCAGCATTTATCAGCTGCTTATTGACAAATTCCTGGCAAGAGAAGAACTGTCCCGAATAAAAGAAGCCTTCCTTAAAGAGTCTGTCAACCAGATATTTCTAACTCTGCCTTATCCGGAATCAAGACCCCCGGCAAACCTCACAATTAAAGGGTTGCGTGATACCTTACATAGAGGCTGGCATAGCATAATTGTTCATAATAGTTAAAGGAATGAAGGAAGGAAGGTACCACCGTTTTCATCCATCACCATCTCATACCTGGATCACAATCACGTAGCTAGTCTGCTGCAGTTCCTCTCAGCTTCCCCGGGGAAACAGAAATAGCTTTGGGGCTTCTCCACTTTCATTGCCATACAGCATGAACAACCATCAAAACCAAGAGCCAGAACAAGCCGGTACTATTGACTTAATATCTGATACACTCGTAAAAAGAAAACAATCACACATAAGCACATGTACAAAGTATGGCTCTGTGTTGGTTCCCCAAGTTTTTGTGTTTTCTTTTCAATTTAATGGCCCTCAAAAGTCCATAGTGTAAACCATGGCGACTGAGCCCCTGAAGCCCATATTTAGCCAAGTGCTTTTCTAGGGCGCATTCCTCAAGTGGTCTCTCCTGAGAGATCCTACGGCTTCTGCAGTCGAGATCACTATGTAGAACAACATATCAAATCTTTCTACGCCTCAATGTCCTCACTTGTAAAAATGGAACTAACAGTCGTACCAGTACAATATAGTGGACATGCGTAAATTCTTAGCTCAGGGCCTGGCCAATAATAAATACTTAACAAATGTTAAATATTGCCCTGGCGTGTTTAGCTCAGCAGTTAGAGCGTTGGTCTGTGGACCCAAAGCGTTGCAGGTTCAATTCTGGTCAAGGGCATGTACCTCAGTTGTGAGTTAGGTCCCTGGCCCTGATTGGGGTCATGCGGGAGGCAACCAATCGATGTGTCTCTTTCACATCGATGTTTCTCTCTCTCCTTCCCTCCCTCCCACTCTATATTTTAAAAAATCAATGGAAAAATATCCTCAGGTGAGGATTTTAAAAAAATTAAATGTTAACTATTATTATGAAAAAAAAATGTTGCCTGACAAATACTGAATGGAACCGAGATGTACAAACTAGTGTTGAGGAAAATTCTCAACAAGTCCTAGTGGACTGAGTTTTCCCTTTTCCACTACTGGTATGCACCCACCAATGTATCCCATATTTAATGACCTTCTCCCCATCATTTCAAGAGGCAGGCAAAGGGAGGGGAGGAGAGCTATCCACGTTAGCATCTGAAGGGGGAACAGACCTGGGAGTCAAGAATTAATCTCAATATAGAGGGAGGAAACTGGACGTGGCCAAAGCAGAGAGCTCCTCTTCTAGGGAACAAAAATCAATTAAGATGAGAAGGATAGTATCAGATTTCAGAGCATCTTAAAAGTCATACAGGCAATTCTGAACTTAACTTGATAGGAAGCCATTATAAGCTTTAATCCGAGGGAGATATGTAAGGGCAATATTTTACAAAGTGTCTTAAATTGCAAGAAAATGGAGACAAGGAATTCGCTCCAAAGGCTTTCCTACAATCGAGTCTGAGAGGACAGTAGCCCTATTAGGGTGCTGCTGGTGAGAAGGGGAAGGAAGAAAGAATCCAAAAGCTACTTCACAAGAAAGAACATTAATTTCATCTTTCCTGTACTTTTTGCAAGTGTTGCCAGCTAAAGAAGAGCATCATCATAGAGAAGGCTTCACTGCCATAGAAATATATAATTCAGATGTATTTATCCAAGCAGAATTTTCACCCACTTAGTCCAAACAACTGGTTTTGGTTTTGAATGTAAAATGCAAAATTATACCTACCCATTATTTTCTATTATCCACCCAGATAGTCTCCCAACTGGGAAAATGGCCCAGTTTCTACCATATTTTTTTAAAAGAAAGAAAATTGAGATTCAAACCCTAATTGCTCTACATTTCAAATAAAGTACCTACTGAAAGGTTAAAGTTGGTGGTTCATCTACTATATGTTTCACAGACAAATATACAGCTAACAAAATTACATTGCCTTTGCCAAAAGTATACCCAAGAGTTAACAATTGCCAGAATTTCTTAGTTCTTTTTTTTATCAATGCAGTTTTTCATAAAGTATCTTATTTAATTCTCACAATAACCCTGAGGTAGGGATTATCATTACTACTTTAAAGCTGATACAACTATAGTTACAAGATTAAATTGCCCCAGAGACTACATCTGCAAAGCTGGAGTCAGGACTCTATTTCTGTGTTCCGAACTTCAAATCCCTTCACATACTGCCTCCTCTTCCCTCAGAAAAAGTGCAAAAACTCCATCTACACATATTGGTTATTTTTAAATCACAGAACTATCATTTCTAATCTTCTAGATACACATTTAGTCATACATTTCAAAAAAGCAAGAACTATTTGCTTACCTGGTCCTTCTCCGGTTTATCAGAAATGTCATTCAGACTGGAGGAAGTCAGATTCCTATGGGCCATGGCTGGGCTACCTGGGAAAACAAAAGTAAATTCTATTAAAGGCTTCTTTCCCAAAACACAGAGACTCTGGCTGTATATTTCATCAGCACTAGCAGATGATGATGGGCATGGTGATGATGCTGTAGCTACATCCAGGTTGGAGCACAGACATGGTTAAATGGAACGTATGAAAAATCCCCAATAACTTGTTAAAGTCTTACTGCCAGTCTCAACTTCAAGATAAGTTAAACTTTGAAGAAAACATCAGAAACAATAAAAATAAATGTACTCCTGGTTTGGTTTGGTTTTTGTCACAGCCCTTTTACACACATCCTAATCTACCTGGTGTCCTTTCCTTTTACTGCAGAGACAAGCAGAGCTGGCCTCAGGATACAGGCCTAGCCATCCTCTCCCCTAGGCCTCTGTAGTCCTTTCAAGGACACCCCTCCTTCCAATCAACCCAAAAAGCCACCTGTGTTCCCTTCTCTAGCTAACACTTTAATCAAGAATATCTCTCCTTAGTGGGCATCTGATACAGAATCCCCATTCTTTGCCTCAAAATAGTGTCATCACAGGCTCCCCTCACATCCTACATTCCCACTTGCCAGACTAAAAGAAGTGTATCCCTTCTTCCCCCTTAATGGGCCGAATTCTTATTCAAGTCAAGTTTCATCAGGAATACTTCAGGGCCAAGCTCTCTGGCAACACAGCGGTGGTAGGTCAAGTCCACTGGCAATCCAGTCAATGACTTTAGACACCGTTATACAAGAACAGAGAGGAAGGACATCTAGATGGGTGAGAGACCATTTTCAAGTAGACTGTGTTAATGAACAGAATACTGAACTTTCATTTTGCGGTTGACCTGAAATTTCTAGGCTTACTAAGCAAAAGAGTAACTTCTCAAAACCAGAGTACTTGACCCAACCCCTGCAGGGTGCTGAGTAATGCATTCATCCTTAATCCTCAATGGTCTGACTCAGGTTGGTCTTCACACCAAGAGGACAAGGGTTGGGGAAAAAAGCACAGACATTCCAACACAGCTGTGTATTTGCTTCTAAATAAGTCTTTATTACAGACTCTAATTTCTTCAGATCAAGACTTCAACACAGAGTTTCACAAAAGATGACAATCTACTCCTAATAATTTAATGTCTATATAGGAGTAGCTCTTTAAATTATATAATTGTCTTTAACTACTAGATCAGGAAAATCATTGTTTTCTTAGGCTGGCCAACAAGATCCTTTCCGCTCCGCTGCGTTTCATTGAGCAAGCATGTCCTAGGTCTCTTAAAGCCATTACCTGGTGGGATATTTTATTCTAGGAAAATTTGAGCACAGAGCATTTTTCAACGGAAAGTAACATCTGAAAAATGCTTTATGGGAAATATTAAAAGAATTTCTTTGAAGGCCACATTTTCTTCTATGAACTGCACACCAGGTTTTTAGTGTCCACTGAATACAAATGACACCAGGTACAAACATGAATCCCCCAAATAGCGCTGGGCTTGAAACTAACAGGCAATGAGAAATAGATATAATTTTGTACTTTACATTTAAAAATAAAACCAGTTACTTGAACTAAATGGGTGAAAATTCTACCTAAGTACAGAAATCTAAACTATATATTCCTAAGGCAATGAAGCCTTAGCAACGCCAATCATAAGTTCAAAGTAGCTTAGGTAAATGATTAGATAAGACGAATTTCTAATTATAAAGCAATCATATTAAGTGGAAGTATTGAAACAAATTGAATTCAGCCTTTTAGTACTTTATTGAATTCAGAAGTTCAGTAATTTAAACTTCCTGGGCACATCCTAAACTAAGTCGCTGACTTGCTTTGGAAATACTGCAAAGGTACGTTTCAACCCAAGACTTGTCCTAACTGCTGTAGAATCTGAATACATAGAAGTGAAATGAATAGGTTTTTATTGCAATGGTAATCTTGATTGATGTCACAACTTTTCCAAGAAACCTCATATACTGTCTCATCATTCCTCTCATTTCTGAAAGACAGTTATGGTATAGCTATCTATAAGTGTACTATATGGGAGGAAGAAAGGCACAGGTCCACGGAAGAAGTAGGTACCAGATGGGGAACAAGAGGCCAGTGTTAAGAAATAATCAAAGCTATTGTCCCTCCTAACCTTACCTTATTCTCATTAATGAAAGTTATGCTAATAAAAGTAGTATTTAAAAGTAATATCAGTAATATTCCTTAATATTTAACTTTGTAACACACTGGAAGAATTCTGAAGTCAATACTTCTAGGTAAGCCCTAAGCGAGATGATCAGCATTCTTCCATTTTTTTCCCACCTCCCTCCCTAGCATACTCCTTCACCCTACACCCTAATATCTTGAACCAGAGACAAATGCTTCCCAATGCAGTGGGTTCCCAAACTGTGGTCCCCAGACCAACCGCATCGGCATCACACGAGAAGTTGTTAGAGACGCAAACTCCTGGGAGTCACCCCAGACCAACTGTATCAAAACCCTGGGTATGGGGTTTAGCAATGTGGGAATTAACAAACCTTGTGATTCTGAAACATGCTAAAGTTTGAGAAGTACTGCCTGGAATAAACCAGTTATCTTAACTGGAGGGTGTCCCCATCAGAATCTGAGCTGAAAGGTGCTTATATGAGTTGAAGTAGCCAGAGTGGCAGATCTGATAACCTTGTTCCCCTTTAAGCTGTTACTCCGAGCTATCATGTCTGAAGCAAATCATTCAATTAGTATCCTTGCCACACAAACGGGCAAAAACGATCATATTTCGCTTTTCCTCCACATCCTCATCTACACTATCAAATAAATAAAGACCTGTGTTGTGGAAACTCCCTGTTTAGGCAGTCTTCTCCAGAAACATACCACCCAATTCAAAAAGACAAGGCCAAGAGCCAAAAGAGATTACAAACCAGATGATCCCTGGGAGTCGAAATGTGTGTGGCATTTTAGCAAACCCTGAAGCTGTTACACAGCAGGTCCCTAACAACGACGCTCTGTCGTGGATACTCTGCACCTGACATTCAGTAAGACACACTGTCAGAATAAACCAGCGCTTTCTACTTCGAGTTTTGTCCTGTAATGTAAACTCATTATACTGCAATCCTGAGTGAGTGGGAGGGAGGAGGAGAGGAAAACGTCACCTTGTACCAGAAAAGTGTGTTACAAGGATACCTTCTCGTGCAGGTGGCCACCCCTTTTCCCAGAGCTACCACTAGCAGGCCCTTCCCATCTAACATCCAGAGCATACAGATGTCCTAAAACTGCTCTTGGACCAAAGAAACTTCGGTTTTTTTAAGCTAAGGTTTTTAAAAAAGAAGAAAAAGAAGGACCAGCCTCATGTGCATAATTATAATGAATTCGCATATCACTGTTTTCTTGCCACAAGAAAAAGAAAGCTTTGGAGAATAGCATTTTCAAGCAGTTTCACACAATCAAAAAGAATTTCATTTTCAAAGTACCCACTTGGCAGGTACATACTGTCTTCTATAAAAATTAATTGCATTGTGTACTAAGTTTGAAGATCATTTTTATTCTTTAGCACACATGTAGCAATTCATAAAGTCCTCTGCAATTACATTTTTAGATAAAATAAACAGGGGTGAGTAGAATGTATAGCATAGGAAGAGGATGATATTTAAATGTGTACATATTAGATAAAAATGTAAATATGGCCCTGGCCAGTTTGGCTCTGTGGTTAGAGCATTGGCCCGTGGACCAAAGAGTCATGGGTTGGATTCTGGTCAAGGGCATGTACCTCGGTTGCAGTTCATCCCCGGCCCTGGTTGGGGTCATGTGGGAGGCAACCAATCAATGTGTCTCTCTCACATCGATGTTTCTTTCTCCCCGCCCCATCTGAAAATCAGTGGGAAAATATCCTTGGGTGAGGATTAAAAAATATATATGTACGTAATGAAATGACATGTACTTCCAGATGCACACCTCATACCTTTATGACCAGCCAATAGAGAACCTAGGGACAAGCTCAAACAAAGATCACATGGGCTTTATAAACTGTTTTTATTCTCATTAATAATTAAATAATATTTTCAACATAAAAATAATGGGCATGAATGTCAGAAAGTTCAGAGCCATGGGTATGATTTGAACTGCTTGGGACCACAAAATGAATAATAAATATAGTTTCAGAGTAATGCATGCTGTGTTCTGTCCCCACTGACTCACTGATAGTCTCCCTGCAACTTGTTATAACAAACCTACTAGAAAATATCTATGTCTAAGATTAAAGGTCAGCTACTCTTTTTGAGTACTGGGTACTTTAACTTACTTTATCTTAATCCTCACATAAGCACTTTGAGGTTAATATTACTATTACCACTTCAACACAAACAACATGAACTTCAAGGAGGTTAAATGTATGGTCACACAGCAAGTGCTTTAAAAACATAATTTAAATCTGGATCTCTTTAATACCAATCCCACTGCCTCTGAGGAATAAAAAATATATAAATATACGTATAAATTTCATCTCTTCTAATGAAGAGAAAATTTAAGTTATAACTCCAAAGACTATATTCTATTTCCACGCCAATTATGTGTAATATAGTATTACTTAAAATAGTTAAGGTAGAAACGTTCTTGGTTTCCAGTTTTAGCTGTTCCCAAAAATGAAATTTACATATCTTTGTTTTTTCATAAAGAAAAAAATGAGGGGCCAGGGGATACTCAACTCAGCTAGTTTGTCTGCCATTGAGATTAAATAGTAACCCCAAAGCACGGCTCTGTAACAAAGAAGAAAGGATGCTAAAAGCAATAGCAATGTAATTATAAAAGCAATTGTGTCACCTGCTTCTGAGTGTGCTAATTCACAGTCATAGCCAGGTGTTTATGAACTCCCACAGTGATCATACAGCCAATTCTTTGTGATTTCCATGCTGTTTTCCACATTTCAGGTTACTCCAACTGCAATTTCTTCCCATTTCAACCACTAATCAGGAATATAATGCAGCAGGAAAATAAATCAGAGTAAGTTTGACGGAGAAAAGTGCAGAAGGAGTGGACAACAGATGCGCTTCGGTTTTGTCAGACCAGTGTCCCGGTCTTCCATGGCAACAGGTTTTCAAGAGCTCTCCCCACCAAAAATAATAATAAAATAAGCATGTCATTAAAAACTCCAACCCTTTCTCACTCCCTACCTCCAAATAAAATACAGAAACACTTAAAATGTAAACATTAGACTAAGGAAAGTTAAAAATATCATCAGAACGAGCTCTCTGAAGGAATTTAATAACTAAGAGAAAATCAACTTGAATATTTTTACTTATTTCAATTGCAATTGTTCTGTTTTATTTAGAGAAGGTTTGCTGTTTGTTTATGATCTAATATAATGTAAACTCCAAGGGCCCAGAGCCAAGGCCTTTGGTTTATCTTGTTCACAGTTATAGCCTCTGAGCTTGGCACCAGTGGCATTTAATAAGTATTTGTGAATGAATGAATAATAGGAACTAGGTATCATTTTACTTCTGTTTCCAGTTACTGCTATAAGCATGACTGTTCAAAGTGCACTTCCTATGGAGGGAGATGCTGTGTGCACACTCCAAGAGCTTCAGCCTTGGAAAGGCTTAGAGTAAATAAGGAAGAATTCTGTAGCTGGCCCAGAACTAACAGAATGAAAGGACACTGCCAAAGCGGCTTACGGCCTGTCAGTCAGCAGTGGAACAGATAAAACTCAGTAAAGGGGAGGGGAAAACTAAACAACACCCTGTACAAGAAGAATCAGGAGGTGAGCATGAGAGGAGAAATGAGGGAGGGTGTCGGTGCTCCAGCAAAAGGAAAGGAAAGCCTTGCGGAGAAAAATCTGGGGAACTGAAATAACTCAAATAATGTGATTAGCTTGGAACGTGAAGCAAATTTGGAGGAAGGAAGAAGACATGAAAAGATCCAGATAACTATCAAAGTATGTGAGTAAAGTTCTAGCCAAAAGCTAACGTCATCCCCAATGCACGGGACAAAGATAAAGGAGGGACATCCTGCTAAAGAGAACTAGAGTGTGCAGAAGCCAAACCACAACACAACAAACACCTGTGCCAACGAGTCCTCACAGACACTAGTGTTTTCTTTTAAAGACCATTCTCTACCCTCTGCTGTCCACATGCCCCTTGATAATCTTTCCAACTTCAACTACCTGGACCTTGTTCTCTCCTGTTTTTGATTTTTCTAACTACTCTGTTGGCTTTTCCTGAGACTCAATATTAGGTCTAGACATCAATGTCAAATATACAAGGTTCATCTCTTCTAATTTTTTTAAAAATTTCAATCAGCAGCACTGGCTGGTTTGTCTTAGCGGTTAGAGCGTCAGCCCGTGGACCAAAGAGTCCCGGGTTCGATTCTGACCAACGGCACGTACCTCGGTTTCGGTTTGTCCCTGGCCCCAGCTGGGGTCGTGCAGGTGGCAACCAATCAATGTGTCTCTCTCACAATGATGTCTCTCTCTCTCTCTCTCTCTCTCTCTCTCTCTCTCTCTCTCTCTCTTCCTTCCTCCCTCCCTCCTGCTCTATCTGGAGATAAATGGAAAAATATCTTCAGGTGAGGATTAAAAAAAAAAATTTCAATCAGCAAAAGCAAAATGCCTAACCATGGAGATGCCCATTTTAGTAATATTACACTGAATATTTAATGTCTATTATTCTCTAAAATAGTTTTTATTTAAAAGCATTTCATTATCTTTCTGTATACAGACATATAAAAAAAGACATTTCAAAAAATCTCCACTCAGCTGAAGAAAAATTCAGCTGAGACAAACAAGGACTGGAAAACTTACTAAACAGGGAAGTCCCATACAGTACGTCAAAGAATCCGTGCTCCTTATGATTACATACAGTACTTGTGATCTTATACTAGTTCTTTCTCTGTGCCTCACATGCACACATGCATAAAACTATGAACAAAAAGTTATTCTGTCCAGCCCTGGCCAGATGGCTCAGTTGGTTGGAGCATTGTCTCATACACCAAAAAAGGTTATGGGTTTAATACCCAGTCAAGGCGTGTACAGGAGGCAACCGATTTATGTTTCTCTCTCACATCAGTATTTCTCTCTCTCCCTGTCCCTTCCTTTCTCTCTCTCTAAAATCCATAAAAATATATTCTCAAGGTACCTCCATGTCATCTCAAAGGATACGAGATCTTTCTTTCTTAGAGCTGAATAGCTGGAAAGTATTGTGCTAAGCGAAATAAGCCAATCAGGGAAAGACAAATACCAAATGATCTCCCTTATTTGTGGAATATAATGAACAAAACAGACCCAGAGACATAGAAAGGAGTATGGTTCAGACTGAAAAACCTCAGAGGAGGGGGCCAGGGGAGGGATGAGATAAACCAAAGAACTTACATGCATGTATGTGTAACCAAGGGACATAGACAACAATGCTTGGAGGGGTGGGGGAAATGGGAGGAGGGTGTCTGTGAGGAAAAAGGAGAAACATCTGTAACAAAAATAAATTAATTATAATATCAGAAAAAATATATATCCTCGGGTGAGGATTTAAATAAAAGTTATTCTGTCCAAAGAATATAGCTGGAAGTATATAAAATAATTTGTGACCTCATCTCATAAAAATAAAAAAAGAGTACCATCAGCTATGCTAGCTAGTGGAAGGGTACGTGGGAAAGACCAACGGCAGCTTATGACAGAAGTAAACAAACATCTCACTCTCTCATTCCCAAATAGGCAGTGACCCAAAGTCATTTTAGTAAATGCCCCTAAGCCAAGCTAAGGAGGGATTTCAATAGGTTCCTGCAGCCTCATCAATCCAAACACACGCAGCCGTGTCTGAGCCCATTAGCTGGGCCTACTCTCCGGTACCTATATGTAGATACCAGATCTAAGCCACAGTAAAATTTTGCTTACTCAGGTTAATGAGAAAATTCTCTGAATTGATGAAGTGTCTAAATTTAAAATAATTTATGAAGGTAACTAATTAGCAATTGAGTTGATCCCTGTTCCATCCTAGAGTCTTTTAAAATGATAGGAAAATATACACAAAAAATTATAAAACCACATCAATTAAAAAAACTGGTAGAAGACCAGCAGAAACAAGAGACTTCAAAAACGTTCTGGAGCAGATGGAGTAGTAGAACTGGATACAATGTGCAGCATATAGAAACGGCAGTGTAAAATACGTGCAGAGAGGCATGCTGTCAATAAAGAGATCTCCCCTGCAAAACCCCAAGGCAGCTCCTCACTGGAAGAGGCCAAAGATCATGAAGGCTGCAAGAGATGAGCGCATGGAAACTCCAAGCACAGAAAGTTTGCCACCACCCCAGTGGGCAGAGCACCCAGCAGCCATCCACACCAGGGGGCTCTTGGCTGAAGGCGATGAAAAGGCAGGGGCAATAGTGCAGGTGCTTGTGCCTCAGAGCTAAGTCTTCTGAATTCTATAATTTAGGGGCTACCTTGGGACATTTTCTACTCACTTGAAAACAAATACTCTTTCTTAAATACAAATGAACAACTGAGGATCATCAGATAGTTGAGAAAGCTCAAGACTAAAACACACACCAAAACAAACAAACAAACAAACAAATAAAAAAATCCCCACACAATTTAAATTTTAAAAATGTAATTTTTTAAATTTAAATAAAAACTCGTACTAGTCTGCAGAGAGATTTAAGAAGCGATTGTGTTCATAACACATGGACAGGATGTTATAAAAATAGAACAAGAAAAATGTTTTAGAGTTATAATTACTTTTAAAGACTACATCTGACTGCAAAATAAAATAAAAACAATATAAAGGTTAGAGAATAAAATCAAGAAAATATTCCACAAAAGTAAGGGCACAGGTGGCACTGTCCTTAGTTACTGGAAGGAAGAGAGCAGGGGAGAGGCAGGCATCCTGGAGCGTATTCAGGTCAGCAGCAGAGGCCCCTCTGCCTCACCAGGAAGCTACAGCTTCACACCCCAAGGAATGGCAGCATTGTCCCTCCAAGGGGATTCAGACTCCTCCCTTCCCCACTCCAGTACCGGGGAGGGGAGGGCGGTGCAGGGGGACATAAAGACAAGTACAATAAAGTAAAAATTAGCATGGGGAGGTATTTGACCCTAGAGGCCTGTCAGTCTAACCTGGGGAAAAGAGCGTTGGCTAGGGGGTGGAGGCAATACAAGCCTGGGAAATCTTGATAAGTTAATTGGTTACTTTGAAAAAACTCCTGGTTAAAACCCCAGGAGACAAAGCTCTCTCTCTTGGGGATCCACACTCCTCCCATTTGTTCGCGTTTTCTCCTGCCCAGGAACGTGGGACCATGCCCCTCCTCACTGCTCTTGATTCATAGCTCACAAACAGTGATTTGGAAAAAAGGCATTCAAACTGGCTTCCTCATGCAGTAACTCCACACGGCCTTGCTGACGCACGTCCAGTAGTTAATACACATCGGGCAATCGATAATCACCGGTCACCCACAACTCAGAGAGCAGCCTCCAGGAAAGAAGGACACAGACATCTCTGGACCCCTAATGCCTCTATCCCCCATGTGGCCCTTAAGACTCTTCACATTTAAGTATCATACATCTGAGTGAGAGCAAAGGCAGGGCACAGCACCTCTCCTGATGTGCGTGGCCCAGACCCTCCTCGCACCCCCCACCCCCCTTGGAGAGGTCTATTATACAATTCAGCCAAAGTGACCTCTAGGTTCCAAATGCTGTGATAGCTTTGAGGCCTCAAGTGATCCTCAGGTTACTCTGGGGAGTTCTGATCAGAAATAAGATGGGCCCAGTATTTCTCTCTTAATGAAAAGCCCAAGCTGAACTGAGATGCTACTGATACCGTCCTACTCCAAAATCACATCTAGTCACCTAGTTCTAAGAAATCCCAGGAGTAAGGGTCTTTAATTCCATGACACATCCGCATGACACCAACTACCACAGCCATCATTTTTCTGACTCGTGGGTAGGGGGTACAGGGTGGTGGTCCACACCTCACCTCTCTCAGAGGAACCTACTAGGTCCATAAGGATAAATACAAAAAGAACCCCAGAGATAATTTGTCAGCACAGTATCATGGAAAGAAGACAAAGTTAGAGTAAGAAAAGATTGTAAAATGGGAGTAATGACCTTGTTACAGGATTGCTGAAAGGATTAAGAAAGAAAACACATGAGCAAGGGACCTGCACAGTTGTTCAATAAATGTTCATTTTTCCCTCCTTCCCTCTGGCCTGCAACCACATGCATGAATCCCCCCTGAACTTAAGATCCTCAGGAACCTGTGAACTCCAGTCGCCATGACAGGATCCCACCATGTGTAATTTTTCAGCCTATGGAGAGGAGTTCAGAGGACTGAGAGGTTGCAGCAGGGGGCTGAAATCATCTAAGCCAAATCAAGATCTGGGGACTGGGGCCTACATGTAGCTGTTATTCATCACACAGAGGGTATGCAGTGACTTCAAGCACACCCGAGTTACAGTTTCTAGGAAAAGTGTTAGATGTCTCACTGAGTGCAGAGGTCGTTAAAATTTACTTGAGAAACCTATGCTTTCTGTGTGTGTTACATCGTAGTAACAACAAGTTCTCAAGGTAATCAGTTCTGTGTTCTGAGGAGACTGTGTTCTCAGTTCTTTCTAGCTCCTCTCCCTCTGGTTTGAGGGCGATGTATGCCTTTCTATATTTACTACTACGGTGGTACAGAGGGTGGACTGAGTGGGACAAACACACAGGAAACCATGTGAAGCGTCAAACAACCACCAAAGAAAAAGATGCAGAGACTCCAAGAATGCTTCACTGGGTCTAGTTGTGCTGTTTAATGATTGCTTAAATCAGTGGGCAAAGATACTCTCTAGAAAATCTATTTTCTGCTAAACCAAAATGAAGAGAGAGAAAAGCAGAGGATGAGGAAAAAAACTCACATCAGTAATAACCTGAATCAGTATCAAAATTTAAGCTTCAGAAATGTATCCAGTACAGCATACCAGAATTTTCTCACTGTTACACCTTGTCTCTAGAGCAGGAATACAATACAGATGGGAAAAGTTTAAATGCCCCACAGAGTAGATACACTGGAAGGATGGGTATGTTATTATAGATGTGGCTCACAGAATCAAAGAACTAGAAAAACACCTGGAAATCATAACCAACTTGTTTTCCCCAAGCAGTTTTTCTCCTATAACATCAGACAGAGCCAGTCTCTTAATATCTGCGTATCCACTTTGGAGGACAGGAAGCTGGTCATGTAATGAGGCAATCAGTCTCATTGTAATAAAGTTCATGCTTACCTGTGGCAAATTTCTCAGGTAAGCAGCAGCATATAGATGGACCAAGAGGCTGTATGTGCCATCCAAAGCACACACGTGCTCAGAAAGAGCTGGCTTTCATGTAAATAGACATGACTGCTTAGAAATAATGCACATCCTTACCCGTTCCCAGGCTTGGCTATGGATTTTCATAAACAGAGGTCCTTGCTTTACCTCTACTACTCTCTGGTGCTGGGGTGGTTCCTGCAGCCCTCATTCCCTCCCAAGAAGCTGTTAAACCAAGTTACCTTGATGAGAAAAGTCTGCATCCTAGTACAAAAGAGATGGAACTATATCCCTGCCAACTGGGCTTTACCAGCCTGAACCTGGATCAGGTCACTGATCCTTTTGGAAAATCATGGAAATTCATGCATCATGAAAATAAAAATTACATTCAAATCCCTATCTAAAACATCAGGAGTCTCAAGTCAGTATCTTCTCCCCCAAAATGTTCACCCATAGAGCCTGGTTCTATGCTCTGAAGCAGCAAAGTCTATTTTCCTCCACATGTTTGTGTTAAGCCAAGTTTCAAGCTCTCATCCTGAACCAACGAAGTTGCCCTTTGTCCAAGTCCTGCAATCAGTGTTCCTTGGTGGAGTCAGATATCTTGCTCTCTGAACACTTCCTAGATGGTCTCTATGCTCTCATTCTCCCCCTCCAGATGTGACTCTCTCTGCACACACTCCCCACTCTGCTCAGGAGGACCTGCTTATCACAAACGTCCCTCTCCCCTTGTAAAACAAAGCAGGTCGAACCAGCAGGTCCCTGAAGGGAAGGCCTGTGTCCGCCTTGTTCATTGTGTTTTCCCAGCACCTAGCTGAGCACTGCTCAGAGAGTGGTACTTAAAAATATTCACGTGAATGAATGAAAGGACAATTTACATGAATTAATGTAACACCCACAACTCTATCACTGTAACTGGACATAGTAAACTTATCACCACTGACAGGAAAGGGATACTCCCAATCCAAGGGAATAATAATCATCCTTACTAAAGACAACAGTCACAACTATCACTGACATTATTACAAATAAAAATAACCTACACAGCCTCGGCCACTAGCTAGTTAAAAGGAAATACCACTTCTTTACAGGCTCTAGGCAGTTCTCTCGATAGACAGACAAAAATTATTCAAAGATGTCCTTTAGAAATTGAAGAAATGATTCAACCTTGACATCTATAGCTACTCCTAAAATCCAGACCCCAGCCTAAGTGTGTGCTAGGAGAATCGATTTTTAAAGTAAGACATTTATTGAGGGAAAAACTTGTCATCATAATTGGATTAACCCTATTCTTCCTCCTCAAAAAGGATGCTGAAATTAGTCTCTCTGCTACATTCACCTAACAAGACTGTTCTTTGACTTGTAACCATGGTTACTCCTTGCAGAACCCATCACAGTGGATGGCTCTTTGTGAAGCAAAAGCTGATCGCGCCCATAATAGTTTGTGCACTCCAGCTGTTTCCTGGGGTTGATAAGAATGGGTCTTAGAATATAGAATCATCCCAGAAAATTACAATTCTGAATGCTGACTTGTTGCCTCTCATTGAGAAACACCAGGAATTTCATTTTCTGACTTGAAACATAAAATTCTGAGTCATCAGTGTCCACACCTCCTATTAGCAGACACGAGCACTATCTGTGGCTGAAAGTAGGGAGAACTGAAGGCAGAGAGAATGAGAAGCAAAAAGAGATATAAAAAGGAACCGTGTCATCTGGAGTCTACACACCTGAATTCAAACCCTGGCGCCCCACTTACTGGGTGATCTCAAAGACTGCCCCTGCCACCATGGCAAGCTTACAGTGAAAGAACAATCCCAGATTCTCATGGCTTAAAACAATAGTGATTTATTTCTCACTCATGATAATGTCCACTGTGGACTGGCTGGGGGGTTGGTTCTGCATCCCCGTCCTTAGGCCAGGAACTAAATGCATGGAATCGCTCTCTAGAACACTGCTGTGAAGGAAAAGACAGTGGACCGTGTGTGTATTGGCACTTAAAGCTGTCCTGGAAATGACATCCATCATTCTGCTCACGTTTCATTGGCCAAAACAAGTCATGTGTTTGCACTTAACTTCAAATAGTTGATGAAATAGAATTCTCATATTTGCCCGGAAGAGAGCCACAACATTTGTGAATAGCCCTAATGACTACTATGAATTCTTAACCTCATTGAGCCTCAGCATTTTCATCGATAACAAGGGGTCAGTGATGCTTTCTCTTCACAGAATGTTTTGTGGGGATTAAATGAGACAGGACGGGGTAGAATAAATGGTAGTTGCAGTGATATCTCAACCAGGGAGACAGAATAGTCCAGTCAACCAGAAATGCAGCCCCTTGCCTAGGAATTCTCAAATTCGGCCACTATCATCAGCCAAAGAAAAGCAGCAGAGCTTCCCAATGCCACTGTGCATGGTTAGTTTTGGGTGATGTGAAGACTGTGATCTAACAAATTTAAAAAAAAAAAATCATTTGTGCTCTCTTTTCAGTCTTTTATTTCATTTTCAGTTTAAGTCGTCATTTAATCAACCAATATTCATGAAGTGTCTGTGGGTCAGGTACCATGTTAGGCCCTGAGTGGTAAACAAATCACAATTTTCTCCAAAAGAACCCTAATCTCTGCAAGAAGATTCACAACTCATGGCCCCAAAACAGCCCCCCATACTACCACCACCTCACACACACACACACACACACACACACAAAGAAAACTAAGCCAAACAAATAAGGAAATGTAGATGAATTTTAGAAGTTGGTCATCATTCCTTCCAAGAGTGTCCAGCAGTCAAAAACAAAATTGGAACTGCCTATTGTTCCAAAGGTTTTCGAGCACATGGGTGCTATACATTCTGGTTAAGTAGATGCTACATATTCCATTTCCTCTCTTTTTTGTTTTTGATCGACAAAGTTCTTAAAGATGATGAGAGCCTATCTTGTCCACACAAACCTAGTGGGGACGAAGGAGATATAAGGGTGACTGACAGTGCCTGGTTAGCAAATAATTTACCCAGGTCAAGATTCAGGTGGATAAATTAGTGCAGTCCAACTATTACTAAATGTCTACTAAGCGTGTGACATTGTGCTTGGCAATGGGGATTCAAAGATAAGTGGGATATGGTTCAGGCTCTTTGAGCACTTTGTCCACGATGAACAAAACATGCTTGTACTATGATGTAATGACAAAGCAGGGCGGGGCTATGAGAGCAGAAATGAGGGAGAGGCACTTCGGAGATGAAAAAGGACTGGAAGAAATAAGAACTTCAAGGATAGCCAGGTCAAGGGATAAAGAGACTGAAAGGCATGGATTCTAAGTACATGAGAATCCAAATATTCCTGGAACTTGTAATACTAGAGTGGCAATATGCAGAGATAATTCGAGAGTTAAGGAGAGACCAAGTCAGGGCACATATCACAGGTTAGAAAACCAGGCCTGGGAGCTTTGGCTTGGGCATATAAAGGATAGGGAGTTGTCCACTCAAGGTTTTGGAGCAGAGGGAGCGATTTGTTTGCATTTGTGACTTAGATAGGTCCTCTGGCAGTTGTGAAGGATGAATTTGAAGGGGTAAGCATGGAGGCTGAGAAACCTAGGATACTGACATTGTGTCCCCAAGAGATGACAAGGATTAAAGTACAGCAGCTGTAATGGAGATTCAGAGAAGGGCAGGAAGGAAAACAGCAGAACAGGACAGACGATGGAGGACAAGGAGGAATCTGAGATGACAGGGGCTTTGGGCCTGACAAGAGATGGATGAGGAGCTACTGAGACGGAGGATGCATTAGGAGGGACAGACTTGGGACCTGAAATATCAGAACAACTGTAAACAACATGAACATTCAGTTTGCCACAAAAAAAAAAAAAAAAGCCATAGTTCTAAAGATTCTGCCAGCAATTTTCATCAAAGTAAAATTCTACTGCTACTGCCAAGAAGAAATTTCATTATTAACTTTGAAATTGATATCTGCAGCTAGAATATTACATTTGCTTTTCCTCCAGTCTCTTCATTCACATGTGTGCAGACATACTAATTCAAGTAGTTAGATCTTAAGTTGTCTCCAAGAATTAAATCCAGACATTGTTTGGTCTAATAAGAGTGGTTTACTCTGTATCTGCATGAAAGACACTCCATCAGTTTCAAATTTATCGAGTCTACCTCAGAAGTCCCCCATAAAACCACAGCCCTAATAGCAGACTTTCAACTGATAACCTCAGCCCTCCCTCACTATGAGAAAAGCCCTCAGCCTCCATCTATAAGAGAATGAAGGAGAATATTCTCTGCACACTGTCCTTACATAGCTTCACACTGCTCTCAGCATTGCCAAGGGAACACTCCAAAGTCAAGGCCACAATTTCTATTATGACCGGGAGGCCATCATTAGCACTGTCTACCAAATATTTCAGAATCTACACCTTCTGAGCACATGGTAGAATAACAATTGTTTAAAGTTGGGGGTAGACACATGACTCACTATGGCCAATGAAATGTGAGTGAAAGTAACATGTGTCATGGTTGGGCAGAAGTGGGAGGCAGCGACAATGATTTGGAAGCATGTACTGAGGGAAACCTTCTGTGAGCCTGGATCCTGACTAACAACGGTGAGCGGAGCTCCCTGGAGTTCCACATTACACATGTAGCAACATGAATAAGAAACTTCTGTGATGTACTAGCTGACTAGCTGGGGTTAGTGGTCACTGTAGCACCACCCAGCCCATCTTGACTACTAGTTGATATGAAAGAAGAAAGGTCAGGAATACCAGCTCTTCTTCCCCTCAAGCTATCCTCACTCCACTATGTCTCATCAGTGTTCTCTGGGGGCAAAGGGGGAATCAAAATGACAGACACAGAGTAGACATCATTTCTTTTCTTTCTTTCTTTTTTTTAATCCTCTCCCGAGGATATTTTTCCATTTATCTACAGATAGAGTGTGAGGGAGAGAGGGAGAGAGAAAAACATCGATGTGAGAGAGACACATCAATTGGTTGCCTCCTGCACAACCCCGACCAGGGCTGGGGAACGAACCGCAACCGAGGTACATGCCCTTGATCGGAATTGAACCCATGACTCACTGGTCTGCAGGCTGATGCTCTAACTGCTGAGCCAAACAGGCCTGGACATATCATTTTTTAATGGCTCTTACTTCTACCTCCCTTTCAATGCTTTCTATTATTACCAGTGTGCTTTAATTTTACATTTGAATCACTTCTTTCTGTCATTCATGCTTTCAACCCTGGCTGCTATGTACAAGGCAACCTGCTAGACACATGGGGCAGGAGTCGTCAAACCTTTGGGTATCAGGACACCTTTACACGCTTAAAAATTAAGAGTATTTCTTTATCTCTCGATACTTATCATATTAGAAACTAACAGTAAAGTTTTAAAAATATTTATCTATTAATTTTCAATAACATTAATAAGTCCACTACATGTTAACATAAGTAATGTATTTTATGAAAAATAACTTTTTCAAAACAAAAAATATGGTAAAGAGAACAGCATTGTTTCACATTTTTACAAACCTCTTTAATGTATGGCTTAATGAAATACAACTGGATTCTCATGCCTGCTCCTGTGTGCAATCTCTTGAGATATGTATGTTGTTTTGGTTGAATGATATAAGGAAAATCCTAAGACCTTTCAAACCCTCTGAAATGATCTCAGGAACACCCAGGGCTCTCCAGTCCCCACTTTAATAACCAGTACTATAGTACAAGGGTTAGAAAACTTTTTCTGTAAAGGGGCAGCTAGTAAATATTTCAGACTTTGTGGGCCATACGATCTCTGTTGCATACATACCTCTGCCACTGTAGCATGAAAGCAGCCAGAGACAATACACAAACTAATGAGCGTGGCTGTGTTTCAGTCAAACTGCATTTACGAAACCAGGCAGCAGGTGAGATTTGGTCCATGACCCGTAGTTTTTTCATCCCTGTGATAGAGGGTATCTAAATGAGTTAGACCCGAGGCCTGCCCTTAAAAAATGTACAGCGAGTAGAGGCAATGGTATACGTACCCACACAGTACATACACAAAGGAAAATGAGATATATGTCACGTGAGGAGTTGCTTTCAGAAGGTCAGTAGGGAGCACCTCAAGTTGGGAGGGTTTGAAGGAGAATGTGGGCCCTGAACAATGGGCAGAATTTTGACAGAAAGTCTCCGGAGGAAGGAGAGTACTCCAAGTGGAAAGAATATCTAGGGCGAGGACACTAACAGAGGGAAGCGTTCATCTAATTCAAGTAACGGTGAGTAGCTGCCAAAATGCAGTGTAGGCAGAGGGAAATACAGTGCGTGACATGCCGCTCACTCAACTCTAAGTCCCCGCGCAATGCGCCTGAGTGCCCGCCCAGGGCTGTGGATGTTGTTTGAGACGCATGGAGCTGCCTCTGACCATTTCCACATGAGGAGGGAACTTATCAGCCAGATATGGTCAGATTAAACGGAGGCATAGTGTCCAATGCGATGGCATGTGCCCAACTATAAGCAGTAACCCCAAATAACAGGCTACTGAATTAGACTAAGCAAGAGGAAATAAGGACCTGAACCAAAGCAACGACAGTAAGATGAGATGGAGGCAGAGGTAGCAACAGCACAGAGGTAACGTTTAACAGATGTAATGGCTCCGTGAGGGCAGAGGGAGAGCACATAACCAATCAATATTTTATATAATTCCAGAAGATGTCACAGTTTTTCCAAATGTGTGCCTCTTAAAGTCTCCTCGAGGTCCGCAGTACTCTGACATATAACAGTACTTCTAAGTTTTTTGTTCTTTCTCCACTTGGATCCTCTCTATTTATAGACTTCCAGAGTCAGCATATACTGTAGCCCATTGTAAATACAATATTAGATATCAGTAAAACAACTAATGAGAACTACTTCAGAAGCTCAGGATAAATAGTAACTAAATCTCTCTTCAATTTTTTTAAGTAGTTAGGACTATCTATATTTGAAGAATGTTGTAACTCATTCCTGGAGACCACGTAAGTTTTCTGAATATCTCAATGTTAACTAAAAAGTCTGAAGGTAGATGTCAGGTTGTTGGGAGATTTTATTTCCTATAGTCTTTTAAAATTTGTGACTATTAAAAGCTATAGTGAGGGAATTCTGAAAGTTGTTCTTGGATTTCCTTCTGCCTTTTAAAAGGCCAACCCTGGGCCCGGCCGGTGTGGCTCAGTGGTTGAGTGTCGACCCATGCACCAAGAGGTCATCAGTTCGATCCCTGGTCAGGGCACATGCCCAGGTAGTGGGCCTGATTAGGGGGCATGCAGGAGGCAGCCAATCAATGTTCTCTCTCATCACTGTTTCTCTCTCTCTCTCTCCCTTCCACTCTCTCTAAAATCAATAAAGAAAAAAAAATTTTTTGTTTTTAAAGGCCAAGTCTGGGGCAGGGTGGGAACCAGGCAAAGGGGCAATGGGGGAAGGCGGGGGCATCTGTAATACTCTCAACAATAAAGATAAATAAAAAATAAAATATAAAAATCATATACTTGAAAAAACAGAAGTAATAAAAGGCCAAAAATGTATGTGAGAATGGTACAAGTGACCCAAATACTATTTCCAATCAAGAACAAGCCCAGATCTTGGCCATGATGAAGAAAGGAAAGAGGGATGGAAGGGTCAATGCTTAGGATCAAGATAAAAATGCTCTAAGATCACTAGGCAATACAGAGAGCTGAAGCTGCGGGTGTCATTCTCCACCCACGGGTAGGTTTAGGTGGATCCGAAAAACTAAGGTGAGAATGTAATAACAAGGCAGAAATATAAGAGTCTTGGCCCATGAAAGATCATCTAAAAACCTCTTCATGAACTACATCTGCAAAGATGGCCACAGCATGTGTGGGAGGCACAGAAATATGAACTGTCGTACTGATAAACCCCACCACCTTTTCCATGAACAGTTTCCTATCATCTCCCTGGTTGCAAGCTCAAACCCTGAGGCATCCTGGATTCCTTCTTCTTCCTCCCTAACATTGGAACAGCTGCCAAGTCCTGCAAACACCGTCTCTATAAAATTCCTTGCATCATCCCTCCTTTCCATTCTGACAGTCACAATCCTAATCCTTACTCTCTACATCTGGTCTACTGCCGTCACCTCCTAACTCTCTCCCCGCCGCGAGCATTTCCCCATTCTAGTCCGTTCACATAACCCCCAGCAGACTATGTGCTCTCACACAGTTTTCCTCACACTCCCTCCATACTGAAACACTTCTGCAGACCTTCCCAAAATGGCTCAAATATTCTGCCACCTTCACACCCACATGTTCTGTTCTCATGCCCTCTCTGCTCATCACATGTGGCAACTTACTCTATCTCACACAAACTCTTCGTTATACTTTCTCAGCAAGCTGGTCGCTTTTATACCATTCTCTCCGACTAGCATGGTCTTTGAATGCCTCATCCTGCTTTCCCTACATCTCCATTTATGGAAGTGCAAGTCATCCTTTAAAGGCCACGGACAAGTCCGTGTCTGCTAAGAGGAATTCCTTCTCCACTTCTCTTTGTACGCCCTGCTACGCATTCTTCTCATGAACATGTTCAGAGAGTACAATGCAAGCTACTGTGTCACACACGGTAGGCACACAGGTCTGCCCCCGCGCTCTTCCAGTGGCACTGACCAGGGCCTTTCGCACTCGCTGTTACCTGGGAGCTCCCCTCAGCTCCTTCTCTCCACCTGGGCTATGGCACTGGGAGAGTAAGAGCTCAGTGAGCAGTTGTTGACTTGAACTTATCCAGCGAACTCTCTGGGCTCACCACTTTCCTAAAGAAATTCCAAAACTTCTTAAGAAAAATCTAGAGTCACCGCAAATTATCGTTTTATTTAGTCAGTAAACTTTCAAACAGTTGAAAGGCTATGCGTTGCTTGATTCCAGAAAGGCTGAAAAGGAAATAAAAACAAAAGTGTTTTTTTAAGCAAAAAATGTCCCACTTATAATTCAGTTCTTTAAATTCTAATGTTAACTATGAAATTTGCTTGTAGGAGGAAACAAGAATCTATGGTTATACGACTGTGGTTTCATGGGGGGAGAAACAGTATTATTATTATACTTAACACAGTAATAACATCAAACACTGGATAAGTACTTTCAAAGCAAAACCCTAAACTAGACCAGAAGGACCCTTCCCGGCAGGTTTACCAACTAGACACATGGACACAAACAAAGCAAAGTGAAGACAGATGCTGGAATGTGTAGAAAGAAGATGGCAGGAAAAAACCCTAAACCTCACTCTCTTCTTTGAAGTTCAGACCCAAGAGTCAGAACAGCTGATGTCTACTGCCAGTACTACAAAAGGACAGAAGTGATTTCTAAGGGCTCCGAGGATGCCAGCTGTGAGGTGTCAAACTGAATTCCCAGATAAGCCTGATAGTGAAGAGCCGTTCTGGATCTACCAAGATAGGGTCTGCTCCTACACTCCGATAATGGCAAAGGATTTAGGTGGTATTAGCTCGTCCTGAGAAGTAGAGGTGAACGCTCCTCTTTTGTTCTCAGCGGCCGAGGCGGGTTTCAGACCTGCCGGGGAGATCTGCAAGAGGAAATCATTTTTGGTTTTGTTCCAACTTCTAATTCAATACCTTGGCAGCATTTGAAATGAGTAAGAGCTGTAAGCTTGTATCTGCCTCGGGTGACAACTAAGATAAGAAGCACACAATGTAAAAATGATGAGAGCTTACTCCCCAAAAGCAACTTTCAATGTAGCTTTTCAAAGGTAGTCCGTTACTTCAAGTTACACTAAACCTGAAAATATCTTGTTAAAAACACTGAAAGATTAAATTATTCACAAACCGGTGGTTTAGCTGATATTTTGGCAGTATTTTTTGAAAAATAATTCCATATTAGTTAGAATGAACTGGTAATCAAATTCATCCAACCAGGATGAGCAGAAATAGGGGAAATTGTTTTTGCAGGTAGCAAACAATATTCATTTCTGGTCAACAGTTTACTGTGGCCAAGAGGGGTCCTAGTGAGTACCAGGCTGTTGGTTGCTTTTGATGAAATGTCAAAGGGTCAAGAATCAATAATTGTTTACTGTACAACTCCCATGTTTCAAGTACCTACACTGCACGGGAAGACACGGAAAAGCGTGAGTTACGGCCTCGGCCCTAAAGGAGCTTTTTTATATAGTTGAAACAAAAAAATGCACACGATGCCGCATCAGAGGTCAGCGTAAAACAATACATATAAATCTTCAATTGTGAGGCAGGGACAATAGGAACCACGGAGTTTTACGACCTGGGAAGATCTTTTGTGCTTACTGGAACTATTGTATAAAGGAGATGAACTGCATTCAGACCCTGCAGAACAGTTCTGGATGTGCTTACTTGGAAAGGCATTCTTGGAAGGGCAGAGGAATCCACTAAGGCACAGAAGTCGGACTTGACACAACATAAGCCACATTAAAGCGAGAAGCTGACTAGACTACAGGTTCGTACTGAGAAAAGGTGATAATTAGGTTGGGTAGGTAGGCAGAACCAGGATTATTTAACACCACTTTTTGTACCTTATTTATTTACTATGTGTATACCAAATTTATTGAATTGTTGTGGTAGATAATAAGGAGCCCTGGAGAAGATGATTAAGATTCTACATCAACAGTGTTTGTTTGGGAGAGAATATATCACACAGACAATGAGAAGAATCCTCTCTTATGACTAAAATGTGTTTTCTTAGAAAGACTGACTCCAGGTGTGGTTTTAGGTCGATTTCCAAATAGTTACCGTATTTCCATATCATCAACAAACTGAACATTTTCTTGATGCTTTATCCACAACAATATTTCAGGGTCTAAATGTCTAACACGGAATAAATATAACTTTCAGAGGATAAGCTGAACATTTTACATATTTCTAATTTAACTCTCACAAAAATCCCATGTTGGTAAGATTAACTCCAGCTTATAGTTGAGAAACCCAAATTTATAGGAGAGAAGTAACTTGCTCAATGTCTACAGGCCAGCAAATGGCAGGTGCAAGACTCAAACCCACCCTGCCTGACTCCAAACCCCAATGACAAAACTTCTTACCTAAATGTGTATTTTCCCCAAGAAGCATCACTGAGGGGAAAAAAGAATTCAGTAGAAGGAATGCATGATTCTTGCAGAGAAAACCCTACTGGCGTCCAAGCTTCACTGTGGGGTCAGTCGATCTTTCTGGCAATCTGACCATGTGAATTTCCTATACCTTAATTTCAATAAGACATTACCCATCAGAGTCGTGGCAGAAACTACCATATGATGAAGTTCAAGTCCTGCTCTAGACACTCAGTATCCTTGTGATTTGGACAAGTTACGAAAGCTCTCTAAGCACCATTTCTTACCTGTAAAATGTGGACACTACCAATAGCCATTTCACAGGATTGCTCGGAAAAGTAAATGGCATTACATAAAGAGCTTAGCTCAGGGTTTTTACCTGAAACGTAATGAATTAGTGTTTGCAACACTTATTATTAGACAAGTAAAATTAGACCTACTTTATAGCAGAAATCATTACAAACGGTAATAGTTCAGTAAGGGGCCCTTCCTCCAATTCTCCCACCACCAAATTCCCACTCTTCCTTTAGGATTTAGCCCCAAAATCATCTACACCAAAGCCTCTTCTACCATCACAACTCCCAAGCCACACAGATCAGATGTTCCCATAATCTTGTGTGTGTGTGTGTCTGAGGGTGTGTGCTTGCTTTTTCAGTCATTTCACTTAGCATTTTGTACAATTTTTATCTGTTGTGTCCTGCCTCCCTCATTAGAAAAATCAAAACGAAAACCTGAGGGCAAAGACCCACTTATTCATCTCTAAATACCCAGTGCACTTATATCCCTAGTGGACACAAAGATTACTAATAGTTTCTAAAAGTGTCAGATTCACTCCAGTGAAAGCCCTGAAATAATGTAGCACAATAAGTACCATTTTAGGATGAACTAAAATGTCCCCCCCATTAAGTCATCTTCCTAAAAAGTGAAATTTCCTCACACTAAAATAGTAAAAAGCTTAAATCAATAGGGTTAAGGTAATAATAAACAGTTAAAAGCTGAATGATGTCACCATGGATAGGTTTCTTGACAAATGAAATTTATAACACACATGATCAAATTTGTAAATCCTAGGGAGAAATCCATGTAGTTTTCCATGCATGTTCTTTTCTCTTTGGATTTCAGGTATATAAACCTTGTCTCCTTAATAAAGTTTTTTTTTATTTAAAAAAAAATACAGATTCTATCTTATATTATTTTTTCCATCTGGAACACCTACCGCCTTTCTGGCATATAATGGGAATTTGGATTTTTTTTTTAGCTGTTAACTTAGTAAATTCTTCCTCTTACCCAGCACTTTCAAACCACCTTCAGAGCTCTCATCTCAAGTCTCGTCCTCACAACCCTCTGAAGGAGCCCGGGTCCCAGGAAGTGCTCCGTGGAGGAGGCGCTGCCAGTGCCAGGACTAACCCTTTGTCTCAATCTCTTTCCACTGCTCCTGGCTGGGTGGCTCAGTTGGTTAGAGCACCCTCCTGATACACCAAGGTTGCAGGTTCCATCTCCAGTCAGGGCACATACAAGAATCAACCAATGAACGCATGAATAAGTGGAACAACAATCAATGTTTCTCTCTCTCCCCGCTTGCCTCTCTCTCTCCCTAAAATAAAAATGAATAAATAAATAAATAAATAACTTCTTTCCACTGCCTTCCAAGGTACTTAACTTGAATTCAGGATGGCAGATCGCCCAGAGAATACATTATTGCTGTACAATTTGGTGGTAGCAGGAATACATCAGTAATTGTGAGCTTAGAAATCTGCACGCCTTATCCTTTCAGGCATTCTGAGGTTGCCTTCCACTCAGTAACCATCAGCACAACTGTCCTGCCCTCCCACTGCCCGCCACCACCACCGTCCTTGCCCTCTCCCCAGCCGTTGACTTACTCAGCCATCCCACGCTGGGAGTGCGCCGCACTCGAGGGTCATCGTCCAAGGTGCGGGTGGTTAGGCAGGGCACTGAGTTCTCAAGCGGGCTGCGGGCTTTAGTGTCAGAAGCAGAAGACAGGAGGAGGAGGAGGACACATGAGCAGCCACAGCAAGGATGAGGATGGAGCATTAATTAAGAAGAAAAAAATACTAAAGCAAATCACACAAGCGGGTTAAAGGAGAATAATGACATATTACATTGACACACACCCCTCCCATGATCCTGCATCCTTTGATAGAACAAATACCAACACAGAATGAAAAATGACATTCAATCATTACAGTTCCCCAAGTACCAATGGATGGTCTGCCCTGCAGTTCTAATACACAGAACATGGACTGTATCCAGAGGAAATAGTCACATAATGAATACTGATCTCAAGATGCAAGATCAAGCCTGTTAATAATTTTGCACCACATAAGCACACACACAGGGAAGTTACACACAGTTTTGTGAAGCATGGGAGCAGGGGGTCACATTAGTAAGGAGCTTTCTTATGATCTACTCAACAGACACTTCTGTGGATTCTGTCCACAAATGTAGAAAGCAACATTTCATACTTGCCCTTCTGAAATATTTCCCTTGGTGAATCTAGAACTGGTTTTCCATTTCTTCTGCCTATTGTCTTTCAGCCCTTAAGAAACATAATACTAGCCCGGCTGGTGTGGCTCAGTGGATTGAGCAGCGTCCCATGGACTGAGAGGTCCTGGTTTGATTCCTGGTCAGGGCACATGCCCGGATTGTGGGCTCAACCCTCAGTAGGGGGCATGAGGGAGGCAGCCGATCGATGTTTCTCTCTCTTCCTCTCTCTCTAAAAAAATCAATAAAAACATACCTTAAAAAATAAAATAAAAAAAGACATGAGACTAGGATATAGATAAAGCAATACCTTAATACAAACCAATTTAGAAATGCTTATGAGTCCTCATTTTCTGGTGCCCTTTAATACTTATTTTACTATAATTTTAATATGTGGTGCACCCATGCCAAATCTTAGACCACATCTAAGACAGAATAATGACGCAGGCGAAATATACTGTATGGTTCCTCCAGATATTTTTCATCCACTGGAGAGCGTCATCAACTTCTGCCTGAAGATAGTTTCATGTCACCTGTTTTGCTATTCTTACCTAAAGCCTCATTCCAAGGCTAGTAATACATAGGCAGCACAATTATCCTTCAAGGAAGGACAGTGAGGTTGGAAATATGTAACCACCACACTATATACAATTCAACGTGAGAGAGTTTTTCCCCCTTAGTAATGAAGACAGTCACTTAATGATCAGGGCAATAAACAAAGCATTTCTGACCAAAAGCAAAGATTACATAATCTATTCACACAAGTATATAAATAACAGGGCAGACAAATGGTCTTCTTAAGGCTATTGGTGACTTGGGAGGTCGTTTTAAATTGAATCATTTACAAGTTAATGTAATTTTATGGCCAAATTTGGGCATTCAGCACATTATAAAATCTAAAAACATTTTTGTCAATTTTTTCTGTCTGTGTTTAAACGCTGTAAATAAAGCCAGCACTTGTGAGTGGGCCATCTGTGCCAGCACCTGTCTGAGGCAAGTCTGATGTCTTCCCTTTGCAATCTGAATTTTTAATTGTTTCCCATAACTGAACTTCTTTGCAAGTTTTTATTGCACTAAGAAAAATGATAAAGGGAAATGAACCAGTTGAGATTATTCCAAAATTGTTTTTGTCAAGAGGGAGGCATTTAGAAACATATTTTATCATACTGACCAAGTTTCAGCTCCTATATCTTTTGACAACCGAGTGACCTGCGTCAAGAGCCAATATTCCTGCAGGCTCAGCTGAAGGAAATGAAACAGGCCAGACAACTGGCAGCCACTGATCTAGGCCCAAGCAGGAACCTAGTGAAATTCCAGGTCAGTGAGAACTGACAGGTTGGTAATGCAAACTCTAAAGAACGCTCTCATCTTTTAGCTTCCAATCAGCATGTAGCTCACTGATAACATGCCCTGCTCCGAAAGTTACTATAAGAGGTCAGCAGCTGCTCCAAAACTCAGGTGCTAATAACTAATTTTCCCCAGTAGCTTCTCTCTCCTCTGCTGAATGTGTCGATGTGTTATTCGTTGGGAACTAAAGCTGGAAATTCCTTTTGCATAGACAGTCTCCACTGACACCGAGCCTCACCATCAAGGGGACAGTGGAATGGAGCCTGGCACACACCTGCAAAGAACCTGGCTCCAAAGACAGGCATGAAAATGAAACTGTCCGTAGAGACTTGGCACCTGTGTTTTAGTAAAGCTGATGGGAGCCATCTGGCTGCTTACCATCACGAAAACTGGGAGGCTCACAGCATCCATTACTCACATTCGCAAATTCCAGCATTTCGATTTGTTAGACCCTATGCGTACTTCTGTGCAGAAGGAGACACAAACTCTGTCACCCTTTCATGTTGCTTCTATTCTCTTCACAAATTTACTCCAAAGATAAAATTCTGAAAAGCTGTTTCCAAAGCAGGAGCCGAACTTTCCATCATTATACCATGGTTATAATATATCATTGAACACCTTTTCCAAATAATGTTTTTATTGTACCTCTTCTACACTTAAGCTACATAATAAACAACTCAGCTTTGCTTCTATCTTACTTTTGCCTGACTTTAGGCACAAACAAGGTAGAAACTGGGTTATATGACTGGGACTTGATAAGAAAAGATATATAGCTGTAAAGATTTCTGAGTGATGGTTTCCAATATCTAGACTGTAGAAAAAGATGTGAAGAGGACATTTTTTAGATGATTCATGTTTCCCTGGAGAATCAACTTGTGCTAAACCATCAATCCCAAATCTGTTCAAGTAAGGAGGGTCCTATGTTAAAGTTTTAGGACTCTTTCTGGATTGCAATATTGCGTGATCAAATGATTACTGAGCACCTACTGTGCATTTCACACTGTTATTTAGCCAAGAAATTTAACTCAAGAGTATAGCAGCATTTCACCTGTAAACACGAGAGGGGGTTGTCTACAAATTTCCATTTGGAAAAGCCAATAAGGATATTCAGCTGCCATGTTTGGTATGTATTCCTTCTACATCACAGGATTACAGAGACCTGGACTCACTGATGTGTGGGAAATAAATTACAGCTGAGAGAAGCTCATTACGCATGGTGGTTGAATTAGCATATTATTATTAAGCAACTAGGTTCCTCCATTTTTTATGCTTGAACAAGTTATCTTACATTTCTGAGCTTCAGGTGTTTCATCTGCAAATGGAAATAATGACATATACATTAGAAATATCACAGAGAACAATGTCTGCTATGTAGCAGGTGCTCAATTAATGTGAGGCATTATTATCATTGATGGAATGATGTCTTTTTTGTTCAATATCCTGAAGGCTGTTGAAAAACACTTAAGACAGCAACCTTGGCCTACTTTAAATTTAAAATGTGATTCTTAAAAAATCAGGTTCACACACCTGAAAAGGTCTCCGTTTTGTCCTTTGTATTTGTGCTGCAACAGGGACTGAGTAGAATGAGGCATGCTCAATCATCTTGCAGGACTTCAATTTCATTTCCCCTTTTCTCTTTTGAGAAGACATGGTACAGAGTCCACAGAGCTCACATCTCATGTCTTTATTTTGCCTTTCCTCCTTTCCTCTACTCTTCTCTCTATTTCTCTGTCACAGAGACCAGGTTGTGATCCCAGATCTTCTCCTACTCTATCTACTCTTACAGCTAGATAAAGCTTGGGGATAAAAACTCACAAAGGCAGCTCTATCGAGGACCTTAAGCCTTGAAGGAAGATTTACTCAGGGTTGAGAGCAGCAAATGAGTGTTGAGCCTTAAGTCCATGGTTTTTGCAGAGACAGAGAAACAGAAGAAAGTATTCCTATGTGGTAGGATAACACAAAGAGAATCATCCCATCCTTTTTTCCATCTCAGATCCTGGCTATGTACAACAGACTGGCAATTAGTAACACTTTAAAATATGTTCATCTCATGGAAACAGCCTTTTATACATATATTACTCATCGAGAGCTAAAAACTGTCATTGCTCAGACATACTGATCAATTTTCAAACTTTAAATTAAAAATATTATAAAACTCATGAGTGATACCTCATTATGTATTTTTGGCATCTGTAAAGTTGATAATGGAAGTAGCACTGTTTAAAAATTAAAACTCAATATATTCAACAATAAAGATAAGTTTTTTAAAAATAAAAATTAAAACTCCAAGAATGTTTTCATATATGGAGTCATGAAAGAAAAAAAAAAGAAAGACAGAAAATAACAAAATACAAAATAAAGGTGCCGAATTGAAGCTCTGTTCTCAGTTTTAAATCTAAAAGGCACTAAATTTGCCCCTCAAAATATTTCTGAATAATACCTGTCCCTTACAGTGTAGCGCATGTTATGCTTATTAAATACTTTCTCAAAGATATCTTACCCCTGGTTGTATACACAGAATAACACATCACTACCCTTATTTTATAGATATAAAAGCCGAGGCTCAAGAATGTTAATTAAACTGGTCAAGGTGGTGGTGAGCACATAATACAATACACAGATCATGTGTTATAGCACTGTACACCTGGAACCTTTATAATTTTATTAACCAATGTCACCCTAATAAATTCAATTAAAAAATAAATAAATTGCTCAAAATCCCACTACTACTAAGCATAAGTCCAGGATTAGTGTAGCCTTTGGAAAAGATAACACCATGTCTTCAAGAAGATTATAAAGTAAGCCTTTAACGTCAAAATCTAAATCCTCACTTTGGTGATGATCCCTGAAGCCTGACTCTTCATTGTCATAAAGAGCAGAACAGACTACCACATGCTGGGAGGGAGTGACCCTAGAGAAAAGTGTGTTATTGTTTATTTAAAGATATGAACATTATTAATCTGGAAGATGCCCGGGGAAAAGAAAGGAAGATAAGAATGGGGTCTGATAGATGAATTAGAAATATAGGAAAAATAATAATAATAGCTACTGTTATTAGGAAACACTTTCATTCAGCTATTTTTCTAGAAACTTTCCATGGATTTGGCTCAGTACATCTAAGACTGAGAAGAGCCTGATCACTGGGTTCTGGCCAGGACCTTCATCTGTGCTACGCAACGAATGCAGGATTCGAGTCCTGAACAAAGCAGACGGATGTATGCCGTTGGTTTCTGGAGTGAGCAGATTGTATGCAGAGGCACCTGGGGAGATGACTCACCTTCAGGTGACGTGGGCCCGGTGACGGCTCCACCTCAGACCTGGAGAAGCACGATGGCCTGCTTCAGGGGAACCGAATCTCTGAGTGAGTAAGGGAAATGTCTGCCTTACCCACTGATTCAGGGACCAGGTCTGAATTCAAGGATATGGGAGGTGGGGCCCACAAAGAAAAATCACCCAGCCAGAGACAATTAAGATAAGCTGGAATCCAGAACCCAGACAAAAAACTAAGAATTTCTAAAGAGACTGAGAAAGCTGCCCAACCTGGCCGTGGTCCCAGCCAGATCCACCATATGCCAGCATCTAGGCAGCTTGATCTAATATACAAAACAAATAGCTTGAAGACACCTAACCACAAATCAGATCCAAAGCAACAAGAGCCTAGCTAATCCCACTGACATTTCAGTGGGGCGTAGAATTACTACTGACAAAAGGAATTGATTTCTTTCCATTGTCTGTTCTGTGTTCTTAACCACTATCTATGTCACTGTAGGTAATAGCCAGAGACCTTTTTAAATACCTAAAGCTGCTGTGTGCCTACGTCAGAAACAGCAATGTGGCAGGAAGCTGGGAAGCAGCATCCTGCCCGGTAGATAGCACTGAAAAGGGACCAGAGAGAAACAAGTGGTGGGAGCAAGTGGATCACATTTCTCAAACTTGACAGAAAAAAAAAAATGTGGTGAACTGCAGATAGAGTCCTGAGGTTCAGTCAGGAGCAGTCTACATCCCAATAAACACTACAGAAGATGCCATGATCGCACCAGGAGAAAGCCTGGAGGAAGCAGTGGCAGGCCCAGGGGCGGCTGCCGGGCCAGGAGCTGCCACCTTGCCTCACTCCTCACCCAGATCTTGGCTTCTCAGTGTGGTTTAGTATTTCCCTGACAGCCATTTAGCAAAATGTAAAACCAACGGCAGGGACAGGTATTCTGTGAGAGGACCGTGATGAAAAAGGGCTCCCACCTCTCCCATTGCTGATGACTGTGGTCATGTCACTTACCAAATGGCAGAGGGAATAAGTCAGCACTATATCCATAAGTTTCTTCCCAAATAGTAAGCTACAGAGCAAAAATAATTCCCAAAACCACTCTTATTTAACATGAAATTTTCTTCCTTAATTGTGTTTAAACGTATTATATATAATTTAATATCACTGCTTGAGTGATTAGTATGTGTCAATTACCATTTTAAACATTTTACATATATTACCTCATTTAATTTTTTTTTAAATCCTCACCCGAGGATATTTTTCCATTTATCTTCAGATAGAGTAGGAGGGAGAGATGGAGGGAGGAAGGGAGGGAGAGAGAGAGAGAAAAACACTGACATGAGAGAGACACATCAATCAGTTGCCTCCCGCACAACCCCGACCAGAGCCAGGAACAAACCACAGCCGAGGTACGAGCCCTTGACCGGAATCGAACCCACGACTCTTTGGTTCATGGGCCTATGTTCTAATCACTGAGCCAAACCGGCCAGGGCTACCTCATTTAATTTTTATTATCTCTGTTTTATAGATATTGAAACTGAGTACTAAATTACCTTTCTAATTTTTTATTTAAAAAAACTATGAAAAATAGGGTCATGAAATTGTGTTAGGGAAAAATGAAATTCAAAGTGTAGGTCTGACTGGATAACCAAAGTCACTTTCCAGTAAAGGGTAAGGAACTGGTTTTTACAACAATGCAGGACAACTGATGACAGCTCTGCCCAAATTCCCACAAAGGAGGGAAAGCTGAATACTCAAATTAAGGTTCCCAGTGGACCCAGGTCCTCAAGACTGGTCTCGTTTATCTTTTCTAAGCTTAGACCATTCACATCAAAAGCATCCATGTGAATGGTAAGTGGTATTTTTAAGTCAGATCATCCTATAAACCATGGCTTTTTATAACATAATTATCAGGTAACTTTGTCATAAACATCTTACTGAATGTTTATTGAATGAATAGCAATTAAGTATAAATTTTCACTTTCTAATAAATAGCAAACTAAATACATGTTACTTGATTTTTAAATATTTCCAAAGAATATTCCTAGGCTTGAATGTTATTCTTTCATAGTAAACCACAATAATACAGAACTATTACCTAAGTATCTCAGACAAAATTATTAGGCAGAACCATATGAAATTACCAGCAGTCAACTCTATCTTACCACAAAAATGGCAATTTTCATGTGGTTCAACCAGAAACAATAGTGAGAAATAGAGTAGGTAAAGGAAAATCCAGCATCAGATGAAATGATGACCTCATAATTTCTTCAGCAAACACTAACCCTATAGAAATGCCTCAATCAATATATTGAGAAATTATAGCACTTGCCTAAAATTTCCTACCTGGTAGACACGTCCATCAGAATTCACAGATAAGTCAGACAAGTGGCAATTTCACAATAATTAACATCTGGGAAGCTGGCCTGGTTCTTCCCTGATTTATGACAAGTAAAAATGTTTATCATTTCTTTTTAAGAAACGCTAACTTATCTTGAACTCCAAGCCACATCAGGACCCTAAACATGAGAGTTAGTCTTTAGCTATGGATAAACAGTGGTGGGACTGGTAATGAGTGTGGGATAAATGTTTGAAAACCAGCTCTCCAGTAGGGCAGAAAAACGTGTGTGTGTGTGTGTGTGTGTGTGTATAGAAAATTTTACTGGTAATCTTGTAAACTGCCTGCCTATAGCCAGTTGATTCTCATAGAATGCTTTTGGCAAACAAGCACAGTGCCAACATCCATGATCCATGATAAATATCCATTATCATATATGCTAACAAACAAGACAAAAGCAAAACAATGAAGACAAATGTCAGACTTCACTCACCTGTCAATAATGTCGGTAACTCCTCTGCTAAACTAGATAATAATAGTTTTTGAATACCAGAAGAATATTTCCTCAATTCTTTGTGCTACTCACATTTTAACAGCTATTATGGACTGAATATATGTATCCTCCCAAAACTCATATGTTGAAACCCATCCCCCAGTGTCATGATATTAGGAGGTGGGGCCTTTGGGAGGTAATTAGGTGATGAGGGCAGAGCCATCCTGAATGGGATTTAGTGCCCTTATAAGAAAAGACAGGAGAAAGAGAATCTCTCTCCGCCATGTGAAAACACAGTGAGAAGGCAACCATCTACAAGCCCAGAAGAGGGCCCTCAGCAGGTGCCGACCTGCAGCACCTTGGTCTTGGCCTCCCCATCCTCCAGAACTGTGAGAAACAAATGCAGCTGTTCAAGTCTCCCAGTCTATGGCAATTTGTTACAGTAGCCAAGCTGACTCAAACAACTACAGACAGTACATACTTTTAAGTTGAATCTGCATTATTAGCATCTTCTTCATCACTTTTTCAAGTCCAGAGACAGTTACCAATAAATCAAGCCCTGATTTGTAGCCTTTGCTGATTCATATGGTGTAAATACTACCATCGTGGCTGATTTCCAATCACAAATACGAAGGTACTGCGTGCAGAGTTGGGAAGAGGTGCACAGTAGCATATCACCTTACAGTACTGCTACCATCCAGGCACAGGAGATGTAAATAATCTCAAGAGCATGGCTATAGTAAAATAAGTAGGAAGTCATGAATTTTGAGTATTAGTTTCATTTTTAATATAATTATTTAAATATGTGTATATAATTTAATGTTTAATAATAGCTATGTATAGCAACCAGCTCACAAAATTCCTGATAACGGACTCTTATGAATAGATGAGACGTGGCTCCAGCACACCACGGGGAAGTAAAAAAATTGTCCAGTTCTAAAGTATCTTCATAAATTTCAGCCATTAGTTACATTGGTGCTCTCATAATTGAAGTTCACAGTGTCCCTGAGTCTATTTTCTAGACTATGACAAGTTTATCTAGGTTTTACACAGAGATATAAGAATCTAGTTCTAACTACAATAAATATAAGATTCTGGTTTATTAAAATAGTAGAAAGAGTTCCATAACTGTTTATTTTAAAAATTTATCCTAAGAATATTTCATAACATGAAAAATATTAATTAAACCCTAACATAACAAAGGTAACTATATAAATTGGTAAGTTAAGTGCCTCTGGGAAAGCAAAAATTAGCCATCTGATCATTTGTAAGAGTGTACCACCCTGGAGACACATGAAGTTCATTACTACAGAATCTCTCACAGCCAAGTCTTGCCTCTGGGTATTTCAAGGAGTTAGGTAACACAAAGGTCAATAATAACCTTTTACCTGGGCCAGGGGTCAGAACGGGGCTGGAGGGGGTCAACGGTGGGGGGAAAACGGGGACATCTGTAATACTTTCAACAATAAAAATAAATTTTTAAAAAATAGCATGTTTAAAAAGCTCTACTGAAAGTCCGTGCTTCAGGGTATACGCTGGAGAGCCAGAAAGGAAAAGAACTGCCCGCCCTTCCTACTTGCCTTCTGCCCAGCTATATGACACCTCACCCGAGAAAAGGTGAATGACAAAAGCAACTTCAGCTTTCCTCTGAAGTACGGAGATCCACTGACAGGATAAAAGATGGAGTGATGAGTGGTATCGACTCATTAGTTGTATTTTACATCCAAGTACTTTCTCCTAAAGCACAAGATGCCGGTCTCCAAGACCATCTGTTCCCAGTCTCTACTCTGCCCGCATGTCCGTGAACACGCAGCCCACGCCACGCTGGGAGAAGGCACCCTCACTCGTCATACCCGTTCTGCCTCTCTTTGCAAATATATCAATATTTGAAAAAATGCACTTTCTTGCTTGTTTATATTACCACCAACTTCATGACAAAAAATATCTCCAAACCATGGGATTTCATTTTATGTAAGAGAGGGAATAGTAAGATATAAAAGACAGAATTTTACTTTAATTGCCACAATTTTAAAAACATGAGGTACTTTTATAAATGAAATGTGTGACATTAGTTATAATAATCTCTTCATCCCAGAACATTTCCAGCTATTAAACAATGGCTGTCTTCAAAAATACAATTTTAAAAACCCCACAGAAACCAAACATTTCCAGTCAGTAGCACTATCCCAGGTAATGCAGAGCCAGAAAATTGTAGTAGGAATGCTCTAGACTGGTCTTTCTTTTGTCAATATTTTTATAAAGAGCATTTTTATTTTTATTATTAATTATAACTGGTTTTACTTTTTAAAATATATAAATCTCTTGATAAAACTAAACTTTTGATTTGGTTCTATTTAAGAACTAAACACTCATTAAGAAACTATAATGAGCCCTGGCCAGTTTGGCTCAGCGGTTAGAGCGTCAGCCTGCGGTCCAGAGAGACCCGGGTTCGGTTCCCGCTAAGGGCATGTACCTCGGTTGCAGTTTGTCCCCAGCCCTGATTGGGTTGTGCGGGAGGCAGCCACTCGATGTGTCCCTTTCACGTCGATGTTTCTCTCTCTCTCTCTCTTTCTCTCTCTCCCTCCCACTCTATCTGAACAAAAAATGGAAAAATGTCCTCGGGTGAGGATAAAAATAAATAAATAAATAAATAAAAATTAAATTAAATTAAAAAAAGAAACTATAATGATGGAATGGTTCAAAAATATACCAGAGAGCCAGGCCAGTATGTCTCAGTGGTTGAGCATCGACCCATGCACCAAGAAGTCGCTGGTTCGATTCCCGGTCAGGGCACATCCCCAGTGGGGGGCATGCAGGAGGTGGCCAATCGATGTTCTCTCTCATCGATGTTTCTATCTCTCTCCCTCTTCCTTCCTCTCTCTCTAAAATCAGTACAGAAAAAAAAAAATTTAAATAATAAAAAATAAAAATAAACATACCAGAGAAAGTTTGCTAATAGCTAGCTTTCTTTTTGCTAATAGCTAGCTTTCTTCCAGACTACCATTCATTTCAATATTTAGTCAGAAACACCAATTTCTGGAAACGGAGCAGCTGAGTTAGAATTAAGTTTATACAATTCAGTTAGCGCACCTTTTCCGTGACAGCATGTTTTATGTTATTCTGAAAATGCAGCTGAGGGCAGTGAATTAGAAGCTCCCTTATCTACTCATTTCTCTCAATACTAAGAAAAGACTGGGGGTGGGATAGGAGAGACCTACTTCTACCAGCTCAATGCTTAGCAACTCTTTCCACCACGCCTTCATTTTCCAGTACTCCATGGAAATTAACTTCTCCCTTCTCAGACTGTATCCAATCAAGAAATTTATTTGAAACAAAAACACTGACACAGAAGATAGACTCTTTAGAGAAAACTCTGGTAAATGCAATAGGATATAAGACAGAGTCTTTCCTATTGCTATATAATGAAGTTAATATCCCACCTTGAACCATTATTCTCACATCTAGCTATCATTATCAATAACAAAAGAACAGATTGTGTTTTTAAATAGAAAAATACCAGTGAGCCCTATTTTGATGAATGATCATTTACAGGCTGGACACCAGCTCACGGACCAAGCAAATACTTCATGATAAGAGATTTCAGAGCATTCATGCCTTTGTCTTCCTAATTCTGACAAACTACTATCGAAAGCATAGTCCTTGATGTACTCAATAATCTACAAGTTTGCCGATTCACCTCAAATTTTCAATTGTTTCATCATAGCATTATTACCAAACCAACCCAGGCCATCAGAAGAGATGTGTGTGGAGCAAGCAAGGCGTCTTGGCATTTGCAGCCTACAATAACCGCTGAAATCTTTCCAATAGGATTGCAAACCTGCCCAGTTGGATATAAAGTCATTATGAAATGGCTGTGGCATATGAACTTGAGAAAAGAAGAAATATGGAGAGGGGGTTAAAAAAAAAAACGGGGGTGACAAGAGATGGAGTAAAGGTGAGCGAGACTGGTAAAGAGAGCAGCAGCCATCTGGCCCCTGCCTTACCGTTATCAGGGTTGGCAAACATCCTACTTGCACTGGAGACGGTCTTCCCAATGTCAGCCAGGGATCGAAGGTTGGATTTCTTGGTTTGATGCCGATGCTTCCGGAGCAAAGTGTAGGTCACCTTATCCTTAAGGTCAGGTTTCAAAAGGCCTGTCTCAATCTGATGGTCAACAATCATCTCTGATACAAACCAAAGCAAAACAAAAACGAAACTCAGTCACCAGACCACGAAGTCAGTTTTTCACTCTAACTTTACAGATGTCATCCTCAAATTTAACATCAATATACTATCTTCCAAACTTTGAACTTCCCACTTTATGTGAAGGGTAAAGATACAGGGTATAGGAATATTGGCATTAACGAGAGATAAATATTTCAGTATTAATTATAATTTTGGAAAGGAAAAATTGTCTTGTTCATTTTTTTAAATCCCAGTTAATAGTGAATTCACACTAATTGATTCTTCTATATGTAACATAATAAATCAGTAGTTTACATTTTTCAAGAAAAAAAGATAAGATTTGAAAATTTCATGTACTCTATTATAGTGTGCCAGAAATATAAATGATGTGGCAAAATCACCAAGTAAAGGAAAACAATACCTTTCCCCATATCATTAATTGGTTATTTGAACACCTTTAATACAAGCAATTAAACTACAAAATTATGCCTTAGTCTTATCTCAGAAGGGATGCTAATTCTTGTTTAGATCCAACATATTTTGTTAGTCATTTTAAAGTATAACCTGACTAGAATTTTCTATGAAATTTTAATATCTTAGTCTCATTACAAAAACTAAATTTTCTATTAGCTCCTTTTTTAAGAATGGTTTTAACTAGAAAAGATGACTGTGTTTCTTTTTTTTTAATCCTCATCCGAGGACATTTTTGCATTTATCTTCAGATAGAGTGGGAGGGAGAGAGGGCAGAAGAGAGAGAGATAAACATCGATGTGAGAAAGACACATGGACTGGCTGCCACCCACACGACCCCAACCTGGGCCGGGGACAAACTGCAACAAAGGTACGTGCCCTTAGAGGGAACCGAACCCAGGACTCTCTGGTCCGTGGGCTGGCGCTCTAACCACTGAGCCAAACCAGCCAGGGCAAAGATGACCATGTTTCATAGAAATTGCTCCATGGGTGGCTCTGCTGAAGGACATGTTTTACTCTAATCAAAAATAAGACAGTCATGGGATATCAAGTACAGCAGAGGAAATACAGTCAATAACATTGTAGCAATAATGCACGGTGGCAGGTGAGTACTGGAAATGTCAGGGGGATCACTTTGTGAAGCATATGTTGTCTAAGCACTGTGTTGTGCACCTGAAACCAATATAAAATAATACTGAATGTTAACTGTAACTGAGAAAAGTAAAAAATTTAAAAAATAAGAAATCTTCCTTCTCACAAGTCAGCACATCAGCAATATGGCATCAGTGCAGCCTGGTGCACCCCACCCTAACATCACACCATAATTCGACACTTCCTCCGTCCAAAACAGGACTCAGGACAAAACACTACAGGATCTGCGAGGTATGCAGTGGCAGGACACCACCTCCTATGTGCAGGTAGAGCTTTCGTCCCCTGCAAAGACCCGGAACGATGGGCCCACGCCTACCTTTTCAGGCCACGGGTGCATCTAGCACACATCAATACGTTCCTCTTGGGCAAAGAGCGCAGTATACAAAAATGGAGACGACAACAAAAGCTCCATACTACTCAGCTGTATAAAGGAAGAAAACTGTACCCTTTGCAACAGCATGGATGGACCCAGAGAACATTATGCTAAATGAACTAAACCAGTTAGAGAAAGACAAGTACCATATGATTTCACTCATATGTGGAATCTAATGAACAAACTGAACTAACGAGCAAAATAGAAACAGACTCACAGATAGAGAGCAGGCTGACAGCTCTGGTGGCGGAGGGAGTGTTGCGGGGTAGAGGGATTGAGCAAAAAAAGAAAAAAAAAAAGAGAAAGAACGCATGGACACAGAGAACAGTATGGTGATTTCAGGGGTGGGGGTGGGAGGAGGTGGAAGAGGGTATAGAAGGGATAAATGGTGATGGGAAAAAAAAAAGAAAAATAAGAAAGAAAGGAAGGAAGAAAAGAGAGAGAGGAAGGGAGGGAGGGAGGAAGAAAATTGACCAGTGCTGTTAGGGTAACAGCATCTCCCAGCATTCCCATCCTTTTGTAAAGAGAAGCTAGAAATAGTCACAGGGTTTTGCTTGGGTACGACTGTACCTCTCAGCAGCTCATCTTTACAAAGCAAGCACTCACTGAATTGGCTTCACAGCCTATGGCTAGAAACTAATGATTTACACAGTGTACAATCAACCATTTGGGAGCCAAACAGAGGCTGAATCCAGGATTTTCCATCACAAGCCCTACACAGATGCCATAAATGTCACACAGCGCTGGACCACTTTGTAGGGAGCCTGGGCAAAGCAGGAAGAGTCTCTCCCATAGGAATGCTTTAGTTTGACAATGGCCTTAAGCTCTGAGTATTTTTAACTACGCAAACCCTACTCAGTAAAACTCTCAGAACTGATTCCGTAATTACAGTCAACCCTCTGCTCCACAGCAAAATAATTAGGTGCAACTAAACACAATCCCTCTACCTTCCTTTCAAGTCCTGTTCAATGTGGAATGTCTGTTTTACAGAAGAACCACGAAAATAAACAAACAGCCCCAGCATATCCGCTGTAAGTGTTATCAAACTCCTACTCTAATTCCAGGGTTGTGGATTCAAGTGTTTCTTATCTACCCTTCCTGGCAGGGCCTCTATATTCTTGCCCTCCCTTGTAATTTCAAACCAATCCTATATATGCACAGCCCGCCTGTTACCGATGCCGAGAAATCACCAGTTAGAACAGGTTAAAAACATCTGTGTGGCTTATGCCCTTCATTTCGTTTCCATAAAAACGGCCCACATTGCAGGGATCTCTTTAAGCATAAACTTAAAAAACCTTTCAAAGAAAGTGGGGGCAGTAACATTTCACAGCTACACTGAAATTAAGCCTTTGGTGTCAGAATCCCACAGACGTTACCAATTGGGAAAGAATGTGCCAACCCCAGATGATAGCAGAGCTGAAAGGAACCTCGGCGAGCATCAAGTTCAACCTCTTGTTACACAGATGAGAAAAGACAGGGCAAGAGAGACTTGCCCACAGACATAGCTAATTAGAGGCAAACCCCCCCCCCCCAGACAAAACCAGGTTTTCCGATTCATAGTTCAGATCTTTCTCCATATCACACAATACTTTTCTCGATTTGAAAAGGAAGCTCTAAACCAAAAAAAATAAAAAGTTGATATATGCAGAGCTTCTGCAAACCAACAGAAGGATGGCCATAAAACAGACAAAAGGCCAAAGATGACATTCTTAAAGGAAATACAAACACCCAAGATATAGTTAGCTCCAAGACCAACAGACAACTTAAACAAATTTATACAATAGAGCAATTATGTGATATCTGTTCATCTATCAAAGTGGCAAAATGTGAAAGGCTAGTCCCCAGTGACATGAAGTGTGCAAAAGGAAACTCCATTACCGACAGTGACACAACCTTCCCTGAGGACACCTGGCAACCACAAAGCAAAACCCTTTACTGTGTTCAAACCCTCTGAATATTCCACCATTAGAAAGGTATATTAAGGAAACAATTAATTTCACAAAAGCATGACAGAAGGTTCACTTCTTTCCTTTACCAAAAAAACTTGAAGGCAACTTCAATGCCTAATAACAGGTTTTTAAATATTTTGCAGCCATCAAAATGATGTTTATATTTCTATTTAATGACATGAATAGATAATTTGCATTATGTTTTAAAGTTTAAAAGAGTAGATTAAAGTGTTATGGTAGGATCCTATTTTGTAAAATAAATTTTATATCTGTAAATAGATGCACAGAAAAACTGCTGGAAGCACAGCTCGGAAAGATCAGATCTGTGGTATTTTGATTTTTATGTGTTACATTTTTCTGGATTATTTAAACATGAATATAGATTTGTGATATAACAAATATATTACCATTTTGAAAATATAAAAGGTGTAAAAAGCAAAAAACGACTAACACATCTGCCCACAGCCTCAGCTCAGGAACTCCTTTAAATATAAAAATAAGAACTCCAAAAGCAGAGCTATATTTTCCTAATCCATTTCCCATCATAAGAAAATACCTGAGCCCTGGCCAGTTTTTCTCAGTGCTTAGAGCGTCGGCCTGCAGACCAAAGAGTCATGGGTTCGATTCCAGCCAAGGGCACGTACCTCAGTTGCGGTTCATCCCCGGCCCTGGCTGGAGTCTGTGCGGGAGGCCACCAGTCGATGTGTCTCTCTCACATTGATGTATGTTTCTTTCTCTCTCTCTCTCTCTCTCCCTCCCTCCCTCCCTCCCTCCTTTCCCTACACTCTATCTAAAGATAAATGGAAAAATTATCCTTGGGCAAAAATAAAAAAAAATAAAAAGAAAATACCTAAAACGACTTACAATTTTTTTTACTTAGGAGGGGAGGAAAATAGCCATGCACTTGGCTTCATATGTGAATGACACTCTTTAAATGTAGAATTATAATCACAGTAATAATAAAGCTACTAAAATAGTCAGTGAAAATGATGTCTTATCCTTTAAATACATTAAAGACAGGTTTTTCTACTGGCTTTAAGAAGGGGTTCTTCATGAAAAAATAAGAAAAGGTTCTGCGGAGAATCAGAATTAGGCTGAATTTTTTTTTATGCGAGTGTGAGAAGTTAGCGTCAGCTCAACTGTGTCCCACGGCTCGTGACCAGGTTCCTTTGTGCCTGCAGTGGGGGGTGCCACTTAGAAGGAGTAGCAGGTGGACTGCAAAAAAAGGGCAGAAATCTCGCTGTTGCTCGTTTGAGATAATCACACTTGCTATTCCTTTTTCTTCTCCTTTGTTGAGATAACTCTGTGGAGATAAATGGGGTGGAGGGGAGATGCATCTAAGACAGCTGCACATGGTTCTCCACTCGATTCAGGACACAACAACTCCACTTCACCCTCTGCTAAAAAAAAATTTTTTTTGAGAACCAAATGATGACAATATCCTTCAAGCTGCTGTGCCATCTTCTGTTATTTAAAATGAAATAAGGGCTTTTATTCCCCTATGTTCCTTAACCCCCTGCAAGGTCTAGATTGTTTCAGAGGATTTTTAAGTCTTTCTTTTCAGCCAGTTACACTCTCTCAAACATGTTCTTCTCCTTGCACTCCTGCAAATCTGGTCCTTTCTTTTGCTTGTGGGGTGTGTGTGTATGTGAGTTTTGCCTCTTTATTTGCCTCTGAATTGTTTCTCTGTATTATCAGCTCCAGACCGACACCCTGGCCCTCTGCCTGCTCGCCCAGGGACTGTAGAGTAAACATATTATTAATTGATGATATCTCAAAGTGACCTACTAGTGTCTGATTTTAAAATTCAATGATAATTTAAAAAGTAAATGCGTGGAGGTTAGAGAAAAAGTTCACCGCTGATAACAAAATGTAATGAAAAATTAAAGTGAGAACACAGAATGCTTGGAGAAACTTTCTTAAACATAGCAAATGCTGGAACCTCTCTGGTCACTGGCTAACAAAGCTCCAATATGTGGGACTCTGTCTTCTACTTTGTCTTAAAGGTCAGTTAGTTGCTGAAGACCAGAAGCTTCAGATGGCTCTTTCTAGCGATGAAGATCCCAAAGACAGTTTTACAGAAAAGTCCAGGTACATAACTCAGCTTTAGCTGGCATCACCCTTGTCGACCAACTCCAGGCACAGCAGAGAAGCTGCTGTTCCCAGTTCCATCCACTACACCTTTCACAATCTTTTCTCCCACTCATGAAGTCCCTGAACATCTCTCTACCTGACTCAGTCTACACTCAATCCCCTGCTCAGTGACAAGTAGAATGATCTGGATAAACTCATGTATACTGAAATAGGTACATAAGTGTATAATAATCACACCTGACATCCTCATTTACTTCTCACAATGGCCCTGAAAGGTCAATCTTCATCCTGCTTTCACAGAAGAGTAAACTGAGACTGCTAAGAGTGAAGTACCTTGCCTCGTCCATCCCACGGTCATCATGCTAGTAGAGGTAGACTGTAAATCCCCTGCAACTGTAAACCCACCATCTTTCCTACACCACTCTGCATCTCATGGGATTAACATATGACCTCTGTCAGACAGTAGTATATTTTAATAGAGGACTCTCTGAGCTCAGTGAAAAAATCTCCAAACGATGAAATTTCAGGCAGTAACAAAAGCCTATGGTGAGACTTTTTCTTTTTAATACAGGATCCTTTCTGGTGACCTTTAAACCACAACACATATTCTCCCCTTAGACAGCCTATACATGGCCAGGTAACAACTGTAATGTCCATTTTGCCCTGCATGTATGCATTTCTGATGTGTTTTTTCAACTTGTCTGATTTCATACATTTTTGCTCCAGATGAATTCTTCAAGACTAAGAATACAGAAATTGCAATTCTCACTCAAAAACTGGATTGATTTTTGCTAACCATGATACTTTTCTAGATAATAATCTCTCATGCAGCCTTTAATAAATGAAAAATGACAGTGGATGAGAGGTGATACACATGTATGTTTAAGAGTGCATGCTGGTGTGAGCAGGCTATTAAGGGAGGAAACTCACGAAACAATACTGGCAACCTGTTAATTAGAATGCTTTCAGTTCTGTAAGGTGCTTGGCCTGCATTTGTGTTTTTGTTTTTAAATTAGTATTCAATTATAAAACCTTAAATCGTCAATGTACAAATTATTCTGTTAGGAGACACGTTTTTGTTCTCCATGTTTCTGTTTCTACTGAAGCATAAGTTGTGTCTGTATCACTGAGTTCATTCATAAGATGTTTTAGAAGAAAAGCTTCTATCCCTCATTGTATGTGAAGAACAGGTTTACCATGAAATGAGTGCCTTTATTCAACTTAGAATCCTAATGTTTCCGATTTTACATTCTTGTTGCTGAGATGCAGAAGAAGCTGCAACAGGAGGGAAGAAGGAAGACTCCCTATAATTAACATCTCCAGTTCAAAGAATTATTTGGCTAAAGTAACACAGTCATCATTCAGCTATTGAATTTGAAAGCCTCAAGAGTTTCAATGATAAAAATATTTTTTTAAAAAATAAACCCAGCCCAGCCAGTGTGGCTTAGTTGAGCATCGTCCCATGAACCAGGAGGTCACCATTCCCGATCAGAGCACAGGCCCAGGTTGCAAGCTTGTTCCCTTTAGGGGGCGTGCAAGAGGCAACCACCCAATGTTTCTCTCTTATCTATGTTTCTATCTCTTCCTCTCCCTTCCTCTCTCTGAAATCAATAAAAACATATTTTTAAAAAATTAAATAAAATAAACCCAGACAACATGATAAATTTTCATATAAAAATAAAGTTTCAATTTAGTTTTTTTTAAAAAGTCAGTGGAACAAATTGTCCAGAAAACCATTCCTTCTGTTTGCTTCTGTCTTTGTAGATGGGCCCCACCTTCCCTTGGCACAATAATCCAACTTCTCTCCTTGTATATCCAATGTCCATTTCAGTCTTACCTGTTTTTTCAAATATGAAAAATTCTACATAGAGCAGTATTTCCTATATTTTCTTTTAACTGCCTGTGTGGACATGGATTTGTAACTTATCCCATTTACAAAGTGGTAGATTTGCAAACCTAATTCCAAGGCCTGGAGCAGTGTCTGGCATATTGCAGAAGCTTACACACCACTGCTGAATAAATGCATGAACTCATTACTTCTGTCCACCCAGCATCTTCACATTAGTCTTTCTCCCTTCCACATCTGCACCTTAAATACCTCAGATGCATGAAAAGTGTGGAGCTTCTTTGCAAATCTAACTAAAGAGCTCTCTGAAGAAGAGTAGAATGCACATATCACCTAGATATATGCCTCATTTGACAACTAATCTTTTCTTTCTATATAAATGCTACAGCCTTCCCATTGTCTGTAAAGACACAAATGCCAAAGACAAGCCTTTTGTCTTAAGATAGGCAAAGAAATGTTGCAGCAAGTCTGAAATAACCCAGGAATTTTATACTGGTCACTTTCTGCTGAGCCAAGATCCACATCCTCTTCCCCAGAATACCAAGGTAGGCACCCTGCAGACCCCTTGGGAAAGTGCAGTCATCCAAACAGGTCCATTGGTCACCTGGTTATGGAATTTTCCTAGGAATAACAAGCAGAGCCCCTGCACCTGTTTTTGAGGGTGTGCTCAACGAACAACACATCTATGCTGTTTTTCAGTACACCTAGATCTGAAGTAAGACCGCTACGGCCATACTTCTGCTAGAAAATAAAAACAATTACTACTCTTTGGAATGTAGTTATGTGTGTACAAGATGTTCAACATGATGACTTAACATTCACTACATAACACTAATTGCAAAAGATACCAAAGCTGCCCTGCACCATTAGGTTCAGTGACTTGTGGGTAGTTGTATAAATGATACTCAGAACTAACACGACCTGACTTGGTCACTAACCCATAAGGTTCTGCTGGCTTCTGGCGCCACACAACTTTTTTCTACATACAGCTAAAGGAGCTTGACTTCATCTACAAAGTCAGCCCCAACCCAGGAACTAGACTATTTTCCTTCCTACAGAGGGTTTAAACCCTATTTTACAGGTGACAGAACTGAGGCCCAGAGAAGCTCAGTTCAATGTCTAAGGTCAAAGAGTTCTAGAAATCTAGTGTCCAGACATCCAGTCCAATATAACCAACGATTGGGAGGGGGCTCCATTCAAAATATCAATCCTATGCTAATAAGTGAAAGAAATAAATCCATATCAGTACAAATACAATATAATCCCAATGTTAATTTTTATAAAATGACATAAAAAAATGAAAAGCATAAGAGAGAAAATTGGGAAACAAAACTGGATGAGACGACATCAAAATGTTAATAATGACTATGACCGGATAGATGCAATGAATGACTTTTTCTTTTCAATATTTGCCTGTATTTTCCAGATTTTCTGCAATAAACCTTTTTATAACATAAAAAGAGAGAGAGACAATATGTTCTAGAATATTTAACTCTGCTTACACTAGAAGTCATCTGCATTGATGGAGACTCATGAATAGGTACAAAAGGCTGAAAAAAAATGATAGCAACTTAAAACAACATACTTACCCACCAACTGCGGGAGAGAAGAAGCCTCCCTGTCGAGCATGATGGATCCTTTCTCCATACACGTCCTCAGCTCAAATAAGCTGTGAAGGGATAATGTGGCCACATGTGGCTTGCTCCATCTCTCCCCACCCTGTTCCACTTTTTCTTCAAACTTAATCCACCTAGGAACATAAGATTAGTGAATAGCAATTAAAAGTGTTCTAATGTCCTTGGAAATAGCAACATCAAACCCTCCATTTCCACCCCCACCAGCACTACCAAAATGTCTCCTTTCCCAGAGTCTTAAAAGCTTATTACATTACTAATTGTGTTACTTTTATAAATATACCAAACAGTCACTAGACTGTACTTTTCCCTAATGTTAAAGAGAAAGAAAACAACCCAAAAGAAACCAAAGCATTCCTGGTTTTGTATCTGTCTGTCAGTAACCACAAAATCCTTAAGAATGGTTATTTAACTAAATTTTTTAAATAAGGTAGAAAAAAATATGCGTTACACAATTATCCATGTAGGTAGAGCCTACAATGGGTAAAAATAGCCACCATTGTGAGAATTCTGTTGTGACTTCACAAGGCAAGTTTATACAAGGTGAAATATCAGTTATAAACCAATATTTATCATAAATATTTGAAAAACATGGTGTGTGAAGTGGTTAAATGAATATAAAATTCCCCTTTAATGCCTAAAGAGGGTGAGCATGTGTTGCTAAGTCTTACTTCAGTATATATTTCTTAGTTAACCCATGTTCCCTCCTTAAAATCTGGCTCCCAGTGTGTTTAAAAATACGCAAACTCAATGAACAACACATCTTCTGATTATAATAGATCTATTAATCTTAGTAATGGAACAAACAACCCTCTTTCATAGCTTCTTCTTTCTAAGACTCCTAGACATTCTGATAGCTTAGTCATATATAGCAATAAAAAAGTTTAACGGAAATGAGAGCAAAACCCATTTGACAGTTTTTATGTCCCTCATACTACACATATAGACTTCTCACACTGGTTAAAAAAAACAAACAGGAAAGCATTATAATTTTGCTATTCATCATGACCCAAAGAAAAATGCTTTTTTTCTTTCACTTCAAATCTTCTGAAAGGTATTGAAAAAGATAAACAGAGGGCTTTAAAAAACTGTTTTTCTACATTCTTCACCCAAAGGTTTAATGATTGAAAAATGTTTACCTAGAAAAGCTAAACGCTCACCTAGCTCACTAAAGATGAGAACAAAGGGCAGAGATCAGAGGGAGCTCAACATAAGATATTATTTATAGACTGCTCACCACCCCCGGAGGGGAAAAAACACATTAGCAGAACCAGCAATGAAAAGAGATCAAGAGATCAGCCACAGTGTCAGAGAAAATTTGGAATTTTAATCAAGCCCGACACCCGTGTGATTTAGTATTGTAGCCATATTCGAAGAGTCTCCCTCCGCTACCCTTCTCAGGAAGGTTCTCCCAGCCAATAAACTCCTACATGTCAATGGCAGCCTTATTCCTAATCTCACGCTCAATTCTAAAACCCTCCTCCTTTCCCCTGTATCCCCCCAAAACGTAGGCAGTGTAGATTTTTACAGGTTTTCCTCACAAGTTAAAAAGCCAACATCACCACCGAAGTTTTAAACCTTCAGAACCAGACCTTGAAGTAGTTGCAAAACATTCCAAGAAAGAATCAAAGACCCTTAATGTTCCTCTCTCTCTCTCTCTCTGTGTGTGTGTGTGTGTGTGTGTGTGTAAATCAGTTCTTCACTGTGGCTGGTATTAAAACCACAGAAATAGAAGTGAGAAAATATGACAGTTTTACATCACACGCATAGAATTCTATGAATTTGCCAAAATGATGAAAGGTAATTGGGGTTATTTTGAGAGTAATCATTTTATGGAGCATATTACATTGGTTAACTTTAGGTATATTATCTTTCCATGCATTCTCACAGAATCTCTAACCATGTTTGTTGGCGACTGCTACGTGAATCATATTTACATAAGATGTTATAATTTATTGCTCAAGATAAGACTCTAGAAGGTAGAAGATTCCACAGTATCTGAAACCAAGACATGGTTACATAAAACTATGTCATCTGTAAAGACTGTAGTGACTCCTTGTTTTTATTCTTATTAGTTGAGGGATAGAATCTTTGGACATAGAATTTAAGCCGAAGATGAATGACAAGAGCCAGCTAGAAACGCAGTGAAGGGGAGTGCTTTATACAGCCTTCACTTCCGGCTTATCGTTACTAAATGAGTCCCCTTTTTTATACCAGCTGTCATAAATCTATATTGCCAAAACCATTTCAGAACTAAGCCTCACTTAGTGACAATGGCTCTTTTTTACTATCATCCTCAACTATTTGAACAATATAAGTTTAATTTTTAAAAAATGTTAAAGGAGCCAAGCCACTGCATTCTTTTGTGGTTGATCTTTTACGTCATTCTTCTCCATAGTATATATTGCAGGCAACGGGACTGGACTTCAATATGACTGTAAACAAGTTTTAAAAGTATATTTAGAAATCATCAATCTTAACTAGGTTGATTTATGGAATAGCATTACTCACCCTCCTGGAGTACACCAGCTCTTTAAGTCAAGATTTAACAATACAGGAATGAAATGTAGTGTCAAAACTAGCCAGCTGCTTAGAATCCACAATCCCAGGGGATAAGCATTATCTCATAGTTCAGTTTAGCATCTATTTCCCTTTGAGTTCAGTAAATATTGAATGTTGTGATGATGTCATATCATAGCACAGCTAATAACATAAGGGAAACTCTGGAATAATGACTACTAAATTTCTTTGAAATGTATTGCTCTAATCGTTCAAGGAACTGATTATTCAAGGTACTTCCAACATATGCTTTCAGGCATCAAGCCACAGTTTTATCATTTAAACAAATCATTTGGAGGGAATTTCATTCTAGCAACTGCACATGCTATGTCTATCCTCCTCACATATCAAGGACAAATTTGAAGGAAAAAAAAAACACTGAAAACTACTCAACTCAAATAGAACCCATTAAAGAAAAGGCTAAGGCCAAGGTACCAAAGTTCAGTCTATCAAGTGCCAATGAATTTATAAAGGTGCTTCAGAACCATATAATTACATTTGTAAAAAAAACAACAGATATTCTTACTGTAAAATGTACTAAAAGCCAGTCTACCCTTCATAATCGTTATGAATAACCATGTATTTGCAATAAGTTTATGACTTTTTCTTCTACTTGGTACTTAACATGTTATAGGAAAATTGATTTCAGAAGTTGGCTTTTTAAATGCTTGCAATTACAAAACTGTTGTAACCTTGGAAGAGGCGTTTATTAGGTGAAGTTTATTTATTCCAAAGTCTTAGAAGAATAATGATAAAGCACACTCCAATTTAACACACTCTGAGTGACTGCCAAACAACAGTATTTCAACTCATTTGGTGAAGAAATAGAAAACTCACTGGGAATCACTGAATTTTGCAATTTTCCAATCATATGATTAAATATAATTAAGAAAAGACAAGACCTCCAACATAAAAACATGCCAGTTTTACTGTGGAAAATAGACATGACCTTTGCCCTAGATTATAATCCAACTTCATACAACTATTAAAATGATAATAAGACTTCTTGCTAATTAGTAATTACCTCATCACACGTAAAAGAAGCCAGTGACCAGTGTGTATCTGGAATAAATGATGTTTTTAAGGAGAATTCCTAAATTTCTAGATCGACTGTGAAAGTTATTGCAAAAGTTATATGTACATTGTTATAAAAGTTATGTGTATGTATAAAAGTTATAGAAAGTTATACATATGCATATTTATATAAAAGTATATGTATGCTGTAACTACATATAATTACAAAATGATAAAATCCCTTTTCCTTCAGCCTTTTTCTTACAGAAAAAATAAACTTGGTCTCGAATGGAATTTTCCAAAGAGAAGTCGACGTCGATTGGGAAGGGAGCGGCTCCTCTCCAAGGCCCCAGGACAAGTGCACGTGTCTGTGTTTGATGGCCAGACCCTGAAATCAGACTCTCCAGAGGTATGTCAGTCAGTCCGTAGGGCAGACGGGAACACCGGCTGTTCCTTTGTGCTGTCCCACCGGAAGTGAAACATCAATAATACCCTTTCCCTTTGTTGGCTTGCCGCATTTTTTGAAACTTGTGATGTCTTTCCTTTTCACCCAGGTTTGGCAGTAAAACCTGAGTCACACTGGGGGAGTGAACTTTAACATATTTTCTTACAGCAGTTCACCACTGACAACATTGTCCATCTGAACAATTGCTGAAGTAAAAGTGAAAGCCAATAAATATTTTTGCAGAGACACTACAGACTCAAAGAAATAGTTAGAAGGTAATGGTAGCCCTTCTTCCTGGCTTGGGCCATCACCAAAGCTGGTCCGTGACTCATACTTTACCAGTTTGCTTCATAAATCCATTAGCTAATAGCTAGCCACCAATGAGAAACATAGGCTTCTTCCCTAATACCAAATATTCATCCATTATAATCACTGCTACATTACTGAATATCAGTAATCTACTGACCTAACACTTAGGAGTGCTCTATTTATTTCAATCCTCACCTAAGGATATGTTTTTATTGATTTTAGAGAGAGGAAGGGAGAGGAAGATAGAGTGAAACATCAATATGAGCGAGAAACACCAATCGGTTGCCTCCTGTATGCACCCCGACCGGGGACGGAACCCACAACCTGGGTATGTGCCCTGACCAGGAATAGAACTCGAAACCTTTTTTAGTGTACGGGACAATGCTCCAACCAACTGAGCCACACTGGCCAGGGCAGAAGTACGCTTTAAATCTGAGCTAAATTGAACTACCTGAAGCAGGACTTAAACTATAGTGATGCTGAGACTCAATGTAGGATATTCTTGGTGATATCAAATAAGGGAGAATATTAAAATGAGTAGAGGGTGCAGACAGTAGAAACTACATTAAGCTGAAGTCTGATAGGTTATTTCTCCATGAAATAAAATAGTCTGTCAATTGGGGTTTTTACAAAAAAGCAAAAATTCTCAACTGTATAAGTTAGCCAGAAAAATACCCATGCTGCATTTTCCTATATAAAATGAATTCCTTCAAAGCACTACACTTTTATTAGTCTGGTAGGTTTGAGAGTTCTTCATGGGGGAAAAAACAATCATATGCGGAAACTGGACATCATAAATAGCAGTCATAAATTACTGCAAATGTATTCTGAAACAGAGTATGCTGCAGGAGGTAAAAATTACTGAAAATCTGAACCTCTTCTGGAACCACAATCACCTCCAAACCTCCCAATAGGATTTAGATGGAGCAGTAAACAAAGAATCAAGGTTCTATTTCTCCATCCATTCTAGTAACACTTTTTTTTTTATTATTATTGTAGACTGTGTGCCAGGTAGTTGCAGGCACTAGGAGGTATAGTGGTGAACAAAACAACCAAAAATTCCTGCCTTCATGGAGCCTTTGATTTTATTAGGAAGAGAGAATAACAAGATATGTAACATACTAAATGCTGACAAGTGCTAAGGACAAAAATTATGGAGAATGGGGGATGGAGAGTGTTGGGAGGTTTCCATCTCAGAAAGAGCAATCCCTGAGAAAGTCATATTTGAATAAAGACCTGAAGGAGGTGAGAAAATGAACCATGTGGATAACTGCGGGGATGTGGCAGGGACAGCAATTCAGTCAGAGGCAACAGCAAATGCAAAATCCCTGACACGGGAGTGTGACTGGCCAGTGAGGCTCAAGCACAGCGAACAAGAGGGACAGAGGGAGCAGATGAGGTCAAAGAGGTCATGGTGGACAGTTCATGAGGGAGGGAAGGGCAGGTGCAGGGAGGTGGACTAATTGAGAAGCAATTGCAGTAATCTAGGTGAGAGATAATGGTGACTTGGACCAGGTTATGACAGTACTGAATATAAGATATGGTGAGATTCTGAATATCTGAATATCTTTGAGGGTAAATAGATGGGGTTTGCCAAAGGATTAAGTAAGGAGTGTACAGAGAGATAGGAGTGGAGGAAGACTACAATGTTTCTGGCATGCCCAACTAGAAAAATGGCGTTGCTCACTGCAGTGAGGAACTCTGCAGGAGGAGCTTACCTGAAGTCAATGAATCAGAAACTCAGTTCTAGACATGTTATTGTGAGATGCTTATTAGCCATCTAACCATTCATTTTCAGTCAGATAAGGCAAGAAGTCTGGGCTAGACAACTAAAAGCTGATGGCATCATTATTTTGATGAATCAGCTTGAAGCATCAAATATAGGTCCTCTTCTGGGCTTTCTCAATGATGTGCTGGGTACCTTGGGTCTGTCATTCCGCTGCCTATCAATCAGAGATGGGTTATCACAGAACTGCAACTTTGGGCTAATAAGACTTCTAGAACATTTGTTTCTAAAGCAATCAGTTCTCAACTAATCACATTCAGCAAATATTACTGACCCCCTGTTAGGTGCCAGGCACAGCGAGGCCCTGGGACTAGAGTAGTAAAAGACAAACATGGTGGTCTCGGCCTTTAGATGAATTAGTGTGATGCGTGAGACAAAATCAAAACAATAATATTACATATGTGATTAATTAATAGTAATTGGGGCAAGTCCTATATAGGACAAGTTATAGAGTGTAGACTATGTGTAAGTATGTTTCTTCCTGGACAGCTCCCCCCGACACATGGCATACTCCCACCATGCTTTTCCAGAAGTACAGTCTCTCAGGGACCAATGATGTCACCAAAATGACACACAGGCTTCCAAGGAAATAAAGTCTTTAAGAATAGTAAAGTATCGAAGACCATCTTAATCTTTGACAACCTTACAGGAAAATACTATGTCCCTCTCTCTCAACATTTTATTACCTATACAGTGAACTGTGATCCCTCACGTTTCCGGGACCAGGGGTCATATAAAATAAAGTGTAGTCTTCACTTGACTGAATGAAAAACAGAATGCTACACCTGAATTCTAATCTACACAGGTACTTGCACAGAATTTTAAAATGAAAATAAGAGTCAAGGCATGTCTTCTAATCCCAGCTGACTACACCTGTTACACACAGGATGAAATTTTAGAGCTATAAAATATGCACGATGTTAGAGAGGATGTAGCCCAGTATGACCGTCATTTGATAGAATAGAAAACTCAAACTCAAGAAGACTACATGACTTGCCCAAAGTTAAACAGCTAGCTAGCAGCAGAGCCCAGACTGGACCAAAATCTCTCCAACACGTAATGCAGACTGCACCAGTATGATTCTCATCTTCTGTTAGAAAGAAGGAAAAGAAAGAATGTAATAGAGATACTAATGAAAGTTTTTGCTTCGAAAGCCCTCTTCTGTAGGATGTTTTATGAACTAGAAGTATATTTTATGGAGGATTTTAAATATCCAGGTTATTGGTACTGAGAGAGGGAATAAGGGACAATGACCACATCACGAAAAGAGGCCCTAACAGAGTAAATAATAAAAATATTTACTTCTGTATCCCCAGTACCTAAAACAGTACCTGACATATACCATGTATTCAAAAAACACTGGTTCAATTTAATTGATTTGAATTAAATTACAGACTATAAAAGGCATGTCTTAGCCTTATTCTGTTCATGAAAGTGAAATACATTGACTCTCCATGTAATGATGACAATGAGAAACCAATAACTGCATTATATCAAAGTCTTTATCTTACATAATTGATATATGTCATAAAAAACTTAGTGTGGAGTACATAACTAAATCTATATGTAGAAAGAAAGAAAAGCCCTGTTATGAGATTAGTGAAAATTTAGATATTTGTGTAGTGCTTAACAATTTACAAAGGATTTCCATATATACATACATGTGTGTATATGATATAACTAGACATATATTGTATATGTATATATATTACATATCTCATATGGTATACATATATTATGCATAGTAGGCATTACTATCCACTCTATTGATGCTGAAATCAAAGTTCTGAGAAACTGAGTGTTTTGCAGCTAACAGGCTACAGAGTCTGAATTTGAACTCAGGTCTCTAAACTCCAAATTCAGGTGAACCTTCTATTTACTTTCACTGGATATTTAAAAGATGACAGGTTTTAATGGGGGGAAAGGAGAGAATATCTGTAATGCTTTCAACAATGAAGTTAAAAAATATGACAGGTTTTTACTTGGAATAATAGCAAGTGTGTGGGTACCAGTCACTGTCTTTGCAACCTCCCTCCTCACAGGGAATGGGTAATGAACCAAACATGACCTCACAGCATACTCTGACACGTGGAGATGGTAGACACATATTTCTAGGCTATCATGTCTGAGTACTTGAGTTTATCTCTAAAATATTTCACTACTAAGTAGCATATGGATGGAGATTTACTACTAATTCCTCATAAGGTTAAAATTATAACAGCCTGGCCAGTGTGGCTCAGTGGTTGAGCGTCAACCCATACCACCAAGAGGTCGCTGGTTCGATTCCCAGTCAGGGCACATGCCCAAGTTGTGGGCCAAATCCCCAGTGAGGGGCATGTAGAAGGCGGCCAATCGATGTTCTCTCTCATCAATGTTTCTATCTCTCTCTCCTTCTCCCTTCCTCTCTCTCTAAAATATTAATTAAAAACAAACACATGCTGCTTAATAAAAAAATTATAACAACATAGATCAATGAAACGATGCTCCAGCAGTGAAATAAAACGTGTCCTGCATCATGTCAATGTGAAAGAGAAGAGAGAGAATTATTTTATGTCTCAACCCAGCCAACATCATGCTCATCAGTTATTCAAAGTGCTCAGACTAGAGAAAGGGGCTCACTCCCAGACTCAACTAGCTCGCCCACCCTGTTCCCCCAGGTCAGGGCTGCACACACCACGCATGCCTCACCTGGCCGTCTCCTTCCACTCCATCTCCTGCCCGTCCACGGACAGCAGCTCGTCCAGTTCGGTGAAGAGCTGAGGGGGCGCTGGGCTGTCATCCTCCTCGCCCAGGATGAACCGGATGCGTTCCGCCGCGGGAGAGACTGCAGAAGTGAAAATGCTGCGGTTAAACACGGGCTGCACCACCCTGAGGAAAGTGTAGCTCCAAGCGCGACCTCTGTCCCCGAGGCTGTTGGGCTTCCCATCCACGTCTTCAGTGGACATCTTCCTTGCTTCTCCCCAACTTAAAGACAAAAAGAAATCCAAGCCCGTCTCTCCTCCTTTGGTTCTAAGCTGTATGTCAGCCCTCCGCTACTCTCCGGGAGGACAGCGCTCCAGTCCAGCGTGCGGTGTGACAAAGAACCTTTAGCCCTCGGATGAGCTGAGGTCCAACCTCATGACTTTTCTTCCTTCCCCACTCATGACCCATCCAAAATTATTAGACAGAAACCAGCTTGATCCAATCACCTTTCCTACATCAGTGGGCGGGGGCAACAGAGCACCCCAATCCTCAGTGTCGCCTAGATGCCCGCCTCCCACCCACCCTCCCCTGTCCAGTGCCCAACGCCTGTGCCCTCACAGGCTTCTCGCTGCCCGTAACTGGCTAACGACAAAGTTGATGAAGGAATATTTAACAAGACAGGGCCTCTTCTTTACATAATGATGTATCCAAAAGTGTTTAGTTACACTTCAATGCACTTGAAAAACAAGCCCAAGTAAAATATTGTACACCTGGGGTGGGGGGGAATTCCAACACACTCAAGCACATAATTGAATGTCCTACCAGCTCCTCTTGACCCCATCTCCTAAAAATAATATGATGAAAAATTAACTAGCATCTCCTCCAGGTCATGGGTTATTTTCCCCTTCTTTTTTTTTTTCCGTAAAGGATAGCATTTGGAAACTGATAGTCAAGTTACAAAATTAAGGCCCACAGATACTCTTTATAATCCCTAGGTAAAACTAAGAATGGTATATACATAAGAATGCAGTTCAGGTACACAGATATATACACGTGTGTGTGTGTGTGTGTGTATGTGTGTGTGTGTGTGTGTGTGTAAAAATACATGTACTCGAACAAAATGTAAAAATATATGTACTCAAACAACCTAAAAAAAAGAAAAAATCTCTACAATCTGAAAATTAGTACAATAAAGGACAAGAATAAAATTCCATAGCTCAAAATATATTTACTGCAAATAAATCCATAAAAATATCCAACCTAACTAGTATTCAAAACTAATTATTAAAATAAGATTCACGTTTTACCTATTAAAATGACAAAAATTAAAAAGAATGATAACGTCTAATGTCAGCAACAGTTTAGAAAATGTATGTCACTGTTAGGAGCCTAACAGGGAACATCTGTCTCCAAAGGGAAATTTTGAAGGATATGGAACTGTTTTAAAAGTATATGTAGCCCTGGCCAGTTTGGCTCAGCGGTTAGACCGACAGCCTGTGGACCAGAGAGTCCCGGGTTTGGTTCCCGCTAAGGGCATGTACCTCGGTTGCAGTTTGTCCCCGGCCCCAGTAGGGGTCGTGTGGGTGGCAACTAGTCGATGTGTCTCTCTCACATCGATGTTTCTCTCTCTTTCTTCCCCCTCTCCCTCCCGCTCTATCTGAAGATAAATGCAAAAATGTCCTCAGATGAGGACAAAAAAAAAAGTCTATGTATCCAGTGAGCCAGCAATTTTATCACTAGAAAGACATTCATTTCAAATAAATAACAGTCGTTATCTCAAAGACTTAGCTTCAGAGGTGATCACTGCAGCTCTGTTTGTAATTGAGAAAAATGGAAAAAGGCAAAATGTCCAAAAAAGGAGGATTGGCTAAATAAACTATAGTACAAGTATTCAATAACATACCACGTAGTCCTAAAACATGAAGTCGAGATTATTGGTTTTTGATGTATGCACCATATAATATTAAATAAACAAATAACACTGCAAATGCATGTACACAAAGTGATTCCACTTTAGTGAAAATACATATATATATACATAAAATAGCCTGGAACTAAGGGAGCCCTCACTTTGCAGGGTTCCAGCGTGTGTAAGTTTCAGTTACCACAATTTAGTTAAATACTACTTCCCTAACAGCACAGCACACATTTTAGTTGGCATGGTACAGGAACTGTGAATAACTGCATAAAGCACACATTTCACTGCTGCCTCTTCAGTCCACAATTAACTACTATGTGAATAACTTATCACAGTGCATCTTTCAAAGTCTGTCCATGATGGCTTACTAAACCTCTGTTATCCAGTTCATGTACAGATAGCAAAGTGTGTGGTCGTGTTGCCTTTTTATCTCCCAAGAATAAATTCACGCATGCAATACGGACACTCAAAAGAGAGTTGGGACGACGGGTGAAAGGGCAGCACAGAGGCACAAGGTGATGACACAGGAGGTGTCTGTAGTCAAATGTACATGGAGTTACCGAAGACCTAGCTGGTCACAGGAATGTGGACCATGCTGCCACTGGCCACTTGAGAGACTAGGCATTCAGTGGGGGAACGCAGGGAAGGCATACTGGTCAACACAAACAGGAAAGTGGTTGTAACCAAACGATGACAATGTCCCAGAGGAAGCGGTGCTGGCAAAAAATAAATAAATAACAAATAAAAACTCCATGTCAAAGGAACTCTCAGGGACACTTCTCGACATGGAAAGCACAAAGGATAAAATGGTGGAAGCTGATTCAAATTAGAGAGGATATGACAATTTGGGCATAGAAAAGATGCTCATTCCATTTCATTAGTTGTACAACAGCGAGAAAGCAAGCACTATTCAAACTACTGCTCATGAGGTTTCACAAAGGAGTCAACTGCTTTAATCCTAATGTTTCTAAAGTTTTTAAAAAATTAGCATGTACTAAATAAATATTAGTTTTACTACTTTTTTATTTCCCTATGCTTTTATGGCCAACAGCAAGAAACAATTTAATGATTTGGCAAAATTTTTTTAAAGTCAAAAAACAATAGTTTTTTTTTTCCCATTGATTAGTAGGATTGTTTTCCATAACTTCAGCTTACGTAGTCTGTTTTATGGTCCTGCAAAGCAAGGACTGCGTGTATACACATCTTCCAAATGCTTATTTCTAGGGCTTCTATTGTCTTGCTTTTGTTTTTCTATCAGTTCTGAAGTGTGTACAACTCAATATTTATTGAATATTGCCTATGCTCTAATAGCCTTTGCTTCAGGCTCTGAAGATAAAGTAAAGAATTTGACGAAAAGATCCCTGCTGTTATTGAGTTTACATGCTAGGAGGGGAAGAAAACATTAGTTAATTAATTAATTAAATCAAACAGCAAACAAAAAATATCTATGAAGTGTGTTTGCAAAACATTAAAATAAGGTAACTGAGCCCAGCCCTGGTGGCTCAGTTGGTTGGAATGTCACTCCATACACCAAAAAGTTGTGGGTTCGATCGCCGGTCAGGGTGTGCACAGGAGGCAACCGACTGATGTTTCTCTCTCTTCTCTCTTCTCTCTTCTCTCTCTCCTCTCTTCTCTCTCTCTCTCTCTCCCCTTTTCTCTCTCAAAAACAATGTTAAAAAAATAAGGTAACTGAATATATATTAACACAAGATAAAATATGTTTTATTTCTGTAATTAGAAAAAAATGGCTTTTAAATTTCTTAACATCTCTGGGAGAAAAATATCTAAAGCTCCAGGACTTTGTGCAAAAACATTTGCAATGCCTTTCCAGTGAAGAAATAGGATCAGTGGTTATTTTTTAGAGGATCAGAGACAGCATAAAAAAATAAGCAGACAGTTTAAAATGACAGACAGAATTTGGAATCTGGATAATATTTCTAAGGAGTATAGTGTTTGCATTACTAAAAATGTAGTTATTGATCATAGTGGTTCTACAACTGACAATCACAAATTTGATTGACTTTTCATCAACATTCAACATCAAAGATCCCTGAATTAGAAATAGCTTTTAGAAGGGCAAAGTCTATGTTTAGAAAATCAACTTTTAGTCCATTTCTGAAAGATGTGATGTGGGTTTGTCCCTATCTCTAACTGAGAAGAATACATGTTTCTCCTGCTTGAAGAAGAGACTATCCTGCACAGACAACACACGTGTCTGCCCAGCTCTGATTCACAGAGCAGTACTCTGCAGTCTGGAGCTCTCGAGCTAGGAAAACACAACTCACTGCTTATCGGACAGTAATTAATCTGTGACTTCTGCAAAATGGAGTGGAAGAAGGATGCAACATCACCTCCAGGTCTTCCCCTCTAGGCACCATGTCCAAGCTCCTTTCTTGTCTTATTTATTAAATGCAGCCTCTGAGCAGCCAATATAAAAATCTCTTTGGGATAAAATTCCAAACTCATGTGTCATAAACTAGCTTGCTACTCTAGTAAACTCTTTGCTACTCTAGTTGCTCCCCTAAGCTTCCCCAGGAATTAGAAGTACATGGGAGGCCACAACAACTGTACTGTAAATATTCACCTATGGTAGGGGCATCCTCCGTGGCTAGCAAAGTACCTGTTCCAATTTCTAACAACATTCTTAACACAAAGATATGCAAAGTGACAGTCCCCTAATGAAGTACAGCAAGCATTCATTTTTTTCCCCCCATTTTTGATCAAATGGTTAAAATGAGCTAAACACAAGACACAGCATTTCATTGAGATTAAAAGTATAGTCCTGGCTGGCGGGACTCAGTGGTTAAAGCATCAGCCCACACACCAAAGGGTTTCAGCTTGATTCCCAGTCAAGGGCACATACCTGGGTTGCTGGTTCAAGCCCCTGCCCCAGTCTTTCACACTGATGTCTGTCTGTCTGTCTGTCTGTCTGTCTCTCTCTCTCCCCCCCCCCACCTCAATCTAAAAATCAATGGAAAAACTATCCTCGGGTAAGGATTAACAGCAAAAACAAAAATCTGTGAGATTAGAAGTATAGACTCTGGACTCCCGGTGAAGATGGCGGCGTAGGTAAACGCAGTCCTCGCCTCCTCCTCAACCACATCAAAATTACAGCTACAGTCGGCCCTCGTTTATCGCAGTTAATCAGTTCCAGCCTCTACTGCGATACATGAGTTTCCGCGAAGTGGGGTTCCTTATTTACACAGTCGCCCCTCGCCACTTCGCGCTGGGGCTTCCGCGGCTGCACTCTGTCGCCCTTGTTTAGTATTCGGAAAAAACACGACAGAGTGAAGCCCCGAAAGTCCCAGCGCGAAGTGACGACGGACGACTGTAAACTACAGAACAACCATCATTCAGAACCACCTGACATCGAGCTGAATGGAAGTCCTACAACTACGAAATTAAAGAAGAAGCCACATCGAGACTGGTAGGAGGGGAGGAGGCGCGACGGGCTGGTCCCACACCCATGTGTGGCGGATAAAAATCAGGAGGACACCTCAGCTGGGAAGGTCCTCCCTGAGGGCTGAGGGGTCCCCGTCCCACACCAGGCACCTAGCTCAGGGTCCCAGTGCCAGGAAGAGAAGTCCCCATAACTTCTTCCTGAAAAAACCAGCGGGAACTGAGGCTGAGGGAGGCTGTGGCTTCTGGAGCCCCAGGCAGCTCCTCTTAAAGGGCCCCCACACGGACACTCGGACTTGCTCCCTCCGGGCTCCAGCATGGGAGAGGCAGCTTGAAAGGCTCCAGAGACATACAGGGAAGAACTGAGCTGTTTAACATTGGGAGGAGAGCTGGAGAGGCAGCTTTAGCCCTGACAGATGTGCTGCAGAGACCACTGTTCCTTTGGTGAGTCCTTCCCCCCACGGGGCCAGCAAAGGGTCACCATATCTGGGACTTCAGCAACCTGGCTCACACTGTTTGCTCTTCCCTGGTGATTCCCTGAGGCCCTGCTCCACATAACTTTCGGGTCCACCCAAGCTGTTTCCAATGGCTTTACCACAGGATTGGCCTGTCTTGGATCCTGCTTCAGATTTTCCTAAAATCTCTCAAAGAAGCAGCATCACACCTCAGCAAGCCCCATACCTCTCGTTAAGTGGCCCCAGGCCTGGCACTAGAAGCAGCCAGCCTTGGTTCACAACTTGGCTTTTCCTGGGCACCTCCAAGCCCAGCACAAGCAGCAGCCATCTGAAGATCACTTTGTAGCTTATGCCAGATGGCCCTGGGTAGAACACAGGCAGTGGCTGACCTTGCCCCAGAGCCAGCACACCCAGTGGACAGCTTCAGACCACATCGAAGCACCACCACCCAACCACCTACACAAGTGACACACTCAAGGAGTGGACTCAGTGGGTACCAGAACCCTGCTGAAGTAAGTCTTGCTCGGTGTGATGGGCCCATGCACAGCTGATCCTCCAAGCAAGTCAGAAGCCAGTGGTCAGTTGGCACAGACAGTCCTTGTATCTGATCAGCCTAAATAAATCCCTCCCATTGACGTGCCAACAGCGATTAAGACTCAATTACAACAGAAGGGTATACATTCACACTAGGGGTGTACCTCGAGGGCCCAGCTGGGATGATCAGGGAGGCTGTGCCACTGGATCCTGCAGGACACCTACAACAATAGTCCACCCTACGAAGTCTAAGAGACAGAGCAACTCTACCTAATACATAGAAACAATCACAGGGAAGCAGCCAAAATGAGGAGACAAAGAAATATGTCCCAAATGAAAGAAAAGAACAAAACTCCAGGAAAAGAATTAAACAAAATGGAGATAAGCAATCTAACAGATGCAGAGTTCAAAACACTGGTTTTAAGGATGCTCAAGGAACTTAGTGAGACCTTCAAGGAACTTAGTGAGAACTCCAAGGAACTTAGTGAGAACATCAACAACATTAAAAAGGACCAGTCAGAAATGAAGGAGGCACTAACTGAAATAAAGAATAATTTACAGGGAATCAATAGTAGAGTAGGTGAAGCCAAGAAGCAAACCATCAATTTGGAATATAAGGAAGCAAAACACACCCAATCAGAACAGCAAAAATAAAAAGAATCCAAAAAAATGAGGACAGTGTAAGGAGCCTCTGGGACAATTTCAAGTGTACCAATATTCACATCATGGGGATGCCAGAAGGGGAAGAGAAACAGCAAGAAACTGAAAACCTATTTGAAACAATAATGACAGAAAACTTCCCTAACTTGGTGAAGGAAACAGACATACAAGTCCAGGAAGCACAGAGAGTCCCAAACAAGATGAACTCAAAGAGGTCCACACTAAGACACAGCATCAAAATGCCAAAGGTTAAAGTCAAAGAGAGAATCTTAAAAGCAGTAAGAGAAAAGCAGTTCGTTACCTACAAAGGAGCTCTCATAAGACTGTCAGCTGATTTCTCAAAAGAAACTTTGGAGGCCAGAAAGGAGTAGCAAGAGATACTCAAAGTGATGAAAAGCAACAACCTAGAACCAAGATTACTCTATCCTACAAAGCTATCATTTAGAATCGATGGACATATCAAGAGTTTCCCAGACAAGAAAAAGCTAAAGGAGTTCATCACCACCAAACCAATATTATATGAAATGTTGAAGGGTCTTCTTGAAGGAGAAAAACAAAAATATGAACAATAAAATGGCAATAAATACATATCTATCAACAACTAAATCTACAAACAAAATGAAAAAGCAGAACAGAAAAGACTTACAGATACAGAAAAATTTTAGTTGCTTGCCAGATGGGAGGGGCCTGGGGGGATAGGTGAAAACGATGAAAGAATTAAGAAGTACAAATTGGTTGCTAGACTGATGAACCTCAAAGGGAAGGGGGAGGGAGGGTGGGATGAGATAAACCAAAGAACTTGTATGCATATATGCATAACCAATGGACACAGACAATAGTGTGGGGAAAGCAGGACGGGGGTGGGATTGGAGAGGAGGGGGTCAATGGGGGGGAAGGAGGGACCTCTGTAATATATTCAATAACAAAGATAAGTTTTAAAAATAAAAAAATAAAATAAAAGTATAGACTCTGCCCTGGTTGGTTTGGCTCAGCAGTTAGAGCATCGGCCTGTGGACCAAAGGGTCTAGGGTTCGCTTCCCGGTCAAGGGCACCAGTTGGGGTCGTCCCGGAGGCAACCAATTGATGTGTCTCTCTCTCTTTCCCTCCCTCCCTTCAACTCTATCCAAAAATCAATGGAAAAATATATCCTCGAGTGAGGATTAACAAAAAAAAGGATAGACTCTGGAGCCAAACTGCCAGAATTGGAATCCAAACTCTGTTACTTACTTGTTGTGCGACCTAAGACAAGTTAATTAACCTCTCTGTATCTCAAGTTTCCCACCTGAAAACTGGGATAATGATCATCATTATATAGTAGCTAACTACAAGGTTTTAATTAGTTTAAAAATTGCTAGTCCTTTCTAGTAAAATCTGCCTAGCTTCTAAGAAAGAAAGCTCTCGTACAGACATAGGCCTTGAGAGACCCTACATGTGGAAAATATATTATATAAGGTAAGAAAAAGAAAAAGCCAACAGTTCTGCATGTGTTATTTCAGTGAATTGGGTAGCTTTGGTGATGAGAATACAAAGATGACCTACATTCTGGGAAGCAGCCAATGACAGAACAAGAGGCAATAACGATACCCTTATGGCCTCACTTTAATACCTGGGGGTGGGGCGACACCAGAAAATCAACTTGCATTACAGACGAATAGATTATGATTCTGAGTAATAACTAACCTGGTTTCATCATAACAGAAGAACTGAAGGAAAATGAGGGAGAGAAACTTCAAATTAATCCAGTCATGTTTGTCAAAACAGAAGACCTGTAGATCAAAGCCAAGTTAATGCCTCTCATCTGCCTTGACTTTTTTTTTCTTAATTCTGTTCTCTTGTTAAAATGTGTTTTGTTTTTGGGTTTTCAATTGTTTGTTTGTGTGTTTGTTTTTTAGTAGCTGTAGAATTTCCTGGAGGGTCCTTTATCAGTGTGGTTATCCCTGACCAGTGTCCACCTACAGGATAACAATGTGATAGTCTGCAAAGTCTGGGAAGACCCAGGGTTCCAAAATCCCTACTGCTGGGGAGAAAGGCAAACACGGGGCGGGAATGCTGTCCACACCACTCCCACACCAGCACCTGCAGAAGACATCATCATCATCACATTCATGCCTGCTGAGCCCGTCCCTCAGTCAGAGATGGTGTATGAGATGAATCCTCTCCCTGTGCCCGGCTAGAAGACAGTCCACTCCCAGCCTGCCTTTCATGTTACTCTGACCCCAATTGGTGTGTCCAACTTTGTCTCCCACAGCAACCCAGAAGTGTCTTATGACAGAATACACCTGCTCATTTTCAGATCTTTTTCATTTTTCCTGTCTAGATTATTATTTTCTCTCCTCTTTAACTCAGACTCAATTGTTACAGCCCAGTTGAAAAGTCTATCTTTTTCAATAACCTATATTAGCCATTCACAGAAATGTGAGTCTCTCCTTTATTTAAACCACAACAACGCTTTGTGTCTAAATTACTTACTTACTTAGCACCAACAAATATACATGCTCATGATTACCCAACTTTTGTAGATGTGACTTTTCTCTCCAGCTAGATCATCAAGGTCCTGGAAGACAGGGTCTGTGTTTTACGTACTTTCCTCAAAGACCGACCTAGTACTGTGCACCTAATAGTCACTTTGAATAGTAATAAATTAGATATGGCTTAATAAACTTTGGATGTTTTCAAGTACATAAAAACATAACCATTTGCAAAAGGAAGCTTACAGAGCTCTGAACTGAAAAATACCTAAGTTTTAAAAACTGTCCTTATTCTACCCTTCTTCTTTTTTTTTAATTTATTTATTTTTTTTATTTATTTTTTTTTTAATCAATCCAGACCCGAGGATATTTTTTCCATTGATTTTTAGATAGAGTGGAAGGGAGGGAGGGGGAGAGAGAGAGAAACAGCAGTGTGAGAGAGACACATCAACCGGTTGCCTCCCGCATGACCCTGACAAGGGCCGAGGATCAAACCTGCAACGCAGGTACATCCTTGATCAGGATTTGAACCCATGACCCTTCAGTTCTCGGACCAATGCTCTAACTGCTGTGCCAAACTGACCAGAGCTCTACCTTTCCTTTTTTTTTTTTTTTCTTTATTGATTTTAGAGAGGAAGGGAGAGGGGAAGAGAGATAGAAACATTAATTGGCCACCTCCTGCATGCCCCCCACTGGGGATCGGGCCCAAAACCTGGGCATGTGCCCTGACCGGCGACTTCTTGGTGCATGGGTCGATGCTCAACCACTGAGCCAGACCAGCCGGGTTCTACCCTTCCTCTTAATCCATCTTTGCATTAGCTTTGCCGTGACCAAAATACAGTCACCATTCAATGTTGAGTAAGCCACAAATAAAAGAATAAACACTTCAGGTAAGCTATTTTCCTCTACTTGATGCAATCCCTCCTACCTGAGGGACCACAACATTTAATCTGCACTTTTATTAAGGCATTTAATATCCACTGCTTTGTGTGCTATTCACTGATGTACTGTCTTTGTACCCTGACTAAGCCAATCGTCTGATTCATTCCTTATTTCAACTATTCTTGGTGCCTACTTAATGCACAGTGAAGTTACACAAAAAAGAATGGATAACAGAGTAAGGCAATTAATTAAAAAATGAGTAATATACATGCTGCCCCAATTTCTCACAAGAAATCTTTATCTGCCTCTTCTTAAGTGTAGTAGGAAAATGACATGGTGTGACAAAGTGGAAATCCTGAGGTCTACCATAATTGAAGTATATATAGTTCTGCACTTTCATTTTGTAACTTAATATGTACTACTTTTTAGTGGATGTAATACATTACAGTATTTGTTGAAAGAACACAAAATATTTTTAAGTTCCCTGTCCTCAAGGAACTTGTAAATGGGAAGGTAACAAATAACAATAGGAAAAATGCCATGAATAAATGTGTAATGTGTATAATGACTAACATTTTTGAAAGGTTACATTGTAGCAAACATTGTGTTAAGTGCTTTCCGTTTATTACATCATTTATTTTACATAAGACTATGAAATATCTACTGTTATTCTCTTCTCATATTACTCTTATATTACAGATGGGGGAACTAAGTATTAAGAGGCTAAGCCTTTCCCAAAATCACACAAGTGATATGACCTCAAACCTACCCATTATTTCCAAGCCCATTTCTTAGCCACCACACTCTAATGAATGATCTAATTTAAAAACTAAATCAAAAACAAAAAAGGGTCAGATTGCCACATGAACAGTACAGACATAAATGTACTGGATTTCAGAAGAGGCAGAAATCATAATGGCATATGAAACAGTCCTAAAGTAAATTAATTGAACATTTGGTTCATTATCCACCAAAAGGCATTTTGTGACTGTGCCCTTTTATTTTCGGTCTTGGAAGCATCCCACTGTGGCCACCCTGCAGGCTACCAAAAAAAAGATGTTTTTAATAGAAATAATGATCATAATGAACAATTCATACTGAGCATGACAAGTTTTTATGCAAATTTCCTTCTGTGGGTTAAATGAGGGCTTCTGGATTTTGTATTTTCTCCTGACAAAGTCCACCATCTGGTAAAGTCTTAGCTCTCAAACCAAAGTATAAAAAAAAAAAAAAGTAACTATTTATTTCTTTAAGTTATTAATGTGCTATCACCAACTGGTTTACATAGTTATCATTTTAAGTATTCATTTCCCTTCTTCATTCTGAGATACAGTTTGTAGGTTGATACCATAGTAGTTAAAACTTCTACAATTTATCTATTAGATCACTGTGGTATTCTATAAATATACTTAAATATATCTATAAAATCCTCAAACTTCATTTTCATATCCATAGCTATAAGAAAAGAGAAATAACTGAATAAAGTCTCACATACATATAAATCTTTAAAACACATACACACATTGTAGTGACTACCTGTTACTCCTGCCCACTCAGCAACCTCAACTCTTTTCCTGAAAACAGCCTCCCATTTTCCTTTGAAGAACCACCTTTACACTTGTAAGTTCACTGAGGCTGAATTCAGCCCCTGTGATATAGGTCTGTACAATGAGACTACCACAACTCTTGGCCACAGCAATTAATTTTTAAGTGGACACTTTACCTAATCCAGGCGGATCAGAGTAAGTAAGTGTCAAGCCTTTTGTTGCAACTTCCAGAAAATAAATGTTCACTTTATGCTAAAGTGCTAAGATAGTAAGAAAAGCTTAGAGTGCAGGTGGTCATATTGCATCCCTAAGGGAAGAGCCTGCCTGAGGACAGAGTAAACTCAGAACCAAGGTAGAGACAGAGTCCTAATGCCATCATTCAGTCACCTAGATTCAGCCACCCCTAAAGTCAGTTACTTTTCAACCATATGTGACGATTCCCTTTTAACTTAAAGTAATCTGAGATGATTTTTTTTTTTTTGTCACTTGCAACTAAAAGAGTGCTCATATACACAGATATGATTCCATTTGAACGGGTTAGAGTATTAGCATCTTCAGAGAAATTACATTGAAGAATTTGTTTATATAGAACCCAAGTTTCCTTGGAGTGAGCTGTACCAGTCATCCAGACTTTCTCCATGCTTTGACCTCCCTCTACCTCAACAAATCCAGAAAATGACTATTGATTTACACGCTGGCAGATTCTAGACAGGTAAATTAGATGGTTACTTTTTCTGTTTCAAATTAGCTAAGAAATTAAAACAGCAAAATAGCATTCATTAAGATAGATAATTTTAAAAATACTTAGGTATCCATGTATTAATAAACTCCCACACATGAAAAACTGTCAATTACTATAATTATCCTTAATATGCCATGACATTATCATTCAGCTATAAGGAGTCAACAGCATTGAGATCCTGGATTTCAGAACATTACCAAACTATCTTACTTAGGAGCCAAATAAGTTCCATTTCAGCTAGCAAGAGGTAACAAAAACTGGAACTTGCTGAGACATTTTTGGGAAATATCTGTGTCTTAGCCTTTTATCTTCAAAATGTTGAAAAAAATATTTTACCTATGTTTACATTACAAAAAAAGTTATCAGGACTCGGGTCATTGCTATAAGATACTCAGAATTCTTTAGAATAAAAAGGTAATAACCTTTACATTCCCCAACTAATTCTATCTTTTCCCCCCATAATCTCTGCCAATACAGAGGAGTGGAAAAATTAAAAGTAGGCAATCAGTGGCATTAACATGCGTGTTTTTTTAAATGTTCCTAAGCCATTCACAAAGAAGCAGTCCCAGTTATGGTCTAGCAGTCAAATAAATTTTGTCTATAAAATTCCAGGGCATGCTGTATTGAGAAGACATTGGCTCAAAGCCTTTTCTGATCTGCTGATTATTTTATTAATTATTTAATTATATTAATTATATTGTTAATATTATTTTAATATTTCAAGATTATCTATCAGAGAGACATAAAATTCAAATCAGTCATTCTGGGTTTTAGCAACCTCAATGATGACTTAATAAGTAACAATTATGGACTGAATTCTCGCCCCCAAAAATTCATATACAAAACTCTAACCCCTAATGAGATATTATTTAGAAATGGAGCCTTTGAGAGGTAATGAGTTTAGATGATGGGATTGGTGCCCTTGTAAGAGAAGACACCGGAGCTTGTTTCCTCTTTATGTGAGGAAACTATTGTAACTATTTATTTCTTTAAGTTATTAATGTGCTATCACCAACTGGTTTACATAGTTATCATTTTAAGTATTCATTTCCCTTCTTCATTCTGAGATACAGTTTGTAGGTTGATACCATAGTAGTTAAAACTTCTACAATTTATCTATTAGATCACTGTGGTATTCTATAAATATACTTAAATATATCTATAAAATCCTCAAACTTCATTTTCATATCCATAGCTATAAGAAAAGAGAAATAACTGAATAAAGTCTCACATACATATAAATCTTTAAAACACATACACACATTGTAGTGACTACCTGTTACTCCTGCCCACTCAGCAACCTCAACTCTTTTCCTGAAAACAGCCTCCCATTTTCCTTTGAAGAACCACCTTTACACTTGTAAGTTCACTGAGGCTGAATTCAGCCCCTGTGATATAGGTCTGTACAATGAGACTACCACAACTCTTGGCCACAGCAATTAATTTTTAAGTGGACACTTTACCTAATCCAGGCGGTAAAGTGAGGACACAGTGAGTAGGCTGCCATCTGCAAGTCAAGAAATAGACTCTCACCAGGGAACCAAATTACCTGGTACCTTGAGCTCGGACTTTTCAGCCTCCAGAATTGAGAGAAATAAATCCCTGTTGCTTAAGCCACCCAGTCAATGGTATTTTGCTATGGCAGCCCGAGCTGACTAATACAGTAACTCAACTAACTAATGGTAAAATAAACTTTTTAACTTTTTTTCCTAGACTCTATCTTCCACAATATGATTTCCCTACTTCATTTAATCCAGGTTTGTGTGGTATTCACAAGCCTTTGGGGGGGGGGGGGGGAATGGGCTCACAGAAATAGTAATAACCAAATTTCACTGATTCTTGCCCAGTTGCATATCACAAGACTGCATCTCCTCCTACCCCCCCATCCCCCGCCCTGAAGAATCTACCTCCCAGGTATTTGCTAGTCTCCAATGGATGTTTCACACATGCTCATCCTTTTGGCTCCATACTATTGTTGATGCCCTGTGTCTGCAAATCCACCTGGACAGGGTACCACATTATAAACACTATCACCAGGGCCCAATATGGCAAGGTCACTACCCTATGAACAGGCCTACCATGAACAGGCCTGGCCAATGTGGCTCAGTGGATTGGGCATCGGCCCATTCTCTCTCTTTCCCTTCCTCTCTCTCTAAAAAAATCAATAAAAACATATTTTAAAAAATACAATACCATGAACAGGACTGGCTATAATTCAGAAAGCTAGCAGGACAGGTATAAAAATAATCCCATGAGCACAGTGGGGACAGGGGTGAGAGGCCTCACAAATGCGGTATGGAAGATGCTGTCTGTACATAGAAACTCACCCATTAATTAAGATGGTAAAGAAGCCCGGCAGGTGTGGCTCAGTGATTGAGCGTGGACCCATGCACCAAGAGGGCACCGGTTCAATTCCCGGTCAGGGCACATGCCCAGGTTGTGGGCCAAATCCCCAGTGGGGGGCATACAGGAGGCAGCTAATCGATGTTCTCTCTCATCGATGTTTCTATCTCTTTCTACCTCTCCCTTCCTCTCTCTCTAAAATCAATAAAGAAAAATTATTTAAAAAAAAAAAAGATGGTAAAGAAGATGGGCACCCAACAACCTCTTCCTAAAAGACCTGAAAGTCCCTAATGTATGCCATAACTCCCATTTCCATTTTCCTTTCATTTCTAACTCTCCACTTCTCTTTGCTCTGCCAGACCTGTCCGTGATAAGGTTTATGTGATGAATCACTCTGCTTAAGAGTGAACACATCAGCATTTTCTCTGGGTTCAACTCAGAACAATTATCAGCACAATTTATACTCTGAGGTTTCTAAAGTCAGTCTCAATTCTCATCAACATCAGAACCTTCAAAACTCCAAAAATAAACTCTCCGGCTTTGCTCAAGTGCACCGCTTTTCTCACAAAGTAGCTGAAGTTAATGCTCCAATATTAGCGTCAAAACCGCCACGCTGATGCGGCCATGAATTACCTCCACGGACAAAAGGCCTTCTTCTTCCTGTAGACTCTCCGCCAAAACGCGGAAGAATATAAAGGCACCAAGCCTTAAAGAATCTTTAGGCCTTCTGACGACTTCATCTCCATGTTGCCAAAAAATTCTACCCATCTTTTTCTAGTTAGCAATGTTGAAAAATGTTATTCAAAATATAACCCCATTAAAAGGGGAGAGTGGGGACCAGAGGCATCAAGGAAACATTACAAGTAATGGTTCCTTCTCAGAAAAAAAAAAATAAAAAAAAATAAAAAAAGCCCCATTCCCCATTCCCCACAGATATATCAGTGCTCCAAAGATTCTGATGTAACTTTGAACATAATACAAAAATGTCACCAAGATTCTACAGTAAGTTTTTCTTCCTTTCTGCCTTATTTAAGTCTGTTCTGAGTTAAGGGTCCAAACTAAGTGGCAGTGATCCCCAACCTCTCTGAAGCTAAATTATATTCTCAGCAAAGAACAAACATATATAACAGGTCCTCTAAGACTACCGATTTGACATTTATAGTTTCGCTATTCTCAGACAGCTTACAGCTTCACTGGCCTTGTTTTATCCACTCAAAAAATTCCGCATTAGGGAAGCCAACCAGCAACACATCTCTGCTGGCCAGCAAACACCCCAAAAGCAGGCCAGAATCTAAACGACCACTCATAAAACCTGAATTCAACTACCTGGGAAATGGCATAAGAGTGACGAGTCTAATTACAAGTAAACAAGTGAAGTTTTGATTTTGTTTCATTAAATACCTTCCCAAGTTATCAACAGGGACTTGCTACATTGTTTCCAATAAACAATAAAATGGGATCAGCTAAGTTTTTAGAACCATATTTTAGAGTAGAAGAGCCTCATTTGTGAGAGAAATAAACTTCCTTCTAAATTATCCATAGAGCTAACACCACATAAAGCTGATGGAAACAGAGATCGGCGAACACATGTGAGCTAGTCAGAGATTTCGATTCCCTATTAAAGTGTGCTTGAACAATCTGTGTATTTCACAGAGTAATACCAACAAAAGTAAAGAAGTCACCCTTTCCAAAACAATATGCTTCACTAGAATCTTTCTAGCCAATATTTCTTAATCCCTTATATGAAAAGCCTGTGTACAACACTTCGAGTCATCTGGAGATAACCTCAGTTCACCAGGAGGGAAGTAAATGAGTGCCACTTCAAAAGAGATTCCTTATTAACAGTTTCCTGTTCAGAAAGAACAGAGAAAGTATTTAGTCACTTATAAGGCTTGTGGTGATGTGTAAGGCATGGCTATTCCTTAATTGGGTACAGAATTTCCAATTAATTAAATTTCAATCATAAAACTTCTTCTATAGATCCATCATGCATCAGTTTAAGCTAGTTTAGAAATACATTTGTCTATTTACGACACTTAAAAACCCACATAAGCTCACATCTATCTTTCCTAGAACTGTGTACATAAAATGCTTTAATAACCTTATGAGGCAGACATTAGGTATTCACTTGAAACTGTCCAAATCCCTCTGCCACCTTCCTTACGTGGGACAGGTGGCATTCCGATAGAGAAAGCTAAAGGATGAGCCAGGGAACTCCTACTAAGGCAGTGGAAGGTGAGTCTGGAAAACTAGATAAGCCAAAATCCAGAGGAGGAAGCCAAGGTACAAATGCCAACGCCAGAAAATACCAACAGCAAACCTAAAGGGACCCGAAGGAAAAATCGAGGTCAAGCTACCAAGTTAAGAGTGAGAAGTTAGGGTAAACTGAGATAAAAGCAACGCAATGTTGATATGTAGATGAGTCAATAGGACCTAAAGGTCAAGGCAAACATAAAACATAACTACTCAAGTTGTCTAATAATATGAAAAATGAACTAAAGAAGTTCTGTTCTGTGAGGGTGTGGTGAGGGAAGGTGTTCTCAAAAACATTTAGGAAGGACTCATATAAGATACCAAAGACTCTCCAAACCTGGCTGATATGTGGGCAAAATTTCTGCAAGGGATCGATGGAGCGTTTGTGCAGCCTCAGGGGAAATGGCTCTTTACAGCTTAAGGAGCAGTCACGTTCACAGGAGGTTCTGCACATGCTCTCCCATCTAGTGACAGCACAGAGCATTTACTTCTGGAGACCACACGACCCTGAGCAAACAGTAGTCACAGGTGGAGTGATGCAGTCAGAATCACAAGAGCTAGGCCTGTGCTCAGCTCCAGCTCTAGCTGAGCGAATGCCCCTTTACCCCAGACTCAGCTTCCGCCCCTGGTTGACATACAATAACAATAAGAAGAGTAAAGAGATTACAAGGCACATCTATGGATGGTAAAATTGCATTCTGCTCTTCTGACTTACAAAAATCTACTCAAATACAAGACAGTGCCATTATATTAAATGGTAACTAATGTACGATTCATTCTGTCACTTTTGTTCTCATCTTTCCTTTGAGAAGCAATACCAACAGATTTGCAAAGGCAAAGACTGAAACAACGGAACTTGGCATTCCTGGAGGGAAAACTAATCCTCAGCAATATTCTCATCCTGTATTTACCCTGTTACTCACTTAAAGATGTGTGGTGAGCACAAACGAGGAGTATTTAGACATCAACTCCACAAAGAAGTTGCATAATAAATGAAGGTATTTACTCTTCCTTTTTCAATGATTGTATCAATTGTGGCGCCAAAAATAAACCTGTTCAAGAGACCTTAAGAGGTAAAGGCACTTGGTGGGGGAGGAGGGTGGATGAGGTCAATGGGAAAAAAAGGGGAAATATCTGTAATACTTTTAACAAAAAAGATTTTTAAAAAATTAAATAGAGGTAAAGGCATGTAACCAACTCCAGAGACCTAAGTAAGCACTAAGTATATACTTCTTAAATTTTTGTTAATCTTCACAAAAGGATATTTTCCCACTGATTTTTAGATAGTATGGAAAAGGGGGAGGGAGGGAGAGAGAGAAACATCATGTGAGAGAGACATAGATTGGTTGCCTCCCACACAACCCTGACTGGGGCCGGGGATTGAACTGGCAACCCAGGTACATGCCCTTGACTAGAAATTGAACCCACGACCCTCTGGTCCTCGGGTTAGCACTCTAACTGCTGAACCAAACCAGCCAGGGCAGCACTAAGTGTTTTAAATAATTAAAAAGCTGAGACTTCATTGGAAGAAGAATAAAGCATGTAAATAAGGATGAGGATTTCCAAAGACAGAAATGGTAAAGTATGCATGATGGTTCACAGATAAAAAGAATACGTGGCCCTGGCCTGTTTGGCTCAGCGGTTAGAGCGTCGGCCCACGGTCCAGAGAGACCCGGGTTCAGTTCCTGCTAAGGGCACGTATCTCGGTTGCAGTTTGTCCCCGGCCCCGGTTGGGGTTGTGTGGGTGGCAGCCACTCAATGTGTCTCTCTCACATCGATGTTTCTCTCTCTCTCTTCCTCCCTTTCTCCCTCCTGCTCTATCTGAAGATGAATGCAAAAGTGTCCTCGTGTGAGGATTAAAAAAAAACAAGAAGAAGAATATGTGGTGAAGGAACTAAGTTAAGCACAGGACAATGTACCAAAATGAATATGAAAATTTTATGTATAGCACAAGTTTTGAGTCACAGGTTTTATGAACAACCATCTACCTTTCCTCCTCATGTAGTATCTGTCTTAAAACCAAAAACACAATCAGCAACCCAAGAGACACTCAGTGATCATTAAACAACATTGGCTATCTCTGAGCTGTACCCAAGACATACACACACTAAAATTACTGTATCCTAAGATATGCCCACCTAGTTTCTACTCTTGTCGAGTAGAGATTTTAGGAAGCATGATTCTGTACTACAGTAGAACAAGACTCATGTTAAAATAAAATATGTACATCAGCTCTTAACCACGTTCCTAAAAAAGTCTTAAATTTTCAAAACAAGAACCCAAATATTTTTACCAATTCCATCACTCGTTTACATGAAAATAAATTTTAGTTATTAAGTAAACTCTGAACTTCTTCCTTGTATACTCAGGGGGAAACTGGCCAATGCCCAGTTCTTATAATGTTATATCCATCTAATCCTACTTTAAAACACACGTGAAAATGCCTCTAATAGTTATTTGTGATCTCAGCAAAGTAAATACCTAAAACAAAATTCTAAAAGTCAACTTCTAATATTATTTTTAGCCACTAATATAAAATATGCCTACTAAATATTAAAATTTCATTATTTGTACATTGAATCAGTTGATACTAAATTTTCTCCTCTGGAGTGATTCATCCAACTTATATAGATGGCCATGTCCAAGAATCCACTTCAGAAACATCAACTGCAATTAAGATTTTTCTGAAATGCTTGCATAGTATGTCCTGCCATGAATAACAATTGGCTAATTTGCCTATGAAATTAGTATGTTTGGAGTTGAGTTGCAAAAAAAAATGTATTCTTTCACATGTTGAAATAAAGCTCACTTCGTTTCTCTTCTATCATGAGTTATTACTATTTAAAATGCTCAAAGACTTTGAGTATAATAACTTGGCTTACAGTCTCTTTGGGGATATAATCACGCACAAACTAACAATCTTCTTCCAAATTTATATTTCTATTTTCCACTATCACAAGGTTTCATCCTCATTCACCACATGCACGCCTCTTCGAGGGAGGATTACTAATAGGGGGTTTACTGAAGACAATCTTCAGCTTGCTTTCTATTTTTTCCAGCCAAGCAGTTTAAACTGTAATATTTGCATTATTTAGGACACTTGATTGAAAATATTACTTAATAAGAACATCCATCAGTAACTAGCACTTACTGGGAACATATATCTTTTCTAAGAACACTCTTATAACCTAAGGATTATTATCTCTAAATTCAAAAAAGAAATATGCTCCAGGAGGTCACATACATCACCCAGACCACAAAACTAATGATGAGGGTCTCTAGACTTAGAATGCAGTCATATAGATTTGGCTGACCACGAAGTCCATACTCTTTTTTTAAATATTTTTTCTTGATTTTTAGAGAAAGAGGAACGGAGGGGGAGAGAGAAAAACATCAATGTGAGAGCAAAACATCCATCAGCTGCCTCCTGCACGCCCCCTACTGGGGACAGGCACGTGCCCTGATTGGGAATCAAACGGCAACCTTTCAGTGCATAGGATGATGCTCAACCAACTTAGCCACACGGGCCAGGGTGAAGTCCTTCTTTTATTATTATTATTATAGTGTGCTTCCCCCTTCATTTCTATTTCTACTGTATTTCTGAATAAGGACACCCTTCAAGAGCCCATGCTCCTTATCTGAAAAACCTATCTGGCCATTGACTTGAACTCTTTGAAAGTGAGGCATGTTGAAATCTTGATAATAATGTTTGTTTTTCTCTTTAAAATAACCAAGCTATGTATTACCAAACGCCCTCCAATAAGAGCTAAACTTTTCCTACACTAAGCTTGGGACTCAGCCATTATTCCTTTACTTTTCAACAAGACATCCATTCTATTCCTTAAATTTATTTTCCTCTGATTATAAATGGCTTTAAGAGCTGTCTAAATTCATTCCAGAGCTCAAACAACTTAGTCTATAAACTTGTCAGTTTTAACTTTGGGGACTGCAGATCTATTTAAGAGTCAGATGAAATGCGTACAAACACATACAAGCAGACTTTTGTATAAAATAGATGGATGTAATTACTTGGGAAATTATTCTCTTCAAACTCATCAAACAACTTTCAAAACATAAAAAAGACATCATTCCAGGGAATAAACTAGGATTTTGCATATACCCAAGCTTCAGTGATGGGTGTACACTGGAAAATAAGAATAAAATCAACTAACAGTATATCCACACACCCTCTGCCCCCAATAAAATCTTAGAAGTTAAAAATATATGTATCCCATAAAAATTAGCCAAGGAGCACTACAATTTTAATTTAAGACTATCTAACTGTCAAGGGTCAATAAGTGCTTACAATAATTCAGTACATTAGCAGAAAAAGTACCTCTCCATTTTACAACCCTGTCCAGAGAGCATTAAAAAGAGAGGTGACCTGCGTTTTAAAATGGCCAGTGCCATGGTGACCAGCTTGCCACTTTGTTTTATGGATCCATCTCCCTCATCTGCACAACAGTGAAATATGTCAAACATGTTTAGAGGCACATCTCTTAGCAACGCATTCAGTTCCTTCTGGAAACATTTGCAGATCTACATTTCAAATGCTTGCAAATAGAGTTATTTGCTGAGGTCCAGAAATGTTCAGCAGGAGGATTTTCTTCTCTACTTCAAGTGCAGCGACAGTGTTTCAAAAGTAAGGCTGCTGGCGAATAAATTGAAACCCAGCGGAAGACATTCTGTCAAAACAATCTGCAAATGTTTATTTTGCTGCCACAGTTCAGTTGAAACCAGCTCCTACTGAGATACTGACACTGCTGTAATGTTGATTCATGCTTTTGTGGCTTCAAAAATTAATAACCATAACTTTTGTTTTTTAAATGGTTTGGAGTTGCCAGCAGTATGCTACCTCCAACTGACTCTAAATAAAGCAGTTTCTGATCTAAGTTGTTCTCGAAGCAGGAAAGCATCTTTCTCTCTCTCTCTCTCTCTCTCTCTCTCTCTCTCTCTCTCTCTCTCTCAGAAGCTTTGGGTCCTACCTGGTTTCTCATGCAACAAATGAAGGTGACGATTATACCACTGTCCTTTATGCCCAAGAAGTGGTGAGAGAGTGTCAGAGTCCACAGAGATGAAGTAAAAAACTAAGACTTTGAAGGGCTTTGTCCTTTAGATCTGTACTGTAATTGAAAATGTCTATGGTACAGCCATTAAGTCTTCCTTATTACAGACCAATCCATTAGCTAATATGCACATTCCTCAAATTTTTAATCAGAGGGAATGGTGGAGGCATCCACCCAGGCTCAAAATATCTCTATAAATCTCCACGATTTGTCTTTAAACTTTAAAGACTTTCATGGATTTTTGTATTTCAAATTCATAGTTCTATGTTTATCTTATTATAAAAATATCTCCTTCCAAATATCCAAGTAAAAGTGGTGCTTCAGGGAAATATGTTTATCCTGTACCTCATACCCCTGAACCCTGGGAGCACCTGGAGCCCAGTCTGAGAAGGAAGTCTTCTTGGCCTTCGTTGAAGAAACTCACTCAGTGTCTGCACCACAGCTTTGCATGACTCAACACGTATCCAGGTGACTACGGCCAACTCTCCTCCATTCCTTTTAGCTTCTCATCACGATTAAACTGACAGTGCTAAAGTAATATCATCTACTCAATACCTCTTGCCTATTCTTGTCCTCATGGGAAACCCAACTCAAGCCAAAGTCCTTATACAGTCAAAACACTTACTTGTCTTTTCCACTTGGTGAGGTGTGAACTGTTGAGAGGGTGACTTTGGACAGATCAGCTCTGCCTAAATCTATGATATTTTTGAGTCTTAGGTTTGATGCTGTTGGACATAGAATAGAGAGTTGAGTAAAAAATTCCATGGGAAAGGGAGGAACCTAAAAAGGGCAGCCAATTTCCAGTCTCTCAGGATTCAGATAGTCATGTTTGGCTTGATAATTTCATAAATTCCAAGAAAATCAAACATACTGTTATTTAATATGTTTAGTGTATCCAATCTCCCTTCAATAGTGTAGATATCTAAGGGTTGACCATAAATATGCAAAGTACCTACAACCTGTGATCCAATCAGGCTATTGATTCATTCATAAATTTATAATGAGTATCTATGACAGGCTGAAAACTGTGCACACACCTTAGAGCTCTGGGTTGGCTCACATGCCAAAAGGGAAAAACCCACATGTAAACAGATAATTGCAGTAATTGTGTTAAGTATTGTTGATTTATTCATTCATCCGAAAAACTCATCAAGCACCTACTGTGTACTGAGCCCCTACTAGGCAATATGCTCTAGGGGTTATAACAGAATAACATTTTTTCCTTAACTTACTTTGGAAGCCTACAGTTAGTTCAGTGTGGCTGGAGCACAGAGCAGGAAAATGTGGTAAAAGAAGACTATAAAAACATACGAGATAAATTGTGAATGACCCTATATACTTTCATAAGGCATTTAGACTTTAATCCTATAGTACCAATAGGGAAGTATTGAGGGCCTCAAGCAGGAAGTGGCAAAACCAGGTGTGTGTCTTGGAAAACCGTTTAAGTCAGTGCCATAGTTGGTCGGGTGGAGGAGGGAGCGTAATCAGCAGTTCTTACCACAGTGAATACATCTGCAAGGTCGTAACACCTACTATGGACACCTATTCAAACGGACTGTTCTTTGCATCTCAGCATCTGTTTTCTGGTACGCACACCCTGAGAATTTGCTTCCACTTGCTGCCAATAACCTGTGGTTAGGCTACCTTTCTTCAAAAGTGTGCTCAGCATTGCTTTTGTAGCTCTCTTCACAAATGTACCACACTTCCACACATCAGACAACATCTGATAAGATGACCTTCTTTTCATCCATACTCTTCACCTATCTAAAAAAAATCCCACTTGTGGCAGATCAAGCTATAGCATTTCCCACTGTAGCCCAATAAATGGTGTTGCTGCTGCTGTTGATGGTTCAAGAAGGCAATTCAAACATCGCAGACTTCTATTTTCTCAGCTACTCTCATTCCACGTTCCCCACCATGAACCCTTGGTAACCGCTATACCTTAGCATCTTTAAGCCTTTGTTGCAATTGTTGAAAGCAAAATCTAAAGCAGGCTTTTAGCCAGGCAACACCTGAATAGTGTTACCTGATTATCAGATTCACCTGAGGTCATTAAAAACACAGATTATCAGGTTCCTCCATCTCAGTAGGTGTGAGGGGGGTGGGGCAAGTTAGGAATCTATATTTTTCAAAGATGCCCTGGGTGAGGTTATGAATTAAACTGGTTTGGTAAAACCTAGATTGAAGCTATCCCAATGAGTACCTTATAATCAAAGCGGCATTAAGCACAACTTTTTCTTTTAAATACTTTAATGAAACTTAGGCAATCACTTTAAGTAATTGCCACCCATTTAACGTTTACCGAAACAGTTTACAACTAATTCACATGCCATTTTCTAAACGCTTCGGGCTTATTTGGCTTTCCTGCCATGTATTAAAATAGTTTGTTAACTATTAATAAAGAGTGAAGAAAAATCAGAATCTGGAGGTCATTTAACAGTTAAAGGGGCTGCCAGGAAGCATGATTTGTAATTAGCAAAACACGTGTGAGTCTCCTGTGACATTAACCAGGACCTTATGGTCAGTACTTTAAAGCAAGAGCAGGCCATGAATAAGCAACTTGCTTCCTAAAATAAGTCACCTTCCCTTTTTGTCCCCTGTCCATCAGAATATATACGGGAAAATACTACTTTTGCAGGTAACAGTGAGTATTTGTGAGGTGGCATTAGATAACTGAACTTGGGGCAAAGACGTATGTAAATGAAAATAAAAATTGCTAATAGCTAGTAAGTAATTACTATTCTTAACACTTAGTCTCCATTCTAAGTTCTTTGCAGTTAATTTGCTCCATTTCATAATGCTAGGTACCATTATTATCCTCCTTTTATAGATACAGAAACTGAGGCAAGGAGAAGTTAAGTAACCTGTGCATGGTCAGAGCCAGTAAGAGGTAGAGAGAGGAACTGAAACCCGGAAGACTAACGTCAGAGCCTCTGCTTTTAAACACCGGGTGTACTGAGCTATGAGTAGATTATGGCTTGAACCGTGCTGGACAGAGTTGGAGGAACTGTTACACGACACATAGGAAGAAACAGGTCTTCAGAACAAGTCAGGCTTGTGACTCTGAATCTAATCCATTACTGAGGGCCTACTATGTGTTAGGCACTGCACTCAGTGCTGGGGGAAATATTAGTACAAAGATGAGTAAGACCTAGTCCTTCTTATCTTCAATGCTTAATTCAATTGTCAACTCTTTTATAAAGCCTTCCCTAACTCCAGACAGAATTAATCGGTGTTTTCTGTAGGTGCGCAAAGTACTGTGTGTGTGTCTCTCAAGCACTATTATATCACTTTCACACTGCATTACAATCAAGTCTTCATATATCTGCCTCTCCTCCCTTTAGGCTGTGAAGTCCATGGCCCATTTGGGAACAGGGACCATGTCTTAGGTCCTCCTCCAGCACCTAGACTCCAGTACCGTGTGCCTGGACACACTGCTATCTCTCAATGGGTATTTGATTAATGAATGAACAAACGAAGCACAGCAACAGGGACACATAGTGAGATAAGTTGCTCTGAGAGTCACAGCATGCCAGTGGCAAAGGTGAGAAGGAGTCTGTCTGTCCCAGCCCTGATTCCACCTTCTGTTCAACGTACCACGTGCACCACACCAGTGTTCTCTCTCGCTAAAACTGCATGAGCTAACATTGTATCACACATTATGAAGCATAAAATCTTGTTGGCATTTCATCTTTACGCTTCATTTCTCATTTAACATAGCAAACCCTTGTGGACAGGGGTAAACCCATTTCATATCACACTGGGATGGTCAGATCGGGTTAAAGGCATGCATACTTGTGACTTCATTTTCAGAAGAGTCCTCTGAAGTAGCTCATTTTAAAAATGAAGGTTTGGAGAGGTCAAGTTACTTGCCCAAGATTGCACAGCTAGGAAGAGATACAACTGGGACTTAAATCTAACTCCAAATCCCACACTGGTGACCACTGTACCATTTCTATGCTCTCAAAGGTCCACATCCCAGCACCAGCACCTACTAGTCATGTGGTCTTGGGGAATTACTTAACTTCTCTGAGCCTCATTTTTACACCAGCTTTATTGAGATATAATTGATGTATAACACCGTATAATAAGATCAAGGTGTAAAACATGATGATTTGACACAAGTATATATTGCTAAATAATTACCACAATAAGGTTAATTAACACTCTGTCACCTGACATGATGACTGTGTGTGTGTGTGTGTGTGTGTGTGTGTGTGTGTGTGTGTGTTAAGAACATTTCAGATTTACTCTCTTAGCAATTTTCTATTTTATAAGCCAGGATTGTTAGTTATAGTCACCATGCTGTCCATTAGAGTTCCAGAACTTATCTTAAAACCAGAAGTCTGTACCCTTTGACGAACATCTCTCCATTTCCCCTGATTCTAGTCTTATTTCTGTGACTTCATGAGCCTCGTTTTTATCATCTGTGAGGTTAGTGATTGAGAGCTCACAGGAATGATATAAGGATGAAATGAGATAAATATAAGTTGTAGTCACACAGTAGGTATTCAATTAACATGTACTGGTTGACCCACTAAATAATCAGATTCTGCTCAGCAATTCAGCATATTTGTTAACAATTGATTTAGATGATAAAACTTCTATGAAATGCTGGTGCTGTGTAGACAACTGTGTTGGGATTTCTTTCCCAACTAAGAAGTTCCAAGTGTTCCACAAAATTAAAAGTATCAATGAAAGATTCATTCCACTGTGAATAGAGACACTTACAGATCAACATTTTCTAGGCCACTGTTTCACTATCCCTATTTAATAAGTAGGGATGCAAATGTACAAAGGTAAAAAATTTGCCCAAGGCCAACTCAGTAATTGGGGAATCCGGAAACAGAATCTGGGCTCCTGTTTTTCTCATTGGATGGCAACTGCCTTGCTCCCATACTAAGGTGTTGTTCTTTTTCTAAAAGTACTTCCAAAATGAAACAGAGTTTCTACCCCGTGGAGGAAGGACTCTGATCTGAAGACCAGTTTCAGTTCCAGGCTCTGCCATATAGCCGCTCTGTGAATCAGGCCAACGTTTCCTCATTGGCAGCGTGGGAATGAAACAGCTCTGTCAGAGGACGCTATGGGCTTTAAACGAGCCGACGCACAGGGGTGGGCCCAGCATGCAGCCAAGAACACAACAGCTACTTGATCAATATGATGGATCAGAATCTGTAGACCACGAGATGCAGCCAAGCAAAGTGGCAGTGCCCCTTTTCTCGCTAACATGTAAATACAATAAGGAAGAAAGGGAGGTAGGGAAGGACAGAGGGAAAGAGGATGGACAGAAAGGGAAGTGGAAGAAGAGGGAGGAAAGGAAAGAAAAGGCGTTAAAACACCTAGCTAGGATGTTGTAGCTGCAACTCTGTTGAGAAAGACCAGGCAAGGTCCAAAGTCATACGCAGTCTTGTGTATTTTGATCCTGCATTACAACATTAAACTATGGCTTCCCATTTTATTCTTTCTGCTAATAGTAACAGAAATTGTGATCCATAATCAAACAAATGGGATGGGTCATAAATAGATGTTTCATCCGTGTACACTAGAAGAGTTGTTTATCAAGCAATGGTCCATGGGAAAGATGCCGGGAAACAAGAAGCAACTTTAAGTACGAGCAACAAAAAGTCATCTGCAAACACCTGACAGAGCAACAGAGAGATGTAAGAAACACTAATAAGCATAATGCATTGCTGTGAAATGAACCTTCTCGATGCTACAAATGCCATTTGGGCTAAATTTCATTGTAAACAACCAATCTGCTTTTCTTTACTCCCAAAGAAGTGCTACATGAATAACCCCCACCCCATTTCAGAATGTGTCTTGCCCTCCCTCTTTCTGCTCAACCCTCAGATTTATCTCTGTAAATGTGCCTCAGGTTCGTGAAGTACGTGACTCAAGATCACTACCACATTCAAAGCAGAGGAAAATGAGATCCGATGGAAATTACTTTAGAGAGAAAGATGGGCACAGCCTAATTTTTATACTTTCCTTTCTGGCAGATGGTAAAACTCACTTATAACGGAATGTATTGTAAACAACAGAAAAATGATTACTACGATAAGTAAAAAAGTTTAAGGAAACATGATGGAGCTTGAAAAACAATCTATCTAAAATCCACTTACCAAAATCTATGCTTGAGTAGACTATGTGATATTTTGCATCTCCAAAATACTCTGTTTAATCCTAACATGACACCATCCTCCTTTCCCATATGGTTGTGAAGTCCCAATGTTAGTGTTACCTAAGGTTCCTGCAGTGAAGGCTGGGGCATCGTTGTGACTGAAAGTCACCATTGAAATATACATGTCCTGTCTAGAAAAAGGTTGCTGAAACGACACATTCAAGACAGAGTGCCTACTTCCCAGAATCTCAGCACATCTGGAGGTGGAGAAACAACCAACCAGAGTTAATAATGACCTGCGGGCAGCCCAGCCACGTTCCAGACCCACAGGACCATTTCCACACATGTCCTTGGCAACAAAACTTGCCACCTTATATCTTTAAAGGTAAATTTTGTTGATAAGGAGTATCTGTTACCTTCATACTCTGTGGAAGGAATCAAACAATCACTGAGAAAAATCACAGAGGAAAAACAGAGCCACAGAATTTTAGATGTAAAAGGGACATAAGAAATTATATAGAAATATCATTTTATAAACAACAAAACAGAGGTTCAGAGGCATTAAGGAGAACATCCATGTTCAGCGAGCTATTAGCAGAGCGAAGATTTTTTTTATTATTCATTACTCCCAGCACATTTATCTTTCCATAACCTGGCTATCAATAACCTGGTTGTTTCAGTCATTTTTAAATATTTGCTTGGTAAGACTGAAAAAAAAAAAAGTCACCACTACTTACAAGCCCACAAGTCTGAATAATAGCTCCAAACTCTAATGCGGCCTCCTCCACACCCCACAACTCATTCCACCTTGACACGAAATAGCATCTTACTAAGCTATACCATCTTTTGCAAAACAACAAAAGCACCAAACACCCAAAACAGAGCGCAACACGGGATGTGTCAGAGTCATCACAGTAAGTGTTCCTCATCTCCTCGGCACCTGTCTCCGAAGGCCCCGTTTCCTACGGTCCAGACAACCGGGAGGCCGGTTGGCGGCCAGGGCTGAAGTCACATACCCCTCCGCCACTTTTCAGCCTTGGGGGTGGCAAAAACAAATCTCTTCACCGGGCTAATTCAACAGTTCACCCAACCCCAGAATAAAACTTCTTTAAAATATAAATGATGTTCACATTACAAACATCTAGATGTGTGTGAGATGTCCTGCTTCCAAAGAGATGTTATAAGAATAAACACAATAGCTAGACTAATAAATAAAACGTGCTAAGAATTCACTGAGGTTGAATCCCAAAGCACATTTTCATCAGGAAAGTGAAGAGTTCCCAGTGAAAGAACAAACAAACCGAAGACGAAGCCAAAGAATGCCATGAAACTGGCCACTCCCGTGCAAGGCTGGGTGGATGAAAACCGGGCAATCAGACGCCCGGGAAACTGGCACTTGCGCATACCTGAACCCGAACTATTTATTTCCTGTTGACACTTTCTAACCTGAAGATGGCCCCAGCATCCAACTGAAGAAACACATTTTCCGGGACGTGAAACTCACCTTAGAAAATACTGAATCTTCTTTCCTCTGCTGTTTGATGTGTAGTCGAAGGACTCTTAACCCAAACAGCTAGATAATTTCTCTGAATACAGTGACTCCCTCTTGACCATATTTGTGTATTTGGTGACTCACAAAATTATTGTCTGAAAAGTTGATAAATGCTACTCTTCAAGCATCAGTGCAAAGTGTAAACCATCGTCAACCTTAACAATTAAACTCAATCCTTCAAAAGGCGGTCTCACCAGGCTATGTGTAAACTAAGTCTTTATTGATCTCTGTGGTCTGCCTCCTCCTTTCTCCTTTCTCCACCCAAGGCTGCTTGCAGAACTCAGGATGAAATTAGCAAACCTGTGATTGTCACTCCTTACCAGTGGCCTTATATGAATATGCCTTTTGACCACCAAAGTAAGATATGCTAAATTTACCTGTCTTCTCTGGGATTAAGACAACTTCTGAGGCATTCATGACTAATGTTTGATTTTACTGGAGAGAGTAAATTTAAAATAATAACACTAATTAACATGGGTATGGCAGTTCACAATGTGCTTTTAAATGTTACTTCGTTTGAGGCTCACAAGTCCCAATGGAGATGGGAAAGGGAAATGGAAACAGAGCCTCAGAAGGTCATGGGGCAGAAGCAGAACTTGAGCTCAGCTCTTCTGATTTCAAAAATTATGCTCTTTATATTGTAGCAAAGGAACCTAATGCATTGATGAATTTAAAAACGTTATGAATATATATATACATGCACACATATATATTCATAAATACATACATATATACACTTACGTACGTACACACACACACACACAGCAAACCAGAAAGGCAGATGTAAGCTTAAGTAATTATTTTCTACAGAAACAACCACATGTGAGAAAACAGAGAGTAAGCAGTTTTTAAAAATGAATGTGTGATATGATTTTGCAGAGAAGGCAGATGATGCCACGAGGGCGGCTCCCGCGTTCGGGGACAGTAATGAGGTCAGTAAGCTGAAGCAGCTCAGGGTATCCACCGAGAGCCGCAAATCCATTCCATGATGCTAATGGTTCACAGCACAGGGGCTGTAGCTGCAAGCCACTGGCCAGGGCATAGTTAATGCAGATTCGTCAAGGACTCTGTCCCACGGCCAAGTCTCAAGCTGAGTCTTACAAGGACCTCTTTGTCTTGGGCCCCCTCCCAACACATGAGAAACCTCAGAACATCTCTTGCCACTGAGTGCAACTAAGCTGAGCCACTTAGTATTACTGGCTCTCAAGAGTGGTCAGCTAGTTGAGCCAAGACATATTTCCAATATTTCTCAGGCCTGCAGACAACCTATACTTTGTAAGAGCTTGTCTTTTATCTGTATAAAAGATTAGGGCGTATTTCTTTCCAACAATACTTTAAAATCCAGATAATATGAGAGAACAAGGTAATATCCAATGGAGGATAATTTCTTATTTTCTGCCCTTTATTTTCTATCACACAGCCAATAAGGCAAACTGATATGCCTGTGAAATGGCGTATCTATAAGGACAGGCAGAATACATCTCCCTTTTAACCTGAGGAAATAGACTTTCAAATAGGAAGATTTTTAATTAGGAAAATATTGAGGAGACAGTGCAGATAACTCAGTGAAAATTATCAAATCCTATTTGAGTCACCCCAAATCCTTTTTCATGTTTAAAACATCGTGATTTAGTCTAATATGTCTAAAAATGGCCCTGGAACAGAAAATACATGCAATTCTGAATAAAAATAAACTCAAGGAGACTAGAGCTTTGCCACTTACCATCCCATTTCTTATAACCTAGAAATGCTGTACACTACTAAAAGGTACAAATTGGACTTTTAGGCACACAGTTCATCAGTCATTACACATGAGATAGGTAAGTTAATTCTCTCTACTGCAAAACACAGGTTGATGTCTTTCTAGGCCTTTTCTACGCATACACTGAAATGCATATAAACGCCAAGAGAAAGAAACAGAAAGGTAACCCTGGAGCAGGCTCAAGCGCAAAGGGATGAAGTGGGGCTCTGATTTTTTGCTCCATCGTCTATTCTGTACTTTATTGCTTTTTACTCCATATTGTTTGAACTATGGAAATAAAAATGCATTCAAATTTTTATGTGTATGAGATAAAGAAAGATAAACATGGGGAAAAAGAACTTGGAAGATCTGGTTCAAGGCAGGGCCACGGAAAACCTGGAAAGAGCGAGCTTTAGAAATGGAGGGTGGGCAGCGGCTGCAGGGTGAGCACACTTTGATTCCAAGTAAGTGACACTGTTCCATCTTTCTCAAAGTGAAAGGCAGGAGGGACTGCAAACATGTTCTTCCCCAATCACTGTGGAAGAGTTCTGAAAAGCGATTCGGTTCTATGATTGCCTCCTCTCTTAGGAGAACCAAGATAAAGCCCCTGAAAATCTCTTACATGGGTATAAATAAGGGTGCGTGTTATTCCAAAGCAAAGGTAAACCAGTCCAGAGGTGCTGAGGAAATGCCTGGAGTTTGCAGCTCAGGGTCTACAATCCCTCTCCACCTTTCAGCACAGAAGCAGAGCGACAGTCCTCGGTTTCAGTGTGCTGGAATCCAGTGGCCAAGGACTCGAACTCTAAGCAGGACAAGATGGCCTGTGGATGGCTCTGGAGTCCAAGAAGGGCAGGTGTCAGGAGGAGAAGAGGAGCTGTTCCCTTGGCTACAGGCCATGACTGATCCAGCAAGGTGGTTTTAAATGTAAGGAGGAGGCTTGCTCAGGAAGGACTCAGCCTAAAATATCACCAGACACAATAGTGTAGGAGCTAAACAAAGCTCCAGCCCTCAAGGAGGTCCCAGTCCAGGTGCTAAGCCAAACTGTCAATCATCCCAAGTTACATTATGAGGGCAAAACTTCAGCCATTAACTTGAGTGAGAATGCCACTTCAACGCACCCTCCCACACACCACTGATCACATGGTAAATTAATGCAGACTTCGTGGAGGACCACGTGATGCTGTGTGTTCTACTTATGCTTTGATCCAGAAATTCCACTTTCTGGAATTTATTCTGAGGAAATAACCATGGATGGGCACAAGGATTTGGCTATAGGGATGTTGATTAAAGTACCACGTATGGTAACCAAAATGAGGAAGAACCTAACGCCCCAAGACAGGGGAATGACTAAATAAGCTATGGTACACCTGCACAAGAGCCATTGAAAATTATATTGAGTTATGAACCTATATAATGACCTAGGAAGATGTTCATGAGATGCTATTAGGAGAAAGCAGCAGATTATGAAGATAGTATTTATAGAACAATAACATTTTTTTCAAAAATATGTGTTTATATACAAACTTAGGAGAATATATCCAAAACATTAATGGCTATCTATAGACCCTACATAATTATTTTCTTCTTTCTGCCTATCAAGACTAATAATATTTCCTTTAACATATATACATATTACTTTTGCAATAAGACAAATACTTTTGAAATACAATAGCTGGCTCCTCAATCAACATCTACAACCATGATGTTCCCAAGCTTTAGTCCTTTGTCTGCAATGATCACTCCCTACACTAAGGAGCTCTGTTTCCCTCTTCTATTGCTGAAATTTGTATTTCCCCCAGCCAGCCATATCTAAAAGCTTACAGTCTGAATAAGCATGCTTTATATATGGCTGGTGTACCAAAATGCTCAAAATTACAGAAAGGTAAATAAATAGTTTCGGGAAAGCAATGGGTTGTAAATCTGTTTTATGGGACAAGATGGAATGTTTGGCTGAGAAAAAAACTGGATTACTGACTTGTCGTGTTTTAAATTAAATATAAATCTAAATAAAGTATTTGTAAAAATTATGAATGCCATCTGTTCTTTTCATATCACTGGCTGAAGAAAACCACCTACTATTTTTTTTTTTTTTTGTCCTCACCCAAGGACATTTTTTCATTTTTTGTTCAAATAAAGTGGGAGGGAGAGAGAGAGAGAAACATCGACATGAAAGGGACACATCGAGTGGCTGCCACCCGCACGACCAACCAGGACCGGAGACAAACTGCAACCGAGGTACATGCCCTTAGCAGGAACCGAACCCGGGTCTCTCTGGACCGCAGGCCGACACTCTAACCGCTGAGCCAAACCGGCCAGTGCAAAAAACCATCTACTATTAAGGCAGCAAGTCCTAAAGGTAAAACAAAAGGAAAACATACAAGACAGAAATTAGTTTGGTTTTAGTCCCTGTCTTCAGTCCTTAAACGGGTGGCCTGTGTGTCTTCTATAATTAACGACAACACCCGCCTAACGAGCAGCTTCCGCGGCCTCACCTACACTGCCCCACGCCAGCCTGACGGTTCAGGAGTGCCCTCCTCACAGGCGCTTGCTAGTTCCCTGCAAGAGAAACACGACTACCCACTCGGCTGCCACAGAAAACATTTCAAACGTGTTTCATCTCTTTCAGGGCAGTTGTGGACATACATTCTTCCCTTAGCCAGGTCCCAACCAATTTTAAAAACATCCAGCATGAACTCACATCAACCCATGATCTAATGTGATGAGTTTACCAAGGTCTCCAACAGCCCGAATCACGTGCCAAGGGAAACACGACGAACAGGCCCTGCGAGCGGAGCTGTGGTTCGCACCTGTCGGGGACCCAGCTCCGCGGCGGCAACAGGGACACTTTCCTAACCAGAGAATGTGCTTCTCCCTTCAGCTCACAGAAAGCACACTGCTGTTTTATTTCATTTATTTTTCTGAATGTCCCTCCTCACTCGGGAAAAAATGTGCAGTACTAATATGCTTCTGGTTATGAAGGGAAGAGGAAAACCATTTCTGGAAACTTTTGCCAGAGTGAGTCCTCCAGTATATCCACCAGGGAACTGAAGACCCTGACTTTTTCCTTGGAGTTTCTTTATCATGTTCCCCGAAACCAATTGTGTAAGAATTGCCTCAGCATTCACTGACGTTGGGAAATCTCACCCTTCGGGCTGCTGCTGGCCGGAGCAGCTCAAGACTGAATGCTCTCAGTACGGGTGTTCTCCTTCAGAGTGACTCGGGTATGTCCTGAATGGTCATGCATGCCCTGAAACTTCAAAACACATGAATTGAAAAGAAAAACTGTTACCCCAAATATCGGTACTGAGAGAATGATCTAACTGACCCTGAAGACTCACCCCTGAACTGACTTTGCAGAGAGACTTTTGCATGGGGCGCCGGCAGCCCGTGGCCGTGGGTCAGCTCAGCGGGACCTGAGGAACCGGTCAACGTGATAAGGGCATCGTTCATCGCATTATACCAAGTCCTCTTTATTTCCTTCTGGGTTCTGTGCTGCTGGTTACTTGTGCTTCTCCTAAGCAAGTGTTTTGTTTGTAATTTTGGGTCTCTATAGATTAAGTAATCAAGTTTCATATTTTGCCCTGCCTGGTAGGAAACTCAAAACAAAAGCAAAGTGCACAGAAGCCACATAACCATAACTAGACATGTTTTACACTTGTTTTTTCTTGACTCCATATAAGTTTATTTTTTCCCTTTCATTTTCTCACTTATTCGTCATTTATTTTCTATTCTTTTAGTTTCTGTAATAACTATCTGTCCCCTTGGAACTCTGTGGTAACAAGGTGAAGTTCAAATAAGTAAGTTTATAAAGTTTCCAGACCTCTCGAAAATTAAAGTAGGTTTACAGTTGTCTGTATGGAAAATAGTACAATAATAAATAAATAATTACACAAGAATAAACTCTATGTTTCGCGTATTCACAACTGTGAACCCAGTTCAGCCCCATCTGTGCATCCCATACAGTACAGCAGCTTCTGGAAGATCAAGAAACACTATCACAGTCAAGTATCAGCTCGAGCAGATTACCAAGACAACTTGATTCCATGCACTCCAAGTTTAAGCACAGTTCCAAGTTCACCTATGAAAGTCACATTTTATAAAGCACTAGAAAACTCCATTTTATGTGAAAGAAACAGCACAAGCAATTCAAGTTCTGCTGTAAAGACATGGAAATCTGTAGAAACATTAAAGTCACATCCTTAGTTATGACAAAACTATATTTAGCCCTTAGTGAGTTCTGGATAACTACCACCTAAACATTAAAGAAAAATGAGCTAAAGGCCAAAAAAGAAAAAAAGTTAATCCCATTTTACCTTCGTTCCTTCTCACCTAGCTTATTGTGTTGTGATTATAAATGCAAAAATCACATATTTAACTCACCAGAAAAGCACTACATTTTCCTGTAGTTACATCTAAGTTAAATCATACTGTAGCTATAGCTTCAGGTTGTATAATTAATGAAACTACCACTAATTAGTTGACTAGGAAATAAATTGAAAAGTTTGGTTTTTTTAATATAAAATTCTCTCTTTGAGTCATGAAAAAGTATCTGCTGAGCTTTTTTTTAATATGTTTTTATAGATTTTTTTTTTTTTTTAGAGAGAGAGGAAGGGGAAGAGAAAAACACCAATGTGAGAGAGAAACTTGGATCAGCTGCCTCCTGCACGCCCCCTACTGGGGATCAAGCCCACAACCTGGGCATGTGCCCTGACCGGGAATCAAACCGGGACCTCTCAGTCCACTGAGCCACACCAGCCGGGGTATCTGCTGACTTTTAAATTGTGAGTCCTTCACCATATCTCACCCGTCACCTCCATTTATTCAACTAGACTGATGTTACGTTCTCTTGGCATCACATTAATAATAGACCATTACATTTAGAGCTTTAATTCGATCTTGACCAGAATTTCTTTGGTGCCTCTGCTTCCATGTAAATTAATATTAATCATTTCATAAACAAATCTGATTCTTATTATTTTATGCAACTCAACATTTGTGACAAATACTTCAGGCTCATCTTTTAGCATGTACCAAATCACAGTACCCATGAGGAGGCTTTCAAACATTGCTTGGGTTTTACATTTCCCCAAAGACTTCCCCCAAAGCCAATATGATCTTCTGAATCCAAGTCAGTCCAACAGTTTAGCTTTGAGAGTTTCTCTCTCACTTAACACACCACATCACCTCACTGGTTTGCATAATATGAGATATCTAACCCAAATTCCTTCCTGAGGTGACCTCACAATTTCCCTTGAAATACTGAAGACCCAGCTATGCAGTCTATGTGCTAAAGCAATTACAGAGGGGATTTATTTATTAAACATTAATCCCCTTGTCATGCAGAGGGCCTAGAAAATCCCTGGTGCACTTCTGCACTGAAAGTCACTGGAAACACACTTTTCCAAGTCTCCAAAGACCTTTCTCTTAACAAATCCAATAGGCCTTTCTCAAGTTTTCAGTCCCCTTGACCTCTATGCTTCATTAAGCACTGTTGAAATTCTCTCCTCGCATGGTTTCTCTGGATGTTCTCTGTGTCTCATTTGCTGACTGCTCTTTTTTTGGCCTCCACCCCCTTGGCTGGCAAAAGCTCCTAAGGTTCAGAACTCAGCTTTCTGCCTTTCTCCCTCAGTATCCATCACCACGAAGCATACACCACATGCATTACTGAGCTAGTGCCTTGCACAGGTGCTTCAGAAATTAACGATGATCTCCAGATTGGGACCCCAGCTCCAGTTCCCGACTGAGAATCTCAGGCTATGACCCCTGACACCTGAAATGAAACATCTCAGAAACTGAGCTCACTTTGTTTCTAGGCCAGCAGACTTTCCCAACACCCCACATTAAACCCTCAATATCTTACCTCTGGATTATGAAACAGCCCCCTAACATTCACCCCCAACCCTAGCTCTACCACTCCAATCCATCACAGATATTTCTGCCTAATAATTATCATATCTATCATTTTTAGCACAATTCATACACAGTAAGTCTTCACATAACATCGTCCATAGGTTCTGCGACTTTAAGTGAAGTGAGGTATAACAAAGCCAGTTTTACCATAAGCATATTGATATAAATAAGAGTTAAGTTCTTTTGGCATCTCATCAATGTGATAACAAAACAACATTTAGTGAAATGATGTTGTTCGAGGACCTGTTGTTTTCAAGAACCTATGGCACATTCTTGCGGTCTATCACTTCAAATCAATAATCAAATTCAACACAAATGATCCATGGCCATGGAAGTTCCATCTGGACCATGCCAGTGGGCTTAGGAACCACCACACAGGACTTGCTTATTGTCATTTCCAAACCTCTGTGCTCTGGCATAGCTTTCTTCTCACTCCAAATGCCATCCTTACTTCTGTCTGCTCATTTATGTTTCTCTCTTTCTTCCTTATCCAGTTTGAAATCCAGCTCCTTCCTCATCAGCCTCATATCTTTAACACCACTCCCGTAATCACTCAATACTTGGAAATACAATTTACACTGGGCTTTTTATCCACTTACTGATACGTTTCTTGGCAAGTGCTCTCAACCAGTATCACATATACACATTACCTTTATCTCTGCGAGATTACAAAATGCCGTGGGAGCAGGGACTGTCTCTTATTTATAATAACATTTTAGTTCTTATGTAAAAAAACTTTTAGAACATTTTGGTCCTCCAATTCCAGCAAGTATCCACTAACTAGTTGTTAATTAATAAAGTAGTTGTCATGGCTGGCCAATGTCATAATCCTATACCCAAATCATATAAGAAATGCTATACAGCCAATATACATTTCAACTAACAGTCAAAAGAGATACAATCTCCTTCAATAAAATGTCTTAAAATAGCCCGGCTGGTGTGGCTCAGTGGTTGAGCGTCAACCCATGCAACAAGAGGTCGCCAGTTTGATTTCCGGTCAGGGCACATGCCCAGGTTGTGGGCCCGATCCCCAGTGGGGGGCATGCAGGAGGCAGCCAATCGATGTTCTCTCTCATCAATGTTTCTATCTCTCTCTCCTTCTCCCTTCCTCTCTCTCTAAAATCAATAAAGAAAAAAAAATTTTTTTTAAGTCTTAAAATATTCCATTCTTCAAATGGGCTTTATCTCCTTTCCCATGCTTTCCTCTTTAGCTTGTCCACCTGCTGGAAGGATAAGGAGTAATTTCTTAACTAACCTAATTACTTACTCCTGCCTGTACCGGAATCCTGGCTGCCCAACCTGCTTTGCTCAGTGCTACTCTCAAAGGCATAAAAAAGTACATTCCCAAGGTCAGCCTCGGCCTCTGCGTGAGTCCCTGAAGTCTGAGAACCTAGAATGTAATTCCACCAGCTACACTAAAAGTCAAGAAGCCTCCAGCATTTCACTGAAAGATACAAAGGTCATATGTGTTTTGATGCCAGTCATACAGAGGAGAAAAAAAGAGAATTCGAATAGACTTTCTCTTACTCATAGGATGGAGTGAGAGAAAAAGCAGGGTGCGCTGCCTAGCATTTCCGCGGAGGGTTTTAATTGGATAAAGAACTGAGCTCCACAAGAAGTCCTGAGTGCGGATGCTGGCCTGATGGCTCCCAATGCCCTTGAGGGCTCCTGGAGAGGCCCGAGCCTGCACCTGCTCTCTGACTCCCTGCTTCCAAGCCAAAGCACCAGGAGCTGCATGGACTCACTGCCTCCGTCAGGAAGCAGGGCTTCTGACATTTTCAGCCTCTCTCCCTGAAGGAAAAGCATTTAGAAAAGAGAGGTCTGACCGATGTATCCCAGATAGTCCTCTCATGGCTTTCAAGTAGGACACCATGCGAGACAGAATCAATTCCAATAAGACGTCACCCTGAACGCTGCTCCTTTCTGGCACAATCCCCAAGACTGTCTGAGCCAAAAGATACTAATACGTAATTGGTAAGTATTAAAAGTCAGATGGATATGGACAGTTACTAAATGTACCTTGGTAGAGAGAGATTAATAGATATTAGGACAACATATTACATCCTAGGAATTTTCATCACCATCAGTGATAGATGATACAAGGTCATGATAAAGCTTAACTGGAGCCCTGGACCGTGTGGCTCAGTTGGTCGGTCTTGTCCCGTGCTCCAAAAGGTTACTGGTTTGATTTCCAGACTTGATCCCTGGTAGGGTGAAATTTAGCAAACAAAAAAAAATGCTTTGTTTTGACCCATAGTTCAGAGAAGGATTCAGGGAAAAATATATCTAAACATTTTGCTCATTTCTTTTGTATTAAAAGTGATCATTGGATTACTACCAAAACCAAAATTTTTTATTTCCAACCTTCATAAAGAAATCTAGGCTAGACCTGGCTAGTGTTGCTCAATGGTTAGAGCGTCAGCCTGCTCACCCAAGGGCCACGGGTTCAATTCCCAGTCAATAGCACATACCTGGGTTGCAGGTTCGATACCCGCAACAGGAGGCAACCAATCGATGTGTTTCTCTCACACTGATGTTTCTCTCTCTCTCGCTCTAAAAAGGAATGTAAAAGTATCCTCAGGTGAGGATTAACAACAACAACAAAAAACCTAGGATAAATAAGAGTATCAGTGAGCCTTTTCTATCAATGGGAATAAAGTATGAGCACAACAACACAGATGTGTCTGATGAAAGCAAACTTCTGATTTAAAACCCAAAGGCCTGAAACACAGAGACAACCATCGCCAAGGACACGAGCATGAAAGGTCAAATGCCAGCTGGGGTTGGTAATGGAGGGATGATCCCAACCACTGGTTCCTTCCCAGTGCGCGACCCTGTAACACAGTTCCTCGTGCTGTGGTGACCCCCAACCATAAAACTATTTTCGTTGCTACTTCATAGCTGTAATTTTGCTACTGTTATGTCTTAGGCGACCCCTGTGAAAGGGTTGTTCGGCCCTCAAAGGGGTTGCGACCCACAGGTTGAGAACCGCTATGATAAAGGAAAGCCTGAACAACACTCAAAAGCGTGTACAACCCTATTACTTCTTCAAAAAGAATGGCTAACATTCTCAGAAGGTATGTGGACCTCAACGCCTTTTCCACCCTTTGTACTCCTGGTGATTAAAGAGTGTAAATGTTATTTTTGTCACGTTTTCTAAAAATGTACAATTTTTTGTGCACCTGAAACCTGAGTAATTTTGTTAACCAGTGTCAACCCAATAAATTTAATTAAAAAATAAAAATTGCCCTGGCCGGTTTAGCTCAGCGGTTAGAGCGTCGGCCCACAGACCAGAGAGTCCCGGGTTCGGTTCCCGCTAAGGGCATGTACCTCAGTTGCAGTTTGTCCCCGGCCCCGGTTGGGGTTGTGTGGGTGGCAACCACTGATGTGTCCCTCTCACATCGATGTTTCTCTCACTCTCTTCCTCCCTCTCTCCCTCCCGCTCTGTCTGAAGATAAATGCAAAAATGTCCTCGGGTGAGGATAAAAAAATAAATTAAAATACATATATAAATAAAAATTAAAATGTACAATTTTATTTCCTTTCATTTGGTTTTATTTCCTTTCATACTATGAATGTCTACTTCCGTTCTGGTTAGATCTTTCTGTTACTTTCTTTTCTTTCTAGAGAGAGTTGCAGCATGGCTTTGTATAATGTATACTGGCAACTTGCTACAATGTGTACTGGTAATTTGCCTGGAACTACTACCACCCGTCCTTCTGGGAACACACACATCTAATTAGAGCACCATAATCAATCCAGGCAATCTGCCCTCACACTACCCGGGGTAAGAGCATGAACTCTGGTGTCAGACAAACCTAGCTCAAATCTTGGCTCTGACATTTCCTAAAGGCGTGACCTTGAGAAGTTACTGTTACTGAACCTCATCGAGAGCCAACTAAAAAAAAAGTCATGATGATAATAAAGATAATAGTAATACTTACCTCACATGTCCTTATGAAGAGTGAAAGAGAAGAACCACATGTGCATCACAGTCCCTAGCACAAAATAAATCCTGCCTAATTTATAAATAACATGGGTTAGAGTATCACTTCTACTATTCACTCACAACCTTAAACTTCCTACGTCATAAATGAAACTAACAATACCAACTGCAAAAGATCTGTATAAAGACCGATTGAGAAAATGTCAGTGAAAAGACTGCTTAACAGTACAACTATGTACAAATGAACAGTAATATTAGTCTGTCTGTCTTAATAAGCTGAGTGTTTTCTGAATGTCATAACCAAAGACAACATACAATGTTTGACCTGACTTTGCATAAAGTTATAGAAGCTGCTGGTGATGATTCCAGTTTGGTTAGATGTTTCTGCATTTCAATACAACACAAGAAGAGACACGTGCAAGGGGAAAACACAAGTCTCCAAAGCAAATGATCCTTTGACGATACAACACAAAGCACCCACCAGCTGGGAAGTAGGCAGGCATCATCTTTGCATCCAATGGTTCTCATTGTTTCAGTCCACACAGTGTGCTTCTATAAAACCTTCTTTAGCAACACCCTTCCTTACGCAGTCAAAGTCTCTGGGAAGAAGGCCAAAAATCTGAATTTTTAACAAGACCTTCAAATGGTTCCAATGTCCCCTCAAGTCTGAGAACTGCTGCTTCAAAGTTTTGCTGTGAAAAGTCCTAAAATAAATACAGCCAGCACTTGTCACTCTGGAATATTATCTACCAAAAAAAAAAAACCAAAAAACAAAAGGAAGAAGTGGATCTTACCACAAAATTTTAATCTAAGTACAAATTTTGAAATGGGCATAGTAGAAAAAGTTCCCCAAAAAATCAAGTTTTAACTTTTCCTTTAAATACGTCTTTTTAATGACATCGCATAGAACAATAAAAGAATTGTTTTACAACTGGTCATCACCAAGCAGGCAGGTTTCGTTACTGCTCCAGACACTGACTCCACTTCCCTTAACACCAGCGCACTTGCCAGCCACACAGAAGCAGGAATTGAAGATCAGCACACCTCCAAGTTCCAATGTCGCATCAAGCTCCAGCCTTCACAGAACCTGTCTGAAATACTGCCACCCACTTTTGAGGTCAGAGACATCTAATGAGAGACTGTAATCAACACAGGCAATCTGCCCTCCTGGTATCCAGGTGAGCCTGCAGGAGGTATCCCCACATCGAGCACTGCCAACAGCACCCAGCCACACTCACATCCTCTCTTTCAACCTGAAAGGTTACCAGCAGCTACGATGGGCTCACAAAGACTGTTGTGCCAAGAAAGTCTCACTTCCTTTCCTGGTTAAATGACTGCATCATTTATCTTTGGTAAAATATCTAACCCTGTACCATAACTTAGTGGTACTCTATGACTCCCTGAGGAGTGCTGGAGGCCATGGCCCATCATGAGGCACACAGAGAATGACGTCTGTTTGTCACACTGAAGTATATGACACCCGGGTCCACTGTGGCCCTCGCCAGCTTTCCAAGATCTGCGAAGCCCAATTTCTCAGCACATCTGTAGTCCACTGCTGCAGGCCACAGCCGGAAGCGCACTCTAAGGACTATTATTACCATGACTACAGGACCCAGCGATGGTCTGACCAGACTCCCTGCTGAGGGCACCAGTCTGACAGCTATTAGTGAAAGAAGTAGGTTGGCAGGTAGATACCCAAAGTAATTAAAGTAGGAAGCCCCAGAAAACCAGACATGACTAGGGGACAACGCAAAACTGGAAACAAGAAACAAAACCCAAAGTGTAGGAATACAGAAATAGACGAGAAAAGAGTGGGGAGAAAAAGCGCTCGTGGGAGCCACAGCATTCAAAGACCGGGAAGCACGAGTGAGTCATCGGTCCCGGTTCAAGGCAAAGGTGCAGAAAGACCTGAGCACAAAGAGAGTTGACTGATGAACCAAGACCAGCCTGGCAAAGGAAGGCACTGTTCTCTTTGACATTGTTAGCTGACTGGGAAGAAGAGAGATAAATAGAATATAGCTTTAAAATAACATAAAACATCAAGTCACACAAAGCTGAGAGATGTTACAATTACTTCTTATTTTCAAGGGCTGTTGGGGGGGTGGGGGGGTGATGATTCATTGTATTATCAAGGGCACGACTAAGACCAAAGGGTCAAAATCAAGGGAAGTTTGACTTTGATCCAATGTAATGAAAAACATTTTAGTAATTAAAACTATCCACAAATGGAATGGGCCACAGTGCAAACAACAAGTCCCTGGCCCTAGGAGTATGAATTATGTTCAGTCAGAAAAAATGATAGCAAAGATTTTTACTTTGGTGAGAGACAGAATAGCTGACCCTTCGATTCCCTTTGTGCTCAAATTCTATGAAAAATACTTCGAGCAGAAACCAAGTTTTTCTACCATTAAAGGAGTAGTAATGAATCTGGCAAAGAGTATAACATCTGAAATGACCCGTCTAAATTACAAGGAGAAGCCCTTTATTGCCATTCTGGGAAATATAACTGATAGAGGCTTATTTTTACCTATGACATCATACTACTCCCGGCATTACTCCTATTACTCTTATCACCATGGGTTAAGTTTCCAACAGAAGTTTATAGACTTTACAAGTCAAGACCAAAAAAAAAAAAAAAATCTATTTCTGAAAGCTGACTACTGAGAAAATTCTCTAAGATGATCGTTCGCTCTCCTCATTTAGCATAAAGCAGCAAAAGGAGAAGGGATCTGCAGTACCAGGACTATAAAAAGCTCACTTGGGTCTGAAAGGATGACACCGTGGACCAGCTGGGATCAGCTTACACTGAACTCCGCAGCGAAGTGCCCTAGGACCTGGAATGCATGCAAAACCAGCGGAAATTTTGTAGAAAGAAAAGGTAATCCAAGTTTCATACCCAATCTGATTTCCGCAAATAGCAATAAATTCTTAATGGATACAATTTGGGGATCTACAGCCATGACTCTTTAGGAAAGAAAGGGTAGATCATATAGCAATATTGTTGACTCGAAAGGCAGTCCCCCAACTGCCTCCCATTTCCTTCCTTGGAAATTAGGGTGATGAGGCTGTGTACTTGCACATATCAGACAGGCGTGGCCTTCACCCCTGATCCGGTCAAGATTCTGCTGGCTTCCCACACAAAAAGGCCAAGACATTCAAAGCAACTGAGGCAGAGCAGTTCAGCCCTATGTGGCTCTGATGACAGGAGAGGCCCCCTCTGTGAGTCAGATGTCAACACTGCACACATTTCAGCACTGCAGACACTCTGTACCTAACTCGTCCTCTTGTTCCAGGAGACAGCACCATAAAGGAGCACACAGAGATCAAAGATGGAAATGGTTTCGAAGACAATGAAAGAGAAATGAGGATCAGGGCAGGAGGGAGAGAGGAATGAAGAGTATGACGATGTTAAAGAAATAGAAAACACATCAGCAGAGCTGGGGTCGTCGTGGCTGCACTGAGGCAACAGTTTTAGGTCATCACAAAAAGACATGGAAAGACATACTTTTTCCAAAATGCATGACAGGACACTTGATAGGTATTTTCATAACAAAATTTTTCTCATCAGATTCACAAACCTCAGCTTTCAATGTAATGGTCCCTGTTTCTTTGCACACTTGAAAAATCCCATCACAGACTTGGGTGTTCCACACATTAATGCCAACTGACATGGTTCCAGTTAAAGTCAGCGTCAGGGTTACCCTTGCCCCTGGGGCAGCTCCCTGCCTGCTTGCCGTACACTATGATGCAGGTTACGTCCTGGCTTTGCACGGAGCCCGCTGGGAACTGGAGCAAGCCATGCTGCTTTTCCTTTCCGAAGAACTCAGATCATGTTTCCATCCCGTTTCCGTTCAAACCCCAAACCTAACTTTACAAGGTTTTTTAACAGAGTTCATTAAAAAGTCTCTCCTTTTCATAATTTGTACCAGTGAGCAAGAACTGGGGTCATGTAAATAAGAAATATAAGAATGAAATAGCCCTGGTCAGTTTGGCTCAGCAGTTAGAGCGTCCGCCCGCGGACCAGAGAGTCCTGGGTTCGGTTCCCGCTAAGGGCACGTACCTCGGTTGCGGTTTGTCCCCGGCCCCGATTGGGGTCGTGTGGGTGGCAACCACTCAATGTGTCTCTCTCACATCAATGTTTCTCTCTCTCTTCCCCCCTCTCTCCCTCCCACTCTATCTGAAGATAAATGCAAAAGTGTCCTCGGGTGAGGATAAAAAAAAAAAAATTTTTTTTAAAGAATGAAATAAACATGCAGCATGCAGTTATCTCATTCAGAAAATTAGAGAGAAACAAAGAAAGAAAGAGAGAGAGAGAAAATAAGCCTGGCTGGTGTGGCTCAGTGGCTGAGCGTCGACCCATGCACCAAGATGTCACCAGTTGGATTCCCAGCTGGGGCATTCAATCCTCAGTAGGGGAAATGCAGGAGGCAGCCGATCGATGTTTTTCTCTCTCTCCGTCTCCTTTTCTCTCTCTCCAAAAATCAATAAAAACATATTTTTTGAAAAATAAAAAAAGAGAGAAAGTAAGTTAAATGCCCCTGGCCATCAGTCACTGATGCTGTGTATTGGTCAAGACAAAGGGTTTATATTTCATTGGCATTACTAGATATTGCTACCAGATTGCCAATTCCAAGAGGACACACAATATTTAACACGGTATTATAATCCCTCAAATATTTTTTAAAGAGAATCTGTCAATCAATTAACCCACTGTAGCATTATATACATATAAATAAAATACATATTTTATATCAAAGTATTCCCAGAACACATTTTATTTAACAAGTTCATTATTAGACATCAATTATTATTTCTCATATTGAGGCTTTAAATGCTAATCAAGAAAAAATGAAGATCATGTCACAGTCCATTTTATTTAAAACTAAAACTCATAGAACCATGAAATATAAATGTAGAAAAGACTTTGGAGATCACCTAGGGTTTCAGCCCCTTGTTTCACAAAGGAGAAAACCGGAGCTCAGCTAAAACCACGTGTAGAAAGTCACGAAGTCACTTACTGCAGACCTGGCCCTAGATTCCAGGCCTCCAGATTCCTACCCTAGTGTTCTTTCTCCTACAGGATGTTGCCCCCCAACACCAAAGTCTAGGGCACTCCTCCTTCAGTATTGCATTAAATACAAAGCTGGACTCAGACCCCACTTTGCAGCCCTTAAGTAGAGCCCGGACCTGCAACTCCAGGTCCACTGCAGGGTCGTCAGTGACAAACACTAGCTCTAGAGCCTGCTCTGTGTTTAGATCTACTGTCCAACTCTAACCAAGCACAATGCATTCAGGTGGTGGTCGGGAAATAAAGTCAGGGATGGGGATGGACTCCTCTAGATTCCTTTCTGTCTGAAATCTGCAGTCACTTATTTAAATACTCAACAGCCAAAAAAAAAACTATCAAATTTAGGTTACTTTTTTCCTTTTTATTTCTTTGCAGTGACCACTTCTCTGTGGGAGACGCTGTCTAAATATAAAGTGTGGGCAACATAATAACTTTACATGGACTTATCATGTGCACTTTCCTATAGATATAATCTCTTTATTTAGAGGAAAAATACATTTTAAAAATAAACCTTGACATAAATCTTATACCTTGTACAAAAATTAACTCAAAATAGATCTGATATTTAAAGGTATAATTTTAGATGATAACAATGGGGAAAACCTTCAGGACTATGACTTAGTGAAGCATTTTTAGATATGACATAGTATGATCCACAAAAGAAAAAAATAGTTACTAGACTTTATCACAACTTCAAACTTTTGCTCTGTGATAAACCCTGTTAAGAGAATGAAAGGACAAGCTAAAGGCTGGGAGAAAATATTTGCAAATCACACATCTGACAAAGGACTCATATCTAGAATATATACAGAACTCTCAAAACTCATCAGTAAAAAAAAGTAAACAATCCCAGTAGAAAATGGGCAAAACATACAAATAGACATATCACCAAAGAGGATATACACCTGGTAAATAAGAACATGAAAAGATATTCAACACCATTAGCCATTAGAAAAATGCAAGTTAGGACCAGAACAAGATTATTACTACAGATAAAATAAAAAACAGTGAAACTACCAAATGCTGGCGAGAATACAAAGAAACCGATTGCTCATACACCGCTGGTAGGAAGGTAAAATGGTAAAACCACTCCGAAACATAGTTTGGCAGTTTCTTTATAAACTAAACATGTATTTACCATGAAGCTGAGCAACCGCACTCCTGGGCATGTATCTCAGAGATACGAAATAGTGGCCATTCAAAGGCCTGTACAGAATTGCTCATAGCAGCTTTATTTGTAATAACCTCAAACTAGAAATAACCAAGATGTCTCTTAGTAGGTCCACAGTTAAACATATTGAGGTACACCCATACCATAGATTTCTACTCAATAAAAAAATGGAACTATTTGCAACAACTTGGATGACTCTCAAGGGCATTATGCTGATTGATAAAAAGCCAATCTAAAAAGTTTACATACTCTATGAATCATTTATACAAGATTCATGAAAAGACAAAATTAGAGAGATGGAAAACAGATTAGTAGGCACCGAGGGCTAGGGATGGTGCAAAAGAAGACAGTGTGACTGTAGAGAAAAAGCCCTCGGATGGTATTTGTGAAAATGGAACCATGCTGTAGGTTGACTGTGGCGGTGGTTACACGAATGTATACCGCGGTGATAAGATGACATGGAACACACTGCACCAGTGTCAATTTCCTGGTTTTGATATTACAGTAGTATAATTATACAGGGTGTGGCAAAAGTAGGTTTACAGCTGTATGAGATAAGAGTTTATTCTTGTATTATTATTTATTAATTATTGTATTTTTTTTTCATACAAACAACTATAAACCTACTTGGGCTCCACCCTGTATACGATGTAACCACTGGGGGAATTGGGGTGAAGGCACATGGGACTTCTCTGTACTATCTCTTGCAACTTCCTGTAAATCTATCATTTTTTTCAAAATAAAATATTTTTTTACCTATAATATTCTATTTTGCACCGCCAAGGATTACTCCAGACTGGGTGCCACAGTCTCAGCCTTTGGGAACACCTCCCTCCTGGAATTACAGCTCACTCGTTCACTGGCCGCCGTGGGGGCCTCAGGTCCATCGCCTATGCTTTCACTTCACTCTTCTAGTGTCTCTCAGTCTCAGGACAGTGTGGCCGCCACATCCTCACGCACTGGACCCTCAGCCTCACTGAGGAGCATGGATTCGGAAGGAAGGAAACCTTCCCACTATTCCGAAGCTCTAATGCTGGTGGAAGGTGGTTACTGCTGTGACAAATTCAAGTTTCGTAAGACTTAGGAAGCCACAGCCCAGTAAAGGAAGGAATTGCGGCGTGGTAGAGAAAATACTTGCTTGAGTGTCAGAGGCCTAGGGTAACTCCTCCAGCCACCCTGGCAAAGCACTTTCCTCAGTCGTCTCCAGCAGTAAATGCGAAGGTTTGACTAAGGAATCTGTGACGTTGTCAGCCCACTCTATGTCACTGCTGCTCTCAAAGCACTATCGGAAAAGGCAAAGACCAGTTCTAGAATGTACTCTCCATGTAATCATCACTCCCCGTCACCATTATTTTCAGGAAAATGATGACAGCCACTTTGAACAAGTCCCAGATGAAAGGCGGACTCTTCAGGAAGCACTGTCTTGTACAAAGAAAGTGACAAGCCTTTCCAAGGCTTTGTGCCAACGAGATCTCCAGTTTAAATGACCCTTTGCTCAAGACAAAACTGTCATTTGGGAGAAGAAAACTGTGTTCTGTTATCTGGGCTTATATTCCCTATTCATTTGATTCATTCATACACTCGCTCTGGTGGCAGCTCGGGGCGACTCAGAAAAGGGTTATGCTGCCACAGGCAACAATTAAAGTCAAGACACTTCCTGTGGCCGCATCCTCTGGGGCCACTCCTGCTGCTGCAGTGAAAAGAACTGGAAAGAATTTTTTTTCAGTCAAGGAAGGAAGCAAAAGATCCTAAGCCTGTGAATGAGCTGCGGACATTTCTCCAAAGAAATCAATGGAAGACTGTAAAGGGTCATTTGGCCCTAAGGAACATTTTGGAATAGAAAACAAAATCTCTAGCAACCTACTTTGGAGATTTTATTTTCAGTTATTTCCTCTCTGTTTTATTTGGGACTTTTTTTTTTTTTTTAAAGCCCTTTATGGCAACTTTTTTTTTTTTAACTGATGAGTTTATCTAGTTTCATATAACCTAATTTACAGTAGAATATGAAATGAAAGCTAGAAGAAAATTTGGAGGTTATCTACACCAATCCCCAATTCTACGTCCCAGTAAACTGAAGCCCGAAAGCATTCAAGTATTGTGCCCAGTGCCTCAGAGCTGGTAAAAGGCACGCAGCTGGGCTAGAACTCACCTGCTGCGTGCCAGCTGGGTGCTCTCTCGGCTCCACTGCGGGACCACCATCATTCCCTTCAGGGCAGAGACTAAATTCTACAGTTTGATCATTAGAGCCTCAAACTCTTCCAAGGATACCAACTACATGTGCAAACTTAAATTCTGATACCTAACATACTCAGGAATATTCTATTTGGTGACTCCCAATCCTTGTCAAGCTGTTTGCTCTGACTCTCCATGTATAATTCTATCTGGGTGGCCTCAGGTCAGCGTTGACCATTGTTAATGGGCAACCTGATGTGGCACGTATTTATTGAAAGCTTATGCCAGTCACCAGACTACACACGTTACATTGATTATCTCACATAATCATCGCAACAACTGTATGAGTTGGGTAGTAGTATCCCCATTTCTTCAGATGAAGAAACAGAGACTCAGAGACATAGGTAAAGCGGCGTGAGGCCACATACCCGAATCCAGGTCAATCTGGCTTCAGCCTTATCCAATCTGCTACCCAGAGCCACAGACAGCTCAATCCCTCAGCCATTCTTTCAGAACTTTGTACTTACTTGTTCTTTATCAATATATACATTGAGAATTCACAATCCAATATTCAGCTTATGGAGGAAGTGGACTTTATAGGCAAAAGCATGCTACTGTAAACAACTGAAGCGACATTACCTAGCGAGGGAACCTGTCAAGAACAATGTCATAAGAACAAGTTTTTCTGGACTTCTAATCAGCTTTGATTCTATGAACTGAAACCAATCGTGAACCAAACTACATGAGCTCAGCAGAGACTCCCAGTCATTTGGTACCTGCCCCACTGCAAGAATTAAGCTGGACAGGCATGGTCTCTTCCTAAGGAGCCAAGCACTCTTAAACTGTTTTCTGCATCCCTGCCCCCATTATTGTTAATTTCTGTTTTTAACTATTTAAAAGCACTTGCATATGAACTGGTTGCACTGTAACCTGTAATAAAGAAGAGGGGCTATATATGTATATATTTGAGCCACCATATATAAAGAGCAGACTAGTTCAGTAAGCAAACCATTTATCAGCTGTGTGCCTTGGGTGAGTTACTCACCTCTCTACATTTCTTCATCTATAAAATGGAGTTAATAATTATACCTCCTCCCTCATAGGCTTGCTATGAGGATTAAATGAGCTACTACTTGTCAAGCACTCAGAAGAATACTTAGTGAACATTACCCATTCTGACTGTAATGATAGCAGAGGTGGTGACTAGCACTCTATCAGAATAATCACCAAATGGAAGTGACTTCACTTACATAATTGACAATGGTATTGCAGGCCTGTCAAAAAGAATAGTTCTGGCTTGGCTGGGTGGCTCAGTTGGTTGGAACATCATCCCATACACCAAAAGGTTGCACATTCGTAGGTTGCAGGTTCGATCCCCAGTCAGGGTAAGTATGGGAGGCAACCAATCGATGTTTCTCTCTCACCTCTCTCTCTCTAAAAATCAATAAAAACATATCCTTGGGGGAGGATTTAAATAAAAAGAACAGTTCTGTATTAACTATTATATACTAAAATCATTACACATGTCTGTATTCTCCAAAATTTTACTTGTCTATATCTATTCTTGACACCCCTATATCTAGTAGTTAATTAACCCTGGGCGCTTCCTCAGAGACCCTATAAAACATAAAATAAAATCCACTGAAACATTTTTAAGGTTTCCTATGGCTATGAAAGTTATCAGGAATACCTTCTTTGGAAATTCTGCATGTCAATGTCGTATCATTCATGATATATGACGTGAAACTCTGTACACTAAAGCTTGAACATATGCTGAAACTGACCCAATGTCAGTCAAAGAAATTCAGACTTGCCTGTAGGTATCCCTGCAGTCTGTCTCATGCTGAGATGAGATCATATTCTTTCCAGACAAGAGTCTAGATTAGAATCTTGTGGGTGTTTTTTTTTCCAAGAGATTAACCACTTCGCCACTTGCTTAACCAGAGTCGCACTAACACAACAGTGAAGCTCACGCTCATCGGAGCCAGAGAGATCTGTGTTTGCATCTTGCCACTGAGCCGCTGGATGACCCTTTGTGAGTCATCTAACCTCAGTGAGCCTCTCTTTCCTCATCTGTAAAATGGGAACAAAAATGGTCCCTTCCTCATGGGGCCGCTGGGAGGACTAAAGCAGACAATGTATATAGAGTGAGTAGTATTCAACAACAAACAACTACAATTCCTACTTCAGGGAAACACTCTCAAACAGCAAGAGAACCAGAGAGCTCCACTACCCACGTCCTGCCAAGGCCTGGATGGAGAAGTGACATTTGCACAGGGTGGTCCTCTTATCTGGTCTCTAAAAACACATCCCTGTAAAACACAAAAGACCTAGAATACGATATATTTGCTTTTAGTTAACTCATCTCCTTAAAGCGTTATGACAACATGATCAAGTGGGGAGAGCATGGGCTCCAGAATAAGACAAGGTCTAGGTCTCATTTACAGGTTTACTCCTTACTACAGATCCTGAAGAAATTATATGAAGTCTTTGAGGCTGAGTTTCCTTATCATCAAGTGAGTATAACGATAACTTTAAAAGGTAGACGGAATGCCCTGGCTGGTTTGGCTCAACAGTTAGAGCGTCGGCCCAAGGACCAAAGAGTCACAGGTTCAATTCTGGTCAAGGGCACGTATCTCGGTTGCATTTCGGTCCCCAGCCCTGGTTGGGGTCATACAGGAGGCAACCAATCAATGTGTCTCTCTCATGTGTCTCTCTCGAATCAATGTTTCTCTCCTTCTCTCTCTCTCTCTCTCTCTCCCCCCCCACTCTCTCTCTCTCTCCCTCTCTCACTCCCTCCCACACTATCTGAACATAAATGGAAAAATATCCTCAGGTGAGGATTTCCAAAAAAAAAAGGAAGATGTAAAAATTAAATGTTTATGGGGGTTAAATAAAATAAGGCACACAAAGTCCCTAGTATAGTGCCTGACACATAATAGCACCCAACAAACGTTAGCCCCCTTGCAATGCATTTTTATGTTACAGCAATGCCCACTTATCCACAGTTTTGCTTTCCGAAGTTTCAGTTACCCACAGTCAACCACAATCCAAAAATGGAAAATTCCAGAAATAAACAATCCGTAAGTTTTATACTGTGCACCATTCTGAGCAGTGAGATGGAATCTCGCGCTGTCCTGCTCTGTCCTGCCCGGGACGTGTATCACCCCTTTGTCCAGTGTGCCCACACTGTATGTGCTCCCTGCCCGTCAGTCACTTAGCAGTGTTCTCCGCCATCAGACTGACTGCTGCCTTATGGCAGTGCTTGTGCTCAAGTGACCTTCACAGGAGCCTAATGCTACTGTGCAGTGCCTACGTTATTCACCTCCCTTCATCGCTTCACGTGGGCACTGTATCGTCTGACATCATAAGAAGGATGAGTACGATACAACAAGGTATTCTGAGAGACCACATTCACACAAGTTTTATTACAGTATATTGTTATACTTGTTCTATCATACTCTTACTTGTTGTTAATCTCTTACTGTGCCCAATTTATAAATTAAAATTTAGTATAAGTATGCATGTATAGGAAAAACGTAGTATGTAGAGAATTTGGTACACTCCACAGTTTCAGGAATCCACCCAGGGTCTTGGAACACATTCCCCGCAAATGAGAGAGGACCACTGTATTGTATAGCTATATAATCTGATTGAGAGAATTATCTTCAATTATTTTCATTGCCCATTATCTAAAGCCTCAAGCGAAAACATTTCTTTTAGAATATAATCTTAGTAAAATCTTTACTTCCCTTTAGCATGCTTTTCCTTTCCTGATAAGAAACACATAACTGATTGTGTCTTTCTTTTTACCTTGGCTGCCAGGAAGCTCAGAGACAAATTACATTCACCTCTGGCAACAATATTGGCCCTACTGGTTCTGAATATTATATGTTCTCCCTGGCTTTGACGTCTATTTTCACTCATATTTAATTATTACAAAACACCTAAATCTTTTGTAGACTTTGAGAAGCTATTAACTAACCAACTAATGAATTCAGTCAAGGGGGAAACACTGATTTTGAACATCAGTATGAAAAGAAGCACCAGACTTGGGATGCTCAAGTCCTAACCATTTCTCACACTTATCCCCTTTCCTTGGGCTATTCATCTGACCTTTCAGATCCATAGTTTCTCATGTCATGCAGGAATAAAAATCTCTGAACACCCATCAGAATCATTTGTGTATGCGAGTATGCTTAGTAACCTGTCAAGCGCTGTGTAAAGTGCAGTATTATTATTTCAGAGTCAGAGGAGAGGTGGATGCTCCCGCAAGCGAGAGTGTGCAGGAACGCAAAGACTACGGTGCAGCACTGGGGACCCCTGCAGGCAAGCATGCAAGACGTCCCGTGATGGGGACCCACAGCAGCCACTATCTAGAGCCCCTAGAAAGTTCTAGCAGGACTCCCTGAAAAAAAAAAAAAAAAAGAAGAGGTATGATGGAAATGAATGTAAACACTTCAGGGGACAATCCCAATTCAGTAACATCTCAAGCCAATTTTTTGCTTGGCCATCGAAACTGATTTGCTTAGAGAACAGTGCAAATGAGACCACGGTTGGCTCCCCAGGAACCTGTCAGCTGTACCCCTCACTCTCACCAGACCCATCACAGGAACAGGTTGTGGGTCTGGGGGTTTATAATGTGGGAATGCAACATCTCTCCTCAATCCCCTACCAAAGACAGTGGGGACGTCACATAAACTGGTACCTCCGAAAGTACTCATATACTATTAATGGAATTCAGAGAGGGGGAATTTTAAAAATGCTAAATTTAGGTTAGAACCAAACAGCTCTTAATAATAGGGAGGGTAGGTGTTTCTCCATTTTTAGAATAATTTGCCGACCTTATTCTAGGAATTCAAACGTTCTCACAGCATCTCTAAGTCTTCTATTCCAAAAAGCTATCCCCTCACTAATAACTTAGCACAGCAGTCGCCTGTTCATGGAAGAGAGAAAGATGGAAACTGCTGCAGGATGGTATGTTGAAAACATGATAAGGTAGGAGGTAGAGTTGAAAGTCACAGGTTCAAGTCCCAACTCCACTCCTTGCTAATGTGTGAATGCGATCAAGTCACTTAACCATCATTATTAATACACACCGATACAGTACTTGCCAGTGCCAATGGAAGGCCTCATAACTCATTTAAGCCTCACAGCAATCTAATTGAGGTAGCTGTCTTTCACACCTTACTTTATAGATTATAAGAAGTAAGACAAAACAGTCATGTGACACCCACGATCAAAATGCTGGTCAGCGCCCTGGACAGTGTGGCTCACTGGTTAGAGTGTCAGCCCATGCACTGAAGGGTTGTAGGTTCAATTCCCGGTCAAGGGCATTTACCTGAGTTGTAGGTTCAATCTCTGGCCCCAGTCAGGGTGTGCTCAGGAGGCAACCAATCAATGTGTCTCTCTCACATCAATGTCCTCTCTCTCTCTCTCTCTCTCTCTCTCTCTCCCCCTTCGCTAAAAATCAATGGGAAAAAAAGCTGGTCAGTAAGACATACTAGGATCTGAACTCAAACGATGATTTCAAGCCCGCGGTCTTAACCACTTGTAATTGTAATACTGGTAAACCATGCTTCTCGTCACCTATAAAATAAGGGAATGGTAAAATGGACATCAGATTTCTCACAAGGTTCTGAAGATCAAAGATGATCATGGAGGAAGCAGCCCTTATTAAGCATAAAGTCAAATCACAAATGTGACATATTCCTACTCAAGTCAGCATGCATTTCCTAACACCAACTACTTGCTAGGCAAGGACCAGCGACCTAATATGCCAAAAAGAAGTTACTTCTTGTACATATTCCGAACTCAGAAAGTAAACAACACTGAAAATTTTTTAAAGACATCTGTGGAAACCAGCAACTGCTGTAATAAGAGCAATGACGGCCAAGCTGATGAGCAACCGGAAAAGTCCGTTCAGACTCTGCCCACGCCCTTCAGAAAGATACAACTGTCACCTAAACTGCTGGAATTTCAAACAGAGTAAAAGCCATTATACTGCTATGCTCCTCCATTTCCAAGGCAACCCACTTCCAAAGGAGTTTTCTATAGGATTCAATTGACTTTAGACCAACCAAGTGGAAAACAGCTATTCATAGCTGTAATTTTTAATTTTGAACACACCAAGCTGCGGAGAAATGAATCACGGACTCCTCCAGGATTTGGCTGCACCCACCAAATGCTCCTCATTTACAATCCAACCACTCCAGCAATGCAGCTTCATGATACTGTAAACAGAGCCAGACCAGGACCAAGACCTTGTCCTACGCCTGAGTCTGCCGATGCAGGATGTGTGACTTCAGGAAGTTGTTAGTCCGTGGGAACCTCTGATTTGTATTTCTAAAACAGGAATAATGCTTGCTCTAATTGCATCAAGGGTACAGAACAATTGGATACTGCGTATAAAGCCAATATAAGTTATACAGCACTACACAAAAATAAAACATTTTGCAATATATAGTCAACTCAGCTCAGCTTCATCAACTCTCTGAATGCCCTTCGACCTGAGCACAGAGGGCCCAGGGAAAACTTTCAATGCCATTCAAAACAACCTGGATGGAAAAATGCAACTTGGAGCAAAGGAGGCAAAAGCAACGTGTGAAAACATAAAAAGAGCTATAAAAATACATATTTCACTGCAATCAATGAGGCCCTCCTGGGGCCTTTTCTGATTTCTTTTTAAAGAAAAACACACATTTTCTGATCACAGACTTCAAAAAGGACAGTGGAAAAAAATACCCTGAACTACGTAGTACAAAAAGGTTTCAAAATTCCTCTGGCCCAATAAAATCTCCCTTTGCATCAGAGGATTTCTCTTCTTGCCCTATCTATGACAGAGTAAGATAACAAACCAAAACCACAGGCTCGTCATGGTAAGATACCATTCCACACTCCGGCGATGCACGTCAATCCTTCAGGAAGGAAACCTTTGAGTAAGCAGAAGCAGGGCTGAGCTTTTGTATCTGTGCTCTTGACCCAGTCCCTTGATCTTCCTCCTCTTCCTCACATCATGTGAATCACAGATAGAAAAGGCATGTGCATGATTTAGTCAATGCTCCAAAAGCATTCACCCAGAATGGTGTGCCCCTCCGCCCTTTCATACTCTAAATTGTAGAATTGGTATTCTCAGGAGACGAGCTTGACTGCCAGTGGAGTATTACATCAAAATAGACAGTCATGGAGCCACTAGAGAAGTTAGGAATGCGTCCCTCCTGCCAAGACCAGAAGCTTTTGCTGAGACTCATTAGTGGCTCAAAAACAAACCCTTTGTTTGACACACTGCTATAATAAAAAGAATATTGCAGAAAAGAAGGTAATGACATGTAAGTAAAAGTTGGAGGTGATTCCGTAGATGAAACAGCATTGGGGGGGGGGGGGTGGATATGAAGTTGGAAAGTAAAAAGTCCTATTTAAGCTCAGATTTTTTTTTAAAAAATTGATGCTCTAACTTACTGTGTGCATTTAGCATCCTATATACCTAATTATTAACCTGAAATTGGTACCTGTCATTTTCTCAAATATTAGTCAAGGAAAATAGAATTATTTTTTAGATGGAATTCCTGTCAAGGAGACCTCCCCACACTCAGGCAGCGTGGATGGCGTGTCCTAAACCAGAGTGCTGATGCTCAGCCTGCTTCTTCCTGGCAAAGAGCTTCCTTGTTTCTTGCTCTTCTTTTCACCTGCAATGTTCTTCTCAACCTTCACCAAATTTTTTTTCTTTCTCATCCTTCAGAAATGAGACTATGACTTTCTCAGAGAAGTCATTCCCTAACCTCCTTAATTTGGCCAACTCTCACTCTTACCGAGTTTCTAGCTCCATGGGCCGCACTCCATCATAGTGCCACAGGTACAATTTAACACTTGTTTTTATAGGGACTTGATCAGTAAGTGCTCTCCAAACAGACTACAAACTCCTTCAGGGCAGAAGTCTTCGATTTTGCTCAGCATCTAGCACCTACTTGGTACACCGCAGATCTTCAGTAAATATTCTGGATGAAGGGATAAATGGATGAATGAGGCATTTCATCCTTCCTGATACTGATGTGATCCTACGGTTTACTGAGAGATTCTCCCTAGAGTTCTCAGTACTGAATAACTTTTCGATGGCTTCATTTATTCAGAAGGAACAGATTAGAGGGCTAAGGACTTCCTGGAGCAGGAACGCTGAGTGACATTTTATAATAAACTCACTTGAAACCTAAGTATTTTCAAAACATGCAACTAAGACAGCTGACCAAATTTCTAAACTTTAAAATTAAAAATCAATTAAAGAACAAGCAAATGATCAATTGATTAATAAATGAATCAATCAACAGATGGCAGGTTTTAACATAAGATAAACAGGTTATTGATATTTATCCAGAAGGGAAAACTATCGGTCCATAGCAAAATCTAGCCACACTACCCACTTCATCTAGTCAGTTTTAGCTACTTTAGCTATACTTTGTTTTTTGTACCTTCTCAAATAGTAAATGTAATTACTTTAAAAATCACCAATAAAAGATGCACAATATGACTTCTGATTCTAAGCTAAGATTTCTGGATTAAACATGTAGGATTTCAAGGGAGAAGAGGAAAGGCTTCTTCGTCCATTTTGCATGTTCTTTATCTGCAGTGCAATATAAATAATCAATTTTGACAATACGAATTGAATTTGGATGCATACATCTTTCAAATTTCATTCACTCTAGCGTGAAGCTGTGAAAAAGCCTGATCCAACCTTTTTCATAATCACCCTCATGCAACAGATCAGAGGTTTTGCGTGGAGTCAGAAAGACCCCAGCATTCCAGCAATGCCACTTGCCAACCTTGTAATATCAGATGAGTCACTCATCTCTGTGAGCTTCAGTGTCCTCAACCCCAAAAAAGAGGATATTAACCTCTAAGGACTTTGATGAGGAAAAAACTAAGATTATATGTTTTAAGTACCTGCAGAGTACCTAAACCACATTCTGTGTTCAATAAATACTTTTTTTTAGCCCAGCTGGTGTGGCTCAGAGGTTGAGCGTCGACCCATGCACCAAGAGGTCCTCAGTTCGGTTCCCGGCCAGGGAACATGCCCAGGTTGTGGGCCCGATCCCCAGTGTGGGGCATGCAGGATGCGGCCAATCGATGTTCTCTCTCATTGATGTTTCTCTCTCTCTCTCCCTCTCCCTCTAAAATCAATAAAGAAAAAGAATACTTTTCTTTATTATTATTATTACTATTACCATCATCATCACAAACATTTTGTCAGAAATTCAAGTCACCTTATATACAGATTCTTTCATACTACTTCTCCTAAACCTCTTTTGTAAGGAGGGAAAGGATAGACATAAACAAACCAACCTAAAAAAGGGCTACTCAGGCTCACCAGCAGTAATGACAAAGGTAAGAGCTGCCAGGTCTTACTTCCTGGAAGCAAAGACACATGACCGTTTTTAACTCTTTGTGGAGCAACTAATGGAAACTACAAGATTCACTCACCATACCCATTACAATGCATGTCAGCACCTGCCCTGGCTGGTTTGGCTCAGCAGTTAGCGCGTCGGCCTGCGGTCCAGAGAGACCCGGGTTCGGTTCCCGCTAAGGGCATGTACTTCGGTTGCAGTTTGTCCCCGGCCCTGGTTGGTCGTGCAGGTGGCAGCCACTCGATGTGTCCCTTTCACGTCGATGTTTCTCTCTCTCTCTCTCTCCCTCTCTCTCCTTCCCACTCTATCTGGACAAAAAATGAAAAAATGTCCTCAGGTGAGGATAAAAAAAAAAAAAAAACAATGCATGTCAGCACCTATCCCTTTCCATCAGGAAACAATACATTTCTCCCAAGTAGCAGCCAGTACACTTCAGCTTGTGCCTCATTGGTCAGGACTAAGTCACATGGCCACACCTAGCCACAGGGATCCTAGGAAATCAAAGCTGTTTAGATCAAATGCTGTTTAGATCACATTGCTAAAACTAAACATGAACAAAACTGGGCTTCTTGCCTGGCCGGTGTGGCTCAGTGGACTAAGCGTTCTCCCATGGACTGAGAGGTCCCAGTTCAGTTCCCGGTCAGGACACATGCCCAGGTTTCAGGCTCAATCCCCAATAGGGGGCATGCAGGAAGTGGCCTATCGATGTCTCTCCCTTCCTCTCTCTCTAAAAAATGAATAAAAACATATTTTTTTAAAAATTGGGCTTCTGAGGATAAAGAAGGGGGACTAGATATTAGGCAGATTACTATGCAGAATATTCTTTCCTTCTAAAGGGGGAGGGATGCTCTGGTAGAAGCACCTCGGCCTGTTGACCGTTTGTGCCGGTCCATTCCCGGTGAAGGGGCAGGGACGCCGAGCCACTCCTGGCCCTCCCTCCTCGCCTCCTGACATCCCCCTGCCGCTCTGAAGCCCAGCTCAAGGCCGTCTGCTGCCCCTGCAAACTCAGGCACTTTCCTTTGTGTTCTCACACCACCCGATGCATAAATCCGCTAGCACTGTTATCGCTTTCTCTGAAATCTGTCTGCTTTGTGTCATTTTGTTCACTAAATTCTCCATTTTTTCATGAAACTTTCATTTCTGCAGGCCCAGTGCCCAGGACTATGCCTGAAAAGAAGAAGTACTCCATAAATATTTCTTGGGTAGGATCAAAACGGATTGGACTGAAATGAATTGAGTGGACTTGCACCACCCTGAAAGGTCGAGGATCTGGCTGTCCCTTCTCACCCCGTTGCGGTGGCGAACGGGGTGCCTGCCCCCGTCCCATGAAGGATGATGACAAGCTGACCAGCTTATGGTTCCTAAAACTGGCCACGTCCCAAAGAGATCATACATTAGCCTGCCTTTCTGGCCAAAAAAGGAGAGTCCAAAAACAGTTATATTAACTGATTTCCTCTCAGGGAAACCATGGAGAAAGGAGTAAAAGTCACTGTTTACCAAACAAAAGGCTGAGAAATCATTCCATTTAAGAATATGACAAATTAATGAAAGTGACAAAAATAAATAAAAACCTACCACATCCTCAAAAAGCTATGCAATTGCCTAAAAGCCAAGCTGTGGTTGTGAATATGCTGGCATTTGGCAGACTTCAGGATTTCAAGGAAGCAACCACTCTTATGAACACTAAACAGAAATGTCACCATCAGCTTTGGGTTAAACTATGACTGTCACAGTACACAGAAATGAACTAACACATGGTGTTTTTAAAATAAACTACTAACCGCATCCAGTGGTTTCAATTAAAGAATGGTTCATTGCTTAGAAAAATTCCCCTGGACACAACTGTCTTCCTAAAAGGTCCCATTGCCTCCATCTAAACTTCCACTGTCATCAGGCAGACTTCTAAGGGACCCATTCTGGATTTGGTGTGGACACTCAGGGTAGCTGCTGTAGAAAGTAAGTGCCTTCTCCTCCAGCTTTGTCCTGTGGCTGAACAAATCTGGGAGGTATTCACCTACAAGAAGTATAAATTGAATTGTAATTGTGTCAAATGACCTACTAGAACACTGGAAAATATTAAGTATTGTTTAGAATGCTAAGATTATGTATACTATGGTGTTTCGGCATCAAAAAAATAAATCCAGCCCGGCTGGTGTGGCTCAGTGGTTAAGCATCGACCCAGACACCAAGAGGTCACCAGTTCGATTCCCGGTCAGGGCACATGCGGGGGTTGTGGGTCTGATCCCCAGTGGGGGGGGCATGCAGGAGGCGGCCAATTGATGTTCTCTCTCATCGATGTTTCTATCTCTCTCTCCCTCTCCCTTCTTCTCTCTCTCTAATATCAATAAAAAAGAAAAATATATATATATATATATATATATATACCTCAGATGAAAATTATTTGGGGCTATGATTAAGCTTAAAAAAATAGTAATGGCAATCAAAATAAAATGAAGTCAATAAAAACATATCCTTGGTGAGGAATTAAAAAACTAAATAAAAAAGTTTCCTCAACAAACTTTTCACGCATACTTTCTCAACCTTTGATTAGCATTTGATCTAAATGAAGTAGCCAGTGAAATACCAGTTATCTGCCTTCAGTCCTTCTGAACCAGAGTATCCTGAGTGAGCTCGAGATCTATATTTGAGAATTGAAGGAAAGGGAAAGATCAGCTGTTTCTGGGTGTGGACATCAATAAAAAAACAATCCATAAATCTTTTTGAAATAAAAATTCTGCTTGTTTCCTTGGTGTCTGTTTATTTGCTCGGGGCATGCGCATTTTCACAAGAAGTAGCAAAGTAAAATTAGACCAAGAGTTGACTTAGGATTTTATAGTTGCTCATGCATGTGTTCTGGGTATTGGGTGAATCAGCAGTGAATCTCTAGTTCTAGAAACTGCTAGTCCCATGCCTTGGTAACAGAAATCCTCATTTTTCTGCTGAAAGCAACTTCAGTTTTGAACAGACACCGCCAGCTATATGGTCCACATGTTTATTATAAATTTTCATTCAGAAGTCACATTTTCCATTACACCTGAGTTAGCCCTTCCCAAAGCCTCATAAATGAAGCAGAATCAATTAAATAGAATTGCTTTCTCTTGTGACCTTTGTGGCCAAGTTTTGGTAACAAAGGATCATTTTAATACCAATTGCTGGACCACAAACCATCGCTACTATTAGTGGCTTCTAAGGGTACCGAGTGCATGCTGCTTTAAAAAAAAAAAAATGGAATTTTGGTTAATTGGCAAACAGCAAAAGAATAAAAAAAATTCAGGGATGTTCTTGTTTCAAAATCATGAAATCATAATTCTGAGAAGGATGTACAAAGGTCATCTAAGTTCATCCCTGCAGCAACATGGACTAATCCATAACACACACACATAAACAATTCTTAGGTTCTCTATGTAACACCCTCCACAAACAGCCTTGGTGACACACTCAGGAATGAACAAATCTCACTATCACAAGTAGCCTATTTTATATACAATCCTCACCACAGTGGAATACAAACCCTAAATAAATAGTCATCAACAGAGGCAGGCTTATTCCAACTCAACGTGCTATATGGCTCCTTAGAGAAATGCAGTCTTCAATAACATTTTGTACTCTGACATGTGCCTCATCTCAACTACTTCTGCATCAAGAGTTCAAACGCACAGGCCCCGAATCTAAATCCTCGGTGTTAAGAACCCACATAGCCCTTTAAGAATCATTTCCCTCAATGTGAAAAATGTCCGAAGGTCCCTACCAAATCTTCCATCCTTTCCGTGCATGCCAATCGCACACCTGCGTACACGCACACTCACTGCCCGAGTTTCCTGCCTTACACACCTGAATCCAAACCCCAGGATGTGTCCTGCCTTCTACTTGGGTGGCAACGCCCGTGGCGCACAGTCACGCACACCCCCTTCACGTCAGTAAAGTGCATTTCACATTTTAAATTCTACACACGGCTCTGTCCGCCCCCCCCATCTCCCACCCCAAGCCACAATCTCTTTTTAGCCCTGAGTCCCCAGCACCTGGAGCACAGTAGAACCCTTTGAGGCTTCCTTAAGTCATGAGTCACTATAAATAGCAGCAACATCAACTCTCCCATGACACACATAAACACACTATTCATAACATCTCATGGCATGATAAAACGGAATCACTATTGTAACAGAATAGTCCGAGGCAACCTTTCATAGTGTAAGAACTTCTGCTTGGAGGGCACTTCTAGGTGACTTCGAGAGAACAACATTCCAGAGAGCCAAGCCTCCTAGGGAGGTTTATACAGCTAACTGGCTAAAGAAGACTGAAGCACCATGACAGTCCCCCTGCATTCATCAGCGCCACAGAGGAATAAACAGCAATTATTTGTACCACACAAAACACAACGCTGTTGAGCGAACCCAGTGCCACCAAAAACACAGTGTGCCAAACATTCTTCCTTTCTGCACAGCCCTGCCTTCAAGTTGCTGACTTGTCCCACCCAAAAGCCCTTCTAATCAGATTAATTTCACTGAGAAACACACCAAAAAAAAAAAAAAGAACCAGAAAGAGATCCTTCTCATGAAAACAGAATGGCCCATTTGCTTCCAGTGGCCCAGAACTGGGAATTCCAACTGCGGACGAAATCCAAGGACACGCTTGGTAAGCCGAGCCACTTGCTAGTGGCACAGTTCTACACAAAACAGCAGCAGAATAGGAATCATCTCTGTCCTTTATTTCCTTGGCCGTTACTCCTGCTAACCAACATCCAGGCTGATACCCACTGGCAAGTTAAGAGACTGGATTTAGGTTAGTTCTTCCAAACATGCTGTTGGGAGCCCAGGAGCCAAGCTGACAGCTAAAGCAAAGGGATAGCTAATGGGTATTTGTAGTAGAAAAGGCCGGCAGAGCTTAGAGAATAGTGATTAGCATTCATAGGGAGTTCATCTTGACAAAGTTGTGGTATTACCTGTGTACGCTGTTCAGGAAAGATGGGCTTAAAAGAATGTGTTCAGAGTAACTCAAAATAATAATTGCTAATCATTGCTGCTGACTAGATGCATCACTCCTTTAACACTCGGAACACTATGAATTAAGTTCTATCATTATCCCCTTTTATAGACGAGGAAACTGAAGCACGGAGAGGGTAAGTATCTTGCCAAGGTTGCACTGGTGGCATGAGCTGGGATTCGAACTCAGTCTGGCTTGAACACACGCCCCTCACTGCTATGCTATTCTGCCTCTCCAATAAAATTAAACCACAAGCGCCCCTTCCGAAGAGGCAGGTTTAAAGTGTTCAGGTGCTTAATATAAAAAGCTTTTGTTTTCATATTAAAGATAAAGTATTTCCTAAAGATAAAGCACTTCCTCCTACTTATATAAGATGGAAAAACAGCGAAGGAGGAAAGAGACAGTGTAGTTTTTGTGTTTTGTTTTGTTTCTTAACAAGAAAAGAATCTGCCTCATTTCACACACATTCTGAAGACCTCCTTCTCTCCTGCATGCAGATTCATTTGGGGGATACGCAATTGGCTCAGAGAAAAAGAAGTCTTCCCTTATGATATCAGAATTAAGGGCCTTAGCTGAAAACATTTAAAAATCAAGAAAAAGTAGAAATTCACCAAGAAGAATAAGGTCAAGTCGGGGGAGGGCACAGGGGTGTGCACTGGGAAAAGGGGAAGTCAAATGACAAAACCCCAAATAATCTTGGCTCTTGTGCAAGGCTGCTCTGTCCATTTACCGGGAAGCAGTAAACAAAAGCAGCTGCCCATTCCTCTGTTTCAGTTTCCTGAACATAACAGCAGCACCCACTGGCATCCACTAGTCCCGGCTCCCAGAACAATGTTCACTAGCACAGATCATCAGTTCTGGGACACATCCAAAGAGCGAACAAAGAATCCCACGAGACTGAGAGAGAGCCTGGGTGCACACACTAGCAAGACGTCCACGGGGCCCAGACATACGTGCACAGGCAGCTGGCACCTCCAGGCGCTGGGGCCTGCCGAAGCTTGTCAGGAAACGTATTACACATCACACCAATATGCTGAACAGAATGTTCTGTTTGTAGCTCTGTTTCCCAACATCTTACACATTTTCAGAGTCTCTGCAGTCACCAAGTGGTCTGTGATTCCCCCATAAATATCCCAGGACACTAACAAAATGAGAAGTTCAGAGGTCAGAACCGCCTACAGTGGGAAGTCGGGCTGTGTTTCCATAGCCTATGTCACCGAGGACCACCTTCCCACCCACTTTCTGGGCAACCCTCAGAGGATGGCAGCTGCTAACTTAGAAAAAAAAAAAAAGTGCACCATGGAGGAGGCAAAAGATTATTTTTAAGAAAGCACAATCTAACTTTTCTCTCCACCACCCACTCCACACCACCTCCTCATCCTCGTCTTTCCTCCTGCTTCTCCTCCATCTCACTTTTCCTCCCAGCCCTGCTCCCGTTGCTCATGCACCACGCTTCTCACACGTGTTTCCTGCTCTGCGTCCCAAGCTGGGACACCAGCTCACACACCACACTGAAGGAAGAGACGCTGCGCAAGGACTGGGAGCTGCCGCTGAGCTCAGAGGGGGAAACAAAGCCAGCTAGCGTCCTTCGGAAAAGCTCCAAACGTGTGAGAATCAAAACACGCACTCACTTTTTAGAAGCCCTGACTCGACTCCGAAGCCATGGAGAAAAGAGAAAGCATCTGTGTCATCAGCTAAATGAACCTGATAATTATGTCATCCTCCTTATGTGCCTAAACACTGGAAGATATGTGGCTTATTTCTTCTGTCAAACGCCCTTGACTATTCAATTCCATGCCTCTTCAACGTGGCTTCTGGAGCTGAGCTGCCCAAGTCTGGTGTGCAGTGGTGCGCGTTTTCCGGTGTGCGTGATGAATCCATGTGCCCTTTGCATCCGTCTCTTCCATCACCTGTGCATGACAAGCAACTCAAAACACTCAGCAGCCACCTACCCAGGCCGAAATGCCTCTTTAGCGATAGTTAAAATAATAGAGGGACATTCCAAAGCAGAATGATTAAAAGTTAGGAGCAGATTCACATGGCAAGGGGGAAAGGCAGTGCAGGGAAATGTAAAGATGATTTGTAAGGATTAAAAACAAGACAATGAGCCCTGGCTGGTTTGGCTCAGTGGTTAGGGCATCAGCAAGTGGACCAGAGAGTCCCGGGTTCGGTTCCCACTAAGGGCACATACCTCGGTTGCAGTTTGTCTCCTGCCCCAGTTGGAGTCGTGTAACTGGCAACCAGTTGATGTGTCTCTCTCACATCAATGTTTCTCTCTCTCTCTTCCTCCCTCTCTCCCTCCCGCTCTATCTGAAGATAAATGCAAATATGTCCTCGGGTGAGAATTTAAAAAAAAAACAAAACAAGACAATGAGCTGAATGTTTATCTATAACAGAAAATATTTAAACAAATGAAAGCAATGCTCATGTATTTACCTGTAGCAATCCATCCACTCAATTACTCTTCAATAAGCATTTATGAAGCATATACTCTGTGCCAGATACTGTGCTGGGTGCCAGAGAAAACAAGGAACAAGACAAATCTGATGCTAGCGCTCATGGAGCTTACAGCCTAGCATAGCACAAGACAAAACTGTAGGCTCACAAAACTGTAAGGTAAAGTATGCATTATGAAGGAAGCAGAGAGCTGAGAAAGAATAACATTAGAGAACATACATTATACAGGGTGGGGCAAAACTAGGTTGGAAAACGATCTAATAATTAGTAAACAATACAAGAATAAACTCTGGCCCTGGCCGGTTTGGCTCAGCAGTTAGAGCGTCGGCCTACGGTCCAGAGAGACCCGGGTTCAGTTCCCGCTAAGGGCATGTACCTCGGTTGCAGTTTGTCCCCGGCCCTGGTTGGGTCATGCGGGAGGCAGCCACTCGATGTGTCCCTTTCACGTCGATGTTTCTCTCTCTCTCTTTTCCTCTCTCTCCCTCCCACTCTATCTGAGCAAAAAATGAAAAAAATGTCCTCGGGTGAGGATAAAAAAAAAAATAGAAAATAAAAAATAAAAGAATAAACTCTGTTTCGAGTACCCACAACTGTAAACCTACTTTTGCCCACCCCGTACAGAGTAGGGAGGAAAAGCCTCTCAGAAGACACAGAATCTTAAAGCTGGAAGATAAAGGAGGAGAAGGGATAACCAGGACAAAAATGGGATGACTATTCCGAAAAGACAGGATTACACGTGCAAAGGCCCTGAAGCAGAGAAAGTCTTGGCACCAGGGAGCTTAAAGATCAGTGTGGCTGAAGAACAGTGAGCAAGGAGAGTACGACACAGAGCATGGCTGTTGAGTCGCTGTGGGACGTGATGCCCCATCAAGATTTCATTCTACGGACAGCAGAGAAATGGCAGACTCAGTTTACACTTCACGATGATCAGTGTCGCCTCTGTGGGAAAAGACCTGAAAGTGCAGCCTGTGCAGGTGGCCACACAAGAGATGACAATTCCGTGGCCCAGACTGTGGCAAACCTCTCGGTGGCACACAGATCCAGACATATTTTAGAAATAGAGCCAACAGAAGTCATTGATGGATTGTATATGTGGGTGACATCAAGGAAGGAACGAGACATGATTCTCATCAAGTTACTCTATTTATATGTGAGGTATTTCCAAAAGCAGAAGCATCGCCTGACGCAGTATCAGGCCCATGCAAGAACCCCGTCAGGGGCTGTGGTATGTCGATAGACATAAGTGTCTCCAAAAGCCTCGATGCAACAATAACAACCTGTGTGTGACTGTTCTTGAGAAACAATAATGGCATACCACTAGGCGGATATTTCAGTAAATGAGTTTTCCCACAAAAGAATTGTATTGTCATGTTGGTGCCAGAACCCTGTAGCTTCCCCAAAATCACAGGGTTAAATGTCCTGCGATACATGAGTGCAACAAGTGTAACATTTCAAGTAGAACCGCAGCAGTTCACCCAGCTCTCAGTCCATCTAGTCTCTGTGATAAGCAGTGGAGAGACTATATAATTTCTAAGAGAACCTTCATGTTGAATTGAATGACGCATCACATTAACTAGCAGGAAAATAACTATAAAATGCAAATTTATAAATAATTTTCTTATGATCACTGAACATCTTGGTCCTTAACAATGGTCTCTCCGTAGGATCCCTTCAGAAACCGGCATACAACAGAATGCAATACTCCCCGGGAAGGAGACCTCTGAGGGTAAAGAGAATGAATTACCTTGTTTATTTTGTACATGCTGTACTCAAACTAGTCCCCAAATGCCACAGAAAGCGACAGTACTCCCAAGGCAGACACATTCATTCTCACTACCTTTCTGAGCACAATTCATTCCCTATTACTGACTTGAGTATTACTGGCGATGTTCCATTGTCTTTCCTTGACAAAGCTGGTACATAATTATCATCTCAAAATCCCTGGGCCTATTTGTCTAGGACAGTGTCTCTCCCTTTTTAGTATTTATAGTGATAATGCACTCTTGTTCTTAATTTTCAGAATGGGAGATGACTATGAGAGGACCGAGAGAGAGAGCGAGGTCACACACTTTGGGGCAGCATCTCTGATTCTGGCTCAGCCCTTGCCGAAACAGATAGCTAATCAAGATAGACAGTAGTAATTTATTTGGAACGGGATGTTATCTTTTGTTCCTCTACACTTTTCACTGTGACCTTTTTTCTCTGCATTTCAAGGACTTTACTTGAAACAGACCCCATTTGGGGGTGGGGGTGAGGCTTGTTTGTTTTGTTTTGTTTTAGTCAATATATGAAGGATGACCAACATTTCAATGAAAAGTTCATAATTCTTGTCTCCTGTCCTCTAGTCTCTCCTAAGTCTCAATTTACTCCAACATCTTTACATTTTAATTTAGGCCTGGCTGGTGTGGCTCAGTGGTTGAGCGTCTACCCATGCACCAAGAGGTCCTCAGTTCGGTTCCCGGTCAGGGCACATGCCCAGGTTGTGGGCCCAATCCCCAGTGGGGGGCATGCAGGAGGCGGCCAATCAATGTTCTCTCTCATGGATGTTTCTATGCTTCTCTTCCTCTCCCTTACTCTCTCTTTAAAATCAATAAAGAAAAATTTTAAAAAATAAAATAAATAAATAAATTTTAATTTAGTAGTCCATCTCCAAACTGTCCTCAGAACATTGATCTTTACTTTAGAGGCCCACCTGCACTGCTCCCCTCAGCACAGTACCTCTACAGCTCCTCAGCCACCTGCTCCGTTCCAGCGGTGAGACTAGAACAGATACACAGATTCACATCACTGCACTTCACACCCTCTTTCATTTAACTCTGTAAACTCACTTTTCAACACTCCTGAGTGTGCGTTCTAATTTGGCCCTCCTCACCTGCAATGACCGAACTGGATGGTCATCTGTGCCACCCCTACTGCATTTACTGCAGGTTCCGTGTTTCTGCAAGTATAGCAAAGAGATGAAGAATGTAGTACAGAACTCCGCTGATGTGAAAAGCTGTCACTATGTAACTCCTGTTGGGGAATGTCTCCAGGTTGGCATGTGCTTCTACTGCACCTATCTATTCTCACTTCAGACACAGAGTTACCCAGATAGCCAGATATTCTCCACATCAAAAGAAACAAAAGGAACACACACATGCACCTAAATACACAGTGTCCCCATCACTGGTGTTCTTCGACCTGTTATTCTGTTCTTAGTAACACTTCTATCCAAGTATGATATCTAATATGTTCCATGTTTCAAGAGCTATGCCATTCCACTCTACATTCTTTTGACTTACAGGATGCTTTTCCACTATTCCTTTTTAAATTACCAACCCAACCCATGACTTGATTAAACGTCACCTATTAACCCTATAAGTATCATACACACACACACACACACACACACACACACACACACACATATACACACATAAATACATACACAATTCTCATCTTGACCTACTGTCTCAATGGAACCTCTGTCTAAGCAGAAACAATCCAAACATTTCTTTAAGAATCTTTCAGTTACTGTGATTACTATAGTTAAAAACCATCTGTAATCCTCTGCCCTATTTCACTGGTCAAAATGTAGAATACATAACCGTGCCTAAACTTGGTCAAATATTTTCTGACCAACTCAGAATTTTACCAAATCTCCTCCTAGACCAACCTGTTGGGCCAAGAAAAGCATCTCCACAGACATGATCCTTTAGAGGAGACCATCCCCTCCCTTATGATCGCATCCCTCCCAGTTAGCCACAGACCCTAAAAGGTGTCTTTCCCAAGGATGCAGGAGTGAGGCAGCGAGAGGCACCCACTCCATGGAGTACTCACTGAGCGGTTTCAGGATGCTACCGGATTCATCGGCATTCTCCACATCCGACTTGTCCGAGTAGTTCTCGGAGATTCTCTCCTTTTCCTTCTTTTCTTTGTGGCCTGTCTTTCTCTTGTGCCGTCTCCTCCTCCTGTAGCTCTTCGGCACATGGACCCCAATGTAGATGGTGTGGTGGCCTAAAGAAAGGTACACAAATCAGCAATCATTTTAAGTCACCTTCTATGCTGCATATAAATTGCACAAGATCCACAGGTCAGAGGAAAAGGTCTATGAATTCAACATTACCCTTCTATATTTGACAAATAAACTCAAACTAGAAAAGTGAAATCTCCTGCCAACTTTCAGTTGGCTAGAGTGTCATTCAACCTGTTGGTTGGAACTAAGATTCTGAGGGGGTGTCCTCTAGCTTCTATCCAGATAGACTACTTTTGTTCAGGAAAACCAAAGAATACCACATCAGAAATCAGAAATCCTCGATTCTAGTCAGACCTCTGCCATCAGTTAGCTCTGTGACCTTGAGTATGTCCCTTAGCCAGGCTGGGTCTCGAGCTCATCGTGTGGACAATGACAGACTTCAGCCGGGCAGCCCTGGAGGCCCATCCAGCTCTAAGCTCCTATGAGTCTGTGACTGCACTCAACAGGGTGCTGAGAAAGGAGCTCTCGGAGTGACAAAAAATAAAATCTAACTCCAAGTTCAAGAAGTCATTTTGCTGGGGATAAGGTTTTACACTGAAACTTTTTTTTTTTTTTTTTTACCCAATCAGCAGAATAGAGACTTAGAACTGGGACAAACTGAGAAAAAATAAGATATACTTGGGAGATTTTAGAAATACTCAAATGTTCACACTAGGAAGCAGCTAAAATGAATGTCAGCTACAGTGCCATTCTCATTTTTCTTTTCTCGTTTCCAAAAGTTTCTAAAAACTGGTTGTTGCGACGATAAAAATAAACCCAGCCCAGCAATAACTGCCTTGAAGAGAAGGGCATGAGGAAAAAAGATTGTGAAGTGCTTTTAGTTCTCTGGATGGAAGGAGCTACAAACTGACAAGTGATATTACTTTAACAAAATCTGATAAGACAGAAAAAAAGGAACTCAAAGTTCCACATCTTTTTTTTTTTTTTTTCTTAATTGGGAAACTTTTACTTTCACTTTATATACAGCCTAACTCCTGAATGTGGGAACCACCATTCCTGAGGTAATGTAAAAGTTCTTCTTTTTAAATGTATCTTTGTTGTTGAAAGTACTACAGATGTCCCTCCTTTTTTTCCCCCAATGACCCCTCCTCTCCCTGTTCCCGCCCCCCTCCCCAAGGCACTACTGTGTCCTTTTTTTTTTTAACTACAAATTAGAGTTCTCATGCATGGCTTTCCTCTCCCACTCTGGAATTATTCCTTGATGACCACTTTACAATGCCCCAGACAGTATCCCACACCTACATGTAATACTCGAACATGCAGTAGAGTAGATCTGATATAAATTGCTATGAATGCTTTCCACAGTAACTCATTCAGCAAATCTAAAAACACTATAATTCACAGGGGTGTTTCCTTACACTGGTAGGATTAAAACAAGTATATGCTCCTTCAAGAAAGAGGTTCCAGCTAAGGAATGCACAACCCAGATTGGATGGGTTAGCATTCAAAAGAAAACATTTGCTACTAGGAATACAGTTGGAGGCATCTATATGTATAAAGCATGAACCTCCCCCCAGCAACACATACATACACACACACACACACACACACTCAACTACTACAAAGTATCATGAAACCCTCCTCACAGAAGGTGTACCAATGAGAACTGCATCATGTCTAACCATTTGCAAGCAAATCGTTCTCATGGGAAAGTTGTATTACACTCCCAAGTAGGAAATGTCTCAGAAACAATGTGTCTAAGTAACTGTCAATTGTTTCCTGCGCTCCAGTTACTGAGGGAGTCCTGCAGCTTTATCTCAAGTTTCACACAATATATGTAAGCAAAGCCAACCAATTTCTTTAGTAAAGCAAACACTGAAAGCTTAGTTGCCTTCATTCCAAAATTAGGAAAACATCATTAAAAAAAAAAATTAAGTTGGAAAATGTTTTAAAACCTGTCACATTAAATACTTTCTACATCTTATTAAATAATGGCAACTAAGAAAAATGGCAGTTAGGCTACATTAGTCATATTGATGTTATTCGGAAATCCGTATAGCACCTCTGATAAATCATTTACAGGACAGTCCATAAGGGCTGATAGGATTTTAAGGTATGCGTTCTGGCTATAAAATGTTGTTGAGTTTCTGAAAGAGTTAGAGCTACTCAGAAAGTGAGTTTTCAGAGCCCATAGAGAGCAATGACCTTACCTTCTGGAACCTAATTTGAGTTGTCATCACCACAAAAAACGGTGCCATTGTATTCCCATTTTGATCCCAGGCCTCCTCCCTGCCTCATGGTGAGATTCCGCTTGTCCCAGTCCCTCCAGCTGCTGCCTTGGACGCCTCCCCGCTCACTCTGTCACACACTTGCAGACAAGTGGGGAAGCTGTCGGACTCGGTGCTGGGCTACGAAACGGGGCTCCTTCCACGAAAAGCCCCAATTTCAGGCATTTTTCAAATCAGCTCTATTGAGGTATAATTTACACGTCATAAAATCCACACATTTTAAGAGTACGATTCAGTGATTTCTACCATGTTTACAGAGTTGTGCAACCATCACCATTATCCAATTTTAGAACATTTCCACCAGTTCAAAGAGAGACCTCATGCCCCTTTGCAGTTACTCTCGGTTGTCACTCCCATCCCTACAACCACCTGTAGGCACGTTTCGGTCTCGGTGATGGCCTCTGGGAAGCTACAGCTCCCTGGCACCCACATGGCTGTGAACTTTGTGGGGGTATCCTTACAGCACAGTAAAAAACCATATTCCGTGCGTGAGGAAGATGCGCCTTTCAGGAGCTGCCAGGGGGGCTCGGGGCCCTGAGCTGAGCCATCCAAAACTCACAGCATCTTCCTTCTCCTCTCACACAGTCCTGGTAACTGAAACTTTCTCCTCTGTCTGGTGTCCGGATACAGGAAAAGGAACATGGTCCTGAGGTGAAACCAACCACTAGGGACACAAGGAGAGCACCTGTTTCATCAGTTACTTCTCCACCCGTGAGAAGAGAGCAAGGACAGCCTCGCTGTGAGTGGGGTTTGGTATGCTCTCTCGGGGGGAGGGCCACGTACTTCATACGCTGTATGTGCTAAGTAACAAAAATACCAGAAGTGCCCTGGCCGGTTTGGCTCAGCGGTTAGAGCATCGGCCTGCGGACCAGAGAGTCCTGGGTTTGGTTCCCGCTAAGGGCACTTACCTCGGTTGCAGTTTGTCCCCGGCCTCAGTTGGGGTCCTGTGGGTGGCAACCAGTCGATGTGTCTCTCTCACATCGATGTTTCTCTCTCTCTTGCTCCCTCTCTCCCTCCCACTCTATCTGAAGATAAATGCAAAAATGTCCTCAGGTGAGGATAAAAAAAAAAAAAATACCATAAGTAAAATCAGCGGGAACATAAGCATTCTTCCCACCCCCACAGAATACCTGTGTTCAGGACCAACAGAAGTGGCATCACTGATGAAAACGGGCTATTGTTAATAAGACATTCATAGATGGAGCTCAATATTTATTTTCATTAAAATATCCGTACCTGTCTCAGAGATATATCATGGAGACTGATGGCTATTTTTTAGATCTCAACGGACAAAATGACAGCAAGCCCTTAGGAAAGCCATAGAGGCTGAGGGTAGAGAATTCTTTTACACGTAAAATGAAAATGAGGAACCTGACAGACAAGCTTTCCAATCCAGCAAGGGTCTACAAAACAGTGAGACACTCAAAGAATCAGGGACAGTTACCTGCTAACCTTGCAAGGAAATTTAGGCTTAAAAACAAACAAACAAAAAAAAAACTTATTAGAAATGTCAGTTGAACTGCTTCCAAAGTATAAAAATAAGCAACAAATATTTTTTAAATAACAATAATTCATAGGGAAAAGGCAATTGTTTAAAAGGTAACTAAAATAAAGGTTCCATTCTTGCTGTGCAAAATTTTGTCAAGTAAAACTACTAGAATTTACACGTGACAGTGTTCATTTAGGTGCGAGTCAAAGGGTACTCAGTCCTTGATCTGGCAATGGCCTCTGTATCATGTGTTCAAATAAATACCCTGCATACCTTTCTCTGACAGATGGTGCAAATTCCCCAGAAACTTTACATGTCTTAGGAATATCTCACAGTGCGTCCCACGTTTCTTCTCCTGGGAAGAAAACATGGTTTTCTGGGTTATCTCTGAATGTCAGAAATTATCAGCAGGTGATCCTTGTTTCTTCCCATCCTCACCTGCTCCACCTCAGTTGAAAGATGAAGTGCTGTGAAGCTATCATGTCCAGTTCTCCGAATTCCTAAGATATTTCCAAACTGACATCACTGATAGTTGCTATCACGTTTGCAGGCCACCAGGGAACCCTGACACTTGGTCATTCAAGGTAAAGAGGTTTTCACAGACACCCACTTTGCTACCAAGGATGATTTAAGACTTTGTAGAATGAAACCCATCAAAACAGAAATGGGCCTACACCGGGCAAGCATTCTGCAGAGGACTGGGTGGTTGACAGCCTGTACCTGTATATGCGAGACAGACCTATTAGCTCCTTTAGGAAACATGTTGCTATGTTTACAATACATACAGATGATAAAAACCACTTATTGGTACTTACAAAAATGTGCCAGGTTCTGGCTAGGTCTCTTCTATCTATTGCTTCATGCAGTCCTCACACTGCACAAATTGAATAGTGCACCGTATAAGCAAAGCAAGCATGGTTCGAGGAAGTCAAGGATATTGTGGCCAGCTAACTCATAAAATCCCACAGAACTCTCTCTCTCAGGTGTCAATGTCAAGACCAGTGAGCACTTCACCACTGCTTTGGTGGTGTTCTGTTTTTGTTTTGTTTTGTTGTAATATATACTATATTTATACTATCAGTCTTACAACTGATTATGTGTCCTCCGTCACGTTGACTGCTAGAAATAGAAGAGACAAATCTCAGGCCAACCTGTAGTGGGTAGACAGAGTTTCGTGACATGCATTTTATACACTAATCTCACTCTTCTAAATTTTCCATCGTTATTTTCTCTTCACGCTAACCTTTTTGGGATAAAGCAATATATAAATACTTTTTTACAACCTGAGATGTCAGTACTGGGGTAGGGAAGGGCAGGGGGTGACTGTGGGGAAAAGTAGATTTCTGGGCAAAGATTTAGACCTACGGATTAGACCCCACAGTCACCCCCAGCCACCCCCACTCTTTACCCTCTGCCTCCTACATACACCTCTAAACAAGGAGGGATGTTCCAAATTAGATTTTTATCCACATTACTGCTCTTTCTATAAACAACTGAATGTCTTTTCTCTCTAGTTTAAAGCAAAGATTTCACAACACTTGGCACTTTATATCATTCTTTTCAGAACTAATCAGCAATATTCCCTAAATATAACTTAAATACTACCTTCCCTGGCTTACCTAAAGAAACCTGGTCTTATGCAAGGTGCCCAAAACCTGTTATGGCTATTGTGAAGAGGGGTGTAGGGGAGGGAGCAAAATTAAGAGATATTTACTATTTCTTTGTAATTATGAAAAGAAACATGTAGAATAGGCAAAGACCCTGGATGAGCGATAGATTATAAAAAGATACTATAAAAACTTTACTTCTCGGGCCAAAAAATAAATCTCAAAGATTTTTTTAGAGTACATGCCTAAAAATCCTTAAACAGAATTATAGTATAAGTCCAGATGCCACAGAGATTGTGGGTTTGGCACTTTATATAATTAGAAATAGATCAGTATGTATAATCCTAAAGACTTTAAGAAATGAAATATAAATAACATGTTGACTTATTACTCACAAATCCATAAGACTGTCCATAAGCAGCTCTAATAAGCTATAATCAAAGTAACACTGCTAATTTACTTAAGCATAAATACCAGCTCATGAAAAGAAAACCCCCTTCAAAAGGCATGCTGTAATGTTGCAATTAACAGGGGAAAGTCAGCCTGGCCCACATGGCTCGGTTGGTTGAGGGCTGCCCCATGCCCCAAAAGGTCTCCTGTTCGATTCCCCATCAGAGCACATGTCTGGGTTGTGGGCTCGATCCCCAGTGGGGGGCATGCAGGAGGTAGCAGATTGATGTTTCTCACATGGATGTTTCTCTCTCTCCCCCCTCCCTTCCTCTCTCTCTAAAATCAATACATATATATATATACACACACATATATATAAATGGGGCAAGTCAGCCCTTGATGAAATGTTTACATAAGGGTCCACTCTCCAAACACACATCACTACTCAGGACAGGGATGATTTCTATTGTTATATTTTGGATAAAGGCAACTTTCCACACAGAAAAAAATGCTTATGATTATTAATAAATCATTACATATTTAATGTATTTACAGATCATTTTGAATGCTGATGAGTAGTCTATTTTAATATCAATGTTACCAATTACACTTAGGCTCAGGTATGCAAGGACATAAATGGTAAAAGCTATGAATAACAGGGAAATACTTTTCTTCCCACTGAACTACATGGGAATTTTATTCACTGAAAGCCTCTCAGAAATCCTTAAGGTGACCTGAGGTTCCCCAAGCAAGACTGATAAGAAATCTCAGCGTGTTACCTGGTGTTTACTGAGCACAGTACTTTTAATATTTAATATTTAATGATGATGATGATGATAATGATAACAATCTCTAGGAAAACAAACAGCTACAGAAAAAAGGTCTCAAAGGGGGGTCAATGTCCTTTAGCTCAGTAAACTTCTGCACCAGACTTTCAAGTGCTCATTTTTAACTAAAATAGCTCTAAAGCTGTTAGGTAAATGTGGGGACCCTGAAACTGCACACTGACATTAAGATTTCAATACAGTTTCCATTACTAATAGCTTATAATAGAACAAAACTGACCAGCACCATAAGAAGTCGGAATTGGTGAATATTTTTAAAGAAATACAACTTTTGTATGTTCAGTGATCAATTATTTGAAAATACCTAGGCTAGCCTTGACCAGTAGCTCAGTTGGTTAGAGTGTCACCCCAATACGCCAAGGTTGCAGGTTCAATCCCCAGTCAGGGCACATACAAGAATCAACCAATGAATGCATAAAACAGTGGAACAACTAATCTCTCTCTCTCTCTCTCTCTCTCTCAACAAAAATGTTTTAAAAAATAAAATATCTAGGCTAAAACAACCACTTAAAGATACTACAAGAACCTACCTTAATGAATAAACAGAACTAAAAATCACTGTATCTTTTATAAACTGCAGATCCTAAAGTGCTTCTCAATCTCTAAAGTTGATTCTCCAAAAAAATTTTAATTCTGCTCTAGCAATATCTTTTATATTCATATCTATGATATAAAATATAATCTGTATTTATATCTACACACACACACATTCTGTATAATTTCTTTTAGAGAAGAATATATAGAGGGAGGGAGAGAGATTGTTCTAGACAAGCCAAATCAAATGCTGTCAACAAAGTGTCTCCCCTGTGCTTGACACACAAAGGTGCCGCATAAGTGTTGATGCTATTTCTCCTTTCCCTTTCTAAGGGGAAAATACAAAGCACTCTTCCTCCTGCCTCCCGCCGGCCCCCAGGCTGACATGCGAACTCCCTCTGTTCACAGCAAAGGCACTGCAGGGTCTTCACTAGGAGCAGGACAGAGCAGCCAACTTTAGGCCAAGTCTAACCCTTCTCTCCCTCAGCAATTTTACTCATTATACAGAGTCTAAATGTTCAACAATTTTACTCATTGTACAGAGTCTAACTTTCAACAGAAGCAACACCTTCTACAAACTCTACCTTTCCTCACCTTGCCCAGAAGCACTGCCCGGCAATCCCCACCTGTGTCTGGGTAGGTCTCCCCTGGAGCTCCCACACGGTGAGTGCCAACCCCCAGGAACAGGTCTGTTGGTTCCTAAACTTGACTGGACAGAGAAGAGTGGAGCCAAAAGGGGAAGGCCAATGCCAGGCAAGGCAGTGCTAAAAGCAAAGAGGGACCACCCAACAGGAGGAGAGGAACCCCCACTCATCCTGACACCCCAGAAACGTGAAAGAGCCGGCAGGTTTTAATGTGCAGTACACATGCAGTCAGACAAATCCACCTGTGAGCCAAACACAGAGAACTGACAGTTCCCATTATTTCTCTTGTGGTCACTATTTGCACGCATGAATGGGAAGTAGGGCTGGCAGAGAGAAACAATGGCCAAGCCAATGGTCATTGATAACTGGATTTGCAATGGCAGCCAGAGAAGCAGCTTAGAAAGACACCTAAATGCACACTCTCATCCTAACCACACTGTCCATCTCTGACTCTGTTACGGCTTCCCTATTAGCACCGGCCTACGCTCTGGCTGGGCAATACGAAGAACGGTCTTCAGTTGCAATGAACAGATAATCCACCACACAGTGAATGCACTCATGGTTAATCAGGTACCGAACATTTAATATTAGTCATATAATTTCCTCCTCTCACATACCTGTAATATAGGTGAGACGCGGATAATGTCGAAAGGCTAAAACAATGACCAAAAACCAGAAAAAGTGCCATGAGAGATTTAAATTAGCTTCCTTCAACCCAATCCCAGAATCTTCATGACCATGGGTCTCCACATGCACCCAGAAAAGAGGATGGCATTCACTGACACAACAGCACACAGTCACACTTTCAGAGTTGAAATGACCTTCAACATCACCTGGTTCAACCTCTTCACTGACCAGTGAACCAAGAGCCAATAGTCCATTGATACTGTAGACTGGGACTCTCGGTGGTCCTTTCCCACTTTCCTGCTACCATGGTAACAGCCTCTCACCACACGTCCCATCTTCCAAAGCAAAGCCAAAAGAAAAAAAAACAGTATTCCTTTTAAGCTAGTAATTACCTAGTTACATAGAAGAAGAAAGGGCTCAGGAATTCTCTGAAAATATTTCTCTCTTCACAGAATGACACGTTTAAATCCACAACCCTCAGTCACATAAACTGCCCCACAATATGAAGACATTCTGGCTGTGACCTCTGTCCTCCCACTGATCACCTGCAGTCATTCAAATGATGAGGCAGTCCAGGCTTCTGTCTCCTTTCTCACTGTCTGACCAGCTCTTCCAACACCTTTCCCCGTGTTTCTTTTTCCTTTCAATTTTATTTTGTATTGGTGTCAGGTGTACAGCTTACTGATTAGACAACCACATACCTTACATAGTGTTCCCCTCACTGTTTCCAGTACCCACGCTGGCGCCATATATAGTTATCATGATATTATTGATTATATTCCCTGTGCATTACTTACATCCCCGTGACTGTTCTGTAGCTACCAATCTGTACTTCTTAACCCCTTCACGTCTTTCAGCCAGTCTCCCAACCCCCGCCTCTGGCAACCACCAGTTCTCTCCCTGTGCCCATGAGTCTGTTTCAGTCTTGTTTGTTCGTTCATTTTGTTCCTTGGATTACACACATAAGTGAAATCATATGGTAATTTGTCTTTCTCTGACTGACTTATTTCACTGAGCATAACACCCTCTAGATCCATCATGTTGTCACAAATGGTAAGAAGATTCCATTCTTTTATGGCCAAGTAATATTCCATTGTGTAGATGTACCACCACATTTTTATCCACTCATGTACTGATGGGCACTTGGGTTGCTTCCATATCTTGGCTATTTTAAGTATTGCTGCAATGAACATAGGGATGCAATATTCTTTCAAATTAGTGTTTCGGGTTTCTTCAGATAAATCCCCAGAAGTAGAATCGCTGGGTCATAAGGCAGATCCATTTTTAATTTTTTGAGGAACCTCTACACTGTCCATAATGGCTGCACCGTTCCCACCAACAGTGCATGAGGGTTCCCTTTTCTCCACACCCTCACCAACACTTTTCATTTGTGAATTGACTGATGATAGCCGTTCTGATTCCAACACCTTTCACTTCTCCCCACTTCCTGTTCTTCCAGGTGCTGCTTCTAGCTCTCATCCATCTCCCCTTCTAAATTCCTTTCCTGCTCCAGAGAGAACAGACCTCGAGCACACTTGCTTGGAATGAGCACTGCCCTGGGAAAGTCAGGACGCCTGGCTCCTGGTCCTTGGTATTCCCATCACTACCACTGTCTCCACACGCAAAGTACTTGAGCCTCTCCAGGGCACCGCAACCCATCTGTAAGGCAACAACGTTCAGCTACATTTTCTCTAAGATCCTTTCCAGACCTAAAAATTCTATAACTATGCTAAGTATTTTAATTGTTTAAATGTAATGCAGCACATACAGGAAAAGGATAAAAGTGTTCTATCATTTCTCAAAGTCTCTTTCCAACTTCTTATGATGACAGCTCTCTCTTTAGACACTCTCCAATCTATTCCGGTTTGGCTCATTCCTAACAATGCCACCCAAATTGCAAACAAAAGCCACCAACTGCCTTCCTTCTGCCAATTTCACTGGCTACTTTTCGATCCTCATCCACCTGACTCCAGGCAGCACGTGGTACTGTCCCTGACTCGCTCCTCATTGAAAATGATCTTACCCTGGCCTCAGGGATCCTCTTTCTGCTTTCCTGGTCTTCCTCCCACTCCTAGGACTGCTCCTTGTCAGTCTCTAAATGCTGGCCCCCACAAAGCCCAGTCCAGTCCTCTTCTCACCCTGTTCCATCAGCCAAAGGGATCTTTTTCACATGTAAATTGTGTCTTGTCATTTCCCTGCTTAAAAACCCTCTGCCATAGCTCCCCACTGCACACTCAAAATCCTAAATCTTTAGCAAAGTATAAAGGCCATGAATTATCTGGGTCCTAGCCACCTGAAGGGGACCAAAGTTTTGCCTCCTCAAAATGTGTCATTTGGGATATTGATTTTAAGCTTGTTATTAAGAAAGAAAAGACTCCGAAAGAACCTATGACCCTCCCCCTTTCCTGCCTAAGAGGTTCAGGTGGAAAAGCCTGCTCCTGGAAGGGAATCTTAGCAAACACATTCACCTTAACATTACAGAGGAAAGATCCGCGCAGGGGCTTGTTAGCTAGATCCCCACTGCGCGTCCCATTGTTTCCGGGCTGCCTAGCAGGAATTGTTTTTTTTTAAGATTTTTTTATTGATTTTCAGAGAGAGAGAGAGAAACATGGATTGGCTGCTTCCTGCACGCCCTCCACCAGTGATCGAGCCTACAACCAGAGCATGTGCCCTGACCCCTGACCAGGAATCAAAGGGACGACCTTTCAGTGCATGGGACAATGCCCAACCAACTGAGCCAGCCACACTGGCCAGGGCCAAACAGGAAATTTTTTACCACACGTTCAGCTCTATCTTGCTACCAGAACGTTGCCTATTTCCCCTATGATAAAGCAGACCCCTGCCCCCCATTTCTCCTTTGTCCATTACGGCATTATAAGCGCCAGCTGCCCAGTGCCTTTCTGGTTTCATTCTTATGGCACCTCGAATGTGCATTTGTATAATAAATTGTGGACATTTTCTCCTGTTAATCTGTCTGTTAATTTGAGTATTAGTCCACCCAGAAGAACTTAGAAGGTGGGAGGAAAATAGATATTTTGGCCTCCAAGCACCTCAGGCCGCTCTCTCCCTAGTCACATGGTCCAGCCACACAGGCCTGTTTCCACTCCTCAGAGAGGCCTACTTCTTTCCCACCTCTGGGCCTGCACACTGCCTGCCTGGGATGCTTCCCTCATTCTTGACCTTTTCATTCCTCTTCATCCTTTAGGCCTCAACTAAACATCAGTCTATGGAAGAGACATACCTTGGCCTCCCACGTAAACTCACCCGTGTATATGACACACTCTCTAAATGATCATCTCAACCAATCTGTGTCCTCAAATAATGACTGGTTGATTTAACTGAATATCAATTGTGGCCCTAACTAGACTATGTTATCACATTCAATGATCCATGAACCTAGAAAAGCAACCTATTAGAGCTTATATCTGCAATTGTTCTTACCCCTTTCACAAGTTTAAAGGAAAAACACATACTGTCCAGTTAAAGTTAATAAGAACAGTTAACATAGATACTAATAACCAATTTGTTGGTTACCAGATATCAGTACTAGTCTTAGTCTGAAAGCATTCTGCAGTCACAGTGACCATGGTCGAGAAAGCATTAAACGCAAAGTACCTGCAGAAACCATATCCAAGGGAGATAATGTCTTAAAGGTATAGGCTTCATCCTAGGGATTTCAAATTAGTTTACTTCGAGCAGAACTAGGAACTAGGGAGGTGCAAATACTATTTCTTTACACCAAAAACCAAGACTCAGAAATTAAGTAATTTTTCAATGGCTTGCTGCAAATATCAATATATTGTTTAGGTACAGAGCATCGCTGGTAGGTGGGTAAGGAGATAGTCAGCTGCACTTTGCATGAAAGAAATGTAACCACACAAGCATGACCGGCCTTGTGTCAGCCAGAAAGAGAGAACAGAGCCAGGAACAGAAATAGGTCCCGAGGCTTCTGGTTCTCACAACACTCTAACCCACAACAAGGACTGAATAAAAGTACCTGAACAATCAGATTCTGATTTAATTTGCCAAATACTTGTATCTGGATTCAAGGAAGAGCGTTCACTCTTCATCAGTGATTTTCAACCTTTTCATCCTGTGGCACACACACTACTAAAATTCTGCAACACCCCAAAAATATATTTTTTGTCACTCTGACCAAAAAACAGATGTAATTGTGATTCATTCACACCAGACAGCTACTTTTGTGTTGGCTGTTGTCATTTTTTTACTTGACAATCTAAGGGAAAAGAGGTCAGTGACCCTGATTAAATAGTCAGGTATTGCACGCTTTAAAAACCCTTGTGGCACACACGTTGAAAATCCCTGCTCTACATCCAAGGCATTTCCTTTACTTTTCAGTAGGGATAGAATTATTGTTGAAAATTTAATAATCAACTGGGGCTGGGGTAGTGATTTAACCAATCTATAAATTTGCAGTTCTGACCCTCTAAAGCTGATATGTTGGCCAATATTACTAAAATTCAAAACCTATTTTTACTTCCAGAAGTTTTGGCCTGGTAAAAGTTATTAAGCATTCCACCATGAAGAGTCAGCAAAATAATGTCTCAAGATGTTTAAGAAGAGTCTGTTCTCCTTTCAAAGGCAACAGAGTATAAAGAAAGGTAAACACATTGGATGAAGCACTTTGGATAGCTGCCTTCTAATTCTAACTCTGGAAAAGTAAAAACAATTAACTAGATTGAAAAGCTTTTGCAGCTATTTAGAGAAAGGGGTTATTTAAGCCACTTAGATGTGCTGCTGGTTCAATGGATGTCACTCACCACCCTCCCTACCTTCGCAGTCACCCACCTGGCAATCAGCAGCTTCAAGGATACAATGTTTGGAACTTTCTGTGAACTCCATTCATGACAGGCTCTAACCTCAGTCCTCTAAATAAAATCAGCCCAAAAAGTAAAATAAAAGATAACAAAACAAAATCCCACCAGCAAGCTCACCACAGCAACAAGAGAGACTCAACTGAGCTCTACGCAGCTTTATTCTATTCTTACTCTACGCTCCCTCGTAAATCCCAATTCTCAATTCCTTCAGTGATTCTGAATCCTGTTATAATAAAAATGGGGAAATATTTTTCTCAGGTTCAAATACATAGTATTATGTCTATACTACTGCACACACTCATTTAATTGGCACCTAAATTACATAATAGCTTGTGCATCTTATAAAATATGTTGCTATGCATCACACACACATTTAATAGAGCTTTGAATCCTCTTCACTGGTGGAAAAAAACGATACACTTGAATCTGTTCTCCGGGAGAAGAAACTCTGCATGCTTTATTAGGCAATAGGCATGCATTTGTATTTGATCCTGTATTAGAGTTAATATGCCTCTTCTTGGGAAAGGAGGCAAATCAGAGCCGTCTAACCATGAAAATCATCTCTCACACCCAGAGGTTAAAAGGAATCAGAACGAGCTCAAAGAGAAATAGACAGCAGGCCCTGGGAACCTTCCCCTGACCATTCTAGCTTGCCTTTTCCAATACAAGAAGCAGTAGGTAAGAATCGTTAAGAAGGTAAAGGTTAGATGTTGATAAAAATGAATTAGGCAAATAAAAATCATTTAGACCAGTTAAAATTTTTGGAATGATATTAATTATTGGTGAAAACAAAAATTATTGGTGAGGCTGTTATAATCAGAAAGGAAAAGACCAGAGAGTGGTGGAGGATAAAGCATTCCTATTCCTCATGCCAGGTACAGCAGCAACGTTGCTCCCGGTAATGACCCAAACGGTCCTATGGTGAACGGCATGTTCCACTATTCCTATTTTACAGAGCAAGAAATCCAGACTCTAAACTGTAAGTTTTGTCCTTCACTTATGAAATGGCTTAGCAATAAAGTTTAAAAATTTTATTCCCAAACTGATGCTTAGCCACTCTGCTTTAACACATGAATACAGCAAATGATACAGAGTCTCCCCCTACCCCCCAAAATCAGACAATATGTCTCAAAAATATGACCAGACACAAAGCTTCTAAAATGAAACTTTAGACAAAGAAATCTGTAGGCAAAATTGCTGCAAGTGTATCATTTCAGAATTCCTGATCCTTGATAAACACAACTCCAGTACCAAATCCAGTTTCCCGTGGCTTATTGCCATAAAAGAATCTAGACACGTAAGACAGAAAAGTAGGTTCAAAAGGGCCCGAGCCCACACTATCCTACCAGGGAGTTCTCTACAATCGGAAAACTCTGGGAAGGGATGTCTGATTCCAGTTTCATAAAACCATGGCATTATCATCAGATTTCCTTGAGCCTTAAGACATCTGTATACAGTAGTTAATCTCGCTGCCGGCTCCCGAGCTAAGCGATGCCTGCTTGAGGACCTCTGGCGGCCTTTCAGCTGGGGCCATCAGGAGAAAGGAGCAGGAATGGATGGGCTCAGTCTGCTCTGGGAAACCCAAATTCAAGTATCAACCCTTAAATACCTCACCACATCTCTTTAAAGCTCTCCAATGTGTGGGGACATTGTTTCTTTTAAGCAGGCTTTTCCTTCAGCAATATCTGCCCAAGTGTTTCCTCCGCTCACACTGTTTCTGAGAAATCAGAGTCAACAGCAGAGAAGAGGTCAACAAAATGCAACCGGACACTTATATCCAGCGCTCAGAATAGCCCCAACCCAACGCAGCCCCTCCCTTCCCATCTAATAGGTTTGCATTCACTCCTCAGCAATTACATTTTTTACCATTGTAATGACTAACAAATGTCTACCAGGCCCCACTTTTTCTTTAGAATACTACCCCCTCCAACACACATAAACACATCATCTTAATATCCTCTAGTGAAAAATAGGTTTAAGTCATTATGATTTCATGTCTGTAAAATGTCGAGATCCTGACTTCCAAAAAAGACAAAAGCTACCATTTTATCATGTTGTCTCTCTTCTCAATAGATAGAGAAGAAGGAGAAAAAATAAGGCAGGAGTGTTTTAGAGGCTTCTTTTTCTTATCAATATAAATATATAAATGATATAAATGTCAATCATCTTTGCAAAAACAAACAGGAATAGCAGCAAGGATAGGATCACTAGAAACTATATCATCTCATTTGACTGAGACTGCTGAGAACCAAATCTGCAACTAAAAATTTAAACAAAGATTTTAGAGTGTTATATAAAGTAGCTCTACATGTGCTTTATTTAATTTATGTTGTATATTCATTTATTCACTCTTTCTTTTAACAAATATTCGGTAAATATTTATTCTGCTCCAGACAGTGTCTTACTTTTTTTTTTACTTTTATTTCCTTAAAAACAATTCTCCAGTAAAATTCCATGCATTTTCAACAATATTCTTTAATGTCCATCAGTAGACGGGAATCTGCATAATTATTCTTCCATTTGGAGAGATAAGAGCCCACTTCCTTTTGGCCTTAGTTTCGAAGGGAAGAGAAAAGCCACCATAATATATCAGAATAGCTTTGACAGCACTGATCAGACTTCAGAAATGGAGACACATTTCAGCCAATATTGTCTCGCTGTACTTTATGCTTCCTGAGTGGCTGCTTAGACTTGATGTGAAGAAAAGGCCCCTCCTCATAACATCAGGGTTGCCAGGCTTGCTGGGGAGTTACCTAGCCCTGCAGAGCCAAGGCCTTATCTCAAAGGATAAGGTGGAGTTTGCTCTTTTCCCCTATTGCGAAATATGAGATTATTAAGTAATCTGTTTACATCATACAGATCCAAAATCCTGGCTGACTTTTTAAAGGATAAAACATGTATAAGATATCCTTCTGTTTGGAAATAGCTACCTGGGGCTCTTTCTTCCTATCTCAACTTGGGTTGACCCCACGACATTTGGCAGTTCCCCCATCCGTATGTGTTTGAAGTGAAAATCGAGTGCTGTTCTCACAGTCGGCATTTCTGGGTCATTCTAGTGACATCAATTTGTCATCTACAGGCCAGTTCTGTGAAGTGCCTGGGCTGGAGATGGAGCCTTTGGTACAGAAACAAATATGATATCTTAAATGTTAAATGTTTGAATGAATTTACCCACAGTAACCACTCTATGCCAAAAGTATTAACACCACAAAACCATACACAGTATAACATAATCAATGAAAGAACAGATTTTAAGGCTCCTCTTTATTTTTTTTGTATTATTTCTTTTATTAAATATATTGGGGTGATATTGGTTAAGAAGACTATAAAGGTTTTAAGTGTACAGTTCTTTGATATATGTTCTTCACGTTGTATTTTCCCGCCACCCAAAGTCAAATCATCTTCCATCACACATACTTGACACCCTTCAGCCCTTGACTATTCCCCGTTTCCCGCCCCTCTGGTAACCACCATACTATTGTCTGTGCCGATGAGCTTTTGTTTGTTTGTTTGTCTTATTTATGCATTTGTTTCTTTCAGTTTAATATCCCACTTATGAGTGAAATCATATGTTTCTTAACTTTTTCTGTCTGACTTATTTCACTTAACAATAAGCGAAAATAAAGATTCTCTTAAGATTAAAAATTGACACTCAGCACCTTTTTAAAGAGTGTATCTTTACACCACTAACACAAATACACAAGGCAAATTATGTGAAAAGGAGGTTTAGGTCTTTAAAGAAATCCCACATAAATGAATTCATTATTTAAACAGAAGGTGACTCCTCCTCTGACTCACTCCGTTCTTAGTGAGTGTTGCAGTTGATGGTATTCTACTGAGTTTTCAGATCATGGATTAAATGTCATGCCACCCACTAAGAGTAAAGTTGAACCAGGTGAACTGAGGGCGTGGCTGCGGGCTCAGTCCCCCTCCCCTGCTCAGACGACAGCATTGATGGAACTATGAGAGCAGCGGGCTCCTCCTGCTTCAGGCTGAGCCAAACCCAATCCCCCACGTCTGAGGGTCTAAGAAGAATTTTAAAAGCGTGAATATTTCAAAGTAACTAGAGCTACTGAACCTTTTATCACCCTAATAATCGCTTAATGGAAGTACATCTTATTTGTGCAAATGACTTTAAAAGACAAAGCTTTATGTTAAGTTTACTTTTGCCAAGTGTGCTGCAAAATGCTTCAACCATATTTATCCTGGAAGCAAAAGAAGTAATTGCTTGCTTTTCAAAAATGTGTTTGATAATAGAAACATAAGGTGTTCCAGCTCCTTTAACCTTTGAATTTCTCATCCTTAAAAATGGGAGCACTCCCTGGCCAGTGTGACTCAGTAGTTGAGCATCGACCTATGCACCAAGGGGTCACTGGTTAGACTCCCAGTCAGGGCGCATGCCCGGGTTGCATTGCAGGCTTGCTCCCCACTAGGGGACGTGTAGGAGGCAGCCGATCGATGTTGATGCTTCTCTCTCATCGATGATTCTATTTCTCTCTCCCTCTCTCCCCCCAAAAAAAATTAATTAAAAAAAAGAAAAAGAAAAATCTGGAGCACTTACTTCTGCCACAAATGGACCAGAACTCAGCTACTTCAGAACAGAGATAACAGTTTGCTTTCCTTCAAAGGCACCCTTCTTGGTGCAATTAAAAATATGAGGCAGACTTATGTCCTTGAGGAATACATTCCCATTCAAAATATGAATGAATCCTCATTAGCAGTCTTGACAGTCAAGTCATCTGTTTCTTCATTCTCAACCACTGGAACCATGGATAAGTCATCCAACCCGTGTCCATTGCAACTTCTTCACACGTTCGCCTGCAATCACTATAACATGTAAGTGCTCCCACCCCCACCAGATGAAGCCAGGTGAGAAAATGGGAGGGTCCACTGGGCAGGCACTGAATTAGAAACTAATAGTTCCTATTGTAGTTCCAATACGTGTACTGTAGAGGAGAGGCTGTGTGTACTGTTGGGTGTTCTCCACTAAATAATGATACCATAAACAACCATCCCATAGGGCCTCAGAATTCAACCACAGGAAGCTAGCTAAACATGCCTTCGAGGAAATATAATCAACTCAGGCTCCAGCCAACGTGAAAGATAATCATTAAAATAGAAGTCTTAGCCCTGGCCGGGTAGCTCAGCTGGTTGGAGCATTGTGTGGAGTGTCATCCTGTGCACCAATGGGTTCAGTTCAATTCCCAATCACCACATACCCAGGTTGTGGGTTCCATCCCCCAGGGTGCAGTAAGGGCCATGCCGGAGACAACCTATCACAACTGATCAATGTTTCTCTCTCACCCCCCCTTTAAAAATCAATGAACATATACTTGGGTTAGGATTTTTTAAAAACAGAAATCTTTGAACAGGAAAATCCACGGCAAGTTTAATCACCAAAAAGCCAAACTATTTTTATAGATCTTTCTACCACCTTTTTGTGGTCTTTTTGTTTCTCCTTAAAGAAAGCTGGCTACCGATTTGTGTGCCATTCATTAAATTGTTGTCTGAATTTTGTGCCCGAAAATCAAGGGAAATACTTCCGAAAATTAACTTTTTAGTCAAACTCTTAAGGAACCCATTTACAATATCCAATTGCAAGAGGATGCTGTCAATCCCACAGACCTTATAAACTCAAGAAAGGGATCTACATCCACTGTGAACTTAACTAGAACATTATTCTCAAGGAAAACACACACACACACACACACACACACACATCTCATTCCCAAGTTTTCTCACTAATTTTTCTACTTTAACTGTCCTGAAACTATACAACATTTGCTCATTCCTACAATATTTCTTACATCCATATGCTATAACTTTAAGATTCTTGCCTTCTCTTTGACCCTGGGACAGTGACAAAGTCATCACAATGGAGACTTAACATTAGGGGTTATAAGAATCTTAAGACAAAAGTTTTCCTATTTTGCTTTTACTAACTTGACATTTTCCCACAGTCATGTTGTAAAAGTGCAAGGAACCCATGAAACAATATGAAAGAAAATACTGTAGTTTCCTTTTCCCCAAGAACCTTAGGTATCAAATTCTTATTAGTCTCAAGAGCATAAATGCAGGAAGTCGCAAGGTGGAAGGGGGGAGCCAATCCGCCAGCACTACATGGTCAGAAGAAACTAAGGAAACATGAGAAAAAACACAATGGTCACACTTTTCCAACTGCTCCAGGAGGCACAGGCGCATCACTTGCCCAGGACCAGTCTCACTGGAGAATCATTCCAGACACATAACACCACCCTCTCATTCCTAACCCCACCATCCCTCTGGTCCAAGTTTTTGATATGTGTTAAATGTTTACCAAATGGCACCAATCAGACTAGAGTTTCAAAATACAATAAAATTGTCTCTGGGGTGATTTTTTTTTTTTTAATCCTCGCCCAAGGATATTTTTTCCATTTATCTTTAGATAAAGTGGAGGGGAGGAAGGGAGGGAGGGAGGGAGGGAGAGAGAGACATCGATGTGAGAGAGACACATGGACTGGTCGCCTCCCGCACGACCCTGACCAGAGCCAGGGACGAACCACATTGGAGGTACGTGCCCTTGGCCAGAATCGAACCCGCGATTCTTTGATCCATGGGCTGACACTCTAACCGCTGAGCCAAACCGGCCAGGGCATGGGGTGTTTTTAACAGGCACATTTTATGACATGGTTCACCTGCAAGTTTCATTTAATTTTATGAATACAGATTATTTTTAAAATCTCATTGTAAGTATTAATAACACCTTGCATATTTGTGATGCCTTCGCATAATTACTTTAATAAATATTAATTAAGCCCTGCTTTCTCACTATCAAATAAATAGTATGATTCCACATTATTGATAAGTCAAGAGATAAGAGAAGAGCAGACACACTGAAGGCATCATAACATGAGCTCAAATGTAACTCTGGTTTGGTTTTTAACAGGCACTGAGGAACATTAGCCAAAGAGCTCCTGGAGGTTTATTAAGTAAGAAATGATAGTCCATCTTTTCCTAGCTGAGACTCATCCACGATTACCATTCTTTACATCCTCAGCTTAGACCCCTTTTTGCGGCAAAAATAGTATCATTCTCCTTCTATAACATCTGTTTCTCTACCCTGCAAGCTATAAGAAAGAATAGTAGAAGATTCAACCAAATACATTTATATAAATCTAGCAGCTTCCTTGAATTGGTCATTGGAAGGTGGTTCATATTATCTGGCAAAATATTTATTTTTCACGAAGAGGCACCTGATTCAAAGTAAGACCACCTCTCCTTTAAAAAAAAAAAAAAAAAAACCCACGCAGGACTACACTGACTCAGATTTTGATGGTCCAATGAAGTTCTTAAAATTACTTTCTGTGTTGAAGCAAAATGGGGAGATTAATGAAACTCCATAGAAATTCTTTGGTTTTTAACTTCAAAAATACAAGCTACCTGAAATGAATGAATGCTCTTATCTACAAAGACATATGTACATGAACACATACTTCCCCAGACCCATAGAGCTCACCTTCTACTTCTTCTTCATCACACACATGCTTAAGGAAAGAAGCCCCTCTGTCCAGGACAGCTTCATCCTCCATCCTATAGTAATAAAAAAGAAAAAAAGAATGCTCAGACTTCTCCTGGAGTGAGCCACTCGAGGCAGCCCAGCTTCTGGGCAGGTTGACCTGCAAGCTGCTGCTCATGTTCACAGGGCAGAGCCACTCTTCGCCTGCTGACCGCTCCTTCTTCACGCAGCTCCTCTCCTCCGGTGGCAGAGAATACGCCGGTCCCACATAGCTTCAGTCCTAACCTTGAGAGGGCACCCACACGGACAGGTGAGAGAAAATCATCTCAATCCTGCAGGCTAGATGTTGGGGGTTCTCTCCTTTGGGGTTTGCATTAAAAAAAACAAAACAAAAAATAGCAAGAGAGGAAGTTTGAGATGTCTGGAGTGCTCGTGATGATCGTTCGTGGAAATCCAGCTTCAGTGCTTAGCTCTTTAAACACCCACTGCATAAAAATGTATACTCCTCACACACACACACACATGCACACCCACCCACACACAGAAAGCGACAGGGAGTTAGGCTAGTGCACTGTGGGAGCCTAGCTTCCAGCCAGCCTCTTAATACCAGCACAGCCCAGCATTCTCTGTTGAGTGGCAAGCTTTGAGTCACATGTTGGCCTTACGGAAATCTGACATCTGAGGATTATCCAGCAACTCTGGCTTCGGCAACAGTCACATATACATGCCACCCATTCATTCATTTTCCACATTCTTATCGCACATTTCTCTCTCTCTTATCTGTCCTGTTAACTCTTCCCTGAAGGGCTCCAAGTTCCTCATTTTGTGGCCACATCATGCTGTCCTCCTGTCTCCTTGCATAATAGGATCTACTCTGCAATTTCATATGCTAAATAAGACCTCAGGATCCATCCAAGTAATGACAGCGTTTCCACAGCCTCCCAACGCCAAACATGTTCCTGGTTTACAGAATGAGTTCAGGTTTATTTCCTCATTCTGTGGCTCGTTTTCACTGCATTAACTTTGACATACAGAATTCCATGAATTCTATTTATAGTCGAAGCAGAAAGAAATCCCCGATTGCTCAAATGTTGCTTATGCCGCACCAGTCTAGAAACAAAGAACTTTCTCCGGGGACAGCTGTTCTAGTCATACCATACATGAGCTCTGCCAGAAAACCAAATGTTCACTTGGTATCCTATTCATCCAACTATACGCTCAAGCACTGAATACTGTAGGTCTGTTTTCCATACTGTCTGTATAACTTATTCTTGTGCTTCAGATATTTGTTCTAACACACGTGTCTATGCACCGAATTCACATTTTCCTCCTTTCTATTTTAGGAGCATATCCATCTCCCAAAGCAACCACCTTAGCACAAAATGTCAGAAGTGTGGCGTCAGGTAGGCCTGGGTTTCAAAAATCTAGTTCTACCACTTAGTATTTGTATCACCTGGAGCAAAGGGTTAACTTTTTGAGCCTCAGTGTTTCCATCTATAAAACTGGGGTAATAATATCAATCATGCAGGTCTGCTTTGAGAGTCAAATTAAGTAACAAATGTGAAAGTACTCAGTTTCATGCCTGGCACCTAGTACATGTTTAATGAAGGTAAGTTTCCTTCCTTTCCTCTCTCCTTATTCCTTTTTTACCCTCATATTTATTGGTAGACAGTGCCATTAAGAAACTCATTACCTTTGGACACTTGCAAAATATTTTCTTTCAGGGATATGGGACCTGTATTCAATAGTTCATCCTGATATATATCTATTTCATTTTCTGTATTAAAACTAAAATATGAAACTAAATGCAAATAGGATATGGATCAACCATCAGGATTATAGTAGAAAAACCACCTTGAAGACTTGAGAGGTCGAGTCTTTGGCCAGCCCTCTCTGAGCCCTTCCCATGAAGAATGAGTGATGCACTGCTTTAGTGATTCAGCAACTGCTATGTTCTGGAACTCTCCAGAGGGAGGGGAATACATATGTGAATAAGACAATTCCTATAATATAATATCATATCATATCATATAATAATAAATAGATAAATAAGAAATATAATAATAAGTAGATAAACAAGGTAATATTAGATAGCATTGAGTGCTTAGCAGGAAATAAAATGAGGCAGGGGTCTACCTGGCATAAGGTGGTTCAGGTGAGGCTTGTGAGAAGGTGACATTTGAGCAGAGAAAAAAATGATATGAAGGAATCAGGCATTTGAAGTTCTGGGGGCAAAGCGTTCTGATCAAAGGGAACAGCAAGTGCAAAGTCCCTAAGATGGGAACAAGTTTAACATGTTCCAGGAACAGAAATGAGATCCATGAGGCTGGACAGAGAGATAGAAGGTCAACGGCAGTACTGCCATTAGGAATCAGGCCACGCAGGGTGTGGTGGGCAGTCAGAATTGTAGGTGTTCTGGGAGCCACTGAAGAGTTGTTTTGCTCTGATCTATTGAGGTATAATTGACGTATAACATTATATTAGTTTCAGATGTATAATACGATGATTTGATATGTGTATACACTGTAGTCCATCCTTATCTGAGAGGGATATGTTCCAAGACCCCCAATGAATGCCTGAAACCACCAGTATTACTGAACCATATATATACATAGGTGTGTGTGTGTGTGTGTGTGTGTGTGTGTGTGTGTGTGTAGTATTTTTTCCTAGACATACATACCTATGATAAAGTTTAATTTATGAGTTAGGCCATTTCACAGACAGAACATTCATTCTTACCATGGATCTTAGCAATCTCAGCTTACTATATTTTTTTCTTTGGCATATCCAAATTGCCAGTTCACTCCTCTTGGGCTTTGGGGCCATTATTAAGTAAAATATGGGTTACTTGAAGACAAGCTCTGTGATACTGTGACAGTCTATCTGATAACCGAGATGGCTACTAAATCACTCATGGGTGGAGAGTGTGGACAGGCTGGACAGAGGGAAGATTCATGTCCGGGGTGGGACATGGCAAGACATCATGAGACTTGATCGTGCTACTCAGAACCGTGCACAGTTTAAAACTTATCAATAGTTTACTTCTGGGATTTTTCATTTAGTATTTTCGAACCCCAGCTGAGTGCGGGTAACTCAAACCATGGAAAGTAAAACCCTGGACAAGGGGTGGGGAGGGCTACAGTACTGTGACATGATCACCACAATAAGTCTAGTTAGCATATCTAGTTTCAATATTTACTTTCCTTGTGATGAGAACTTTGAAGATCTACTCTTTTGGCAACTTTCAAATATGCAATACAGAATTATTTATTAACTGTAGTTGGAAGAGCTTTAAGATGGAGCTGTTTTATCTTTTTTTAAGGATCACTCTGGCTGCTACATGAAATATAGGTCATCAGGAGACCAAAGAAACTAGGAAACCATCTCAGGAGTCCAGGAAAGGCTGTGGGAAAAACAGGTTTTGGGGACGGAATCAAGAGTTCTTTGCTGGCCACTTTAGATGCTTGTTACATATGAGATGCTTATATATGAACAAGGAGCTGCCCGATACACAATCAGATATCTAAATCTGGAGCTCAGGAGTCTGGGGCTTCAGATAAAAACTGGAAAATCAATGAATAAAAGCCGTTCTCTGAAGCTATTACTAGATGAGATCATCCAGGAAGAAAACGTAGAAATAGAGGCGTAGACCTAAGACCGAGCGCCGGGCATGCCAACATTTACAAGCAGAGCAGAGGAACCCAAGCAGTCAGTGAGGTAAGAGGAAACCAGGAAAGAGTGATGTCAAGGAAGCTGAGAGAAGAGGAGAGTATGCTACTGGGAGGCTGAGCAAGGCGGAGACAGAGAAGGAAAACCGGGATTTGGCCCTTGGGGGGCTACCTCTGGCAACGACCAAAGCACTGGAAACGTACTATGCACAGTACTAGACACACAAACAGCCCTCAACCACCCCCTCTTCTCTTCCCTGCCCTCTTCCATTCATCTATTCAGTAAATATTGACTGAGTACCTACTAGGTGTCAGGCACACTTCTAGGTACTGTAGATACAATAATGAGCACGACAGACACGGGCTCTGGTGTAACCACATCTGCCTTCTCGAAGACTCCCCTGGCAATCCAGGAGGGTCGGTCCAAAGGGCAAGAACCCACCAATAATACAGTGCTTGAAGGCATGGACAAGGATGACAGCTTAATGGGGAGATTTTCTTAAAAGACCTCGGAAGTACAATAAAATCCTGGAGCCCTGTACTCCTTACTGCATAGACAGTAATAGAACTGCTTCCCCTCTGGAAAACAGAGTTGAGCCCACATTTCTTCTCAGAACTAACCCTTGCCAGTCCTATCAACCTTCAGACTCCAACACAGCTTTCTATAGTGCATCATTTCTGCTCCCCACTATTAATCAAACTGATCCTATTTACATTTTTGTTGTTGTTGTTAATCCTCACCGGAGGATATCTCTTCCATTGATTTTTAGGGAGAGTAGAAGGGAGGGAGGAGGGCAGGGGGAGAGAGAGAAACATTAACATGAGAGAGACATCGACTGGTTGCCTCCTGCGCATGCCCTGACCAGGGCAGGGGATCAAACCTGCAACCCATGACCCTAGGGTGCATGGGCTGGCACTCTAACCACTGACCCACACCAGCCAGGCCCCTATTTACTTTTTACAAGTTCCCTAAATGAAATGTTTAGCCTCTGCCCCCAATCCCTTCCCAAAATTGCATGCAACAAACAAGCAAAAGAAAAACAAAGGAAGAAAACCAGCAACAACTGAGACATTGTACCAACTATAACAAGTGTAGAAACATTCATGCCCAGAGCCCTCTTCCTAGGCTGAGACACCAATCCAGCCTAACTGAAACATTGTCCCTGAGCTCCATCTGCATTAGAGTGAGAATAATGATTGGTGCATTCCTTGGCTCTCTGATACATATTTCACATTCCCTCCAAGACTATACATAGCAAGTAATTAGAAACCTAGTCCTTCCTGACGGACAATGCAGAGCGTCTGCAAGCAGCCTCTTCCCTGTAGGAAGCCAAAAAGAATGAGTGCTGCAAACTGAAAATACAGAATCTGCACGCCCACAGCAGCCTTTCCCAGAGCGGCCCTCTCCTCCGTGAGGGCAAGTCCAGCCTGGCACATCTGGGCTTCTGCACAAAGCACGGGGAATTTACAGCTTTCTTCCATCTTTACAGCACAAATGCCAGTTATTTGGGTTTGTGTCACCCCCCTAAAGCCCTCTCAGCAGTTGCTTGCTATTATTAGCAAGACAGAGATATCTTTTAAAATGACTGTCTGACCCAATCAGTTTTCCCCTCTATCAGTGGTAAGAAATTAACTCATCTAGTTCCTAATCGGGCCCTCAAATCCATCCTTTAAATGTTCCTTTCACACAAACTGCATTTGCCGACAACAAAGAAAGGAAAGAGCACGCTTCTAAACAGCTCCCTGGTTGCTTGCACGGCCAGCACGAGGCAAAGTTCAGAATAGATTTGGAAGCTTCTCACCAGCATCACGGGAAGAAGGGTCAGACCAGTCAGCACAAAATCCGTGTGGGGCCAACACTGCCCTCCTTCCACAGGGCCCCTGAGAGGCACAGGGAGACCCTTCCTCGGAAGTCCACACCCAACGGGGGTTTTCTCTTATTCCTCGTTACTCTGGGACACTAACTTGATTTAACTGTAATACAAGTCAAATCTGCTGCCAAACAGACAGGCTTTCACCAGCCAGTCCTAATCGTTGAGCAGGCTTGTAAGAGTGACTTAAGCCCAGCACGAGAAACATTTGTGCAAAACTGTCAGCCACTGGGCCCTGGGCACCCATCTGCATTCCACCCCTCTGGGTTCCCGCCCCCAGAGCCCTCGCCAACTGCCAACGTGCTCACCGGCTAGTCCACACAGTGCTAGCAGCTGCCACTCAGCCAGTCAGCAAGTGGCGGGCCGCCAGCACACAAGCTGCAGAACGCAAGCCTACCCCGTCACAGTGCTGCCAAAGGTTGAAAGTCTTTGGGTGTGCTAGCCTCTAGATTCGCCTCACTTGCCCTCCCACCGCCCTTCTCCCATCCCTCCTCTGTGAGGCCTCCCACGGCAGCATTTCACTTGTCTCTATAGTAACAGCATCTGGTTTCAGGGTTATAACTTTATAAAGAGCAATTCTCTTCCTAACCTAAGGCCTTTGCCAAAGGATGCACTAGCAAAAAGGCTGCTGCTTAAGGGGGAGCCCCTGCTCCCTTGTCACCCCGGGCATGCAGCTATGCTGTGAGCTGCAGGGTCAGAGCAGAGGCGGCTCACAGACCAGGGGGAGCAGAAAACAGACCCTCCAGCCTCCACACACTGGCCCGGGTGTAGAGGACCCATTCTGAGGCTTGCAGCCCCAGTCCCAGAGCTGGCCCACTGTCCTCCACACCCTGTCTGCACTTAACCAGACTGCTCATGGATCCTAGGAATAGCAGGACTTTCTGACTACTTCCAAAAAGGCACCAGAGGATGGCACCCCAGGAAGCAGAACAGCTCCAGGTTTTAACAAGGCCATACTGAACTAGACACCCATGGTTTTTTCCTTGCATACAGCTTAAAGTGTATTAGTTAACCTCATATTGAAACTCATCCCACTTTATCCTCACTAGCTCGCTCTGTTTATGATATCCAGTGAACCCCATAATCTCTCACTTTACAACAGCTTTCCTGTGCACAGCAAATGTTTAAACAGTTCTTTACACACATGCCCACACACACACTGAAGTGACGCACACCGGGGAGTGGACAAATACTAGGAAGTGAAGAGTTTATTATCATTAACCGTTGCTGCCTTGAAAACGATATTTACAGTGTGCACAAGGGCCTTCACTTGAGGACTAAGAGGTGTTCACCTCAGGTCTCAGAGCTCAGAAGCAGGCTGTCCCTGCTACTCAGCTGGTCTTAGATCAGAGGGGAGGCAAAAATCAGCATTTTCACGAGTCTTTTTCAGAAGCTACACAGAATGCAGCAAGCACACTGACAACTAGAATTATAGACCCATACACACATCTCTGAATTTTATTCTCTATTCAAATCATTTCCAAGGAGCAAGGGATCGTTTTCATTACAATTCATTCGCAAATGTGATGTTTTCTTTCAAACTTCTGAAATTGCATAGCGTTTCCTCGGTGTCTTTGTTGTTCTGGAAAATCTGCTGTCCACGTTTTCAACGAACACATGCAGAACAGTATCAGTTCTAACCACCGGGAGGGGAGCGCAGTCTGCGGCTGCAAGGAGCACTGCCATCTTTTGGCAACATGTGTTCACTACATGGAAGCAGAGGGCAGGGGCCGAGGACACTGCAACTACTTCCTTCGTCACTTCAGCAGGCGACAGAGCCCACACTCCCACCGCAAATAAGGGGAAAGAACATGGTTGTCGGTGCAACTGCAGAGGCTGCTGGAGCTCTGGACACAAATGTTGAAAAGACATCAGTGCAGCAAAGCTAACACGCATGATAAACGGCAGAGGCGACTCCCGGGGATCAACCGGCAGCCAAGCAGAGCTCGGGAGTGCCCTAATCGGTCTGGAAACGTACACAGGCCCAGGGCTGGGGAGAACTGGGGGACAGCCCCACCCCCACACGGAATCTGACTGCCAACTGAATAGAAGGTGGAAATGCAATCCAGAGAAGGATCACACCAAACATAATTCTGGGTTTAGGAACTGCATTAAAAGTTCATTTGTACCCTTGGGCACTTCTCCCAGAGAAATGGAAACGTGTGTGCACACAGAAGGCTGGACATGGATGTTCACAGCAGCTTTATTTATAATAGCCAAAAACAGAATTAGCCCAGATGTCTTCTAACAGGTGAATGGCTAAACAAACTCTGGTACATCCATCCCATGGAATACTGTTTGGCAATAAAAAGGAGCAAACTACTGATACACAACACAAATGCAGTGACTCTCCAGGGGATTGTGCTGAATGAACAAAGCTACCTCCAAGAGGTTATATGCTATATGGTTCCATTTATTAACATTTTTCAAATGACATCTTATTTTTTTAATTTATTGGTTTTAGAGCGAGGGGAAGGGAAGAAGGGAGGGAGAGAGGGAGACAGAACCATCAGTTTGTTGTTCCACTTATTTATACCTTCATTGGTTGCTTCTGGTATGTGCCCTGACCAGAGATCAAACCCGCAACCTTGGCATATCAGGACGATAGTCTAACCACCTGAGCAACACAGCCAGGGCTCAAATGACAATATTTTAGATATGAAGGACAGATTACTGGTGGCGGAGGGTAGAAACCGGGGGACAGGGGAATGTCTGTGGTTAATCAAGGGCAACATGAGAGATACTTGCGGAGCTGGCTCTGTTCAGTAGCTTACCTCTACTGATGGGTCCATGAATCTGCACAGGTGACAAAATTGTACAGAACTTAAACACAGAGATGAGTGCAAGAGAAACTGAGGAAATCTGAGTAAGCTGAGTGGACATACAGTGCCAGTGTCCTGGCTGTGATATTGCCCTCCAGTTTTAGAAAACATTCACACTGAGGAAACTGGCAGTGTACAAGCCAAGTCTATTATTTCTCAAATCTGCATGTGAGTCTACAATTATGCCAATAAAAATTTCAATTTAAAAAAAAGCTCATTTGCAAATCTGATTTTTAATTTGCCCCGGAAACATTATTTAGCATGACCGTCAGGTACATAAGCTAGCCCACCTGCACACAGGCAGAATCAGGTGAAACTGCGTGCCAACCCCACATGAGGCCTTCAGGAACTGTGCAACCGCTCACTGCAGGATCATTTAAAATGAGCCTAAAACACTTCCTACGTGACTTAGGGTATTATATAAGTTCCTTGAGTAAGTAAACTCAATTAATTTCAGTTGAATCTAAATCTGAGGTCCCTAGGGCCCAGAGAGTACAGGAGAGTATTCACAGTCCTACAGACCAAAAGGCCACAATTCTGTCTCCATGAGCAGATACATGGGAGAGTCAACTGGGGAGATCAGTGATCACCTGCCCCTCAAGACCACAGGATCCAACTCCTCTCTCCCATCCTCTCCATGTCGGGGCAAGGTCTCCTCTACTCCGTCAGCAGATTGCTGGCTGGACTCAAAGCCTGGAACAGGCTCAGCAATAAAGGACAAGAAAAGAACTGGTACAGGATGGAGACAGAGGCTCTGGGGTGAGGAAGGGTGTGGAGGCTCACGGGAGGTGACAGATGAAAGGAGAAACTGCTGGAGAGGGTATGAAGTGCTGAAAAGGAAATGGCTTGCATGACCCCCCGGGACATTCCCCTGACAGCCTACCCCCGGCAGTCACACACTCTTTAATTTTTTTAATGGGCCAATCCCTGTGCCCCCGCGGCCACCACTGCTGCTTCTGACCAGAGTTCCACTGACGAACAGTTTCATTCCCAGGTCAGAAATGCAGCACTTTGCCCATTGAAAGTTTTCTCAGAGTTTTTACTGCTAGGGACAGGAAAAGGAGGCTCCCTTCTAAACTCTTTTCACTTTCCATTGTTCTTCTTCAATCAAGGGCTCTGTGTGAAAATCAGAAAGGTCCTAAGAAAGGGTCAAGCAAGAACTGAAAAGGCTGGGATGGGGGGTGAGGGGGTCCACGTGAGAAGCCAGAAGGCAGCAATGGGCATGTCCATCCTGTCTCCCTCCCTTCTCACACTGCCAGTCTTCCGCCAAAAGCCAGACCAAACCCGCAGCAGAGTAAAGAAGGCAGAGCAAAGGGAAGAAGGGGAGACCACCCACAGGTTAAAGGTGGGGAAAAGCAGTATCTGTAGCTGGGAACCCAGCCTGCAAGGCAGCTGTTAGTCAAGGGATGCTCCAGCATGTCCAGGCTTAGAAGCAAGCGCGTGATTGCTACCTGCCTTCCCACCGGTGGTTTCAAACCGGTCTCCCTGGCTCTAAAATCACATCTCCCGAATCCATCCATTTATAAAACACAATTTGGTATCATTCTCCTTTTAAGGATCACTCCATGGCTCTTTATTATATCGAAGAGGAAGTCCAAACTACTCAACATAGAGTTTAAAACCTGCCATGAACTTTCCACACTTAGCTTCTGCCGTCCCCCCACGCCATTCCACTCCCTGCACAGGCTACCATGCCTTTGTGTCCATACTGTTTCCTCTCCTCAACATTCCGTCTTCGTCAACCCATTCCTCAAGACCCAACGCAGACCTCTCCAGAGCCCTCTCTACATTCTCAGACACATCCTTCCCCAAGAAGAGCTAGGATCCCTCATCTTTCTCCACTGGCTCCTTGAAGGTATATATAGAATCTATAGCATTTTCATACAGCATGTATGACATTGCCTTGTCACAATCACATAACCTCATGCAACTGTACCTGGACATGTCATGGCAGTTGTCCCCACCACACTGTAAACTCTTTGAGAGCGGGTATCATTTATATTTAGTCTTTCTACCTCCAGTGTCAATGTCAAGTGTAGTCACCGCACATAGCGAGTGCTCATTAAATGTTGATGGATGAATGAATGAATCAGCCGGTGAGGTGCACACAAGTTTAGTACCAGGTGCATCTCTAAGTTTAAAGGTCCTGGATGTATTTTTCAAAGAACATGAACCCCATACACAAGCAAACTTCCAATTACTTGCCTGGTGTTCAACTGAAGAAACAGTCATTTGTTCCAAAACTAGAGCGGGGGAAATGGCTATAAGGGATTTTTTAAGAGTAACTTTAACTATCTAATTTGCTCCTTATTGGCGAACTTTGGAATGTAACCCCTCACACAGATCATGTATATGTAGTGGCAGGACTAATTTTTTCCCCCTTGTCTGCTTTTAAAAAGAAAAGCTAAGAAGTACCGGAACCTGCCACATAGTAGGTTCTAAGTAAATATTAGTTCAATGAATATATGAATGAAGGAACTTAAAAATAAAGTGCTTTTAAAATCCTAAAGAAATGGGAGACGTTATGAGAAAGTTCAATTTTGTTCCTCAGGACTGCAACTGGACAAATAAAACTTTGTAATGTGTTTAGATAAGCCAATAAAAAAGCTGGACAGCAACGACCTCCAAAAGGAAATTAGAATTTGAAATGTCAATATAAACCTTCAACTTGAGCTCTACAAATTGTAGCCTAACTTAGTTGTAGTCATTAGTACAGGGATAGCAGAGATAACTAAAATCCACAGTTAGTTCATACATTTCATTTTAGTCTGTGATTTTGCACACATTTATTGTGGCTTTTACAGGGACCTCAGGTCAGGTCAGGTTGGCCAGCGGATAGAGACACCAGAGTAGGAGTTTGTTCCAGGACACAGTGCTGGGGGTCAGCGGGTGGATCTGATCGGCACAGCGCCTGACCTCCCCACGGCTGACACCCAGAGCGTACAGCAGAGAAAGACGCCTTCCCTTTCTGCATCTCCACAATATGGCAGCCATACTGTTCACACATTCCAGCTTGAACCATCACGCAGGTGGCGGGGACGAGGCTCCCAGCATTTTACTGAACTCTTGCCACGTGCCAGGCACTATGGTAAGCACCATGCACGCATTATTTCACCCCTGATGCTGCCAGATTTTGTCCGACTGGCTCAGTAATAGGCCAGGCTGAAGATTCTAGCTAAAGGATTGCAATACCTATAACAATGTGGGGACAAAGATTAGGGACTCTCATCATCCATTATTTTTTAAAAGTCCCATTCTCAAAATTTTACGACACTCCAGGTACTGTGCTAAGCACTTTACAATGATTGAGTCAATCCCCATGACAGCCCCATGAGGTAAGTACTTTTCACATACCCATTTTAGAGTTGTAATTTGAAGTTAAGTAATGTACCCAAAACTGCTCAGTACGTGTGATGAGAAGACCAGGCAGGGAGTCTAACTCAGCAATCCACAATTCTAACTACCCTACCATAATTAACTAGCCCGTACCCATTAGGGATGAGCCTCAGTAACTTTTTTCTTCCTATTACTAAGCTTCAATATGCCTTCTTATAACTTCAAATTATATCACTTACACTCACCTCTTTCCCTACTTTGGTGTGCCTACTGACCGAAAGTTAAAGCACTCTCTAGCCCTGGCCAGTTTGGCTCAGCGGTTACAGTGTCGGCCTGCGGGCCAGAGAGACCCGGGTTCGGTTCCTGCTAAGGGCACGTACCTCGGTTACAGTTTGTCCCCGGCCCTGGTTGGGTCGTGCGGGAGGCAGCCACTCGATGTGTCCCTTTCACGCCGATGTTTCTCTCCCTCTCTCTCTCTCTCTCTCTCTCTCTCTCTCTCTCTCTCTCTCTCTCTCTTCCTCTCCCTCCCTCCCACTCTATCTGAACAAAAAATGGAAAAATGTCCTCGGGTAAGGATAAAAAAAAAAAGTGCTCTCTAACAGGCCTCCCAAATAAATGTCTATATTTTTACTTAACCAACATTTAGGGTTAGCTTACTATGTACCAGCCACTGTTGTAACTGCTTTACCAATATTTACTCATTTAATTCTCACAACAGTCCAAGGAGGTATGTACCATCTTTAACATCATCATTTCTGAGGCACAGAGAGATCAAGTCACACAACCAATAACTGTCAAAGTCAGGATTCAAACCCACGCGGTCCAGCTGCACAAGTCTGTGCTCTTGACCACTGCCTGTCATGCTGCCTCTCTTTGGCTGATTTGCTTGATCCGCTCCAAACTCTAGGAACCAGGGTCACAAATAGTAAACAGACCTTTGGTGAAAGAGCAGACCCACCAGAATACTGACCCTTCACATTCAGGAAACATCTGTCCCCCCTCCCTCCTTTGCAAATGCCCAAATTCACAAATATCACTGTGACACATAATTTCTGATAACATGTGGTCAAGTGTAACTTATGAGTTTGTAAATTCTCAAGGTAAAGAAGGCTACTGGGATGAGCTGCAGTGTAGGAGACAGGCCACCTCAGCTCAGTCTGGGCTCGCGGCTGGCACAGGATTCACCACATGTGTCCCTACAAAGCATAAGCAACGATGTGGCGTCACCCTTCTGGGCTGCCAGCAAGTATCTAAAACCACAACTGTTAGATGCACGGATGCCAAGGATCTACTGTATCAAAGCTGGAGAATGCATCCCTCAGCATACGGGCCACACCACTGAGCAGGAAGACAGCTGTGTCTCACGGCAGCTTTGGGAGCACAGTTCACTGCCACATGCATAGTGAGGACACTTCTCCAGCTCCCTTACTACAGGGTCTCTTCCCACAGTGCCGTTCAAAGTTCATCCTTCGTCTTCCCCAAGGGATCTTTCTGTGTATTCCTGGGATCAGATTTTCCAGACTTTAACTCATCTACCCACTCATTTAAACAATTTATTGAATGTCTACTATGATCAGCTATTATTCTAAGCATGAAGGATAAACCCAAGGTGGGAAAAAGACAACAAACAAAATTAAAAAGTAAACTGTCTAATGTGGTAGAAAGTGATACTGCTACAGGAAAAGGTAAGGGAGAGATTTAGGGAGGGCTGATGGGACTGGACAGGGACAGGCAGGCAGGGAAGGGGGCCCCGGGGCAAGGAGGGCAGTTTTAAATAGGTAGTTAGGAAAGCCCTCACTGAGTGATAGCTGAACAAAGACTTGAAGGAGAAGAGAAAGACGTGAAGAAAGTTAGAAAGGAAGGAGATAAGTTAGTGAGTATGCGGGAAGGAGCAGGAATGCAAAGGCCCTGAAGTAGGTGAGAGTCCGGCCGATTCACGGAATCCAGCGACTGGTGAACACGGAAAGCAGGAGTTGAGGTCAGAGAGGTAAAGGCTGCAGGGCCTGGGAGGCCACCCTCGGCTTTGGTGTTTACTCTGAGCAATGAGAAACCACTGTAGGTTCTGAAAAGCGGTGATATTTCCTCAAGCTTACAACAGTCTTCTTTACTTTTCACTCTTTGTCATTATATAAACATTTCATTAAGGTCCTTCCTGGAACCTACTTCCACTCAGAAGGTCTTCCAGGGACCACAGCTTGTGCAGCACAGAAGTTAGAGGTGGGTCTGCTGAGTCAGCGTCCTTCCGCAGTCAAGCCCCAGCCTGCCCCAGCCCTGTGTCTGCAGATCAAAGAGGGGACCGCCACGCCTCGGAGGACTTTATCCCCCGGATGAGCACCTGCACAGGGCCTGAGCCTTACGAAGGTGCTGAGCAATGTGTCAGTGCTCAGAACCAAGGCCAATCTGCATTAATGTATATAATCTTTATTAATTTCTGCCAAACTAGCCTCGAAGTTCATGACTCAAGTAGCTGCCACCTGAATCCTCGCCTACCTAAATCTGCCCCAGGGATGGCAACACTTAGTGTTACAAGATGCCAAAACAGATGATTAATATGTAGATATCAGGAGAATAGCGTGGAACTGATGTGTTGGTGGCCTTTTAACACCCAGGATTTAAATCTAGGCTTTAAATAATAAAGGAATATGTTTGAAGTTGTTTTTAACTGTAAGTTTTCTGGATTAACTTTATGAGAACAGGAAGGACACAGAAGATTGTAAATCCCATCTACTGTATTGTGGCGGAAAATGTGCTCAGCTTGTCATCCCTTGCCTAAGAATGGAATACATTGTTGCTGGGCTCTAGTGGCTCCTTTGCTGTCAAGGAGGGGCCACCCAACAGAAGTATGGTACCCCCCAACTTAAAAACACCTGCAACCTATAACCATAAAATGCAATATACAAATTGAGATCCTGATTCAAACTAATAAACTTTTTTAAAAACTTTTCTGAGACAAGCAAGGATGCTTGAATCTTAATTGGGTATTAGAAGATACTAAGGAATTATTGTTAATTTTATTAGGTATGATAATGGCATTGGGATTATACTTTTTAATGTCTCTATTAAAAGACTTAGAAATAGCCCTGGCCAGTTTGGCTCAACGGTTACAACGTCGGCCCAAGGACCAATGAGTTGCAGGTTCAATTCCGGTCAAGGGCATGTGCCTCAGTTGTGGTTCGGTCCCCAGCCCTGGTCGGGGTCGTGTGGGAGGCAACCAATTGATGTCTCTCTGTCACACTGATGTTTGTCTCTCTCTCTCTCTCTCTCTCTCTCTGTGTGTGTGTGTGTCCCACCCCCCCCCCCACTCTATCTGAAGATAAATGGGGAAAAAGTATCCTCAGGTGAGGATTTAAAAAAATAAAAAAATAATAAAAAATAAAAGACTTAGAAATAAATACAAGTAATAATTATTGAAATGATTTGATGTAGGATTTATCTTAAAATACCCCAGCAAAAAAAAAAAGAGTGGGGGGTGTACGAAATAAGATTGGCAACATATTGGTAATTGCTGAAGCTAGATGATGGTTACATGAGAGTTCAACGTACTAGTCTCATAAAAAAAAACTTTGAAAAAAAAACTTTAATAAGCCTCCCTTTGCCCAATCCATTCCAGGAAACATGTATCAATATAAAAGCCACAACAAATATATTTACACATTATAAAGATGGCTCCATGTCCAAAGAATTAAAAACTCTAAAAAACTCTAAAGCCCACAGTCATATGGCTCATTTTAGACATGATAAATAAAAATGTATATTTAGCATTTCAACATGTTTTATTTTGTTTTTGTTTTTTTCTTTTCCTTCACACCTTAATACACAGGCTCTCCAACAAGCACTTGACTGACTTTGGCGTGCCTAACGCTTTCCCTCTTACTCAAAACAAAACACAGCTTTTGACACCTATGTTTCTTAGCATTAGCATCAGCATTTTCACCTTTCCCCTCATCTGTGTGAAACTGCACAGTGAAATGCAACAGAGCATTCCAATGTCTGCAGCCACAAACCTGAGGCACAGCAAACCCGCCGCCGACGTCCCGCCACTCCTGGCGGACGTGCAGAAGAACACAACAGAATGTGAAAGGTGAATTACGACTTATAGATCAGAGCACAGTTTGTATGAAAGCTGAACCTATGAAATTCGGGACAGCCGGAACATACAAATATATGATGTCAACGCATAAGACAGTGAGCTTTCTTTGAGACCCTGGAAGAATAAAAAGTATCCAAAACCAGCATAGTCCCTTCCATTGCTAGACATTGGTGGGGTACAAGGGAAAAGCAGAAAAGATGCTCCTGGTGACATCAGATTCCCTTCTTGCCAAACACAGGACATCTATTTTTCCCAAAGAAATAACATTAATTTGTTGGTTAGGCTCCAAAGCCAACCCACAAAAATCTATTTACTGCAAATGTAGATAAATCATAGCAATAATAATAAAAGCTAATATAATAAGTGCTTTATATAATTTATTTAAAACCTATTACCAGTCCATGAAATAAGTGCTAATGATATCCCCATTTTATAGATGATGAAATTGAGATTTAAAGATGTAAACAAGTTGCCCGGCCGGTGTGGCTCAGTGGTTGAGCGTCGACCCATGCACCAAGAGGTTGCCAGTTTGATTCCTGGTCAGGGCACATGCCCAGGTTGTGGGCCCGATCCCCAGTGCGGGGCATGTAGGAGGTAGCCAATCAATGTTCTCTCTCATCAATGTTTCTCTCCCTCTCCCTTCCTCTCTCTCTAAAAATCAATTTAAAAAATTTTTTTAAAAGATGTAAACAAGTTGTTGAGGTCACACAGTGATGGAAGCCATATAGATTATTAGTTAATAGTATTAAAATTACTAATAATATAATTACTAATAATATATGACCAAAAAGGAATTGTGGATGAAAAAAAGAAAGTAACCTCACAGGGTGATCTGATCATAAATTCCTAACTGGGAATGGGAAGGTCATGGTGGGTAATCATGCCCCAGGCCTATAACATCTTTATTTTTGCCTTAAGTAAGCCTTGTCCATTGTTTCTATGCATTTAGTTAACACACCTTTGAAATTAACTGAAAGGAAGCTTGACTTGGGGTGGTGAACATACAATACAATATACAGATGATGGTATAGAATTGTACCCCTGAAACCTATATATTATTAACCAATGTCATCCCAAAAAATTCAATAATAATAAACTGTCACCGCCCTCAAGAGAGCACAGAATCTTGTTAACTATCCTGTAATCCAATTCCTGTCTTACTTTTTCCCACCTCCTTAATTTCAAATGCATAAAAAAAAACTGCAAAACTGCCCTGGCCGATTTGGCTTAGAGGTTAGAGCGTCCACCTGCGGACCAAAGAGTCCTGGGTTCGATTCCAGCCAAGGGCATGTACCTCGGTTTCAGTTCATCCCTGGCCCTGGGTTGGGGTTATGCGGGTGGCAACCAATCAATGTGTCTCTCTCACATCAATGTTTCTCTCTCTCTCTCTCTCTCTCTCTCTCTCTCCCTCTTCCACTCTGTCTGAAGATAAACGTTGCCTTAATAAATAAAAAAAAGCTGCAAAACATTCTTTGAAGCATTTGAGATCTTGTTCCCTGGCATATGTCAATAGTTTGGCTCAAAAACTCATAAAAATTCTCTAAAAAATACAATTTCTAATAGTGATATAATGCTAAAAGTATTGTTTTAGGTACATAATGAGTGAAACGGACTTGTGTGGGCTCAAATGGAACCTTAATCATCATTCTAATATTGTTTTCTATGGAGAAACACATTTTGAATTTCAAACAACCATATATAATGATGGCATTCCAAAAATAAGTTAGAAGCAGCATGTATTTGGTTAGAAAGGTCATCAGACAACTGAAATTAGAAGATGTTAACCAGGTGTTATCTCTAATAGATAATTACAAATAAAATTAACCACAATCAGTTGAGACAAACCAACCTACTCCAAGAAGAAATTACATACACATATTGTCTAAGGCAACTTTTTACACTTGCTTTTCTCCTTATCTCAAAAATCAATGATCTGGATAAACACATGACAGCTAAAGACCAAAGGAAAACATCAATCCGTTCTTAAAGATCTGTCCAGTGTCCTAACATTCACTCTCTAGACTTGGGACCCGCTTGCGAACTGTTACCTATTTGAATCAACTGCACAAGCCGCTACTTAAAAAGGAAGAATGATGTCGTCATTTAAATATCAGAAGAAAAGGAAAAGGGAAAAAACACACACACATACACACACACACACACACACACACACACACAAGAAAAAGTAAAACATAACAGAAAAAATTAAAATTGACTAAAAGAAAAGAAAAAGAAATAAATATGAGAAGAACATTCCTTTTGCCAAGAAGAGTCTTAGAAGTTGAGATACTTTCCCTCCAATCTCCACTTGTTTTAGCTCTCACAGACCTCCCAGCTTACTAGTTGCAGCCAAGCTGAAAGGAAGAGGCCAAAACAGTGCAAGTCAGATGTCACTACCACGTTCCAGCCTGGATGGAGACCTCCGAGCCTGTTGTGTAAGGCTTCCAGCCTGTGCTTACAGCTCTGTAAAACCCACAGTCAGCATGAGGAAAGGCCAGCTAAGTACAACGATGTCACTCTTACACCAGATGGAGGTGAAGACCAGCGGAGCGAGCGCTGGTCTGTTACAGTCACAGGATCATTTTTGTTTACAATGGGTTTTGAAAGATGAGCATATAATAAGCACCCACAGATAAAAATCACCCATGCTACGCTATATAAATGCCATTTTGTTAGTAGCCAAATCACGGGCTGCTTCATTAGACTATTGATTTGCACTTTTTTGTCATCAGCACTGATGGCCCATTCATTAGTAAAACCTCTTATTAGTCTCTGCAAAGATTAGTCTATTTTTTAAAAAGTAACATTGATGTTTGGGCAAATCTAAAGTGATATTTCTTACCCAATTCTGATTCTCTGACCTTATCCCACTCACACAATTTCTCTAAAATAAATTACTAAAGAAATGTTTACAAAATGAATGTAATTCAAGTTATTAACACTCTAAGGGTCCATTTCCTCATCTGAAAAATGGGCTTAATAATACGAACAGTGTTCAGTTGTGGGGAACCTATGGGAATATATCCACAAAAGCGCACTGAGTGGTAGGTGCTGGGCACAGAGCTCCCGACGACACAGGCAGGTGGTGTTACTGTCAGCAAGGCCCTTCCCTTTCCCAGACAGGCACAAGTTCATGAAGGTCACATGCTAGCAACCGGCACAAGGGAATTCAGCTCTGCCTGATTCCAACACTCTCACGCCATGTCAACTCCTTGACACGAAATAGGATTAACAACCAGGTAGTTCTTCCAAAGTCTTTTCTAAGCTTGAGTCCCAGGGTAGAAGCCAGGAACAAAGGATGAGAAAAGCGTCCCTCTACCGGTTTATATAAAGCACAGAGGTATCAAGGAAAGAAATTATCAAGCATGTACCTCTTGATTCACCAGAGGTCAAATTTCTCAACGTGTCGATAATGCTCAGAGGACTGCCTGGGAATGTGGGGAGGACTGGAAACCAGCCAGCGGAGTCGTTTTGAAAGGTAGTCATCCTGTGAAATACAAATCTAATTGCGTAATTTTTTTGACCAGGAAAAAAAACTTGAAAATGATTCCAAATGTCAATTTAAAAAAATCAGAGTAAAAGAAACATACAAATAGAAGTGACTGAGGGACAGAGGCAAGAAAGACAAACTAGTGTACCCCGGCGTCTTCACTAACATGGCTTTGGTAAGAACTACTTTTCTGAAATGAACGGTTTCCTAAAATCAAAATGACAAGCTTGGTAGATGAGCAATAACAATTTCTCTTGTGTAGTAAAACTACTGACTCTGCGTGATGCTAAAGACTTATCAATAATAATTGTATGTGTACTTTGTTGTGCACCCATTATTTGCTGGTCCCTACTTGTGGTCTTCGTAACAACACACAAGTGTTAAAGTCACACTCACTCCGTTTTACAAATAGGAATACATGGGTTCTCAGGCTCATAAAGAGAAAGAGCCTCTGAGGGAAAGAATGCAAATCACCCAAGAAGGGTGGGGTTGTGTGGGTGGCAGCCAGTCAATGTGTCTCTATCACGTCAATGTTTCTCTCTCTCTTCCTCTCTCTCTCCTTCCCGCTCTATCTGAGGATAAATGCAAAAATGTCCTCGGGTGAGGATTAAAAAAAAAAACAAAAAACATCTTCTCCCTTCTGCCCAGGGAAGTGCCCGGCACAGGGTTCATTTCACATGCCCTCTCTCCTTAGTAACCTGGGAAAGGTACCAGTGGATGGAGGTTCTCCTGAGGATCAGAGCCAGAGTATCAGTGGAAAAGCATTACCTTCTCAGAGACCAAATCGATGGTGTTGAAAACGGTGAAACTGAGAGCAGTGTACTGATTATTTTAAATGGGCGCTATTAGAACAATAAGATGTTTTGAAAGCATAACCATCTGCACCTTGGACAAGACCAGAATACAAAGTTCTCAGTAAACCAATAAAAGCAGTCAAAAGCAAATTAATGAAAATTTTTTTAATTCCATCTGTGATGTTTTAATCTACTCAACACAATCAAGAAGATTAAGTAGAGGACAGGAGGGCAGACAAAATGACTTTCCGAGTTTTATGATACCACTGTAATCATATCTAGGGTATTACACCCAAGGCATTCAAAGAGCGTCACACAGCTTCTTTCCTCAACAGGCCTACGAGCTAATAAGAAGACAGGTATTATACTGGGTCTAGACAAGCACATAAAGAAGTCATAGCAGAAGCAAAATCATAACCCAAGTTCCCAGAATAGAATTTATTTCACCAGATAAAGATGCTACTGTGTCAACTGTGAATCCTGATGGTTCCCAACCAGTGTGCTGGGAATAACTTACAGGTGGTCTGAGATGCCCCCTCACTCCTGGGGGCTACCAGGCAGGGCCAGGCACAGCCCGAGCCCAGGCCAATCACCTCCAGCCACAGATGTCTAGATTGTTTATCCAGTGTGCCCTAAAACATTAGTACTTACTGAGCCTTCTATGACATGAAAGATTCAGAAGCTTTAATAAACCAGACCCTCATTTTACCAACTTTTTGATCAGAAAACGCTAACAGCTTAGGAAAGCCACAGCACACCCAAAGTGGCCTGGAGAGCCAGTTATTCCCTCTCAGTCCTCTTCCTTCCCCAGGGGGCCATTTTTTGTCTAACAGCTGGTGGCCAGCGTCATCCCAGGCTGAGGATGACACACTTTCTGAAGCACTGTATACAGGCCGTGTAAACCAAGTTAGGAGGCCGCACTGCAAGCATCTCCTCCCCTCAGTACAGGATCTGCCTGTGCCAGAGACGCAGCCCCGCACCCTCCAGCCTCCACACAGGCCCATCACACGCTCTGGGGTACATCTGGGGGCCTGGGGGCCATTAAAGAAAAAATGAAGGCATTAGTGCCAAGTGAACAATCACAAAGATATTACAAGGGAGACCCGAGTGGGGAGCAGCGGAGAGAGAGATTTCCTTCTCACCATTTCATCTCTCACTGTACCTTCGGCACACAGGAAGGGGCACAGTCATAAGGACGGCCACAGAAAGGGCTTTGCGGGGCAGCCGGTGTGCAGTGAGACAGCGCGCCCCAGCAGGAAGGGCCCGTGGGCTGGCACAGGAGGCAGCCGGCAGGCCCACCAGCCTGGAAGCAGAGCCCTTTTGTCTCCAGTGCCCAAATGAGAACATAGGCTCCCCTGTTTCTGCTTCATGAGCTCCTTACAACTTGTCAGAGCTGCACTCATGGGACAATACTTCACGAGGCAAAATTCAAAACTACGACTAGTAATGAGGTCAGAGTAATGAGATGAATGGCATGCAGGGCAGCACAGCAGTCCGAGGTCATCGCGTCTCAGGCTAGTCCTCTCATTTCAGATGCAGTCCTCCCTCTGTATCCATGGGGACTGGTTCCAGGACGCCCCTCGGATACCAAAGTCAGAGGATGCTCAAGTCCCTTGCATAAAATGGAGTAGTGTTTGCATATAACCTACGCACATCCTCCCGTGTACTTCAAATCATCTCTGCGTGTCAGCAACAGCATAACTTTTTTTTCCGAATATTTTCAATCTGAGGTTTGTTGAATCCACAGATGCGGAACCCAGGACATGGAGGGCTGACTGTACCTTCCCCCAGCACTGGAGGACTTCTGACCTCGTGCCAATCACTCTGCTTGGCTCCCTGGTATCCATCCCATCCAGTCTCCTTAATGTGACCCTGGCCTGCCCCAAATTACCCTAGTACCTGGAGCGCGCACACACATACACAGGCAATACCATTACCATGTAGGAATATAGCTCACCACCTCCTCATTCACCAAGTCTCCACCTCTGCCTCATACTTTCACATTCCATAGTTCCCCACTCCTAGGTGGCTCTGCCCTGGGGACCCAATTTTGGTCTTCAGGATGAGCTTCTTGACCCTTCTTCCACTTCTGGTGAGCCCCTCTAACCAGTTCAGATCAGCACTGGTGTTCACCCTCTGCTCCAAGCAAGGGTGACCCCCACCTTCTCGGCCCAGCCCCAGAGGACTGGGCCTCTTCCTTGCTGTTTTCCCAGCCAAACACAATTCTGCCTACATCCTGAGGATAAAACACAGGATGGTGACTACGTCAACCCTGACTCTAACCAAGTGAGAAAGCAAAGCTCCACGTGTAAAACATTAGGGGGAAACCCAAAAGATTCCAAACCAAAGAATAATAATAAATTATGGAGTATAGGGAACATGACTTTAAATTGCCAAATGTTCCATCTTAATAGCAAGAGATTTGTAAAAGTGTATCTGCTTGAATTTGGCAGGGTTCCATCTCTTCAGGCTCAAGCTCACATTTATCAGGAAGCTGTGTTCAACATACCCACATTTTTAAAACATCAGAATACAGCAACATTAAGGTCACTGCTACATTTTGCTGGTATACTCTCGATAACACAGAGAGAAATTTGTTGTTAGTATTTTCTGTTATAGAACCAAAATGTCTTTCTATCTCCCTGATAAAAGAATCTCGGGAATGGTGTAAGCTATCATGTATCATTTTGATTTTTAATTGTGCAGATTGGGGACTTGGTGGTGGAATATAAAAACTTCTGCATCTTAAATAAAGCATGGTTATGATAGCTCTAAACTTACCATGCTATAGAATCACAGGACAATCACTAGATCTTCATATTGTTAAAAGCAAATAAACTATAGCCCGGCCAGTGTGGCTCAGTGGTTGGGCATCGACCCATGCACTAAGAGGTCGCTGGTTCGATTCCCGGTCAGGGCACATGCCCAGGTTGTGGGCCAAATCCCTAGTGGGGGGCATGCAGGAGGCAGCCAATCAATGTTCTCTCTCATCAATGTTTCTATCTCTCTCTCTCTAAAAATCAATAAAGAAAAAATTTTTAAAATAAATAAATAAAAGCAAATAAACCATAAATCATTTTTAAATAGCCAGCCAAACTCCAAAATCTGTAGGAGTAAGCAAAAAGAGGGAGGTAATTATGAAAAGATAAACCACTTTGTGAAGGTGTTTTGTGGTAACAGCCAGCCTGGCATACAAAGATATTATTTGAAAGCAATTTTAAAACCACATGGATCTATAAATGAATAAATGTTCCCAAGATAACTTACAAAGAAAAACATTCTGAATGTAAAACAGTGTGTCCAATAGCACAAATAGTGCAGGGAGGGGACGGGGGTCTGGATGTGCATACTATACTGAGCATGGAAAAATAAATGTGTCCTGGTCCTCTGAAGTCATTTATATCAAACGTATTCTGATCATGCAGAATAAACCTCAAGGGCAGGGAATGTTTGACAGAGACTTTCTGAAGAGTTTTAACACTGAATAAAGATCATAGATCCATTCTAAAAAGATCACAAAGTTTCTGGTGTTACTAAAGTCACTTCTCATAACCAAATATTCCAACTAATTACTATTCAATTCCAAGTCTAGAAACACCAGAAACAACTGAGAAATATTCTTCTCATGTCAAACTTCTTTTGGTCATGTCTCAGCAATTACTCTGAATCCAAGTGAGAGTCATCTGAGTATCAAATAGAATCCTCAAGAGATGGTACAAAGGATCTCAAAAACTGACCCAGACATCCTAGAACCCAACTTAATTGGATTAATGTGCTTTTCACACAACCATGAACAGGAAGGTGATTTCAAACAGAAGAGTCCAGATGATAATGATAAAAGCAAAGACCACAACAGGAAAGAGAAACATAATTGATAAATAATTAAATGAGATCACGAGATTTTAGTACCTCCCCCCCTACACACACACACAAAGAACCAAATTTGCTTCTACACAATACAATACGGCCCTTTTAATGTAATGAGAAACTGTGTAATGCAAGATCTCATTCCCAATAATCTTTTTTGAAATTATGATTGGCCAATAATATATCTAGATAGCTGTAATAATAACCTTGATATATCATATTATTTTAATTTTTCAAAGGAAGGAAGCCTTCCAAAAATTTTTTAAACTCAAATGTAAATGAAAAGAGGAAAACAGAACTCAAGCACTCGTTTTTTCTACATAAAGAAGAAAGCTTTCATGCAGTCCTTAGAAACACAAAGTTGTTAGGAGACCATGAAATGAATCATGGAGAATGTGAAACAGCAAGTTTTGCATCCCTTCCCCCCTGAAGAGCTTCCTTTTCCTCTGCAGAAAGAAGAAAAAGTAAGTTTATTCATTAAATGATCTGATTTTAACATTTTATAGTGCATTTCATAGTCAGTGACCTTTGTTTAGTTTGTGTGTGTACGAAAGAAGAAAGTTGAATATCCACCAAATGATAAGAAATCATATGTAGTTTTAAAATCAACAGTGATTTATACCTATAAGCATACTTTCCTTTAAGGATATAGAAGCATATTCTATAAATTTATCCTCACATATGGATACAGATTTTTCTTAATCGTTATAATTCTGAATTAATAAACTAAGAAATATTCTGTTGGGAAGACCCATTTGTCTAGACGTATTAAATCAGATGAAACATCTCCATGAGACTTCAGACTGGTGTCAATGACATAAACTGTCGATTCTCATTTATTCAAGGAATGATTATAGTGTTTGGAATACAGCCAACACCTCATTTCTTCTTACTCTCCTTTCGGCCTGCAGTATCTTATCTATCTTATTGGCAGATATCACTCCAAAAGTAGTAATAAACTAACAATTATTAAGTCTTTACCATGAGACAGGCACTGTTGTCAATATATACTAAAGCATTTGATTTTCCACAACTACTCTATGATATCAGTGCTATTGTTATGTTTATTTTACAGCTGAGGGGCACAGGGATGTCGAGTCACTTGCCCAAGACCACAGTTATAAGCAGCAAAGCAATGTGACTCTCTGGTCTGATGCCAGAGCCTGAATATTTAACCAATGTGTGGTTTGCCTCTAGGAAATAACTACAGTAGAAGAAATGAAACCCAATCCAATCACTAGGGTAAGAAACCAACTTCTCTCTTTTTTAAAAAAAATAATCAAAATGACCCTGTCGGTGTGGCTCAGTGGATTGAGCGTCTTGTCCCATGAACTGAGAGGTCCCGGTTTGATTCCCGGTCAGGGCACACGCCGGGGTTTCAGGCTTGATGCCCAGTAGGGGGCATGCAGGAAGCAACTGATTGATGTTTCTATCTCTTCCTTCCTCTCTCTAAAAAAATCAATAAAAACATATTTTAAAAAATAATAACAATCAAAATGAATGTACATTTCATTGGGTAAAATGGTTCCAACTACTGGTTATAATGAGATTTATGGATTATCCATAGTTCGCTGAGTTACTAGTTTGTTTGATCTTTCTTGCTTTTCTTCTTACATATTTGTCAAATCTAATACATATTTATCAAGCACTGTACTCATCCCTAAACACTTTTTATAAATAGTGTTGAAAAAACACATAACTAAAATCTACCATCTTAACCATTTTTAAGTGTACAGTTCAGTAGTTTTAAATACATTTATATAGTTGCACAATCGATCTGCAGAACTTTTAGCCCTTGTCTTAGTCCCTCCAGGCTGCTATAACAAAATATCCAGACAAGGAACTTGTAGACAACAGAAACTGTTTCTCACAGTTCTAGAGGATGGAAGTCCAAGATCAGGGTGCCAGCATGGTCGGTAAGGGCTCTCTTCTAGGTCACAAATTTCTCATTGTATCCTCACAGGGCAGAAGGGGCTAGGGAGCTCTGTGGAACCTCTTACAGAGCACTAATTCCATTCATCTCACTGACCTTTCTCTTATCCCATTCATAAGCACTCCACCCTCATGAACTAGTCGCTTCCCCAAGACCCCACCTGCTAATACTATCATTTTTGAGGATTAAGATTCCAACATATGTATTGGGGGGGGGGGGCATTCAGACCATAGCAACCCTAAACACTTCTAAACTCCATTTTGTTGTACCAGTTTATTCCTTATCAATAACCTGTCTAAATTTCTGAAGTTGAGCAGAATCTTCAAATTTTGTAGAAAGCTTCTTTTTAGATAAGCATATATAAGATTCTAACATGATAAGCTAATGATTCTTTACCTTTGGGGGGGCTACATACCTTTTGAAAATCTGATGAAAGCTGCAGATTCTAAACTCAAAATAAAATGCAAATATAAATATATAAATAAAATGTTGCTATAATTTCATGAGATTATTGAACCCTTGTTTCCAAAAGGTCAACCATGAACTCACATAAAGAATCCTAACTTTTAGGGCTTACTTTGCACTAGCGTTTATGGATTCTCTTGGATTGCAGTATTCCTTTAACCATCAAGCTTCCTAATAAATAAGTATCAAGCTTCTCCTAATGAGTTGTCATCAAAATCTTATTTGCAAAATTTCACATAAACATAATCTTATTTACAAAAATTAAATTAATCTACAAATATTCAGGAAAACAGCTACATTGCTTATAGAAGGAACCACATAGAGAGGCAAAGAATTCCACTACTTCCTGGAAGAGTTCTATCACATACTCAGTGAGCAGCTTCCCACAAAAATGCTACCAAAACACCTCATGTTTGAAAGTAAGCTCAATTACAAATGCACAGTTGAAGCTACTTATCCTTTTGGGCACACCTTCTTCAGGTCTGAGTAAGAAAGCCCCAGGGCTGATTGTAGATAAGACGGACTTGATCACTACCCTTCCAAACTTAATGGACGGTAGTTAAACAGCCATGTTCACTGGTGGTGACTGCATCATTGCACTCTCTGATGCTTCTGATAACATAAAAACATTAGATTTTTAGAGGTGATCTCCTGAAGCAGATAGGCTCTCATCTCCTTTCCTTCTAGACTTTAGGGGAGTAAAAAGCTAGAAACGAATGTTCTGTTTTGTTATCTGAAGGGGACTAAGTAAACATGCTTAAGGGACACTAGTCTATATTAAACATTAGATGTTTTGTGTATGTCAAAGCTTTCGCAACATCATGAATACTTTAGAATCACTCCTCCAAAAACATATATACATACAAATTCTGCATACAATGTCTGGTGTTGATGAGCGCCCCCCTCGCCTAAAGCTCAGCCACGGATGCCAGACTAAGAACCTATGCCCACATTCAGCAGACAAGTGTGAGCCGACACCCCTGATTTCTACAATGTATTGGCCTTGAAAGGAAATTCTGCTCTGCCTTTAAATGTGTTCCTCTTATGCAAAGAAACTCGATATTCATCAGAAATAATCACCAAAGCACTGTCTTTGTTATCTGGTGAGTTTTTTCCAAAGCATAAAGGGATTAGCTATTCTCAAAGATAGGTCCTGGCTTTTTTCTATTTCAAAGGTGGAGAACCTAAGGGATGCATAGCCTTCTGAGTCCACGGTGACTTCATCCTGCATCTCTCCAGAGAGTTCATCAGTCGACATCCTGCCGCTGGCAACATAAACAAGCCAGGAATCAGTCTGGCTGATGTAGGTATTATCTGGTAGGCAGGCCACAGTCACCACCAGAACCCACCTCATAAATTCTGCCACCCACCTCACTCAAGGCTCTCTCGTCACCACTGCGCTCAAGACCTCGCTCTTGTAAAACTCCTTTCAGATTTATTCACTCCACGATGCAATATCCACTTTATACTAAATTAGCCTCTCTCATATTCTTTCTTGTTCTCTAATTTTTAATATGTTTCTCCTCTATATATGTCACATAGCTCAACTATTCATAATATACTACAAAGCAGATATAGACATATGTATATAGTCTGCATTCATTATTCTTCAGACACCAAGATTAAGTTAAAGTTACAAAAACTATTGTTTGAAAAAACGCATTTCTTTAATTTATTTAAATTGTGTTTGGAATGTAATTTTTGCCACTGAGATTTGTCCTCCTGGTTCCGGCAGGTTTCCCAAATTCTGAATTTACCAGGTAAAAAGAAACTATACTAATACAGAGACTAAGCTTGCTGGTATTTAATACTCTTCTTAAACCATTGCTTTGCGAAATGATGAGGAGGCAGAAATGGGGTGAAAAGTGAAATCTGTATAGGAACAGTGAGAAGAAAAAGTTTTCAAGTATTCAAAATCCTTGGCTACTTTTCCCATGACCCTGTGATTAAAAACCAGAACAGCATTTTGAAAGCTGGTCACCTTGGAAAGCACAGAAACCTCTAAAAATAAAAATCAACATTTCCAGACTGCCATAATGGTTTCCTGGTAAACAGAAAGACATGCTTGATATTCTACCCCCACACGGGGTTGTGGCAATTAATTATTCAACATTTGGAAAGTGCTTTGGAGATAAGAAGCTAAGTGCTAAAAATCATCATCAATTTTCAGCAAAACCCACTTAAAGTGAGCTCACCAGGTCTATTGTTGGAAACTGAACCATTAGTACAACTCCATGCTCTCTTTTTCCATTTCATTTATACCATTAGGCCAAACAGCCACTCCCACATGGACCCTTCCTTTCCTTCTGGTCAGTGTTTGAGTGTCCTGTGAGTAAAACACTTGTCCTTAAGTTTTAGAGAAAATGTAAATTCTAATAATGAGGTTTCACTGGAATGTACAGTTTTATGTTTGTTAGCTATCTTTCCTCTTCTGCCTTTTATTTAAGTTAATATAAATAAATAGGAAACTTACTAAAGATTTTATTTATAAAACTTTGAGAATAATTAAAATCTAGTTTAATATACTTCCACTCTATTAGTTATCATTTAAGCAAGCATACTTATTTAAGTGTTCATAGCTACAATACATGTATAAAATTAGATGAACAATCTAAGAACTGATTAACCTTGATTAGTACTTTAAGTGAAAATGATAACTTATTCTACTTGCCCTGGCCAGTTTGGCTCAGCGGTTAGAGCTTCAGCCCGCGGACCAGAGAGTCCCAGGTTCAGTTCCCACTAAGGGCATGTACTTCGGTTGCAGTTTGTCCCTGGCCCCTGTTGGGGTCGTGTGGGTGGCATCCAGTCGATGTGTCTCTCTCACATCGATGTTTCTCTCTCTCTCTTCCCCCCTCTCTCCCTCCTGCTCTATCTGAAGATTAATGCAAAAATGTCCTCGGGTGAGGATAAATAAAAAAAATTAAAATAATAAAAAAATAAACTTATTCTACTTGAATAAAAAAGTGTTTAGGGGCCTGGCAGGGTGGCTCAGTGGTTGAGCATCGACCCATGCACTAAGAGGTTGCTCGTTTGATTCCCGGTCAGGGCACATGCCCAGGTTGTGGGCCAAATCCCCAGTGGGGGGCATGCAGGAGGTGGCCAATCGATGTTCTCTTTCATCGATGTTTCTACTCTCTCTCTCCTTTTCTCTCCCTCTCTCTCCCTCCCACTCTATCTGAAAATAAACAGAAAAATATCCTCGGGTGAGGATTTAAAAAATATATAATAAATAAATAAATAAAATCAATAAAGAAAAAAATATATTTTAAGTGTTTAGGTTACAGAAATTGTTCTTCTTATCTATGATATATTGTGGTTAGAATTTATTCATTTTAAAACTCAAAACAATGGCTCAAGATTGAAAAAAACTTTATTCACAAAAGTATAACTAAAACCCACCTGCATTGAAGCTAAAAAAAAAAAAAAAAAGAGGAAGGCATTAAGTGATGTTTAAATGGAGAGTCACTGTAAGTCACTAGGAGGCTATGCTCTGCAAAGTTATCACAAAGTAACTGTGGTTGGTTTGAGATTAAATATATAGGAGTAGAAATTATTCACACCTATGTCCATTTTGGAGAAAATAGTTTTGTCCAAAATATTTTTTACTTCATATCTCCTACAAAGTGAAAGATCATATATACAAAGGTCATAATTTCATGTTTTTGAGAATTAAAAACTGTACTGGCATAATCTTCTTGGATAGGGGACTTGTTTCCCATTACAGCAAGCTCAACAAAGAGGTTTTATGTATTATAATCCCCAAAATGCACAGCTTTAAAAGTCATCTTTGCTTTTAGAAAGGGCTTGTTATGAGTTTTTACCACTTTAAACATTAATACCATTTACACATCTATTAGCCAACCTGAAATCTTTTATCCATTTTCACCCCTCCCAAATACTACCCCCGCAAAAGGTGGAAATGAGAACTTAAATGTGCTCAACATTCCTAATCTCAGTAGGAAAACAAACGAACTGCTGCTGGCTGCTGGAGTGGGTTGGTCTTCAGGAGGCTGCTGGCTCCCATGACAAAAGTAACCGGAGTCCGCATGGACCCCCAGCACACAGCGCGACTCAAATATCATTAATGCCCAAACAGCTAAGACCAAAGTTCTCAGTGCTCAGCTTCATGCTTAATACATATTCCACATAATCTTCATCTTTTACAGACCATTGTGTAACAAATATGTAGATAAATCGTTTTTCATGGCTCACTCCGACATTCTCATTTCTTTAAAAGAGCCTGAAAATAGCATAAGCAATTTAAAACTGGGAGGAAAATAGATTCAAAAAAGGCTTCTTTTTAAAAAATTTTGTTCAAAAGAGGGGTCATAGTATTTCCTCTTCTACTGAGCTGACTTTACTAGGGTATGCCAACAATGGGTTCAAACAGAAGAAACAGGCATACTTTATGTTTTGAAGAAGTGTTCTGTGGCATACATTCTTAACTATCTCTGTGTTAATGTCAACAGGGCAATCAGAGAGTTTTTTCAAAACAAGCAACTCAATATGATATAGTTGCCATTCTGGGGGGAAAGGGAGCAACTAAGTCATTTTAAATGAAGTGTTTTCCATCCATATGAATATGAAGGAGATAAAAAGTGTCTGAAGGAATTAGCCATGTCCCCAAGTAAATGAGAAATGAATTGGCAGGGACTACGCCTCCATGAGAACATTACTTTGAATCAAAACCAAATTTCTAAAACACTCCAGGTGATCTGCTCTATATTTATGGAACTTAAACACTGAAATATTGAAAAGAATGATTCTGAAATGTTTAAGAAATGAAGCAATTTAATTAAGTGGCAATGTTATTTTTATTGACTGTATGTTGTAATGTTTAGATCTAGAATCAGAGTAACAGGAAAGATAAAGACCCAAACTCTGAGGACCTTCTCCGCTGGACACGATCACCCAGGCATGCACTGCTATCTATCATCCCACCACTTCCCAACTCAACAGCAGGGATGGGTCCACCCTTAGCTTAGAAGGTCCTTATCTAAGTTATGCTGAAGGAGGCTAAGAACTGACACGCACCTAAAAATTTCATTCAACCTATGTCCAAATCCTTCAAATTTCATCTTCAGTAATTACTTATTTTGCATCATTCTTCTGGTAAAATTTAAAATGCAAAATATATTAAATCATTTCTTACTAAGATATTGTCAGATGTTTCCCCTTGCAAAAAAATCAGAAAAAGTTAATAATGAGAGCATTCGCCTTCAAACTCATAGAGTATTAAAGGAATCATAAGGGAAAGGTGGGGCTGATGAAGTCAGGTATGATCATAATAACTAACACCTAATCATACTCACTGTGTGCTACAGACTTTTCTAAGCATGTCACATATATTAACTTACTTAGGCCCTAAGAATTAAATGAGGTAGGTTGGGATGAAGAACTGGAAGCAGAGAGTCAGTCGCCCAGTTGTGAGGCACTCAGTATTTGGGTGCACTGCCCAGGTCTCCCTTCAAAAGGGCGGTGATTCCCCAGCTGGTGGGAGTATTGGTGATGGATGATGCTCAGCTCAGTCTTGCTCCAGAAACTGTCTTAGCCAAAGAGAGCCACCTGAGCCAAGGTCACACCCCTGTACAAGGACAGCCTGCATCTCAGGACTGGTGTTGTTTTTTATTTTGTTTTATTGGTTTTTAGTTTTATTGAGGGAGAGAGAGAAACATCGATTTGTTGTTCCACTAATTTATACATTCACTGATTGCTTCTTCTATGTGCCCTGACCGGGGATCGAACCCACAACCCCGGCACATCCAGACAACACGCTAACCAACTGAGCTACCTGGCCAGGGCCTCAGGATTGTTGGTGGATAAAAAGGCCTGGCTCCCTTACTTCAAGGTGGGGCAACTCTGCAGGGTCTCCTCAGCTCCAGAGCTCCAGGTGGGATCAGCCAGCGGAGGTCGTTTTGGTACCAAATCGCACGTAAACTCTTCCCTCTGTCCAGTCCAGCTTTCCTCACCTCCTCACAGGTTCTACCCCTCGGCACCAGCCCCAATAACCCTCCTGCACAATCGGAAACCGTTTCCCAGGGAACCCCACCTAAGACCGTGGTGGAGGCAGGATGCAAGCCCAGGCACAGTGAAGTCCTGGCCATCAATGTGGACTCAGAAGACAACTGGATGGAGTTCCCACTGGCCTCAACAGCCCACAGGCAAAAAGGGGTCTGGGGAACAGCTGCAATCTGCCGCATGACTACTCGATCTCAGCAACCTTCTCTTTTTTCTGGGCTCTGTCAGCCATGCTCACCCTTCCATGTCCTTCTCTTGGCCAAAGGCTATAAGAATTCCCCTATCCTGCCCAGGATGCTCTCTCCTGAATCTCCTAACACTCTAAACCTCCAAGGCACTGAAGCACCCAACCACCGCCTCAGACCACATCACCCCAGAACCACACTCTGCCTCCTGGATCCGGAAGAAGCCCTCTCATAGCCTACCCCTCTCGGGCCACCTCCTGAAAATGAGGCCTTCAGCTCTGTCTTACAGCCTCTCTCTCTCAGTGTGGCTAAGGCCTCCTCCCTGGGGCACAGTAAGGGAGCAGATAGCACAGGGCCCTCTATCCCCCCCCCCCCCAATCAAAACCACATTTCCTCCTGGCCAAGCAGCTCAGTTGGTTAGAGAATCCTCCAATACGTCTAGGTTACGGGTTCAATCCCCAGTCAGGGCACATACAAGAATCAACCAATGAATGCATTAATAAGTGGAACAATTAATCAGTTTCTCTCTCTCTCTCTCTCTCTCTCTCTCTCTTTCTCTCCCCCCATCTCTTCCTCTCTCTCAAAAAAAAAAATCAATGAATAAATAAATAAATTTTTTTTAAAAACTAATTTCCTCATATATGTATATTCAACTTATGAAAATAGATACTTCAGGGATCACTGCCCATCATACGCAAATAGCCAGAGCCTTCATCCCTGTTTCAATGCAGCCAAGACATCCTCTTGACAACATAAAGGGTAAGCCAAAGAAAGTACAAAGCACAACGACATGGAACCTGGGTGCAGGAGCAACAGCCCCACACATCTCGGGTCCAAAGAGCCTTGCTGAGTTACACAATGATGACCCTGAGAGACGAACAAAAGGGGAAATTACAGGATATTGTTAAGAAAGGAGATAGGTCGGCTGTGCAATTCATTTTAGGATGATATACATCAAAACGTATTTTAAGACAATTGAAGTTTGGACACTTAATTAAGTTTTAGTTATCAGAAAATTCAGTTAAAGTGAAAACTTTATAATGTAATGACAGTAGATAAATAGACCACTCCTGCTACTTCAGCAGACAGATTCACAACTTCCCAGAAACAGGCTCCTCAAAATACTATTTCACCTTTCTTCATTGCACAGACTCTGCAACTCACGGGATCTACTGCTCACACTTAGGCATTCACAACAGCCCATCACTGCTCCCCAACTCACTGAGGTTCCTATAGATACTATATCCTTCGACACCCGCCTTAGAATTGAATCCTTCACTGTCTCTACGGGACTAAGAAGTTGCTCCACCAGCTCCTGACTCAAGCAGCAACCTGCTTGAAGCCTGGGCCACATGCTGTAGCCTGGTTTTTTCTGCTGCTTTACTTATTACATAAAGTACACTGTGTTACTCAAGCCCATACACTAAAGTCCTTCCATCACAGAAGCTAAAAGCCGTGGGTCAAACAGGAATAATGGCACTAGGCTTTCCAAGCTTTCTATTTAATTTGCATAATATTACATCTAAGAAAGTTATCCAACACAATGATTTTTAAACCAGCACACAGAGAAATATATCTCATGTAGTTAGGAAAGCAAAACTATTTCAGAGTAGTGGAATTATCTGAAATGAGCCCATAACCAAAGGAATTGGCTTCAATTCAGCAATAACACCCAATGTCATTGTATGAGCAGCAAAGTGTGGACTTGATTCAGAGAAATTTTATAAGGAAGCCTAAATGACCTGATCATTTTATAACCTCAAGTATAAAAATGCACTTATACCAGTGCCATCTGGTCAAGGTCAAGAGCTGAGATAAGACATGCTGAGGCTGGTAAACTTACAAGAAATGTCACGTGATGTCAGACCCACAATATTCTCGATGGGGAATCTAGACCAACATTCAGTGACATCTGACAGTGACAGCAAAAAAAAAAAATCATTCTACAAAATGGAAAGTGACTTGAACAAAGTGCTGTGAGAACGCCCTGGGTGAAGAGAGACTACCGTCCAACAAATCAGGTCTATTCACCAAATATGCCCACGTCCTCTTCCAAATCGTATGAAAACTTAATCTACCCGAAGATTTGTTCTGGACCTTCTCCTCTTGGAAGAAACCAGTTTCTTTTTGTGGTGAAAAGCTGCTCACATAAATACCCACTACATAAACTTAAACTTCATTTTCTTATGTTAAGCCCATTTCTCTCTGTTTAAGTGGTCCTCCCAGTTCTTTTTTTTTTTTTTTAATTTGTTTTTCTTTATTGAGTTTTAGAGAGAGAGGAAGGGGGAGGGAGAGAGAGATAGAAACATCGATGAGAGAGAACATCGATTGGCCGCCTCCTGCGTGCCCCCAACTGGGGATCGGGCCCACAACCTGGGCATGTGCCCTGACCAGGAATCAAACCGGTGACCTCTTAGTGCATGGGTCGATGCTAAACCACTGAGCCACATCGGCCAGGCATGTCCTCCCAGTTCTGATGTTTGTGGATTTGGAGGGAAGTGTTCATGACACTATAGGCTTAGGCAAGGTCTCCTTCATTGTTCAAGACCAGAGCATTCATTTCTGTCTGTTCTCTCTTTTTTTTTTTTTTTTTTTTTTTTTGGTACGTGCCCCTAGCAGGAACCGAACCCAGGACTCTCTGGTCTGCAGGCTGATGCTCCAACTGCTGAGCCAAACCGGGCAGGGCCCGTCTGTTCTCTTGAAGACACTTCTTTAATCTCATGATAATGCAGTGCATTTCTCTACACCTTTCCCAGTTATGTCTGACTTGCGGTGCACTACCTTCAAGGTAGTGTTCCAGGTAAGACTGCATAAGGTTCGGACACATGGATGAACGCAGACATACAGCATTAAAAGACCCCTATTAAAAGGTGATAACAGGCCCTTATTAAGAGGTGATAACTGAATTTAAATACTATCTGTTGAAATGCAATATTTATTAATATACTAAAGAATAGTGTAACATACTGAGATTTCACTGGAAATGTTATATATACATAATAAAACATGTAATCTAAAATGTCTCAATATATTATGCATTCACATATAAGGTGCATATATTATAAGGCAAATATACACTTAACATATGGCTATATATATAATACAATGACATTCTAATATACGTGTTATATCTTGCAAAATTTTTATGAGAATAGCATCTGGATTTAAAATTCCTAGTTCAGCCCGGCCAGTGTGGCTCAGTGGTTGAGCATCGACCCATGCACCAAGAGGTCACTGGTTCGATTCCCGGTCAGGGCACATGCCCAGGTTGTGGGCCCAATCCCCAGTGGGGGCATGCAGGAGGCAGACAATCGATGGTCTCTCTCATTGATGTTTCTATCTCTCTCTCCCTCTCCCTTTCTCTCTCTCTCAAATTAAAAAAAAAAAAAAAAAAGTTTTTAAATAAATAAAATAAAATTCCTAGTTCAATATGACCAATTAAAAAATGATTTGTATGAGGTAAGCATCAAATTCACAGATGCGAATAAATAAATGAATGTCTCCCCTTGCCTTAATAGGGGCACCTTTCCCAACAGAAGCCCAGAAAATACTACATGTGCCTAATTCTGCATGTTTTATAATACCTACAATATATAGTCTTCAGAGAAGGTATAAAAGTTAACAATTCCTTACACATCTTTTTAGGTAAATGCCTTTTTAGAAATCTTAAAAGTGGTACTCGTTGGGGAAGTTGGGTGCAGGCTATGTAAAAAATATACTATAGTTTCCCAACTTCCTATGTGCCTACAATTATTTTAAAACAAAAGTTCATTTTACGTGCTAACAACTCATACTTAATCTAAAAAAAAAAAAATAGTAAATAGAACTGTGTCTAATTCAGAGAACAGATAAAATGTAGTCATATCTAAATAGAAAGCTTAGGTAATTTTTCCAAAGAACTGTATTACACATCACAAAGCCTAATAACAAAGTTTCAACCCAAAAGTTACTGGAATCCAAACTTCATGACAACAAATTTCACAAGAGGTATTTGAAAGACCTAACAGCAATGATCAAAGCTACTACACTGGACGGAGAGCTCTAGACCAGATCAAGTTTAGATCAAGTTGGGTAGAATGACTGGGCACCTCTGATTAGTTTGTCCAGATTTTTTAAGTAACTAAGTATCATTCCACTAAATAAGCAATTTCACTATAAAATATGCTAGCCACTGTGAGGACCAGAAGAGAGATTCTGACACTTCCTACAATGAACATGCAGACAGCGTAGAAGGGAACAAAGGGCAGTGCAGAGCAATAAGCAAGAATAAAGTGATCGATTATAGTGCAGAATTTACTGCCCAAAGTTTTGTCAGTAAAAACGTGAGAGTGCTTGAACTATATTTTCTCCTGATGTTTTTGGACGGGTGTCTTTCATGGAAATTATCTTATCTCAGGCAAATCTATTAAGGCATTTCCAATCCGCCTCTCTCTTTTCCCTGGCAGAGTTGCTCAACTTGTGAAGTGTAAATGTGTGATCTGTGTGTTTCTGCTTAACCTGTTAACGCTCAGCAGTTTTCTCAAGGTGATTGTAATCAGTACTTCGGCAATGTCGAACCATGAGGCCACTGCTAACATCATGAGAGCTCATCTCACATTCCTGAGGACACAGTCTCCAGAGGTCAAAGGAATGAAGGAATTCTTGAAGCTGTTCCACGGTGAGGTCTTGCCACAGCTGCAGTCAATATGCAACACGCGAGGGGAGGGTTTCAGGAGTGCGGCCATCAACACGCACATGCAGTCAAACTTCCAGTCTGACTGACGAGCTCAGGGAGCCCTCACTCGGGACAATCATGTTTCCCCAAATCACAGTGTCAGGACTTCATTCATGATCATTTCACGGTAGACGATGCAAGAGCCTGGTTTGTATTAAAGACATTAGGAATATTCCCATCCACACAGACAGACAGATTTCCATGCTGAAGACAGCACAAGAGATGGAAGAGCTGATCCACTCCCTTGGGATACTGGTTTAGATATTATCATTGACATGATTCTAGTCTTTAAATAGTTGCTCTTCCCTAATCCATAGTGCCAATTTTTTTTTATAACTTTCATGTGCTGAGAAGATACCAAAGGGAGGAGCCTTGCTCCTGGGGCTTAACAGCAATAACCAGCCATGCCTGGATGCTTTTGTTTGAAAACCACCCAGCGTAACTTCTCACAGGAATGAAATCACCCAGAACAGAAGATGAGGTTTTCTGAAATTCACTATTTTTAAAACAGTAGTTTAAGAAGGCTCACCATAATTACCCTTTAGTTTATTTCAATTTTCCATAGCATTATGTCTATAACAGAAAATAAAATTATCTGCTATGCCAGATGATTCCCTGGCCCACGAAATCACTCTTAAAGGAGCCACGTCTGGGTCAAGCACATATGAAGGATGCTGCCTCAAATGTCAATGCCCTCATAAAATGTAGAATGGCTTACGTTATTCTGCAGTAAAATTTTACTTGCTCAGTACTCTGCGTACCACAAACAGTTAGACTTAAATAATGAGAGCCTACCACCAGCTCTCAAAACACTTGAATACAAGAAAATGGGAAAATAAAATCAGTCTTTGGGTAAGAAAGTCTAATTAGATTTCCACGTCGAAATCTAAGCTCCTTCTGCTACAAGCCTGATTTTGCGAATAGATACTACTAATTATCATGTAATTCTCCAAAATAAAAAATCATACAAGTTTTAGTTGTATTTGATTTCAAAATAAATAGATGGCACTGATCTCTTTTTAGATGAAGAAAAGCAAGGGTCACAAAGTCATACCAAACCTTTCAAAGGATTAAGAATTTTAGCACAAATGTTTATAAGGTATATGACGCAAGTTCACCTTTGATAAAATCCACATAGCTGAGAACGACCTTATCTACACGAAGCCGAAAAGACTCCCTACAAGCTCCAATTTCCAGCTATTATTCATCCTTAAACATTCAATTTTGCACGAAACATGGTTTCCAAGGTATCAGCGCTGTCAAACTCACTACAATATTTTAAATCTGGAAATTTGTTGGCCAGCATTCTAATTATAGAAGTTAAATATATTCAGTGTGCAAGCTTCTGGGAATCACCCATGAGGGGAAGAGCACTGTAATCATTGTCAAGGGTTCTCCAGGTCTTATGTGTGCCACTTGGAGGCATAAATTTAATATGAGCTATATAGTGAAATGCGTGTTCTCAAACTGCTGGCTATTAGACTCAGTTTTTCAAGCTGATGTTTAATAAACCCTGTTCTCAGTTTTACCAATAAAAAGTAACAGTCCTAGAGAAAAAAAATGTAAAACACAATTTGAATCACTCAGAGTAACAGATCAAGAAAGATGCTTAAATGTGTTTATTCGTTCAGCCAACAAACATTTATTAATATGTCAGGAATACTGTTTTCAGTGCTGGCACAATTCAACTCCAGAATAAGGGATATTGGCCTGGCTGTGACCCAGATGGTTGGAGTGTGGTCTCATGCACCAAAGGGTTTTGGGCGTGATTCCCGGTCAGGACACACGCCTAGGTAGCGGGTTTGATCCCTGGTCAGAATGCAGTACGGGAAGCAACTGATCAATATTCTCTCAGATCAATGTTTCTCTCTCTCTCTCTTCCCCTTCCACTCTCTAAAATCAATAAAATGTATCCTTGGGTAAGGATTAAAAAAATTTTTTAAGAATAAGGAATGTTGTAAAATACAATAATAACTAACATGAATGGTCATTTAGAATTCTGAACAAAGTTTCATAAATATCATCTCATTCAAAAATATCTCCTCATAATACCTCTGTGAATTAGGTTTTACAATAATTTTAATAACAAAAGAAAAAAAGAGCTATAGATGATTTTTTTTTAATTCCCCAAATCAAATAACTAGCAAGTGAGAGAACTGGGTCTCCAACCCGTATCTTTCAAATCCTTATCTCCCCTGGTCACTGGGCAATGCCAAGTTACAAGATGCCCTGCTTTGTAAAAAGAAGATAATAACCAGCTGTTTGTAAGGATGCGAAGCAGATAAAACTCTCATAAGGGCTGAGAGGAGAGTGAGTTAGTACCACTTTTGAAGGAAGGCACTATCTACTAAAACTGGCCCAGCAGTTCAACTCACAACACACGAAATCAAAATTCCCACGTTTACCAAAAGATATATGTAAGAAGGTTCACAGCAGCACTACTCGTAACAGCACAAAACTAGAAACAACTCAAATGTCCATCAAGAGTGAAATGGATAAATAAATTGTGGCATTCTCATAAAATAGAATACTATAAAACATTGAGAATAAACAAACTGTTGCTACACACAAAACAAAACATCACAAGCATAATGAGCAAAAGAAGTCAGACACAAGACACACATCATGTATTCTGGTAGAAAATTCAATAATCAATAAAACTAGCCAATCGTTGGCCCTGGCCAGTTTGGCTCAGAGGTTAGAGCATCGGCCCTGTGACCAAAGGGTCTTGGGTTCGATTTCCGGTCAAGGGTAGGTACTTGGGTTGCAGGTTCGATCCCCAACCCCATACAGAAGGCAATCAATGGACATGTCTCTCTCACATCGATATTTCTCTCTCCCTCCCTTCCACTCTATCTAAAAATCAATGGAAAAATATCCTGGGATAAGGATTAACAACAACAACAAAAAGTAGCCAGTAGTCTCAGAAGTCGTGAGGGAAGTTACCTTTGGGAGAGAAGTCATGACCTAGGGGGTAGGAGAGAGGGGCTCTGGCTGCTGACAATGTTCTGCATCTTGGCCTTGATGCTGGTTACAAGGATGTGTTTAGGGGAATCACCCCAAGCTGTTACCTGAAGATTTAATAACATGCATACTTTTCTATATACATGTTATATTTCAATAAAAATTGAAATAGATAGGAAGAAGGGAAGGAGAGAAAAAAGAGAGAAGAAGGGGGAAAGGGCAGGAGGAGAAGGGAGGAGAACGTACTCAGAGTACACCTAACAGTGCTCGTACTCTGTGCCTGCTTTACTTCCTACCCCTGCTGCTGGTACTCAGTCTCTCTTCCTTTACTCCCAAGCTGTCCTCTGTTTCAATGTTATCCAGGGCCAACATCAAATCATTTCTATCTTCTAATTTGTAATTTAATGTTTGCTATGAGATTACAAATCTTATCAATCATGTTAAAACTGTATGCAAATTAAGAGTAAACAGATTCTGAAGGATCACCTGTGAGTAAAGTGAAACCCCTTTAATGCATGTCTTTTTTTTTTTCTTTTACCATCTATTCTGCTTGCTCGAAGGCTTTTTTGCTGGCGAATATGCCAAATATAGGAGTTCCAAAGAGAAGAAGTTCTTACTGGGCACTATCAGTGAATACTAAATCTTCAGACCAAAGCTGGAATCGACTAACATAAAATTCCAGATACCACAAGTTTTTCTTTGCAAATAGTATAAAGGAGAATATCAATCAGTGAATATATTTACAATAAAGAAAAGAAATTGCTAACTTCTTATTCAAGACATTATGAACAGCTTTTCTGTGTCACTCATCAAACATTATATCAGTTTTGAAGATAATATATTATTTTCTCATTTTGTATTTTTATTAATTTTGATGTTAAAAGTCCCCCAGAAAAGTATAAGTTTTATTTAAAACCTTTTTAAGGTTTCGCCCTGGCTGGTTTGGCTCAGCGGTTAGAGCGTCGGCCTGCGGACCAGAGAGTCCTGGGATCGGTTCCCGCTAAGGGCACGTACCTTGGTTGCAGTTTGTCCCCGGCCCCGGTTGGGGTCGTGTGGGTGGCAGCCATTCGATGTGTCTCTCTCACATTGATGTTTCTCTCTCTCTCTTTCCCCCTCTCTCCCTCCAGTTCTATCTGAAGATAAATGCAAAAATGTCCTCAGGTGAGGATTAAAAAAAAAAAAGTATACAAAGTTCCCTGTGCCTTTGTGTCCACGTCTCTTCAATGAGCATAATAATCTCTACTTAATTTTCAGAGAACAAGATGAGATTTCAGCTTATATGAAAACAATTACAGATGTACAATTTTTCACCATTACTGCTCATACCACCATCTTTTTTGAACACATAATTTAATTCAGAGGCCAATAAGACCTTATCACTAAGGAATAAAATGATAAACTTCATGAAGAAGACAGAAAGTAAAAGTGTTCTCTCTTCTTTGCCATGGCAGGTAAATAAACCCATCACTACTCGCAGCTGGCCATCTTTTCAACGCCTGGTTGGAAATGCCACTGCACAGCTGAGACTAGAGAAATGCGGTAAGTCTTTGCCACAAAATCATTATGACAGTCACAAATACAGCTTTAGAGAAAATAAAATCAGCCACCTCTACAAATGAGGGGTATCTGTGTGTGTGTGTGTGTGTGTGCGCGCGCGCTCACACCTGCACGTAAACGTACACCAGAGAAAAAACTGAGTAAAAAGGTAGGTTAGAAGAGTTCATTTCCACTGCTGAAAAAATAACTAACGGTGTGTACTACAAAGGATTTAAAATATCATCTTCATGTTGGAAGGACACCGGCATATTTTCTATTTTGTGACACAAATATATCAAATGTTTATATATTGGAAGAAAGGCAAAATGTATTTAGAATACAACTTAGTCCTAATCTTATATGAAAGAAACATTATTCTTCTCTTCCCTTAAAATTCCTGCATTACACCCCAAAAAAAAAAAAAATCTAAAAGTAGCCATATCTTGTTTTGTAAAGTCTTATTAATTTCCTGGATGTTCCTAAACTACCCATTTGCTAAATGACTCTCCCAAAACACATAAATGTCATAAATCACAGGTTGGCCTTAGAAACTGCATCAACAGTGAGAAATGAGACGTGTTCTGCTTACAGCTTCCTTTGTCCCATCAAATCATGTCCCCTGATTCCTTCCATCTTAGCAATCAAGGAGAAAGTACTCAGAAACTTTCATTGCCATTAGAGTTTTCTTCTCTCAGTTTATTCTTTCCACTCCCAATCTTAACATCAACTCTGATCTTTTATTGCATTCATGTTATTAAAAATAAACACAAAGAAACTCCAAGAAACAAGGAGAGTGACGTGCATTACTGCCACACTTAAGTAGCAGTGAATTCTCTCAGGGCTCTCTTCCCTAACAACAGTAGTCCTCACCTGCAGCGCCCTCAGAGGTGGGCCAAGAAACCTGATTATCTACATGATTCACCAGCTAACACGTATTTCCTTTCCTTGTGTTTTTCTTTAAGATACAAGCTATAGCCAGACAATCTCTCTTGTTATCAGAACAAGGGATCAAAAACCTGAAAATTGTACTTGCCAGAGCTCAATAAAAAATGAAATTACCAGTAGAGCCTGCTGGAAGTTGTCCCAAAGGTTATCTGATTTCTATCACATTTTTTCTCTAAATATGATTCCTTGAATGCCTTTCACACATTGTTGTAAATGTAGCTAATCATTTAAAAGACTAAAATAATAACACTACTATATTTTCATTGATTTTGATTTTTTTTTCTTTATTGATTTTGGAGAGAAAGGGAGATGGAGAGAGAGATAGAAACATCGATGAGAGGGAACATTGACTGTCCGCCTCCTGCATGCCCCCCACTGAGGATTTCGCCCACAACCCAGGCATGTGCCCTGACCGGGAATCGAACCAGCGACCTCTTGGTGCATGGGTCCACGCTCAACCACTGAGCCACACCAGCTGGCCTAATTTTGATTTTAAAAGTCCCCCCAAAAGTATACTATGAGTTTTATTTAAAATCTTGTTAAGGTTTCTGCCTGGGCCAGTTTGGTTCAGCAGTTAGAGCGTCAGCCTGCAGACCAATGAGTCCCAGGTTCGATTCCGGTCAAGGGCACATACCTCAGTTGCGGTTTGTCTAGGCCCTGGTCAGGGTCCTGCGGGAGGCAGCCAGTCAATGTGTCTCTTTCACATTGATGTCTCTCTCTCTCTCTCTCTCTCTCTCTCTCTCCCTCCCTCCCTCCCTCCCACTCTATCTGAAATAAATGGAAGAATAACCTCAGGTGAGGATTAAAAAAAAAAAAGTAAAACCTTTTTTAAGGTTTCTAATAATTCTCCAGAATGGACCACAACATTAGAGTACCACTTTCCTCTCTCAATCCATATACAGGGTGGGCAAAGGTAGGTTTACAGTTGTTCATATGGAAAATAATAAAATAATACAATATAAAAATTAATAATAAATAATAAGACAAGAAAAAACTGTTTTGCATACTCACAACTGTAAACCTACTTTTGTCCCACCCTGTTTCTGGGACTTTTGCGTTATCTTACCAAAGACTCTGGGATCAAGTTGAAACTATTCAATTTCAAGATTTAATACAAAGAGTACAGAATGCTGTCACTACATTTAACTTTAAAATGAAAGAAGAAGTTTTTTCCTCAATTGTTAAAGCTATAGAAAAATAAGCAGGCATGCTTCCTTTGACTGAAGTTCTACTAATAACCTCAATCTAAGTGCTACCAGACCATGGAAATTATTTAAATGTCAATGTGCCAAATACAAGGAGGAGAATTCTGAGCCAGAAACCTTGTCAAGAGACATTACAGTATCTACAAGAAGTTACTGAATACCGCTCTAAGAGCAGTGAAGAATCTACTCAAACCAAAATGAAAAAATAAACCCTGATATGCAGTATACACTTAATTCAGGTAATATTCTAACTCCAAGTTCCAAATTCAAGGAAAAGGGGAAATATAGTACAATGCAGTGTCTCTTAGGGAAGGAACTGTTCCAGGATTTAAGACAATGTGTGTTTACTACAGCCCAGGGGTAATGATTTCTTTTTAGGTGTAACTTTCCCCTGCATTGAAGTGAAATGAGGAAAGAATTAGGGAGGGTAAACCAAAGTTAACTGTTCTTCAGTGTCAAGACTGGAAAGAGCTTGCTGCAGGCAATTATGCTGAGAAGCTAAGGCCTTGAGAAGGAATGAGGGGTGGAAAAACAGAAGTTTTACAAGCTGAGAAAAGAATGCTTTACGGTGGTAGAACAGAGGTAGAATGGCCTCCTTCATCTTTCACGTCAAGTTCAGGGTTGTTGTGTTTTTTCTTTTGTTCTTTAATAACTTTTTCCTTGTGGTGCTTGCTGCAGTTTGCTGATGTAGTTCTCAACTCCTGCCTTCCTTTGGTGACTCCTATTAACGGACTGGCAAAGGCTGGGTAAAATGCACTTAAGAAAAAAGAAATCACCTGCCCTTGCCAAGACGCACACGCTGCCCAGTACCTGAGCATGAGCTACGCTGTCGCTGGCCAAGAGAAATCCCCGTTTAACCTCTGCCTTCCTCTTCCAAATCCATTGCAAATAATTGTGTGTGTGCCACTAGCAGAGAATCTGCCTGACTCACCCCCCACTTTCGGCGTGCCAGGGACAGATGTGAATGCTCCGTCTCGGAGCCGGCAGGAAAGTGGGAGCCGAGGTCTCGGTGGCAACGGGAGTTCCCCAAGCCTCCCTCACTAGTGGGCTTAGGGATGTTTCCCCTTCAAGCAGGTGCCCCGCGACACTGGGACCACCCAGGCTCACAGGAACACACGTGTCACTGCGCCGGAGCCCAGCCTGCCGCGTACACTGACCCCACAGTCCCCGCAGCAACGCCGGTTCCGCGAGCAGGGCTTCACAGTGGGGAAGAACCAGGACCACCCAAACTCCTCTAACCGCTAAGAAGGGGAAAAAGTACTTTGACGCGGAAGCAGCCTCCGCACTCCGCGGGTGCCCGGCCCAGGGGATGCCCGGCCCGCAGCTGACCTCCCCCTGCCTCCCGGGAGCACGCCCTCCCGGAGCCGCCGACCCGCTCTGCCGCCCCCCGCCGGGCGCTCACCTCCTGGGGTCCGGCTTCCGTCGCTCTTCCAGTTTGGCGGCGGAGTGTGGGGCTGCAGCGGCCACTGCCGCCGCCGCCGCCTTCGCTGCCACCGCAGCCGTAGCCGCCACCGAAGCGCTGCCCGGCGCGCCGCCGGGGCTGCAGGCGGGGGGCCCGCGGGATCCCGGGAGCGCGGGGCCGGGGCGCGGCGGGGCCGAGCCGCGAAGTTGGCGGCGCGAGGCGCGGAGCGAGCGGGGAGCGAGCCACCCGCGTCCAAGTAGTCACAACTTTGCCGCCTGGGTGGGTGCGGGCTCCGGGCGGAGGGAGGCGAGAGCCGGGCGAGGGCGCTGGGGCGGGAGCGTCTTCGGAGCCGGCGGGACTGGCACCTGAACGGGCCGCGAGAACGGGGCAGAAGGTGGCGCGGGGGGGATGTCTGCACCGCCCGCGTGGTGCGCGGCGGGCGAGCGTTTGAAAGCGTCTACTCTACTTTGCCGTGTGCAGCTCCTGCATATGTCGGGGGCTCTGGGCTGTTTCTGCCAGCCACTGACACTGCGGCGGTGCGCGGCCCGGGCGCCCCTCGGGAGCCAGCCAGGGCACGGGGAGTCGGGGAAGGCGGCCGTGGCGGAGGCTGTGCCACGAGCGCGAGCCCGCGATCCATATTTAAAGCCGCGAGTGGCCTCGGCCAGCCCCCTGCCCTGCCCTCGCTCGCGCCCGCCCGGCCCCCGCCGCTCGGGGCCGCCGCTGGGCGTCAGCAGCCCGGGCATCCGCGGCGACGGGGAGGGGCCTCGGGCCGCACCGCCTCCGCCGGGGGCTCGGGCTCCGAGCGCAGCGCGCCTGGAGCTGCCCGGGGACCGGGGACCGGCTCCCTCCCGGCCGCCCTCGCCTGCCGCGGTTCCTTCGCTCACGTCCTGAGCGGGCAGCCGGTTACAGCTTTCTGCCCTGTTCACAAGAGTTCCCTTCTGGGGAGAGCGAATGTTCTCGCTCAGAACTGAAGTTGCTCGCGTTTCCCAGCCCCCAGTCACGCTTGAGGCTGCTTTATAAAACTTGAGGCGTGTAGGTGAGGAGAGGGCTGCTTGAACCTTTAGCAAAGGATGTCTGGGAAGAGCATGGTTCTCAACCGATCCTTCGCTATGTCACTGATGGCTCCTGTCTTGCTTGAGCATTTGGGAAACATTTTTAGACATCCAAAGGAGTTTCTTGAGAGTACAAAGTGATTATTTACCTTTACTCTGTTCCCTGAAGCTAATTAAGGAGGTTTAAGTACTCTTTGCCAAGCAAATAATACTAATAATATATCAATGACCTAGCCCGATTAGGATCAGTTAAGTAAACATTAAACCATATGAACAGACTGTCAACACAGGCATCATCTAATGTGATCTCTGCAGGAGAATAGTCATTTAATGGATTTGAACCACATAGCATATGACACGTTTCCTATTTTATTGATATATATAAACGCAGAAGTCAATGACCAAACAGCATTTTCAACAGTACCTCCAAAACACATAAAGGCCAAGATAAATAATATCACATACTGACTACCTGCTCCTGGTTCCAATCTTTCTTCAGTACTAAGCTATAACTAGTAAGACCTCTACCAAAAAAAAATGTTCTTAATCTGGAAGAAAATAATTTGGGAACAGAGGCTTTCCTTTCCAGTTTTTAAAACTGGAAGAGATCCATTGTACCTCACTAGTGCTTGAGAAGCAGGTATAAGCATGTATCTTTTTTTAATGCTGGCATGTTTAAAATCCTTGGTTAATGCTCAGAAGGCACTGGGAACCACCCAACGCTGTCTGATGTCTGAGATTAAAATGTACTAATGTCATGTATCAGGCTGTTTGTTGTTACATCTGGCTAACATGTATGTTCACACATTTTTCATGACTCACTGCAGTGACATGGGAGATTCAAAACAGAATATTTCTTAATGTAGCTTTAAAGCTTTTGCCTACATAGTTATGTTTTGTTTTTAGACTAATGTTAAAATTAACTTTCAGTCCCTGAGCACACAGTTAGCAAGAATCAGCAACCCCAAAGCAAGCTCACAGGCAAAAGCCACTTTTGTATTAAGAATTTGCCACTGCTGTTCAGCAGTTTTCACACTGTGGATTATGCATTTCAACATAGCTGGCAATTTCTCGTCATAATCATGAACCAGCCATAACTGGTCAGCACTGGAGAATGTTTGGGAAAGGAAAAGTCCAAGAAACCTATGCTTTCCAGTACTCTGCTGCAAGATGTATCAAACTGTCCTTCACACAAAACAAATAGGTAACCCTGAAGGCATTTTGCTATCAAGATTGGCAAAATTTTACCCTGAAAGGGGTATAAAGTTGGTGTGTGGAGTGGGAGGCAGGGAGGGAATTAGAGTACTATGGGGTGAAGTTTTGAGTGTGCTTTAAATTAATGAGAAAAATCGCTGTCTTTGGCAAAGAGCCAACAACCACTGTTATCATTCTCATTACTTGATGTTTGCTATCCCACAATTAAAAGAGCATGTTCCATTTTCTTTCCTATTGATTATTGTCCAGTAATTGAGATGCATGTGTTTTTCCTTTGAAAGGTCATTGATTAACTTTTCTTGTTAACTCTGCATGTGGTCACCTTTGCTAATGCCATTCCTGGTGAGGACAATAAATCCTGAGACCTTTTTTCTCACCTATTCTAAAATTTGAGTTATGTCCCTTGATTTTCATGAGCCCAAAGAAAGATTTATTTGTTCTTTTTGTCTTGTGGTTCACACAGCTTGGTGACAAGATGAATGAACAGAAAAAATTAATGGCATTAGAAAAACAGTATAAGTAATCTTTACTGATAATGATTTATTTATTTTTTTAATCAATAACTGTCTGTGCTAAATGACCTTCTAGAACCTACCCACTACTTAGCTTATCAATCAAGTTTCTTACATATCATCTAAGGTCCAACAGGTGCCTAAAGAAAACAGAAAGATGGGAAGAACCTTTGTTTCAATGACAAGCACCATCTAGTGGCAGCAGGTGACAAAACCTATCTCCAATGAGAAGAAAGATGAAAGCTTTTGAATAGGCAGTCCAGGCATTCCTGGTCTTGCATAAACATAGCACTCTTTGATTCTAAAACAGGAAGGTTGTATGAAGTAAAATAATGCTACTAATAGGCATTATGTTGATTTTTCAAAGTAAGTAGGATACACATCTGAACTGCAGATAGGATTATTGCCATGGAGCGTTTTCTCAATTTTTGTGTGACTCTGCATAGTCATACCTCTGTATAAAGACCTCTGTAGTTTTATACTTGAAGACCTCAGTATTTAAGTTTCCTCATACATAAAACAAGGAGGGTAATGACTTGTCACTGGAAATTATCTAGAAAGCAGTTTGTTCAACAAATAGCAGAACCCATAAAAACCCATTATACATAGGTTTTTTTCCCCATTCTATTTTATTAGTAAAGAAAAAAAGTGAAAGATATAATTGAATATTTATCCTGGAGATATACAATAGTTTAACATTCAGACACATCTCATTGGGGGCCTAAACAAAAAGGTGGTAGCAGACATGTTATATCCTGTTACTACAAACTTCAAAGAACGATCAGAAATGTTTCTCAGTATCAGCTCTTGTTTAAATATGTGGCTCATTGGTGCAAGTTTGACAAACGTTTTGATATACAGAATAGAGATTTTCTTTGTGCTGATATTTGTTTGACTTATTATTGTTTTGTTATTAAACAGTCTTGCAAAAGAATGATCATTAAAGTTGCCACTCTTGCCCTGGCCGGGGTGGCTTAGTTGCTTGGGCATCGTCCTGTGCACCGGGAGGTTGTCGGTTCGATTCCCAGTCAGGGCACATGACTGGGTTGAGGGTTCAATCCCCAGCTGGGGACATGCAGGAAGCGGCCAGTCGATGTTTTGCTCTCATATCCATGTTTCTCTCTTTCTCTCTCCCTCTCCCTTCCTCTCTCTAAAATCAATAAACTATTAAATAAATTTTTAAAATGTTGCCACTCTATAATCACTTTAGTCAACCATTGCATGATGTAATAGTAAGGAAAGAATAGTTTACTTTTTCTCATTTTGGGACTTGCCTGGGATGAAACTGAAGACAGAAATAGATAAGGAGAGAGAGAAACAGATCACTTAAAAACCTCATTTTTGTTTCACTTACACTCCAGAAAGTTCATATTCAGTCTGACAAATTCCTGAATAAATTCAACTGACCTAGACTTACAATCTATATTCCCTCCTTTAAATCCCAGGTTTAAAAATAACTGTAGGCCTGGCTGGTGTAACTCAGTTGGCTGGGCGTCGTCCCATGCACTGAAAGGTGGCCAGTTTGATTCCTCGTCAGGGCACATGCGTGGGTTGCCGGCTCAGTCCCTGGTAGGAAGTGTGCAGAAGGCAGCAGATCGATGTTTCACTTACAAATTGATGTTTCTCTCTCTCTCTCTCTCTCTCTCTTGCGCGCGCGCGCTCTCTTTCTCTCTCTCTGTCTCTCTCTCAAAATCAATAAAAAAAAAATTTAAATAACTGTAGCCCTTTTTATGAGGAAAGAAGAAAGGTGAACACAGTGTTTGCATGCTGTCAGTATGGCATGAGCTAGGGAAAATAATTTCATTTGGTTAAGCATGTGTCATCAATTGCTTCACAGCTTAAACCACTGAGCTTGCAACCATATCCAACTGTCTCTTAAACACATACCTAAAGTCAAGTGTTAGGAGAGGTTCTAACTCCTAAAAACAGGAGCCTATCTCTGTTCATGCTGAGGAAGGCAAGTTATTCAACTTTTCTGGGCCTTAATTCCCACAATAAAATTAAGGGGCTTAAGATAATTACAAAAAAAAACAAAAAAAAAAAACAACAACAACAATAATTCTGAGAGGATATCAGAATATTTTTCTCTAATAAAATGTGAACAATGCGTTTGTGATAGAGAAACATGCAAATCTTTCAGACATGGTATTGACACATTATTATGAATGCTCTGTTTAATAACCCTAGACCAGAGTTTCAGCCTCTTCCTCCTACAGGAATTCTCCCATGGATCAGCATAACACAGGACACAGGCCTCTCTGTTTGAAAGGGAAAAGGGAAAATTAAATTGAGCTACTAAAGCCACTAAAACCTACACCCCCCTGATTAAAAAGATTGGTCTGGTTTTAGGTACGATAGCAGATAATTACATCAGTCTTCTCTGCCAGAACTGACTCCCATGGTCCTTGGACTCTGTTAATCAGTGTGTGTGTGTGTGTGTGTGTGTGTGTGTGTGTGTGTGTGTGTGTGTGTGTGTCTACACCAGACACAAAAAGGTGCTTGTTCCTTTGTATCCCACTGCCTCCTGGCCTCCTTGGGGGATGAATAAGCCCAGATGGCAGGCTGCTCTAAAGTTGTTCTTCCTTGTCTCCTGTGGACTGAGTCATATGGACACACCTGTTCCATTGCGTGGAGACAGGTTTTCTACAGATTAACTGACCACTGAATCGAACTAGGCTATGACCATTCTCATCCTACTGGTCTGCTCCACAGACCAGGCCTATCCTGGAGACTGCAGCATCTCGATCTCCTTGCAACAGACAAAACAGTTGACACTTCAAGTACATACCCACCAGACTGATTTCTCGATGCGAAATGCAGCAAGATTGAAATCTGAATTTTATAAGTTGGCTCCTATCTTGAGGAAAGAAACATTCTGAGAAAATTTGTCCTTTATGGCTTTTTAATTTCCCAATACTAACCAAAGGACACTCAGTTCTACACAGAACATGAAGCATGATGGGGTCATCCATTCAGTCCACAAGTATTAAGAACCTACTTACTATATGTCAAGGTCTTTTCTAGGTGATGGCTTCCTAAAGCAAGCAGACAGTTTCTGCCTCATGGCGCTTACAAGTAAACAAATACATGGACAGGATAATTTCCATTTCCTTGAAATGCAAATTGCTAAGAAGCAGAAAATGCCATGAATAGGGTGGCCAACCATCCCAGTTTACAGTTCATTTAGCCCTGTTATCCCTGAAATCCCTGTAATGATATCAGCACTCCCTTTCACTCTCAAAAGAAAATCTGATGAGGAATGATAGTATCACCCCAGCTCTAGAAGAAATAGAACATGGTGAGAGGGTAAGAGAGAGCTGTTTTCAAGTGGGAGTTAGGAAAGGCCTCTCTGACCTGGTGATGTTTGAGCACACAGATCTGAATGACAAGATGCATAAAGAGGAAGAATCTTAAAGGCAAGTTATCAGGACAAATAGCAGCTGGCACAGTGCCTTACACATAGTAGGAACTCAATAATTACTAATAGAATGATTGATTGTGTCCACTTTTTTGGAACATTAAGAAAATAGTGTTACTCAACCAGAATATATTTCTATTAAGACAGATTCAGTCTCCACAAATTCCTTAAGACATCATTCTTCTTTTTTTTTAATCCTCACCCAAGGAATTTTTTTTTTCTATTTATCATTAGAAAGAGTGGGAGGGAGGGAGAGAGAGAAACATTGATGTGAGAGAGACACATCGACTGGTTGCCTCCCACACACCCAACCAGGGCCGGGGACAAACCGCAACCAAGGTACGTGCCCTGGACTGGAATCAAACCCAAGACTCATTGGTCCGAGGGCCGACGCTCTAATTACTGAGCCAAACTGGCCAGGGCAAGACATCATTGTTCTTAAACAATAACTTTGAAATTACATCTATGTATTTATTTGCATGTGCATAAAACATTTGCAGAAGGATATATGAGCAACTAAAGGCACTATTTGCCTCCAGAGAGGTAAACCAGGAAATAGTGGGGTAGGCATAGGTAGGGAGAATTTTCACTGTACCCTTTTTTTTTTAATTTTGAGCCATGCAAATAGATTGCTCTTTTTTACTTAAATTTAAATAATGTAATAATATATATTTATATAAACATATACATAATACTTCTATGCCTAGAGCTATTTTTCATATGAATAATATTATCATAATATATCATTAGCAGAAACCCTTCTGAAGGACAATGAAAATAATATCTTTACAAACTACGAATCAGTGGCTACAGCAAAGCCATTGACAGACTGGAGCCTCTGAGCCCTTTCCTAGTGATCAGATGTTGTTCAGTGCTGACAGCGTCTGTTCACTGCCCACCTGGGCTCCGCTGAAATCAGTGTCATAGGACAGGTCTTCAAAAGGATATTGCCACTTTTCTTGCACCTGGGCAAATAAGAACACAGTAAAAAAATTTTAAATAACATTTTATTGGGCATCTTGCTGTACCTTTGATTATAGGTGTTTGGTCTTCAAAAGTGAAAATCTGTTGCTCTTTTCCATTATAAAAGTAATGTAGTTTCATTGTAAAAAAAAAAAAAAAAGTTCAACAATGAAGATAAATAGATGAAATGGCAGCGAGAAATATGCTAATGCTCTGGCATATTTTCTTCCTTGCATAATTTATATTTGTGGTTTACAGTTGATTGATCATAGTGTTGTTTTTTAATAGTGTGGTCATTGAGGCTAATTGTAGGTGAGGACAATCTCTTTTGACATAAAACACAAGCTTTAAAAGATATGGCTAGAGTCCGGCCAGTGTGGCTCAGCGGTTGAGCATCGACCCATGCACCAGGAGGTCACCGGTTCCATTCCCGGTCAGGACACATGCCTGGGTTGTGAGCCAGATCCCCAGTGGGGGGCATGCAGGAGGCGGCCAATCGATGTTCTCTCTTATCGATGTTTCTCTCTCTCTCTCTCCCTCTCCCTTCCTCTCTCTCTAAAATCAATAAAGGGCAAAAAATGTTTAAAAAAAGATATGGCTAGAGAAAAGGGAGAGAACTAAATTAGACACCATCTTTCTAAACCTAGCTGGTAGCTGTTGTGCTAGTATCTCAGCACAATTCAGAATCGCCCTTTATGGTAACTCATATGGAATTTTCTCTATGGACAGATTCTGCTATCCAGCAATGACAATATTGATAGCCCCACTAACAAAAACTACAATAGCCAACACCTACATAGTCATTACCATGTTCCAGGGAATATTCTAATTATTTAACATAACTCAATGAATATTCATAAAACCCTGTTACTAGTAGTGGTATCACTCCCATCACCAAAAGAAGCAGTATGAATAGCAGAACTCCACACATTTTCATACAAGACAACTGTTTCAGATTTCCTCAAAATTTGAAGGAAGTTTGGAGTTGAGAGTTGGTCTTTCTCTATAAACGTAAACCTCTGATCCAGGAGAGTTTGGAGAATTGTTGGAGAAATCCACACAATATGACACCTGAATTGCTCCGATTTCAACTGAACTTGACAGAGCACATATACTCTATATCAACAACACCTGCATATACTTCTGAGGACTCAGCTATCCAAATCCAGAATTTCTGGAAGACACTATACTTTGGTTTTATTTTCTTTTTTAACATGGCTAATGTTTTATCGTGGCTATTTAAAATGAGATTTTCAGTGGTGTTTTCTTTGAACTTCAATCATATATATGTGCTTTCTACCCACAATCATCCCTACAAGTCATACAACAGACATGCATATATATGTTTGAAGACCATTAATAAGTTCCTATGAACAGGGATGACTATGGTATTTGCTTATACTGTTCCTCCTTGAATTTTTGATTTTCCATATTAAAATAAGTGGACAAAGAAAAACTTTTTCTTGGTGTTCTGGTATTGTTATTGTTGTTTTGGTATTTAGGCCCGGGCCTAGCAATTTCATCCCTAAGTTAAATTTTGAAACTTTTATCTGTGTTTACCAAAAACTAACATTTCATCCAGAATTACATAGAAATTGGTAATCAAGTTCCTTCAACAATTCTTACTTGCTTAAACTTAAAGGTTAGTGTTTAGCAAAACTTTGTCAGAAAACATCTGTGCTAACATATGTAATGGTAAGTCAGAAGCTGAAAGAGGAAAGAAATTGTCAAATTATTGAAAGGTAAGTTCCTTTCCTCTCAAGTTTCCACTTGAGTACTTTGTTCAGTTTGATCCAAGTAAAGTAACTCCAAATTACTTCTAGGTACTCACATTTCTTCATAGGTTTAGTGATGTCTTGGAACCAACAGTCTGGCATTCTAGTTCAAGGAAGGTATTGAAATAAACCCTAAAGATGAACACAGAATAATAGGCAAATGGAACAAAGCAGAAGAAAGTGCTAGACAGCTCTGTCTCTGCTCCAGCCAGTAGCCCTCAAATTCTATTACTGCTTCTTTGATTAAATTAAAATGCAATAAGTATTGAGTACTTATTTAACACTTTGTCTATCCTGGCAAGAGTAAGAGACATTCCATTTAGAGGAACAACTATTAAAAAGCTTCTGCTGATGCTGCAGTTACGATTTGGAAGAAAGAGCAGAGTAATCAAGTAGATGGAGGTGATTTTTCAGAGAATACAGAAGAAAATATTACATGTTAGATGTAGTGCTGCTGTCCTAACAAGCTGCTTTCATACTCTTGCTTTACTGTAGACCACCAATTAAGGCAAATGGAAGTAGTCCCGTATAATGCTAAAAGATTTTAAGCAAATAAATTCAATGCTGCATTCAGTCAAGTTCTTCCTAATCCTCATGAATGATGGAATGAAAATTATCCCTATTTTACAATCAAGGAAACAGTGGTTCAGAAATGTCAAGTGACCCACCTCAAGTCATACAAGTACCAATGTTATGGAACCAGGGTTCCAAACACAGGCCTAAGCCCCTGCTCTTTACACCATACCACACTTCCTCAATCTACCCCTGGGACAGTCAGGGAAAAGATGACATTACTTGGTCCTTGATGGATAAAGTTTGGGTCCTTTACCTTCACATTCCTTCTTCCCCACACCCTCCATTTTCAGTCTACATGGCACACAAAGCAGGTTGATCTTCCTAAAGCAACTGTTTGATGAATCACCTGTCCTCCCTAAAAGATACAAAAATAAATAAAACACTGCCATTGTTCTTCGTCAGCTATTGAATGAAGTCCAAGTTATTTAGATTGGAGTCAGTGGCCTTTCATGACCTAGTTTCCATCAGCTGTATTTGCTACCGGTCCCATGCGTGGCTTGACCCTCCACACAACCTGGACTTCTCACCATTTCCTAAACATGCCTTTCTTTCCTCCACCTCATTTCCACCTAGTGAAAGCCTTTTTTATTTTTAAACATTCAATTCAATGCTACCTAATCCATATCTTCTCTCACTCGTTTGGCACAAAGGCCCTCCTTCTCTTCCACACCGATAGCATGTAGCTTCTGCCACTTACATGTCACTTAAACCATCTCAATGTAATGAGGTTTTTGGTGTATGTTTTTCATTTTGCCCACAAAATTATAGGCTCTATGATAGTAGGAAATGCCTTTTATACATTTTTACATTCTTCACCTTCTCTAGTACAGTCCCATGCATACAGTAGGCTCTCACCAAAAACTGAATAAATAAATGAAAGAATGAATAAATGAAACTTAGGTTGAGTTAGTGATGAATACAACTTCAAATGTAGTAAGAGCCTCCTTGAAAGGTTAGATGGAACTCAAAAAGCACTTGTAACTTTTTACTTCTCTGTGGCTATTAATGTAAAAATCTCTTTTATGTTCAATCATGAGCTTGAGTAAAATATGGATGTATGGATAAGTTTTCATGATAAATTAGACTTAAACATACAATTTTCTCCTTGTTTTAAATAATGTTTTATTTATTCAATCAAAAAATATTTATGGAATGCCTAGTATGCACAAGATCCAGCAAAGTACTGAAGAAACAGGGGTAAGCAAGACAGACAAGGCCATTATCTTGAGGGAGCTTAAATTCTAGTTGGAAAGACAGTCAATAATCAAGAAAATATATGGAATAATAAGTTACATTATAGAAATGAATATGATAATAAGAGAGAGAGTAATGAGATGGAATACTTTAGATTGGCTGGTCAGGGAAGGCTTGGAGAGGCAATTGCAGACTTTAAATGAGCCAGCCATGCAGATGGCTGTGCACTCTGGGTGAAAACAACAGGTTGAAAGACTCTTGGAGGTTGGGAAACAAAAGAGATGGGTGAGGGTGTAGGACAAGGAGCAAAGGAGAGAGTGGTGTGAGATGAGATTTGGAGAAGAAGGCAGGAGCAGATCTTGCAGGGTTTTTCAGGTCCAGGAAGAAATTAAGATCATATTCTAAGAGCAACCAGAGCTACTAAAGAGTATAACATGGGTGCCACAAAATCAAATTTATGGTTTGGGGAGTTCATTCTTATTACTAAATGGAGAATGGATTGAAGAGGAACTGATGGCTTGCATTAAGGGGAATGTACTGGAGATGGAGAGAAGTAAATAAATTTGAGAGACATTTTAGGAGGTAAAACTGAGTGGATTTGACATTAGATATAAGAGTTGAAAGAACAAGAAAAATCAAGGATGACTTCTAAGTTTTGGCTAGGAAATGGTGCCATTTTTCTAAGATGGAGATACTTACCAAGGACCAAATTTAAAAACAAAAATCAATGTTTTGATTTGGGAGGAAGACACAGAAAACTGTTTGAAACATAGTAAGTTTGAGACATCCAATTCTAATAATAATAACATCACAAAAATGTTAACATTACACTGAACGCCTATATTTTCTCAACTCACTTTTTCTTTGGCTAGTGTAGCAGATTGTATTTCCCAAAGAGGTGTCAGCAACATCTCCATTCCCACATCCTGTTTCCAAGGTGACCTTGCCACTCCCCTATAAGAGGTAGAGTCTCCTCCTCTTAAATCTGGATGGACTTAAGATTGCTTTGGCCGATAGAACACAGCGAAAGTGAAACTGTGTGGCTTCCAAGGCTGGGTCGAAAAGATGATGCAGCTATCACTTTCTTTACTGGAACAGCCGTTACATGGAGCCTTGAACTGCCTTGTGAAATCCAGTTGTCCTAAGGCTGCTATGCTTGGCTTCAAACAAGCCACTTGGACCGGCCACATGGAGGAGCCACCTATTGTCAGTCTGGTTGGCAGTTCTACTTTCCAGGTCTTCCCAACATAGGCACCAGACAATGAGTGAAGGGGCCTCCGGATAATTTCAGCCTCAGCCATCAAATCACCCTCAAATCTTCTCAGCTGAGATCCTAGACACTGTAGAGCAGAGACAAGCTATCTTGCTTATCCTGACCCTCAGAATCCATAAGCATAATAAAGTGATTATTGTAAGCTACTAAATGTTGGGGTAGTTTATTAAGCAGCCAATAGTAACCACATCAGTCAGTGAATCAAACATTCAGGGAATAAATACATTTAATACATAATCCTACAAATATGTTGCCTGTACAGTTCAACATCCTAGAGGAGCATGCAATCCCCAGACAAGATTCTTAAACTAAACATCATTTTACTTATTCAAATAAAGGTTGAATAATCATATTACTGGTAACTGAGAGACAGAAAAGGAATCCAAAATTCTGACTTAAATTTGGCACTTAATTATGGTAAAGTTAAGTTTGATAGTAAGGCACATTCAAGTTTGATAAAAGCTAGCAAATGAAGCCACATTTTAAAGCCCAGACACACACTTCAAATTTCATGATTTCCCTTACATTCCATAAGCAGTTTTCTTGCAGATATCTCTAAATTCACATGAGAGGAGCTACAAATAGAATAGACTGCTTATGAATAAAATTCCTAGGTATGACAGATGGTTAGGGAATTGGAACACAAAGTTGTTTTGTTTTCAGAAAAAAATTCTCTGTATTTTTTCTTTTCTGACCACTCAATACTTCTCATCTTTCTTTTAAGAAGTGTGAATTAGGAGAATTTGGCCTTGGATATTAAGATATTTCTCTGAAAATAGTACTTTGATTTGAAAACTATGTTAACACAATGTACTAAATTTTGAAAGTAAATTATTTTCCTAGGAATTAGTAGCTGTTACCCTTCCTATGAATGAATAAAGTCCATTTGTTTTGCCTCTACAACAATGAGAACTATTTAGTAATTGATCACTCCTTCACATAAGTGACTTTAGCAAGTGCTAACAATACATTAAATCTCCCGAGAGTTATTTTAGCCACTGCCTCCTGGCTCTGACAGTGCTGGTCTTTGATCACATTTTACTCCTCCGTGAACCAATAAGTTTTGATTACCATTGCAGATCCATAATCAATATAAAATTTTTAGTCTTGTATTGGCAAAATAAACTGGACTCAAGGCTCTTGACTCTATTTCTGCCTTCACTATTATGCCCTATGAATAATAGCAATATTAGTGCTCTGTTTGGAGTGTTCAAGTTCTGGAAGCCAATAAAAACAGTAACTACATGTGCTTACACATTTTATTTTCATTTCTCTCCAAAGAAATAAACTAATACATTCAGTATTTAGAGCCTTAGAATGTTCTGGCTGCTGTATAGAAACTGCTTATTTTGGGACTTGTAGGGTCATGTTATTATTTTCATGATATACTATAACAACTTCAAAACAAATTTCTTTTGTTTTCTGAAGAATCTGAATTTAGGGGCTGGTTAGTTTATGAATGTATACTCAATAAGAAATAATACAAGAAATGCATTTAAACCTGGGGTCACCAAATTTTTCTGTAAAAAAAATCAGATAGTAAATGTTTTCTGCTTTGCCAATCAAATATTCTATGTCTCAACTACTTAACTCTGCCATTGTTGGAGAAAGCAGCTGTGGGCAAAATGCAGATGAATGGGTGTGGCCAGATTTGTCCACAAAGGGCCACACTTTGCCAACCCCTGGTTGAAACTAAAGGCAGACTGCATCAATAAAATATAATGGAGCTTAATCATGTTTATTTATGAAAAGATTTACCTTTCACATTTTCTTAGCACGTCTTTATACTTCTTGTTTTGTTTTATTGTAGACTTTACCATGCCTCCTCACTCATCCAACTTCTCCTATTGCATCACACTGAGATAAGTCAATTATTATATTACAGCAATGATTGGAATGCTACAAAACTACTCTGGTACACCACTACAGAAAGAAACAGACCAAACGACTGTATCTAGTGTTATAGAGTTGGAGGGAAGTGAGAAAATACTAGTTCAGAATATTTAGCAAAGCATTCTATTACCTTGTGTAGCTACATCTAAATTAAAACTCATGGTTGATGCAGGGTACATTCCTCAGAGGTACTAATATCACATACAATGAAGTGGACACTTCCATTTCACTTAAATTAGACAACTTCATGAAAATGCAAGACAAAAATAAAGCCCACACCCTAACCATTCTCATTATTAAGTACAAGTGAAGGAAAATAGTAGATTAAAAGATTAACTTTATAAAGTATTTAATGGCCTGCATCCTCCTACCGCCAAATAATGCATCTGATGTGATTAACTTGGCCTGAAATTTTTGTTTTCTTCCCAGTTTGCATTACTGATCACTTTCTTTAAAAAGTCATCTTCTGCTGGAAAGGCAGCTCTCTCCAGGACAGACTGCTGGTGGAGGCTATTGTTCCTTTGGTGAGCCTTTCCCCCATGGGGCCTGCAGACAGGCACCATATCTGGGACTCCAGCAACCTGGCTCACACCTGGTAATTCCCTGAGGCCTTGCCCCACCCAACTTTCAGGCCCACCCAAGCTGTTTCCAATGGCTTTACAGTAGGATTGGCCTGTTTTGGCTCCTGCTTCAGATTTTCCTAAATTCTCTCAAACAGCATCTGGCCTCAGGGAGCCCCATACCTCTTATTAAATGGCCCCAGGCCTGGCACTAGAAGCAGCCAGTCTTGGTTCACAGCTTGGCCTTGCCTGGGCACCTTCAAGCCCAGCACAAGAAGTAGCCATCTGCAGATCGTTTTGTAGCTTATACCTGGTGGCCCTGGATAGAATATAGGCAGTGGCTGACCTTGCCGCAGAGCCAGCACACCCAATGGACAGCTTCAGACCATGTTGAAGCACCACCACCCAACCACCTCCACAAGTGACACACTCAAGGAGTGGACTCAGTGGGTACCAGAGCTCTGTTGAAGTTAGTCTTGCTCTATTTGATGGGCCCCTGCACAGCTGATCCTCCAAGATAGTCAGAGGTCAGTGGTCAGTGGGCACAGCCAGTCCTTGCAGCTGATTAGTCTGAGTAAATCCCTCCCATTGATGTGCCAACAGCAACCCAGACTCAATTACAACAGAAGAGTAAACAGTCCACAAGAGGGATTCACCTCGAGGGCCCAGCTGGGGTGATCAGGGAGTCTGTGCCACTGGACCCTATAGGACACCTACTACAATAAGCCACCCTACAATGCCTAGAAGTCATAGCAACTCTACCTAATACATAGAAACAAACACAGGGAAGCAGCCAAAATGAGGAGACAAAGAAACATGTCCCAAATGAAAGAACAGAACAAAACTCCAGGAAAAGAGCTAAACAAAATGGAGATAAGCAATCTAACAGATGCAGAGTTCAAGACACTGGTTATAAGGATCCTCAAGGAACTTAGTGAGAACATCAACAACATAAAAAAGGACCAGTCAGAAATGAAGGATGCACTAACTGAAATAAAGAATAACTTACAGGGAGTCAATAGAGTAGGTGAAGCCAAGAAGCAAACCATCGATTTGGACTATAAGGAAGAAAAAAAAACACCCAATCAGAACAGCAAATGAAAAAAGAATTAAAAAAAAAAAATGAGGATAGTGTAAGGAGCCTTTGGGACAACTTCAAGCATACCAACATTAGCATCATGGGGGTGCCACAAGGAGAAGAAAGAAGGCAAGAAACTGAAAACCTATTTGACAAAATGACAGAAAACTTCCCTAATTTGGTGAAGGAAACAGACATACAAGTCCAGGAAGCACAGAGAACTCAAACAAGATGAATCCAAAGAGGTCCACACCAAGACACATCATCATCAAAATGCAAAAGTTTAAAGACAAAAAGAGAATCTTAAAAGCAGCAAGAGAAAAGCAGTTCGTTACCTACAATGGAGCTCCCATAAGACTGTCAGTTGATTTCTCAAAAGAAACTTTGCAGGCCAGAAGGGAGTGGCAAGAAATATTCAAAGGGATGAAAAGCAAGGACCTATATCCAAGATTACTCTATCCTGCAAAGCTATCATTTAGAATTGATGGCTATGTAACGAGTTTCCCAGACAAGAAAAAGCTAAAGGAGTTCATCACCACCAGACCAGTATTATATGAAATGTTGAAGGGTCTTCTTGAAGGAGAAGAATATAAATATGAACTATAAAATGGCAATAAATACATATCTATCAACAATTGAATCTACAAACAAAATGAACAAGCAGAACAGAAACAGACTTATAACTACAGAGAACTTTTTGTTGGTTGCCAGATGGGAGGGGGCTGGGGGATGGGTGAAAAAGTTGAAGGGATTAAGAAGTACAAATTGGTTCTTAGACTGATGAACCTCAAAGGGAAGGGAGTGGTGGGAAAAGATAAACCAAAGAACTTCCATGCATATATGCATAACCAATAGACACAGAAAATGTGTGGGGAAGGCAGGAGGGGGACGAGAGCAGGGAGGAGGGGGTCAATAGGGGGGAAAAGGAGGGATATCTGTAACACATTCAACAATAAAGTTGAGTTTAAAAAAAAAAAGTCATCTCCCTTCTTCCTATGTAATTATGATATCTAACTCCCTGACCCCCTAGTCTCCACCAAAGATTGAATCATTACTGATAAGGAACCACAGTACAATTTTAGGAACATTGTTTTGGTGAAAAACAAAGTGACCAAAAGTAGTACACAACAAAATCAGGATCAATAAAGTAGGTGAAAAAATAAATGAAACTGAAATGTCAAATAAATGCATTTGTTGAGTGCTTGAGTGTCTTGTCTTCTCAATATTACATAAAGAAATTTTGACCATATATAGTATTCTTAATGAATTATTTTTCTTTTCCACTGTTTTTCCAAGCTTTCTGACTCTTACGTGCAAAATCAAACATAATGGTAAAATGTTTTTTCATAGTTATAATCTTTAGTTCCTTCCTAAACTAATCCACTAATCCACTTTACCCTGTGCTCTACATTCATTAGTGATTCACATTCTACACTCATGATCTGCAGTCTCTGTTTAAAAGATAAGGAAAAGGATCAGAGCAAAGTCAGCAGGGACTAAACTCAGGTATTCTGCAGTTTAGACTTGAACCACTAAAATCTTGGAATTATCTGATTAACAAGCATGCATTTGAGAGTAGTGGTATCAAATGGGGTGTAACTGTCCTAATTCTTACAAGAGGACCTGTTTGTGGAGATTACACTTTGTAATAAGAGTGTAACAGAAAAAAGCATGAGTTTTGGAGTCAGACCACTGGGTTTGAAGTTTGGTTCTACTGTGGATTCTATGGGAAACCTCCATTATTAGGTTGTCAGTGCTTCGGGTGGTAGAGTGAAGGTATTAACAGTAGCTCCCTAACCATGCAAAGAAAAGACACAATTATAGTACTAAAATAACTTCAAATAACTCTCAGTCTATCAAACGTATTGAATACCTCAGTCTATATTCTATCTTCAACTGGGTGAGCAATAATATTACCTCTTCCAAATGATGTTGATTGAATTAAGGTAATAGCTTGGCATGGAAATAAGCATTGAAATAGTATTCATTATTAAATTCATCTCCTTATTTTCTATGGAACTGCAAACCTCATTGTAATCCTACAACCATTTAGTAGATTAGGGTGGGAATATGGTCAGAATCATACAAGAGCAGAGCAGAACCATACCTATAACTTTTTATTCCTTTCTTAAACTCTGAGAACAGAATTAAATAATCCATGAGAGTAGACATCATTCTCTTCCACTGTATTATGTTATCTTTTCCTCATCTCTTAAAAAGTCCTAATAAAGTTACCCTAGCATACAGGTTAGACCTAGAGCCTATAATTGTCTTTTATCACCTGTCATGCTCCTACTCTTTTTTGCAGTATTCGTTCATTCAACAATTTATAAAGTTTATTATGAGTCAAACACTATTCTCAGTAGTGGGGATAAACAATAGTTAACAAGACCTGATACAGTCCCTGTCCTCATGGAGCATATTGTAGAGTTCCTATAGAAGATAAACTTTATTTATTTATATATTTTTTAAAAATTTTATATTACTTTTTATTTTATTTTATTTTATTTTATTATTATTATTTTTTTTTATCCTCACCTGAGGACACTTTTTCATTTTTTGTCCAGATAGAGTGGGAGGGAGAGAGAGGAAGAGAGAGAGAGAGAAACATCGACGTGAAAGGGACACATCGAGTGGCTGCCACCCGCACGACCAACCAGGGCCGGGGACAAACTGCAACCGAAGTACATGCCCTTAGCGGGAACCGAACCCGGGTCTCTCTGGACCGCAGGCCGATGCTCTAACCGCTGAGCCAAACCGGCCGGGGCTAGAAGATAAACTTTAAATAAATATACAAGTGGGCAATATATGACTTACAAATAAGATTAGACAACAGCCATATTTGAATGAGAACAGATGGAGATCTGCCCTATAGAAATCTGGTGAGCCTTTACCTCTACATCTAATGGGATGGTAACCGTGGACAACTTTCCTATCTTTACATTGCCTGCCTCTGACATCATCCCCTTAGTAACACCCAACAATGGCACAAGGATGATGATGCTTGGGTGGGGCAATACATGTTCTTGTAAAGTAAGTTAATGGAATAATCATATTGTCACATGATACCTAGTCTCACTCTATAACAATGTATTTGCCTTTAGGGCAAACACACAAATTGTTTAATTTAATGCACACTGAGAAACTTACTTGCTTTGTGGAGAAGAGCTCAGGTGATGTCTCTATCAAAACCCTATGGCTCCCTCATGATTTCATCTTTGCAAGGGAAAGAAAATCAAGCTGGAAACACTGAATGTCTCTCCTCCTGCCCTTTGATAGACACATCCCCCCCTCAGGCATAATCAGTACTGAGGAAATATGGTTTCTTTTCAATTTTAAATATTCTTAAGACTTTCATATTTATCTGGAGGGTAAATATTTACTATTGAAGGTACCCTTTCTCCAAACTGTAGATCTTCCTTCACAGTTCATGAAAGCTACATCTTTTAAAAACATTTAGCCCATATATAAAAAGAGTGTGTGTCAGCAAGGAAAAATTAGTGCAAGGCCCATTTTAAAAAATTATTGGGGTTTTTTTTTTACTCTTCAAATATGTTTAAAAAGAAAGAAAGAAAGAAAGAAAGAAAGAAAGAAAGAAAGAAAGAAAGAAAGAAAGAAAGAAAGAAAGAAATATTCCTAGACACAAAAGACACAAACACTGTGTTTCTAGTCTATGGATATTTTTATCAAATTGTCTTCATTGCTATACTTTTTTTTTTTTTAATCCTCATCTGAGGATATTTTTTAATTTATCTTCAGATAGAATGGGAGGGAGAGAAAGTGAGAAAGAGAGAAACATCAACGTGAGAGGAACACATCGTCTGGTTGCCTCCTGCAGGACCCCCACCAGAGCCTTCGGGACGAACCACAACAGAGGTACATGCCCTTGGCCAGAATCAAACCTGAGATGCACTGGTCCATGGGCCCACGCTCTACCGCTGAGCCAAACCAGCCAGGATGCTGTACTTTCTTTAAACCAAGGTTGTTGTTTTTCATAGTTCCCTCCTTTTTTCTAAGCTCCAGTCTTCTACCTTATCTTTCATCTATACTATCTTCCGTCTCATGATCCCCCCCCCACAACTCCATGATAATACGTTCCTCTTCCCTCTGCCCACACCCCTCCTGCCATTTCTGGTTTCCTCTCCTCATTATTTAGGCTGGTTTCTGAATGTTCCTTTGCTTCTTATTAAATTGCTATAGAAATGGAAAAATCACAATTTTATCAAGCATCCAAAAAATAGCATTGAGCAAAATTTGATATTCATAATGGCTGTCCCTTTGTTCTTGGAGGAAAACAAAAGGCCTAGAGTTAACGCTTGGACCTGTGTATAAGATAAAACAATAGGGAATGTGTTTAATTCCTTCCAGACAGAGATCAAGAAAGAGGGAGTATTGGGTCATGGTTAAGACTGTTGACTCTAGAATCAAGCTACATGGGTTTAAACCTTGGCACATTCATTTACTACCTGCATGACCTTGGTCAATGTTATCTAACTTCTCTAAGGCTCAGTTTCCACCTTAGTAAAAAGTGTATACTTCATCAAATTGTTAAGAAAAGTACATGAATTAAATGCACACAGGGTGCTTAGAAGTCCTGGTACATAGGAAGCATTCAATAAATGTTAGCTATCATTATGATAGATTCCAACTTATAGAAATCCACATCTTTCTTTTTTTAACTCTAATGCTATAGAAAATGCAAGCCAGATTCATTGGAAAACTACTGAGATTTTCAGATAGGTTTGTTGCAAAACGGGAGAGTCCTGTATATATTTTCATTATACAGACATAGATGCATAACTCTACATGTATGCATATATATAAGTATGCACACACATTTTTCTTTTGTAATTAACATTACATCTTTTATTTTTATTTTGTTGTTACTTTATTAGATACATGTTTTTGTTTTGTTTTTTGTTTTTTATCCTCACCTGAGGACATTCTTGCATTTATCTTCAGATAGAGCGGGAGGGAGAGAGGGAGGAAGAGAGAGAGAGAGAGCCCTGGCCGGTTTGGCTCAGCAGTTAGAGCGTCGGCCTGCGGTCCGGAGAGACCCGGGTTCGGTTCCCGCTAAGGGCATGTACTTCGGTTGCAGTTTGTCCCCGGCCCTGGTTGGTCGTGCGGGTGGCAGCCACTCGATGTGAACCTTTCACGTCGATGTTTCTCTCTCTCTCTCTCTTCCTCTCTCTCCCTCCCACTCTATCTGAACAAAAAAATGAAAAAATGTCCTCGGGTGAGGATAAAAAAAAAAAAAAAAAAAAAGAGAGAGAGAAATATTGATGCGAGAGAGACACATCGGGTGGTCGACACCCACACGACCCCAACCGGGGCCGGGGACAGACTGCAACCGAGGTACATGCCTTTATCGGGAACCGAACCTGGGACTCTCTGGTCTGCGGGCCGACGCTCTAACCTCTGAGCCAAACTGGCCAGGGCTAGATATATCTTTTTTAATAAGCCACATATGAGGGACTATGAAATCTATCCAGATGTTTTCTGGGTAAAAAGACTGGACTATTGAGATCTGCCAGGTGCAAATAAGGCAACATATTACTTCAGGACTCTGTTCTCCAATTCACATCAGATTCCCTTTTACCAATTCATCTCTTGCTGGTCCACCCACACTTACCCATACTCTCCTTCTGCCCTGACCCAGAACACCATGGGTGGCAAAAACGGATGGAGTTCCACAGAATGCCCCACAATGACGAGAGAAGTGCCCGCCAACACCAAGTGCCCTTCTCAAAGCCAGCCACTCTTCTTCAGCACATTGTTACAAGGCTAAAGGGACTTAGATTTGATGTTAAAAGGGGAGGTACTCTGCCCTTCCAATTAAGTGGCTGAGGGAAGGTCACCATGGAGACCATTACTTGAATGTTGGTGTATTTAAAACCTCAAGTCAGCACTTCAAATGTATACCTTGCCTTTAAGAAACATCCCAGGTTTTGAAAAAGCTCTGGGTGAGTGGGAACAGGGGAGCTCTATTTAGCTAATAAAACTAAACTGCTTTTGTAGGCACAGTAGTTGGTTTCTTTGCCAGTGTAAGCAGAGAACTGGATGCATTGTGTTTAGACACGCCCTTTCATTCAGGCCACGGCTGTACATTCGGAAATCTTTTTATCATATTTAATATCTATGCAGATGCTGTGTGGCTACATGTTTATATCACTCGTTCCTGAAAAAAGACACCAAGTCAAGGATGTGTTTTCCTGACATTCCCATTTTTTCCCCATAAACCTAGGTTGTTGTTTATGTATTTTTTTCTCTTATAAACACCATGGTAACGGGGTTGGGGGAATTCATGAAATCCACTTTCATCATTTGATAGTGTGAAAACTGGATTTAAATCTGAAACTATGGCTTTACATCAAGTGGGTACCCGTTTTCCTGGTTACAGGGTTTCTTAGTTGGTCCGATTTCCCTCTTCCCACCACTGCCTCCCCCAGCGAGCACGGAAGCTAGTCTGTTTCACCACTTTCTCTTCTGGAGCCTGCTCTGATCCACATTCTTACACGTGTAGTGTAATAGCCAAACAGCAGGTGCAGAAGGCAAATTGAGGTTCACATAATCCAAGACTAGAAGGTCTTTGAATAATAAAAAATCAGTTGAAAATTGTGTACTGAGTTAATGTAATTAGAACATCACATTTCATTTTAAATTTCCTAATTTCAGAGCTTTGAACTTGTACATTACATTCTGTAATATATGCAAAAATAGTATATACAAAGTCATTAAAATATTGCTTATGCTAACTTTTTGTCCTTTTGGTACATGCAAACTCTAGAAAATTCAATTAAAAATAACATTTAACCATCTTGATTCTGATACTCTTGATTTCTAATGATGTGGCATCATTATACACACTACTAAATTTGGATTGTCATTAGTGTCTAATAACTTATATCACTATTCCAACTTCATTTTTCTTTAATAGTGTTTTAGCCATAAACACATACTCAACTTTGATTTAAGAATTCTTACACGTATAAGTTGAACTTCCTAATTCAGGGTTGCAGACCTTCTATAATTGTAGGTTGAAATGGTATATTTACATCTACAGATTAAGGAATAAATAATTAACAATTCATGAGTAATGTAGCCATAATTATGCTATTTAGACAAATGCTGGGTAGGAATAGTTTCCTTTTTCCTTATGATATGCCACTCTAAATCTCAATTTAGAATAACTAATAAAAATGATTATAAATCACTTTGCAAAAATAAAACTGCTAAGCATGAGCTGAATAAGTACTATTAATTAAAGCTGTTAAGGGTTTGGAGCCAAACGGAAACGTCGCCTCAGCATTACTAAAATGAGGCCAGAAACTCCCGCTGATAAAATGCAAGAAGTTCATAGACTAGTACTAGTGGCAGCAAAGATGGCTTCACTATAAAACAAGCCTCACATTGTTCCAAGGGCTGTTATTTCTCTTTCGCTACAATATTTTTTACGTCAGTCACCTACAGCATCACAATGTGTGTGCTTGTTTGAACATAAGCCAACTTCTCTCAAGGTATAATTTTACAGTCTCTATACCAATATGTTTGATTACATCAGAGTCAGCTGTGGTGAAAAACCTACAATTTTTCCTTGTGAAGTCTGTGAACATAGTGTGGCCAAAGATCACGAGGACGTACCCAAAGCACCTCATGTGTACCTGAGGTGCGCACACAGCTGAGCACGGAGTGAACATACATCATAGTAATGAAATTTTTATTAAGGCTACAGATTTTTAAAAATTCACTTCATCCAACTGTGGGCAGGTGTCAAGAATCCCTTATGAGGTTCACCAAAATCTCCAAACAGTACACGAGCAGGACAGGCTACTGGGAAACCCAGCTCACTTCCCACAACGCTCATTTGGTAGCACAGTGGAATCATATGCCACAGAAGTGGCCTGTCAGACAGTGCATCATCGTCCCCACAAGTTCACAACTGGGCTTTTACGGGTAACAGCGAAGAAACCTTATATGGAAAGATGGACTGAGCTCCTTTCTATTAAATTTGTGTGTGAAAAGCCAGCAGAGATTATGTGTATTCTTGTAAATTCTGCACTGATTGCTCTATTAGGAATCATGATATAAAGTTTATGCATACATATATTACCAAGAAATGTTTCCAGTACCTGTAATATCAAATGGACTTTTAAAAAAATAATACAGACATTTATTCTAATCCGTGCACTTAAAATGTCCCTAGTTAGTTGGATAATTTTGATAAACACAGAGCAATACAGCAGAAATATAGAAGAAATATTGTCAAATGATGGAGCTTTCCCTTAATTATGTCTACCAGCTCCTTTTTTGTGGGACTGTCTTAAAGTTGAGACTGATGGTTCTTTAATAATTACTTTTCTTTTTTTTTTTTGCGGTCCAAAGTGGAGACATCTTAAGTCCAATTCCATTCAACAGAAACTGGTGCTAGTCCTAGATGGAAGTACTACTTAAAATCCTACAAAATATTTTCTACCTACAGAACTCAACCCGTTTAATACAGAATCGTTATACATCAGAATTAGAAGGATTCATGAGAAGTCATCTGGGTTGCTTTTAAACTTTTTCAACCACAGACCCACTACACACACACACACACACACACACACTAATAATAATAATAATAATAATAATAATAATAACAAATGTCACAAAACAGTCATTTCCCTTACCTTATAAAATGCACTCTGAGAGTTTCTAGTCTATTTTCAAATGCTCATTGTGACCTACTGTTGATTCTGTGACCCACTAGGGCAGCGGTTCTCAATCTGTGGGTCGAGACCCCTTTGGGGGTCAAACGACCCTTTCACAGGATTTAGGAACCGAGACATGGCTCCTCTATCCATCTCCAGGAGGGTCCACCCACATGCAGATATGCCCACATACAACATGAGGAACTGTATTAAAAGGTCACGGCATTACGCCCCGGCTGGTTTGGCTCAGCGGTTAGAGTGTCGGCCTACAGTCCAAAGAGACCCGGGTTCGGTTCCCACTAAGGGCACGTACCTCGGTTGCAGTTTGTCCCCGGTCCTGGTTGGGTCATGCAGAAGGCAGCCACTCATTGTGTCCCTTTCACGTCGATGTTTCTCTCTCTCTTCTCTCTCTCTTCCTCTCTCTCCCTCCCACTCTATCTGAACAAAAAAAAAAAAAAGGAAAAATGTCCTCGGGTGAGGATAAAAAAAAAAGGTCACGGCATTAGGAAGGTTGAGAACCACTGCACTAGGGGGTTACAACTCTCAGTTTAAAAATTCAGGCCATACTCCAGCCCTTGGCAGTATATAAGAATGAAATGAATTATAGGTGAAATCTAACTTTTTTATGTTAAAAATGATACAAAAACAGACTTATAGATTAATCCTTTCCATAGCATAGATCATCACATTTTCCTTCACAAATGTAAGAAATAATAAATGATGAATTATTTACACCTACTCTTCCTTTAATTGGCCTAGCTTCACATTTTTTTTTTCCAGTTTCTTCCTAATCTATAATATGCACCACTATGACTTTTGTCTTCCTGACTTTGTCACTTATGCATTTTAGGATTTCTACTTTACCTCTTGCTGTTAGTTCCTACAAGTATTTATTATGCTCTTTTTATTATCCTTGTAACCAAGTCCAATAGACATTTTCAAAATGACTTTCCAACCCTATGAACCCCAATTGTTAACGAACTTACCCAGGGTTTTTGGGGATTGTACACTGAAGGATCAGGTGCTCCTGTGATAATTCTTTACTGCACCCTCTTGTACAGACATTTTCCTTCCTTCTTTCTTTAAAATATATCATTAAAGCAACATTTCAGGGTGTTTTTTTTGTTTTTTTTTTGTCATACTCACCACATCTCAAGTGTTCAGTCACCATATGGACGGCTTGGCCAGTGGCTACTGCATTGGACAGTGCAGGACATCCTCATGTCCCCGTAATGAGAGATGAAATTAAGTCAGAACCATCTGAGGCCTGGACTTTCAGGCAACGAAACATTTCCTCTTCAACACACTTGACCACACCATAACTCTTCTACCCTCACCCCAGATTCCTTTAGACGTATGAGAAGATAAGAGAAAAACACAAGATGGAAGAGGCATGGTCAACCAACGCCAGGGAAGGTGTCCTGGAGTCCTTAGCAAGCTGCCCAAAATGCACCCGGGGCTCCAGCCCCGGACCCACCGCCTGCACGTCTCCCACTCCCGTCGCTGGGCACTCATTTGAAGAGTTGCTAGTTGGAAGCAGCTGATGGGATAAGGCAGAGGATTTGCTGCTAGTCCTGCTGAATGACAGGACCTCTGCGGCATTTCGCAAATTGAATTTACCTTTCCATTTAGGTAACACACTGAACTGAGCTTTCATGCGCCTCTGGGAACTTAAAAGGCCCTGTGTATTTAACTGGCTCAGTTCTTTGCCTGCACATGAGGGAACTGGGGTGTTTACATACCATGGTTTCTGGCTGAACCGAAACCTTGGTTCCCAGAGGAAGGCGACTGGCAGACCATCCCCGTTTGTGAGAAGGGCATCTCTTTTCCAAGCCGCATGTTACCATATGGCTCTTGGTTCTCCCCAGACCCTAGTGGCTACCGCCCCCCTCCACCCTCAGCCAAACCCGAGTTTGGTTTCTCTGTTCCCAGATCCTCTGTATCCCTGGGCAACATCACTGTGTATAGAAACTTACTGCTTGAACACTCTGAGGATTGTCAGGGCACAACATTTATTTTTGTAACAGTACTCAAGATTAACAATGTATTTTCTTTCCAGCCACAAAATTTAAGGGATATTGAAGCACTAAAATGGTTTTATGAACACATACCCTAGACAAGTATTTATGAGCAGGTAATATTAGTATACAATAAAATTCACACTTACATTTATGAATGATTAAGTGAAGCCAGATGGTTAATTGGATTTAGGGGCTCCTTTTGATGAATCGAAAAATAATGCCACCTTTGAAAGTAGGCCAGGAAAACTCTGGCCCCACCTGCATTTTTACACTGATTGGAAGAGAAAAGCCATTAGTGAACAGCCGAATCTCATCCAAACCTATCAGCAGAATTGACAACACTAGTTCCAAGTTGAGCGTGGGAAGGTAAGGAGAACATTGCCCTTCTCCCACCCCCACCCATTCTGAGCACAGTGCCTGACATGTGATTGGAGCTTAATACACATTGTTGAACAAATAAATAATGAGAAAGAAAATAGAAATACCTTCCATACCTATGGGTCGTGGCAGAATTTCCGACTCACACCTAAGAAAGTTTAGAGGTCTCCTCTCTAGTCTGACCCAGTAGCTGAAGGAACTTAATGCTCTCACACTCCGTGCTTTTAACATACAAATGTTAGGACTTCCTGTTCCCTGCTAAAAGAGTTGTGTCCTATTTCTAAGTCCTTTCTGAACCAATGCCCCTAAATCATATCAGAAGAGAGACCAAAAAAAGACTGTATCATTTGTGGGAGAGAATCTGCATAGAATGTTTTTCTAAGTGTTGAATCTACTTTTAGGCCTTTCGTTTTAAAGTAATAATAATAGTAAAGAGTGTCTCCACGCAATCTTTAAAAGAATTAATAGTGAGAAAATTCAGGAAAGAGAGGTATGCCATTCTAATTAAGATCACTGAGTTCATGGCACACCTTGCTCCAACCACTTCCTCTCATCCCAGCCTCACGGGTTGAGTCTGTTTCTACTTGAGGACCCTAAGAGATTCATCCAGGGTCCAGTTTCCTTTTAGCTGATCCAAGGCTTGGTTCACAGGGTCCCAGAAGATCTCTGAGAGGAGCCAGTGGGAAAACTTTAGGCGGAAGAGAGATAGTGACTCAATAGACAGAACTCTCCAATCATTAGAGTATGGATGAAATTATAAGTATCAGATGTGCTGTCTCAGGCTGTGGGAGGTTCCCTGTCACTGGTCAGAGAACTGTTCACACACACACACCATATAAGTACTTGAGGCCATGTATTACACCACTTTGTATTCGCTGCTCTCATGCTTTGGACATAATAAATGATCAATAAATGCTATTTTCATTTAGTTAAAAGTAGAGAGGAAAGAAGTACTAGTCAGTAGTGAGGTTGATGACTTCTGAAGTCCTTTTCAGTCCTGAGGTTCTGTGATTCTGTGAGCCTCCTCCTGGCATTTTGAGATAAGGTTCTGAATCTAGTCACTTGCCTGAACTGCAGAAAGAAGGAGGAACATGGAAGAAAGAAACGAATCCCTCGTTGGTCAGGCCCAGGGCTTTCCTGAAACCAGCCTGGTTCCCTCTAGAGTCACCACTTATCGGAAGTGCTCAGACTTCCCTCAGAACAACCAGACCAGACCAATACTTTACCAGGCGCATGGAATCCACCCAAAACAAACCCTGCCTAGTGATGTGGAAAACGGCTATTTTTCTGGCTATAATGCAGAGAGGTGACTGCGATGTCTACCTGATCAGAAAGACCCTATCCGAAAAACCATGATTTCCCACCTGATTTTATTCTGCGTCTTGAAATACGATATTCCGTGTCATGATGCTATAAATTAACCTGGTCTTCTGACAAATGCGCTCCTGGTGTGAGTAAGTCAAGCCCCATTTGTTTCCTATTTCCTCTCCCTCCTGCTCCACTCCATCATCAGGCACTGGCAGAAAACCCAAGTCCTGAGTTCCTGCCCGAGAGAAGCACAAGGAGAAAGGAAGGAAAAGCATCACTGTGGCCTGTGGTCTGGTTTCCCACCGTTGACTTTGGAACGCATCTCTCTGACTGCTTGTTACTCACTGATTGTCCTCAACCACCAACTCGGGCAGTGTCGGCGGGGAGACGCGGGCAGAGGTGAGGAGGATGAACAGAGGATAGGAAGAGCAGAGGGAGAAGAGACAGAGCAAACATTACGGAGAAGGAAGAAAAAGAAAGAACTTAAAGAGGAGAAATCTGAATGGATAAGGGAAGAAAGGCTTCTTATAACAACAAAACCCACACAATTCCCAATCCCCTATGTAATCTCTATAAAAAAAAATTTTTTTTTGTTTTGGTCAATCCTTTGAAATAACTGGGGAGAGCTGAGTTTACCTATACTTGCAGGTGCAGGATGTCATCTCCAAGGAAAACATGGGGAGGTGCTGCGAAGAGGCTGAAGCCCAGGTGGGTGATTCCCTGTGACAGGGTGCAGCCTCTGCTGGGTCCCAGGGGGACACCTGATGTTGGTAACAGCTCTGAGGCACTATTTTGTCATAAAACAGAGGGGCAGCAAGAACCCATTTGAGTTTGAATGCCAAAGATGCCCAGAAATGGCCCCATACGTTCCGAGAAAGGTTACCTCAACAGATTCCAAAACACGTCCGTTTCTCCTGTTTTCTGTATAGTGCTTAAATGCTTCCCACTCGTCTCTGTGCAGTGTTTAGTTGTATTTGAATATGTTAGCTTGGGTTTTAGCCAAAGGAGGAGGCTGTTCATGCAGTACACTTGTAACTGGCAAGTTCACCGGAAGCTCTGTCTCAGAGCTGTATTCCACCCCAGCGATTTTCAGCCCTTTTCTTCTCAGGGCACACATGAACTAATTACTAAAATTCTGCAGCGCACCAAAACATATACTTTTGTCAACCTGACAAGAAATTGGTATAATTTTGATTCATTCTCACCGGATGGCTATTGTTGTGTTGGCTGTTGTCATCTTTCATTTGACAATCTAGGGGAAAAGAGATCAGTGCCCCTGACTAGATAATGTTTTTAAATCTTGCAGCACACCTGTTGAAAATCACTATACTCTAACAGCATACTATCTTACAGCTTTTCTGTGCAATAGGGCTGATTCTAAAGCAATGACTACCTGCAGTTTGTGAAGGAAGTTTCCTTAGCCTTTTTTGATAAAGACCTATCCCTATTACACACACACACACACACACACACGCGCGCGCGCGCGCGCACACACACGCACACACACACCATATAAGTATTTGGGGGCATGTACTACGCAACTTTGTATCCCCTGCTCTTATGCTTTGGACATAATAAATTATCAATAAATGTTATTTAAGTTTAGTTTAAACCTTTTGATTAAAAGATGGGAGTCCTATACAAATGGCTAAGAGACATATGAAGAAATGCTCAACATCACTAATCATCAGAGAGATGCAAATTAAAACAACTATGAGGTATCACCTCACACCTGTCAGAATGGCCGCCATCAACAAATCAAACAACAAGTGTTGGCGAGGGTGTGGAGAAAAGGGGACTCTAGTACACTGTTGGTGGGAATGCAGACTGGTGCAGCCACTGTGGAAAACACTATGGTGTTACCTCAAAAAATTAAAAATTGAATTGCCATTTGACCCAGTGATCCCACTCCTAGGAATATACCCTAAGAAGCCTGAAACACCAACCAGAAAGAATACATGTATCCCCATGTTCATAGCAGCACTATTTACAATAGCTAAGATCTGGAAACAGCCCAAGTGTCCATCAGTGGATGAATGGATAAAAAAGCTGTGGTACATGTACACAATGGAGTACTATCCAGCTGTAAGAAAGAAAGATCTCTTATCCTTTGAGACGACATGGAGGGACCTGGAGAGTATTATCCTAAGCGAAACAAGCCAAGCAGAGAAAGAAAAATATCACATGATCTCACTTATTTGTGGAATATAATGAACATAACAGTCTGAGGAACAGGGTAGACCCAGAGATGTGGAAGTAGGGTATAGACTGACACCCCTCAGAGGAGGGGGTGGGGGGGGAGGGAGGAGATAAACCACAGAACTTATGCGCATGTATGCATAGCTGATGGACATGGACAACAAAGCTGGGGATGGGGTGGGGGTATGGGGAGGAGGGTGTCAATGGGGAAAAAAGGAGAAACATCTGTAACAAAAATAAATTAATAAATAAATAAATAAAAAGATGGGAGTCCTGGCTGGTTTGGCTCAGTGGTTAGAGCTTCGGCCCACGGACCAATAAGTCACGGGTTTGATTTCGGTCAAGGGCACGTACCTCAGTTGCAGTTCGTCCCCAGCCTGGTTGGGTTGTGCGAGAGGCAACCAGTCAATGTGGCTCTATCACATCGATGTTTCTCTCTGTCTCTCTCTCTTTCCCTCCCTCCCACTCTATCTAATGATAAATAGAAAAAATATCCTTGGGTGAGGAACAAAATAAAATAAAATAATAATAAATAAAAGATGGGAAAGGTTAGAATGTAGCTACCTAAGCAACCAGTATTGACTTCTTCTACTGTTCTCCAAACACTGAACCCTGGCTTGAGAGCTCTGCTGATCTTCCTTACATCTAATTCTCTCCAGTTGAGTTCCCGGTACAGTATATATACAAATGGATTCATCCTTTCATTCAATATTTATTAAACATTAATATGTTTTAGGTTCTATTCTAGATGCTGGGGATATTGATGAGGAAGGCAGACAAGGTCCCTGATGTCTTGGAACTAATTCCCAGTAGGGAAACACAAAATATAAACAATTTTAAAACTTATTAATGGCAAGGTGGTCAAGAAGACCTTTCTGAAGAGGTGAAGACATTTGAGGTGAGACCCAAATGAAGTGAGACAGCAAGCCAGGTGAACGTGTAAGGAAGAACAGTCCAAAGAGAACACAGCAAGAATACAAGCTCTGAGATGGGAAAATCTTGAAATGTTGGAGGCCATGTGGCTAGAGGACAATGAATGAGGGAAAGAACGGCAGAAAATGAACATAAGCCCGGCTGGTGTGGCTCAGTGGATTAAGCATCATCCCATGGACTGAGAGGTCCTGGTTCGATTCCCGGTCAGGACACAGGCCTTGGTTGCAGGCTTGATCCCTAGTAGGGGGTGTGCAGGAGGTAGCCGATCGATGTTTCTCACGTCAATGTTTCTATCTCAATCTTAAAAATCAATAAAAACATATTTAAAAAAAGGAAAAAGATCGTAAGGACCTTGCAGAGATGGTAAGAGATTTAGATTTTATTCTAAATATAACAGGAAGTCATTCAAAGATTTTGAGCAAAGACATTGTGTGATCACTTTGGCTATAGATTATACTAAAGGGGGCAAGAGGGGAAGTTTAGGAGTCTTTGCAGTTGTCCGGGTGACAGATGATTGATGGTGTCTTGAACTACCATGACAGCAGGGGAGGTGAGAAGTGGTCATATTTGGTACATATTTTCAAAGGAAGCCATTGGGTTGCCATGTTATGGGGAAGTGAGAAAGAGGAATCAAGAAGGAGTCCTAGGTTTGGGGCCTGAGTAACTTAGTGTAATGTAAATGATGCCATTTAATGAGATGGGGCAGTTAGTGGCAGGGAGCAGCTTCGGAAGGAAAATCAAAACAATGTGTTTTCAATGTCTATTTCAAATCCAAGTAGAAATCTAAGGCAATTAGATGCAAAAGTTTGGACATCAAAGAGAAGTCAAACTTGGAGTTATAAACTTGGATGTCATTAACAGAGATTTTATTGATTCTCATTAGATGCTATGATGTGTTCCAAAACAACCCATTTTATTATTTTTTTTTACGGACTTTTTAGAGAGAGTAGGAGGGAGAGATAGAAACATAAATGTAAGAGAGAAACATCAATTGGCTGCCTCCTGCACACCCCCTATTGGGGATGGAGCCCACAACCCAGGCATGTGCCCTGACTGGGAATCGAACTGGGACCTCTCAGTCCATGGGACAATGCTCAATCCACTGAGCCACACCAGCCAGGCCAAAACAACCCATTTAAAAATAGTTTTACTAGAAAATCCAAGGAAAGGGAAAAATCAAGCACCTCAACTATCCCCAAAAGAAGCAGTTTAGCTTGATGAATTAATCACCACTTTCCTCCCAACTCAATGATCCCTTGTGGTTAAATTGAGAACATGGATCAATCATTGACTCACTGATTTTTTTTTTACCTGTACCCTCTCTTCTGACCCCCAACATACCCCACCAGCTCTTTTGCTCCCCCAAAAAGAAAAAGCCCAGTTTCCCTGGCAGGAAATTGTGAATCACTGTGACAAAGGTGGAGGGGAAGGATACAATCAGTACAGAGAAGAAATACTGTTTGGATAATCTGTGAACCCTGAGATATGCTTGTTCAAGAGAACTTTGCTCACTGACTGTACAGATCCATGGAGATAACATGAATTGAGTGAGATTTAATAATGCTTTGATTTCTCAAACTGGAAAGAAGGAATGTCTTGGTGTGTCCTAGGTTGCACCTTTATTTTTCTTTTAAGGAAGTTCTTTCATAGGCCCTACTTAGAGTTTTGCAAGAGAGTTGACATTAACCATGGCCATCATTTGATGTGATTGCCACTTGTGATTTATCTTGTTTGCCTGGGCAAGCTTTGGAAAACAGTCTGGCCTAAAAACTAAATTAGTATGAAAAAAGAATTGATTAGTGAGACAGCCAGGGAATGGATAGTGTTAATATTTTAATAGAGGTGATAAAGCTGGCCTCCAGAAAGAGTTTACTTATTGACCCCTCTGACTTCATTTTATTTGAAGTGACTAAACATACTCTCCATTAATCAACTAAACTACCTGGTTTGTCATTCCAAGGCCACACTGACATAAGGCACGAAGTGTGTCTTCTGGAACCCTGCTATGATCCTGTTAAATATAGAAATGAATTTGGCAAATAAAGCATTCTTCTTTTTTTAATTTATTGGGGTGACATTGGTTAATAAAAGTATATAGGTTTCAGGTGTACAGTTCTATAGCACATTATATAGACACTGTATTGTATGTTCACCACACCAAGTCAAGTCTCCTTCCATCACCATTTATCCCCCTATACCCTCTTCTACCTTCCCCCACCCTCCCTTTTCCATTGAGCATTCTTATATTAAAAAACTAACCAGATCTTTTTATTAGAGCCTAATATCAGCAAAAGAGCAAATACTCAGTGCATTTTCTTTGTGTGCTAGGAGCCACCCTTGCCAACCAAAGTAAAGTATCGGGGCCTGGTTCATAAAATTGCTTTGCAGATGAAACTTCCTATTAAAGTGATCCTGTGCCTTTAAGTTTGTGAGCAAAACAAATCTGAAACAGGAGACTCTTTCCCCGTGTTAACACAGCATACCTCAGCAGCACCTTTATTTATCTCCACTTCTTTTTTCAGGTGGAACCAGTGGTTAGAATTGCCCTCAGAGCTCAAGTTTCCAAAGGGGACAGGTATCAACCACTTGAGAATTTTTCTGTCCTAAGATTATTGAATGTCCTGAAAATATGCAGAAAGCAAATAAGAATGAAGTTGTTGCAGAACCAGGAGCTGTTTCTCAGGAGAAATGAGGGTTTGTTCAAGCTAGGTTCTAAAAGGGAGAGTGATTAAAGGACCTGTGGGTATCTTGAGATCAGGAGGCTTATAGTCATGTTCACTAAATATGATTGAATGAATGAATGAATGAATGAATGAGTGAATGAACGAACGAAAAGGTCCATTCAGGCTAAGAAGCTAATCCAGGAAGCATCACTTTCTATGCCATAGGAGGAATACTGAGCAGACTAATCAGGCATCCTGGCCAGAAAATACACCATTTTCTAGATGTTTAGATAAATAAGTGATCAGGATCAAGACGTTTCATGAACTGGTAATCAGTGGAGGATGACTACTGAGGAACTAAGGTTGAGGGTGGAGTATAGGTAGGAACAGAAAGAAATATGACATGGATCCAAGTTGGAGGCTTCTATCACAACTACGGTGTAGAGTCAGAGCAGAGTCAGCAGTAAACCACCTCTTGGCCTAGAGCTAATATTCTCCTTGATTAGACTAGAGTCTGGGCCAGATCTAAGCTTAAGTCAGAGACTTACTTCAACTTGGGAAACTGGTGGACAAACTGGTAAAGGAGCCAGACTGGTCATTACATTATCTTCCTCTCCAGGATTCCTATAGTTTTATGGGAAGGAGCTACCAGGACATAGAGAATGCCAAGACTAAGAACATAGGCTTTGAATTCAAGCAAAAGTTTCAACTTCTTCATCTATTACCCAACAGTAGTTTTTATAATAGTAACATAGGCTCTTTGTATGTAAAGCATATAAATATGCTTAATACTGTGCCAGATTTACATTAAGTCACACCAAAAAAAAAAATGCTAGCATTTTAGTTATTATCATTTCAAGGATTATAGATGGTTTGCTACATCATCTCATTGGCCCACCCAGCATCCCTTGAGGTAGGTACTATTGTTGCTACATATTTATGAATGAGAAAACTGAGACTCCCAAGAGTTTATGTAACTAAGGTTACACAATTAGTACATGGAGGAGCTGGTGTTTCAAAGAGCAGAAACTTCGCTCTTACATTATGCTGATTCTTAAAAATATGAAACCATGACTGAGTCAAGTCTGCTCTGGAATCTCAGATGGCCCCTCCCAGAGGGCCCCCAGAGGATGGTGTGCATCACATACGGGGTGTACAGGCAACCGCACCCTAACACTGACTGCAGTGGTTGCTAAAGAGCAACGATTAGCTCTGCTCCAATCTGTTCCAAGTGGCAGGTGCACTTCTGTTCTCTCTCAAGAGAACTCAGAACACACATTCCCAAGTAAGGTTGGCAGGGAAAAGATTCACCTAGGCATGAGGGTTCTTCTCTAACTACATTGGGCTTGAATTCAGTTCTGCTGGTCACTGGGTGATCAAGGACATGCTTAGTACTGAGTTCCTCAGCCCCAGAGCACCCAGCTAAAGCCCCTGCTGAAATGAGATTAATGTGGGATCCAGAAACATTGAAACAGGGTTTTCGATGAACACCTGAGCCTGTCACAGGCAGCTTGGCTGCGCTAGCCTCTAAAGCTAACCATCAGAGGGACAGGACTATAGGGAAGAAAAGGAGGCTCAAGATCTTATGGGTCCCCTAGTGCCTGTCTCTGCAGCACTGTGAACTTCAAGGAGAGAACCACTGAGGGTTTGAAAATGTAATCAGGACATCAAAAATGCTGAGCATCTCAGCTGAGTCCAAAATACTAAGTTCTTTCAGGAGACTGGGCTTCCACAACTCAACAACTCAAAGAAGACAAATATTTACCTCTGGGATCTAGTGAAGATGGGACAGGATTTAAATTCCATGGGACTCAGGCCAAGATGTGAGCCGCCATGTCAAACCCTATTCCTCTGTAGTTACATAAAGGCTTATTGAAGCTCAGCAAGGGACTCCCAGCAGTTCTCATCCCCAGCAAGCACTGACCATGGTCCACAGTGTCATGTCACCTCTACAGCAGAGACTCAACCATCCTGGTTCTCTAAGAGCTGGAGGCCCCCGCCTGGGCTGCACAGAGGAGACAAAGCTCACTGGCATTCCTGAGGCCTGCCTAAAATTCACCCCTAAGCTCTCTACGCATCACCTCTTCCCCACCGGGGAAACAGGAGTGGGGTCCACAGTAGCTATGGGGCAGTACGGCCTTCAAAGACTTTGCAGAATGCCAGGAATCAGAAACGAGGAATTGCTTAAATTCCCAACAGCACTGCGGGTGACACTCAGTCATGCCAGCGACAGAACAGAGGGGGAAATCCTGGCCTCGGGGGCTTCCTTCCACTCACAGCAACACAATCCAGTATCGTAATGATTGAATATTCTCAATCAGTGGTATTGAGAGGATGGCTGGGGGAGGAGGGAACACGAAGCTGACGGCAGAGCACAATTTCCAACAGGATTTGGGCCCCAGAAAGAGGATACAGAAAAAATGTACTTTTCCTCCTCCTTCATGAAACAGTTTTCTCCCTTTACAGGGAAGCTGTTATAGACAACAAGCATCAAAAGTACCATGGTCAGGGCCCAGGCACAGTGGAATCTAATCTGGACCTGGGTGGACGGCAGGAGAGGGAGAGTTGCTAGGAACAAAAACTGAACAGACCTGCAGTGATGTGAGAGAATGCACCCATGACCCCGGGAGTCTGGGGACAGTTTGAAGCAGCCGCACTAACCTTTAAATGTCCTTGGAGCCTTGTATTCTATCTTAAAAATTCAATACAACCACATTTACTCCATGACATATTCACATTTGCTTTTATATAAAAACTTTATAGAAAAATAAGGATTAAAATGAGAATATTTTTTAATCCCCATTTTTTTTAGTTAAATCTACATTTAGGAAAGATGCTCGTGCTTTTCTCTCCAGTTGCCCGCAGTCCCTGGCACACAGTCACACTGAGGCACCTCCGGGCCTCTGTTTGAGCGTCAGGAGCACCCTGAAGGCCCAGGCAATCCGGCAGGCAGCCTTCAGAAAGCTTCATGGGGGACATTATGGGGCAGAGCAAGGCACTTGGTAGCTGCCATGAGGACAAAGTGTGAAGAGAAGGACTTCAGTCCTTAGAAGTTCTGGCCAAAGGAAGGCAGGATCTGAAAACTTTGAGGAACGAGGGTGTCATATTAATAATGGGGATGTCTAGGGACAGCCACCTAGAACCAGGGAACCAAACCAGAAGACCATTCCGCTGACAGCCCCCATGAATCACACTTCCTGGTAGGTACTCACACCCCGCGTAGCCTCTCCCCTTGAATCTGAGCTGCCCCGAGACCTGGCAGAAGTGATCCAGGACAAAGCCTTAGAAAGGTCTGGAAGCTTCTGCTTTTGCACTCTGTGGGAAGCTAGCCAAATGTGAGAAGCCTGGCTGCCCTGGACCACCTTGCTGTGAGGAAGCCCAGACTGGCCACATGGGGAGGCCGCATGGAAAGTGACCTCGAAATCTTGCCAACCAACGTACCCTTGGCTGGCTGCCCCAGCTGAGTACCAATTTGCTTGCCGTGTGAGTGAGCCACCCTGGAAGATAACACCACATGGCAGTATCATACTGGCCTCGCTGATCACAGCCAAATTAAAGAATCGTAAGCAGGTTTTTTGGTTCCTGAAGTCAGGGACTTGGAAGTCACCACTCCATCCTAACAACAACAAAACTAAACAGACTCAAAAATCAACTCTTCTTGGGTCTGTAGGAGATGGGCAAATGGCTGCCCCAAGACCGGAGAGACCAACAGGAGAATATAGAAAATAACAATTTATCAGAGCAGAGACACCAGGGCAGGAAAACCTGAGCTGTAACTGAACTGGAGGTGCGATGCCGACTCTGAGAGTCATGGATTCCAAGGTGACCCAGTCACAGGGGCCCACAATACTGTGAGATCTACCGCCAAGAGCTCAACCAGATCTCCATAGTAAATATTGAGAAAAATCTCCTTGAGGGTGTTTCCTCAGCTGGGAAAGAGGAAAGGAAACCATTTTGAAACAGCCAGAACACTCTGCTCATCTTTTTTTCTTTTTTAATTGAGGGATAATTGATATTCAACATTATATTAGTTTTAAGTGTACAACTTAATGATTTTATACTTGTATATATTGCAAAATGATCACCACAATAAGTCTAGTTAACATCCATCAGCACACATAGTTACAGAATATTTTTCTTGTGATGAGGACTTTTAAGATTCACTCTCTTAGCAACTTTCAAGTATGCGCTACAGTATTATTAACCATTGTCAGCATGTTGTATCGTACATACCCGTGACTTATTTATTTTATAACTGCAAGTTTGTATCTTTTGACCCTCTTTACCCATTTTGCCCACCCAACTCTGGCAACCACCAATCTTTTCTCTGTATCTATGAGCTTGGTGGTTTTGCTTTTTATTCCTCATGTAAGTGAGATCATATGGTATTTGTCCTTCTCTATCTGACTGATTTCACTTAGTATAACGCCTTCACATTCATCCATGTTGTCACAAATGGCAAGATTTCATTCTTTTTTATGGCTGAATAATACTCCATGGTACACACATACTACATTTTCTTTATTCATTCATCTGTCACTGAGCACTTGAGTTGTTTCCAAGTCTTGACTATTGTAAATAATGCTGCAATGAACATGGGGGTACATATACCTTTTCTACTTTGTTCTTCTTAACAAGGCCTGCCCTCAGGAGAAACTAGTTAACCAGAGCCTAACCTCCTGGGGAATTATCAGAACCTAACTTTCTTGGGGGAAAGGAAATACCCAACTCCTGCCTACTCTAGCTGTCTTGTCCCACCCAAGAGAGGAAAAAAAACCTGAGAAGCACTTGCAGAGTTCACAGTCCAGAGACACAAGCTCACTAAAAGACTGAGACCTATTCATGGACTATAGAACACTTCCCCTCCCCCATACCTCACCACCACATTACTAAAGGCCTATTTATAGCAGCAGTTCCTTTTACCCTACATCATGCCCAGTTATCAATACAAAACTATAAAGCATACAAAAACAACAACAACACACACCCACAATATGAAGAGACAGAGTAGTCATCAGAACCAGACAGGGCAGGGATCTTGGAATTATTAGACCATAAATTTTAGAACACTATGATTAATATTCTAAGGACTCTAATGGATAAAGTAGACAGCATGCAAGAACTGATGGGCAGTGTGAGCAGAGAGATGGAAATTCTAAGAGCCCAAAGAAATGCCAGAGATCAAAGACAATGTAAGGGACATGAAGAATCCCTCTGATGGGCTGATTAGTAGACTGGATATGGCTGAAGAAAGAATTTCTAAGGTAGAGGATATATCAACAGAATCCATGAAAACTGAAAAGCAAAGAAAACAAAGAGTGAAGAATCACAAGCAAATAAATAATCGTTGTTTAAACCAGTGAGTTTTGTGGAGAATGGTCAACTAAAACACATGATGAAGATTTAGCCTCACAGATCTATTTAGGAAATAGAATCCAAGTGGGACCTTGAGAAGATGATGTCCTGATGTTTTCCATGCTACTAAGGCTCCTAAAATTCTCCCTGAGTTCAGGGACAGGGAACTAGAAGGAGCTCTCGAGTTTTCATTCATTTCCAAATTATAATGAAAATATCCCAAATTTCTACAAATATCACCCTGTAAACATGGAAATTCACCAAATGCACTTACATTAACTGATATTCAATGCAAACCTGTAGCCTTGTCTATTCCTATGGTTGTCCAAGCTCGCTAGTTCCCATCACACTTTCCACATGTCCATCTGCACTGGAGTCGTCTTGAGCTGTCAATCTGTCTTACTTATGCAGTGGCCAACACAGTGATACACACATATAAATACTTAATATCCCACAGAGGACAATGGGAGTGGAGAACGTGATTTCTGGATTGTCTGGGGTCAGTCAACACCAGCTGTAATGCAACATTGGAGAAGGAAGTATTACTCAAAAATTGCAACTAAGCAAACAGCTGGTAAAGCTACATGAGACAAGACATGGTGACTTTCTCTTCCTCTTACTATTCAATACCTGTAAGCAATTGCAAAAGATTTAACAGTCAGCAGGGTGCTATTATAGAATGCAAAGCTTTGGAGGAAATCTGCACCCAGGCAGAACCAAACCCACTCCCCACCCTTGCTATATAAACCACTCAGAGAAAAGCATTGGGTATTATCCAGGAGGTAGCATCTGTCCAGTTGGATGAACCTGCTTGTAACTGTTAAAACCAACAGGAGCCTCAGCCACAGAATGTCACTTCTATTTCCATGAAAATAGACAGGCTTTGGGGCAAATTCAAAGTACATGCTTAAAAATAATTTTGCAGCTTCCTTTGAGCCAAGACACACCGTCAGCTGATAATATATTTTAGAGCCCCCGTTGACATGTGTATGGAGAAGGGGCGGATTAATAATAGCTTACATTTCTATAGTGCTTTTTGTCCCAAAGGATCCCAAACAAGGGAAACAAACTGAGTCTTTTCTCCTTGTTTAAAGGAAAAACCCTAGTGAATTTCAAAGCAATCCTAAACACTGGAACTAATTACAAAGAAATTCACTTTTTTAAAGTGTCAGGACATAATTATTATTTTTTAAAACTTAAATAGTAGCCATCTTGCTCCTGAGAGCTCACAAAGAAATGCTGCCATCACCATCTCAGAAGGCTATCATCTCTTTCCAACAAAGACAACAGTTTCAATGCCAGGAGATTTAGAGACATTATGGGTGAAGAGATAAAAATAATAATAATAATAATTAACAACTGCACAGGAAGCTCCATCTGGAGGGTCTGATAACACAGTAGGACATGGATACAGATGGGAAAAGGTGGGTGGCACAGGGTAGAACGTGTCCCAATCTCATGAGCTTGGGACCCCAGACATACTCAGATTAGTGTGGGCTTGGTTCTTTCCACTCCCTGTGACTCAGATGGAACCAGCCACACCAGAGCCAGCAGGCTTTACCAGTGTTCAGGAAATCTGGGCTCTAGATCACAGTATTATTCTCTTTGGCATCATGACAAGGTCAATAGTACATTTACCAGTATTTGGTAATTCTAGATTAATGTAGCTTTTTATTCTCTAAAGTACAGATTCTTTCTTATCTTTAACCCAAGTAATTTGCATGTACATCCACATAGTAATGCCAGGCACAGTGCTGCTTATTCTGATCTTTTTACCCTGATTGGAAGCTAATCAGAACCTTAAGATATCCTCATGTGTCGAGATGAAGAGACATCATAAACCTGGTTTTAGCACAGACATGGCGTTTAATCATCTCTTTAAGTCATGCAGCTCCCAGCTATCTCACACTTCTAGGGTGAGTAGTTCCTTGGTCCTGGAGGACTGCTGAGCAAGGAGGACCTCTGCTGTTAAAAAGGACCAACATCTTTAGAGGGACAGTAAGAGTACACTTCCGAAGAGGCAAACCCGAAAGGGTACGCAAAAAAGAAACAGGATTTCTTTTTTACCAGTTTGTTTTCTTTCTACCAAGATGCTGAACTAGCGTGACATGGACGGACACACCCCCACTCTGCCATCTGCCATTGTTAGTGAACTTGATCTTATGATGAATAAGGCACAAATGTAAGTTGTTGAGAAAGTGAAATTATCAAGTTTGGGAAAGAGAATATATTAATCACACTGTGACTCTAAATAAAGCCACTCTTTCCCTTTAGTATCCTACTTTGAGATTCTAGTGCATACCACTTACTTATTCATCGTAAGGACTACATTCTCAGCGTGGAAGACGTGTAAGGGGAGAACTTGGTTATCACTAGTCATCCCAGGGAAGATGCCACCTGGACTATTCCCGCCCGCTGGACTGACTCGCGTGGTGACATCAAGGTGCACTAGGAGTTGTTCTGTGGTGTGCAGGGTCAAAAGTATGTGGAAGCGGAAAAGAAGTAAGGTTTAAAATTATGGAACCAGAAGCTAGTCTGTAAAAACGTCTTCCAGTAATCAGATATGTCAGATTATAAGCAAAGGAGTTGGTTCTCAGTGGAAATTCTCTCCTGTCATCATATTATTCAATTTTAAACAAATCATACTTTTTTAATTTTATTTTTTATCATATTCAGATGAAACAGAATTTATCATAATTTCTGTGTTTGTAAGGCACAAGCCCATGGCAATATTAGAATCATTACGTAGGTCTGTGTGTGAAGTCACACATGTTACCTATCCCAGCTATCAGAGCACATCTTACCATGTCTCAGGTATCTTGTCCTGATGATATCTGGCAGACCCAGGAAAGTGACATACAAATTGCTACCAACATAGCAAAACAATAAACAACAAGTGTTCTTATGACAGAACTCCTACACACGTTCATCAGTGTCAAAATATATAGCACATGAATGACTTGATTATATAATTATATATCTCAGTGCAATATAAGAGCAGTTTTTAAATGCATTTGAATTTGATCTGATTAATTAGTATTATTAGTTCAAAGAGTATTTAAAGTGAGTCTTGCATGATGAATTGTGAACCTCCAAAAAAATCTTACAGCTCAAATGTAAACATTATAGAGGTTTCCCCAAATTTAGCTACAATCCTAATAATATCTATGTAATATTGCTAATATCAAATTATTGTCAGTAATAAAAAACAAATCTTGATCTGTCATCCTAAAGGAAAGTATGAATTATTTTTCTATTTTGTCTGTAAAAAATAATAAAAAGTGTCCAGCTGGTGTGGCTCAGTGGTTGAGCATCGACCCATGCACCAGGAGGTCACCGGTTCGATTCCTGGTCAGGGCACATGCCCAGGTTGTGGGCCTGATCCCCAGTGGGGAGCATGCGGGAAGCAGCCAGTCGATGTTCTCTCTCATTGATGTTTCTATCTCTCTCTCCCTCTCCCTTCCTCTCTCTCTAAAAAAAAATAATAATAATAATTAAAAAAAAAAAAAGATTCTCTAGACTAGAGCAACTAAAAAAAAAAAAGATATAGGGAAAATACTGATGAACTTAGATGTCAAAATCCTCAACAAATATTGGATCCAGCAATATATTTTTAAAAATTATTCACCACGACCAAGTGGGATTCATCCCAGGGATGCAAAGCTGGTACAATATTCACAAATCAATAAATGTGATGCATCACATAAACAAAATAAAAGATAAAAATCATATGATCATATCAATAGATGCTGAAAAAGCATTTGACAAACTCCAGCACCCATTTCTGATAAAAATGCTCAGCAAAGCGGGAATAGAGGAATCATATCTCAACACAATAAAGGCCATATATGAAAAACCTATAGCCAACATCATACTCAATGGGCAAAAACTAAAAGCATTTCCCTTAAGAACAGGAACAAAACAGAGATGCCCACTTTTGCCACTCTTATTCAACATGGTACTAAAAGTCTTAGCCACAGTAATTACACAAGAAGAAAAAAATAAAAGGCTTCTAAATTGGAAAGGAGGAAGTGAAACTGTCATTATTTGCAGATGACATGATATTTTACATAGAAAATCCTAAAGACTCCATCAAAAATCTACTAGATTTAATAAATGAATTTATTAAAGTAGCAGAATACAAAATTAACATCCAGAAATAGATGGCGTTCTTTATGCACCAATAATGAACACTCAGAAAGGGAAACTAAAAAAACAATCCCATTTACCACTGCAACAAAAAAAATAAGATACCTAGGAATAAACTTAACCAAGGAGGTAAAAGACCTGTTCTCAGAAAACTACAGGACATTGAAAAAAGAAATAGAGGAAGATATAAAAAAGTGGAAGCATATACCATGTTTATGGATTGGAAGAATCAACATCATTAAAATGTCCATACTACCCAAAGCAATCTACAGATTCAATGCAATCCCTATTAAAATATCAATGGCATATTTCACAGATCTAGAACAAATACTCCAAAAATTAATATGGAACCAAAAAAGACCCCAAATAGCCACAGCAATCTTGAAAAAGAAGGACATCTATAATACTTTCAACAATAAAGATTAAAAAAAGATATAGTAAAACTGTATTATAGAGGCATGTCAGCAGTTCATTTATAAAACCATTATGTTATTTTTCTGGATCTCGTGTTGTTTGTGGTATTTCCTGCTTTTTGGATGCGATTTCTTTTCTCATTCTAGACAAATGTTCACTTTTATACTTGACTTCGCATTTGCAATTTTGTATTTTTTCTTTTAAAGAATTTGAACTCAGGTTCACGCTCCACAAAATCCCACTGTGTTCTTTTCATGTTCTCAGTTTACAGTATCTTGCTAATTTAATAGCTTTAACTAAAACCTCAAGCAAAATATACACTTACATGAGATATATTATTAAATATAAAGACATGCATTCCTATTTCAAATGGTCATTTCAGTAATTTTAAATCATTTGGACCAAATTCTTGTCAGAGCTGATTACTTGCAATATTGTTATTGCATAATATGGCTTACGAAATGTTTACACTAAGATTGGAAGTGACAGTTGGCCTTTTTTATTGTTGTTCTCTTATACTTGCAGTTACTGTTCTCTTCAATCTGTGATTTTTTTCCTGAAATCTTTTTAATTAAGCCACTTGCCCATTCATGTAACCGCAAATCAATAAATTCATAACTACATGCATCTAATAGAAAAACATCACAATCTGCTGGAAGCTAGCCCAAAAATGAGGGTACCACCGGTACTTTGAAACTTCCACTATTACTTCAAGATAACTCAGATACCGTGAGTAACATGACCATCTGACCTACAGTCTGAAAAGCCGTTCCTGTATCTGTATTCAATTCCTGAATGCTACATGCTTCTATGTTCCAGTGGATTTTCTTTCTTTTCATCTCCTGGATATACCCACCTCACTTTGGAGATTACTGGTCTAATTTATGAATGTGAATTTATCTTAGAGGGGGGAAATGAAACCACTGAAGATTTCTGAGCACAGCAGGGACGTTAAAGCAGTATTTTTGGAAAATGATTTAGTGATGCTATTCAAAATGGACTGAACACTAGAGTTTGGAAGGAGAAAGATGATTGAGGAGGTCAGTGCAATCATCCAAAAATAATCCAATAATCCAGGTGCTATGAATGAAACTTAGTAGTGTGGAAATGAGAATGAGAAAGAAGAAACAAAAGCAACTGACCTGATCAGAGAAGAATGAACAGAATTTACAATGCATTCATTTACCAGACAGGTCTTGAAGGTGTGGGTGGGTGTAGGGCATTTGATTAACTGGTATGTGTCCTATGGTTACATCATATATCAAATTACCAGACTGTTTACAAGTCCTCTGGGAAAGCAGAGTGTTAAAGTACTACCACCACCCAAATGAACACACTAGAGAAGTTAAAGCCCTGTATGTAAACACATGGAATTCGGCTGCCTCATTAAAATCCTAGCGCGCCGACAATGGCCTAAATTGTAAGAGTTTAGTGACTGCTGGAAGAAAGCAGCAAATTATACATTCTGAGTGGAAACATCTCAAATTTGTCCCAGTTGACAATTTCAATAAAAAATTAGCAACATTTTTTTTTTGTTTGTTTGATTTTAATCCTCACCCGAGGATATTTTTCTATTTATCTTCAGATAGAGTGGGAGGAAGGGAGAGAGAAACATTGACGTGAAAGGGACACATCAACTGGTTGCCTCCTGTGTGACCCTAACCAGGGCCAGGGATGAACCGCAATGGAGGTACATGCCCTTGACCGGAATCAAACCCACGACTCTTTGGTCCACGGGCTGACGCTCTAACCGCTGAGCCAAATCGGCCAGGGCAAAATTAGCAAAATTTTAAACACCAGGTAACACTAGCTCAGTTAGAAATAGCTAAAGGTTACATCAAATTTTAGATCCTTATAATAATTTGATGCAAAAGAGCTTCAAATAGTGAACGAGGATCATTGTCCTTGTTGACAGACCAGAGCAGTTAAAAAGACAGGACAGGTGAGGGAGAACGCCATCTCACACGACTTCAAAATGTCTGTATTACTGAAGCCCTTTTTTTATATTTAGTTATTTTATTTTTGTTGATTTTTTTTAAAATTTGCACATTCTCGGGGTTAAATAGTAACTGAAAGGCTTCTAATAATAGCTTTGTCCCATTCTTCTCCATATAATCATATTTAAATAATTTATTGATTATATTAAAATCTTTAGAAAAATTTATTTTTTATTTAATATTTGTAGTCTGTATTTTTGTTTTAAGCTATAAAAACTGAAGAGTTGCCTATTTTACACTACTTCCAGCCTAGTTTTCCCCAATCCACCCAATAGCACGGTATCTATGCACAGAAGTTATGTCGGAAACTTCTTGTGCCAGATTGCAAGAGTCAATTGTTTTAGAAATTTTGCAAACCAACTATTAAACATAGCCATTATTAAAAATTAAATTACACAGTCCTGGCTGGTTTGGTTCAGCAATTGGAGTGTCCACCCGAAGACCAAAGGGTCACGGGTCCAATTCCAGTCAAGGGCACATACAGGCTGCAGGTACCATCCCCAGGCCAGGTTGGGGTCATGCAGGAGGCAACCAATGGATGTCTCTCTCTCTCACATCGATGTTTCTCTCTCTCTCTCCCTCCTTCCCTCCCACTCTAACTAAAAATCAATGGAAAAATATTCTTGGATAAGGGTTAACAAAAAGTTAAATAAATAAATAACACAAACTTGTAGTTAAATAATGTATGTTAAAAACAAAGGTAATAAACATTCAAAATTTATACTTCCTTGTTATGTTACTACATTTTACTATTTTCTATTTTGTTGAGATTACTTACATTTTCATTACAGGAATTTATTTACATTTAAAACACTTTTACCGCTCTGGCCGGTTTGGCTCAGTGGTTAGAGCGTTGGCCCGCAGACCAGAGTCCTGGGTTCGGTTCCCGCTAAGGGCACGTACCTCAGTTGCAGTTTGTCCCCGGCCCCAGTTGGGGTCATGTGGGTGGCAGCCACTCAATGTGTTTCTCTCACATCGATGTTTCTCTCTCTCTCTCTCTTCCTCTCTCTCCCTCCCACTCTATCTGAACAAAAAATGGAAAAATATCCTTGGGTGAGGATAAATATATATATATATATATATATATATATATATATATATATATATAAACACTTTTACAAACACCTTTAATGCATTTTTAAAAATCCTTTCTCACATTAACCCAGGTAATAACCCAGCTGGTGTCTACCTTCTGATTTCTATCTTTTTTTCTTTTTTGTCCAATTACAGTAAAGCGCTATTTATTAGGGGTTAGAGAAGAGATGCACAGAAAATGGTTACAAAAGTCTCAGGTTTTAAACATTGTGTGTATGTGTGTTGACCCATTTTGTGTTGAAGGTAGGAAATTATGAGTCAAGTATATTATTTGAAACAGAAAATTAGTTCAACAATAATAACAGTAGACAAAAACAATCTCCGAGTCTCAAAAGTTGACAAACTATATAAACTGGGGAGTATACTTTACTTTCCTGAATATGTATGAGTTAATCTGCATACCAAATAAAGGGCTTTTATGGTTTATTAACAAAGTTAAATATTTTTAAAATGGAAAGTTACTATCCATAATGAAAAAATAATATTTCATTCTTACATTTTTACATCTGTAAAAATACTTCAGAGAGAATTTTAATTCCCAGAAACAGACAACCTGCTAAATAATAACTTATGTAAGTTTGCTCACCTTATGTGACAGCACTCTATTCTCAGTAAATATACAGTTCACTGAATTTTCATTTGTTTAAAAAAAAACACTTGTATTAATAAAACAATTTCTGGTAATAAAAGAATATAACTGTTAAGAGAAAGCATACTGCATTTTGGAAAAAATGTCGTGGTAGATCAGCAGCAGACTAATTGTTTATAATAAAGAACCACGAGGTGACATTCTGCATCAATAAGTCTCAAGCCATCAAATCGGCTCCCAGCATGCATCACTGTTCCTGTCTCTACCTCTATTCTAGTGACTGAAATCAGCCTTTTTATATTTTGGTGGTTTTTAACAAATTAAACACATGGATTTGTTCTGCTAATAAAATACGCCTATTAATTACTTTGTTTATAGGAAGATATCATCCATAAAAGGAAAAGACCAAAAAAAAACCACTGCTAAAACTAATTGGACATGCACTTTTAATTATATACTGAAATGTTTAACAGGCTTAATTTTTCAGGAGCGGTACCATGTCTCTTCAGATACCAATCCAACAACTTCCCTTTTGTATAAAGCGTGCCTGTCAACCACTAACCTAATGACTATCACCCCATAACTTAGGAGACATTGTTACTATACTGTAGTCCTCTATGGAATCCAGTGTCTTTATATTAATGTACAAGTTCACTGAAATTAAGGATAGAAAGGGAACAGAGTAACATTGAAAGTATAAAGGGAAGTGGGACAGAATCTAATTTAATTTTCAGGGCTGGAATTATTCCAGGACTCCGCCTGCCATAAGGAAAGTGTCCTGGGATCTTTAATGACCACAGCTGGTCAGGATTCTAGTTTTACAGATCATCCAATTAATAGCCAAACACATCCTTCACAATACCATTAAGTGACAGGGCTGGGGAATCCACTCTGCTAATTAAGAACTTGGGGCCTTGTGTTAGTTTCCCAGAGGACTTTTCAGGCTATGTGGGATTTGTACATGGCCACGTAAACATACATTTAATAAGAGATACTTCTATCATTGTTAGTGAACAAGAGAGACTTCAGTCATTTCTTCTCCACTCGGTTAGGGTTGGCCAATCTCTGCAGCACAAGTCAGAAGAGGGTTGAAAAGTGTAGACTCTGGGCAGTTTCTAGCCCCCATTCCATCTCCTCATTATGGTCAAGTATACAATGCACAAATTGCCGTACACAGTCCCACACGCCCTTTGGAGGAATTCACCCTCACTCCTTAGAGCAGGTCTTATTGCAGGACCTTAATATACTCTTTGGGATGGGGGGAATCCTCATTTTCTCATATTCTTACATTAAAATGTGACTCTAACGTCCTCAAGTTCCCTCTCTTTGAAGGAAGCATAATGATACCTGCAATCTCAAAAAAAGTGAAGTCTGAGGAACAACCATTAAATATTTTTCCCAAAGTGAAAAATAGGAAAGCTTCTTCAAAGAGCCTAGCTCAGTGGTTCCCAGAAGTCACTCCATTGACCAATTGTATTTGAATCACCTTTCAAGTTTATGAAAAATAGAGATCCCCAGGTTCCATTCCAGAGCTACTGATTCAGAATGACCAAGGATGGGAACCAGGTATTTGAATTTTCAACAAGCCTGTGAGATCAGTCTGCTTTTTGAAAAACCACTGGACTCTGACTTCCTTTGGAGGCAAAATAACAAAGACCCATTGTGTGATTTTGAAAAGAAAACTTTGTCCATATATCACACAAGCACACAATTTCTTTCTCCCTTTTCTGTGCTTATTTTCTTTTTTTCGTGCCCCTTGCATTGCTTCTATTTTAGAGCCTATCATCTCAGTTATCAAGCTTAATTTCTTTCTTGCCAGGAAGCTTTGTATAGAATTACTTTGGGATCTTATTAAAATTGATGCTAATTAACCTGACCATATTTATTTTCACACTCAGATAATTTGAGTAATCCATGAGAGACAGTGAACTTTAGACACAAGAGAAGTTAAAATGCCTATGACGCAAATAGAGGCATTAGAAAAAGATTATTGGACAATTTAAAGCTAACCGAATGCTACTTTTTCCTGTTATTGTAACTGATGTTCCAACAAAACCGTCTGTTTTTAATTAGTGGGGAAGGAGATGTTTGAAGACATTGCAGAAATCTGGTACCATGGCAGCAAGAGTGGATGAAGATGGCCAAACTTTCCAATGCAATTGAGGTTTTATTCATCTGTAAAATGAGATGGTTGTGCTGCAGGGTCTCACTCTAAACTGCCAGCAGTCCATGAATGAGCATAATCCTTGAACAAATCCGCAGAAATTTAGCAAGAATATGAATGTGTAAAATTAGCAAAGTCACCTGTTCCTCTTAGACCTGGAAGAAAGAGGAAGGCAGCTTTAATAAAGGAATCCATGAAATAGTTCTAGGCCAACTAGGGTAACCAATTGTCCAGGTTTACTCAGCACTGAGGGGTTTGCCAGGACACAGGACTTCAGTGCTAAAGCCTGGACAGTCACAGCCAAAGCACGATGACATCTTAAAGCAAGAGGATGAGTTCATGAGATACAAATGAACATTTTTTACCTTGTAAATATAATTAAACGTCTGATATCCCGAGAGGTAAAGCTGGAGCTCTTTAGACTTTGGACAGACGGCTGGGATATGACAAGTGACTTCCAGTCGCCTGAGGTATCCTAACCACGATTAGAACGAAAAATAGCATCTGAGCATAAAAGCACCTAAGGTATGATCTGAATAAAAAGCAACAGGGCACTTGAGAAGGAATACAGATAAACATCTTTATTAGAGAGGGATCTGGGGATAGTATTGTAAATAGCAACTGATTTACAACACAAAGCACTTCAAACTGAAGAGCCCACCAGGAAGCAACTTATTTAAAATCAGTCTAGTGCCTCCCAAATAGTTACTAAACCTACAAACAAAACAGCAATTGATTTCCCTCAGAGGTAAACATGGGCCTGCTTAGCAATTGTACCTATTTACCTGGCTCCTCATCCTGTATTTCTGACCCTCAGATATGCCTGCTCCATGTATTTAGGCAAGAACTCAGATCCATCCAGAGAACATTTAAAGATTAATTCATAAAACGAAGGAATTATTTTCATTTCACCTTAAAGTTATTATGAAAGATATAAGTATCACATGATCTCACTTATATGTGGAATCTAATGAACAAAATAAACTGATGAACAAAATAGATCCAGAGACATGGGAGCATGGAACAGACTGATGAATCTCAGAGGAAAGGGGATGGGTGGGGGATGGGAAGACATTAACCAAAGAACTTATATGCATATATGCATAACCAAAGGACACAGAAAATAGTGCAATGAAGGGGGTGGGGAGTGGGGTGGAGGGGTCAGTGGAGGAAAAGGGGGGTATCTGTAATACATTCAACAACAAAAATAAATTTTAAAAAAAGATACTATGAATTTAAAAACATATGTTTGGGGAGAGAGGATCCTGGAAAAATGGTGGAGTAGGGAGCATCAAAAATCTGTCTTCCCTCCCAGATAACAAGTATACTGGCAGAATCTGTCTGATGTAACTATTTTGGAACTCTGGAATCCATTGAAGTTTTGCAACTTCCAAGGGAAAGCTTGGGCAGTACATTGTGATTAATTTCAGGCTATTTCAGCTCTTAGCACAGAAAATGAAAGACAAAAAATCTATAAGGCATATAGAAAACCAATAGCAAAATGACAGAAGTCCCTCCTTATCTGTAATTGCTTTAAATGTAAATGAATTAAATTCTCCAATCAAAAGACAGAGATTGGCAGAATGGAAAAAAAAAAAATCTAATTATATGCTGTCTCTAAGAGACTCGACTCACTTCAGATACAAAGACACTAATAGGTTGAAAGTAAAAGGATGGAAAAAAAAATTCCATGCAAATAGTAACCAAAAGAGAGCCGGAGTGGCTATACTAATATAAAACAAAATAAACATTAAATGGGTATATAGAGTTTCAGTTTTGCAAGATGAAAAGAGTTCTGGATGGATGATGGTGATGGTCGCACAAAAATATGAAGTACTTAACATCACTGAACAGTACACCAAAACAGTCAAAATGATAATTTTTAAAAATACGTTCTTATTGATTTTTTAGAGAGAGAGGAAGGGAGAGAGAGATAGAAACATCAATGTGAGAGAGATACATGGATCCGCTGCCTCCTAAACATCGCCTCCTGGAGACTGAGCCCACAACCCCGGGCGTGTGCCCTGATCGGGAATCAAACCGGGACCTCCCAGTCCAGGGGCCCACACTCAATCCACACTGGCTGGGCTCAAAATGGTAAGTTTTATGCTATATGTATTTTACCACAATAAAAAATGTTTTAAGAAAAAAACATATGTTTGTGTTTATATAATCTCCTAATTCAGAAAAGGACTCAGCTTTTTAGGAGGTGGTGATTATGTTTGCAGAGACAATAATACAACCTCCATTATGATTTATTAAAACAAAGTAGAGAAAAATATCTAATAACAATAGCTTGTCCCTAAATCCAATGGACTCATTCCAACCTGTTTCTTGACTGACTTCTCAGCCACATTTAACATAGTTTATCACTCCCTCCTTCTATATGAACAAAATAACAAACTTCTTACTATAAAATGTTTCTAAATCTACTAGTGTAGTAGTGTCCTCAGCTTTATCGGAGCCTCAGGCAAAAGGAAAGTTCAGTAATTCTGATCTTGTCTCTATTTAAAAGTTTGATGTTTTGATCATATGTATCTTTTACATCAACTCGGTTGTTTTTAATATTGCATTGAGATATTATTTATCTTAATTACTGGAGTTTTGGGAACCCTCTTCAATTTTGTGTCCTGAGTGAGTCCCAACCTTGAAAGGACTCTCTTCCTGTCACTTCTGTGACAAACCACAGTTTAATAGTTTTTCTGCTCTTTCTGGCCTCTCCTCAGTCTTCTTTGCAACTCTTCTTCTGTCCACTAAATGTCAATGTCCTACAAGGTTCTCTATAAGTATTCTCTCTTTTCTCTACACACACCATCCAAGTTATCTCAGTTATTCACATATTCTCTTGATTCTCAAATGCTTTCTTCTTCACTTTACCTTCCAGCCACATTAGCACCCACATTATATGGATAATGTAATCCTAATTTAACCCCAATTCTCTGCCTTTGTGGGTCAGTCAATGCCTGTTCCCATGATTCATTTCTGGAGACCAATTTCCCACTTCCACTGAAGTATTTCCTCCTGCCAAAATTTAAATCTCTGTACCCACCAAAACCCTCTCCCCACCTCCCTCATGCCTGTCTCACGCTAGGGTATAGGAGGGGAGAGAAAGAAACAGAAACCCTCTAGACCCTCTATTTTATTCCTCCCTCTACTTTTTTTTTTTTTTTTTTTTTTTTTTTACTATTTTTTCTTTATTGATTTTAGAGAGAGAGGAAGGGAGAGGGAAAGAGAGAAAGAAACATCATGAGAGAGAACATTGATTGGCTGCCTCCTGCATGCCCTTCACTGGGGATCTGTCCCACAACCTGGGCATGTGCCCTGACCGGGAATTGAACTGGTGACCTCTTGGTGCATGGGTCGATGCCCAACCACTGAGCCAAACCGGCCGGGCCCTCCCTCTACTTTATGCTCCAGCTGCTCAACTCTGCCAAAATATCTCAGCTTCACAACTTTATACACAGTGTCCTTTCTATCTGCTGTTATTTCCTTACTTTTACTAGAAAACTCCTACTTATCCTTCAGGCCTCAGCCTGCATATCCCTTCCAGGTAGACCATCTCTGACTTCTAGATTATATTAGGTTCCCCTGTTACGTGCACCTGTAGGATTCTGTTCTTTCTCTTTCATATCCCTCATTATACATTATTATAACTACATGTTTCGTTTTCTAGCTTCCCCAATGGACCACAAGCTCCATGAAGACAGAGCCATGTCCATCCTGTTCACAATTATGCACCCAGCTCTGACACAGTGCAGGGTGCATCAGCCACTCACTAAGTAATTATGTAAGGGAACAAGGACAGTCAGCGAGAATCAAACACATCTAAAAGAACCTGTGCAATCAATGAGCAATTGAGCAAATGAACAAAAGACAGCAAAAGCAAAGGTCACAAAGTCCAGCCACTATTAGGAAGCAACTAAATAGAAAGTCCCATTTTTTCTAACTCGAGACACATCTTTTTGCTAAATAACCAGGACTCCTTGCGCTCATGCTATCTGTATAATAGGCAGAGCACAGTCTATTTATTGGCTTTGGTGACCTGGGGCCACTGAAATCTTGGCAGATCCCTGCAGGGCCATCTGGCCTTTAGCATCCCTCCTGAAACTCATTTCTGATCTCCTGTGATCAAATGCTCTGCCCAGTGATCTTTTCCAGAATGTAGGGTTTTACTTGTTTGCCGGTTACTGTACTTCATCCGAGTATGGCTTCACATAGCAATAGGGAAGAGATTCAAGTTTGCCAGATCCCCAAAGCTCACCGTGATGTTGGGAACCCCTACTTAACACAGTTATGTTCCTAATACTCTTCAGAAAAGATTGTGCTGACCAAACAGGATGCTCATATCATATAAATTGTTTGACACCAACACTCACGGTTTTATTAGACAAGTTGAAACAAGTCTGATTCCATAGATTAAAAAAAAAAAAAAAAGTAATTGCTGCCCTGGCCAGTTTGGCTTAGTGGTTAGAGCACCAGCCCATGGACCAGAGAGTCCTGGGTTCAGTTCCCACTAAGGGCACGTACCTCGGTTGCAGTTTGTCCCCGGCCCCAAAGGGGTCGTGTGGGTGGCAACCACTCGATGTGTCTCTCTCACATCGATGTTTCGCTCTCTCTCTTCCTCCCTCTCTCCCTTCCGCTCTATCTGAAGATTAAAAAAAAAAAGTAACTGCCTAACTTTAGCCTAAAACTTATGGGGTATATGTAAAACAAAAGTCAACAAATTCAAGCTGGAAAATGGAGAAGTGGTTTGGGGGACTTCACTGAAGACTGCATGAGAAGGAAGAGACACTTCTCATCCTGGGAGAGTGAAGACTGTCACATGAGCTGGACATGTGCACAAACACCCAGCTTCTTATAATTCAAAAAAGTGCAAAAAAGTTAATTTAAAAAAACAAAAAATAGAGAACTTCATTAACTTCACTGTGTGTGGTTAATACTCCCTATTAGCATATGGAGATTTGTCACAAAACACTGTTAGAGCTTCCCCTGACCACTTATTCTTCCATGTTCTAAGAGCTGAGACTCATATAGCTTATAAACCTCACTAACAGATTAGCATAATCTATAAAAATACTACAGCCTAAAATATTATAAAATGGCAGAGCTGAATGTAAATCTTGAAAGCGTTTTTGTTTTTTCTGTATCACAGTAAGCATGAGCCCCATTTAATAAATGTGATGCCAAAAATAGATACACACTGCTTAGTTTTTGGAGAAGGATCTTGTACATGTCACTCCACACTGCAGAGGCTCTTTACAATAAATGTAAGTACTTTTCCAATCCATTTTCCCTGGGATCTTTCCCTTGGAACATCAATATGTGAGCCAAGAGTACTTAGATACAGGCAGCAGGAGACACCCCGATAATTTAAGACTCGATACTCTGCCTCCCAAACTGCAAAGGATAAAACTCACTTGCAGAAAGGCACTCTGCTTCATTATTGTGTGTCCCACTTCCATTTTCTTGCACTGCCATATACTCATATTTTTCTTCCCATTAGAAATTCATAATGGAAATTGGTGTACCAAAAGGTATAATGAGGGACACATTTTAGATCTTTTCCCCACTGAGGACAGAGTTCCAGCCCCTGAGATCATTTTTTAACAGCCTGGCTGACTTTTGGTGCCAATAGCAACTGCTGGTTAAATCATCTAATCAGCCAGGATGAGGCCTTTTGTTCTGCTTTTGTGACTTCATTTCTTTTTTTTTTTTGAACATTTAAAGTTGCCAACAATTCCAAATGGTGTCCCATTACTTCTCTTCAATTTGTTTCCATGTGAAGATAAAACTATTGTATCTAGATCAAATTATAATGAGATGCATAACTGGCCCACCGTTGTAAGGCCTACAAATAGATATCTCCTGACCGTGGTTTGAAAAGGAAAATGTTTACTATTAAGCCACAAAAGGGAAAAATGCATCTCCACACTCTTTTGCTACCTATATTCATCATCAACAATAGTAATGATTTATTGAGTACCCACCAGTATCACAAGAGGAACTCTGGAGTTTAAATTGGTCAAGCTAGACCTATGCAGTTTATCACTTCAGAACAAGGTCAGACATTTGCTTACAGAAACAAAAAAGCTTTTCTGTGTCTAACTATTTATGATTTTAATCTTTTTTTTTTTTTTTAAAGGGAAGACGTTAAAATGCAAAGCTTTTTGTTTTGTTTTCTTTCCATACATGACTTTTTGACTTACAATAGGTCCAGCATTGGTGCTCAGGTTTACAGCCAGGGGAGGTTATGAAACACGTATTGATATCTGTAAGAAGAAAAGTAACAATTACTTGGTGAATCTCAAACAATATAAAAATTTTTATCGAAAGTATGATACCTCCTGATACCTAACTCCATATAAGAATCTCTTCATTTCTTCTCTTTTTGCCCCCTTTTCAGTATCTATTCTTGTCATACTATTTTTAGATTTCTGCACTCTTATTCCATTAACTGGCAAAATAATAAAGATCAAAGACTTCTTAGAAAATATTTAGGAAATTTGTCTCAGCAAACCTCTGTAAGAACTCTTAGAAAAGACTATCTACTCCTAACCTCTCAACTGTGATTTGAAATATATAAATACAAATATTCATTTAAAATGTGTGTTAGCCCTGGCCGGTTTGGCTCAGCAGTTGGAGCGTCGGCCTGCGGTCCAGAGAGACCCGGGTTCGGTTCCCGCTAGGGGCATGTGCTTCGGTTGCAGTTTGTCCCCGGCCCTGGTTGGTCGTGCGGGTGGCGGCCACTCGATGTGTCACTTTCGTGTCGATGTTTCTCTCTCTCTCTCTCTCTCTTTCTCTCTCTCTTTCTCTCTCTCTCTCTCTCTCTCTCTCTCTCTCTCTCTCTCTCTCTCTTCCTCTCTCTCCCTCCCACTCTATCTGAACAAAAAATGGAAAAATGTCCTCGGGTGAGGATAAAAAAAATAAAAATAAAAAAATAAAATGTGTGTTAAATAAAAAAGTCCTTTTAAGGAAATGTAAGAAAAAAAGATACCCATTTAAATATAAAAATATATAAATTTATTGAACTCCATCAACCATAACAATCTGAATTATCTCAGGACAACTCATACTTAAAATTGGTCTCAGTGTAGAAATTATGGCCATATTATCTTTATTTACAGACTGCCAGTTCCCATTTACATGTTTACATTATCTTGTATCCCTTAATGAAAATCATCTTTATATTTCCTTACTGACTGGTTCTACATGTAGCCTACATGTAGTCCTTAAGGATTTAATAGTTATTGTACAAATGCCATGAATAGTATTCATGTATCTTAGTTGTTATTACAGACATTATTGTATTTGGGAAAGTCTTTGCATAATGCATGCAGTTTTAGAAAACAGGTACAAAACTAATATTAGGAGCCTGGTCCTAACAGAGATATGTAGTGTTTCCCAAAGCTCCTATCTCTTTATTTTCTACCCCTGTGAAAGAAATGAAAATTTCAGAATGCCCGTAGAATAGAGAGAATAAGAACTCTGCCTGTAGGAGGACCATGACCCCACTGCTGGCTACTTGAGAGTTTGGGGCTTAATCAACACACCACTCAGCTCATTCTCAGGATTAGTGCATCACTGTTCAAAACATTTCCACAATGAACAGCCATCTGTGTGAATTTGTGTGTCAAACACCACCCCAGTTTGGCACCACCTCCTTCTGTGTCTCTGGCTAGAAGTATCACAGCCACTGTTTGTCTCAGTAGAGCCAATTGAAATAATCGATATCTGAGTAACCCCTACGAATTATTTGAGAATTGGAAAGGAAAAACCACTCTGAAGAGGTTCCCATTCTACCTTTAGCCTTAGCATTTGTCCCAGCAAAGGATAAACCTTGTTTTTTTCAATAGCATCTTTGTGTACTTGGCTAAAGAATGCCTTCAAGGAGCATTTATACAAAATAGGTTTTATGAAATCTCTCAAGCCATAAAGTTTCTCCCTGAACCTGATAGTCTATTACTGCTTTTATCTGCATGTATACATGTTCAATTTCTAATAAAAGTTTTCATTCAGAGATGGGTTCAACAAAGAGTTGGACAGGTTCATGCAGGCCTTGGAGAAGTTAAAACACACATATGATGATTACCTCCTCCCACAACCACATCAAAGTTACAACTAAACTACAGAACAACCATCATTCAAAACTGCCTGAAGCCCTGGCCGGTTTGGCTCAGCGGTTAGAGCGTCGGGCTGCGGTCCAGAGAGACCTGGGTTCGGTTCCCGCTAAGGGCACGTACCTCGGTTGCAGTTTGTCCCCGGCCCTGGTTGGTTGTGTGGGTGGCAGCCACTCGATGTGTCCCTTTCACGTCGATGTTTCTCTCTCTCTCTCTTCCTCTCTCTCCTTCCCATTCTATCTGAACAAAAAATGAAAAAATGTCTTCGGGTGAGGATAAAAAAAAAACAAAAACAAAAAAAAAACGCCTGAAATCAAGCTGAATGGAAGTCCTACAACTACGAAATTAAAGAAGCGGCCACATCGAGACTGCAATCAAGACTCAATTACAACAGAAGGGTGTAAAGTCCACACAAGGGGTGCACCTTGAGGGCCCAGCTGGGAAATCAGGGAGGCTGTGCTACTGGATCCTACAAGACACCTACTGCAATAGGCCACCCAAGGAAGCCCAGGAGACATAGCAACTCTACTTAATACATAGAAACAAACACAGGGAGGCAGCCAAAATGAGGAGAAAAAGAAACACATCCCAAATGAAAGAACAGAACAAAACTCCAGGAAAAGAACTAAGCGAAATGGAAATAAGCAACCAAACAGATACAGAGTTCAAAACACTGCTTATAAGGATGCTCAATGAACTTAGTGAAAACTTCAATAAACTTAGTGAGGGCCTCAAGAACATAAAAAAGGACGAGTCAGAAATGGAGGAGGCACTAACTGAAATAAAGAATAATGTACAGAGATTCAGTAGTAGAGTAGGTAGAGCCAAGAAGCAAACCATCGATTTGAAATATAAGGAAGCAAAAAAAAATCCAATCCGAACAGCAACAAGAAAAAAGAATCCAAAAAAATGAGGACAGTGTAAGGAGCCTCTGGGACAACTTCACACGTACCAACATTCGCATCATGGGGGTGCCAGAAGGAGAAGAGAGAGAACAAGAAATTGAAAACCTATTTGAAACAATAATGACAGAAAACTTCCCTAATTTGGTGAAGGAAACAGACACACAAGCCCAGAAAGCACAGAGAGTCCCATACAAGATGAACCCCAAGAGGCCCACACCAAGACACATCATCATCAAAATGCAAAAGGTTCAAGACAAAGAGAGAATCTTAAAAGCAGCAAGAGAAAAGCAGTAAGTTACCTACAAGGGAGCTCCCATAAGACTGTCAGGTGATTTCTCAAAAGAAACTTTGCAGGCCAGAAGGGAATGGCAAGAAATATTCAGAGTAATGAAAAGCAAGAACCTACAACCAAGATTACTCTATGCTGCAAAGCTATCATTTAGAATCGATGGCCATATGAAGAGTTTCCCAGACAAGAAAAAGCTAAAGGAGTTCATCACCACCAAACCATTATTATATGAAATGTTGAAGGGTCTTCTAGAAGAAAAAGAAAAAGAAAAAATATGAACAAACAAAATGGCAATAAATACATATCTATTGACAATTGAATCTACAAACACAATGAACAAGCAGAACAGAAACATTCTCATAGATACAGAGAACATTTTGTTGGTTGCCAGATGGGAGGGGGTTGGGGAAATGGGTGAAAAAGGTGAAGGGATTAAGAAGTACAAATTAGTTGTTAGACTGACAAACCTCAAAGGGAAGGGGATTGGGGGGCTGGGAAGAAATAAACCAAAGAATTTATATGCATACATGCATAACCAATGGACACAGACAACAGTGTGGGGAAAGGCAGGAGGGGGGCTGGAGTGGGGAGGAGGGGATCAATAGGGGAAAAAGGAGGAACATCTGTATTATATTCAACAAAAAAAATAAGTTAAAACACACACACACACACACACACACACACACACACACACACACACATGAAAAGACCATCTTAAACTACATTTAATGCAATAAAATTATTGAAGTTACTTCTATAAACTATATTTCTTTTTTTTTTTTTTTTAGAGAGTGAGGGGAAGGGAGAGAAAGATAAGAATATCGATGTGAAATAGAAACATCATTCAGCTGCCTCCTGCACACTCCCTACTGGGGATCAAGCCTGCAACCTGGGCATGTGCCCTGACCAGGAATCGAACCAGGACCTCTCAGTCCATGGGAGGACACTCAATCCACTGAGCCACACCAGCCAGGCTAGACTATATTTCAACACAACTTTTATATCTCAATATTGATAATGCTCTTAGAAGATGTTAGGATATTGAATAATTCCCTTGAATTAATACAGAATTCTCAACACATCAAAAAGTCCATTTTGCCTTTGAAGCAGCAGTGGGGGAATCTTCTACATAAGCTTGAGGTTATAAGAGCTTTACAGTAACTCCCTTTCTATCCTTCCTTAAACCGAGAGAGAGAGAGAGAGAGAGAGAGAGAGAGAAAGAGAGAGAGAGAAAGAGAAAGCGAGAGCACTCTGGCCAAGAGCAGAGGCAGATCCCCATATGGACTCCACTACCAAAATAAAGGGATCTGCATTCAAGTAAGTAATAACTATTACTCATAACCAAGATGAACAGAAGACTTATCTTGTGCCAGGCACTGCACTACAAGACTTACATGAATTGTTTCATTTAATTCTCAAAACAGTTCTATAAACTTTCCATGATTTGAGGTTTAGAGAGTTTTTAGAGGTTTGGAGAGTTATGCCAAGTTCACACGGCTACAAAAGAGTGGAGCTAGGACTTCCGATCAAGATGGCAACGCAGGTAAACACAGTACTCCCTCCTCCATAACCACATCAAAATTACAACTAAACTACCGAACAGCTATCATTCAGAACCACCTGAAACTGAGTGGAATGGAAGTCCTACAACTACGAAATTAAAGAAGCCACATCAAGACTGCTAGTAGGGGCAGCGGTGCAGACGGGCTAGTCCCACACCTACGTGTGGTGGATAAAAATCAGGAGGGACACCTCGGCTGGGAAGGACCTCCCTGGGGAGTGAGGGGTCCCTGTCCCATACCAGGTTCCCCAGCTCAGGGTTCCAGTGCCAGGAAGAGAAGTCCCCATAACTTCTGGCTATAAAAACCAGCAGGAACTGAAGCTGAGGGAAGCTGAGGCTTCTGGAACCCCAGTCAGCTCCTCTTAAAGGATCCACGCATGAACTTACTCGGACTCACTCCCTCCAGGCTCCAGTGTATGGGAGGCAGCTTGAAAGGCACCAGAGACATATGGGGAAGAACTGAGTTATTTAGCATCAGGGTGAGAGCTGGAGAGGCAGCTTTATAACAGACAGACATGCTGGTGGAAGCCATTGTTCCTTTGGTGAGCCCTTCCCCCATTGGCCCAGCATATAGGCACCATATCTGGAACTCCAGCAACCTGGCTCACACTATTGGCTCTGCCATGGTGATTCCCTGAGGCCCTGCTCCACCCAACTTTCAGGCCCACCCAAGCTGTTTCCAATGGCTTTACAATAGAATTGGCCTGTCTTGGCTCCTGCTTCAGATTTCCTAAATTCTCTCAAACAAACAGCATCTGGCCTCTGTGAGCCCCATACCTCTCATTAAGTGGCCCCTGACCTAGCACTAGTAGTAGCCAACCTTGGTTCACAGATTGGCTTTGCCTGGGCATCTTCAAGCCCAGCACAAGAAGCAGCCATCTGCAGATCACTTTGTAGCTTATGCCAGGTGGCCCTGGGTAGAACACAGGCAGTAGCTAACCTTGCCCCAGAGCCAGCACACCCAATGGACAGCTTCAAACCATATCAAAGCATCACCACCCAACCACCTCCACAAATGACACACTCAAGGAGTGGACTCAGTGGGTATCAGAGCCCTGCTGAAGTAAGTCTTGCTCTGTGGGCCTCTGCACAGCTGATCCTCCAAGGTAGTCAGAGGTCAGTGGTCAGTGGGCACAGCCAGTCCTTGTAGCTGATCAGCCTGAGTAAATCCTTCCCATTGACATGCCAACAGCAACCAAGACTCAATTACAACAGAAGAGTATATAGTCCACATGAGGGGTTCACCTCGAGGGCCAGCTGGGATGGTCAAGGAGGCTGTGCCATTGAACCCTATAGGACACCTACTACAATAAGCCACCCTAAAAAGCCTAGGAGTCATAGCAACTCTACCTAATACATAGAAACAAACACAGGGAGGCAGCCAAATTGAGGAGAGAAAGAAACATGTCTCAAATGAAAGAATAGAACAAAACTCCAGGAAAAGAACTAAATGAAATGGAGATAAACAATCTAACAGATGCAGAGTTCAAAACACTGGTTATAAGGATGCTCAAGGAACTTAGTAAGAATATCAACAACATAAAAAGGGACCTGTCAGAAATTAAGGATGCACTAACTGAAATAAAGAATAATTTACAGGGAATCAATAGTAGATTAGGCAAAGCCAAGAAGCAAACCATTGATTTAGAATGTAAGGAAGCAAATAAATCCAATCCGAACAGCAACAAGAAAAAAGGTTAGAAAAAAAAAAAATGAGGATAGTGTAAGGAGCCTTTGGGACAACTTCAAATGTACCAACATACGCAGCATGGGGGTGCCAGAAGGAGAAGAGGGAGAACAAGAAATTGAAAACCTATTTGAAACAATAATGACAGAAAACTTCCCTAACTTAGTGAAGAAAACAGACACACAAGTCCAGGAAGCACAGAGAGTTCCAAGCAAGATGAACCCCAAGAGGCCCACACCAAGACACATCATCATCAAAATGCAAAAGGTTCAAGACAAGAAAGAATCTTAAAAGCAGAAAGAGAAAAGCAGTAAGTTACCTACAAGGGAGCTCCCATAAGACTGTCAGCTGATTTCTCAAAACTTTGCAGGCCAGAAGGGAGTGGCAAGAAATATTCAGAGTGATGAAAAGCAAGGACATACAACCAAGATTACTCTATCCTGCAAAGCTATCATTTAGAATCCATGGACATATAAAGAGTTTCCCATGCCCTGGGAAAGAAGAGAGCTTCTTTTTCAAAGTAGCTATTTGGCGTATCAATTAGAAATAGATGTATCAATTGTGGTATATTCTCAAATGTGATCTCTCTAGCACTTAAAATTAACAAATTTTATCTAATGTATCAACATGGAAAACAAGTTTGAATCCAGAGATTGATGGCATTTTTAGACACCAATAATGATCTCTCTGAAAGAGAAACTGAAAAAAAACCATCACTTTTACTATTGCAACAACAAAAACAACAAAAAGATACCTAGGAATAAACTTAACCAAGGAGGCAAAAGACCTGTACTCAGAAAACTACGAGATGTTGAAAAAAGAGATAGAGGAAGATACAAACAAGTGGAAGAACATACAGTATTCAAGGATTGGAAGAATTAACACCATTAAAATGTCCATACTACCCAAGGCAATCGATAGATTCAATGCAATCCCTATTAAAATACCAATGGCATGTTTCATAGATCTAGAACAAATACTCCAAAAATTTATATGGAACCAAAACTAAAACCCCGAATAGCCACAGCAATCTTGAGAATGAAGAACAAAGTTGGAGGGATCACAATACCAGATATCAAGTTATACTACAAAACCCCTGTAATCAAAACAGCCTGGTATTGGCACAAGAACAGGCACATAGATCAATGGAATAGAACAAAGAACCCAGAAATCGAACCAAGACAGTATGCATAATTAATATTTGACAAAGGATGCAAAAGCATACAATGGAGTAAAGACAGTCTCTTCAATAAATGGTGTTAGGAAAATTGAACAGCTACATGCAACAAAATGAAACTAGACCACCAATTTACACCATACACAAGAACAAACTCAAAATGGTTAAAAGACTTACATGTAAGTTGCAAAACCATAAAAATCCTAGAAGAAAATGTAGGCAGCAAAATCTCAGACATGTCACGTAGCAGAATTTTCACCAGTACATCACCTAGAGAAACAAAGGAAAAAAAGAAAGAAATGGGACTACATCAAACTACAAAGCTTCTGCACAGCAAAAGAAACAAGCATCAAAATGAAAAGGGAACCACCCTAGCCAGTTTGGCTCAGTGGCTGGAGCATCAGCCCTCGGACCCAAGGATCACAGGTTCGATTCCTGGTCAAAGGCATATACCTGGGTTGCAGGTTCAATTCCCAGCCCAGCTGAGGTTGTGCAGGAGGCAACCAATCAATGTGTCTCTCTCACACACATTGATGTTTCTCTCCCTCTCTCTCCCTCCCTCCCTTCCACTCTATCTGAAAATCAATGGATTAAAAAGGATAAAAAGGGAACCCACTGTGTAGGAGAACATATTTGTAAATGATAAATCGGATAAAGGGTTAATTTCCAAAATATATAAAGTACTCATACAGCTCAACAAAAGGAAGACAAATAATCCAATTTAAAATGGGCAGAGGACCTGAATAGACACTTCTCCAAACAGGTCAGACAAATGGCCAAGAGACATGAAAAAATGCTCAACATCACTAATCATCAGAGAGATGCAAATTAAAACGACAATGAGGTATCACCTCACACCTGTCAGAATGGCTGCCATCCACAAATCATCAAATAACAAGTGCTGGCGATGGTGTGGAGAAAAGGGGACTCTAGTACACTGCTGGTGGGAATGCAGACTGGTGCAGCCACTGTGGAAAACACTATGGTGCTTCCTCAAAAAATTAAAAATTGAATTGCCATTTGACCCAGTGATCCCACTTCTAGGAATATATCCTGAGAATACTAAAACACCAATCAGAAAGAATATATGTACATCTATGTTCATAGCAGCATTATTTACAATAGCTAAGATCTGGAAACAGCCCAAGTGCCCATCAGTGGGTGAGTGGATAAAATAAAAGCTGCGGTACATTTACACAATGGAATACTATGCGGCTGTAAAAAAGAAGGATCTATTACCCTGTGAGATAGCATGGAAGAACCTGGAGAGTATTATGCTAAGCAAAATAAGTCAGTCAGGGAAAGATAAATATCACATGATCCCAGTTAATGTGGAATCTAATGAACAAAATAAACTGACGAATACAATGGGAAAAAAAAGAAAACAAGTTTGAATGATCAAGTCAGAATATGTTATATACTTAATATCATTTATTTAATTTTTAAACCCATAAAATAATATCATGTATACATATGGATACACACATGTAAACACAACGCATAAAACAATGGTGGGAAGGAAAGAATGTATCTCAGGAACAGTTACTTCTGAGAGGCTTAAGGAGTTATGGGCTGGAGAGAAGTAGAGGACTTTGACTACATCTTGTAATATTGTATTTATTTCTAAATATCTTTTTTATCAATTAATTTTTTTATTACAGATGGTCCTCCTTTTTTTACCATTGAAATCCTCCTCCCCACTTCCTCCGCCCCCCGTATTTCAAAATATATTAAGAAAAGATGGCCCGCCCTGGCCGGTTTGGCTCAGCGGTTGGAGCTCAGCCTGCGGACCAGAGAGTCCCGGGTTCGGTTCCCGCTAGGGGCACATACCAAAAAAAAAAAAAAAAAACAAAAGATGGCCAAATGTTCACATTTGTTCAGTGTAGGCACTGGTTATATTAGTTTCTGTAGATTCCTGAATATTTGAAATAGTTTATCAGTTCAACTGCCCTACAGAGCTGGAAAAAGTTGTGAGAAATAGCTAATTGTGTGTTGTGAGGTGTGAAATGTATTTATACATAATTTACACCCTCTTTCTGAGGAAAAAGAAAGGCGGCCATGGGGAGAGCTAGACCAATCACTGGTAAAGGCAAGGAGCATGGAGCAGTCTGGTGGCTATTCTGAGCAGACCTGTGGGGAGGGGGAGACGTCAAGGTGTTGGTAGACAAGGCATGGGAGGGAGATGAGAGGACAGTGCGCTGAGGGTGGGGGGCTGCAGGTAATAACGAGTCTGAACTGCAACTGCAGCTGGCTGAAAATGCAGAGCGTGTCTGGGCTGGAGCTGGGACTCAGACACATCCAGGGTAGGGACAAAGAGGAGCCCGCCACCTTCATTCCTCCGACAGACACAGGAGCTCTTAAAATGAACTGCGTTACTTGAGACTGCAGATCCTCCCGGGAAAATAATTAAATCCTGACCCCAATTAGGTTTCACACATATACAACTATGTCTGATTAATTGAGGTAACCTCAAACAAAATGAGATGTATGAGAGACAACAGAAAATTTACCAAAGGGAGCAAGGTATCTGGTGCAGTAATTCAGCAAAAGGACCTAAAGTGTTGGAAGGGAGTGAATTTAGCAGCTGGCAGCAGAACCCAAGCGCACCCGGGCATCCCAGCATCATGTGTGAGCCCTGGGCCTCTGAATTAACAGCTATCTCACAACTTTGAAATTCTGGGGCACAAACCTTCCCACCATTTCCAAAATGAAAGAAAGAAACATTCTGCCCAGCCAGTGTGCCTCAGTGGTTGAGCATCAACCCATGTACCAAAAGGTCAATTCCTGGTCAGGGCACATGCCCAGGTTGTGGGCCCAATCCCCAGTGGGGGGCATGCAGGAGGTGGCCAATTGATGTTCCCTCTCATGGATGTTTCTATTTCTCTCTTTCTCTCCTTTCCTCTCTCTCTAAAATCAGTAAAGAAAAAGTATTTTTTTAAAAAAAGATGTTTAAAACAAACAAAAAAGGGAAAGAAACATTCTATTTTTTATCCTCAAAAACAAAACTGGCCGAGATATTAGCAGGGATCTCAAATAACAAGGTGTTGGTGGCAGCGAAGTCTCAGCTTGCCAGGCTCCAAGGCAGCTGCAGCGTCAGGCTCCAGCCAGAGTTCCAGGTGGAAGTTCTGGCTGGAGGAGAAGCAGTGCAGTTCAACTCAGACGAAAGCACTGTGTCCCCTGGTCGGTTTGGCTCAGCGGTTAGAGCGTCGGCCCGCGGTCCAGAGAGACCCGGGTTCGGCACGTACCTCGGTTGCAGTTTGTCCCCGGCCCTGGTTGGTCGTGCGGGTGGCAGCCACTCAATGTGTCCCTTTCATGTCGATGTTTCTCTCTCTCTCTCTCTTCCTCTCTCTCCCTCCCACTCTATCTGAACAAAAAATGAAAAATAGGTGAGGATAAAAAAAAAAGAAGAAAGCACTGTGTCTAACTTTGCGTTCAGGCTAACCAAGCCTGTTTTCGAACCCTTTGTCTGCATTGTAACACAGATCTTCCGAGGACAGAGGACAGAGGACAGAGACAAGAGTCGGAGTCGCACGGAGGTCGCCGGCAGCAGCGTGTCATGCCGGCACCAATGGCACCAATGCAGCGGCAGCACCAAGCCTTTCGCTGGGATCTGCGGCCAGACCGCAACAGCAACAGCACAGTCCCAGCTCTGGCTGCTGGGGCAACCCGGTCTTGGAAGCCCCAGTAGTGAACTCTAGCCTGGACTCTGCATGGATAAATTAAAAGCATCTTGTGGGCATTTCCACAATGTGGAGGAAGGGAACTCCACAAGCACCATGGTGGGTAGGTGGGGTGCAGCGCAACTGAGATGCGAGTGCTTTGGGGCTCCCAGGGAGCGAAAGGCTGAGATGTTCAAGTCACCATAACTCGCTGCTGTGAAAGACAGCTTGTCTATGAGAGATGTGTGCTTCAGAGGAAACATCATGAAATAAAACACATTTGAATTAGATCATTCTTCCCAATGCTTTTGCATCCCTCTAAGATACGGAATCTGCCAAGAGGATTTTTGGTTAAGAAGAGAAGGAAAGGGAAGAAGGACAAGAGGGAGGAAGAAACTGCAAATGATCAAATATATCTACTTATGACTATGTCACGATGACAATCTCTTCAGTTATAAGCGATGAGAAATGTAATGCTGGAGCCTGTTTTCAGTGGAACTTTGTGTAATGGCTAAACTTTTAGTCTGAAGCCTGATGATAAAGAGGAGAGGTGCCAGCAAGCCTCCGGCAGGGATGGCTAAGTGAATGAACCCAGGTGAAATGAGGAAGAGCTGAGCAACAGTGACCACAGAGTTGGCCTCCAATCTAAGAATGCCCCCAACTCATTCCTGAACACCTAGAAGCCCATCGCACAGCAACCCTTAACTTACAAAGCATGTGAACGTATGAGGAAAGAACAAATAATGGGAATGAGAACGGCAGGGGGTGGAAACATCTGAGATAAGTCAGATAAGATGTTCAGATTTGTCCAGCAACATACATGGCCACTTGGAAAAGGAAGATAGTCAGCCTCTTACATGTGCCCAACGTTGAGAGGCCTTTTAGACGACTGGTTTGTTGAAAGTGCAGGTACCCCTACTTACCCAGCACTTTGCCCATCTCAGGAATCATGCTGTCTTCCCTGAGAGCTCCCCTCTGGCTTCAGAGGTCCCATCAGTTGACTTCTGAGAGTGTGCCAAAGGGAGAGAGCACAGTGCCCCCAGAGGGCCCCGCCCCGCCCCCTGAAGAGGGCACATGAGACACCGTGGGCTGTTTCTGCCGTCCTGAGTCTTGCACAGGTATAAACACACAAGCATCACAGCAAAGGATCACACGGGGACCAGAAGGGACGCATGAATGCTGCACTCCGCTGCCACGGTAACAACTACCTTCGATTCCTGGCAACAGATTCCTTCTGGACCTGCTGTCAGAGAAACTAAGGGATCAGCCAGAGTCCTCCCATTGGGGAGGTCACTACCCACTGCAGAGGGCTGATGGATGTATGAATCCCCCCAGAGAGCGCTGTTGCTGGCAGCATATACATGGGCAGAAGAGCTGCTCATCAGCATTTCCAGGTTGTGGGGGACACAGCCCCACAGTCCTCACTTCATACTTCCTTACCACAGGGGAGTCTGTCTCCAGACAGTGACATAGGATGACGTGTTGGCAGCCTGGCTCTGTGGAAAATGATCCATAAGCAAATCACAGCACTCCTATCGGTGAAATTCAAATCCCATCATCAAAGGACTCAGAGGTTCAATGATACTTGGAGATTGTTCTGACTACAGGATTTTTTATAAGATAGCATACCTGAAAGTCAAAGCACAGAAGGACATGTCACTTCTATAACCACAGGTGCCCTTACACCTGGCAAATGTGTCCCATGTTTCCCCTGCCTCAACCAAATAAGAGGCTTGCAATAGCAATTGTCAGACCCCAAGTGCCCCCTCCCTCCCTGGGAGGTATCACATGAGCAATGATTACATTTCTCCCAGCTACCGAACAACAAACACCATTTTCCTGCTTTCCTGGCTCCCTAAGGTGACTGTCAAATCTTCTGAGACTCTCTCCTTGGCCATAGAAGCACCCTGAAGCTGTCAAAGAACAAACAGTATACCAATATAGGGACTAACTTTTAATACCTTCAGTCTTAAATTCTTAAGAGTTGAATGAAGAATACCTCGACCCAACCCCAGGCTGCCTCTATTTCTTTAGGATGAGTTACTGCTCGGCAGGCTGTTCAGGCTGCTGTGTAGATAGACTCCCGGAGGCCTTGCAAATTTAGGGGAGCCTGAGACATGGACGCCCCAGAATGGCCAAACCTGGGATCAGCACAGGCAAGGTGCAAGTTGAGATCCCCCTACTTATTTACAACCATGGACACCATTCTCTCAAGGAAAATGACTCTCCGCCACAATGAAAGACAAAACTATCATTACACGAGGGAGATCTTCAGGTGGGGAAGAGCAAAGATTCTGCCCTTGTCCATTTACATACCCGAGAGTGTGCTGAGGAAAACCAGAGTCAGAAAGCTCATAGCTTAAAAAACTCTTCCCTTAGGTGACCTCTCTACTAAGAACCAAGGCTTTCGATTGTCACACACATAGAATCAAGGAGATGTCTGACCTTGTCTCTCTTAATCACAATTGCCTCAACTGTGACTATCAAAGGATGTTAACTTTTGAGAATCTGATAAGAGCTATAGACCTTCTTCCCAGGAAAACAGACACAAGATTTCCACACACAATTTTGCATATAATTTGGGGAGAAGATGGTTCTAAACCTCGTAAAATCCAGGCTAAGGACCTCTGAACTGGCTGATTTCTGAGATGTTTTCCAACTCTAAAATGAGTTTATGGAAAGTCTGGTTAAACTCAATAGATTAAACACTCTCATTTTTCTTTGCTCCCTCCTAAAAACTCACAGGAAAAATAACAAAAATAATGGGAACATAGAACTTGAGTCGCAGAGCTGGCGCTCACTGCTGCTCCAACCTGAGTCTCGGCCGCTCGCCTTCCTCCCTGAACAACACGAGCTTCGGCACCTTCTCCAGCTTCTCCACAAACTCCTGGATCCTGGGCTCCGTGTAGTCGCCCAGCCAACGGGCCGGCTGGCAGCACAGCCGGTGTCTGTGCAGGCACCGGGGGCTTGGGCTCCTGGGTTTCCATGTCCCACTCCATCAGTGTGCAGGGCGGATGGGGGTTCAGAGGCCTGACTGGGGAATGCACAGGGGGGTCTGGCAGGCATAGGGGGTATCCAGAGCAAGAAGGAGACTATGCAAAGCCTGAATGACCACCTGGCCTCTTACCTGAAGAGGGTAAAAAACCTGCAGGCTGATAATCAGAGACTGGAGAGCGAAATCTGGGAACACCTAGAGAAGGGACCCAGGTCAGAGACTGGGGGCATTATTTAAAGACCATCAAGGACCTGAGGGCTCAGATCTTTGCAAGTTCTGTGGATAATGCCCACATCATTCTTCAGACTGACAATGCCCAGATTGTTGCTGACGACTTCAGAATCAAGTATGAGACGGAGTTAGGCAAGCATCAGTCTGTGGAGAGTGACATCAGTGGGCCCCGAAAGGTCACTGAGGACACCAATATCACTCGGCTGCAGCTGGAGACAGAGATCGAGGCTCTCAAGGAGGAACTGCTCTTCAAGAAGAACCACGAGGAGGAAGTAAATGATCTACAAGACCAGGCAGCCAATTTTGGGTTGATCATGGAGTTGAATGCCCCCAAATATCAGAACCTCAGCAAGATCATGGAGGCCCAGTGTGACGAGTTGGCTCGGAAGAACCAAGAGAAGCTAGAGAAGTACTGGTCCCAGCAGACTGAGGAGAGCACCACAGGGGTCACCTCGCAGACCACTGAGACAGGAGCTACTGAGATAATACGCACAGAGCTGAGACCTACGGTCCAGTCCTTGGAGATCAACATGGGCTCTGAGAAACCTGAAGGGCAGTTTGGAGAGCAGCCTGAGGGAGGTGGAGACGCGCTACGCCGTGCAGATGGAGCAGCTCAACAGGGTCCTGCTGCCCCTGGAGTCAGAGCTGGCCCACACCCGGGCAGAGGGGCAGCGCCAGGCCCAGGAGCAGAGGCCCTACCGAACATCAAGGTCAAGCTGGAGGCCGACATAGCCACCTACAGCTGCCTTGTGGAAAAAAGGGAAGACTTTGATCTTGGTGATGCCCTGGACAACAGCAACTCCATGCAATCCACCCGAAAGACCACACCTGCAGGATTGTGGACAGCAAAAGGGTATCTGAGGTCAACGACACCAAGTTCTGAGGCATTAAGGCAGCAGAAGTGGGGCATCCCCTGGGAGGCAGGAGGCCAAGAAACAGGTCAGAGATCATTGAAAATAATAATAATAATAATAATAATAATAATAATAATAAGAGATAAAGAAATGTTAACAAAGTAACTAAAGGTAGAAAGTGGGTAAACAAGTGAAACTGATTTAGCTGAGCAGAGATTAAAGTAGCTGCACAGAAATCATTCAATTCACTCTGCAAAACTGAAGGCACCAGTACACAGGAAAGTAAAAGTGAGAAGTGACATCAATCAAGTTTTAATCCCTTACACAGGCTCTGCCAAAGCCCAGTAATTAATTTTGTATTATTTTTCTTTAAGGGGAAGCCCTAAATCATATAAGCTTTATGCCCTACTAATCTCGTATTTGTCTCTCAGTGTGGCTGAAAAAGAAAGATTAGTTGAAAGTCTTTATTAGAAAGTTAGATCTCAAGATATCCTTGGCTGAAGATAGCTTTACTCACCTAAGACATTAAAACAGCTGTGCCTGAGCTATAGAAAGCAAGAGGAGATTAAATGAAAATATGTACACTGAATTGTGGAACCCAGGACCCCTCCCTCCATTCAGCTCCCAGAATACTGAGTTAGTGTCCCTGCAGAAGGTTGGAGAATTCTTCTCTGGACAAACTGCCGGAGGTTGTTATTTCTGAGTCCCCTAGATAGCCATGCCCCTGTCCAGTCACTGCACAGTAAAACCAACCAAAATACAAGCCTGCAGAGCTTCCGATCATCTTTGTAACTCACTTTTAAATACGAGTGCACAGTCAAGAGCCACCAAGCATTTAAGGACCAGCTCCAACATGAAAGTCAGAGGCTAAAACATAAACAGGAGATAAAACAAAACAAGACAAAACAAATTCTGAGGAAACAGTCAATGCAGGGTACAGAATAAAAAAAAAATGTAACTATAAATTGAACTCAGAGAGATGAGAGGTTATTACACACAAGCTATCTTAGATAAAAACATGATTTATTTTTGTTGTTGTTGTTGTTAATCCTTACCAGAGGATATTTTTCCATTGATTTTTAGAGAGCGTGGAAGAGAGGAAGAGAGAGAGAAACATCAATGTGAGAAAGACACATTGATTGGTTGCCTCCCATGTGACCCCGACCAGGGCTGGGGATCGTCGAACCTGCAACCCAGGTAAGTGGCTTCGACCGGAATAGAACCCGAGACCCATTGGCCCACAGGCCGATGCTCTAACCACTGAACCACACCGGCCAGAGCATTAAAAAGTTTTTAAACAGACAGAAAACATGAAAATACTCTTAGAAGTTAAATATGATTGCCAAAATTCTGAATCCATGATTTGGAATATAAAGTTGATGACATCTCCCAGGAAGTAGAACAAAAAAGGATAAAGAGAAAATTGGACAGAGTAAAACTATATGTGGTGGGCAAAGTCCAAGATGGTTCTCAAGATTCCCTCCCCTGGTGTACAGGCCCCACACACCAGGTCCTAGAAAACGTTTTGTTGATGAGATGCCGCAGGAGCTAGTGTGAGTAGAACTTGTGACTATAATGCCAATTTCCCCACTCCTTAACAACACTTATTATCTGTCTTTCTGATTATAGGCATTTTAGTAGGTATAAAGTATTATCTTAGTGTGGTTTTGTTTTAAATTTTCCTGATGGCTAAACGGTATTATGCATTTTTATGTGCTTATTAGCCATTTATATATTTTCTTTGGAGAAATGTCTATTCGGATGCTTTACCCATATTCTAAATTGGGTTATTTATCTTTTTATTGTTGTGCTGTAGGAGTTTTTTTGTATATTGTAGATATAAATCCCTTATCAGATATATGATCTGCCAAAAATTTTCTCCCATTCTGTGGGTTGTCTTTTCACTTTCTTGACAGAGTCCTTGGAAGCACAAGTTTTTAATTATGATGATGTCCAATGTATCCATTTTTTCTTTTGCACCAATTAATTTTTAAAGCATCATTCCAACTCTTACTTGACATGCAAGATACCATCCTTAAGTCTTCCCTAGATTCCACTCCATGCTCCCCTCACACAAACTCCGCCCAGCGTGAACTGATAATTCCCTTCTGGGGCCAACTCTACCACTTCCCCCAAATCTTATTTAGATTTCTAAGCAATTCATTACACTTACTGATATATTTCTCTCTTGCTAAGTAGGTTGTGAGCAAATTGAGGGTAGGGTCCTATTATTTATTCAACTTTGTATTCTTAAATGCAAAACAAACAAAAACTCTGGCCCATAATGGGCATTCAGGTAATGTCTGTTAATTAAATAAAAAATAAGTGAATAGCTCAACTGGTGTGGCTCAGTTGGGTGAGCATTGTCCCATGCACCAAAAGGTCACAGGTTTGATTTCCAGTCAGGGTACATGCCCTGGATGTGGGCTCGATCCCCAGTAGGGGGTGTACAGGAGGCAGCTGATGAATGTTTCTATCTCTCCCTCTCCTTTCCTCTCTCTAAAATCAATAAAAACATATTTTTTAAAAGAGAAGTGAATACATGAATATTAATTGTACATTCAAAGATGGTTTGATGCATTTTGAGGGCCCACAATGTGTTGGATAACTTCCAGAACTCCTTCATGAGGCCATAGTACTCCTATATCCAAATCTTTTCTCGTGCTATCTTACCTACATAGAATACACCCTGTTTTTCCCCTTATAGTTTTTAGAATCTCATCTTTTCTATCAAAGTTTTCCAAATAATGGGATGAAGAGAAGACACATTTCATCTGAACATGCATTTTCCTGACACTCACACTTGATTAACATAAATACATTTGTGCTGATTTTTCTAAATAATGTATATTTAGTCATTAGATATATTTGTAGGGTAGTAATTCTTTTGTCTATTAATGTACAAAACCCCTAAGTGTCTATTTTTCTTGGAAGAAACTAAGGGAGTGCAGTAGGGGAAAGTAAGAGGAGCACCATCCTCAACAAATCTTGCTTTCAACTCCTTAGTCATCATTAAGCGGAACAGATAATAAAAACCATCTGCTACAATGCTCATTTTTTTCTTGTTTACTTTTTTCTCCTACATATCCTATAACCAAACTTTCTCAACCAAAACACTGACACCCTCTTTAATTCAGAAAAGGTGTAAAAAAGAACACAGGCAAAATAGTTACAGCAAGTAGCTTGCTCATTAGTATAGATAATGAAGAGTTGAGTATATATCTTATTTTGGTTTTTATCTTTGTCTACCTAACATAGAGTATAGTTAGGGAGAGAAAAAAAAAAAAGAAAAAAAATGGATAGAAAAAGATAGAAACAGAAATTAAAAATATAAACTCTGAGAAGCATTTTTCATTAACCAACTTTATACACAACCTTCACACATATCTTATTATATTTATCCTTTTTTAAAATTCATATTTATAAAACATTTTGTAAAAATAAATGACTACTAGTGCTAAATGATAAATACATTTCCATGTGCCACAAAAGTATATCACAGAAATATAAACAAACAAACCTGTACATTAAGGTGCAAGGATTAAAAGAATTTCATTTATTCATTCAACTAATATTTATGAAGCATCTGCTTCATTTTCCAGATACCATTCTAGGCACTGAGAATATAGCAGCAATAAAAAGTTTTAAAAAGTGTCCCTGCCCTGGTGAAATTTACATTCTAGTCAAGGAACATAGACTATAAAAAATGTGTAATTTGACAAGTGGTGATAAAAACAATAAACAAACATAAAGCAGAATAAAGGGAGTAGTGACAAACAGAAGCGGGAGGAAGGGGATGCTAATTTAGACAGGGTAGTCAGATAAAGCCTAGGGAAGAAGATGATGGATGAGCAGAGACCTGCAGGATGCTGGTGTGAGCCATGAAGAGATCTGGGGGAAAGCCTCCCAGGCAGAACGATTAGCAAGAGCGAAGTCCCTGGGACAAGAGTGTGCCTGGCATCGTCAAGGAACTGCAGAGGCCAGTCGCTGTGCAGTGAGCAAAGAGCGAGGTAGTGAGAAGTGAAGCTGGAGACTGTGAAGTACCTTATGGCACATGGTGAGGTCATCTTGCCTCTGATGGAAATGAGAGACAAAATATGGGATACCTTTCCTTTACCCCGCTGAAGAAGTCAGTCTTTTATTTCTATCTGGGATCCAGTGAAAGGAAGGAAAGGAATACATTAACAGGAATCATAGTACCAAGGAGGGAACAGACTGCTTTGAAATTCACTTCAAGATCATAACATGTGACTCTTGCAATTTTATCTGAAAACATTGTTAATAGCAGGCTGACATTCTGATTTCCTTCAGTCTAAATGCAGTAACCTCCTATTTTCCCATCAGGTGAAACAGGAATGCCAGTCTAAATTCAGCCTAATCAGGGTGCTAATAATAGCACAATTGTAAAGAATGCCTCTGAGCTAGAGATGCCCAAATTTTGCTTCTGAATTAAGCCTTGTTGCATGTCTTCAGGTTCAGGTTAATCCCCATCCTGTGGTGAGCAAACATTAAAGAGAGGCATCGACACTGTACCAGAAACTAGAACTCAAAGAAGCAACTGCCAAGCACTAGCCAGGCAAACGTGCCCCGTGCGGGTAACTCATCTTTCTAGTTGCTGTACTTTTGGAAGTCACTGCTGAGCAACTCATTCTCCCACACTGAGGCTAGCAGAACAATTTTCCAACAGACACTGCACAAAATTTCACCAGCTAATTTGTTTGAATCCCATAACCTTTCTCTTTCCTTCTCTCCCTTCGTTCCTTTCTTCCTTCCCCTCTCCCTCCCTTTCTTCCTTTCTTTTTCTTAATGTTACCTCGTGGGTCTAAATCATCTCCTTTAGAGTTGTTTCTCACAGTTTTAGTGAAAGGTCTTTGCTGTGTTTAATTCTTATGGTAAATTAGGTACAAAGAAAAAAACATCTGTTTGAAGCAATATTAAGATTGTACTGTGGAGCTCAAGTCCTCCTGGTGAATTCTCTTTCTAGTGAAATACTTTTGGGGTCATTGCTGCAAAACAGATGAAAAATATTTTGTTCCTCAAAACGGATGCCAGTCAGGAAGTTATATGGAAATTCCTGCTACCTCAAGTCTCAGCTTCTTCTCCTTACAGTTACCACCACCCAGTCCTTATCTTCCCAGACCCACTGGGATTTGAAGACTCTTATTTATTGTTCATCACTATAGAGGAAAAGATCATTTAAAATGTGATGATGTCACAAAAAATGTTTCAATCCTACCTAGTTCTTCAAGTAAATAATTCCTATTCTATACTGACATCTAACTGGAGGCAAGAACATCTCTCTTATAGCACCTTTCCTGATTTTCTTAGGAAATTTCATCCACCCAAATATTTATTGACCATTTATTATGTGCCAGGCATTGTTCTAGGTGCTGGAGATATAGTAGTAAACCAAAATAAGATTTTTAAAAATCCTGCTATTGTTTCCAGTGGAGGAGAATATACATTAGAAGATTAAGTAAGTAAAGCACAAAGCTTGGAAAATTGTGATCAATGCTATGTATAAAAAAATAAGCCAGGGAAGGAGGCTAGGAAGGACTAGGTAGGAAGGGAGATACAACTTTAAATAGGTGGTCAGGAAAGATTCATTTGAACAAATACTGAAAGATTCAACATATAGGATATCCTTTCAGGAAGCATTTTTATTTCATATCATTTCATTCCTAAAAATATATTCTCTGTGATGATTTTAAGAAAGCATATTTTATAGCCTTGTTTATTACTTTACACACATTTAAATATGTTAGCTCAAAGATTACCACTCTTGCTATTGTTATCTAAAATTGTTCTGGAGGAGATTAGTAGCCAACAAAATTGGTCAATAGAAGAAATTAGGTATGAAAATAGCAAAGGAGGAGTTAAGTATTATAAATGATAAATCATCTATCAATTGCTTCAACTTAAAAGGAAAAAAAGAACAATTGCAACTAAAAGATTTCAGCAATGTGAATGGTTATGTTGAAGGGCAATGAAAAGCTAGGAAAATTCTGGGACAAGAGGAATAGGGAAACTGAGGCAGGAAAGTTAAACAAAGCCAAAATCTTTGCAGGCCTCTTATAGCAGGGCCTTGTCTTGAGAACAAGGTTAAAACCTCTCCTTCTCCCAGAAGAATGCAGAAGAGGAGGAGGAATGGAAAGGGAGAGGAGGAGGAGGAATCAGAGACAACTTAGTGCAAATCATCCCAAAGTTGTTAGGACAGCAAGGGGGAGGGGAAAAGAAGAGTATAAACCCAAAAAAAAGCAAGGAGTTGGGATTTAATTGCCAGGTACCTCCCATAAATTGTGGGAAAGCCATAACAAAGAAAAAGGGAGACATTTAGAATTAATCTGTACCAGGATATCTAGCAAAGGAACTTTTAAAAAAAATGTATAGACAGAAGGGTATATAAAGCAAAAACCGCCCACCCTACTTGCTCTTCAGATTAGCCGAGAGCCCATCTGTGCTTCATAAGCCAGATGTATAGGTTTGTTTGCTTTGTTTCATTAATAATTGTGCATGCTTTAATGTTTTAATAAACTCACTGAGCACAACACAAATATTATCTAGAGTCTCTTATATAGATTCTTTTATATGAGAAGACAAGGATCGAGGTTGGGGACAGCCTGCTCCCTCTGACTCAGGGGGCTGTCCAGTAAACCTCTCTGGTGTCTGTGAGAGGTGCAGGTCACATTTTCATCACAGTTACAAAATTAATATGCAAACATTAATTGCCTTTATATGTATTAATACAAACAACAACCAATTTGAAAACACAAAAGAAGGACTTCTGGTCAAGATGGTGGCATAGGTAAACACAGTACTCACCTCCTCCCACAACCACACCAAAATTACAACTAAACTACAGAGCAAACATCCTTCAGAACCTCCTGAAATTGAGCTGAATGGAAGTCCTGCAACTATTAAATTGAAGAAGGAGCCACATTGAGACTGGTAGGAGGGGCTGGCTTGTCCCACACCCACGTGAAGTAGATAAAAATCAGGAGGGACACCTCGGCTAGGAAAGTCCTCCCTGAGGAACAAGTGGTCCCCCTCCCACACCAGGCTCCCAGCTCAGGTTCCAGTGCCAGGAAGAGAAGTCCTCATACCTTGTGGCTGTAAAAACCAGCAGGAACAGAGGTTGAGGCTTCTGAAGTCCCAGGCAGTTCCTCCTAAAGGTCTCGCGCACAGACTTACTAGGACTTGCTCCCTCTGAGCTCCAGCTTGGATGGGCGGCAGCTTGAAAGGCATCAGAGACATACAGGGAAGAACTGAGTTGTTTGGCATTTGGGTGAGGACTGGAGAGGTAACTTTCTCCCAGGCAGACATGCTATCAGAAGCCATTGTTCCTTTGGTGAGCCCTTCCCCCGCAGACCCAGCAGACTGGCGCCATATCTAGGACTCCAGCAACCTGGCTCACACTGTTCCTGCCCCCCATGCTCTGGTGATTCCCTGAGGCCCTGCCCCACCCAACTTTCGGGCCCACCCAAGCTGTTTCCTATAGCTTTACAATAGGATTGGCCTGTTTTGGCTCCTGCTTCAGATTTCTCTCAAACAAGCAGCATCTGGCCTCAGTGAGCCCCATACCTCTCATTAAGTGGTCCCAGACCTAGCACTGGAAGCAGCCAGCCTTAGTTCACAACTTGGCTTTGCCTGGACACCTCCAAGCCCAGCACAAGCAGCAGCCATCGGCAGATCACTTTGTAACTTAAGCCTGGTGGCTGCCCCGGGTAGAACACAGGCAGTAGCTGGCCTTGTCCCAGAGCCAGCACACCCAGTGGACAGCTTCAGACCACGTTGAAGCACCACCACCCAACCACCTCCAAAGGTGACACACTCAAGGAATAGACTCAGTGGGTACCAGAGCCCTGCTGAAGTAAGTCTTGCTCTGCACAGCTGATCCTCCAAGGTGGTCAGAGGTCAATGGTCAATGGACACAGCCAGTCCTTGCAACTGATCAGCCTGAGTAAAACCCTCCCATTGATGTGCCAATAGTAATCAAGACTCAATTACACAGATCTGTATCTCTGCTAAAGATACCATCATTTGAAAGCTTTCTTTTTTGAAAAAAGAAGGTGTGGTTTTTGTAGAATCACTGGTTAGACTCTCTTCCCAACTTTTGATATTAAATATATTCAGAGTCCATCTATTCTCTGGCCCAAGATAGCATCAACTTTTCTCCTGAGAGTCCATCCATTTTTCTTAGGACATGTCCAGCCCTCCATCCTATGCGGAGTTTATCTCTTTCTACCAAAGACAGGGTCCTTACTCTGCCTTATAGTGTTTGTTAAATGTTTATTGAATAAAAGCATAGACTTAGCTAAAGCATTTCATTAACATATTCAAATAATGTATATGTTGCACTGCTTCATTTATCATGTATACAGTGAAGACATCCATTCTGGATCTGACTTTGTATTGTAAAGGTCTAATCAATTCATAGCTTCAAAAAAAAGACTCAATTACAACAGAATGGTGTAAAGTCCAAACGAGGGGTGCACCTTGAGGGCCCACCTGGGGTGATCAGGGAGGCTGTGCCACTGGGCCCTACAGGACACCTACTATAACAGGCCACTGTAGGAAACCTAGGGGACATAGCAACTCTACCTAATACATAGAAACAAACACAGGGAGGCAGCCAAAATGAGGAGACGAAGAAACATGTCCCAAATGAAAGAACAGAACAAAACTCCAGCAAAAGAACTAAATGAAATGGAGATAAGTAACCTAACAGATGCAGAGTTCAAAACACTGCTTATAAGGATGCTCAATGAACTTAGTGAGAATTTCAAGGAACTTCGTGAGAATGTCAAGGAACTTAATAAGGACCTCAAGAGCATGATAAAGGACCAGTCAGAAATGAAGGATGCACTAACTGATCTAAAGAATAAGTTACAGGGAATCAATAGTAGAATAGGTGAAGCCAAGAAGCAAACCATTGATTTGGAATATAAGGAAGCAAAAAACATCCAATCAGAACAGCAAAAAGAAAAAAAAGAATTAAAGAAGAAAAATGAGGATAGTGTAAGGAGCCTCTGGGACAACTTCAAGCATACCAACAGTCATTGGGGTGCCAGAAGGAGAAGAGAAAGAGCAAGAAATTGAAAACCTATTTGAAAAAATAATGACAGAAAACTTCCCTAACTTGGTGAAGGAAACAGACATACAAGTCCAGGAAGCACAGAAAGTCTCAAACAAGATGAACCCAAAGAGGTGCACACCAAGACACATCATCATCAAAATGTAAAAGGTTAAAGACAAAGAGAGAATCTTAAAAGCAGCAAGAGAAAAGCAGTTCATTACCTACACCATAAGACTGTCAGTGCCCTGGCCGGTTTGGCTCAACGGTTAGAGCGTCAGCCTGTGGTCCAGAGAGTCCCGGGTTCAGTTCTCGCTAAGGGCACGTACCTCGGTTGCAGTTTGTCCCCGGCCCTGGTTGGGTCGTGCGGGAGGCAGCCACTCGATGTGTCCCTTTCACGTCGATGTTTCTCTCTCTCTCTCCCTCCCACTCTATCTGAACAAAAAATGGAAAAATGTCCTCGGGTGAGGATAAAAAAAAAAAAGACTGTCAGCTGATTTCTCAAAGGAAACTTTGCAGGCCAGAAGGGAGTGGCAAGAAATATTTAAAGTGATGAAAAGCAAGGACCTACAACCAAGATCACTCTATCCTGCAAAGCTATCATTTAGAATTGATGGCCATATAACGAGTTTCCCAGACAAGAAAAAGCTAAAGGAGTTCATCACCACCAAATCAGTATTATATGAAATGTTGACAGGTCTTCTTGAAGAAGAAGAAGATAAAAAAAATATGAACAATAAAATGGCAATTAATACATATCGATGAACAATTGAATCTACAAACAAAATGATCAAGCAGAACAGAAAAAGACTCATAGATACAGAGAACTTTTTGTTGGCTGCCAGATGGGAGGGGGGTTGGGGAAATGGGTGAAAAAGATGAAGGGATTAAGAAGTACAAATTTGTTGTTAGACTGAGGAACCTCAAAGGGAAGGGGGAGGGAGGGCAGGAAAAGAGAAACCAAGAAACTTATATGCATATATGCATAACCAATAGACACAGACAATAGTGTGGGGAAGGGAGCAGGGGGTCAAGGGAGAAAATAGAAGGGACATCTGTAATACAATCAACAATAAAGGTACATCTAAAAAGAAAAATAAATAAATAAAAATAAAAACACAAATGAAGAGAAAAACCCATTTACAATACCAACAAAACATGGCAAAATACTTGGGAATGAAGTTGACAAGAAATGTACAAAAAATATAAAGAGCCCTGGACAGTTTGGCTCAGCGGTTAGAGCATCAGCCTGCAGGCCAAAGAGTCGCAGGTTTGATTCCAGTCAAGGGCACGTACCTCAGTTGCGGTTTGGTCTGCAGCCCTGGTCGGGGTCATGTGGGAGGCAACCAGTCTATGTGTCTCTCTCACGTCGATGTTTCTCTCTCTCTCTCCCTCCCTCCCTCCCACTTTATCTGAAGATAAATGGAAAAATATCCTCAGGTGAGGATCAAAAAAAAAAAAAAAAAGAAAGAAATATGAAGAAAATTTTCAAACACTACTAAGGAATACAAAAATGACCTTGAACATATGAAAACAAATATCAAGTTCATAACTAGAAATACTCAACATCATGAAGATAGCAATTCTCCCTAACTTAAAAATCTATAAAGTTAGTACAATACCAATAAAAATACCATCAGATTTTTTGTTGGAAAAATAGCCAGGTGTATTTCAAGTGCACATGGGAAAAGAAAACAAAAAGGCCAAACAAATGGCTGGGAAACTCTAAAAATAGAAAATTAATAATAAGAGGAGAACAAGACTACTATAATATTTTTATTTTGAAGATTTACCAATTAAAATAATGTGGTGCTATTGTATGAGTGACAGGCAGGTGAATGAAACAGAATAAAAGGCCTAGAAATAGACATAAATATATTAGGGAATTTAATATAAAAGTGGCATTGCACATCAGTGGGAGAAAAGTTAGATTATTAAGTAAATGGTTTTGGAACAACTAAGTTAGCCATCTATTTTTAAATATTATGTGATATCCTTTATATCAAAATTAAATTTTAGGACATAAAATTTTAAACATAGAGCACTAGAAACAAGAAAGAATTTTATTGAGTTTAAGAAGAATTTTTTAATAACCGAGAGTAGGGAAGGAAGGCCTTACTAAGTATATCCCAAAACCTCGAAATCATTAAAAACTGATAAATTCAAATACATAACAAAATTTCAGCATGGCAACACACACACACACACGTTTTCAACAAGTACATAAATGAACATCCAGGCATTGCTGATGGAAGTACAAATTGGTACTAGCTCTATTGAAAGTAATTTGGCACTATTAAAATTAAATTTTAAGTGTATATATCTTTGACTCAGAAATTCCTTCTAGGAATTTATCCAATATATTTGTTGACACATGTGAGGAAAGACATGTACAAATATATTTATGCAGCGTTATGTAAAATATCAAAATATGGGAACACTCAGGATACGTTTATATAATTGAAATCATATACAATCTTCCAAGAGTAAGCCAAATCTGTATGTACTAACATGAAATGATCTCCAAGATCAGTACTGCCTTCCTCTAGCCCAGGAGCAGAAATAGAGACAGAGAAACCCAATGGACTGAGTGTGAGACAGGAAAAGTATAGATGTATCCTTCCACTTTTTTTGTTCCCAAAGAGTAAATACGCCTGGTGCTGAGATAGGGACAAGTAGAGATGGAGAACAGACTTAGAGGGGGTCCAGGACTGGGGGCTCTTTGAAAGTGGGAGTGGGTCTAGGAACACAGAGAAAAGGACTCAGTGATGAGTTATTCTTAGTGTGGACCTCACAGATACTTTCTCTGCGGACATTAGCCATCTAACCGGCCTGAATACTCTTAAGATGTCTGTCCCTTGAAGAGAGTGGGACTTAATGTGGGGTACTTAGACATCCTATGTGGAGATGATAGTTAAAGGAAAACCCTGCCCCCGACCATGTGGAACTAAAGGGAGCTAGTTGGGAATTTCTCTGTCTTTAGGTAGCAATGAACACACCACAACTGTTACACATGTCATCCCAAGGAATTTGAACTTACTCCCAATTCCCAAACTCTGTATCAATCATTCCCATTCGTGATGTATTTGTAAAAAGCACTGTTAAAAACAGCTGTCCAGACAAATCTAACTTATGGTGTTGGAAATGAGAATAGGGGTTATTCTTGGTAGTAGGTAATGTCAGGGAGAGTACTGAAAACGTATTTTCATGAGCAGTGGTTAAATTCATGTACACATATTTTTAAATGTTTGTATAAAATTTACAGACTTGCTATAAACTGTACCCCAATTATTTAAAAAAAAAAAACTAACCTGGGATTTCCTTCTGTTCAACCACAACCTACTTGAGACTGGGCTACCCACATTCCTTTCTTTCTCCCCCTTAAGAGTCAAACTCACCTAGTCAGCAAAATTCCAATGCCAGATAGTACAAATGCAAAGTCACAAGGAAAATAGAAACACAAATATATTCGCTGGTGGAGAGATCAAAGAAAAGTAAACAATGAACTGTGGCTTCATCAAACATTTACAGAACAGCACAGGGCAGAACAAAGTAGCCGATAATCAAGATATATGTAAGGATTATATTTGCTTTAGAGCAATTTATTTTCAAATTCGCAATAGGTTTCAAAGTCTTTCATTGAAATCTAACATTCTGTTAAGAGATTATAATAAAATTCTTTCCTTTTTTGAGATTTTCCGTTTGCACTGCCCTACAGTCCGGTGACCTATATGTATCAAAGCAGCTGCCAAACACTCAAGCAGGACTAAAAATAAATAAATTTGAATTCCTTCTCACACTAAATTTTCTTTTCTCTGCATGTATGGGAAACTTCTCCAGTTTTAGGAAGGTGTCGTGAAGATCTGCTTCCCTTGGTTCTGAGCCTCTGAGTGTTTTAGTCAAAAACATGACTCTCCTCACCACCCCATTCTTACTCCCCTCACTTCTCAACAGAAGTAATTCCTGGTGGGAGGGTAAAGAGCACAGAAAAGTCATAGGCCAAGGATGGCCAAAGTCAATGACCTCGAGCAAACCCACTAAGCTTCCTCCTACCAGAAGCCACAAATTGAAGAGTGTAGAATAAGCAAAGTAAGTGCAAAACAAACTACTGCGAGAAGGAAAGCTAATGGGAGGAAGGAGCTGCATCAAATCCACCCAACATTTTGTCCCATCAGCAGTGGTCCCTTCTGTAGGGATCCTATGAATTCTGAGTTTATAGCAATATGAGGCCAGGAAATAAATGATCAGATATCAAAGGGAAGAAAGAACTTGATAGCATTAACAGAAATGTCCCCCAACTTTAGTAATTTTTCTCTTCTTGGTAAAAATGACAAAGAAAATACAGAATTTATTCCAGGCCTGCTAAAATACATCTACCTGGAATTATTTCTTTTATTTATGAATCAAAAAATCACTTTTTAAACTTTTATCATCACACAATTTTCATTAAAGCCTCACACCTTTTAATCTTCCAGAATGGAATAGCCGTGTGATCATGGAAAGGGAATGAAACTAGATCCAGATTATCTCATTTGAAAATCATGGCCTTGTCCCTAACTAGATATAAAATGGGAGGTAATGCCCAGCTTCACATAGCTGTCATAGGAATGAAAAAATTTTGTAGCTTATAACAACTTATACACATGTAAGTTATGGGAGAGGCAGTATTACAAAGTGGAAAAAACAGAGAGATCCTGGTTCAAATCTTGACAGTATCACTTTGACCAAGTTAAATTCTCTGAACTCAATTGCCCCATCTGGATTGTTGCAAGGATTAAATATTAACTTATGTAAAGTTAATAACAGACATCCAATAAAACAGCTATTATGTTGAAGATTTTTTTCCTTTCCTTTAGTCATTTTTCATTAATTTATTCATCAAATATTTGTTGAGTAATAGGCACTGTGCTAGGGTATAATGGAAGACATATACAACTATCATCATGGACTTACTATCTAGTAGGGGACACAGACAAATAAACAGAAAATTACAATATACTTTTGTATGTATTGTAATAAGGAAAGTATAAGGTACTGTGGCAACCCAGATGAGAGATACTTCATCCAATTTAGGTTAGTATCACAAAGGCTTCTTGGAGAAAATGTCATTGAGCTGAAAACTGAAAGATGAACAGGAATTAACAAACAAAGGAGAGGGAGTAAGGGAACATTTCCAGGTAAAGACGCATGGAAAGGCTGAGGAGCAGGAGTAATCATGATGGTCAACGAATACCTCGAAATATCCACCAACACATATCCCCTGTTCTGGGATTAGAACATAAACACCCTCATATGGATCTTTCTGTCCTTTTCTTGGCCATTGATATCATGTCTTTCAAACTTTCATCTGACAAAGATCCATTGCAGAAAACATATTTTTATCTTTAGCCAAAATCTTACCATGTCCAATCACGATTGTCAAGTATACGTTTCCAATAATTCACAACATATATTCTTATTTCAATGTAGTGATACTGTAAGCATAGCATTGGACTGGATGATGATGGGTAAATACTACTCTCTACTCTCCATGAGCTTAACAGTCCAATTACGAATATAAAATACAGATTATGACATAAAACAGGATGTGATTAAATAATGCTTGAACGGTTGGATAATAAATGGAATAGAAATTTAGATAAGGATTGACCATGATAAAAATCTTATAAATGCCACTACAGCTTGAGAGTATTTTCTTCACATCATTTAGTGAGGCATATGAGAGTGTGTATATATGTACACACATACAGAGACACTTTGACAAATCCATTTGTTCAGTCATTCAACAAATATTTAATTTGTCTACTATTATATGTACACAACAGGTACAGGGATAAAACAAAGGGCCTGCCCATATAGATCTTATATTTTTGTTGACGGGGGATGAAGCAATACCAGTAAACACTTCACTTATATAAGTTATTTAATCTTTGAAACAACCCCATGAGGTAGAATTTATTATCCTCCTTTTACAAAGGAGACATGGGATGGCAAATAACTTGTCCAAGGTCAAATGGCTAGCAATTAGCACAACCAAAATTTTAACCTAGGTCAATCAAATTATAAAGCCCAGGACCAATGTGAGCTATTCCATTCTACTGCTGAAACTTTCTATTCCCCTGAACCCAGAATTTGCTGATGGCTTCTCTGATACGCTCTTGGTCCTGAAAGAGCATGCCCAGCATTTAGCCAAGTGATTCTCACAATCTCTCCTTCTATTGAGCTAGGTTGTGGGCTATTTCTTACTCCTGCAGTATTCTTCCTTCCATCTGCATTGCTTTTAATTGTGATTTTTGTTTCCACTTCAAAATATGTCTTTGGGTTTCATTCTATACAATTCCCTTCTCTGCTCTTAACATCAATAAACTCTCCATTCATTTTCCTCATTCACCAAAAAGTTCCTGGTTAGTAGCACTATACCCGCCTTCAAAGGTAGGGCTCTAATGGGTTATGTGGCAACTGTGGTATGTTGGGGGGATTGCTGTATTTGGATTTTACACATGTTAGTAATAGCTCTACAACTGAGAAGGTAAGCGCCTGGCTCTTTTCTACATTATCTCATTTCATCTTTTCAACAACATGGCAAGTTATTAAAATTTTATCCTGTTTTATAGATGAGAAATTGAAGTTCAGAGAGGCTGAATTACTTGCTCAAGGCCAGGATATAATAAATCCAGTTCTTGCTATGTGTTTCCTACTATACCATGCTGCTTCCCACCTAAAACTACAGAAATCACAGAAATGTGGATTGGAAAGAACCTAGGATCTTTCACATGATCCCTTCCTGTGTAGTATCTTTTCGAAAGAATCCTAACCAGTGATCCAGTCTCTTGTGAAAGCCTGGCTTTGTCACATGCAAATTGTGATCTCTGTGAACCTTACTTCTCTCATCTATAAAAAGGAATACTACTATTTACCTCAGGGTTATTGTGAGGATCACATGATAAAGTATGTAAAGATCCTGTGCAAGCAATAAAGCACTTTAAAATGCTCCCTGAACTTTCTTTACGAGTGAGTTAGAACTATAAAATATTTTTATTTTTATATTTGTCATTGTAAATGGATTTTCTTTTATATACTACTTATTTCATAATTTAAACAGAACAAAATGTTACAGCTCCTCCTAGTAGGCAACATTATTTTACATTACTGTTAGACATAAGACCAAGCTTACAATGTAAGTTTTTCTCAACTCTTTTGAACATGGAGGAAAATATCAACTTTGGAACAGCTATGAGAAAATATTTCATCTTAAATGTGCAGTTATGTGAAATAATTAATATTGCTTGCAATAGGACTGCCTTTACATTTTCTAATATAATTTCATTAGAATTTGTACACATATTAAAAATACCAATACAATTATAATAATAGAAAACATTTATCGAGCACTTAACATTTGTTAACTCATGTAATAAAATTTTACAGTTATAGGAAAATAATAGTTTAACAATTAAAGAAAAGTTTAACAATTAAAGGAAAGTTAGTATAGGACGCTAATAAAATTATATAGGCAGAAGAAAAACTACATAGTATATGTAAGCTGATTTTTAACAGAGTTTTTAATAAATTACTATACCCAACAACAGAAATGTTTTAGAGCTCTTTATAGAAACTACAGATAAAATAAGTTGCATTTTATTGTCTGCGGAATGTCCACACACATGCTCATTTAAATATTATACTGAGGGTATAATATTATGTCCCTTTATTCAAGTAAATGGAACATTAGATTTCTCTATTTACTTTCTATGTCTTTAGCTTTCAATTCATCTCAGTACATTAAACTTAAAAACTGTCATTTCCAGGATTGTTTCTGTGCCTCTTTCCTTGGCATTCATATTGTTTCCCTTTCTTTTCCAAAGATTTTATTCTAAAAAGCCATAAAAATGTATGAGCATATATGTGTTTGTATCTGTGTGTATGCACAGTATCAGCATCTTTTTAAAAATTAATATTTCTCTTGATAATGAGTAAAAATCAAATCAGGGCAGAAGGTTCATTCCTTCCTCACCCTCTATTAAGGCAGAAAGGTAGAAATAATACATCAGGTCTTCTGTGTTTCATAAGCCCTTCTCACTAAATAAAAATACTTACTGTTTTACTTACAGCCAATGCTCTTCAAATTGCTTGTAATGATATGTTTTTTTCATCGGAAAAGTCTAAGAAATTCAGTTTTCCACCTTCTAAGCTTCTTATATCATCCGAATGATGCAGGCTCAAGAGTTGCCAAATGAGATGGGCAAAGGCCGCCAAATAGGGCTTCCTAGCCAATCTAAAAATAGCAGGTGGTGATGGGCAGAGATACCATTTCTCCTTGCTCTTTTTCTTTTTTTCCCTAACAGCTACATACCAAAATAATGATTTGTTTAAAATTTAAAAAGTACAAATAGAATTATGTTCTCTCTTGCCCTAAGATCTAGACATGTGGTCAGTTAGGAAAATTTGTACATTTTGGTGAGAAAGACGTAAAAGACAAGGCAAACCTATATTCTACATTTCTTACAGGAAGGTTCTCATATCCAATTTCCATCTGTCCTGAAAGAAAATCTGACCAAAACTTGCTGGAATCAAGAACTGCCTTTGGCCCTGGCCAATGGGGCTCAGTTGGTTGGAGCATAGTCCCATTCACCAAAAGGTGGCGGGTTTGATCCCCTGTTGGGGTACATACGAGAGGCAACCAATCTCTCTCTCTCTCTCTCTCTCTCTCTCTCTCTCTCTCTCTTTCTCTCTCTCTCTTTCTCTTTCTCTCTCTCCCTCCCTCCCTTCCTCTTTCTCTAAAAACCAATAAAAAATATTATCTCAGGTGAGGTTTAAAAAAAAACTGCCTTTGCCTTTTATTTTTCTTTCCTGGAGCTCCTTGAATAATAACTATTAACACTTGTATGTTTTATAATTTAAGAAGTCCTTTCACAGATTTTATGTTATTGGCTCCTTACAACAAGCCTGATTTGGAAAAGTTCTAGCATTACAATTTAAAAAATGAAACTGAAGTTCACAGAAATTGAAGCTTACCCAAGGCCATCCAGATAAAAAAAGATACAGATCTGTCTTGAGATTCCACATCACACACACACAAACACACACACACACACACACACACACACACACACACACACATCTATCTCCCTAAAGACTCCAACATAAAATGTCTTTTAAGGATTTAACTTTTAAACTTTCACACATGTACAAATAAATTTTATGGGAAAAATGTTACAATAAATTTTCTTGGATTAAAAGTCCTTTAAAAATTCAAAAGTTCTAAAAGATGTGAAAATATGAATTTACTAATCATATTAATTACATAATGACAAATTACTTTTAAAAATTCATTTTCTAAAAATATTATTCACTTAACAAAATAAATTAAATAAGAAGTTACCATGGACATTTAAGTTTTGTTTGAATATGGGAGCCAAGAAACTCACAACGTAGAAGGAAATACTAATGTGTAAGTGGTTCTCTCTCGGTGGTAGGATTACAGATTTCTTGTTCTTCTCATATTTTCTGTACATTTCAAACTTTGTAGAAACAAGAAAATACAGGCTTAAATGCATTTTCAAAAATGACTTAGACATAAAAAATTTTTACAATAAACTTTTAAAATAGCAGGACACAAAATTGAATCCATAGTATTATCTCAATGTGGTAAAAAAGAAAAATGTTTCTTTGTAGATGCAAATACATACAGCTGGAAGGCAATAGCCTGTTAGGAATTGTTTTACCTCCGCATGATGGGATACAGGAAATTCTTCTTATTTGAACATTTCTACAATCTCCAAATTGTTTTAATGGGCATACTATCCTTTATGAAGGAAATAAAAATGTTAGGCTCATTGTCATTGCCAACTGGAGATAAAGTGGAAGTAAAAAAAATTCTTCTCATATTATAAATCAATGAAAAAATATTAATATTCCCAAATCCTAATTTATAAAACTTTCAGTTTTATATCCACTAAATTAGGTACAGGTATCCCTCACTAAACATAAAAGATAAGGGTCAATAAGTTTTGCTGATAATCAGATCTCAGTTTTAAAAACACTGTATTGCCTGGACAGTGTGGCTCCTTGGTTGAGCGTCAACCCATGCACCAAGAGGTCACTGGTTCGATTCCCGATCAGGGCACATGCCTGGGTTGTGGGCACAATCCCCAGTGGGGGGCATGCAGGAGGCTGCCAGTCGATGTTCTCTCTCATCAATGTTTCTATCTCTCTCTCCCTCTCCCTTTCTCTCTCTCTAAAATCAATAAAGAAAACATATTTTAAAAACACTGTATTATTACATTTTCAATGTAGAATTCAAGATTTGGGTTTCTGAATGTAAACAAAAGCCCTCTAAACATCACAAATATATACAATTGTAGACACTAGGTCTATGTATATGAATATGTGCACACACGAGGATGTATACACAATAAAATGCAAGGATGTGGTGAGATTTCCAATAGACTATATGTTTTCCTTTATAATAATTTCCTGTATTAAATATGTCTCTAGTACCCAAGAAATTAAGAATGCCTCCCCTATCTCCTTTACCTTAATTACTTTGCTTGCAATAAAATAGAAATTTCAGAACACCAATAGATAGATACCAGTCAAGGGTTTCATTCACTTTCCTCTTAGTCCGTATTAAACAATATCAAATATTACCCAGATATTAACCCGTGCTATTCCACAAAAGACAGAATTTTTTAACTGTCTGAATAGTCTTGAGGGCCTGACCAGGCATGAAGCCAAATCAGCATTTTTGCTTGCAGCCTACAACTATGCCTTTGCAGAAACATTTGGGTAACTTTTGGTGGGATGGGGAATACCACATCCTGCTCTTCATATCATTTCCCTGGGGCAGAAATATTGGGCTCATAACACTAATTATAATATTTTACTCAAATAAGAGAGGAGTAATAGGCTTCTCTCTAACTTATACAAAAATAGAAAGAGCAAGGGCAATTTATAAAGAAATCAATTTTTAAAGATTATTTACAGACATTGAGAATGCTTTGTTGTAACCTATCTTCTAGGAAGGGGTATAAATATGCTTATGTACCTTGCTTAAAAACAACAGATAAAAACCAGAGCCTATTAAAATGAGTCTACTTCCCCAGAGAAGGAAGTTATCTTGGTGGTAGGAATATCAAGCATCAAATTCTCCTGAGAGTTTTCCATAACAAATATTTATTATTTTTATAATCTAAAAACAATAGAGCTACTCAAATTTTTAAATTAGTAGAATGTTTACATTCACAAATGAAAAATTATAATTTTCTGAAACATTAACAGAGATACCACAAATGTTTATATTCAGCACCACTCAAAAAGCAAAAGTGCCAAAAATAAAAATGAAGGAAAATACTAAGAACTTGGGTAGCAATCTAATTTCCTTTATGCGTAGCTTCAAACTTTCTCAAGGGGAAGAGTAATCCCTAACAACTGAGATGTTCCTTCTCCAGTCTTAGCATGCAGCACATCAATACATATTTGTTGAATGAATAGATTTAATATTAAATAAGTTGCTTACTTTTTATTTATTTGGTTTTTTTTTTTTTAGAGAGAGAGGAAGGGAGAGGGACAGAGAGATAGAAACATTGATGAGAGAGAACATCGATTGGCCGCCTCCTGCATGCCCCCCACTAGGGATCAGGCCCACAACCTGGGCATGTGTCCTGACTGGGAATCAAACCGGTGACCTCTTGGTGCATGGGTCTACGCTCAACCACTGAGCCACACCGGCCAGACGTTACTTAAATTTTTATACCAGAGATATTCTCCCAAGAATCTTAACCACCACTCCAATCCCACTCACCAGAAGTAACCACATGAACAGTTTGGTGAATCTCTCTGTACACAAACATATACGAGAGGGAGAGAGAAAGACTGAGAGAGAGATGCAATACTATAACTTTTTATACTTAAAAAATACTATAGTTCTACATAATTCATTCTTTTTTAATAACTGTACAATTTTTCAGATGCTATCAGCAACCAACACATTGACAGAAATAAAATAATAGTACTAATAGTAATGACTAACATTTATTGAGCATTGTCCCAAATGATTTATATATATACTACACATTAAAATTGCATAAATGTACAGGTACGTACTATTATTTACAGATAAAGAAATTATAATGACTTGCCCAAAGTTAGACAGTAAGTGGTAGGGCCAGGATTTTAAGCCAGCAGTCTGTCTTCTGAGCCTGTGTTCTTAATCACTATTGCCTCTGTGATATTAAAAATATTAAAGATAACCAACCGGTGTGGCTCAGTGGTTGAGCATCAACCCATGCACCAAGAGGTCACCGGCTCGTTTCCCGGTCAAGGCACATGCCCAGGTTGTGGGCCAAATCCCCAGTGGGGGGCATGCAGGAGGCGGCCAGTCGATGTTCTCTCTCATTGATGCTTCTATCTCTCTCTCCCTCTCCCTTCGTCTCTCTCTAAAATCAATAAAGAAAAAAAAATTTTTTTAAATATTAAAGATAAATTCTTACTTAACAATGAGTGACTGTTAGTATATACCAAATGTAAACATAATAGAACACGTTTTGGTGTTTTCAACTATACCAGAACCTTTTATACTTAATGGTGCTTTCAAAGTAAACATATCACGAGATTTTATGTCAGTTTAGAGTCTGCCATTAGTCAAAAGTATTTGAATTAGTAAAAAACATATGAATTTCCATCACATATATTTCATAAGCTGAACAGGAAAAGCATCTAAGTTCCTTACTGTTACCTTCTTTTGCGGCCAAAAGCAGCTTTTTCAAGTTTTACTATCCATTTTATTGACTAAATTCATCATTAAATGATTTATGGTAATTATATCCAGTCACACACACACAAAGAACCTGAGTCACTTTTGTTAAATATATGACTCAGATTCTAAACTCAGATGCAAGAGTTTTTTTTTTTTAATAATTGGCAGAATCTTTGGATTAAATGTATAGTCTCTGAAGGTAACTACTCTGAAGAGGACAAAATTTAATTGTCTGTTTAAGGACAGTCTGCTAAGTTAGGTACCATACTTAACAGGTTTATTTCATTTACTAATCCAGCAACCAGTTCATGTCAACCATCAACAAAATAATAACTGATGTCCATAGTGACTATTCTGTTCCCAAGCCAGTGATTTGATAGCCAGTACTCTAAGCATTGTATAGCTTATCAAAATAGTGTTGCTGTGCCAAATGGAGCATAAATTGTTTTTATAACATTAGCCAATTTCCTAATTTACTCTAACATAAAGTGATTCTGCTCTAGCTGACAGTAACAGCAGGGACAAAAAATGGCAGCTTGAGGGGATGCTTTACCTTTGAATGTATTAGTTTCAACAAGCGATAACAGTAAAAACAGTGCATACATACACATATAAGTATATTCAATATCACCAAAGCACCAGAGTCGCTACCATTTTGAAGTGATGCCAAATAACATTAAAAGATAATGTTTCAGATGGGTCCATCTAAGATCAAGTTCCACCTACCTCAGTTACTGAATCACTTTCTAGACCATGGTTTTGTTGAGTAAACCTTTCTTCTTGGAAAAATAATCATCTGTCTGAGCTCCATGTAGTTCCATAGAATAGTAAAAATAACTAAGCTTCTTTGTATACATAATTGCTAAGTAAATGACAAAGTCTTACAAAACAGCCCTTAATTTAAAGTCTAATGAGTGAACATTAGAAAATCAAATTTCGTGCTTGCTTTGGCAGCATATATACTAAAAATCGGAGTGATACAAAGAAAATTAGCATGGCCCCTGAGCAAGGATGACATGCAAATTCGTTAAGTGTTCCATATTAAAAAAAGAAAAGAAAAAGAAAATCAAATTTCCTGGCAACCTGTTAAGCATAATTATCTAGCCAAGTACTATCCCATAAAACAAAACAACAATTGGTATTATTCAATCTAATAACTAGAAAAGCAGCTAGGAGTTATGTAGTAGACTTTCTTACAGTAAAATAATTCTAAAAACACTGCCTTTTTGATTGTCTATATTTGATCCAACAGCTCATTTTCTTTTCCCCCCATATCTGCACGCATAAAATCTCAGCAAAGTATTTGTTAATCAATGAATGCTTTTGTTCTGGCAATGCAAAACACCTCTCATCAGATCCTTCTGCCAACCACTCACTATCAAAATAATCATGCTTGGATTATGGCCAGAGCAGAGGAAAGAATCAAGTATATAATGACCTCATGTGGCAAAGGGCTATAACTACTGATTTAACTATGAAATAACCATGGGCTTAAACAACTTTTGTAATAGAATTTATATTTTCTAATTGCTTTTTTAAATGGGCAATAAATACTGCCTAAAAGTAAGGAAGGAAAGAAAAATGACCTCAGATATAAAGAAAAAGCAGAGGTGAAAATAGTCATTTATTCACTAAAATAAAAGGGACACCCATACTAGAGTCAAAATATTTGGGTTGTTTCAGTTTTGTTAATTTTTGTGGGAGCCTGGAAAATCCCTTAGCCTCTCACATCTATAAAGTGCTGGTAAAATTTTTTTCTACCACAGACTTTTAAGGCTAAAAGATGATTATGTGAATTTTATATCTTGTATTTTATGATACTTTTATCCCATTTATGGTATTTGTAATTCTATAACTAAAACATTTTTAAGCTCATCATAAAAACTAAGCCAAAAATTTAAGTATTGTTACCTAGTTTTACTTCTAATGGTCACCTTTTATTCTAGTGTAATGGACATTGATTGGTACAGTACCTATTTTATTCTAGGCATAGAATTAAAATTAAATTAATTTAAAGAGTAGACATATTGCTAATAAACTTTGGGGATAGCCTTTTTTTTTTTTTTTTTCAATTACAGTTTACATCCAATATTATTTGGTATTAGTTTCAGGTGGAGGATAGTCTTAATTCTTAAAATACTTCAATATTTATCAATTTGAAGTCTGACCAAATAGAACTGGGTGTTGATTTTTTGTGAAATCCTTGAAACAAATCCAAATACTCATTGATAAAAAATATTCTGAGAACATCAATATTATATTAATTATAACTCATTAAATGTGGTTATAGAGCTGCAGCCACAACAATTTAAAAATAAATGGGAGTAAGTAAAACTGAATCAAATCCAAATTATATACCTATCCCTCATTTAATGTCTATAATTTATTCCTGAAAGCACTAAGTAAAAGGCTTTAAATGAAAATCTTTTCCATTAATTTTAATAGGGTAATTATATTACATCCTAAGATCCCTCAAAACAGTGTCAATTGACTAAGAACAAGTTTATAGGCAATAAACAATATAGACTGTTCATAACATATATAGTTAAGGTTTATTGTACTTGCCAAGGAGGAAAACTTGATAGCGAGTGGTGGTTTGATGGAGAGGAATAAAGAAATCATTCTTTGGAAGACAAATTCTGCTTTCTACACCATCTTCCCCCATCAGCTGTCCAGCCTTTTGGGTACTAATGGTTATCTTGAATTGAAACTTCACTTAAAATTAAGTTATATCACAAACACCTTTATGGAACTTCAAAACACATAGAAATGGCATCTGTACATAACAGACTGAAATCCTAGAAGATACAACCTCATCATTCCTCTCATCTGACACATTATGAAAGCAAAATAATCTGATGCACTATTCAAATGTGTTTGAAATGATAATCGCTGCATAGAAAGTGTCAAGTAAACAAGTATGTTTTTGTCTGAGAAAGTAAAGTTTATATTGTTGTTTTTTTAACTTATCTTTATTGTTGAATGTATTACAGATGTCCCCCTCTTTTTCCCCATTGACACCCCTCCTCCCCACTCCCACCCCCCTCCTGCCTTCTCCACACTATGTCCATTGTTTATGAATATATGCATAGAAGTTCTTTGGTTTATCTCATCCTGTCCTCCCTCCAAGCTTCTCTTTGAGGTTCATCAGTCTAATCAATTTGTACTTCTTAATTCCTTCATTTTTTCCCCCACCCTCTCAGCCCCCTCCCATCTGGCAAGCAACAAAAAGTTCTCAGTATCTATAAGTCTGTTTCTGTTCTGCTTGCTCATTTTGTTTGTAGATTCAATTGTTCATAGATATGTATTAATTGCCATTTTATTGTTCATATTTTTGTTCTTCTCCTTCAAGGAGACCCTTCAACATTTCATATAATAATGGTTTGGTGGTGATGAACTTCTTTAGCTTTATCTTGTCTGGGAAACTCTTTATATGGACATCGATTCTAAATGATAGCTTTGCAGTATAGAGTAATCTTGGTTGTAGGTCGTTGCTTTTCATCACCTTGAATATCTTTTGCCACTCCTTTCTGGCCTGCAAAGTTTCTTTTGAGAAATCAGCTGACAGTCTTATGGGAGCTCATCTTGGTAACAAACTGCTTTTCTCTTCCTGTTTTTAAGATTCTCTCTTTGTCTTTAACGTTTTGTATTTTGATGATGATGTGTCTTGGTGTGGACCTCTTTGGGTTCATCTTGTTTGGGACTCTCTGTGCTTCTTGGACCTGTATGTCTGTTTCCTTCACCAAGTTAGGGAATTTTTCTGTCATTATTGTTTCAAATAGGTTTTCAATTTCTTGTTCTCTCTCTTCTCCTTCTGGCATCCCTATGATGCGAATGTTGGCATGCTTGAAGTTCTCCCAGAGGCTCCTTTACACTAGCCTCATTTTTTTGGATTATTTTTTCTTTTTGCTGTTCTGATTGGGTGTTTTTGCTTCCTTATATTCCAAATTGATGGTTTGCTTCTTAACTTTACCTACTCTACTATTGATTCCCTGTAAGTTATTCTTTATTTCAGTTAATGCATCCTTCATTTCTGACTGGTCCCTTTTTATGTTGTTGATGTTCTCACTAAGTTCCTTGAATGTCTCACCAAGTTCCTTGAGCAACCTTATTACCTGTATTTTGAAGTCTGCATCTGATTGATTGCTTATCTCCATTTTGTCAGAACAGTTTTGTTCTGTTCTTTCATCTGGGACATGTTTCTTTGTCTCATTTTGGTTGCTTCCCTGTGATTGTTTCTATGTATTAGGTAGAGTTACTACGTCTCCTAGACTTCATAGGGTGAACTATTGTTGTAGGTGTCCTGTAGGATCCAGTGGCACAGCCTCCCTGATCACCCCAGCTGGGCCCTCGAGGTACACCCCTAGTGTGGACTGTACACCCTTCTGTTGTAATTGAGTCTTGATTGCTGTTGGCACATCAATGGGAGTGATTTACTCAGGCTGGTCAGCTGCAAGGACTGGCTGTGCCCACTGACCACTGGCCTCTGACTACCTTGGAGGACCAGCTGTGTAGGGGCCCATCACACAGAGCAAGATTTACTTCAGTAGGGCTCTGGTACCTACTGAGTCCATTCATTGAGTGTGTCACTTGTGTAGGTGGTTGGGTGGTGGTGTTTTGATGTGGTCTGAAGCTGTCCACTGGGTGTGCTGGCTCTGGGGCAAGATCAGCCACTGCCTGTGTTCTATCAGGGGCCACCCGGCATAAGCAACAAAGTGGTCTGCCGATGGCTGCTTCTTGTGCTGGGCTTGGAGGTGCCCAAGAAAAGCCAAGTTGTGAACTAAGGCTGGCTGCTTCTAGTGCCAGGCCTGGGGCCACTTAACAAGAAGTATGGGGCTTGCTGAGACCAGATGCTGCTTGTTTGAGAGATTTCAGGAAACTCTGAAGCAGGATCCAAGACAGGCCAATCCTATGGTAAAGCTGTTGGAAACAGCTTGGGTGGGCCCGAAAGTTGGGTGGGCCGGGGCCTCAGGAAATCACCAGGGCGGGGCAAACAGTGTGAGCCAGGTTGCTGGAATCCCAGACATGGCGGCATCTGCCGTCCCAGGGAAGGACTCACCAAAGGAACATCAGCCTCCACCAGCACATCTGTCCAGTTGAAAGCCGCCTCTCCAGCCCTCTTCCCGAGGCCAAACAGCCCAGTTCTTCCCTGTATGTCTCTGGAGCCCCTCAAGCTGCCTCCCCCCCAAAGCTTAGAGGGAGCAAGTCCGAGTAAGTCCGTGTGTGGGCCCTTTAAGAGGAGCTGCCTGGGGCTCCAGCAGCCGCAGCCTCCCTCAGCCTCAGTTCCCGCTGGGTTTTACAGCCAGAAGTTATGAGGCTTGTCTTCCTGGCACTGGAACCCTGAGCTGGGCGCCTGGCGTGAGATGGGAACCCTTCACTCCTTAGGATCTTCCCAGCCGAGGTGTCCCTCCTGATTTTTATCCACCACACATGGGTGTGGGACCAGCCTGTCCACGCCTCTGCTCCTCCTACCAGGCTCAATGTGGCTGCTTCTTTAATTCCGTAGTTGTAGGACTTCCATTCCACTCAATTTCAGGCGGTTCTGAATGATGGTTGTGTTGTAGTTTAGTTGTAATTTTGATGTGGTTGTGGGAGGAGGCAAGACCACATATACCTATGCCGCCATCTTGACCGGAAGTTTTCTAAAAAACTCTATTGGGTTTTTTTTTTTTATTGCACACTTGTTTAGTGTACTTTAGCATAAGAAAAGTCTTTAGATGCAAGGAGGAAAAAAGATGATTGTCTGAAAACTGATGTAACTTTTCAAAAACTGCTATGACAAAAAGTTATTAACTGAACAGTTTTTATGGGGGAAGTATTTAAATATTTTGAGCATTACTGATCTCAGTATTAATACATTTTATACTTAATGATAACATTCCAAGGCACTACACAGAATAAGGGAAAATATGAATTACTATATCAAAGTTGCCTCCATTTTTCAATATTCATCTAACAGAAGATGAGAAAAAAACAATTTCATTTTACACATAAATTCTTTTTTAAAAAATAACACCTTATTTGGATAGCCTCAAAAAGCTCCCATTGTATTATTAAACCTAGGTAGCTCATGCCTCTAGGAAACACAAAATTACCCAACTTTAAGACAATATATATAAAGCTGAAGTAATCGAAACAGCATGGTATTGAGAAAAGAATAGACTAAGAGATCAGTGGAACAGAATAGAGCCTAGAAATAGACCCACATAGTCAATTGATGTTCAACAAAGGAGCAAAAGCAATACAATGAAACACAGATAGTCTTTTCAATAAATGGTGCTGGAACAACTGGACAACCACATGCAAAACAATGAATCTAGAAACAAACCTCCCATCCTTCACAAAAATTAACTCAAGAAGGATCATAGGCCTAAATATAAAACATATAATTATAAAACTCCTAGAAGATAACTTAGGAGAAAACCTACATGACCTTGGGTATGACTTTTTAGATACAACACAAAGTACAATCTATAAAAGAAATTGATAAGCTGGATTTCATTAAAATTAAAAACTTCTGCTCTGCAAAAAACAATGTCAAGAGAATAAGACAGCCCACAGACTGGGAGAAAATATTTCTAAAAGGACTATTATCTAAAATATTCAAATAACTTTTAAAACTCAGTAATAAATGAACCCAATTAAAAAATGACCACAGACCTTGACACCTCACCTACAATATACAGATAGCAAATAAGCATATGAAAAGATGGTTATCATATGCCACTAGGGAACTGCAAATTAAAATGAAGTACAACCACATACTTATTAAGAATGGAGCAAATCCAAACCACTGACACCACCAAACGCTGGCAAGGATGTGGAGGAACAGGAACTCATTTATTGCTGGTAGGAAGGCAAAATGGTACAACTATTTTGGGAGACAGTTTCTAAGAAACCTAAACATACTCTTAACATATGATCCAGCAATTGCACTCCTTGATATTTACCCAAATGAACTGAAAACATGTCCACACAAAAACTTGCACACAGATGTATACAGTAGCTTTATTCATAATTGCCCAAATGGGGAAGCAAGGACTTGTCCTTCAGTAGCTGAGTGGATAAACTGGGTACATTCAGACAATGGACTATTATTCACCACTAAAAAAAAAATAAGCTGTAAAGCTGTGAAAAGACAGGGAGGAAAAGAAATGCCAATTCATAAGTGAAAAAAAGCCAGTCTGAAAAGTCAACCTACTAAATGATTCCAAATGTATGATACTCAGGAAAAGGCAACCATGGAGACAATAAAAAGATTAGTGTTTGCCTGAGGTTGGGGTGGAGGGATGAAAAAGCACAGAGGATTTTTAAGGCAGTGAAACTATTTTGTGTGGTGAATACGTCATTATTCATTTGTCAAAACCCATAGAAGATATAACACTGAGTCAATCCTAATGTAAATTATGGATGTTGAGTAATTATAATGTATCAATGTAGGTTCACTGAACATAACAAATGTACCACTCTGGCGGGGGATGTTGATAGTGGAGGAGTCTGCAAGTGTAGGGGCAGAAACTATATGGAAACTGTACTTTCCACTTAATTTTGCTATGAACCTAACACTGCAATAAACAATATAGATGGAACATAAAATATATTGTAAATAAGTCTAAATAAAGTCTATTAAAAGTTTTTAAAAAGAGAGATAAGACTGGTAAAATCCAAATAAGGCCTGCAGTTTAGTTAATAGTGCACCAAAGTCAATGTCTTAGTCTTAATATACTATGGTTAAGTAAAATATTATCATTGGGGGGAAAAAATCTAATAATTTTGTAACATTTTGTGAGTCAGAAATTATTTCAAAATTTAAAACATTTTTATTTTTTATTTTCTTTATTGCTTTTAGAGAGGAAGGGAGAGGGAGAGATAGAAACATTGATGAGAGATAACGTCGATCGGCTGCCTCCTGCATGCCCCCCACTGGGGATCGGGCCCACAACCTGGGCATGTGCCCTGACTAGGAATCGAACCGGCGACCTCTTGGTGCATGGGTTGACGCTCAACCACTGAGCCACACCAGCCGGGCTCAAAATTTTAAAAGGAATGATAAGATTTGTCAAATGTGGAAAGCTATTATTTATCAAGATTTGTAAATACCTTAAGCAACTAATCTAGCATTTTTCTGGTGGTAATAAGATTTATATCTCTGTAAAAAAAACAAAACAAAACAAAAAAAACACTTTGGTACTCCTTGTCCTAAAAAATATGACAGACCTAATTTCTAGGGGCTCTGTAATACAGTGCTTTCAATTTCAGGCACAGAAGATGAGAAATTCTGAATGAGGAGATAAGTCTTATACAATTAACTTCTTAGAAGAGCAAACTATAAAAAGTAGTACATATACTCTGATGGAAATGATCTGATATGAGAAATAGAATCCAAGAGATAATGCAGGCCACTAAGCTCAATACTCTTGTGCCTACACAATGGCACAGCTTTTGAGTCATGACAAATAATAAATTTGTTTAAGCTTCTTTTCAATTCTACAGATTTAAAAAGTCATTAAATATTTTTAAAGATTACTGAAAATCTCTAAAATGTCTTTGCTTAAAATAGAATCAATGTAATTTATACAAACCATTGTCACCTTTTTATAGTCACATTTTTCTTCAAAGTAGAATAAATTTGAATTCTGAAAAGATAACCATTTCAATGTGTGTAGCTCCATTACAGGTCATGAGATTTATACTTATTTATTATGCAAATGTTTAATTTAGTAAACAAATTGATATATATCAAATACACACACACAAAAAAACCATATACAATACCATGAGACAGTTTAAATACTCATGGTGATTACAGATTTGAAATGCAGTTTCCCTTTCAAAGATCAGTATATCTAGACTGTTTAACTCACTAAATTATCTCAAGAAACAAAACAAAAGATGACATTTGGAAAAGGAAAATAAATGACACTTTCCAAGTAAAAGTGACTCCTCCCCTCACTTCAAAAACAGAATTTTTCTAAAATGTCAAGTAGAAAGGGTAAATACATAGAAAAAACACTTCACACCTTAAACAAACTTGAAAAAACTATTTAATTATATACAGAACAAAAATTAATCCAAGCAGATTTTTTTAAATTACAACTATTTTACCTTTTTTCTTCTTTATTAATATATATTCCAAAAATATGATAATGCTTCCAAGACATATAACATGAAGCAAGATCATTTTTTAATCAGTAATTTCTCTTAAAGGAGGGGGAAAAAAAACTTAGGTATAACCCTACAGAGAAGCAAAGCCAACTATGAAGCGAAGAATAATCACAATGTTCTCAAAGCAGAAATGTGTAACTTTAAAACAGCAGGCTGCTGCCCTGGCCAGTTTTGCTCAGCGGTTAGCATGTCAGCCCTCGGACCAAAGAGTCTTGGGTTTGTTCCCAGTCAAGGGCACATACCTTGGATGCAGGTTCGATCCCAGCCCCCAGGGCAGGGCTGTTCAGGAGGCAACCAGCCGATGTGTCTCTCTCACATCGATATTCCTCTCTCTGTCTCCCCCCTCCCTCTCTCCATCTAAAAATCAATGAAAAAATATCCTCTGGTGAGGATTTAAAAAAAAAATAGCTGGCTAACTAATTAATTCAGACAGTAGCAAAACCAGGATGAGGCAGGAAATAATAAGTGGGACTAAACCACTAAGATAATCTACCTTGTCATCAGTTTCTCTTTTCACTTCTTACAAAGTATATAAAGGTAATAAAAGACTATTTGTTCCTAGTACAGAGTCAATAAAGAATAAAATGGAGAAACTTCTCTCTCACTATGTTCCACTAACGTTTTACCTATACAAATGAGAAGAGCCCTGGCCAGTGCGGCTCAATTGATTGAGCATAATCCCATGCACCAAAAGGTCACCGGTTTGATTCTCGGTCAGGGCACATGCCCAGGCTGCTGGCTCGATTCCCAGTAGGGGGCATACAGGAAGCAGCTGATCAATGTTTCTCTCTCTCTCCCTTCTTCTCTCTAAAATCAATAAAAAACATATTTTTAAAAGGAGAGAAGAAATGTAGGAAAACTATACTTCTACCTCAAATGATTTAAAGACAATCATAGTCTAAACCAATCTTTTAACTACAATAGTAATATTTCATTGTAAAAGAATGGTCTGAAAAGAAAGCATGCACATAGCTATTTTAAGCTCCATATAAATTAAATTATCTACTCATGTAATAATCTTCAGTTTTTATTTATTTATTTTAATCCTCACCCAAGAACATGCTGAGAGGAAGGGAGAGAGAAAGAGAAACATTGATCAGTTACCCTCTGCATGTGACCTGACTGGGGACTGAACTCAAAACCCAGGCATGTGCCCTGACCTGGAATTGAACTGGCAACCCTTCGGTGCACAGGACAACACTCAACCAACACTATGGCCGGGTCTTCAGTTACTTTTAAAGAAACATTTCCTCGCCTAGCTCATGTGGCTCAGTGGTTGAGTGTTGACCCATGCACCAAGAGGTCGCCAGTTCAATTCCTGGTCAGGGCACTTGCCCAGGTTGTGGGCTAGATCCTCAGTGGGAGACATGCAGGAGGCAGCCAATCATGTTCTCTCTCACATCTATGTTTCTATCTCTATCTCTCTCTCCCTCTCCCTTCCTCTCTCTCTAAAATCAATAAAGAAAAACAAACATTTCCTCTTTAATCATCCAAAATCCCATGCAAAAAGATGAAGTCTCACTCATAGCACAGAGGTATGTCATCATAAACTGGGAACAAAGTCTAACTTGTTCCTCTATAAATGTATCATAGACGCACTAATAAATATCAATGAATTGATTAAATACTAAACCTGATCTTGTATCTTCCACATAAACTGAAGTGGAAGGGGAGGCACTGGATCAAAAGTACTTAAAATAAAATAACTCTTTTTCTACAGATTCCTTAAATTCCACTTTCAACTTTTTGCACTAATATACACAGGACACATTATCATTTTCTACGTAACATTAAAGTTTCCAGTTAAGAAATCCAGTTAAGAAACTGGTCAGCAGTGAGATGAGAAGCACCAGGAAAAAAAGTCAACCTGCTGAGGAGATTAACAGAGGGGAAAGACAGAAGGAAGGTGGGTTTTTTGATATACTTTAGCCACTATAGTGATTCTGGAACTATCTACCTCCAGACTTCTTGCCATGAGAGATAATTAAATGTCTGGTTTTTTTTAACAAAAGAAAGAAAGAAGAAACAAAACTGGTCATAAACTTTCATATAGGATTCATAAAAAAAAAAAAAAAAAAAAAAAGTTTTTCTTGGTACAAAAATGGTTAAAAACTTGGGTATTCTAAAGAGACTTCTATGAATATGAAGCTACGAAGATACACAAAGCTGAAGTATCTGGAATCATTTCACTGCCTGTAGTCTTCAGCAAGATCACAAAGTGCTCAAAAATTCTTTGACCTAAGGGGAGGAAAAATACATTAATATAATTATTTGACTAATTTGAGATATGTAATATTCATCTTCATTTAAAAGTATATAACAATTGAAGACCTCAACTATATAAGTAACTTTATCACAAAGCCACAGCATTTACTTTAAAAGATGTATTAAGTCCTGGCCAGTTTGGCTCAGTGGTTAGAGCATCGGCTCTCAGACTGAAGTGTCGTGAGTTCGATTCCTAGTCAAGGGCATGACATACCCGTATTGTAGGTCTGACCCTGGGCCCCAGTCAGGGTCATGTGGAAGGCAACCAATCGATGTGTCTCTCTCACATCGATGTCCCCATTCTCTCTCTCCCTTCCCCCCTCCCACTCTATCTAAAAATCAATGGAAAAATATCCTCGGGTGAGGATTACACAAACAAAAAAAAGGATGTATTAATAAATACTTTAGTAGTAAAAGCTGAATGACCTAAAATGTAATTATAGGAGTTATTAAATTTAGCCTTTGATATAGTTCTATAACAGCCATATTCTCTAATTTTATAATCATAATTTTATCTCTTTAAAATACCACAGACCACTGACATGTGCATCTTTAGCACTGATAACATTAATAACTGCAATGGTTTAAACAACTCTGAAGGTTCAGACCTGTAACAGATCTGTACCTTTTCTTTCTTCTTTTTATTTTTTAGCAACGCCTTCCCCTCCCCCAGTTAATTTTCTGAAATTTCTCTGAAGCATAAACTTGAATCTTGTATATACTGTGTAATGTTAATGTATGAGGAAAGGTCATATAAGCAGTAACTGAATCTAGTCAACTAGCCAACATCACAGCAAAAAGATTCTATTCTCTTCATATTCTAGACTACCCAGTAATTCTCCTGAACAGACAATTATTGCCATGTAAAAATACCTGAAAAAGAAAGCCAACTGCTGAGATTATTAATGAAAATAAAAATAAACCTTACAAAATGACTATTCTTAGTCAAAACACAGAAATGTTAAGATAAAATTTTTAAAAGTGGGTTTATAAATTCATTCCGTTAAAATGATGGTTGGCTGTTAATACTGCAATGGCTGACTTAATTTATTTTAATAATATCATTTAAGTTAATTCTAGCCTATATTTTTTAACATCATTTATAATAAGAGGTCATCTGAATTGTCCAGATATGCTTTAGTTTATATGATAGGAAAAACAACTATATGTGATAGTAATTATATACAAATGTTGAGATTTTTTAAATTCTTGAGATATATCCGTTATGAATGTCAAGTACCTAGTATAAGAAATAGCAGACATTCTGTGACAGGAGAAAAGAAGAACTTAATTCATCTCAAAACTAAACAAACAAACAAACAATGTGTGGCTTCTTTAGATCTTAGATCGCTAAGTTAATTAACATGAATATAGGGATATTTGTTATATTAATTCCCATGACTATTCTCTCTCAAGTGTTCATCAATAGTTTCTCTTCCAGTCCCTTTATCAATACAGGCACCACTCATTTAATAGAATATCCCAAACACCTGAGGGATAGAATAACTCTGATTAAGATAATGACTCAATGATTAGACAATGATAATTTATCCTTGACAAGGGACCAAATAAATTTCAAAACTAAAACTCCTTTAATCTCAAGACTTCAGCCAATATAAAAATAGATAAGATCCACATCTTACAACTTCAAATATCCTCCATAATTAATTTAGTTGAAAAAAATAAACAAGTAGTTTATTATTAAAATATCTAATGATTGGTGGTATAGAGAAGACAGAAAGAAAAGGAAAAAGCAGAGAAGTGTGTGATCAAAAACTTTTGTGATCATTCCTATATCACAGATAAGGGAACTAAAGGACTAAGCTCCTTATTTTAGGCAAGGCCACAAAGCTAGAATTTCAAGTTAGGATTAGAATCTAAATAGTCTAAATCCCTTTAAAGCTTTTAACTATCCCTTAATGTAACTTTATGTCATCGTTTCTCACACTTTTTTATTTTTTAAATCCTCACCCAAGGATATTTTTCCATTTATCTTCAGATAGAGTGGGAGGGAGAGAGAGAAAGAGAGAGATACATCGATATGAAAGAGACACATCGAATGGCTGCCTCCCACACAACCCTGGCCAGAGCCAGGGACCACACTGAAACAGAGGTATCTGCCCTTGACTGGAATCGAACCTGCGACTCTTTGGTCCAAGGGCCGAAACTCTAACCACTGAGACAAACTGGCCAGGGCTAGAACACTTAAAAGACAAGACAAAGCAACGCTAGTTTATAGTCTTTGTCCAAATCTACCTTTTCAACAAGGCTGTCGTGTTTGTCTTTAAAGTCTTCATTAACATCCAATGTTAAGATAGGCACTTCTTGTAGATAATCAAAGTTGGTTCTATTTAAAGAGAGATGAACAAAATAATTAGAAAAAGCAATCAATAAGAGAAAAACTAAAACTCATTATTATATCACAAAAAAAATCAAAATGTCAATCATTTTAAAGTTATTCTGCAAGTACTTCATTTGGCAGCCCCTTCTTTCTCATCTAGATTTACTTACACATATCTAAAAATCTCAGGTATAAAATACATAAAGCTAGGCACTGTGACACGTAATACTCCTCAAAAACCAAAAACATACTGTAAAGTAGGAGGAATATTTACATTTTAAAGATAAGAAAACTAAGTTCAAGGAGGTCACTCTAAAACTGAGATTGTCCAAGGTCACAGACCAATAAGTAAGACTGGACTGAACCAAAAACTGACTAGTGACAAAGTCCATACTTTTAACAACTATGCTATACTACCTCCCAAGTCTTGATCTAAGAAACAAATTTGAAATACTTTATCTTAAAATACTTTCTGAAAGAGAGTACCTAAAAAATGTACACAAATATATTTCCTACTTTATCACTTAATGTGAAATTCCATATATTATACTGTCAATACCACTGGGGGAGATTAGCTATAAAAACTTTAAGGAAATGGTCCAGCCGGTGTGGCTCAGTGGTTGAGTGTCAACCCATGCACCAAGAGGTCACTAGTTCGATTCCCGGTCAGGACATATGCCCAGGTTGTGGGCCCGATCCCCAGCGGGGGGCATGCAGGAGGCGGCCAATCGATGTTCTCTCTCATCGATGTTTCTAGCTCTCTCTCCCTCTCACTTCCTCTCTCTCCCTCTCACTTCCTCTCTCTCTAAAATCAATAAAGAAAAAAAAAAAAAAGCTTTAAGGAAATGGATCTCATTGAAATAAAAAGAATCAAAATCCTAATTCTGTCCAGCCAGTGTGGCTCAGCAGTTGAGCATCGACCCATGCACCTAGAGATCGCCGGTTCAATTCCTGATCAGGGCACATGCCCAGGTTGTGGGCCAAATACCCAGTGGGAGGCATGCAGGAGGCTGCCAATCGATGTTCTCTCTCTTCCATGTTTCTATCTCTCTCTCCTTCTCCCTTCCACTCTCTCTAAAATCAATAAAGAAAAAAATATTTTAAAAAAAATCCCAATTCTGAGTAAGACTATAATATTAATGAATAAAATGGCTGAAAATAAAAAATTGTACATATACATTTTTTAATTAAAATTTGATAAGGTATTAAAAATGAGTAATAAATAAGAATAAGGAAGTCTTACTTTAGTGTTCTATGCAGGAGCCAGCTTTCATGCTTGTAGTGAAGCTTCTCTAAGTATTCAAGAGGAATGCCTTGTTCTTCACTTCTTCCCCGTAAATATATTCTACTCAAGCATTTCTAAAAGCAAGCAATAAGAAAGGGGGGGAGGCAATTATTCTTGCCTGATGCCATTAAAATTTTCTTCTCTAGTGTCTATTTAGTCTTGCTAGCCAAAATCTCTGTTCCTTCTAGAAAGAAAAAAAAGCTCCTTTTTTTCTCTCTGTACTTTTCAACCATTTGGTGGCACTAAATCAAGTAGTACTTTGAAAAATAAGACAATAAACTTTTGGCATCCATATTTGAAATATACTGTCTAAAATAAGTTTGGTAAAAAGAAAAAAAGTACAGCCTAAAACTATGCTTCTATTTCTATTATAAATTCTCTTTTCAAATAATTAAATGATCCTCTAATCAAAGATATCATAAACAATATTAATGAAATAAAATAGTATTGTATTACACTTTAAGATATTGACTATAAATGTTTCTAACAACGAAATTATTAGTATTCTTTATGTTCTTTCTTCTCTATTTGCATTTACTATTTTCGTAATTAAAAACAAAAATTCTTTTAAAAATAAAAGTAAATTTCAAAATTATTATTGTTAAATTCTGGTTTACTTGATATTAGAACAAAATGATCACTTGGAATCAGAAACCTAATTTCTTTGAGAATGCAACTTCAATATAACACAGTCTTCTCTCAGGCCAGAAGTTGTAACATTTATATCCATCAGAGCCTACTGTGACTCAGGAAAGACAAAAGAAAAAACAGAAAAATGGGAATGCGAGCACCAAAATCAGAAATGTAATAAATGTAAGCTCTCATTTAGGTTAGTTTTATGAAAGGCATCCTCTTGGTCTTCCTGGATTCATTACATAATTTCATATGTAAACAATAGCTATGTTACAACCTATCATGAAAGGCACATTTTCAAGTAAGCTCCCTTAACCTAAAAGGCAAAGGTCCACTAAGTCCCTTTTCAACCATAGCTGCTACTACCGATCCATTCCAAACCAAAACCAAGAAAGATTTCCTCCATTAACTTTGCCATTCATTCAGCAAATAGATACTGAGCTCCTACTATGTACCCAAGCTTTATTCCAGGCACTGGAAATTCAACAGTAATTAAAATACCCAAAGTCCCCACCTCATAAAGCCTATACTCTAGAAGTTGCTTGAACAAGTTTCTTTTTTTTTTTTATCCTCACCCGAGGACATTTTTCCATTTTTTGTTCAGATAGAGTGGGAGGGAGAGAGAGGAAGAGAGAGAGAGAGAGAGAGAGAGAGAGAGAGAGAGAGAGAGAGAGAGAGAAACATCGATGTGGAAGGGACTCATCGAGTGGCTGCCTCCTGCACGAACAACCAGGGCCAGGGACTAACTGCAACCAAGGTACATACCCCTAGCGGGAACCACAGGCCGACGCTCCAACCGCTGAGCCAAACCGGCCAGGGCTTGAACAAGTTTCTTAATCTAGCTATGATAAGAGACTGCTAAAGTTAAGAAATAATGAAGAACAGAACTGAAGAAGAACAGAAAAGGACCTAAAAGAGCAACTTGCCAAATCTGGCCTTCTAGTTTGCTGAGAAAACAGAATGCTTCTGTCTACACAGTTTTGAGTTTCTAATTTGGAGGTAGGAAGCTAAGAGCGTGGGGAGTGAAGTTCAACTAAACTGCCTTCACTGTATAACACTGAAAAAATGTCTAAATATTACTTTAACTTTTCAAAGGAACAAACAAATATTTTTAAGTCTCACCTCTGGACTGGCTCGAAGATAAATGATTCCATCCAGTTCAAGGCTTTGGCCAAACTGGTTATTCATCCAGTCATGCCAGTCTTGATAAATTGTCCACTCTGTTTCATTCATACAGTCAGATTCATACAAATTAGATGCAAAAATATACCTAAAAGAGAGTCTATATTAACACATAAATCCTCTCCAAAAAGCACAGAGAAACAGAAAAGAGAAAATGGATCTACTAAACAGACATGGAACATTCTCCTACAACCTATGGCAGATCAAGCCTTGGACAGCAGAAAAAAACAACAGAGCATCTCCAACTACAGAAAATTATGTACTTGGCCAGTGATTCTCAAAAATGTGGTGTCTACTGACCCAAGACCCTTCCAGGGATTCTGTGAGAGACCAGATTACTTTATATACTATACTTCAACCAAAAAAATATGAGCAACAGAGTGAATATAAAGGCATAAATGAGAGCCCAGCTGTCTTCTATTAAATCAGGCATTAAAGAGATTCATAGAAACATAAAATGCTGCTCTTCTCACTATTTTTTTTGTTTTAGAAAATTTAATTTTCACTAGTATGTTATTTATATTTATGTATATAATGGGTTTATACTTGCTAATTTTAAATATTTTTTTTCCATTTCCCAATCTTCATTTCTATTAACAAAAATGAGTAAGACACAAAGTTCTTTGGACTCCTCAATAATGATTAAGAATGGAAAGGAGTCCTGAGAACAAAAGTTTGAGAACCTTTGTTCTAAGCTAACTCTAAACGTCAAAAGAATCCTTACATAAGCAGGGTAATTACAAGGTCCCCTTAGAGATTTTTGATCTCCTTGCTCCAGGCGAGTCTATTATATAGATTCAGATTTAACCAGAGCAGATGAGAATTTTAAGAGGGCTGGAGGAAAAAGAAATTTCTCTGCAAATTTAAATGAGATGGCCACCATATTCCTTACAGTTTCCATGGAATCTAGAAATTATAAATGCCAGAACTTCCTTAATGCCATTAATGTATTAAGGCAAACTAACTGTATTAAATGTCATTTTCTATCTGAAATCCCCAACTCAATCTCTTATTACTTTGATTACCAGGAAACAGGAAGAAAAAAAAATCCTGTTCTAAGTAAGCCAAGGTTCCAGACTAATAAGTACAAGTCATTTAGGTATACCTGTCACTATATACAGATCGTTCAAAAAATAATACAGGTTTCTCCGCATCTTTGAGCTTGCCATTGAGAGAGGCAAGCTGAGCTCGTATTCGACTGAGGCAGGCATATGACTGGAAGGTAAAAGACCATCGTTCAGGTTTCTCATACATCATCTGAAGAACATTCCCACCACTTTTCTGAGATGTTGTCAGTTCCTATTACAAATTTGAAACAAAACAAAAAGCAAAGTTAATGATCAATAGGCTTACCTATTTTAATTTTTTTAAAAGCTCCAAAACAGAAGTTGGATAAATAAATGCATCATGATTAGCAAAACCAAAATGAGTAAGTCCTCCTCTTCCTTGTCTTTTCCATTGTATTTTTCAGGTTACCTTAAGCCTGGAAGAATCTGAAATATTAGCTTAGCTACCAATTCTTTAGATCTTTTTCACAAGAAGTCACAAACAGCATATGGCAAAAATCTGTTTGGCCCAAGAAGTTACAAAGAGCCTATGGCAGAAATTGTTTGGCCCAGATGGGACTCAAAACATTTAAATTAGTTGTCAATATCTAAAAGTTAAATAACTTCACATAATATATCTGGATGTTTATCTTTGGTAAAAATCAGTTACAGCAAAGTCACATGTGCTTCCATGAGGTGGGACACATACCCCATCATTCCCTGTTGCGACTTGCAAAAGGCCCGATTTATTTATTTAAATGCCTGGCCCATTTCAGTATTTGAATCTGTGACTCCAGTCTTCTAATAAAATAGAATAATTTGATTCAGTAACCATAATGTTAGAACCAGTATTTTCAGTGTTATGAGAAAAAAAGTAAGTGTAAAATAAAAAATCTAGTAAAATCTCTGCAGTCTTACATCTGTATTGGAAATATCATAAAAAACTCATCTCATTATTTTTCTTTTTAAAAAACAATTTTTTTTCTTTATTGATTTTAGGAGAGAGGAAGGGAGAGGGAGAGAGAGATAGAAACATCAATGTGAGAGAGAACATCGATTGGTCGCCTCCTGCATGCCCCCTACTGGGGATTTGGCCCACAACCTGGGCATGTGCCCTGACCAGGAATCAAACCCACAGTCTTGCAACCAAAACTTATTATGTAGTTACTTATTTTATTTTGAGAGTATGTTTATTAAAGCTGGGGACAGTAAAACAAGGAAGGGCTTAGGATAGAAGAAGCAACAGAAGAGAGCCTAGACAGGGCTGCTTTGGCTGTTTAGAAATGAGCCTAGGCGGGGCAGCTCTGGCTCACTGAAAAGTCAGAGAAACGAGGCCCTGGAGACAGGTTCAGGGGATTAGCTAACCAGGATGAGCTGCAGCTGCCCATTGCTCCCCTGACTGCAAGTTTTGTAGGGACCCTTAGGGTTTAGGAGAGACATGCCTGAGAGGGAAGAAGAAGAGGAAGGGAAAGGTATAAGAGCATACTATAGTTATTTTTATGGGGAGAGGACACAACGTATTTTGTTTCCTAACCTAGTAAACATAGTATTTTGAAAATTACACTTAATAATATAAACAACTTTATGAATACTGACTGTTAGATGTGTGAAAGTAGTAATTGAGCATAAGCTTCCATTCTACACATAAAAGTATCAGGCACAAATTGTTCAAGTTGCTATTTGATATATATATTTTTTTATCCTCACCTGAGGACATTTTTCCATTTTTTTGTTCAGACAGAGTGGGAGGGAGAGAGAGGAAGAGAGAGAGAGAAACATCGACGTGAAAGGGACACATCGAGTGGCTGCCTCCCGCACGACCAACCGGGGCCGGGGACAAATTGCAACCGAGGTACATGCCCCTAGTGGGAACCGAATCCGAGTCTCTCTGGACCACAGGCCGACGCTCTAACCGCTGAGCCAAACCGGCCAGGGCTGATCTTATACTAAATGAGTCAAAACTAGTATTCCTTTTTAGTTCTTGTTTGTTTTCAGTTTTTCAGAAGCAATGTATACCATTTCCAGGCTTAACCCATGAAAACCTCTCAAATGTTATGATTCTCTTTTTTTGTTGTTAATCCTCACCCGAGGATACATTTTTTCCCCCACTGATTTTAGACAGAGTGGAAGGGAGGGAGGCAGGAAGGGAAGGAGGTGGAAGGGACGGAGAGAGAGATCAGTTGGTTGCCTCCCAGAAGACCCAGACCAGGGCTGGGGATCAAACCTCCAAACCAGGTATATTCCCTTGACTGGGAATCGAACTGGAGACCCTTTGGTCCTCGGGGCCAATGCTCTAACCACTTAGCCAAACCAGCCAGGGCAGGGCTAAAATCTGTTTTAGCAAGTCTTCTGGTGACTCTAAAGAACAATGAACTTTGAAGCACTGTCCTAGAAGTTGAATGAGCTACAAATTAGAAAGGACCTGAGTCCCTGAGTCTTTCATGGTATGTCATCCACCAAATGCTATATTCTCTGACTGAGAAATCAAACTTTATTCTTTTGAATCACAAAGATTTTAAAGTTTATTATAGCAGCAACTGATACCTTAAATCTACCTAATACATTTAATAAAATCTATCAGAAGTGAACTTGGTTTATTTAAAAAACACTTGTGATCAATTTGCTATGCACTATAAATACTGAGATAAAATAGGCTTCTTTATATAGCTAGTGAGCAGAAGTTTGAAACTTTTTCTGAAGAACCTTGAGGACAATATGCTAGGTGAAATAAGCCAGTCACAAAAGGACAAATCTGTATGATTCCACTTATATGAAGTATCTAACATATTCAGATTCACAGATATAGAAAACAGAATGATGGTTACCAAGGGCTGGGGGGAGGGGGCAAAATAGAGTTGTTTAACAAATAGTTTCAGTTCTACAAGATGAAAAGATTCCACAGATCTGTTTTACAACATTGTAAATATACTTAACCCTACTGAACCATACACTTAAAAATGGTTACAATGGTAACATTTATGTTTTTTACCATAATAAAGTTAATCACGTAAAAAAAGATCATACATTTCCTTTAAAAAAATTATTTTTCAATTACAGTTTACATCCAATATTATTTTGTGTTAGTTTCAGGTGTACAGCATAGTGGTTAGACAATTATATACTTTACAAAGTGGTCCCCCCGATATTTCCAATACCCAACTGGTGCTGTACATAGTCATTACAATATTATTGACTATATTTCCTATGCAGTTTACATCCTAGAAACTATTTTGTGACTACCAATCTGTACTTATCGATTTCTTCACCTTTTTCATCCAACTCCCCTCCCCTCTGACAAGCTTCAGTCTGTCTCTGTATCTGAGTCTGTTTCTATTTTGTTTGTTCATTTATTTTTAGATTCCACATATAAGTAAAATCATATGGTTTGTCTTCCTCTGACTGACTTATTTCACTTAGCATAATCCCTTCCAGGTCCATCCATGTTGTTGCAAATGGTAAGATTTCATTCTCTTTCATGGCCAAGTAATAATCTATTGTATATATGTACCACAGCTTTCTATCCACTTCTCTATTGATGGGCACTTATTTTGCCTCCATTTCTTGGCTATTGTAAATAACTCTGCAGTGAACACAGGGGTGTATATAGTCTTTCAAATTAGTGTTTTGGGTTTCTTCAGATATATATGCAGAAGTAGAATTGTTGGGTCATCACGCAGTTCCTTTATTAATTTTTATGAGGAACCTCCATACTGTTTTCCATGGTGGCTGCACTAGTCTGCATTCCCACCAACAGTGCACAAGGGTTCCCTTTCTCCACATCCTTGCCAACACCTGTTGTTTGTGGATTTACTGATGATAACTATTCTGACAGGTGTAAGATGATATCTCGTTATGGTTTTAATTTGCATTTCTCTGATTAGTTACTCTGAGCATCTTTTCATATGCCAATTGGTCTTTGGTGTGTCTTCTTTGGAGAAGTGTCTCATACATCTCCTTTTATTTGGATTTCTCAATAAATGTAATCTCTCTTGCCCAAACACATAGGGTGGTGGAATTAGGAATACTTTTTATTCTGTTTCTGTAATCATATCTGTAATTCACTTCATGACAAAACATGTTGATTTACAAAAAAAAAAAAAAAAAAAAAAGATTATTGCCAAAATAAGTGAAAACCAGAAATATCAAGTAAAAATACAAAATCATCTATCTTTTAATTCTAGTCTAACATCTGTAAACATTGCAAAAGAGTTGAATAAGTTCAATAAAAAAGAATCAGAGTCCACCAAACAAAATAATCATATAATAGCCAACAAAAGTTATCAGGTGATTTCAGAAAGTACTAGTGAAAGTACTTTATCAAGCATTCTTAATTAATTTCCAAGAATGACATAAAAAAAAAATGCTGTTTTTTTTCACAGTTGAGTATATTTTATCCCTTCTTTCTCTGTTACGAATTTCTCAGTGGCTTCTTAGTGGTAAGAAGTGTTAGAAAGATGAAAGCAAAATAGTACCTCATGATAAATACCAAAGATCCCCAAAAGAATTCAGCTCAATGAGAAAACAGCCCAGACCATAGATATCTCCCTAACAGTCAGTATATTTCAAAAATAAGCTAAAAGGAAGAAATCAAAGCTTTGAGCCTAAATAATAACTAAATCACCAAATAAAGCAAATTGTTATTTGAAAGAAATCTTCAATGCAAAGACTAATAATCATCTGTATGAAATGTTTTAAAGATAATCTTAACATGGGAAGGGGAGGGGAGATAACATCTTTTAAGGCACTTAGTCTAGTTTTGCTAGTATCTGTGGCAGCTTGTCAATAGTATAGCAACATTACAGCCACTAGGTGGCAGGTTAAGAAAACAGCTTAAAAAACAAAGGGGGGGGGGGGGGGAGGCAGACTAAGCATGCAGGTGCAAATTTAGTTACTGACTCCCTGAACAGATCAAAAGTACCAACAGCCCAACTCTTCTAATTCTACACCAACTGCCAAGAAGTGTGACTAAATGGAGACCATCCAAAGTAGGACTGGCCTTGCAAGGTGTGGGACTGAAGATAGTCTACTTTTCACTACTGACGATATTCTAAGAAAGCTGAGATTTGGATAGTGGGTGATTCACACTATAACCCCAAGGAGTATATCAGGGATCGGTCTGAAGAAGGTATTCAGGATGAAAAAAGAAAACCTATTTCTTGAGTTTAGTGGAGGTCCAGAAAAAAAAGGTATCCAGCCTGGCCGGTGTGGCCCAGTTGGTTGAGCATCATCCCATACACCAGAAAGGTTGTGGGTTCAATTCCCAGTCAGGGTACATACCTAGTAGCAGGTTTGAGCCCTGGTTGAAGTGAGTATGGGAGGCAGGTGATTGATGTTTCTCTTTCACATCAATGTTTCTCTCTCTCTCTAAAAATCAGTGAATATATCCCCGGGTGAGGATTAAAAAAAAAAAAAAAGTTTCCAGATACAGGGAACGCACCCGCCCACCACCAACCTCACATTCCACAACCTTGTACCACAAAATACTATTCTCATAAGGCAGGAAAGATAGAATAGTGAACAAAGGCCTCAAACTCTACCCCTCCTTCTCCATCTTGGCTGGAATATCACAGACACGACCTTCACGGACCATCTGTTCCCCTGCTCACTCCTTCCCAATTTCCTGTAATTGGGAGGACCAAAAAGAAATCAATTATCTGAAGAGGAGAGACGAGGACAAGCTGTATCGGCAGTCACCTCACCAACATCAGAAGCTGAAGACCACACTATCTCCACCCTTGCCCATGTTTAATAAAAACTTTCCACCCAGACCCCATTGGGGCGTCTCATTCTCCGAGGTCACCTGCTCCCACTTCTCTAGTGTGGACTATCAGTTTAATAAATGTACTGTGTTTTGCTAAATCCTTCTGTCACACTCTTGAATCTTTTCTTGTTCCCTGACAAAAACATGCATTAGGTTCAGGTCTCCGTTGGCCTCCCTGGGTGCTGCCTGGTATCACTCACACTGTCTGAAACTCCACCTAGAAGTACAGAGGACTAACAACATAGTAGCTCTCAAAACACACACAAAAATAAAGCTACCCTTAGAGAATGTAGGTAATCCAATTGTAACTTTATAGGTAATCCAATTACCTTCCAGTGAAGGTAATCCAATTATAACATTATAGAGACATGATTGCATTACAATAAACTGTCTGGCCCTGGCTGGTTTGGCTCAGCGTTGACCTGCGATCCAGAGAGACCCGGGTTCGGTTCCTGCTAAGGGCATGTACCTTGGTTGCAGTTTGTCCTCGGCCCTGGTTGGGCTGTGCGGGAGGCAGCCACTCGATGTGTCCCTTTCACATAGATGTTTCTCTCTCTCTCTCCCCCTCCCACTTTATCTGAACAAAAAATGGAAAAATGTCCTTGGGTGAGGATTAAAAATAAATAGACAATAAACTGTCTGATAAAAGTATATGTTAATAATAATAATAGCATTTCTATGGTAGTTTTAAAGAAAGGTCAGTTCAGAATTTTGACTCTAGTACATGTAAAGAAAATACCCCAGCCCATAAACATAAGTATCAGATCCATGAAGCCAAAAAATTTCAAAATGTAGACAGATGCATCAATGTGTCACAGTCTGATGACATCAGTCATTAAGATAATATAACTAATTCCCTGGGCTCTCATTCTAAACTTAACAGACAACCTTCTTATTATAAACTGTCTTCCCATGTATATTAATGCAATGTTTTCAACCTCTCTTCAATATCAACTAAAGGGTTCAATATACTCCCAACACTAACAGTGATTCACTAGGGCAGTCATTTTTCATTGATTTATTTTAGGGAGAGAAGTAAAGGGAGGAAGGGATGAAAGGGGAGGGGGGAAGAGAGACATAAACACTGATGCAAGAGAGAAACATTGATCAGTTGCTGCCCGCACATGCCCTGAATGGGGATCAAACTGCAATCTACCTGGTATGTGCCCTAACCAGGAACTGAACCCACAATCAATGGGATGAGGCTACAACCAACTGAGCCACCCAGCCAGGGCAGGGCAGAATTTTTAACCAGAAGGCATCCACATATTTAAATTCTGAAAGAAATGTTTATTTTTAAAAGCACCCCAAGTACTTGAGATTCTTAAGAGTTCCTTTTACTAGTTGGGAATTATGGGCCTACACAGAGAATGGATTGACCTAATTCAGGGAATCTGATAATTACAGTTCTCTTTGCAAATTAAAATGTTGGCATTTTGGTTTTATAAATCAGTTTGTTATATAGAAACTGATTAATGTGAGGTTAATGTGAGGTGTACTGAGAGTCAGAGGCATTTACTGTGTCAACAAATCAGTCATATATATTTAATACGAGTTAGAAGCTTATGACACTAAAACTAGAATGGACCTTAAATGGAGACCACCTAACCCAATCTAGTCTAACACTGTCCCAATGAAAGAATCCCTTCTCTATTTCTGACATTGGTTTAATTTGGCTTTCTACTTAACACCTGAGAGTAACTGTACTGACAGTTGATCCCAGAAATGGAGAGGAAAGAGGTATTTTTAGAATACAGTCTCTCATTTCTAAAGGTAAGCAAACTTGAGTAGGGCACTTCAGGAAAAGAGGCCATGAGACATACTTTGAGAAGTTAAAAAATGCAGGGTGGGGGAAGACAGAAGATCCAAAAAAAAAATTGGCAAAAGGACCTGAACAGGGACTTCACAAAAGAAATCCAAAAAAAAGAAATGATAAATTAATTAATTAATTAAATAGAGGAGCACAATCTCATTAGCAATCAGGGAAATACAAATTAAAAACATAAAAGAGCCCTGGCCAGTTTAGCTCAGCGGTTAGAGCGTTGGCCTGCGGACCAGAGAGTCCGGGGTTTGGTTCCCGCTAGGGGCATGTACTTTGGTTGCAGTTTGTCCCCGGCCCTGGTTGGGGTCGTGTGGATGGCGGCTGGTCGATGTGTCTCTCTCGCATTGGTGTTTCTCTCTCTCTCTTCCTCCCTCTCTCCCTCCCACTCTGTCTGAAGATAAATGCAAAAAGTGTCCTCAGGGGAGGATAAAAAAAAAAAACAAACACATAAAAGAGACTGGCCGGTTTGACTCAGCAGTTAGAGTGTCGGCCCACAGAAAAAGGAGTCATGAGTTCGATTCTGATCAAGGGCACACACTTCAGTTGTGGTTCAATTCCATGCTCCTGGTCGGGGTCGTGCAGGAGGCAACTGATCAATGTGTCTCTCTCACTGCAATATTTCTCTCTCTCTCTCTCTCTCCTGCTCTCACTCTCACTCTATCTGAAGATAAATGGAAAAATATTCTCAGGTGAGGATTAAAAAAAAAACATAAAAGATATTACCCATTCAGCCCTGCCTGGTTTGGCTCAGTGGTGAGAGCGTCGGCCGGCGGACCAGAGAGTCCCGGGTTCGGTTCTCGCTAAGGGCACGTACCTCCGTTGCAGTTTGTCCCCGGCCCCGGTTGGGGTGGTGTGGGTGGCAACCAGTTGATGTGTCTCTCTCACATCGATGTTTCTCTCTCTCTCTTCCTCCCTCTCTCCCTCCAGCTCTCTCTGAAGATAAATGCAAAAATGTCCTCGGGTGAGGATAAAATAAAAAGAAAAAAGATATTACTCATTCAGCAGAATGACAAAAATTAAGAAGCTGAACAATACTAAATATTGGCAAAGATATGGAGTAATAACAGATTGAGTACACTATGGGAAATGTAAACTGGTAAAAACACTGTGGAAAGTTTTTATATGTATACCCCACCACTCAATAATTTTACTTTATTTCTAGAGAAAATCTTTCATGTGTGCACCAGGATTCATGTTCACAGGAGAGCTGTTTTTACAGCAACTAAGCTAGAAACCACTCAAAATTTGATCACAGGTAGAATGGACAAACAGTGATATATGAATACAACTGAATACTATATGGCAATGAAAACAAACAAGCTATAGCTGCATGCAACAATATGGACAATTTTCATAAACTTATCAAGCAAAAGATACAAGAGGAAAAAGGATGTAAACAGTTGATTTTGTTTATGTAACATTCAAAAACAGACAAAATTAAGTTATATTTCTTAAAGACATGTTCATGTATGGTCAAATTATTTTTAGAAAGCAGGAAAATTATTACCACAAGAGTTATTTTATGAGTTATTACCCCAGTGGAGTTGTTACTCTAGGGAATGAAATATTGTAACCTGAGAAGAACTTTTAGGATGATAGTAATGTTCTCTTTCTTGACCTGGGTGATGGTTACAAAAGATGTCAGTCTTAAAATTGTTCTTCAAATTGTACATAGGTTTCATATACTTTTCTATAGTTACATCATGTCAATAAAAAATGTTGAAAAAAAGAAGCATATAAACAAACTTACCCCTTTAACAATTCGATTTAAGGTTAAACGTGCCTTTCCCCAGTGGAAACATCTATTTAAGAAAATGGAGTCCATATAGAAAAGAAGTCCCTTCAAGCTTTAGTCCTGATTATTCTAAGGATTGAGGTGGACTGAGATGGACCCCAGATCTAAAGTTAATTACCCTTGGCAAATAGGTTTGTGAGAAAATATTTTTGGTTATTCAAAATTATATATCCTCAAAGTTTACAGGTTTTCTTGTTAATGATTTCTCCTTGTATATATAATTTACATTTTAAATACGAAGTTATGCCTGGCCGGTGTGGCTCAGTGGTTGAGCATCGAACCATGCACCAAGAAGTCACCGGTTCAATTCCTGGTCAGGGCACATGCCCAAGTTGTGAGCCTGATCCCCAGTGGGGGTCATGTAGGAGGCGGCCAGTCGATGTTCTCTCTCACAGAAGTTTCTCTCTCTCCCTCTCCCTTCCTCTCTCTCTAAAAATCAATAAAGAATAAAAAAAAAAAAAAAAAAAACTCAATTATTTCCAGATTCCTCATACCAACAGCTAAACTCTAAAACAGACCTTTTTTCAATCCTCTGTCCACCTCAACTCTAACAAAGTTTCTAGCACACATTTCCACATTGAAGGTTTCTGCTATACAGCTATGTGGCTTTCAATTTCAATGCTCATTTCTCCAGAAATGAAAATCTCTTCATATACATACAATAAAAAATGAAATTTAGCCCTGGCCGGTTTGGCTCAGCGGTTAGAGCGTTGACCTGCGGTCCAGAGAGACCCGGATTCAGTTCCCGCTAAGGGCATGTACTTCGGTTGCAGTTTGTCCCCGGCCCTGGTTGGTCGTGCGGGTGGCAGCCACTCGATGTGTCCCTTTCACGTCAATGTTTCTCTCTCTCTCTCTTCTTCTCTCTCCCTCCCACTCTATCTGAACACAAAATGAAAAAATGTCCTCGGGTGAGGATAAAAAAAAAAAAAATGAAATTTAACTGTTACTCCCTCTTTCTCATTCGCAATATAGAATAAAAAATGCTGGAAAATTAAAACTTGTGTTCAGGATGAAAGTCTGTCAAAAATGACAGCACAAAGAAATGGGAGCTAAATGGCTCTCTCTAAGACAAAAGGCTTGGAAGATAAACAAAATTCAGTTACTGGGTCGTGGTTTTTTGTTTTTCTTGTTTGCTTGTTTCTTCAAAAACAAAATGTAAAATGCCACTCAAGGAATTTAACTTACAATTATATTTTTTAAAACTTTTTAATTAACTTCTTAAAACTTTAAAAATTCTACTTAGACCTGGCTGGTGTGGCTCACTGGTTGAGCATCAACCCATGAACCAAGAGGTCACCTGTTCAATTCCCAGTCAGGGCACATGCCCAGGTTGTGGGCCAAATCCCCAGTGTGGGGCATGCAGGAGGCAGCCAATCAATGTTCTCTCTCATCGATGTTTCCATCTCTCTCTCCCTCTCCCTTCCTCCCTTTCTAAAATCAATAAAGAAAAAATAATTAAAAAAAAATTTTACTTAGATATAATAAAGTGCATAAATCTTAGGTGTTCCCTAAATCTTATAGCTCAATGTTTATATAGATAAACATCCCTGTAACAACTGCCCAGATGAACATAAAGACTTAGAGCTAGATTTGAAAGTTTTATTGGAAAAAAGAAAAGCAAACACCCAAGAGATTAAATACTATTGCTTCTCTAAACCAAAAGGTTTTGATTTATTTAGTTAGATTCTATTTTCATACCTCAAATTCATCTTGAATACTGTGAACATTGCACCATCTGGCAACAGGTTCAGGAACCACTTCCCAATCCTCGCAGACTTGTTTAAGGATATTCACAAATGTTGACTTCCCTGCAGCTATTGTGAGAGGAAAGGTAAAACTGAGAAAGAAAACTTACCAGAAAAATAAAAGCCAAAAGTCTTTAGTTTTTCAAAATTTATAGTCATGCAGAGCATAAATGACATTTCAGTCAGTGTTGAACCACATATACTATAGTGGTTCCATAAAAACTATAATGAAGCTGAAAAATTCCTATCACCTAGACACACACAGCTGTCCTAATGTCTTAGCACAATGCATTACTCACCTGTTTGTGGTGATGCTGGTGTAAACAAACATACTGCACTGCCAGTCATATAAAAGTACAGTACATACAATTATGTACACTACACAATATTTGATAATGATAATAAACAACTATGTTACTAGTTTATATATTTACTATATATAATTTTTATTACTACTTTAGAGTTTACTCTATTTATTTAAAAAAAAAAAAAGCCCTGGCCAGTTTGGCTCAGCGGTTGGAGTGTCGGCCCGCAGAACAAAGAATCCCGGGTTTGATTCCGGCCAAGAGCATGTACCTTGGTTACAGTTTGTCACCAGCCGGGGTTGGGGTCGTGTGGGTGGCTACCAATAGATGTGTCTCTCACATTGATGTTTCTCTCTCTCTTCCTCTCTCCCTCCTTCCTGCTCTATTTGAAGATAAATGGAAAAATATCCTCAGGTGAGGATTTAAAACAAAAACAAACAAACAAACAAAAACAGCCTAGCTGGAATGGCTCAGCTGGTTGAATCTCATCCTGTGCACCAAAGGGTTGCCAGTTCAATTCCCAGTCAGAGTACGTGCCTGGGCTGTGGGTTCCATCCCAGCTCGGGCACGTAGGGCAGCCGATCGATGTTTCTCTTTCTCTTTCTCTCTCTCTCTTCCTCCTCTCTAAGCATGTCCTCAAGTGAGGATTAAATAAATAAATTCATTAAAAAAAAACAAACACGCCCAGCCAGTGTAGCTCACTGGTTGAGCGTCGACCCATGCACCAAGAGGTCACCGGTTCGATTCCCAGTCAGGGCACATGCCCAGGTTGTGGGCCCAATCCCCAGTGGGGGGCATGCAGGAGGCAGCCAGTTGATGTTCTCTCTCATCAATGTTTCCATCTCTCTCCCTTTCCCTTCCTCTCTCTAAAATCAATAAAGAAAAAAAAACAAAGTTCACTTTTGAAAAACAGTATGCTGTGTTACACCTTCAGCATTCAGCAGACTCACACATCTTCTGGTTATGTCTTTTGATTGCATCATTTTCTCTTGTGCTTGATTTAATCTCGTGTCATTTTGTGCAGTAACACGCTGAAAAGGCCTATAGCCTAGGAGCACTAAGCTATCCCGTGTAGGTTTGTGTAAGTGTACTCTATGATATTCTCACCAAGACAAACTCACCAAATGACACATTTCTAAGAATGTATCCCCATTGTTAAACAGCGCATGACTATAATAGCAAACAATACATAAAACAAAAACATTTAATTTCCTAAACTTTCTCTTTAGATTTTTTTAAAATGTTATTGAATTTATTGGGATGACATTGGTTAATAAAATTATATAGATTTCAGGTGTACAATTCTATAATACATCATATGTATATTATATTGTGTGTTCACCACATCAAGTCAAGTCTCCTTCCATCACCATTTATCTCCCCTTTACCCTCCTTCTACCTCCCTTGACCCTAGTGTTTTTTTAATGAAAACTAAAACGGTCCCTGCACACTAGTATTAAACACATTAGTTATTGGTTTTAGTTTACTAAAACAATGGAAGAGAAGAATAAAAAAGTTGGTGAGATTTTAGGCAAGATGTTATGGCAGAAAAGAATACTAGTTCTAGGCCTGGCCGGTTTGGCTCAGCAGTTAGAGCATCGGCCCACGGACCAAAGAGTCCCGGGTTCGATTCTGGCCAAGGGCACGTACCTCAATTGCAGTTTGTCCCCAGCCCCGGTTGGTGTCATGCGACTGGCAACCAATCAATGTGTCTCTCTCACATTGATGTTTCTCTCTCTCTCTCTCTCTCTCCCTCCTGCTCTATCTGGAGATAAATGTAAAAATATCCTCAGGCTCGGGTGAGAATAAAATAAATAAATAAATAAATAAATAAATAAATAAATAAATAAATAAAAAGAATAAAGAATACTAGTCCTACACTCACTTTCCTTAACCAAGCAATGAGCAATAACTTTGTGGGAAGTGGTTAAGGTTACTCTCCCAATTAGGTATGTGATTTTGGGTAAGTAACTGAACCTCTCTGAGCCTGTTGCCCCATAATACAATGAAGATAATAATAATACCCTCCTCATGGAATCTGCTGTGATAACCAAGTAATGTAGTAGACAGTCATTCTAGGCTCTCACATTTTCAAAATTTTCCTTTCTATTGGCTCCATTCTCTGTTTACAAACAAACTAGGTCTTTCCTATCTAAAATGAATTTAGAAACAACCAAATAAACTATAAAATCAACATAAAGATGCATCCAATGCCTATAGTTTTATAATGGAAAGTAGTGTATTATTACGTTACAGTAATTATGATATGGCACTATGGTTATCATAAATTATAAAAACATTTTTGCAAAGTACTTCCTACAAGCAATAGCCATGTTTTCTCTGCTTCACCGTCATGGTTCTGCGCACTGTATACTCTATCTAATCCTTTAAAAAAAAAAAAAAAAAGGCATCTGATCATTCACTAGTTACTGAGATATTGGAGGTGGGAGGGTATTCAGTTATAATCAGAACACATTGTATTCATTATTTAAAAATTACCCAGGAATATATTCCATTTAATAGTACGAAAAGTCTTGATCCAGAATTTAACAAGGTGTAGCAGTACTCCTAATGACCACCACACCCTTCCTATCTGAAGTCACCAAATGTGGTTATATTAGACATCTCTAGTCAGCAAATGTGTTTCTGTGTATGTACACACACACACACACACACACACACAGGGTGTCCCCAAAAAATGTATACAGGGTATCTGTAGATTCTAATACATTTTGTTTTGTTTTTTAAAATCCTCACCCCAGTATATTTTTTCCATTTATCTTCAGATAGAGTGGGAAGGGAGAGGGGAGAGGGGAGAGGGGAGAGGGGAGAAGGGAGAGGGGAGAGGGGAGAGGGGAGAGGGAGATATGGACTGGTTGCCTCCTGCACGACCAGGGGACCAAAGAGCACCTCAGGTATGTGCCCTTGACCAGAATCAAAGCCGCGACTCTTTGGTCTGCAGGACCAACGCTCTAACTGTTGAGCCAAACCAGCCAGGGTGATTCTACTACATTTTGAAAATAAAATGTATTTTAATAAACACTAGCTTTATAATTACACTTTTTTGATGTGTATACATTTTTTTTAGGACACCCTATATATGTATACACACACACAAAACACACACATAGATAAACATAAAAAGCAACTGCAGTATGCTTATAAGAAAAGTCTCCTCCTCCTTATAAACTGGATCCAAGGAGGGAAAAAAGAACTTACCTTTGACTTACAAAACTATATTCAAACCTAGAACATTAAATAGGGCAATAGAAAAAAAGAACAAACTGGAAGAACTTTAAAAGATCACACATAGAGAGAGAGAGAAGAAAGAGGAGAGTCAGTAAGAATGTAATACACAGAGAACAGTTGAGGAGAAAAACTTTTAAGGATAAATTAGATGACTATTGGATCTAATCATGGGAAAAATACTGGTGACCACAGATTTTGTGTTAAGAGGGTAAGCATATGGACTATAAGGCATTTAGAAGAATAGTTAAGTGGAAACATATAAAATGACCACCAGACATTCACTGAGCTAGAAGAAGATGAAAAGGAAAATGTGATATTCAGAAAAAAACACCCAAGGAACACATATAAGAAATCAGGCATTGTCCGGCCAGTGTGGCTCAGTGGTTGAGCGTCGACCCATGCACCAAGAGGTCACCGGTTCGATTCCCGGTCAGGGCACATGCCCAGGATGTAGGCCCAATCCCCGGTGGGGGCCATGAAGGAGGCAGCCAATCGATGTTCTCTCTCATCGATGTTTCTATCTCTCTCCCTCTCCCTTCCTCTCTCTCTGAAATCAATAAAGAAAAGAAGAAAAAAAAGAAATCAGGCATCAATCAGCTAGAGTCTGAAAGCACTTAGGCTAGGATTCAGCTTATTTTCGATACTACCTACAAACTGAAAAAGTTTATGTGGTCATACTTAGAAATTTTAAGAGTAACAAAAGTTACATTTTTTTTTTTTTAATTTATTTTTGGTACGCGCCCCTAGCGGGAACTGAACCCGGGACTCTGTGGTCCGCAGACCGACGCTCCAACCGCTGAGCCAAACCGGCCAGGGCACAAAAGTTACATTTAATTCAAACAATAATTACCTGTAATTCCCAATTGGACTAATATCCAGTTCGTTAACTTTTTCGGGGGAAGCTAGAAAATAAGCTAATTAATAAATCAATAGTCTATGAAGGCAAAGAAGAACAAGAACCAAGGATACTGATGTTAATACTTTAAAAAGTCATGGGACCTGCCCTGGCCAGTGTGGCTCAGTTGGTTAAGCGTCATCCCGTCAGGGTCAGGGAACATGCTTAGGTTTCAGGTTCAGTCCCTGGTAGGAGTGTGGACCAAAGGCAACCCATCGATGTTTCTCTCTGTCTCTCTCTTCCTCCTTCTCTCTAAAAATCAATAAAAAAAATATTAAAAAAAAAAAGTCATGCCCTGGCCAGTTTGGCTCAGTGGTTAGAGCGTTGGCCTTCGGTCCAGAGAGACCTGGGTTCGGTTCCCGCTAAGGGCACATACCTTGGTTGCAGTTTGTCCCCGGCCCTGGTTGGGGTCATGTGGGTGGCAGCCAGTCGATGTGTCTTACATTGATGTTTCTCTCTCTTCCTCCCTCTCTCCCTCTCACTCTATCTGAAGATGAATGCAAAAATGTCCTTGGGTAAGAATTAAAAAAAAAAAAAAAAGTCATGGGACCTAACAATTACAAATGCCAAGTAGGCATTTTGATGCCAAAAGTTATTCTGTACAGACTAGTAAGATGAGAAGAAACAGGTAAGGCCTCCATAATCTAACATAAGGGAGTATTTTAGTAACACAGAACATAAGATGGGTATATGAGTACAAAACTACAATGACCAGTTACATTTCAAATTCTAGAAAGAAGGGAAGAATCACAAAATTGTTTTCTACACACAGATTAGCAATTTGTACATTTAAAGCTTATTTGGGTCTAATAAATTAGAGGGGAACAACAGTGCAAGAGCAACTGGCAAAGCTTCAGTGTCAGGAAAGACAGTAAGTGGTAAGGAACATAGCCCATCCAAACAGCAAATTGTTGTATGACAGAAATGCAGGCTCAGTGTTAGCAGATATTCAGATTTTTCAGAAGTCAAGAATCTAGAATTTACAGGAAATCATAAAATTTAATGCTAGCAAGTAAATGAAATATTTTTTTCAAATCTGTGCTGGCCAATATTGTACAAACGCAGGCCATCAGTTTGCAACTCCTTCCATTGTAGGTAAAGAGGAGGCCAGAAGCCCTGGCCGGTTTGGCTCAGCGGCTGGAGCATCGGCCTGCGGACCAGAGAGGCCGGGGTTCGGTTCCCACTAAGGGCACATACCTTGGTTGCAGTTTGTCCCCCGCCCTGGTTAGGGTCGTGTGGGTGGCAACCAGTCGATGTGTCTCTCTCACATCGATGTTTCTCTCTCTCTCTTCTTCCCTCTCTCCCTCCGGCTCTGTCTCAAGATAAATGCAAAAAAATAATAATAATAATTAAAATAAATAAAGAGGAAGTCAGAAGAATTTTAAGCAGGGGTAACACAATTACAGTAGTCCTCCCATATCCATGAGGGATACTTTCAAAACCCCCAGTGGATACCTGAAACTGCAGCGGCCAAACCCTACATACACATTTGACCCTTGAACAACATGGGGGTTAAAGGTGCTCACTCCCTCCTCAGCCAAAAATCTGCATATAACTTTTGACTCCCCCCAAACTTAAGTTGTCCCTTGGTATCCAAGGGAGATTAGTTTCAGGACCCCATGGATACCATAATCTGCATATACTCAAGTCCTCTCTATAAAATGGCATAGATCAATGCATACAATCAGCCCTCAGCATCCACGGACTCCCAAACACAGAAATAGTACAGGTATTTATGGGGGGGAAATTCATGTATAAGTGGACCTGCACAGTTCAAATGCGTGTTGTTCAAGGGTCCAACTGTATATGGACCTTTTCCACTAGTGCCCTAATAATAGAGCAATGAAACAAGATCCTCTTTGAGGGTATATTCGGCTTTTATCTATTCCTTGGAGAGCTGCTAAAACATCTGCTTGCCTTGCTTTTTTTTTTTTTTTGGTATGTTTTTACTGATTTTTAGATAGAGAGGAAGGGAGAGAGAAACATCCATGAGAGACGTCGACTGGCTGGCTCCTGCACGCCCCCTACTGGGGGTCAAGCCGGCAACCCAGGCACCTGCCCTGACCGGAAACAACCCGTGACCTCTTGGTGCATGGGACCACCTTCAACCCACTGAGCCTGGCTGGGCTTGCCTTGCTTTTTAAAAGTCCAAGTACTTTATTTTTTTAAAAGAAAGAAACAAACAGAAAAAGTCCAAGTGCTTTGAATGTGGTGAGAATTAAACATTTGTTGTATGCATGAATGGCGAGTGCCCAACTAGGAGACAAAACAGTTCTTTCAAAACAGGAAATGTCAGCCCTCTCTCCCCCTCGCTCTATCTGAAGATGAATGCAAAAGTGTCCTCGGGTGAGGATTAAAAAAAAAAAAAAAAAAAAAAACAGGAAATGTCAGGCATCGGTTTCCTGTGGTAGGAAACACAGAAAAACCTCCTTCCTTGTACTCCACTGTGCAGAGCAGTTTTATTCACAATCGCTGAACACTGGAAACAAATGCCCACAACTAGGGAAGAGAGAAGCTGTGGTATAGCCACGCAATGGAATACTACTCAGCAATAAAAAAGAACTACCAAAACAAGCGAAGTGGATGCATCTAAAAGCCTTGTGCTCAATGAAAGAAGCAAGGCACACACGGCTGCACTCACTACGATCCCTCCATCTGGCCGCCCGGGAAAGGCAGACGGCGCGGGGCAGAAATCAGACCGGCCAGGGGACCGGGAGGCGGCCACACCGCCACAGGGACTTGCCGAGGCGCCGGAAGCGTTCTCAGCCTTGACCGTGGAGGAAGTAAAATGACAAGTTTGTCAAGCCTCACAGAAGAGTACACCTAGTACGGGTCACTTAAAGCATGTATATTACACCCCAAGAACGGACCCCCCCCCCCCAAAAAAAAACACCTTCCCTGGGCGCGATCCCAACCCACAAGGAGCAAAGCGGCCCAAGGCGCTGCTCGCAGGCCCGCCGCCCGGAGGCCGCCAGCCGCGGGCAGGAGCAGCGGGGAGAGCGGGGAACGCCGTGGTCCGGACGGGGTGCCAGGCCGCGGGCACAGCGCCAGCCGGGGAGGGAAGTCCTCACCCGGAGCAGCAGGGGCGCGGCCAGCGGCGCTTCCCCGCCGGCGCGACACTCCCCTGTGGACCCAACATCCCCCGGGCTCCTTACCGATGTTCCCTTCGACGGAAATTTTCTTGATGCGGGTTCCCTCAGAGCTGGTCGCGGGAGAGGGGCAGCTCCTCTTGGGTGGGGTGGCCATCCCTCGTCTGGTGGCGGGCAGAGCGCGTAGGCAGGGCTGGGAAGTGGACACAGGTGCTAGCGCCGCCGCCGACCTGAGGCTGGACTACGCCCGTCGGAAGCTGTCCCGCCGGAGCCTCTCCCGCCGGCGGGCCTCCGGATTTGATTTTGGCGCGCAGAGGCGGGCCTGCAGCCGGGCCACCCCCCAGCGGGGAAGCCCCGCCCCTCCCCCGGGGGCTCCGGCTGTCTCCTCAGGTGCCCCGGCTTTCGCCCGCCGAGGAGGCGCCGCAGCGAGCGGGACAGACACCGAGGATCACGGGACAGCAGGGGGCGGGGCCGCGCGCGATGACGCGCCTCTTCCGGGACGCCGCGGCCGGGGGCGGGGCAGAGGTGGGGGAGGCGGGGAGGGTGGTCCTTGAGTGGTGTGGGAACCTGGGGGAGGGGCAAGGGTGGGGCAGGAGGGGGAGGGTGGTTCCTGGGTGGTGTGGGAACCCGGGGCTGACGTCCGAGACTGGAGAGCGCGGGAGGCCGGAGGGCGTGTGAGGACAGAGGGTGTCGCCTGCTGTCGTCATCTGGAGTGGGCTGGGCCGGGCTTTGGAGAACTCGCCTCTCCACTGGGGCTTGTGTTGATAAACAGAGCGTCTGGACCGCATTGGTTGGACTTGAAACTTTGAACTTGTCAGGGGAGAAGCAATGTGTCATAGAAAAATCAAACATGACCTATGTTCTCAGCCTGCAGGACGACCATCAGACTGTTCTGCCAGGCAACCCAGCCAGGCACTGTTTCCAGCTCTCTTCATGAATTAACTAGCAATCCCGTGCTGAAGATCCCACAATTAGCCCCAATTTATCCGTTAGGAAACAGGCACTGAGAGCTGGTGTTGTCAGCAAGCAGAACTGGGGTGGGAATTTAGGTAGTCAGATGCCACCCCACAGAAAGCCTTTCCTGATGTCTCATACCCCTCTTCTTTGGATTTTTATGCTCATTTATGCTGAAGAGGAGCAAAATATGCCAACCCAAAATAGACACTTTGGCATTTTGATTTTGAATGAAAGGTATTTGAGAAACATTGCAAGGAACACTCTGTCCCTCCTTTGTCCCCCCACTGAAAGGAGATAAATCCTCCACATGAAATGTACCCTCCCTGCACCAGGAGGGTAAAAGGCATCCTTATCACCAGAGATAGAAAATTTAGGGCAGAGCAGGCTGTATTAACAAACTTTGTTACTTCTTTACCAATTTACTACCCCCAAAAAATCATTTGCCTTGTCAATTCTTAACAAATTTATTGTTTGTCTGAAAAAAATAAAACCTTCTTGCTTTGCTCACTTCAAGTCTCATTTTAATGGGACTATTGTACAAAGAAATACATTTTGTTTTTCTCCTGTTTATTTGTCTTATGTCAATGTAATTATTAGACCAGCCAAAGAACCCAGAAGGGAATAAGGGAAATATTTTCCACCCCTACAATGCTATGTATAACACATTGGGTATATTTCTGTTCAGCATGACTATAACTTACTGAACTTTGCATGCCTTACACCTGGCACATAGTTAACAAATAAATGTATGTTGAATTGTTTAATTCAACACACAGTACTTGTGGGCCATGTACTCAGCTAGAACACCCAGCTGGCTGGAGACAGCTATAGTATAAAAATGCCCAGAGGAACTCATTTTTAAATCACAGTTAAAAAAAAAAAAAAAACCCTAGTAAACCAGACACTACTCAGTCTAGAAGTTATTGAGTTCAAATTATTGACCGAAACCAATGGCCCCGTTATTCTTTTTTACTTTGCAACTATCATCACATCTAAAATGCATCTAAAGGTGGAGTTTTAGAAGGTGGGTAAATGGTGGCTCATTCTCAGAAATAAAGGGCAGAAATAAAAATGTGATTACATGGGGAACTCTAGAATGAAAACAGCAAAAATTATTCTTTGTAATTTCCCTATATTATTTTGTTATGCTATTACTGTATGTGTATTACTTTTGTTTATCCCCATAGTGATTAGCAGCAGGATCCTGGAAATGAAAAGGCCTGAATGCTTGTCATCAAGGATGGCAAGGAAGCTGGAGAAACTACTAGGTGTTTTTTTCCACACCTAAACTTGGGAAAAACCCATGAAATAATAAGGGTATTGGCAGTTACTGAGAAAGGAGTAAGGCAAGGTGAATTTCTGAGACCTTCAAACAGGAGGGAAGTGGAACTGAAGAAGTCCCATATGGATCTGTTAAAGATGTTTGGGGTTGAGGAGTAAGAATCCCCAAGTGTGGTTTCCACCCACAAAAAACACACATACACGCACAGAGGAAGTGTAGTGAGTAACAGTTTAAGTATTGAAAAATTAAAGACTGCTTTCAAATCCCAGCTTTGCCACTTTCTGGCTGTGAGAACTTGAGTTCCTCCAAGCTTAAGAGTGTACCTCAAAAATACAAAGTAAATAGGGGAAACAGAGAACCTAGCTCTCTTGGCACCAAGTTCAGCATAATTTCCCATTTTCCTACATAACTTGTGAATAACACAAGGAAGAGACCAAAGAAGAACACTTTAAAAAGTGCCTTCCTGATTTTTGTCCATAATCCCTTATCTGAAAGCTATGTAGCCAGATGTTTCAGAATTCAAAAATTTTTGGACTTTAGAAAATAATCATATACTATATACACATGTCACCCTCCCTAACCCTCCTGCCAGAGGTGTTAAATACACTAATATTTGGCAGTTAAATTTAAGAGTTTTTACATTAAGTGAATGAGATAAAAACTATTAACCTCAGATCACATTAAGTTTGCACTGAATCAAGAAAATACTTTGTTTTTCCAGCTTTTCAGATTTTGGAATTGCAGATAAAAGACAAGGGATTGGAGCATCCAGCCAGTCGTGAGCAGGCTACTACCTTAACAGTTCCTTGCCAGAAATTTTTCTAGTGCTTCAATTTAGGAATCCCTTTTCTCCTGTGGGAATGCTGGTGAATGAGACAGGGTCATGACTGATGACATACAAGTTTATTTTTAAAAAACTCTAAACCAATGCAAAAAATGAGAACAAAGGCAGAAAAAATAATGGGCCCTGAACATTGATAAGTAGTGGTTATACAGCCCATGCATTTGTGTATACCAATCCAACTTTTGTAAAATGATGTTTATCAACTTAATAAGCTTGGTTATAAATTTCTCCTTGCAACCTTCATTATTGCCTAGAAAACAGAAGGATTTGAGCCATCATAAAAGCAAGAGTGAAGAGTCAGGGTGCTTCCAGCAAATCTGAAGTGTAAAGGCAAAAGAACATACTAGCAGGGCATATAAGCCAGCCATCAGCCCTATATAACTCCTTAGGAAAGGAAGCTATATTTTGCAGCATGCTTGTAAAGATAATCTTAGGTAATCAAAAAAATGTAGCATTGTACTCATTATGCTGTTTAAAACAAGAGAGTGTAAAACATCTGTTAAACATGGTTAAGCCTTGCCCGGCCGGTGTGACTCAGTGGTTGAGCGTCGACCCATGCACCAAGAGGTGGTCGGTTCGATTCCCGGTCAGGGCACATGCCCAGGCTGTGGGCCAAATCCCCAATTGGGGGCATGCGGGAGGCAGACAATTGATGTTCTCTCTTACTGATGTTTCTATCTCTCTCTCCCTCTCCCTTCCTCTCTCTCTAAAATCAATAAAGAAAAATTTAAAATATATAGATATATGGTTAAGCCTTAAAGGAATAATTAGAACCTTGTGTTACCAAAATGCATCATTCCAGACAATACTATATAATAAAGAATTAACTATTTAAATTTACAAGAGACAAATAAAACTAATTATCAAAATATAATTTTTATGAGTATTTCTTTACACACAGATGTTTCATACATACTCTATGTGCAGAATAACAAGATGTTTTTATTAAAACATGGAGCAGTCCACATCAGCGTGGACTAGCATTTCTACTCCTAGTCTTTTGCTCAAATTAGTGACATTGGGCATTCGTGGCTACTACCATCAAAATATTTTCAACCTGACAGTCCAAACACAGATGCCTCTAAACATAAATACCTCTAAAATAATGATACTCTGAGAATACTCTAAAATACTAATTTCCTTTTGGAACTTAGCCAACATTCTTTTTTCTTTTTTTTAATAGATTTTAGAGAGAGGAAGGGAGAGAGAGAACATCAATGTGAGAGAGAAACATCTATCAGTTGCCTCTTGTACACGCCCCGACGGGATTGAACTTGCAACATAGGCTTGTACCCTGACCAGGAATGGAGCCCACTACCTTGGGGTGTATGGGACGATGCTCTAACCAACTGAGCCACACAGGCCACGGCATACTGTTTATTCTTTAATGGTCTATAATGAAGACAAAATTTGATAAAATCTTAGCTTGATGGAAAGGTCCACAATAATTAAATATTTTGCTAACTGTTCTCATGGTAATTGTACAGTAGTTCCACCTTACCCACAGGAGATATGTTCCAAAACGACTAGTCGATGTCTGAAACCTTGCATTGCAATCTAACCCTATATATACTATGTTTTTTCCTTTACATACAAACGCTTTAGTTTCTCTTTGTCACTACTCATGTGCTTTGGGGCCATTATTAAGTAAAATAATGGTTATTTGAACACAAGCACTGTGATACCTCCACAGTTGATCTGATAACTGACACAGCTACTAAGTGACTAACAGGCAGGAAACACGTACAGTATGGATACGCTGGACAAAGGGATGATTCACGTCCTGGGCAGGACTGGGTAGAATGAAGTAGGACGTCACAAGATTTCATCATGCTACTCAGAATGGTGTGCAGTTTAAAACTTGTTTCTTTCTGGAATTTTCTATTTAATATTTTCAGACCACAGCCGGCCATGGGTAATCCAGGATAAGAGGGGACTACTGTGTATTTAAAGAAAACAAACAAGCCCTGGCCAGTTTGGCTCAGTGGTCAGGGCATCTGCCTGAGGACAAGAGGGTCATGGGTTCAATTCCTGGTCAAGGGCATGTACCTGGGTTACATGTACCTGGTGTGGGAGGCCACCAATCAACGTGTCTCTTTCACATTGATGTTTCTCTCTCTCTCTCTCCCTCCCTTCCTTCCAATCTATCTAAAAATCAACAGAAAAATGTCCTCAGGTGAGGATTAACAACAAAAACAAAAACAAAAACAAAAGTGTTGGTTTCGAGGTCAAAGAATATTTGTTTTTTATTTTTATTTTTGTTACAGATGTTTCTCTTTCTTTCCCCCACTGACACCCTCCTCCCACTCCGGCTCCCCCTCAGCATTACTGTCTATGTCCTTGTTTACACATACATGCCTAAAAATTCTGTGGTTTATCTCTTACCTCCCCCTACATTCACCTCTTCTGAGGTTTGTCAGTCAGCACCCCACTTCCATGTCTGTGGGTCTATTTTGTTCCTCAACTTGTTTTGTTCATTATATTCCACAAATAAATGAGATCATGTGATATTTGTCTTTCTCTGATTGGCTTGTTTTCGCTTAGGCTAATACTCTCCAGGTCCCTCCATGTCGTCTCAAAGGATAAGAGATCTTTCTTTCTTACAGCTGCATAGTACTTCATTGTATATATGTACCACAGCTTTTTTATCCACTCATCTGTTGATGGACACTTGGGCTGTTTCCAGATCTTAGTGATTGTAAATAGTGCTGCTATGAACATAGGGGTACATATATTCTTTTTGATTGGTGTTTCAGGCTTCTTAGGGTACATTCCTAGAAGTGGGATCACTGGGTCAAATGGCAATTCAATTTTTAACTTTTTGAGGTAACACCATAGTGTTGTCTATTGTGGCTACACCAGTCTGCATTCCCACCAGTAGTATACTAGAGTCCCCTTTTCTCCACACCCTCGCCAACACTTATTGTTTGATGATTTGTTGATGGCAGCCATTCTGACAGGTATGAGGTGATACCTCATTATTGTTTTAATTTGCATCTCTCTGATGATTAGTGTCGTTGAGCATTTTTTCATTATGTCTCTTGGCCATTTGTATGTCCTGTTTGGAGAGGTGTCTATTTAGGTCCTCTGCCCATTTTTTAATTGGGTTCTTTGTCTTCCTGTTGTTGAGTTGTATGAGTACTCCATATATTTTGGAAAGTAACCCCTTATCTGATGTATCGTTTGAAATTATGCTTTCCCATATAGTGGGTTCCCTTCCCATTTTGATGGTTGTTTCTTTTGCTGTGCAGAAGCTTTTTAGTTTGATGTAGTCCCATGTGTTCATTTTTTCCTTTGTTTCTCTTCCCTTAGGCGTTGTATCAGTGAAAATTCTGCTGCATGTGATGTCTGAAATTTTGTTGCCTACATTTTCTTCTAGGATTTTTATGAATTCATGAGTCACATTTAAGTCTTTTATCCATTTTGAGTTTATTCTTGTGTATGGTGTAAGTTGGTGGTCTAGCTTCATTTTTTTGCATGTAGCTGTCCAATTTTCCCAACACCATTTATTCAAGAGGCTGTCTTTACTCCACTGTATGCTCTTGCCACTTTTATCAAATATTAATTGAGCATAATGTCTTGGGTCAATTTCTGGGTTCTCTGTTCTGTTCCATTGATCTGTAGGCCTGTTCTTGTGCCAGTACCAGGCTGTTTTGATTACTATGGCTTTGTAGTATAACCTGATATCCGGTATTGTGATCCCTCCTACTTTGTTCTTTTCCAAGACTGCTGTAGCTATTTGAGGAATATTTGGGTTTTTAAACCCTAGTCCTAATCAGTGACATACAATGTCTGAGCTTTAGTTTTCTAGTATGTAAGACTAAGATACTAACTTCCAGGGTTGTTGTAAACATTATAAAAAATAATGTCTACCAAATTTTAAATGTTAACCTATTCCACATACTTTCAATATTTCTCTAGGAATGTGTTCAGTGTGGAAATATCGATAACAAAAATAAACTGTAATACAAAATCAGGACTCATGGCCAAACATAACTATTTATTTATTTCTGTAATAAACATTCAGTTTCTTCTTTAAAAAAACCTAGAATTTAAATATTTCTTCCCATCCCATCACATACAAGTCTGTGTACATTATTTACATCTCTCAATTAAAACATATTACAGATTTTCTGACATCCAGTATCCTCTTTAAAAATAAAAATGATAAAGCAGTTAAACTTTGATCAATAATAACTACAATTTGAGCAATCTTGGCACAGTTTACAACATAGTGCCCATGTTACATTCCATATTTTAGACCATTTTTTCCCTTTCCAACTACTTTAACAGAGACATTGTCTATCTCCAATAGAGCAGAATCCCTATCTTTACACATTCTCCGCAATACTTGTACAATGTGAATGCTGCCCCTATGCTTCCATTCTATGGCACTAGCAGTATTCTTCTGCTTTTGTCCCCATAAATAATTTCTATTTGGACTTTTAAGTGTTCTCATGTATACTCTATTCTCTCTCAATCTAGATTTCATGACACTGTTTCTAGGGAATTTTAAGTAACAAATGTATAAGAAAAGTTCAACTAGAACAAAAGTTAAGTGTTCTCCCACAAGATTAGTGCCCTCAGCACCCTAATTATGCATGTACAAAAATAACAAATACAATTTAGTGGCTTTAAAAAATGATTTCCCCTAAAAATAGTTATCTCAGAAGAACAATTTAAGGAGAAAAGTGTTCTTAAAGTGAAAATGTACTAATCTGTTTTACAACCTGCACAATTAAGTATTTCAGAAACAAAAAGGAAAACGTGCAAACCAGTAAGAAACACCCACACATAAAAATAATAATACATAAAAGAGAAATTAAATATTAACAGTGGCACATTTAAAGAAAGCTGTCAACCAAAAAAACAAAAACCAAAAATGCCTATGTAAGTAGCATCTTTCAACACTTCAGGTGAAACCTATGTATTGACAGCAAATACCTCAGAAGCACTAACAATGATGACCTGCACAAGCGGCCTGTTTTGTTTTCCAAGTGGGTGTGTTTTGGAGGGATGGGAGGTGTGAAAAGTCAATAGCAGTAAGGAAGTAATTTACCTCCAAGGAGGAGGGGATGATAGCTGGAAAAAGTCAGTGGTTTCACTAACTTTGAGAACTGTAATCCAAAGCTATCTATGTATAGTATTATATGTAGAAAAAGAAATTTGCATCACACTAACAAAATTGAGAGTACTCAATATTTTAATCTGTATTTTCTCTCTTTTGTCAAAATGTATGTATCAGTTCAGCTATAAGTAGCATACATGGAGCACAGTTTTATACCTTCAAATTGAATTCTTCCATATGATTCGCTCATTAGGAAAGCCCTAAAAATTCAAACTGTCTGCAGTCAGAATTGTTATTATATCTTAAAATTAAACTTTTCCATTAAATCTTGAGATAGTTTTACCTCTAAATACTTATCTCATATACCATTAAACTGACAGCTGAACAACAATAATTCCTATGGGGAATCTTAATATTATGACAAAACTCTAATACTGAAATTTTAGAAATGGTCCTTAAAATATAAATCTATAATAGCATTTCTAAGAATTGATATGTTATTTAATATCCCAGATAAGTTTCAAAATAAATAATGGTATGCAGACCCATTTTCAAATTACAAATAGACTTCTGGTCCCATATCTTTGAAAAAGACATTCACAACTTTAAAGTTATAAGTGATATATGAAATGGTTATGCAATTTTAAATATTTTACCTGTGATATGTAGGCTTAAAAGTCAGCCTAATTAATATATAAAATTTATTCCAATTTCTTTGTAAAATGATCTCCAGTCTTTAAATTCAAATTGTTTATCTGAGTGAAAGTGTCTTTTTAAAAAGGGATGGAGGTAAAGGCTGTTGTTTCTTTAAGCTACTTCTATCTTAAATATTGGATCCATTTTTTTTCTTACTATCCTTTCAATCAAAATTATTTTACAGTAGTTAAGATTGAATTAAAGAGTTATCAGGGAAAGAAACAAAAAATAGAAAACAAGATAAAGACTTTGATTTTTTTATTATTATATTTAACTGTAAGATAATTAAACTTAATTTTGAAAATTAAAATCTATACTTCAAAGTAGTGACATCAAGAAACAAGTCCTCTAATAAATGATGCTAACTATGTTCAAAATACTCTCTTTCGCAAATTCAGAACCTATGGCACATTCTTTTGAACTTCCTTAACTGTTTAATTCTAAGAAAACAGCAAAGCAGAGCTGGTTTGGTGAATGAGAGAGGTCACATTAAGTTGCCAAAAAGAGTTTTTGGTGCAACTATAAATGATGAAATAGATTCTCTTGCATAGTCATACACTGATTCTCCAGGTTGCTTTGAAAGCATTCCAAAAACTTTATACCTTTGTAGCATAGCTGGAATAAGTAGTGCTTCCAAAGGAACCACCCTGAAGATCAACTCTCATTTGGATGTTTAAGGTATAACATACTTATTTTAAAAGAAAGTCCTACAACTTAGTAATTACATCTCACATATTTTACCATTTCAGTGGTTATCAAAACCTCTCTCAGAGAGGGTGTAGACAAAGGTATAAAAGAAATCTGTCATTTCACTATTTTCCCATAAGCAAGGAAAATGCTAATACATAAAATGGAGTCTGGTGATTACAAGTAAAATATAAATATCCACATCATCTGTACTTCCTGAATATAAGCAATTATAGTGCTTTATCTTTCCTGATAAAAGAGGCAGTAACTCAGTCTGAGATATAATATACACTAAACATGTCCTCTCCTACCAAATACATTTTATGCTGATCATTTAGAATTTATAAATGACAAAGGTAAAAGTGATAGCAATCTAAAATCTTTCAGTTTAAGGTGAACTCACCTCCAGAGCTTCTACCAGCTAACTAACAAATGCTTACTGTTTTAATGCAGTTTAATGCAATGGGTTTTAGGGGAAACAGAATAATCAAGTCAGCAAATGAAAGCCAATAGCACCATCAAGATTTTCACACTTCCCATTATTACATTCTCTCTAACACAATTACTCCATCATTCAAAATAATCCCCAAAACTTACTTCATATCAACATTTAACCAAAGCATTGTGAAAATAATACTATGTTCAAACTTACTACTCTGTATGTTATGCTTTTATCAGCAGACAAGAAAACCAACTTCTGTTTTACATTTCCATATAAAGAACAGGGAAAATCTTTATCTTGGTCATTTATTTATAAATTTAATAAAGAGATCTGGAAAGAATCCAATAGACATGTGTAAGCAAGCTCTGCTGCAAAGCAAAGATTTGACACTTACTTTGATTTTTTTTAATTGTTGTTTTTTTTTTTTGAGAGAGAGAGGAAGGAAGAGAGACATAGAAACATCAGTCAGCTGTCTCCTGCACACCCCCCTATTGGGGATTGAGCCCACAACCGGGCATGTGCCCTGACCAGGAATGGAACCAGGACCTGTCTATTGGATGACGCTCAATCCACTGAGCCACACTGGCCGGGCTTGATACTTATTTTAAAAAGGGCATCTCACTAATGCTAATGAGACCAAACAAATCAAAGCAATGTTTTATTAAATCAGTTATTTCTCACATGCTCTGATGAATGTTTCCCTACTTATAGCCATGTAACAGCCATGTAACATCATGTACAATGGCAGGCCTCTCCCTGGAAGAACTTCTCTACTTTATTACCATATATACACATACTTAACTCCTTACTTCCCAATAACTCTGTTTAAAGGAATACTCAGAAGCAGGCACCTGAGATTCTGGCACAGTGACGACAAACTCCTATATACACACAGTGGGAAAGCAGGTCCTACTACTAAACATTAATTTATAGAAACATTTTTCCATTTTTACAGTGTACTACTGTATAAGGCTTAAAAGAGCAAGAACAATATTTCACTAGTCTCTCTATACTTGGCCACTGCAACCCTTTTGTTACTAGGTTGATATGAAGACAAATGCAGTATGGAAGACTACTTGAGTAATCAATCATGTGCTTCATTTTCCTAAACAGGACCCAAATCACTTGACACCGAATTTTATTTCTGAATCAACCCATAATGGCTGATATTACATATTTGGATATTAAAAGATTTGTTTTATGGAAATCAGCTAGTTCTCACTGAAGTTTATAACTAAGCATTACTAATGAACGTCCAATATATTTATCTCTGCCAGGCTCTCCTGTTCTTCTACTGTTGGTACTTGGAGAATGATTGCTATAAATGAAATGGAGAGAAAGGCAGTTCCTAGTGATCATAATTATAATGGCATTAAGCTGTATCACTGCTCTACTTGTTAATAGCAAAAACAAACCGATTTCATTTTAGATTCTTTTCTAAGTATTTTTAGTCTATACAATTTCAGAGTAAGATTTCTATTCTACAAGGAAAAGGGTATATATTTCTCACTGAAGAAAGAGTATATATTTCTAACTGAAGAAACAGATTTACCAGAAATGACAAAATTAAAATGAAGTCTGGAAAGAATATATCTCAAGAATAAAACTGAAGTGCAAATGTTAATATCTATTTTAAAAACTAATTTTCAGAACTTATTATGGGAGTAATTCACTATAAAATCAGGGAAAATAAAATGTAAAAGTTAACCTCTGAATTAGCACTTCCATTGTTTGACATCACTGCAAAGAAAAATACTTCCTTTCACAGTGGAAAATCAGAAGTCAGAATGCTTCAAATTGGGCCTATAATAAGCAAAGAATGTACTGTATCACTTAAAAATGACAGGCAAACACCAGCTCCATTCACTGAATGGAAATGCTGGAAAGTGGTCAATTTCCCCAAATAGTCCTTGAATTCTATATTTAACATCTATATCTAAAATTAATAATTTATTTTTAACTTCTCATGGAAGTTGATTCCTAAAAAGAAGTCTCTAAGACTCTGCTTATAAGAAATTGACTAAAATCTTCATGCCATTCTATTCAAGGGTTTTAAGACAGGACCTTCTTGAACTTGACTCCCCATACTTAATTCCAGCCCTAACTCCCCATACAAACTAACCCCCACAACAGAACACACACTCCTATCACCGCTTCTTCAATGTAGAAGGGGATTCTGCAGACTTATGGCTCATTTGGCAATTGCTAAGAAACCTCACAGTTCAGCGTCACCTCTGAAGATGGCAAACCTGTATATAACCTGAATATTCACACCTACAGTGCAGTTAACATGTAGAAAGAAGCCAAAATGCAATAGGTATTGCATTTCAACATCCTCAAGTTTCAATATCACAGATATCAAGAGATGGAAAAGACCTGCTTGTAGAACTGTAAGCATCTGTTGAACAGAATTACCATGGATATGAAAAATAATTAAGAAATACTAATTTTTTATATTCTACATGCACACCTTTACAAATTGTGTTTCTTCAATGTAGTAAAAGTTGGAGATCATCAACTTAGGTAATCTATGGCTTTTATCATAGATATTTTTAAACATGCATCAGTAAGTGCCCTGGGTAGTAATCCTAATATTGTTTCAAGCCCTGTTTGGTTCTATGTGCTTTGCACCTCAGAAGTGAGCCAGCCAAGGCACTTAAAAACATAAGTCTTATGGGGACTTCAAAAATCAGCCACAATTTACACAACACAGAACCCCATCCATCAGCAGTCCAATTAATAAGCATTTTCTTTCAACACACAATATTATCAAGAATTCCACAAGTAACCAAAACTAAGTTAAAAAATATTACCATGTGCCACTAAGACAAAATTTATGCCTATCAAATGTATAGAGAATGGTGGTTGGCTTCCTCTAGCAATAGAATATGGTTTCATTTATTCAGAATAAAGAAAAAAGAACCCAAACAAGCCCCCCAAACCTAAGACAAAAACAACCGAGATAAAAATAAAATACAACAAAATCCAAACACATTTCACACAACTTCATGAGGAACAATTTGCACAGTTCTGCATCCCTTATCTGTCCTTTGAGGTGAGTTTTTCAATCAGTTCTTGGAGTGGTGCAAGTTCTCTTCTATCAACCAGGTTGAATTCCTACGCATGATAAAGAAAGGCAGAAGAAACAGAAAAAACTTATTATTTGTATCTCATTCAAAAGCAGATTTCCATTAATACTTGTTGGAAATTAGCTTTCAAGTAAATAAAAGTCAAATCTCTTTTTTTTAAAGTTTCTATTTCCCTTGCTGTCTTAGGCAAATCACTTAACCACTTCTGATATTGTTTTACATATGCAATAATATTAGGATAAGCCCTCCTTCCTCATAAAATTATTGTGGGAACTAAATGTGATATTGTAAGTTAACCACTTTAAGTAATCCCTGGCACAAAGTAACACTCAATAAATGGGAATTGCTACTCTCTGTAAAAAGGAATAACGTGGGCACCATTTAGGTATAGTCAACCAAATAAGGACCAAAATATCTAGCATCTCAAGCAAATTTCAGAGTAAAATAATTAGTTTATGTTATAAACTAACATACTGGCAAGCTATCATGAGATATGTCCTTCTGAAATTCAAGTCTGAGTAGATTTCCCCTGAACTATAATAAATAGAGACTGTCTAAACTTCTGGTCTTGTGCCATGGTAAGGCATTCTGAACTCCCAATTTCATTCATTTATTAACATCCATCACGTGCCAAGCACTGTAGTAAGTACTGAGGAGAAGCATTAGGGGCCATTTAATAGCAAGTCTACCACTAAGATTTGTGGGGTCTTGATCAAGAACACAAATAGATATATACTGTATGACTAAATTATTAAATTTTTCATTAAGCTAATATATACCTTCATGGTGACCACAAGAGCAGGTTCAAATTTAGAATTCTCAAGACTCCTCAGAATTCTGCACTGGAAAAAGTGACATGAAAAGAGCCAGTCCCTGACCCTCAGCAAACCTTTCTGATCTCTCAACCCCCAGCTCCATCCTGCTCTTCAAGGGGCATCACATGCCTGAGTGTGGACACCCTGTCTAGCTTATACAGGCAATGCCACACACCCTCACCAAACAGCTGCCATCTGGTACTCCTTAGGTCTAAGTATACATATCAGAGATATGACCTTCCCTCAAAAGAATAGACCCAAGGAGGTCTGGCCGGTGTGGCTCAATGGTTGAGCGTCAACCTTGCACCAAGAGGTCACCAGTTTGATTCCAGGTCAGGGCACATGCCCAGGTTGTGGGCCCAATCCCCAGTGGGGGCCATGCAGGAGGTGGCCAATTGATGTTCTCTCTCATCGATGTTTCTATCTCTCTCTCCCTCTCCCTTCCTCTTTCTCTAAAATCAATAAAGAAAAAAAAACATACTAAAAGAAAAAAGAATAGACCCAAGAAAAAGATCCATGCAGACCCTGGAAATACACTTGGGACCATGTGGGCAGGGAATTCTGAAGTAGAAGCATACACCAGAAGGGACCTGGGTAGGTATGTTGTTGGCCCTGTGGATTCCTCACTCTGTGGGTAGGAGTACAACTGAAGAAGGGCCAGAGCAGGATTTTCTAAACTGTGAGGCCAGGGCTTACTCAATCAAGAGCTGACACTGTACAATGGACTTACCTTTAAGAAGGGCATAGTGTCCTGAGATGTAAATAGGCTCAGATGCAATAAATGCCATGTATCTGTCCCCTACTATTTGCTAAGAGTTGGGAGATACAGTGTACTTTAAGATCATACAGGAAGGTAAAACTAACCCTTCTGGTGGGAGAGTATTCTCTCCTAAACCACTAAAACCTGAACTTCAGCAATCATGTCTGCCTAAACCAAAGCACAGATGCAAACTTTAGAATAACATTTTCTTTGTTTCTACGGGTATCTGTAGATGGAAAACCACAGTAAAGTAATTGCTCAGAGCAACAGTTTAGGCATGTTACTATCTCCTAAAATGAGTTTATATGGGTAAAAATTGAGACACAAAATGTGTGCCTTCAGTGCAAGGAGTGTGTATAGAGGAAAAAGAGACATTTTTCTTTAGTGGAGATGGGTCATGGGGAAGGCATTTATAAGTATATTTTATAAGTATAAAAGGACACTACAAAAACAACACAGATTGAAGCCTTGGTTGGAATTCTCCTGCCTACCATAAACTCCTCTCAATCTCCACCAAAGAAAAGCTGGTCAGCTTATCTTTTCCACTTGTTTTTCACTCCTGTCAGTTCTCAAATTGTTATAGCAAGGCGAGACTATCTTCACTCCTCTTAATCTCATCTCTAAGGCCAGTTCTCTGAGAACTAAAAAAAGAAGGAAAAGGAGGTCAACTAAGGAGGCAGATCAAAAACTAATGGACCTCCGGCAATAGCAACACTCTGTGGGACAGTTTTCCCCCTTTACACATAATGGACAAATATCTAACTTAAAAACTATTTAAAATGCTTAAAAAAAAAAGGTATGATATTCAAAGTCCATTTCCAGGACAGAGTATGCTAAAAAGGTTCCAAGGTAGCCATGATTTGAGGGTTAAGAGAAGTGCTACAAAGCTCAAGAGATCAAGTTCATCTATAGGTCTGCCAAACTAGCCAGGTTCCTTATTGGACCGCTCCATATTAGCCTGTTAACTGAAGCAAATCCAAGGAAGAATTCTCAGAGCCATCTTATTTAGATCTGCATGTCACCACTTAGAGATGAATGGAATTCAGAAACAAAAGGCCAGTCCTTGTCATCATGGCACAAATAGAAGAGGAAAAAGACTCGAGAGAGAGGGCAAATTTTATCCTTACAGTATGAATGTAGAATTCACCTCAGAACTCTGTAAATAACTGCTTTTACTGAACAAAAAAGGCCTCCTAATCCAACTTACCTGGACAAAAAAGATAAAGTGCTTGAAAGATGTATTCAGATGCGCTTCCTCCTGAAGTTGGATCACAGGGTCGAAATGCTGATGATATATGTGAGCATAAACCCTAAAGAGGCGTTTGAGTATAGTTTTTGCCACAGACATGAAGTTCTTCGGGAATGGGACACCTAGTAAATAGATAAACAACCCCATCTATTAACAAGAGACAGGAACAAGGCAATATGAGTTTGTCAGCAAATGGCAACATAAATTACCAAGACAAGGCTGAAAAGAAGTATTTATGAATTACTGCTTAATATACCCACTGTACTTTTCAGAAGTTCTTAACATATCATGAATGAAAATAAACCTCAAAACTTCTATTGAATAAGTACTAGTCTTCAGAATAGCCCTTTAGGCCTCCGATATACCAACACTTTACTAAAATAAAACAAATTAATACCTAAGATGGTAATGGAGCTAAAACTCACACTCAGATCCTCAGATTTTGTAACATCATGTCTTAATACAAATATATACTAAACACAAAATATGTAGTAATCATTTTCATTTTTGTTTAAAATGCTTGCAATATATTTTTTAGTTTTTTTCTACAGGAATTATTTCATTACTACTCCAGGTCTACATTCATCCTGAAAAATAGCTGCAATCTCTGCTCAATTAGGTCACTGTTATGAATTATAGCACTTTTACAGCATTAAACAAATACAAAACTAGAATAATACAAAATTCCATATACTTTGTTACTCTTGCTAAATAATCTAGATTGGCAAAACACAAGCCAAACACTGGTACTACTGGGTTCAACATCAATATATTACCTACAACTCATTTAAAAATATAATATAGGTCACTCCCTGGCCGGGTGGCTCAGTTAGTTGGAGCATTGTCCCATACACAAAAAAGGCTATGAGTTCGATTCCTGGTCAGGGCACACACCTAGGCTGCGGGTTCTAACTCCAGTTGGGGTGAGTTCGGGAAGCAACTGATCGATGTTTCTCTCTCACACTGATGTTTCTCTCTCTCCCTAAAATCAATAAAAAACATCCTCGGCTGCCCAGCTGGTGTGGCTGTGGTTGAGCGTTGACCCAGGCACCAGGAGGTCGCCAGTTTGATTCTCGGTCGGGGCACATGCCCAGGTTGTGGGCCAGATCCCCAGTGGGGAGCGTGCAGGAGGTGGCCAATCGATGTTCTCTCTCATCGATGTTTCTCTCTCTCTCTCCCTCTCCCTTCCTCTCTCTAAAATCAATAAAGAAAAAAAATTTTAAAAAGAAAAACATCCTCAGGTGAGGATTAAATATATATATATATATATATTATAGGTCACAAGGAAACATAGCACAAACCAAAAGAAAGGGACACTAAATAAAATAGCATGTGTACACACTTGAAAACTATCAGTGCCATGAAAGTCCACAAAAGACTGATGTATACATATTCTATGTTAAAGAAGGCTAATGAGACATGACAATTGAATGAAAAATGTTAAAATTTTTCTTTTGCTATAAAGAATATTATTGGGAAAATTGGAAAAATTTGAGATCTGTAAATTAGACAATAACTGTATCAGTGTTAATTTCCTGAGTTTGATCATTATACTTTGATTTTCCTTTTTCTTTTCTTTTTTTGTTAATCTTCACCCGAGGATATTTTTCTGTTAATTTTTAGATAGAGTGGAAGGGAGGAGGGGGGTGGAGGAGACAGAAACATCGATGTGAGAGAGATACACTGATCAGTTGCCTCCTGCACAAACCCAACCGGGGCCGGGAATTGAACCTGCAACCTAGGTACATGCCCTTGACTGGGAATCAAACCTACGACTCTTTGGTCCTGGGGCCGATGCTCTAACTGCTGAGCCAAATTGGCCAGTGCTATACTGTTATTTTCTAAGGAAATAGACATTGAAGCACATATGGATCAAGGGGCATCATATATACAACTTATTCTCAAACAGTTCAGGAAAAAGAAAGAATTTGGGGGGGGGAGAGGGAGGGAGAGAATGCAAGTGTGGTATAACGTTGGCAACTAAAGAAACTGGAAGAAGAATACATAGGGATTCTTTAAGTAATTCTTCCAAATTTTCTAGAAGTCTAAAATTGGGGCAAAATTAAAAGTTAAAGAATACAGGATGGGGCAAAAGTAGGTTTACAGTTGTTCATACAGAAAACAATACAATAGTTAATAAATAATAATACAAGGATGAACTGTTTCATGTACTCACAACTGTAAACCTACTTTTGCCCCACCCTGTATATTATGAGGGATACAAGATAAGGTGAGGGCACTTATCCAAAACCATTATGATGTCTATAAATAAAGCAGCCTTGAAAAATAGACCTTTAATTACAAATGCTCCAAAATAGTAAAAGCATTCAATAATGTGTTTAAAACAATCCATAACAACTATTTTACATTACTGTCTCCTACACCATACCTATCCTCCAAAAACTAAAAACATAAAATATAGTAAAAAAGTTATTTATTGTTAGAAGAGCAAATTCTTAATTTTTTCACAAAACACAGTTATAAGAAATTTGAGAAGGTAAAATCTTATTAACTGTCTGGATGTACACAATTTCCACTCGGAAGGTTGACCCTCAAGAGCAAATATGAAAGGTCAATATGAAAGGTTTCGGGTGTGACCTCCAGTCAGGGCACATACAGGAAACAACCAATAAATGCATAAATAAGTGGAACAACAAATCGATGTTTTTCTCTCTCCTCCCTTCCTCTCTCTCTAAAATCAATAAATAAAAAAATTAAGCCCTGGCCAGTTTGGCTCGGTGGTTAGAGCACTGGCCCTAGCACCAAAGGGTCACCGGTTCAATTCCCAGTCAAGGGCACGTATCTGGATTGCAGGTTTGATCCCCGGCCACGGTCAGGGCATGTGCAGTAGGCAACCAATTGATGTGTCTTTCTCACATCGATGTTTCTTTCTTCCTCTCTTTTTCTCTCTTTCCCCACCCCTCCCTTCCACTCTCTCCAAAGAAAAAAATCAATGGAAAATATCCTCGGGTGAGGACTAACAAAAACAAACAAACAAACAAATAAATACTACTACTACTACTACTACTAAAAGAACAAATATTAAACAGCAAAATTCATTCAGTTGGTAACAGGCCAACCCCTCAAATCTTGTTTTTCTCTCACCTAGCTTGATTTCAGTTTGTAAAATTCACACCATGGGTCATAAATTCAAACTCCCTCTTTGCTACAAATACAATGTTAAATTGGATATAAGTCATACAAACTCCTTCCCTAAACAAGAAATGGATATGACTGTTGCAGATGATATTGGCTGCCAACCCACTAACCAGTCTTCTATTTTTCCATAACACAGGCCAGATTTTGTTACTGTCTGAGGGACGCTGATCTTCTCATTGTTTAAAATATAGGGAGGTTTATCTTAATAATCATGATAAATTGGTATGAAAAAGAAAGGATGCTTTTAAATGTATAAGATTAGGGGGCGCGCCCTGGCCGGTTTGGCTCAGCAGTTAGAGCATCGGCCTGCTGTCCAGAGAGACCCGGGTTCGGTTCCCGCTAAGGGCATGTACCTCGGTTGCAGTTTGTCCCCGGCCCTGGTTGGTCGTGCGGGTGGCAGCCACTCGATGTGTCCCTTTCACGTCGATGTTTCTCTCTCTCTCTCTTCCTCTCTCTCCCTCCCACTCTATCTGAACAAAAAATGAAAAAATGTCCTCGGGTGAGGATAAAAAAAAAAAAAAAAAAAACAGATTGGGGGCGGGATCGGAAGGAGGGGTCTAGGGGGGAAAAAGGAGAAACATCTGTAACAAAAATAAATTAATCAATAAAAATTTTTTTAATAAATAAATGTATAAGATTAGAAATATTTTTATAAATAAGGTAATCTAGTATGGTTTCTGGAACAGAGAGAAAACAAGCTCTAGAAACATAAAAAAGTAGATAAATCATGACGGACTCCACTTATACAAATAATAATACCTATTTTTGAAGGAAATAACGTCTCATCATCCAACTGGTCCTGAACCCAAGTCATCAAGTAATCAATATACTTTGGCGCAGAGCACTTAATAGGCTTCTTTATGTTTGTTCCATCTGCCCAGTGATATTCATATCTGTATTGGAAAGATAAAAAGCACACAGAATATTAGTATACACCTATATACAGTGTATTTTTTTTCTTTATTTTTTTTTTTTAGAGAGAGGGGAAAGGAGAGGGAGAGAGAAATAGAAACATCGATGAGAGAGAACATCAACTGGCCGCCTCCTGCATGCCCCGCACTGGGGACTTGGCCCACAACCTGGGCATGTGCCCTGACCGGGAATCGAACCGGCAACCTCTTGGTGCATGGATCAATGCTCAACCACTGAGCCACACCAGCTGGGCTACAGAGTGTACATTTTTTATATTATACATGTATGTGTACTATGAATGTATACAGGACACATTTTAAACAATCTATTCCTCCAAATAAAGATTTTTGCATTTGGCATTTACTTATTTATTATTGATTTTAGAGAGAGGGAGAAACATCGGTTTGTTGTTCCATTTATTTATGCATTCACTGGTTGATTCTTGTATGTACCTTGCCCAGGGATCGAATCCGCAACCTTGGCGTATCAGGACAATGCCTAACCAGGGCTGCATTCAGCATTTAAATTTAACATTTCAAATGGCTACTGCACTAGTCTGCATTTATTATGACCCAAACTAAGTAGATCCCAGCAAACTTATATTTTTGTGTTTCTATGTTTTAATCTTATTATACAGCTTTCCTTCATATATAGAATTTATATTTTAGAATCATACATTGCCAGAATAGAAAGCCTAGCTTACTTTCCACTTCTACATTGACCATCTGTAACGTTTTTATGGTTGTTTTTCTTCCTTGAAAAATATTTGTCCTTATGCAGTACAATTCTTTACAACCTGGGGTTTTAAATTTTGAGTTAAGGATAGAAGAAGGAAGGGAGGGAGTGAGAGAAGAAAATAATTTTTCATTTCTGTAGTATCTTTTCTTCTTTTTCTTTATTGATTTTAGAGAGAGAGTAAGGGAGAGAGAGAGAGAAATAGAAACATCGATGAGAGAGAACATCAACTGGCCATCTCCTGTATGTCCCTCACTGGGGATTTGGTCCACAACCTTAGCATGTGCCCTGACTGGGAATCGAATCAGCGACCTCTTGGTGCATGAGTTGATGCTCAACCACTGAGCCACACTGGCTGGGCTAGAGCAGTATTCTAAGTGGCAGTAATTCTCCCTAATTCACAGGAATGGGATATTGATGTAATATCAGAAAAACTCCCAATAAAATACTAGTCAATTACAAAGGGAAGAAAATGACAAATTTCAGGTGAAAAAACCTTGCAGACACTAGCATGATAAGGTAATCAGGGTTAACATCCCCGTGATGGTGTGGTCAACATTGTGTGCCTCCTGATATGATCCACTGAGAAAAAGTAGTATCATTTCTGTGCGTTCCTGCCAAGAATGCATGGCCTGAATATGGTCATAAGGAAACATTAGGCAGAATGTATCAGGGGACCCCAAGACCACCCCCACATTCAATGATTTGCTAAGAGGACTTAAAGAACTCAGCATATAGTTGTACTCACAGGTATGACTTATTATAGTGAAAGAACACAAACTGAAATCAGCAAAGGGGAAAGGTAAATGGAGCAACGTCTGGAGGAAACCTGGAGCAAGCTTCTCTGAGTCCTTTCCCAGTGGAGTCACACAGGCTACCCTTAATTCCCCCAGGATTGAGTTGTGATAACACATGCTAAATACTGTCTACCAGGGAAACAAATTAGAGACTTAGTGTCCAGATTTTTATTGGGGAATAGTCAAGGAGGCACCCTCTGCATGACACACACTAAAATCCAGACTCCCAGAAGGAAAGCACAGGCTATGTCATTTGTACAGTTTAAACACAGTAAGCCACTCCTAATTGTCAGGGTGGTGGGAACCCTTCAGAAATCCAAGGTCCCAGATGCCATCCAAGGGCCAACCTTTGAGAACAGCCTTTCAAGAGATTACAGTCAGGTCTGCTATGCACAAAGGCCAATAAAGGGAAAGACTGAGGAACTATTCCAGACTGAAGCTACCTAAAGAGATAAGTCATATAAATGCAACACATATTCATAGACAAGGTCCTGGACCAGAAATGAAAAACTGAGATATTATTGAGACAGCTGATGAAATGCAAATGGTATTTATGAACTGGAGGGAGTAGTTTGGAAGGTTTACTTGCTGGTTGTGTAGAAGAGTATCCTTGCTTTTGGAAAACACAGGGTTGAATATGTAGGGGATAAATAGGTATAATGTCTACAATCTGTTCAAGAGGTTCAGAAAAATTAATGTCAATGACTATACACATAGAGAGTGGGTGATGAAGCATGCAATCAATTAAAGGTTAATAATTGGGGAATCTGGGTAAAAGAGATATGGGAGTTCTTTGTGCTGTTCTGGCAACTTTTCTGTGCACTTAAAATTATTTGAAGTTTCAAAGTCTGAAATAGTTTGAAAATAAGTTAGTTTTAAAAAACTACCATAGGAAATATTCAAAGCATATTATTTTGAACATCTTTGATGATGACAAACTGTCAAGATTATTTTAAAGGACTAGATTCTAAAAAACATCTAAACTCATTTAGAGTCAATTTGAGGAATAAAATAGATGACTCTAACTAGGTAATACTTTGTTCAATATGTAAATTTGGTCAATAAATAAATTATGACTATGAAGTAATAAAACAATCTCTTGGGTAGTTAGTGATCTGACTGACATTGTAATTTAAAAGTTACCAAAAATATTCAGAGCAATGAAAGTATTAGCACAATAAGTGATTAGCAATCTAAGGTCACTACTTATAATATTTCTAAGCACTTGTAAGTTTGGACAGCTTGTTTTGTTTTGATATTTATACCTTGTTTATAATTGGGGGAAGAGAAAATACTTCATAAAATGTCAGCACTAAAAATAAAACCTCTCTCTATATAGTTTATAGATATCAATTAATATTTCTTATAAGAAAATAATACAATGTAGCAATTAAGAGTACAGGCACAGCCCGGCTGGTGTGGTCCCAGTCAGATTCCTGGTTGGGGCACATGCCCAGGTTGTGGGCTCGATCCCCAGTAGGGGACATGCAGAAGGCAGCCCGATAGTGTTTCTCTCTCACGTGGATGTTTCTATCTCTCTCTCTCTTCCTTTCTCTCTAAAAAAAATCAATAAAAACATATTTTTTTTAAAAAAGAGTACAGGCACACTAGAGTTAGAGACCAGGATTTCAATCCCAGCTCCATTTCTGGATAACAGGACCTTGGACATGTTACTTAACTTTGTTCAGACTCAATTTGTTTTCCTGTAAAATGAGGATAACAACAGTTTTCTTACCTATAGGTTTGCTATATAAAGGCCTTACATTTAGGTGCACTAAATAAATGGTAGCTGGCATTGTTATTATCAGCCATATTAGTAATAAAAGCCAATTTCAAATTTTTATTGACTCAAGCAACATTTATTGAGTGGTAACTAGATGGCAGGCACTGACTGTTCTGGCATCAAAAAAAGATTTACAAGAAGAACAAATCTAACAGGTTAAATACGGAATGTACAAATAATATAATTATTATGTAACAAAGAAATATAATTGTAAAGACAAAAAAGTTAAATAGAAAGATCAAATCTAGTCTGAAGAAATCAGAAGGTTCCTTCATGGAGAAAGAAGTACTTGATGTGGGCCCTGAAGATGGGTAAGATTTTTGGAAATGTTAGCAGAAGATAAAAAGGAGATAAGAAAAATATCCCAGAAAAGAACAGAATAAGCAAGTTTTCAGAGTATGAGTAATGGAGGGAATAGCAAGCAAGGCATTTTCCATAATCCAGTTGGATAGACCAGAGGAGATGTTCAAGTTAACAGAGGAAAGCAGGATAGAGGACAATACAGGAAGGATCATAAAGCTCAGGCTAAGGATATGAACTTGCTCATTGGTAAACCAGTGAAGGAGATGCTAAGTACAGATATTACATGGTCAGAAACGTTCTTCTTATATAAGAACTATAAAATAAAGTAAAAATGAAAACTGATCATGAGCACGTCTTACTTTGGGCCAGCTGACATCACTGGACAACTTTCCTCTGTACAGAAATCTGTGATTGTTCCATAAAGCATGTTGATCTGATTGAAAAAATCCACAGCTGCAAAGCAAATATAGGTTATAAGTAAAATATTAAATTTTAATTTTATTCAAACAGAACCTAGATTTATCAGTGTTCTTTCCAAACATACACAGATTTCATAGTTTTTTTTTTGTTATTTGTTAATAATTTCTAGCTAAATTCTACTATGGTCAAAGACTATATGTTATATAATTTCAATTTTTGAAAATGCACATATGTGTAATCTGAGGTGCTTAGGCCATGTGTACCTCAGGTCAAGTCTATTAATCATGTTGCTCACATTTTTCTAATTCCTTGTTGATTTTTTCCCCTCTACATTCTATCCACTAATAAAAGAGAAGTGTTTAAATCTCCCATTATGACTGGATTTGTCTATTCTGTTAGTTCAGTCAGTTGATTTTACTTTATAGATGTTATTAAAGACACATAAATTCAGAATGGCATATATTCTTTGTGAACTAAACTATTTATCATTTTTAAGTCTTCCTCTTGATGAAGAGAAAGAAAAAAAAATGACTTTATTTATTTTTTCCACCCAGGCCATGCCAGCCCCCACCCACATTCCCCACTACCCCACCCCAGGCCACGTCCCCGGCCACCACACCCGACCCTATGCCACAATCAAAAATGACTTTAAAAGGAGTCATAATTGCTGATGAAAGTACAGCAGTAATGAGCATTATACTAAATTGAATCATACAAGTTTTGCCCTCTTACCTCACAAAGAGCCAAAATTTACTAAGTAATGACTCTGCGACTTTAATAATTATTAAGTTGTCCTCCACAAGAACGAAGACTACCGATAGCTTTGAAATTAGACAAGTCTGGATCCCAACTCCTATACTTGCCAGTTGAGTTACTTACTCTCCGTGAACCTTAGTTTCCTACCTTTAAAACTGGGTTTATTATGGAACACCAGAAATATATATGTCCACCATTAAGTAGGCATTTAATAAATATTAGTTTCCTTCCACAAACCAAGATACGGCCTCAGAATTCGGTGCAACGTAAATATCTATGCATAAGCCATCCATCCAGCTTTTTCCAGAACTCTGAACCTTCTTTCTGACTTCTTTAAGCTATCACTCTTTCCAGCAGCAGAATGTTCAAAACCAGGCTCTGATTTCTGGCTGTGAGACTAGTTGTCGAATTTGTAAAAATTTCCTATCTTCTACCATTTATCTTCATTTGGCAAGTGAACTGAAGCCAAAAAGCCATTAAGATGCCAATCTTATCAACAAATTCCCTTCACTCTTTTATGTACCCAAAATGTTTATTTAATCACTGTCAGTGAGTGGAAATAGCTAGTCTCAAACCCTGTTCACCTCATCAAGTGTCATTTGGGAAGATTACCATAAATAAGGAAAATCTTAGACTCTAATACTTCAGCCAAATGCTGTCTTTTCAAGGCAGAATTATCTGTTCTAAGGGGATGTTCTGATGCTCCAATTTAAAGTAATTTTTGTCTAGCTATAACTGCAAAATGCTTGTGGAATTTCAGAAGTTCGTAAAGTTCTAGACATCTCAGTAGTACAGACACTCTGTCCTGGCAATTGAGACAGAGAGAATGCTGACAGAAAATGAGGATCTGCTTTTATACATACACCCAAGGAAAACTCTCATGTAGTACAGAAGCTCTATGCTGCCTTCCTTAGATTTTTAAAATTAGTGAGTTCTCAAGTAAAGGGTACAAAAAAGGCACAAAGAAGTACAAAAAAGAATGTACATAATCAAATGGAAATTTATTTTGTATACTATCTTTGAAGTGTCACAGAACCATCTTATAGGTAAGATGGGTCTCATCAATAAAGCAAAAATCACTTTCTTTTTTTAGTAACTAAACTCTGTGGGTCCAGGAAGGTAACCACATTACAATAAATACTGCCCGAATGCAAATGCTGTCACAGTAACATTTTCAGTAAAATCCTTTAGGTTCCTAAAAGTTATTAGTGGGTGGGAGCTCAATTCATAAATCCCATGATATATTTCAAATTACAATAAGATACCATCAAATATTACAAGAAAAATACTGTTGTTTTGTTTTTCCTTAATCAAGCCTAGACATATAGTGTATGTTTCCAATTAAATTTCATTTTATTTTTACTAGATTCATGTAAAATTGCTTCCAATTATTAAATTCTATTAGTTTCTTCACTAATGCTGAAAAACCCTGAATATTAAAAGTACCACTTTTATTCCCCAACTTTCTCTGGCTTAATTCCCAAGGATATATTTACTTATTACTTAAATGTTTTTCTTCCTTGGTGCTAAGAATATCTCATAAATGTATTTTACTGATTTCATAAGTCATTACTGAATTGTCTTTTTAAAAAAATAGCATAAGTTAGACAAATAACTGAGCATGCTACTGAAAGAGGTGATTTAGCATAGTGGTTAAAGTGCAGTCTCTAAAATTCTACAGCTCTATAATGGAGCCCAGACTCTGCCATTTAGTAGCTGTATGACCTAGGCAAATTATTAATCTTTCTGTTTCAGCTTCCTTATTTGTCTTAAACTGGGATAATAATAGCCCCTACATCATGAGGTTGTAAATATAATAAAATAATCCATGTTATCAGGACAGCAGAGTGCCAGACACATAATTAGTGTTCCATAAATATTAAATTGCATTATCATTTTTTCCACTAAAGATGATACATCTATGCTCTGTAATGTCATTATAACAGGAGACAAGAATTTCACAAAACTCCATATTCAGAAATAAAATAACATAAAGGCTAAAGTGGATTGAGGTATCACTATATTGTGATATTAGGTTGTTAACTAGATCCTAGAATAGACAGCATGCTAAAACTCACCTATAAGGAGGCTACTAACCTAATTCAGAATCTACTGAGAAACAGAAAGGCTACTTACTGTTCACTGCAACCCATTCATTTAGATCTTCTCCCTCAGGGAGCATGACAGCCATCCGGAGATTGCCACTGCCAAGCGTGGCTTCTGCATGCTTTAAGAGCTCATACTGGTGAGAACCCTCTGGTATGTTCTTCTTTGGTTTAAATGTTTTAGAGGAGCGACTACCACTATGAATAGACAAGAAAAAAAGGTACTTCAATATTTAAGGCATGACTTTCAACAGAGTCAACTATACTGTATTACTGGAAAAAATAACAGAAGTGATCCTATATGTCCACAAATAAACAGCCCTAAATTATATTGGCTACATTAAATCCCAGCAATATAGCTGCTGTAACTACTGTGTTTGATACCCAAAAGTGCTACAAACCTTCCCTATATTCCCTACTGCAACTTCCTAGGAGAAAAAGAATTTTTAGTTGTAACTATCTAGCTCTTCACAATAAACAAAATGATTCAAGATTACAGGCTATAAGACAAAAAATTATTTCTGCGACAATCTTACTGTATTCCTTTTCAACCTTACTCTAAGTTTCTCATAATACACAATAACTTATTTCCTTTGTATAAAAAGCATAAAGATACAATTTTATATGAATAAAACACAAAAATCCTACAGCATGAAAGAAAAGCTACATGTTCTTCTACCCAATTATAGGAAGCATCAGCAATCTTAATCCAGAATTCTAGGTATGCAGATAAGAAGCTAGACATTAACATGACTGGTTTGCTCAAATTTAAATGTATTTTTTTAAATGGATCAAATGAAACTAGTCTGCTTCTTCACACAGCAAAATTTAGTGTGAGAAATTTCACCAACATTTTTTACATAAATTCATTTTATATTGCCCTGGCTGGTTTGGCTCAGCAGTTAGAGCATCAGCCCACGGACCAGAGAGTCCCGGGTTCAGTTCCGCTAAGGGCACGTTACCTCGGTTGCAGTTTGTCCCCGGCCCTGGTTGGGGTCCTGTGGGTGGCAACCAGTCGATGTGTCTCTCTCACATTGATATTTCTCTCTCTCTTCCTCCCTCTCTCCCTCCTGCTCTAAATGCAAAAATGTCCTCAGGTGAGGATAAAAAAAAAAAAAAAAGGCATTTTATTAATTTACGTGTGATTAATTACAAAAAAGAACTCTCTTATGACTAATCTGGTGCATGTCTTCAGGCAAGGTGTAAATTAAGTACACTCCCTTTAATTTTTTTTTCTTTATTGATTTTAGAGAGAGAGGAAGGGAGAAGGAGAGAGATAGAGACATTGATGAAAGAGAACATCAATTGGTCGCCTCCTGCATGCCCCCCACTGGGATTTGGCCCACAACCTGGGCATGAGCCCTGACCAGGAATCAAACCAGCGACCTCTTGGTGCATGGGGCGACGCTCAACCGCTGAGCCTCACCAGCTGGGCAAGTACACTCCCTTTAATTAGCCCGTAACTCAGATGGATACAGCAACTGAAGATGTGACAAGCTGCTCTGAAAAGGGCTGGCAGAGTACATGAGAACTACGAGGACATCAGCTGTGCCTGCACTCAGGAGGCTCAGAGCCTCATCTGCTCCCCAAACCCTCTACTTACTGAGCCACTCTGCCCTGAAGTTTTAGGCTTCCAAATGTTTTCTTGATTGGTATCCCACCCAGAATTGGTTTCCCCAAAGCTAAGTACATCTACCTCATAAGACCTTATGCTTGGGTAGAATGAAAAAAATAAATCTGAGTTCGATTTTGTGAAGGCCAGCTTTGACACTTATCAACTATGTTATCTCAGGCAAATTACCCAACTTTCCTTGAGCCTATTTTTTCTTTAGCAGTGAAAGCCTAATAAAACTAACAAAACATCACCACTACCTATACTTAGAACAACCGTAAAATGAGAAAATAATATTTGTGAAGAAAGCTTTTAAAACTGTAAAATTATGTCCAAATGTTAATATTTTCATTATGCTTCTTTTCCTGAACCAAAATGACTCCTAGTAAAAAGAAATGGTAGTACAATGTCCAAAGCTTTCTTTCAAAGTCCATTCCCACCTTCATCGCCTAAGACTGGATGCAGAAAAATAAAACCTTACTTCGGCAACAAATGCTTTTTAATACATCAAGTTCAAAACAGAATTAAAAAAAAAAATTGCTTGTTTTGTTTTTTTGTTGCTATACCTGTATCAAGATTCAGGTAATCTCAGAATAACTGTGGGGCTACACTGGAAATCAAGAAAACAAGGTTCTATTCCTCATGTTGCTATTTTCTTATGTTACGTAGGAAACCAAAGACTGCCATCTGAGCTTCAATTTCTTTGTTTTTGAAAGTCTGGAAAATAACTTTTTACAAAAGGGTATAATTTAGAGATGAGATAATGTTTGTAATATGGTTTCGGTCCCTGGAGCACTTTCGACTCCCTTCTCTGTTCCTCATTTCCACATACTTTCATACTTCCAAAATGCTTTCAAGTTCCCCATCTAATTTTCTTCTTCTGGCCTTTCTGCTTTATTCAGGCAGAATAACCTAACCATTTCAATACTCAATATGTTTTTCCTATTCTTTTTAAAAACCATATTCAGCTTTTTCTTCAACTGCTGCCTGAAACTCCTACCAGTATCCACCGGACTCCTAAAAGGGGCGCTCAATACTGCTCCTTATTCCTAGGTCAAAAGACCATAACTGACAGAGCCCTCAAATTCAAAAACACAAATACCAACAAAAGCATGTACACAAAAGTCTTCATCAATGAATACAAGCTCTTACAGCAACAATGTGCAGCTAAATGCATATAGTTCATAGGGCATTTTAAGATATTTGATGCAAATATTCAAAAACATTTTTGATAATAGAAAGTATGCAGCCCCTTCCACTCACCTATCTCAGAAAAAAATCTGTGTATCAGAAGAATATCAGAAGACATATCTGTGTATTCTTCCAGAGTCTATGTCTATACAAGCATAAGAATGCTTGTGCCTGTTTGTTTTTGTACACTTGTTGCATACTAAGTATACTAAATATTTTCATTTACTATATCCAGGAGATATATTGTTTATATTATGGTTAAAGTAGATATACTTTATTATTTTTAAATACTTAATAGTATTTCCTTATATAGATATATATTTCACACCCTGGCCAGTTTGGCTCAGCACTTGGAGCGTCAGCCCTCAGACCAAAGAGTTGCGGGTTCAATTCCAGTCAAGAGCACATACCTCAGTTTTGGTTCGGTCCCCGGCCCTGGTTAGGGTCATGCGGGAGGCAACCAATCGATGTGTCTCTCTCACATCTCTCTCTCTCTCTCTCTCTCTCTCTCTCTCTCCCCCTCCCTCCCTCCCACTCTGTCTGAAAATGAATGGAAAAGTATCCTCAGGTGAGGATTTAAAAAAAAAAAAAAAAAGGATGCTCAACATCATTTGTCATCAGGGAATTAAAACAATACCACTACACACCTATTAAAATGGCTACAATCCATAAAACTGATAATACCAAATGCTGATGAGGATACAGAGCCATTCGGTGCTGAAAGGAATGCAAAATAATACAGACATTTTGGAAGATAGTTTGGTAGTTTGTTACAAAGCCAAAAACAATCTTTCCATACAATCCAGCATCCCACTCAGAGGTATTTACTTAATTGATTTGAAAACCTGTGTATACAAAAAAACTCACCTGTGAATGTTTATATCAATTTTAATTATGCCTTTCAAAAAACAAACTATAATACAGCCATAAAATGGAATACTATGTTCAATAATAAAAAGAAATGAGCTAGTTACACACACACAACCATGAAGATGCCTTAAATGAATATTGCTAAGTGAATGACACCAGTCTGTAAAGGCTACAAAGTATATGATTCTAAATACATGATATTCTGGGGAAATTATAGGGATAGTAAAATGATCAGTGCTTGCCAGGGAGGGATTCAGGTGAAAGGGAGGAGAGATAACTAGGTATATCCCCCCAAAATGGAAAAATATGTCCAAACAAAAACTTGTACATGTCCATAGCACCATTATTCATAAGAATAAAAAAGTAGAAACAACCCAACAGTCCATAAACTGATGCATGGATAAATAAAATGTGATATATCCACACAATGGAATATTATTCAGCCATAAAAAGAAATGAAGTACTGATACATGCTATAACATGGATGAATCTTAATAATAATATGCTAAGTGAAAGGAACCCAGATACAAAATATGTAGTATCACATACTGTATGATTCCATTTATATGAAATGTCCAGAAAAGGCAAATCCATGAAGACAGAAAGTAGACTAGTGGTTGCCAGGAGCCAGAGATAGAGAAATGAAGAGTGACTACTAATGATACAAGGTTTCTTTGAGGGGTAATGAAAATATTCTGGAATTAGTCGTGATAGTGGCACAACTTTGTAACTACATTAAAATCCACTAAATTTTATACTTTAAAGGATAAATCTTATGGTGTGTGAATTTTTATGGCATAGCTCAATTAAAAAAAATTTTTTAAATCTTTACTATTAAAAATACTTTTTATAATCTTCACTATTAAAAAAAAATAAGTAAGGCGGGGGGTGTAACGATATTAACCAAAGAACTTACATTCATATATGCATAACGTATGGACACAGGCAATATTTCGATGAAGGTCTGGGGTGGGTGGGGCAAGAGTGGGGTGGAGAGGGTTATTGGGGGAGTAAAAGGGGGGGGCATCTGTAATCTTTTCAAAAATAAATTTTTAAAAAATATGTAGCTTCCCAATAATGCTCCTACCATCTCAATAAGTCAGCTTCTTTCATCCATTTATTCACTCTTATATTCCTTCATCTAACTAGCATATTCTGACAACCACCTATATTCTAAGCAGCTCTGTCCTAAGCCCTGGGCAATTCACAGAATGAAACAAGAGATATAAGATCCCTACACTCATGGTAGAGAGAGGAGGCAAAAGAAAAAATAAACCACCCCTGGCTGGGTAGCTCAGTTGTTTGGAGCATCATCCCAATATGCCAAGGTTGCAGGTTTGATCCTCGATCAGGTCACATACAAGCATCAACCAATAAATTCATAAATAAGTGTAACAATAAGTTGATGTTTCTCTCTTTCTCTCCTCTCTAAAAATCAATCGATAAAAAATTTAAAAAATAAATAAACCAACAAATAAACTCTAAGAGTCCCCATGAGACTTACAACTAGGGGAGCAATGGGCAGTGGCAGCTCATCCTAGGTTTACCCTGCTGAACCTGTCTCCAAGACCCATTTTTCTCTGACTTTCAGTGAGCTGGCAGCAGCCCCGCCTTGGCTCACTTCTTCCCCATTATGTTTCTAGACAGCCAAAGCAGGGAACTGCCTATGCTCTCTCCTATACTAGTCTTCTACCCTTCCTTGTTTCACTGCCACCGGCTTTAATAAACGGTACTCTCAACATTAAAATAAACCAACAAAAAAATTACTGAGTAGAGGTGAGCGCTATGATGAAAATAATAGAATGATGTGACAAATAATGTGACGTGATAAGGCATTATATTAGATTAGGTGGTTGGAGAAGGCCTCCCCAATGCCAGAAAGCCAAAAAGAAGCCAGCTATGGGAAGATCTGGAGAAGAGGGAAGAGTATTTCAAGCTTATAGGACAAACCAGTAAAAAAGAAAGTTTTTTAGGAGTAGTTATGAAAAGGTAACTGTGACTTAGGGCATCATGAACAATAGGAATAGTGGTACAAGAAGAAATTAGGAAGGCTGGTAGAACCATATTAGCTAAGATTTTAGAGGCCAAAGTATGGAATTTAGATTATCATTTTAAGAATAAATGGGAAGCTGTTGGAGACTTTTTTAAAAACCAAAAGTAGTAACATACATAATTCAATGTTTTTTTAAGAAGATCATTCTAGTTGCCATGCAGAGAATGAACTGGGAGGGCAGCAAAAGAGGACACAGAAGCCAGTCGGGAAACCACTACAAAGAAGAGAGAATGATGGCGTGGACTTGTGGGAAAGAAAAGATGAAGGCAGGTTCCAATATTTATTTGTAGGTAGTACCAGCAGGGCTCACTAGTGAATTTCATAATTTGTGGAGAATTGTGAAGAAGACAGAATCAAGGATGACTCCTAGGTTTTTAGTCTCAAATAGGTAGAAAATGGGCCCTTTAATTGAGATAGGCTTGGGAAGATGTTTTGAACATATTAACTTGAGATAGCTATCAGACATCCAAATAGGCAGTTGTATATATAAGTCTCAGGCTCAGAGGAAAGATTAGACTGAAGAAATCTAATAATGCTGGTATCCTCTCTGGTTAGCACAGTGCTAAAAGATACACTAGTATATTATTAAAATGAGTATTTTATAAGCTATGAGAAGTCCTACATTAAAGAAAATTGTTTGTGCCCTGGCTGGTATGGCTCAGCGGTAAGAGTGTCTCCCGCGGACCAAAGAGTCCCGGGTTCGATTCCGGCCAAGGGCACGTACCTCGGTTGCAGTTCGTCCCTGGCCCCAGCTGGGTTTGTGCGGGTGGCAACCAATCAATGTGTCCCTCTCACATCGATGTTTTTCTCTCTCTCTTCCTCCCACTCTCCCTCCATCTCTATCTGAAGATTAATGTAAAAATATCCTCGGGTGAGGATCAAAAAAAAAAGAAAATTGTTTGTGGTTTACCCCAGGGTTTCCCAAACATCTTTAGTCATGGAAACTTTTCTTCCACACGTTAACATCTTGCTCTTCAGCACCTATTATGGAATACTACTCTAGGACATGAAACTGTTAACTGGGTAGCCTCTCAATCTACAGTATGTACATAACATTTCAATTATATAAAGTGTAAGTCAGTGACTTCATATAAGAACAGGTAGAGGGTTGGCCAATTCCTTATTTATGTAATACCCCACAAAATTTTATAATCTACTCCCTAGAAAATAATAAAACACTTCACACGCAAAGGCCAATTAGTTTCTACATTTCTGAAGTTATCTGAGGTATTATTTCAGCTACAGATGAAGGCACTAAAGTTTAATCACTCATCTCCAATCATTCTCTGAGTTTTTGAGTCATGTACAGGCTGCAGTTTCCTTTGCCCTGCACTAAATTCATTATTCCAGACAGTAAATAGGCACTGAAACCACAGGAGATTTTAGGAAGTGCCCACAGTCGAATGTCTGCGTAATGTCCAAGCAACAGCAGTAACTCCATTTTCAAAATGTTATCTAAGTGCTGAACTGTTAAAAGGAGCAAACCAAACCCAGCTGGTGTGGCTCAGTGGTTGAGCGTCGACCCATGCATTAAGAGGTGGCTGGTTCAATTCCCGGTCAGGGCACATGCCCAGGTTGTGGGCCAAATCCCCAGTAGGGGGCATGCAGGAGGTGGCCAATCGATGTTCTCTCTCATTGATGTTTCCATCTCTCTCTCCCTCTCCCTTCTTCTCTCTCTCAAATCAATAAAGAAAAAAAAGTAAAAAAAAAAAAAAAAAAAAAGGAGCAAACCAAAACCTGCATCTGCAGAGCTCAGAATGAGCAAGAACCTAGCAATTGAATTGGCAGTAATTCCACATATACCAATATTTCAACCACATAACATCTAGAGAGCTTAAAAATAACTTCTTTTATAAAAATTTGTCCTAATCTTCCATGAAAAACTGTCCAACCTCTATTTTTTTTTAAATCCTCACCCAAGGACATTTTTGCATTTATCATCAGATAGAGCAGGAGGGAAAGAGGGAGGAAGAGAGAGAGAGAAACATCGATGTGAGAGAGACACATCAACTGGCTGCCACCCACACAACCCCAACCGGGGCCGGGGACAAACTGCAACCGAGGCATGTGCCCTTAGCGGGAACCGAACCTGGGACTCTCCGGTCCGCGGGCCGACGCTCTAACCGCTGAACCAAACCGGCCAGGGCTGTCCATCCTCTCTTATGTCTCATTGTAGCTTAAAGCACCTGGAACACCTTATGTGTACATTTATGTGTTTGTTCTCTTTTGGATAGCACTTCAAAATGAGTGTCTGTGTCTGTCTTCTTCATTTTTGTAACTCCACTCTCTAATATGATGGCTGGCATAGAGTAGAGGAAAGGGCACAGGACTTGGAGTAAAAACCCAGTTTCAGATCCTGTCTTTGTGTCTTACTAGCTATGAAATCTTGGACAAATTATACAACTTCTCTAAGTTTATAATTAAAAATTGGAGACATCACCATTTTTGCAGGACCATTATGACAATTCAATAAATACATTTAAAGCACCTTAATTTTGAGGTAGTTGTCACACAGCAAATGTGCACTATATCAAATGATAGCTTAAAAATGTTCGATGAATGAATGACTATATGTATATGCATTTTCACATGCACATATATGTATAAATAAAGCACCAATCCTCACTGTATCCCTGTCTTAGTTCATTCAGCCTGCTGTAACAAAAATACCACAGACTGGGTGGCTTATAAACCACAGAAATTTACTTCTCACAGTTTGAGGGACTAGACGTCTAAGATCAGAGCGCCAGCGTTGTTGGGTACTGATGAAGGCCCTCCTCCAGGTTACCTACTGCCCACTACTCACTGCATCCTCACATGATAGAAGGGGCTATGAAAATACAAAACTCTGTGGGGTCTTGCCCTAGCTGGATAGCTCAGCTGGTTAAAGCATCGCCCTGATACACCAAGGTTGCGGGTTTGATCTCTAGCCAGGGCATATACAAAAATCAACCAAATGCACTGGTCGGTTTGGTTCAGTGGTTAGTGTCGGCCCGAGGACCAAAGGGTCATGGCTTTGATGGTTCAATTCCCAGTTAAGGGCACAACCTGGGTGGCATGTTCGACGCAGGCCCTGGTCGAGATAGTGTGGGAGGCAACCAACTGATGTGTCTCTCTCATATATCTATGTTTCTCTCTCTCTCACCCCTCTCCCTCCCTTCCACTCTATCTAAAAATCAATGGAAAATATCCTCAGGTGAGGATTAAAAACAATAAAAAATAAACTAATGAATGCATCATTAAGCGGAACAACAAATTGATGTTTCTTTTCCTCTCTCACATTAGAAAATACTTTATTTTTTTTATCCTCACCCAAGGACATTTTTGCATTTATCTTCAGATAGAACGGGAGGGAGAGAAGAAGGAAGAGAGAGAGAGAGAGAAACATCGATGTGAGAGAGACACATCGACTGGTTGCCACCCACATGACTCCAACTGGGGCCGGGGACAAACTGCAACCAAGGTACATGCCCTTAGTGGGAACCGAACCCGGGACTCTCTGGTCCGCGGGCCGACGCTCTAACCGCTGAGCCAAACAGGGCTAGAAAAGACTTTAATGAAACTCTGTGGGGTCCTTTTTTTTTAAGGACACTAACCCCAATCATGAGGGTGGAGCCCTCATAGCATAATCACTTCTCAAAGGCCCCACCTCCTAATACCATCACATTGGGCATTAGGATTTCAACATATGAATTTGGGAGAATACATTCAAACAGCAATCCTCCTACCACACTTCTACTAATCCACGAAAGGTCAACTTAAAACATTAAATCCTCATGTTTATTTGTTTACATTTCTCTCTCTCTCTCTCTCTCTCTCTCTCTCTCTCTCTCTCTCTCGATTACAAATTACTCATGAATATGGATCATGTCTTAGTCATCTTTGATCTGCAGTACCTACCAGTACCTACCCTAACACAGAACCTGGGACATAACAGATACCTAATAAATGTTTACTATCTTAAATGATATTGAAAGAAGAGAAAAATCTTGTTCTTATTGCAAGGAGCAGTTGTTCTCAACATTAAAGGAAGGAACTGATCCATCATCTTCATTTGGTGAAACAAATCTAAAACATTTTAACTGCAGCAAGAGAAGTAGCAGATGAATTGGGGCTATTTCCTAACCCTGACACCAAAATTTCATTTTCAATTTTAGGTCCTGCCCTACTTAAACCTTCATTAAAAAAAGCAAAGCAAGGCATCTCAGCAATTCTAAGCAAGCCTACTCCTCCCATTAAGGGAGGGAAGAGAAAAGAGGTAGCTTTTATATTTTTAATAACAAATATGCACTTCAGCAGAGTCGCCCAGCGGAAGCGTGCTGGGCCCATAACTAATATGCACTTCCTTGTTGAAACAGGATTACTTTATTTTTTTCAAAGTAAAAGAGCAGAATTTCCCCGGGCATTTAATCCAAAACCACGGCCCATTATAAACGGTGCAATATAAGATCAACCCAGCAGCAGTATCATTTTCCTCAAGCAGCTTCCCTGATACCCTAAGGCGAGTTAAGGACACCTCTGTGTTCACACATGACACTATCATGTGTCTCTATTTTACAATACACCATGAGTCTCTCAAAGGCAAAGGCTGTTTCTCTGGTCTGCAGGCCGACGCTCTAACCGTTGAGCCAAACCAGCCAGGGCTAGGCTGTTTCTAACTCACTTGTTGCATCTCCTGAACCTAGCAGAAGGTCCAGGTCAGACCAGATCTTTGATTTTGTTGAGCCTAACTGATAAAGGACTCCAGGTCAAAAATGGTAGGTAAAGCAAATATTCTGGCAATATCTGCTAAATTTATACTCTCAGCTTATAAAAATAGGCCCAGTTATAGTAGACACAAGAGCATAGTACATACTACACATGCATAACAGTATACATCTTATTTTTAAACTAACAGTTCAGTAGTACAGTTGAACACTGGGAATCATCCAAGCACAAAATTATAGTACAAAACCGTAGAACTGGACTTACCATGTCACTAATATTTTTTTTCTTTATTGATTTTAGAGAGAGAGGAAAGGAGAGGAAGATAGAAACATCAATGAGAGAGAACATCAATTGGTCACCTCCTGCATGCCCCCATTGGGGATTTGGCCCACAACCTGGGCATGTGCCCTGACCGGGAATAGAACCATGACCTCTTAGTGCATGGGTTGATGCTCAACCACTGAGTCACACCGGCCGGGCTGTCAGTAACATTTTAAACTTAAGGGATCCTCTATGGCAGGGTCCCTTATATGGCACTACCAGGAGTGCTAACAATATGTTCTAATGGTCATGTTTTCAAAAAACTTACAAAAGTAAGCTAACAGTAATTAGTTAAGACTGCTGTCTCTGATTTCCCCTGACATCGCATTTCCTCCTTTGTTAATGTGGTATTTTGGGTATTTGGCTAAAGGGAAGTTGAGTAGGAGATACATTTACTTTAGGTTTTATAGATAAATGTAGTTCATAATCTCTTCCATGTATGATTAGATCATTGCCAGTCTCAATACAGGAATGACTTCCAAAAGTGTTCCCACCACCCAAGCACTGCCTTATCTGTATCATTTACACTAACGTGCAGAACCAGAGACATCTAGATATGTGCTCCACAGGCTATTGGCACAGGTGTAAGAACACTGTACTTCATATATGGACGAAACTTAGTAGAGATTTCCCAAATGTGGCACCCATCTTAAAATATTACATGACATTACCAATAAAATGAGTTGTGAATCTGAAATCTTTCTAAGCTATCGATAATAATAAATACATTTTGATCAGCCATGTTTAGAGGAAAAAGCAAATAATCGTTCTATTCTCTCTATAGAAAACAGTAGCCCCATTTTACAAATATTCACATATGACGGTGTCAAAAAGTATGCAGCAAAAATACATAAATGAGTTTTAAGGAATATCAGGCAATTAACTAATAAAAATGCTATTTTTCTATATTTTGTGTTCACTGGCTTTATCTGCTTTATTAAATTTGTAAATTGTGATTTTTTTCTCAATCTAAATATTTTGCTACCTAATTTTGTATTCATAATTTTTTATTTATTTTATCAAGCCTTGCTCCCTCAATCTGGATTAGTCTCTATCCACTTGAAGGCTCATTAAAGGTACTGAAAATGGAAAATTAGAAGTTATAGTCTGACATTCTCTCAATTACCCACACACAAACCTATTTGGTACCATGCCAGAGAAACTGCTCTTGACCATCCCCTAAAGAATTAACCATGCCTTCTTCCAGGCACTGCTGTGCTCTATACAGTCTCATATTACTGTATTTACGAAAACTATGAGAACTGTGTGTGTGTGAAGTTGTCTGCCCCCGCTATTACCATGTGCAATTCAGGAGCAGGTACTATAAGTTTTATTCACCTGGGTATTTTTTCAGAAGGTACTTTGTAATGCAATAACTGATTGATAACTGTTGATCTTCTTAAAAGTTGTTACTCCTTGAACTACTATGTTTAGGAACATTTATTAAACTCTTTTACTTATATCTTATAGCAAATGTTGATTCATCACTGTGGGTAAGTGAGGAACAGGATTAACTATAAGAATTGACATGAGCTAATTTCTTTTTTTTTTTTTTTAACTTATCTTTATTGTAGAATGTATTACAGATGTCCCCCCTTTTTTTCCCCATTGACCCACTCCTCCTCAATCCCACCCCCCTCCTGCCTTCCCCACACTATTGTCTGTGCCCATTGGTTACGCATATATGCATAGAAGTTCTTTGGTTTCTCTCATCCCGCCCTCCCTCCCCCCTTCCCTTTGAGGTTCTTCAGTCTAACAACCAATTTCTACTTAATTCCTTCATCTTTTTCACCCATCCCTCCAGCCCCCTCCCATCTGGCAAGCAACAAAAAGTTCTCTGTATCTATGAGTCTGTTTGTTCTACTTGCTCGTTTTGTTTGTAGATTCAATTGTTGATAGATATTTACTGCCATTTTATTGTTCATATTTTTGTTCTTCTTTTCCTTCAAGAAGACCCTTCAACATTTCATATAATACTGGTTTGGTGGTGATGAACTCCTCTAGCTTTTTCTTGTCTGGGAAACTCTTTACATGGCCATCAATTCTAAATGATAGCTTTTCGGGACAGAGTAATCTTGGTTGTAAGTCGTTGCTTTTCATCATCCTGAATATATCTCTTCCCACTCTTTCTGGCCTGCAAAGTTTCTTTTGAGAAATCAGCTGACAGTCTTATGGGTGCTCCTTTGTAGGTAACGAACTGCTTTTCTCTGTCTTTAATGTTTTTAAGATTCTCTCTGTCTTTAACGTTTGGCATTTTGATGATGGTGTGTCTTGGTGTGGACCTCTTTGGGTTCATCTTGTTTGGGACTCTCTGTGCTTCCTGGACTTGTGTGTCTGTTTCCTTCCCCCAGTTAGGGAAGTTTTCTGTCATTATTTTTTCAAATAGGTTTTCAATTTCTTGCTCTCTCTCCTCTCCTTCTGGCACCCCTATGATGCAACTGTTGGTACACTTGAAGTTGTCCCAGAGGCTCCTTACACTATCCTCATTTTTTTGGAGTCTTTTTTCTTTTTGCTGTTCCAATTGGGTGTGTTTGTTTTGTTTTTTGTTTTTTGCTTCCTTATATTCCAAATCAATGGCTTTACCTACTACTGATTCTACTGTAAATTATTCTTTATTTCAGTTAGTACATCCTTCATTTCTGACTGGTGCTTTTTCATGTTGTTGATGTTCTCACTAAGTTCCCTGGAGTTCTCCTTAAGTTCCTTGAGGATCTCACTAAGTTTCTTGAGCATCTTTATAAGCAGTGTTTTGAACTCTGCATCTCTTAGATTGCTTATCTCCATTTTGTTTAATCTGGAATTTTGTTCTGTTCTTTCATTTGAGACATGTTTCTTTGTCTCCTCATTTTGGCTGCTTCCTTGTGTTTGTTTCTATGTATTAGTTAGAGTTGCTATGTCTCCTAGGCTTTGTAGGGTGGCCTATTGTTATAGGTGTCCTGTAGGATCCAGTGGCACAGCCTCCCTGATCACCCCAGCTGGGCCCTCGAGGTGCAGCCCTTGTGTGGACTATACACCCTTCTATTGTAATTGAGTCTTAGTTGCTGTTGGCACGTCAATGGGAGGGAATTACTCAGGCTGATCAGCTGCAAGGATTGGCTGTGCCCACTGACCACTGGCCTTTATATGACTCCCTTGTAGGATCAGCTGTGTAGGGGCCCACCACATAGAGCAAGACTTACTTCCTCAGGGCTCTGGTACCCACTAAGTCCGCTCACTGAGTGTGTCACTTGTGGAGGTGGCTGGGTGGTGGTGCTTCGATGTGGTCTGAAGCTGTCCACTGGGTGTGCTGGCTCTGGGGCAAGGTCAACCACTGCCTGTGTTCCAGGGCCACCCAGCATAAGCTACACAGTGATATACTGATGGCTGCTTCTTGTGCTGGGCTTGCAGGTGCCCAGGAAAAGCCAAGTTGTGAACCAAGGCTGGCTGCTTCTAGTGCCAGGCCTGGGGCCACTTATTGAGAGGTATGGGGCTTGCTGAGACCAGGTGCTGCTTGTTTGAGAGATTTTAGGAAAACTGAAGCAGGATTCAAGACAGGCCAATCCTATGGTAAAGCCACTAGAAACAGCTTGGGTGGGCCCGAAAGTTGGGTGGGGCAGGGCCTCAGGGAATCACCAGGGCGGGCGGGGCAAACAATGTAAGCCAGGTTGCTGGAGTCCCAGATATGGTGGTCAGTCTGCCCCGGGGGGAAGGGCTCATCAATGGAACAAAGGCCTCAGCCAGCATGTCTGTCACCAGCATGTCTGTCGCCAGCATGTCTGTCGCCAGCATGTCTGTCGCCAGCATGTCTGTCGGATAGAAAGCTGCGTCTCCAGCCCTCTTCCCGAGGCCAAACAGCTCAGTTCTTTCCCATATGTCTCTGGTGGCTTTCAAGCTGCCTCCCCTCCAGGCTCAAAGGGAGCAAGTCCAAGTAAGTTCATGGGGGGAGTCGGGGGCCTTTAAGAGGAACTGCCTGGGGCTCCAGCAGAGACTTGAGCTAATGTCTTTAAGGACTTGGAGTTGAGCTACTAAGTATCATCCCAGTGCTTTGCTCACCTAAAGGATCATCATAGTTTAAAAAGCTGTGTTGGCCCGGCCTGGTGTGGCTCAGTGGTTGAACGTGGACCCCTGCATCAAGAGGTCACCAGTTTGATTCCCAGTCAGGGCACTTGCCCAGGTTGTGGACCCAATCCCCAGTGGGGGTAGGCAGGAGGCGGCCAATCGATGTTCTCGCTCATCGATGATTCTATCTCTCCCTCTCCCTTCCTCTCTCTCTCTAAAAATCAATAAAGAAAAAAATTTTTTTAAGAAAATAAAATATAAATCATTCCTGATTTAGAGACAGATTTTACCAATGACTAATTAAGGTCAAAGACATTAAAGATTTAAATGAGATTTGCTAAAGCATTAGAAGCATAACCTGAATAATCTGGAATATCGGTGAAGACTGATAATAAATAATGAATAAATAAAAGATAGTTTCTTGCAGCTCAAATTTGGATGAATCTATGTTCTTGTAAAATGAGACAATGGTACGGTGAAGGCTGGGAGGGGTAGAGCAAGGTGGAGGGGGTCAATGAGGGAAATAAGGAGGACACCTGTAATAGTTTCAATAATAAAGATAATTAAAAAAACAAAAAAAAAACAAAAAATAGTTAATGAACTGTTAATTGGAAAAAGACTTTTAGACTCACTACATACTAATACATCACAGTAACAAAGACAACTCAAAAAACATAAAGCAGCTTAACACAGTGAAGTAATTTCTTTTCACTCAGAGACACTATACAATTGTGGATGCTTAACAGAAAGGTAATAAAATAGATTAGTACTTATAAGAAGACTATTTTGAAGAGTGATGGTTGAAGATGTTAAGCTGGAAACACACATTAGCTTTCACGCTCTACTCAAGGTGACAATAAAGTGAATCTTTAAAAAAAAAGCATAATCCCATAAGGACAAAGAGAATAAAAGAGGAGACAATAACAAAATTAAAAAAATTAGGAAGTAGATAAGTAAATAACTTAATGAATATACCTAAGGAAACCTAACCCTAAAGCAACCCAATTTACACCACAGATCCCACAAAAGGTTTAGGAATTAGTACAAGTAGGATACTGTGGAAGTGGGGGTGAAGATAGAATGACAAGAATGGAATGGGCTTCGTCTGTGGCCATTTACAACTAAGAAAGAGTAGCCCCAGTGGTGTGGCTCAGTGGTTGAGTGTTGACCCATGCACAAAGAGGTGGCCGGTTGGATTCCTGGTCACGGCACATGCCCGGAGTTGGGGGCCAAATCCCCAGTGGGGGGCATGCAGGAGGCGGCCAATCGATGTTCTCTCTCATTGATGTTTCTATCTCTCTCCCTTTTTCTCTCTCTAAAATCAATAAAGAAAAAAACTAAGGAAGAGTAACACAAATGAGTGAAAAACCTTAAAGAGGAAAAAAAATTTAAAAAATGCATGTAACTAAATGCAAAAATCTTCCCCTTTTCTCCCCCGTTTCCTTTTGGAACTAAGTGAAATGTAAGTATCAGAATTGCCATTTACAAAAAAAAGGAACAAATTCATTAAGACTAGCAGGGCTTCTCACACATACAATTATACAAAGTATTTACTGATAAAACGATAAAGAATGTTCTGAGTTGTCATAACATGTAACTTATGCATGCTTATAATAGTTTGACCTATAATGCTCAAAAACAACCACCATATCAAAAAGTCATATTCTTCAGATTCACTAGCAGTTGGACACTATTATTTACTCTTACTTTGGGAAAAACTCGCCACCTTGAAATAATCCAGAAAGAAAAACCCCTGGCGCCCTGGCCAGTTTGGCTCAGCGGTTAGAGCGTCAGCCCAAGGTCCAGAGAGACCCCAGATCGGTTCCTGCTAAGGGCATGTACCTCGGTTGCATTTTGTCCCCGGCCCCGGTTGGGGTCGTGCGGGTGGCAACCACTCGATGTGTCTCTCTCACATCGATGTTTCTCTCTCTCTCTCTCTTCCTCCCTCTGGCTCTATCTGAAGATAAATGCAAAAAAAAAAAAATGTCCTTAGGTGAGGATTTAAAAGAAAAGAGAAACCCCTGGCATAGCTCTCTGTCAGACATCATGAGAGAAGCAATAAATTTGTTAAGAGTAATAGCTAAAAAGTAGCTTTAAATCTACCTTCAGAATCTATAGGTCATGTTTACAGCTCCATGTATGCCGTATGCCTCCCAAATATGTTTATTATTTGCATTAATTTATTAGTTTAATATATGCATTTAAAAAATCAGAAAGATAACTAAGAAACAAGAAATTCAAATGGAGTTACCTACCTCATTTTGTAAAATCCTCCTTTACAGACAATAATCTGCGCTCATCTTGGAGAAAAGTGTTTTTCCTAGTAAGTTATTAGTATTTTAAAACTTAGTACTGTAACTGAAACACATTTATTGACAAAGAATTTTTTTTTTTTTAATCCTCACCCAAGGACATTTTTGCATTTATCTTCAGATAGAGCGGGAGGGAGAGAGGGGGGAAGAGAGAGAGAGAGAGGAACATAGATGTGAGAGAGACACACCGACTGGTCGCCACCCACACGACCCCAACCAGGTCCGGGGACAAACTGCAACCAAGGCACATGCCCCCAGCAGGAAACGAACCCAGGTCTCTCTGGTCAGCAGGCCAATGCTCTAACCGCTGAGCCAAACAGGCCAGGGCACAACAAAGAATTTTAAAATTATATTCTACCATTACTTTTCACACAACTGTTAATTTTTAAATTTCATTTATTACCTAAGAGCTTCATGCTAAATTTTAGCATGAAAGATACTATTTTCTCCTTTTAAAATAAAAGAGAAAAAACGATTGATAGCAATGGAAGCAAGCACCCTAACTATACCAGAGGACAGAAATTCTCTGGGAGAATCTTTACTATTAACCGTTTACTTGGTATTAATATAAAAGCTTGACGAGCTTTTGTGATTATTATTCTTAGTAGTGTAACAGTGGTGGGGATGCAGGGAAATGTCACTCTCATTCACTGCTCCCAGAACACAATTTACATTGACAGATAGATGCATGTACCAGGCATATGCCAATCCTTGAAAAAAACTGTAAAACAAGGTCTCTACAAAATTGTGAAATAGAAATCCAATAAATAGGTGTCCCAAACTTTTCTGTGCATAGGAGCCATCTATTCATGTTTCCCCAGAAATCTTTGGAAAGGGAAAATTAGAGCAGAATGAAAAGAATCACTCATACCTCCACCTACCACCGTGAAAACACTTGAAAATGTCATTTGTTTGTTAAAAAAAAAAATTATGTGTAATATACACTAGGCACTATACTAGGTGGTAGAAATTTTAAAATAGTTTTGAAACTGCATCTTCAAAGAGGTCACACACTCTAATGAGGAAGAAAGGCCTGAAAACTGACCAATATAATATCTTTTGATAAGGGCTATAATAAGGACTACAGAAGACACTGAATGGTATCTAACAAATTGGGAAGGGGGCACAGGCCAGGGAGAGTTGGCTCTAGAACCAAAGAATTCAGGGTGGGGAAAAGAAGGGCAGTCCATGCCCTGGCTGGTTTGGCTCAGTGGTTAGAGCATCAGCCCTCGGACCGGAGGGTCACAGGTTTGACTCTGGTCAAGGGCACCATGTGCCTGAGTTGCAGGTTTCCTGGGCCCCAACCAGGACTGTGCGGGAGGCAACCAGTCGATGTGTCTCTCAATTACTGAGGAGCATGTCCATGTCACATGATAGTCTCCAACTGTAAGATTATTGAAGGCAGAGACCACATCTTATTTGTTTCTAAACTCCACCTTTCTCCTCCCACCACCAGCATCTAACACATCGCTTTATACACAGGAGATATCCAATAAGCATTTATTGTATTATGCATTAATATCACATATCTGTAAGACAGCTATAATCATTCTCTTATTCAGTTCTCATACTGACCCAATGTAATAAGCATTCCTTTCTCCCAGAAACTTCCAACATTGAAGTTTCTCTCTCTCTACCTCCCTCCTTTCTAATCTCTCTAAAAAATTTTTTTAAAAAGAATAAAAAGAATGCAGTCTGGCCAGAATAACAGGAACAGCATTTACAAAGACACAGATATGGGAGAAATACATGTTGAAAGAAATGCAAATAAAATGCTAAGCTCTGTGGGGGAGGACAAGGCAAGAGGGCACGGATGAGGCTGGAATGATAAGCAAACAGCCTATCATGGAGGCTCCCTTTGCCTTGGGATTTTGCCAACCACTCCAGCCCATTCCAATCTCTACCTGAAAAGCCCAAGTGAACTGCAGAAGAAAGTGGGACAAAGGATTTCAGCCACTTTCTTTCCCTATTAAAAAAATGCAGAACTAAAGTGGAGAGATCGTGGCAGCAGTGCCAAAACCAAGCAGGGAAGGCCCCAAATCCATCCAATAGAAGCAGCCCTTGCTGAACAATACAGAAGCAAACATCTGCAAAATTCCTGCTGTTTTCAATACAAGAACATACTACATACACCTTATAACTTTTACAAATACCAAATACAACTATTTTACACCTACATGCAAAGAAGTTTGTATACAATACAACATCAATAATGTTGAACCTTCATCAGCCAGTGGACTTAAAACTAATTAGTTCAGTCTTGCCGGTGTGGCTCAGTGGATTGAGCGTCGTCCCATGGATTGAGAGGTCCCAGTTCAATTCCTGGTCAGGGAACATGCCTGGGTTGTGGGCTCCATCCCCAGTAGGGGATGTGCAGGAGGCAGCTGATTGATGTTTCTCTCTCATTGATGTTTCTATCTCTCTTCCTTCCTCTCTCACTAAAAAATCAATAAAAACATATTTTAAAAAAACCAACAACTAATGAGTTAAAAACAATTATTGAGGAGCATATCCATGTCACATGATAGCCTCCAACTGTAAGATTCTTGAAGGCAGAGACCACATCTTATTTGTTTCTAAACTCTACCTTTCTCCTCCCAACACCAGCATCTAACACTTTGCTTTATACACAGGAGATATCCAATAAGGATTTATTGTATTATGCATTAATGTCACATATTTGTAAGACAGCTAAACACAATATGAAATGAGGAAGGAGTTTAGATACTGGGATTGGGAATTTCATGAGCAAGGACAGTAGTAGTGTTTGTACAGGACTCTCTGGTTTATGAAAATTTCCATAACCATTCTCTTATTCAGTTCTCATACTGATCAAATGTAATACACATTCCTTTCCCCCAGTAGACAGAGGAAACAGAGGCTAAGAAATTAAGTGATGTGCTTAAGGTCAGTCACATGGTTGTGACAGACCAAAGACTCTGAAACCCAATTCTCCTCACTCATAGGCCACTGTTGGACACATTTATTTGCCAAACAATATACTAACATGCTGGAAAATAATAGTGAACAAACCCTATGAAGCTTGCAGAAAAGGGAGAGGGCAATTTCTTAAATAATAATTACAAGTATGCAAAGATAATCAGGTCACCTAACCTCCTCCTTCAGGGCTGTTAATGAAAAAAAAATTTTTTTCACTGCCACATGTTAAAGATGGTAAAGGCAGACTTCATTCAGGAACAATGAAATAGGTATAGGGACCACTGCAGTGGCATTTTACAGTGAGGGGGAGAGAGACTGGGGTCAATTCCAAACACAGCATGGGCAAATGGGAATTTATAGGCAAGAGGCAGGGTGAGGGGGGTGAGTGATGAAAAATTACTAAGAGGAACCTCTGGGGGTAAGGGGGTTCTGGCTAAACTGACCTAACAGGATTCTCACTGAAGACAGGCCAGGGCGATCAGACATCAATCATCTGGGGGATGGTGGAGAAAGAGGAAGCTGGTCAGATATGGTGGGTGGGAGGGTTCTGATTAAATTGACTTAACAGGGTTCTTACTAAAACTAGACTTTACAAGGAAGTACACAAATAGGCCTAGAAGAAGGTCCAAGAGCTTGACTAAAATTTGGTCAAACGAAGAATCTTTGTTAGGGCCTCACAGAGTCTCTCAAGGACAGACATAGTGTTAAATTGAAGTCCAAGGATTTTTCTGTACAGATATTGATCTTCTCAGTCCTGAGGGTGGCCCTCATCAGAGGGCCGAGAGCAGCCTTTCTTCCCAATGGTGCTATGTAAAATGACAGCAGTACTTTTTTCTAAATGTTGAATGACATTTTTAAAAAGAAGGTAAAGACCTCAGACCAAAGAGTTACAGGTTCAATTCCGGCCAAGGGCATGTACCTTGGCTGCAGTTCGTCCCCAGCCCCAGACGGGGTTGTGTGGGTGGCAACCAATCAATGTGTCTCTCTCACATTGATGTTTCTCTCTCTCTCTCTCTCTCTCTCTCTCTCTCTCTCTCTCTCTCTCTCTCTCTCTTTCTCCTTCCCTCCCTCCCTCCCTCCCACTCTATCTGAAGATAAATGGAAAAATATCCTCTGGTGAGGATTAAAAAAAAATTGTTTTTAAAGGTAAAGATATCTCGCCCTGGCCGGTTTGGCTCAGCGGTTAGAGCGTCGGCCTGCGGTCCGGAGAGACCCAGGTTCGGTTCCCGCTAAGGGCATGTACCTCGGTTGCAGTTTGTCCCCGGCCCTGGTTGGTCGTGCGGGTGGCAGCCACTCGATGTGGCCCTTTCACGTCGATGTTTCTCTCTCTCTCTCTTCCTCTCTCTCCCTCCTACTCTGAACAAAAAATGAAAAGATGTCCTCGGGTGAGGATAAAAAAATAAATAAATAAAAAAAAAAAAAAAAAAAAAGGTAAAGATATCTCTAGAATCTATACTTATCACTAGACAATAGAGTACCAACACCTTACAAATATGTTCCTACTTGAGGAAAAGCTAAAATCAATACAGTTCAACTGAAGTACCTATTGGTCCCCAACTGTCTAGCCACTTAGAATTATACTTTTTGTTATAGTTTGGCTCTACCTATAGTTTGAAAAAAAATGTATATTTCAATTCTTGATAACTTGCCATTTCCCCAAATTAAAAGTTGACAAGGATGACAAAGGACTGATTAAAGGGTTGAAGAACCTGACAAAACCCCTTTGGGAGTCCTTAACAAGAGGGTGGGGACACAAGCCTCAGTGCTCAAAATGATGCTGTGCTCTGGTTAAGAGACTTCAGTTTTGCCCTGGCCAGTTTGGCTCAGCAGAGAGAGCGTCGGCCCGTGGACCAGAGAGTCCAGGGTTCAGTTCCTGCTAAGGGCACATACCTCGGTTGCAGTTTGTCCCTGGCTCCGGTTGGGATCGTGTGGGTGGCAACCACTCGATGTGTCTCTCTCACATCGATGTTTCTCTCTCTCTCTTCCTCCCTCTCTCCCTCCCACTCTATCTGAGGATGAATGCAAAAATGTCTTCAGGTGAGGATAAAAAAAAAAAAAGAGACTTCAGTTTTGACTAATTGGTTTGTTGTTCATTGACTCAAAAGTGCAATTTCTAAGAGTTAAAAATAGAGCCAGCCCTGGCCGGGTGGCTTAGTTGGTTGGAGCGTTGTCCTGTGCACCAAAAGGCTGCGGGTTCAATCCCCGATCAGGGCTCATAAGGGAGGCAACCAATCAATGTCTGTCTCTCACATCAATGTCTATCTCTCTCTCTCTCTCTCTCTCTCTCAAATCAATAAACATGTCCTCAGGTGAGGATAAAAAAATAAGAATAATAAGAGAGCCAGTTGAATAGTTGGCAGAGTATGGGGAAAGGTTAGGGACACTGCAATCAGGCATATGGGAGTAAAAATCATACCCACAGGGAATTTTTAAACAAAGAGCTAGTTCAGTAGTTAAATCTAATGCTGCAGGGTGCTAGCAAAGGAACCGCTTCTCTAAAGAGCAGGAAGGTCATGCTGGGCCTCTCTGTCTGGAACATGATCCAGGCACCAAGACACAAGAAAAGTTGCCATTGAAGATTTTTACCCCTACTGCTTTTACTTAATTATTCTATGTTTACACTGAAAACTAAGTATTTAAGTTATACCATTATCTCCTTCTAAAAAGACACACACACAAAATATTCTTTCAAATACCCAATACAACTACTGATCTATTCTCATCAAATTTCAATTTAAAAACAACAAAAGGATTTAGGGAGAAAGATAAAACAATAGTAGCAATAAAAATAATTTAAGCCCTGGCTGGTTTAGCTCAGCAGTTAGAGCATCGGCCCATGGACCAAAGAGTCACAGGTTCGATTCCGGTCAAGGGCATCTACATAGGTTGCAGTTCAGTAGCTGGCCCTGGTCAGGGTCATTCAGGGGGAAGTCAATCAATGTGTGTGTGTCTCTCTCTCTCCCTCTCTCTCTACCTGAAGATAAATGGAAAAATATCCTCAGGTGAGGATTGAAAAAAAACAAACAATTCAACCTTTCATTACAAATAATAACAATAAGGCTACTTGGCTATGAGGTGCTTAGACTATTACCCAAATAATATTTGTTTACCTTCAAACTCCTGCTTTTTTTTTTTTTGCTTCAGAATCCTCAGAAAATCAAAGTAGCACTGATACATATGATAATGAACCCACAGAAATTGGCTATGATGTAAGTAATCAGAAATGATGAATTTAAAAAAAAAAAAAAGTTAACAGCTACTAGCAATCATCACACTGTTGAGATATTGATAATGAACTAGATATCACTGCTGAACATTACAATTTACTGAGCTAGGCCTTTTACATTCAGTATCTCTAATCCTCCCAACATCTCTGATGTATTGGTCCTGAACACAGGAATAACACAAAAAAATTAGATTACTGTCACACTCATACCATACACAGTGAAGCTGCAGGCTGTTTCATCCTTAATATGGCTGAAGCAGAGGCCTACACATGTTCAGGAGAATAGCAATAGCCGCTGTTCTAGCGCCCCAAGGAGGGTAGGTAGCCAGGTAGGGTTAGGAGAATGGCTATGTACAGAAGTGTGAGTAAATAAGTGTATTGAGGATAACAGATGTCAGGTGTCTCACTGACAAAGAAGGAAGTAAAAATATATAAAGGGAGAAGGCTAGACTGACCCCTATACTACTGGCTCAAAATTGCAGTTATTAGTGTAAATTCATTCAATATACGTGGATAGATATATGTGGGTATGTATGTATTTTCTAACATTGTCCAATGAGAGGGCCTGAAAGCAACAACACGTATCTGTAGTACATAATGAGCATACCTATCACCTAGATTCTGGTTTCCAAATACTATTCTCCACTGAACAGAACCAAGGCACTTAGAGAAATGGCCAGTTCTAGGGCTGGGGCACAGCAAGTATAAGATAAACATGGAACATCTGGTTGTGTCAGCAAGAGCTCAAAGAAAGACAGGAATGCCCGGCTGTGTGGCTCAGTGGTTGAGCGTCATCCCACGGACTGAGAGGTCCTGGTTCGATTCCCTGTCAGGGCACATGCCCAGGTTGCGGGCTCAATCCCCAGCAGGAGGTGTGCAGGAGGCGGCCAATCAATGTTTCTCTCTCACATCTCTCTCTCTCTCTCAAAATCAATGAAAACATATCCTCAGGTGACAATTATAAAAAAATAACAAAATAAAAAAATCAATGGGAAGAGTAAGTTTTCCATAAAAATGTCAAATAATAAATGTAAAAATGATAACAGAATTAGAATACTGGCAACCATCACAGTAATAATTTAAACAAGAACCATAAATGAACACCAAAACCAGTGGGTGAAAATGAAATGAGAAATGGGATAGTTATGTAGGCTCAAAATACCTCCCCACAAAATATTAATTACAGAGAAAAAGATGTAACATTACACTGGAGGATCTTGGTAGACACTTTAATCAAAGGATCACCTCCAATAATGACAAGCATGCATCACTTCTGTGATATTTCTGCTTCAAATACATAATCAGGTCTAACCACAAGGAAACATCAGACAAACTCAAACTGAGGGCTATTCTACAAAATGACTGGCCTGTAATCCTTAAAAATGTAAAGGTCCTGCCCTGGCCAGTTTGGCTCAGCGGTTAGAGTGTCGGCCCGCGGACCAGAGAGTGCCGGGTTCGGTTTCCACTAAGGGCATGTACCTCGGTTGCAGTTTGTCCCTCGCCCCGGTTGGGGTTGTGTGGGTGGCAACCAATTGATGTGTCTCTCTCACATCGATGTTTCTCTCTCTCTTCCTTCCTCTTTCCCTCCCGCTCTATCTGAAGATAAATGCAAAAATGTCCTCGGGTGAGGATAAACAAACAAACAAAAAAATGCAAAGGTCCTGAAAGTAAAGGAAAAACTAGGGAACTATTTCAGTTTGGGGGTGGCTACAGACACAAAACTGGTTATATGTAACACATAATTCATGACTGGATCCTTTTGCAGAGATGGCATTATTAGAGTAACTGATGAAACTAAATGGGGTCTCTGGATAAGGAATAAGTAGGAGTTCTTTGTGTTATTCTTTGCAACTTTCTAAATATCTGAAAATGTTTCCAAAAAAACTGAAAATCACTTGTGCAAATGAACAAGTTCCACAGCTACACTTACAACTTAGTCAAACAGGCTGTAAAAGATGGCCTTAAGTTAATTGATACAAAAAACAAAAATGGAAATTATACACCTGAAACTAATACAATAGTATACCAATTACATCTCAAAAAATATATATATATAATATATATAATATATATATAATATATATATATATTATATATATATATGAGAGAAGAAAAGAACAGTTAAAAAAAGTTTTCTAGCCCAGCCGGTGTGGCTCAGTGGTTGAGCATCGCGCTCCTTGCACCAAGAGGACACCGGTTTGATTCCTGGTCAGGGCACATGCCCAGGTTGTGGGTCAAACCCCCAGAGGGGGGTATGCAGGGAGCAGCCAATCGAGGTTCTCTCTCATTGATGTGTCTCTCTCTCCCTCTCCCTTCCTCTCTAAAAATAAATTTAAAAAAATTTTTTTTTAACTTTTCTATAGGATTTAACATTCTTAACAGATACCATTTTTCGTATTTTTCAAGCTGTAAGTCATAGCTATTCTGCCTCAATACTACTGATCAAATAAAAAACTGAAGAGAAGTACTACACGTGCTTCCATGTATCAGAAACTCCAAAGGTACAAAAAACTCTGCAACTACATCAAGGAAAAAGAAGTCAATAAAGATAAAAGTAATTTCATAGCAATTATTTTATACTCAGTAATGTAAAAGAAGCAATCCTATATCAGATGGTAGGAGTAAACTAAGGCCAGCCAAGGTTCTGCGATTCCCCCCACCAAAGAAAGCATAACATTAAATCAGGTTGTCAGATAACAAAACTGTTAAGATAATACTTGGTCGACAGCCATTCAAAATGATGTTTCAGAAGTATAATTATTGACATAAAAAATTTACAAGTGAAAAACCTGGTCTATGTAGAGTAGGGATCCATTTGTATATTTTAAAATATATATAAACAAAAATGCAACAGAAAAGATTAGGAAGTTATATCAAACACAAATAATAGTTAGCTCTGAAAGTATGATCATGAGTGATTTTTTTTTCTTTATTGATTTTTAGAGAGAGAGGAAGGGAGAGGGAGAGAGAGATAGAAACATCAATAAGAGAGAACATCAAATGGCCACCTCCTGCATGCCCCTAAGTGAGGATTGGGCCCACAACCTGGGCATGTGCCCTGACCGGGAATTGAACCCGGCGACCTCTTGGTGCATGGGTCGATGCTCAACCACTGAGCCACACCGGCTGGGCTATGAGTGATTTTTTACTTTCTTCCTTTTCTTATCAGTAGTTTGTGATTTCTCCAACATGTTTATCATTTTTACACTAAAAATGGAAGTAAAAAAAATAATTTTAAAGTATTATTTAAATTTAAAGATTTTTATTTTCTCTTCCACCATTATATTCTTGGTGACTCTTATAAAATGGTCCCAGCATTCTGAGATATTAACACCTAGTAACATAAGACTTCTCTTAGCCTTGGCTGGTTTGGCTTGGGGGTTAGAGCGTCAGCCTGCGGTCCAGAGAGACCCGGGTTCGGGTCCCGCTAAGGGCACGTACCTCACTTGCAGTTTGTCCCCGGCCCTGGTTGGGTCGTGTGGGAGGCAGCCACTCGATGTGTCTCTCTCACATCAATGCTTCTCTCTCTCTATCTCTTCCTCTCTCTCCCTCCCACTCTAGCTGAACAAAAAATGGAAAAATGTCTTCAGGTGAGGATAAAAAAAAAGACTTCTCTTAAAAATAAGACCTATCTGAATACCACCTTTTCATATAATTTTATCAATTATAGATAAGGCAGTATGAGGCAAGATCTCTGGATCTAGTTTTCCAGAATTCAAATACCAGCTATACCACTGACTGGCTACATAATTTTGGGCATATTATTATTATTTTTATTGCTTTTTAGAGATAGAGGAAGGGAGAAGGAGAAAAAGATAGAAACATCAATGTGAGAAAGAACCATCAACTGGCTGTTTCCTAAACGTTCTCTACTGGGGATCCAACCCGAAACCTGGGCAGGTGACCTTTTGGTGCACAGGTCAACGCTCAACCACCGAGCCACACCAGCCAGGCTTAAGCAAATTATTTAACCTCTCTCTGCCAGTTTCTTCAACTGTAAAATGGGGTATCTGCTATGCCTGGCATATAGTACTTAGCTTATCATTATTATTTATTTTATTTATTTATTTATTTTTTTACAGGTGACGACGCTGAAGCACTAAAATCATTTGCCAGAAAACAAAGACGCTGGGAAGTGGGGTTGTGGGCTGAGACAAGAGGAAGGAGAGAAAAGAAAGATAGACAGATAGAAAGACAAGAGACACACACATACAAACACAATGAAACCCTGGATCTCCTTTCCTTTGTAGCATAATTCTTTTTTTTTTTTTAAATCCTCCCCCGAGGATATTTTTCCATTGCTTTTTTTCAGATAGAGTGGGAAGGAAGGAGGGAGGGAGGAAGGGGGAGAGAGGGAGAGGAAGAGGGAGATACAGAGAGAGAGAGAGAGAGAGAGAGAGAGAGAAACAATGTGAGAGAGAAACAATGTGAGAGAGACACAATGACTGGTTGCCTCCCACACCACCACCTAGAACCGCAATTGAGGTACGTTCCCGTGACTGGAATCCAACCCAAGACTCTTTGGTCCACAGGCCAACCAACACTCTAACCACTGACCCAAACCAGCCAGGGCTGTAGCATAATTCTCAATAAATATAATATTTCCTTCCTTCCTACCTTTCTCAGCCTTTCTTTGTTTCTTCCTATACAGAAATAAACCTAATTTATATTCATTCACATCCCTATACCACCTTTCCTACAGACTTGCATTTTAAAGTTAACTATATTAGTTTTAACTCTGTTTCAAGTCAAATGTTTCTGTGGAATTCCATCAGTCAGAAGAGACTTGCAATTTAAAAATGCTAGAAACACAGAGAATTCAGCACCCTTTTTGAATGACTGTTAAGAACTTACTCTGATCCTAAATTTCCCTGAATTTTACAGGCATAAAATGTCAGGAGGGGAAAAACTCTTAAGTCAAGAGACTTGTGTTCCAACTCTATTCTGGCCAGTAATTAGGCCAGTAACCCAAAGTTGGTGATTTTATCACTTCAGAAAAAAAAAGGGGGGGGGGGAGGGTAGGTAAGCTATGTTACTGATAGAGCATCTAGCTTCAAAATTCCAACAGCCTCTTGGACAAACCTGAAAATGGAGAATTCACAGGCAGTTTCATGCCTCCATGTTTCCTCTGACTGAAACCTCCCATTTCCCCTTCATCTTTTAGAGAATTCTTGTTTTCCCTTCCATTAAATATCCATCACTTCTTTCATGAAACCTTCCCTCCAGACCAAATAGAACAAATTGCTCCATATTCTTTGGACCCTTTATGATTGCGTTGCATCTATTACAGATGACTATAAACTGTCTACCACCTCTGGAGTCCCACTTCTTGCACAATGCTTAGCACACAGCAGGTGCTGAGTCTACAAAGTTAAATTAGGTTCCTGTGAAGTTTCCTTAGGCACCATCTGGGAGTTTAGCTTAATTTGAAGATGCACAGAGGCCAATTTGCAGCACAACCAAAGCTCTGTCCCAGTCAGATCCACACATGTGGTGCAAATTTATTCTGAGCATTTGTACAAAAACTACACAAAAGTACCACTGCTGCAGATTATCTGGACACCCTCTGAGGATTACCTAATATACCTCACCTCCCTATCCAAAAAAACCTCTTCTTCACCCTGCTCTACTTTGTTCCATGGCATTTAAGACCTCCTACCATACTATATAATTTACTGAAGTTCACTGTTTATGGTTGCTTAATGTAAGCTCCACTAATGCAGGAATTTTTAACCATTTTGTTCACAAATGATACCCAATGACTGTATCAATGTCTGGCACACTGAATGAAGTTTTTTAACTAAAATTCTTTCCTTCTATCCTAAAGCCCTCATGAGTTATGAGTCATCACTTTTATAACCCTATCTCGAATTGCCCTTATTTCCCCGGCTCCATCCATTTATAGTCGACTTACAAGGAAGCTTCCAAGAACTGGAAGAAAATATTTGTTATTTAACTCCTAAACTGAAACTCTTATTTTCTCTGCTCACCTGTTGGTACAGAAATAATATTCAGGAAACTACCAAATAACAAACATGAAATAATAAAAACTTTGTTCTTTACCTTCTGATAATTATTTCTATCTACAAGGTCTTCACTTCAGATTCTAAACTAATGGTGGACAAAAACCAAAACCAAAAATGTTAGATTACTCTTTTGGATTGTTAAGCACACAGACTAAAGATGTTGAGAATACATTAACTGTTACATGTGACCTGACTGAAAAATTGTGCCCCAAACAGTACAAACCCTCGAATGTGCCATATATATATATATATATTTTATATATATATATATATATATATATAAAAGTTATAGCAAAATTTATGTTAGGTAGCTAATACAATTCAGGAGAAATTAACTTATCTATTGCATTTCTGTAAATATTAAATACTGAGCCACGTAAAAGTAGGAAACTATTGTATTTGTATTCAGAAAATACCACCAAACCTTGCCCAGCCCCTAGTTTCCGCCAAATATGGTTCTTTCCTGCTTCAACCAATTTAGCTATGAGTTCAAAGAGACATCAGCCCATCAGCAGCAGTCATGGGCATCATCTACATTATTACTTTGAATACAGCTTTTAAACTCTTGAAGAAATCAAACATCACTAATGTAAATAGACTCAAGATGAGAATCTTCAAGCTGAGAAGCCTGGATATGTTGATTCAAACTAAAATAGAAAACAAAGACTTTCATGAAGTCACCCAGCCCTCTCATCTATCACCACCTATCTGGCAAACTCAACTTCTAGGATGAGCCCTAAAAAAAAGGCTTCACAACCTCAAACCTGTTAGGCAGGATGACAAAAAAAAACCAGGCCCCCTATGCATGTCAGAAATATTAGCAAGTCTGTCCACAGGTTAGCCTTCTGTGATTGCTCAGTTTTGCTTAAACACCCTAAAAATCATTAATATTCTAGATATGAGCATGTGACAATAAGGGTTAAATTCTCAGGATTAAAGTGCCATGGTGATGACTAAAAATTATGTGAGGTGGGGAAAGAGCATCAGAACAGAAAATGATCAATAAGTGCTATTTTCTCCACAACAGTAAAAAGTGTATGGGGTGGATTTCAATCTCAGAGTTTTTACTAGCTTTCCAACCACAGATTAAACATTAGGTGAATCACAACGAAGAAGCCTTCAAAAGACTTAACTCCGTAGGGTGTAAGGTCTTGTTTTCCCGAGGACGTGAGGCTGGCCTACTGCCTCCATACCCCTATCTGGCCATCCTATCTTTCTACCCATACCCCACCCCGCAACACGTCTGTAATAAATGATAAGGGAAATGACAGCCAGTACTAAACGCGAGGTTAAGTTGTCATTTACAAATGATTTGCAAAACAACTCCCCAGTGGACCTAATCAGCCCAGGGCACACTACCCAGTTCCTATTTGGTGGTTCTCTCAAAAGATAAAATCCATATTCTTCAGAAAAGCATGCCTTAGGGAAGCAAGGAGCTGCTCCAGACCCCAAGACTCCAGGCTGTCATCGGGGGTCCTGACCCGTGAACAGCCTCGTTAAGTGTGTTACATCCACAGGACTTGTCATCCCAACTGCCCACTCCTAAAACCTAAGAGGGACGTTTAAATGGTCCTGGGGTGAAGGTCCTAAAGTACGACGCTCTACCTTCTGTGCCTGGGACCCAGGGAAAAAAAAAGGAATGGGGAGAGAGGCTGAGAAGGCAACCGGGTACGCGTCGGATATGGGTCATGCGGCGAGTGGGAGGTATTTATTCAGAGCGTGCAAATAAACACACCCGAGAGCAGCGCGGAGGGGGAGGCTGGGGTGATGGAGAAATGCAAACGCAGGCACAGGGTGTGTGGAGACTGGGGGTCCGGGGAGCCTCCTTGGGCCGGCGGGTTCCACGCGTCTCGGGGCGGGCGGGGAGACGGCGGCGGGCCGGCGGCGCGCGCGCTGGGGCAGGTTCCCGGAGACCGGCTCGTGGGAACGGCCGATCCCGGCAGCGGGCAGGGCGGGCGGGGGCCGCGGCCCAGGTCCCTGAACAAAGCCGGCGCGCGGGGCCTGGCTACTCACAACAAGAAGCTCATGTCGGCCGCGGCGTGGGCTGCGGGCTCGGCGGGCTCGGCGGTCGCGAGGCCTTGGGGCGCGACGGCGGCGGCCAGGGAAGAAGAGGGAAGAAGAGGAAAGGCGAGGAAGACGAGGAGCAGTGCTGGAGGGCAGCGCCGGCTGTTCCGCGGCCGCAACTTGCTCGGCTTCGCTAGTTCCAATGGCAGGCAGAGGGGGCGGAAGTGGGAAGCGCTGGGCTTGAATCTCTCAATGGGAGGGGAAGGAAAGGGAGGCGGGGCAAGGGCCTCTCACCGCCCCTGGAAAACAGCCGCCGCGGCCGGCGGCGCAGTGCTGCCCCTCGCCTCCTCCTCGTCGGCCCGCTGCCCCCACCCCGCGAATTCTCGCGAGAGGACGCGCGCCCACCCTGGCCCACGAGCTGCGGCTCTGGGTCCTTCGGTCAGCACACCTTTGCAGCTCCGTGGCACGCCCTGCGAGTACACTAAAGGAGCAGGGCGGATTGAGGCCTGTCCCCCTGTTGGTGGGTTGTGGCTGAGTGCTCCTAAACGCTTCGGTGCGTTTCATCCGTCAGAAAGTGGGCTTCACCTCTGGGCTGTCAGGGTCCTGCTGTGAGGGATGGAATGGCCACCAGAATTTTGCCCACTGTGAGTGTCCAGCAAACGATGATGAAAGGTTATGGAGTCTGTCTGCTACTACATAAAAACAGGAGGAAATTTCATCTGGTTGGATAGGTTTGGGTGTAGTTCTGCCAGAAGGGAGGAAAGGATCGGTTGTTTTTATGGGTATGTTTTAAAATCCTGAACTAGGAGATGGTCAGGATCCATCACTGTCTGAGCAGGCAAGCTAGGCTTTCCTCAACAACTGGGGAAAATGGGAAAACTGCTGTGCTGACATATTCGAGTTATGTGAAGCATTCTTGAATAGATTATAAAGACTTGCCCTGGGCCCCTTAACTATGTGAAATGCAGGGGAACGGAATCGTTTCTAGTCTCTAGACTGGTTTGTGTATCAGAGTGCCAGTAGTTACAATGAACTTGGGCCTCATAAATGATTAATTGGTAACATTATCAATTTGAGCACCCATTTATTTTACATAAGAGATGTCCATCTTCTCTACTCAACACCCATCAAATCAGCAAGTAAGTTTTCAAAGAATCTGTACAAAATTTATGTACAGCAATTAACCCAAAGGCTAATAGACTTGAAAGAGGTGACAATATGAAATGTGTTCAATTGAATTTATTTACTATTAGTTTGGTATTTTGGTAAATCAAACCACTTTTAAAAAGAGGGAAAAAATAGAAATCTTGATGCTATCACAGGAACACAGAGGTCACTGGAATAACATGAGAAGATTTAAAGGCTCAAAAGATGCAGGAAAGGTGGCAAAAGGAGGATTTATCTTAATATAATGAAAATAATGGGCTTTATGGCACAAAAGCCCTGTGTTCCAGATCTTGATACGCTACTAACTTACAATGTAATTCCTTAAGGCTCTTCTGAAAGTAAAACTTGAGATGCCAGTTTAGGAAATTATGTTTGGGAACAGTAGATGAGTTAACCTATTAGAACAGCAGTTTCACCCCTTTTAAAATAAGGGCCTTGGATTGTTACATGATCACCAAGATATCTAACAGTGCTAAAATTCTGTTATGCTAGGGGCATCTTTCAAATACTTGACAGAGTTCCCATCTATCTGCTCCCTGATTGGGTAGGATGGCTTATGTAGCCTTGCTTTTGGTATAATACAATTTAGATGAATTTCATGACACAATATCAGGACAATGATTGGCAGAGGAGAGGATATGCAAAAATACCTCACGGAGTTCTTCAATTAGGGTAGTTGCCTGACACTAACAGCTGATAAAATGTAAATATTGGCCCTAAAAATGAGAGAGGTGTCATGTTAATAATACAGAATATAATTCCAGAGATAGTCATTTAAGTCAAACAATAGCTGTCATTTAAAATTATTTAGCACTTCAAAAACACTGAGAAATCTACAATCAAAGTGAGAGTATATTTAAAAACACATTTCTAATTCTAATTTATCCTTCCATTCATACAGAGCAGGGCAAAAGTAGGTTTATATTCGTCCTATGGAAAATAATACAATAATTAATAAATAATACAAGAATAATCTGTTTTGCATACTCACAACTGTAAACCTACTTTTGCCCCACTCTGTATTTCATACCATTCCCTAAAATTTCAATTTCAAGAAATGACTCTCCAGATCAAAATCTTTTTTATAAATCTTTATGAAGCAAGATTCTTAAAATTTGTATTCTATCCACTAATTTTTCAAAGAATTGGAATTATAAAATGAATAGAATAGAATATGAGTAGGTATGTGCTCTCAAAATACCTTTAAACATTCATTTGAGTTACTTTCTTGTCATAACAAGTATATTTGTATAAATATAAACAAACAAGATAATTTTAAATTGTGGTAAGATATGAAATAAACAGAATAATATGATAGAGAGTAATGGTGAAGGAAGAGGATCTAATTTAGATTAAGTGGTTAAGAAAGGCCTTTCTAAGGAGGTAATTTTGTTTTTTTCCTCACCCGAGAATATTTTTTTCCATTTTATCTTCAGATAGAGTGGGAGGGAGGGAGGGGGAGGGAGAGAGAGAGAGAGAGAGAGAGAGAAAGAGAGAGAGAAACATCAATGTGACATTGACTGGTTGCATGACCCCAACCAGGGCCAGGGACCAACCGCAACTGAGGTGGGTGCCCTTGACCAGAATGGAACTCCTGACTCATTGGTCCGCAGGCTGATGCTCTAACCTCTGAGCCAAACCAGCCAGGGCAAGGAGGTAATATTTTTGCTGAGACCTGAAGGAAGAGAAGGAGCCAGTTTTGCAGAGTGCTAGGGGATGAGCATTTTCTGGTAGAGAGAATAGCCAAGTACAAAATACTGTAAAATAAGAAAGGGCTTAAAGTGTTCGTAGAACTCAGAGGTTATGGCCTGGTCAGAGTGAATTAGAAGAGTGGCAGCAGATAAGGCTGGACATGTAGACAGAGGTCAAACCGGGGCTCACTAGTCTAGGCAAGACATTTGAATTTTATTCTAAGAACACTGAAAAGTCAGCAGAGTAGTAAAATTAGAATAAGATAAAATCCGAATAACATTTTTTTAATTTTGAAAATTTCAAACGTATACAAAGGGGAAGAAATTAGTTTAATGAATCCATCACACAGATTCAATGATTATCAGCTCATAATCCCTGATTAACATTTTAGAAAGATCCCTCTCCCTTTTTGTGGAGAATGAACTAGGAGGAGACCAACATGTCAGAAGGTAAGCCAGAAAACTATTGTAATCATCCAGTTGTTTCTCAACAGTTGTGATTTGGTTTGGGGTAATGTCATTAATAATAGAAAAAATAAATTAAAAATGTCAATGTAAAATCAACAGCACTTGGTGATTGAGGAGTCAAAGATTACTCCTGTGTTTTTTTGTTTGTTTGTTTGGGGGGAGCTTTAGCAACTGGTGGATGGTGCTGCCATTTATTGAAACAGGGAAGATATGAGTCACAATTCAGAGGTAAAACTAAAGTTCCATTTTATTTTATTATTTTTTTTAATCCTCACCTGAGGACATTTTTGCATTTATCTTCAGATAGAGTGGGAGGGAGAGAGGGAGAGAAACATCGATGTGAGAGAGACACATCGAGTGGTTGCCACCCACACAACCCCAACCGGGGCCGGGGACAAACTGCAACCGAGGTACGTGCCCTTAGCGGGAACCAAACCCGGGACTCTCTGGTCCGCGGGCTGACGCTCTAACCGCTGAGCCAAACTTGCCAGGGCTAAAAGTTCCATTTTAGATATGTTAACTTTGAGATGTTTTTTAGACATCAAAGTAGTGATATCAGGTAGAGTTTTGATACAGTGCAAAACCTGAAGAGAGATCTGAAATACAGGTATGAAGGCAGGAGTCCTCAGTAAGTAAATAGTATTTGAAGCCATAAAATGGGCTTCCACAGCAGAATTTTTATGCCAAATAAGAATAGAATTAGCAAAATGTTACCTTTATGCATCTGTGTTCTTCTTTCTTTACTTTTCTTCCCAGATAGTCCAGGTTTCTGATCACCATTTACCACCTCTCCCTCAGTTGTATCTATATTCTCCTTTTCCCTCAAGGTGAGGGTTTCTACAACCTTAAAGAAAATGATTTATCATACATTTTTATCAGATAAATTAATCACTTTCAATTTGTTAATTAATATGTTCCCCTCCCAGATAAAATAACACCAATTAAAGCCAAATTTCCAAATTGTAGATGAGGGAAGATTTCTTCTTACAAAGTATATTAGTTAAAAAATGAAGTACGAATGATTGAATTATTATTATAATATCACCATTTTTGCAATTCCTAATAGATTAATTGGATCTGGGCATTGAACACCAATGGCTGCTAGTATCACAACAAGAGAGACAAGCATACTTTTGGGCATCCTGATGGAAAAACATAGCACCTGTGAAGACATCGTGCCAACAAAATAGAACCTAAATTTGGTCAAGCTTTTAGATGGAGTTTACCAAATCACAGGAAATACAGGGAACAGAAGAATATGGTAAAAAACATGTGAAATGACCCCATATGGATTCAATCAGCAAAATCCAAACTGTGGGGAGACTATGCAGGACCCAATTTCTTCAACAAATTAATTACAAGAAAAAAATAGAGCTGAAGGAGAAATCTAGAGGTTGAAAGAAACATGAGACATATCAACCAATTATAACGTATGCACTCATTTGCATCCTGGTCAGACAAGCAGTCTGAAAAAGAAAAATAATAAATGTTTATGGCATTTATAAACAACTGAAAAATTTGAACACTGGATATCTGACGATTCTATGGGCTGATTATTAATTGTGGTGATGATGTTGTGGTTAAAGAGCCTTAATTTTTTTAGAAATATGAATTATTTACAGATGAAATAATATGCCTGGCTTCAGAATAATGCAGAAGGGAGAGTAGGAGTACAGATGAAACGAGATTGGCCATGAGTTAATAATTGTTGAAGCCAGGTGATAAGTACATGGGGATCATTATACTGTGCTGACTGTCTACTTTTGTTTAGTTTTGAAATTTTCCATAATAAAAAGAAAACAAATAGCAGGTCTCCTTTGAAAAGGCCTATTAGAAGTGTTATTAATGATGGGAATTGAAAATTTGCTGATATTTTTGGACTAGAGAGTACTTCCCTTGCCCTCACATTAGCCAGCTTTTTCTGCCTATATATAAACCTGTTCTTGTACCCATAAAACTAAAAGCAAATGCTATTAATGCCAGTGAGATAAATGCTGAATTCAAACCCTGTGGCTAACTCTAGGCCTCAGTATTTCTTGAGTAGCTGTTCTCTTCTGACTCAGAAATATGATCTGACTCTGAACAAACAGATACCTGAACAACAGATGCTAGAAAAAGGTATACCAGGGCAACAAATCCTTAGTAACCTGATAAAATGCATTCTGCTGTGCAAGAGTGTTTGGGTTATATAATGTCTAGATTGAAGTACTTATTCCATCTAATTAGTTTGTTACATAAGATTATTTTTATAGCTACCATTTATTGAATTTTTTGTTGTTAATCCTCACCCAAGGATATTTTTCCATTGAGTTTTAGATAGAGTGGAAGGAAGGGTAGTAGAGAGAAAGAGAGCCCTGGCCAGTTTGGCGCAGCAGTTAGAGCATCGGCCTGCGGTCCAGAGAGATCCGGGTTCAGTTCCCACTAAGGGCACGTACCTCGGTTGCAGTTTGTCCCCGGCCCTGGTTGGGTTGTGCGGGAGGCAGCTACTCGATGTTTTCCTTTCACATCGATGTTTCTCTCTCTCTCCCTCCCACTCTATCTGAACAAAAAAATGGAAAAATGTCCTCGGTGAGGATAAAAAAACAAAAACAAAAAAAGAGAAAGAAACATCGACGTGAGACACATCAATTGGTTGCCTCCCACACGACCCCTGTCGGGGCCAGGATGAACCTGCAACCCAGGTACATGCCCTTGACTGGGAATCAAACCCGTGACCCTTTGGTCTACAGGCCAACGCTCTGACTGCTAAGCCAAATCAGCCAGGGCCATTTATTGAATATTTCTGATGGGCCAGTCATTCTGCTAATCTTTTTATTTATTTTGTCTCTATTTCATTTATTCCTTACACTGCCCCATGAGATTGATATTGTGTTATTTTCCCCTTTTATAGATAAGGAAACTAATGATCTGACTCTGAACAAAGGCCTATATATGAAAGTTTATATGTGTAATTTTTTCAAGATTACATAGCTAGTAAATACAATCTGAATTCAGTAAACTACATTTCCCTTTTCCCTTTCCCAGGATGACCTAAGTTAGAATGAATATATTCTGAATGAATTTTGGCATGCTACACAATCCCACTTAACATATCTAGCAATTCAGCCTGACCCTTATCAATACTCTTTAGATTTTAATTCTGTATCTTCATTAAAGACAAGCCTATGTGTGGTTATAAATGCTTCTCAAGGACATATTATTTTGACACAATAGAAAAGAATGAAGTATAAAAGGTTGGTTTATGAAGCTTCTCTTAATGCATTCATTTATCACTAAAAGCCATAAAACATCGAAACACATGTTACAATGGAAGAAGGAATCTTCCATTGATTCCAAACCTAACCCAGTACCCCCCCCCCCTTCAATCTGCTCATTCTTTTGAAGGCAAGTTTCGTGTAATAGAATCTAGATACAAGGGAACGATAAGGTGCAAATCACTCATTTATTCATTCAACAAGTATTACCTACTCTGAGCAAAAAATATGGATATAGTCCCTGCCACTGCAAATTCTATAGGTCGTTGGGAAGTACAGGCAATCAAACAAATAAAAGTGAAATTAGAAATTGTATCAGTGTCGGTGTCCATGAATGTATATTACAGGAACCTCACTGACTTTGGTGGTTAGAGAATTGGATCCTGTGCTTTCAGAAGTAAATGGTATGTATTTACTCCTTGCGTTTAAATTCCTGACAGATCTCTGAGGTGAGGGGTGTGAGGGGGGTGAGGGGGACAGGAAGAGATTAACCAGAGAATTTATATGCATAGCCCATAGACACAGATAACAGTGTGGTGAAGGCCTGGGGTGGGGTAGAATGGGGGCTGGATGGAGGAGGGAAGTGGGGGGAAAATAGGGGACACCTGTAATAATGTCAACAATAAAAAATAAATAAATACCTGTTATATTTATAAACACATAATGTAATAAAACTTCTCCCCAGTCACCATTGCCAACCCACTTTTGGTGTTTTGAAAGACCACGACATAGTGATTTTTGTTTGTGAGAAGACAGTTTTTTAGAACTTTACAGAAGGTGCTACTTGCAGTATAATTTTGAGGCTTTTGGTCCATAGGACAAATATTTTTAAATATTACTTGGATGGGCTTTTCACTTGCTCAATAAATGATTTTCATGATCTATCAAGTTTACCATTGTTCATAATTATGTTTTTCCCAATATAATTAAACCATGCAGCTACTTTTCTAGTCAGCTGCATGGGGAGAAGGAGACAGGGTCCTTTTTGAACCTATTCAAAGCTGCTTTTCTCAAATTGATAGGACATTGCCAAGGTCAGCAAGCCTAAAATTAACTCCACCAGCTGTGTTTTGTTTTGCTTGGTATAGCACATGGGCTCAGGGGGCTTAATCTGCTAGGCTTACTTGCTGCTTCAATCTGCTGTGCTTTTAAAAGTTTGTTTGCCTGGAGTGCGTGTTGTGCATAAAGACTGGTAACTAAGCAGCTTGGAAGTATATGGGGACTTAATGAATAAGTCTCTCCATTAATATCAAAAAAGCCTAGCAACAATGTGGGGGAGGGGGGCTGGGGGGTGGAGTCACCACTGAGTATGTCAGATGAGCAACTTAACTCTTAACCTTGCTGAGGTTTCCCACATGCTGTCAAAGACCAAGAGATGAGAATGTAGTTTCAAGGACTCTGTTTTTAGCCCAACCCTCTCCAGGAGGTCCTTCAACATGAAGAACCATATATAGACATAAAGAGTATCTCAAATGGCTGCACCTTAAAAATATCCTAAGAATCAGCAGCTGTTAACTTTAACCCACACAAATTCACAGTTGGCTTAATTAAATAGTGCCTATTCTCAAGAGCTGCAGCCCTTGGGTTGTGCTCTGAGTACTGAACGCTGCTTCCCCCATTCCCTTCCTCAGAGTAACCTAAAGCAGAATGGATAAATGAAAGGAATCCGGTTTGAGCAGTTCGGGGTTTGCATCAATGTAAATAATGAAATGAAGTCAGAACTTCCAATATGGTCTTCATTCCTTGCTTAAACCACCACTGAACTCCAGGGAACCTTGGCAGCCCCTAGTCTTGGCCATTTATTCTCTCTCGCTCATGGCCATTACCACACCCTCTTCTTGGCATCTCTCTCATGTTTTCCATAGTTGTCATAGTCACAACCATAGCAATCTGTGCAGGCAACAATCCTCTTATAGCTGGAGAGAGAAGATACAGCCTTCACAATATAATTCCCCTGTCCTGCACCAACTGGAATCTGGTTCCAGACAGTCAAACCATTTGTTTTTCCCTCAGAGAACTATTCCAACCCTCCCATAGTATCACTGTCCTTGAGGTCTGTGTGGCATCAGGGCAACCAGGGAGCATTACAGAGAACACCAAGGTAATCAATCTTACCTTGAAATTTGACCAAGTAGTTCCAAATCCATTATTTGTAGGTTGTACTCGGTGTTTCCACACCAGTCATTCCACTTGAGTACAGAAAAAAGACATGTGGTAAAATAAAACCATTATGGGCAGGAATATTTGGATAGGAATATCCTATCCAAATTGAAGCTTTTAAAGGGAGTGATCTTGCTTTTTTATTTTTGTTTTGTCTCCTTTTTAATTGAATTTATTCGGTGACACTGGTGAACAAAATGATACAGGTTTCAGCCCAGGTTGGTTTGGCTCAGCAATTATAGCGTCAGCCCGTGGATCCAAGGGTCAAGGGTTCGATTCCGGTCAAGGGCACGTACCTGGGTTGCAGGTTCGATCCCAGCCCCAGTCAGGGTTGTTCAGGAGGCAACGAATCCATGTCTGTCTGTCTGTCTGTCTGTCTGTCTCTCTCCTTCCCTCCCTCTCTCCCATTCACTCTCTAAACATCAATGGAAAAATATCCTCGGGTGAGGATTAACAACAAAAACAAAATTACACAGGTTTCAGGTACACAATTCTACAACACATCATCCATACACTATATTTTGTGTTCACAATCCCAAGTCAAGTGTCTGTCCACCACCATTTATCCCCTAATAGGGGTGATCTTGTAATGCATTTCTTAAAAGGGATCTATCTGAGACCTTCCTGGAGTGCTGCAGGATAAAGGGCTCAGATTCAGTCAATCAGTCACATTTATTAAAGATCTACCATAAATTAGTTATTTTTGTGCTAAAAGTTAGGATACAAAAGAAATATACATCACAGCCCTCATTTCTAGAGGCAAAGACTGACATAAATAAATAACTACAGTACAAAATGATTCCTCTTATAATAGAGTATATGCAAAGGGCTACAGGAGTTCAGCTGGTGAAAGAATGTCACTTAATTTGAGGAGGAAAATAAGGGACAAAGAGAGGCTTACCAAAAAAATGAGTCTTAAAAAAAAATGTTTGTGTTGATTTTTTAGGGAGAGGGAGAGAGAGAAACATCCATTGGCTGCCTCTTGCATGCCCCCTACTGGGGATCAAGCCTGCAACCAGGACATGTGCCCTGACCAGGAATGGAAGCTGTGACCTCTTGGAGCATGGGATGTCAACCAGCTAAGCCACACCAGCTGGGCCAAGAAAGTGAGTCTTCAAGGGTTATTAGATTTTCTCCAGGTGAGGAAGTGAGGCTGGAGGAGTAAGAGGCAGAGAAAAGGCATTGCAGAAAGATGATGAAGCATGTGTGAAAACCCAGAGGCATAAAAATAAATACTTGTATAGGCAAAGAAAATGTTCACTTGTACAACCATTTATACCTTAGTATGAACTCTTATTCATTCAACAAATATTTATTAAACACGAAATATATGCTAGTTATTTATGTAAGCACTGGGGATATACAATAAGGTTCAAACAGACCAAGTCGCTGACCTCAAAAAGTTTACATTCTAGTAGGGATAAGATATTCTGAGTTTAAGTCAGTGTATTAATTCTCTAGTTGTATTTACATTTTAAGTATCTCTAATTATGGCATGAAATCTCAAGCCTATTAAAGGAATATTTTCAAAGAATAGAAGTATCAGCCCTGGCCAGTTTGGCTCAGCGGTAGAGCGTCGGCCCTCAGACCAATAAGTTGCAGGTTCAAATCCAGTCAAGGGCACGTACTTCAGGTTGAGGTTCGTCCCTGGCCCTGGTCAGGGTCGTGTGGGAGGAACCAGTCGATATGTCCCTCTCATATCAATGTTTCTCTCTCTCTCCCTTTCTCTCTCTCTCCCTTCCACTCTATCTGAAAATAAATAGAAAAATATCCTCAGGTGAGGATTAAAAAAAAAAAAAGAAGTATCAGAAATCAAGTAGGGAAGAAATTCTGGAATCACAGTATAAAGACAAAAGGTCTTCTGATCATCAGACAGACAATAGTTCCAATGCTCATTTGAACTCTGTTCCAGCTAATAACCACAGAATCACAAATTCAATCTTATAGGAGTTTCTGCGAACATTTAAAGTACAGCCTTTAGCTATGAACTCAATAACTGCATGGCCAAATGACAGGTCTAAAATTGGACCAGGGATGTGTGCATGTGTGTGTGTGTGTGTGTGTGTGTGTGTGTGTGTGTATAAAGAAATTAAGATGCACCCACAACTCTGTTCCTAGGAAGAAAGCTTTCCACTTCTCCCCTGCCTTTTTCCTCCCTATGGCAACCTCCAGGGACCTGCATCATCTATCAGTGTCATTGTCACAAGGCAGTTAACTTGCAATTTCCATAAATCTTCCCTGGATCATCAAAAAAACCTCTCTGGGAGTGAGGTTGGGGGAGGCGGCTACACAGCATGGCTCAAAAGGCCAGTTCCTCCCAGGAGGCCTCAGTGGTTTCTCTGGACAGGACTAAAAGCAACTCTTTGTTCTCTGTGATACTCGGGAGCCAACTGTGGCTGCCTGTCCTGCCATGGCTCTCAGAGGCTTGTATTATCATGAAAGCATACAAGAATCTAAGCCAGTGCTGAAAAGAGACCACAGAATTTTTTAGGAAATGAGGGGAACTAATATTTATTTTGTGCTGTGTAATTTTCTGCCAGTAATCTTGCAAGACTATATCTCATATAATTCTCACCACAACCCTATGAGACCCATGTTATTGGCCCAGTTCTATGGATGAGGACATTAAATCACATCTAATGTGCCCTGGCCGGTTTGGCTCAATGGTTGGATCGGTGGCCCTCAGACCAAAGGGTCACAGGTTCGATTCCGGTCAAGGGCACATACCTCAGTTACGGTCCAATCCCTGGCCCTGGTTGGGGTCATGTGGGAGGCAACCAATCGGTATGTGTCTCTCTCTCTCCCTCCCTACCATTCTATCTAAAAATCAATGGAAAAGTATTCTTGGGTGAGGATTAAAAAATATATATCACATCTAATATAACACCAATAGATCCAGAATTTGAACCCTGGTCTATCTAATTCATGTAGAATCAGACACATCCCAGGGTTGTATATTAAGGAACAGCTGAGGTTTTAAGTGGTACACAAACACAGCATTATATAATATTGAGTCACATATTAGAAAAGTTATTTCCTTTTAAATCCACTTTCATTCTTTCTGATTATATCAGGCTTTAGACAGAGACTTCAGCAGACAACAATATCTAGCTAGAGCTTAATGTCATTTTGCTCTTATTGACTTTATTTGTTCTTCTACTGCATAAGGTGTGTGGTATTGGTTTTCATTTATAATAGTGATATAGTCTATTGGTTAAACTCAAGATCTCTAACATCATAGTATCCAGATTCAGCTACTTACTAACTGTATGATCTTGGGTGAGTTAAACCTTAGTTTACTCACCTGTAAAATAGGTTTAATGGTAGTATCTACCACATAACGTTGAGGTATGGATTCAATGGGATATTGCATGCCAAGCACTTAGAACAATATCTAAAATATACTGTTGCTCAGTAATTGCTAGTTATTATGAAGTTTAAAAGAAAATGAGCTGATTTAAATCAGGGTTTCTCATCTTGGGCACTGCTGACATTGTGGGCCAGATAATTCTTTGTTGTGGGAAGCTGTGCCGTATATTGTAAGATGTTACCAGTATCCATGCCTTCTATCCACTAGATGCCAGTAGCACCCAGTTATGACAAACGAAAATGTCTCCAGACACTGACAAATGTCTTCCTGGGGGAAAAATCACCCCCAGCTGAGAATTGTTGATTTAAAGGAAAATATTAGATAAAAACCATGCTTAGATATGACAAGCATCTAAACATGTTATGGGGGGAGACTAAAATTTGGGAAACACTGCTCTAAGATAGTGCTATTTTACGTTTAATTCTAAATGTCAGAAATTACTATTTTTATTTGCAGGTTTATGACTGTGCTCTAAGTTTCCGATCAAAGCTAAAACTATTCACAAACAACTTAGGAGGTGAGCTTGTAAATACATGAAATTTACCTTTCTTTTTCTTTGACCTATTTTTTCTTCTCCTGTCTTCTCTTCCAATCAGTTAGCTACCCAAAGCCTTCCTCTGCACATAAATTAAGTAGGCAACATTCTTTGTCCAGACTTCTCAGACCCCTGCCTCCCCAATCAGGGATACACTTCTCTTCCCCCAAGGCCCTATTCCCTGCTTTTTGATGCATATAAAAATGTAATTGAGTCCGGCTGGTGTGGCTCAGTGGTTGAGCGTCAACCCATGCACCAAGAGGTCACCGGTTTGATTCCCGGTCAAGACACATTCCCAGGTTGTGGGCCCGATCCCCAGTGGGGGGCATGCAGGAGGCGGCCAATCAATGTTCTCTCTAATCGATGTTTCTCTATCTCGCTCCCTTTCACTTCCTCTCTCTCTCAAATCAATAAAGGGAAAAAATTTTTTTAAAATATATTTTTTTAAATGTAATTGATGCTTTATCAGTTCATATGTTTTCAGTAACAGACAGCAGAAAACTACACTCTTAACAGGTTGAAACAATGGGGAAATGTAATGGTTCACAGAAATGAAGTTCAGACATTGGGAAGTTGCCAGGTTGGTGTTCATTCAATGGCTCCAGCTCCATTTCTCTACAGTTCCCTTGACTCTGCCTTTCTCTGTGTACCAGCATCATCCTCTGCTTGGTGGTGAATTGGCTACAGCTGTTTGGGACTTGACATTCACACCCAACCATGCTCAGAGGACATTGAAAGAAATTTGTTTCTGTAAGTTATTCAATGCTTTTAATGAAAGTTTAGCCTCAGATTATTCAACCTTGTAAGTTATTTGCTAATGATTAGATGCCTGAAAAGCTCATCTCTGAAGTTCATTAGTTTACTGGGTTGTTGATATATTAAAAGATATATGCACCTATGTTCATTGTAGCATTATTTTTATTTATTTATTTATTTTATCCTCACCCGAGGACATTTTTGCATTTATCTTCAGATAGAGTGGGAAGGAGAGAGAGAGGAAGAGAGAGAGGAAGAGAGAGAGAGAAACATCGATGTGAGAGAGACACATCGACTGGCTGCCACCCACACGACCCCAACTGGGGCTGGGGACAAACTGCAGCCGAGGTACGTGCCCTTAGCGGGAACTGAACCCAGGACTCTCTGGTCCATGGGCCAACGCTCTAACTGCTGAGCCAAACCAAGCAGGGAAGGGTTGTTGATATATTAAATGGGAATCTTTGTGACGGCACTTTCTAAACTGATATGTAATTGTAAGATATCTTTTCTTAGGAGGTTCTTTTTTTTCTTAAATATGTTTTATTGATTTTTTTCAAGAGAGAGGAAGGGAGAAAGAGATAGAAACATCAATGTGAGAGAGAAACATCGATCGGCTGCCTCCTGCATGCCCCCTCTGAGGATCAAGCCCACAACCCAGGCAAGTGCCCTGATTGGGAATCGAACCAGGACCTCTCAGTTCATGGGCCGACGCTCAATCCACTGAGCCACACCGGCTGGGCAGGGAGCCTCTTTTTTTTAAGAGTAATAAATCTACTCAGTTAGATTGTTCATAGTACAGTTCATTGTACAAACATTCACAGAACAACAATGGGGAGTGAATATTGAAGAACCCCCAAAACGGGTGCCTTAATAGAGCCAAGTAGGTCTCAAGGAGACCTGGTAAGAAATTCTAGACTGAAGACAGCTCTGGAGTACTCAGCAGCAGAATTCATGGACCTTATTCCATTCTGTAGTGATATGGCCTGATTATAATAAATGTTTCTACTTTCTTCTGTCCTGCCCCCAACTGGCAGGAAATTTCTGCATTTGTAATTCAAATTACCAGAATGAGGACATCCATTGACTGAGCCAATAACTCATCAATTTTTGGACTAAACATTTTACCCATGCCCCTGGCCAGCTTGTGGGAGAAAGCTCTTAGTCTCCAAGATTAATAATGTCTTTCAAAGCCCAAGTGAATGCCACATCACACTAAATAATGTGTTCTTGCAAGAATCAAGCTGATTTAAATAAATCGTAAGATACCATTATTGTATGAAAATATCAGTGCTCCCTAATTAAACTATAAATTTAATGTAATTTTCTACCCAATAGAAATACTCATAGAATGGAAATTTCAAAAAAAGATAGGCTTTTCAGAAAAGCTGAAATGTAGTAAGGGGGACATAGCCTACTAGATAGTAAAACATTGTAAAGTTACAATGTTTAAAAACTTGATAAAAAGCTAGATCAATGGCAGAGAATAGAAAGAACAGATATAGACAAAAAAAAAAGTCGATGCAAGAAAAATAGATTATTCAGAAAATTATGATGGGACAACTGAATAGCCATCTGAAAAAATTTGAATCCCTACCTTAATTTCTTATACCAAATTAAAAGCCAAATGGATCAAAGATCTAAACATGAAAACTGAATCTAGCAAAAACATTGACAAATATTTTAGCCCACCCAGTATGGCTCAGTGGTTGAACGTTGTTGAACGTTGACCCATGTGCCAAGAGGTCGCCAGTTTGATTCCTGGTCAGGGCACATGCCCAGGTTGTGGGCCCGATCCCCAGTGGGGGGCATGTAGGAGGCAGCCAGTTGATGTTCTTGCTCATCGATGTTTCTATCTCTCTCTCCCTCTCCCTTCCTCTCTCTCTAAAATCAATAAAGGAAAAAAAAATTTTTTTTTTAAAGAATACTTTATAATCTCATTAGGGAGAGAGAAAGCCTTTCCACACTGGACATAATGCCAGAATCCAAATCCACACAGATATTCACAGCACATATTGATAAGTTTGATTAAAAATGTTGCCAATAATGCAAAATATTAATAACAAAATATAAATATTGACAAATTGAAGGAACTATTTAGAACATATTACAGATGTAGTGCTTTTTTCTTTGCTTTATAAACAGCTCTTATAATTCAATAAGACCACAGCACAATTTTTTAAAATAGGGAAAAATGTACATGAACAGAATTTTCTACAGCTGTTAAATAAAGCAGATCTGTATGAAATGATTTTAAATGATCTTTCGGATATATTAGAGAAAGAAGCAAAGATACAGAAAAATAATTTATATCATTTGTTAAAAAAATAAGAGGAGGGGAGGGTAAGACTAGGTTATTAATTTTCTATTGGCTATAACAAATCACCACAAATTTAGTGAATTAAAATACACAAATTTATTATCTTTCATTTCTGGAGGTCAGAAGTCCGAAATGAGTTTCACTGGGCTAAAATGAAGGTGTCCCGAGGGCTGCATTCCTTTTTGAGCCTGTAGGGGAGAATTCATTTCCTGGCCTTTTCCAGCTTCTAGAGGCTGCTCACAATCCTTGGCTCATGGCCCTGTATCACTCCAACCTTTGTTTCTATCATCGCCTCTCATTCTCTGACTCTTCTGCCTCTCTCTTCCATCTTTTAAGGACCCTTGTGATTACACTGGCCCACCCAGATAATCCAGGATAACCTCCCCATCTCAAGATCCTTAATTTAATATCTGCAAAATCCTTTTTGCCATGTGAAGTAACAACACAGTGTCAAAGAAAAACCAGAACCCTGGCCAGTTTGGCTCAGCAGTTAGAGCGTCGGCCTGCAGTCCAGAGAGACCCGGGTTCGGTTCCCACTAAGGGCATGTACCTCGGTTGCAGTTTGTCCCCCGGCCCTGGTCGGTTGTGCGGGAGGCAGCCACTCGATGTGTCCCTTTCACGGCGATGTTTCTCTCTCTCTCTCTCTCTCTCTCTCTCTCTCTCTCTCTTTCTCTCTCTCTCTTCCTCTCTCTCCCTCCCACTCTATCTGAACAAAAAATGGAGAAATGTCCTCAGGTGAGGATAAGAAAGAAAAAGAAAAGAAAAACCAGAGCTGGTTTTTTTCCCCCCAATCTTTTATTTTTTTATTTTTATCCTCACCCGAGGACATTTTTTAATTTTTTGTTCAGATAGAGTGGGAGGGAGGGAGAGGAAGAGAGAGAGAGAGAAACATCGACATGAAAGGGACACATCGAGTGGCCGCCACCCGCACGACCAACCAGGGCCGGGGACAAACTGCAACCGAAGCACATGCCCTCAGCGGGAACCGAACCCGGGTCTCTCTGGACCGCAGGCCGACGCTCTAACCACTGAGCCAAACCGGCCAGGGCCCCCCCAGTCTTATTTATTTATTTATTTATTTATTTAATTTATTGATTTTAGAGAGAGAGGATGGGAGAGGGAGAAAGAGATAGAAACATCAATGAGAGAGAACATCGATTGGCCACTCCGTGCATGACTCCCAATGGGGATTGGGCCCACAACCTGGGCATGTGCCCTGACCGGGAATTGAACCAGCCACCTCTTGGTGCATGGGTTGATGCTCAACCACTGAGCCACACTGGCTGAGCCAGAGCTGTTTTTAAGAGGTAAAATCAGATTCTATTCAGGACTGTTACAATAGAGGAACCTCGATATAGAACTGGGCTCAATTCTGAATACAACATGGACAGTTGGGGACTTACAGCCAAGGAGCAGGCTGGGGGCCAATGGATGGAAAATTACTAAAAGAAAAGAAATATAAAAGGGGATTTCTGGCTAAACTGACTTGACAGGATTCTTGCTAAAGGCAGGCCCGGGTGATCAGATATCACCTGGGGAAGAGTAGGGTTGAGGAATTTGATCAGATAGTAAGAGTAACTAGATACGAAGGGTGGGGTTTCTGGCTACACTGACTTAGCAGGATTCTTGCTGAAACTGGGCAATGCAAAGACAAACATGGAGGTCCAAAGCTCAAAGCCTAGTTGAGAGGCTCTGAGGAACCTAAAATTTGGTCAAGGAGAGAGTCTTTGTCAATAGTCACAGGTTCCACGGATTAGATATGATCACGTGTGGGGAGCCATTATTCTGCCTACCACACCAGGCAAACTGACCAGCCAAAGAGAATCAATGGAAAAATATTATAAGCAATAAAAGAATTTGCTATAGTAGTTGACTTTAAAATTAATATATAAAAAGCAATATCCCATCCACCTAGTTAACCAAAATGATAAAACACATAGAAATATATATGTTCTTGATGATGTAAGAAAATAATAAAAATGTCATTGGGGAGGGAAAATAGCAACCTGGGATCAGAAGGAAGAAGGAGAATTATTTTCCAATGTATCCTCTTTCACATCATATAAGTTATTTTATAGCCATCTTCCGATGAACATGAGAATCTGATCTTGTCACTGCCTACTTAAAATCCTGTATTGGTTTTTTAGGTTGTATTGTTGCTGCTGCTGCTTATACAAATTGTTTTTGCAACGTGTTTTTGTTCTTGTTTTTTCTCTTTTCCTTTTTTTCCTGTCTGTTATCCAACTGCCTTTTCCTATTTTGGGAGAATCTGCTATTGTGTTTGGTTTGGGTAGGACTCAGTGCCCCATCTTTTACTATGGAAACTGAAGAAGGAAGGAATTGGATCCTCCTGCCCGGGGCACTGACTCTGGAGATGGTTATATGAAAGCCACGCACTCTTCAGTCTGTTCATGGAGAACCTGCAGAGGCATCCCACAGGGGTCGAGGTGGCCTCCCAGTTAGTCTGTTCTAACGAAAAAACAGCTATTGTACTTTGTGATTTTAGACCTGCAGGAGCGCCTTGGTATTTTTCTGTTTTTCAAATCTTATTTTCAGCCTCCTGCTGATTCTGTGAATGCCACAAACTATGTAGTAATGTGTTTTTTCTTTTCTTTCTTATTTCTTGCAACAAAAATCCCTGACTCCAAATATCAGTCAAACCCCTTAGCAAGTCACACAGGGTCCTACCTTTTATTTCCCTTTATTGATTTTAGAGAGAGAGGAAGGGAGAGGGAGAGAGAGATAGAAACATCGATGAGACAGAACATCGATTGACTGCCTCCTGCATGCCTCCCACTGGGGTTCGGGCCCACAACCTGGGCATGTGTCCCAACCAGGAATTGAACCGGCAACCTCTCATGGGTCGACGCTTAACCACTGAGCCACACCGGCCAGACGGGTCCTACCTTTTTTTTCATTGTAGGTAGGCTTCTCTCTCATCCACTTAATCCCCAGTACATACTTTTAGTTTTCAGAGTTTCTCAGACATGACATGCCTATTTACCCCTCCACTCATGTCTAGAATGCTTTCTTCCCCATACAGAGAGGCAATGCCTCTGAGCTTTTAATATCCACTTAATTCACTATAATTTCTCTGACTCATCCCCATAAAGTACTTTCTTTCTTACTTCCATGGTATATTATACTATTTATGTTTAAAGTATTTGAACTGTTCTGTATCAGACTGAGAAGTCCTCGAAGGACTTCTATTAATAAAATTAATAAAATTAATTAAATGCATTTTAATGATTCAAAATTAATATAACCACCATTACCATTTTTTGGTCATTACAGCTCTTTGGGTTACGAAAGGGCATAGGATAATCTGTTCCTTAAAAAATATAATTAATATTTGGCAGCTTAAGAATAAGTTCTACATATATTTCCTTAGTTGATTTTGTTACAACCATGAATGGTAAGCGAGGGTAATGAGTTTCAGAGAAAGTGAGTAATTTCCCTAAGATTATATATAACTTATAAATGATAATAATTATAATAAAATTAATAAAAGAAAAACTAACATTTACTATGTCCAAGCACTGTTTTTTTGTTTTGTTTTGTTTTTTAATTTTACTTGCTGTATCTAATTTGATCCTTCCCACTATCTGGTAAGTACTATTATTATCTCCCTTGTGTCAGTGGGGAAATAGAAATCATCAGTTAGTAAGTGGTGAAGCTATTTGAACCAGATTTACTGAAATGGAATCAGTGTCCCAATAAAAGAATAAACCCTTCAAAAGTGCAATTATTATGCTACACTGATAATTTTATTCTAACCTCCTGCTGGCTCCTAATGGCCATGCTTTATGGCTTCTTACAGCTTTTTTTTGTGAGTGCTACTTTCTTGTTAGTATGCAGTGCCATCTTACTGCTGCTAATTCACTACTTCCCATCCAGGCTGGATATTAGATAAATTAACTTATTGGTTAATTGTCTAAAATTAGGAGGAAATGAATAAATAGCCATGGATTCTATAACATATTTTATAGAAAAAATTTTTTTCCTTTACTTCTTGATTGTCCATCCTATTCTGTTAATAGGAGTCCAGAAAAGCACCTCTTCTCAAATAGCTTTATTTGAGGTAACTCATGCAATTGACCTGAAAACAAGTTTCTCTAGGTAGTCAATGAGGCATTGGAGTGGCAATAATCTGAAAGCCATAATCTGTGTTTTCAGCACTGGAGCTCATCCACCTGAAGGAGAGAGACGCTGGCCCGCTCAATGAACCTACCACAGCATGTCTGTACAATAAACTGCTTCAACAGCGTGAAATGATAAAGGGATGTACCTTGCCAAAGGAACAGAGCTCACAGCTTCAGAAAAGCTGCTGAGCTCTTGAACACCTGTTTGTAGTTGCCTTTTTGAAGGGTTTATTCTTTCATTAATGTATATTCTTTTCTTTCTTTTTTTTATCCTCACCCGAGGACATTTTTTTGCATTTATCTTCAGACAGAGCGAGAAGGGAGGGGGGAAGAGAGCAAGAAAATCGATGTGAGAGAGACACATTGAGTGGCTGCTACTCACACAACCCAGCCAGGGCCGGGGACAAACTGCAACTGAGGTACATGCCCTTAGCGGGAACCGAACCCAGGTCTCTCTGGTCCGCAGGCCGACGCTCTAACCGCTGGGCCAAACCGGCCAGGGCTATTCTTTTCTTTACTACAACTTTTTTTAAATCATTTTTTCTTGTTTATGTGTGTATCACAAAAAGAGCCCAGAGAGCTTGAATATGCCTACATCTTTTTTTTTTTTTTAAATCCTCACCCGAGGACATTTCTTTTTATTTATTTATTTATTTGTTTGTTTATTTATTTTATTTTATTTATTATTATTTTTTTACTTTATTGATTTTAGAGAGAGAGGAAGGGAGAGGTAGAGAGATAGAAACGTCGATGAGAGAGAACATCGACTGGCCACCTCCTGCATGCCCCCCACTGGAGATCAGGCCCACAACCTGGGCATGTGCCCTGACCAGGAATGGAACCGGTGACCTCTTGGTGCATGGGTCGACGCTCAACCACTGAGCCACACCGGCTGGGCCCGAGGACATTTCTTTTGCATTTATCTTCAGATAGAGCGGGAGGGAAAGAGGAAGGAAGAGAGAGAGAAACATCAATGTGAGAGAGAGATACCGACTGGTCGCCACCACACGACCCCAACCGGGGCCGGGGACAAACTGCAACCGAGGTACATGCCCTTAGCGGGAACCAAACCTGGGAGTCTCCAGTCCGTAGGTTGACGCTCTAACTGCTGAGCCAAACCGGCCAGGGTGCCTACATCTTTTTTTAAAAATATGTTTTTATTAATTTTAGGAAGGGAGAATGGAGGATGGGGAGAGGGAGAGAAACATCGATGTGAGAGAGAGAAACATCAATTGGCTGCCTCCCACATGCACCCCGATCAGGGATTGAACCTGCAACCTGGACATGTGTCCTGACCAGGAATCCAACCAGTGATCTTTGAGTGCATGGGATTATGCTCAACCAACTGAGTCACACCAGCCAGGGCCTGCCTACATCTTTGGCAATAGAGAAAAGCCCACTTTGTCATATGTACTAATCAAAACAGCACAATAATTATTTGTGCATAGGTATTCATGTATTTTCTTTCAGAAGAATGTTTAAGAATCTAATTTCATTTATTCCAAGCACATTTACTGAGCACTTACCATGTGCCCAGTACTCTATATATACCCAGTACTAGATATACAGTACTGAACAAAATCAATATGGTTCCTATCCTCACTGAGATCACGTCTCTTGGTGTGCAGCCTCATTATGTAATCAGCTTTTATTTTTAATTTATAATCCAAGATTATCATAAAATATTGCCTATAAAATTTTATAGCAATGTGAGACTTCCCAAATATACTCCCACAAAAAAAATGAGGCCAAATATAATTGGATTCCAGTGCTGAAATAAATTTTAAACAAGGCATATATTGTGCTTTTCTGCTGTGCCTTAAATTTCAAAAGGTATTATATTAGTTTCCTTTTGCTGCTGTAAAAATTGCCACAAACCTGGTGGCTTAAAGAAACACACCACACATTTCTTATTTTACAGTTTGAAGGTCAGAAGTCCAAAATGGGTCTCACTGAACTAAAGTCAAAGTGTTATCAGGGCTGTGTTCCTTCTGGAGCCTCTAGGGGAGAATCTATTTCCTTGTATTTTCTAGCTTCTAGAGGCTCCCTATATTCTTTGGTTTGTGGCTCCATTTGTCTATTTGCAAAGTAAAATGCCACTTTGTTAACTGTGGTGAGACTATGGAAATGATTTCAGTTTTTTTCTTTTCAGCATTTTCTAATGGATTGTGTTTTCCTTTTACAATATGAAAAGAAGAAAAACATATCAAGAAGAGACTGTTCAGAAAACAGTTTTAAGTTCTGTGCAGCTGGAGTATAAGTTCATAGAAGAGATCAGTACAGACTGCAGCTATTCAGCTCTGTTTGGAACCAAACTAAGATCAATTTGTAGCCTGGGTAATCTGTACTTCATCTGATCAGCAGTGGGGAACCATGGGGGACTTCTATGCAGATGATTACCAATCAGATTTGTAATGTAAAAAGCTGTAATGATAGATTAAAATAAGGTAAACTACTTTACTGCTATTTTGTAATCCTCCCATTTATATTCACAAAGTACAATTTAGTTATCTCTATTGTTAATTTAGCCCATTTCTTCATACTATCAGGGCTGATACTCAATTTTAAATGCACTGTTCTATGCTATGAAGATAAAGCATTTAATTTATCCTTTTATGGATATACAGCCGTCCCTCGCCACTTTGCGCTTCGACTTTCGTGGCTTCACTCTATTGCGGTTTTTTCAAATACTATACTATACTGTATTTGAAAAAACTGCGATAGAGTGAAGCTGAGAAAGTTGAAGCGCGAAGTGGTGAGGGACGACTGTATATAAATAAAGAATCCTACTTCGCAGAAATTCATTTATCGCGGTAGAGTCTGGAACTGATTAACTAGGATAAACCAGGGCCGACTGTATAACTGAATTGTTGATTTTTTTTCCCTAAAATATAAGCACCGATAACAAAGGATGTCTGGTTGCTATTCAAACACTATTTCTGTTATCAGTGGGGTGCTCTCCATGTCCCTGCCTGTTGCCGGTGGAAGTGGGCTTCTTGCAGTGCTGCTGAAATAAGAATTTCCAGAGGCCCCCACAAGAGGATGAGATATCATGGAAAGTTTTATTTCTGTGTAATGAAACCCCTGTTTCCAAGGTCCCATCTCCCTCTGTCCTGCCAAGGAAAAAGTCCCATTTCGTCTTCAGCAGAGCTAGGATTAAAGCCACTGCCCAGAGTTTCTGCTCCATATCTGCACAGTCCAGTCCAGCATCTGGCTAGGTTAGCTTGTATCCCAGCTGCAGTTCACTCTGTGTGGGGTCCGCATGGCCATGGGCCAGGCAGCTTCTAGGGCCATATGGTTATGGAAGGAGCACTGGGAAGTGCAAGGAAGCAGGAGCAAAGCAAAAGGAACAAGAGAGGGCCCTGGCTGATTTTTCTCAGTGGTTAGAGCATCGGCCCTGGACCTAAGGGTCTTGGGTTTGATTCCCAGTCAAGGGCACGTGTCTGGATTGCAGGTTAGATCCCTGGCTCTGGTCGGGTTGTGTGAGAGGCAATCAATCCATGTGTCTCTCTCATGTTGATGTTTCTCTCTCTCTCTCCCTCCCTCCCTCCCTTCCACTCTATCTGAAAATCAATGGAAAAGTATCCTTGGGTGAGGATTAACTACAAAAAAAAAAAAAAGGGAACAAGAGAGAAAATTCTTTTGTCTGTGGATTATGTATTCCCAAATTTCCTGCGCTTGCAGTGGCTCCACCCCCTATAGCCAATTATCTTTGTTCCCCAGGTTAGACTGACAGGCAAGCACCTAACTTGACTGTGTATGCATCCATCTTCCCCTTTGTTGGACCCCTTCCCCCACTGATCTGTGGGGAATGGTGGTTCCATGGGAAATGTAAAGTTGCAACTTCCTGGTGAAGCTGTCCAGATGACCATGCTTATAACATCTGGCCTTCCCTTTGCATTTTTCCTATTATTAATATTAATAACTAGCTAATTATAATGGTAATATTTCAAGTGAACTCAATTTTCTCAACAGACTAGGGAAGTGGAGTGGGAAAAATCTCAGCAAACTGCTATTTTTCACTAGCCTTAATACTCCATCATATGATACATACAGTATCTGCTTAACCTTTGGCCAGCGGGTAAAACAGTAGCGCTGATTCAGTAGGTTTGATACTGATGGATGGAAAGTTTAGAACAGATTTTCAGAAACACTGCTGTAGGGATCAGCAGAAGCTGTTGGGGGAGGAAACTACTGGGTGGGAACTCTGTCTCCAATCCTGCCCCCAGATATATGGACCACAAAGGGAAACTCTTTATTTATCTATTTTAGTATTTATTAGGTTTGCAGATTAATTTAAAAGAAAATCTTGGAACACACTATACTAGCCCATTTTTTTTTCTTTTTATCCTCACCCGAGGACATTTTTTCATTTTTTTGGTTCAGATAGAGTGGGAGGGAGAGAGAGGAAGAGAGAGAGAGAGAAACATCGACGTGAAAGGGACACATTGAGTGGCTGCCACCCACACGACCAACCGGGGCCAGGGACAAGCTGCAACCGAGGCACATGCCCCTAGCGGGAACTGAACCGGGGTCTCTCTGAACCTCAGGCCGACGCTCTAACCGCTGAGCCAAACTGGCCAGGGCAAGCCCATTTTTTAAAATGGCATCAAAAGCTGTGGCTCTATACTCAGCTCATTATGAAATAATGGTAAACTGCTTCTCTAACTGTGGCTTTATACCCCAAAATATCATTTCAGTGGCACAACAGCTATTTCAAATATTATTGAGGCTCTAAAGAAAATTAATCAAATACTCCTTAATAATTATTTCCCAGATTATCTGGAAAAATATTGTATCTTAGAAGTGGCTTATTTCTGCTAAAAGTAGTTTACTGTCATGATCTAACTCAGCAAACATGAATTAGTTTAGTTGCTTTAAACAAAATATATGGTTTATAATTTCTAGCTTTAAAAATTATCCAATATACTTTCTCGAATGTAAATAATAAAATACAAGCAAAAAATAAAAAAACCAATCTGAATTTATTTCTGTTTTCTGACAAAAGTAGACAAGTCTTCTTATCAAATGGTACACCAAAAGGAGAAAACAGATTATTTACTTTTCAATGTTAATAGAATTATATTCTCTTGATGAAGAGTATAATTTATAATAATATCTACTCACTATGTGAGTTACATTTAAAAACAAATTTGACCAGTAATTGTCAAATTGTCAAGCAATAATTAACTAAGTTGTATCTACTTAGAATTAACCCTCTTAAAAATCGATCCAATTTTAGTTTCCAAAAACAGCCTTGTAGGTCAATGAAGAATCAGGTCCATGGTTAATATTAAATATTAAATATGTCTTTAAGTTCCTATGCAGCTGTACGAAAGAAATACCACTTTGCTTTTTAAAAGATAGAATGGCATTACTATCAGTTAATATCAAGATTGCTTTCACAAAATCACATATTGTTTTGATAGATTACAGCAGCATTACTGCAACTCAAACTCTACCCTTTATTCAGGTCTAGGCAAACGAAAGTAAATTTCAAATAGAAAAGTTCACATTTCTAAAAATGCAGACTTATAGTAGTCAGATGACAAAGAACCAGGCGAGGTTAGGTATTGGAATTGAGTAGACATGCATCGTTCCTATCTTTTCCCAGATGACAGTGGTGTTTGTTTCCATTGCCAAGACTGCTTACAGAACAGTGGTAAAGCAACCACAGCAGAGCCAGAGCAGCTTTTTCCCTGGTTCAGTTCTGTTTGCCGTATGGTCTTAGGGAAGCCACTGCTGCTGTCTCTGGCTACTTCTGTTTCTCTTTTGAAAGAAATGCTTGCTATAAGCATGGGGTTAGTCTGCATTCTAACTTAACAAGATGTTGGTAGAGAAATTTGAGGGAGGTCAAAAGCTCCTTGGACATAATTATTAAGCTATTTTTATATATCTCTAGGGATACAAGAAAGATAAGGCACAATCTCTGTTCTTGAAGAGTTTAGATATTATGGTTCTTCTTATGTAAACAAAAGGTTCCTGGCCAGGTGGCTCGGTTGGTTGGAACATTGTCCCATACACCAAAAAGGGTTGTGAGTTCCATTCCCAGTCAGGCATGTGTCTAGGTTGTGGGTTCAATCCCCTGCCCTAGGGAGGCAACCGATTGATGTTTCTTAATAAATGTCTCTTTCTCCTCCTTCTCTCTCTAAAAATCAATAAAAAGCCCTGGCCAGTTTGGCTCAGTGGTTAAAGCGTTGGCCTGTGGACCAAAGAGTCATGGGTTCAATTCCCAGTCCAGGTCATGTACCCCAGTTGTGGGTTCAATCCCCAACTCTAGTCAGGGTCATGCAGGAGGCAACTAATCGATATGTCTCTTTCACATCAACGTTTCTCCCACTCTTTCTTTCTCTCTCTCTCTCTCTCTCTCTCTCTCTCTCTCTCTCTCTCTCTCTCCCTCTCTCCCTCCCCACCTCTCCCTCCCCACTCTATCTATATAAAAATCAGTGGAAAAGTATCCTTGGGTGAGGATTAAAATAAATAAAATAAAAATCTGAGGATTAGCCCTGTCTGGTTTGGCTCAGCGGTTAGAGAGTTGGCCCGAGGACCAGAGAGGCCCGGGTTCGATTCCCACTAAGGGCACGTGCCTCAGTTGCAATTTGTCCCCGGGTCCCAGTTAGGGTTGTGTGGGTGGCAACCACTCGATGTGTCTCTCTCACATCAATGTTTCTCTCTCTCTCTTCCTCTCTCTCTCCCTCCCGCTCTATCTCAAGATAAATGCAAAAAAAAAAAAAAAAACCACTGAGGATTAAAAACCAACAATATCTAATCATTTGGTTTCAGTCTTAATATTTTATAAATATATTAGTTAACTATGGGATAGTCTAAGCTTGTTGTAACAAAGAGAGCTAAAATACAGTGGCTAAAAAATAGAATTAATTATATCTCTTTCACCTACTAGTCCAGAGATAGGTGGTCCTGGGCTGGTAGAGGGAACCTACCATCTTTTTAAAAATTTTTTTATCCTCACCTGAGGACATTTTTCATTGATTTTTAGAGAGGGGAAGAGAGAGAAAGAGAGAGAAAAACATTGATCAGTTGCCTCCCTGGGGCCGGGGATCAAACCCAAAACCTAGGCATGTACCTTGACTAGGAATCGAACCTGAGACCTTTTGGTGTACAAGAGGATGCTCCTACCAACTGAGCCACACAGGCCAGGGCTCTACCACCTTTAACATGTGGCTTTTGTCTCTAGGTACAAGGTAGCTGCTCTCGTTCACACTATCACTTTTGTATCCCAAACAGAAGGACAAGTTGAAAGCATGTCAATTTCCTTAAGAAAAAACCTGGCAAGGGCAGAACTCACTTTTGTTCATATTCCATTGGACAGAACTTAGACAAATGGTTACAATCAGTTGCAATAGTCTAGCTTGTGGCCTAGCCAAACTGCATAGTGTTTTTATTAAAGAACCATCATCTGTTTATACTCTAAAAATTTAGGTGTGGTCAAAACAGTTGTTCAAAGTTATCTTGTAGTAGCTTTAGGAAAAATGTCCCTCAGGAACTAAGCCTCCAGACTTTGAGAAAACACACTCCAGGAAAGGATTAAGAACACCTTGAAGCTGACACCCTGGGTGACCCCCACCTCATAAAATGTGTTATTTGATGAATGATATGCATCAGGATATTGTTACTGATTCTTTAATTTGGGAAAAATATTCACTCTTACGAATAATATAATTATCTAGGAATTTGGGAGGAAGTGGGTATATGTAAAAAAATAAAACAAGATTGATAATGAGTTGCTAATTAATGAATCTTTTGCATGTTTCAACTTTTCCATATTACAAAGTTTTAAAAGTTAATAAATAATTGCTAATATCCATGCATGGAGGCGCAGACTTTCATACCATTTTCATAGGTATTATTCTCATTAGAACTGATTAAGTTTCACAACAATTGTGATAATTATTCTCTTCAATTTACCTTGAAGAATGGAATATTATGCAGCTGTAAAAAAGAAAGATCTCTTACCCTTTGAGACAGTGCGGAGGGACCTGAAGATTATGCTAAGCAAAATAAGCCATTCAGAGAAAGACAAATATCACATGATCTCATTTATCTGTGGAATCTAATGAACAAAATTAATTGACTAACAAAATAGGTCCAGAGGCATGGAAGCATGCAACAGACTGACGAATCTCAGAGGGAAGGAGGGGCAGGAAGAGATTAACCAAAGAACTTATATGCATAACCCATATAGTGTGGTGAAGGCCTGGGGTGGGGTGGGAGCTGGGTGAAGGGGGTCAATGGGAGAAAATGGGGGACATCTGTAATACTCTCAACAATAAAGATAAAATTTAAAAACATGGATGTGGTAAACATTTAAAAAGTGTTTATAAAATTCAAAATGCTTGTTAAAACAAAGTTTAAAAGTGCTTGGAAAATAATTTAATTTTTACTATTTCATTATCCTTCTTCTTAAATCCTTTTTTTTCCCCTTTATGTAATAACTCCATTCTGACCCTCAGTTACTGCACATACACACCCTGGCAGTTTCTTTTCTGTAAACATAAGGGCCTTGAGACACCCAAAGAAAACTATAAAGATAAGGGGTTGAGAATGGCCTTGGGAAACTCAGAGAAACCATGAGAAAAAAGTGATTGATAGTTGCCCTGCTCCTCTCCCCCCCTTCTCTGTATCAGCCCTCCTTAACGGTGCCAAAAGCAGCGCCAAGAGAATGTAGTTTTTTTTTCTGTAGTTTGTGCCTTTAAAAGTGGGCAACAAAGAAGGCTCGGGGCTGAGGATTTGGGGAAGCTGTACCCCACAGCCTGCCAGTGTAACAGCCGACTGGTGTAATAAAGTGCTCCTTTACAATTCGGCCGTGCGTCTCTAGTTATCTTGCTGACATGTTACAACACTTTATTGATTTTTAGAGAAAGGGGAAGGTAGAGAGAGAGAGATAGAAACATGGATGAGAGAGAACATGGATTGGCCGTCTCCTGCATGCTCCCCACTGGGGATTGGGCCCACAACCTGAGCATGTGCCCTGACCGGGAATCGAACCAGCGACCTCTTGGTGCATGGGTTGACGCTCAACCACTGAGCCTCACCAGCCGGGCTTAAACCCTTTTTAAATATTAAATTATGTCATTCAATAACACAGCCGTTTATAGGAAGATAATAAAAAGCATAATCCCATGAGTTAAGATGTGGTGTAGTGTGAAGAGAATAAGCTTTGGAGTGAAAAATCTGGCTTAAGTCCTTGCTCTACTCTACCAACTATGGGATTTGGGCCATGTCACTTAACTTCACTGTATCTTGGTTTTCCAGTTTAACAAATAAGATTAATATTTAACTTGCAGAGTTGTTGTGAGGATAAATGCATCATAAATAGTAGCTGCCATTAAAATTAAATACATATAAGTATTGTAATAATTATGTATGGTGCCAGGTGGATACCAGACTTATCAGGGTGATCACTTCGTAAGTTATATAAATGTCTGATCACTATGTTGTATACCTGAAACTAATATAATATTGAATGTCAACTATAATTAAAAAATACAATTAAAAAAATATTAAAGACATATAAGTGTTTACTTTTTTCATTGTGGCTGAGGTTCCCAAAGTAGTGCTTTAAAGAAAAATACTTTCCTATTTTCCTTCCAGGGTTGGTAGAATTCTGAAAGTGTCCAAGTCTAAAAGCATGCATATGGTAACATTAAAAAGAAAAAACAATTTCATCTCTAAAGCATTATTTGTTGACCATGGAGAACAACCTAACTTCACTTCCAAGGCAAGCCACTAAAGTGTTAGAAAAATATAGTCTTATTACAGAACCCAAGACAGAGTGCTCATAGTTATATGTTCATGTCTCTGTATTAAAGAAAAAGATACAGAAATTCCAAAATGGTGGCGAAATGAATGGAACTACACAGACCATCTCCCAGGACCAAACTGGAATTACAACTAAAATAAAGACAAGTCAGGAAAAAGCAACAGAAAAGCAGTTATAGAGGACCCGTATAACCAGGGACAGAAAAAAGGACACTAAATCAAGCCTGGTAGGAACTGTGGAGGGACAAGAGGGTGAGCTGGGAGCCCATAGACAGCAGCTGTTTTAGCTGTGAGCAGCCCCGTCGGAGTTAACATCCACACCCCAAGCCAGCTCCACAACATAGAGGGCTCAGACAGAGCACTAAATTAGCTACAGCCACTCACCTTGGGGTCTGGCAGAGGGAGGGTGGACTGGACTGAAACTGTGTGGAGATTCAGGAGCTTGGAGAGCTGGGAGGGCAATGTGAGTTATTTGCTGAATCACTCCATCACAGAACAGTAGCCATCTTACTCAAAGAGCCCCTTCCCAGAGCTCTGGGGAGAAGCAATAGCCCCTCCCTCAGGAATTTAACACCACTCGGGCAGGCCAGAGAAATGCAAATTGAGGCTCATTAACAGCCAGCAAGCATCTGCCCCACCCTCTGGAAATCCTCTTATACTGAACACCTGAGGAATTTTTTCCATTCAGTTGAGGGCTACAACCCAAGGCTCATCAAGTAACTGAGACTAGTAGCCTCCAGGCCAAAACCTAGAGGATAACTGAACCTTTCCTGGGCTTGCAAATCTACTCAGGAAAGTAAGACTACAGTGGTGTTTAACGTGGGTTCTCCCACACTCATCCAACCTAAGTAGAAGGAGCCACAATCAGTGGAACACCAACACTCACAGGGAAAATTTGGCAGGCTCCAAAACCCACTGAGATAGTCAAAATGGTGAAACATAGAAACAAATCCCAAATGAAAGAACAAGAGAACTCTACTGAAGAAGAGATAAATGAAATGCAGTTAAGCAAGTTATCAGAGGTAGAGTTCAAAGTGATGATAATGAGGAAGCTCAACAGCATGAGTAAAGAGCTCAACACCATGAGTAAAGATATAGAAACATTGAAAACCAACCAATTGGAAATGAAGAATAACATAGCAGAAATAAAGAACACACTGGAAGGAATAACCAGCAGTGTAGAGGAAGCTGAGGACTGGAACAGTGAATTAGAAGACAGGGTAGAAAAAATCACCCAATCAGAAAACCAAAAAGAAAAAAAAAATTAAAAACAGGAAGACAGCCCTGGCCAGTTTGGTTCAGTGGTTAGAGTGTCAGCCCACAGACCAAAGAGTCATTGGTTCAATTCCGGCCAAGCGCACATACCTTGGTTGTAGTTCATCCCCAGCCCTGATTGGGGTCATGCAGGAGGCAGCCAGTTGGTGTGTCTTTCTCACGTCAATGTTTCTCTCTGTCTCTCTCCCTCTCTCCCACTCTATTTGAAGATAAATGGAAAAATATCCTCAGGTAAGGATAAACAAACAAACAAAACAAAACAAGAAGACAGATTAAGAGAACTATGGGACAATATGAAACATAACAACATCTGCATCATAGGAGTTCCAGAAGAAGAAAATGAGCACAGGTTAGAGAATATATTTGAAGAAATAGTGACAGAAAAATTCCCTAACTGGGTGAAAGAAAAAGGCATTCAAGTTCAAGAAGCACAGAAAGCCCCAAGTAAGAAGAACCCAAACAGGTCCACATCAAGACATATAATAATTAAAATGCCAAAAATTAAAGACAAAGAGAGAATCCTAAAAGCATCAAGAGATAAGCAACAGGTTACCTACAAAGGAACCCCCATAAGGCTATCAGCAGACTTCTCAACAAAAACACTACAGGCCAGAAGGGAATGGCATGAAGTAATCAAGGTAATGAAAAACAAGGATCTGAATCCAAGACTACTCTATCCAGCAAATCTATCATTCAAAATAGAAGGTGAGCCTGGCTGGTGTGGCTCAGTGGTTGAGCACTGACCCATGCACCAAGAGGTCGCCAGTTCAATTCCCACTCAGGGCACATGCCCAGGTTGTGGGCCAAATCCCCAGTGGGGGGCATGCAGGATGCAGCCAATCGATATTCTCTCTCATAGATGTTTCCATCTCTCCCTCTCCCTTCCTCTCTCTCTAAAATCAATAAAGAAAAAAAAAATAGAAGTTGAACTAAAGAGCTTCCCAGACAAAAAAAAAAAAAAAAGGCTAAGGGAATACATTAGCACCAAACCAGCACTGCAAGAAATGTTAAAAGGACTGCTGTAATTAGTAGAAGAAATAGGAAGAAAAATAGAACCACAATAAACAAAAATGGCAATAAATAGGTACATATCAATAATAACCTTAAATGTAAATGGATTGAATGCTCCGATCAAAAGACACAGAGTACCTGATTGGATAAGAAAGCATGACTCATATATATGTTGTTTACAAGAGACCCACGTCACAACAAAGACTCACGTAGGTTGAAAGTGAAGGGATGGAAAAAAATCTTCCAAGCAAACAGAAAGGAAAAAAAAGCTAGGGTAGCAATACTCATATCTGATAAAATAGACTTCAAAATGAAGGCCATAACTAGAGACAAAGAAGGCCACTCCATAATATTGAAAGGATCTATCCAACAGGAAGATATAACCTTGGTAAACATATATGCACCCAATATAGGAGCACCAAAATATATTAAAAATCTTCTGGAGGACTTCAAAGGAGAAATCAACAGCAATACAATCATAGCAGGGGACTTCAACACCCCACTGACATCACTGGATAGATCCTCTAGACAAAAAATTAGCAAGGAAAGAGAGACTCTAAATGATGTACTACATCAAATGGATTTAATAGATATCTACAGAGAATTACACCCCAAAACTGCAGAATTCACATTCTTCTCAAATGCACATGGGAGATTCTCAAAGATAGACCACATGTAAGGACACAAACTAAGTCTCCACAAGTTCAAGAACATTGAAATCATATCAAGCATCTTCTCAGATCACAATGGCATGAAACTAGAAATTAATTACAACAAAAAAATTGAAATCTTCCTGAGAGGGAAGTTCATAACACTACAGGCCTACCTCAAGAAACAAGAAAAATGGATAATTGACTATCTAACCTCACAATTTAAAGAACTAGCAAGCAAACAAAAAGAAAAACCCAGAACTAGTAGAAGGAAAGAAATAGTAAAGATCAGAGCAGAAATAAATGACATAGACACTAAAAAAAACAATTCAAAAGATCAATGAAACAAAGAGCTGGTTCTTTGACAAGATAAACAAGGTTGATGGACCCTTAGCTAGATCACCAAGAAGCAAAGAGAGAGGACCCAAATAAACAAAATCAGAAATGAGAGTGGAGAAGTAACAACTGACAACACAGAAATACAAAGGATCATTAAAAAATACTATGAACTATTATACGGCAACAAATTGGGCAATCTAAGCGAAATGGACAAATTTCTAGAAACACATAGTCTCCCAAAACTGAATAGGGAAGAGATAGAAAACTTGAACACATCAATAACAACTAATGAAATTGAAGATGTAATCAAGAAACTCCCAGCAAACAAAAGCCCGGGGCCGGATGGCTTCACAGGGGAGTTTTACCGAACATTCAAAGAACTAACACCCATTCTCCTCAAACTGTTCCAAAAAATTCAAGAAGAAGGAAGACTTCCAAACTCGTTTTATGAGGCCAGCATAATTCTAATTCCAAAACCAGAAAAAGACACTACAAAGAAAGAAAACTACAGGCCAATATCCCTGATGAACACAGATGCCAAAATTCTTTTTTTTTTTTTTTTATTAATTTATTTTTGTTACAGATGTTTCTCCTTTTTTTCCCCATTGACACCCTCCTCCCCATCCCCCCACCCTGTCCCCAGCTTTGTTGTCCATGTCCATCACTTATGCATAAGTTCTGTGGTTTATCTCTTCCCTTCCCCCCACCCCCTCTTCTGAGGGGTGTCAGTTTATACCCTACTTCCACATCTCTGGGTCTACCCTGTTCCTCAGACTGTTATGTTCATTATATTCCAAAAATAAGTGAGATCATGTGATATTTGTCTTTCTCTGCTTGGCTTGTTTCGCTTAGGATAATACTCTCCAGGTCCCTCCATGTCGTCTCAAAGGATAAGAGATCTTTCTTTCTTACAGCTGCATAGTACTCCATTGTGTATATGTACCACAGCTTTTTTATCCATTCATCCACTGATGGACACTTGGGCTGTTTCCAGATCTTAGCTATTGTAAATAGTGCTGCTATGAACATGGGGGTACATGTATTTTTTCTGATTGGTGTTTCAGGCTTCTTAGGGTATATTCCTAGAAGTGGGATCACTGGGTCAAATGGCAATTCAATTTTTAATTTTTTGAGGTAACACCATAGTGTTTTCCACAGTGGCTGCACCAGTCTGCATTCCCACCAGCAGTGTACTAGAGTCCCCTTTTCTCCACACCCTCGCCAACACTTGTTGTTTGATGATTTGTTGATGGCGGCCATTCTGACAGGTGTGAGGTGATACCGCATTGTTGTTTTAATTTGCATCTCTCTGATGATTAGTGATGTTGAGCATTTCTTCATATGTCTCTTAGCCATTTGTATGTCCTTTTTGGAGAGGTGTCTATTTAGGTCCTCTGCCCATTTTTAAATTGGGTTCTTTGTCTTCCTTTTGTTGAGTTGTATGAGCACTCTATATATTTTGGAAATTAACCCCTTATCTGATGTATCATTGGCAATTATGCTCTCCCATAGAGTGGGTTCCCTATCTGTTTTGATGGTTGTTTCTTTTGCTGTGCAGAAGCTTTTGAGTTTGATGTAGTCCCATGTGTTCATTTTTCCCTTTGTTTCTGTTGCCTTAGGTGATGTATCAGTGAAGATTCTACTGCGTATGATGTCTGAAATTTTGTTGCCTACATTTTCTTCTAGGATTTTTATGGATTCACGAGTCACATTTAAGTCTTTTATCCATTTTGAGTTTATTCTTGTGTATGGTGTAAGTTGATGGTCTAGTTTCATTTTTTTGCATGTAGCTGTCCAATTTTCCCAGCACCATTTATTAAAGAGGCTGTCTTTACTCCATTGTATGCTCTTGCCACCTTTGTCAAATATTAATTGAGCATAATGTCTTGGGTCAATTTCTGGATTCTCTGTTCTGTTCCACTGGTCTATATGCCTGTTCTTGTGCCAGTACCAGGCTGTTTTGATTACAGTAGCTTTGTAGTATAACCTGATATCCGGTATTGTGATCTCACCTACCTTGTCCTTCTTTTTCAAGATTGCTGTGGCTATTCGGGGTCTTTTTTGGTTCCATATGAACTTTTGAAATATTTGTTCTAGTTCTGTGAAATATGTCACTGGTATTTTGATGGGGATTGCATTGAATCTATAGATTGCTTTGGGTAATATGGACATTTTAATGATGTTAATTCTTCCAATCCATGAACAAGGTATGTGCTTCCACTTTTTTATATCTTCCTCTATTTCTTTTTTCAATGTCCTGTAGTTTTCTGCAAATAGGTCCTTTACTTCTTTGGTTAAGTTTATTCCTAGGTATCTTAATTTTTTTGCCGTGATGGTAAATGGAATTGTTTTTTTAGTTTCTCTTTCCGTGAGTTCATCATTGGTGTATAAGAATGCTGTTGATTTCTTGACGTTAATTTTGTATCCTGCTACTTTGCCAAATTCATTTATTAAGTCTAGTAGATTTTTGATGGAGTCTTTGGGGTTTTCTATATATAATATCATATCGTCTGCGAATAATGACAGTTTCACTTCCTCCTTTCCAATTTGGATTCCTTTTATTTTTTCTTCATGTCTGATTGCTGTGGCTAAGACTTCCAGTACTATGTTAAATAAGAGTGGCAAAAGTGGGCATCCCTGTCTTGTTCCTGTTCTTAAGGGAAATGTTTTTAGTTTTTGCCCATTGAGTATGATGTTGGCTGTAGGTCTTTCATATATGGCCTTTATAATGTTGAGATATGATCCCTCTATTCCCAAATTGCTGAGCGTTTTTATCAGAAATGGGTGCTGAATTTTGTCGAATGCTTTTTCAGCGTCTATTGATATGATCATGTGGTTTTTATCTTTCATTTTGTTTATGTGGTGTATCACATTTATTGATTTGCGAATATTGAACCAGCCTTGCATCCCTGGGATGAATCCCACTTGGTCATGGTGAATAATTTTTTTGATGTATTGCTGGATCCGGCTTGCTAGTATTTTGTTCAGGAATTTGGCATCTATGTTCATCAGGGATATTGGCCTGTAGTTTTCTTTCTTTGTAGTGTCTTTTTCTGGTTTTTGAATTAGAATTATGCTGGCCTCATAAAATGAGTTTGGAAGTCTTCCTTCTTCTTGAATTTTTAGAAATAGTTTGAGAAGAATGGGTGTTAGTTCTTCTTTGAATGTTCGGTAAAACTCCCCTGTGAAGCCGTCTGGGTCTGGACTTTTGTTTGCTGGGAGAGTCTTGATTACATCTTCAATTTCCTTGGTTGTTATTGGTCTGTTCAAGTTTTCTATCTCTTCCCGGTCCAGTTTTGGAAGACTGTGTGTTTCTAGAAATTTGTCCATTTCGCTTAGATTGTCGAATTTGTTGCCATATAAATGTTCATAGTATTTGTTAACGATCCTTTGTATTTCTGTGGGGTCAGTTGTTACTTCTCTTCTTTCGTTTCTGATTTTGTGTATTTGGGTTCTCTCTCTTTGTTTCTTGGTGAGTCTAGCTAAGGGTCCATCAATCTTGTTTATCTTTTCAAAAAACCAGCTCTTTGTTTCATTGATCCTTTGAATTGTTTTTTTGGTCTCCATGTCATTTATTTCTGCTCTGATCTTTACTATTTCCTTCCTTCTACTTGCTCTGGGGTTTTCCTTTTGTTTGCTTTCTAGTTCTTCAAGTTGTGAGGTTAGAAAGTCTATTAGAAATTTTTCTTGTTTCTTGAGGTGGGCCTGTAGTGCTATGAACTTCCCTCTCAGAACTGCTTTCGCTGCATCCCACAGATTTTGTGTTGTTGTGTGTTCATTTTCATTCGTTTCCAGAAAGTTTTTAATTTCTTCCTTGATCTCCTTGGTAACCCATTCATTGTTTAATAACATGCTATTTAGCCTCCATGTATTCAAGTGTCTTTGCATGTTCTTTTTGCAATTGATTTCTAGTTTCATGCCATTGTGATCTGAGAAGATGCTTGATATGATTTCAATCTTCTTGAACTTGTAGAGACTTCGTTTGTGTCCTAACATGTGGTCTATCTTTGAGAATGTCCCATGTGCACTTGAGAAGAATGTGAATTCTGTAGTTTTGGGGTGTAATTCTCTGTAAATATCTATTAAATCCATTTGGTCTAGTGCTTCATTTAGAGTCTCTGTTTCCTTGTTAATTTTTTTGTCTAGAGGATCTATCCAGTGATGTCAGCGGGGTGTTGAAGTCCCCTGCTATGATTGTATTGCTGTCTATTTCTCCTTTGAAGTCTTCCAGAAGATTTTTAATGTATTTTGGTGCTCCTATATTGGGTGCATATATGTTTACCAAGGTTATATCTTCCTGTTGGATAGATCCTTTCAATATTATGTAGTGGCCTTCTTTGTCTCTAGTTATGGCCTTCATTTTAAAATCTATTTTATCAGATATGAGTATTGCTACCCCAGCTTTTTTTTCCTTTCTGTTTGCTTGGAAGATTTTTTTCCATCCCTTCACTTTCAGCCTATGTGAGTCTTTTGTTGTGAGGTGGGTCTCTTGTAAACAACATATATATGGGTCATGCTTTCTTATCCAATCTGCTACTCTGTGTCTTTTGATCGGGGCATTCAGTCCATTTACATTTAAGGTGATTACTGATATGTACTTACTTATTGCCATTTTTGTTTAGTGTGTTTCTATTTTCCTTTCTATTTCTTCTACTAATTACAGCAGTCCTTTTAACATTTCTTGCAGTGCTGGTTTGGTGCTAATATATTCCCTTAGCCTTTTTTTTGTCTGGGAAGCTCTTTATTTGACCTTCTATTTTGAATGATAGCCTTGCTGGGTAGAGTAGTCTTGGGTTCAGATCCTTGTTTTTCATGACCTTGATTATTTCATGCCATTCCCTTCTGGCCTGTAGTGTTTCTATGGAGAAGTCAGCTGATAGCCTTATGGGGGTTCCTTTGTAGGTAACCTGTTGCTTAGCTCTTGCTGCCTTTAGGATTCTCTCTTTGTCTTTAATTTTTGGCATTTTAATTACTATGTGTCTTGGTGTGGGCCTGTTTGGGTTCTTCTTACTTGGGACTCTCTGTGCTTCTTGAACTTGAATGCCTTCTTCCTTCACCAAATTAGGGAAATTTTCTGTCACTATTTCTTCAAATATATTCTCTAACCCTTTCTCATTTTCTTCTTCTTCGGCGACTCCTATGATGCGAATATTATTACGTTTCCAGTTGTCCCACAGTTCTCTTAAGCTGTCTTCCTGTTTTTTCATTGTTTTTTCCTTTTGGTTTTCTGATTGGTTGATTTTTTCTACCCTGTCTTCTAATTCACTGATTCGGTCCTCAGCTTCTTCTACTCTGCTATTTAGTCCTTCCAATGTGTTCTTCATTTCTGCTATGTCATTCTTCATTTCCAATTGATTTATTTTCAATATTTCTATGTCTTTGCTCATGGTGTTGATGTCCTTACACAAGCTGTTGAGCTTCCTCAAGATCATGGCTCTGAATTCTAGCTCTGTTAACTTGCTTAACTCCATTTCATTTATCTCATCTTCATTGGAGGTCTCTTGTTCTTTCGTTTGGCATCTGTTTCGTTGTTTTACCATTTTGGCTATCTCAGTGGTTTTTGGAGCCTGCCAAATTTTCCCTGTGGATGTTGGTGTTCTGTTGTTTGTGGCTCCCTGTACTGGGTTTGGATGAGCATGAGAGGACCCACGTTATACACCACTGTCGAGTCTTACTTTCCTGGGTAGAGTTGCAAGCCCAGAAAAGGTTCAGTTATCCTCTAGCTTTTTGCCTAGAGGCTATTAGCCCTGGTTACTTGAAGAGCCTTGGGTTCTCAGTTGAATGAAAACATCCTTCAGGTGTTCAGCGTGAGAGGATTTCCTGAGGGTGGGGTAGATTCTGGTAGTTAACGAGCCTCGATTTGCATTTCAATGGCCCACTAGGGTGTGGCTGGATCTCCCAGGGAGGGGCTGCCGCCTCTCCCCAGAGCCCTGGGATGGAGTAAGCCGGCCAGGACACAGTCCTGCGTGGCCGAAACTCAGCAAAAGCTCTGAGCGCCCTCCAAATCCCGAGTGTCCCCACACAGTTCCAGTCCAGTCCGCCCTCCCTCTGCCAGAGCCCAGGTGAATGGCTGCGGCTATTTAGTGCTCTGTCCTGCCCTCTGCGCTGTGGAGCCGGCTCGGGCTTTAACCCCGAGGGTGGGTGCTGCTCCCGACTAAGGTCGCTGCTCTCTGTGGGCTCCCAGCTCCCCTCTCGCGCCTCCGCAATCCTACCAGGATCGATTCAGTGTCCCTGGTTGTATGGTCCTCGCAAGCTGCTTTTCTGTTGCTTTTTCCCGATGATTTGACTTTATTTTAGTTGTATTTCCAGTTTGGTCCTGGGAGATGGTCTGTGTAGCTTCCATTCACTCCGCCGCCATTTTGGAATCCGATGCCAAAATTCTTAACAAAATATTAGCAAATTGAATCCAGCAATACATTAAAAAAAAGTATTCACCATGACCAAGTGGGATTCATCCCAGGGATACAAGGCTGGTTCAATATTCGCAAATCAATAAATGTGATACATCGCATAAACAAAATGAAAGATAAAAACCATATATATCATATCAATAGATGCTGAAAAAGCATTTGACAAAATCCAGCACCCATTTCTGATAAAAACGCTCAGCAATTTGGGAATAGAGGGATCATATCTCAACATAATAAAGGCCATATATGAAAAACCTACAGCCAACATCATACTCAATGGGCAAAAACTAAAAGCGTTTCTCTTAAGAACAGGAAGAAGACAGGGATGCCCACTTTCACCACTCTTATTTAACATAGTGCTGGAAGTCTTAGCCACAGCAATTAGAAATAAAAGGGATCCAAATTGGAAAGAAGGAAGTGAGGCTGCAGTTCTCCTCTGAGTAGGTTGGCTGCAGTCCCTGCGCAGGTTAATAAAGCTCCTAAAACTTAAAAAAAAAAAAAAGAAAGAAAGAAAGAAGGAAGTGAAACTGTCATTATTTGCAGATGACATGATATTGTACATAGAAAACCCTAAAGACTCCATCAAAAATCTACTAGATTTAATAAATGAATTTGGCAAGGGAGCAGGTTACAAAATTAACATCAAGAAATCAACAGCATTCAAGATACCTAGGAATCCACTTAACCAAAGAAGTAAAGAACCTATTTGCAGAAAACTACAGGACACTGAAAAAAGAAATAGAGCAAGATACAAAAAAGTGGAAGCATACACCTTGTTCATGGATTGGGAGAATTAACATAATTAAAATGTCCATACTACCCAAAGCAATCTATAGATCCCCTTTAAAATACCAACCACATATTTCACAGAACTAGAACAAATACTTCAAAAGTTTATATGGTACCAAAAAAGACCCCGAATAGCCACAGCAATCTTGAAAAAGAAGGACAAAATAGGAGAGATCACAATACCGGATATCAGGTTATACTATAAAGCCACTGTAAACAAAACAGCCTGGTACTGGCACAAGAACAGGCATATAGATCAATGGAACAGAACAGAGAACCCAGAAATTGACCCAGGTCATTATGCTTAACTAGTATTTGACAAAGGTGGCAAGAGCATACAGTGGAGTAAAGACAGCCTCTTCAATAAATGGTGTTGGGAAAATTGGACAGCTACATACAAAAAGAAGAAGCTAGACCACCAATTTACACCACACACAAGAATAAACTCCAAATGGATAAAAGACTTAAATGTGACTCGTGAATCTGTAAAAATCCTAGAAGAAAATGTAGGCAGCCCTGGCCGGTTTGGCTCAGCGGTTAGAGTGTCGGCTTGCAGACCAATGAGTCTCGGGTTCGATTCCGCTCAAGGGCACGTACCTCAGTTGCAGTTGGTCCCTGGCCCTGGTCCGGTTGTGCGGGAGGCAACCAGTCGATGTGACTCTATCACATCGATATTTGTCTCTCTCTCTCTCCCTCCCTCCCGCTGTATCTAATGATAAATAGAAAAATATCCTCGGGTGAGGAATTAAAAAAAAGAAAATGTAGGCAACAAAATTTCAGACATCACACGCAGCAGAATTTTCACTGATACAATGCCTAAAGCAAGAGAAACAAAGGAAAAAATGAACACATGGGATTACATCAAACTAAAAAGCTTCTGCACACCAAAAGAAACCAGCATGAAAATAGAAACGGACCCTACTATATGGGAGAGCATAAATGCCAAGTATACATCAGATAAGGGGTTAATTTCCAAAATATATAGAGTACTCATACAACTCAACAAAAGGAAGACAAAGAACCCAATTAAAAAATGGGCAGAGGACCTAAATAGACACCTCTCCAATGGTTCTTATGTTCCTTATGTCTCTTTGTCTTGGTGAGAAAGCAGAGCCTGAAGCAAAAGTTTACATGCTACCACTTCATAGGACAGTGCTATCCTAGGGCAGTAGGAGGGAAAAGGGAAGTGAGGCAGGGAAACTGTGAGGGTGAATTTGAGGATGCCTTACAAATGGCCAAAAGATATATGAAAAAAATGCTCAACATCACTAATCATCAGAGAGACACAAATTAAAACAACTATGAGGTATCACCTCACATCTGCCAGAATGGCTGCCATCAACAAATCCTCAAACAACAAGTGCTGGCGAGGGTGTGGAGAAAAGGGGACTCTACTACACTGCTGGTGGGAATGCAGACTGGTGCAGCCACTATGGAAAACAATATGGTGTTTCCTCAAAAATTCAAAATTGATCTGCCACTTAACTCAGTGATCCCACTTCTAGGAATATATCCTAAGAAGCCTAAAACACCAATCAAAAGGAATATATGTACCCTTATGTTCAGAGCAGCACTATTTACAATTGCTAAGATCTAGAAACAGCCCGAGTGTCCATCAATAGATAAGTGGATAAAAAATGCTGTGGTGGAACACTATGCAGCTAAAAGAAAGAGACACCTTTTATCCTTTGAGACGACATGGAGGGACCTGGAGAGCATTATGCTAAGTGAAATAAGCCAATCAGAGAAAGACAAATACCACATGATCTCACTTATTTGTGGAATATAATGAACAAAATAAGCTGATAAACAAAATAGACCCAGAGACATAGAAAGAAGTACGGTTCAGACTGACAAACCTCAGAGGAGGGGGGCGGGGAGAGGGATGAGATAAAAATAAAGAATTTATATGCATGTATGCGTAACCAAAGGACATAGACAACAATGCTGGGGGTTGGGCGGGATCCAGAGGAGGGTGTCTGGGGGGGGGGGGATGATAAATATCTGTAACAAAAATAAATTAATAAAAATTGCAAAAAAAAGAGAGAAAACTAATTAATTAAGAAAATAAAATATATAAATAAAAATCCTGTTTTTCAGAAAAAAACAATAAAAAATAAAAAAACAATATACAACATGTTTATTTTGGGGAAAAATAAGGAAGTAAAAAATACATTCTGGTAAGAAAAAAAATGACCATTTTCATGCTCTATAAGCTCCAGGCAGACTGCTGGTCTTTGTTCCTATGAACTCTGAACTGGTTATTACTTTGCATTCTCATAAAAATACAGATGAAGCAACTAAGCACTAATCAGGCATACTTTAGACATTAATGAACCTTTACCCCAGCCTACCGGCTTACATTAGTTTCCCCGAAAGGAAACAAGCCTCTTCATTTTATATTATCTAAAACTCACTTTCTGTTGAAATATCTGTAAGATACAAAATAATTTTGTTGTTGTTGTTGTTGTTAATCCTCACCCAAGAATACTTTTTCCATTAATTTTTTTTTTTTTTGAAAGAGTGGAAGGGAGGGAGGAAGGGAGGGAGGGAGAGACAGAGAGAGAGAGAGAGAGAGAGAGAGAGAGAACCATTGATGTGAGAGGGACACATCGATTGTTGCCTCCTGCATATACCCCAATAGGGGCCAGCGATCGAACCTGCAAACTAGGCATATTCCCTTGACTGGGAATCAAACCTGCAACCCTTTGGTGTGCAGGCCAATGCTCTAACCACTAGGCACACCAGCCAGGGCCAAAGTTATTTTATGTTGGTAAAATTATAACCTTAACAACTGGCAGAATTGTATAACAATGAAAGTTGAGAAGATGAGTGGTATGTTTAGATTAGTTGCATTCTCTTTCTAGGATTTGCTTTTTAAAATTGAATTTATTGGTGTGACATTGGTTAATAAAATTATATAGGTTTCAGGTATACAATTCTACAATACATGATCTGTGTATTGTATTGTGTGTTTACCACCTCAAGTCAAGTCTCCTTCCTTCACCATTTATGTATGGTGATTGTCAGAGGGAAGGGGGGTGGAGGGAGGTAGAAGAGGGTAAAGGTAGGATTTGTTATAGTTTTGATACTGATAATGTCGAAGAGAAGGAAGTGTGATCCCATGGAACACTAAATGATTCTCACTTAATTACTTACCTCCACATTGAGTTATTATATAACCTTGAATGTAACTTTAATTATCTGGGATCCAGATAATATTATGTTTATACAAATATAGACATAGATATGTATACATATATATATATGGAAATAAAGACTTTTTGTTTCTTTTTTAATTTTCTTAAATTTGTGATTTATAATACATGACTGAAAAGCTGTAAAATATGTAAAAACTAGCATTAATTTATCTCATTTATCATCAGGTTTTGGGCCTCCATTTTTTAAAATTAAAATTTGACCCTGATTAATATCATTGGCTTAGTCTCACAAAGCCATAGGGAAACATCTTGTAATTCTTTTTCCTCTTAATTCACTCTTTTTCAATGCTGAAGTATTTTTTTTAAATATGTGGGTTTTTTTTTTTTTACATTTTTCTTTTTAATCGTCACCTGAGGATATTTTTCCATTTTTATTTTTTCAGACAGTGTGGGAGGGAGGGAGAGAGAGAGAAACATCGATGTGAGAGAGACACATCGACTGGCCATCTCCCGTATGACCCCTACCAGGGCCGGGTCGACTCACAACCAAGGCACGTGGCTTGACCGGTATCGAGCCTGCGACTCTTCAGTCCACAGGCTGATGCTCTAACTGCTGAGCTAAACTGGCCAGGGCTAAAATATGTTTTTATTGATTTTTTTTAGAGAGAGAGGAAGGGAGAGGAGAGAGCAAAATAGAAACATCTATTGTTAGAAACATTGATTGGCTGCCTCCTGCACGCCCCCTACTGAGGATGGAGCCCACAACCCGGGCATGTGCCCTGATCAGAACTCAAACCGGAGGCCTCTCAGTGCATGGGTGGAGGCTCAACCACAGAGCCACACTGGCTGGGCAATGCTGAAATATTTTTAACACGAACTATCATATCATTCTACTTTACATACATCTCTAAAAACATATGCCTTGTCAAAATAATATGATTACATCTAAAAATGAGTAATTCCTTAGCATCATCTAAAATCCAGCCTATATACAAATTTTTTCAATTATCTCCCAAAATATTCTTAAAGCTGGTATGTCTAAATCAGTGCCACATATTGCATCTGGTTGTTATGTTCCTTATGTCTCTTTGTCTTGGTGAGAAAGCAGAGCCTGAAGCAAAAGTTTACATGCTACCACTTCATAGGACAGTGCAATCCTAGGGCAATAGGAGGGAAAAGGGAAGTGAGGCAGGGAATCTGTGAGGACGAATTTGACGATGCCTTACCAAACTAACTATCAGTTTTCATCAAGCATGACTGATTGCTTATTCCTGTGATACCATCCTCTGGGAGGATGGATGAACAAATGTGTTTCAGGAAAGTCCATGGGGGAATATGGAGGATTTATCTGCCAGTTCTTGTGTCCTATTGCCCAAAGGTTTTGCCCCATGGGGCACTACCTCCTATTATTTCTAGATTACAAATCCATGGGCACCTAGCAGGCCAAAGCATGTCATGCCTCATCATCAGAGGAGAACTCTGAGCAGGAGGCAAGAGTTGAGAAATGCCAGCAAAGGCCAAGTGGTTGAGGGTGGTAACCACGTGAGATAGTTTTGATGTAGAGTAGGTGCTCATATAGAGCTGCTTTCTACAGCTCTACAGAAGCTTCCTCATGAAGTCATTTAGCTTATTCCTCTACCTTTACATTTTCTAAAAACTGGAAATTCAATGTAAAGGCTTATAGAGGTTCAAATTAAACTTTTTTTTTTTTTTTACTAGAATGAAAGTAATGTTGTGTATTTCATCTTGTATCACATTAGCAAACATTATATCTCATTGTCCCACTAATAGTGACACTAAAATTGACCACTGGATTAAGATAAATACTTTATAACCTTAATAAAGAACATATCATTTATTTTAATATGAGTGCAAAAATAAACATTTTAATTAAGATGCAGAGAGGATTTACAGCTAAAGAAATATATAATCTCATTGAAAAGCTAGACTCACTAACCTAATAGAATTTGAGTGATGCTATGGAATTATTGGCTAGTTTGGATCTGGTGGAAATGAGATGACAATAATAAAATTCATCATAAGTTTTTGGGACTCACTATTATGGTAGAAAAGGCCAACTGGAAGCCACTAGAACTACCTTTATCTATAAATATAGTAAACCGCATTCCTGGAGAGAGTGCAGCAATTTGTGTCACCATGGAAGACTTGAAAGATGCAGGGTGGTGATTCCTATCACATGCCCATTCAAATTGCCTAACTTGGCCTGGAGAAGACAGATAGATCTTGGAGAACGACAGTGGATTATTATAAACTTAATCAGTTAGTGATTCCAATCGTAGCCACTGCTCCAGATGTGATTTTGTTGCTAGGACAAACCAAAAATGAGCCTCCTATAGGGTCATTCCCTGAGGGGGATCTGTCACCTACCTTTGGGCACAATTATTATGTTAAACCACTTCTTTCATGGGGCAGCACTTTGTTCTCACTGAAATAGACACTTTGTCTATATATTTTCTTTCTCTGCACAAAAAGTTTCTGCCCAAACCACCACCCATGGATTTACAGAATGGCTTATCCTCTGTCATGGTAATCCACATAGCACTGCTTCTGCTGAAGGATGTCTGTGTATAGAAAGAAGGCAATGGGACCATGCTCATCAAATGCACCACTCTTACCCGATTCCTCCTCAGCCTAAAACTACTGGGTTGATAGTATGGTGGAATGGCCATCTGAAGATTAATTTATGGCACCAGCTAAGTGGCACATGGCATACCTTGTGCAACTGAAGCAATGTCCTCCAGGAAGTGGTACATACTCTAACTCAGGCTATAATGTGGATAATGCTCTTTCTCCTATAGCCAGGATCCATGGGGCTGGGAATTAAAGTGGGAGTGGCTTTCATCATCATCTAACTTTTACTACATGTGCCCAAGAGTAACTAAACAAGTCCTTGTAAAAATTATTAAAATTTTTGAAGTAAGCATGGCCAGTGTGGCTCAGTGGATTGAATGTTGTTCCATGCACCAAGAGGTTGCTGGTTCAATTCCCAGTCGGGGCATGTGCCCGGGTTTTGGGCTTGACCCCCAGTATGGGGTGTGCAGGAGAGGGTTGATCAATGTTTCTCTCTCACTGATGTTTCTTTTTCTCTCCCCCTCTCCCTTCCTCTCTATCTAAAATATCAATACAAATATATTTTTAAAAAATTCTGAAGTAATATGCTGAGTTTACTAGAATTATTTAGAAAACAGAAAACAATGTAAAAAATTCTGCTTCATAGCTACATTAAAAAAAAAAACAACTTAGAATATTCTTATAAATCTTGGGAAAATTCCTCAAACTTTGAGCCTTGTCTTCATGTATAAAATTGGTATCCTAGCATCTATCCTACCCATAGTACAGAACTGTTAGAAGAATCAAATATGCAAATGAGTTTTATAAACTATAAAGGGCTAAAGAAATGCTAACTATTGTTTTTATATATATATATTTTTTAATTTATTTGTTTTATTGATTTTAGAGAGAGAGGAAGGGAGAGAGAGAAACATGGATTTGTTGTTCCACTTATTCATGTATTCATTGGTTGATTCTTGTATGTGCCCTGACTGGGGATAGAACCTGCACCTTGGTGTATCAGGATGATGCTCTAACCAATTGAGCAACCCAGCCAGGTCCTGTCTTTATATATTTGATCTGAGTACTTCAACTATAATGTGAGAATATTTTTGTCACTGAACAACTATACCAAGGCATTTTACCTTCTTGTCCATTTTCTAAAGAAAAATCAGAGCCAAAACTTGCCACTTACTTCACAAACCTTCTATGAGGGCCAAACATTGAATGTTACAAATTCCTAAAACTCTCATCCTAAGAGACATAGATATTGCAACTGCCAAAAGAAGTTTCAAAGGCAAAGTGTTATGTATCATTCTGTACTCAACATATTCTGCTCATTGAAAGCATACTGTTGTTGAAATAGTCTTAGCAACTTTTAAAAAGTCAGTGACACATTTCACCAGATACCTAATGTACCACTGACTCTCCCCATAACCTTCACCTTAGAGAATTTAGAACAAGTGCTTTGTATAAACAGACCAATATGGCCCTGGGCAGAATAGGGACATAGTGAGATGGGGGTCATGTTGTTTTTGCTTTTTAAAAAAATGTAGCTTCACATCTAACAGTCCTTAAATTTAGCTGCATATCAGAATTGCCCAGGAATGTACCCCAGATCTATTGAGACAAACATAATACAAGGAGGAGTCCTAGAAACAGTATTTTGAACAAATTCCAGGTCCTTCTATTGCAATCAACCAATCATTTCTGTTTGTGGATCACTAGGAACCTCTAGTTCATCTTGCCTTAGTGTTGCTTTTCTTTTCTCCACTTTTATACTCTTTCTTTTGCTAGTGGTTCTATAGTTCCCAGGGTCCCTAATGTCAGGATGAAATCTATCTGATACATCATTAACACCCTAGTGTGACTTAGTTTTAATGTGCCATTTCTTCAGAAATGCTAATGGTAGTATGTGAGACTCCATGATAGCTTGGAGGTGGGGGTTGTTGAGGGAGGAGCAGCTTTGCTTTTTGGCCCCCAAAATGACATTACTTAGGGAATAACTTCCTTTTATTACCTTCCCATAAAGTCAGCCCTACATATAAATTATGCATCACTATACAGAGATGAATTTCAGAAAAAGAGTGGGAGTGAAGTCAATGGAAAATCTGGCTAACACCTGGAATTTAGACTTGCAAGTCCCTACACAGCTTCCTGTTTTCTGTTTGTTTATTCTCTTCTAAGTGAGAGGAAATGTTTGAGATCTTTCTTAGGGAATAGTGGATTGTTCTTACTGGAGTTATTTAACTTAGGCTAAATCCCCACTTGGCAGGGATGTTGTAAAAAGAATTTAAACAATGGATTAGAATCTCTCAATAATCTTTGAATTATTTTCTATCCTGAAGACTTTATGATCAACTGACATCGCAAAAAAATTTTTTATTTTTCTTTTTTGTCTGATATTTCCCCAGTTTGTGACAAGTAAGATCAAAGCCTTTACTTCTGATATATGTCTGTTAGCTCCTTCAGTTTGACCTTTAACTGGCAGCCCCTGCCCAGGGCTGCCATAAGGCTTATAGAAGATACTTTCACGATAGTAAGATTTCCATAGGCAGTCCAAATAGCTCTTGAAATTGCTCTCATGGTCTAGGCACTCGTGTTTTCGCCTGTGAATGATCGCATTAGCCCCCTTACTATGTCTAGATAACAGATCTCTTATCTTGCTACAATTCCTCCTCCAAACTATTGCCAGAATATTAATACAATTTCTAAATGTAAATCTGCTTACATCATTTCCCTATTTCAATGGGCACCCAATTATCTCCCAGGTAAAGTTCAAGTTCCTTACAAGGCACGTATAAGGCTTTTCAATGATCTGACTTCTATTAGTCTTTTCAAAATTCCTATGATGTTAGTATTCCTGCCATAAACCATTTGCAGCTTCTTGAATCCTCTAGGTCTTCTTATGCCTCTGGGTTTTCTAAAACCTTCCCTTCTTCATTTTGCTAATCTTTTTTTTTCTTTTTTAGGGTCTAAATATATTTTGTTTTCTTGTTTTATATATAAAACAAGTATTTTCTAATATTCTGTCCATAATGCTTGGGCTTAAAAATAAGAAGTATCAGTTCGGGTACTTCCTACAATTATTTTGGATATATACCTAGGATTGGAATTGCTAGGTCATATGGAATTGTCAGACTTTTCCACAGCGCCTATACCATTTTTTGCTAATCTTTATTGATTCCTTCGTGTCCCAACTTTGGTGTCAACTCTCCTGAAATCATCTTTGATCTATAAAAGTGTGAAAGTGTCCCTCCTTTGAAGTCCAATGGTCCTGATATACCTCCTTACAGCAGTAATTGCAAGATGTTGCATTTCATTTTCTTATCCGTTTTCCTTACTAGACTGTGAGAAACTTGGAGGTGGGGACTACTTGCATTATATATTTCTCAGTGTCTAGTACAAAGAATGCATTGATAAATATTTCTGAAAGTAATGACTCTCAGAACAGATGACTCCTAACTCTATGATCTTACTAAAAACGTGAGGTCAGATTCATGGTCAGCCTTCAAGAAAATTGTTACCAACAGAAATTGTAATGAATGAAAAAAACAAACAAAACTATGGAAGAATATCTCAGAGGGCCAAACCACACTGGAGGAGGGGACACTAGGGAGATACAGTCAAGCATACAAATTCTGAATGGAAAGGAAACACAGAAGCTCACAGAAACATCCATGAAGTTGTAAGAAGCAGCATGGAATGGGAGTGGAGTTGGGGGTGGAGATGGAGATAAAATTACTTTCTTTTTTTCTAAAAAGGGCTAGTTCTTATGCTAGCTTAGACTCCAACTGTGCATGTTCTTACTTGAAGGAAAAACCTAGAAAGCAGGCCCTACGAATTACTGTTAACCTTTTCCCCCTTGTAATCTTGAGGATTAATTTGTGATTAAAGTAGTGGATGGAATAATTAATTTTGTGTAAACGAAGTACAAGTGATCATAACGGAATTATATACTAGGTGAATAATTTCCCATGCTAACATGCAAGTGGTATTGTATTTGCTCAAGGACCTCAATATAAATTAGGTACCATGTGTGCACTGCTAGCAGCCACTGGTAAGTATTTGTTATAAATGGAGCCTAAAAATGCAGTCAAATTAAAATACATATGAAGATTATTAGAAAATATAGGTTTCTACATTTACTGGAAAAATGTCCTATCCAATGTCCAATTTACCATTAGTTTTTTCATTTTTGTTACTTCTTGGCCAAATAGAAGTGTTATTTCTAAAACCAGCATTATATCACTAAAGCCACACACATACATATAAAATAGTCTGCTGATTTAAATTCAACAGACATTAATTAAGTACTGATTATGAGCAAAACACTGTGTAAGTCTATATCTACATGTGTAAGGTACATACAGGGGTGGGCAAAAGTAGCTTTACAGTTGTGAGTACACGAAGCACAGAGTTTATTCTTGTATTGTTATTTATTAATCATTGTATTATTTTCCATACGAACAACTGTAAACCTACTTTTGCCCACCCTTGTATGTATGTATGTATGTCTATGTGTATATATATATATATACACATATACTCACATATATGTATCACATAGATAGAGACTTAAAATTTTTATTATAATACAGAGCCTTGTTTTAAATGTAGTGGGGAAAACAGACTAAATATAGTACATAATAGGTACTTCCAAGATATTTTTACAGTGATGATTCTCATTCCTCTGATGTCCTTCAGACCAGTAGGGTAATATACCTGCCCTACACCACAGAATATGCTTGAATAGGCCTCTTAGAACTTAACCTTCAGTGTGGTATTTTCTAATTCCATCGAAATTGTTTGCAAGGAAATTTTATTTTCCTGGGGAGGAATGCTTAAATCCTTAGATACAGTATTAACAAATAAATATTGAGGTGGTTATATGTCAATTAAAAAAATAAATACTGCCCAGCCAGTGTGGCTCAGTGGTTGAGTGTTGACCCATGGACCAGGAGGTCACTGGTTCGATTCCTGGTCAGGGCACATACTTGGGTTGCAGGCTTGATCCCTAGTAGGGGGCATGCAGGAGGCAGCCGACTGATGTTTCTCATCGATGTTTCTATTTCTCTCTCTCTCCCTCCCTCTCTCTAAAAAATCAATAAAACATATTTAAAATTTTTTTCTTTATTGATTTTAGAGAGAGAGGAAGGGAGAGGGAGAGAGAGATAGAAACATTGATGAGAGAGAACATCAACTGGCTGCCTCCTGCATGCCCCCCACTGAGGATTGGGCCCACAACCTGGGCATGTGTCCTGACAGGGAATTGAACCGGTGACCTCCTGGTGCATGGGTCCATGCTCAAACACTGAACCACACCGGCCAGACAATAAAACATATTTTAAATACATACATACATACATACATACATACATACATACATACATACATACATAATGAGGTGGAATCAGAAAAGAAGGAAAGAAACAATTAAAATACAACAATAACCATTTCCTTTAAACAATATTTAAGAAAATAATAATAGTCACCAATTGCAAGGTTCTTTCTATATGACAGATACCTCACAACTCTATGTGGTAGTTAACATTATCTCTGTTTTTATACTTTAGGAAATAAAGCTCAGAGAGATTACGTAATGACCAAAGTCACACAGACAGTGGCCTAGCCAATTATCAGTGTCTGATTCTGAAGTCTTACGTTTTTCCTAATTAAGCTATGTTGTTAAATAGGAAAAAAATTCTTTCAAATATCATAGCAGACTACCTTTTCCTTTCATACAATTCTTCTCCAGTATCCTTTGTTTCTTGTGATACAGAATCTCATTGGTCTGTTGTGCTTCCTTGTCCTTTTGCTCTCCATTTATGAACACACTGGCTTCAGAAGATCCTTCGATAGCAGGTAGAAAACTTGTCTAAATCCCAAGAATAGCGGAATTACCAAATTTAAAAGTGACGAAACACTGCACAGACCATCTCTTAAAGGTTACACAAGAAACTGGTAACTATTAATCTTTGAGAAATGGATAGCTAGAGGACAGTGGTTAGAGGCAAACCTTACTCTACATGTTTGTACACATGTGGTGCATGTGTGTATGCAATTTTGCATGGCTTAAAAAAAAACTATATTCATGTATTTTAAAGAGATGATTTTTGATGCCTACTAACAAAGACTTCTTGGTGTTTTGTATCTTATGAGTGTCAGGTGATGCTCAGAGCCTTGGTCTCTAGTTGCACCCTAGCTTTGGCCCTCCTAGGAAAAGCTAGTTAATGGGAGGACAGCTCAGTAACTGACTGGTAAAAAACACTACCACCTTATTTTTGTAAATATGGCCAGAGGATGCTATAGCCCACCTTTCTACTTTCTAAATATTCTCAATATGAACTTTACGCAGTAGTATTGACTCAACATCCACAGAGAATTCAATATTGTGATTGTCTCATCTATCTGGAGTAAATCAGTTCCTTGTAATAATCGTACTGACACTGTATTTTGAGAACTCCCTCATGAATATGGTTCACATTTCCAGTCATGTTCATTTAAAAATATTTGCCATGGGGGAAAAATAGGCTATTGATTTAAAATAATCCTTTTATTTATTTAAATTACCATTTCTTGACAGTTCATTTCATTTAAATAACTAATCAGCTACTCTCTTTCCCAGGGACCTATTTTAATTTTAACAAGTGAGGACACTGCAGTATTTAGGTTTGTTGGTCTCCCTCGTGTTGACTGTAAACAGGTATATTTTATTCCTTCTGAGAAGGGTGGGAGAGACATAATGCAACCTATGGGAGAGACATAAAAATTTGTTAGCATGGACTTGTTAATAGTGAATATAGGCTAATTGATAAAGCTAACCTGAGAAACACGTCACTGCAGCAAATACAAATCTTCAAGCTTGTGGCTCCAGTGGACCAGTTCTCCTTGTCAGATAAAAGAATGAAGTAGTGATAATGGTGATAAAATGCACCTCTTTGTGTTCCCTTGAAAGTAACTGGTAGCTCCAATTGTTGAAGTTCTCTTGTATCTACTCAATGTAATAAAGTTCCCCCTTTAATCTTGGATGATGAATAGCACCTTAATCACAGGTTACACAAATGGGCACCATTTCTTTATGGTACTTGACTTCAATCCCCTTTCCTTTTGCCACCCTAGGCTTATTGACATCCATGTTCATGATTTTTTTGTTTCTTTCAAATGCAAAGAAGGCTGTGGGATGGGAACCTTTGAGATGAACTCAGCCTCATTGCATATCAGAAGAAAAGTATGTTCACCTCTAAGAATATAGGGGCACAGACAATAAAGTGAGTTCCTTAATTTATTTATTAGATATCAGAACAATCATCCTCTTCCAGCTCCTCTCCCAGTTCATAATGTGCCCTTTAGAACTAAGAGGGCTTCACTTGAACATTCCTTCCTAGTGAAGGGAGGTGATTGTTTTTCTCCTTCCTTCTCCTTATCCTTCCCCAAATCTAGAGTGTTTCTTTATTTAATTTCTAAACTTTCCCAGGGAAGAAAAGTCATCCCCATCCACCCCTCTCAACTCCAAGTAACAATAACAGAAAACACCATCCTCCTTTCTAACCTAGCTTCAAATCCTGTTGTTTCTAGCTCCTAAAAAAATTTCTTGCCCTGGCCGGTGTGGCTGTTATTTGGAATTTAGTCCGTACACCAAAATGTTGCAGGTTTGATCCTCAGTCGGGGTGTGTACAGGAGGCAGCCCATCACATCGATATTTCTCTCTCTCCCTTCCCCTCTCTCTAAAAGTCAATCTAAAAAAATTCTCTCAAATCTTCCCTCTTTATCTCTATTGTCACCACCCTATTCAAAAAGACTCTCAATGTAAATTTTTTTTTCTTTATTGATTTTAGAGAGAGAGAGGAAGGGAGAGGGAGATAGAAACATCCATGAGAGAGCATCGATTGACCGCCTCCTGCATGCCCCCCACTGGGGATCGGGCCCACAACCTGGGCATGTGCCCTGACCAGGAATCGAAGTGGCGACCTTTTGGTGCATGGGTCGACACTCAACCACTGAGCCACACTTGCCGGGCTCTCAATGTAAATTTTTTGTCCAAGAGAGGTTTTTATTCCCCATAATAAAAGTTTAGCATGAAAGAGTGCTGCTAGTTAGTTATTTGGGTTTAAAATAATACTTATTAACACAAATTTTAAAACCTGGTGTTCCATAAGTCATTAGTTTTAATTTACAAAACTTGCTAGTCTCTCTACCTATAATCTAGACATATACAAATCTAAACATCATTTTGACATTTAGTCTGAAAACCTATTATTTTATATTCTTGAATGCATGAGGCACAGCACAGTGCCTGGAACACAAAAAAAACACTTAATATGTTTGTTACATGAGTGAATAATTATTTAAAGTTACTTTCTTTTCTTCTTCATATTCTCCCAATTTTCTCTAAGTAAAAATTAAAGCTGTCCACTTTTTAACTTTGTATGCTAACAGACAGTTACTAGATTTTATCATGGTGATCACAATTGTAGGTATAGAAATACTGAATCACCTGATACTAATATAAAATTATTTACTAACATTACTTTAAAAAACAACTTCCAATTTTAATACTAGGTGTTACTTCTGATTATAATAAGCAAGGTTTCATTCTATGTATTTAGGTTTCTAATGCATTCAGATTTACACATTATGGATGATGACTTCAGCCATTTAGAAAATAAAGGCAAGAGTAAATATGGGCAGAATCCCTAACATCTTCACAAATTGTGATTTATAGTGATAATCTGTTAGGAAAGGATAACCCATTTTCCTTCTTGAAAGGGAGATTTAAGAACAAAAAATCTCTAGGATTTCTAAATTCTTCAGATGAGGAAGTCCCTTTTTCTTTGATACTACAGATCCACAGAGCCAAGCCAATCAAATTTTTCCTGTTATTTGCTTTTTGTGTGTGGGTGGGTGGGTGGGCAGTAGGGTTCTGAGTGGAATACCCAGCTTTCCTTTCCCTAAAAGTAGGCTAGAGTAAACAACTCAATCTTTCAATCTTTCAATCAATAATCTTGGACCCAGCCATGTGGCTCAGTGGTTGAGCATCACCCATGGACCAAGAGGGCACCGGTTCGATTCCTGGTCAGGGCACATGCCCAGGTTGCAGGCTCGATTCCCAGTGAGGGGCATGCAAGAGGCAGCCAATTGATGTGTCTCTCTCATCAATGTTTCTATCTCTCTCTCCCTCTCTCTTCCTCTTTCTCTAAAGATCAATTTAAAAAATAATCTTGGGGGGCAGGATAGGGAGGAGGGTGTCTGCACTGGAGGGGAGGAGAAACATCTGTAACAAAAATAAATTAATAAAAAAAAGAAAAAATAATCTTGAATACTTCAAAACAACTAATCTGTCAGCGGTTGAGCATCCACCCATGCACCAAAAGGTCACCGGTTCCATTCCCAGTCAGGGTACATGACCAGGTTGTGGGCCCAATCCCCAGTGGGGGGCATGCAGGAGGTGGCTAATCAATATTCTCTCTCATTGATATTTCTATCTCTCCCTCTTCCTCTCCCTTCCTCTCTCTAAAAATCAATAAAGAAAAAAAAAGGTCTAGCAAAGAAAATATATTTGGGGATACATGAAACAAGATATTTAAAACGTTGATATTTTCTGAAATTCTATAACTTCACTATACTTTTCTTTGAGATTTGTCCACAATAAGAAGTTCAAAATTTTAGCTTTTTCTATTTTTTACACTCAGAACTCCCTTTTGCCTATTAATCTGAGATGGCTTCTGGCCACAGGAGGAGGAAGACTGCACAACCAGTTCTTTGGCAAACCTCTGCCCGACCACTTGTTAATACACCAACTCATTAAGGGAGGCGTTCTCTTTGTTATACACATGTATAATCAGTATATAAGTATCTATTTCATTTAAAAAGAAAGTTTGCCTTCCGCATATATCTCATTTTGGGGACTACTAAATTTCCTGAATTTACCCCAAATTCGTTCCACAGTCTTTGCCCGTCACGTCACACGTTTCGGGGAGACACTACGGGTGTCCCCAGACCCGCATTCCCGGTCTGGGCTTTCTCCAGGGCAGGAAAGCCTTGGCCTCGCACCCTCCGGGCCTCAGTTTCCACCGGGTAGAGCGTGGCGCGGCGCCAGGGCCCCGCCGCCCCGCCCACCCGCAGGCAGCCCCGCCCCGAGGGCGGAGGCCGGGCGGAGCCGCGCGCTCTCCTCCGCCTCCTTCCGACTCGCCGCTGCCCCGGGTGCCGGCGGCGCATGTGCCTGGCGCCCCTCCCCGGCCCTGGATTCCACTTCCCCTCCGCTCGCGCTGCAGCCGCAGCCGCCTACAGGCCCCGCGCCGCCTCCGGAGTCCATGGCCGGGACGCGCTGGGTGCTCGGGGCGCTGCTCCGGGGCTGCGGCTGTAACTGCAGCAGCTGCCGGCGCACCGGCGCCGCCTGCCTGCCCTTCTATTCGGCCGCCGGCTCCTTCCCTTCGGGCGTCTCGGGCCGTCGCCGCCTGCTGCTGTTGCTCGGGGCCGCCGCGGCCGCCGCCTCTCAGACGCGGGGCCTCCAGACCGGGCCTGCGCCCGCCGGGAGGCTGGCGGGGCCTCCCCCTGCGGCCACGTCCGCCGCCGCCGCGGCTGCCGCCTCTTACCCGGCCCTGCGCGCCCCTCTGCTGCCGCAGTCGCTGGCGGCGGCCGCGGGCCCAGCGCGGGGCTACAGTCAGGTACGTGGGCACCGCGAGGGGCCGCGCGCGACCCTTTCCCGGCCACGCGCACGCGTCCCCGCGCCTCTCCGCGTGCGCCTCGCGTGCGAGGCCGGGGATCCTCGGCTCGCGCCGCACACCCGCCCCCACCCCCACCACCGGCCGCCCAGTCCTCCGATTGGGCCCCGGAACAAGGGACGCTCTCCCAGGCCTCGGGTTTTCTCCTTGTTTTGTTCTCTGCGTCTCTGGTCGCTTGGGCAGTGTAAGTGTGGCCGGGGGTGAATGTTGAGGCCTTGTTTCCTGCCGGCCCATGGTAGGTTTGTGAGGCTGTTGACACCCACATCGCATCCTGGTCGCAATCCATCCGCTTGTTGTGAGTTTCAAAGCCCGACTCCGCGGAGAGTTGAGAGTTTGTGTTCAGCGGAGCTCTGAGCCCCGGCGGCCCACGGATGTGAAGGTTCACGCGCCACAGTTGCGTGGGCTGGGTTCGTGGGGGAGGAGGGTCGTGCTCCGTGCTCCGCGCTCCGCTGTCTGTAGTGTCCCTGGGAAAGGCGGGCTGCCCCAGATTACTGAAGGTCACCTTCTGCACCTCCACTTGCTCTGACAGAAGGCCCTTTAGGACCAAGGGTTGCCGCCGACAGGACGGTTTGGAGACTGATATTGGGGGAGAGGGTTCGTCTAGGACTGAGGCCACGATTTGGGGATCTAGGAGGGGGTCTACAGTGTTTTTGTTTTTTTGTTTTTAAAGTCTGTATGCTTTAAGAACTCAGATTGCAGATATGTTGTGCCTTGTAGGAAGCTTCCTTTCTGCTTGTTGCGTGGCATCTGGGAAATGTCACCACACTTTTTCACTACCCAGCTCCTGATGCCTTGGGTCATATTTATCTTAATTCAATTGGTGCTTCTCCTTGAACTCAGAGAAACTGGGAGGCTAATCAGCATGGCTGCTGTCTGCCAGTGGCTGAGCTAATTGACTTGAATCCTGGCCCAGTACTTTCTGCTGCCCTTCTCTGTAAAAGCTTGTGATGCTTATGGAATTCTGGGAAATTGGGGAATGTTACCATTATTAAAAAAAACAAACTATCTTTTATAAGTCTTTGTGAGCTGGCTACTCTACTTACTTTTTTCTGTGAAATTGACTATAGTGATATCTGTTGAGCCTCTACTACTGTTATACACTGCTTACATTGGTCATTGACTTCCTACAATTATATGTAAGTCTTCATGAAAATGATGGGAACATGCAAAGGAATGAAGTATCTCTCTTTAGCCCAATAGAGTGCAAGTCACTTGACTTAAAGCCCAAGTTTTCTTCCCCCGTTAATTGTAGTGCTAATTGCATTCTTATTAAATATGTATTAGACATCTGCTAGAGGTTTACATTTATCATTGACTCCATAAGTCTTCATATAAACTGTGTGAGTACAAAGGAATCTTTTTCCTCAGCCCAGTAGAGTGCAAATCTTAAAACTTGAGTTGTACACTTTGTTGTGGTTATGGTGTTTGTTGGAATCTTACTGAATTCCATCTTTTGCTTAGTTTTGTAAAATAGAGTTCTTTTTGTTTGTTTGTTTCTAAAATTGAATTTATTGGGTGACACTGGTTAACAAAATTATACAGGTTTCAGGTGCATAATTCTACAACACATCTATACACTGTATTGAGTATTTACCACCCCAAGTCAAGTCTCCATCCATCACCATTTATTCCCCCTATACCCTCCTCCACCCCCACACCCCCACCTCCACCACCCCGTTTAAAACTACAATAGGGTTCTTTAGATATGTCTCAGGCTCCTGTTACCTCATGCAACTGCTTTTGCCTTTTATGATTTTTTTCCTTGTTCAGTTGGTCTGACATACCAGTGGACAGATTAATCTTTTCAAGCATCATACTGTCTTGTTGATTTATGCGCTTCTAAATGTCTTTTATTAACTCCTCTCTGCCTACCAGGTTAAGGAGGCACATTGAGCTTAACACTCAAGTCTCTCTGGTAAATGGTACCAAGTTCCTTTTGCCAGCTTGTCTTCTTGGGTCCCTAATTGGACCCTACAGTTTAGCCAAATGGGATTATTGTTATTTTGCAAATGGGCTTTTGTTCATACTGCTTCCACCCCTCACCTCTCAAACTGGAATACCCTTTCCTTTATATATCGCTGTCAGAAGTCTATCCTTTCTTCAAAGTCCATCTCATAGCATGTCTTGATTCTTCTTCTGTTAGTGCTCTGTTTTGAATTCTTACAATGTATCTCATAGCACTTAAAGCATCTTGTCTTGTATGCTTGTCTTAGTCTAGATAGTAAACTTTTTAAGATGAGGGCCTAGTAGTGGCTCACAGTGAGTAGGAGGTACTCACATATTTGTCAGATTGAAGGGACCCCTCTTGTTCTGCCTTAACAAAAACACTAATATTAGGTGTGATTTGGGACTGAATAATTTCAAAACAAGTCCTGAATAAAATTTGTGTCCTGCCAAACCATTAGGATATACCTGCTTGTTGCTTTGGGATATACAATTTAAGCCAAAACAGTATGAGTTAGATTTGTGAAGCTTACTTTTTGCCTCTGAAATAGTAACTGTCCCCTAAGAAGAACATCCAGAGCGTTAGTTTGCAGAAGTAAACATTTTCTAAGTAGGTTGAAATATTTTTATAATTCTTCATTTCTCTTGGAAGGAATCTAAAACTACCTACCTGGAAGACCTTCCACCTCTCCCTGAGTATGAATTGCCTCCATCCAAGTTAGGAGAGGAAGTGGATGATGTTTATCTCATTCGAGCTCAAGGATTACCATGGTCGTGCACTGTTGAAGATGTGCTTAGCTTTTTTTCAGGTATAGTTTATGTATGTTTTAAATACATAATTTTGAGCAAAAGATAATCCCACAAAAACCAAGTTAAGGTATGCTGTAAACATCTTATTTGGTGGTTGAGAATTGTCTCATCTGGTTGGTTACGTGTGCATGCCAAGTGACACTGTGTGTACCGTTTGTGATATATACCAAATTTAAAGACTGAATGCAACAAAAACAATTTTAAGACAAAAAATTTAATGCTAAGACTAAAATTTAAGAAAACCAGTTTTCTCTGAAGTTATAATATGCACAGATCAAAAAGCCAAACCTGTTAGTGGAAATATGTTAGTGGGAATATGGGTTAAGAGTAGCTCTTTATATAATACATACACATATAATACATTTAGAATACAAATCATTTAGTATCAAATGCATAGTTCCCTTAATAACATGTTTGGAAGGTTTATATATCTGTAGTTAGTTTTTTCGTTTCTGTATCTGACTGATTTTTAATTTTCCTTTTAAGAGAGTTTTAGGAGATACTACCTTAAATGTTGAAAAAACAATGTAACAGATACTAAGTACCTTAATGTGCATAGCATCGTGTCCTCAAGCATTATAAAGCCATTTACATCTTTCACTTGCTCCAGTTATAAGAAGTATGCAGTATGGGAATGTCTCTTCATAGTAATAAAAAAGGAGAAAAGTGAAATTATGGTAGCAAAATTATTCTTACAGGAGATATTTTAGAGTTTTTCTGGTTATGATTGTAACAAAAGAAGACACTTATGCATAAACGCAACCATAGAAGCATTGAGAAGGACGTAATGCATTTTTTTGTTGAGCCTAGCTTTAAGTGACATTTAATGATCAGGAAATCATAAGCTTACGTGCAGTAAATTTTGCTTATCTCTTTCACGGGGAACATTTTAGAGACTACCGCCTCATTGGCATTTGGATGGCTTCAGTGATGGGGGTTTGTATAAGGAGTATGGCAGGCATTTTGGTTCCTGCTTTGTTTTGTTGTTGGAACATTACATTCTAGTGACTTGTATAATTGAGATAAAAGACTGATTTCTGGTTTTAATTGATTTTTTACTCACATACTTTTAGACTGCAGAATCCGCAATGGTGAGAATGGAATACACTTCCTCTTAAATAGAGATGGGAAACGAAGGGGTGATGCTTTAATTGAAATGGAGTCGGAGCAGGATGTGCAGAAAGCCTTAGAAAAGCATCGCTTGTACATGGGACAGCGGTATGTGGAAGGTATGTGAAGTTGCCTTGTGGTTTTCAGGATTATTACATAAGACTATACTTTCCAAGGCAGTTTCATTTGATCCTTAGCAATAGTGAAGTAGTTAGATGTTAAGAATACACCCTTTTATGGGGTGCAGAAATGAAGCACAGGGATCATCTCTGTTTCTCATTTATAATGTGAAGATGTTGACCAACTTTACCTCACACGTTGTGATGTTTAAATGAGTGATGCCTGGCACATAGTAAATATTCAATAAATGTCATTTGTTTTTTCTCCAGAGAAGTACATAAAGATGAAAAAATACTAGTTTTTAAATTCTTGAATAATCCACCAAGTAGGAATTTTTTTTTAAAGGCTTCTTCCTTTATGTAAATTCGGCTTATTGTGCTTTTGCTTTGTAGTATATGAGATAAACAATGAAGATGTGGATGCCTTAATGAAGAGCCTGCAGGTCAAATCCTCACCTGTGGTAAATGATGGCGTGGTTCGCTTGAGAGGACTTCCTTACAGTTGTAATGAGAAAGACATTGTAGACTTTTTTGCAGGTACTTTTCAGTTTTATCATGTTTGGGGGCCTCATATCTTTTTTCTCCCATTTTCTCCTTCTTTATCTTAGGTGAACTTTTTCCTAGATAACTGCATGCAGTTATATTAGGTTCTTTAAGGGAGAACTCTTGTTTAGAATTTCCAGTATTTATAGATGACATAAGTGTTTTGACCTAGCATGCGATCTTTGAGGGATGTCAGATTTCAGAATGGTTTCATGTGGGTTTATTTTACTATTGAGAAAAATATCCTCTCATAACAGTGTCTATATTAAGACAATAGCAATCTGTATATTTAATAGCATTATTTAATTCTTAGCAATAAAATATGCGTTGTTAGTAGTGATGTTAGTCTCAATCTCTATTTGTCCTACAAAATAATGGCAAAAAATTGAAAGAGAATTGTGTTTTACACGGACTGTTTGGACCCTAAATATTCTGGAAATAGATAGGTGTTACTAGTTTTTGGCTGCATAATAATTTTCTTCTAGTTAGGCATGTATCTAGCTTTGGGACTGTCAAAACAGCTCCCAAATTTTACTAATAAAGTAGAAAATTAGTATGTGAATGAATGTTAATTTTAAGTATAAAAAAGCTCCTGTTAGCAGCACTAATTTGTAATAATTTTTTGGTGTTTTAGGACTGAATATAGTAGACATTACTTTTGTGATGGACTACAGAGGGAGAAGAAAGACAGGAGAAGCCTATGTGCAGTTTGAAGAACCAGAAATGGCCAACCAAGCCCTATTGAAACACAGGGAAGAAATTGGTAACCGGTGAGTAAAGCAGATACTAATGATGCAGGAGTATCATACATTGGATCATTTTGATGAATGCACTATAATATGAGTGTCAGATGATCTAAACACAGACGAGTAGAGAGAATAGTATGATGAACTTTTAAATGCCTATCACTTAGATTAACGAATTATTGATGTGTTAATTTGCTGTATCTATTATTTCAGTATGCATCTTTAAAATACATTTTCTGCCCTGGCCAGGTGGCTCAGTTAGTTAAGGCGTCGTCTCATACACTAGAAGGTCAAAGGTTCGATTCCCAGCCCGGGCACATATATAGGTTGCCAGTTCAATCCCCGATTGGGGCTCATACAAGAAGCAGCCAGTCGATGTATGTCTCTCTCTCACATCGTTTTTCTCTTTCTCTTTCTCTCCCCCTCTCCCCCCTCCCTCCGGCTCCCTCTCTCCCCTTCTCTCCTTTTCCCTCCCTCCCTTTCTAAAATCAATTTAAAAATGCATTTTCTTACATGATCCAAATATTATCATATCTGACAAAATTAGCAACAATTTATTATCTAATGCCAGTCCATAATCACATTTTCTTAATTATGCCTACTATGTCATTATAGTTGGGCTTATTTTGCACCAAAATCTAGACATGGTCCACACTGCATTTGATTGTAATGTCTGCAGTTCTTTACAAGTAGAACAAACCCCCTTCTATATTTTTTTTTCCTCTTTCCCTTTTTAAATGTTGTTGATTTTTGAAGAAACTGGGTCAGTTGTCCTGAACAGTGTCTTCAAGTACTATATTTATCTTACTGCTTCCTCATTGTGTCATTTAACTTGTTCCTTTGTATCCTGTATTACTCCCTGGGAACTGGAAGTTAGAGCTAAAGTCTTGAATTGGTTCAAGTTAACATTTTGATGTGGATACTCCAGCTCAGTGGTTCTCAACCTTCCTAATGCCGCGACCCTTTAATACAGTTCCTCATGTTGTGATGACCCCCAACCATAAAATTATTTTCGTTGCTACTTCATAACTGTAATTTTGCTACTGTTATGTCTTAGGCGACCCCTGTGAAAGGGTCGTTCAACCCCTAAAGGGGTTGCGGCCCACAGGTTGAGAACCGCTGCTCTAGATGATTCTGTATACTGTGTCATATCACCTTAGAGTGCACATAGCGATGGGTGGCTTCTCTTGTGTTTTAACTTTAATTTTGGAGGAGTACTCAAAAGTGTCAAATTTTATCTTTGAACACATCTAAGTTATTTCATGTAGGGATGTTAAGTCAGTGTAGAAATCTCTTCAATAAATTAAGGAGAGATTAGGTGCCCACCTAATCTTCATAAGTTTAAGTAGAAATAATTTTTACAATTCAAGCTTAATAACTGATCTGGAAAAGCAGTGCTGAGAAAAAGAAAACTAGATCCAGAAGCTTGAATTTAATAGATAGTGTCACTGCCAAGCAGATCAGAATTAACATTTAGTTCATGCATTCTCATTAGACTCTTAGCAAAGTTCTAGAGGAAATTAGCTGCTCATGTACTGTGACTTTTAATATCTTAAGCAGATATAATTAATTTTCACAAAATTGAATTTTAAGGTTTCAACCGATTAACTAACTGTGAAAAACAAAAACCTACCATATTAATTCTTTGCATACACACAATTAACCATAGCATAGTTGTTCTCATGAAGCAAAACAAGGTAGAAAATACTGTTAAAATGTATATGAAGAAAACTGTTATCTTGGGGGGATTAAATCAGTGATCTGTTCTGTTGAGAGTACTTTTACATGGGCTAATATCTATTCTTACTTCCCCCACCACCACCTGTTGTCTTTGGACAGCTGTTGGAAGTATATATGCATGTCTTATTTTAAATGAGTTCAGTGTAAAGTTACTTTGCACCATTTGTGCCTGTTCTCTTTTGCTTTGACATAGATATATAGAGATATTTCCAAGCAGAAGGAATGAGGTTCGAACACATGTTGGTTCTCATAAGGGAAAGAAAATGGCATCTCCTACTGCTAAGTATATAACTGAGCCAGAAGTGGTCTTTGAAGAACATGAAGTAAATGAAGATATTCGACCAATGACAGCTTTTGAAAGTGAGAAGGAAATAGGTAAGGATCTGCCTCTTGTTGAGACTCCTTGGGTCCATCTTGTATATTTTGTTGTTGTTTTTAATCCTCATCCAAGGATATTTTTCCATTGCTTTTTAGAGAGATTGGGAGGGAGGGATGGGGAGAGGGTGAGCAAGAGAGACACATTGATTGGTTGCCTCCCACAGGACCCCAACCAGGGCCAGGGATCGAACCTGCAACCCTTTAGTCCAAGGGCTGATGCTCCAACTATTTAGCCAAACTGGCCAGGGCGATCTTGTATGTTTTGATATTTGTTAAAATGCATGTATTTTTTTTTTTTTTTACCATGTTGTATGAAATTGTAAGACTATCAGACAGGTGAATTGAGTCAAAGATTTAATATGTCTTTGAGTGTAGTATGTCCTTTGAATATATGCGGAAGGGCTTAATTATTTCATAAGGTTTTTAAATTTAATAATTTTATAGAGTGTATATCAGAAAAGCTGGGTGACTCAAATGTAACAGGAAGTAAAATGTCAATATTTAAACTAAGGTGGGAAAAGAGTTAGGTAGAGAGCAAGAATGTTGACTAAGTAAGGAGTTTGTTTGCCTCTATATAATTATTCCTTTGATTCTTAACCCCAAAGCAACATTTGGAATCTTTGAAGTTTGATAAATCCTTTTTAAACTGGTATCCTGGGATTATCCTGTTACTATGCATTTTTATTTTTAAAAATCTTAAATTTATTTTTATTTTTTTAGTGCTTATAATCCAGAAAGTTACTCTTTCCTTTATTGTTTTTTTCATTAATCATTTTTCCTCCTCTCTTTTGTTATAGAAAGATGTTCTTTTGTAATCTGGTAATGAGTTGAGGCACTAAATTCTTATGGGTGTTCAGGTATTATTTGTAAGATGACAGATATTTCAGATTGTTTTGGTTTTTAAAATTAAAGCCCTTTGCTCGGCCGTTGTGGCTCAATGGTTGAGCGTCGACCCATGTACCAAGAGGTCGCTGGTTTGATCCCGGGTCAGGGCCCATGCCCAGGTTGTGGGCCAAATCCCCGGTGGGGGCATATAGAAGGCAGCCAATCGATGTTCTCTCTCATCGATGTTTCTCTCTCTTTCTCCCTCTCCCTTCCTCTGTCTCTAAAGCCAATAAAGAAAAAAAAATTAAAAACCAAAAACTGGCATTTAAAAAACATTAAAAAAAAAAATTAAAGCCCTGGCCGGTTTGGCTCAGTGGTTAGAGCGTCGGCCCAAGTACCAATGAGTCACGGGTTCGATTCCGGTCAAGGACACGTACCTCAGTTGCGGTTCGTCCTGGCCCTGGTCGGGTCGTGCGGGAGGCAACCAGTTGATGTGGCTCTATCACATCGATGTTTCTCTCTGTATCTCTCTCTCTCCCCCTCCCTCCCACTCTGTCTGATGATAAATGGAAAAATATCCTCAGGTGAGGAATTAAAAAAAATTAAAGCCCTTCTTCCTTACTGGTTCAAGAGGAATTGAGGCTTTTGACATAAAGGTCGTACCTAATTGTAATCTGTGAACTCTTGAAGCTTTTATGCTCTTCACAGTGCTTTTTGTTCCCCTTCTCAGAATTGCCTAAGGAGATGTCAGAAAAGCTTCCAGAGCCTGTTGATTTTGGAACTGCATCTTCACTACATTTTGTTCACATGAGAGGATTGCCTTTCCAAGCCAATGCCCAGGACATTATAAACGTGCGTGGCAGTAAGATCTCTAATCTCCCTGGGTTTGAATAAAAGTTCTAAAATTGAACTTCTGTCCATTTTGAGGAGGTAGAGAAAAAAGTACAGTGTTTCTGGAGTATCTTTGGATAGTAAGATTTACATCTCCATGGCTAGGGAGGCTTGTTTTATTTTCTTAACCTGAGCAGTATGGGTTTTATTACATCTTAAAGTGAAATGTATGGTGGATAAGAGGATTTTATAGATGCAAAAAGGATGTAGGTTTAATATTCAAATAAAGTTTTGTTTTTCTCTAAATTGGTCCAGCCTATTCAGTTTTGAGTTTAGGAAACAGACCCAGAGGAATTTGCCATTGAGCAGTGATGCACTAGACAGGAATTCAGTACTCCTACATGCTTGGAGCTTTCGTTAGACCATTACGGTTCCCTAAGTTTTTGAGAAAAGTAATTTTTAAATTATTTTCATTTCATAATAGATACTATATGAAATGAAAAGTAAAACAACAAAGCCCTTATTGACTTCATGAACTTCAGGACATAAATTTAAGGTAGATCCAAACTTAGAGTTTTCAGTTAGCAGTGGGACCTCAGAGTTGTTTTTATTATTTCAAGAGGCCTAATAGGTATTGAAATTTTACCTAAATGAAGGTTGCACAGTCTCTTTAAAGCCTTACATTTTGTTGCTTTGGTTTGGTATGAAAATCACTCAGTGTGGTAGCTCTGTTTAGATAGTGTTGATAAGAAACTGGTTATCAGCTATATGTCTGATGAAAAAATGGTAAAAGTGAATTATTAAGAAATAAAGTATAGTGATGGACAGTTTTTAGAAACAGGGAAGGATGTGTGTGGGAAGAATAATAAAAGTGGTCTTTGTTGGTATAAAAAATGTTGAGACCCATTTGTTAAATAGTGTTGTATTTGTAGTTTAAGTTCTCTGTGACTAGATGCTTGAAATGAACCTTGAGTTCTAAGATCAGAAAAGCCAGAAGAGATGGTAGATGTCTAACTACTTTGTTGCTTGAAGAGATTTCCTAAAAACAAATTAATCAAAGTGTATGAATCAAAGTCTAAAAGAAAAATGCAGAACCACTAGACTTCTAGAAATTGGACCTAGTACCATTATGTTCCTTTTGGCTTCCCTTGTTTGTTGTTTAGTTTTTTGCTCCACTGAAGCCTGTTAGAATCACCATGGAATACAGTTCCAGTGGGAAGGCCACCGGGGAGGCTGATGTGCACTTCGATACCCATGAGGATGCTGTTGCAGCTATGCTCAAGGACCGGTCCCACGTTCGTAAGTGCTGCCCGTGGTTTTTCTTTCTTTCTTTTTTTTTATTATCCTCACCTGAGGACATTCTTCCATTTTTTTGTTCAGATAGAGCGGGAGGGAGAGAGAGGAAGAGGGAGAGAGAGAGAGAAACATCGACATGAAAGGGACACATCGAGTGGCTGCCTCCCGCATGACCAGCCAGGGCCGGGGACAAATTGCAACCGAGGTACGTGCCCCTAGCGGGAACCGAACCCGGGTCTCTCTGGACCGCAGGCTGACGCTCCAACCGCTGAGCCAAACCGGCCAGGGCTGCCCGTGGTTTTTCACTGTCATTTTTGATGTATGTCTTTGCTTACAAATGCCTTTTTCTGTCTTGGTTTTTCTCCTAGAATATTTCCTTGGGAAAATTATATTCTGTCATTATCACTAAAATGTAAAAAGGATGAAACATTATATTGTAATGAAAAGCATTTATTTGCTAATTATCCTGCATATTTCTATCCAGAGTTAGGATTTTTTAATTTTGTTTTTGGTTTTAGTTAGGAATGGGCAAAGGGTTTGAGTTTCTGTCTGAACTGTGAGAAAAATGGCTACAATATTATTTTTGCTTTTTCAGCTTTTTGAAATGAATCTTTTTTTTGCCATTCTCAGACCATAGGTATATTGAATTGTTCCTGAATTCATGTCCAAAGGGAAAATAAGAATTCCAGGGACTCCAGATAATAAGGTAAATTTAAAAGGTCCAACTGTGGAAACTATTTTCAATTGATAGTCATTAACTCAATAATTTGTAATATGGTGGAAACCGTTCTTTTTAATAAAGATAAACTGATCATGATAATTGAAGTATCAATATAAGGAATTAAATTTTCCTGGGAAACAGAATTCATTATGAGTATAATGGCTTTGAATATTTTCCTCATATACAATCTTTTTGCATCTTTCTCAACATTTATCATTCTATGTGCCTAAAAATAACTTTTCACCTTTAGTAGCAATAAAACATAATACACTGGAAATGTGTTTGCATTGTTTTTCTTTCTGTAAAATTTTAAACACATTTCCTCAGTTCTAAGATATTTGTAAGATGTTTAAAATGATATATTTGAAACCAGGGTATGTCAGTGATAATATACACTTAATGTACCACTGTTTCTTTTTCTAAAATGGTGTTATGAAAATGGTTGTACTGGGAAGTACATGATTGCATAGGATTAACTTATCTGTGACAGATTTACTAAGGGAGTCAAACTCATCACCTTGTAGTGTATGGGATGACACTCCAGCCAACTGAGCCACACCCGCCAGGGCAAATCTTTTAATATATTTTATTGTAATAATTTTTTTACATGTAGTGGTGTTTTCCTTTGAGACACTTAACCATAATGATATCTTGAAAACATATGGGGCATTTCTTTATAATAGGCTGATAAATGGAAAAATGTCATGGGCTGTTTTTGAATGTAAAATCCCACAGTCTCGTGATATTAAATGTTTACATTAGCTAAAATCCGAGTAAAATATATTCTGTGCTCCACTTTAAAAATCTATCTTCTTGCCTGGCCGGTGTGGCTCAGTGGATTGAGTGTCTTCCCATGGACTGAGTGGTCCCAGTTCAGTTTCTGGTCAGGGCACTGCCTGGGTTGCAGGCTTCATCCCCAGCAGGGGGCATCTGATTGATATTCTCTCTGTCTCTCCCTTCCTCTCTCTAAAGAATCAATAAAAACATATATTTTTTTAAATGTAAAAAAAAAAATAATAATAATGATAATAAAAATCTCCTGTCTTCAAACCAGGCTACAAATACTGATGCCTAACTAATTTTCTTCACCTCAACTTAATTGATTTGTCAGATAAGTTGCACGATATTGGAAAGAAAAAAAAAAAGAATTGAAATTGTTATTTTAAATGGTATAGGAACATGTTTAACACTTTTTCATTTTCAGTAAAGGTGCAAACTTTTTTTTTTTTACTTTCAGGATGAAGCAAGAAGCATTTCATTTGCACATCTTTCTTGGATATGGGATGTAAGATTCCAGTGTTTTAGCAGCAACCGTTAGAGAAAGGATTTTGGGATTTGGGGTTAATTGCTTATAAGAAAAATTCCATAGCGGACTGTTTAGAAAGAAAAAGGAAAGATTCAGTTTGGGATTAAATAAACCACAAATTTAAATTTTGTTTCAACTGTCCAAGGATAGGATCTGAGTTAAAAATCTGGTTTTTATTTTATGATTAAATAATTTGTTTTCATAGAGGATATATTACCCAATGTAAACACTGTGTATTTTTATTCAGCTCTGTCCTTTAAAATCTTCCTCCCATTTTAAAAATTATTTGTTTGAGAGCTCTGATATAAAACTTCCTATGGAATAAAATACTGATTTTGTTTTAATCAAATACTCACCAAAGCAAAGAAAGGTTTCAGACTTTTGAATCATTATGGTTTGGCAGAGTAGTTATAATTTTAGTTATAATTGAACACTTAGGGGTAGGAATTAAAAAAAAAAATACTACAGGTTAGTGAGTATAATGGACAACTGTTTGGCAGTTTCATATCTTTAGAAATGTTTTGCCTGTGCTACTATATACTTTAGGAGGGAATTCTAGTCTCAACTTAAAAGTTGTCTGAACACATCCTCGCCCCCCACCCCTTTTTTTGGTTTTGGGTAAACATTAGGGGTGTTAGTCTCAAAACTGTGAAGTGACATGTCAGACAGTCCCTACTGATAAGGACATTAATGGCTTCACTTGAATTTAAACCAGCTCTAGGTAGGAAAAAAATCTAAGTCTCCTCATTTGCTTTTTCAGTGGGGTAGCACATCCCATATTTTAGAACAAGTAGGGGTGCCTTGCTTAAATAAAAATAGCATTTAATGTATAATTGTGTGAAGGGTTTATGGATAAAGCTGTACTTCTGTCACATTGTGGCAGTACCTTCTGCTTTAATATTAAACAGCTTGTTATTTAAATATTGGATCAAAATGGCTGGCTTCAAAATGTAGTTGTTAATAAACTAATTTTATGTGCACCTGTGTAGGAGAATCAAAGTCCTGTATACTTTCTTTGCCTTGTTCCTGTTCTCAGGGTGACTACTGCTATGTAGTTACCAGGAAATGCAATTATAGATCTCAAAATCAAATTAGCCCAGATTTCTGAGAGGTGATATCTGGAGGAGAGATTATGACTTCTCTCACTCAACACATAACCATCTTTGATTACCAGCTAAGATACAAAATCACTGTACTGTAAATAGTTAATAAATGAAGGCTTGGTTCAGGCTGCAGATTACCTAAGAGTATTTATTTTGGAGTGTGTGGATAAACCAAATATATTTTTATTACATGAAGTCCTGGTATGTTATTATAAGGGGAAATGATTAATCTTCAGTTGTTTGTCATCCAATAAGAACATGACTTAATCAACCAGTGTAACAGCTTCAGTATTACTACTAAGATGGACATGTGGTTTCATGTATGTGTACTGAGCTGTGGGAACTGGTGTCTGTATCTGTATGATCTATTAGAATGTGATCTTTTCTCTCTTCCTGTGGCAGTGTGTGTCTGATTTGCTGTGGAAAAAAATCTGTAGGGTCTTTTGGGATTCGGGTTGGTGAGGAATTAATTCATTTGCGGTTACTTTATTTTGAAGCTAATGAGTTTCATTTGCATTCTCTGGGAAAAGAATGAGAGGAAAAGCCTTACAGTGTTGTGTGGTTGGTAAGCTTGAAAAGGGTATATCTTCTCACCATATTAGTGGCTGAGTTATCAGTAAAAAAGATGGCCATTCTTGGGAAGTCATCTTACGAGTTCATATACTTTTCTGTACTCTCTTTAGCAAGTTATTGCTTGTAATTTAGGCTACTAAATGAATGATTGCAGACAAGGCAAGTGTAAAAAGCACATAATAGAACAAAAGTGATGTTTTATTTCTAGCCAATTAAAAGACATATTTCTCTTTCCTCAAATTTGACAAAACTGGGTTGTATATCATCATTTGTTATTGAAATAAGTAATGACAGTGATTTTTCTCTTCTCTTTGTGTCTTTATAATCTCCTTTGTGGTCAAGCTATCAAAAATAGCAGGATTGATATGGCCAGGTTTACCCATATCCTGCTTTAGCTAGCTACTTCTCACGGAGTTGCAAGGGAGGACTCTGATAAGTAACATGTAGATACCAAAGAGGAAATGGCTAAAGATTGTGATCTGATCTGATATACTCACTGATGACAGAGAATGAAGCAGAACCAGAGTATTTGTCCCTCTGTGCCTGGGTGAAGGAGGCTTCTGCCAGGTGGAAAGGGAGATTGAGTCTGCTGTGGAGTGGAAGTCTCTTAAATCCTCAGAACATCTGCAGTGTGGGGTGGGGGGAGAAGTAGGAGAAAGCCACTCCCACCTACACGACATTTTGAGCAATGACCCTGCTTATTAGTCAAAAGGCCCTATTGGCATCCTCTGCCCTAAAGTGTCCCTCAGCAGATGCTCTTTGGGGAATTTTTCTCTGGGTTACATTTTATTCACTTTACAATTTAAAACATCCCATTGTTTTCAGAGTTTCCCCTAAATTAAGTCAAAGCGTTTACATTCAGTTGGTAAGGACCTGTATTATAGAACAGAATGGTATTATTTCAGCAGTAGAGTTAGCCCTAGCCCTAAGTTCCTGGGGCTTTAAAAAAATTGCTCTAATGTGGTAGGAATGGAGTGTTCCCCCGATTGAGCAGATTAGAAGATAATCTCTGAAATTTGTATGAAGGGAATAAAGCTGCTATAAACATTTGTGTGTAGGATTTTGTGTGTATATATTTCAACTCATTTGGGTAAATACCAAGGAGTGGGGTTGCTGAATCATATGGTAAAACTATGTTTAGTTTTTACAAGAAGCCGCTAAACCATCTTCCAAGGCGGCTGTACCATTTTGCATCCTCACCAGCAATGAGGGAGAATTCCGGTAGCAACTCATCCTTGTCAGCATTTGGTGTTTTGAACTTTAGTTATTCTAATAAGTGTGTAGTGGTATCTCGTTTTAATTTGTAATTCCATAAGATGTCGAGCATCTTTTTTATATGTTTGAATCTGCATATTGTCTTTAGTGAAGTGTGTGTTCAGATCTTTTGCCCAGTTTTTTAGTTGGGTGGTTTTCTTAATTTTAGGAAGGGGATGTAAGAAGGTTTTATTTGGTTCTTAAGCCTTGATGATATGAAAATAAACAGTGGGATAATTTTTAAAATTGTTTATATTTTATTTTTGAAGGAAATAATATTCTAGAGATATGAAGGGTTATATAGTTTCCCTCCCATTCTGCACTTCAGCCACTTACTTTCCTTTAGGCAACCCTGTCATCTCTTTCTAATGTGAACTTCCAGTGACATTTACTGTATAGGTAAGCAAATAATAATAATGAACATTTTCATTTCTTTTTAAAATATATAGCATACTATACATACTATTCTGTACCCTTTTCCCATTTAATACACCCTAAAGATCATTTGATATCAGTATACAAAGTCTTGCCTTTTCTTTTTTTAAAATTAATCTTAGAGGAAGGGATGGAGAGAGAGAGAGAGAAACATTGGTCAGTTGCTTCCTGCACTCACCCCGACCAGGGGTTGAACCCACAACCCGGGCATGTGCCCTGACCAAGAATCAAACTCGCCACCTTCTGCTGTACCGGATGAGGCTGTTACCAGCCAGGGCTTTCCTCAGTTTTAAAAAATGATTGTACAGAATAGATACAAGCAGTTGAACCTGTCCCTTACTAATGAACATACAAATTGTTTCCAACCTTTTGCTATTATAATGCTGAAATGAATTACCTTGTATAAATTTTTCATTTTGTACATACATAAATTTCTCTGTAGGATAAATGGTCAGAGTATGTGCACTTGTAATTTATATCAAATTAAATTTATATCTGTATATTTTTTCTTAGTTTGCACCAGCAGTGCAAGTGCCCATTTCCCCATTGCCTCACTGACACAGTGTATTAGCAACTGTTCTTTGCCAGTCTGAGAAGTTAAGCACATGCACACACACGCACACACACACACACACACACACACAGAATGGTGTTCTCATTAGGTAACATTTCACATTTAGAGCTTTTGGATTTCCTTTCCTGTGAATTCTCTTCATATCCTCTCCCATTTTTCTCTTATAATCCCCATCTACTTACCATCTTCATTAATGTTAAAGCAGATCCAAACCATAGTATCATTTATCTGTATTTCAGTATACATCTCTTCAAAAAGGACTTTAAAAATACCATCATTCCTGATGATACTAATTTCTTATTATGAAATATTTATCTGAAATGTCCTTTTAAGAAAAACTTTGAGTCAGGATCTAAACAGCCCACACATTGCAATTGGTTACTATGCCTCTTTTCCCCTCTGTGGTGTTTTTTAATATAAAATTTCAAGCATACAGAAAAGTTCAATTATAAGCATGCCTATACCAGTCACCTCGATTCTACAAGGTAATATTTTGCCGTATTTTCTTTATCATCTGTGCATCCATTGATCTATTTTCTTTTTGAGTGTCAAAGAAAGTTGTAAATATCTGTATTTGACTCTTTAAGCTTTTGAGCATATGTATTGTTTTTTTCTTGTAAAATTTACAGTGAAGTGAACAAATGTTAAGTGTACCATTTGATAAGTTTTGATGTACAACTTGTAACCCAAACCCCTAGCAAGCTATGGAACGTTCCATCACATCAGAAAGGTTCTTTACCCCGTCAGTTCCTGCACCTTTCCCATCCCTTCTCCCTGTTAGGATTTTGTTTTCACTGTGGATTAGTTTGGCCATTCGAGAACTTCATATAAATGGAATCATAACAGTATGTGTTCCTGTGTAAATTTCTTTTCAGTGTGTTTTGAGATTCATCCATGTGTTTCAGCTTTGTTCCTTTTTATTGCTGAGTAGTATTCCATTGTATGAATATGCCACAGTTTAACTTTTCATGTGTTAGGTGAACAACTGGTGGACAGTGGGCTGTTTCCAGTTTTGGGCTATTATAAATAAAGTTGCTATGAACCTCTGTGCAAGTCTTTTTGTGGACCTATGTTTTAATTTCTTTGAGTAAGTACTTAGCAGAATATCCTGAGTTGTAAGATGGTATATTTTAAATTTTACTAGAAATTCACATAACCTCTTTCCAAAGTGGTCATCCTATTTTACATACATACAAACAGTATGAGAGTCCCATTAGGCCTACAGCTTCACCGTTTGGTGGTGTCTTCCTGTAATTTTAACCCTTCTGTGTGTAGTGGTGAAACCAGGCACTTAACCGGTCCAAGGCTGCCTGTCACTACTTGAGCCAAATTAAGCAGAGACAAGGTTGACTCGTATATGAGTGTTTATTCCAGTAATGCCGCAGTATGGACAGAGCATCAGGTCATCCTGAACAAAACTGCTCCCCCTCATTTCATTTCAAACAAACTCTTATGTAGGGTTAGTGGGTGGGAAAAAATTCAGAAGTTAGTGAGTTCCCATTGACTGCCTTTTTTCATTGTCCTTGCAAAGATTAGCCCCAGAACACTGCCTCCCTTCGGATAGGTCTGTCCTTGATCAGGGCTGCGGGCTGCCTTATTTCCAGGTCCTGTTCTTCTTGTAACATGTTCTTCAGTTTCCCAGGGTCTGTAAGGAAATCTCTTTTTTATACTGAGTAGGTATTAAATAACTGGTTCTGTTTCTATTGCATGCCCCTCCCCTGTCATTTGTATCCCATTTGTGGTTTTAATTTGGTTTCCTTGACAATGATGTTGAGCATTTTTTCATAAGCTTTTGGGCCATTCAAATTTGTTTAGTGAAGTTAAATTGCCTTTTTCCTATTTCTTTTAATCTATATGTGTCCTCTTCCATTTTCTTTTTCCTTTATTTTAATTTATTTATTGGTTAATCTTCACCCGAGGATCGTTTTCCATTGATTTTTAGATAGAGTGGAAGAGAGGGAGGGAGAGTGAGAGAAACATTGATGTAAGAGACACATCAATTGCCTCCCAAACAACACTGACTGGGGCCAGGGATCGAACCTGCAACCCAGGCACGGGCCCTTCAGTCCAAGGGCCAACATTCTAACTGCTGAGCCAAAGCAGCCAGGGCTTTATTTTTAAATATTTTTTTTTTTTTTTTTAAGAGAGAGAGAAACATTGATCAGCTGCCTCCTGCACGGCCCCTACCAGGGATCGAGACCCCAACCTGGGCATGTGCCCTGACCTGGAATTGAACCAGCAACATTTTGGTGTATGGGACGATGCCCAACCAACTGAGCCACTGTGGCCAGGGCTGTTTTTGAAAAAGTAACATTAACCTGTAGAAGTTTCCACAATCTGAATTTTGCTGATTGCTTTTCTGGGGCTATTGACCACTTTTCTGTTGTTTGGTCTTTTTCTTAACTAGTTAGCAGGAGGTCTTGCAATGAACTAATTAAATATTTAATCTCCCCGCACCCCACCCCCACACACTTTGTCACTGTTTATTATGGCAGAAATTATTTTCATGTGGTGGACTTCTGAAATCTCTGCTTCTGGGTTTTGTGTCAGAATTAGGACATCCCAGTGAGATGATTTTGAAAGTACCTGGTGATAAGGCATGAAGGCCTGTATCCAAGGTAGACTCCAGAATATGGATGGATTCAGTGAAACTTACAAGGATCACCAAGATACATTTAAGAACAAGCTTTTCAAGTGATCCTGACTAAATTGAATCCCACGGGTGAAACTGCACAAGTGTATTTAAAGACTTTTGTCCCAAAACACACCTGGTTCTAATTGAAATAAAGAGGCTCACCACCTTTCTTTCTGCCACTTGACAATGACATTTGGAAATAAAGACCAAAAGCAAAAGACAAACGAGTTAATCACAATTTCTGATAGATTGACTGAAATTCCATTCATTTCTTGGCCCCTCAAGAAAGTGAATGAAAGACAAGTGATAATAGTGAGCTAATTTTTAACCTGCTCTAATTTATAAGAGTAAATTATTTGTGATAAACCTTATCAATGAGTATGAGTGATACTATTTTGCCAGAAAGCAGCACTCCAAAATGGCAAGACAATACTGCTGCCTGGAGACTCCCAGTTTTTCCACCTCCCTGCCTACTGGAGGCCTGAGTGATCTGTTCACCAAGCTTAGTTATTAACTGCTAGGAGTGTGACATCCTCAGCCATGCTTACCACTCGTCACTGGTTCTTTAAACCAATTTTATATTTCAAGATAATAGGCTGTCTTTGAATCAAGTTTGCCACATTCTAGGTATAGAAGTTGTGCTTGTCAGATACCTGATTTCTGACTTGGTAGACTGATTGACATGCGTACAAAATCAGCTGTCCTGAGGAATGTTGAGAATAACATAAGACCTCAATAATTGACAATCCCCAAGCAAACAAATGTCTAAGAATCGCTAAGATTGGACCTGGGAGAACATTTGGGGGTAGGGGAATATATTAGGTTATTTGAAAGACATTTTATTATAAAAACATGGCCACTTACTTCTGAAATAAAATTCTTTAAAAAGGGCTGGCACTCTGTTGAGCAAAGCTGAAGTGAGGCTGTGATAGTGGCCCCAAGAGCTACACGAAAATCATTAGGTCATACCTGGAATCCTTTCACAGAATTAATTCCCTTCGAAAGTTTCATCATATGTTTTTATAATTTCACTATAAATAATAAATGAAGGACCTTAGGCTGAGCTATGTCTGATTCAAAATCCTCAGGCTAAGGAAAATCCTCCGATTCTATTTGAAAATAACTTAAAACTGCATTTAGGGCGTTCATTCAGATTCTGTTAGTTTGGACCTGTAGTTGTTTTGAGTATGAAAGCACAAATTCATTAAAATAAACTGTATTTTAGCCCTGGCCGGTGTGGCTCAGTTGGTTGAGTGTTGTCCCATGGACCAAAAGGTTGCCAGTTCTTTTTTTTTTTTTTGGACGTGCCCCTAGCGGGAACTGAACCTGGGACTCTCCGGTCCACAGGCTGACGCGCCAACCGCTGAGCCAAACTGGCCAGGGTGAAAGGTTGCCAGTTCTGTTCCTGGTCAGGGCACATTCCCCAGGTTGTGGGCTCAATCACCCATAGGTGGTGTGCAGGAGGCAGCTGATCAATGTTTAGTTCTCACATCAGAGTTTCTCTCTCCCTCTCTCTATAAAAACCAACAAAAATATTTTTTAAAATAAACTATTTTAGATATACTAAAATGTGGCAAAAATAGAACTGTATATACTCATCAAGCTTCCTATTGTTGACATCTTACTTTGCTTCAGTGTATTTGTCACATTCAATGTTAGTATATTACCATTAACTAAATTCCACACTTTATTCAGATTTTATTAGCTTTCCTTTTTGTTCCAGGATCCCTTTTATTTAGTCATCATGTCTTCTTAACCTGACTTTTTTTGATGACCTTGACAATGCTAAGGACTACTGGTCAGATATTTGGTAAAATATCCTTCAGTTGAGGTTTTCTGAGTTTTTTTCTCATGGTTAGACTGGGGTTGTAGGCTTCTGATCAAGGATTCATGTTATCTACATGACTCACCACTGACTGTGAATTTTTATCACCTGGCCAAGATAGTGTTTGCTAGGTTACTATAAAGTTCCTTTTTTTAAGGAACTTTAGGTGAAGGGATTAAGAAATACTAATTGGTAGTTACAAAATAGTCACAGGGATGTAAAGTACAGCATAGGGAATATAGTCAACAATATTGTAGTAACTAAATAAGGTGCCAGGTGGGTACTGGAAATATTGGAGGGTACCCTTTGTAAAGTACATGATTGTCTCACCACTATGCTGTACACCTGAAAGTAATACAAAATGATGTTGAATGTAAACTGTGATTGCAAAATAAAATTTAAAAATTCCTTTTTTTAATTAGATTTATTGATTTTTGGAGAGAAAGAGGGAGAGGGAGAGAGAAACATTGACTTGTTGTTCCACTTATTTATGCATTCATTGGTTGCTTCTTTTTGTGCTCTGACGGAGGATCAAGCCCACAACCTTGGCGCATTGGATGCTGCTCTAGCCAACTGAGTACCTGGCCAGGGCCCATATTCAAGAAGTGGGGAGTTAAGCTCCATCTCCCTGAAAGAATAATAGTTACATAAATTATATGGAATTTTTCTGTTTGGGAGATATGCCACTTCTCCATTTATTTAATCCTTTATGTCAATATGGACTCATGGATATTTTATACCTTGGGTTAAATCCTACACTACATTATTTTGTTGCTCACAGCTTTGGTCCTTGGGAGCTTTCAGTGGGCTCCTGTGTCCCTTTGATATGCAGCCTCATCCTTTGGCTCTTATAGCACTCCCTTAATTATTCATTTCCCCCAAGGAGCCCTGGTTCAATTTTATTGGAGAATCTTATTGAAAACCAAAGTTTGGTTTCTAATGAAACATTGGTCATTGGGTATGCCCACTGCTACTGGAGTGTTGGCTTCTAGGTCCCCTCAGCAGACAGCGCAATATGTCTGTGTACCAACCCATAGATGCATACATTATCTATTTTCTGTACCTGCCCTTTTGAAAGCATGAATTTTAAATATTGTAGCAAAACATTAACAGACTTTGCCATTTTAAGTGTACATTTTGGTGGTGTTAAGTACACTCATATTGTGCAAATGTCACAACCATTCATTGCCAGAACTTTTTCATCTTCAACTGAAACTGTACCCACTCCTCCGCCCCCAGCAACCACTACTCTATTTTGTCTTCGAATTTAGGAACCTCATACAAGTAGAATCATGTTTGTGCTTCTGACTAGCTTATTTTGCTTATAATATCAAGTTTCTTTGATGTTGTTTAGTGTGTCAGAATTTATTTTTTCATTGATTTTTAGATAGAGTGAGAGGGAGGGAGGGAGAACATCGATGTGAGAGAGACACATCGATTGGCTGCCTCCTGCACGACCCCAACTGAGAAATCAAACCCGAGACCCTTCAGTCCAAAGGCCAATGCTCTCTAACTGCTGAGCCAGGGCAGAATTTCCTTTCTTTTTAAGGCTGAATAATACTTCTTTGTATGGACCTACCATGTTTACTTTTTCCATTCATTGGTTGGTAAACACTTGGGTTGCTTCACCTTTTGGTTATTGTGAATAATGCTGGTATGAACATGGACATATGTCTCTTTGGGTTCATCTTGTTTGGGACTCTCTATGCTACCTGGACTTGTATGTCTGTTTCCTTCATACAAGTTAGGGAAGTTTTCTGTCATTTTTTCAAATAGGTTTTCAACTTCTTGCCCTCTCTCTTCTCCTTCTGGCACTCCCATAATGCGCATGTTGGTATGCTTGAAGTTGTCCCAGAGGCTCCTTACACTATCCTCATTTTTTTGGATTCTTTTTTCTTTTTGCTGTTCTGAGTAAGTGTTTTTTGCTTCCTTATATTCCAAATCAATGGTTTGCTTCTTGGCTTCACCTATTCTACTATTGATTCCCTGTAAACTATTCTTTTATTCAGTTAGTGCATCCATTTCTGACTGGTTCTTTATTATGTTCTTGAGGCCCTCATTAAGTTCATTGAGGGTCCTTATAAGCAGTGTTTTGAACTCTGCATCTGTTAGATTGCTTATCACCATTTCATTCAGTTCTTTTCCTGGAGTTTTGTTCTGTTCTTTCATTTGGTACATGTTTCTGTCTCCTCATTTTGGTTGCCTCCCTGTGTTTGTTTCTATGTACTGGGTAGAGTTGCTATGTCTCCTAGGCTTCCTAGGGTGGCCTGTTGTAGCAGGTGTCCTGTAGGGTCCAGTGGCACAGACTCCCTGATCACCCCAGCTGGGCCCTCGAGGTGAACCCCTCGTGTGGAATATATACCCTTCTGTTGTAATTGAGTCTTGATTGCTGTTGGCACATCAGTTGGGAGGGGTTTACTCAGGTTGATCAGCTGCAAGGACTGGCTATGCCCACTGACCGCAGGCCTCTGACTACCTTGAATGATAAGCTGTGCAGGGACCCACCCTACAGAGCCAGACTGACTTCAGCAGGGCTCTGGTACCCACTGAGTCCATTCCTTGAGTGTGTCACTTGTGGAGGTGGTTGGGTGGTGGTGCTTCGATGTGGTCTGTAGTTGTCCACTGGGTGTGCTGGCTCTGGGGCAAGGTCAGCCACTGCCTGTGTTCTATCTGGGGCCACCTGGCATAAGCTACAATGTGATCTGCCGATAGCTGCTTCTTGTGCTGGGCTTGGAGGTGCCCAGGTGAAGCCAAGCTGTGAACCAAGACTGGCTGCTTCTAGTGCCAGGCCTGGGGCCACTTAGCGAGAGGTATGGGGCTCGCTGTGGCCAGATGCTGCTTGTTTGAGAGAATTTAGGAAAATCTGAAGCAGGATCCAAGACAGGCCAATCCTATGGTAAAGCCATTGGAAACAGCTTGGGTGGGCCTGAACGTTGGGTGGGGAAGGGCCTCAGGGAATCACCAGGGTGGGGCAAACAGTGTGAGCCAGGTTGCTGGAGTCCCAGATATGGTGGTCATCTGCCTGCCCTGTGGGGGAAGGGCTCACCAAAGGAACAGTGGCCTCCACCAGCACATCTATCCAGGAGAAAGCAGCCTCTCCAGTCCTCGTCCCAAAGCCAAACTCAGTTCTTCCCCATATATGTCTGGTGCCTTTCAATCTGCCTCCTCTCCATGCTGTAGCTCAGAGGGAGTGGGTCCGAGTAAGTCCAGGCGCGGGCACTTTAAGAGGAGCTGCCTGGGGCTCCAACAGCCTCAGTCTCAGTTCCTGCTAGTTTTTACAGCCAGAAGTGATGAGGACTTCTCTTCCTGGCACTGGGACCCTGAGCTGGGCACCTGATGTGGGACGAGGACCCCTCACTCCTCAGGGAGGACCTTCCCAGCTGAGGTGTCCCTCCTGATTTTGATCCACCACATGTGGGTGTGGGACCAGCCTGTCCGCACCTCTGCCCCTCCTACCAGTCTTGATGTGGCTTCTTCAATTTCGTAGTTGTAGGATTTCCATTCTGCTCGAGTTCAGGTGGTTCTGAGGGATGGTTGTTCTGTAGTTTAGTTGTAATTTTGATGTGGTTCTGGGAGGAGGCGATTCCGCGTTTACTTACGCCACCATCTTGACCGGAAGTCCGATCTATTTTTTCTTGTTGCCTGTGAATTTGGTGTCTTATCCAAGAAACTATTGCCAAATCCAATGCCATAAATCTTTTACTCTAAGAGTTTTATAGTCCTAACTTACATTAGATCTTTGACCCATTGCATTTTTGTATATGGTATATAGGTCCAACTTCATTTGAAGACTGTCCTTTCCCAAAATGAACGGTTTTAGCACCCTTCTCAAAAATAATTTGACCATGTATGTGAGGGTTTATTTCTAGGCTTTCCATTTTATTCCTTTGGTCTCTGTGTGTCTGTCTTTATCACAAACCACACTGTTTGGATCACTGTAGCTTTGTAGTTAAGTTTTTAAATCAGGAAATGTGAGACCTCCAACTTTGTTCTTTTTCAAGATTGTTTTGGCTATTTGAGCACCCCCTTAAAATTCCATATGGATTTTAGCATGGCAGAGATTACATTGTAATCTGTAGATCAAGTCTTCCAATTCATGTTCACGGGGGGGGGGGGGTATCTTTCCATTTACTGGCATCTGTAATTCCTTTCAGCAATATTTTATAGTTTTCAGTGTAAAAGTTGTTTGACTCTTTGGTTAATTCTTGATGCTGTTGGAGATGGTGGAAAGCACAATTTTCAAGGAAGATAGGCTTAACATTAAGTCAAGGTACTCAAGACTTGGTCTACTTGCTTTTGTGGGCTGCTGCACTAATAGCGCTTTGGAACTTTGTTAAAAACAAAAGGCTAAATAGCTTATTTGCAGTTCAAATAAAATCTCAAGTGTCTAATTACTTATTCCATCTTACAGTCCATGTACAGAACAGCCTGTTTCCAATTTAACTAGAAACTAATTATAAAATAACTTTTGCTAATTTAGGATAATTCCCCAAATTATCTATAGCACCTAGAACACTGCTGGCATATGTAGGTAGAAAAATAAGGAGAATGAGGAATCACCAAAAACGAATATTATTTAAAGGGGAAAAAAGACAACAAACTAGGCTGGAATTATTAGATTTTATTTTTCCCTAGCACTCTTAAAACTCAGCTTCAAGTTACACCAGACTTCTGAAACAACTCTTTCCCAGGCTGTAACCCCTTTTTGGAGACAGAATTGATCAAATACAACAGTTCCAGGATGTTTCCACCCCAGAATTCTAGCCCAGTTACACAACCATATTTTTTAGGTCTTAATTGGAATCAAACACTCTAGACACATGTAACATAATGAAAATAGCATGTACCATTTCTTTCCTTCCCTTGCTAAATGCATATCCCTCTTGCCCCCGTAGAGCTTCCTACTGAAAGATGTTTGAGAATCATACTTTCCAAGAAACTTGTCTACCAGTTCTAATTCTTGGCTCAGAATAAAGGGTCCCTTTGTCAAGAAAGAACTTAATAAATATTCTGAGCTCACTGTTCTCTGCCATGGACTAATTAAATTGTTTTACTTAACACCCAACTTAGCTTTGCTATCAATACTTCCTATTTGCAAAAGTCAAACCCAATCTTTAAAACTAACAATTTGCATTATGACTTGGAAAGGAGGAAGGGACTGGGGAAGAGAGTTGGCTTGTTCTGCAGTAGGAGACTGAAAAGGGCATATATTTACTTCTGAAGTCAGTAAGTGTAAAAACAGCAACTGCTCCTCCACCTTGTTCTGAAAACGAACACACTTGCAGGCTATACCCAGAAGGTTCGGAAACTATAATATATTACAGTATTGCTTTAAGTACATTCAGAATTTATATTACTCTTTAATTTCTTTCCCCTGAGTTTGGGTTCACAGTTTGGTAGAGACACTTTAAAGAGGTAGCTTAGTGGAGTTGAAGAGGAAACAATGTTCATGTCTAGCAGCACCTGGGAAAATATGTAAAATTAGTCACTTTGAGCTTAGATAACATTTATCTTTCCCCCTCGAATCTGCAAATGTCATCGAGGAAGACGATCATTTTCCTTTATGTTCTTACCTGCTAAAGACCCTCTCTCCTATTATATTTACCCAGTGTTATTATCACTATTCACAAAAATGAATAGTTCTTCCAAAGACATGCCACAAAATAAACCCTTCAAAGTGGGGTTGTGTAGATTTAGAAGAGAGAGGTTCAACCGAGTAACTTTTATTCACACAGTCATTAGGAAAGATGAGCAAAATTCCCAACACCCCAAACACTGCCTTTTCTTCCTGGACCTGGTTTAAATCGTTTCTATCTACTCAAGTTGATTCTAAGGCCTGGACTCTAGGGAATCCTGTTGTCTAACACAGGCAGAGACACTGTGGTCCAGGCCTCGGCCTCCAGTCTTACGATGGGCTGGTGGAGTATTGTTTCATCAGCTGCTCGTGACAGGGATTGCAAACTCGCTCAGGCTTGATACTTGAAGGAAGAGGCAGTTCGTTTGTCGAACAGGCATTGCAGAAGGTTCCTCTGCAGTTCTTACATACATTCTAGAAGGAGAAGAGGAGGTTAGTGAGGAATAGAAGGGATAGGATGCATGGGATATAAAAGGACAAATACTGTAAGCGCTGTGTCTAATCAAGCATTGCCGAGTGTTTGTTATGCACCAGAAAGTTATCCACCAAACACGATCTCTGCCTACAGAGAAGCTTACAGTCTAGTTTAGATTTAAATGAAGAGAAGCAGTGCTACAGAATTAAAAAGAAAAGATAATGCACACATTATCTTTTTTTTTTTTTAATCCTCGCCTGAGGATATTTTTTCCCTTTATCTTCAGATAAAGTGGGAGGGAGGGAGAGAGAAACATCCGATGTGAGAGACACACATTAATTGGCTGCCTCCCGCACTACCCCAACTAGGGCCGGGGACAAAACACAACCAAGGTACGTGCCTTTGACTGGAATTGAACCCACAACTCATTGGTCCGCGGGCTGACCGCTCTAACGGCTGAGCCACACTAGCCAGGGCCACATTCTTTATCTTTAAAATATATACTTCCATTCACTATATTCACTGTTAGGTGGGCTAATTCTAAAATTAGTTTGCAAGCACCTAAGCATACTCCAAATAAGGCAGGCAGAGACCTAGCAATAGATTGGGTAGCAGCCTAAGACTAAAAAAACGTGCTCAGCATGAACCGAAAGTATAATTCCTAATACACTGATGTGCTTAATGCTTTCCTGTGATGCTCTACAAGCCCATCCCTTGGGATGTCAGGGCGGCAGAAGCACAGCCTCTTGCATCTTGTTTATAGGGAAATTAATCTCTTTACTAAGCACTCTGAACCTTCAGAGGCCGAGCGGGAGGACAGCAGGTGGGTCACTGTGGCAGTATCACTGGCGAGGCTGTGGTAGGGTGGTACATACATGGCTCCAAGGGTCCCCATATAAAGGCTGTGACAAATAATTTCCCCTATGAATAATGCTACATTCTCTCTAACAACTCATCTTCTTGAGGGTGCAGTGGAGGTAGGGGGGTCACTTCTATTTGAAAGCTTGGGAGGAATTTTCCTGACACACTGAGTTACTTTGCATGGCTTAGAAGAGGGAAGCCAGAATTAGAATAGCAGTTTCTTCTATATTTCTGTAATCACAACTTCCCATCCTATAAAGGCAGTTCATCTTTATCTGATTCTGCTCATTTACGACTAGGCCATATTATAATTTTGTTTGTTAGAATTCAGCGTGATCACAAGTGGTGGCAGGCAGGTTGTAATCCAGAACTTGGCATGTTTCCTTATCTCTTCCAAGCATGTTTCCAAGCACATTTCTTAAGACTCCACTGTGAACTGGGCACATTAGATGCCGGGGGTACTACTGTGAGCAGGGCACCGACATGGCTGTCAAAGACACCCTTTCTGAATGTTTCTCTCACTCTGTCTACTCTAGGATAACAGATTGGGAAGGTGCCAGGCAGAGACCCTTGAGGATCTGAGGGGAAAGCCAAGTGGTTTATTGGAGAGAGCTCATTTCCTGCTCCAAGGCTGTTTCCCCAAATAATTAAAAGAAGCCTCCTTCCTCAAAACCCATCTTATCTGTTGTAAGCAGGATGGACTGACTTTTGGAAGGAGTGCAGACTCTGAAGCCACAGTCAGGTTGCATCTGGGCTTTGTGACTTATGAGTTGAGTAACTTGGGGAAGTGTAAGTAACATCTCTGAGCCCAAGGCTCTTCATCTGTAAGATGATGGCACAGAGGACATAAGCTTCACAAGAACAGCCGTGGTCTACCCTTTGTTCATCACCCTCTTTCTCCAGCACACGGAATAGCACCTTCTGCCCAGTAGGTGCTCAAGAAATATTTATTTATACATTTATGTTTGTGTTCAATTGTTTCAGTGGCTTATATTTATTTTAATGGAGATTTACCAACACGACATAATATGACTGAAAAACATAGGTACACACAATACATGCGTGTTCCTTTTGCTATCCCCTGGACTGCTCTCTCCACAGCAAAGCCCCTGCTACTGGAAGGGGCTGGTGGTGTCAGGACATCCCTGAGAACCTGTTCATTCCTCACCACCATTACCTTTGTGAGGCTGCCACCTTCCTGGCACAGCTGGCACACCTGTGGCTCTTCAGAGCACAGCGGCTGATCCTAAACCACACAGTGAGCCGGTTAGTTTCCTTTAGCCCCAGAAATAGTCATAATTTCAGAATATGCATTTTTAGTTACAAAATTATAACCACACTACAGACTGTCTGGAAACTAGCAAATTACATACAGTCCCACCACCTTAATCCATCTCTGATACTACAATCATTAGCCTTGGAGCTCCTTTACTTTTCATAACATTGTGATTTTATTTATAAAAAGTCAAGTATATAAGTGTAATGTAAAAAGTAAAAAAAAAAACAACAAAAAAAACCATCCTTCTTGCATTATTCTATAGTCAAGAATGGAAAGTAGTAGGCTTCATTTTATATACTAATAAATAAATGACAGGGATGACTCAGATACAGTAGCATTCATTTGTCATCTTTCTCACTGGGTTGACATATACTATTTATTTGCAAAGTATTTTACAATCACTTATGTTTGCTTATTTCTAAGTGATTGAGAAGTATTTTCTCTCTCCATTTGATAGAGGGAAATCGAAGGGTAAGGGAGGTACAGTGAGCTCTCTTAGGACACCGAGTTTCTTCGGTGACAAAGAGAATTTCAAATAAGAAGTGAGAACTGGTGTCTGCTTAGGAAATTGTGCAAAGCCGTGCTGCTCCCTGAGACTTTGAGGCAATGCATGCTTGTTTAGGGCTGTTAACAGGGCAGGACACACAGGCCTGCATGCATTCATCTCCCTCCACACTGTTGGCAGCCAGGCACGGTACAGTGAACCACAAAATTCCTACAAGATGTTTTCCAGAACGGGGGGACTCAGTTACCTGCTCATCCACAGGGGGAGACTGCAGCCTAGAACAGAAAATTAAAAGCGGTAAATACAGCAACTTGTATTTTCATTTGTATCATTTCAGAAGCACACAAAAAAGCAATACCATGGTCCTTTTATGTTGTCGGAACCAATATAATCACTAATCTTGACCTCCAAGGAGAGGAAATTTTGGTTGTTAAATTTATTACTAGAATCTGATCCTTGGTCTACATTGTGGTTTCTGTTTAAAAATAGATTTGGAATTATAGTGTATGTTTCCTTTTTACTACCAAGCAAATTAGTGTTTATTTTTCCAAACTTGTAAAACTTCAAATGGCCAATGCTATGTTTTCATAGCTTTTTTCCTAATATTATAGAAATCTATTCATTATGTATTAGTCTCCTCTCCCTAATACTGTTAACGTGTGAATTTTAGCAAATTAATCAGGGGAAAAGAAATGAATAAGATTGTCACGTGAGTACCCATTCAGGGGTACTTCATGAGACCCAGCTGAATTAACGCTGATTTTCAAACAGAACTTAAAGAGGAAAGCAAAGCCCACTTTGGCTCTAGAGAAAATGTACCACAGATCTACAGCAGTTCGGATTCCGTTCGGTTGAGTGGCAGTAGGATCCCCAGTGTAACCAGGTTTTCAGCTGTTCCTTGGACCACAACCCTAGGAAGCCTGGGTATGTTTTAGGACTGCAGCGCTGGCCAGGACAGGCCCTGGAAGCAGCTATTATGTAGTGCAGAGACAAGGACTTAAAAACAGAAGACAAGGTAAGTAGAGGCAACTTGGGTGTGCCACCCAGCCTGTCGTGCTCCTTAAAGTTCCTCATCGGTAAGGTAGGAATAGATTAAACTTTTGTGAGAATTAAATTTGTAAGGAGATAACAAAAATGAAACACTTTTCAAGCTGTAGAACACAACACAGATAGGAGGTAGTACTGTCTTACATTCCCAGGGCCTAAATCAGAACCGGGCGCGTGTGACGACTTGATTTTAGTCTGGAAGGAGGCTGACCTGACAGGCACTTTCAAATCCTGGTTAATGTCATGGCCTCTTCCCTTCCATGGCCCAGGCTGATCTGATGTGTTAGTGGGCTGTCGTCAGTGTCGGTTCTGGGTCAGCTCATGCTCTTTGGGAGTAAACTTACAGGCTTTGGAATGATTCCGGTCTTGGCAGCGAGAACGGGCTTTTTATAGGCTGAGTACCTGCACAGTCACCCTACTGCTGCACTGTGTGAGTATCGTCTCCAGCAGCTGCTTTTGCTCCAGATGACACACAGCCTCATTCTTAAGGCAGCAAAGCCTGGACAGAGGCAGATACTGAAAATATACACTGTACAGTTCTCCCAGAACCCTTCTAAGGTATCTTTCCTTGTTACTAACCTTTTGTTGTTGTTATACTAGACTTTTCTTTTTAGAGCAGCTTTAGGTTCACAGCAGAATTGAACAAAAGCAGAGAGTTCCCATACATTCTGCCCACTCTCCTCAACATCAATATTCTGCACCAGAGTGGTACATGATGGTATAATCTATGAACCTACATTGATACATCACAATACTCAAAGTTTACAGTTGACCTTAGGGTTCACTCTTGGTTTTCTATGTTCTATGGGTCTGAACAAACGTGTAATGACAGGCACCTATCACTATCGTATCATCCTGAGTATTTTCACTGTCCTCAAAAATCCTTTGCGCTCTGCCTATTCGTCCGTCCACCCATCCCCTCTAACCCCTGGCAACCACTGTCTCCATGGTTTTGCCTCTTCTGGATGTCAAATAGCTGGACCTCCTTCATTTTTTAATGCATTGGGAGTAAGTAATACTTTGTTATATTTCTACATGCTAGAATAATTGTTAAAAGTCAATTTCCTTGAAACAATCCTATGCTCTTCATCATAGTGAACAAATAAGATGAAGAATTAAGAAAAAGGAATAAAGTTAAACTGTTTGAGACCCTTAAGAGAATGGAAACAAGGGCAGTGAGAGGATTTCTCTTAGCACACAGGTGGAAACAAGTCATACTCAAGTCCACATAGGAACCTAAGAAATGCTCTGATGAGGGCTTCATTTTCTTGAGGTACCAACCCAGCAAAGATTAGAGATCATCTTTTAAGTTATCTTTTTTTTTAAATCCTCACCTGAGGACATTTTTCCATTTATCTTCAGATAGAGTGGGAGGGGGAAGGAGAGAGAAAGAGAGAAACATCGATGTGAGAGAGGCACATCGACTGGTTGTCTCCAACCAGGGCTGGGACCAAACCACAACTGAGGTACGTGCCCTTGAACTGAATCGAACCTGTGACTCTTTGGTCCTCGGTCCGATGCTCCAACCATTGAGCCAAACCGGCCAGGGCTTAAGTGATAATTTGAGTTTGGGGATTAACTAGGGAAGAGTCAGAGGACAGTTTCATCAACCTTCTTGTTTCTGAAATGGACTAAATGGGTTTGGTTTAATGTGTTACAATATTTATTTGGTTTATTATTTATTTACCTCCCTTTCAAAATGTCCTTCTAGAATATTAATATATTACAAGTCACTGTCTAACCTTGTGTCATTGCCAATGTATATCAAAAGCTCCCTTTCCCACCACCCCAAAATAACTTTATATCTTAGTTAATACTTTATTAACAAACACCTGTGGCTTTCTTCCAGGGGCTGTTTTAGTTTAACATTTTCCTCTTGAATTTTGTGGTTCCCATCCTGCCAAAAGAAAACAGCCCAATTTATTAATTATTCAGAATGCTAAACAATGATGATGTTGTAGACTATTTTTCTTCTTAGCTTGGGTATAAAGCTAAGCAGCTTTTTTTTTTTTTTTTTAGGGCAGGAGTTTAATTTTCTTGATGTTTTTTCTCATTCTTTGCTCCAAGCAGTTTCTTAACAGATGATTCTGATAACAGTATGCAACAAATGATTTCAGAGTAGAAATTTTCTTTAATTCTTGCAATTCAAATGAAAATTCAGGATGTATGCTGTTTACTTGCAAAGCGGGCTCAAGGTATCAGTTACTTCTTACAAGAAAAAGAAAAGAAGTAGATACGTACGTCTATATCCCCCTGGTGGCTGAGCTCTGGAAAACGGGTAATAGCAAGTGTGGCCATACCAGCAGACTGTGTAACTCTCTGGACACTCAATGTCATCACACCTTCTACAGCCCACACAGCTCAAGGAGTTTTCTTCTCCGAAAGACCAACGTAAGGTCAAACTGCACTTCTATCCGCAGTTTTTAGAGACAATTTCTTTCTGGAGCACACACACTGCTTCCTGCCTTGAACTGCTGCCCATCAGCCTCCAAAAGTACAATGCATGTCCTCAGACCACTGAGTACAAAGGAAGGGAAGTCAAGGTGCTATTTACCCTGCGGGAAACGCTACTGCAGGGCAATTCCAGATAGAGAAACCCAAGGCCTCACTGGAAAAACAGGGTAAGACTAGCCAAGATTTTGGTAAATCTCTGTAAACCCTTATAAGTACATTTGATATCTGCCAAACTAAAATAATATAGACAGCAGGCTACATAGTGGTACTTTGCACACTGTAAATTAGTAGTAATGAGTACTGCATAATAAATTTCTATTTATCATTTTTTTCTACTCTCCATCAAATTAGCAGCACACTCTCTAGAAATTTTAAATAAGAAGCTTATAAATTTGTCCCATTTTCTTAAACATAAATGTACCAAAAAGGTAATTTTTTCCCTGTCTTTAACAGAAAAAGTATTTAATGCTTTTCTAGTTACATTTTTTGAAGAGGCTGGCTCTAGTTTTCCGGTTCCCAGAGATGACCTTACCCAGTGTTAGCTCCCTTGCCTCTACAGGTGCTGGAGGTCTCTGTCCTGAGACTATTCTTAGAAACTTCTACTTCTGCTCTTTAAACCACTCTACATTATTGTCCCTTTTTTCTAATTTTCCCAAAAGAAAGTACCTTGAGTTTGCTAAAACTGAAGTCCTCATGATTTTGAAAGAGGTCTATAGAAGCAAATCCACATTTAATACAATTCTGTTAAAGGAAAATTCAGGGTAGGGGAGGGATTACTATACCATATTATTAAAAATATTAGCTAGCAGAAGTCCAAGAAGTATAGATTTTTGCTAAGATCCCAAAATAATCTTACTTGAAATTAAAAAGGATAAAAGGGCCACCGGAAAGCATGGTTTTAATCCCCTTTTCCAAATGAAATCCAGTGAGAGCGTCTCAGAGGTAGGCTCAGAACCGGGCGCTCATGCGTTCACTCCCGCTCTAGCCTGCCAGCTCCCCGCTCCGGGCCATAACAATGAGCATATGTTCCATGACAGCAAACCATCTGGCCCATCAAGGTAGCCTCTAAGTATTAAATACATGAACAAGGGAGTAACAATTATTACCGTTTTGGGTTCTGGCTTCTGGGAAGCCCTTCCCGGGATGCTCCTGTTGCTCTGTAACCTTCTTTCTCTTTCCTGTTTTAGTTCTAACTCCAGCTGGTTCCTGGGACAGGTGGGAGAGGAAAAGGATGAACATTTGGATTTCTGTATTCATATTCCAAAAAGAATACCAAACCCTTTTCTTAAAGTTTAATAATTAACATTTTAATACTTGATTAATAAAAAGTTAGCATATATATGGACAACTAGGTTTTAAATTACTAAACTACAATATAATAAAGCCAGTAACACTAAAATACATACAACATGTTTAGTCTTTCTTAGATTAAAAATGTACTTTAGGATCTCCCAGTGCTTGAGGGTCACCTCTCTGAATGTCAGTATTTAATATGAACTCTGCACAAAGCGTGTGAGTAACTGAATGACAATTAGTAGGATTTATTACAACTGAAAGACAGTATTTATAAATTTTCAGCAAGATGCAGCATGAAAGCACTGACACTGGAGTCCCATTTCATATGAACTAACGTCTCTCCCCAGTTACAGCAGTCAGTCCCCAGCTGCACCACCAACCGCCAGCGTCCTTAGCAGCTACGTGCTTTTATATTCAACACCCAAGTTCTATTTGTTTGAGGTCCGTGGCTTTAGCACAGAATCCAGGCTCATTTGAGCGATTACATGGAAAAGCTGGTTAGGGGCTTAGAGTCAGTGAGAGCCAGGTTTTTAAATTAGAATGTTGCACTTTAGCTTAATTGTGTGAATCTGGACAAATTGAACCCCTCTGAACTTTAATTTCATTTGAAAGTGGGGGTAATAAGATCACCTACTCATAGGGTTGATGGGAAGATGTTAGGAGAGAATGAATGCACATGAAGTGCTTAACAAAATATTTTGTACACAGTAAGCATTCAGAAAATAGTTACTATTAGTGTCGTGTTGGCTATTAAGTCTCTCACTCTGTCCTATATATCTGGGGCCTTGGGTTGTAACATCCTAATTCTTTGATCGCAAAGGATGTTAACAAGATTTGGGGAATGCTGAGGTATGTGGAACTTTCAGAATTCTCATGTCAGAGAAACGGCACCGCAAAGACAGAATGGAGATGGCTGGATCATCAGACCCCTTCTCTTGCTGCCCAGCCTCAGGAGTACCCACGACCACCCCGTCAGCTCCAGCACCCCCTCTTCACCGCTGCCTGGTGAGCGCTTCCACTTCCAGCTGCAGGCTGTTGATCTTGTCTCCGAAGTCCTGCTTGAAGAGCCGGTTGTCCAGTTCAGCAGACTGGCGGCCTCGCTCAGCCTGGCGCAATCTGGATGTGAGCCATATGAACTTGTGATAAAAAACAAAAGCCATGGTGGGGAGGAAGACCAAGTTCACAACACAACATAAAACCCAAGGAAGAAGGCATGGGAGAGACAGAGAGAGGAAAAAAACTTTGGAGGACACAGGGGAAGACACTGGGTGGGGAGGGGCGGAGGGAGATGGAGAAGAAACTAATTCTAAAGAAAAGCAAGATGAAGGTGAACCAGGCAGAAGAAAAGTGATTTTCCATTTTTTTTTATTCTAGTACTACAGTTTACAGCCATTAGATGATAAACAAGAAAACATCACTTTTTAGAAAATCCATATCCAAAGCCAACCTCAAGCACACAGTAATTAAAGTTAAATCCACTTTTGTTGTTGTTTGTTTTTATTTCCTAATTGGTTTGGTACTTTGTATTTCTGTTTTATACACATAACTGGAACTTGCAAGTGGGCAACTACCTTCTTATATATAGAACTGGAACATTTTCCTGGTCCTTCCCCTAAACCGCGAATTGTATTAAATCATTGGACAATATACATGAACCCAGGCTTTGGGTTATTACATAAGGAGAAGCCTTTGTCAGAGTTTGGCCATCTCTTTCCTCTTCTATTTCTACCAAGTGGTGTGTCAATAAGTGTACAGAAAATCCAGCACGGGACCTTCACAGAATTCCTGATCATATTCTCTGGAAGATTCTGATGAATGTTTTCTTCCATATAACTTTGCACCTATAAAGAAGCATGTTCTAAGAGGTGAAACACCCAGGGCTCTATATAATAGAATTTGGAAGCATGCTATGTGTAGTCTTTAAAATGTTTTTTTTTTTGGTGTTTGAGCACTCTTTCTAAATGCTCATAGAAAAGGCAATTCACCACAAAACGTTGAAGATAAAAATAGGTGCAAATTATAAGAAGTAAAATAAATTGAGGAGCACAGGATCCTCCCTGAGGTAGGCCATGTGCTCTTTGACTTGCCTTTGGTTCAAGTCTGCAAGGACCTATAAAAGCACACATGAATCTATCTTATCCTCTTAATTCTGTTTTTTTCCAGGAAGGTATAGAATTTCAGGAGCAGGAAGCAAAGGGGTTATTTTTATCCCAACCTAAGCAGCTGAATGCTGCAAATAATAACAGAATCAAAAAAGAGAACAAAAAAATTTGCCATGACTTTTTGAAGGGATGAAGGCTTATTAAAGCCTGTTCCCCCAAATCAAGTCATTTTTAAAAAATCACATTATTTATAGGATTATTTACAATGTAAAGCCTATAAAGGGTTAAATTTGTAGTCACTTAGAGAAAGACGCCCTGCTTATTATTGTTTGTGGATGTCTATTGGGAATCTTTATTTTTATACTAAATAATTATAAAGAATATGTTTTTATCATTTATCTCTTTCCTATTCTAGAATGGTTTCCTAATAATTAGATTGTTAGTTTCCTAGGAACTTAGCAAATCCCCATCTAAACAAAAAGTAACAGAAACAAACTCTTAAGAAAATATTTCTAGCACGGAATTCCAGGCAGGAAACCATCACTCATGTCAATTCCTTGTCATCTGTACTCCAAAAGGAAAAGCACGATAGATTTAAAATATGTGTAGCGTATTTTTTTTTATAGGAGAGGAGTGTTTTTATTAAAATTGTTCCCTCTGAACTACTTAAATAGAAAGTGGAATTGCAGGAAAATGGCAGAGGTAGAAGATGACATATATTAGGAGGGTTTTCCCAAGCTTCCACATTATTATGTTATCGTAAGTTACCTAATCGCTAACTTTATCTCTATGTACTTTAAAGAAATGTAAGGATGCTGTTTTTCCCACCCCCAAAGTCACTAAGGCAAGCAATTTGGTTACTGAGAATAGAACTGTAGTGAAATACTAAGTACTTATCCTGGCTTGGGGATTAAACCTATATAACAAAAGTGAAAAGGGGTCATGGCCTAAGAGACACAACTACTTGAGAAGAGTCCAAGTCCATATGGTAGTCACCTCTAGTTCACTACATCGCAACGGCAGAACAGGCTCGCTAACAGAGACAATGCATCTAGAACGTGATATTGTCAGGGACTGGGTTGTAAAGGCATCAGTAATATATGTACAAAGCTTCAATTCCCTAGGCTTCTTTTTAAAATGGAATATTTATTTATTGGTCAACTCAAGAGTAACTTCTTGAAGTTTATTTGGCATTTAATTAAGAACTTATACTAAATTTTCTAACTTTGGGGAGAAAATAAAGAAGAAAAAACAGCCTATATATCAAATTGTGTTTTTTTTCCCAAAAGTCCAACAAATTCAAAGTCAATTTTTGGTAATGTTTTATATAAATCAGAGCCTAAATGTAATAGCTTTCAGATTTCTTCCTTTTTACAATTAAATTGTGATATGAGACTTGCGAGGTGACCAACTGCAAAACGCCTAATGATGTTTGGGGATCAATTTATTTGCTGCACTATTTAAGGTCTTTGCCTGTTTCACCAAATCCTTTTCACTAAATTAATAAAATAAAAATAAAAATGGGAGTGAAAGGGGAATGAGAAAATGAATAAACAGGAAAGAGAAAAATAGCAAGAGAATAAGTCAGCTTAATACTTGAAGAGACGTCATTTTTAAAATTCTGTCGGCTTTAAATGCCAAGTCAAAAAACCATTGAAAAACAATGTTATACATTTCAAATACATAATTTATGAACACTAAAATTGATTTGTTGAATCATAAACATATAATTGCTTCTGCACAAGCACCTAAATAACTTCCTCAATAAACTGAGACCTTTTTATTTAAAATCAGCCAATCTTACAATTTTTCAGTTAACATTAATATTCAGTGCCATTCAGGACCCTCCCTGGTCAAGAATCATCTGAAAAAAGAAGTCACCCAGGCCTGGCCGGTGTGGCTCGGTGGATTGAGCATCGTCCACGGACTGAGAGGTCCGGGTCTGATTCTGGATCAGGGCACATGCCGGGTTGCAGGCTTGATCCCCAATAGGGGGCGTGCAGAAGGCAGCCAATTGATGTTTCTATCTCTCTCTCTAAAAAAATCAATAAAAACATTAAAAAAAAAAGTCATCCACCCATTCATTCATGCATCTACTAAGTGAATGCCTTGTAAATTCAAGGCACTGTGACAGATCCAATGAGGGAACTTAACAAATTAGTTAACTAACCTGAAGGAGTTCACACTCTGATTAGAAGTCATGATACATATATTAAGGGTATAAGATAAGGCAAAAATGAGAAGTGCTATAAGCAGTATGGGTAGGTATGGATACAGGCCGTGGGAATTCCCACAAGGACAGATTTGGCAGATTATTTTTAGCTGGGAAGAAGTACCAGAGGAAGCTTTGGGTAGGTAGCATTTGAGTTTGAATGTAAAAAATGTATCTGAAGAACAAGGAAGCGGGGCGAGGAAGGGCATTTCTAATTGGTGGAACTAAGGAAAAAAATGGATGGGAAAAAGGGACGCATGTCCAGGGACCAGTAAGTAGTTTAGTTTTGTTCAAGTTTAAGAAGAGTGATGAGTGGGTGTCAAGGTGGCAACACTGAATGACTGTGGCTGCCGTGGCTCATTCAAGCTCCAGGTCTCAACCACTTCTCTTGGCACCAAGGAAGAAAATGGTGTTTTCAGACCAAAAGAGAAATAAAGGAGTAGCATAGGGAGAGGATTACTTCGTGAATGGTAGGAACTGGTGGGAAATAGCTGGTCAGAGGATGAAAATGCAAGACTGGTCTCCAGATGGAGGACAGAGCTGGAGACAGACTTAAGAGCTGTGGCAGGAGGTGACAGTGGCAGCAGCAGAACGGTTCATGGGGGAGGAGAGAAGGGGCTGAAGTTACGATAAGGGCCCTCAGTACCCCCACATCACCTTGCACCAAAATATTCAAAGACTTGAGTGATGAACAATAAATAACAAAATCACAAACATATTCGAGAGTCCTCTCACTGTGGTTAAGTATCCCTCCCCTAACACATGACACTGAAACGGGACTGAGTGAGAGGGTTAGAGTTCTGCCATTCAAAACAGTCGTGAAAGGCTGATGTTTCTGATAAACATTTTCAGCGACATTTTAGAAAACACAAGGTTTTATGGGCTTTCTCTCTGCCAGCATGCCCGATGTAAAGCTGGGAGAATTTCACATACTGTGTTTGCCAAATGCATAGCACATCCTCTCCACGCCCCGCACTGCGGGCCCAGAGTGCTTCACTAAAGAAACTGCACTTTACCTCTGTTCAAGTTGTTTAATGGTAGCAGCCATCTGGTTCGTCTTCTCTTCCAAGCGACTGTTTAGTTCACTTTTCTGTTTTACTCCTAAATCTGAACTCTGTTATGGAAAAGAATTATGAGTGATGTATATATAACATAAAATCCTGACGTAACTCACACATGCCTTTTGAACCTAATGGTAAGTGGGAAATAGAGAAATAGAAATGCTCATATATTTGAGGATCAGTTAAATCCCAAGTGTAGAGAAAAACAAAAATGTTTAAAATTAATATTGTTATATGCAGCTTTTTGTCACAAAAGTCAACACTAGAAGGTTCATCAATTTAGCATATTCCAGTATAAATGCTAATGGAATATATACTCATCTGGTGGGTTAGACTACAGAGTAGAGATTCTAATAGGATAAAGACCTTCTTTCCCAGTCTGAAAAGTGGTCATGCAGAGGTCAGATTCCTAAAGTGGTTTACAGGCAGCTAGCCTCAAAATGAGATGTGACTCTTCCTTCTTGTATTTCAAGTGTGATTCTAAACAAGAAGGGTGGAGGGAAGCCCTGGGACTGTAGAGAGCAGTGAGCCTGCTCCTCCTATGTCCCTCACCTGCAGCTTAAAGGCAAGTTCATGCTTCAGAGCCCTGAGGTCGTCCAGCTGCTGCCGCAGACACACCAGGGCGTCCTGCTTCTCACAGACATCCTTCTCCAGCATCTTCATGGCCAACTCCATCTCCTGTCTCATGCTGATCTGGATCTCCAGCTCTTTCTCAACATCCTGCCCCAAAGGGAAATAAAGTGCTTACTCTCTCCTCATCTACGCACAAACCAACCAATTCCACAGGAAAAGGTACACCGAACTCTCACGTCTGAATATTCTGACAAAAAGCTATAAGCTCTCATCCAATGCAGAGACATTAACAAGAATAATTAGGATAATTACAATAACATTTACTCAATAATTTATGAATCTGAAGAGCTCAGTAGGCCAAAGGTAGTGCTATTTAATTTGTCTAAAATACACACACATCTGAGGCACTTCATCAGATATTAAGACAGACAACTGATGTCAAGTCTTATTATAGAAATATATATATATATATGTTATAGCAGCCAGCACAAAATGAAGCAGATGCAATTCTCTTCAGTTTGGATGTTGCTGATATTATCAAGAGCCCAAGAAGCCCAAAAGATACTTTGCATCCCCAGGGTAACATTTCAATTACTGTGCATAGTCAGTTTGGCTAACTTGAGTTTTTATATTCACTTAACATGACCCTCCCCCCCCTTTTTGTTTCAACCATTATTACTGCAAAATTATTTGGACGATCAAAGCTACAAACGCCTGGCGTTCTTCTGCATACAGGCTATACCCTGGGCACACCTGGGACCTTGCCTACTAGCTTGGTCTCTTTTTTTCTTTTTTTTAACATTTATCTTATTGTGATACAATGATGTGAAACATTTTGTGTAAAATTTTTATCACATGGCCGTTTAACTGGTTCTCCTCTGAACACGGTTAGCAGGACAGAAAAGGAATCAGACTGTTTATAAAAAGCCAACATGTATTCTTTGTAGGTGATTCCCTATGGTAAGTATTTTGAGAGCTAATTCACAAATACATAGAAGGAAAATGAAAATTATTTCAAGGATGTCAAAACAATACTGTTTTCTCAGAAAACCTAAAATTCTGTTCTATATACTATTGGTTTGTGATAATGAAAACAATTTTTTTTTCCTTTATTGATTTTAGGGAGAGAGGAAGGGAGAGAGATAGAAACATCGATGAGAGAGAACATCGACTGACTGCCTCCTGCATGCCCCCCACTGGGGATCGGGCCCACAACCTGGGCATGTGTCCTGACTGGGAATTGAACTGGCAACCTCTTGGTGTATGGGTCAACGCTCAACCACTGAGCCACACCGGCCGGGCTGTGATAATTTTTAGTACAAATCAGGTCACTCCTTATTTTCAATCTTCTCCCTATTGTTAGAGACACTATTGGGAAGTGGGGGGATCCTTTGTTTGTCATACTATCTAAATTGCAGAAGAGTTAATATACTAATACCACAGGTGTACTGATATACGAATACTTGGGTAAAATACAGTTCAAAAATATTATTCCTTAGTATACATTCTTATATATATCTTTTTCATTGTAAAAATACTTTAAGACTAATATCAATGACATTTTTTTTACTTATGAATAAGAACAAGAATAAATTAAGAAATAATAGCTAAAAGTGAAAGAGTACAACTCTACATTAATGACTCTTAGCTATGAGAAGAGGAGCTGCCCGCTCCAAGGAGCCACATCAGAATCTTCGCAGGAGTGAGGACTGAGGTGGGGAGGGGGATTGTATTGTTTAAAAAGTAGGTTCTACATACCTAATGTTTTTGCAATACAAACTATAAAAGCAAAACAATAAATAAATAAAATAAAATAAAGATGGGCAAAATCCTATCGGCTGTTGAGAATACTCAGAAAATGGACTGAGAACGCATTATAGGGAACATGGGTTAACAAGAGTGAGAAACAGTTTTATCGGATCCATAAAAATGTATCAGAACACCACTGATATCCTGACCTTGGTCTGTGAGGTAAAACCCCTAAGCAGGCCGTTGCATTCTGACGTGTTCCTGAACTATCAGAACGTACGCAAAGCTTACCAGTCGTAATTGTGTCTCCTCCTTTAAATGCTTTCTTGCTTCACTTAGTGCTTGCCCTTCTGAAGTTCTGTCTTGCTTAGGACCCTTGAAAAGATAAATAAAACAGCACATTTTTAAGGATTCAGAGCATATACACAGTTAGCTAACACCAGCACTGCTATTTATTAGGGAAAAATGATCACACCTAAGTAGGTATAACAATGAATGAAGCTCAGCTGGTGCGTCTCAGTGGTTGAGCATCAACCCATGCACCATGAGGTCACCAGTTCGATTCCTGGTCAGGGCACATGCCCAGGGTTGTGGGCCCAATCCCTAGTGCGGGGCATGCAAGAGGTGGTCAATCGATGTTCTCTCTCTTCGATGTTTCTATCTCTCTCTCCTTCTCACTTCCTCTCTCTCTAAAATCAATAAAGATAAATATTTAAAAAAAAACAAAACACAATGAATGAAGACAACAAAAGAATTGAAGAGGTTTAGTAAATCAAAAATCATAAGTTGAATTGGTTGGGGATTTCTTGCCATTTTGTTTGAAGTCCTAAGACAGTTTACACAACCAAGTAGTAGAAGTCTTAAAAATCAGCCTCTAAAAACAAAGCAGCACTGCCCTGGCCAGGTGGCTCGGTTGGTTGGAGCGTCATCCCATGCACCAAAAAGGTTGCAGGTTTGATCCCTAGTCAGGGTGCATATGGGAGGCAACTGATCAATATTTTTCTCTCACATCGATGTGTGTGTCTCTCTCTCTTAAAAATCAATAAACATATCCTTCGGTGAGAATTAAAAAAAACCAAAAAACAAAATAGCATTCACTGTCAACTATGAATTGGGCCAAAAATTCAAATGGTAATATATTCCTTCTCCAGAGATCTTACATCTGGTGTCTCCAACCATCCAGAGAGATCACAGTAGATTGGCTGCCTCCTGCACGCCCTCCACTCGGGATTGAGCCCGCAACCTGGGCATGTGCCCTGACCAGGAATCAGACCGGGACCTCTCACTCCATGGGACGATGCTCAATCCACTGAGCCACACCGGCCAGGCAGCCTAGTTACTCTTTAGTAACCGGATGTCTGGATTCCTAAGTCACAGTAGGGTAGAAACATGAGGACAAAAGAGGACCTTTCTAGAGACAGCAATACTAACAGCAGTAAGGAGATGCCAGCAAAATCATAAAAGGCAAAAAATAATACCCACTGCCCTCTGGGAATATTTAAGTACAGGTGCTAGGAACTCTATCAACGTCAAAAGCTCCCTAAAGTAGCACCGCTAATTTAGTTACAGAATTGCCAATGTTGATAGTTAACGATCCTCAGTCATCAGAGAGCTAAATGTGTTACGTGATAGCCTCTACTCAGGAAGGCTTAGAATTGTACAATATATAAGAGGTTTGCAAAATATCTGTTTAGACATATATAAAAACTTTGGTACTTTCAGGAATTAACTTATCTAGAAAATTCATTTATATAGTAACTCTTTCCCAGTGGTATCTGATAAATACTTCTTACAAGACTGTAAAATGGTCTAAAATAATGGTACATTTAATATAACAAATATAATACTTAAAAATAGCACAAAGCATAAAAACAAGAAACTGAATTAGACTGCTTCTTCAAGCCTCTAACTAAACAGACATAGGCAGCGGTGAAGCCAAGGAGCATCTGTAGGAGAAGGGGCACCACCCTCCCATTACCTTCACTGTTCACTTAGTTTTGCACGAGGTCTCAGTGCAAACAGTTTGCTTGACATATCGGATGCTTGCTGCTTCCAAACAGCCCTCTAGAGGCTCCCCCCTCTAACACACTGACACTCTCTCTAGGAATATTTCATAAATCCGGTAAGATTAACCTTCCGATTGGATTCCAGTATGTAGGAGCTTTCCTCTTTAACTCGCTCCATTTCTTCTTGCAAGGTAATAATCCTGTTGTTTGCAACTGCAAGCTGTTGATAAAAATAGAAAAATAATCATTTACATTTCTTTTATTAACACAGGATAGGATAATTCATGGTCTGCTAGGTCATGATTTTCAGGCTTAGATATTCTTAGAAGGAAAGAAAGCTATCTATAACCCCATGAAAATGTCCTTATAGGGAACTTAGGAGAAATATTTTGAAATAGCTTAGATACAAATTTAAAATATCTCCATTTGTTGCCTTTGTGTAAATTTTTTTCAGTACCCAAACGTTAACTTATGATTGTTTACCTTAAGGGTGTCCTCATGGATAACTTATATTTAGTTACAATACTTATTTCTAAAACGTTTAAAAGGTCACACTTCATGCCTCGAGATCCATCTTATGAACCCTCCATAAGACTTTTTACAGATGATTTTTTAAAAGCGCAGAGAAATGAACTCCTAAGGAAGTTCTCACTCTAAAAGGTGCCACTGAGCACTGAAAAAGTTTTAATTTCAGCACCTGAAATGATAAGGTAATGTTATGAGCAGAATACTGCTAAGGGGGAAAGCTGATACCCCCATTCCACAGGAGGGAAAAGTAAGGTGGAAACACCTGTTCCTTCTCTGTACCTACTGACCTTTATTCCCCACAGGGAATGTGAAGGTGCCTGAAGGAGGCTGGGAACAGAACTGAGCAGACTCCTCTCGGCCCGGCCAGGAATCCCTTTTTATTATCTCTTCACTAGCAGTGGGTGCTGGTTCTGCTTGGTCCCTGTCCTAAGTGCAAGGACACAGGAGCCAGGGCTCGGGCATGCTTTCTAGAGGCACGTCTGGAAGCCCATTTCTGTCTGCTCCATGGACCTGATGGTGTGCATGGAAGTAACTCTGGTCTAATCCAAGTGCACCCTCAGACTGCTTCTTCCAGGTCTCAACATCAGAAAGAGTGTTAGGGAGTGATAACTGCAGATCCAAATGTGCTTTCTAAATCAGCTGTACAACAATAAAGTGTGTATTTATACATCTTCATCTGTTTAGTTCTTCTCATTTTGTTATATTGGTTTAGAACTCAAGAGGGGAAAAGAGGTCTGTTTTTTTATTATTTGTTTATTTATTAAATCCTCACCTTAGGTTATTTTTCCATTTATCTTCAGACGGCGGGGGGGAAACATCGATGTGAGAGAGACACATCAATTGGTTGCCTCCCGCACGACCCCAACCAGGGCCTGAGACTGAACCACAACTGAGGTACGTGCCCTTGACTGGAATCCAACCCGTGACTCTTTGGTCCGTGGGCCAACGCTCTAACCGCTGAGCCAAACCAGCCAGGGCTGTTTATTTTTAACACTTGTCCTCTTAAATCCACAATAGATGGACATGAGAAAAGGCAGGCCTCATTAGCCTTTGTCTGCTCTTTATTAAGCCTATACACAATGATTACCTATCTCTAAAAATTCAAGGTTTCAAGAAAGTAAATCTTATTGGTAAAATATATGTCAGTGAATGAATAAATTAATATTTTTAGTAAAATAAACCTAGGTCAGAAGGACAATCTTGTGAATGACGGAATAAAATTAACAACTATATTTATACTGAGTGCTGGAGATGTGTCAGGCACTGGTCTAGGCCCTTATGCATTAAATAATTTAATTCACACAAGAATCTTATTGTTCTTATAATTCCCATTTTACAGATGAGTAAGCCAAGGAACAGAAGCTTAAGTAATTGGCCCAGGATTAGAAAGCTGGAGCTGGGACATGAACTCAAGTAGTCTAGCTCTAGAAAGCATGCTTAATTGCAATGCCACATTGCCTCAATATAATAGTAGTAGACACAGAAATCATAATTTTTTTATTGATTGATTTTAGAGAGAGAGGAAGGGGAGGGGAGAGAGAGAGAGAGGGAGGGGAAGGGAGAGAGAAAGGGGGGAGAGGGAGAAAGGGAGAGAGGGAGAAAGGGAGAGAGGGAGAGTGGGGGAGCTAGAGAGAGAGAGAGAGAGAGGAAGAGGAAGAGAGAGAAACATTGATTACTTGTTCCACCTAGTTATGTATTCACTGGTTGATTTTTGTATGTGCCTGACCAGGGATTGAACCCACAACCTTGGCATATTGGGACAACACTCTAACCAACTGAGCTACACAGCCAGGGCTCTGTGCAGAATATTTTGAACGCCCTGTGGGATAAAATTCTAAAGGTTATATCCATAAATTAAAATTTTAATATAATTTAAGAATCTAAACTCAAAAATGAAGCCCACAACACTGAATAATAAGGAAAGTGTTTTAAAGTTATAACAGTGAAAATGTTTGTTCTGAAGAAAAAAATGATTAAACAGCATTTTCTAGCTACTGTTTTAACTTAGTTTTATTTAAACCAAATTTATCCCACTGTATGTAACACAATAGTTAGAAAAAGAAAATATGTAACTTAGACTTTGGTAGGTTAGAAAGAAATATATTAATCAGAAGTGAAACATGAAATGATTTTTCTCTTCTTATTTTAGGGACTTTTCTAAGAGTTTTCACATATGTACTCTTATCTGATCTTTAGAGGAATTGTGAGCCAGAAGGAGGAAGTGTAAACACCCCCATCTACCATCATGGAAATTGCATCTTTGGAAGTCAAGTGACTGACTTGCTTAGCAGCATATGACATGTGGCATGTCATGTAAGCAGGGATCACTGCTCTCCTGACCACTGCTCTTTTTTTTTTTTTAATCCTCACCCGAGGACATTTTTCCATTTTTTGTTCAGACAGAGTGAGAGGGAGAGAGAGGAAGAGAGAGAGAGAGAGAGGAAGAGAGAGAGAGAGAAACATTGACGTGAAAGGGACACATCGAGTGGCTGCCTCCCGCACGACCAACCAGGGGCCAGGGACAAACCGCAACTGAGGCACATGCCCTTAGCGGGAACCGAACCTGGGTCTCTCTGGACCGCAGGCCGACGCTCTCACTGTCGAGCCAAACTGGCCAGGGCTGACCAGTGCTCTTTATGTTATCCACCCACCACTCCAAGGAGAAAATCAGGCCCGTGAAGGTGGGGAGCTTGCCAACTTGGCACACATAAATCAATGCCATATAAATCTTTTCTAGCTCTAGCACAGAAGTAGTACCTACAATGCCTGTTGAATGAATAAATGATGAATATCTTGCTACATGCTAAACATTAACTCTAAGTTAGCCCAGACAAAACAAAAGAAAGCTAGCTATTTGATCAGCCTCGTTTCTAGGCCTGCAAAGTCCAACTGGACAACTGAGACCCCTAGGATAAGGCAGCTGGCCATTCTTAGTCAGAACGAGGAGTCATTTCCTATTGCAGGTATTACCTGAAAAGCCAAGTCCTTTATTTGCAAGGCTCCAGAGAAAGTACCTTCCACGAAGGCACATTACTAAATTCTATAACTCAAAGAATTTCTAAAACACTTACTTCCTCTGTCAGTTTAGTGTTGGATTTTTCTAATGCATCCACTTTTGCCTGAAGGTTGTTTACAGTAGCACTATCAAGAGAAGAAGAAAAAATAATGGTCTCTTTTGAGAAACAGAACAATATCTTGTACTTTCCTTTTAAACACCCATCACACTTATCATTCATTGTAATGTCCACGATTTCTGACAGACCTGCAAGCTCTAAGATAGCTTACAAGGGGATGTGTGTCTGAGCACCCCATCCCTGGCACTGAAGTTTGAATTTAATAAGGACTAGCTGAATGAAAAAGAGGAAATGCACTAGACAGTAAACTTTGTTTACTTACATATAATAGGCCAGATGTATTAAGTGCTTGCCACACACCAAACACTCTTCTAAATGGTTTCACTTGCATTATTTCATTTACTCCTTTCACAAACCCTATGCATTAGATATCCCCAATTACAGATAAAGAAACGGAGGCATGAAAAGAGTAAATTAATAATGTCATGCTTATCTTTAATTGTCAACTGTAACCACATCTTTGCTTGACTAACATCTCCATAGTTCACTGCAGTCATTATTAGCTCTTGGTCCCCAGAGAATGCACTTAAATTGTTCTTGAGTTTTCTAGCTGGAACCAAGACCACAATTTAAATCGACACTGATATAATCATGTTATGGTCTTTATTTAAAATGATTCTTTCATAGGAAAACCATAAGCAAGATAACAGATATATTAATTCTTCTTAATTATTTGACTGTCTTTAGAACATCAATGTACTTGAGAATATGAAAAAATTTTGGGTAGCTCTCCTCAGGAGAGAGATTGTTTCAAGTTCTGGACAGTTCTGAAAAATACTTGGTTGAGTACCTGGTAAATTAATGGTAGTGATGGTGAAGAGAGGGTAAATTAATACTGTCAATCTAATGTGTAAGTAACAAATGCAAGGGGCCAATGAGATGTGATTAATCTAAAGGTCCTAAAGTAATGAGTGGTTTACGCGAGATTAATCCTGAAACATGTGGCTGGATCTACTGACCCAAGAGGGCCACCAATTTCAATGGTCAACAGTAGGTTCTCGAGTAATGTCATTTCATTCAACATTGTTTTGTTATAATGTTCATGGGACACTGTAGGACCTTATATCAATTAGCCTGTGGTAAAACTGATTTCATTCTACATCATTTTGCTTAGTCGCAGTACCTACTGATGATGTTAAATGAGGACGTACTGTATGTCACATATTTAAGAATCTTAACAATGTATTTATTTAATCACTAGATGTATAATTACATAATAATCTTATTACTGCCTTTCACTAAAAGTCACCAAAACAGTTAAGTGCCATTTTTCCAGTGTCTAGCTAAGTGGCTGGCAAACAGGAATTCTGAATATATTTGTTGAGCATTGTCTCAATTTATCCTACTGCTCATCAGTTTACCCTTTCCCCACAACAAACCTCCCCCCAGTAAAGTAATAACATTTATTTATTCTTTACTTTAGATGTCTGTTGAGTTCTTCTACATAGTTCTTCTGGTCCAGAATTGCAGTAATCTGGCCATCTCTGCAGGGTGTGGGGAAGTAGAGAGAAAATAGATATTAGAAATATCAAGATTCCCTCTTCCTCAATCTTTCCATAAAACATAGAAAGAAAATTGTGGCATAGATACACTAAACCAAAAGACAGACTGATGTATAACCCCCCGACATTAACAAGAAAGATTTGAAGGTTTAAAAAAAAAAAAAAGATACACAAAAACCCATATTAATAAAGCCCATGTCATAGCTTACACACATCAGTAACTTAGGTTAGAGATATAATGTTACAATCTATCAGAAGTATTTAAAGAATAAACATTTTCTTTTCCCAAATGACAGATTTTTTAGCTTTGCTAGTTTTATAACAATATTCCATTTGTTGTAGGAACTGAATTAAGCTTACTCTGGTGTAACAGTTGCTTCTAAATGGTATTTGGATTTCATAATGAATGGCAGAAAAAGGTTTCATAAAGATCAAGTTATTTACCATCACATGAAAATATAAAGTGTGAAAAAGGGAGGTTCACTTCTGAAAGGAACCCACTAATCTACAATAGGAAAAAATTAAACAGCCAGACTCTTCAACTGAAGACAAAATCAAGGCCACATACCTCTACAGCCACTTAAAGAACAAGGGATATAATCTTAGCTCACTGTGCAAGGTTGAAAACTTCAAACTAATTATGCTTTCAACTGCTAAATTTATAAAGGGCATAAAGTGTGCTTTTGCTTTCCAGTTTCTAAGTAGTATATGAATACTTTTAAAACCTTTTATTTTGAAATAATTAGATTTACAAGAGTTGTAAAAGCAGTGCAGTACCCATAGACTCCCCCCCCCCTTAATACTAACATTTTACATAACCCCATGATACATATTTAATATTGTAATTTAAAGCAAACTGAGAACGCAATCCTTCTTGTCAAGAAAGACCATGCTGCCCTGGCTGGTTTGGCTCAGTGGTTAGAGCGCTGGCCTGCAGATCAAAGGGTCAAGGGTTCCATTCCTGGTCAAGGTTCAATCCCAGCCTGGTTGGGGCTGTTTGGGAGGCAACCAATCGATGTCTCTCTCTTATACTGATGTTTCTCTCTCTCCCTCCCTCCCTCCCTTCCTGCCTTCCTCTCTATCTAAAAATTAATGAAATCCTCCAGTGAGGGTAACAATAACAACAACAACAACCAAGACCATGTTTTCAAACACAATTTGAAGAGATGGAGCACTGGGTTCCTCTTATAAAAATTTTAACTCTGTTTCATTTGAACAACATAGCAGGACAATCACTTTAACTAAAACTCTTTTTAGGGTTTAGCAGACACAACAGACAGTTTTGGCAAGATGCTATTAAAGCTGTACCATTAGAAATTCTTTCCACAAGTCTGTTAAAAAGCAATATTGTTGTGCCCTGGCCAGTGTGGCTCACTGATCAGAGCATTGGCTCATGCACCAAAGGGTCTTGGGTTTGATTCTTGGTCAAGGGCACGTACCTGGGTTGTGGGTTTGATCCCTGGCCCGGTCTCTCTCTCCTGCCACCCCCTCCCCCATTCTCTCTCTCAAAAAAAAAAAAAAAAAAAATCAATGGGAAAAACCCTCTGGTAAGGATCATCAACAACAAAAAAGCAGTATTGCTGTAAACTTTAAATACTATCGAAGAACATTAAATAAGAAACCCAATTTTCTTTGTACATACCCTTCACTACCTTTACTGCTGTTCCCATCCTTGAGATACATTGAAAAGTCTATAACTCCAACCTACAGATAGAATTTTCAGAATTTAATAAAAAATTAGATTATTTTTCCAAGGCATAACATGTCTCATTCTAGACACTCAAAATAGTTATATAGTCATGACAATTACTAAAAAATTTTAATGACATTTTAATGTTTTACTTTTATTATAATCAAGAATCGACAAGGGCTGTAAATCAGAAAGTCAACAGAATACTTAACATAAATTTAAGGTTTAAAGTTTCTTTCTCTTTTGCTTATTTCAAGTATTCTTCTACTGAACCCCTATGCTCACTTTTAGAAATAACTTTTAAAATTATAATTACAATAATGCACATCCCCTTATAGAAGTTTCAGAAAATACAGATAAACAGAAGGAAGTAATACAAAACACCCATGACCCCATCACCTGAAGATGACCACTGTGACATTTTGGTATCTATTCTTCCACATTGTCATTGATGCATGTCTACATTTTTCAAGATTGCTATTTTATCATTTAGCTTATCTCCTTTTTCAAAATCCACATCAAAATATCATGCTTCCTTTTCCATTTTCTCAGAGTAAAATATTACAGAAATTCATCACAGTATTTCATACAGCAGGGGTGAGAAATAGTCATAGTGAAAGCAGCAGGTTTATTTATGGGGCAATGAATATGTGCTAGGCCCTCTTCTAAGTACATTACATGAATTAGCTCCTTTATTCCTCATAATATCACTGTGAAATAGATAGAGATAGTACTTCTTATCCCCATATTACAGATAAGGAATCTGAAGCATCAAGAAGCTAAGTAATGAATGCCCTGGCCAGTTTGGCTCAGCAGTTAGAGCGTCGGACCAAAGAGTTGCGGGTTCGATTCTGATCAAGGGCATGTACCGTGGTTGCAATTCCGCCCCTAGCCCTGGTCAGGGTCATGCAGAAGGCAACCAATCGATGTCTCTCTCACATCAATGTTTCTCTCTTTCTCCCTCCCACTCTGTCTGAAAATAAACGGAAAAATATTCTCAGGTGAGGATTTAAAAAAAAAGAAGCTAAGTAATAACTACAAAACATATTTAGCTAGAAAACAAAAAAGCTGGAATCTCAACCTGAAGTTTGGCTTTAGAGTCTTCACTCTTAACTACCACTCTACACTGACTTTTAGTATTTAGCCTATGTATATACTTTAGCTTGAATACATATATTTTAGCCTGCACAAAACATTTTTAACAGGGATCACAGTCAATATAAGAATTTGAAAAGACAAATACCACATGATCTCACTTATTTGTGGAACATAATGAACAAATTAAGCTGTCAACCCAAAGAGATCCAGAGTCATGGAAATTGGAACAGATTAACAAATGTCAGAGGGATGCGGGGTGGGAGGGGTGGGAAGAGATAAACTAAAGAACTTATACGCATATATGCACAACTATCAACACGGACATTAGGCTGGGGGAGGCGGGGGGGTGAGAGTGGGACGGAGGGGGTCAATGGGGAAAAAAGGAGGACATCTATAATACTTTCTTTTTATTATTATTATTATTATTATTTTTTTATCCTCACCTGAGGACATTTTTGAATCTATCTTCAGATATAGCAGGAAGAGAGGGAGGAAGAGAGAGAGAGAGAAACATCGACGTGAGAGAGACACATCGACTGGTTGCCACTGGCACAACCCCAACCGGGGCTGGAGACTAACTGCAACTGAGGTACGTGCCCTTAGCGGGAACTGAACCAGGTCTCTCTGGTCCACAGGCCGACGCTCTAACCGCTGAGCCAAAGTGGCCAGGGCTGTAATACTTTCAACATTAAAAAAAAAATAGGGCAATTTTGATGATGCCAAACTCTTAAAAAAAAAAAAAAGAATTTGAAAAATGTTCAGAATGCATAAATGAGCCAAGTTGGAAGGTAAATAAACTAAGTTTTTATATTCACATCAAAATGAAAGGAAATCCTATTTATGACTTAAAGAATTTCCTCTAATTTTGTTGATATAATCTGATTAATCCAGATTCTGAGATAACAGAACTCAGTGACACACTTGGAAACCGAGTATCTTTCTCATACCTGAGAGTCCAAATCTTCTCCTTTCATGCAGAAATTGGCATCAATGACATTCAGACCCACCAAAAGACCAGCAATTATGGCTCCCTCTTCTTCCATCATGAGGGCATTTGGTTCATAGAATTCGCTGTAAGAGAGATCCATGGAATGCTCTATTGTAATAAAACCTCAAGAACCAATGATGTAATCACAAGATAAGGAGAAAAACCCTTGCCTCATGGTTCAATATGGTCATCTATGATAACAGCAAAAAAGTAAAAAAAAAAAAAAAAAAAAAAAGGATGGCTTGGATACTTTATTTAGATGATACACGCATGAAGAGACTCTAGATAATAAACAGCCCAGCTGAAAGAAAAGTGATCAGAAAGGTATTTTCATTGAAATGAGTATTCATGCTTTTCCCACATATTTGTACTGTTGAACAAAAATTCTTCATTTTAATATAGACCAATTTATCCATTTTTTCCTTTACAGGTAGAACTTTCTGTATTCTGTTTAGGAAAATTTTGTCTATGTTTTCTTCTAAAAGTTTTATTGTTTTCTTTTTCTCATTTGTATCTGTGATCCATTTGGAAAAACATTTTTGTGTGTGTTTCATTTGAATTTAATGTTACATGTCAACTTCCTGACTTACTGAACCTGGGTGCATGCTAAGTTGTCGAAGCCTTTCCTGTTTTCTGGAGGTGTTAAGTTTTGGACTGCCCTGCAAAGGACCATACATATGCCATAGTGACCGACAACACACGTAATATAACAACACTTGTTCTTGAGTACTATGTGTGAGGTGTGGAAGAAGGTATCAGTTGAACTATGTGAAATTGTTATGAATCAACTGTTTCTGATTTACAAAAATGATAAATTTGTATAATTTGACCTCATGATGGAAAACGTAGCAGGAAAAAAGGGAAGTCCAACACGAAGATGTTCATACCTGAGAAGTTCCTTTTTATTGATCAAAGCTTTCATATATTCTGAAAGTTTCTTTTGCATTAATGCCAATCGAAGCCAGGCTCTTCCTCTGCCTATTGGTGTCCTACAAAAACACAGAAATCAAACAACTAAAAGTAGCAGAAAGAGGGGTCACAGTGGGACAGATTTACTTACTCTTGCTAATGGTCCCCCAGCAGAACATGCACACTGAGGTGCTCCCCACAACCTCTCCTACCATGCCATATCCTGTGTGGGAAATTCTGTGTGGGCTAGAGGGACTTGGAGGGTGTGTTTGGAACAAATGCTCTGGTAAAGAATTAATTACTGAATGAAACCACAATTTGAAGGCAAGGCCTCTGGGAGGCTCAACTGAAAATGTTCCATCAGATTAGTATTAGTAAATCCTCATAAACGTAGTGTGAATCATATCAGTACCCAAATAATAATAATGCGGACACAGGCCACTTAGACATCTATCTGATTAAAATTAAACCAATCTAATTTGGGAAGGTGATTAGTACTCTTTCTCAAGTTCTAAGGCAGGTTCCAGGTGTCAGTTCCTGAGGTTCACTTGACAACTGTTCTTTAAATTTTTTTTATCCTCATCTGAGGATGTGTTTATTGATTTTAGAAGACAGGAAGGGAGAGAGAGAGAGAGAGAGAGAGAGAGAGAAACATTGATTGGCTGCCTGCTGTACGTGCCCCGACTGGGGATTGAACCCGCAACCTTTTGGTATATGGGACAATGCTCCAACCAACTAAGCCACCTGGCCAAGGTTGACAACTGTTTTAATCTTGGTTTTCAAACTCCATCAAATACCTTCTTTTTCTTAAGTCAAGTCTAGTATGCCACCTCCCTCGATCTAATTTCTTGAAATTCACTAACTGATTCCCACAAGTGCTTTAAAAAAAAATAAGAAAACGTTTGGTATTTTAACAATCTCACTCAGATTAATAATAATAACTATCCCTCACAGGCATACTTCTCTTAACAGTCTACATTTCCAGGTTTCTCAAAACAGTGCCTATTCGTAACGACAGTATGAATTTTGGATTGGTATAAAATAAATTATTATGGTCATCATTGTCTTCGTCTCACTCTTCAAGGGGATAGTTAATAAAATATTTTCCTCACAAACAGAATTCAACCTTACACTTACTTAAGTCCTGGGAGATCTTTAACACTTGCTGTTATCTCTGCAGCTTCTGGAACAAGCTTTTCTACCAGTTCTAGAGGCCCCCAGAAGGATTTATTTTGTCCAAGAAAAGTTTTCTTAGCTAAGGAGATAAAAAGAAAGCAGTATTTTAATATTCTTTACAACATAAACACGCCCCCTCCCCCAATCTATTCAATGCTCTTTTCTGGGAACTAAACCTATATTACCAGATATTTTTGTATTATTGTTTTTCCTTACCTGAGGATATGTTTACTGATTTTTAGAGAGAGGAAGGAAGAGAGAGAGAGGAAGGAAGACAGGAAGGGAGGGAGGGAGGAAGGAAGACAGGAAGGGAGGGAGAGAGAGAGGGAGGGGGAGGGAAAGAGAGAGAAACATTGATTGGTTGTCTCCATTATGCACCCTGACCAGGGATTGAGCCTGCAACCCAGGTACGTGCCCTGACTGGGAATCGAACACACAACCTTTTGGTGTACAGGACAATGCTCAACCAACTGAGCCACCCAGCCAGGGTTACACTGTTTCTAAACAGGGTTACCAGATGTTTCTAAAATTATTCACGCTTTCAGAATCTGTAACATTTTATGAAAGTCAAAAATCCCCTACTTCTCAAGACTCAGTCCTTCTTTTAGGAAGAATTTATGGACTAGCTCTATAATACAACAAAACACTTTAACAATATAGTACTTAAAGCTGTGTGGTATAGTGAAGAAAACAGACCAATAGGAACTAATATATAATCCAGAAACAGGCTATCAAATACCGGGGAGGAAGCAAAGGTGACCAAGACCAGGTCCTACGTTCAAAAGCTTATGGTTAAGTGGGCAGGGCACGGAAGCAAGAGCCAGGAGGTCTGGGTTCCAGCACGTGCTCTACCCTACTCCCTGTGTGACTGTGGGAAAGTCACATCCCATTCCAGGCCTGTCTGCAACCTGTCAAACACAACTGCCAGATTGGACCTGTAATAGCCCTTCCAGCTCCAGCATTTAATAATCTGCATTTCCTAAGCCCTGTAAGTCCTCTAAGTCAACGATATCCTGGCATTCCCATGGATTAATATTAATTCAAGCCTCTTATTCTTTGGCTCCACAAAGAATGCTTTTCTTCTTGAGTGTGTATTGTTAGGAAACAGCTGAACGCACATTTGCGCTGTGAGGCCATGGCCCACCTTTCAAGCCGTGTTTCAGGCAGTGTTCCATCACCACGAAGAACTGCTGGAGAGGTGCGTAGTCAGAGTCCAGCGTCCTCCCCAGGTTCAGAGCTGATTCAATCAAGCCCTTGATACTCAGCTTGGCCATGTTCATCAGGTTCATGCGCTCGTTAGCCATGAGGTAATTAGGATCTGCAGCCAAAGGAGAAGAAAGAAGATGATGCCTGGTTACTGGAAACAGTGCATTTTAAAATTCAGTATAATTACACTGCTTTGACCCTTGCATTGATGGTGCAGAAGAAATGGTGGGTAAAACTGTTGTTGTCTTGGCAAGAATCAAGGCAGTGGCACCAAATTATACTATTAGCTGTTATATTCTTCTCTGCCATGTACTTGTTGTTAACAACAACAACAAAATGATGTCGGTTTCAACCTCGATGAAACAGTAAAAATCATTTATTTTATCAAATTTTGAGCTTTGAGTACAGCCTTTTAATATTTTCACCACCACCTCTGCCAGCACCCTAACCTGGGCGCCCATCATAGCGCACTATTCCACAACTTTCACACTGGTCTGCTTCCACCCTTCCCCTGCCCCCTTATTCTCTACACAATTTGTGAAGTGCTTTAAAAAATAAAACCAATGAGCCTGGCTAGTGTGGCTCAGTGGTTGAGCGTCAACCCATGCACCAAGAGGTCGCCAGTTCGATTCCTGGTCAGGGCACATACCCAGGTTTTGGGCCCAATCCCCAGTGGGGAGCATGCAGGAGGCGGCCAATCCATGTTCTCTCTCATCGATGTTTCTATCTCTCTCCCCCTCTCCCTTCCTCTCTCTCTCAAATCAATAAAGAAAATAAATAAATAAAACCAATGAGAAAAAAGATAAAAGTATTTAAATTTTGTTCCAAATATACTACTTCTATTATCATTATTATTATTATACTGATTATCATCATTATTATTTAACTAAGCATTATTAAATAAACTAAAATAATTAACATTATTAGAATAATGCAATATTAGAATTTAATCAATTCACAAAATTTTTAAGACTTGGCATAGAGTGTGTGGCTCTCATCAACCAGTCAGATAAACTATTTGAGGAAAGGAACTAAGTACCATATTTTATCAACAGAATTCTAAACAATCTAGACACTCAGTATCTTCATTTACTAGTGTGTATCCTGTGCCAGGTACTGTTGGCTGCTTCTTACAATTATGATCTCAATCCTTCATTACAACATGCTATGAGACAGGTACCAACAGCACCCATTTGCAAGGAAGGAAAATGAGGCTTAGGGAGTAAAGTGGCTGGCCCCTGTACACAGCTAGTAATAGACAACAGATCCGAAGTTTAGACCCTGTGTTTCTCCAACTCCAAACCCTGTGCTCATGACCACTATAACCCACTTATAAAGGAATCAATGACTCCAAAAAATGTTTATCCTTTCCTGCTGACCATTCTTTTACATGATTATCTCATTTAATTCTAGTGACTCTATCATTTAAGTAGTATCCCTTCTTTTCAGGTGGTAAAGCAGACCCTTAACAGTTAAGTGTCCAAGGCCAAAGTTCATAGGTGGCAGAATTTGGACCTAGATCTGACATGAAAGTTAATGCTCTTTCTACTATGACATACATATTCCCAAACATCAAATATATCAAATTTATATAAAAACTGAAAAAGGCCTAAAGATCTATGAAATATTTTAAGTTTCTTAGGAAGACAAAAAATACTGATAAATCTATGCTCCCATAATACAAACAAGCCACACATAAGAGATTATTTTAACTGTGCCAAACAATTTTCTTCACAAAATGTTTTCATTTATATCTGCTTACACAGTTAAATGAGCAGAATCAAACAGTCACATTCTAAGCTAATCTCCATTAAAGTTTAAGGACTTTCCATAGACGTATAGTTCCAATTACACAAATCTTGGTTTATTATTGTGTGCTCTGTGGCAATATTTTTAGAGAATACTTTATTATGAAAGTCAGAATTGGTATATTGCCATTATTAATATCATTATTTGAACATCAACAAATGTTTTAGGGCCGTGCCTCAAATGTAGCTCTTTATCTCTTTATTCAGGGTAGGTCAAGTTGTCAAGACTAGAATAAGTTCACAAGGGATACAAAGGTATTTTTTTTTTTTCCAAAAAAGCTACCCCCTGAAAAACAGCTGTGAAGAACAAATTAATCAGATATTAATTTCTAACTTCATTACCAGCATTTATGGTAGTGTTTCTGACCTCCCATAATCACTGGGAGAAAGAAACAGGGCAGGGGTGTGCAGGTAAGCATGGATGTTTGTGGATAGCTACTGGATTCTCCATTTGACACTTCTCAATAGATGGCAAGAAAATGTGGTTGAAGTTGGATAACTGGCTGGCCATAGAAACCATTCCCTCTGCCTCAGGCCTGTAGACCATTAAGTCAGGGAGCTAATAACAAAGTTAAACAATGCTGCCAGTCAAAGCATGTAACAACCTGATTCCAACCCAGTGACAACCAGTCACGTGGGGAGAGCTGTTATGTACAAACACCATGCTTTAAGACTTTTCCCCAGGAGTGATAGAGTTCTACCAGCTCTTCTACACTGCCTCATCGCGTTCTTCTTGTCATCACAGCAGAAATGTTCAAGACATCTGGCTGGGGTCTGGGGCACATGTACTACAGAAAGATGGAACCTGCGCCTAGGGAAATTAAATTCCTAGTATCTTGGACTCCATTAGTATAGTGCTAGACCCTATCTGAACTAAACTGGATCAAAGGCAAACAATCTACCCATTCTTTAGAAAATATTACTCTCCATCTTGACACTACTGACATTATGGCCTATAATTTTTTTTAGGGGAGATGGAGGGCTGATCTGAGTCTAGTTTAGCAGCAACCCAGGCCTTTAGCCACTAGATACTAGATGTCAGTAACACCCTCCAATAATGACAACCCAAAATGTCTTCAGCTCTCCAGATATTGCTGAATGTCTCCTGGGAGACAAAATCAGGTTCCCTCCCCACTGAGAACTACTGCTCTGAACAAATTTTAAAAAGTCAAACGAGCCCTGGCTGGTTTGGCTCAGCGGTTAGAGCGTCGACCTGCGGTCCAGAGAGACCCGGGTTCGGTTCCCGCTAAGGGCATGTACCTCGGTTGCAGTTTGTCCCCAGGCCCTGGTTGGTCGTGCAGGAGGCAGCCACTTGATGTGTCCCTTTCATGTCGATGTTTCTCTCTCTCTCTCTTTCTCTCTCTCCCTCCCACTCTATCTGGACAAAAAATGAAAAAATGTCCTCGAGCGAGGATTAAAAAAAAAAGTCAAACGAAAATTTGACAATTATACATAAGAGCTCAAAAGAATTTACTGCTCATTGTTTAATTAAAGCATAAATTAAACTAATCATCATTTAATGTATATTATCAACATTTTGTGTTGCAAAGTATACATGAGTAACGGTCATTACAGATAATTTTAATTATGTTTTCTGGTTAGTACTAAATTAAACTACTGGAAATAATTAGTACTTAAAATTAATTTTTTTTATTTTGTAATATTGGCTACTAATTATGAATACTAAATCATTAGCTTGATTTGTCGCAGAATAAGACATTCTAGATTCAATTTGTTGTCCTGACTTGTACTAATTAAAGTATAAAATTACTTTATAATATATGCTGTTAAAAAGATGAGAGCGTGGCCCTGGCCGGTTTGGCTCATCAGTTAGAGCATCAGCCTGCCGGACCAAGGGGTCGTGGGTTCGATTCTGGTCAAGGGCATGTACCTCAATTGCAGGTTAGATCCCCAGCCCCGACCAGAGGCCACGTAGAAGGCAACCAATGGATGTGTCCCTCCCTCCCTCCCTCCCTCCCTCCTTCCCTTTCAATCTGAAGATAAATGGAAAAATATCCTCCGGTGAGGACTTAAAAAAAAAGAAAGCATGAAGGGACTTCCAAGAGGCTGTTAAAGTTCTGTTTTTTGATATATATATTAGTTATGTGAAATTACTGTGTGAAAATTCATTGAGCTGAATACATATGAGATCTTTTTCTGTATATTTTATACTTTGAACTATAAAAAGTTAAATGAGCTTGTTATATTGTATAAGCCATAAAATGATTCTTTTAAATGCATGACTTTCACAATATCATTAGTCATAACTAGTCATACTTTTTCTATGAGAATAAAATCATTAAAAATTTAATTTTTCACAATACTGACATTTAAGACTATTAATCCAAAACTGAATTTTTGTTCATTCATTCATTCATTCATTCATTCATTCATTCATTCATTTTATTCAATTAATATTGAACACATGCTGGGTGCTAGATACTGTCTTTAATGTTGGGAATCCAGAGATAAAAGACCTAGTCTCTGACATCAAAATATTTAATATTTTTTTTAAAATTATTTTTAAAAATTCTCACCCAAGGATATTTTCTCCATTGATTTTTAGATAGAGTGGGGTGGGGGGAGGGGGGAGTGAGAGAGAGAGAGTGAGAGAAACATCGATGTGAAAGTGACATATCAATTGGTTGCCTCCCACACGGCCCTGGTCGGGGCCAGGGATCTAACCTGCAACCAAGGTACGTGCCCTTGACAGGGAATTGAACCCCAGCAGACTCTTCCATCTACGGGCTGATGCTCTAACTGCTAAGCCAAACCGGCCAGAGCCAAAGTACTTATTATTTATCAAACTTGGGAAATACAGAAGTCTAGAAAATGAAACAGGGAAGTTTACAGAGAACACTTGAAATTTCAGGATAAACATTATCATGTTTGACAAAGATCAATTTTATTCCAGGATAGTAAATTAAAATGTTTTTATATTAAACGAAATATACCCACTGTATCAAATCAAATGTAAATTTTATACATATTTCTAAGGCTAAGACAGTAGACATGATATTAATGTAGCATCTCAGGCAGGATGTAAGTCCAATACAATTTCTTCTGCCATTGATATACTTCTGTGGAAAACTTTGAGAAGCACTGCAAACATACAGCAATAAGAACACTAACAAAAATATGAATAGGACACCATGGGAACATGCATACAAAAAGGCTACCTGACCTGGACCCCTATTTTTTCATTTAAATTCAAGGGGCAGAACTTATATATAAGTTCTCAGAGGATGAAGATTTTTTTAACTTATGTGTATTCACTTTATAGGATTTTAAGGAAATTAAGAAATATCCATTAACATGGCTATTAACATTGTACTGAGGGTGGCAGACCAAAGCAATTAAAGATAAAGAAACTGGAGACATACAAACTGTAAAGGAGTGGATCAAATATTACTGTTCTCACACAATCTGATTTTACACCCAGAAAAATCAGACAAAATAAACTAAAATCTCTGCAAAAATATAATAATTCATGGAGGTAGCAGAGTACAAAATTAATATATAGAAATCACTAGGTGCCATATATTTCACTAACAGAGGATGATACTTTTGAGTTCAATCTTAAAGAACAGAAAGAAATTAGTCAGACAAGGAAAGGGCAGGGGTAGAGCTGTGAAGAAAGTAGGATGGCCTGGCCAGTGTGGCTCAGTGGTTGAGCATTGACCCATGCACCAAGAGGTCGCTGGTTCGATTCCAGTCAGGGCACATGCCCAGGTTGTGGGCCCGATCCCCAGTGGGGGGCATGCAGGAGGTGGCCAATCGATGTTCTCTCTCATTGATGTTTCGCTCTCTCTCTCTCCCCCTTCCTCTCTCTCTAAAAATCAAAAGAAAAAAATTTTAAAAAGAAAAAGAAAGTAGAATGGAAGGAATAGCTTGGGAAAAGGCACAGAGTATGAAAGAACATGGCATACTAAGAAAAATAAAACAAAAAATGCCAGAGGTTTATGATGCATGTACGTGTTGTGAGATGAGAAAGGGAAATAGGTAAGGGAGAGACTGTTAAGACCTAGTTTAAGGAGAGTGGGTTTTACCTTAAAGTCAGTAAAGATTTTCATGTTAGGTGTGATGTTACAGATTTGAGGTTTAGAGAAGCCATTCTAGTAGCCTTATGGAAGATGAATTAGAAGGGTACAAGAACTCACCCTGGTCGGCGTGGCTCAGTGGTTAGAGCACTGGCCTGCACACCGAAGGGTCGTAGGTTTGATTACCGGTCAAGGGCACATACCTGGGTTGCAGGTTGGATCCCTGGCCCTGGTTGGGGCATGTGCGGGAAGCAACCAATCTATGTGTCTCTCTCACATCAATGTTTCTTTCTCTCTCTCTCTTCCCCTCCCCCCATCCTAAAAATCAATGAACAAAAAATATATCCTTGGGTGAGGATTAACAACAACAAAAAAAGGGTACAAGAACTCAAAGCCGAGGAGCAAGTGAGGATCTGCTGCAATAGTTGAGGAACAATAGGGAATGGAACCAGACAGAGCAGTAGGTGCTGTGTGGAGAAGAGGGAGTTAGTTAGCTGAAGATCCAGAGGCAGAATGTCAGGATTTCACAGCCTGAAAACCCTTGGGATGTGAGGGAAGGAGAAAGAATGGAGAGTAGCTTCCACATTTCTAGTTCTGGCGATTAGATGGATGGTGGTGTGAATCACCCTGGTGGGGAACACAGCAGGGGCAGTGGACTAAAAAAAATGTGTAGAAATAACCGTAGCTACAATAATGAACTATTATTACTTGGCTTTCAAATCAAAGCTCAAGAATGTGTGGGTCTTCATTATAGCTCAAGACTGTGAATTTCCACATGAAAATATTTTAATAAACTTTAGAGTCGGTGGCTCATTTAGTTAATAGTGATGGCAGACGTGTGCCCAAAGTCACAGCTGGGTGTGACAGTGAGTCACACTGTTCTGCAGACCAGTCATCTGACCAAGACCCCATTTCATCTCTTTATAGTGCAATGACTAATGTTCATACAGAGAAATCTTGAAAATTGTTTATAAATAATTAAAGGGAAGTAAGTTATATTTAGTATGTTAATATTAAGCATGTTACATTGTACCCAAGTCTTGGCAAAGTGGGGACAATTCATATGTAGCAAAATAGTAGTTAATCTTCAGAATTTCCTGGTTATTTGACAGATCAAAACTTTCATCTTATATGAATATGAGAAACAAAACAGTTGTCATACAGAGATTTTCCCAACGATACCTAAGAACATTAACAAAAGATTTAAAATGACAAACTAACAGAGAGGTATAGAAAGGAAAGTGTACTCTTTGTTCAGAATGACTGAAGACCAATAATTCCTAAATAAATCTATTTTGCTGTAATAGTTCTCAGAGTATAAAATTGGATATAAAATGAGTTGTCCTTGACGGTGAAGGAAATTACTGAAAGTACTAAAAAGATCTTGTAATAAAACACCATTGACCTAGTCTGATGACACTTATTTGTACAAGAGAATTATGAACTTTTACTCAATCCTCATTTAAAAATAATGAATAGAATCTGAAGATCCCTAGATTATCAGATCCAGTATCCAGAGTATATAAAGAACTCTTACAATTCAACAACGAAAGATAACCCAGTAAAAAAGAATGAGCAAAGGATTTGAATAGACATTTCTCCAGAGAAGATAAACAAACGACTAGTAAGTACATGCGCAGATGCTCATTAGGGAAAAACAAATCAAAACCACAATGTGATACCACTTCATGTTCACTACAATGAATATAATTTAAAAAATTAAAACAGAAAACAAGTGTTGATGAGAATGTGGAGAAATTGGAACCTTGTTGCAATGTATAGGTAGGAGTCTAAAACGACGAAACTGTTTTGAAAAACAGTCTGGCAGTTCCCCAAAACATTAAATCATAATTACATGATACAAAAGTTCCACTTTGGGGTATATACCCAAGAGAAATGAAAACACACATTCACGCCCTGGCCAGTTTGGCTCAGCGGTTAGAGCGTCAGCCTGCGGTCCAGAGAGACCCGGGTTCGGTTCCTGCTAAGGGCATGTACTTCGGTTGCAGTTTGTCCCCGGCCCTGGTTGGTCGTGAGGGTGGCAGCCACTCGATGTGTCACTTTCACATCGATGTTTCTCTCTCTCTCTCTCTTCCTCTCCCTCCCTCCCACTCTATCTAAACAAAAAATGAAAAAAATGTCCTCGGGTGAGGATAAAAAAAAAAAAAAAAGAAAACACACATTCATATAAAATTCATACATGAATGTTCATAGCAACTTTATTCAGATAAAGGAAACTGCTGGAGTTTGAATTCAACTTGAACTCTTCCCAAGCTGTGTGACTCTGATCATTTCTTTTCTCTTTTCTTTCTCTCTCTCTCTCTTTGCACTTTTTGTTTTGAGATAATTGTAGATTCACATGCAGTTGTAAGAAATAATAATATCATGTACCCTTAACCTAGTTCCCCCAAAGGCAACATCTTGCATATCTAGAGTACATTATCCTAACAGGGATACTGACATTAAATTACAGTCAAGACACAGAATGTTCCATCAACACAAGGATCTCTCATATCACCCTGTTACAGCTAAACCCACTTCTTTCCAGCCCACTACCCTCTCCTAACCCTCGGCAACTACTAGTCTCCATTTCTATAGTTTTATCATTTCAAGAATGTTATGTAAGTGGAATCATATAGTATATAGCTTTTTAAATTAGCTTTTTCCCACTCAGCATAATTCTTTAGAGATTCAAGTTGTTCCGTGTACCAACAGTTCATTCCTATTTATAGCTGAGTAGTATTCCATTGGGAAAGTTTCTTACTCTGTAGGACTCACTTTTCTCATCTATAAAATGACAATAGGGTTTTGAAGATTAAACAAGTTCACATATGTTAAGTATTTAAATTCTTGGGACATATTAAGCACAAAATATTGTTAGCTATTAAAAAGTATTATGGTCCTCCATAAATATTATAATTTTAATTAATTTAAAATAAACCTTTATTGAATGACTATATGACACAGTGCTAGATGCTAAGAAAGACTCTTAGATATACTTGGATATGCTCCTTTCATTTTTTCAAGACGGTGGACATCAAATCTTTTTTTTTTTTTTGCATTTATCTTCAGATAGAGTGTGAGGGAGAGAGGGAGGAAGAGAGAGAAACATTGATGTGAGAGAGACACATGGAGTGGTTGCCACCCACACGAACCCCACCGGGGCCAGGGACAAACTGCAACCGAGGTACATGCCCTTAGCGGGAACCGAACCCAGGACTCTCCGATCTGCGGGCGGAGCTCCAACTGCTGAGCCAAACTGGCCAGGGCAGGACAGTGGACATCAAATTTTAACCCAAAAGAAAACAGTTCAAGGAACCAGTATATAATCTTGATCAGGTCTTATTTCACACGGTTGTATTATTTCCCTAATTCAAGTAATGTCCCAATCATTTCAATGCTCAGAGAGATGGGTAGTAATCTGGGCAACTGCAAATTCACAGAATCTGTTTACGAGGTTTATGATAACTACAGAAAGAAATTCAATATTTATAGCAAAACTAAAAATATAAACTATGCACTTTTTATTCTTTCACTTAATCTTCATAAATGTCTAGTGATTTTCAAAATCTGCAGACACAAATTAACAGCATATAATGAGATGAGATGCAAGATAACTGATCATCCTGAGAAGACACTTCATGTTCTTCTAGATGCCAGCTACAGACACACTGAATATAAAACTAACCATCACTGTGGGAAACCAGGTCACCAGAGAAACCTTTGATCTTGCCAAAATTAAAAACCAAACAAAATCTAACAGTTCAAATCTGAAACCTCCTAGACTTTGTTACTTTAAAAAGCATTTTTCAGGAGTCTGGAAGCCAGTGTTAACACTTTATCTCTTAAAAAGCCGACAGTCATGACACATCCCTAGAATAGGTAAGAAACGAAATGAAACAGCTCAGCACTGAAGGTCTCCTAAAAAGGTCTGGGCCCACATACATTATCAGCTTTCCCAGTGCTTTGTTTTTGTTTTTTGTTTTGTTTTTTTTTAATTTTTTTTATTGATTTTAGAGAGAGAGGAAGGGAGAGGGAGAGAAGAGATAGAAACATCGATTGGCTGCCTCCTGCATGCTCCCCACTGGGGATAAGGCCCACAACCTGGGCATGTGCCCTGACTGGGAATCAAACCAGTGACCTTTTGGTGCATGGGTCAATGCTTAACCACTGAGCCACACCGGCTGGCCTAGCTTTCCCAGTGTTTGAAACCAGGATCCTCCCCAGACCCTGAGCTGCTATGCATATTATGTGGGGTTAATTCTCCATAACTCATATTTATTCTAAAAGTACTCATTTAAAAAACTCAAAGTTACATAACACAGTAAAATTCTGGCATTTCACATAACTGAAATAAGACAAAAGTATAAAACGATATTTAAAAAGACAAGACTAAAATGACTCAAAAGTTAACAAAGCCATTTTTCTCCCCCATTCTAATTTTTTTTTTTTTTTTTAAACTACATTCCAGATAGATTTTTCTGTAAACAGTTCTTGGTCAACATTACCATATACCACTTGACAGGTAATCAAAGTACTGATACAATTCACATATTCTGGGTATTTTATGTGCTCTACTGTTTCTGCTCATCTTACTTGCCATTTTGATTTTACCTATGGTAATAGTTTACAAAAATTCCAGCAAAAACAAAATGAAAAAGAAGTCGACTCTCATAGTAGGCTTGATTTTTGCAGTAATCCTCTGTACTAAGAAAAACAGAATTTTACCAGGGTTGAGTCATAGGGAAGAATTCCTTAAGAAGGGCATAGGCCTGGCCAGTGTGGCTCAGTTGGCTGAGTGTAAACCCATGCACTAGGAGGTCGCAGGTTCAATTTCCAGTCAAGGGTTGTGGGTTCAATCCTCAGTAGGAGGCGTGCAGGAGGCAGCTGATATGTTTCTCTCTCTCTCTCCCTCTTCCTTCCTCTCTTTGAAATCAGTCAAAACACATTTAAAAAAAAAAAAAGAAGGGCATAGATTTATTGGCTTTTATGTAGCATTTTTCTTTAGTACCTAGTCTATTAAAGACATCAAAACCTTAAACCTGTCTAGTGCCTCGTAAATAATAATAGCAGCTAACATAATAGTAAACACTACTCACTGAATTAATCTATACCCTCTTCTATTTTTCTTGTCTGTGAATGGTCAATCAACAAGTAATACTGATTTGTTTTTCACTGAATCATACATAACTAGTTATATTAGAAGAATCAAGGATGTAATAAAGATAGTTTCACTGTAGGAAACGAGATAAAACTCAGGATAATCTACTCATTCAAAGTCAAGTGCTGAAGAAACTACTGGGCAGCACTAGAGATAGAAAACTGCCTTAGCTTTGTCTGGTGTGACCACCCCAGGTCTGATTTTAAGACAATCTCTGCTCTCAAGGATTTTATCCTTTAACTAGGATGTTAAACACAAGAATTAGAGAAGTAAAAAGCCTTAAGCTCCAAGTTCTGTAGGACCTGAGTGAATGGAGAAATGTGTGTGGGCCAAAGAGGTCAGGGAGCCTCCTGGAGCTCTCATCTGGACTGAAGGGTGGCACAGGTGGCTTGGGGAAGGGAGAAGGGGCGTGAAGGCCCTGGATGGGCTGTCACAGGAACAAGGCAGGAGAGGAGGCTGAGGGTAGTCAGTGAAAAGGCCAGTCTGGGCAGGGCGGTGGATGTGTGTGTGCTGAAGCTGCCGACCTTTAATTGCCCAGGCAAAGCCGGAGAATGTAAAATGATGTAGTCAGGTGCAGCCAAACTTCAATTTTTCTATTTCTATTTTAAATTGTGTAAATCACCTTGAGCTCCCTACAAGTAGGTGCCAATTACAGAAGAAACAATCACTAGTTTGGGGAACCTTCACACATTAGAACATAAGTGTGACTTTTCAAAGCAATTCTACCAGAAAGGAGTGATGACCAAGCTAAAGGCACTTAATGTCACGGAAATTTACAAATCAAAGCAACTGTCTAGACCGAACACTTTAGAACACTGGGATGTGTTTGCTTCGACTACTGGGGGATCCACAGAAATATATAAATATGTATATATATATTTTCATGAATGATAAAAAAATTTCATACCTTCCCAACACACAAATGAAAAAAAACAGCCACAGAGAAACTTGATATAATCTTGAAATAAAGTCCCTTTTGTACATGTCATTCAACAAATATTCTAAGGGAACAGCATAAACATAGATTAATGCCACTTTACTTGAAACCACAAGGACGAATCAAGATTTTAAACGCAAGGCTCTGAAAACCCTAATCCTGTATGAAATATCTACATAAAAATCTGACAAATATGCTCCAGTCACTGCCCTGGGAAATAAAACCTAAAGCTGACATCACCTCTTATGAAAAACAATCAAAAGGTGGATTGAAATTTTTTTTAAAAAAGAAAGAAAAAAATGCGGAAAGATGTTGGTGTGGCACGCACCTTCTGTATCATCGCGCATTTGCTCCACCAAATCTGTCAAATCCTCCCAAGAGTCTTTGCAAACGGCAAAAAGAAAGGAAAAGAAAGATAAAGTGTCATGCAAAGCCAAAAAAGGAAAGTGCTGTTAAAACAAGGTTTCAAAAGGGATAACTGAAAGGGAGAGTCCTGGAACTCTTTCCACTTATCCCAGAGATTACAGTGAAAAGGGCTGGGAATACCCCCCAGGAGGAATATGACACTAACCGAGCCCAGGTGTCAATACTGTTAACTATGTTTCAAAGCTAAGATTGATAATTTCAAAGTTCCTAGTAAAAGGAAACAAAGATATATATCCCATAAAAAAGTAATGCAGATTTTTGTCTCCCCACTGAAAATTAAGATGAGGCTCTTTGCATTCTAATTGTATACAATATTGACTTCATTCAACATTTATTTTGATCACTTCAGTGAAACAAACACATGTGGAATATTTTTTAGACTCAGGACAAACATCATTATGCAAACTAGTGACTCTTCTTAAAATAACAACAACAAAAATCTAAATACCTTTCCCAACGCCCTCCACCTCCACAGTTCTCATTTCTCAAAACAAAAGGAAGGAAAAGGTGCTGCTTTGAAGACTGACAAAATAAATTACTTATAATTCAACAAAGATAGATGTTTATTCCATTAAAAGTATAGTACTCTCTCCCTTATATAAATTCAATGTTTTTATACACGGAATATTCCACGTGAGGCAAAAGGACAGGAAAGACTGCGAAGATTACAAATAGATATTTGTCTTAAAGCTGTATGATCACTATCTATTCTGAAATAAAATTTGAGCCCTGGCCGGTATGGTTCAGTGGCTGGAGCGTCGGCCCGCGGACCGATGAGTCTCAGGTTCGATTCTGGTCAAAGGCATGTGCCTCAGTTGCGGTTCACCCCCGGCCCTGGTTGGGGTAGTGCAGGAGGCAGCCACTCGATGTGTCCCTTTCACATAGATGTTTCTGTTTCTCTCTCTCTCTCTCTCTCTCTCTCTCTCTCTCTCTCTCTCTCTCTCTCCCTCCCACTCTATCTGAACTAAAAAAATGGAAAAATGTCCTCGGGTGAGGATAAAAAAAATTTTTTTGAGAACCTATAGAAAATTAAAAAAAAAATTAGCTTCATCCTTCAATAACTCAAACTATTATTACACACAACTGCAATATTTATACTTCAACTCACTAGTCATGTGAATTTCATAATGTGTAAATACACAGAAAATAAAGAGAAGTTCTTAGAGGATGAAGCATAACAAAAATGAGAATATGGACAAAGAATACGTTGTCCATGATAAGTCCTTCTTGAAAACTTATCATAGAAGCCAGCATAGGGTCTGAAGCAGTCATTTGGAATCATCCTCTAGGAAAAGAACATCATTTGTCCTACTCTCTCACTGGTTTATTAAACAAGTGGGCTGTAAGGGTACATTCTAGTGTCAAATATATAACCAGTTATCCTACAAAGATGTACAAAACAGGACACAGATGAGGATCTAGTGATGTGATATGTGATCAAAGCAGAACTTTTGGAAACTAGATATATAGAGAGACTATTGGTTAGGCAGGTAAGATAAAAAGAATGCAAGTATCTATACCCTATTACACTTGTATTGTCTCCCAATTCAAAAGTCTAGAAATTAATGACTTAGAAAACTAAGCATAGGAGTACAGCTCAGAGAACCAGGATTAAACTCCTAAACTTTCATCAACATCCCAAATAAGTCATTTTATTTTATTAAAATTTTTTTTTCTTTATTGATTTTAGAGAGAGAGGAAGGGAGAGGGAGATAGATAGAAACATTGATGAGAGAGAACATTGACTGGGTGCCTCCTGCATGCCCCCCACTGAGGGTTTAGCCCACATCCTGGGCATGTGCCCTGACTGGCGAACTGGCGACCTCTTGGTGCATGGGTTGACACTCAACCACTGAGCCACACTGGCCGGTCCAAGTGACTCACTTTATAACCAACCCTTACTGGCTGTATGACCTTGGTCCAGGTACTTCATCTTTTCTCCTCAGTTTCCTCATTTACAGAACAGAGAAAAGAACAGTACCTATCTTACAGCACTGTTGTTAAGAGTAAAAGGGTAAACATCGGTCTCAAATCCTTTATCTGAATATTTTCTGCCTAGATCTATGTTGAAATTAAAAATGCAGATATTTTTTAATTTTAGAAAGGTAAAATGGCACATCCTGAGCCCTACAAACATAGAACTAGCAGGAGCTGGGGCAGCACCTCACAATGAAGCACATTAATATTTCTGCAGGTAATAAATGAATATTCAAATTAAATATGATAAATAAAAACTATAAATAGTCTCGCCCTGGCTGGTCAGCTCAGTTGGTTGCAACATCGTCCTGTACACCAGAAAGGTTGTGGGTCTGTCCCCGGTGGGGGTGTATACGGGACACAACCGATCAATGTTTCTCTCTCTCTCTCTCTCTCTCTCTCTCCCTCCCTTCCTCTCGCTCTAAAAATCAATAGAAACATATCTTCAGGTGAGGATTAAAATATTAATTAATTAATTAATTAATTAATTAATTAATACTATAAATAGCCTCAAGTAAATTCAGGTCATGTTTTAGTACTGAGTTCAGACAAATTTATGAAAAATGTTTTTGGTTTTCAGAGCTTCTTTGGAATTTGTAATTGTGGATCTATATGTGTAAAGCACTTAGAAAGGGTCTCATACAGAGACAGCACAATATAAGTGTTACTATTTTATAGAGTAAATTAGTGTTGAAATAGATTAAATATAGATATATTTGTATATATAAGTTTCAGGTATAACCCTCTGATGTTATGCTACAGATTTAGATTTGTATGTAGGGTTATAAATTCACAAGAATGTACTGCTTTAACCATCAAATCAGTTTGTTCCACAGACTTGTTATGTGACCTTGTGGAAGTCAGTAAGGTGAATATTCTTATTTTATTCTTTATTTTCTTGAACTAGAAACTAGTATTTGTCACCTAATGAAATAAAAGTCTATGTTATTAAAGCAAAATATAAAGATCCTCCAAGATCTGTGCAGAGCTCTGGAAAGTGAACTTCTGGGTAGGAATGGGTGGTTAAGTACAGAGATCTCTCCAACTTTCCCCTTGGCATGTCCCACCTAGAGTACTTTTCTGCTCCAACCAGATGGTCTGTTTTTATAACAAAATTTAAAGCTATAAGTATCAGAGCAATGGAATCAATTTTAAAAAGCCCTCCTCCCCAGAAAGGTAAAAGGTGTGTTTTCTCTTTTTAAATTTGTTCTCCACTTTACCTTGGCATGCTCAGGATTTTATTGTAATAAAGAATGGATGCCATGCTGAAGGATTTACAAAAGATTTAAAAAATTTTTTTGCCCTCTGGAATATCTTCACATTATTAAAAGAACAACAACAAAAGCATCTAATACATGAGTCAAAGAGGTGGATGGATAGCGGACAACTCTTGTCTCTTTCCCAGAACATTTGCCCAGTCTAAAACACTACATTAACCTTAATTTGTATCACTAATACTTATTCACAAGTTGTAGAGAGGAGCCATCTAAACGGTTGCTAGCTGATACAGAAGATAGAACTGGACTAAAATTTCGCTATAGACGACGCACAATTCAGCATTGTACCAGATGTGCCCAGATGTGCAACAGTTCTCGCTCAACACTGACTCACAGAAAACAACTGTGTGGCTTAGAAATGCGGAGGGCACTGTCGCCATGTGAGGTGCCATGAGAATGGTAATGAAACATTAGGACCCCCACTCCACTCGATCCTTGGATTAAATGGTCAAAAACACTGCACCTAACAGACTATAATCTTATTTTTAAGATGCATATGAACGAAGATCTTTTTTAAAGTCAAGAGACAATACTGGAACTGTACAAGGGCCCCGAATTAGAAAGCATAACTTATTTGAGGTTCACTCAACTATTTTCTGGCTATCATTCTGTTAGGTCTAAGAATGAATAAATTAACAGACTAATTTATGTAACTCTGGACATATTTAATTGGGTTGTACTGCAAAATATTTGTTCTTACAGTAAGCACATGGTGACTCAATGACGACAGCAGTGTGGTCTGGTAGAGAGGCCCTGACGTTCACAGAGACAGACTGGGTTGGTGGGGCCACTGCTCTAACAAAGGTACTCTTTTTCTTTGGATGAGGGAACTGGCTAAAGCTCCTTCCTTCCTGAGAAGCAGCACTTGAATGGGCTCAAAGTGCCTCTCTACGGTTGATGTACACATGGTTGTAAGATCTCTCTTCTTGCCCTGGCCGGTTTGGCTCAGCGGTTAGAGCGTAGGCCTGCAGTCCAGAGAGACCCAGGTTCGGTTCCCGCAAGGGGCATGTACCTCGGTTGCAATTTGTCCCCGGCCCTGGTTGGTCGTGCGGGAGTCAGCCACTCGATGTGTCCCTTTCATGTCGATGTTTCTCTCTCTCTCTCTCTCTTCCTCTCTCTCTCCCTCCTACTCTATCTGAACAAAAAAATGGAAAAGTGTCCTCGGGTGAGGATAAAAAAAAAAAAAAAAAAAAAAGAAAGATCTCTCTTCTTGATATATTCTTTCTACAGGAGTGTTATTACTACAGACCACAGAGTTCAGTTAAGTTTAGAGACAAATGTAACCAAGTTTGTAACATTGTTGCCTTGAGGCTAGGTGTCTTTTATTTAGAGTGCTACTTTTTATTTTTATTTATTTTTAAAATATGGAATGCCTCACGAATTTGCGTCATCCTTGTGCAGGGGCCATGCTAATCTTCTCTGTATCATTCCAATTTTAGGATGTGCTGCCGAAGCGAGCACTAGAGTGCTACTTCTTAAAAGTTAATTAGTTTCTTGCGGGAAGGCCTTCCAGAAACCCCAACTATGGATGACAAATAACTCTTTGAAGGACTTTGGGAAAATAAAAGCTAACAAATTTAAAGTACTTAGCACGTCATCCATGTTCCACGTCAACTTCACCGTTCACAAGACACTGATGTGTGCCCTGTGTCTGGATTTGGCTACAAACCAAATTCCTTTATTTGCACAATTATTTAAAGCAAACAGAGGGAATGGAATTTAAAAACTAAACTAAACTAAATATTGAACACGAGGGGAAAAAATAAGTCAATGTAAGTAGACCAAATGACAAATTTAACAGCTGAGGTGCTGTTAAATTAACAATAATATAATTAGCTTGGTAACATGATAAAAATTAACAAAGGAGCCCTGGCCAGTTTGGCTCAGCGGTTAGAGTGTCGTCGGCCTGCAGACCGAAGGATCGCAGCTTCGATTCCTGGTCAAGGGCATGTACCTGGGTTGCAGGTTTGATCCCTCCCCTGGCTGGGGCACATACGGGAGGCAACCAATTGATGTGTTTCTCTCACACCAATCTCTCTCTCCCTTCCATTCTATCTAAAAATCAATGGAAAAATATCCTCAGGTGAGGATTAACAAAAAATTTTTTTTGATTAACAAAGGAACCATCAAGCTAATTTTAAAAATGCCAAGAGGTCCTGTTCTAATAAATCAGTAGTATATCTTCCTAAATCCAAGGTCTATCTTCTCCCTGCAGTACAGTAAAAACAAAAATATCAGCAAAGAAATACAAATGGTTCTGGAAAAAGTAACATTAAGTTATTCTGATATTGTGATTTATAGTAAGAAATTATTTGGTTTTTTGGTTTTCTTCCCCAGACCCTGACGAAAGGGCTCCTGAAACTCTTGTAAATTCCTAAGTGACAGGAGCACAAGAAGGCTTTTTTTTTTTGCCCCCACAAGGAGCATCTTTTGTCCAAATGAGGCAACTCTGGATGAGCTCCTGAATGTTTCCTGCTTGGGATTTTCAGTCCTGCCCCCACTTCTCTAGAAAGGGGAGGGGGGCTGGAAACGGAATGTGTACTTGATCATGCTAGCATGAGGAAGCCTCCACAAAAATCTCAATAGAGTGGGGTTTCAGGGCTTTCAGGTTGGTGAACACGTTCATGTACTAGGAGGGATAGGTAATTGGGATAGGTCCCAATTCCACAGGGACAGAAGAAGCAGGCACTCGAGACCCTCCCAGACCTCACCCTATGTATCTCTTCATCTGGCCTTTCATTTGTATTCTTTTTTATCCTCACCCGAGGACATTTTTTGTATTTATCTTCAGATAGAGCGGGAGGGAGAGAGGGAAGGAAGAGAGAGAGAGAGAGAGAGAGAGAGAGAGAGAGAGAGAGAGAGAGAGAGAGAGAGAGAAACATCGATGTGTGAGACACATCGAGTGGTTGCCACCCACATGACCCCAACCAGGGCCGGGGACAAACTGCAACCGAGGTACGTACCCTTAGTGGGAACCGAACCTGGGACTCTCTGGTCTGCAGGCCGACGCTCTAACTGCTGAGCCAAATCAGCCAGGGCTAGCACATCTTCTAATAAACTGGCATATGTAAATGTTTCCCTGAGTTCTGTTCTAGCAAATAATCAAATTCAAGGGGGAGGACGTCATGGGAAGCTCTGATTTACAGCCACGTAGGACAAAAGTTTTGAGTACCCTGGAACCTACTACTTTTAATTGGCATTTGAAGTGGGGAGGCAGTCTCACAGGATTGAACCCTTAACCTGTGGGATCTGATGTATCTCCAGGTAGAGTCAGAATCGAGCTAAACTGCAGGACACCCACTGGTGCTGCAGAATTGCTTGGTGTTGGGAACCCTCCCACCCCAATTTGTTGACTAGAGTGTCAGAAGTGAAGTGTTCTGTGTGAAAGTAAAGGAGAAAGACACAGGAGGAGAAATGTAATGTTTTTTCCAATGTAGTTATCAACACTTGAGCCATTTAATATTTACTGAACATGTATGGTGAGCAAAGGACAGTTAGTACCATTGGTTTGTACAGAAGTGATAAAGATGAAGTGTCCACAGACACTATCCTTAGGAGAACTAAGTAACTATGACACAAGGTCAAATGGGAATGGTATTAGAGAGATGAGAGAAGATAAAATAGATTCCTAAATCAGGTGAGCAGGGAGGTGACACTGGAAGGCTAGGGAGGACAGGGCCTGATGGGGAGAGAGGAGATAAGGGGGGGCCTCCCCACACTGGTAGACCCTTTGCCCTCTTGCCTGAATGGCTGCAATGGCAGAGATAACATCTCTGATATACCTCAACTGGGAAGCTGCTGTCCACAGGACTAGGCCTTTTGGATTCTCAGATGAAATGCAGTATTTCTAATATACACCCTAAATTTACACTTCTAGGAGAAAGAAAAAAGAAATCTCAGCAGTCTTCTCATCTCAGAAAGCAAATTCTGGCAATCTTAGAAAAGCATAAAATTTCTCATTGTACATTAACAGTAAAACTCATTCTCTTCTGCTTTGGGTATTGTCACTAGCTTAAAGAAGCACACACACACACACACACACACACACACACACACACAACCAACCAAGCAAAAAACACCACCACCCAGATGTAATAGTATCATGCAGTTTACAACTGCTGAATCAACTGTCCTAGAAACCTCAACTGTTTCATTTGGAAAGTTCAGATTTTAATACAGTGTGAGAAACCACAACCAAGTGTAGCAGCGAAAGACAAATATGAGTTGCAAAGAAGTAGCCTATGTGAAAGATCATGATACCATGCTATGAAAATAAGAAGAAAATGTTTATAGCAGCTTGGAAATTGTTACAAAAATTAAAATACATTACTATTTGACCCAGAAATTACACTTCTGAAAATGAAAACTGGTAAGGTGTTCAAACTATAAACACAATGTTGCACCCAAACTTCGGTGGTAACCAAATTTAGAAACAACCTAAATGTCTGTAATAAGGGAGCCAAAGACATCATGTCACATCCAAATAACTGAAGGCATTAAGCAAGGTGATACAGATTTCCATTTACTGATGTGGAAAAATACTGCACAGGAAAAAAGGGCAGGACACACAGGTATGGTATGATTTCACATGCATAAAATTACATGAACTTGTAAGGGAACTCTGTGTGCATATATTTAAAAAAGCGAATCTGGTTACTAAATCTTTTTTTTTTTTTTTAATCCTCACTCGAGGACATTTTTGCATTTATCTTCAGATAGAGTGGGAGGGAGAGAGGGAGGAAGAGAGAGAGAGAGAAACATCGATGTGAGAGAGACATATCTACTGGTTGCCACCCACACAACCCCAACCAGGGCGGGGACAAACTGCAACCGTGGCATGTGCCTTTAGCGGGAACCAAACCCAGGTCTCTGGTCCATGGGCTGACACTCCAACCGCTGAGCCAAACCGGCCAGGGCAAGGTTACTAAATCTTTTTTTTTTTTTGCATTTATCTTCAGATAGAGCAGGAGGCAGAGAGGGAGGAAGAGAGAGAGAAACATCGATGCAAGAGAGACACATCAAGTGGTCACCATCCACACGACCCCAACCGGGGCAGAGGACAAACTGCAACCGAGGTACGTGCCCTTAGTGGGAACCGAACCTGGGACTCTCTGGCCCACGGGCCGACACTCTAATCGCTGAGCCAAACCGGCCAGGGCAAGGTTACTAAATCGTATGATACTTATAGATATAGGTGTTAGAATTTTAGATGAATTGTACTGTTTTGTATTTTGTACTTTCTAGTATCCTGTAACAATTTTTCCTATAACTAGAAAAATTAAAATACATTACTATTAAAGTTGTTTTCATTAAAATACATACATAACAATACTAAATACAATACATTTTATTTGGGGAATATTTAATTATGAAAACCAAATTACTGAAAAACAAATAATTACTTAGGGGCCATTTGGCAACAAGTTTGCTTCACTGTTTCTCCGTACTTTTGCTTTTAGATCATCAAATCCTGCTATGTGTTGTTCTCTGGAAAAGCTCAAACACCAAAAATTGCAAGGGAACAGATTTTAGTATTTACTCCCCTGTTCAAAAGCAACTTCATGGATTGGTAGGGGGTGGAGGAACCACAATGGAAAATTGTGCCCCGTTACACTCTCTACCTCCCCCTAAAAAAAGAGGCTCTACCAAAAACCCAAAACTATTCAGAACCACAACTGAAGAGCAGAGTGTACTCTGCGTGCTCTCAAATGACAGCATGGGCTCTCTTTCCAGTGAGGTCTCACAGGCACCCAGGCCTGGGAATCCGACAACTTGCATTCCAATCTGAGCGCCATCACTGAGTAGTAGTTATCTCTTCTGGTACAGAATTTACCTCTGGAAAATGATAAGGATGTCTGTGGTTAGCTTAGGACAAATGACCTGCTGGTGTTGGAAGCTGATAACCTAAGAAGAGTGAAAATGAACTCCATGGAGAAAGGCACAAATTAATGATGAAAGTAAAAGCTCCATTCACAAAAGGTCCAGAAAAGGCTCACCAGCAGAAAGACAGTAAGGCACTGTGATTAACGACAGGGCACCAAAGCAGATGCCAATGCAAGAGTATTAAAGAGTTGGGAAGAAACTGAAAGTAGACCTGAAATGGGGAAGAGAAAGCTGATATTAGGGAGAGCACGTTATATGAGGTCAGCTCAGAGGCATCACGCAGCTCTTGTGTGGTTTAAATATGAATTAGGGATCAAATGCCGCTCCCAGTTTTTTCTCCCAGTTTCAGGATTTTATAAAATCTCCAAGGCAGGTGGGTAAAACTTACCTTGAAAGGATGTCTAGCTAGGCTATTCCCAGAGCACAGCAAAAAGGAGGAATGAACCTTGTCCAAAGAACTTTGCCCAGTAGGCGTCTGAGATGGTACTAAAAGCTACAACCTTCCTGCTTTGGGAAGTTCACAAAGTCTGCCTTGTGCACGCGTAATCACAACTTGGAGAACCCGACCATGTAAATCTGAGGCTAACTGGGCTGGTGGCAACAAATGTTTCAGTTACTCGCCAAGGGCAGATGACAAAAGGAGACATGCCATATCGAAAGCAAAGAATAACATGATACTTTGAAGAAGAAGAAAAAAAAGATTCCTAACGACTTATTTTCTGAACTCTTAGGAAAGGAATAAATCAAATGCTGTACCGACTGCATCTGAGTGGAGTGCAGACACTGTGGGGCACCATGTACACTGCATGCGGCATTTGGACAGCTTCGGAAACAAAGCACGGCAGTAGGTAAACACGGCCTGTGACCTGGAAGAACTCAATGTCTACTAGAAATATATAAAAACTACATTGGGAATCGAATCCAAAGCAGTAGCTCCACTTTCTGTTCACATATGTGTGAAACCGTCACAGACAGTGCTTAATAGATGAGTCAGATGAATGGATGACTGCACACCTAGTTTCCATAAAGCTTTTTTCTTTTAAAAAATTGCATTTTTCCTGATTATATTAATATATGCTCTTGTAGAGTATTTGGAAAATATAAAAAAGTATAAAGAATATCATAAAAATCACCTGTAGTTCCTGTCCAGAAATAATAACTTTTTTCATTTTTGGTACATTTCCCTTTGTGTGTATGTGTACCTACATTTGTAACAAATTAGGATCATGGTGTACATGTGGCTTGGGAGATAGCTTTTTAAAACATATTATATTCTAAACAACATCCTATGTCTTCCTCAACACCATATTTAGTGATTATTGTATAAATAGATGTTCTGCAATTTACTGAACAATTTCCCTATTAGGCTATTTAGGTTGCTTTTAAGATTCTGCTACAATACACCATAATACTATGATAAATATGCATACACAAACTTTTTCCTCATCTCTCTGATTATTTCCTTAGGATCAATGTTTGGTATAATCACTTGGAATTAATTTTTTAAGGTTCGTGATTCACACTGATAAAGTGATTTCCAAAAGGCTATAGCAATGTATACTCTACTAGCAGAGCCCCCACCCAAGTCTTCTCATAATTTCATCAATACTAACTATTATTCATGGATTTTTTAAACAAAAAATTAAAATTTTCTAAATAATTTATAATGTATTTGGCATATGAGATAAATGAATAAAAATAAAGAAAAATTAAAAAAACCTAGAAACCGTAAATTGTATGCAATAGAGGGAAGGTATTTTAAAACTCTTCTTTTAAATTGAATTATTTTCTGGGGTAATGGGGCACTAAAGAGTTCACCTGGTGTACTGGATATCTACCACAAACAGTACACAGCACTGTGAGGCCTTCTGAAGAGGAATCACACAGATTAAATATCACTGGAGAAGATTCCAAGTGCATTGAATCAAGTGACAACAGACAGTTCTCCCTGATTCAGGAGATGAGGATGTTGGACTGCTAGAGAAGGCCTCGTGGATGAAGGGAGTCAAGGGTTCTTCCCCTTTCCTGATTTAATGTCAGCATGAAGAGTCTCAAGAGGGAACAGTGTAACAAGAATAATCAGGGTTTTGGTGAAGTACAGAATCAACAGTTGGCTGCAATAGGTAAACACTGAAAAGGAGTTTGAAAAACATTGGGTAAGCAAGATCACCCAAAGAAAGGCACGGGAATGCTTGGCTAAAGACTAAGAATTCAATTTAGTTTCCAGCTCAAACAATCCATAATCATGAATGTTACTGTTACCATAAACAGCTTTTCACATCATTTTCTATGTATGCTTGAGAAACATTTTAAATTTAGCACATAAAGGTGCTGTCAGTTTCAGCAGTGTGCCATTTTTGCTGTTTGGCAGTATCTGCACAACTTTGTAAATATTTTCACACACTTTATGAGTGAAAAGAGGAAAAAAAAAAACAAGGGCATAAAAAGCAATGGTCTCCAATTAACTGATGGCAATCACCAAGCAAGCCCCAAATGGCATGCTTTTGGCCTCATGTGAATGCTCACTGGCCAATGCTGTGTTCAACTATGTACAAAACTGCTGGAAATATGTCACCAGAGACTGGGAAGAAAACATCCCTTATTGCATAAAGGTCTGCTGTTGGACCTATGTTCACTGAATTCTGGTACGGGAGTGCTGTGTCCTGGGTAGAACCGCGGCTGCCTGTGTTTGAATCCCGGCTCTACCATTTACTATACATCCTCGAAGGTCAATTTGAGCATTACATGCTTATTATTTTCTTTGAAGTGAAGATAGGAAGTCTAATTACAGATTGATATATTATTGATATTCAATATTAAGAGTAATAGTTGTTTTATTTTTCTACTTATTCAATGTTAAAACACTTCAGATTTTGTTAAAAAATTAACATTGCACACACCCAGAACAGAAAAAAATACTACTACCCCTAACATTTTGTCCCAGAGAGCATGTGGCTTTTATTAATATTTCTGATAAAAAAGGTGAAAAATTTAATGGAAAGGAAACCTGGAATGAGGCAGAAAATATATATGAAAATCTTTCAGTTGTGGCATTGGGTTATCTCTGTCTCCCTACCTCCCTCCCCCAGCCCCTCCAGTTAGTGTCCTGATAACTCCCACAAGCCTTTTAGGTCAGAGCTCAAACATTACCTCAAGAGGAACTCTTCCACTCCCTAAGATAAGACTTTTGGTTCTTATAGCACTGCACTGCAAGGACTGTCACTGTACTTGTTTGAAGTTCCCCAACCCCCACCCATCAGTTAAGACCCTCTGCAGCTTTGAACAATTGGTTTCAGTGGGACGCTTCCTTTGGCTCTAAGTTTCAGAATGTGCACAAGTGTTGGAAGACATCAGCTGGAATTTCACACAATGACGGCACTGTTTAAAACAGCCTTTAGGGATGAAAAATACATTTTTAGAAGCCTACCAAAAAGTCTTTTAGCAAATGCCTCAATTTGCATGTTTTGTTTTGAAAAGTATTCCCATCCTAAAGTCATGCAATGTGAAATATTCCCTTGATTATAAAATCCAGTGTATAATTGTCTGAAAAAATAGTTCTGAACAATTTTATTACTTTGGGTATATATTTATTTTTTGAGCAAGATTCCTATGAGTGAGCAAAAGTGAGGTGTTTGGTTCATGTAAGCATTTGTAACAGTGCAGTTTGAGTCCCTGGAGAAATCTGTGACAGCACATGTACGAGGGCTGCAACCTCAAATGTGAGTGGCACACACAGAGGACCCAGCTTGCTCACTGTGCCGTACCTGAGGACCTAGCGTAGTGGGGGGCATAAATTATGAGTGGATACTTAAATGTATGTTAAATGAAGGGCTGAGAGTCTGACCTTATGATAAAAACTGCAGGTTTTTTAAGCATTACTTATTTTCTTTGGGGGTTCTAATGAATACTAAGGATTTTCCCCCCGAAAAAAAATCCACAGATAAAAGATTCTACATACAATTTTAGGATCATGGATCCCAGGATTAAAAGCCCTGCACCAGTCTACAGAGAATTCATGCTATGAAGTTTCTTGGTAAAACAGCCACTGGGATGTGCACTTTTTTCATTAAAACATATGCAGTTCCCAGGCAGGATGGGGTTATACTACCATGCAGTGACATTAATGAGTAAAAGTACTCTAGTAAATGTCATTTAACTTAGTAAATGAATTACCTCAGCACCAGACACTTCCCAGTCACTGAATAACAAACACTTTCCATTTCATCTTCAGGGGACTTTCCTTGCTTCTATCCTATCAGTAGAGTATTTCCTGTTGAATGGAAAAAACCTGATGCCATACCTGCACACACAACTATACTTTGGGAAATGTGATCACTCTAAGTGCTCTATGGCTTTGAATACCACATCCCGGTTCCTAAGAAACAGGGTTGTCCTTTGGCAACTAAGTAGTTTACACTTGTTTTATAGGAGCCTCTGACATCTGTTTCATCTCTTTACCTTGATGGTGACTCAGAGGGCACGGGCTATCTTTCTTAGTCCCTAGAACTGGACTTTGCATCAAGGGATGTTCAATAAATATTTCTGACCAACTGACAGACCAAAACACAGTCCTTGTGTGTAGTGCAGTATTATTATTACACTCACAGATGTTTCATATAAGGTCTCACTTTATACATTAGAGTGTAAGTGCCAGATATCCTAAATGAACACTGAAACAAAATGCAACTCTCAGGGGGAAACTGCAGTTATGCAGTAACAACATGTAAGAAGCCTGCCATCACGTACAGTTCTCTACGTAACCCTAAAGCCAAAGACGTGAGCAAAGGTTCTCTTCTCAGTGTGTCTGTCCAATATATCATTTCTTCATAGTCCATCTCTTATTACCTGTATTTGAGAGGGAAGTTTTCTAAGTAAAAAAGTAACTTCAAAGCTTATAGTTGTCTTTGTAACCAAACGGTATATTTTACCGTATTAAACTGATCATCTGGCATCACCTCTCAATATTGGATTCCCCATCTTTAAAAGAAGGTTAATAGGAAAACAAGTATTTCTTGATAACTGAGTTTTATTTTTAACCAATTATTTTCTTGTTTATAGAGCTCCAAGAAAGGACAATGCTAAAACATGAATTTAAGCTACTAATGTTCACCTTAAGACTGTTCCAGAAGGTTAAATATAAAAACAGAAGTATACATTAAAATGGTAATATACTTAGGAATCTAGCTTTAACTGTTGCCGTTCAAACTACTGCTCCATGAATAACTATCACACAAATAACTAATATTCACAGGCTGCTTTACATTAACTATCTCATTTAATCCTCCTTACTATCAGGTAGGTTCCACTCCTCACTACCTGCTGCTCCCCAGCTCAGCCTGCTCACTCTGCACTGTTTCAAAGGCATTCGCCAGATCTGCTTGGTGATCACAAGGTTATCACACAAAGTCCAGCCCAAGTCTCATTTACTAGATGAAGCCGTTCTTGACCCCTCTCCTCCCCCATAGAATCAATCCTAGGCTTTTGTCTGGGGAAATCTACTTACAATCAAAGATTTGTAGACCTGCTTCTGTTTTTTTAAGAAAGCGTATTTAAAAAAAAAGAAAAGAAAAGAAAGAGATAACTTCCTTGACCACCAATGAGCATTAGAATAATAAAGTGAATGTTTTCATTCCCACATATGTAAGGGTTAAGCTAGGCAGAAACCCTAGGTTCAGGCCTGCACTGTGGGCTGCACAGTGAAGGGCAGGAACTGTTTTCAGAAAACAGAAGTTGGAAACTACAAAGCTTCTACTGCTGAGGTTACACTATCTATATTATCGTTTTAAGAGGGTAAATTATGCTTTTTGCCCACATTCTCTTGCAGGAGTCAGGGGGCCTCACTGCAGGATTTGTGTGGCCAGATGTCTCCCCCTCCATGGATCAGCTGGGAAGTATTCTATGAATACTCCTGTGTGTCCAGGCACCAGGTACTCCCTTTAGTCAACAAGGTCAGATTCACATTATCACTGGCCTGGTGGCCGCCATTTAAATGCTGATAGCTGAATTAAACCTAACAACTGTCACTGGTATAAATGTTAAAACAGACATTTCTTGGGTCCAAATGATGGTTATACATCCAGAGTTAACCAGTGGAGCAAGGAAATAAAAGTTCCACTTGGTTTCCTAAATCACTAAACCTACAGATGCTTTTCTGGGCCTGGGCTTTCTTCTATTATTTCCATTTCCAACCATTTGAAAATCTTGCTTCTCTTGCCATATTTAAAGCAAAATTCCAAATTCATTGTCAGCATTTCTTATTTCCCTTCACATCCTCTATAGTTGATTCTAAGGGGTTGGGAACTTCTTATTTGTCTGTTTTCCTTAGTTAAAGGATGTGCCACTTATAGTTTAGGTTGCAGCCCTCATACATTTTCTGGCACAGGTTTCTTCATTAAAAATGCTTACACAGACCAAATAGCTCACTTTTGCTCACTCATCGAATCCTGCTTAAAAAATAAATATATACTCAAAGTAGTAAAATTGTTCAAAACTGTGATACAATGGATTTTACAATGAAGGGAATATTTCACATTGCATGACTTTAGGATGGGAATACTTATTAAAACAAAATATTCAAATTGAGGCATTTGCTAAGTTTTTTTTAGTAGGCTTCAAAACACACATTTATCCCTAAAGGCTGTTTTAAACAGTACCGTCATTGTATGGAATTCCAGCTGATGTCTTCTAGCCTTGTGCACATTCTGAAACTTAGAGCCAAAGGAAGCGTCCAACTGACAAACCAGTTATTCCAAGATGCAGAGGGTCTTAAAAACTACTTAACTGTTGTCCTTCCAGACACACCCCAAATGATTGCTTTGTGTTCTGTGATGTTAATCCTCTCTAATACTTACTCAAGGCTAAATCTAACAGGGAAAATAATTCTAGAATCAGACACAATGGGTGAAATCTGAGTCATGGAAAGATTGCAAGGTAAGGTCAAGGGCAAGGAATCACTTTTCCCTAATGCAATCTGCTATAATATGCCTAAATATTAGGAAGATGTTTATGAAGAATTTCTCTCATTTGTGAACATTTCTGTCTTTATTATTTTAATGGTACAGAATAAACACTAGCTAAGAAGCCACTAGTACATAAAAAAAAACAAAAAACGTTTTGGAGCTATGACTCAAATTAATTATCTTCCTTATCGTATTGAGTTAAGAGAATTAGGGGTAGAAGCTGAACACCTCTCACAATTTAGAAAAGGTTCTAGGAGAAAGTCACAAGTCAAGAGACCACAAAGGTCTCAAAGGTACTGATGGTGGAAATTTCAAATGGGTCATCATAGTGACCACAAATAACTTGCAAAAAGCAATGGCCAAAGGATTCCATGGGTGAGGATCATCTTATTAATCATGTTTAATCTTCTCAGGCATTATGTTTTAAGAGTCCACATTCATTAAATAAACACTGGATGTAAAACTGCTCTCTCATCTAACTTACTAATCCATATTATTTAAAAAATGATAATGTTTGACCAAATACTTTTCTAGATATCATAGCCTGGTTAACACTATATCCTGATGCTAGGATACCCCTGGAGAGTTTTAATTGTATCATGTACAATTAAAGTCATGCTGTCTTAACTTGTTCTATTCAGAGTCACTGCAATTTCTGTAATAGTTTAGTATATAATCAAAATTAATAGATTTTTCATTATCGATTAGGGTCAGATGTGATAAGTGACCTCAAATGTTCTCTCTAGAGGCTTAAAGACAAAGAACTCTAAACAAGCATCAGCTTCTTTTGAAAGGATATCTCAGGGGGCAGGGAAAAACATGTATTTCCCAGTAAAGTGGAGAAGAGGAGCTGGGTGGTAGGCAAGGAAGGAAGATTTCTAGGGTTGTTAACAGTTTAGAGTGTAGGTTCTTCCCACCTGTCCCTGACCCTCCCAGCCTGCTGTAACAATGAGGGTGCTGGTGAGATGCTAGTGGACGGGGTCTGACCATACCTTCATGGGTAGGCTCTGGGTCAGGCGTAAGTGAGATGTCATCCAGCTCTCGCAGGCAGAGCCATTCTCCATCCATAGACACTCGGAATTTGCAAAGGTAGATGGTCTCCATGGCAGCCTGTGTGATCTTGTCAGTGGTGGGGGTTGGCATATCGGTTGGAGGCGTCAGAGCGGACATGATGACTCAGCTGGGACCACAACACACACACACAAACACACACACACACACCCGACAAAAATAAATAAAACCTCCTCACCAAAACCCTCCAAATCCAAAGCTTTGGAACAAAGCTCTCAAGGGGTGTGGGAGGTTAAAAAAGCACACACACAAGGAAAAATATCTTATGGTTTAAGAACCAACTGTTCAAGATAAACAATTCTATACTATCTTTTCTTATAGATGGTTTCTACCACATAGCAAAATAAAATGATGCTTGTCTTCTCCCTGCTCCACTCCTTTAATCTTCCCTTCCCTACCCCCTTCTTCTTCAGCGGAGCTATAGGCTTTAAATCCTGCACAGCTGCTGCCTTAGCTGGCTTTAAAAAACTGGCCTCTGCATGTACAAGTGAAAAATCCTCCTTCTTTGTGCAGAAAAAATACAAAAGAAAAAAAAAATGAACAAAAAAATTTTCAGTTTAGCTTTAAAAAAATCCTGAACTGCAGAAACCACTTCTAGATCTGCTCAGATGAGCCGGGATGCTGAGTTCTGATAGGATTGGTTGTGCGCAGTAAGCAGGGTGTTGACCAAAATGGCTGACTAATGAACTGAACTGAAAATTCAGGCTCATGTGACCAGCTGCTCTGAACGCAGGGCAAGCAATTCCCAGGATGCTTTATAGATGCTGCTGATGCAGGGAGGGCAATTAGGCTGTTCGCTCTCATCCTGCACAACCCACTTCCAGACTGTGCTAGTCAAACTGTGATCAGACATAACACGATGCACATATCCTCATCAATTCCCCTCACTTTGGGATAAAAGCTGGATGACAGAAGGACAATTAACACTGGGTAATACTCCATAGCAAAGATGGTACAAGAGGCAGTAAGATTAATTTAACAAGCACATAATCCACCTCTATCTTTTATCCTTATATACCTAGCTATTAAAATTCTTTACTCAGCTAAAGGTGGTGTTTTAAGAAAAGCTAAAGCAGATTTTCAATTTAAATATTATACTCAGGCATTTGTAATTTCTTCTCCAAAGTAACAAAAACGTGACATTCTAGACAGAAATGAAAAAAGAAAAAAACTCTTGAAAGTTAAAAATGTAAAATCCTTTCTGATTAATGTCGATTTCACCCCCTATTGATGTTGCGTATTTACCATGTTTCTGCATTAAGTACGTATTTTGTTTCTAATCAGAAGATAAAACTATGCTATATTTAAAAAATTCTCCCACCCTGAAACATCCTAAGGACATATTTCCATATTCTCTTAAACCAGCCAACCAATTCACCCACCCTACCCACATGTATCTATTTATCCAAGGAGACGTTTATACCTTGCTTTCTAGCTACATAAGTAACAAGGAGACAAGGGATGATAAAGATTTTCTTTGACAATGTTCTGGATGATTGAAAACAAGTTTGTTTTTCTTTCTACTTAAGGGTCTAATTGTAAAGAGGAACATATAACTTCAGGAAATATATCCCAAGATGATTTATTTCATTCTAGAAATTTCTTATCAAAGGGATACTTTGATTGACTAATTTCTGGAAACCCAAAGAAAAGAATTATCCCTGAATATTATTAACATTTCATAAATGGTTCATACTAATGTGAGATTAAGCTCAATGAAAAAAATGCTAAGAACCAGATTCTGCAAGTAAACAGGCATTTTCATATTGTTAGAGGAAGGCAAACTGATACAATGTAAGAATGTATATAAGTTTATGCAATTTAAAATTAGGAAGAAAATCATTAATTTACTAAGGAAAATAAAACATTCCAGATTTTGCATTTATATATATATTTTAAATTTTTTGTTCTTTATTGATTTTAGAGAGAGGAAGGGAGAGGGAGAGATAGAAACACTGATGAGAGAGAACTTCGATTGGCGGCCTCCTGCATGCCCTCCCCCCACTGGGGATCAGGCCCACAACTTAGGCATGTGCCCTGACTGGAACTGAACTGGTGACCTCTTATTGCATGGGTCGATGCTCAACCACTGAGCCACATCAGCCAGGCTGCATTTATATTTAAATCTCTTCAAACATTATCCTACCTCTGGACCCAGAGTCAGCCATCCTCCCCCCCCCTCCCTCCCTCCCTCCCTCCCTCCTCCCTTCCTTCTATATTCACGGAGGAGTAGAGTACTCCTCGCTGTCAGGCAGCAATCCAGGCACTGGGCATGCAGCAGTAAGACAATATCACTTTTTAGAGGAGGCGGAGTTTGCATATCCAAATACAGAACACAAGCCTCCATTTAACACATTCACATTTAATTAGTTTGATTCCTTTCTAGCTAGACATATTTCCATGTTATACATTAAAGCTGAATGGGGATAGGTAGCTTATTGTTTCACTTTAAGCCTTGCAATACTTCAAAACATAGTAAGCAAGCACTCATTAAAATCTTTAAGTTAAACTTATACTGAATAGTTCCTGGAACCACAAAGCCAAACAGGCCTGGCTATCTGTATACATGACATCAAGACTCTAGGTCACTGATACATTCTTAAAATACAGAACAGTGAATACATAAATAAATCTGAATGCTTTGGGATTGCCTGTGGTCCACCCATAGCTCAATTCAGCCTGTCACAAACCATGACAGTCTTTCTACCAACCAACTAATAAGCATTTACCAACCCCTGAATAGGAGATTCAGGTTGGTTACAACATACCAGGACAAGAACATCTAGGTTAATAAGCAGAGAAACTTGGTTAACTTTCCTTCCAAAGGTCTTTCTCTTCAGTTGGAGGACACACAGAAGGAAGTCCAAAGCAACAAAAACTTTTGCCAAGGAGCAAAAAACCTGCCCGCACTGGTCTTCCTTGAGTTTCTCAGATCTATCAGTTTGAGGAGGTATTAGCAGCCATTTCAGAAATAAGAACTGTGGGTGGGCAGGAAAACCTGTACTTCCACCATCTAGTTATACCTGTTTGCAGGTAAACACCCCTGAGTCTTCAGCATGAACAGCTACTCATTGTTCATAAGCAATGAATTTACTACAAAAACAAGCACTATTTGTAAAAGACTAATAAAATAATTCTAAATATTGCTTACTACTGTTTTTACATGTGGGTCCTTTACTAAGTGCACATATTAAATTAGAATATAAAAGTAATATTAAATCATCAGTAAGACATACAAACCTTGAACTTTTTTCTCATGTTCTCATTTTTTCTCATAAACATACTAATTATAAGATGTGTTGAACTATTTTCTCATTTAATCCCACTTGTGAATAAAGGCACATATCTGTAAACTAATTGTGAGGAGTGCTGGAGTAGTCTGTGGCCTTAAACAGAATTGACAGGCCGATGTGACGTTCAAACCCAAGATGATGATCTTAGTAATACTGTGTTCTAGCTGCTTACACAGCTCAAAATTTCCACATTGTGATTGATTCAAAGCAAATGAGATTCACATTTCAAACTTAGAAGTTACGTTCCTTTTAAAGTATATTTACTCAGTTACTATTATAAGACAAAGACTCATTTGTTATGCCAAATGTTCTTGTTATACAATGTGGAAAAATTATTACTTAATGTGACTATCATTAATTGAATTTCTATTTTCTGTAAGATGTTTTATAAATACCATATCAAATCCTCACAACAATCCCGCAAAGGAGATCTTGACACCCCCTCTTTTTTTATAAGATTTTTTTCCCTTTATTGATTTTTAGAGAGAGAGGAAGTGAAAGGGAGAGAGAGATAGAAACACCAATGAGAGAGAACATCGATTAGCCGCCTCCTGCATGCCCCCCACGGGGGATCGAGCCCACAACCTGGGCATGTGTCCTGATCAGGAATTGAACCAGTGACCTCTTGGTGCGTGGGTTGATGCTCAGCCACTGAGCCACACCGGCCGGATGATACCCCCTCTTTACATACAAAGAAACCAAAGTTAAGCCAAGTGACTGGCCCAAGATCACACCACTAGTGAGTGGCAGATCTGGATTCCAGCTGCTTCTGTGTCAATGCTCCAAAGTCCATGTTTTCTTCTACACTTTGCAACTTCAGCACTCCATCCCAAGGGATTACATTTTACTCAGGGAAAATAAAAAGAAACAAAGTAAAACAAAAAACCAAGGCAAGGTCCTCATAAAGTTTCCTAAACATGAATTTCAACAAATTTAAGATTTGAAAAAGAGGACGTTTCTATCAGCTTTCACACTTTACACCTTAATGTTTCACAAACCATATATTTCACTTAGTCCCTCTTACACATTTAGCTCAGGTGTTTAATAAGCGGGCATTTTCTGAGAAACTGGGAACTCAGCATGGATCTTTCCTGCTGTGTACAATAATTTCTGAATATTGTGCAAATTGTTGTCTTATTTTTTAAATATATTACAAATATGCCTAAACAATAGATTTAGTTTCAGGTTTTTTTTTTTTTTTTTAAACTTTATAAAAAGAGTTTCATGCTTTTTATAACCTCCTAAGCCTTTCACTCAACATTGCGTTTTCTAAGATTCATCCACACTATAGTGTAGCAGCTGTAGTTTAACCTTTTGGCTACTGTATTATAAGGTTACTACTTTATAAAACAATTTTTCGATTCATTTCCACACTAGTGAGCATCAGGGTTATTTCTAATTTTTTCATTTTAAATTTTATTTAGAAATGGTCATTACCAAGGCTTTTAGAATGCAGTTTCTCATTTGCTGTGGACATGACCACAAAATATTTTCCCGCTGGGGTTTCTTTCTGCTACGTTGGTAGCATTCAGCCTACTGGGAACATTTTCTTAACCCTTACTTGTTTTCACTGCCAAGATTAGCACTGTCCAATATAAATGTAACACAAGCTATATGTGATTTTGTAAGAGCCAATGGTAACCAGTGAGATTTTACATAGCTGCCTTAGATCTCTGGAGTCTTACAGACGTCCTCTGTCTAGCTAATCCTTCTAGGTTGCTAGTGACCAGATAGTTTGTGATCACATGATCATCTCTACAACTGTTATAAAGGACTGACTGAAATGACAACTGGATTGAGCAAAAAAAAAAAAAGGGATTAAGAGTCAAACTCTGGAGAAACTAAGGCAGTGTGTGGAAGGGCTCAGAACATGTGAAATTCCTTAAATAAAAATGTATTAACTTTAAATAAATTGTGCCTATGTTACAAATAATAAAAACCCTTTACACTTTTTATAAAAAAATGTTTTTATTTAGATGATTTTCAGAAATAGATTTCTTACAGGTATGCTAATTCTTCCTAATAAGTTTGAGGGTAAGAGACGATTTCACTTATTTCTTTTATAGTTACTTGTCTCCTATTACCTAGTTCCTATTCTGCATGTAATGGTGCTTCTTAAAATGTGTCGACTAGTGCAACCAACCGAATCAGTTTGTAAATCTCACAAGTTATGTTTCCCAAGGCATTTTGGATGATGGCTTTAAAATTTAAGAAGAAAAACCTCATCTTCCCTCCCCCTCTTTTACTAGTTTCTATTAGTACAAAAGGGTTTCCTTGAGAAATTATCATGATGATGACACTGGTGGAAAGCCCCGATGTTCTGCTAAACTATAAGATTATTCAATGGAACGATCATGATTTATGCACGTGCTCCAGTCCTCCCTCCCACCTCCCTCCCTCTCACTTCCTTCCCTCTTTCAGACAAAAATCTATTATGTTTACCTCTGATGTTGCTAATATTTCTACAATTTTAGGTGTATACACTTGGCAGACTCAGTACTACTTTGTAGATATTAACCAAGGATGGTAATATGTACTTTAAAATGATTATAACTGAGAAGCTGAGTTATTGTTATTAGAATTTTTTTAAATTCTCACCTGAGGATATTTTTTCAATTGATTTTTAGAGAGTGGAAGGGAGGGAGGGAGGGGAGGGGGGAGAGTGAGGGGGAGAGAGAGCAAGAACAAGAGAGAGAAACATCGATGTGAGAGAGACACACTGATTGGTTGCCTCCTGCATGTGCCCCAACCAGCGCCAGGGATCAAACCTGCAACCCAGGTATATGACCTTGACAGGGAATCGAACCTGGGACCCTTTGGTCTGAGGGCCGACACTGAACCACATGGGCCAGGGCCTGAGTTACTATTTTGTGTTTTAAAAAAAAGTTTTTTTCCCTTTATTGATTTGATAGAGAGGAAATGAGAGGGAGAGAGAGATAGAAACATTGATGAGAGAGAACATCGATTGGCCGCCTCCTGCATGCCCCACACCGGAGATTGGGCCCACAACCTGGGCATGTGCCCTGACCAGGAATAGAACCGGCGACCTCTTGGTGCATGGGTCAATGCTCAACCACTGAGCCACACAGGCCGGACCTGAGTTACTATTTTGTTAGAAACAAACACTACCAGGAGTATTATAATGCATAATCTTGTTACTTGCTAAAATTACCCAGAGTAAGACTAGAAATAACTCCTACCTTAATAACTAAAGCTGATTTCATGGCTAAATAGCAGTAGGCAATGATTTAGAGATGTCAAACTACCAACAACTTAGTAGATAATCTTGGGGAAGTTATTCTCTTGCCTCAATTTACTCAGCTATAAAATAAAACTGAATAACTCGCTTCACAAAGATTGTAGGCTTCACGAGAAGAACTTTGTCTGCTTTGCTCATCGTTATACAGCTGCTGAAAATAGTACCTACCAAATACCAGAGTCTCAACAAATACTTGTTGGTACAGATACATAACTCTAAAGAGCTCCATATTCTTGAAGTGGTATATTTCCACCCTCCTATTTCACTACAACCATGAAAACCCCGAAGTTCTATAAAATTATGCTATATTTATGCCCCAACAGACAGGTCATTCTGACACAGGCTTTACTCATTTGTACCTGACAGAATCATTCATGTAACACGAATAGGGCACCTACTATATGCTAGCCAATAGGAACGTGAAGAAAGAACAAGGGAACAGACAAGAAAAAGGCAATTACAGGTGTTTTAGAAATTCCTAAGTCCTTGTCGCATAGATGGCTGTTCAGTGTTGTTTACATACTTAACTATTTTTTCTATGAAACTGGTGACTTGTGAATTTCACATTCATTCATTCATTTTTAGCAAATAGGACTTTACTGAATAGAACAAGGAACTAGAGGGTTGCTGCTGCCTGAAAAAGAGCCTCTAATTTAGGATATGATTCCAGTTATGGTGAGGCAGGCTGAGAGAACATGTGGGCTCTGGACTCAGAATGCCCACAGTGAATCCTAGATCCACCACTGAGAAGCTGAGTAACCTTGGCAAATTACTTATTTCTGAGCCTGTTTCTTCACTGACCAAATGGGAATAATAACTTTAACAACTTCAGAGTTAAATGAAGCAAAGTAAGTAAAACGCGTAGCATGGTGCTCTGCACAAAGTAAACAGTCAGTAAATGTCAGCATTATCATCATTATAAATGCTTCTGCCTTCAAGAGTTCTGGAGGGGAAAAAGCAGAAACTCTATCATCACATGAAATGAAAATCAGTTAACATGAATGTTCATGAGGAAACAGAGGAAAGTAAAAAGATCTGAACAAAGGGTATGCTGGGCATCTTTTGGGCTTTGAGGAAGGAAGAAGAGATGGGTCAGGATTTTACCAGCATTCACATCAGGTGACCAGATTTCCTAAGTTCGTAAAAAGGCAAGGGAAGCAGATGTCTGTGGGAAGTCCCCAAACAGATTCTAGAGTAAGAAGAACTGTATTCTAAAAGACAGCATGCTGAAGCAATTTCTCCTGCTTTCTACATGCCTCTTGCTGTCACAGCCTGCCAATCTCTCCGTTCCTATGATTATGAGGTTTCAAACTTTTCTGCCTCTGCCCCACCCTCCATGCCATGCTCCCCGACACATGCTGAGTGTCATGTTCACTGGTGTGGAACAAGCAGACAATCACTAAGGTGGGCTCTGTGAAGAAGAATACCACGTTGGCCAGCAGTCCTCAACTCCTGATACGTTTTGGGAAGACTATGAACTTTTCACAATTATTCAAATATAGTTGCAGTACAGGGCATGGCCATATTGATACTTACTCTCTCAAATACCACTACTTTGTAACTCTAAAAGCATTTCCTTTCACGTAATTTCAAGCCAATCCTTTAATGCTTATGGTGGACTACTGCCTTCCCAGAGTAGATTTTAAAGTTCATACTTGAGCCACTTTGCACTACAGAAAGAAGTTTCAATGTTAGTAAGGTTTGGGTAGAAATTTTACAGTTGTGATGTCCTGCAAAATTCATTGAAATGCGATTCCATTTTTATTTATGATGGCTACAGGTTACCTATAGTGCAATGATAAAGAGGAAGCACATCTTTTAGGCAACTCTTTTAATTATTTAAGGAATTTAAAAAAATACTAGCCAATAAGGAAATATCATTATTTCATCCAGTTCATTCTGCCATATTCTCATCATCATCTACCTAGACTTTTTACTACCTATAATCTACACTAGAAAAATATGTTCTCTTAGCCTCTTGATAAAATTGTACCTCTTTAACACAGTTTTCTGTTAAAATTCAAACAAAGAGGGAAAAGATGCAAGACAGAAAGTATACAGTCAGGGGAGTAAGTTTTGAGGCTGACACCAGTCCTTTAGTGTGAAAAGTTGCTTTTTTGGGCCATCTTTCCTCTGCTCACTCTCCCACCCTGCAACCTTTACTGCCCTCCATCCAAATTGGTTTCGTTAAGGCCTTGGTGAGGGAGCATACAGTGATTAAGAACATGAACTTTGGAGTTAGAAATCTGCCATATATACAAATATTGGATCATTATGTTGTACAACTGAAACTAATATGTCATATGTTAGTTATAACTCAATAAAAACAACAAATAAAACAAACAAACAAACAAAACCACACCTCTGGAAAGACCTCCAGGTGACTCTGATGTGCTAAAATTTGAGTTTAGAACTTTTCTAAAACCACAGAATCAGTATCTCCAGAATATAATCTTCTACATTCAAGGTTACTCTGTCAGAATTTTTGTATTTTATAATAATTTAGATAATTCCCTCTAGAAACACTGAATCAAATATTCTTATGAAAACCATATGTTATATCCATCTATTTACATGAAATCTATTTGGACTCCTCCTCATTTTTTCTTTTCAGTTTTCATTGTTAACTAAGTAGTTTTATGTATCGGCTCTTCTATCTGTTGGAAATTTAAAGACTTGCCTCTTATAAATATAACAAACAAACAAAAAAAATCAATACATGTGAAGTTTTTAGCTTCCTGCCTGGCACATAAAAATATTCTATAAATGATAGCCACGAAGTACTGATATTACCTTAAGAGTCACATTCTTTATTCGTAATTGTTTGGGTTTCGTAACTACTATAAAACGTTTGTTATCTAACGAAGAGCCTTTTAGGATCCTTTGGTATCCAGAATGAAGATCAGAAATAAGAAAAAAAGAAACCTCTTGTCTAGAAAGAATGAACGTATGGTTATTAACAGGGGGGCAGCCAAAACAAAGTCAAAGACTCAGAGATGACACCTAACATGCTGAAATTGTTGCTTTGTCAATCAGAAGCGTGATCTGACTTTTTGATAATGCCAAACCAGAAGGGTAGGTAAAACAAAAGAAAGGAGGCAGAAGAGAAGGGAGAAACTGGCTGGGAAGACAAACTGTAATAATTTAGGCACCAGCAGTGATAAAAGCGGAATCAGGAAGGCTAGCAGCAGACCGGCTGTTTAGTCATGAAGCAGGAAATGCAGGCATGACCCAGCTCTCCACATTTCAGAAGCTCAGGATGTCCCTGATAATTTTAGCTGTGTGTGGAAAGTGACTCCCCTGTATTTCAATATTTTTTTTTCCCCCTCACCTGAGGACATTTTTTTGCATTTATCTTGAGATAGAGCAGCAGGGAGAGAGGGAGGAAGAGAGAGAGAGAGAAACATCAATGTGAGAGAGATGCATCGAGTGGTCACCACCCACATGACCCCAACCAGGGCCGGGGACAAACTGCAACCGGGGTACGTGCCCTTAGTGGGAACCAAACCCGGGTCTCTCTGGTCCGCGGGCCGATGCTCTAACCGCTGAGCCAAACCAGCCAGGGTCATTTCAATATTCTTAAGGGTTAACCTCCAGTTCTCTGGTGGTCACTAACTTACAATTACATATTGTCGGAAGATGTTACATTTCTGAAGTTTATTATTTTTTTATGGGCACTTACTTATATCTGCCATTTGACAAAACAGCATTTAATGGATCAGAAAGCTGCTCTTTGCATTCTTAACTTAGTTGGAAAAGAGCTGAAGGCCAACAGATTTGTGAAGCAGTACTGTAAATGCAGCACTTCTCTACATTAGTTATAACAAAACGCAGTCTTTGAAAGTCACAAATCAAGCTGCTGTTCCCAAAACTACTAGCATGAAGGTGAGGGCTCAAAACTTTTGGGTTCTGATGGTTTAACCCTCCCTCCATATTTCCCAATTTTGGGCAGCTGCCTCGATATTTACAAGACAATAAATTACATCTGTCTCTTCAAAATTTAAAAAGCATATAGCAGATGAACTGATTAATGTAATGTTTTCTAGAATTATTAAACAATGAAAGAAGATACACACACTCACAATAAATAGAAATGTCTATGGAGGATAACCTAAAATCAATGAATATATACACACACAAAAATAATATATATACATGCATACATACATAATATGTAATATCTTTGTACTGTATGTGTGTTTATGTATGAAACTGTGAACATAAAGGTAATTTTCTCACCTTAAATATTCATCCCTTGATTTATATGTAAGAAAGGTCCTTCCCCAAATCAGAGATTCTTAAAGTACATCTGTGAAAAACAGTCAAATGCATCTAGGAGCCTCTCTCTGCACTTTCCAGGGCTCAAGCAAGGCACTCACTGTTAAGTATACTGACTTCGACATGGGTAGTCATAGTAATGCTACCAGTCCTTTCCCAGGTTTATTTATATATTTTTTCCCCTTCTTTCTATTCCTCTCTTAATCCTCCTCTAATTTCAAAACAGCACATACAAATACAGAAAGGAGTCTGCTTCTCTGTGAGTGGGACAATTTTTTTTTTTTTTTTTGTATACTGCTGTAATTGGGAGAGAAAACACAAGGGCAGAGATGTGGACTATCTGCATGTCATTGCCTTACACATAAATGTTTGGGGCAGCTCTGAGAGCTGGAAGAAGAGAAGAGTAACTGTCAATAGAAGCTGGTAATGGTGCAGATGGCAGGAGTGCCTCTTCCCTCCAACGCCAAGGAGAAGCCATCTACTGCCCATCCTGTCCATCCACAAGATGACTTCTGGAGTTAGAATGGAAAAGAGAGGCACTAAAAGTATTAGACCATGGCATGCAAGTAGCTCCTTCTTATATAGTTGATGAAAAACTGGTGTGGAAGGTCATATACCAAGGAGAAAAACACCCCATTAAATATGAACATCTACATGTCTGTGAATCTATGCAAAAGTTCAGAAAGAAAACTCACCAAAATCAAAGGTGGTGTCCTTAGATAATAAATGTTGGTGGTGATGGGGGGAGGGAGCTGGGGACCCACAGAGAGGAAAGTTCACTTTGTACTCAATGTACTTATGTATTATAAAACATGTAAAAATGGGATCCATGTGTTACTTGAAATTTTTATAAATCAATTTTAAAAAATGACATGGTAGAAACTTTTGTGAGATTTAAAAGCTAGAAGCACAAAAACTTAGCAGATTACCAGCCCTCAAAGACTCAGAAAGGAACATAACTCAACAAAGCACATCACAAGCCTTCTTTCATACTTCATTTAAGCATGCTGAATATTTGATGAACATTATATCCTGCAAGATTTTACACTGACACAGTACACCTCACAAACCCTGAAACTTCAGGCTACCTCTTCTGCACACATTTTTGCTATCTCCATCAGTGCCTTTTAAAACAAAGCTTCTGAACTCATATGTAAAGGTAACTTTAAAATCTGATTACGGTCAGGATTTCTAAAATAAAAAGAGAATGCCTTAATATACAGGGTGGGGCAAAAGTAGCTCTACAGTTGTGACTACACAAAACAGTTTATTTTTGCATGATTATTAATTATTGTATTATTTTCCATATGAACAACTATAGGTCTACTTTTGCCCCACTCTATATAGTCTCTCAAAATTATTATATATTATACACTTTTGGCAAATACATTAGCCAGAGTTAAAAACTGAGCATTGAGGAAGCAAATATTCACTGGATGTTTAGGTTGAGTGCAAGTATTGTCCTGGTAATCAAAATGAGAAGTCTTTTAAAAACGTTTTGGTCTTGCCCTGGCCGGTTTGGCTCAGCGCTTGGAGCGTCGGCCTCTGGACCAGAGTCCCGGGTTCGGTTCCCGCTAAGGGCACGTACCTCGGTTGCAGTTTGCCCTGGCCCTGGTTGGGGTTGTGTGGGTGGCAACCAGTTGATGTGTCTCTCTCACATCGATGTTTCTCTCTCTCTCTTCCTCCCTCTCTCCCTCCCGCTCTATCTGAAGATAAATGCAAAAATGTCCTTGGGTGAGGATAAAAAAAAACACACACACACAAAAAACTGTTTGATCTCAGCTGCCCAAATGGACAGTCAGGAGAGCTACGGTTCTGATATCCAGGTACACCACAGAAAGCAATATTGCACTTACTGCAGGGCAGCAACAAGGAATTATTTATATTAATAAACAGAGTATTCCTTTTTCCAAGTGTGTGTGTGGGTTCTAGAGTACTTATAAAAATAACAGGTAAAAATAAATACTCAGTCCAAAACAAAAACTATTTTAAGTCAATTTCATATTTGAATAAAATATGTGTCAGTGATCTTATACTAATTTGAAATGTCCTTAGTGAGTGACTGGAAGTGGGCCCTGGCCAGTGTGCTCAGTTGGTTGGAAAGGTGGTGGGTTGGATTCCCAGTCGGGGCATATACCAGGTTTCAGGTTCAATCCTGTGGTTGGGGTGCATGCAGGAGGCAACCCGTCAATGTTTCTCTCTCTCTCTCTCTCCCTCTAAAATCAATGAAAAAGCATATCCTCAGGTGAGGATTTTTAAAAAATCAATAAAGAAACACAGTGGAAGTGGGGCTCTGGCATTTTCCCAGTAATTTTTTCTGAGCACTTACACACCAACCCATTAGTTCATAAATAAAGACCATTAGGAGCGATTAGAACTTTGTGCTAACAAACTGTGCCATACACCTGCTGTTATTTATTGTAGGGAGGGATCACATAAAATGAACTGAAATGGAAATTAATCCCCACTAGTTATACTGGCCAACAGTTGAAAAACTCTTCTACTTCAAACTCTGTACCACAACTGTTACAGAGTTACAAAGAACTGATAGGAGTGTCTTCTTCATTTTATAGTGATGTGGTTAATAAACAGATTACACAGAAATAAAACATTCTGAGAAAAAAAGAGGCTGTACTTAAAGAACAAAGTGGAAGGCAGATTCCTTAGAAAATGAAAAGCAGTGTTGCGAATATTCTTATCAAACTCTGCTTATAAGAGGGCTCATTTCTGCCTTGATTAGATACTCCCATCTGGAGATTAGTGCTGACCACTGCAGCACACAAATCAAGGTTTTACTAAGACTCTTAGTCAATGGTCACTGTTGGCCCTCTTTGTAGGTAAGTAATAAAGAGTAAGTAAAAAAGGAAAGTAATAAAAGTGACACTGGACTACATCTAATGGACAATAACCTAGGAGGAATTATCCCATCACAATTTTGGACATGTGGTGTTTGTTTAAAGAGCATGAGATTGGTAGGCAAGGAATCTGGGTCAACTTCACTCCTCTTACTGTTACTTAGGACAAATCACTTAATACTGATCCTCAACCTCCTCATTTGAAAAAGTGGCATCATATTTGGTTCACAGAGCTGTGAGGATTAACTATGATAATCACAGTACAGGCACAGAGGAAATATTTAACTAATGTAAATCTTTTCCTAGCTGATGGGTCAGACAGCAGAAAAGGCAAGTCAGGGTTGGTAGTGCAGAGCAATTAGAAGATTTGCCTTGGTGCTAAAACAAAAATCTCTAGCTCGATGAGGGGTGTGTGTGTGGGGGGGCTCATCACCCTAGGCAAGTTTCTCCCCTCTTTCAGAACTCATACAGCAAAGTATTTCGCATTTATATATTATCATGCCTTGTATCTTCAGTCACATATTCACAGTGTAAGCTCTTGTCTTTTTAAATCAGATTTAACACTCCTCCAAGAGTCTTTTACACACAATCACCTACTCTAGGGCCACGCTCATTACAAGCAGCGGTAAACATTTGTTGACTGAAAGAGCACAAAGTGAGGTCGGCTTGCATTCAGAGAGCTCCTGTGACACTGGTTTCAAAAGGTGGAGGCCTCTTCCAGCCACACACACAATCCTGGGAGGTGCCCTTCCAAAGCCACCCTTTCCCTTCCCGTCACCCCGCGCACCGTGCTTAATTTCTTTTCCCATTCCGGGGGACGGATCTGTAATATTTACCGCTGTGGAGCGAAAGCTCATAAAAATTTTACTGGTACAACTGAGGCCGCCCCGGCGGCGGCGCAGCAGCCACACCTACTTGGCTGCCGCGGCGCGGGGAGCCCGCAGAAGGCGGGCCAGCCGGGCTGCTGGGGTCTGGGCGCCGCCCCCTCCTCGACTCCTCCGGGGAAGGCTCCCAGCCGGGACGGGGTCCGGGACCGGCGAGCACGTGAGCGTCTGGCGAGGATGAGCGCCCGGCCCGGGAGAGGAGGGGAGGCCGCGCCGCGCGGGAGCCCGCGGCCAGGGGAGACTTGGAGGTAAATAATCGGGCGCCCGGACCACGGCCGCCTCTGCACCCCGGGACAGGTGCTTCCCCGAGCCCCCCACCTCCCCGCCGGCCGACGCCCCGCTCCGGAGACCCAGCGGGAGGCGGAGCTCCGCGGGCCCGGCCGGCCCTTCCCCGCCGCCACTCACGGTGCTTGCCGCCGCCGCCGCCCGGGTAGCTCAGCAGCAGGAAGGGCAGCGGGGAGCCCGGCGACGGCGGGGTCCTCCAGGCGCGCTGCTGCGGCGGCGGGCGCGCTGCGAAGCCGGCGCCTCCATCGCCCGGGTACAGCAGGAAGAAGGGGGCGGCCACCGGCGAGCCGGGGTCCGACTGCCCGCCGGGGGAGCCCAGCGGCGGCGCCGCCTCGCCCTCTCGGTCCGCGCCCCCGGTCGCGGCGCCACTTGGCTCCTCCAGCCGCTGCTCCCCGCCCGTCGCCGACTCCTCGCTGTAACTTTCCGCGCCGGCGGTGGGCGGCGGCGAGGTCTCAGCCATGCTCGCGCTTTCCTACGCCGCCGCCGGCGACTCGCGCCCGGGCCTGGGCGGGGGAGCGGAGGGTCGCGGTGGGGAGCCGCTGCCCCGTCCCGTCCGCGCCGCCACCTTTCTCCTTGGCCGCGGGCCGGCGTCTGGGCTCTGCCGCGCGTCTACCGCCCGCCCCGCCGGGGTCCGAGCCAGCTGGAGGGGCGGCCCCGCCCGACGGTGCAGCCTCCTTACCGGCCGCCGCCTCCCGATGCCCCTCCCGCCCCGGCCCCAGCCTGCGGCGCGGCTCCCCTAGGGGGCGGTGTCCTCCGCTCCCGTTCCCACCCTCGCAGCTCCGGCCGCGCTGCTCCCCCCGCCGCCCGGGGAGGACCGGGCGCGCTGGGCCTCGTCCTTCTCGCCCCGGCGCGGCCCGCTTCGGCGGTCAGGCGTGTGTGCCCCCCGGGGCTTGACAGGGGGGAGCCCTGGGAAATACCTAGAGGCGTTTTTGGGTGTAACCGCCTAACTTCATCCGCGGAAGGACAAAGATCTGGGTGGAAGAAGAAGCGAAAGCTAATTTTAGAAAGGATCCTCCCCGCCCGCAGCCCCCCGGGTATTACACTGTACCATTTGCCTTTCACACACTAGAACTGTAACCGTTGATTCACGGTTTTGATTCAGGAGCTTTTTGTGTGAGAAACCAGAGGTGGGTGTCTGCTTCTCGCCACCTCTTTTGTTCCCTGTCATGTGCGCTGTACAGAAACCCTGAGTTTGCTTGGACTTTAACTCCCTGCTTTCCGGTGTTCGGGCGCGCAGAGTGCGTGTTGAGGCGAACAGCTTGGAATTTATATGACAGGCATCTAGCGCAGGTGGACGGTTTTCACTTTCCCACCGCCTCGCTCCTAATGGGCCACTGTTGCGTTATTTTGACTTTGAATCAGTGATGACCGATCCAGTAATTCCCATTAGTAAACATCTCTAATAAAGATAGTTTCTAGTTACGATCACTGTTCTTCACGCTGGATTCTGTGAATGTGCCCCCGTAATTCCTGGGTGATGGGCTTTGTGTTTGGGTTGTAAAATGCTGGCATGGAATCCATGTTGACTCATAATTAAAATCACTGTTGTGTAACATTTTGCCCACCTGCTTTTCCCTCTTATTCTGGTCTGTCTTTCCCTCTGTAGGGCAAGTTATTTCTCTAAAAGGAAAAGTAACCCTTTTTATTGTTCCTCTCTGAAAATCACTCCTGAAATTACCACAAGAAATTGCCATGCGGCTTTCACCAAATCTTTTAGATTATAAGTATTTTGAAAGGACATGTTTACAAGAAGCTAACTTCAAGCAGTCAGAAAATTTCTTGAGAGCTTTTCACTTTCTGGAATTCCCCTGACCTGTAGATCCCAGCGCTACTGCCTGTTTGAGTAAGTTGTCATCTGACCCTAGATTCTTCTAATGTAAAAATGATTATATTACTTATTCATAGGTATATTGTGGGGCTTAAATAAGAAATATAAGTAAAGCCTTTAGAACAGGGTCTGGCATTTGGTAAAATAATAAAAATTAGCTACATTTTATTATTTTGGCAAAACAGCATATAATAAGAACATAATTAAGAAAAGAAAAACATTTTCATCATATCTTTACATTTTTGGAAGGTTGTTGGGCGTTTTCATTTCAGTCTTGGTGATGGTGAGAGTATTGATAAAAAAAAAAAATTGCCTTTTAGGAAGTGCAAATTGTGTAATACCTTGAAGAGAAAAACTAAAAGATTCCAGATGTATTATTATTTTTTCCTGTAGAGAACAGGTCACATTGTTCACATTTTATTTTAGCCCCTAGACATAACTACAGGTAAACACAGGTTTCAGTTATTGCAACCTGATACAGAATCCACAATTTGTTTTAAAAGCTTGTTGTCTGCACCAATTTTCTCTTAAAAATTAAAAAAAATTTCAATTATAGTTGATATTCAATATTATATTAGTTTCAGGTGTACAGAATAGTGGTTAGACATTTACATAACTTACGAGGTGATCCCCCATAACTCTAGTACCCACCTGACACCATACATAATTATTACAATATTATTGATTATATTTTCTATGCTGTACTTTACATTCCCTGACTATTCTGTAACTGCCAATTTATACTTAATCCCTTCACTTTTTCACCCAGCCCCCTCCCTCCCAACCCTGTGTTATATGGTTTTAACACCCATCCTTAACTAGATCTTTTACCTTGTTTTTGCATGCAGAAATTTTGAAGTATCGTTATATTCTTGTCAGTTTCCTTTAGAGAGATGTCTGAAATGTTTAAGTAAAGAATTTGACAAGAATATATACTTATGCCATTGTAGAAGAAAAGAGAGCAGAGTCCTCACAAATCACTCTTGAGAAAGGCCAATAAGCAGCCAAGGGAGTCATCAAGTTAACAAAGTACAAAATGCTATCTAGTCTAAATTGCTAACTTTCTCCTTTCAAGTTAGCGAAGATATCTATAGGTATTAGAAACACTGACATGTTGTGGAGTCTTGCAGTGTATTGTCTTGTCTTTTTTTTTTTTTTAATGCCATTCTTCTTTTAAAAACAGTTCTATTTCTAATTTGCGTCATTAAGTGACAGTGTAATGAATATAGAAAATCAGCTGAAATATGAGTCCCTTAAATTTTACAAGGAATGCTATATATGAGCATTTTCTTTAAAGGTGATGGTACTCCAAGTTCCTAGTTTCTTATGCTTTTAACTTTTGGATCAATAATGTAATCACAGCTCCACATAACATCTAGTGACGTAAAGGGCTGATTCAGCTGCTACACACATTTAGGGAAGCCAAGATTATAAAAACAAGCCTGAACATGTTGCTTCTTCTTGAAAATGCACAGAACATCTTCCTATACTTTTTTTTTCTTTACTGATTTTAGAGAGAGAGGAAGGGAGAGGGAGAGAGAGAAATACCGATGAGAGAGAAAAAATCAGTTGGCTGCGTCCTGTGTGCTCCTCACTGGGGATTGGGGCCCATAACCTGGGCATGTGCCCTGACTGGGAATCGAACCAGTGACCTCTTGGTGCATGGGTCAATGCTCAACCACTGAGCTACACCGTCCGGGCTCTTCCTATAATTTTATTTTTTTATCCTCACCTGAGGACATTTTTCCATTTTTGTTCAGATAGATTGAAAGGGAGAGAGAGGAAGAGAGAGAGAGAGAGAGAGAGAGAGAGAGAAACATCGATGTGAAAGGGACACATTGAGTGGCTGCCTCCCGCACGACCCAACCAGGGGCCCTGGTTGGGCTGGGACAAACTGCAACCGAGGTATGTGCCCTTAGCGGGAACCGAACCCAGGTCTCTCTGGACCGCAGGCCGACTCTCTAACCGCTGAGCCCAACCGGCCAGGGCCTTCCTATAATTTTAAAGTGACAAAACTCCAAGCCATTGTAAGAATCAAGCTCTGTTTTGTGATATAAAGCCAGGGGTGCTTTTCAACTTTATCTGCATTTTATTTTTATTTGTCCATGTTTGGTGTTTTGAAACCCTTTGGTGATCTTAAGGATGGACATTTAGAATATGCTACAAAACATTTTAGAGATCAATGTCATGGATGTACATTTAGCATAAGCTTCTTAGAGCTGTGATCAGAGAAAATATAACACTTAGGAAGGGTTGATAGCCTTCTTCAGTATAACAGTACCTAGGTTCATTATGATTCTAAAATAATGGCTTTCTTGAGCCATTTAAAAAAAATGTATCTTTATTGTTAAAAGTATTACAGATGTCCCCTCTTTTTATCCCCCATTGACCCCCCTCCTCCGTGCTCCCCCTCTCTTCTGTCTTCCCCACACTGTTTGTGTCCATTGGTTATGCATATATGCCTGTAAGTTCTTTGGTTTATCTCTTCCTGCCACCCTCCCTTCTTCCCTCTGAGGTTCCTCAGTTGAGCCATTTGTTTTTCTTTCTTTTTTTGTTATTGTTAATCCTCACCTGAGGATATTTTTTCCATTGGTTTTTAGAGTGTGTGGGAGAGAGGGAGGGAGGGAGGGAGAGAGAAAGAGAGAGAAGAGAGAATGAGAGAAAGAAAGATCGATGTGAGGGAGACACATCTATTGGTTGCCTCCTAGGGCTTCGGATTGAACCTGCAACCCAGGTACGTGCCCTTGACTGGGAATCGAGCCCAAGACTCTTTGGTTGGGTGTCAGGGCCTATGGTGAGCCATTTGTTTTTCATTGTGTGGTACTTGGGAAGAGTCTTCTTTGAAAACAAGGCAATTTAAGACTTCATGTTAAATTTCTCATAAATAATAAATGCAGGAATTTATTTGTACTAATTAGTTAATATAAAGCCTCAGTGTGAAAAACTCTCGAGTCCATCGTTCTTTGCTTTTGAATTACTAGGTTTTGATTACTGTTATTGATTGCTGTTTTGATTATTGTTATTTGATTAGTTATTTTTCCAAAAGATTAATTACAAAAATACTTAGTCAATATATACCTCCTCTCTATGTTTTATTATATCTATAATACTCTTAAGAAATAGAAACACTACTCTTAACACAACAATGCACTCTCAATGTGTATCATTATCTTAAGCAATATATTTAGTCTAGGTCAAACAATGGCAGTTTTCTTTGGGTGGTAGAAAATGGATATATTTTTCCATTTTTCTATTCTGTATTTGCAAGTAGTCTATATGAATGTGTTAACTTTATAGTAGAAAATAAAACATGTTGAGGGACTATTTTGTTCTTTGTGTATACTATGGAGTAGGATTCCTACCCTAAAGCAGCTTATCATATGTTGTGTCTATTTTGTTTTTCTTTATAGTGTTACTGAAACTGGTTTGCTTTTTCTGACCTTCTATAACTTTATCTACAGTTTGTTCCAATTTTCATGTGCTCTTTTTCAAATTCTCTTCTAAATTTGTCTCAAATCTGTCTCTTACTCTCTCTGTTCTAATTGAAAGCTTCATCTTTTCTTGCCTGTTATTTTCCAGCTAATATGCAGTAAATGGTTCTAACTGTAACATGTCTGTCTCTACCAATGTGTCTACTCCCAAAGTTCACATCTTTGAGTTTCTCCTTTTTACAGCACACAACCAATTTATTCCTCTAGTAGTTCAGCACCCCGCCATACACACCTTTTTATTAAAGATCCCTGCCCTCTTTCTAAATCCTATAAAAATTCTTTGATTCTGTGGCTATTAGGGACCATAAATAGAAATGACTCAGGAAAATTGAACTGAGTATGAATTTTAATAAACTTATTTATTTGGCCTTAACTTCCCTTTTTGTGTTATGTTATGCATGATGTGATTAGAAATGTATGTCTAGCCCTAGCCGGTTTGGCTCAGCAGTTGGAGCGTCGGCCTGCGGACCACAGAGTCCTGGGTTCGGTTCCCGCTAGGGGCACGTACCAAAAAGAAAAAGAAATGTATGTCTAAGTCCTGGTCGGGTAACTCAGTTGGTTTAGAGCGTCGTCTGTATATGCCAAGGTTTTGAGTTCGATTCCCAGTTAGGGCATATACAAGAATCAACCAATGATTGCATAAATAAGTGGAACAACAAATCAACATCTGTCAATCTCTCTCTCCCTTCCTTTTTTTTTTTACAATTTGATTTTTTTTTTCTTTATTGATTTGAGAGAGAGAAGAAGGGAGAAGGAGAGATAGAAACATCGATGAGAGAGAACATTGATTGGCCACCTCCTGTGTGCCCTCCACTGGGGATTGGACCCACAATCTGGGCATGTGCCCTGACCAGGAATGGAACCAGCAACCTCTTGGTGCATGGGTCGACGCTCAACCACTGAGCCACACCGACTGTAAAATCAATAAATAAAAAGTTTGATATGAGAAAATACACTAGTTGAAATTTAAAACACATGTTAACATTTGTTGACTTGAGTGGTATTAAATTTTCTATACTGTTTCTGTGTTTAAACTTTCAATAGCAAAATACAAAATTTTAAAAAAGAATCAATTATCTAAAAGCATTTTTAAAACTCTGATTTATTACCCCAAACAATATTCAGTTTGAATGATATGGAACTCTAGTTGAATCATACATTCAGCTAGTTGTTTTGGATCATCTACTAATCAGATAGTGGTACATGTTCATCATTGTGATCTCTGAAAGGTATATTATACAGGTTTTCACCTTTCATGAATTATTTTGGTAATGTTAACTTTTAAGTGATATATTACTTAACATATTAACTTAAAATTCTTTTACTTTATATAGCCAGCAAGGAAAAATAAGTAACTCGAGCCATTCCTTAGATATATCAAATATTTTGTGTCAGATATGTGAATACAATTATTCAATTATCTAAGCTACCTTTTAAGATCACACAAAAAATTTTCCAGTTCACCAAAAGGTTTGACCATTAAGGTAATTGTATGGGTGTGATAAGCAATTAAATTTATTTCTACACAAAATTTTTATTTTTATTTATTTATTTATTTATTTTTTTAAACAATTGTTTTTTATTTTATTTTATTTTATTTTATCCTCACCTGAGGACATTTTTTTCATTTTTTGTCCAGATAGAGTGGGAGGGGGAGAGAGAGAGAGAAACATCGACGTGAAAGGGACACATCGAGTGGCTGCCACCCGCACGACCAACCAGGGCCGGGGACAAACTGCAACCGAAGTACATGCCCTTAGCGGGAACCGAACCCGGGTCTCTCTGGACCGCAGGCCGACGCTCTAACCGCTGAACCAGACCGGCCAGGGCTCTACACAAAATTTTTAAAAATAATTTTTCTTTATTGATTTTAGAGAGAGAGAGGAAGGGAGAGGGAGACAGAAACATTGATGAGAGAACATCGATTGGCCGCTTCCTGCATGTCCCCCACTGGAGATCGGGCCCACAACCTGGGCATGTGCCCTGACCGGGAATCAAACCAGTGACCTCTCAGTGCATGGGTCAAAGCTCAACCACTGAGCCACACCAGCCGGGCTATTTCTACACAAAAATTAAAGGGATATTTGTTTAACTCCTTATGGTTAAGAAACTGTGGCTTAGAGAAATTGACTAACCCAAGCCTGTCAGCTGGTTAGTTACAATAAGTTGCTGGCCCACTAATTTGGGATTTTCTTCTACTTTAATTTTGAATCTTTTATATTTTCAATAGCTGCCCATAGCCTAACAAGCTGACATAAAACAGGTTGTTGCTTTGTACTGATGCCTGATAACAGAAATCTGCTTTATTGGAACTCTTATCCATGAGATTCTCCAGAGTTCACAAAGTAAGTCTCTATGAAAAATGATAATATTGAGTAGTTAATAATTTATTATTCATGTGTTAGGACAGTACCCATCACACATCTCAGTGTTCTTTATTATTTTTTAAATTTATTTTATTTTTTCCATCACCATTTATCCCTTCCGTGCCCTCTTCCACCTCCACCCACCCCCCTCAGTGCTTTTAAATGTTTAAGTAAATATAAAATTTGGATGATGTAAATATTAAGTCCAGCAATTTGTTACATCTTTTGCTATTAATTTCACATCAAACAAGGCCACTTTTTATGTTTATTAAATGAGATAGCACCATCTATATCCTAGCTATTCCAGAATATGTTAATATTTATTTATTTATTTAATCCTCACCCGAGGACATTTTTCCATTTTTTGTTCAGATATAGTGGGAGGGAGAGAGAGGAAGAGAGAGAGAAACATCGACGTGAAAGGGACACATCGAGTGGCTGCCTCCCGCACAACCCAACCAGGGCCGGGGACAAACTGCAACCGAGATACGTGCCCTTAGCGGGAACCGAACCCGGGTCTCTCTGGACCGCAGGCCGACGCTCTAACCGCTGAGCCAAACCGGCCAGGGCTATATTAATATTTTAAAGTGTTGAGAGGTCTCTAAAGGAATACTTGATATATTCAGAGCAATATATAACTGGCTTAATTTTTCCACTTTACCAAATGGAAGATTTTTCTTCTTTTAAAATTTTTTTCTCACTGCAACTTTATGCATATGTCAGGGATTTGACATAGAACATCAAATACTTTCAACCTCTAACTTCATTTTCTTGCTTTTTGCCCTGTCCTAGATTTTCTGTGTCCCTTCATGTGCTTGCCCAATGACCTCTTCTTCCAAACTTAGGATATTAATTTCTCAAGCATTTCTACATATATGACTACACTCTATTCTCTATATTCATGTAATGAATAGAAACCATTCATTGAGCATCTCTGTGCCAGAAGTTAATTCTCACAACCTTGTAGTAAGAGCCAATGCTTATTAGGTGATTACTGTATAACAGGTATTATTCTGAGTGCTTTACATATATTAATTTAATCCTCATAATAACTCTATGAAGTAGGTACTACTACTAACATCCCTAATTTCAATGAAAAAACAGAGAAACAGAGCAAGTAACATGAGCAAAGTCATAGGTAGTAAGTGATGGAACTGGATTAGGAACTATAATTGGGAAAACTGTTTTTCACCTGTGTGTCTCCTTTACTCTCACGCTACTGCTACACTCACAACACTTTCTGACATCAGGTGTATTGAGGTCCCCCCACCCCCCAAGCAATTCTGTGACAATAGCTGGGTGTCCTACAATTTAACTCAATTCTGACACTATCTACCTGGAGATAGGCTGTCACCTGTGCTTCTGGCAGATTGGCTATAAACCAGAGGTCCCCAGGATTCCCTCCTAGGGTTCGATTAATTTGCTCACAGAATTTATGGAATCACTTACGTTTACCAGTTTATTAAAAGATATGATGAGGGATAGAGATAACGGTGAGATAAAGAGATATACAGGACGAGGTCTGGGAGGGTCTGGAGTTCAGGAGCTTGTCCTGGTGGAATTGGGGTTAATCACCCTCCCAGTAAGTGGGTATGTTCACCAACCTGGAAGCTCCCTGAATCCCACATTATTGGGAGTTTATGGAGACTTCCTCACATAGGTATAATCAATCATTAACTCCATTTCCAGCCCCTCTGCCCTTTCTGGAGAATGGAGAGTGGGCCTGAAAATTCCAAGCTTCTAATCATGGCTTGGTCTTTCTGGGGACCAGTCTCCACCCCGGAGCCATTCAGGGGCCCTACAGAGTCACCTCATTAAAACAAAAGATGTTTCTGAGTATTCTTATCACTTAGGAATTTACAAGGGTTTTAGGAGCCCTTTGTGGGGAATTGTGGGGCAGAGACCAATATATATATTTTTTTCTATGATCTCACAGCTCTCAACCATTGTTATATCTCTTCTTCAAGGCAGGTATAATTGTACTATACAGATTAAGAAAATGAGTCAAAGATCAAGTAATTAACTCAAAACTACCCTTGTAAGTTAACTCCAAAACCTGCAGTTTTTATTTGATATCAGAAAAGGACAGGGCTCTGAAGCCAGCAAGGCTAAGATGAAATCCTAATTATGCCACTAAATAGCTATATGACCTTGAGAAAGTTACTTTAACTTCTTTGTCACAGTTTCCTCATCTTTATAATATGGACAATAGAATTTACCCCACAAGAGTTGTTGTGAAGAAAAAGGAAATAAGTACAAAGTGTACCTTAGCACTAAGTGTTAATTTTACTTCCAACCTATCTTTTTTATTTATAAGAAAACAAAAGAGAAACTAATTTGACATGTGTGCTACTCTGAGGAAGCAGGTATAAGCCAAAGGTTAAGAGAATGAAGGCTCAAATTAAACTGGCTTGGGCCCAAATTCCAAGCATGTGCCCTTTAGAAACGTAACCTTCACAAATTTTAGCATCCTCATCTCTGACAGAACAGTACAAAATTATTGCAAAGATTAAATGAGGTGATACACATCTGGTACATGGAAAGTATTTAATAAATATTAACCTTTGGTCATCGCTACATCTCTAGCAGCTGGCACAACGTTTATGAAAAACAGTGACATAGTTAAGACTTTTCTGTTTTCCTTCACTAGTCCTCTCATTTTCTTCCCTGGCATCATCCTAAATATTTTTATGTTCGTCATCTCAATCTCCTTCTCTTACTGTAAACACCAGAGCAACTAAAGAAAAATGTAACTTTGTTACCATATGAAGTTGGCACTTACCAAGTGGTATCATACCAATTTTTCAGCAAATGGAGTATACAAACAGCAACCAATGCAAATACCAGCACAGAAGGGGAAATGGAATTTTTACCTTCTTTACCACATTAAGGACTATTAGAAAATACCACAATGTAATTAAGGAATATCTCTTTCTACTTTTAACCAAAGTTCCTCTTTACTCCTAAGCTTTTACCACACAAAATGTACAAACTTAAATTAACATTAAACCTATTTATTAACAAGTGTCCTGCTCAAGAATTTTACTTAGGTAAATGAAATAATACACCAGAAATATTTTATGTTATTTGACAAATTATTGCCAAAGGTGCATCCTCTTCAGTTTATGTGAAAAATTGTAACAGTATTCTAAGTTTTGACTGTTGCTCCACAACTAGCTGTGAACTTTTTCTAGGTAATACTTGACAGGATATTGGAGAACTTTTTTCAACACCATCTCTTTCCCCAAGCATCTGTATATTGCTCCCACAGTTCCTAGTATGACCTTAATATAAATTAAAGGACAAATAAATTGAGCAATAACCCAAACGAATTTCCCTGTTGACAAGAATTTTTAAAATTTAAGGTTAGGGCGGAGCTCTGGTCCTGCCCAGAGTCTGGTCAGGCCCAGCTAGAGGACCAGCAGGGGGTGACAGGCCTGGGAGGGGAAGCAGGATTAGGAAACCCTGGGGATCTGAGGAGTCCACCTCCTTGGTCAAGGCTCATAACCACCGTTGTTGCCCCCACCAGCCTGTGTGTGCACCCGGTCTGCAGCCTCTGATGCGACCTCATCGACGTTGTGACCCTCTGGAAATGCAGGAGCCTGCGTGAGGGCTTCATCCTGAGGACTGTGCCGAACCTGTGGCTGACTAGAAGATTTTTTATTTTCTATGCAGCCTCCGCAGGAACCTACATAACCCATGTGCTGAAGAGGGTATAAGATCCTGGCAAATTAAGTAGAATGGAGGGGGCCAGTGGAAGGTGGAGAGCTTACCTGGAACCCATGGGAAAGGTTTTCCTGACTCCAAAGTCAACAAGTACTTTGTCACATCCTTTGGGTTATGCATAAAGTCCCAGATGGTGGACTTCAAAGCTGAGGGCTACTGGGAGGAACTAATGGACATATTCCAGCCTGACATTGTGATTAAGGACTGGTTCGCTGCCAGAGCAGACTGTGGCTGTACCTACAACATCCGAGTACAGCTGGTCTCAGCCAATTACATCGCCTTGGCTTCCTTCGAGCCCCCAGCTGTGACCATCCATAAGTGGAACGATGCCAAGTGGACAGAGGTCTCCCACACCTTCTCAGATTACCCTCCAGGTGTCCACCACATCCTCTTCCAGCATGGGGGCAAGGACACCCAGTTCTGGGCAGGCTGGTATGGGCTCCGTGTCACCAACAGCATCAGTATCATCAGCCCTAAGATGACCAGGAACCCAGCGGCCTCCACAACTCAGCCCATGACCATGCAGGGGCAGGAACAGGAACAGGAGGACGCTACCGACTTGCCCTCCCCACTCCATTTCTACAGGCCCTCTGACAGTCTGTATCTGATAGCCATTCATCTGTCCTCTGTCCCCTGTCCCTGCCAAAGGTCTTCCCCAGGCAAGAAATGAGCCTATTGTGGGGCAGGAAAGCCTCCTACCCCAGGACCTCCTGCCACAGTTCTGACCTTGGGCAAACCTACCAGTTTGTGGTAACTTACTGTCATGTAGCTCTCACATCTTGTCATAATAAATGTTTTCAGTTAAAAAAAAAAAATTTAAGGTTAGGTATTATATATTAATACAATCACTTCACTAGTTAAAATGAAAATTTATTGATCTGATTTAAAAAAAAAACAACTTAAAGCAAAAACTTTACTTAAGCTTAATGCTCTTTTTGACTCCTGCACGAATTCCAGATAGTTCACCACTATAACGCTGCTCTTCTCTGCGAACTTCACGAACCTGGCCTCTTCTGCGAATTTTGGCTCTTCTGAACTTCTCTCGGTGTTTCACTCTGGGATTGCGATCAATCTTCTTTCTCCGAGGTGTAAGTCCTCTATTTTTGGCAATCTGATAGGTAATGGCTCTCTTTGCATTTTTATCTTCAAGAGCCTGTTGTTCAGTACTATTTTCTTCTTTCTTTCTCTTTAACTTTTGCCTGTCTTCTATTTCTTTATAGTATTTCAGTGCAGCATCATCAAAATTGGAATCATCAGACAGATCTGTAATGGCAGAGGCAGTGGCAGCAGCAGTCTCTGAAACAGATTTTGCTTTGGCCTTGGTGGATTTTGCTTTTGTATTTAGTTTTTTCTTTCCAGCATCATCCTTAAATGTGAGTAGATGACGAATCTCAGAGGACAGCTTCTGATCCACAACTGACAGCTTGTTGATCAAAGTTCGGTAGGTAACAAGCCTTTCTATAACAGGATGTCCGTGTGCAGGGGTTCTCCTAGCTTTCAGGACCAAATAAAAACTTATGTTGGAGCAATAGTTCAAATAGAGGTTGTACTTGGTCCTCAGGTATTGGCTTCCTTTTCCAGGTGGAATGATCCCTTGTTCCACCAACTGCAACAATGGCTCCAGCTCATCTTTCACCTCTGTCAATTTAATTTTCAGGTCTTCTATCAGCTCCAAGAGCTCTGGTGATTCCTTCCTCAGCATCTTCAGCTTCTCTTTCACCGAAACTTTTGCCAAATCCTTCACGACCCGTGTCTCAGACTCATCTACCTGAGGCACCTGAGGTTTTGCAAAGGCCTCCACCCAGTTAACCCCAAAATCATCCTCTTGCAGGGCTTGGGTTAGGCGCCTCTGAATGAGCTGTGCCTCCTCCTCCTCCTCCCTTTCCTCCTCCTCTACTTCTTGTTGATTCTGCCGGCCTCGGGACTTGGAACCATAGTCAGTGTCATAGTAAAGTTTTTTCCTCTGACCCCACGACAAAGTGGGATCCACAGAGGCCTCAGCTTCGCTCTGCACTGAGCTCCCAGCATCATCATCGTCATCCTCCTCATCCCCCGCACTCTCTCCATCTTCTTCGTCCTCATCGGCAATATCGAGGGCTAGCACCTCCTCCTCCTCATCGCCATCCTCCTCCTCGTCCCCACTCCCTACTTCGCTCCAGCCCTTAGCCAGGGCGGCTCGAAATCGGGCCTCATGGAAATCATCTACCTGATCTTGGTAGTAGCTGGAGTCCCCTGGTGAGGGTGGCAGGTCTACATCGTCTTCCTTTTCGTCTGCTGGGCCGCGACCTGCCTTGGCTCGCACAGCTGCCCACTTGGCCGCTCCGCGCCGCCGCGATCTCCCCACCATAGCTCGCGGTCCCAGGTTCTACGCTGAGGTCGAATTATCCGCCACCTCTGACCTCCGCACACGAGCCACGCGCTCCAGCAACACGCCTCTTGAAACCGCCACGCGCTCTCCAACCACGCGAGTTTGCGGCGTTCGGTCGTCTGCAGGACTTCCTACCTACTTCCGGCTCCCAGGATGCTCTCCGGGGGGCGTGTGAGCGAGGACTTCCGCTCTGTCCGGGCCGCCAAGTCACGTTAAGAACACCTCCGTTTTCGCTCTGCCCTTTAATGTCAATAGATTCAGGTGAATTAAAATCTTTCCGTGTAGGAACAATAGGTGTAGGAAGTTTAGTTCCGTAGAGCCCCTTAGGGAGACTTCTGTTCTTACTCTCGCGAGCCGGGCGGGACGGGGGCGGAGGGGCGGGTATGGTGACGGAACCGCGAGACGAGATCGCCTGGACCAGTAGAGGGCGCTCTGCCTCTACGCCTAGGGGAGGCCCCCGCGCCGTTCAGGGAGCTATACTGCGCATGTACCGGCGTCTCCACCCGGAGCCGCGTGCCGGTGTGTAGGGTTTCTTGGTTTACTGGAATTGTTTTGTCTCATCCACATTTTATTCGGGAAGTTAATCAGGTTGTTTTTGTCTCCGCAACGTGCAAATACATTTCCGGGCACCGGACCCTGAGGCGCCGCTGGACTGTGCAGTCCTGGCGTCTTCTCCCGGCGGGAGCGAGGTTAGCCCGCCTCCGTGCCTGCCCGGGGCTCCGGGACTGCCCGGGGCTGGTGCCTGCCCGGGGCTCCGTGCCTGCCCGGGGCTCCGGGACTGCCCGGGGCTCCGGGACTGCCCGGGGCTGGTGCCTGCCCGGGGCTCCGTGCCTGCCCGGGGCTCCGGGACTGCCCGGGGCTGGTGCCTGCCCGGGGCTCCGGGACTGCCCGGGGCTGGTGCCTGCCCGGGGCTCCGGGACTGCCCGGGGCTGGTGCCTGCCCGGGGCTCCGGGACTGCCCGGGGCTGGTGCCTGCCCGGGGCTCCGGGACTGCCCGGGGCTGGTGCCTGCCCGGGGCTCCGGGAATGCTCGGGGCTGGTGCCTGCCCGGGGCTGGTGCCTGCCCGGGGCTGGTGCCCGAGGCCGACGGAGGGAAGACGGAGCCCCGCTCGTGGGTTTGAGTCTCCGAGGGGCTCCAGCAGGCTGCAAGGCACTGCGATTGCTTTCTTTTAGCGGAAGAGGTTCACTCTTCAAGATACTTTGGAAATGACACATTTTATTTATTTATTTATTTATTTATTTTTTGTTGTTAGATATGTAATTTTATTGTCATTTTATTACTCATATTTTAAATTATTTTCTTCTTCTTAAAGAAGATCCTTTTAACATTTCTTTTTTTAATTAATTTATTTTTGTTACAGATATTTCTCCTTTTTTCCCCATTGACACCCTTCTCCCCATCGCCCCACCCCGTCCCCAGCTTTGTTGTCCATGTCCATCAGTTATGCATACATGCGTATAAGTTCTGTGGTTTATCTCTTCCCTCCCCCCCACCCCCTCTTCTGAGGGAAATGACACATTTTAACTCGGTGGCATACAAGTCTTCAACGTGTATTGAGCACGAGGCAGTGTTCCGCCTTGGGAGAACAATGGGGGGCAAAAGCAGACGCTGTCCCCGCACTCGTGGAACCTGTGGTCTAGCAGGGGACATGCGTTAATCAAGTAATCTTGCAAAACATGCCAAATTACATGTGTGAACACCTGCTCTGCGTTCCCCAGGCTCCAGCTGCTGAAAACACTCTTAATGCCTTTTACGTCGCTGTTTATAGACGCCATACTCCTTATTTAAACAGGATTTAGTACTCCCCCCAACCTTGGGGGATTTCTATGTATTGCAGGGACAGCTTAAGCATCGCCTCTGATCTCAACTCCCTTAGTTGTCTTGTCCTCAGTTCTACATTGCCTAATAGATCTCTACAAACACTGGTATTGCAAGCACCCAGTACAGTGTCTGGCACAGAGAAGTGACCAGTCAAGGTTTGCTTAGTAAGTACTGAAATTCCAGTATTTGATTACCTGTCTGTCTCAGGTGCTACATAAAGTGGAGTGAATGAAGGATGCATAAGGCTGCAAACATCCCTAAGGGAGATAACCTGGGCTGGAGTGGATTTTAGGAATCATTAATTCAACTTTTTATACATGTGGTAACAGAGATTTGGGATTACGTTAGCAAATCTGGCACAGAAACCAGGGACAGGGCTTCCACACTAGGATTTCACACTCAGCTGTTACCAGCCCTTTGCCTCTTCGATGTGAAGGAGTTTCAGACCTTTCCCAGAGGGTATATTTTGCTGGGTGGATGAAAAAATAAAATACAAGAGCACATATTAAAGTATTTGATGAAGAGGGTGGTAATAAGGGAAGACTTAGTCAACTTTGTCTTTAGAAGTATTACTAGGCCCTATAATCTTAGAATAATTCAGGGTTTAAAGACATTACATATGATAGGTTCAGAGTTAGTATTTTTTTTTTTTTTTTATCCTCACCTGAGGACATTTTTTCATTTTTTGTTCAGATAGAGCAAGAGGGAGAGAGAGGAAGAGAGAGAGAGAAACATCGATGTGAAAGTGACACATCGAGTGGCTGCCACCCGCAGGACCAACCAGGGCCGGGGACAAACTGCAACCGAAGTACATGCCCTTAGTGGGAACCGAACCCAGGTCTCTCTGGACTGCAGGCCGACGCTCTAACCGCTGAGCCAAACCAGCCAGGGCCAGAGTTAGTATTTTGATACCTACTTTCAAATGTAGGCCAGGTTGTTGGAAATTGAACTTTTTTTTTTTTTTTTTTTTTTTTGGTAATCCTTACCGGAGGATATTTTTCCATTGAATGACACACTAGGTGATATTAGCATACTTTCTTCTGGGCATGAGTTCTGGTTGTTGAAGGTAGTCTACCACCTGATTAGCTAAATTGATCTCAGTTTCTTTCTGGACTATGCAGCAATAATGATAATTGCTAATAATGAGAGCAGTTGTGTGCTAGGTCCTGTTCTAAGCTTTTGATATTCAACTGTATGAGGAAGGTACTATAATAATCTCTAACCTAGGAAACTGAGGTATATGGAATTTAAATGAGGTCATAAATCTAGTACTTAACTGGTAGAATTAAATTTGAATCCAGATAGCTGGCTTCAGAATCCATAGTGTACCCTAGTTAACTACTGTATTATACTGGCTTTCAAATACTCTCTTAATACATCTTCTCATTTCCAGTCTCTGTTGTACATTTGATTCAGTATTGTCAGATATATCTGCCTAGAATACCATTTCCATCATCTCACACCCTCGTGCAAAACTTTCAGTGACTCTCAGTTACCATCAAGATAATAGTTCACAACATGCGTGACCCTCCCACGTTTGCCTCAAAGCAAACTTTCCAGCTAGCCATATCTTTCATTACCCTCTATTAAAACCTTCCATTCTAACTGAAGTGCTCTACCAGTTTTTGTTCTTTGAACGTTGCTTTGCAATTTACTTTTCTGTCTCTTTGCTCATCTTTTCAATGTCCTCATAATTACTTATCAGAAATTTATAAATATTACAGAAATCTTTTTGGCTAAGAAACAAATTCTCACACAGCTCCATATGGGACCTGTATTAAGCTGTTTGAAAAGCTATTATTGATAGCAGGGAGTTGTAGACAACCTGGATGCTCATCTTTGGAAGAGGAGATCAATAAAATGCCATGGATGAACAGCATGGAAGTTAGGAACATAGAGTGACCATGCATCTTGGTTTGCCTAGTACAGCCCTGTTTAACCTCTCATTCCAGTGTAATCATTAATAGCACCCCCTTTTACTCTCAGGATTTCCATAGTAAATTATATGGCCATTTTAACTACACAGTAATTGGAAATAGTAGATTACATATCCATATAGCAGCATAAATGGTTCTTAAAAACAATATGCTGAGGGAAAAGAGTAAAAAATTATACATGTCATGCAATACCATTCACATAAATTAGAAATGCATGCACAGTACAACAATACACAATTTGTAAGATATATACAAACAAAATAATGTACATTAAATATGAAAGGACAGGCCTGGCAGTTGTGACTTATTTGGTTGAGTGTCCTCCCATGCACCAAGAGGTCTCTGGTTCGATTCCTGGTCAAGGCACATACCCGGGTGTCAGGCTCAATCCCCAGTAGGGGACGTGCAGGAGGCAGCCAATCAATGTTTCTCTCTCGAATAGATGTTTCTCTGTCTCTCCTTCTCTCATCCTCTCTCTCTCCAAAAATCACAAAAAAACAAACAAACCCATATTTAAATATGAAAGGACAGTTGCTTACGGAGGGGCAAGGAATGGAATGAGGCTTGGAAATTAAAAGGAATAGGAGAAGAACCTTTCATGGACTAATAATGAGAATGTACCAGGAACTGAGGGGAATAGCTGTTTGCATCTGAGGTTCAATTAAAACAAATAAGCACACAAAAAATGACCATATAGGTCCCTAACTTAAAGTCCTTTAAAAGCTTCCCAACATCTATAGGATCAAGTTCACATTCCTTATGACCTGACTCCTACATACATCTTTACATCTTACTACATTCTCACTGCCACCATGTAGGGCATAGCACTGCATATATTTTTTCCTATGCATGTATGTTATATATAATATCACACACACACACACACACACACACACACACACACACACACACAAAGAACTAAAGCCTTTATTCTATAGAGAATGAAGGCTGACTAAAGAAAAAAAGTACGTGAACTGTGTTTCAAAAGACCTTCATCATCAAAGCTACAATTGTCATTGAATTAATAGTTAATATGTAAATCTATCTGCAAGTTTCTTCATGAACTTTGTGCAGGCTGTGCTCTTTCTTGCCTCCTTGCCTTTGCACATGTTTCCTTTATACTTTCTAGAGAACTCTTATTTATCCTTTAAGACTAATTTTAAATGTCGCCTTAAAAGCCTTTCCTGGCCTCCTCAGACAGGGTGAAGAACTTCCTTTTTTTGCATTTCCCTGTTTCATTCTTATCTTTATTTATACTTACTGCTTTCCTTCTGCTAAGTGTTTGAGCTCCGTTAAGTCTGGATCCAAGTAATCATTTCTTTAAATCCTAGAATCTAGGTCAGTGTCAGCATATCAGATTAGTAGCTTTTTACAATGACTTGCAGTATCTTTTGTGCTTCTCCAGTCATCAGCACAGTTTTTAAAAAAACTTAAAAGTAACATTTAAAAGATGAAATATTTAATATATGACTTTTGTGAACTTAAGCTAATAGTTAACTATATATTTACTTTTTATTCCAGTGTCACAGACTAGGTTTTGATGACTGAAGTTACTAAAGAAGTAGTTTCTTTTTTATGCTCAGAGAGTTAGTTACAGTAAAAATAATTTGATATGAGAGTAATAATGGAACAATGTATTCTTGGTGTTAATATTTATCAGCTTATTTAGATAATTTAATATAATCACAGAAACTCCTTGAACTATTTTTGGGTGCAAAAAAAGAAAGAAGGATTATATTTAGGTGTAAGAAAGAAAATGGAAGAGATGAAGTATAGATGCCATCTGCTCTCATTTCTGTTGGAAACCACTTACTCTGAAACTAGTAGGGTGTAGATTATTTTTGCAACTAAAGTCTGTATTTATTTAAAGACACAAATACTGCAAGTGATTTGGAACTAAAATGTAGAACTTCTACTAAAATATGGGATAAACATATGAACCCTTTTAAGCTTTTAATGAGAAAAAAAAAGACTGGTTTGCTAGCTTTAATCACAAAAATGAAGAATTTAATGAAATTGTGACACTGGTTTCTCTTCCAAACTCTAATCCAATGAAATACTGTATAATTATTTTCTAAACATAATTTTAGTCCCTTTTTGTTTTTTCTTGTCATGAGGAACCTTATAGATATGATTATTTATACATTAACTATTGATGTAATGGTAATTATAGCTTTGATGGTCAAATTTTTTCTTTAGTCACTCTTCCTTCTCTATAACACAGAGTCCTTAGCTCTTACCCTAATATTCAGGGCCTGCCTTTATCTGGCCCCAACTTGTTTTTCCAGCTGCTGTCCTAGTACTTTCCTTGAGGAATTCCACATTGTAGCCAAACTACAGTACTTATTGTTCTCTTTTTGAGATTTCTTTCTCTTGGCATTTTCTTAGGTTGCCCCACATCTCTATTCTTAGATGGCCTTCAAAGCCCAGCTAAACTGTCTTCTCCAGGCTATATTCTCTGACATACTTCTATTAGCATCGAATAGCCCTTAACTCTTCTCATGTTAGGATATGAAAACCTTTTCTCTATTGTGTGTTAAACCTACAGGTATTTATGTATTTATCTTTTCTGCCAGATATATCACCATTCATCTCTGTAACCCTTACATTATCTAATACAGTTACTTATACCTATAAGTATTGATAAATAGCTAAATAATGAGTTAAATCAAGTTCTGCTAAATTTCAATAAGGTATTAGAAGTTAGTAAAAACAATCTAAGAATTTAATAAGCTGCCTGCAAATGTGACATTATCTATATCTATTTTTAGTATTAAGAGATAACAAACTTTATGCTGAGAGCAAAGGGGGAACCATTGCAGGGGTGTAAACAGGGCAAGATAAGAGAATTGATGAAAAAAAGCAAGATTACAGGTAGGAAGTTAGTGTGAGGCTGTTAAAGTCATCTAGGTGATTAATTTTATGTTTAAACTAGGGTCCTGGGAATAAGGGTATATAAAAATAGATTAAGAACTATGTAGGAGATGGTAGTATAGGATTTAGTGTCTGATTAAGTATGAAGAGTAAGGAGGTACAGTGACTCCCTAATTGAGTAGATGATGGTACCCTCCACTAAGATAGAAAACTCAGGAGGAAAGAGGTTAGCAAGGTACAGGAAACGGGAAAATAAGTGTGGACATGCTGCATTTCAGGTGTCTGTGAAGGGTTTCAAGTGTCTAACATCTAGATAGTAGGATATATGGGTCTGAAGCTTGGGAGAAAAATGTGAACTAGAGAAAGAGATTTGGGCCTTTCACATTCAGTGGAATTTGGGACTATATTAGATGTTAAACTAAAAACAGACAAAATAAGGTTTTGGATTGTTTTTACTTAAATAGTTAGCACATATAAACTAGTAGACCAGAAAGGTATACTACCTGCCTGCCACTACAGGTGTAGGACTATCTATCATCAAGTATCAAATTTAAAAGGTTTGGATTAATAAGTGAGCTATATGCAATTAAATGTCTAATTTAAACTTATTAACATTTAAGATCTCTAAACTTATCCTTTGAAAAATTACCACCACCACTACCAAAATACATCAGAGTAAAACCTTCATGTGTGCTCAGCTCATATTTTTACCTCTCTGGGCTTTCTTCACTTGCTGTTGTCAATGATAATGACTATTTGGGAGATACTAATTATGTATGAAGCACTGTTCTAGGTACTTTAGGTACATTATCTTATTTAATTCTCACAATATGTCTATAAGCAGGGTGCCATTATTATGAATCTTTTCACAGATCAGGCTCAGAAATGTGAAGTAATTTGTCCAAGGTTATGTAACTGGTGGTTAAACTCAAGTCTCTCTCATTCTATAGTTGGTTTTCTGAAGCATTTTATTATATTGTGCGCTAGTCTATATTTTACCACTAATGAAAAACTTTTAGGGCCCAGAGACATATACTTCAGTGTGTATTGAAAAAACTTGGCCCTTTAGATTTATAGATTAATATTACTCAGAGATATGGTTTCAATTTCAATCAATATAATGGCAGAAAAATAGGAGAATCAGGAGGCATCAGCTATATTGAATCCCTCCAATTTTGTTTTGGAACCTTGGAAAGTATGAATGCAGTAGGTGTGAATAGGCAAATAATGATAAAGTATAATTAGAGGATATAATTCAGAGGGTGGTCTATTTTGCCTTCATTGCTTAATTTTGGGCAGATTTATTCTGTTTCTTGTTTTGTTTTTGCTTCTGTGATTTTGATAAAATTGTTTATTCACTGTTAAGTATGTTCTTTCAACTTATTTTTGCCTACACTGATTGCCATATGAGAGCATTACTTTATACTGTGATTACTAACTACTACAATTAATGTTTAAAGTAGCAGTGAACACTTTATTTAAGAGTTTCCTTTTATATAAATCACTAAAATCCTGATATTATATTTGAAAACTTGTTTCATGTTGCTAAGGAACTGAATGAAGATATTTAATAATCAAGTTTAATTTTATAATTGTCTATATAAAATCACTACTCCACAACCATATCATATAATAATGCCAAATTTACATTCTGTAAAATATTTTATTTTTGCACTGCACACAGCACATAGTAGGTGCTTAAGGGTAGATATGTTGAAATATATAATATATATCGTCTCTGGACTCATTGCCATATTGAACATTCATTTCCTTGAATAGTCATGTTTTCTCTCAACTCTAAATTGTCAATGTTATGTTCTCTCCTACACCATATTTGGTGCTTTTTTGCCTGACTTCTACTCATCTTTCAGTCTCATCATAGACATTAGTTCCTCTGGGAAGCTTTCCTTGACCCTGCCTTCCCCTTCCCCCCAACATCTGTGCTCCTATGGCACATCTGTCATCATGTAAATATATGTTATCATTTCCCAGTAGACCATCTGATCAAAGGTCATACTTATCTCATTCACTTGTATCCCTGTCAGAGTAGATGCCAATAGGTAGTTGTTGAAAGAATAAATGAATGAATGACCATTTGAATTAAGGGTCCGGTAAGCAACATTAGCCTTATAGACCACAAAACCATATTTGCTGGAATGTCAACTTTATTTCAGTGCCTTAAAGAAAAATTCTTTTAAATAAGAATGTGGTTGTCCCATTTATACAAAGAAATTAATTATTAGCCATAGGATAGCTATATTAATTTCCTATTGGTGCTATAATAAATCACCACAAACTTAGTGGCTTATAACAATACAAATTTATTACTTATTCTTACAGTTCTGTAGGTAAGTCTGACATGGTCTCATTGGGCTAAAATCAAGGTGTTAGCAGGGCTGTGTCCCTTCTGGAGGCTCTAGGGGAGATTCTGTTTCCTTGACTTTTCCAGCTTCTCGATGCTGCTTGCATTCCCTGGCTATGGCTTTTTCATTCAGCATCGAAGCCAGAAGTACAGAATCTTCAAACCTCTCTCTCACTTTTTCATTGACTCTCCTGCCTCCTTTTTTCTCTTATAAGGACCCTCATAAGAGACCCACCTGGATAATCCAGGATAATCTCCCTATCTGAAGGTTAGCGGATTAGCAACCTAATTCCATCTGCAACCTACATTCCCCCTGCCATGTAGCGTAACATATTCATACGTTCTGAGAATTAGACAAGGACATCTTTGATGGGCCACTTTCCTGCCTACCATAATAGCTTAGCATTTACGTTAGTCTGAAAGAAGATGCCATCTTTTCTCAACATAAAATAATAACAATAATGGATGCTAAAATAATTGGATGTTTATACGTTATAGCCATGTTCTAGGCTTTACATTTATTTTCATCAATCCTATGAAGTGTGTACTACAGTCATGCTCATTTTATAGGTGAAATTTTGGAAAAGAGAGGTTAAATAACTTACTAAGGTTCCATTTGAGCCCCGACAATCTGACTCCAGGGTCTTTGCTCTTTGTTCAGGAGGAAGATGGCAGATGGAGTAGATGTGTCTTTTAAGACATATCTTTACAGTGTAAAGTATTATGTTGTTTTAGGTATTGTTAATTATTAGACTATACAATATATTTATAGCTATAATGTTGCAAAGTGAGTTGGGACATAATCAATTATAGCACATCTTTTGGGCTAAAGCAACTTATATGAAATTTGAGAGAGATACAAAATATTTACGATGATTATCTTGAAAGAAGGCATCAGTTATTTTAAAAATAATTGACTAGATAGTTCCCACTATGGATTTATGCTTTTTACCTTGTTATTAGTGAAAACAGATAGTATGACACATATGATGTAAAAACTCAGAATAGAAGAGTTAGAACAAGAAAAATGTTATTTTATCCCAATTTACCGAGTCTTTATAGTTCTCTTTTGTTGTTTCTCATATCCTTTTTTGGGGTGCCAATTGCTACTTCTCTTTATGAACCCCTCTCTGCATCTAGGAAGCATTTAGTGTAAGAGATCATTTTATCCATACATGAATAAAAAAGATAAAAATGTAAAGTAATATGCCAACTTGTGTAAAGTCACATAAAGAGGTATAAGATCAATTTATTAGTAATGAAGAAACACAGAGAAATGTGGTGAACAGAATTGGATGATATTAAGCAGGAAAGCCTTACTACAATTAGTTTTAAAGATTTTCAGATTTTTGACAAGGATTGGCAGGAAAGAAAAAGAAATTTATAGCGAGGAAAATGTCAGAGTAAAAAAAGATTCTGAAACAGGAATTAGCTAATCACATACAGGAAAATGAAAGCAGACATATTTGACTAGAGCAGAGGCCCCCTCTGAAAATAGATTAGAATTTCCTTAGAGCAGTGAGACCACACCACTGGAGTTAATGAATCGGAAGAGATATTCTTTGAGAGGTTTCCTGGGAACATTGTTTACTATTGTGTCTCTAGAGAAATTATCATGAAATCTAAGCTGTTGTTTTTCAAATGAATTTTTGGAAATAGCCCGTTAGTGGATTAAGACCTGCCCACAAGGTAGTGTGGTGCGGGGAAAGAGCTCTGCATAATGGTCAAATGACTGATATGTAATATCCCAAACAGCTGTTCTATGAAAAGCCCCTGCAGGTGCAAGTTTATTTAAAAACAGACCACAACACAGGTGCCGCTCTCCTCATAAACATTTAACCACAATCACTACCCTAAAAGTCTATGTGGAAAGCCATTGGAAAGAAAGATAATTCAATTTTCTGTCTTAATTTAAAAATTTTTTGAGAGAACTTAGGATGCAATGTCTTCCTCATGTTTGAGTTTTTGTTAATTTAGCTGTTGCTGCCTGATGTCTTAATATAAATGTTACATACACTGATTGGATACAGATAAATATTTGAAGAAATTCTGCATGCAAGAACCAAAATGTTTAGGGTTAAAAAATATCAATTAGAAGAAATTTCTCCATAGAAATATGAAAGAAATAATACTGGCTTTGTTTCTGTGGGAGGTAAAATGAATTGGAAGTTAGGAGGCCTGCGCTCCACCTTTAGCTTTAGAAGGACTAAGATTAATTCTAAAATTCAAAATAGACTCTAAAGTTGTATAATTCAAATGGGGGGGATTACTCTTATAAAGAAGTACACGGCATCATCTGCTACGGCTCTCCCCTTCACTGTGCTGCAGCTCCAGGGGCCCTCCTCCCTGCTACCTGTCCTGTGCAGACCAAGCTTTTCCTATCTTGGGCCTTTTACTTGTTGTTTCCTTTCTTCTTGGAAAACAAGTTTGTCTGACTCTGTAGTAGGCAGAATAATATTCCTCCAAAATATGTGCATGCCCTAATTCCTAGAACTTGTCAATTCGTTATCCGTTACATAGCAAGATACTTTGGAGATGTGATTAAAGGTATGGGCCTTAAAATGGGACGATTATCCTTGATTATCTAAAGGGGCCCAATGTAGTCACATGAACCCTTAAAAACAGAGAACTTCCTCTAGCTGGAAGCAGGAGAGATGAGGCAAAAGCAGAGGTCAGAGAGCTTTGAAGCATGAGAAGGACTTGGTCTACTGTTGCTAGCTTTGACGATCAAGGGAGCCACCAGTCAGGGAATGCTGTCAGCATCAAGAAGCTGAGGACAACCTCCATCTGGTAGCAGGCAAAGGAATGGGGACCTTGGCCCTAAAACCACAGGGACTGAATTCTGGCAATAACATGAATGAGCTTGGAAGTAGATTCTCTCCCAGAGCCTCAGAATTAGAGCTGAGCTGGCCAGCACCTTGTTTTCACATTGTGAAAGTGGAGAAAAGGAATTAGCTTAGCCTACCCAGGCTGCTGATTTACAGAATTATGAAATAATACATTTGTGTTGTTTTAAGCCACTCAGTTTGTAATTTGTTAGGGGAGCATAGTAAATGGATACAGGCTCCTTTTCTTCCTCCCCCCCCCCCCATTTAATCAAAAGTGTGTATATATATATATATTTTATAGTCAATATTATTTTATATTAGTTTTAGGTGTACAGCATAATGGTTAGACAGTCATATGCTTTATAAAGTGATCTCCTGATAGTTCCAGCACCCACCTGGCACCATACATCGTTAGTCCAGTATTACTGACTATATTCCCTATGCCAGTACAGGCTCTTTTTCATTTGCTCCTGTTTCAGCCTAGATATTATCTTTTCTGAGAGGCCTTTCCTGAGTATCTTCTAAAGTAGACTACGTCAACCCTACCCCTGATGCTCTCTGTCACAATACTTTGTCTATTTCCTTCATTGCACTTATTACAAACTTATTATTTTGTTTTTCTTATCTGTCTTCCCTGCTAAAGTATAATCTCTGGGAGGGCAGAGCCTGGTTGATCATGGTCATTTATATTTTAGCAGCAAGGGTTCAGCATATCAGATGCATATTAGGTCTACAACACATATTTGTTGAAAAATAGCTTTTAACTGTAAATGGGGTAACCCTAAATGGCCACCATGGCATATCAACATAATGGAATATTATGTAGCTACTTCAAAGATTAACATGGCTTCTATACCAATTTTTGGAAATTGGTATGTAAAATGTATGTGACAAAAAGGAACACAAAATAGTTTGTAGAAAAAGTACAATTGTGTATAATGCATTTATATATGCTTAGATTAGAAGATTAGAAGTTAATTTTGGAAGTAAAGTTAATTATTCTTAATTCTGTATTTAATGTTAAGCATTTGCTTAACTTATAATAATATTAAAAATGTGGGGTCATTATTTAATTCTTAACTGACTAAATAGATCCAAAATTAGGATTCTGAAAGAGAAGGGATAGACATTTATTGTTTGGAATGACAGTTGGTCTTTTTTGGATAATAACTCAATTGTTTTTAATCTATTATGAATATGTAAGTTGTAAAGGATAATATAACAAACACCTATATACTACACCTTGGTTTAAGAAATAAAGCATGGCAAATACAATTATAATCATTCATATCCTCCTTAACATTATTAAATATATCTTTAAATTTTTGTTGATAATAATTCTTGGTAAGTTATGCCTGCTTTTGTGGAGTTGGAGAGAGAGTGCTCTCCAGGAGTTTTGGGAAGTCCAGAGAAACCAAGCCAGGATCTTTGTAGGGAGGAAGGAACTGCTAGTCAGATCAACTTTAGCTCACTATTGTCATAGAAAAATTCCCTCTTTAATCATTGTGAGTAACTGTATGTACAGTGGATTTGTGGAACTTTAAGTGACTACAGGATGTTTTGGGACTTTTAGAATATTTAAAATTAAACTGATGACAATGATATAGTCATTACATTGTTTATATACACACATCAAGTATTTTCTACTTTTGAATGCTTTATCTTGCTTCACTTATCTTGGAGATCACTCTTGGTATTAGTTTCTCTTGGCAGAGCTCTTTCCCACAGTGCTAATAGGATCTTTTTGAGGGTGGATTCAAAACTTACTTTTCAGTTGTCTAGTGCCTCACAGGTACAGAAGATAAAGATATAGTGTATATGGAGAAGGTGTAAAGGCTGTGTTCCTGATGATCCTGTAACTTATTTTAGAAGCTGTGTTTTTGGAGCTGTTTTAGGTAATAGTGTTCATTATCAAAACTTGTTTTTCATATAAAGTTTAAGGACAAGTGGGAACAGTGAATTGTTGCACTAAATGCAGAATTTAATCCATTAAAAGGAAAATCAAATATGGAGTTCAGCTACATCTTGGATTTAAAGCCAAGAAGTTCTTTAAAAATATCATCATTTCTTTTAAGTGTTTAAATGGCAAGATGCCAGTCTTTTATATTATGAAAGACTTTTAAGGGAAGAAAGCACATGATATTAAAGAGAGAGGCTAACGAGAGATAGATTGCTGATAATTATTCATGCTGTCCTTATGGACAAAATGGAGAATTACAGTCTGTGTGATAGTATGGTATTACATGAATTAACTTGAAATGAACTACTGTACCCAAAATGAACTTATTAATGGATTGGTGTTAGCTTACAGGTGGGACTTTAGATGTATGCCTCAGAAGTCTATCTTCAGCACTACCACATTGAACCTTTTTCTTAAATTAATGACCTAAATGGGGATTCTGATGGCATGCATATCAAGTTTGTAGATGCTGTGAAACTGAGAGAAATAACTAACATGCAAAATTTTAGAATCTGGACTCAAAAATAATCTAATAGGTTGTAATGTTGGTTTGAGTCAAGCAAGATAAGACTTAGACACCAATGCTAAATCTAGTACCTAAATCTCAACTATTTAAATATTAAATGTGGAGAAGTTATTACTTTATAGAAACACGTTTTTTCAAAAGGGGATTTTAGTTGACTATACACCTAATAAAAGCCAATAGTGACATAACATAGTCAAAAAGAGATATTTTAAGCGGCATTTATTAAAAAATGTTACAGTTCTGCTGTGTTTTGTACTTGGTCAGATAACACTTGGTTTATTGTATACATCTGCAACATTGTATACAAAGCAACACTGACAATATGGAGCCTGTCCAAAAAAGAGGCTCATATTGTTAGAGGACTTATAGTTAGAGACAGTTTTCAACTCCTTGTGAAAATATCCTCCATTCATCCCTTAGTTAATCAATATACTTTAGGCATTCCTTTACTTGGTTCTTGGAAAAAGAAGTGAGCAATAAGACAATGCCATTCTCAAGGAGCTTTTACTCTAATGGGGAGGAGACAGATACTAAATAAACTAAATACTATGAAGAAAATAAAATAGGGCAATATAACAGTGACTGGCAGTTGGTTAGGATGATTAGCAACCAGGGAAATTCTCTCTGAGGCAATGACGTTTGACTTGAGAATTTAATGATGGTGAGGGACAGCCATGCAAGGGTATGGAAAGTGCCCATGCAGAAGGACTAGAAAGTTCAAAGGCCCTGAGCAGCAGTAGCTGGAGAGTGATGAGTGAAAAGGAGAGCTGTGGGAAGTCAGGCAAGATAATGAGTTTAAGTTTATTCCAAGTACAATGAGAAGCCAGTAGAGGGTTTTAAGTCAAGTATGGTCTGACTTTCCTTTCGAAAAGATTGCTGTCTGCTGGGTGGACAGTGACCTAAGGGGGTGAGACTGGATGTAGAGAAGAGTTTGGAGTAGTGAGTAGTTTGATGAATTTTAGGCATGAAACCATTTTTTTTTCTCCTAATCATTACTTCTAAATTACCACAATTAGATTTTTCTTTGACTTTCCTTGACAGTGTTTTAAGAAGCTTCAATAATTTTGGTGGTGTTCTATTATTAAATGTCTGGTTTATTTGCTATGAATCTAAAACTGCTCTAAAAAGTAATTATAAAACTCCAATTCAGTCTAAAAACTTATATCAATCTCAGTTTTATTTCTTTTTTTTTCACTTTATTTACTTTTTCATCACCGTCTGTCCCCTCACTCACTATTAATTTCAAGTCTCTGACACTCAATTCAAAATAAGATGGAATAACAGACAAGATTTACCCTCCCACTTGAAACAACTAAAAAAAAACCTGACAAAATTTATAAAACAATGATTTATAAGACATTGGACATTAGGCAATGAAGGATGGTGATCTCTGAGAGACAAAACAAATGAGGAGACCTCTGCAATGCTGCAGCTTGCTGCCTTGGGAGAGTTTCTAGGCCATGACTTCACTAGTGAAATCTGCCAAGCATATACAGAAAATATAACACTAATTCTGCACCAGCTCCTCTAGAAAATTGCAGTGGAGGAAATACTTCTAAACGCATTCTATTGGGCCAGCATTGTCCTGGTACCAAAACCAGACAAAGCCATTACAATAAAAGAACATTTCAGACCAGTATCCTTTTTTTAAGGAAGGGAGAGAGAGAGAGATAGATAGATGAGAGAGAACATCGATTGGCCGCCTCCTGCATGCCCCCCATTGGGGATTTGGCCCATAACCTGGGCATGTGCCCGGACCGGGAATTGAACTGGCAACCTCTTGGTACATGGGTTAATGCTCAACCACTGAGCCACACTGGCCAGGCTAGACCAGTATCCTTTATGAACCTAAAAGCAGAAATTGTAAGCAAAATTTTAGTAAATTGAATCCATCAATTTATAAAAAGGATATTACATCATGATTAAGTAGGGTTTATCCCAGGAATGCAAGGTTAGTTTAACATTTAAAATTAATGTAATTCACCATATTAGCCAACTAAAAAGGAAAATCATATGATCATTTCAATAGACAGAGAAAAAGCATTTGAAAAAATTGCAGTATCCCTTTCTGCAAATTGCAGTATCACCCTCAGCAAACTAGGAACAGAAAAGAAGTTCCTTAACTTGATAAAGGACATTCAAGGAAAACCTAATATAATCTTTTTTTTTTTTTTTTTTTTGCATTTATCTTGAGACAGAGTGGGAGAGAGAGAGGGGGGCAAGAGAGAGAGAGAAACATCGACATGAGAGAGACACATCGAGTGGTTGCCACCCACACTACCCCAACCGGGGCCGGGGACAGACCGCAACCGAAGTACGTGCCCTTAGCGGGAACCAAACCCGGGCCTCTCTGGTCCGAGGGCCGACACTCTAACCGCTGAACCAAACCGGCCAGGGCCCTAATATAATCTTAAATACTGAATTCTGAAGATGTGAATTTTTTAATGGCTTAATTGGGATGTAATCAGAGCCAAACAATATGATAAATTTGACATATATGCACACTTGTTAATTTATAATTACCATCCAGGTAATAAACATAACCATCCTCACCCCAAATTTCTTCATACACTCTTGTAATCCTTCCCTCCCCTCCTCTTCTCCCTGTCCTTACCTTCCCAATGACATATCTGCTTTCTGTCACTATAGATTTGCTTACATTTTCTAAAATTATATTAAAAAATATATTTATATAATGTAACATGAAATTTAATATAAATGTAAATATAATAATATATTTTTATTATATATATATATATTTTAAATCCTCATCCGAGGATATTTTTCCATTGATTTTTAGATAGAGTGGGAGGGAGAGAGGGAGAGAGAGAGAGAGAGAAACATCGATGTGAGAGAGACACATCAATTGGTTGCCTCCCGCATGACCACAACCAGGGCCAGGGATCAAATCGTAACCAAGGTACATGCCCTTGATCAGAATCGAACCCGCAACTCTTCGGTCCGTGGGCCATTGCTCTAACTGCTGAGCCAAACCGACCAGGGCTATAATATATATTTAAGTATTATATAAAATCTATTCTTTTTAATATTTTGTCTGGCTTCTTTCACTCAGAATAATTATTTTGAGATTCATCCATGTTGTTGTGTATATCAACAGTTCATTTACTTTTATTACTGAGTAATGGATACACCACAATTTGTTTTTCCAATTTATTTATGGACATTTAGGTTGCTTCCAGTTTTAGGCTATTACAAATAAAGCTAACACTTCTTTTAAGTGTCCTCCGCCTCCCCTCCAAGTCAGAAAGACTGGATGTATTATTTTTCTGTATTTTTACCGGCTTTATTGAAAATTAGTTGACATATAATATTGTGTACATTTAAGTTGTGCAATGTGATGATTTTATGAAATGGTTACTACAATAAGGTTAGTTACCATATCCTTCACCTAATTGCCATTTTGTTGTTATGATGAGAACCTTAAAGGTCTACTCTCATAGCAACTTTCAAGAACAGTAGTCCTCCCTTACCGGTGTGGATATGTTCCAAGACCTCCAATGGATGCCTGAAACCTTGCATAGTACCGAGCCCTGTATAGACTGTTTTTTCCACATACAGACAGCTTTTAACTTAAAGGAAGCACTTTATGGCTTCTCTTGGAAATATTTGAATTGCCAGCCTCACTACTCTTTCACTTTGGGGCCATTATTAAGTTAAAATAAGGGTTACTTGAACACAAGCTCTGTGATACCATGACAGTAGATCTGATAACCGAGACTGCTACTAAGTGACTAGTGGATAAGTAGCGTATACAGCGTGGACAAAGGCATGATTCACATCCCAGGTGGGATGGAGCAGGACTGCACGAGATTTCATCATGCTGCTCAGAACAGTGCAGAACTTAAAACTTACGAATTGTTTATTTCTGGAATTTTCCATTTAATATTTTCAGACCACTGTTGACCATGGGTAACTGAAACCATGGAAAGTGAAACTGCAGATAAGGGGGGACGACTGTATACAATGCAGTATTATTAACTATAATCACCATGCTGTACCTTATTTTTTTTATTGTTGAAAGTATTACAGATGTCCCCTTTTTCCCCATTGACACCGTCCTTCCCACTCCCACCCCCTCCTGCCTTCCCCGGCGTAGTGTCCGTGTCAATTGGTTTTGCATGTAGGACCATGTTGTACCTTAGAACCCTGGAACTTATTCATCTCATAATTGGAACTTTGTAATATTTGACCAGCATCTCCCCATTGCCCCCACCCCTCACCCCATATCCCCACTGACAACCATCATTCCACTTTCTGTGTCCATGAGTTCAATGTTTTTAGATTCCACATATAAGTGAGATTATACATTATTTATCTTTCTCTATCTGACTTATTTCACTTAGCACACTGAACCTCAAGGGTCATCCACATTGTCACAAGTGACAGGATTCCTTTTTTTTTTTCTAAATTTATTTTTTATTCATTCATTTTTAAAACTTTTATTTTTAATTACAGTTTACATTCAATATTTTTTTATTTTAGTTTCAGGTGTATAGCAGAGTGGTTAGATAATCATATATTTTATAAAGTATTCCCCCGATATTTCCAGTACCCACCTGGCACCAAACATATTTATTTTTATATTATTGACTATGTTCCCTATGCTGTACTTTACATCCCTGTGACTATTTTGTAACTACCAATTTGTACTTCTTAATCCCATCACCCTTTTCACCCAGTTCTCTAACTCTCTCCCCTCTGGCAACCAAGAGTCTGATCTCTGTATCTATCAGTCTGTTTCAATTTTGTTTGTTTGTTTATTGTTATTATTATTATTGTTTTTTAGATTCCACATATAAATGAGATCATATGGTAATTGTTTTTCTCTGTCTGGCTTATTTCGCTTAGCCTAATACCCTCTAGGAATCCAAATTAGTGTAGCCTCCAGTGTGGAGGATCCTCAAAAAATTAAAAATGGATCTGCCTTATGGCCCAGCGATTCCACTTCTGGGTATATATCCGAAGAAACCCAAAACACTAATTTGAAAGAATATATGCACCCCTATGTTTATTGCAGATTATTTACATTAGCCAAAATATGCAAGCAACCCAAGTGTCCATCTCTAGATGAGTGGATAACAAGGTGGTGGTATATAGCCCTGGCCTGTTTGGCTCAGCAGTTAGAGTGTTGCCCCAGACTGAAGGGTCTCAGGTTCAATTCCTGGTCAGGGGTATGTACCTGGTCAGGGGTATGTACCTGGGTTGCAGGTTTGATCCCCTGCCCTGGTTGGGGTCATGTGGGAAGCAACCAATCAATGTGTTTCTCTCACACTGATGTTTCTCTCTCTCTCTCTCTTTTCCTCCCTCCCTCCCTCCCTTCCATTCTATCTAAATATCAATGGAAAATATCCTCAGGTGAGGATTAACAAAAAACAAACAAAAAAAGTGGTGATATGTATATATACAATGGAATATTACTTGGCCATAAAAAAGAATGAAATCTTCCCTTTTGTGGCTGAAAAATATTCACACACACACACACACTCACACACAAATACATCTTCTTTATCCATTCATCTGTCCATAGCACTTAGGCTGTTTTCATGTCTTGGCTGTTGTGAATGATGCTGCAGTGAACTTGGGAGTGCAGGTATCTTTTTGAGATAGTGATTACTTTTAGATATATACCCAGAAGTGGGATTGTTGGATCATGTGGTACGTCTATTTTTAATGTTTTGAAGAACTTTTATACTGTTTTCCATAGTGGCTGTACTAATTTACATTTCCACCAACAGCATGCAGGGTACCCTTTTCTCTATATTCTTACCAACCTTTTTTTATCTTTTGTATTTTTTGTAATAACCAGTCTAACAGGTGTGAGGTGGTATCTCATTTTGGTTTTGATTTGCATTTCCCTGATGATTAGTGATGTTGAGTACATTTTTATTTATTTCTTGGCCATTTGTATGCCTTCTTTGGAGAAATGTCTACTCAAGTCCTGTCAGTTTTTAAATCAGATTTTTTTCTACTTAGTTGTATGCTTTTCTTCTTATTTTATGCATTAACATTTTATCAGATATATGGTTTGCAAATTTTTCTCCCATTCCGTAAGTTGCATTTTCATTTTTTTATTTTTTCCCCTGTGCAGAAGCCTTTTAATTTGATTCAGTCCCAGCTGTTGATTTTTGCTTTTGTTGCTTATGCTTTTTGTGTTATACCCAAAACATCATTGCCATGACCACTGTCAAGGAGCTTTTCCCTGCTTTTTTCCCCCCCCTTAGGAGCTTTATGGTTTCAGGTCTTACATTTAAGTCCTTAATCCATTTCAGGTTATTTTTGAGAGTGGTGTAGGATAGAGGTTCAATTTTATTCTTTTGCATGTGAACATCCAGTTTTCCCAACATCCTTTATTGAAGAGACTATTCTTTCCCCACTGAGTATTCAATTTATTTTTGGGCTCTCGATTCTGTTCCATTGATCTATGTGTCTGCTTTTATGCCAGTAGTATGCTGTCTTTTACTACTCTAGCTTTGTTGAATATTTTCATATATTCCTTATGAGGGTCATATGGCACGAGCACATATCAGTTTCTATGTTTGTACATGCCTGCAAGCCAAGGGGAAATGTCAAGCTCTCCCAGGAATGCTTTCCTCAAACTTCATTACAGTTGATATCCTCAGGTTGGGTTTGCATTTTCTGCAACTCAACAAGGAGTGACCAGCATAATGATGATGATGATAATGGTAATGACGATGTTGATAACCACTAGTACTTACATAGTATTTACCATATGCCAGGATCTGCTCTAACTTCTTTATATGCAGTAATACATATTAAGCCTCATGACAACTTTATGAAATATGTATTGCTATTATCCGCATTTTACAGATAGAGAAATGGAAACATAGAGGTTAATTTGTCCAAGGCTTGCCCAGTGTCACATGGCTAGTAAATGGTGGATTGGGAGATAAACCCAAACAATCAGACTCAGAATCCTTCCCTTAACTATTATGCTACATTGCTTCTCAATTTCCCCTTTCTGCAAGGTCCCTGATCTCTTTGCATTATTTTCTTGAATCTCACTTGACTTTGAGGAGAGAAGAGCACTCTGTCCTCCCCTCTCCCAAGAGTAAAGAGGGGAACTTCTCTTATCACAAACACTACTATTTCCACAAGGTCAACCACTTCTATGATGGCATTCTCCTTTTTTCTCCAAAATCCTCTAAAGACTGGAGGAGGGAGCTTGGGAGAGGTGAGGTAGTGGTTGATGGCAGTAAGTTGAGTTCTGTTGCCTCTTGTTAAGCCTTGAGGAAGTGTCTGACTCTTTAGAATTTGGGGTACTTAGCCATTGTTGTTAGTCAGCTGTGAGTCCTAGTTACCAATGCTGGGGCAAAAGAAAATCACTTTTTATTACTGAGGCTATTGCAGTAGTCTGAAAAAGAGGATGGAGGCTTGGACTAGGGTGACAATGAAAATGGAGAGAAGCAGATAAGTTTAGGATATATTTTAGAAATAAAACCAACAGAACATGATGGTAAATTGAATGTGGGGAGAGGAAAAAGAATCAAAGAAGAGGGTTTTGGCTTGAGCAACCAGGTAGATGTAGGTGCCATTGACTGAGGAAGACTAAAGACAGAAAGAGATTGGAATGGTAGTGAGGGTGGCTTGGTCATCAAGTGTACTGTTCTGCTCTCTCCATATTAGATACCTGTTAGGCAGCCAAGTGAAGATATCAAACAGAAGGATGGATATAGGAGTTTGGAGCTCAACAGGCATGGTGAAGTCTAGAGTCATCCATTTGAAAGTCACAGCATGTCCTATATTCAAAGCCATGGGATCAGCTAAAATTAATTAGGGAGAGGTTAAGAGAAAAGAGAAGGCTAAAGATTGAGGAAAATTCAGCAAGAGACTGAGGAGTCGCCAATGAGAAAAGGAAAATAAGTACAGTGTATTCTCTGTGTCCCAAGAGAATAAAGTCTTTGTCATGATTTGAGTATCTCAAATATAATAAGCTGTGTCAGAGGAAGTGAAGCGTTGACCTATTTCAGGTGGGTTTTAAACAAATGCTGAACTCAGACGGTCTGCTGTATAGGAAATTGAAACAAAACTTGAGTGGAAATAAAAAAGGTGAGACTACATTATCTTAAGATCCATTTCATCCAAACGAGTCTATCACTGAACCTCTCACTGTAAGAATCTTTTGTATGAATGCAGAAAAATTAACCAATTTGGTGAAAGTTTTTGAACATGTAGCTAAGCTCCCAATTATTTAGCTCACTTGTTTAGAAAGGATTCTACTATTCACATTTTACATTTTTTAGTGGGAAGAACAAAATCTGAAGATGAAATGTTTTAAAAATAAACTGAGGTCTCTTTTATATATATATATATATAAATAGCCAATATAAAGATATATTTGGTTGTAATATATCCATATAACCATATAATAGCCAATATATAGATATATTTGGTTAGTGCTAAAAAGATGAAACAATTTGCCTATACCACAGAATTGTAAAAATAAATTTGTTTAAAAAATTACCTTTATTAACTTCTTGCTTTCCTATAGTTAATGATGCTAGTTATTTCCCCCTCCCTAGGCTTCTAGTCTACCAATTTTCAAATTTAATGTATATAAAAATCAACTGGAAGTCTTTTTAATAATACATATTCCAAGGTTACATCTCCAGAAATTCTGATTGGGTGTAGCCAGGAAATCCATATTTTGACTAGTAGTTGAAGTGATTCTAGGGAAAGTGATCCCTGGAACACACTTGGCAAAACATTGGTCCTGATACTGTACTGCAAGTCTGGGCAACTATTCTGAGGGCAAAAGTGCCACTTGGATCTCCACACCTTATCTTTATTAAAATAACATTTTAGATGCAAGGTTAACAATATAAAACTAGAAGATTGAAAGAATATAGACACAAAATATAGAGCTTTCTTTTAGTTTAGTATTTATGAATTCAATAATATTTGCTTTTATAAAAAAATAAATAAACAAACTTTTGGGGAAGCTTTAATTTGTCCCCAGGAATTTATCCAGTTGTTTTGGGCAGGCAGTCTAGTCCTGAGTTTATTTTCAAGGAAATAATAATTTAAAAAAGAGTATCGAGCTAACTTCTAATTATTCTTTTTTTGGACTGATGGAATAAATTAGTTATTTAGAAACTGCAGTTAGAGATGAGGAGCTCTTAAGTGGTTGATACTTGTTTTGGCAGCCTGACCACATAATTAAATGTGCTTTCAGATGTGTTTCTTTTTCTACTAGATAAAGTTGTTCATATGAATCTAGTATATTTTCTTAACCCCCAAATAGTTTCTAAATGCTATGATAGTGGAAATTAAAATGAAAGTGAAGTTTAACATTATAGTAATATTGTGTGTTCTAGAGCCCGACACTTTGTTCTTGCTAGACTTTCAATACATATTGACCGAGAGAGAGAGCAATGATGTGCTAGACGTCGTTACAGCTTTCATTCTACTGTTTTCTACTGCAAGCTATGAAATCTGCTTGCCTACTTATGATCCTGAAGAATTTATTTAGTCCCTCTCAAAATTCTAGGACACCCTTAAAAAATTAGAGATCTAAGAACCAAAAGTAACATAGTTTTGATGTTGCATGTAAATGTAACCAACATGTTCTTGGAACAAGGCTACTTAAGAGACAGAAAATTCTAACATGTTGGGGTGGTGGAGGGTGAGGTAGGCAGATGCTCTTTCCAAAAGCTTAGATTTTTGTTTTCTGTCCCCCCCCCCACTAATTAATGAAAAAAATTTACAAGAAATACTAGAGTGATTCCATTTTCTGTCAAGTATCGCAAATGAAAATCATTTCATGGGTTTACAGTTCTGGATGGTATTACTAGATGAGTAAACACAAGGTCTGCCTTAATACTATCAAATTAAAATGTGGCAACTGATACATCTAGTATCCACCTGATTCTAATTCCAGTTCCATGTTTGAGCTTATAAAATAACTGAAAGTAATCAGAATATGTATATATTATATATGTGACATATAATATATATACTCAAATCTGGTAGCTTGGTTAATTAAGAACTGGAAGAAAAAGTCGACTTAAGATACAATTGGGAATTTAAGGAGCTTTAATTCACTTATCCTCCTTCAATTATTGTTCCAAGCAAAACAAATGTCATATATATTTGAGAACTTTATTATCTAGGGAATCAAGTTGAAAACCTTTATTTTAACATTCTTAATGGACTCCTGCCTTAAAATTATTATTAGTCTTCTGCATTAATTATATAGAGTAAATGTAAATAATGTACATCAGTTCAAAGTGATTGCATCAAAGCATGGCTTTTGGGGGATACTTTGTAAGAAAACAGGTAAATCTGAGCCATACATTTCTTCCCAGTGCAGCATTAAAATTTCAGACTTCAACGGCAGTTGTGATTGGTTTTAGTTTGTAAGCTGCCTGGGGCGTTATTTTAAGAAAGCAGAAGCACCATCATTTGCACACTCATAGATCACACACCTTAACCCTGACTTTTTTTAGCTCCAGTTTTCAAAAGACTTGAAGTCAAGATGAAGAAGCATTTGCTTTTCTGGGGAGTCCTGGCCATTTTTGTTAAGGCTGTTCTTGTGACAGGTATGTGGTATTTTGAAAATAAACCCAGATAAAAGGAAAAATATGACATAGATCTGTTCTTCAGATTTAAACATTTGTGTTTTGGTTGACCAGCTAGCTGGCTACTTTTTTCTAACATGCCTTAATCTTTATATGGGCAGTGATCTTTATGCAGACAAGACTCATTATAATTCTTTTTCTTTTTTCTTATTTGTTTGCCTACTATAACCTAGAGAATAAGAAAATATATATTTTTGGAGAAGTATTGATAGCTGTACTTATATGAATATCCTTATTGAATCTTGAAAATCAGTGGTCCTCTCCTTGAGTGTTTGTTTCAAAGTAGTTTTCAGGAAAAATGAAGTAATAATTACTGTAAATACAGCATAGAATGCTGTGGGATTTTATTTCCCCAGGTAGACTAGTGTTAGTTCTAAAAACTTTTCTGGATCTGAGTCTACAGATTTATTATAACCCTTTAACAATGTTTAATGTTCTATAGGGCCTATAAATTGATGGCTGAACTTTGGGTATTTTGTTTATTATCCCTTCAGAGCACTGTAGAAAATGGAATACATTCTGAATATAGAAGTACAGTTTTTAATAATTTTCATCTATAAGGGCACATGAATTAGTGTGATATAATTTTGCTGGATTGTTTCTAACACTTATGGAGCTAATTATTCTTATTTCAAGACTGAGTATGATATAATTAAGAATAATCATTTGAAATATATTTTATACTAATTTAGCATTAAGAATAATGAATTTCTAATTATATTTACAATATAAAGATAGTAGTGAAACATGTATATGTATCTATACATATGTATAAATAAACACACACACATATATACATATACGAGCTGTCATTTATTGAATGCATGTTATGTTCTAGGCATTATGCTAACTACTTTACATATACTAGTCTATTTAATTCTCCCAACAACCAATTGAGGATAGATACTATTATAATTTCTGACATATAGTTGAGCCCACTGAGATTTAGAGAGGCCAATATCTTACTTAAGGTCACACAGCAAGCATGTGGTAGGCAGAACTCAGGCCCTCTGACCCTATAGCCCACACTCCTAACTACTGTCCTATTTTTCCTGTATAAGAGAATCGCCTTTTAGTAAATTAATTATGTTCATATGTAGTATGTGTTATTAAGTCTATTTTCTTATTTGTTTGAACTAAATTTAATTAAATTTAACAAATATTTATTGAGCACCTACTATGTCTCAGATGCTCTTTGAATAAAATAAGGCACAGTCTTTTTTTTTTTTTTTTTTTTTTATCCTCACCCGAGGACATTTTTCCATCTTTTGTTCAGATAGAGTGGGAGGGAGAGAGAGGAAGAGAGAGAGAGAGAGAGAGAGAGAGAGAGAGAGAGAGAGAGAGAGAAACATCAACATGAAAGGGACACATCGAGTGGTTGCCTCCTGCAGGACCAACCAGGGCTGGGGACAAATTGCAACCAAGGTACATGCCCCTAGCAGGAACCGAACCTGGGTCTTTCTGGACCGCAGGCCGACGCTCTATCCGCTGAGCCAAACTGGCCAGGGCGGCACAGTCTTTAATAATAGGTTTATTAGGAAAAATGCTGCCTCTCAGTGAGAGAAATGTTAGAATCTTATAAGTCTTGGTGAATTGAAGTATTTGTACATTTTCTTATACATATATTAGGCTGCCTAATTATTTTATATAACAACAGTAATATTAGTTTTTTCCTCGGTTTCAGGTAAGAAAATAAACCATATGCCATACATAAAATATAGACATTTTCTATTTAAGACTTAATTGCCAACTCACATACTTGATTCAGTTGTTTTTTTTTTTTTTTTTTTATCAGGCATTGCTGGCTCATTTGTATTTTATTGAGAAAAACATTTAAGAGTTATGAATACAGCTAGTAGGGAAGAGGATACCATTTAGGTCATCTCACTCTTCAAAACCTTAAGAGGAGATGATCTTGAATTGACTTCACAATGTTTCTTTTCCAGTACCATACAGACTTTTATCATAAGATTTATTAAGGAGTTATGAATAATGACATAATAATGCATTATAAACTACTTCAAACAATTATAAGTACAATAACAATGATCTTAAAATGCTTTTGTAATGATTATTATCATTAAGACTGAAGTACTGCAATTAGGTCTTCTCTGCTCTGAGGTCATTTCTGTGATAATTAGACTTCCAGTAACAGTGATATCTACTCTAGTCATTTAACCTTTATAACTTGATTTTATGTGCTAAATTTATGTTTTATTTTTTCAGTTGAGGCTTAGTGGGAGGAAATTTTAAAGGTTACTTAGCTAAGATTATAGGAATAAAAAAGATATTTAACGTTATTATTATTTAATCAGCACTATTAAATACGGCTATTATTAACTCTTCAGATATCTGTTAACTGATCTAAGTCCAGATATTAATAAATTTTCTTTGTTTATTCTTTGTAACACTTACCAAAACTCTTTGTCTGGTATCCAGATTAGACAATAAATGTTGACACTCAAAGTTAAGGCTTTTATGGTCATTTGTGTATTCATTCATTTATTAATTTTTTCTTGCATTTGGGCATATTAAATTAAATAGAGATTGTACTTCTAAATATTTTCTGAATTGTATTTGCAAATCTGTAACACTTTATGTCTAAAAGTTATATATTATAACTTTTAAAATAATTCTTATAGCAAATATTAATATAGTACCTATTATTTTATTTGATTGAATCTTTATGTCATAACAACCCGATTGTTATTATGAAAAAGAAGAATATGATTAAGTTGAGGAAGATTGTAGTGGAGAATATTAAAAAATCTTACAAAATAAGGTTACTTTGGGGGGAAATGTACCTGTGCCTACTTAGCTCTAATGCAATGTGAGCACACTGTAGGTGAAGGGGAGTTCAGGCAGGCCGTGACACCTCACACTGGGCTTACAAAGGCTAATGTCATTTTTGTGTTCACTTTTGAATGGATTGCTTTGGTCTGAGAGAAATCCAGTCTGGATTTTTGTTTTCTCTCTTATTGTGGCCTCTGGCACTCATTTCACAAGGCTGCATCATTCAGAGAGCTGTGCCTCCGTTAAAAGCATTGGATTAAAACCAGAATTCTTTTAGCTTAGGTGCCCATAGACGGGTCCAAGGGAAAAAGAAAATTCCTTTTGGAGTACTTTTGGACTTCCTTCACTATACTGTGAGATTCTACTCAGCTATTTTAGGTTAGGAAGAACAAATGGAGAAATCTGAGATTGATCAACCATAAAACTTAATTTTTCTGCAGGAAAAAAGATGAACTCACTACCAAGTTGATAGATAAGTAGATTTTCATTCCCATTTCTTCTTAATATGTTGTGTATCTTTCCAGCCCAAGACGAAGATGAAGGGACTGTTCTTGCTAACAACAAATGTCAGTGTGCCCGCGTTACTTCCAGGGTCATCCGTTCTGCCGAAGATCCTAGCCAAGACATTGTGGAGAGAAACATCAGAATTATGTATGTGGTATTTTATATTTCATTTCTTCATATTGCAAGCAGAGATCCTCTGTCATATCAGCCATTGTTTGAATGTAATATCTTTGCTCCTCTTTTTTGACGTGTAGCACCTGACATGAGGTTGAATCTGGTTAATGGTCTTGAGCCAATTATGCACAAGTTGGGAGCAGGAACAAGCTTTCCACACAATTTATTTTTTTATTTTTATTTTTAATTAATTAATTTATTTTTTATCCTCACCCGAGGACATTTTTTCATTTTTTGTTCAGATAGAGTGGGAGGGAGAGAGAGGAAAAGAGAGAGAGAGAAACATCGACGTGAAAGGGACACATCGAGTGGCTGCCACCCGCAGGACCAACCAGGGCCGGGGACAAACTGCAACCGAGGTACATGCCCCTAGCAGGAGCCAAACCCTGGTCTCTCTGGACTGCAGGCCGACGCTCTAACCGCTGAGCCAAACCGGCCAGGGTACTTTCCACACAATTTAAAACCAGTCAGCTAGATCAAATGATTATAACAGAAGGTTTAGATCTGGTCGTCAACGTGCCCAGTTTATATGGAGTTATTTCAGTCTGAATGAACACCTTTAGCTGCTCTTGATCAATTCAAACTGAAACTTGCGATAACACTAAAAGCTTCATTTTGTACCATGTCTGGACTACAGAATATTTTACGTAGTACTCAACTGTCTGCATAAAGGTAAGGTAGACTAATCAAACTGACTAATTTGATTTAGTCTTCACTTATACATTGGACTTCAGATACTCATTTCATTTCACACAGAGTCCAAGTTATAAGTTATGAGTCTTGATGTTTAATCACCAAAGTGCTAATAATATTAAGAAATGAGATTCCGTGCCCGGCTGGTGTAGCTCACTGGTTGAGCGTCAACCCATGCACCCAGAGGTAGCTGGTTTGATTTCCGGTCAGGGCTCATGCCCAGGTTGTGGGCCCAGTCCCCAGTGCGGGGCATGCAGGAGGCAGCTAATTGATGTTCTCTCTCATGGATGTTTCTATCTCTCTTTCTCTCCTTTCCTCTCTCTCTAAATCAATAAAGAAAAAAGAAAAAAAAAAAAAAAAGAAAGAAATGAGATTCCTATTAGATCCAATCAATAAAGTCTTCTTGTGAACACTCTGCCTTGAATAGTGTCCCCTAGTTGGGGACCTCCTATTGAAACAAGGCAGCGTTTAATGCCATCTAATCAATGGAAGAAGCATAATGTGTTTAGAATTTTGTTTCAGGTTCTGGCTGGGTCACTTAATAGCTGTGTGCTTTTGTATGGAAGTTACTTATCTACTCTAAAACTTCAACTTGCTCATTTTTAGATAGGGGAAAATAATATGTATCTCATAGGGCTATTATAAAGATAAACTGAGATCTATTCGTTTTCGAGAATGTATATAGTTCCTGGAATATTTTCAAAAAATATTTGCTGTTATTTGTCCACCTAACCTACATTCTAGTTATCATTATGTCTGTATACTTCTTTAAAATACCTTTGCTGGTTTCCCCAACATTGTTACTATGATAAATTACAAATGCATCGGCCTAACCTACAACACTGAGCATAACTCTCAAGCTCTTCCCCTGACACTTTTTGTCACCTGGTGTTTGAAAACCCAGCCATATTGTAGTGCCCTTGCTTTCCCCTCTCACAGTGCTCCCTTCCTCTTCCATTTTGTGTGTATGTTGTTCCTCTGCTTGAAGAACCCTTTCTCCCCCGCCTCTTAGCCTGGTTAAGTTCTCCTCAACCTGCAGGTCTTAGTTTAGATGTCACTTCCTCTAGCAGGCTTTCTCTGCCCATTCAGACTCTGTACCACTCAGCTCCCTGTTAGAGATAGAACAGTTGGGATGGATGGCATTCATGACCTTGGCACCTAAACCGTGTTGAAGAAGAGTGTCTATCTAATGTTGACATCTGCAGATTTTTAAATGGCACTCTGATGCTCTAATTCTTCTTTTTTTTTTCTATGACCATTCTTTTCATGGTATTATATTGTTTTCTGAACTCAGATAATTCAGTTACTTCATTCACTTTGCCTGATCTCATTTCTGAAATTCTGTTGTTATTGCCATGTCATTATGGCATTATTCCCAACTCCATCACCTACTAATGATAGGACTTTGGGCAAGTTACTCAACGAATTTGAGCCTGTTCCCTAAACTATAAAAAGGGGAAAATATATATGTATGTAGTACACACATACACTTTATAGGGTTGTGAGAATTAAATGTGATAATGTGTGAAAGCATCTATAACAGTGTTTGGCCCAAAGTAGACATTCATACATGTTTATCCCCGTATCTCTATCAATATTTAAAGCCCTTTCTGATATTACCAGAGCCTTTTCAGTCAAATAAAGAATAGATTCATTCGTTTGACAAACATTTATTGAGTGCTACTGAATGCCACTGAGGATTGGAGCTGGGGATCGTTGGAGAATTTACAGTTGAGAAGGGAACCGAAAACAGCTAAAAAGCCTTTACAATACAGTATTGTAAATGCTATGATGACAGGAGTAGGCATAGGATTTGAGGGTACTCAGTCCAGTTGGGGTGGGGTGGGGTGGGTGGAGAGTGGCAGTGGAGGTAGTAAGTTGGAGTAAGTGGTGGAAGTGGATGATGGCTGTTAGCTGGCTGATTGGGAGTTCACTGGGTAAACGCGTGGGGAATGACAGGGCCGAAGGCGAGGAAGAGCTTTTCTCGGAAAAGGAAACAGGGTTGCTGTGAGGTTTCTGCGACATCATCGTGTAGCATGGTTAGTATCGTACCAGGCACACTGTACGCACTTAGCAAATGTTAAAACTGTTATTGTTTTTGTTGTTGTTAAGACTTGGAGATGAGAAAAGCACAGTAAATTTGTGGAGTTGCAAGCTGTTGTTTATAACTGGCATGTCCTGTAAAGAGGGTGGCATGGTGAGAGATGAGGCTGGACAGTGACAGGCATGTGTTAAAGACACCCTGTTATTTGTGGGGTGACACTGTAGGTTTTAAGCAGAGAAGGAAGTTAGGCTTGTGCTTTAGAAAGGCCATTTTGGCAATAATGTAGCTAGTGCATGGGAGGGGCCAGGACTCAAGGAGGGTATTGCTAGGAGAGAAATGGTGGTGTCCTGAACCAAGTAGAAGGATTTCACAAATGCAAAGAATTAGAGTCAATTGAACTGTGAGATGAATTAAATATAGGTCATGATAGAAAGAGAGGACTTAGGGATGGTATTCAGATTTTGGCCAGGATATTAATGTGGACATTATTGCTAAACACTGAGTTAGGAAACACAAGTTTTTTTTTTTTTTTTTTTTTTTTTTAATATCTTTTGGTAGAGAGGGGTGCACATGAAGAGGATGATGGCATAGATGAAAACATGTAAAAATTAATAAAATCATCTGAATTAGTTGATAAGTATTATCTAATTTTTTATGGAAATCACCTAATCAAGAGGTTTGGATTCCAGCTATAGCTTTACTACTTAGTAGTTGTGTGATCTTGGATAGGTTGCTAACCTCTCTGATTTATAATTTATGCATCTCAAAAATGTGGATAGTAATATCTGTCCATCCCTTCCACAAATACGGAACATATTCCGCATGCCGCACACCCAGCCGGGCGCTGGGAATACATGAATGTTTTTGCCTCAAGGAACTTACGTAGTCTAGGGAAGCAATTATTCTGTAGACAAGCAACTGTGAGCTGGCATTTGTTATAGTGAAGATATATGAGCTTTAATGAGACTACAGAGGAAGGAGTGTTTTGAGGAGTAGAGATAGGATCAAAGTGATCATCATGGAGACGGTAGAACTCGAGCTGACCGCTAAAGGAAAATAGGGATTTGCCAAGTAGGCAAAGATCATTGATAGAGGAGTTGTTGTGAGGTTTATTTTGAATGGGAAATCTGAGTATTGGTATCAGTATAGATTCTTTTAGAGTGCTAAATGTACTAAATGTCCTGAAGACCTAGTACCAAAAACTAGTAAGATCTGTTAGTTTCATTATTTTGACTTGTTTGTTTTCTTTTTCTTTAGTGTTCCTGTGAACAACAGGGAGAATATCTCTGATCCCACCTCACCAAGGAGAACCAAATTTGTATACCATTTGTCCGACCTGTAAGAGATTTTCCTTCATACTAATATATACACACAAGTTAATAACTTTTTAAAAATTAACTTGTTATTAAGAATGTTTAGAAAATATGTTGGAGGTATAAACATTTACTAATATAATTTGAACTTTTGAATACATTAATTCCTATGTTAATTATTAGGTATCATACATTCATAAATCGTTATCACAGATAAAAGTTAGTTCTAAGTTCCTTCTAAAGAAGACATATTTGCCATTAGTACAGGAAAGGCCAGTTTGTCTCAGGAGCTCAGTAACTGGATTTCAGACATATTGACATGCAGGTGTATCTTTGGAAACTACAGAATTCAATATTGAACAATTTATTTAAAAAAAAATTCTTCCTTCTTTGTCACTATAAATAACTTGTTTAATCCTAATACACAATTGATAATGAATCTAACAGAGTAGAAGTTCCTGTGTGGTGTAGGCAAAACAGTAATATCATATTGTCAATCATATTGCTTACTTTCAACTAATTTTTATATTAAAGATTGAAAAGATCCCATAAACTGTTCTGTGTTGCCGAGCAGCTGAGTTCCGAAAGGACTCACCCTTTGTCCGTTGTCAGGGCCGAGATGCAAGAACTAATCGATTTTGGATACAACATTTGATGGGATTGTCTAATGCATAGATTTGTTTTTCAGCTGTAAAAAATGTGATTCTACAGAAGTGGAACTGGGAAATCAAGTGGTTACTGCCTCCCAGAGCAATATGTGTGATGAAGACAATGAGACCTGCTACGCTTACGACAGAAACAAGTGCTATACGAATAGGGTCCCGTTTACCTATGGGGGGAAGACTGTAATGGTGGAAACAGCCTTGACCCCGGAGGCCTGCTATCCTGACTAATTTGAGTCATTGCTGACCGCACAGCTGCTTATCTTGAAATGCTCTCCATTTTGATCCAGAAAGTTAATATATTTATAGCCAGTGAATTTGAAACCACAATTTTTGGATAATGTAAAACTACCCCCTCCCCAAGTAATTGAAATAGTAACATTGTTATTTTTATTAGGTAATTACTTCTTAACTTTAAGTATTGTACCTGCACATTCTAAGTGTTGAATCTTTTACTTATCATCCTTGCCTGAAGAGGTGGGGTATGTGTTAAGAATATAATTTCTAACATTTAAAAAAACAGACAAGGAAAGAAAATGTAAACTTAAGGTTAATAATCAGGATACAGAATTTTTTTTTTTTCTCGCTTTGCCTTGGAGAGCCAGAGCTTTTGCACATTCATGCTATTCTCTTTAAAAAAAGTAAAACTGTGTAGAGAAAAGTGATATGTAAACACTGGTGGATTGTAGGTTTTCATTCCAAAAATGATTGGAAAACATGTTTTAGAAATATTTATGAAATAATTAAAATTGAATCTTTAATATTTATGAAACCAGTGAGCTTAAAGCTACATAATTAAATGCATAATTGAAAAAATATGTTTTGATATAACACAGATTTGGTAGCAGATAAAGATTTTTTTTTATAAAAAAAATTTTTTTTTTTGATAATCAGGATAGTGTAAGAAATTCCCATTGGAAATAATCAATGTTGTGAGTGAATCTAATGAAATATGTATTCCAAAATATGTATCCTCTAGCACAGTTTGAACAATTAAATACATTCTTAAGCATATACCTGTGTGAAATAATTCATTGGAAAAAAGTTTGTGTTAACTTTGTTTCTGGAGAGGCTCCTCTACTCTTTCCCCATTTTTGCCTTTGTTTTTCTGCCTGCCCAACAGAACAAGTTTTTGTTACCACATTGCCTCATTACATGCCAGCTGGAAGGGCACCTCAAACATATAATCCTGCAGGTCCACCTTCTTTCAGAAGTTCAGTTAAATTCGAGGCTATCATATTGATAACAATTCAGCATTCACCCTTTGCTAGGCATCAGTCAGTGCTTTATTAAGAAATGACTCATTCCATATAAATCCGGAGTAGCTGGGGGCTCTTAAATGAGAGTTATTGAAGAAAGATGAAAGCCTTCCTGTTGGTTTTACTCATACGCTTGCTTGTATTAGCCAACAGTTTAGCAGGGACACACTAAGGAAGCAACATAGATGAGGCAGCTGTGAAAGGAGCCTCTCAGTTCTTTGCAGGGAGCGTATGTGACCGATAGTTCTGGTACCCACCACTGTGTTTGAATGAGACCCATGGGCTGCTCCCAGCCAGTGATGACTGAGAGAGTGTCAAGGATACTATGACAGGCCAGCTCCTGGGAGACACAGGACTCCTCTGATGGGTGACTGACCTGAGGCCTCCCCAGGAGCTTCACTGATAATTTCTTAGCACTTCACCACCATTATATATTACCTACCCAAGCTTCCTTCCTGCCCTCTTCCTCCAGACGGGTCAGACCTGAATCAGTTCGATGCCTCTCCCAGCCTGGCTGGGCTCGACCCCAGCCCCATTTTCTTTTATAGGTGTTTTTCCTAATAAATCTCTTGTACCTTTAATCTCATCTTGGATTCTGCTTCTGTAGGGCCTGAATGAACATAGTAGCCAATTATGAGGTATCTGATTTAGTGATGATGATGTTGATACTGAGCATTCTTTTTATTTTTTTTCTTTATTGATGTTAGAGAAAGAGAGAGAGAGGAAGGGAGAGGGAGAGAGAGATAGAAACACCGATGAGAGAGAACATTGATTGGCCGCCTCCTGCATGTTCCCACTGGGGTTTGGGCTCACAACCTGGGCATGTGCCCTGACTGGGAATCGAACTGCCGACCTCTTGGTGCATGGGTCGATGCTCAACCATTGAGCCACACCGGCTGGGCGATACTGAGCATTCTTAACATGCCACGTGATTCACCTGTGTCATCTTATTTTATCCTCAGAATAACTCTTGGGTTTACTGTTAACGATGTTGAGAAAATGAACTCAGTGCATAATTAACAATTTGACTGGTTCACTTGTCTAGTAAATGGCAATAAAAACTCAATCACTGCCATAGCCTTAACAAATCCCAATAGAAGCCCTCTGATAATCATTTATGCCCACTATAACATTTTTTTACAGTTCATGTGGCATTTTGAAGTTAATGTGACTAATTCATTGATCTGTTTTAAGTCCATTGTTTTTGTACTTTTTGTCCTCCTTTTTAAATGTGAATTAAATGGGTAATATTTTTAAAGGGCAGAAGTAAGTGGGTATTATTGGTGAGAATGTTTTCTTTCTGCATAGTTCTTAGCTATTATTTAAGTGAGCACACTCAGCATCAGCCAGAGAAAAATTACATTAATTAACAATAAGAGTAATATTCCTTTGTGCCAGGCTCTTAAAAACCAATAGACCCAAGTCAAGTATTCAGTTTTCACTTTAAGACTATTGTCATTTGAATGGTCTTATATAACTCGATATTCAAAATGAACCATAATTGTGCTTCTGCCATCATAAATACACAGATGTGTATACACTCATTGTCAGACATGTGTGGACTCCCTGTCCTGCGATCAGTTGGGTAGGAAAGTTAACCTTTAATGAACTTTCTAGGTCTGGCTTTGAGGTGGCTGGGTAGTATAGTGGCTAAATCCACGGCCTAGGTGGAATACAGACTCTACTGAGTGACTAAGTGACAAGTCACCAAGGGCAAGTTCATTCAATCTGATTGAAAATAGGAGTAAAAATAACAATCTCATAGCTTTTTGTAAAAATATGGATACATGCCATAATTTATGTATATCATTTATTACAGCTATTGTAGCATTCAGTAACATTGTGTAAATTGCATTGTCACTGTGTGTTAATTGACTTGGGCTCTTCTCCCTGCTTAGTCAACAAATCAGAAAAATGTGAGTGTATTGGATCACTGAGTCTCATCCTTTAGCATGCATGAGACTCACCTGGAAGACTCTTTGAAAAGATTGCTTCACCCCCCCACCCCTCACCCCCAGGCAATGATGATTGCCTGGTTCTGGGATGCAGTAGGAGCAAGTACATTTCTAAAAAAACCAAAAAAACAAAACGACAACAAAAACCCCTCTGCTTTAGAATTATAAGCCTCCACCTCCACCTAGTGGTTGATTTATGAAGTACAATGCATGTCTTTTTTTTTTTTTTTTTAATCCTCACTCGACATTCTTGCATTTATCTTCATATAGAGCAGGATGGAGAGAGGGAGGAAGAGAGAGAGAGAGAGACATCGATGTGAGAGAGACACATGGATTGGTTGCCTCCCGCACGACCCACCAGGCCCAGGGATTGAACCTGCAACACAGGTATGTGCCCTTTACCAGGAATCAAACCTGAGACCCCTCAGTCCACTGGCTGATACTGTAACCACTGAGCCAAACAGGCCAGGGCAAATGCATTATTTTTATTTGTGTCCTTTTACTTTTCAGTGTTTGCCAAATATTCTGCAATTAGTGTGTATTTTATACTTACAAAAATGTTCATCATTATTAATTATTTTTATTTTATTTTGTGTGGGGGGTGTGGGGGGCGTGGTGGGCGCGGGGGTGTGGGGGGCGTGGGGGAATCTCCCTGTGTCAGCCCCACCTGGGTGCCCAGGAACGCTCTTATCCCATCATTATTAATTTTTAAAAAATTATTTCTAAATTTCTATCCATTTACAAAATGTGGTTAAACACAAAGTGATGTTTACTTAGCATCTACTCTGTGCCCAGCGCAGTTCCAGTTGCTATGATGGACATTTAAGAAGAATAAGAACTGGACCTCACTTTTTAGTTTTCTTCTCCCTTTATAGGCAGGAAGAACGAACAGAAAAAAAAAAATCAGCACATGATATAAGACAATATGTAATTAAATATAAAAGATGATGTGATATGAGCCTTCAGGGAAGCTGGGGCAATCTGGAGGAGATAATAACGGAATAGGGCCTTCATGGATGGAAGTAGAACTTTCTAGACCTCCATGAGCCAGGCAAAAAGATGGGGAGAAGCACAACATGGATGTAGGAATAGAGACGGGACGTCCTGCTTCTCTCTCTCTGTTTGCTAGCGAAACGTGCACTTACATGCTTCATTTATACCCTTCCCCTAACTGGTGATATTCAGATTTTCCAGTGGTTAGGACCCTATGTGAGTTCCTTTCCTGGTGAGTGTGCAGTTGTCCCTTATTTATAGAAAATAGCCTCGAACTTTGACGCTCCGACTAGCCTGCCAGCTGGCGGATTCATCAGCACCTGGAAAATGTTCCTAACACAGCATTGCAGACCCCACTCCAGATCACAGAATCAGAGCCTGTGTTGTAACAAGGTTCATGTGCACCTCAAAGCTTAAGAAACGCTGGGTCCTAGGGAAAGGGGCGCTGCCAGTGTGGTTTAACAGCTGAAGAACTGACAAGGTCCTCCCCAAACAACATTTCTACCATCATCTTTCCTGCATATACCATGAATTGAACTCACTTTAAGGGCACGGTGGATGATTTGGGAGGACTACATATTAGCCAACACTTGAGAAGAAATCATTTACCTGGTCAATCACAGCAAATCCCTGCTTTGTACAGTGAGGAAAGGAATGAGTCATGGTATTGCAAGCGGTACAATACTGTCTTTCAGTAATTTAAGCCTAATTAAAGTCTTTCAGTCAAAAAAAAAAAAGAAAAAAAAACAAAAAACGAATGAGTCATGGTTATTTGGAAAAGACCCAAAGAGGAAGTTACTGTCCAAGTTCTGATGAGGCACAGAAAAGAGGGTGCTGGGTCCTTAGGCAGATGAAATGCACACTCTGAGTGCAGGGACCTGGATTGGGGAAGTGATGGGCACTGAGAGCCACTTCGTCTGTTTTACAATATGTCTGTGTCAAATTACAGCTCAGCTTCCTCCTTTTTTTTTTTTAAATTGATTTTGGGAGAGGGAGAGAGAGAGAGAGGGAGAGAGAGAGAAACATCAATGAGAGAGAACACCGATTGGTCTCCTCCTGCATGCCCATCAGACCCCACATCCTGGGGCATGTGCCCTGACCTGGAACCGAACTGGCGACCAGCAACCTCTTGGTTCATGGGTCGATGTCAATCACTGAGCCCTCCTTTTTAAATTTTATTTATTAGATAGAGTGGGAGGGAGGGGGAGAGAGAAACATTGATGTGAAAGAGACACATTTGATTGGTTGCCTCCTACACGACCCCGACCAGGGCCAGGGATTGAACCTGGTACATGCCCTTGAGCAGGAATCGAACCCATGACCCTTCAGTCCGAGGGCTGACGCTCTAACCACTGAGCCGAACCAGCCAGGGCAGCGTCCGCCTTCTTTATTTGAAGGATTCTGCTCTGCTAAATGGGATTTTGTTTGTTACCAGCTGAATCCTGTTTCTAGGATCTTATTGGCTGTGAATGCAAAGTAAGAGATAAAGGTGTAGTGGCTGATGTTACCAGGCTAAGGGTGAGAGGCAAGAACAGGTGGATCAAACCCAGAGCGCGACTCCGTTGTGAAATGATTACCTATTTTCCATCAAGTGCGGTTTTCTTCTGAGTTTTAATTGGGCAGTTGGTCTGAGTCACAGTGAAACCTCTGAGGTTTTGTGAAGGAGGGTCAGAGTTGTTGATTTGAATCCAACATTTCTGGTTCCCTTTTTGTTTTTAGAAATGAAGTTTGGTTTCCTGAGGGCAAGATGAATCTTCTTTAGGGTCCTTCTGGTCATGACGGAAGCAGACTGGGATATGTCAAAACAAGGAATAAAAGTAACTCAAAGGTCATGGCTTGTGAATTTTCTTTAAAGGTGTAAAAAGTTCAGACTCTGATGTGAATGATTAAAGTAAAACATGTTCAGGGCATTCAAAAAGCCAGAGGAAGAATCTTCATGATAATGGTTGCTAGGCTAAGTTTTCAGAGGTGGCTAGACCCTGAATTTCATGATCTTACTTTGCTTCCTGCTTAAAGTAGAAAAGCTCAAAATTTCCCCCAGCCAACTGGGTCAGTGGCCAACTACCCTGCAGCAGCTCTCAACCTGTGGGTCGCGACCCCTTTGGGGGTCGAACGACCCTTTCACAGGGGTCTCCTAAGACCATCAGAAAACACATATTTCCAATGGCGATTCATAACAGTAGCAAAATTACAGTTATGAAGTAGCAGTGAAAATAATTTTAAGGTTGGGGGTCACCACAACACGAGGAACTGTATTAAAGTGTTGCGGCATGAGGAAGGTTGAGAACCACTGCTCTAGAGGAATCTATTACAGGCTGTGAGGCAGAAAGGCTTATAAGGCAGGCGTGTGGTAGCCTTGCTAGATTATCTCCTGTTTGCCATCCTCAGATGTTACTTTCTTCTTATTTACCTTGTCATCTTAAGACATCACCAGGATATAGCCAGCCATTTAAAAATCATCAGGTGACGGCCACTAGATGTAGGAACTTGCCAGAGAAATGGAGGCATGGCAGTGGGCTGGAAGCGCCAGAGATAGAAGGGGATCACCTCAGAGCCTGCCACTCCTCTGCTTGCACCTTAACTTTAGAGCTGACTTAATAGTTTTACCAATAACTCAACAAGGGCACACGGAATCATTGCTTTACTATAAGGAACTGAGCCTAGTATCCAGGTTTGCAGAAGGATACCTGTGTTGATGAAATGAAGAGTCATTCCCCCCGCTCCCTTTTTTTTCCTGCTCTATAGTCTCAAATTGAATAGATTTTTTGTCCCTGTGTTTACTTTTTACATCGCAGAAGTCTTGGACGATTAGGCTGCAGGACTCACAGATGAAGATTGTCAACATATCTCCCAAAACAAATGTATGATCCGTAGGTTTTGATGAAACAGTGAAGTGAAAGAATCTTTTACAGTGAAAGGCATTCATATCTAGATTAAAAAATCATTTGAAAAAAAAGTAGTGAAACATAAAATGTAATTTTATTTTGAGGAGGATAATTCTGAAGAGACAGTTTATATAGAATAAGTTAATGATTTTGCAATGAGTGATTCAAATATAAAACTGGTGACGGTAGTGGTGGATTTAAGCAACTAGTAGGTGGCCTAGACAGTCTACTTCTAAGATCCCTTCTACTTTGAGATCCTACGATGCAAACGTTGCTGAATTATATTAAGCTACAGAGTGTGGTGGCTCATTCAGTATCCCTGATGGTTTACCAGCAGGAAAAGCATACTGCGGTGTTTTCGTGGGAGCTTTAAAAGCTGTTTCAAAACCCAGTCATTCAATAAATATATATTGGGTATCTACTATGTGCAAGATACTATGCCAGGAACTGTAGAATACTCAGAGGACAAGATTCGTTTCCTCGGAAAGTTTTCAACATTATATTTGCCCACATTTCTGAGATCATCTTATGAAACCTGTCCCAGGACATTTTCTCCTAAGAAATCCCTTAGAGTTAGAAGGTAACTTTCTAGGTAATTCTGGGAATTCTTTTTCTCTAGGAAGGAATGTACAGATAGTAGGCCAAAATGCCATTAATAAAAACAAAACACCTGGATGTATTTTAAGGAAGCCTAGGTAGAAATGTCTACTTTACAAAATAATTTACACTATTTAATCATGATATGAAGTGTGTCTGCAAATAATTCTACCAGGACATGAAGAATGAAAGTCTTTATGTTACTAGTAGTACATATTGCTAGAGTCACTTATTCCGCACTATTAAAGAAAACTAACTGTTGAGTGTTTCCCTTATTTGATTAGAACAGTGTTTCCCAGATGCTGCACATGATGAGTTGGTGATGGGATATGGCAAATTCTACTCTTTTTTTTCTGAATGCTCAGTCACAGAGTGGCAGTCCTTCCCTACCTACTTTCCTAAGCCTTGTTCCCCTGCTGCTAGGTCTGGGTAACTAGCCTGTCTTCCCTCATACTTCTCCTTGAATGTGTTCCTTGGACTGAGCTGTGTTTACCTGGTAAAGACTATAAGAATATTAAAAACAAAAGTAGGTAGCAGTGTCTACTATTCTGAAACATATTCTACAATGATGGTTAGGCTAGGCCAAGAAAAAAATTAGGATAGAGTTTAGAGAGTAGATACAATAAAGGGAGAGAGACATGCAGTCTTAAGATAGGGAAATAGTGCAGCAGGGAGAAAGATACATTGAAGGGAAGAAAGGAGTCAGAGAAGAAAGGGATTGATTGACAAATGACACATCGAGAGACTAAACAGAAAGGTGGGAAGAGAGGAAGACAAAATGGAAAATGTAGATGTATAGACTAGTAATGGTTAAAGATAGCTTAGTATGTAAGAAGTGATAGAAAGATGGGAAGGAAAGAAACAGAAAGCTAAATATAGAATGGGTGAGAGAAATAAAAGAAGGAAGATAAAAAAGGAAATGATAAAGGTAGAAATAAAAAGAGGTAGAGGAAGAAAAAAATGCCAAAAGAGAACATTAACTAGCGAAAAAAACCTGAGAAAGACCAACACATGAGAAAAAAAAGTACAATCATCAGGATTATACTGACGTGTAGATCTCCATACATAAAATGGAAAGTTCATCTGCTTTTCTGTCTTGCAAAACCATAGAGTTTTGCAAGTATGGAACTTTGAGAGAAAAAAGAAGAATCGGCAAACAAAGGGAAACTAACCCAGACGAGTGGCTTTCAAGTTTCAAGGTGGTGGTGGTCATAGTCTTCCTGCCTTGTTTTGTTTGTCTGTTTGTTTTTTAAGGTCTGCGCTAAGTGACAGCACTGGGTGTAGTGACTCCCGGAGACCCAACCTCATCAGCACCACCTGGGCCACTACTTTTATTGCTGGAATGGGGAAAAAACTTCAGGATCACCAAGAGGGTCAGAACTTAATCAAGTCTTGGGAGGGGGGGAACTTTGAGAACCACTGTAGAATATCAGGTATTTTTCTTCTCCAAAGAATGCTCGGTTGACATAGTCCCTAGGCTTGAAGTAGTAAGCAGTCCTGTGGATTGGTCCCTATTTGAAGGGAATCAAATGGAGTGTGTTCATCTGCATTAAAGGGGTCTACATGTATACTCTGAAAGTGGGTCCCAGTAGCTAACCCAGCCAATGAGTCAGGGATTTCAGTAGGCATCATTGAATCTCCATTGAATGGGCTTTGCCTTCCAGTGCCGGATGGAGTTCCAGTGCTGGAGGAGTGATACTTTGCTAATTTGGAGCCAAAGCATGGTAACTGCAGGATGCTAGATGGTCTTTGTTGCTGCCTTTCACCCTCATTTCCTTGCACTTCACTTTGGATTCCTTCTGGCTTGGGGCCTTCATCAGGTGTACCGATAACAAGCTGCTCAGGAGTAAGGTCAACAGTTCTTTCACTGAGCTGGTTGCCTTCAAATATTTGTTCCAAAACATTGTTTTCATCTCCTCCAAGGTCATTTTTGAGACAAGGTGTATTCTTTGATTGAAGGGAACTGACTTCAGAAAAGGGCATCGTTCCCCTTTGGCCCAGTTGATTGTTTATAGAACACGGCGTGTTCCTCCTCAGAGTAGACACATCGTCTCTAAAAGGACTAGGGTTTTGATTTTCTCCAGGCTGTCTTTTCTCTGAGCTGTTTCTTTGGATAGGTAGGTTGCTTGTCGGGGAGACAGTGTGTCTTGCATGCTTAGTATGACTATCTTTTGTATACAAGGGGCTGGTATCTTGGTTCTCCCCTGGTGCAAGACCAGAGGATGGAGTGTAGTCTTGTAGAGCAAGTGGATTGTCCTTGTGTCCAATGGAGCCACCAGCACAGCAAGGGCCTCTCTGGCTTTGGTGAAATAAATGTGCTTCTTTTTGACCTGGTGAGTAACTTGGAGGAATTAAGTCCTGAAAAGCCAAGTGTTCACCATCTGGTGAGTTTAACCTAGTTATCTGCATGCCATAATTCAAATTCTCACCTTCATGCCACGTTGGATTTTTCTGAAGCCCAGCTGGGGAGTTACTGGAATAGGGCTGGTTCTTTTTCTCGTGTGGTGGACTAGCAGGGGCTTTGTGTAAATTGGTTGGCCGATCCCAGAAATTTCTGTTAAAGTATGGTCTTCTTTCTTTCTGCCCTTGGGCTTCTATCCTGTGGTCCCAGGAGTTCCAAGAAGGAAACAGAGGACCTTCTTCTTGTCCAACAGCTCTATTAGCATAGTAGCCCCTGCTCTCCACAGGCGGTGGTACAGTGGGAACTGTGTTATATAATGGAAAATTCTCATCTGGGCTCCAGGGGTAAAATTCACCATAAGGAAAATCCTCCCTGGGTTTTGATGGATTATCTAAGGAATAGGGAAGGTATTCCTTCGGTTGATTTGAGGTATACTGTTCATCTTTGTAGTGCCTAACTGTGGTACCTTCTTTAAAGCTTGACTCCTCTGTACCCCATCTACTTTGTCCTGGAAAAGGTTCATCTCCAGTTGGATCTATTGGGTCCTCTTCATTATAAGGGACTGTCTCTTTTGGGTCTGGAGTATTCATGGGGTACAGTGGATCTTCTGGTAGCCCCATAGTATTGGGAGTATCATCTCTCTCATCCCATGTATTGCTTCTAATGTATGGTGAGTTTTCCCTGGGATCATAGGGATTATAGTCAGGGTAGTACACATCTCCCCTAGAGCCATGGGAAGGATGAGGTAAGTGTTCTTCCTGCCTGCTGGGATCTTCCTTAAAAGGTGGAGAGATTTCTCGGTGTTTCCAAGTATTTCTTCCAGCAGGAAAATGTTCTCTTGCAGGGGAAGGAATTTCCTCAGGGTACGCAGGCTGATATGTACTGTGTTTTAATTCTGGCTGATTAGTTTCTGATTCATATGGGATCCTTCTTGGCTCTAAAATAATCCCTTTGGGCAAATTCTGGCTTTGGGTTTGTCCATCAGAATTTGGGGCTTTTCTGGAATCTTCTCTTGGGTAATAAGAATTTTCACGTTGATCAATAGAATTAAAATTTGGGAGTGGCATGTTACCCTCAGGCTGAGGTAGTTTATAGTTTGATGTATTAACTCCATAATCTTGAGAGTTTCCCGAGGGGCCAGTTGGATCCCTTGTAGGAATGACTATTCTTTCTTTTTGACCTAACTGCTTCTCTCCTGGATTTTGATTTTTTTCATTGCGACCAACAGTACCAAGTCTGGGACCCACAGGGGCAACATTGGTTCCCACAGGGTGTTTATTTGGCCCTTGAGGTTTTCTTCTGAGATTTGCTGGATTTCCTGCAAGATTGGGAGAATTGCCTCTTGCAGTGGAAGCATAAGGTTTGCGATAAATTGGATATCCTGGGCGAACTGCTTGTTTGCTTTCCAGGGCATAGGAGTGCCACCGAGGACCTCTTTGGACTTGATTTCTGTAAAAGGGCCCATTCTGTCTGTGCCCCATGACAGTCCCAGTGGGACGCCATTGTCTTCCCACAGGGACATTTTGAAAAGTAGGATTTGGGTAATTTTTACGAATATTTGGCTGATTTGGTCCCCATGGGATTTGACTTCTTGGTGCCCCCTGGCCTGAAACATTAACTGTAGGGGATGGGTTGACCCCGTTTTGAGCTGTAGGATTTCTCACAGTGTTTGGTCCATGGCCACTGTTTCCAGTTGGACTGGTGTCATTTCCACCTGGATGCCCTCCAGGATTGGGTGCATTTGGTTGGGTAGAATTAGTCTCAGGAACTGTTGTATTCGACGTGGGTTCGGTGGCTGGACTCTCTGTTTTAGGAGGGTCTTCTTCTTTGGGTTTTTCAAAATCTTGTTCAAACATTTCTTCTGAATAATAGGGAGGACGACCCCCAAATCCCTGATATCCAAAATATCCAAAGTAAGGATTCTGTAGGGAAGAAGATGAACATCGATAATTACTCTCTGTTTCCCACCATGGTGTTACTTGGAATTTTTTAATGTGATAGGGAAATCTTATCAGCCACATACTTCTTTTAACACTAATGACTTGTGCTTTCTTTCTTGAAATTTGATCCCACCTTGGGTTCCATGACACTATTTCTTTCTGGTTCTCTCTTCTGGTACTTGCACTTTCTGACCATTACTTCTCAGCTTTCTCGTCTTAGACTTGGATTCTAAACCTAACACTTTTAAAGGTTTCCATCCTCTATCCTCCTCATTCTTCTGTTCTCATTTTACACATCTGCCTTGAGCAATCTTTTGCAGGCACATTTAAAAAATACTAATACATGCCAGTGACCCCCAAAGCCATAACTCTGGCTCATTGTGTTCTCTCCTGAGGTCGAGACAATGAGACAACTTCACTGAAGATCTCATGAGTACTTCCAATGGAATGTACTCATATTGGACTCATCTTCCCCCAAATCTCTTTCTCCAATATTCTATATCTAAGTAGCATTCACCATGATCTACTGTTTCCTCAGTTTCTGTTGTTTCCTTTAGTTCCCCTAGTAATTAATGACTACATCCTATAAAAATCTAAATTTTTATCCTTTTTCTTTTGTCCCCTCTTCCTTTATCCCCTAAACCCCTGAACTATTGCAATAGTTTTCTTATTGGTTACTCTGGATATAATTTTACCTACTCTAACCTTGCCTTTCCATTGCCTTCGGAGTAGTGGAGGTTGGGGTAGGTGTGTGGGAAAATTCTGTCACTTTCCTCTTTAAATATAATATAAAGTTGTCCTTACCTTAGAGAATAAATTCTAAACATTTGGCTAACATACAAAGCAGTACAGTGTGGTGCTAAAGAGCAGGTGTCTAGACAGATATGGATTAAAATCCCAGCTTGCCAGAATTAGTAGTATGACTCTGGGCTAACTTCAGTTTATTTATTTGAAAAATGGAGACAATAAAAAAAAAAAATCTACCTCATAGGTTGCCATGAGAGTCAAATGAGATAACATATGTAAAGCTCAGTGCCTGGTACTTGGTAAGGGCCTAACAAGGCTTTTACATCGAATAATAATAAATAATACTTTTTAATAATCATCTGGTCCCTAGCTGTGACATCCAGCCTCATCCCCTCCCCCTTGTACTTTATGCAGCTGTAAATCACAACTGCTACTTGTAGCATTATTCACAATAGCCAAGAGTTGGAAACAACCTGAATGTCCATTAACAGATGAATGGATAAGTAAAATGTGGTATATTTATATACAATGGAATATTATCCAGCCTTAAAAAAGGAGAAAACTGCAATATGTGCCAACATGGATAAACTTTGAGGACATTATGCTAAGTGAAATAAGCCAGTCACAGAAAGACAGATACAGTGTGATTCTACTTATATGAGGTGTAGTTAAATTCATAGACTCAAAGAATGGAATGGTGACTGCTCAGGGCTAGGGGGGGGGGGGCAATGGGAGTTACTAATTAATAGGCATAAAGTTTCAGTTAAGCAAGATGAACAGGCTCCAGAAATCTGTAGAACATTGTACCTACAGTCAACAATACTGTATTGTCCACTTCAACATTTGTTGAGAGGGTAGATCTCATGTTAGGTGTTCTTATCACAGTAAATAAAATAAGGAAATGACAACTACTACTAGTTCTCTGAATATTCTCTCTGTGTCTCAGTGCCTCTGCACGTTGCTTCTTCATATCGAACCTTCTCACCGACACATTTATCCTTCCTGGCAAACTTCACACATCCTCAGGACTCAGCTCGAATGCTCCCTTCTCGACCTGACTTCCATGGGCTGCATTGGGCTCTACTCTCTGGTGTCCACAGCAGTACAGACTTCTGCTATGACAGTTATCTCACAGAATTTCAATTGCCCATTTTCCTGGGATTCTCCCACTTGATTCTCCCATGTGAAGGTTTTGAGTGAAAATATCCTTTGCATCTTTGTTTTCTTAATACATTTTTAAATACATTTCTTAATAAATTTAGCATAGGGGGAAGTGCTTAATAAATTTTTGTGAATGACGTAATCATCATGAGCTCTGTCAATATGTTAGTTAGACATTTGTGAGGCATTTTAGCCATTTAATTTTTCTTTTAAAACAAATCCATTCTAGAGAAAAAGTATTTTTAATCCCTAGTTGTGGATGGAGAGGATGAGACAGATGGGTGCAGAGATGTTTCTGACACGCAGGAAATCAGGCAATGTCTCCCGGAAAGTGGAATACAGATTTCTTAATGCCTATGCTAGCTGCCTGGGTCATTCAGGTTTACTTTCTCATGGTATATTTGTGAAAATTTGAAGTGTCAGCTTTTAGGTTGCATACAATTATCTGGCTCGTTTTTATTTGGGATTATTTCGCAATGATATTTTTGAAAGCACCTTATTCATTACTAATTTAGTAGTCTTTAATGTCACTATTTTAACTCTACCTGCCTCCCAGTCTCTGCTTCGCAGACCTATCAATTTCTGCATTTCATTGAGGACATATCACGTATGTAGGGACAAAGAGGTGGGGTGCAGTGCCACGATCACCACAATGACTTTCTTGGTGACACAGTGCTGGAATATATTAACAGTGTATCACTCCGTGACATGCATTTAACTCTAGTGTGGTGTAATACAAAGGTCATTAGACTGAGTGCCAGAAGACTTGGGTTCTGGGTCCAGTTTAGCCACTAATTCAGCAGGCAAAATTAATCAGGAATTTATTTTCTCTGGCCTTCAAAATATTTGTACAATGAGGGAGTTAAATGATTACTTCTCTTCTGGGAATAACATTCTAAGATGCTTTAACTTTCCTGTTTACTAGTTGCTCCACCACTGTCTAGGGTTTAGCATCCACCTGGAGTGTAGGTTATTAGGTTAGCTGTCTTTGAGAGAGAGGGAGCAGAAGAGAGAGGGAGGGGAGGAGGGAGGAAGATTCCAATACATGTAGAGGAGAAATAGCGCGTCACATTTATTTTATTTTAGGTTCCTGGCTTGATTTGTTTCACTTTTTTTCTCCCTATTGTATCATGGGTACTTGAGCTATAGGTCCATGTGTTGGATTTTAACTTTCTTATTAGATAGGAATAAAAAAAGCAGAGACTAAAAGGTTGCAGTTCCTAGCGGGGAATGTAGCTTTACTTGTACTTACCCCGCCTTCTTCATTGCTGACTGGTGGACGTCCATAACCCGGTGGTACCCTCTAAAAGGTGAAAAACACAATGAACATAAGAGAAAACCACTTTCTATGCTGCTATTTGTTTTTTACCCCCCAATTTTTATTAATTTATTTTTGTAACAGTGTTTCTCCTTTTTTGCTGCTATTTGTTTGTTAGACTCAAGTTGTCTTAAAATAGTTCATATCAGTGATTGGGTGTCAACAGTGTTAGCTTTTAGTGTCTGAGTCATTAGCTCTCACAATCCAGCTATGAATAACTATGTCTATAATTATAATCTGTCAGTGAGTACTGGTAAATACAAAGGCTTCAGAAGGATCCTAGGTCATCCTACTGAAAATATCTCCTAGCAACCACCCAGCCCCATCACCTCAACATACACACGTACACACAAATACAGAAAGAGAGAGAGAGAGAGAGGAGAGGAGAGGGAGAGGTGGAGAGAGAGAAAGAGAGTGGAGTGCCATTAGAGTCCAAACATTCATATTAGAACATGTAATAGTGGAGATTAAATAGTGATGCCATTGTTAGAATGTTTACTTCACATTTAGGGTGACACACTGACAATCCTTCCTGGATTATTACTATAATATATTAATTTGACCAAGGTTTATTTTTCTAATTAAATTTGGAGGCTGAGTTTCTATTCAGAGGAGGGTTTAGAAAATCACTTCAAGAAATTCTACGTAGATGAGATTAATAGCTACTTCAGCATGGGAATCATGCTCATCTGCTTTTTAACTATTCACCTGGTACTCCTTAGCTTCCTTAGTTCAGTATTGCCAGTAAAAGGAAGTACCTTTTTTAAGGAAAAAAAAGTAAAGAACTCTTACTGAAATTAATTGTTCCTTGTTCATAAGAAGCCTTCTTGGTAATAAGAGTCATAGACAAGAAAAACCAATGCCACAGCTGAATGAAGTCATCAAATATTTCTTGTTTTTTTTTTTTTTTTTTTTTTTTTTTTAACAGCATCTGGCCTCTTCTATTTCTTTAGTCTAAATAGTTTAATTTGCAATTCATATTTTTAATGCCTATGATGTAATTTCAATATTATATTATATTTTAATGTCTTTAAACTTTAAAGGATTCTTGTAAATATTATTTTGTATGATTTTTTTAATAATGAAATATCTGCTGCTAGAAATAAGAAGTGATGGAAAGATCTTTGTCTAATCATAGCTTATATTATGATTTTCAAATTCCAATTTGTTCCAATTTCCCCATTACATTAAATGAAGATAATCTTTGTGTTTTCTAATCTTTTGAGGAAGCAAGAAATAGTGAAATAGCACAACGTTTTAAAATTAATTCATTAACTAAGTTATTAACAATTCTTTGGCGATTTAGGCTGTGTTCATGTCACCAATTTGAGTAAAAAATTCACTTAAAAAAATTGTTTTTCCTACATGATCACTGATATGATGATTTCGTTTCATACTCTCTACTGATTGCTATGTAGCATTGCATTCAGAGTGTACAAACTCAGATTAGTTTGAGATATAACATGTTAATATTATTTTTCACTTCTAATATAAAGAAAAAAACTCACATGTGGAATTTGCCATGGTGGGTGTTGGTAGGGAAAGATCCCATTGCCGAATGGTGGGAATGCCTAGAGTGAAAGAAAGAATCAGAGTGATGTGGAAGTGAGAACAATATTTACAAAGTAAAACAAAACTAGTAAATATAATGATTTGAAACTTGAGAGTCTACATCTCCCTTCTCATTAAACTGGGATTTTTAATTTTAGGTCAAAGATGATAGTAACAACAACAATTAGTATTAGTATTATTGAACACATGTTCTAGATATTGTGCTGAGCATTTATATTGGTAAGCTTATTTAATCCTCACATAATCAAAGAAAATATGTTAGTCACTTGCCCCAAATCGCATAGCTGGTAAATGACTAAAGCCAGGATTCAAATCCAGGAGTGTCTTTTCATTTAATTGTGTTTTCTCTGTATCTATAATAATGTCTAATAACAAATGCTAATTGACTAAAAGACAGTATTTTAGAAGTTCCACACTAGATGAGATCTTGAGAAACTATTTATACATTTTCTTGCTTTAAGTCAGGGCCATACTGAAATACAGGGCAACATTTTAGATAATCAAAGCATAGATCTTGGAAGGAGCTTAGAGATCATTTCATTTACTCATGGGGAACCTAGAGTCCGGAAAGGTGTAGTGACTTGCTCAATCTCATGCAACTAATAACTGCTGAGGGTATAACTTGAATCTCTGTTCCCTGATTCTTCCATTAGTGCTCAGATGACTATATCGTGTTACCTCTGTACTTTAAAAGGTGCTTCTTTAAGGTGAGAGTTTTTGGGTAATTTTCAATCAAACAAGGACTGAAATGGACTCACCAGGCAGTTTTTGATAGGTGGTAACAGCATCACTTTGGAAGAAAATGTCAAAACTAAAGGTTCTGTTTTGTACGTAGCAGTACCCATACTGAGCAGTACTGAAGGGTGTGTGTATGTGGGGGTAGCCAGGCCCTCCAAACCACTTTGAGGCCATGTGACTTAGACTGGAATTCTGCTGGGCAAGCCTCACCTGAGGCGGCTGGGCTTCCTCTTCGGGCGGAGTTGGGGCAGGTGTTGGCTGCTTTAAAGGCCGTTTTGGTGATGGCTTTTTTGGTTGAGGCTGGTTGGGTTTCGGGGTCTCTGGGACTTGGTCAGTCTTCCTCTGGTGTTTGGGTGTTGACGGAGATGAGGGTTTCCGTGGGCGCCCGGTGTTGGGTGGTGGCTGGGGCCACATGGGCATCTGGTACTGAGGGAAGAGCTGAGGGGGTTGCATACCATATCCATACATGGGGCCCAGGTGTGCCATCTGCAGGGGTAGAAATAACAGTGAGGTCACACCAAAGCTGAGATTCTGGCTCTCCCCACCCTCTTGCGTCAGTCTCTATACTCAGCTAGGGATCTTAAAAATCCCACGGCACTGAACAATGGAAGCGTCAAGATCTTTAGCTAGCATTCCTTTAAATGTTATCTTACAGAAATGAATTTTATTCAGTCTTCTAGAAAACCAGCCAAACAAACAAAGCAAAAGGTAGAATTTGGTGGCAAACTTTAGTTTAAGAATGAAGCCCTGACAGGTAAGATGTGTACAGGTCAGCTTATAGAGGAGTTGATGTCAAATTCAAAACCCTTGTGACTTGTTAGAGGCTGGACTAGGAGGAGGAAAAGCACAAAGAAGAGATTGTTGAAAAAAACAGACGAGAGAGAGCCCTGGCCAGTTTTCTCAGTGGTTAGAGCTTCGGCCCTCAGACCAATGAGTCTCCTTTCGATTCCAGTCAAGGGCACGTACCTCAGTTGCGGTTCGTCCCCTACCAAACCCTGGTCGGGGTCGTGTGGGAGACAACCAGTTGACGAGTCCCTCTTACATCGATATTTCTCTCTCCTTCCCTCCTCCCACTCTATCTGAAGATAAATAGAAAAATATCCTAGGGTGAGGGTTAAAAACAAACAAACAACAAAACAAATGAGAGAGAGAGAATAAAAATTCTGCTTGTGTAAACACCCTTAATGGTGCCTGTGCTTCTTGATTACAGGTGAATCCTCACTAATTCTGTTTTCATGACCAGAATCTCCACAATTACAAGGTTGACAGGGAAGCAAGAGTAGTAATAATCTGAAAATGCTAATCTATGAATTGACCTCTTACAACATCAGTTCCCATTCAAATGTTCCTTCTCTGGTTTAATACCAGTCTTCATTAGTTTCTTGCTGTCTGTTGGATGATGTACACACAACACAGTGCAAATGCCATAAGGACTGATGGAAGGTGAGATTGCAAATCTTGCATTAAGATGATGCAGTATTTTATGACATTTAAGTTGGTGAACATTTCAAATTACAGGCAAAGTCACTAAAACCGAGAAAGAGAATTTAAAATAGTTGAAGATGAGACAATTGACAATGATGATACATTTAGGTGAGGGGCTTTAAAAGAGAATGACTTGAATAAAAAGGATTAAGAGAAAATTGATGAGGTCTTTGACTTTTTTCTAAAATAGTTTTTACAATCATGCCACAAATCAAAAGTGACATATGATATTATTGTACTAACATACAATTTTGTCAGAAACATTATGCCAGAAGATTCAATAGATGCTTGATTTATTATTAGTCAATTCTAAGAATTAACACACAGTGGTAAGTATAATCTAAATTGAAATAAAATAAGAACTTATTTCATAATTTCAGTGTTATCTTTCAAGATAATCCAAATAAAATTTACATCTGCCCTCCGAGTATTTACTATGCTATTTTTTTGTTATCATTATTTGTGAATATATCTTATGTGGTCTTTTCCCAGAAATAATTTCTATTGAATTTAAAGAACTCTTGTAATTAATAAATGAGTTTTATTTACTTGAAACAACAATAGTAATTAATAAGAAGAAAATTTGGTGTAAGAGGACAGGTGAAATTATTTCTCCCCCTTGCAACTCTTATAATGATTATATTGTAATTAAGATGTGTGGCTAGTTATTAGTGTTTCTATTAGCTAAGACAAACCTTATAATGTAATTATCTGTACATAAACAAGAAATCATTAGAAACAGTATAAGTCATTAGAAGTAATAACTTACATGTGGGGAGTTCATAAAGTTGAATTGATTATACCGCATCATCTGTGACCAAAGGAATCCATTAATGTTGCACAAAGTGAAACATTTCCATTCAATCAACCCACAAATCATAAGAAATAAACTGAATTTCTGATTTTAAGGTACAAGAGTCATAATATCTTTTACTGGTTATTAATAAATTTAAATGCAATTTAAAACTTCTATGGCATCAAAATTTTTTACTCAGAATTTTATTTTGAGAAGAATCAATATAGAATAGTAGAGAATAAAAAATTTGTCTTTTTTGAAGTTGTTGAAAGTTCTACTCTACTCTTTTGGAGTTTAGGATTTCAGCATGTGATAATTTTATAAAAAGATGATTCTTCTTTCTGATGTATAATGACTTTGGCTAATGACCCAGGGTATGAGCCATGGGAAAGTCTATCTTCTAACAGCCCTTGATATAAATGGCTACCTTTGCTAGCTTGAAAACTTAGCTAAAAAAACTATCTATATGTAACACAAATTCACATTTACCTTGAGAAGTAATATTGACGTACATAGGTAGGATGATGCTGGGGAGATTACTACTTTGCCATGATTTGAGAATTTAAGTCTTCCAAATCTCGCTCCCTCTACCTCTTTAATAAGAAATTTTATATATCAGAAAGTTTTCCACCCTGGCCAGTTTGGCTCAGCGGTTAGAGCGTCGGCCTGCGGATAAGAGAGTCCTGGGTTCTGTTCCCCCTAAGGGCACGTGCCTCGGTTGTGGTTTGTCCCTGGCCCCGGTTGGGGTTGTGTGGGTGGCAACCACTCGATGTGTCTCTCTCACATTGATGTTTCTCTCTCTCTCTTTGTCCTTCTCTCCCTCCCACTCTATCTGAAGATAAATGCAAAAATGTCCTCGAGTGAGGATAAAAAAAAAAAGAAAGTTTTCCAATATTCTCCTTTTGAAATGAACTCTCAGGACAGAGCTCTGGAAAACTTCTCCCAGACACTGAACATACATACCTCCTCACTTTTACTGCTAAATCCAGGCATCCGGGGCATTTGCATCTGGAAGTGAAAGAATATCAATGACAAATTCAGAATGTCAGTTGAAACACGCCCAATAGTTTTCTCCAAGCTATGTAACAATAGAACACACAGAAAGTCCTGGATTAAAACAAACAAACAAAAAACTCACTGGCATAGCAGTAGAATTACCAAGCAGACCTAGAAAGACCAAGAGAATCTTCATTTTTCCACTTGGTACCTGAAATAAAAACTAGATTTTATTTTTGGACTATGAAATAATTATGCTCAAGGTACTTTGCACTTATCTAGGCACTAGCCCCCCTGTCTGCCAAGGAGAGTGCAGATACAGACAGTGAGGGGGCCTCGGTTGCCATTTTCATTTTACATTAAGAAACTATTAGATAGTTATTACCTGGTCCTGTTCTAAACTACTGAAAGGGTCACAGTAAAAAGGAGAAATGAGAAGGAGAGAGAGAGAGAGAGAGAGAGAGAGAGAGAGAGAGAGAGAGAGAGAGAGAGAGAGGACATTGATATTTGAGAAGATGGAAGATGGTTCATAGCACTGGAATGTGGAAATTAGAAATTAGGAGTTATCCTGAAAAAATATGAATATCGCACATTTTGAATTTCTAGTTGCTAGGCTGGTTTAGAAAGGCATAGTAATGTCTGACTATATTCATTGTTTAGAAAAATATCAGTTTCAGTGAGGGCACACTCCAAAATCAGTACTTTGGACTACTTTCTAAGATGCTATAGACAACATTCCATTTTATAGAGGCTATTAAATAATCTAGAAATTTCCAGAATCTTGTCTTTTTCTTCTTTCCTCTATTGTTGTTTCTTTATTATTATTATTTTATCTTTTTAAAAATCACTTCTGCTCAAGGGCTAGTTAGAGAAATAGAAAAACATAGGCAAAACCATAAACTCATCTTTTTGTTAGATACTTTGATTAAACATATAGAGGGAAATATTGAAACTATAGACACATATGAAGCTTGGAGATTGGTTTCATGGATTTCATTTATCCTACTCTAGTTAATTATACAAGCCTTGTATAACTAGAACTTTTGTTCCTGCTGCTTCCTGCTAGGCATGAAATGCATCTAGTAGTGATGTGAGCCAGTGTTCACTCTTCTGCTTGCTCCCCAGCAATATAATGAAAGGACACTTGAGCATTTTCCTAAATTTATGGTATAATGAATTACTTTTGACATATCAAAGAAATTGGGAGATTGTAATTAAACAAAGGAAGTAGTAATATGTAAAAACCTTTTCTCCTAATTAAAGATTTTCAGAATCATAGCATTGTAGAGAATTAAAAAAAGCAACCGAAACTAGTGTGTTTAGTACAGGCTATAATAACACCAAGAAGCTAATAGTTTTCTCCAAGCTATGTAACAATAGAACACACAGAAAGTCCTGGATTAAAACAAACAAACAAAAAACAAACAAAGAAGCTAATAAAGAGAATATTGGTGAATGCTCCCCCACCCCCCAAATCTACCTTCTAAGATTATGGCCTAAGATTTTGGGGAACTTTTGGATGTTTAATTTCTCTCTTGCTTAATCATCCATTTAATCTCTATAGTAGCTGTCACTTATATTCTTGATAATGTTACATACTCATGTAGGAACATGTAGTCTTTTATTTTGCACATATAAAATGCCACTCATTTTCTCTTTTGTAAACTTAATATATTATGTTGGATGACTTTTAAGATTCCTCATATCTCTAAAATTTCATGATTAGATGAAAATCTATGATTAGTTATTTTTTAACTGAAAATAACACTCATAATGATTTCTATGGAATACAATGACTACGTAAGTTCTTACTTCTTCCATCCCAGCTCTCAACTCAGATGCTCTTTGTTTCTTCTGACATACTTAGACAGTCTTTTATCCCCTCCACTGTACTTATGACAATGCTTAGTTTGCTATGTAACCTGTGTGTATAAGGAAAAATAAATGAAAATACTTACCAAGTTATCTAGCTTAGGAAAAGAGGCTGCATGTCTGCACTGAAGCAGCAACATTTTTTCACCAAAATTTTCATAAGCCTTTAAGAAAAATAGAGATTCGGCATGAGAAAAACTCAAATATAGAAATAAAACAAATAAATGAAATGAATAACAAAACTTCAGATCTGTGGCTGCACACGTAATGTTAACTATTTTGCCCAATCATACCTTCATTAGAGGGTCTTCAAAATCAAGCTTAACCTGTGGTTCTAAGGGTAGTGTGAAAACAAAATCAGAGAGAAAATGACCTGGGCACTGTATTTTGAGATACTTCTGGTGTAATATTGACAAAACTTGATTGTTCTATTGGAAAATGTACAAAAATCACAGTGTTAAATGAGATATAAATAGGTTGGAGGAAAACTTATAAGAAAAACAAATGCACCAAATAAACCAAGGAGTTTCAAGTTTTATCAGAAGATCAGTCTGCAAACCATGGTTATACAACTACTATCAAAGAATGCAATAAAGAAGTCAACCAACATTTATGAATTAAGTTCTTTTTTTGACTCTATATTATTTATTGAAAATCTCTGATACTCACCCAATTCCAGTTAGAAGCTTCAATATTTAAAAAATAACTTTTACTTGAACTTTGTTAGCCTGTCTTTGAAATATATTCTTAATGGTCTACAGTGGAAATGACTACAAATTGCCGAAACCAGTGAGATTTCAAGAAGCAAGACACATTTATTTCTTAATAATAAAACAAAACCTTCATGAAGATGTCATGTTCTGTACCAGAAAGACTCCTCCTTGTCAGAAGAGCTGGGGGTAGCAAGGTCACATTTAAGCACTGCTGCAGCCCTGCACAACCAATCAGCTTTGAGGAAAAGGGTCTTGCCATCACAAGAGTTTAAGGTAAAAAAACACATCCAATGTAAAATTTGTAATGTGTTATTATAGGAGCTGTCAAATCAAGTCTCTTATTATGTATAATAACAGTCTAGGAAAATGAGCTTGCAGCAGTAAGATTTAGGCGATGCTTTCCTTGATGAATTTGGGTGTAGAAACCTTGTTTATACAAAGACATTTAGGGAACAAAGGTGAATTTTACTGTATGCTATTGTCATATATCACTGAACATCATCAAAAGGCAGGAGAATATATGTATTTATTTCATGTTTATTTAATACATATTTAATATATAATTAACATGAACTAATGTCATGTCCATGGACAACTCAGTGGCTTGATTTGATTCAAATTACATAAGGCTACCAGGACATAGTGTTCTTTCTGAAGTCAAATATAATTCAGTCACTGGGGATTCAGAGTTTTAAAGGAGCTGGGCAAAACAGCAAACGAACTCTCAGCTATCATGACAATACAACTTAAAAAAAATTTTTTTTTAACTTATTGATTTTAGAGAGAGAGGAAGGGAGAGGGAAAGAGAGATAGAAACATCAATGAGAGAGAACATCGATTGGCCACCTCCTGCATGCCCCTCACTGAGGGTTTGGCCCACAATCTGGGCATGTGTCCTGACTGGGAATCGAACTGGCAACCTCTTGATGTATGGGTCGACGCTCAACCACTGAGCCACACTGGCTGGGTGACAATACAACGTCTTTACAATATGAGTTGAGAAATTCACTGAAGGGGTTATGTTATGGATTTTTTTGAAACCTGAATTACCATAATACAGATTTCACTTCTAAATACATTTCATTGCCAAGAACAAGCTTTGTTATCTTTGCTGAACTTGGATTTTCTTGTTCTCTGATGGCTCCCCAAGAGAAAACACTTGTAATGGTGATGTTTGCTTATTTTCATGTTTGCATTTAAAAATTAAGAATATTTAAGTGTGATGCTAAATGCTGGTTCCTACTTTGTATGATTCTGCACATCAGGTCATCCAGAGGTTGCCCAGGCCGCTGTTCTTCCAAGGCACGGGAGGTGCCATGTCCTTTCTCTTGAGCTAAATACACTGCATTTCTTAGCCCCACTCCCACATCCTGAATTTAGTGCCACAAATTAAAATTGCTCCAAAATATTTGACTTTAAATTAAGTTTTAAATATCTTTTAAGTCTGTATGCATCCAAGATATATCTGCTCCAAGTGCCTGGCTGTCTTTGATTTTGTAGAAACTGAGTAGAAGTTATAATATTGTGTGTACAGTGGAATGAATTTGCAAGCGGTAGGACACCTAAGGCACAGTGTACTCATAGAGGTGAAATGGGAATCATGATGTCCGATGACCTGGCCTCTGCCTGTGTCCTTCACGTAGAGGCTGGAGTTTTGATTTCAGCCTTAACTGGATAGGTTATTGGGAGATGCCACTGAACTTCACTTTTATTTTTTATCCTCATCTGAGGACAGTTTTGCATTTATCTTCAGATAAAGCAGGAGGAAGAGAGGGAGGAGGAGAGAGAGAGAAACATCAATGTGAGAGAGACACATCGACTGGTTGCCACCCACATGACCCCAACGGGGGCCGGGGACAAACTGCAACCGAGGTATGTGCCCTTAGTGGGAACCGAACCCAAGTCTCTCTGGTCCGCGGGCTGATGCTCTAACCGCTGAGCCAAACTGGCCAGGGCTAAACCTCACTTTAAAAAAAGTTTTTTATTTATTTTTAATTCTCATTCAAGGATATGTCTTTATTGATTTTAGAGAGAGAGGAAGGTGGGGGGGGGAGAGAAAGAGAGAGAGAAACATTGTTCAGTTGCCTCCTGTGTATGCCTGGCCATGGATTGAAACCACAACCTAGGTATGTGCCCTGACCAAGAATCAAACCCACAACCTTTTGGTTTACAGGATGACACTCCAAACAACTGAGCCACCTGGCCAGGGCTAAACCTCACTTTTGATCATCTTCTCTATTTATCCTGTTCCCACTGCCACAAGGATTGTTTGTTGTTATTAAACAATCCATGTTTTAAAAATCCAGCCAATGCTCAGCTGGTGTGGCTCAGTGGACTGAGCATTGTTCCATGGACTGAGAGGTCCTGGTTCGATTCCTGGTCAGGGCACAAGACCAGGTAGTGGGCTCGATCCCCAGTTGGGGGTGTGCAAGAGGCAGCTGATCAATGTTTCTCTTTCACATGAATGTTTCTATCTTTCTCTCTAAAAATAAAATAAAATAAAATAAAATAAAATAAAATAAAATAAAATAAAATAAAATAAAATAAAATAAAATAAAATAAAATAAAATAAGAACATCCAGCCAAGCTATTGAATGGGTGAACTTTTAGTAGTGGTGGCTTGGATTGAGAAAACAACCAAGTCTCTTTTTTCTTTAAAAACTCTGAAGAGGTGCTTAACTCAATATACTATTTTGAAACCAGTCCTTTGTAATCCAACACTGCAGAATTACTGAACTGAGACACTTTAGATAAAGTTGTGTCTTAGGAATCCATTATTGGTGATCAAATAGTGTCTAAGAATCCACAACCTTGACTTCTCTCTGGAACCATTCAAATAGCATATCTTCAGGCCTTAAATTTGAGAAACTCTTCTAGCCTATGAGAGGGGTGTGGTTTCAATCTCCCACATATTAAATGGTTAATGATGTTTTATTCCACTAACATTTCCTGAGTGGCCTCTCAGGAAATGCCCCCATTTAGGTGTTCTCCCATCCTGCATGAGATATTAGGATAGGAAATTTTCTGAGTCAGAACTCAGAATTGGGTTTCAATTCTGGCTTCATACAATGACTTTCTTATTTTCAAATAGTGATCAAGTGAATTAATCTCTTTGAGACTCAGTTTCTTCACTTGTAAAGTGAAAGATAATAATAGCATTTTCTTCATAGGTTTGTTGACAATTTAATGGTTAATATTTAAAGTTCTTAGCACATAGTGCAAATACATATTATAAATAAATAGATATATAAATGTTACCTACCCATGATTAGATTCAAGCTTGCTTAATAGTTGCTTTAATACTGACCAGTGACATATTTCCTAAAGATTCTTGAGGAGTGTTTCACCTCGTTGTGCTTATTCATTTAAAAAAATCCCACAAAACAGCCCTGGCCAGTTTGGCTCAGTGGTTGGAGCGTCAGCCCTTGGACTGAAGAGTCGAGGGTTCAATTCCAGTCAGGGGCACGTATCTCGGTTGTGGTTCGGTCCCGGCCCTGGTCGGGGTTGTGCAGGAGGCAACCAGTTGATGTGTCTCTCTCACGTCGATGTCTCTCTTTCTCTCTCCCCCTCCCACTCTATTTGATGATAAATGGAAAAATATCCTCTGGTGAGGATTTAAAAAAAACACAAAACAAGAAAAATAGGAGACAAAAAATCTCTCAAGGAACAATCAAACATGTACATAATTAGAACATATTAAAAAGGACCTGATCGTCCCCGGCCCTGGTCAGGGTCGTGTGGGAGGCAACCTGTCGATGTGTCCTTCTGACGTCGATGTTTCTCTCTCTCTCCCCCTCACACTCTATCTGAAGATAAATAGAAAAATATCCTCTGGTGAGGATTAAAAAAAGGAACTGAACCATAAAGTTTATCAGACCTATCCAGTTTAAGTTCAGCTTTCCATCTACAAGTGCAAATGTTACTCTGTGATGTCTGAGTTACAGCTGGTGAGTGGTTATTTATTTGGACCACCCTCAGAGGTAGTGTTTACTTCATGGAGCTCTGAATAAACACTCCCCTATATGTACTCAAGATCAGCTTTAAAATAATTTAGGATCTAAGAAGACTGTCTTATTCTCCATCTTCTCTCTTCACCCTGAGAAGGAAATGTAACCAAATGGTTAATAACATGGGCCTTGAGGTTGAAATACTGAGTAATGTATACACTGTGCTTAGAACAGTACCTGACTCATAGAAAGTGCTTCATATGGGGTAAATGTTTTTTTTTTTTTTTTTTAATTGACTTTTGAGAGAGAGGAAGGGAGAGGGAGAGAGAGAGATAGAAACATCGATGAGAGAGAACATCGTTTGGCCGCCTCCTGCATGCCCCCCACTGGGGATCGGGCCCACAACCTGGGCATGTGCCCTGACCGGGAATTGAACCAGCAACTACTGATCCACACTGGCCAGGCTGGGTTAGATGTTTTTATACTTCTTATACTTCATATAATCTGGTTGTGATGCCATCTTATCAAGGAGATAATATGTTTATTGACCATTTACTACACGGATGCTGCTCTAAGCACTTTTCATGGACTAACACTCCTGTATTCCTCACAACAACCCTATGAGGTAGGTTCTATTCCTATCCACATTTTACTGTAAGGAAACCAAGATACAAAATATTAAGTAGCTTATTCAGGGTCACACGGCCAGTAAATGGCTAAAGCCAGATCATCAGGCTCCAGAATCCCTGTTCTGTCCTTCCTCTACTCCGTGTTGCCTTGGCTTGAACTGAAGCAATGAGGTTAGCATACAGCTTCCTCAGCTTTTCCTTTTGAAACAATGGTTACCATGGTCCCTATTTGGCTGTTTTGATTTTAACTGTGGAGTAAAAATCACAGGGAGTCAGAATATCTCGTTTCTAGTCCTTGTTCAATCACTCACCAACCCTGGGACTTTGGGAATGTCATTAGACTTCACTGCGTTTCCCTTTTCTTAACAAGAACCTATCTATATATTTTTCAAAGCATGTGATATTGTCCCTCATCAGCAGAGCAGAATACTAGTAGTCTGGACTTTTAGTCTAAGAGAACCTTAAAATATGGGCAGTTCAGTTCTGATGAAATGCCTGGTTGAGAGAAGTGGTTTTAGGAAAAAAGCTATTCAACCACCCCCCTGGAAACTCCAAGATCTGTCTGTGGATTAAGTCATGCAATTGTAGCCCATCCATTTAGATTAACTTAGCTCCTTTAAAAAATCACCTTCACTAAGTTACATGTACTAAAGCTCCCAAATGAGCAATAGACATAGGGAATCTGCTCTTACTAAGTCCCAGTGTGTTCCAGGCACAGTGCAGGTGAGTGGTGTCATGATGGTGAACACCACAGGCAGAGTCTGTGCCTTCATGGAAATATTTATCCAACAGTGGATCTGGACATTGCAATATTAGATGTAATATCAGATGTAGGGGGGATTTTACAGAAGGCATCCCAGAGGAAGTGAAATGTCGTTTAACCTGATGTCTGAGTTGAAGGTAGCCAATGAAGCATAGAAAAGTGTTCAAGGCAGAGCACAGTATTGGTGAAGTCTGGAGGAAAGATGAGAAAGGTTAATTTGAACAACTCTAGAAGTCTATAATGGCTAGAAAGGAACCCCAGGGCTGAGAGTGGTCAGAGATAAGGCTGAAAGCGATGAACAGGGGTACCAAACAGACTCTCAAGCCTCGTGAAGGATTTTTTCAGACAATAAAGTTGAAAACTGCACGACATCACATCATATGCATCATATAAAATGCCACAGGGGAAATTTCTTCTAGAATTTTATTTCAGGAACCACCTTGCTGTCTTTGACATATATTAATTTATTTTTCAGGAGTCACATTGCTAGTGGGGGAATCCAGACCAGTGCTTTTCTATCCTACGTCTCATTTAAGGAATATTGATCACTTTTCTTACCACACTATTGTTGTGTTTCCCAGTTTGCTATAATAAGAAGCATGTAACACTCTGTGTTTTCCTATCACTCCAGCTACTAGGAAGCTCAGAGCTAAATTTGATGCCTAACAGTGGATTCAGGTTATAGGAGGCCTAAGCTAGTATAATTTAAGAGGCTTTTTAAAAAAAAATGCTACAGAGGAAATTTCTTCTAGAAATTCTTAGGCAAGAAAGTAAATATTTGTTTAGATAGAGAAGATTGCAACCAATTTCAGATTTAAAAAAGGTGGCAGAGCACAAACACCACAAAGTCTGGAGAAACAATAGTTTTACTAACTGTCTGGCTTTTATCACGGCATCTGCACACTTCAAGCCCTGTCTCTCCTCCCCTACCCACCTGCTTATAGCATCAGCAGCCAAGGACATAGTCACATCACAGTATGATTGCTGGTCTGGTGTCTTTGGGTCACCTGTAGAATGAGGAGGCATTGAGAGCTAGGCATGGGAAGTAGGAATATCCCTACAAGCCATCCCTACATGAGAATGGCTAGCAATTTTTAAACTGTATACAGAAACTGACTGTGGATCACACAAATATATCGCACTAAACACAAATGAAATGTCTTCCCATTTCAACTTCCTCAAAATGCCCGTGGCTATTGCAACAACATATGAATTCAGGAGAAGCAGGATGGAGGGACAATGAGAGTGGAAAGAGACAGCAGTCTTAGCCAATTGTGGGCAAATCTTACAAAAACTCATAGCCTTGCGCACACACTGCCTGCGCCCCTCCAAGGGCGCGGACCCCCGCCTGTGCCTCGTTAGTTTCACTGCGACTCTCCCTGGGACCCACGTTGAGCCTGTGAACTTGCTCTCTGCTGCGCCTACCTTCTAATTTGATCATCGTTACCCCTATTTCTTGCTGTGAACTGTCCAAACATACTTTTGGAAAAGAGATATATTTAAAATTTTAATTAATGGAATAAAATGGTGACAATAAAGCTTGTCACCGTTTTCTTGTAGTAAGAGCGCCTTAAATGTGTAACAGTGATACCTTCATTTACAACGTGCTGGGCACTGGGCCAAGTGCTTAGATGATTTACTTATTTAATATTCACAAAAAACTTACAAGGTAGATGCGATGATTCCCCCCACCAACATTTTACCTTTGGAAAAATGGAATCTTAATGAAGTGAAATAACTTGCTGATGGCTAAGAGGTAGAATGGGGATTTGAAACCAGGTCTGCCCGTGGTTGGCCGTTCACTCTCCGTAGTGCAGCCATATACAGTACGTGTGTTTTTTACCAGTGGCGTCAGGACACCAGGACCAGGATTCTATAAAGGACTTCTCTGTAAAAATGAAGTGGGACGTGAACTTAAAGGAAATTGGTTTGTGAAACTTCAATTCCAAACACTAACATGGGTTATACTTTTTTAAAGTTCAAGTGCATAGAAAGTAAAAAAAAAAAAAAAGCCTCTCTCTTGGTATTGGGAGTGTAGTGCATGCTGGGCAGGATGAATCAACTTCAAATAAACAGTTAGAGCAGACCAGGTAATTGAGTAAGTTGAAGCTTGTTGAGTCTATCTCGTCATTTCTTACCAGACATCACGTAATCAATTTTTTTTCAGAAATGCTAACATCTACATTGAAACGATGCACACGTTTGGTTTAAGCTTCTCTTCCTAAACAGGTCCATACACATGGTGTGCAGCCTTCTGCTTAAGGCTTTTATATTGTGTGGGTTCCCTTTCCACCTGCCAACACCCAAGTTCACCCATCCATTCACAGGTAATGGATCTCATAAGCCCACCCTTGGGGTGTTAGACAAATGTGTCCCTGGATTCCAAGGTGCTGCTGCCCACTCGTTCAGCATGTGACATAGGGAAAGATTTGTGTACTTCAGATGTGTTGTCTTTTCCTCACAACTCTGAACAATAGATACTTAACACTTGTGGAAACTGAGGCCCAAGGTGATTAAGGTACAAACATGGGCTGAGCCTACACAGACGAAGTGTGGGTTTGCACCAAGGCTCTCTGCCCCCACTTTCCACTTGCATAGTCCATTCTGCACAGTGCTGGGGAAACAGCAGCACAAAGGACACCACCTGACCAGGGCCACCGGAGTTACTGAGTCAGTGTCACTCATAAGCAATTTCCCTCTGTTTCTGGGCTTTCCCTCTGTTTTCTCTGGTAATAAGATCATTCTGGGCCCCCAGAAGTTCAATACTTGACTCATCTACAAGAAATGTAGTTGGATTTCTAACCCGGCAAAATTGAGAGTTCAAACGACCAGTACTGAAAAAGACTGGGTTTTTAAACAAATGGACAATTTCTTTCATTGTTTTTAAAAAAGGTCATTGTCATAGATTTTTCTTTATTATAAAGCTTCCTTAAGAGAGAAAGGAATTTAAAAGAGATTTCATATTTTCAATTAAAAAAAAAACTAGTTTCTAAATGAGTGGATGATTCTACCATGAAGAGAGAAAAAGCTTCTCTAAATCGTACAATCCCAGAGTCAGAAGAGACCTTAGGATCATCTAAAGGGATGTGTCTCTGTCCTTGTAGTTTCACAGACCTAAAACCTTGGGGTTATTCTTGACTCTTGTCTTCTCCAATTCCTGAGCAAATTCTGTCAAATCTACATTCAAAATAGATCCTGAATTGGAACATTTTCACCATTGTGGTCCAATCTTACCACCTTAGTGGTCTCTCTGCTTCTTGCTCCTCTTCAGTTTATTCTTAAATCAGTAGCCAGAGAGATATACTAAATATATAGGTCAGATAACAACCCTCTCCCAACGGTTCCTCATCGCAGCCTGCATTGAAGACAGTCCTTGTCTGGCCACAAGGCCTTGTGTGACCTGATGCCACCTCTCTGACGTCCATTTCCTCATACATTCTTTTATTCCTCTTCTCCATCCATACTGGCCTTGTTACTTTATCTTGATCATACTAGGTATGCTTCTGCCTCAGGACCTTTGCACTGGCTGTGCCTTTTGCTTAGAATGCTTTTTCTAGAGTCTACATGGTTCATTCCCTTGTCTCCTTAAGGTCTTCATTCAAATGCTACCTTCTCAGGGAAGCTTAGGTAAAAATCAAAATTATAACCCATTATCCTCTCTAATCCCCTTTCCTGCTTTATTTGTCTGTCTTGCACACATCATCAATTAACATGTATTTTCCTAACTTAAATTTTTTTGTCTGTCTTTTTTTTCTACAATAAAGGCAGGGCATTTTGTATGTTTTGTCTATTACTGAATCCCTAGCACCTAGAAAGTAGAATTAAATTAAATCTGGTTATTTAACACCTATATTGTATAGATAAGGGAATTGAGGTGTAGAGAGATAATTTTAATTTTCTAGGGTTTCACCGGTGGTTATGGTCAGTGTTGAGGGCTTTGACTTTCAATTTAGTGTCTGTTTCACCATGTGGTATTTTATTTTGATCAATCCTTGCTACTGATATCACATTTCAATTTTTTATGTGTGTTTGATCAGTTGTTCTCTAAGGACTTTTCAGTTTTGAAATTATCGCATTCAAATGTCACCTCCTCAGGGAGCTCTCCCTGATGACTCATAGTCCCTTCTTCCTCTTTCTTCCTTCGCTCTGCTTTAGTTTATTCCACAGGGTTTATCATTATCTGTCATCATATCAGAGATCTCATGTTCTGTTACTGCCGCTTCCTAATGCTTAGAGCAGTGTTCAGTGCATGGTGGTCTCGTGAATCTTTGTTGAACAAATGTGTTTTCCAGGAGATTGGGATGGACAATAACCCTCAGAACCAGCGTGGCACCTTTCACAAAAATGTATGCTTTGTGCTAACCTTTCTGAAACTGAAAAAAAGGAGACAAATGCTATGTCTTTTAGAATCTGCTATTAAAGGGAAAACTACATTTTATAAGCCTGGTTGGAAGGTAGCTGATTTGGCATATTTGGGCTTTGGGTGGATATGAAAGAACGCCTTAGAGATCCAAGACAGAGAGACAGTCTGTAGCAGGATTTCTTTCTTTCTTTTAAAATTTTTATTGATTGATTGAGAGAGAGAGAGAGAGAGACTGATTTGTTGTTTCACTCATTTATGCATTCATTGGTTGATTCTTGTATGTGCCTTGCCCAGAGATCAAACCTGCAACCTTGGCGAGATGATGCTCTAACAACTGAGCTACCCGGTCAGGGAGCCTTGTCGTTTCTGCCATCTGGGACTGAGTCCTCCTTGTTTCATGGAGGTAGCATAGCCCAGACAGTCATATAGAAATGATGTTCAAAATGTGCTAGACACATAACTCCAGGGTTGACCTTTTTTATGTCAGTTTTTGAAACACATCTTTAAATAACACCTAGACATTTCTAGTTTGTAAATAAATTAGAATGTAAATCCCCATCCACTCTGGAAAACTCACAGTCATTTCCTTCACTGTGCTCACTACAGCTTATTTTTAAGTCATTATCAAACTGGTTGTTACGTGGGTGTCTTGGTAGAAAGCTGCTGAACCCGGGGGAAAGATAAAAGTGCAGGAAAAGAGCTGAAGGCATCAGCAAAAGGGATGATAACAAACAGCTTCATAATGATTGTTTCTCAAAGCTGGGCATCGTGCTTCTAGTGTCTGGCCTCTGCGGACTGTGGTTGTTGGTATTTCTACTTTCCCCTAGTCTCTAATGTTCACGGGAGAAAGGGATTATCTAAACAGCTGGTTTGAGCTCTCTCTTTGGAAAATGCAGGACAGTCTGTCTGTTGATGTTGTTTAACTGGTAGTCACATGCTGTCTATACGAGTCAACCCGTCAGTGCTGATTGTTTTTTTTTTTTTTTTTTTTTTTTTAATTTGAGAGAGAGAAGGAGGAGAGGGGGAGAGACATCGATTTGTTGTTCTACTTATTTATGCATTCATTGGTTGATTCTCGTATGTGCCCTGCCCAGAGATAGAACCTGCAACCTTGGAGTATCGAGATGATGCTCTAACCAACTGAGCTACCCGGTCAGGGCTTGTGCTGAGCAGTTTTGGATGAAAGAGAAACACACTTAGAAGGGCCATGCTTTTATGTGTTTAACACTTATTTTCTCAAAGAGAGTGTTTTCAAGTTCCAAAAAAATTTAGACTGTGAGTCTGGGTCAGTTTGAATATTTGCTTCAACTTGTATAATATTATGTACAGGTAGGTGTTTGAATGATTAAACTTTAGGCATTCTGAGTAATCACTGAAATCATTAGCAGAATTTTAGATGTTCTCTCCGTTTACTCTTTAAGAAGAGATCGTTCATAGCTTTCATTAAATTCTTGAATGAATGCTTGACTGCTTGGTGGTTCTGTGTAGGGCAGTGCTGAACAGGAAATCCAAGGGCCTGGGTTTTTCACCCTCTAATACAAACCAGAACTTGAAAAAAGGCAGTAGTCTTGCGGGCATTAGTCTCCTTGCCCATAAATGAGAAGATTGGATTAAATTAATGTTTTTTTCAAACTTTGTTCATGCTCATAGTCATGTTTGTACTGCCTTTATGATCATTGCCATTTCCTGCTGTAACTTGTCCTATTCATTTAATATATTTGACAACGTATTTGAAAAGGGACCTCATTTTTGCCTCTGCAAATGGAAAACCATCATCACTTCATATAAATAAAAATAAGATTATTCAAGTACTACATAAAAATATATACCTGTGAGACACACAGGAATAATGGGTATATCATGTTTACCACTCCAGATTCACTCCCCACCCTTCTCCATCCAGAAGGGCCAGAAAGCACTATCTTCACTAAGGCATTATGAAGAGCTCTGTGGTTTTATCCTCTGGAGGACAGATATGATGATGGTAGATGCTGCTTTGGACTTTCAGTGGGAAAAATAAGATTCTGAAGTAGAGACCAGATTGTGGGCCCCTCTGTCAGAGACAGGGAGGATGTGATAAGCCTCAGGATGAAATGGTGATCAGGGTGCTTTGGCCAATGAAGATCTGTGGTGGTGGCTAGTAGATCATGGGTCTCTAGAAAAAAATAGATGACATCTTGTTGAGGTGCTACTTGACATACAAAGACAAAAAAAAAAATTCTAGGTTCACTGAACCCAACTCAAGTCCCCACAGTGGAATTCACAGTTTCTTATCCAGTTCCCAGACCTAGAGCCCCTTAGCTGAGGAGAGACCAAGTCTCTGTGGGAAAAGACTGAATTTTACCACATGTATAGACAATGAAAGTCTCTCTAAGCTTTCTCCAGAGGGGCCTGAAGCAGTTCGCGGGGGTAACTATGTAGGGTGGGGGCAGGGAAAGGAAACACCTGGACTTTCTGGAGGTTATCAGACTGATTCTGAACTGGAAAAGCCGCCATAGTTTACCAATTAAAGCTTACAGAAGTCGGATGAGAGATGGAGTCTTGGCCCACATCCATGTAACAGTGAGTCCAATGCACCTGTCTTGTGGCTATTTCCCTAGTCCAAGACATATAGTGAGACTAGGTATGCCTAACACCCGGCAGAATCCCACGCTGATTCCTGCGCTAGTGAAATGAAGGCCACAACAGTAGGAAGGGCCAAGTGGAGGAAGCTCCTGGAACTGTATTCTTTCTACCCCCCCCACAACCCCCAACAAGATGGTAACTCCTGTAGGGAGAATTGCAGAGCTTAGTGGCACCTTTGAAGACTTGAGAAATATAGGAAAGTTGTCCTACCACCTCCCTATTTAACTCAACTGTTCAGCTGACGCAAAAGCTAGTGGATTACTGCAAACTCAGCAAGGTGGTGATGCCAGTTGTAGCTTTTCTAGATGTCGTAAGTTTATCGGAGCACATCAGCATAGCCCATGGCACCAAGTATGTGGTTATGGATCTGGCAGATGCTTTCTTTCTATTATAATCAGTAAGAAAAGTCAGGACCAATACAAACTTAAACTATCTTGCCCCAGGACTGTGTCACCTCTCCTGCAATTGGTCATAATACAGTCCTAAGGATCCTTGATCATCCTCACATTCTGCAGGACGCCCCACCAGTCCATTACACCGAAGACAGAATGCAATAGGTTTTGATTAGCAGGAAACAGCAAGCCAGAGGGTGGAAGATGAACGGTGCAAATGTTCATCAGGCAGCTAACACTTCTAGAGGTCTAACAGTCTGGGGCACGTCAGCATAGCAAAGGGAAAGGCAGGTTTCTGCAGCTTGCTCCACTGTACAAAAAGAGAGAATCACAATGCTTTTTGGACTTCTTTGTGTTTTGAAGGCAACATATACTACATATTGTATAACTTTAAAGGCTGACAGTTTTGAGTAGGACTGAGGGCAAGAAAGGGGTTTGCACGGTAGCATACGCTTCTCTATCACTTGGGCATTATGACACAGGGACCCAAATATATGGGAACTATCTATGGCTGTATGGGACCTCTGGCAAGCCCTGACAGAATAACATCACAGAACCTTAAAGTTTTTTTTTTTTTTTGGTGAGAAGTAGTTTTTGCCTTGCTACTGAACCCTGAGAGAGATCATGTGCCTGATTATGGGATGTTAAGTGATTATGCTACTTGAGTTGTCCCCCTTGAACTAGGTGACAGATGATCCCTTAAACCACAAAATTGAATACAAACGGCAGCATTTCAAGTTAAAATGATACGTATGACACCAGTCTAGGAGGCTCCAGTAAATTGCACGAACAACTGGTTCAGATTTTAGTGTACTTCCTCTTTATGACTTTGCTTTCCTCTCATTCTACACATTTGGCTTCATGGGGAATTCCATATGACTAGAGTAATCAGATGTCCAGGTTTTCCCTAGGTATTACTGGTTTATACCTGTTGTTCAACATTCATTCATCATTCACAATACCACTTTTCGTTGGCAAAAGTGTCCCAGTTTGGAGAATCAATTATATGGCTACCCTACCTCTGGTCAATTAATGGAGAGGAAAGAATGTGTGCCTGGCTCACGGATTTCTGTATGGGATTCTGGCATCAGCTGGAAGTGGACAGTTAACGTACCACACCCCATTCAGTGGGCAGAACTTTAAATGACATGCTGGTTGTCTATTTTGTGTGGAAGGAGAGATGGCCTGAGGTGCAGATTTACACTGATTCAGGGTCAGTACCAGATTGGTTAGCTAGTCAGGGACTTTGAAAGAGGAAAATTGATAGATTAGTAATAAGAAGGTCCAGAAGGCAGGCTATTTGCATAGACCTCTCAGAGTGGGATATGGTGTAAAGATATTTATTTGTTTCTCATGTAAAAGCCCAGTAGAGGGAAGCCCCAGTGGAGGAAATTCTCAGTAATTAAGATCTCCCCCACCCCTTGGGTGATATTTAGCTTCTTTCCCTGGCTACTTTGGCATTTGCTCTGTGGGTCAGTGTTTAAAGTGTATTGGTGACAGGGACAGAGGTTATTCCAGGGCTTAACAACATGGTATTCCCCCCTTGTCAAAGTTGATCTAACTGTTAACTATTGCCCAGTCTGCCAATCGCAGGGGTCAACTTCGAGCCCTTGGTATGACAACGTCCATCAGGAAACCAGCGTGTGATCTCATAAATGCATGTTCCAGATTGCCACCTGGATCAGAAGGGCAGTGTGTGGTGCGTGAATAGGAAAGTACCAATTCATCAGATCCAGGGAACAGTTCATTCTTCCATTGTTACTGCTGCTGCTTTGCTAGGTTGTCTTTATGAAAAGGATCAGTAGGGAAAAAAGGAAACTACTATGATTCAGCAATTCCATTTCTGTGCTTTATCTCATTTCATTCTCCCAATGACCTTGTGGGGTGGGTTGGGTTGTAGCTCCACCATATAAATGAAAACACAGGAGCAGAGAGATAAAGTCTCACTGCCAGAGACTTATAGATGGTTAGCTATGATGTCAAGGTGTGAACCCAGCTCTGTCTGCATGTCTGTTAGCATACTGCTTTCTAGGAGAGTGCATGGATTGCTAAGGTGGGTCTCAGTGGAGGTCATTCTCCTACACTTGCACCTTTGCCAGAGCCACTATGGGACGCAAACTGACTTTTGACTCCTGCATGGCTCGTTAGGCTCTAGCCACAGAATGGGGGGTGGGCAGCGCTCTGCCTGAAGAGAGGGAGGCAGTGGGTGGTGGCTGCATGCTCGTGCTAAGGCTCCTTGGTATCCCGAGCCAGGAGGCAGCTCAGGGCTCTATTCCTCCATCCCCCGTCTGCCTTCTGTGGAGCCTAAGACCAGGGCTGGGCAACTTAGGAGCACGTGGACAGAATGGGACAGGAGGCTGCTTTTTAGGGGTGACCAGACCTGGCCTTGGAACCTCTTCATTTAGGCAAATAACCTTCACTGATACATACCTAGTTTGGTGACATGATCATTTTCTGGGTCCTCTTTTCCCTTGTTACATTTCTCAGGAGACAAGTTAATGCTCACATGGTACTTGGCCTTTTCATAGCACTTTTCATCTGTGTGGTGGGTTTGGAAATATCTATTTTGCAATGTTGTTGAAAGACAATATATGTACAGTACTTGAGCTTGGCCCAGAGTGGCTGTTTGTTATTATTGTGGTTGTCTGTCTACTTTTCAAAAATCTCCATTATAAGTTGTCCTTGTGGCCTAGTACATTACCTAAGACGTCGATAGATACTCAACAAACTTTCCATGAAAGAATGAATGAACTGAATAAAATGGGATAAAGAGTAGCAAAGGTAAGGGACGAGTATGCTTTTCTTAACCATTTAAATATATGTAAATAATAAACGTATAACTCCTGATATTTTCAGTGAGAAAAATTCTTTATTTAAAATAGGCTAGATGTTTTTACTAGATTAAATAAAATACTCTACAAATGAGAATTTAAAATGCAACATACCAAACCCAGTAATACCAGTCAGGGATTGTCCACCAATCCCCATTTAGTAACATTTGAATGAAATAGCTTATAATTCTGAGAATATGTGCCTTTGCTTAGAGAAAAATATCCAAAGCAGTGTCACATTTTCTGAATATAACAGTGTCTGTCACACTAGTCAGAGAAATTCTATAATGCCCAAGACAGCTAAGAAACAGTGATTTTCAAATGCAGAGATCAATAGTATTTCTACGTCACAGAGACAGTCGACACCTTTTATTTCAATAAGAGAATGAAAGCAAGAAGGGAACCTATACTATTTCTAGCCACTTGTATTTATTAATATGCCTTTGCTGCAGAAGGGTGGTAAGTGTGCTAGGAAGCAGACAGGCTGTGGGGACAAAGCTGGGGAGCTGGTGCATACAGAAGGCAGCTGACCTCTCCAGGCTCTCAGGGCTCTTGGAAATGCCACGCATTAGGCATGATATGGGGCTGCTGGGCCTCGTTCCCTGGCATTGATGTTTGCTCTGTGTCTGGGGTCACTGTGGTGTCCACGGTCGTTTCTCCCAAGGGTGTGGTGGTATCAGCGACATAGGGCTCATAAGCATCAGCTAATCCAGGGGTCATCAGTGGGTCAGCAGCTGCTGGGGTAACCCTGGGGGATCCCTTGCTGTGCTCTGTAGGGTCCCCAGCCAGGCTGGGAATACCGCCCTTCGGGAGAGCAAGAAGCCCTCCAAGGGCACCAGGCACTACTACCTCCGGAAGGAGAGCTGGGTTTTCCGGATTGGCTGGGTCGGCCTCTGGCACTGGGGAGCCTTGCGCAACTCCTTCTCCCTTCTCTGGGCCTCTGGTTCCAGCGACCGGGGAGTCAAATTCCAGAGTAAAGTCCCCACCCATGCCGGGATGGGGAGGCATGCCTCCAAGGCTGGGCCTCAAGCCTTCAAATCCTGGGAACATGGCTCCATAGGCCAGGGGGCCTCCTCTGCCTCCCTGGAGAGAAAACATTTACCAAAGACACCGTTATCACACGCTATTACTATACCATGCAGTTATTCCTGGTCAGATTCACTGAGAAACCGTAAAACACTGATAGGGAGCAGGCAGTTGGCGGACAGCTTAGTGTAAGCACATCTCTCACTAAGCTGGCTTTGAAATACGAGAGAGGATTCTGCACTCTTGTGGGGGAAGGTCACCCTTTGCCATGCCTGGCTGAAAGGACAGGAAGAGAAATAGGGAAAAACCACGCCTACGGGAAAATACCATCATAAAATAAGGGGTTTTGGAGGATCTTGTCAATATCATTTCTCAGTATCCCCCAAATGAATGAAACCCCATGTAAGATTTTTTTTCTTTTCCTTTTATACAAAAATAAAAACATGTATTAAAAAAAGAAGCTTGATTTCTCTGGAGGAACGGAAATACTTTGTTCCTTTGGCAGTTGGAATTCTAGACCTGAACATTTTTTTTTTTTTTCCTTTGCTGCCCAAAATTTCGAAATCAAAATCTTGGGCTATTCACAGCAATTGTTTAGGGCTCTGTAACTTGCATATCTGTATTCTCATTTCCTCACAATTTTAATTTATTTAAATTTCTATCTTCAATTTTTTTTGGTTACATTTATTGTGTGTTTTCCATAAGCTACAACCAAAGCTTTTGAATATGAGGCAGAATATAAATAAGTGAATTAAAATTATAAGATGATAATTAACACTTACTTGAAATTTCACCCAGTTGTGTTGGTGTTTTATAGATACAATGCTCTTTTCTCTTACTTCTTCCTGGCTCACCCCTCTTAGCTTTTTGCATTACCTCCGCCAGGGGTGGCACTTGCCACCACAGGGCTGGGCTAAATGCCCCTGTCCTTTCTTTTATAGCTCTGATAGTCTTATCTCATGATTTTGACATTATCTACCCTTGTATTGGTCTTTTCCATTGATTAGACGGTAAATAAACCCCTTGAGAACAGGACACTTACTTATTTTGCCTATACTGTATTTTTCTATCGGTCTAGCTCACAGAAGGCATACAATGTTGAGATGCAAATTTTCTTCCAGTGATAGCATGTGGGTGTATTGATTAATTTGATTAGATCTGTAGTTGCTGATGATTTGTTAATTCAGTATGGTTTTGTTTTGCTTTGTGCTCTAACAGATGCAACATGAAATTTCTGAGAGAAGTTAAATTGTGTGAGTCTACTGACTTCACATTTTAAAGTTGTAATACGTGTGGATGATAACAGAATAAGAATATACTTGAATTAACTTATTGGACTTTCAATTTTATAATAATCAAATTTTGAACTTGGTTAATTTTATTTTTCCCTTTTCCATCTCTTAGTTTTGAGGTCTAAATGATTTGTGATGCTGTTGAATTTGTTTTGAGGGGTTCAATGGTCTGAGAGGGAACAGGAATTTTGTATGAAGCACAGGTATCTTTTTTGGTTGAAGCGTTTGCCATTAAATGATGACTTTTCAAGAGAGATTTCTTCTCTCTTCATAGTCAAGAAATGGGGCAAAAACCCTATGCTTAAGAATGATTATTTCTCAGAAATGTCTATATGGGAAATGTGATGAAATCTTGGCTTGTTGCTTCAGAATCAAGTTTTTGGTTTTGGAGCCAAACAATCTGAGTCCCATGATGTACATTTGGCTACATGCATAGCAAAGCCTCTTGCAGCCAGTCATCTGTGACTGTTCTCCCGGGACATTATTTTAAGAGTTTGAAGAATTACTCACTGCCATTTCTTCTGAGCTCATGATGCCAAGTCTGGTAGGAGCATTCTGTTACAAAAGAAACATTACATCGTATTATGAAGCAACTGGCTCCTATTGTAGCTAATCAAGACAAAGTTAAAGGTCATTTAGTTTCTGCTTAGATCTTAATATTACTGCTGTGTCCAGGGACAGAGTATAAGTGTAGAGATGGAATAACTGAATAAATGTAGCCAATTTGTATAACTCATGGCAAATTTACTTTTTCCTAATGCTTAGTGTGTGTGTGTGTGTGTGTGTGTGTGTGTGTGTGTGTGGCCAGAATTATCCAAATAGGAAGTGTGTCTCTTTGCCATTTCAGTTGCTAATTTAGGCATTCAGAGTATATGGAATCTATTGTGTAAGGACTAGATTTTATAATTTTAGCTCTTAAGGTAACATTTAATTAAAAATGATACTTTTTATGGAATATAGACTTACCAATTGATTTGCTCCATAGGACATGAAAAACATTCCCGGATAAAGCTAAATATAAATACAATAATAATCACCAAATGCATTTTTCAAGGGAAACACTTTTAAATAAAAATGGTATTTAAGAAACTTACTGGAGATGGTTTATTGTGTGGCAGCGGTCCCTGAGATATCAAACGGGCTATTGAGAATATCTTTAAGTGATAGAAAACAGAATAAGTAATTCATATTTGCTACAACACAGACAAACCTCCCATTACAGCCATTTCTAAGACTTACATGAAACACATTTTCAGATGTATTCATATGACAATGAAGTATTTAATATTTCAGAAAACAAAGGAACTCATTATACTTCATATTCATAATAAATGGGGCAATTTAAAATTTTTACTCTCTTTTCTTAAAGGATGAAGACATGTTCCCCAAGAAAGTCTTATTGAGATTTGTACTTACTGATGGAGCTTGTGGACCAGCAAAATCCATTTCTGGTAGCTGCATCACAGATAAATATTAAAATTACTAAGCTATCAACATAGACAAAGTAAACCGAACACAGTCTTATTTATGAATATGATAAAACAATCTCAAATAAGTTTCCCAATTTTTACTTTCAATAGGCTTGGGCGTTACAGACTAAGAGATTACAACGGCCTTTTACTGACATGATCCAGTGCGTGGGCTGGGAGATGCAGCGTGTTTACTGGGTGTGCTTTGTCTTGCACAGTGGAAAGTAATGAGCTTTGGAATTGGAGCATATCAGGTTGGTTTGAATCCTGACTCTGCCACTTAAATTTTTGTGTGATACTGGGAAAATTTTTATAACCTCTTAAAGTCTGTCTTCTCCTTTTTAAAAAGGATAGTAATATCCATCTTTATAGGCCTGTAGTCAGGATGATACGGGGGAATGTTAAATGGTCTGCAGCATACTAGTTACATGGTCCCTTCCTTTTCTGTCCATCGCTCCTTCTTCTACATTATCATGAGATACTTTCGCATGGCTGTCTTCTCTACTACCAGGTAGAGAAATAATAATGCACAATACTACTTGCAATGCTGAGGGATCCATCGCTCTTTTCTGTCCTTCCAACAGTGAAAAGGATCCCGATGATAGCAAACCTGGACTTCTCTGGGCTTCCCTATTTTCTCGAAAAATTTTCATTTTTTTTCAACTAAGAAACCACATTTTAGAGACACAGGATCTTTTAGAATCCATACCCCCTCCCCTGATGGCGACAGACAGGAATGAATATTTATATTCTACTTACAGATATGTCAACTGCTTAAAAACATTATTTGTATTTTCATGCATTATGCTCCAAAGCTCCGATTATTTAGAGGTGCTCTGCAAATCAGTTTTCTTTCATGAAGTTAGACCCTGACTGCAGAAGAAGGAAGTACCTCGGTCTTCGGTGGCTTATCTGATGGTGCCACCTGCTGCTGAATCATTGGCTCCTCTGCCTGCTGCAAGGGTGGCTGTCCCTGGTACACAGGAGGCTGAGGTCCTCCCTTCTGGACTGTGTCTTGGATGGCAGTTACAATCGTGGGGTTGAGGAAAGGTTTCTGCCCTGGCTGGTGAGGCTGTAGGGATGGCTGCGATGGGAGAGGTGGGGGATGCACAGGCAAAGAATATTCATACTGCAGAGAAATTTGAAAGGAGTGTCAGGAAGCAATGGCTCACTGAACTGAGTTGTCTAGACTTTCTAAAGCAAAAGAGCTTGGGGAACTTCCTATTTGGAAGAGTCTGCTCGTGAAGATAGGAAGCTATGTGGACTTCCTCATCGAACGAGTCGTTTCTGCCTCTGGGTTCTCACAGTTGCCTTTACGCATCTCTATTTGATCACTTTCTCACTGGGTTACAATGATTTCTTATTAACCTTTGTCCCCAATCAACTGAGATAGAATACGTCTTATTTATCCTTATAGTCCCAAGACTTAACATAGCTCCTAACAGGCGCCTAGCACATGATGGTATATTTATTGAGTAAACGAAAAGAGAAGGCATAATTAAATAAAACACCAAAATCACATTTCTGCGCTACGGAGTCCATTTTGAAAACAATCAAGGGGAGGAACAGTCACCATTAATGTAATTTACTGTCCCCACTAAATGTAGTTTGATGGGCAATGCTACCTGTTGTGGGAGGCCATCTGGACATACAAGTTCCTGTTAAAACAACCATGTTTTGTTGATCTTTTAAAAAATTACCTGTGGTAAATGGCTCCCTATTATTTTTAAATTGATTGCCAGCTCCTCAAAGTGACATGGATGGCATGACAGCCATTGCCCATCTGTAAACTCCTGTGGCTTTTGTCCCCTATTCCTCCTTCATTACTTATATCTCACAAGTTAGCACCTTGTAACATGTTGTCCTGTCCTATTTCCCAGTCAGATCTGGAATCCCATGTGCCTCAGAGCCATTCTCAAATATCTTTACTTTCATTCCCAATCTGCAATTTGGTTTATGTATTAGGCACCTAGTGAATACTGGTTAAAATTAACTGATGTATTTATTGATTGCTGTAGGGTTCATGATGTTTAAATCAGGATTTTGGCATCATTTTAAATGTGCCTTTTAATCATTATTTGGGGAATCTTGATTAAAATGAGAATTGCCCAGGATTTAGCCTGTTTCCATTTTGAGGATAGTTTATCTATTTTTATTGCTGATATCTTTAACTCAGGTCTCATATTTGGGAGTCTATATACTTCTATTTGAGATAAATGTTCAAATGGGTTAAGAATTTGGATCGTTTTATTTTAAATATTCTGAAGTACTAAAAACAATGACAAGTTTTGATGTATTTATTATCTGGATAATTTTTTGTTCATCACTTTGTGGGCAGTATATGACAACACAGAGAATGTAAGGAGGGGGAGATTTTAAAGCTTGATGTTTCAAACACATTGATGCAACTAACTTACCTGTTGAGTTTCATGTTCCCTTGGTCTCATCCATGGGAAGGAGGGATGTGGTGGGAGGAGACCATGCATCCACAAAGAATTAAATGATTTCCCAAAGCCAAATCTTGAGTACTAAAGACATGGGGGGAAGAGAGAGAGAGAGAAAGAGAGAGAGACAGAAAGAAACATACTTCTGTTTCAATATTGGCTTAAACTTGGGTTTCATTTTCTAAAAGATACATAGAAAGTGTAGAGATAGCAAAGGTAAGTGATGTTAGTTAATTTAATATGGGTAGGTAAACACTGTCTTCCAACACACTTGCATTCCATTCTGAACCCGACTGCAATACCCTCATACACTTGTTTGGAATTTAGCTTTTTAAACACTCATATTTTGGGCTGTATAATAACATTGATAATGCAAAAAAAAGGATTTTTTTTTAACAAAAGAAAATTCAATATTGTTTTTATTTTCCCCTGCCAGCCCATCCCAGAATCTTATTTTGTTTTAGGTTATCTAATTTGGTCATTTGTTTTTCCAATCTTTAGGATAGTGCCTGTTCACAAACATTTTATAAATGACAATGCGACTGCTAACGTCACTGCTGTCACCACCATCAATACCGTACTTGCAATAAGAAATATTTGAAAATAAGGTTACCTGAGAAAGCATGTTTAATCCCTGCAAGGTGCCCAGTTGTCTCATTGTCTGTGAAGAAAAAAGTGGGTTACTGTTCACCACATACTCTCCTTTTCTGTATGACATAACTGATTTCTCAGCGTATATTATTAACACCAAGTTTGGAGAGGGTCAATTTGAATAAAACAGAAGTAGACATTAATTACCACTGAAAAGTGGAAATGTTGAATGTGGTTCTGCCACTGTTGTTATTATTGCTATTATAGTGGTTAGTTTGCTGTTTATTATTAATTAAGAGATAAAAGCATTTAATTGAGATCACACTGAAACATGGGAAAATAGCTCACTCAACTGAAATATAAATGTAAGCATGAGGACATTGCTTCATTGACTCTTTTTGCCCCCTTTTACCATACTTTGCCTTTTAAAATTCAACCTGAATTTGAAAAAAACAAGCAAATAAAACAAAATAAGACAACCTCCATCTCTTTTCCAAACAAAAAAGTCCTTAAAAAAAAAAAAAAAAAGTAAAATAAAGCCTTGGTGGGTGTGGCTCAGTTTGTTGAGTGTCATCCCCAAGCACCAAAAGGTCGCCAGTTTGATTCCTGGTCAGGACACATATGCATACCGGATGGATGTTTCTCTCTCACATCAAAATTTCTCTCTCTCTCTTTCCTGTCCCTTCCTCTCTCTCTCTCTAAAATCCATAATAAAAAAATATTTAAAAAAATAAAAGACATTGGGGAAATGGTATCTGGATAGATTGTCAAAAATACTGGCAATTCAAGAGAAAGTCAATTTGAACTTAATGGGAAGAAGTTTAGAATGCTTTCAATTGAGTTTAAACTAGAAAGTGAGAAAAAAATAACCTAGTGAAATTAGCTTGCATGTGAAGTAGGCATCTAGCCAACACAGGCACTGATTGCCCTCAGACTGTTATAATGTGAATACATTTTGCAAGATCTTGTGAAAATTTTATAATTTCCTAAGTATTTTCCTGTTTGTAACTGTTAATATATACAACAGTTCTATTTTGCTAGGATTTTCTAAACAGAGTATATACTAGTTATGAGAAGTGTAATGAGACTCCCCCGGTTTATGCAGTAGGTACAATGTCAGTGTTATTTACAGAGTTCTTATAACTAAATTTTGTAAGGTAAATTTTCTTCATGGGAACTTTATAATATAAGATATTATAAGGAGAAGGAACTAAATATAAGCCATTTGTGACTTCAGAGAAATGTGTTTGAATTAATATAGTGATTATATTAATGTAGTAATTATGTTAACATATATATATTAGGTATTAAATAATAGTATTGCTTTGATTCACATACAGATGATGCTCTAAGGACTGAAACACTTGATGATTTAAAATGAAGTAAAATGATAAAACAGAGCTCTAATAGACGTCGTAAGCTTCTCAAGAACTGCACAGGAGCCGGCCACTGCTGACTGGGAAGACCGAGAAACAGCCCATCACTTTCTCAGGAGCTTACAGACGTAAACACCCAATGTCGATGCTCTGACAGTACATACCTCCAGGCTCAAACTAGCCATGCCCGGGGTCCCAGGTTGCTGAGGAAACACCTACATGGAAATAAGAATAATTCTGAGTTCTCTTTGGTGAGAAACTTCCTTACCCACTGGAAATAGAAAGTACAGCTGAGTGGCCACCATTTGGTGTATTACCCAAATAACTTGAACTTTGAGGAAGAAAGCAGAATAATTTAAATTATTTGGGGAATTAACATACTATTTAACAATTTTGCTTCTGCTGAAATCATCTACCCTTTGTCTGCATCTTAATGCTATGTTGCTTTAAAAGCAAAATTGGATTTAGTTTAAAATTTACATAAGAAGTAAAATAAAGTAACAAAATAGAAAAGTAAGAGTACTCTATATGCTTAAATGCTAACATATAGAAAAGCCAAAGGGGACAAACTTGAGGTCAATTTTCTTGTGTGTTTGATAAACCGACATGCGTCTGGTTGGTGGGCTATGGCATGTGATCGTGGTGCCCAGCAAAAACCCTCAAAACCCAACTTGCCTCCTATTCAAATAACTTCAACAGACCCTCCATCATCTTTAGTGAAATGTGACTTTATGTATAGTTGATCTATATTTATATTTTTGGGATCATATCAAATGTATTTTTTCTTAAATAAAAACATTCCAGCTCTAAGTTTTACTAATGTGTCCATTTAAATGTTGTTAAAAATATAAGCTACATTTATTACTAGGATTTAAAAATATAAGATATTTTCCATTTTAACCCAATCCTTATTAACATGCACAGGTACCAGTGATAAAAAATGGAGAATGGAAGAGTGGGAAAGAGTACATTGGATTTTGAGGGTCTCTGATTTTTTTGGATAGTCTTACTGGTTATCTAGGGTTAAGGGTTTTAATGCCTTCCTTCCTACATCACACCAAAAATGCTTATGGAGTCTTCTCTGAATGTATTTAATTTTTTTTTCTGTATGAGCAAGAAGATCAGGAATATTTTCCTGAGCATATGTGATATATCCTTCACCTCCTAGTAAACAAGTACAGGTAAAATCCCACCCTCTGAGTCATGGTGTGAATTTCTCCAAATAATTCAGTTTTGGAAATGGATAGAGGGAAAGGAGTTATAATTGTAAGTTAATATTGCAAGTAGAGAAAAAGGTTAGCGTGTAGACAGGAAGAGGTGTGTGTGTGTGTGTGTGTGTGTGTGTGTGTGTGTGTGTGTGTGTTGAACAGATTGCAGATTGTTCAGAATTTGAGGGGTCTGTGAGAGTGGAGCTCCTTTATCTCATTGGCCAGTACACAAATACGGTGTCTTGGGCAGATTCCACTACAGTACAGAGTGTACTTTGCTTTCCATCTGCTCCAAATCATGAATTAAAGAACAATATTTACACAAGTGTAAATAGTCAGGGGATACATTTCCCATATGGAAGTGAAAGGAGAAGAACGTCTGTTTGGCAGGCAGGCAGCTGGCAATCCTAAACAATTGTCTTGCTCCTTGGGGTGGATCTGCCACAGGTGTGGAGCAGTATGGTTCCAACAGTGTGAAGGTATTAGACTGATGTTGGAGGTCGACCTCCATGTCAGTATCAGACAAAGGTAAGCTAGAATGGCAGCTTCTAATTTTCTTTCATTTAAAATTCATGTTGAGCAATAGAGTAGAAACTCGTTATTTGTAGAATTGAGGTTTTCATCCTTCCAATCAGTTTTCATCCCCCTTTTCCAAAATGTTTAACTTCAAGAGACTCAAATAGTTAACCTTCTTTCTCAAGGAACTAAAATATTTTGAAGTTCGTTTGAGGCTGACTGTGAGCTCCCCAGACAAGAGATCACGTCGTATTTACCTTTGTGTCTCTAATGTCCAGCACATTGCTAGATACATGGCAGGTGCTTAGTCAATATTTTCCAAAAGCAGATAGCAGCTGAATAAAGTCCTTACGAAAACAGAATCACATGCTATTGGCTGGAGTAGTTCAGTGCTCAAAGAATTGCATTCTTATGATATCATCTCAATATATGATAGAGTGAGCCAGGTGTGTGACTGTAACATATAATTAGCCCCATTGCCTGGCATGTTTTGACTTAAGAAACTTCAGCTCTCAGTCACACAATATCTTCCCAGTAAGACAGACTTGTTGATTCATTACTAGCTCCAAATGGAATTACTAGCTCAGTTTTGTAGCCATAGTAATTTGGCTATTATTCTTTTAAAAATGAAGAAAATGTACTTCGCTCTTTTCGAGAAAATTTCTCTTTCCATTTTAATTTCATAATAGTAGCAAGTAGTTGATAAGAAAACTGTGCCTTGGCATTGTGGAGACAACATATGTCTCTTATCTTTGAATGAATGGAAGACGACTTATAAATTGTCTTTGGAATATTTAAATATCTTTCTGAATAGAAAAAAATGTATGTTTGACTTATTGCTTTTGGAAGGTAAGGCTCATGTCTGGGCAACTATGGCTTCTGGCTCAGTAGGAATCATACCACTGGATTCGTTCCAATGAGTCCATGCATGGACTCTCAGCCCACGTCCTTCAGCATCGTTTGGTGTCCAACCATGTCTCTGCTGGGACACACTCTAGGAGACTCGGACTTACCGGCACTGCAGAGCTCATCTCCAGGAGGCACAAGATCAGTACCAAGTTCTTCATCTTGAAAAGTGGGATCTGAAACAGAGTTAGGTTGGAGAATTAAATCAGATAAATTTTTATTTCAGAATGGTTAAAAGATAATATTTCAAATGAGCCGAGTCTCTGATCTTCCAAAAGAACCAGGTTCAAGACAAAAACAAAAACAAAAACAAAAACAAAAACAAAAAACTAAACATTGCTGAACAACTCATTGTATTTACTAGTTTTTGGAAAGAATTGGCAAGCCATTAGAAAATATCCAAGTTCTTTTTTGGTGAAGCTTTAACCTAAATGGACATGTAGGAACAACCTTCATGCATATTCTTTAATGGCTGCGCTTCATTTTGTAAAATAAAATATAAAGTTGAAAATCCCTTCTTCTATATGAAATTTTAGTCTATTCAGTATCATTTATAGGAGGTTATACTTTGTTTCCTTCCAGAGTAAATTTTGAAATGCACTAAAAATGCACTGGAAATACTGACAGTAATAATTTCATAACAAACCTTTATTTGCAGATTTATAGGGTCTATCATTCTATGTTTAGGTTACTCACATAACTCAGACTTATATTTTTAAAATAAGAATGAACTTAATACTTAAATCTCCTATAATGTTAGTGGAAAATATTTCTCAAAATTGAGTTTTTCTTTTTCTAAAATAAATTATCTCTTTAAAATTATTTTACAGGTTCCAAAGGCTCTTTACCCTTACATGAATGAAAGTCTGTTTTAGCCAAGAGATTTGCTCATCTTCTAATATTTTTATATATTAGATGCTGTCACTAATAATCACAAATAGTAAAAAATAGTTTATAGATAAATCTTTCCCCCCCTTAGCTGGAAGGGTATTAGGCACATCTTCCCTGCAACTTGCTAATGGTTTACAATAAGCTATTATTCAGTTTCTGGTGACAAATGAAGATAAATCGTCTTTATAAAAGCTGTCTGCAGATAGGCAAAGAGAACTTACAGGAATCACATGGAAATCATAAAATCCCGTTTTACCTGCAATGCTGGCCTGCACTGTGCTCTCAGGGCCTGGTGATGCCAACCGAGATAGTTCTAAGAAAAGAAGATTAGTTTTTTTTCTGGACTGTGTGTGCCTGGGACTCGCTCTGTATCTCTCATCAGGGTAGACCTGAAATCTTTATTTAAAGTGCCAACCCACCAATCAAAGTGAAGCAAAACGGGGAAAAAAACCACACCAAACTCTGCTCCTGCAATTAGCCCACACCTTTTTACTGCATGCAAGGACATTGGCCCCGTAGAGTCTCATTATTTTTAATTGTAACTCAGTCCCTGTATTTATTCAGGGAACTTGATTTCAGGGAAGACAGTGGAGGAATAATGGACATAAACTCTGAAGACAATCATTTTGGTGAGCTGGGGGAAATACACATAAAATAGGTTCAGAATAAACCATTATGTGTTCAGTGCAGGTTTTCATCTGCAGATAAAGCTGGTAACCTAGTGCCAGCATTCTCAAGATTTCCATCCTTATGTTTGTTGTGGTAAAAGTAACTCCCTTTCTTCCCTCAACACACACACAGTCTAGAAAGAAACACTAAAATAACTTTCTGGGCTTGAAACAGAGGATGAAAATATTAGGTAAATTATGTTATGACCCCCCCCTCCCCCAGGCCCTATAATTTCCTAGGTATTACACTAGAGATAGCTAAACTTCTGTAAGAAATGTCAGTTGGACCCTCTGAAAGAATCACTTCAAGGAAACTTTTGGTGCATGTTCTTTGGGAGGAGAGTTGCATAAATCAGAACATTTTCCATGAATCTGTCAAATCAATGGGCATAGCTCTCAGCTCATTCTTTATATATACCCATTTTCAGGCATCTGTGTTGCTTAGAAGGCTAATATCAACATGATGGGTTTTTCTCCATGAACAGAAAATGGATGTGGATTGAACTTCAGCTGCTTTTGTTATTTCTCTGACGCTCCTTGTGTTTCCAAAGGTGTGATTTCAGGCGTGGGAGAGATAAGCATTTAAGGTTAGTTTCTTAAAAAGGGATGAGTCAGTACACTCTTTAGGGAAGTAGGGATCTGCCAATTATAGGGAACGTGGAGGAAGCTGGTATTATGGAAGAAATATGTCTTCATACCTAAGTGTAGGCCTAAAAGCTTCAACTAATGTTATCTAAGAAGGGGTCCCTGAAAAACTCTATTTCTCATTGATAAAATAATTATTTTTAGGATGCAAAGAAATAAGGAACAGGAATATGTTTTGTAAACAGCGAAATGTTATTGAAATGACTATTTTTGACTTCCCTCTCTCTCTCTCTCTCTCTCTTTCTTTATTCCAGCTCTGGTGCTTAATCAAATCCCTTAATTTCTCTGAGCCCCGGTTTCTTCTTCTGCGATAGAAGGGTCATCATTTAGTGCACAGTTAGCCTGTGAGGATTTGGTGAGGTGGGAAAGACACAGCAGCTGCCAGACAGCGGGTGCTAAATAGATGGAATGATCGTCTTTTCTGTGGGAGAAACTACGTGAAACATGGGGCCCCAAAGATACTGTGTGTGTACGTGTGTGTGTGTGATTTGGAGAGGAGGACTGGCAGTTACATCCATGAGCTCCAAGGCGGGTAGAACAGGGACCTGATGGAAGGCATTTCCTCTGCATGGAAGTTGATACTAAGTCCATGAGATTAAGCTTCCTAATGACTGCTAAACAGAAAAAGGAGTCTGTGTATGTCTTTTATGGTTTATAAGCATGATCATGACATCCTAATAGTGGTGTTTTGGTAGGTTCAGATGTTCTGTCTTGCACTTAAGCCAAATATCCAATAAATCATAAATGATGTTTCTTCCACCTTTTAAATGTCTTTTACACCCAGTCTTGGATCATCCTCTTTTAGTTGTTTACTTGTTAATTTTCTCCTCCAATTTCCTGCATGCCCACACCAAATTTGTTATCTTAAAATATTCAGCATTTTACTGCCCCACTCCAGAACTTTTAAGGATCCCTAAGGCTCTAAGGTAAAGTTCATCCCCTGTAACTAGACTGTCAAATTAACATTTCAATTCACCTTTCCAATCTTATCTCCCATTTAATGTGAGACATGATACATTGATATAGTAATAATGATTGTTGTAATCAATTGACGTTGGTTTCATTTTGCATCAAGTCAACAACATTTTTTATTTTGGGCTTATGTTACTAGGAAAGTTAGTAAATAAAATCCTATTATATCATAAGAAATTTTTTTTTTTTTTTATCCTCACCCGAGGACATTTTCTCATTTTCCGTTCAGATAGAGTGGGAGGGAGAGAGAGGAAGAGAGAGAGAGAGAAACATCGACGTGAAAGGGACACATCGAGTGGCTGCCACCCACACAACCAACCAGGGCCGGGGACAAACTGCAACCAAGGTACATGCCCTTAGCGGGAGCCGAACCCGGGTCTCTCTGGACCGAAGGGCGACGCTCTAACTGCTGAGCCAAACCGGCCAGGGCCATAAGAAAATTTTTAACGAAAAATATTTCAATTACAAAAATTTGAAATTAGTATGAGTATATGAATGTATTTCTGATAGTAATCATAGGTGTTAAGGAAGTTACTGTAGCTGATGAAAACTATATTACATTGATCAAGACTGTACCTTTATAAAGAACAACCAGAGGACCAATTAAAAAAAATTGCTGTGTCCAAAGTACAGCAAAAAAAGGAAAAACTCAAAATAACAGAAGATCTGAGACTCATAAGGGAACACCTGCCACAGAAAAAGTTATAGAGAAAAATCTAGAGAAAGAAGATGCTGTGGAAGATGTTAGTATAGTAGCTGAAAACACAGCCGTTTCAATACCCTCTGTGACATTGATCGTGTGATGTTGGGTGAGCTATTCAGCTAGAAAATATATAGTATTTTCACATAGTAATTTCATCTGTGAAATGTGGTCTGCCATAGGAAAGCATTAATTTAATTTAACTATAATAAATATAAAGTGCTCAGTACACTCTGGTATGAAGAAAATGTTCAGTGATCATGAGTTATTGTTACTAGTCTTGTTGAAATAAAGAAACATATATACTGAAAGCCTACTTCATATTGGACTGCGGGCCTTGACTGTAGCTATTCCAGCCACCAATGGCAACTATAACAACTAACTAATGTGTGTTGGAATGATTTTGATTGCTTACGGGTGTATGGACTCCACATGACAAAACGTGAACTTGGAGTTTTGTTTTGTTTTGACACGTCCTTTTCTACCTTCCACTCCAGTCAGACTTGTTTACTCACTCTCCCCAGAATGGCTCGTGTTTTTCTCTTCCCTGGGTTTTGGTTGAAACTTTCTCTCTGCCTATTTTCTCACCTCTTCACAACTTTCAAGTTCTACTCAAATTTTACCTCTCTGTGACTCCTTCCCCCACCATTCCATTCCTCTGTGATTTTCCTTTCTCTGAATGCCAACTATTTGTCAGTCATTTGAAAATCATTCATACTCTACATTGGGATGGCTTGCTTGTTACAGGTCTTCAACATTTTATTTTGCATGTGGTCTTCTAGCTTGTTGGATATGGTTTTCATGCCTTTTCAACCAAAGGGCAGAAATTAGCCATTCAGCTAAGTTGCATCCTTTGGTGTTCTATGCTTATTATATTAGGTAATTTTTGGATAGCATTTATTGTGGGAAGGCATTATTTTAGTGTTCTCCATATATGTATTTTAAAAATTCTCACAAGAATTGTATGAAGAAAATCTTTCCCCCTAACTATGGAGAGGTGAAGTAAATTGCCTGAAGTAACAGTAAGTGGTGGAACCGGAATTTAGACTCTGGCAGCTGGCTCCAGAGTCCTTGCTGTTATGCCAAAATAAATCAATTATCCAATGGCAGACAACATGGACCAATTAGTCATTGGCAGATACAAAGAAGTACAACACAATATATCTGTCCGTAGGGAATTTGTCAGATATTTACTCAAAAAAGAAAGATGCACAAAAATAGTTAATGAAACACATAATAAATCAACAATAATTTAATTAAAAAGCACATCTAATATCAGAAGTCATAATCCCACATGGATTGAGCACTAAAATAAGAATGCTATATAGAACAGTGATTCTCAGTCAGGGATGATTTAAAAATTTTTTTTTTCAATTACAGTTGACATACAATATTATATTACTTTCAGGTGTACAACATAGTGATTAGACATAACTTTTGAAATGATCACCCAGTAAGTCTAGGTAAGTCTAGTACCCATTAGTTAGGGATGATTTTTGCCCCCCACCATGGGAACAGTTAGAAATGTTTGGCAGGTAGGGGGATATTTTTGGTTGTCATAGTTTGCCCATGGGGAGTGGAGGAGGGGGAGGAGGGATTTGCTACTGGCATTTAGTGAGTAGAGGCCAGAGATGCTGCTAAACATCCTATAATGCACAGAATAGCCCCTCCCCCCAAAGCAAAAAAAGTATCCATCCCCAAATGTCAATAGTGGTGGGGTTGGGAAACATTGCTATAGAAGAATGCTACAAAACTTTTGAGACTGGAGAAATTTTTTGGGGTCAGGTATTAGGAGTATAGATTCATGCTGGTCCTTGAAGGAAGAATGAGATTTGACAAGATGCTCAATCAATGGCTGGTGATTGAGTGAACTGGTAAGTACTTAGTGTTCTGGGGAAAGACTCTGGTGGAGTGGCATGCATTAAGCCTTAGGGCAAGGGAATAAAGGCAAAGAGTGTGGCCGTATCGGAGGAAGGCCTATTTTTAAAGCTGACTTAATACATGTAATACAGTATTGTATTAGTGTTTTGATTATATTTCTTTGTTCATTATCAAGGTTAAATATTATCTTTACATATTTATTTACTAACTTTTGTAAACTTGTCATGTTTTTGCTATTAGCCACAGGAAAATTGATATTCTTATCAATTGGTATGTGAGTTCTATATATCTATAAGCAACTATAAAACACTTTATATAACATACAAATTAATCTCTTGCTATGTTTAATGTGATTTTTTTTTAACAGACATTAAAAAAATCTATTTTAAAATGCATTTCATGTAAAGGCTTTATATTTCACAGTAATTTCTTATACGGTATATTTTACATATATTTATTGGAGTCAGGTTGAGTTCATTTTCCATCCCTCATGCCTTTCTTTGCATGAAATTTCAAAGACACATTCCTGGCAATTCTGACAGTAAACAAATTTGGCACTGAGACTTTACAAACAAGGGAGTTTGAGGCAAAAATGTGTGTAATGGATATAATACTTGGCAGCTTGTCAAGTAAAACACTCACTTGTTTTGTATGTTAAAATGGTGATTCATTTGTTTCTTTTCAGGATTATGATCATCTGCCAGTTGGTACCCATTATAAGCCCACTTCAGAAGGACTTTTGGAAGAATGAGTTGACCGCGAGACAATACAGAATGATTTCAGCCCTTCACACGTCGACGCTACACTGACGTCGGAGGCAGTTTTACACGGTACTGTGCACTAAGTGTGCTTGGTTTTTGCCTTGCCCAGGAGAAACCTCCCATGTGCGCAATTGGAAAGCAAGTCAGGAAACATGTCTTGTGCTAGTCACTTAACTGCTGAGTTTGCTAAAGGACATTTATTAAAGGTTTGCTATGAACAGACAGTCATATTATATTTAATGATGTAAGGAGGGACACTCAGGATTCTTTTCCTCAAAAATGTAAGTTTAGTTGAAGAAAGCATATACGACATTGATACATGAACTGACATGGCCCTTATTATGAAATGTCTTATGTAAAAGAAGATAGGGTACAAATTGCTTCGTTGCTAAAACTGTGGGCTCTGGGGTCAGACTGGTCAGCCTGGGATAGAGATTCATGATTCTCTAGCTGTGTGTCTTGGACAAGTTACATTACTATTCTGTGCCTCCGTTTCTTCATCTATAAAAAGCACAAAGGACTCCACATAGGAATAAATGAAATAGTGCACTAAGGTTCTTAAGACAGTGCCTGGTACATTGTAAACATGCAATTAATGCAAAGTATTATTGATTGAACACAAATATTAAAGGGATGTCAAATCAAGAGGTTATTAGAATGGGATTGACTTAATCATCGAAGCATTCTTGCAGAAAATGAGTTTTAAATCCAGGATTGCAGCAAATAAAAAATATAGACTGACAGTTAGAAGGTGAAAGACACTTCATATTCAAGGAATAACCTATAAAAAGAAAGGAGCTGATTGCATGATGGGAGAGAAAAGTCAATTGGCTGAGGTTAGATGATACCAGGAAATCTAGTGAAAATGTATCCAATTAGTAAGATGTGATATAATCATGATGCCAAACATAGTGAACTTAGCTAACTTACATGCAGAAGAAGAAGAGAAAGTGATTTGCCTCACTGTTTTTGCAGTTATTACCATATCCATCTTCCAAAAGGAAAGACCAAGGCTTTCAATTTTAGAAACACAGTCACCTGAAATAATAGCTAAGTCCAAGAACTAAGACAAACAAACAAAACAAAACAACAAAACAAAAAAACAGACAGCCTGGCAGCACTTGATACAGAATCTATTTCTCATTGTGGTAATAGGAATGGCTATTTGTAATGGTCATTGTGCCATTAAAACTAGGTTAGGGTAGGTTTTACATTGTTAAGTCAAGGAAACAGAGAGGTAAAATTATAGATGTTTTGCCTTTAAAATCATGAAACGTGTTGGAATTCCTTACCCTTATCAATTTCTAGGCCAAGCACAAGCAGTACTGTTCTGGTAGATACACAGAGCTCTGGTGCTGAGTGACAATCTCCTTTCCTTCCCTGGACAGCTGCTTTAACAAGCCAGAAGCAAGTGCTGAGGCTCTTCTTACTCCCCTTTCTTTGAAAATTGGAACCTAGAACAAGTCCCATCAAGGGATTTCCTGTTTTCTTTTTTCTGAGGCTCTTCTTGACACATACAGATGCTCCCAATCTCACACTAAGCCCCAAAGACCCCTGAGATCAAATGCCTCCAAATCTTTGAGTTTTAGGTCAGTAACTATAGACTAAAAAGCAACAATAATTTCTACCTCTAGTGTCAAAGCCTCTTTCTCCAGGCCCCTCCAGCCGGCCCATCTGTGAAAGACCACACCCCACAGTCTTGCCCTGTCTGTGTCCAGACAGGATGGAGGGGAGCAGAGAGGCCCCAGCGGCTCCCTGTCCTCATCTCTAGTCGGGCTGCCCACACTGCTCTGAATTTGTGATGCTGACCCTGACCCCTTCTTCACATCCTCCATGTTCTTTTCTGTTTCTAGAACTCCTTCCTAAGTTACTTGGGGTGAGTGGAGTAGGAAGTGAGTCAACTTTAAACTTTATTTACCTGAAAATTCACGTGTGTGTGTGTGTGTGTGTGTGTGTGTGTGTGTGAAAGGGGATATCTGTAATACTTTCAACAATAAAGATAAATTAAAAAAAGAAATTTTATTGTGACTGAAACACTGCATTTCACAGGGTATATGAAGTGTTGGGTTAAACATTATTACTTTTTTAAAATTTATTTTTAATTTACTGTCCATGAGAGTCTCAGGAATGGAGTTTGGAGAATTATACCAAATTTTAGATAGAGGAAGGTAACACTTGGTTGATGTGGTAAAAATGTAGGACTCTAAGCTAATTAAGCTGCAAATGTAAGAACAGTGTCCCCCAGAGAGCAGCCAGCTTTCTGACAGGCAAGATGAGGATCGCGTCTCAGCGCCTCTGGCCGAAGCGCAGCGGGGCGGAGGGGCTCAACCCGGGGCAGAAGTACAGGCAGCACGGCGCTCAAGCCCGCGCATCTGCCCCCTAAAGCAGCAGGATGGATTTACCGCTGACTGGTTGCGCTGTGCTTTCCAGGACATAATAAAAGGTAGCATAAAATGAGGAGGAAGGGGAAACATATGTTGGGTTCCACTTTTACTGTGTCTGGCACTTTCTGTATATTATTATACTTATTCCTCACAAGAACCCCAGGGGGCAGCTGTTATTACGATCCCTGTTGTTTAGACATGGAAACGAGCATCAAGGAGCTTTCACTAGCTCCAGGCCACACAGGTAAATTGTAGGATCAAATTTCTAGTCCTGTCTGGGTCCACAGCCCACTGCTCCCCCACGGCGGACATGTAGCCCCACACGTAGGGCTGAAATAGCGGCCGCTCAGCGGGGCGGGGGAGGGCTCTGCCTTCCATCCAGCCTCCTTGGAAGTCCTGTACAAGCAGCTGCAGGGGACCCCTCCTCAGGTGTATGATAGGTGTGTTCCTCCCAAAGCATGTTCTGAGAAACACACTGAGATGCTCCTTGAAAAAAGGGTCATATGGTTAAATAGAAACATTGCATTCTATATCCTTAAGCACATTGCTGGTTATTGGTTCTAGGAAACCCTATAGTAAAGAAGCTTTAGATCCCTGGCCGATTTGGCTCAGTGGTTAGGGCGTTGGCCTGCGGTCCAAAGAGACCTGGGTTCGGTTCCCGCTGGGGGCACGTACCTTGGTTGCAGTTTGTCCTTGGCCCTGGTTGATCATGCGGGTGGCGGCCACTCGATGTGTCCCTTTCATGTCGATGTTTCTCTTCCACTCTCTCCCTCCCACTCTATCTGAACGGAAAATGGAAGAATGTCCTCAGGTGAGGATTAAAAAAAAAAAAAAAAAAAGAAGCTTTAGAAACCTTCCCCACATTTCATTTTCTTGTACAAATCGATAACCTGTGGAACTGATGTTCAGCAAAACATAGCTTAGGAAATGCTACTCCAGGTTAAGTCTGTCGTGGCCCGGAAAGTGAGCCTTGAGGACAGGGGCTGTCATTTACTTCCTGAATCTCCCCGTGCCTGGTACATATATTTGTTCACATCCATAGGGCACAGTATTTGTTAAATAAGTGACTCAGCAAATAAATGAACTCATCGGGCCACAGGGGAAGGAACTCCATATATGCTTACTCAGGGTGCGAGAGGGAAGATCCTTCGTTTTCAGTACTGTGTCTGAGGACAGGCAAGTCATCTCTCCTCCTATCTTCTGAGGTATGTGTGAAATCGGATTGATTCCTGCATTGTGTTGGGGGAAAATGGAATGGAAGCAAGACAATACATTTACTTAATATCTGTTACATGATAGATGATGGAGAGGTACTTTTTCTATGTTATTTCATGTAATCTTTATATCAGCCTTATACATCTTTAGAGATAATAACACAGGCTCCAAGAAGTTAAGGAATTTGTCAAAGACACGTATCTGATGAGCATGTCAGAATTTGAATTCAGGTCAGCCTGGCTCTCAAGTCCATACATGCTGTTCACCCTACATCACACTGTCCCTAAGTAGGAAACTGGATTTGAATAGATGATATTAATACAGCATTATTTACTTTGAGATTTAGATGTGCTTTGACTATGTTGTATATGAATTCTTAATATTAATTCACAAGATTAATTCATGGTAGTTGTTAAAATGAAAGAAAGCCCAGACAATTTACTAGATTACTTGCATTTGATTATGGGCTCCTCTCTCTCTATTTTTTTTTTAAAAAAGCAAACCAAAAAAAACAACGATCAGTTTCTACCGCTCTAAAGCCTAGAATGGTAAGTTATGGTATAAGTGTTCTTATATGTACGTATGTTTTTTTTGTTTGTTTGTTTTTTTTACCATGCTTCTTTTTTAGACACTGTCTCTGCTCATTTCTTAGCTAAACTTCATCGTTTGTACCTATTCTTCAAAGGCGAGAAAATTTACTGACTTTTTTTTTGGAAGAGCTGGTCAGAACTGGCTTTCTCTGATTACAGGCCTAAGCCAACTTGGAAAAAATCACATTATGCTCAATCAACATTTCTCTCTGATAGGCAATGTCTGAGGGTGTCTATGGGGGTAATTACCTGGGGAAAATATAGGCTAGAAAAACCAAGAAATGGGTAAATTATCTTTCCCCCCCAAACCAAAGAAGCAATCATTAACAGAAAGTAAACCAGTAGTAGAGTCGGCATACCAGTAGAGTCAGCATACCTGATTCAATTAAGAGACCAATTAAAACTGGAGAACATTTTCAAGAGCGTGAACCAAAAAATTTGTGAGATAAACGTATATGAAGGGATTAGAAAATGTGGATTTTCCAAGCATTATAGTTTCATTTCTCCAGATTATTTCTATAGATGTGTGACTGCTAATGATGATTGTAAATGATATAAAACAACAATGATGAATATTAATGAGCTCTTGCAATGTGCTAGGCATATATTAAGCACCTGACATACATTATCTCATTAAAAATCCTGGAAGTTCAGTCCTTCTGAATGGTAGCTATGATCAAAGTTGGGGAGCAACTTGTCCTTTTAATAGGACAAGCATCCTCCTTATTTTTTTTACACCTGGCTGACTTCACTCATCTTTGTTACCTGCCTTGCCTTTTGATTTTTGATGCCTGCACTAACTCTTTAGTGCTTGTCACTATAGTATGAAGGATAACTGGCTGGATTACACTCTTACAAGTTGTAGTGACAAAATGTACTTCTTAATTAATGAAAGCAAAACAGGAACAGATGCATTTTTCTAGGCCTCATGGAAACAGGATGTCATCCAACATCTTGGAATTGCTCTGGTACCTGAAATGACTTAGCAGGCACTTTAGCTTTCTCTAACAGGACAGTCACCATTATGGAGACACACTATTCCCTTTGCCACTTTGAATGAAACAGCTGTTACTATCAGCCTCTTCTTAAATTTCCAGTATAAATTCCCCCAGAGAGGACCTGACTGACTCAACTTGTCACCATTCCATACAGGAGGCCTGTATCGGGCAGGTCTTTTGAGTCAGGGCACTCCATTGACTGCGGGCCAGAAGTATCCATCCCTCGTCCAATCATCTGTGCCCAGGGAGGCAGAGTGGAAAGACATGAGGCATGATTAAAGAAACTTTTGGAAGGAGCTGTGGGCCCAGCAGGCATTCTGAAGCTCCTGGAGGGGCTATGACTGTCAGATATCTTTCTTGGCCTGTCCAGTTATAGGCTTCTTGATACAATGGGAGCACTCAAAAGAAAGTTAAAATCATATGGCCATTTTATTAATTTATAACTAACAGGAGAGCTCTCTCTTTGGTCAGCCTATTCATAACCACTCTAGTATCTCCCTGTAGAAAGACCTACATCACAAGCTAAGTCATAATCACATACTTCTTTGTGAACACAGATGTTAGGTGGTAAAAGACTATGTTATTCTGACACGTGTAGCTCATGGTAGGGATGACTGCCACCCGGCCTGGAGTGCATGGAGTTTCCGAGCTACCAGCTCCTGCATTTCCCTCACATTATAGATGGCCTTACAGATGGCCTGGGATTTTGAAGATTCACTGGAAAGAGCTCCTTCAGTAGGAAGTGTTTTTCTAGACACTATTGGTGTTTGTGACTCATCTTTTCTAAGGATGGTATTTAATTTTTTATTTTTAGCTAAAAAATTAGTTTTTTTAAATGAAAATATTTAATTTTTTATTGTAAAAATAATATCTGGTTCTCCTTGATACTTCTAGTCACAAGCCCTTGCCTAGCGAAGACTCTGGTCATTTATGTACCATTGTGGTCACGGGTCCCCCAAGAGTGTGATATGACCAAGACATTTTAGGGTCTGCCAGGAATGGCGTGACCACTGAGGAGCTCCTGGAGTGTACGGAGCAGAATCTGTCCTGGAAGGAGAGGCCCAGGAACATTTTCTCACCCACATTTAGTCTACAGGGTCATGGTTCTCACAGCATGGTCTGGGGACACCTGGGGCTCTCGAGATCCTTTTGGGGTCCCTAATTAAAAACTTTTAAAGTAATAATACTAAGATGTTATTTGCCCTTTCTATTCTCATTCTCTTCTCCCATAAGTGCATGGTGGGGTTTTCCAAAGGCTGCATGATACGGGATAACAGTGAATGCGGAAGTAGACAGGACAACCCGGCTACCGTCCATCCAGCCAGACAGGACAGAGTTTACAAATATGTAAAAGCAATGTTGTTATTCTTACTAAAATTTTTGTTTCGGGAACTATAGTTATTTTTCATATAAATATTTTGTTTATATTAACCTGTAATTGGTTTATTGTTGTTATTTTAAAATATATTATGAATAAATGTTAAAAATATTTTTTAGTTTTAACCCACAAAGCCCTTGGGAATCTTCAATAATTTTTAAGAGTTAAAGGAGTCCTGACACTAAAAAGTTCAGAAACCTCTAAAATAGGTCATTTTTTTCCCTTTTAACATTACTATAATTTAAAAATGAAAAAAATTTGTTTACATGATATGATCCCAATGCTGTAAAATCATAGACACATGTATGTATAGAAAAAATAAATAATGTGATAAACTTTTTTATTATCATAGATTATTTAAATTTTGAATATATTTTTCTTTTCAAAATTTCTATGATGACTATGAATTATTTTATTTTCAAATATAGTACATGCTTATTCTGTGGCAATGCACATATGGTCAAGTGAATTAGAATAAACTTAATTAGACATTTAGGATTATTTCCAGGTCTACCAAGTTTAGTTTTACAAAAAGCTACAAAATATAATTCCTCCCATTTTTAAGGAGGAGAAAAGCTTTCTAACCTTGGAATGGACTTCATCTTTTTGTTTTTTTTTAAATCCTATTTTCCTATAGCTCTTTTTTAAGAATTCTCTTGTAGAGAAAATTTTGGCAGAGGAGAGGATTGAAAATTAGACCTGAAGTCACACAACAAATTGTAATGTTAATTTGAAGGTAAAATTCTGGGAACCTGTATTGCAGTGACTTTAATTGCATTCCTTCCCATTTAATTGCTTCCACATGAGCTACAGTTACAGCAGACTCCTCATGGATTTAATTAACACGTCCACAGGGTCATTCACGAATGCTCACTGGGCGATTCCTACGAACTAGTCAGTGTACTCTGATGCTGAGATTACGAAGGCGAAGAATCATGCTCCCTTTCCTCAAGGAGCTAACAGTTTGTGAGAGAGTCAGACATATCAGGAACTTATTAAAATTTGGTCTGAAAGGGTTGTAATACAGGGATGTGCCATGAACTATGCTACCATATAAAGTCTAGACGTTGGCTTATTTACTCAACCAGAGTTTACCGAGTTCTAACCTTGTGCAAAGTATAGTCTAGGACATGGCAAACAATTTTGCCTTCTAGAAACTTACAGTCAGTTGAGGAGACAGGAATGCACACACATACACATCTAAGATCAGCAGTGGTAGTTGAAGGCCATTATGAGATTAAATTCCAACTACTTATAGAAAATGGAGCCATAGGATTTCAGAGAAGAGACCTGTGTAGGCAGGCTCAGTTTTAAAGCCCTAATTTCAAAGCCCCTTAAATGACCTCAAAGAGCAGATAGGACCACAGGACAGAGAGGAGGGACAAGGTGTCTGAAGGTGGGGCTGTAAATAGTACCTCTTGTTCTCTTTAGACCTGGAGCCCTCTTTATATAATAAATATTTCCTTTTCTGAAATTAAATTAATTCCATAACCTATATGCACACATAGTTTAAGAATTAAATTACATTAAATATAAATATAATGTCCTTACCATAATTTAAAGGAGAAAAAATGTACAATAAGCAGTGTGCATTTTAATACATAACACATGAGCATGACTACACAAGAAACTAAAATGAAATAGTCAGATGTCTGTACCTATTTGTAATGACTCAGAATTTAGAGGAAATAAAATGAAAAGCATGCTGAACAAGAAGTAGAAGGAAATGAAAGAGCAGAGGTACAGTGGACACAGAATAAAAACTAGTGCTCAGATTAGTAATGACAGCTACTCATGTCTATCTATGATGAGTGAAAGAGGGAAATAACCTTAACTGCAGCAAGGATACAATGTCAAGACAAATTACAGATTGTTGAAGTGAGAAAATGATGAAGTATGATATTTTTGCAATGAGCTGGACCCTTATTTATAAGTGCGTGTCCAAATAATTCCCTATGTGGCACGGGAGGGAGATGAGACGGAATATTTCATTAAACAAGTTCTATCTTGAAACCACATGTTGAGGTGTGCACTCTGTCTTGAATATCCAAAATGACCACAGAGACCACTTGCTTTGATAGCCAACAGGAAATCGGAGATCTATTTAAAAAAGAAATAGCAAATTCAAGGGACAACGGACAAGGTTTGTGGCAGATTTGTGAGGACTTTAAGATTGAAAAGAACATCAGATTGAAGAACAGGAGGCAATTTCAAGTTGTAATGTTCATAACATACACAATACCTAACCATTCTGCCACAACATTACAATAAAATAAACATTATTAATAAAATGTGTAGATCTTTGCATTTCATGTATTTCAAGGAACACTGATGGCACCTCAGATCTTCACTGTAAAATATTTGCAAGTATCAGCTACCAAAGCAGATGGTTCCAGTGTGGGTCATTGGCCCAAGCACCAGGAGTGGTGTTTGCCTTTAGCGACATGATTTTTCACAGTGGTTAGCAACTCTTGGAAAAGTTTGAGCAAAACTAAAATATTCTCTTTCCATGATTAAAAGGAAGGTGCAAACTCAAATATTCTGTGTACATTAATATTGTGCAAAAATTACATTGTATTATATGTCGAAAAGAGTTGGATCCTAAGCTCAGATATGCAAATTGTTTTATTTACCTCCATGAAAATCTGGTGGGACATTTGAAAGTCATGCAGAATGTGAAGCAAACCTTCCTTGTTTGTCATGTCCCCACGCATGACATTTAGCAGCACTGACTCTTGCCACTGTATGTCAATAGCAGCTTTAATCGTGACAGCAAAAAACCCAGCAAAAAATGCCAAAATAGCTGGGCCAGTGTGGCTCAGTGGTTGAGTGTCGACCCAGGCACCAAGAGGTTGCCAGTTTGCTTCTTGGTTGGGGCACATGCCTGGGCTGTGGCCCGATCCCCAGGTGGGGGCATGCAGGAGGCGGCCAATTGATGTTCTCTCTCATCGGTGTTTCTATTTCTCTCCCTCTCCTTTCCTCTCTCTCTATTACCTATAAAGAAAAAAAAATTAAAAAATAATGGCCAAAATACCCCTCATAGGACTGTCCCATTTCCAGTCCAAGGTCCTGTTACTATAAAGCAATGGAGAAAGCTTAACTAGGTTAAGTTGCACTGTAAAACCAACAGTTTTATAGTGGATTTGAAGACGAGTGACGAGGCCTTGTGTTGGGTGGAGCCAACTGGTACAGACTTTTAAATCCCAACGCTGCAGATTTTATTTAAAAAGTCTTAAGAAATTAAAATGTTCTAATGTCTTAAAGTCTAAAATGTACACTTCTGTAGTTTTTCATGTTCCTGTAATTTTTCTACTACCACAGTTCAAAATGATCTAACTCTTTAGATAAAAAACTGAGTTTGTGCCCTGGCCAATTTGGCTCAGCGGTTGGAGCGTCGGCCTGCGGACCAGAGAGTCCCGGGTTCGGTTCCTGCTAGGGGCACGTACAACACAAAAAAAAACCCACAAAAAAAAACACTGAGTTTGCAAGTTGTATTAACTCACTAGTGAATGTTCAAGCAGAGTTCAAGTCCCAGCTGTCTGCATGAGCATTTGTGGGTAAACAGCAATTGTAAGGAATGTTCATTTTAGGGATGTCATTCCTAGAATATCATGTCTGCTCGCACATCAGATAGATAACTACTGGTCATGTAATGACCGGGATAAGAATAGAGAGTCTGCCAGAATTTTTGTTTTGTGAAATTTTATAGTCTTACAATAATGCAAAACTTTACATCATGTCTGAGTTAGGAAAGAATCAAGAACATACCTGATTTTTCTTGGGACAGCTGACCATATTTTTTACCCCAGACTTCTCATAGTTTTGAGTCACTTTTCTCCTTTAGTGTCTGTCTCTTACTGTATGTTGATTGCCATAGTTTCGGGAAATTTGAAGCGTAAACATTTCAGAATATTTCAGTATCTGCCAGAGAGAGGGCATTGTAGAAGAGTGTCTGTACTTTTCATGGAGCCGTGTTATTTTAATAGCCCAGCATAAATACATGCCAATCATCCTTTCTTGACAGAGAGTGGAAACTTTTTCTTGAGTCCCAGGCCCAGGAAATCTTCTGGGACTTGGTCATGTGTAGGAGAAAAGTATAGGACAATTTCAAGAACAGGGATTGTATCTTATTTCTTATGTATTTCAAGCACCTAGCATGGTGTCTAGCACATAGTAGGCATTTAGTAACTGTCTTTGACTGAATGAACGAGGGAGAAACACGTAGGGTGGTTGCTGTGCTTCCTAATTTTTCAGGTTTATTCTCAGTTCAGACGTCTCTGGCTAATGCAGTCTGACCAGCAGAGGGAGCCCAAGATCCATGTCAGGATCACAGAACAAAATGCAGAAATTTCCAGCTATAGAAAAGCAACTGTCAGAAAAAGGAAACAAATGAATTTGAAATTGCCAAAAGGACTTAATTTAAATCTTTCAATAAAGATTACTGTTGGAGTTCTAACGAATCTTGCTACTATGTGGATAATATACTGTATTAGAGGAAAATATCTATTTTTATTTGATTTTGAAACATGGAACAACCAGAAAATTTCAACTAGAAAATAAAGGTTGCTTAGAAAAAACTGTGGATCAAATTTGACTGTATCTACTTTTATTTTCAGATACATAATATATAGAATGTAAGCTCTTCAAGGAAAGGAATTTTTGTATTATTTATTGAATTAATCAAAGCACCTATTATTATAGTGCCTACCACATATAGATACTAAATAAACTGTTGAATTAATTAATCAAGAATTAAAATTATACTATACTTTAGTCTGTGTCATTTTTATTTAGCATTATATTGTCCACCAACAGATGAATGGATAAAGCTGTGTACACACATGCACACACGCACATGCACACACATGGAATATTATTCACTCATGAGAATGGACGAAAACTTTACATTTGTGATAAGATTGATGGAACTTAAGGGCATTTTATTAAGTGAAATAAGCCAGACAGAGAAGACAGATACTGCATGTGGAATCTAAAAACAAACAAATAGATAAACAACAACAAAAAGACAATAAAAACAAGCTCATAGATACAGAGAACAGATCAGCAGTTGCCAAAGGCAGGGTGGGTAAGGAATGGGTAAAGTGAGTGAAGGAAGTCAAACAGCACAAACTTCCAGTTATAAAATAAGTCAGTCATGGGGATGTAATGTGCAGCATGGTGACTATTTAGTTAGTTAATGATACACTGTTGCATATTTGAAAGTTGCTAAGAGAGTAGATCTTAAAAGTTCTCATCACAAGAAAAAATTCTGTAATGATGTATGGTGATGCGTGTTAAATAGACTTATTGTGGTGATTATTTCACAGTATATACAAATATCGAATTATGTTGTACATCTGAAACTAATATAATGTTACTTGTCAATTATACCTTAATTAAAACAACAACAACAACTAAAAGAAAAAAGTCAAACTCACAGAAACAGGAAATAGAACTGTGTTGCCAGGGGCTGAGGAGTAGGGTGGAAGCAATAGGGAGAGGTAGGTAAAAGGTTACAAACTTTTACCTAGGTCTGAGGAGCTAATGTAAAACCTGGTGACTATAGTTAATAACATTAGTATTATATAATTGAAATTTGCTAAGAAAGTAGAACTTAAATGTTCACACCTAAAAAAAAAAAAGGAGATAAATATGTGAGGTGATGGATTTGTTAATCAACTAGATGGGGGTGTGGTGGGGGAATCCTTTACAATGTATCTATCTACCAAATCACCACAATGTACACCTTAAATATTTTACAATTCTAATATGTCAATTATGCCTCAATAAATCTGGAATACTTTGTGTTATATTTTTAACATTTACATTATATTTTATTCATTATCCATATAATCATATTTTTATCTATTCAATAATATACTCATTATCTTTTTAAAAAACTCATCTTTATTGTTGACTGTATTACAGATGTTTCCCCCTTTTTTCCCCATTGACCCCCCTCCTCCCCAATCCTGCCCCCCTCCTGCCTTCCCTACACTATTGTTGGTATCCATTGGTTATGCATATATGCATAGAAGTGCTTTGCTTTATCTCATCCTGCCCTCCCTCCCCCCTTCTTTTTGAGGTTCATCAGTCTAACAACCAATTTGTACTTCTTAATTTCTTCATTTTTTTCACCCATTCCCCCAGCCCTCTCCCATCTGGCAAGCAACAAAAAGTTCTCTGTATCTATGAGTCTGTTTCTGTTCTGCTTGCTCATTTTGTTTGTAGAGTCAATTGTTGATAGATATGTATTAATTGCCATTTTATTGTTCATATTTTTGTTCTTCTTCTCCTTCAAGAAGACCCTTCAACATTTCATATAATACTCCTTTAGCTTTTTCTTGTCTGGGAAACTCTTTATATGGCCATCAATTCTAAATGATAGCTTTGCGGGACAGAATAATCTTGGTTGTAGGTCGTTGCTTTTCATCATCCTGAATATCTCTTCCCACTCTTTCTGGCCTGCAAAGTTTCTTTTGAGAAATCAGTTGACAGTCTTATGGGTGCTCCTTTGTAGGTAATGAACTGCTTTTCTCTCTTTGTCTTTAATGTTTTTAAGATTCTCTCTATGTCTTTAATGTTTGATGATGGTGTCTCTTGGTGTGGACCTCTTTGGGTTCATCTTGTTTGGGACTCTCTGTGCTTCCTGGACTTGTGTGTCTGTTTCCTTCACCAAGTTAGGGAAGTTTTACGTCATTATTTTTTCAAACAGGTTTTCAATTTCTTGTCCTCTCTCTTCTCCTTCTGGCACCCCTATGATGCAAACATTGGCACGCTTGAAGTTATCCCAGAGGCTCCTTACACTATCCTCATTTTTTTGGATTCTTTTTTCTCTTTGCTGTTTCTGATTGGGTGTTTTTTTTTACTTCCTTATATTCCAAATAGATGGTTTGCTTCTTGGCTTTACCTACTTTACTATTGATTCCCTGTAAATTATTCTTTATTTCAGTTAGTGCATCCTTCATTTATGACTGGTCCTTTTTTATGCTGTTGATGTTCTCACTAAGTTCCTTGGAGGTCTCCTTAAGTTCCTTGAAGGTCTCACTAAGTTCCTTGAATGTCTCACCAAGTTCCTTGAGCAATCTTATAACCTGTGTTTTGAACTCTGCATCTGATTGATTGCTTATCTCCATTTTGTTTAATTCTTTTCCTGGAGTTTTGTTCTTTTCTTTCATTTGGGAAATGTTTCTTTGTCTCCTCATTTTGGCTGCTTTCCTGTGACTGTCTCTGCATATTAGGTAGAGTTGCTATATCTCCTAGGCTTTGTAGGGTGGCCTATTGTTATAGGTGTCCTGTAGGATCCAGTGGCCCAGCCTCCCTGATCACCCCAGCTGGGCCCTCGAGGTGCACCCTTAGTGTGGACTGTACACCCTTCTGTTGTAATTGAGTCTTGATTGCTGTTGGTATGTCAACGGGAGGATTTACTCAGGCTGATCAGCTTCAAGGACTGGCTGTGCCCACTGACCACTGGCCTCTGACTATCTTGGAGGATCAGCTGTGTAGAGGCCCACCACACAGAGCAAGACTTACTTCCTCAGGGCTCTGGTACCCACTGAGTCTGCTCATTGAGTGTGTCACTTGTGTAGGTGGTTGGGTGGTGGTGTTTTGATGTGGTCTGAAGCTGTCCACTGGGTGTGCTGGCTCTGGGGCAAGGTCAGCCACTGCCTGTGTTCTATCCGGGGCCACCCAGCATAAGCTACAAAGTGATCTGCAGATGGTTGCTTCTTGTGCTGGGCTTGGAGGTGTCCAGGAAAAGCCAAGTTCTGAACCAAGGCTGGCTGCTTCTAGTGCGAAGCCTGGGGCCACTTAACGAGAGGCATGGGGCTCGCTGAGACCAGATGCTGCTTGTTTGAGAGATTTTAGGAAACTCTGAAGCAGGATCCAAGACAGGCCAATCCTATGGTAAAGCCTTTGGAAACAGCTTGGGTGGGCCTGAAAGTTAGGTGGAGCGGGGCCTCGGGGAATCACCAGGGTGGGGCACACAGTGTGAGCCAGATTGCTGGAATCCCAGACATGGCGGCTATCTGCCGCCTGGGCAAGGGCTCACCAAAGGAACATCAGCCTCTGCCAGCACATCTGTCCAGGAGAAAGCCGCCTCTCCAGCCCTCGTCCAGAGACCAAACAGCTCAGTTCTTTCCTGTATGTCTCTGGCGCCCCTCAAGCTTCCTCCCTCCGAGCTTAGAAGGAGCAAGTCCAAGTAAGTCTGTGCGCGGGCCCTTTAAGAGGAGCTGCTGGGGGCTCCAGCAGCCTCAGCCTCCCTCAGTCTCAGTTCCTGCTGGTTTTACAGCCAGAAGTTATGGGGATTCTCTTCCTGGCACTGGAGCCCTGAGCTGGGGGCCTGGTGTCGGACAGGGACCCCTCACTCCTCACGGAGGACCTTCCCAGCCAAGGTGTCCCTCGTGATTTTTATCTGCCACATGTGGGTGTGGGACCAGCCCGTCTGCACCTCCGCCCCTCCTACCAATCTCAGTGTGGCTGTTTGTTTAATTTCGTAGTTGTAGGACTTCCATTCAGCTCGATGTCAGGCGGTTCTGAAGGATGGTTGTTTTGTAGTTTAGTTGTAATTTTGATGTAGTTGTGGCAGGAGGCAAGACCGCGTTTACCTACGCCGCCATCTTGACCGGAAGTCTCATTATCTTTTGGTTAAAAATACTCAACACACACACACACACACACAATCCAGCAAAATATTCACTACTGGGCCCAACTCTCAGAGATTTTGATTTAATTAGCCTAGAATGGGATCTGGGCACAGATATTTTGTAAAAGTCCCCATGAAATTTTAATGTACAGCCAGGACTGAGAAGCACTGTTCTAAATCACACAGCCAAACTACTTTCCAAAAAAGGTTGCACTGATTTACAACAGACTCAGTAACATGGAGCACACAGCTATTTTCACCAATGTTCATCATTACAGTTACAGATCACCTGAGTGTCAAGTGTGGGCTCAGGTTCAGAAACTCTGGCATCACTGGGAGACGATAGGAAATGCAGAAGCTCTATGCTTTTCTCTGCCTCAGCGAATCAGGATCTCAGTTTTGACAAGATCCCCTGGCGATTTGAACACACATTCAAGTTTGAGAAGCATTGATGTAAAATACCTTTCCTTAATTTGATAAGGCAAAAGTCGTACCTTGTTTTTTTTTTGTTTTTTTTTCCATTTTTTGTTCAGATAGAGTAGGAGAGAGAGGAAGAGAGAGAAACATCAACATGAAAGGGACACATCGAGTGGCTGCCTCCCACACGACCCAACCAGGGCCGGGGACAAACTGCAACCGAGGTATGTGCCCTTAGCGGGAACCGAACCCGGGTCTCTCTGGACCGCAGGCCGACGCTCTGACCACTGAGCCAAACCAGCCAGGGCTTGTACCTTGTTTTTATTTGGACTTGCAGAAGTCCTACTTTTGAGGTTAAACTTTTCCTTTCCTATGTTTATCATCCATTTCTAGCTCTTTTTAAAAACAATTGTCTGTTTCCATTCTTCGCCTTTTTAAAAATTAGGGCTATTTTCTCAGATGTTTGAAGATATTAAAAAAAAAACTGATCAGTTTAAAAAGGGACAAGAATGAAGTATGAAATATAGATCTATTAACACTGAAGTTTAAATCTATCTGGAAGCACATGATACAAAAGAGAGACAGGGCCAATGTCCTCCACAAAGGAAGACTAATTAAACTGATTCCTAATTGGGGCTCTTAGCTTTTATATTTCTCTTCTTAGCATTTGTCAAATATGCAGTCATCCATTTATTTAATACAGCTTCTGATTTCTCTATGTAGTACGTAGTTGACAGAAAATTACGTAGTTGACAGAATCTTTGTCATCATAGGCATTTCTGAAACTGCTTTTCACAATCAATAGTTTCATTTTGGGCATCATGTAATAATCCAGCTTGCTTATTTTCATTTTATAGTTTAAAAAAAGGATGAAAATAACAGCATGTATTTATATATTATTTTGTACTTTGCAAAGCCGTTTTAACTTTATATCTCATTGTATCCTCATCAGCCCTGTAAGATAGAGTAATTATTATTAGCCTCTCTGTTTTGTAGATTTCAAAATATAGGCTCTGGGATATTTATTAAGTTTTAAGGACACAAAGTTTGTTACTTGCTGGTACTCTTTGTACCTCCCTGAAATTTTCCTATACTTTCTGAAAGTGAAAGTGGAAAGTCAAATTCTCTTGCCCTTTCAGGTCAGAAAACAGGGTAATATTTCTGTAATAATAATAATATCCAGTCTTTATTGCATTCATACAATATGTTAGAGAACGTGCCAAGTGTTTTCTAAATAGGGAATCTCAATGACTCTTCTTTACGATTTTACAAGGGGGTTAAAGCCAGCGCGGAGAGGATTGGCATTGGACTGAATGTGATGGGCAGGAGAAGAGGGAAGAAGGGTCGTGGTGGCGATAAGCTTTGGTGATGTAGAATCTGGTGGGACCATTAACAAAACTAGAGGGTGCAGAAAGAGGAATATGAGGAAAGATGATTTTTTTTTGAACATGTCATGTGTGTACTCTCAACTCTACAGTGTACCCCCCTATTTGACTTCTTTAAAGCACTTAGAATAATTGAAGGTTAGAAAAATTCAAATGTGCATGCTACTGTAATGGTTCAGAGACTGAGATTTGATCACATATGAGAATGTTAGCTCATAGTTTTCAGCAGACTCATCCGGTGGCCACTTGCTGGGTGCGAAAGCTTCCCTAAGCACGTTTCTGAAGATCGCCTTGGTACAACGAGCTTCAATCAGCCTGGCGAGACATTCCTTTGAAAAGCAAATCACACTAAAATTACAGTGTGTGGGGCAGACGGGGCGTGGAGGGGGTAAACGGTTGGTAATTAACTGGAAGGTACTTGCTGACATAAAGTCTGATTTGAGCAGTAATAAAGAACTGTCTATAGTTATAGCATATGGGCTTTCCCTCTGTGTAATCCCACAACTACGCCCGCCGGAGTGGACGAGGGTGGGGAGAGACAGGACATTATTAAGCAAGCTTACACCAGCCGAGGCAGCACACACAGTGCCCACGAGTGTACAAAACAGCCCTGCAGGTCGGAGTCTGGTCCTTCAACCCACACAACGCCACAGGGACCCCGAGCGCAGTCGTCCCCACCGGTCACTCACAGACGAGAGACTCCCTCCATCTCTCATGAAAATAACAGCTCATGTTTCTGTACTGCTTTATACTTTGTAGGAGAAAACACACACGTTCCCTTTGGACTTCATCTTTTCTATAGCTCCACACTTTCTTGCTCCAGGTTTCCCGAGCAAGTTGTCACTTCCATTGGTTGCCGCCAGAGGGGGCTGAGGGCGTCTTTACCTGCGGGTGGAGCGTCTAGGAGCCAGTCAGACCTTTCACATTGCCTAAACAACCACTTCTTGTCTTCCTTTTGATATTATTCCCAAAAACTCTTGCTTTCCTTCCTTCTTGTATCAAATACCACCCTCTGTTACCCTTGGTACATATCATGTCACAGCTACGGGAGCTATGAAAAAAAAATACCAACTACCGTCTCACAGATGCCAGTTTTCAGGTAGGGAGAAGGCTGGAAAGATGCTCACAGTGATGGGAAATTCCAACTTCATTTTAGAGGTGGATTGATCAACAGATATAAAGTTTTTCTTAGAGTACAAAACCCCTTTAAGATTGTTAAGGAATTGGCTGCATAAATTATGGTTAATCAATAATGCAGAATGTAATTTAGACATTAAAATTGTGTTTTAGCAAAATGACAGGAAAAAATAGTGATGCTATATAATTAAGTGGAAAAGCGTGTTACGTAACGTTATAAACTGCTGCAGCATAAATCCAATTTTATGGAAAAATACATATAATATACACAGAAACAAGTGACTAGAAAATACTCATCCAAGTGTTAATGGTAGTAACATATGAATGGTGGGATTTGGGGGAATAATCTTTTTTCTTATAATTTTCTGCATGAAATTTTTTCTACATGTTTCTGTTTCAAAGAACAAAGTCATAAAAATCAGTTGATGACTGACTAAACATTTCATTATTTGATAAACTGCACCAGTTACAAAAATATTTAGATATTTTTTACAGTTCTGATGTAATAATTTATTTATTTTTTTAAATCCTCACTTGAGGACATCTTTCCTTTTTTTTTTTTTTTTTGTTCAGATAGAGTGGGAGGGAGAGAGAGGAAGGGAGAGAGAGAGAGAGAGAAACATCGATGTGAAAGGGACACATTGAGTGGCTGCCTCCCACATGACCCAACCAGGGACAGGGACAAACTGCAACCGAGGTACGTGCTCTTAGCGGGAACCGAACCCGGGTCTCTCTGGACCACAGGCCGATGCTCTAACCGCTGAGCCAAACCGGCCAGGGCAATAATTTATTTTTTATACAAAAAGACTTATTAAAAAACCAGTTAAGACACTACTACAACATGACACTTTCATACCGGGAATCTGCTTTACTTTTTAAATAAAAACACACATACAAAGCAGAAATTTTGGAGTCCAGTATACACATATACAAACACACTCACACACCCTCCTTATCAGTCTTATTAATTGTTTCTTTATTCAGGACAATAGGGGAACATTAATGTTTAATCTTTGAGGTTCCAGATATATTTCTAATGAATAATCACTTCTTATTTGACATAGTGTGTTGCGGTACCATGTGGGCTTGTTCCTACTTTATCAGAATCAACAACTAAGCCCCAGCTGAGAGCAACAGAGGCTGAACATCACATTCATAGTTTCAGGGTACCATCAGGTACGGGGACCAACCAATTCCTTGAACACTTTATACCTTCTGGTTGTTAACATAGCCTCCCCCTGCCAAAGATACCGTGGAATGGGTTAAAAGTAAAGGTCAGGAATGGACTTCTGGTTTTGAAAATGGTATGTTAAGTCACTTGGACTGATTCCCACTGCTCAAGACAACTAAAAAGCTGAATTAAATAAATATGTATATATATAATCAAAAAGTTAATTAGATAATTAGAAATTACTGTACCAAGATCCAAGAGGGGATGAATCTCTAGATAGGAAAATTCAGCGTCTGGGGCCATCATAGCCCTGTTATCTGAGTGACCCAGAAAAATATCAATTTCTAAAATTGGATTAGGATGATCTAGATTGTTGTTCCTCAGGCTCCTGGAGGAAACAAACAAAAATAGTCTCTGACCCTAATTGTTTCTACAAAAAATTTTTAGAAACAGTGTTGGACATGCTGTCAAAGATAATCACCTTGCGTTTGCTTAGTTCCATTAAGTTGCTTGAATATGGCTTCTAACAGATCAGATGCCTACTGGTCAGGTCTGCCAGTATTTCATTGGGAGGACGAGCCTGCATTTTTATGGCCTTCTTTTCCTGGCCTGCAGGGTTCTTATTACCCAGGGGGTACTTAAGACAGTTGGAAGAGTTATAGAATTTGCTTTCCTTCCTTCTGTGTCACTCCCATGGTATTAATATAAGGCATTCATCACGTATGTACTTTGTTCAGATATTCTCCGATTTTGCTTAAATGTTGTCCTCTATAACCCTTATTCCTGGCTACTTGAGTCCTTATTTAGATTTATGGATGGCTATTAGATCTGAGACTTATTTTACTTCTAGAAGTACCTGGTCCCTCTAAAGGGACTACATCTGTCTTTTCCATGGCTCCAGCCTGTTCATTACACTTTTAGTTTTTTTGGTTTTACAACCACTAGGGGGCAACATTTTCTATCTCAGCTCTTATTTCTAGCAAACTGTTATCAATTTGCCAACATTGTGGGCTAATATTTTAAAATGCAATCCACTATTTTTCTATCTTTAAAAAATTATATACTTTAAAAAATCAATTTTAAGTTTACAGAAAAGTTGAACAGAGAAGAAAGTGCAGAGTTCCCCTTTATCCCCTTTTCCTCTCTCTACAGTTAATCCTATTGTTTACATCTTACATTAGTCTGGTACATTTGTTACAATTGATGATCCAATACTGATACCATTTTCATAACTAAATTTCATAGTTTACATTATGGTTCACTCTTTATGTGTATATTCTATGGGTTTTGACAAATGTATGATGATGTGTATTTACAATTTCAGTATCATACAGGATAGTTTCATTGCCCTAAAAATCCCCCATGCTTCACCTATTCATTCCTCCCCCCTCCGGAACCTCTGACAACCACTTATCATTTTACTGTCTCCACAGTTTTGCTTTTTCTAAAATGTCATCTAGCTGGAATCATACAGTATACATTCTTTTCAGATTGGCTTATTTTACTTAACAATATGATTTTTCATGCATGGCTTGATAGCTAAATAATTTCCCACTGTGTGGGTATGCCGCAATTTGTTTATCCATTCAACTACTGAAGGACATCTTGGTTGTTTCCAAGTTTGGCAATTATGAGTAAATCAGCTATAAACATCTGTATGCGGATTCTCATGTGCACATAAGTTTTCAACTCATTTAGGTAAATACCGAGGAGCATGATTGTTGAATCATATGGTAGGAGTATGTTAAGTTTTCTAAGAAACTGCAAACTGCCTTCTGGAAGTGGTTGTATCATTTTGCATCCCTCCCAGCAATGAATGAGAGTTCCGGATGCTCTCCTCCTCCCAGCATTTGTCAGTGTTGTAGGTTTAGCTTTCCAACATGTGTGTAGTGGTATCTCATTGTTTTTTATATTTTCAGTTTCTTATTCACATATGATGGTGAACATTTCTTTATATGCTCATTTGCCATCTTTATGTCTTCTTTGGTGAGGTGTTCGCATATTTTTTTGCCCTTTAAAAATTGTCTTGTTTGCTTTTGTAGAGTTTTATGAATTCTTTGTATATTTTTAATACCAGTCCTTTATCAGATATATGTTTTGCTAAGATTTTCTCCCAGTCTATAGCTTGTCTTTTCATTTTCTTAACACTGCCTTTTGCAGAGCAGAACATTTTAATTTTAATGGAACTCCAACTTACCCAGAAATCCAAGCTACCTAGATTTTCTCCTGTTATATTCTAGGAATTTTATCACTTTGCTTATTACATTTATGTCTATGAGCTAAAGTGAGTTAATTTTTGTTAATTAAATTTAAGCATCCTCACCAAAATTTTAAAAAGTTATATTTAATTTACAAAGAATGTTTTTGCCTGTCTGGTGTGGCTCAGTGGTTGAGCATTGACCCATGCACCAGGAGGTCGCCGGTTTGATTCCCGGTCAGGACACATGCCCAGATTGTGGGCCAAATCCCCAGTGGGGGACATGCAGGAGGTGGCCAATCGATGTTTTCTCTCATCGATATTTCTATCTCTTTCTCCCTCTCCCTTCCTCTCTCTAAAAATCAATAAAAAAATTATTAAAAAGTATGTTTTTGTACTAATATGTAATCTATGTATTATTGATATTTCAAAATAAAGTAACAACTAAACATTTTAAATTTCTTAGTTTTCATGTCTACCACAAAAGTGTTTCAATGATGAATCATCTGATAACTCTAGTAGGTCCTCATTTAATTTTGTTGAAAGCAAAGAGCAAGAAACTACTGAAGTTGCAGAAGGCCTTTCTCATTCTCAACACCAGTGCCAATATTGGAAATTCTTCTTTTATTTTGTGTCCTTGAGGTTTTCTTCGGCAGAGCAGTTTTCCACGGTGAGATCAGTGATAGATGAGACTAGGTCTTTCTTTGTGATGTGGGAAAAGAAGGGAGTGGAAGAAAAGAACATGTTCTCAGGCAGCTCTGTCTCAGGAAAGCATGTATGTGGGAGTGAATAATGGAAATTGCGCCCTTAAAATCATCTGTGTCCGTAGCCGTCGGAAAGTCTTAGGTTCCCTCAGGTAGCAAATCTGAACCACTGTGACCAACAACTCTTCAACCACTGATAAGCCTTTAACCACCTTGGAAACTTAACGTGGAATGTATATATATGTTATGAAACCTATCTATATCTTTCATTTGTAGGGGCCATAGTGGAGTTTGTACTAATCTCTCACCCTCTCCCACTCTGGGTGAACTGTCATGCTCTAGGTTACAAATTTAAATCAGATTAAATTCTACCTTTTAGGTGTGAGAAGCAGGAGTATCACCTTTAATAATAACTTTTTTTTTTTATCCTCACGCGAGGACATTTTTGCATTTACCTTCAGATAGAGCGGGAGGGAGAGAGGGAGGAAGAGAGAGAGAGAAACATCGATGTGAGAGAGACACATCGATTGGTTGCCACCCACATGACCCCAACCAGGGCCGGGGATGAACTGCAACCATGGTATGTGCCCTTATCAGGAATCGAACCTGGGACTCTCTGGTCTGCAGGCTGATGCTCTAACTGCTGAGCCAAACTGGCTAGGGCTTAATAATAACTTTTATCACTGTCATTTCTCACTCTCAGACATACCAAAATCAAACATTAAACACCGTAATCACTAGCTCTGAATGTATGTAGCTTGAGGATAAACAATATGTTTCACAATTCTTTGTTTCCACTGTATATTTTAGATGATCAAAAATAATTTGCATATTGAAATTAAATTTGTAGCTCTTATGAGAGAGTAAGTCATAAAGTCATTGTGAGGAAATCAGAAAATTTCCTTCCATTGCCAGATATCCACTCCAGTGACTATGGCTCCGCCTACTTCCAAAGACAGCCCAAGCCCGAGGGTCATTCCTGAAAGGGTCTAACTTTCTTCCATCCCCAAAGATGAAAAAGTCAGCTTTCAAAGTATGTTTTAATGTATGTATCTTCCATATCCAAAATGGCATAATGTTACATTTCAAAGACAGATCATCTATTTAATTATTCTTTTTCAGAAGTCAGTATTCTCTAGGAAGAATATTTTCTGAAATTTCAAGAAAGTTTTTAGTTAATGAAGAATTAATTTCTTCTGATATTCTCCGTATGTCTCATTTTTTTCCATAATATGATCAAATGACAAAGACGTCCAAGTATCACCACACTTAAGGTGGTTTAGTTGAAAATATTTGCAACAGCTTACTAAATTCCTGGAAGAAAAGAAAACACTTTTTAAATTAGGTCAAAGCATATTGAATTTAAACATTTTTACTTGACATCAGAATTTCTTTCTAGGAGCAAGAGTATCTATATCAAATTGTTCTTTTGTTATCACCAAGGACATTTGGTTCTAGACATCCACACTTGTTAAACTATTATCTTTGCTTGTTCGCACTAGAAGAGCTTATTTTTGCAACATTTCTTAAGTCCCACCCAGGAGAATGGCACACGGGCGCATCTATGCACGGACACAGTGGGTTGCTAGTGGCTATTGTAGCATTAAGTTTGGGAGGTTCTGAGGCTCATCCATGATCAGTGATGGAAAAGAGCATCATGATTGATTAACTGTGTCTGCTGTGTGCCTGTGTGTGTCTGAGATGGGAAAAGGAGAGTGCAGCCTGTTTCCAAATATTTCCAGCTCCGAGCTAAGATCGAAAGTACGTTATGCAATTAAATGTCTGTGGCCCAGTAATAGCATTCCTTTACGTTGCTGCAGTCCACTGTGAGTCAGTAAAGGGGCGCCCTGACTTCATTAAGATCTGTATTTGTCAACAAGACAAAGAACTCCTCTCTCCCACTCTGCAGATGACTTTCATGACCCAGGGGCAGTTTCTTGGCTGGGACAACATACCACGTGGGGACCCTGTGGTGGTTTCCTCAGAAATGTGCATGCCCCTTTGGATGCCTGCGGGGGTGGTCACTTCCAAGTCATCGTCTGTGCCACTGGGAGTCAGGAAGGGGTTCTCTGGGGTTCTCTGAATGGCAGGATTTACTCCTGTTTGTCCTGCAGGAAGGATTCTGTTCTGGGCATCTGGATTAGCCTGGCTGGTGGGCAGGAGGGCTCCGGAGAACAAAGGCTGCAAGATGAGGCCTGTGAAGATGTGCGGGGTCACTGGCTGGAATGAGGGAAGGAGACAGAAAACAGAGTTAACGGAATACATTTTACAGGCCAGTCAACCAGCCTTTCTTCTTCTTTTTCAATATTATTTTTTAAAATTTATCTTTATTGTTGAAAGTATTACATATTTCCCCCTTTTCCCCCCATTGACCCCCTCCACCCCACTCCCACACCCCCGCCTCAGGCCTTCACTGCACTGTTGTCTGTGTCCATGGGTTATGCATCTATGCATATAAATTCTTTGGTTAATCTCTTCCTTTGAGGACAGCAAGTTTGGGTAGGAAAGGCAGGATGGAGAAGGTAGAGTCAGAGAAAATAATAAAGATGGGGCACTCCTCAGAGGAAATGCCTCCCTTCCTGAGCTAAGCCTGATGCTGGCTTCATCACTGAGATTCCTTCCTGTGCTCCAACCCCTGCAGAAAGGGAAAGCCACAATCAAGCCAGTCACCGGAAGAGGAATGATGCCCCGTTTGCTAATATCAGGTATATTTGGAGGTAGGACTCAGGCAGAAAATCTATACAATTATGACAGGTGATATCTATGTTAGTAACCCGAACCATAGTCTTTCTTTTGCCCTTATTTATTTATTTATTTAATCCTCACTCAAGGACATTTTTGCATTTATCTTCAGATAGAGTGGGAGAGAGAGAGGGAGAAACATTGATGTGAGAGAGACACATCGAATGGTTGTCACCCACAAAACCCCAACTGGGTCCGGGGACAAACTGCAACCGAGGTACGTGCCCTTAGCGGGAATCGAACCCGGGACTCTCTGGTCCACGGGCCGACGCTCCAGCCTCTGAGCCAAACCGGCCAGGGCTACCCATAATTTTTTAAAAAGTAATTTAAGAGACTAAAAAAATGAATGGACAAAATTAATCCAAGTAGATTAATCAACCCTCATCTCATGGTTTCTATCCTTTCATGTATCGTTTGATGTATTTTTCAAAGACAGTGGACTATTCAGTCAGAGAGATTTCTCTTAGCAATTCAGGCATCATTGCTCGGTTCAGCTCTGATGGCATTCTCATAGAATAAAAGGGTCAAGAGCTCACACTAAAGTACAGGTCACTTTCCTTGTTAACTTTCACAAGACCCACCCGAGGAACTTGTTACAAAGGCAAGTTCCTAGGCTCCCTTGTTAGAAAGATTCTGATTGAGTAGGTTGAGGGCAGAAACCTGCATTTTTAACCAGCATTTTGAGTTGTCCTGATTTGAGGTTTAGGACTGAAGATTGGGAAACCCTGTTGTAGATTTATGACGTATTGAAGCCAGAATTAAACTTATGTTATATGAGAGACAGGAGTAGAGCACAGAAGTTTTCAAATTGGAGGTCATGACATCCACAGGCTTGAAATAAAGAATGTGAGTCACTCCCATCGTTAAAAAATAAGACAAAAAGAATAGCCTATGTAGACTATGAATTATCTAGTTGTGTATTCCATATAGTGAGGGTAAATAGAGTTTCATGAAATGTGTGTGTGTGTCTGTGTTTGCTGCATGAAAAATATAGCTGTTACTGTGGGTTTCACTAAAAAAAAGTTTAAGAACCACTGCATAGTAGATAGAAAAATGGCTTTCGATCTGTTTCTGACGTTGGGACCTAATTTGCTCTCTGAGCCTCAGTTTCTTTATAAAGTTGGGTTAAAAATTTCTGCTTTGTGCCCTGGCTGGTTTGGCTCAGCGGTTAGAGCATCGGCCTGCGGTCCAGGGAGACTCGGGTTCGGTTCCCGCTAGGGGCATGTACCTTGGTTGCAGTTTGTCCCCGGCCCTGGTTGGTCGTGCAAGAGGCAGCCACTCGATGTGTCCCTTTCATGTCAATGTTTCTCTCTCTCTCTCTCTTCCTCTCTCTCCCTCCCACTCTATCTGAACAAAAAATGGAAAAAGGTCCTCGGGTGAGGATAAAAAAAAAAGAAAATTTTTGCTTTGTAATTTGGTGAGGATTAAAGGCCAAGTATGTAAAAGATGTACTGAGGTGCCTATTCTATAGAATTGGCTCAAAAACTGGTAGACGTAGGTGTTCCTGTATCAATGTTGGCAAAACAGTCCCATTATTTTATTTATGGACAATCTAGTAAACCTCTTTTTCATAACAGAAAAAACAACAACACTGTTTCCCCAGATATTGCCTCAACTCTTAATTTCAGTGTCATGTTTAGATACCACATTAATTCAAGTGACTTAGGGGAAACGCATAGAAGAACCCAATAATGATAATATGAGTATTATTTAGGTTAAGCCCTTTAGTTCTTCATGCGTATAAGGAAGAGTTCCGTCATCACTATAAAACACTAGAAGAAATAATATATTTTCCTACACAAATTAAAAATTTAAGTCAAGGAAATTAATCTTTCCTGCCATAAATATCAGTATATATAATTCTACATCTGCATAAGTTTCAATAATTTATAATTTTAGATTTTAATCAATATAGAGTTAAAAATGTGCATCGCCTTTCTGAATACACCTGAATCTGACATCAATATACGGAAAACAAAAGCTAAGTCGAATTAATGGAAAAGTAGCTGGAGAATGAAGCCAGAAGCCCCAACTAGACAAAGGATAACCTAAAGCAAAGACCTATAAAAATGTTCAATTTATTGCAGCAGACACTGAGTTTATGGTTTGTGGTCAAAAGAGACTATGGATATGAGGACAGAAAAGAGCATTGTGGTAGCACTGAAAATAATTTTAAATATTAGTAATTAAAATGTTTTTTTACCAATTCCTCTGAGCTTAAGATAGTACCCTAAAAGGAAAATAATAACACAAATTATTAGACAAATTTTAATATATTCATGGCAATATATGTAAAACAAAAGTTTTAAAAATAATTAAAAGAGATTAAAATTTTTTTTCAACAACATTTTAAACTGTCTTGTGACTTGTATCACAGAACTCTTGTCAGCCATGATATTAGACTGCTAACACTATCTGAGTGATGAGAAGTCTTTTGTATTTTAAAATTATATATTTTCTATTATTAAGTAAGATATGCACATTGGAGGAAACTTGGAAAGTGCAGAAAGCAATAAGAAAAAATAATCCCATCAGGCAGAGTTTGATATATTTTCTTTCAGATATTTTTCATACATTTATTTTTTACATAATAGAAGTCACCTCATTAATACAATTTGTGTCTTACCTTTTCTTTTAGTACTATACAATAAACATTTAACCATATTACTGATATATTTTAATAAACAGACTTTTGAATGGTCACAAAGTATTGGCTTTTATGTTGCACAGTTTACTTAATTATGTTCCTTTCTTTTCTTTTCTTTTTTTTTTATCCTCACCCGAGGACATTTTTGCATTTATCTTCAGATAGAGCGGGGGGGAGAGCAAGAGGGAAAGAGAGAGAGAGAAACATCTATGTGAGAGATGTCATGCCACCCACAGGACCCCATCTGGGGCCGGGGACAAACTGCAACCGAGGTACGTGCCCTAAGCGGGAACCGAACCCGGGACTCTCTGGTCTGCGGGCTGATGCTCTAACCGGCCAGGGCTTATGTTCCTTTCTTTAAAATTTAAGTTGTGCCCAATATTTTTCTGTACTATAAATATTATTTTGATTAATATATTTGTAAATAAACCTCTGCTGTATTTCAGATTATTTCCTTGGTATGTGTTCCCAGATGTGGAATTAAGAGTTGATTTGAATTTTATATTTGATTCTGCTTTTAGAAGTAAAAGCTGCCTCTTGATGCTCACATTTGATCTTGACCCTTGGTAATTTTATCAGTGATCTCAAGAATTACCTTTCACACACACACACATACACACACACACACACACACACACACACACACACGGAGAGAGAAGAGGCAATGTTTGTATCACTTTTTAGGGAAAAGATATGTAGTTTAAATAAATTTGAAAGTAAAAAATAAATCCCCCAGATCATTACTCATTAGATCAATCCTATTCATTAATTTTTTCTTAACAGTGTGATTTAAAGGATTGACTGGTTCCTTTACCTGTGACATTTACTAACTCTGTGATTGTAACTGAATTACTGTATCTCCAGGTACTCATCTTCAAATTGGCAATAAAATGTTGTCTATAAAAGATTGTTTTGAAGATCAAGTTAGCACATAATAAATAATAAAATACTTATAACAGCGCCTGGCACATAGTTAGCACTCAGTAAGTGTTCTTGCTATTACCAGTGTTCATACAGTGCAAAGTAAATAGGAAACTTGGCAACTATCTGGTGAATTGAGGCAAGATGAAATATTTCACACTAAGGTGATTTAAAGCAAAAATTATCATAATAACCTTACCTGGGCTCCAAGTTGTGCTACAATAAGTGGTAACATCTGAAAAAAAAATAGTAAAAAATATATTCAAAGGTAAGTTCTGATGGCTGATATAAATATAAAAACTTCTTAAAAAACACAGTATTTGTTTGACAAGTATTTGTTGCTAATGTATCATCTGTAATCATAGATATAGACTCACAGAGCTGGATGGGAATCAGAAGGCATCCAATGTGTAAAAAGATTAGACCCAGTGAGACTTAGAAACCAGTACAAAGCAGCACATTTAGAAGGCAGAAGTTAATAAATTGGATGATTGAACGATAATTTTGGTTTTAATCTAACTCCAAACTGAAATATATTCCAGGAAGTAACGATATAAAATGTGATAAAAATGCATGTGTTTTATGGCACTTCAGAAGATACATGAAAACACAGTGGATATTTTAAAGTTCAAGTTTCTTGAAGCATTTATGGCCAGTCTCATAATGGTTGCCTTGGAATTTTGCTGTTAAAATGGAAACTTGGAAGGAAATTATGAGTGATATTGTTCAACGGTCCCTGGCACTGACAGAGCTCTTACAATGGGGAAATATTTTAAGGGTCACTGATAACTATGTAGATATTCTGAATTTATAGTCAAAGAGAGCCCTGGCTGGTTTGGCTCAGTAGTTAGAGCACTGGCCCGCAGACCAAAGAGTTGCAGGTTCGATTATGGTCAAGGGCATGTACCTGGGTTGCAGGTTCGATCCCTGGCCCCAGTGGGGTCATGCTGGAGGTAACCAATTGATGTGTCTCTCTCACATTGATGTTTCTCTCTATCTCCCTCTCTCCCTCCCTCCCTTCCACTTTCTCTAAAAATCAATGGAAAAATATCCTTAGGTGAAGATTAACAACAACGACAAAAACAGTAAAAAAGATTTGGGTGCGGTGTTGGTGTACGCTAGTACTCTAAGACCTGCTAGAGCTTGTCAAAGAGAACTAGGGTCTTAGGATTTATTTTTATTTCTACAGAGATTCACACAGTGTCAGGAAAGTAATAAAAATGTAAAAGCAACCTACTAAAAAGATTTGAAAATCTTATGAAATAGACTCTTAACTTTATTATTTCCCAGGACAGTTGATATAGTAAAGCCATCGTGACAAAAGGTAAAACGTACATGCATTTAAGAAAAAGCCTTACTCTCCATCGGATCTTTGGCTACTGACCAAAAGAAAACAAAATTGAAATTTCTTTTTTAAAGGCGAGTTGGAAGGAACAAAAATATACAAATAGGAAACCACAAATGTCTAAGTAAAGAACTGTAATGACATAATTTAATATTTTGCCATTGGAAAAAAAAAGGAGAAAAATTGTTATTAGTTTTTGGTAGAGAAATTATTCAAACTAATAATAGCTAATACTTATTGTGTTTACTGTGTGGTAAGAACTAGCCTACGTGTTTTATGTATGTTACTCATTTAACCTTTGTGAAAGCTCCAGAGGTAGGTTGTACTTTGCTCCCATGTTCAGTTGTGAGGAAAGTGAGCCGCAGAGTGGGTAAGTAACTTGGCCAGCATCTCACCAGTAATAAGTTGAGAGCTGGGATTTGACCAGAAGTTGTGTGAATTAGGGTTCACATTGGCCTTGTTTTGATAAATGGGAGCTTTGGACAGGTGCCCACATTTCTGGCAGAGGACCCTGGAAAGGCAGGGTCAGAGGGACTAGGGCCTCACTGAAGAAGGTCAGGCGTGGGTCTTGGTGGTGTTGCAGCCAGAGACAGTGCAGAATCTTCACCGAGGATGGGGGTTGATTTATGTTTTTGCATGTTGGGGAGTGTGTAATGTTAAATCCTCTCTACTGAACCTTTAGTAACATCTACAGTGACCACTAATGCATTTGACTGGAGTGGCTATTCTTTGGTGAATGTGAAGATGTACTAAGTCTGACTTCAAGGTTAGAATAGGGCAATGACTGAAATTGAAGTTGGGCAGTTGGCATAAGGATTATGCCAAGATCACATGTTAAAGTGATTCTCATTTTATTTGCCTGTCTCTCTAATCTTTTTCAGAGGATCACTTTTATTACTGAGATATACATAAGCAGCAAATATGTTGAGTGAAATCTCTAATATATCTGTGAGAAATAAGTATAAGCAGACACCTTAATATTATAAAAGAAATGTAAAAATTAGTTATGTTATAGAATTTCCCAAATATGAATTAATGAAGCAGTATTGAGTGTCTCGAGACGTGTTGTTATTTTGGACAAAGGTATGGAAAAAAGTATTAGTTGCATATGATATAAAATTTAAATTGAGGACCTTAAAATTATTTTGTCAGTTAAACTCAGCTTTGATTATAATTATTAATTAAAACAAGCTACTGTTATTAAAACCTGGAGGATTCCATAGGATAAGAAGATGGTTAGGATATATTGGTCCATTATGTATTCATGCTTTGTAATTAGGGAATGTGTATTAAAGGTCTTATATTTTTATGTCTTTAAACCTACAAATTCTTTTCCTAAGAACTGGTCCTAAGGAAATAATCATTGATATGGTCAAAGACTTAGTTATAAGGACGTTCACTGTAGCATAATTTATAGAAGCAAAATTTTGAAGAAAACCCCAAATTTTTGTAATATAATTGAAAACTAAGCAATCATTAAAAACAATGTTATAAGTGAATATTTCAGAACATAAAGGCTATTTAATAGTTATGAAGTGAAAAAAAATCACATTATAGAACATTAGATATTATAAGAACATATTTTCTTTAAAAAATGTGCTTATTAACACATCATAGCAAAAAAGACAGGAAAAACATATCCTAGAATACTGACTGTGTTTAATTCTGGCTATTAGGATTATGTTGCCCCTCAAATGTTAAACGGAATTTTATGTGTTTTTTATTTTACTCATCTCTACTTTCTAAGTGCTTTATAATGACCATATATGATGTATGTAATGCAAATTAAAGCTTCTACAAAAAAATTAGACCATTATGTGGGGCTGAGATAAACTGTTAGGGAGAATAAATGACCCAAAATGACTTAGTTCAGTCATAAAGGGATCATTATATTTTCCTCCAGAGCCCAATAATCTATTTAAAGAAGTTTCAAAAAGGTAAAAATTTGGGCTTTGTCCATAGTTAAAATTCAAACACTTTCTTTTTTTAATCCTCACCCAAGGACATTTTTTTTTTTTTTTGCATTTATCTTCGGATAGAGCGGGAGGGAGAGAGGGAGGAAGAGAGACAGAGAAACATTGAGTGGTTGCCACGCACACATACACACACACACACACACACACACACACACACACGCACAAGACCCCAACTGGGGCGGGCACAAACTGCAACCAAGGTACTTGCCCTTAATGGGAACCGAACCTGGGATTCTCTGGTCCACCGGCCAGTGCTCTAATCGCTGAGCCAAACCGTCCTGGGCTCAAACACTTTCTTGTGTTTGATGCCCTAGTTATGTCCTTTACATCTCAGTATGAGAAGGTTTTCTGGGGTTTTTCCTGAAAGCAAATGATGGTGGGAAGTAGGAAAGAACTAGAAAGCACTTGGGAACTTTCGACGGGGCCTGATAGAAAGGCACAAAAAGGAGAAGATTACATTTGCTGAATTTGAATTTTATTCACCTCTTAATTTTAATTTGGGATGATTCTGGCCACCCAGAAAGTCTTCAATTGGAAACACAACATGCTAGACAAGAATCCTGCTACCTCTCAATTTTCCTCCTTATACTTTTGACTTTTCAATCTTCTCCAACTCCTCCCATTTTTCTGTTACCCATTACAAATGCATTCTAGAGAGGTTATGGGGCAGAATGCTCAGTTTTCCGAGTGTGTCCTCATGGATTTTCAGCAAGGACCAAACTGTCAAAGACAGTTCCATGTTCTGTAGAACATCCCTCTGCAAATTATCTGGGTAAAATGTTTAAGACCCTTAAAAATTCTTCCCTCCTTCTAGGCTTCCCCCTGAGAGGAAATGCTCCCCAACAGCACACTGAAGCCCACAGTCGAACTTACTTGTGGTTGCAGCTGCTGTTGTACGTTTAATCCCCCCAGGGTCAGTGGGAGGGTCTGGGCAGCAGGTGCCATCCCTGGAGGAGGATTTAGCTGTAAGACAAAGACTTCCACTGTGTTGTTTCAGTTTGAACATTCAGGAAACGAACGTGTATTTACTAAATGTAAAATATGTTTACATGCAGAATTTACTATGCAAATATATACTCTACTATATTGCATTTAGAATTAGATACAGAGATGAAGTTCAGAGACTTGTTTAGTCTGCCAGTACAACCATATGTTTTCTAACTTTTTCCACATTAAATTTTTCCTTGGCATTTAACCCATTCTCTTTAAGAACTACTTAGGTGATTTCAACCCGGATTTTCCCTTTTGGCTATAATAGCAATGATTCCTGGAGTTTTCCTGATGATTTTCTTATGAAGAAATGATTCTTCATAGATATCTCTATGAAAATTGTGAGAGTCAGAATAAAATATCTAGTTTGCATATGATCTATTACTATATATAAATCTGATCACTACATGAAAACCAGGAATGGAACTTAAACTATATATAGTTTAAATCTATACAGATATTCTATGAAAGAAGAATCTTATCCCTTCTGGCTTGCTCTTGTCGTTGGGGTGAAGATAACGGTTATAGTGTTTGAGTGGGTGTGTGGTTGCTGTGGGGAGCAGAGAGGGAGGCCTGGTGAAGAAAGGGGGAGAGGAACTTGGAGAAGAAGTGAGAAGAACTAAAGGAGTAAAGGCTTGAAAATTATAATTCCTTTAGAGACTCTTTGCCTAAGAGAAATGTTCATGATGTATTGAATAGCATTCAGCTCTCTGAATGCTATTTTCTGTCTTCCTTCTTTCAACTGATCTACAGTGAATATGTGTGTGTGTGTGTACATTTGTGGGCTACATACACATAAATACATACACTCAACATTACATCTTATATTTACTTAACAATGGATATTAAAATGATATAAAAGTGTACTTACCAGTTGCAGATCTGACCCCAGTGTGAGCAGCTGTGTCAATGGTATTATACTTAAGGAAGGGAAGACCTGCAGGGCATTGACATTGATGTGTGAGGAGAGGTTGTCTATTTCCACTAACCTGTCCTTGGTGGGTATCCTTAAGTAACGTGCTCCCATCAGACTTGCCATGAAGGTAGGTGAGGTGAAGCTTTAGGGCCTCTCACTGCACGGCCCCGGAGGCACCTGAGCAGTCTATCCAGTTTATGTTATTTATCAGCTTAAAAAATGTGTATTGCTTATTTCTCATCTCATTATGAATTATTCATTTTAGTACTTACTTTTACATCTCTAATTTTGTATTCTTTTTCTTAAAGAGTATCCCCAAATTGTCTAAGTGTCAGGTTCCCTAAGGAGAGAGATAAGGCTTCATTTGGACTCTGGATTTTGTGATCTGATTGTTTCACAAAATCTAGGTGAAGGTAAGCTGGGGGCCTTTAGAACAGAGGAAGGGTGGGAGTGGGAAGAAGGGTAGTAGCCAAGAGACAATGCAGTTTTCAAAAGTATTTAAATGTGTTTTAAAGAAACAGACTTTATAGTGACACATCAGCTCATCCACAACAGTGGAACTTCAGGAAATCTGCAGTTATCTTTATAGATTACGTCCTAATCCCTGTTAGCTCTGGAAAATACCACATGTGGCATGTCACAGTATCACGAGAGCATAGATGACCAAGTGTTGTCAACAGTTGTAGCAATTGCTTGTCAAAGTTTCTTAGATTTGGTGGCTAAAACAAATGATTACTCAGACAAAAGGAAAAAGAACGAGGATGCTTTGGTTTCCTGACACAATTTTTTCAAAAAAGAGGATTGGTTCTTGTTTTACTTTTCTCCCAAAAGGAGAGCCTCTCTCTCTAGTTCAGTCACGGGACTCTGTAAACCTTTGATTTCAACCCCATTCATCTTCCCACGCTTCCTTCGCTAGCCCGCAATGCTCCCGTTCGGAGGATGCTCACCTGATTTGGCTGCTGTTGGTTTAGCAGGGTTGTCTGATCGGGAACCAGCTGCGCTGGAGGAAGTCCCAAAGCAGGGTTGAGCTGCATCTGTGATAACAAATATTTGATGACGCAGGGATGTGTTTGAGGTTCTATATCCATGTATTTCCAGGATGTAACAAGTTGTCCCAAATGCAAAATGTCTGTCTTTGGGCTCTGTGTGTTTTGGAGCAGTTTTAATGTCCCGGAACATTTTGTGTGTGCCAGGAGATGGAACTGTAGAGTGGAAATATGCCAGCCCAGGAGGTGTGCGGTGGGGAGGGAGACAATGCGGGGCAGGGCGCATGGATTTCTGGTGGTAGTTCCTAGGTTCCCATTTCTTTTCTGTAACTGCATACTTCTTTCAGGGCATGAAATAACACAGTCTGCTCCTTAGCACTGTTCACATTTGCTCTTCCCCAATATTTGAAGGTACACTGCCACAATTCCTAGTGCATTTTCACGAAGCTTTCTGCTTTTGCCTGTGCCTGGCAAATAGAAGTGAAGTCCCTTTCCTGGCCAGAGTATTTTCCCAGTGTATTAAGAATCACCGAATTTGCCCTGGCCGGTTTGGCTCAGCAGTTAAGAGCGTTGGTCCGCGGACCGGAGGGTCCCAGGTTCGGTTCCCGCTAAGGGCACGTACCTTGGTTGCAGTTTGTCCCCAGCCCCGGTTGGGGTTGTGTGGGTGGCAGTCAGTCGATGTGTCTCTCTCACATCAATGTTTCTCTCTCTCTCTTCCTCCCTCTCTCCCTCCCACTCTATCTGAAGATAAATGCAAAAATGTCCTCGGGTGAGGACAAAAAAAAAAAAAAAAAAAAGAATCACCGAATTTAAGGGGTGAAAATGTGCTTGCGAGCTGTATGATATATTTGTATGGTTTTGTTTAAAGATAAGGAAACTGAGGCCTGGACAAGCAAAGCGACCTGCCCATGGTGACCGGGTGAGTGGCAGAGCCGGTACTAGGATCCTGCAGGTGTTCTTGGTCCTTGAAGAAGTGACTCTTCCCCTCAGCTTCTCTCAGCACTCCCTCTGCGCTCAGGTGGGAGCTCCCTGGCCAGGTTGACCCCAGTGCGCCTTTGCTTCTGGCTGTGTCTCAGAGGCCGAGTCCTGGCCCTTTCAGTATGTGCCCTTGGCCACTGGGATCTACCCTGGAGCCGCCACTAATTCCTGGTTTCACTTGGACTTTTCCCCTCAGTTGTAAGAGATAAAATTGACATTAACTCTTCTTAGAGGTCCCTATAAGCTTTGTATGTTAAGTATAAATTCTGCAAATTTCTTTTCATCCCTTACAATCCATTGTCAGCACGGTACCCAGAGTGGTCCTTTGAAAACAGTAGTGTGGTCTTACCCCTCCTGTGCTCAATGCCTGTGTTGACTCCCATTCTCTCCCGGAGTAAAAGCAGAGACCCTACAGTGGCCTACAGGGCCCTCACGCCCTGGCCCCCTGCCTCTCTGACCTTCCATTTCATTTCATTCCCCTCACTCACTCACTCACTCTACTACTGCCGTTGGCTGTGTGCGGTCTCGGGGACAGGTCGGGCCCACTCCTGCCCCAGAGCCTCACCTCCACCTGCCCCCTCTGTCTGGAATGCTCTTTCCCCAGACATTGGTTCACTCCCTCACATACTTTAAATCTTTGCTTGAGTTCGCTTTCTTGTTGAGGCCCACTCTCCGGAGTGTGCAACCTGCCGGTCTCCCATTCCCAAACTCGAGCTACTGAAACAAGGGCTAGGCTGTTTTAAGTGTCCACATTTGCAGATTGACTCATTTTGATGCCTTTATGATAATTCAATACATTCACTTACAAATAATTAAAAAATTTGTATCCACGTGTCCTGATTTTTCGGTTGGCAATCAGCTGATAGCGTAGTGTCACCTCCTGCAAACTCTATGCCACCAACTCTAATTGCTCCTGTGTTATTGGCTGTTAGCAGTCTTCATTGACCTGCATGCTACTCCTCAGTCTACCTTGAATGATAGCTGTGCTCCTGGAAAGTTTTATTTCTCTTGGGTTTTTACAAATTGTATGGTAATTTGAATACCGTAGAGACACCCTATTTAGGAGAACCTAAATATTTATTTAGGTAAATCTATTTAGTGAAGTGGAAAATCCATGTTTTACAAAAAGTTTAACTTCCCAATTTACCTTGTTTAGAAATTGAGTTTTTGCAGATAACTTCTTTCAAGAAGGACGTATGTATCATTTGGGGTGAAATAAGAAGGAGGTTGTTTATTCATGTCTCTTCTGTCTCCTTCCTACAAGATCACCCTCGTCATCACCTTCATAGGACTAATCATAGTTACAACTTACCATTTACCATTTCTTTTGAAAATGTATTTATTGGTATCTGTCATGTTAGTGAACTCCATGAAGGATTATGCCTTTCTTTCGCCTCATCACTGTGCTTTCAGCAGCTAGCACAGTCTCTGGTTTATGGAGAGCTCCCGATAAATATTTGTTGATTGTACGGATGACTGCAGAAGTGTCAATAGGGCTTGAAGCTCACCTCAAATGGTTCCTTTGTGTTCTGCTATTTCATAGCAAATGTATTATAATTATTTTCTTTATGTCCACACTCAAGCATCTCAAATAGTCAAAGGGAAGTCCACTGAGAGACCCAAATCACCCACCTCTGTCTGTAAAATGCTGAGGGATGATTGGAGTATGTATTCAAATGCAGGTGTTCATTTTTTTCAAAAACCTGTTACGTGTAAACACATTTTGTGTTGAAACCTTCTAAGTCAAAAGTTACAAAAAAGTTTGTAATATTCCCTTGCAATTGCACTATTTGGTAGTCTTTTTAGAGTTTAGATAGTCTAGATGTTTTGTGCTTCCCATTGGAAAAATCAGAAAAATCTAGTTTACCTCTTTAGTCATGAGAAAATAATTAGTTGCCAAAAAAATCTTAAATTATTTTTGGAAAGTAATTATTCATTTTGAGTAGATATCATCCAAGGCATTTTTTTCTCCTAATTTCTACCCTATCGCTCTGCCAAATTAATAGACATTCTCCCACAGTAGAGTGAATTTAGCATTCATGTTAAGTGCATTGAAATGTGCACTAACACTTTATTAGTTTATTGTCTTTCACCTTGGAAAACAAAAATAGGACACTAAGAGACTGGGTCACAGAACAGAGCAGTTCTGACAGAGGGCAGGAAGAGGGACAGGTCTCCAATTAAGATGCTGCTGGTACATAAGGCTGGCTGCTACATAAAACAAACACATTGCACTTACTGGTAATGACTGAGTTGATCCCAGAAGGTAAAACAGTAGAATCGCAGTCCTCATGTTTCAAATTGCTACCTATAACAAAAAAATAGTGTTACTCTTTCACTCCTTTTTTTTTGCTTTTGAAAGAAGATGATACTTAAAAAAAAAAGAATGTTCTGTTTGAAACATGGTCAATTAATGTTACCTTTCTCTCCACTAGGCAAAATGTACAGGTGAAACAACCTTCAAAGTCCAGTTGACTTCTTCAGTTCCTGTGGTGAAAAATCTTACCCTTTGATGAGTTGTGAGTTTGTAGAAGGAATTTAAACTGAACTCCAGGAGGCTGGCAACTGAGAGACCAATCAGGACTCAGGTGTGAAGTCATTTGGTTTCTTTCATTTCCTAACACTTCATTAGGTGAGTTATTAGCTGCAGACGTCATATTACCCAATGTCTACCATTTGAATAGAGGGTATTTCAGGAAGACATGCCTTGTGTAATTAAAAAAAAAGTACAGACAATTAAAAAAAAATCCTCCTTCACCCCCATCTCCTTCCCAAATGACTTTCCAGATGTACCTGTTTTATCATGTACGTATGAACATATAAATCAAACATCAAAATATAACCGCATGTTAAAAATGAGGCCTATTATGCATATTGCTCTGCAAGTTACTTCATTTACTTAACAATGAACAACTTTATGTGTCTGTACATATAGATTTATTTCATTTATGTAATGGTTACATTATGTTATATTACACTTCCTTTTGATGGATATTTAATCCATTTCCATTTTATTTTATAATTATAGAAGTGGTACAGTGAATATTCTCCTAGATATTTTTTTCACACATGTGGGGGTATTTCTGTAGATATTATTTCTAAGAGTACTGCATTGAAGGATACATATGTTTTACAATTCAATAAATATGAGGGGAAATCAAATGGCTACAAAGAATTATATGCTTGGTAAGTGCAATACTAGGAGTATATACAGGCATGAAGGGGAGTATGATTAATTTTGTTGGGGGCAGAGGATAGAGAAGGCTTCTAGAAGAGTTGACACTTGAGCTGGACTTTGAAGAATGAAAAGAAATTCATGAGGAATTCAAGGAGAACACCCAGGAAGACCAACGTCTGGATATGAAGAAGTGATGTTATTGTTCCCTGTCACTGGAACAAAGTGGGGTGAAGGTAACACTGGAAGACTGGCTTGGAGAGATACCTAATTTTAATCACCTATAGTATTTTTGTTTCTATTACTCATTTTAGCTCTTGATCAAACATCAATTTATATGGCTCCTTCATTATTTTCCTATTGTACGTTTCCCTTGAACTAGATGGGGAGTTCTTGGGGTCTTGTCTTATATTTCTTCTGTGTCTTTTATGTTAATAAATTGACATTGCACAGCACCAGATGGTCTCTGCATGTTGATGAATAAATGGTAGAGGCATACACTACAGGGAGTTGTGCTGAGGGACGACTCCAGAGAAGAGATGGGGCTTTGAGTGGATTTGGAGACTAAATATGATGGACAACACAGGGAACAGCATGGTAAAGGTGAATACTGAGAGGAGCAACAGAACATAAATGCTGAAGGATGTGGAAGGGAAGCAACTGGCTTTCATAGACACGTTCATTCATTCTTTTATTCAGTCAGTTCATTCTTCCCACCCATCATTTAACATATATTAACTCTGTGTGCTGTTAACATTGTTTCGGTCCCTGGGAATAAACAGTGAATAGAAAGGCCAAAATCCCTGCCCTCATAGAGCTTACAATTTGGTAGGGAGAACATTAAATATTCAAGCCTCATTTTGTGTGGAAGGGAGCCTGTGACTCTGGGGAGCCCACTTTCCTCTGGGCATTATTTTCAACCATTGTGTAGATGGAAGAGCTTAAGGTTTTTTTTTTGTGTGTGTGTAGAGGCAGAATTGAGTTTTAGGCCACTGTTGTTCTTGGGCTTAGGTGAGGAGACTTGTGTTCTATTGCCAGCCTAGAGTACCGTGTGAGTGAATAGCTCATTTGCACTGACTCACTGTTTGTGACCGTCTGTCTGGACGTCAGGTGACTCAGAGACGGGCTGTGCATGGATTGCCTGTTGCAGACAAGTTTCCAACCCCAAGCTGGAACGGGACACACCCTACCTTGAAAACTTAGCAGGCAGTGGGATATGGCCAAAATAAACAGGGGAAATTAAGAAGGCAATTACTTGGAAACTTAGCAGGCAGTGGGATATGGCCAAAAGAAACAGGGGAAATTAAGAGTAATTACTTAGGCAAGAAATTTTAAGTTTGAAAGCAGATAACTTGCAATAATGTAATTATGGAGTTGGGTGTCAAGAAATATGTACTATACAAGGGAAAAATTTTAAATCATTCTAAAACTAAGAGACATCAGCAAAAACAGTGAAGCAATTTATTTTTCTGAAATGACTTAGGATATCAGGGTTCATTAAAGTGTTTTATGGACTATAGGGGCATCTCTTAGTCCCGTAGATCTAGGCATTTCTTGATACTTCATATTGGTTTTAGTTTTAAGATTCTTCGGGTTATGCACCCTTTTGAGAATCTGGTTGAATCTATATACCATCTCCTCAGAAAAATGCACACATGTCCCATACAATGTGTACTAGACAATCTTAGGGGTTTCATAGATTGTAGTAACATTGCACTCTGTTTCTGTAGAAAAATTTCAACTATTAAAAGTACAGACATACGGGTTGAAAAAATAAGCTTGGTTGTAGGTGATTTTTCAAATTGGGAAAGAATGTCCTGCAAACAGCGACTAATGAGGATGCTGAGGGGAGGGATAAGAGAGCAGTACTGGTGTGACTGGTTAGCTCATGACTTCAGTGTTTGGATGATGGTATGATGGTGTAGATAAGGTTCTGGAATGCTGTTGGGAATTTATGTAGTTTCAGAGTTAATACAATACTGCCAATTTGGTAGTTACTTTCTATTTATTTATTTATTTATTTATTTATTTATTTATTTATTTATTTATTTTTATTAATTTGTTTTTGTTACAGATGTTTCTCCTTTTTTCCCCATTGACACCCTCCTCCCCATCCCCACGCTGTCCCCAGCTTTGTTGTCCATGTCCATCAGTTATGTATATATGCATATAAGTTCTGTGGTTTATCTCTTCCCTCCCCCCAACCCCCTCTTCTGAGGGTTGTCAGTCTGTACCCTATTTCCATGTCTCTGGGTCTACCCTGTTCCTCAGACTGTTATGTTCATAATATTCTACAAATAAGTGAGATCATGTGATATTTATCTTTCTCTGCTTGGCTTGTTTCACTTAGGATAATACTCTCGAGGTCCCTCCATGTCGTCTCAAAGGGTAAGAGATCTTTCTTTCTTAGAGCTGCATAGTACTCCATTATGTATATGTACCACAGCTTTTTTATCCATTCATCCACTGATGGATACTTGGGCTGTTTCCAAATCTTAGCTATTGTAAATAGTGCTGCTATGAACATGGGGATACTATATTCTTTCTGATTGGTGCTTCAGGCTTCTTAGGTTATATTCCTAGAAGTGGGATCACTGGGTCAAATGGCAATTCAATTTTTAATTTTTTGAGGTAATACTATAGTGTTTTCCATAATGGCTGCACCAGTCTGCATTCCCACCAGCAGTGTACTAGAGTCCCCTTTTCTGCCCATTTTTTAATTGGGTTCTTTGTCTTCCTTTTGTTGAGTTGTATGAGCACTCTATATATTTTGGAGATTAATCCCTTATCTGATGTATCATGGGCAATTATGCTCTCCCATAGAGTGGGTTCCCTTTCCAATTTGATGGTTGTTTCTTTTGCTGTGCTGAAGCTTTTTAGTTTGATGTAGTCCCATGTGTTCATTTTTTCCTTTGTTTCTCTTGCCTTAGGTGATGTATCAGTGAAGATTATGCTGCGTATGATGTCCGAAATTTTGTTGCCTACATTTTCTTCTAGGATTTTTGTGGATTCATTTAAGTCCTTTATCCATTTTGAGTTTATTTTTGTGTATGGTGTAAGTTGATGGTCTAGTTTCAATTTTTTGCATGTAGCTGTCCAATTTTCCCAGCACCATTTATTAACGAGGCAGTCTTTACTCCATTGTATGCTCTTGCCACCTTTGTCAAATATTAATTGAGCATAATGTCTTGGGTCAATTTCTGGATTCTCTGTTCTGTTCCATTGGTCTATATGCCTGTTCTTGTGCCAGTATCAGGCTGTTTTGATTATAGTAGCTTTGTAGTATAGCCTGATGTCCGGTATTGTGATCCCACCTACTTTGTCCTTCTTTTTCAAGATTGCTGTGGCTATTCGAGGTCTTTTTTGGTTCCATATGAACTTTTGAAGTATTTGTTCTAGTTCTGTGAAATATGTCATTGGTATTTTGATGGGGATTGCATTGAATCTATAGATTGCTTTGGGTAATATGGACATTTTAATGATGTTAATTCTTCCAATCCATGAACAAGGTATGTGCTTCCACTTTTTAATATCTTCCTCTATTTCTTTTTTCAATATAGTTTTCTGCAAATAGGTCCTTTACTTGTTTGGTTAAGTTTATTCCTAGGTATCTTAATTTTTTTGCCACTATGGTAAATGGGATTTTTTTTTAGTTTCTCTTTCTGTGAGTTCATCATTGGTGTATAAGAATGCCATCGACTTCTTGACATTAATTTTGTATCCTGCTACTTTGACAAATTCATTTATTAAGTCTAGTAGAGTTCTGATGGAGTCTTTAGGGTCTTCTTGGGTAGTTACTTTCAGTTTTGTAGACATTATTAGGAAAATACATTGTTTCACGTCAAATGAAAGGTCAGCATATGATTCTGTGGTGCCATAAACAGAATGTGTGTTTCAGAGTTAAACACAGAGTCAGTGCAAGGTTGGGTGCCATCACAGGGAGATGCTTTTGTTTCAAAGTACTTGATGTAGGTGCCAGTTTCCAGGCTGCTGCAGCATGGAGTGCTATGTTTTGTGGTTAGATGTGGGGATTGTAGCTGGAGTTGCAGATGTGGTGGTGGTGGTGGAAGTTGCTTTCGAAGTAGTGGCAGCAGGGACAGCGAAAGTTATAGCAGTTGTTTTGTTTGAGGGTGAGAGCTTGAAAATAAAAAATATCTGAATGTGGGTTTGGATAGAGGAGCACAGAAGGGAAAAATTAATTTTGATTAGGTTGAGTTTGTGCAAGTCTTGTTGATAGTGGATTTGGATGAAGTTGGCGTTATCAGATATTTTTTGAGGTAACTTTGGACAAGATTTTGGACAAAATTGAGATATATGAGTTTTTTTTTTTTATGAGTAGCAGCTTTTAGAAAATATTTTGATAGATGAGATTTTGATTGACTATGGAGTTTTCTATGAATTTTTAGAGAGTGAGCTCCTGATTGAATAGCTCTGTTTTTTATTTGATTTTATTTTTTATTTATCTTTATTATTGAAAGTATTATAGATGTCCCCCCTTTATCCTCATTGACACCCTCGTCCCTACTCCTCCCCCCTCCGCCCCAGGCCTTCACTGCACTATTGTCTGTGCCCATGGATTATGCGTACGTGCATGTAAATTATTTGGATAATCTCTTCCCACCCCCACTCCCTTCCCTCTGAGATTTGTCAATCTGTTCCATGCTTCCATGTCTCTGGATCTATTTAGTTCCTCAGTCTATTTTGTTCATTAGATTCCACATATAAGTGAGATCATGTGATACTTGTCTTTCTTTGACTGGCTTATTTCGCTTAGCATAATACTCTCCCCTCCATGTCATCTCAAAGGGTAAGAGATCTTTCTTCCTTACAGCTGCATAGTATTCCATTGTGTAAATGTACCACAGTAGATACACTCATCTACTGATGGGCACTTGGGCTGTTTCCAGATCTTAGCTATTGTAAAAAGCACTGCAATGAACATATGGGTGCATATATGCTTTCCGATTGGTGTTTCAGGATTGAATAGCTGTTTTAAGAGGAGCTTTGGATGGGACAGTTCTTGGTTTAATAGCTGATCTTGGATGATTATATGGAAAGGCAACACCTGATTAAACCAGTATTTTTTTTGGTATACATTTTAGATGGTTTAGCTCTTTTCTTATTTGTTATTCTTAAATGGTTTTGTACTGATCCAGGGCTTAACTGAACACCTATCTTTGGACCAGCTTTGGACAGGGAAGTGTCTTCTGATAAGTTGGTTTTAGGTGAGTCTGATAGAGGCAGCTGTTTTTATTTTTTCTATTTTTATTTTTTTTTATCCTCACCCGAGGACATTTTTCCATATTTTGTTCAGATAGAGTGGGTGGGAGAGAGAGGAAGAGAGAGAGAGAGAGAGAGAGAGAGAGAGAGAGAGAGAGAGAGAGAGAGAGAGAGAGAGAGAGAGAAACATCAACGTGAAAGGGACACATCGAGTGGCTGCCTCCCACACGACCCAACCAGGGCCAGGGACAAACTGCAACCGAGGTACGTGCCCTTAGTGGTAACTGACCCGGGTCTCTCTGGACCGCAGGCCGACGCTCTAACCGCTGAGCCAAACCGGCCAGGGCATCTAAAATTAATAAAGGAAAAAAAAACATTAAAAAACAAAGAGACAAAACTTTTTGATTCTACATCTCTATCCAACAGCTGCCTTATTTCTTAGCTCCTTTTCATAGGAATGGCTTGCATTCTCTCTCTTTCTTCACTTCCCATTTACTCATTCCACAATGGTTTCTGTTCCCACCACTCCACTGAAACTGCTCCTGCTTAAGGTTACTAAGGACTCCAGCTTGTCAGTGCTCAGGGACCCTGGTCCTCATCTCATTCAACCTCTGGGTGGCATTTATACCATTAACCACTGCCTCCTTCTTGAAATACTTTCCTCTCTTGGCTTCCACGATATCACTCTCCTGGTTTTTCTGTTATCTCCCTGATTATTCCTTCTAATTTTTGGTATTGTCTTTAGAAAAATTGGAGTTAGTCCTAAGCTTTCGTCCCTTGCCTTCTCCTCCCTTCTCTTTCCTTTTCATTTCTTTTCCCACCTCTCTCCCTCTGTGATCTCATGCAATTCCATGCCTTTAAATACAATTCAAATGCTGTTAACTCTCAATTTTATATTTTTGCCTAGGTTTTTCTCATGAGTTCAAGCTTCTATACCTAAAGGCCTACTAGAGATCTCTATCTGGATATCTGATAAGCATCTTAAACATAATATATTTCAAACTGAATACTTGAATGCACTCCATTTTCCTGCCCAAATCATTGTCCCTCAAATCTTCACCATCTAGGATAATAGCACCAGCGGCCACCCAGTTGTCTAGGTCAAACACCTAGGATTTACACTTTAACCTTTTGGCCTGAACCAAAGGGTTACTGAACCAAAGATCGCATGCCTGACACTTTGAAAGACCAAAACACAAAACGCCAGAGTCTGGAGTAAGGAAAGGTTTATTGATCAAGAAGGCACCAACTCAGAAGATAGGAGGCCTAATGGTGCCTCAAATCCATCTTGCTTGCTGGACTAGTTGAAGGTTTTTAACGGGTTAGGGGGAGCATGTATGCAGAAGTGCTTGCGGGGCAAGTTTTAACTGGAGGAACTTGGAATTTGACTATTTATGGTAAAGGGGCGTCGACACCAGATCTTCCTGGGCAATGGACCTTTGGCTTATGAAGAAGTTTCAGAGTTCAGGTTCTGGTTATGTCCTGGTGCTTTGGTTCTGAGGTTGGGGGTGCAGGACTTTGGTTCTGGGTGCATCTGAAGATCAAAGTTCTCTCCTCTACTAAGGCCGCGGCTGTACGACTTGTGGTTTTGGTCTGTTGTTTCTGAAAAACAGCTCAGTATTCTGTTAAACAGAAGAGGGTCATTCTGAGCTGCTTCTGCTGTCACACTGTTAGTACAACTTCTAAAATACATCCCAAACCTCTCAATTTTCCTCCAGTTCTGCCCCCTGCCCCCCGCCCAAGTCTCATCGAGGTCTGGGTTTTCCAACCTTAGCACCATTGACATTATATAATTCTTTTTTCTTTTTCTTGCAGGATGACAGTCCTATGCGTTGTAGGATGTTTAGCGGCATCCTTGGCCTCTACCCACTAGATGCCAGTAGTGGCCCTTCAGTTGTGACAACAAAAAATGTCTTCAGATATTTCTAAATGTCTGAAGGGGCAATATTGGTAGGGGCAATATTGTACCCAGTTAAGAACCAGTGATCTAGTCTAAGACACCATATCTCTAACATGAATTCCTGCAGTAACCTCCAAACTAACCTCTTGCTCTTACCCCCGTCCCCTGGTCCCAGGTGCCGTGATCTGTGTGAGGACAACTGCCACGAATCCCGCCTCCGCGCTGGTCTCCAGCCAGCCACCATATCAAATGTCAACCAGATGATATCTTGTCCTACTTAAAATCCTTAGTGGCTTTACAGCGAATTTTGAGGGAAATACAAACTCGTTACTATGGTCTACACAATCATCTTTAATTTTTAAAATTAAGAAGTCTTGCCCTGGCCAATTTGGCTCAGCGGTTAGAGCATCGGCCTGCAGACCAGAGAGTCCCGGGTTCGGTTCCCGCTGGGGGCATGTACCTCGGTTGCAATTTGTCCCCGGCCCGGTTGGGGTTGTGTGGGTGGCGACCACTTGATGTGTCTCTCTCACATTGATGTTTCTCTCTCTCTCCCTTCCTCTCTCCCTCCGGCTCTATCTGAAGATAAATGCATAAATGTCCTCGGGTGAGAATTAAAAAAAAAAAGTCTCATAATAATCTGGTGTCTGTTCACGTCCTCTGGTTCCGGTCTTCCTGCAGCTTACTATGTTCTTGCCACCCTGGACTCCTTTCTGTTCTCAAACACGTCAGGGGCTTTGCCTTCGCTTTTTCATCCACCTGAATCCTGGGTCCCTAAATGTTGGCCTGGCTGGTTCCTAGTCAGTCTTTAAGGTGGGGCTTAAATGTTTTCTTCTCAGAGACCTTCTCTGGAACACGCTAGTGCCCAGGGAAGTGCTCTCCCTCTCTCTCTTTTTTTTTTTTATCCTCACCCGAGGACATTTTTGCATTCATTTTCAGATAGACCAGGAAGGAGAGAGAGAGAGAGAGAGAGAGAGAGAGAGAAACATCGACGTGAGAGAGATACATCGAGTGGCTGCCACCTACACGACCCCAACCGGGGCCGGGGACAAACTGCAACCGAGGTACGTGCCCTTAGCGGGAACCAAACCCGCTACTCTCTGGTCCACGGGCCGACGCTCTAATCACTGAGCCAAACCGACCAGGGCGCCCCCTCACTTTCTATCACATCACCCTGTTTATTTCCTTCACAGGACTAACCACCACTTCTAATTACCTAGTTCATGTGCTGTTTACTGCATGCTACGATTCTCCTGACTAGAATGCAGGTGTCAAGGAAGTGAGGACATTTTCTTTTCTACTGCTGTCTTGTTGCCTGGCACATAACAGGCACCTGATACATATTTTTGAATGAGTGAATGAGATAAATGTTGTATAGTGGAAAGAAACACATTTGCATTTGAATCCTGACTTGGTTACTTCCTGGCAAGATGTCCTCCGACAAATTAAGGAATTTTGCTAACCTTAAAATTCTTCATCCATAAAATAGACATTTTTATCTTCACCTTTTAGAGTTGAAGGTTTGTTGGCTACAAACACTTAGCACTATGCCTAGTAAATATTTACTATTTATGTTCTGTTTGGGATCTGAGACTCAGTGCTACTGGTGACTGTGGGAAGGACATGTTCATTGGGCCCCTTTGTTTCTTTTGTTTGTTAGCAATAATAGGTCACTTCCTCATGAAAGGGGAAGGGCTTCTCTCCCTCCATTCCCCATCACTGCTGGTTCTCCATTCCTGATTGCAGGTGTGGGTGTTCCAAGCATGTGTGGGTGACAGACTGCCAGCATCACCAGTCCATTGCACGGTGACTCCTGAATATACCAGGGCTCAAAAACTCACCAGAGAACATACACAGATCAGATGTACTGGGAGCAGTTCAAATAACCCACCTCTGGCCCCTACCCGCTCTTTCTTTGACTACTAGCAGAACATTCTGATATTTCTGACACATTAATATGCATAGTTTTGCTATTTTGTCCTCTTTTTGCTTGCATCCTCCTATCCAGATTAGCTCTCAATTCCATCTTTGCATGCTCAAAATGTTAGACGAAGGAGCAGCTCCTTCCCCGACAGGAATGCTACTTCCTCTGGGCTCGCTGCAGCAGCTTTGAAAGTAACATCCCTCTCCCGTGTACACCTGTAATTCAGTGGAGAAATAAAATTAGCCTCTCAGTAATGGCTACTGTTCCTACTGTACACCCAACACTGACACAAAGTGGAGAAAACTGGAAGAAAAGCAGTGAGATATCCAAGCGTTCTCTGAGTTCTGTGTTGACAGTTACCCGACAGAGTTGCGGCGTTCGTTCAGGGAAACTGTGTGAGGACCCTTCCTACTGCCTGGTGTTCAACATAGTCCCTGATTAAAGTAACAAATTATTCACCCCCAGATAGTTCCTAGGGTTGATCTGTTTGCCTTGGAAGATTAGGGATCTGCGGCCTCCGCTTTCCTGCTGGAGAAGGGAACCTTGCTTCCAAGGCAGCTGATCTTCAGAAGCCCCGTTGAGTAATGTCATTTTATTTTGTTTAGGCCTCTTGCAGTGCTATCCACACCCTTTTAGCATATCCACACTCTTCTTTAATCTTTGTATGTGCTACTTTAAGTTAATAACATTGTTAGAAAGTTAAAGAAAGAGATTAACGTGACCCCTGTGTCACAGCAACTTAAGACATGGTGCAGCATGCTTTGAAAAGCTGTTCCTTCTAAACTCCGGATTTTTAGGTTTTTTAGATTGTGCCTTTTAAAGAGACTCAGTATTCCTATAAACAAACAAACAAACAAACAAACAAACAAACAAACAAACAAACAAATAGATAAATAAATAACAGAGTGAGTGAGCAAGCAAGCTAGCAAACAAACCAACCCAACACCAAGATCAGAATCTGCACTTCAGGCAGGCAGCCACCAGAGGGCACATCTGTCAAAGCTGTGCTGTAAGCATTAAGGTGAGCAGTTTTTCCACACTTATCTTAGCCAAAAGGTTGAGAAGCAATGAACAGTTTTTCTAAAGCCATTGTCAACAGTCAGAAATAAAGTTCTCTAAAAAAAGAAAAACAAAAACAATATTGGCCAGCCTATTTATAAATAAAAAGGATACTGAAGAACCATAGTTTTAAAGATATGATTTCGTCATCATCTTTTTACCAATATTCGGTAATAGTTTCTGACTCTAAATAAAATTCTCTGGAATTCCTTGATTAAAAATTTACTCTATTATTTTTAACCTCTTACTCTATTATTTTTATTAAAAGTCTTTTTATTTTTTTAAATTGACTTCAGAGAGAAGAAGGGAGTGAGAAAGAGAAAGAGAGGGAGAGAAACATCGATCGGATACTCCCGGTGTGCACTCCAACTGGGCATTGAACCCACAACCTGGGTATGTGTCCTGACTAGGAATCAAACCCACCACCCTTTGGTGTACTGGACAGTGCTCCAACCAACTGAACCACACCTGCCAGGGCTTACCCTATTATTTTTAATTCTAATAGTGGATAGACTTGACCCTAAGAGACCCAATAGGACTATATACTGAACAAAAACAAAAATAAGTTGCTCATACATATTTTAGGATTCCTGATTTGTTTAGAGACTTTCAACTAGAGATTGCTTTTTGCTTTGAAAATGCAAAAACCACAAGAAGTAAATTAAGAAATCTGCTTAATTTTACTTTTCGATGTTTCAGTATGGAGCCAAATCTCCTGTGGGTAGGTGCCCGTAACAGTGACAGTTCCATGAAAAATGTACAATGAACAAACAAACAACCTACCAAATAAATACATAGATAAATAAATAACAGAGTGAGTGAGCAAGCAAGCTAGTAAACAAGCAAATGCAATATCTTGGTGTCAAAATACCTGACACCATGCAATATCTTTCCCTTTTCAGCCGTTAATTACTTGTTCCACATGATGCTCCATAAAAAGGGATCCATAGTTAAGTAAGTTTGGGATAATACATAGTGTAAGGCTTCTTGGAGGTTCACAATGCTTCTGAGTGTGCTCAAGTCTCCCAGAAACCGTAGAATAAATTAATATGCTTCCCCTCACATACTCAAACATACTTCCTTGGAAAATTTATTTTCATGCAACTACTCTTCTGTGGAATACATTTTGTGAAGCAAAAAGCACATTATCACTTGAAATTTACTTTTTTTTGTGTGTGTGTCTAGATATGATGCATTTTTGTCTTAAATTGAGTTTTTATAAGGTTTTGGAAATGACTGAAACACCAGTTTCATATTTTTAATGAATCACATTTTAAGTATCATCAAATTATAGCTCTTTATAAAAACTAATCTAAACATACTGGAATTTTCCTGAATATTGCCTTTCCTATATTACATTTTCCTAAAAATAATACTGACAAATGTCATGTGGGATGGAGTGACAGAAAGAAGACGGCATTGTGTAGATTGAGCCGTGTTTTCTTGCAGGAGGAAGTCAGCACCGTCAGGATTGTCAGCAGAGAGAGCAGCAACTTTCTCTGAGAGTTGCTGTCAAAGAAAGATTGCACCACACAAGTTAAACAGGCAGGGAAGACTTTATCAAAGACCACTGCAATGGGGAGAGAGACTGAACTCAGATCCAGTGAGAGAAAAGGTGGGAGGGTTTTGAAACCCTGGAGGAGCGAGGATTGGAGGACATTGGAGGAGGGGTGGCCAATATGATTAGCCCATCTGTATTTGTTAATTGCATTAGGTAGTTAAACTTGTTAGGTAGTGGTAGTTGGCTCCTACCCTCCCACAGAGACTTGGTAGACAGGGACACTCTTTCTTGATGATTCCTTTTCAGAAGGAAGGTTCCCTGGTCCCAGAGAAAAGCATTCCCTGGGTTGTAAATAAAACTGGCCAGGGAATGCAAGATATTTTATCTGCTTTTCAAAGTGGCAACAAAAGACTTGGCAATTTTGTCTGGCTGGTGTGGCTCAGTGATTGAGCATTGACCCATACACCAAGAGATCATTGGTTCGATTCTTGGTCAGGACATATGCCCAGGTTGTGGGCCTGATCCCCAGTGGGGGGCATGCAGGAGGCGGCCAGTCGATGTTTTCTCTCATCGTTTCCATCTCTCTCTCCCTCTCACTTCCTCTGTCTCTAAAATCAATAAAGGAAAAAAAAAAAAAAAGACTTGGCAATTTTAAGTTTCCTAAAGTAAATGCTCCAAGTAAAGTGAGGTCAAGGGCCAAAAGTCAGGAAGAAATGTGTCTAAAATTCAGTCAAGCTGAATGAAAAGTTAAGGCCACCTAGAGCCTCATGGCAGGAGCAGAATGTGCAGATGATAATATATTGGTGAGTGAGAATCATAGAAACCTTTTAGAAGCTTAATCATATCTCTCTAGGTCCAGATTTATGTACATACGCATAACGGTAAACATATCCTCTGTGTAGCTGGCACAAATATGTTGGGACCGCATTATCTGGACCCAGAACAGTCCATCATACTCTAAACTATACACTAGTCAATATGACTCCTAGAATACAATACGTAGACCATCAGTAAAAGCAAACTTCTCATAGATTTACCTCGTTCTTCTCAGATTACCACAGCCTGGTCCAAGTGCATTTTTAAATTAATTGCTATTGAACCAAAACCAAGATTAATATTCCATATGTACCCAGAAGTCATGGATAATAAGCCCACTGAGCAGCTGAGGAGTTCATCCAGCAAAGGGGTGAAATAGTAAAGATATTTGCAGGTTTTCTTTCTGATATTTTAATCATCATCATCATCACCATCATTTTTCTTATCACTATAAAAAATGTTTATTGATAATTGACAGTACATAGAACCTTGTGTCCTGCACTGGAGAGACAGAAAGTGTAAGAGAATCTAGAGCTTTAGGAGTGCAGTTCAAGGACAGAAGGCTTTATCCTTTCTCCTCTCTCATGATGACTCAGTTAGTTGATTTCTTAGTTTCTTCAGAAAGAAGTGATCTTTGTCAAAGGTAAGAAAATGTATTTTATTGAACTTCAACTATGAAGTTACTATCATTTAGAAAATCATGTGGGAGGGATAAAATTTAAAGTAAAGTTTGAATAGATTTTCTGGAAATAATGAATCTTAACTTGAGACTCGGCTTTTGTGAGTTTATGTATAATTTCTTTTGACCATAGATGAATGAGCAAAATAAATGAATCTCCTTCAGATGATTTTATTATATATTTTATATTTTACATTAAATTTATTGGGGTGACATTGGTTAATAACATTATGTAAGTTTTAAATGTATAATTATGCAATACGTCATCTGTGTATTGCATTGTGTGCTCACCAGATGACTTTATTTTAAAATCCATTTTATTATTAACTTTCCAATCACAGAAACAGTATATACTCATAGTAAATATTTTTAAAATAACCTAGACATTAAAGAAGTATATAATGTAGAAAGTTAAAGTCCTCCATAAATATCTCCATTTCTCAGGGTACTTTTTAAAGATTTGATATATATTTGTAGGTATTTTTAAATTCTTTGATAGCATTTATTATTGATATTAACATTAAAACATTTTTTTTCTTTATTGATTTTAGAGAGAGAGGATGGGGAAGAGGGAGAGAGAGATAGAAACATCGATGAGAGAGAACATTGATTGGCCGCCTCCTGCATGTCCCCCACTGGGGATTTGGCCCACAACCTGGGCATGTGCCCTGTCTGGGAATCAATCTGGTGACCTCTTGGTGCATGGGTCGACGTTCAACCACTGAGCCATACTGGCTGGGCTATTGATATTAACATTTTAACAAAATATAAGATTATAGCACACATGTTATTTTTAAACTTACTTTTTTTCACTTAACAATGTCTTGGACAACTTATTATTCGAGTACAAAGCTAAAGCCGGACACTGAAGAGTTATTTTCAGATTACTTTAAGTGTATGGCTTTGCCTTGATTTCATATTAAAGTCTATTAATAATAGCATTATCACTTTTATATAGCTGAAGGAAGCTAAAGTTGAATGAATATCTACTATGTGCCAGTATTGTTATAGGCTACTTAGATATTACTATCCCCTTTTTCTGCCAGGAAACTTCTGGTTCAGAGAAATAGAATAATTTGTCCAAAGTAATTAAATAACTGGTAGGTAACTTCAACTTATATGGGCAGAAAGACTTTGACTCTTCTGTTATATATTTCAATATATTTTGTTGGGTAAAATGTAAAGATAAGTATTAGAAGGAAGTAACCATACAAAAGTATAAGCAACTTACTTTATATACAGTTTGTTTAAATAGGTACTTCAAACAATAAGTTATAATCTACTCAAATCTTTTAAAAGTTCTATCTGCCAGAGACTTTATCACTTTGCAAAATTTCATCCTGTTGCTCCCCATGTTTTGCCTGGACTTTCAGTGGGGAGAACACAGTTGATGATAGGGTCCACGATACATGATCACTAACGGATTTCATCAGTAACACTGCTTTCACACAGTTAGACTTTGGGGATTGAAGGGAACCCATCCTCACTAAAAATAGGAAATCCTTGATTTAATAGCTTCTTTAAGATTTTTAGAACTTTTCTGTTCAAATACATATTATCAATAGCTTAATTAAGAAGTTTAAGTTGGTGTGCTGGTAGTTTCTGTGTAGGTTAGATCTACGGTTACTAATTCGGTATAATGACATAGTAATCTGATGTCTCCCTAGAGTTTTTAACTATAGGATAGAGGAGATCTCCCAAATTATAAGGGAAACTGAAAGCTGAAAAGATATATACAAATATTGATTTCCATTATGTGTAAAGCAAGATCAACTCTAATTTTCAACAAAGCAGGGCTACTGGACTGACAATAAACAACGCTGGCATTTCAATCATTTTCTGCAAATTTGTTAATAAGAAGGTTAGATAAGCACCCTGTGCTTTATAGTAATTGACTCATTTGTAATCTTCAGTCTTTTCAGTCTGGTCACCTTTCAACCAACACTCATCTTCTGTGTCGGGAAAGAAGATCTGAGTTTTATTTGTCCACGGTGGGTTCTTCGGGATACTGCGGTGAAGGTCAAGGACAGCGGGTTCATTAATTAAGTCTTTAAATGAGTCATTTCCTTCTTGCTTTTACAACAGTGTCTTAATTGTAAAGTGGATTCAAAGATCACAGGGGTTATTGAACCAGTGTTGGTTTGCATTCTCGAGAGCTTCCGGGTGAAATCTGAAACTGGTCCCCCTACAAGGAGGGCAAGGAGAGACAGAAGAGGCAGACCATTACAGATTGGACGGTGGGCAGGTTTAATAAGACAGGGAACTTACACATGAGACTTGTCTTGGGTGCCAAATCTCAAAAGTTTATATAGTGGCCTCAACTGTGTTCAGTCATGTATTTAATCCAGGTGGTGTCAGAACCACGTTACTCTCTCAAGGTTGCAAACTTGAGGCAGCTTCGAGTGAAGAGAAGTCATTGGAACACACGTTTCAAGGACAGGGGAGGAGGTCAGGAGTCTCCTATTGTCAGGATCCAGCTTGAGCGTCAGCTGGAGATCATAAACCCTCAATGACCTTATCTAATACTAACTAGATTCAACAATAAATTCTGGTCATCTTAAATATGTATTTTAATGTTCTTTCATTATGTGATTCTGTGATTCTGTGAAGTCTATTGATTCAAGATCACACAAGGAGTCTATTGTATATTTCTAGACGTATAAATACATCTCCCTATTTAATTATACTGACCATTTTTTATCAATTCTGTAAATATTATTTAATGTGCTTGTGTGCAGGGTTAAATTTAAACAATACAACCAATTCTTTATAAAATCATCTTGCCATGTATTACATATCTGGTATACATTAAAAGAGTCATATAATTTTCTCTATCAAGGCTATCATTAAGTTATATGGCAAAAATACAGACCAAGCTGTAGCAGCAGAATAAATGATGCTTCTAAGTAGTCTTCTTAGTACTTGTTTGGTGAACTTATGTGTTGTAGTGGACAGAATAATTGCCCCCTGAAGATGTCATGCCCAAATCTTCAGACCTGTGAATCTGTTACCTTACGTGATAAAAGGGACTTTGAAGATATTATTATGAACCTTGAGATGGAAAGATTATCCTGAGTCATCCAGGTGGGTCCACTGTAATAAAAAATGATCTTATAAGGAAAAGAGGAAGGCTAAGTGTCTGAATCCGAAAGGGTCATGTGAAGACAAAAGCAGAGAGAGAGATTTGAAGATGCTATACAGCTGGCTTTGAAGATGGAGAATGAAGCATAAGCCAAGGAGTGAAGGTGTCCTTGAGAAGCTGACAAAGACACAGTTTGTCCCCTAGAGCCTCCAGAAGGAATGCAGTCCTGCAAACACATTGATTTTAGGACTTCTGGTCTTCAGAACTATAAAACAATAAATTTATATTGCTTTAAGTCATTACGTTTGTGGTAATTTGTCATAGCACCAATAAGAAAGGAATCATGTATTATCAGTAAGAGAAATAGTTTTTAATTCATTAGCTGATATATCTTTTTTGTTCTTTGTATACATATCAAGGCAACACAATTTTTTAAATATATTATAAATTATTTGACTATATTTTTGCAAAGCAGCACTTTAATTCGAAGCTTGATTTAATAACCACGAACATATTACTTTGCGATTGTTGACACCTCAGAGTACCTAAAACAAAATATAATTTACAGCAGTTGAACATGCCAGAATTGACCATTACATGCCAGAAAAGGGCCCATTAGCTGATTTATCTTTAAAAATCATAAACATTATAGTTATACACACTAAAAGGAAACATTTCTCAGTATTTCATTTTATTTATATATTTATCTTTTTAAATTTTTATTGATTTTTAGAGAGAGAGGAAGAGAGCGGGAGGGAGGGAGAGGGAAACATTAATATGAGAGTGAAATATTAACGCCCAAACAGGGACTGACCCTGCAACCCGGTATGTGCCTGACCTGAAATGGAACCGGTGACCTTTTGGTGCATGGGACAGCACCCAACCAACTGAGTCATACCAGCCAGGGCATTTTCTCAGTTTCTCTGTATTTTAATGATCCACTTTTTAAATTTTTTTTCTTTATTAATTTTTTTTAGAGAGAGAGGAAGGGAGAGAGAGAGAGAGAGAGACATCAATGAGAGAGAACATCAATTGGCTGCCTCCTGCATGCCCCCACTGGGGATTGGGCCCACAACCTGGGCATGTGCCCTGACCAGGAATTGAACCAGTGACTTCTTGGTGCATGAGTTGATGCTCAACCAGTGAGCCACACTGACTGGGCAATGATCCACTTTTTTTTTTTCTTCCATAATGTGCAACTAAATAAAATATATAATTTTTTCTTATAAACAGGGAAAGCTAAAAATTTTGCCTAAACTTAATAATTTTCTTTCTTTGAGGATATTTGGTGATTTTATTAAGAAGTAAAGCATGCTAGGGTTCAGTGTCTTTTTAAATTTGGAGGTTATAAGCTTTCATTTTCAAGACTATCATTATGAATAATGCATTAGAGTGTCATTTTTGTTGGGCTTTTCACATTTCACTTTTTTTACTCAGCAGGCCTCAAATTTAAAAAAATATATGTTTTTATTGATTTTTTTAGAGAGAGAGGTAGAAACCTGGACCTGAGAGAGAAACATCTATCAGCTGCCTCCTGCACGCCCCCTACTGGGGATCGAGCCTGCAACCCAGGCATGGGCCCTGACTGGCAATTGCACGGGGCCTCAGTCCATGGGACTATGCTCATTCTAGTGAGCCACAGTAGCTGGGCAAAGCAGGGCTCAAATTTTAGGTGAAGTTTGTTGATTAAAGTAAAAAATTTTTATCAAATTCATCAGCACTTATACTTCTAGGTCTAGCAATGGAGCTTAAACCATGCCTCTATGTTTTTAAGACATTCTTTTCTTTCAGTAATAAAGTGAGAGATTTTAAAGGCAATTTATAAAGGTTCAGGTAAAATATTGCAATTATCACAAACTCTAAAAATGCTGAGCTGTATATTCTTTTACAAAAAATACAGGGAAGTTTTTAGATACTTTTGCCAATAATTCCCACTCATTTTGCTTCCTAATCATGTTATGTCAGTAAAAACAAAGTGTATAATGTTAACCTGCTCTCTGCAATGATAAAACACATAAGTATATACCAGAAAATTAATTAATTAATACTAAAAAACCATAGACCAAATAACCCATCTCTGATTAATGCATGTAGTAATCACTTTTTCTTCTCTGTCTCTCACAATGCTCAAGGAAACTGGGCATGGTGTTTGTTGTAATGACACAATTCTTGCTGAGAATAACATGATTAATTTTTTATTTTATTCTGTTCTATTCCATTCCATTTCATTTCATTCCCAGTACTGACCTAGAATTTCAGTTCATATAAATGAAGTGTATGCTGATAATTTCAAAGTCTTCAGTCTCAGGGTGTTAGACCTTGGGTATTCTAAAACTTGGCAGTATTTCTAGAGGAAGTTACTATTCTTTAAAAATGACTAGAAAAGATACAGAGCTACTCTAAGACAAGACTGGAGGGAAGAGAGGGAAGTGAGAGGGATGGAGGTCTGTCACTGAGAAGCACAAGGCGAACACAGGATTTGCGTTGGAAACATTTATTAATAAGACTAAGTAAAGATTAAGTTAATTTAGATAAATTAACTGCTTTGTTTGAAAGATGAAAACAACAGAAGTTCAGAGATGTTGATTGCCCTAACCAGGTCACTAGCTCATTAGTGGCAGTTTAGATGAAACGGAAATCTCCACTTAGGTCCCCCTTTTCACCCATCTCAGAATCTAAGTGCGACAAGAAGCTTCTAAATACGCAAAATGAAAACAGGTCACTGCATTAAATCTTTATTAGTTGGCAAAAAATTTAAATATAATCATTAGAGTTCTTAGTAGTAGTGACAGAAAATAAAAATACCTCCACATCATACATTGACATCATCTCTACATACCACATAGACAGTTTTTGTTCTTCTACTGACTAGAATTAAGGTTTATTTTTAAAGACAATTTTGCAAACTTGATACCAGGGCAGTGCTTTGACATGGTGTGCTTTAAAGCACATTTAAATATATGGCTAAGAGTTTTAGAAAATATTTCACTGTTGAATACTCTTCACATTGAATTAATATAAATTAGTTGAATTAGTAGTAAATTGAATTAATTGAATTAATAGCAAAATACATGAGCACCATGTAAACATACACAAAAAGTCTTCTTATGGTTCACGAAATCTAGAATCAAGCACATCAGATTGAAATGAACTTAGATATAGTACAATCAATGTCAGTCATGGAGCCTAAACAGTTACAGGCTCCCAAACAATGTTGGAGTCCTTGTCTGTGCTCGATGCCAGATCTTTGCACTTACTTCAAATCAGCTCTCCCTGTTCTTGGTTCACATTTTGTGGAATGGAATTTTAAGTTCTGAGATGATTGTTTAAAGGATTTTTGCCACTAATCAATAATACAATAAAAAGGTCTATCTATAGATAATTAGATATTTTTGTTCACGAGAGACCTAATTTTATCCTTTTCTATTTGTGGGATTAGATAATTTAGGTGTGTTTTTTATTAGGGGTACAATGTAGTGACTTTGTCATTTCCAACATTTAGGGAAAAATAAATGGTTGCTGATTCATACAATTTTCTCATTTTAAAAAAATCCTCACCCAAGGAGATATATATATTTCATTTATCTTCAAGTAGAGTGGGAGGGAGGAAGGGAGAGAGAGAGAGCGAGAGGGGGAGAGAGAGAGAGAGAGAGAGAGAGAGAGAGAGAGAGAGAGAAACATCTATGTGACAGAGAAACATTGACTGGTTGACTGGTTGCCTCCCGCATGGCCCCAACCAGGGCTGGGGACCTAACCACAACCAAGGTACGTGCTCTTGATGGGAATCGATTCTGCGATTCTTTGGTCCTCGGGCTGACGCTCTAACTGCTAAGCCAAACTGGCCAGGGCCAATGTTCTCATTTTATCTAATGGCCTTTCCCTCCCTCAGTGGGTTATGTCTGTAGTTTTCACAAAGCGATCTTAAATCATGGTCATGCACTTGATTTTTGAGCTAGAGTTTGTTTTTCTTGCTAATAGATCATGTGAGGTAAACAGCAAGATTCAAAGATTAGTGATAGTGCTGCAAATTGGAGGACTGTTATAATTTCACTTTGAGAAGAGTGGTAAGAGGAAAGGTGGTAGTTCTGCACTCATCAATCCCGTCTAATGACAGAACACTTCACAATGTATGATGCACTATGACCTATTTAGAAAATCAGAAATGTACTTTGCTACCTTATTAAGGTATTGCAAGAACTGAAAAATTTCATTTTGGATAGGAGATAATGTTTGTTCAGTAGCAGCAGTTTGAGTAGTGGCTGGGGCGGTCGTTTGGATTGTAGGTTCAGATGTCATTTCCGATGCAAGTGTGGCTGCTGAAGGGTCAGGTTTGGTATTTGGGGACACTGTGGTCTCTAGTGAAGCTGAAGAAGGTTGTGGTGTTTGTGTCATTGGGGAAGATGTAGGTGGGGCAGCGGCGTCCTTCTGTGAAGCTTGGGCTTGTTGTGGTGATGGTGTAGCTGAAGAGTGTGTGGTGACAGTATTTTCTCTTGCAGATAGGGTGGTAAAAGTCTGAGCAGGAGTCACACCTGGAGAGGGAGCAATTTTGTTGGAAGTAAATGTGGAATTTATAAATGGGGTTTGGGTGGTCACGGCAGTGTTATTTTCAACTGGACGCTTAAGTACCCAGTGATGATTTGGGCCTCTGTATTTTTCCCACTGTAAATGTGAAGGTCGTTGGGGATTCTGTTGATGAATAAAGGGGTACTTTAGAGTTAATTGTGTCCTGTCAGGTCGAAACTCAGAATGAAGTGGTGGCCGGTAGACTAATACATATCCATGGTAGACACTCTTTTTCTGACGTATGTTCCATTGATCTCTTTGACCTTCACTGACCTGAAGAAAAGAAAGAAAGTGCATTGATTTATCAACTAGGGGATTCTTGATGAATGGTGATGAACAGTATTTGTGGAGTCCTGGGATTAGAAACGAGAGTGCAGTGAGTTGAGTGATTATTCTTCTAATTTCACCACATCTCAACAATGACTTGCTGTTAGAGAGTTTCCTTTGTGAAGTGTTTTATTCCTAGCTCACCAAAATGATTATATTCCTGTGGGCTCAAGCCTGGAGGACTAGCTAGATCTGCCCTTTTGTGCTTGTATTTTCTTATTCTTCTGGTATAAAACAAGCAAGTTACTGCCTGAGGCCCAAGCGAACGGGCTCCTGGCTTGCTGTCCTTTGTCCATGAAAATTCAGTCAGACATTCAACTGAGATCCAGGAGTCCTTTCTTAATCACACCCCTCCTATCTGAAAACAAAACAAACAACCAGCTTAACAAATATCCTACCTCAACTTCATAGCCTCCATATTGCAGAAAACTTAGTGTTTAGCATTTCAAATTGGAGAAAACTTTAGCTGCTACCTTTTAACTTTATCATTATAAAAATTAGAATTACAGAGAGCAGGGATCCATGAATCCTATGATACTATAGACATTTTGCATGTTTATTCATTTTGTCTAGATAGAGAACCTATAGCTCTCATGATTTTTCAGAGGTGTTCACATCTGAAAAGGTGTTCACATCTTGCCCAGCTGTACATATGATACTTGATCTTTTTCTGATACACCCCCTGAATGGCTTTCCATCCCATGCTTGACTACTTCTTCTGACTGGAAACTCACTACCATATTTCCCAAGGTGGCCTGCTAGAGAGTTCTTGATACTGAATGGAAGTTGTTTCTTGGGATTTCCATTTTTAACTGAATAGAGACTTATTTCTTCAGATTTCCATTCTCAGTTCTAATTCTGTGCTTTGGCAGCACGTGGTAGATTCTGGAACCCTTCAGAATTTAAAAAATACCTACCATTCTGCAAGATAAAATATTCTTAGCTCTGTTTGCCATTGGTGACATTGTTTGAGTTAAAGTACCATCACTGTTTTAGTTTCTGATCTTGAAACATATTGCAATTTGTCTATATTCTTTTTTTCTGTATTTCATTCATACTAGAATTTTAAGTTATCAATTATATTAACTTAAATCAGGGAAAATAAATTTAACATAAGGATAAAGGGGCACATCCCAAAGTTCTAAGCAAGAAGAGGTTACATTTTTCCTTCTGATGATTTCCACAAAACCCCCCTTTTAGACCACCAAGCACATAAATCATTCCAGCCCCACATTATAAAGTGTCTTCGGAGACAGAATTAGGCTCAAGCAACATGACAACTTCTGAGAGACTAGTAGTATCATTCAGCTAAGATAGCATCCTCAGAAACTAACACACCCAGATTCAAAAACAACTTCAGAAAGCATTAATTGTTTAAACACTTAAATATCCAGGATATTTCAATTCCTACGTGAGAACATCCATAAGTTAAATTAATGGCTTCTTATCCACATAACTTTGATGTTTTTGCATCAAAGTTAAAAAACCTTATCTTTATTGTTGAATATATTATAGATGTCTCCCCCCTCCCCCCTTGCATAGATTTCTCTTAAAAAGGGTCCAGAATCTATCTATAACTGCATCTAAGATGTTCCTCCGATCAGGAGATTCTGTCCATTAGAGGGCAGTAGATTTCCTAACATAAAATAAGCAGGTCAAATTTTTCAAGTGAATCTTTTCCTGGAGATTCAATATGCAAGCCAGATAAACACAGAACTGCTCTGATTGAAGTGGACTGGGGGCCTTGCATTCCACCTGCTCAGTCTCCCCCTTTCGAGGTGGTCTCTGAGGATAGTGTGAAGATATTCCAGATCTTTTTGTTTTTTACATTTTATTTTTAAATTACAGTTTACATTTATTATTATTTTGTATTAGTTTCAGGTATATAGCATAATGATTAGATGATCATATACTTTACAAAGTGATTCTACCAATATTTCTAGTACCCACCAGGCACCATACATAATTATTACAATATTATTGACTATATTCCCTATGCTGTACTTTACATTCCCATGACTTTTTTCACCCAGTCTCCCAAACCCCTCCCCTCTGGAAACCGTCAGTTTATTCTCTGTATCTATGAGTCTGTTTCTGTTTTGTTTGTTCATTTATACTGAAGAACTTCCAGATCTTACAGGAGCATGTCTGAAACACAGTGCAGCAGACCATCAGTGGAGATTTGGGTTTGTCCTGCATCTGCCATTAAATAACTGAGTAACTTTGTGCAAATCACTGGTCTCACTGGGTCTCAGTTTACTCATTTAGGAAATAATTCAGATTAAGTTAAATTCCAGATCCAAAATATTATTCCATGACTAATATGCTTTGACACAGTTATGCTATTCATTCCCTTAATGAGATGATGAGCTTCATGATGGCAGGGATTTTGTTTTGTTAATCTCTGTATGCCCACTATGCAGAATTTATACATAACAGGTACCATTAGATATTTATTGAATGAACAAATGCATGAATTGATAATAAGGAAGTTAATTTCTCATTGAATAAAATCTTAATATTTAAAGTTATTTATTAGGATGTGAAAAAGTTTCAGCTATGAATAGTATCTATGATGTTTTAATATTAAAGCAAATAATTAAAATCTTATTTTAATGATAGCTTAGCATAGAACTTGTATCAAATAACCAGTTTGACTAATTATTATGATTGGAAGTTATAGATGACTTTAACAAAACCTGTTGATTGGAATTGGGGTTAGGCAAGCTTGAGAGGGTGAGAAGTAAAAAATACCACTAAACATTTGAACTTAAAGACTGATAATAAATATGGATAAGCCATATCTTCATTTGCCTGTCATATCTGTTATTTATATTTGTAAAAATTTCTTATATAGAACTTACTTTGTGTCAGGTTTTATTCTAAGTGTTTTTACAAATATGAATTTACTTAATTCCTTAGCAACACCATAAGGTGGGTACTATCATTATTCTCATTATACAGATGAGAAAACTGAATTCCAGGGAGATTAAGTAACTTTTAGGAGAAAACCACACTTTTGGGGAGGGGGCTGGGGCAGAGGAAGAAGAGGTGAGGAGTGAGGGGAGAGTGGACTGGAGTCAGAGAGGGGCAGGTGTGGAGAAACAAATGACACCTGGAGCAAGAAAAGAGGGGTAGTCATGCCGGGTGTGGCTCAGTGGATTGAGCGTCGTCACATGGACTGAGAGGTCCTGGTTTGATTCCCGGTCAGGGTACACGCCTGGGTTGCAGGCTCGATCCTCAGTAGGGGGTGTGCAGGAGGCAGCCGATCGATGTTTTTCTCACATTGCTGTTCCTATCTCTCTCTCCCTTAAAAAAAAAAAAAAAAGAAAACATATTTAAAAAAAAGAAAGGAGGGGTAGTGGGAGGAAGCCAAAGATTCCTAAAATAACTAGAGGAATGCTAAAATTTGGAAGTTGGTGGAGGAGGAAAAAACAGGCCATGAAAGAAAGAGAGACATAGTCAGAAAGGAAGAGGACTAGAAGAGTACAAGGTCAAAATGGTACGTCCTTGAAACTAGAAAGCACACTAAATGTCTTCATTTTTGATTACTAGTCTATTTTTATGATCATTTGAAAACTTGTAATCCTTTTCCAAAAAGGAAAGAAGCAGCATATTTAATTAATTATTGTTACAGATGTTTCTCTTTTTTCCCCATTGACACCCTCCTCTTGATCCCCCCAACCCCCAGCATTGTTGTCCATTGGTTATACATATATGTATATAAGTTCTTTGATTTATCTCTTCCCTCCCCCTTACCCCCTCCTCTGAGGTTTGTCAGCCTGAACCCTACTCCTATGTCTCTGGGTCTATTTTTGTTCATCAGCTTATTTTGAAGAAGCAATATATTTAAGTAATGTTATATTTAACAGAGCTCCTACCTGATTCCAGAATACATCCTTCAATCTTTTTAGGGCATCTGAAAGAAAGGGACCAGACTCTCTGCTTTCTAAAACCACTCCAAAAAGCAGAGTAGACTATTGTCAGAACTGCAGGGCTGATCTCAATGTCGGCTGGTGCCACATTCTGGTACATCTCATATTCTCTAAGGACCAAGTCAAGGTATTCCTGAGCTACTTCCTCATATTCAATGTCTTTGGAAATTCTTTCTCTCACTAGAAGTATTTGAGAATTGGGCAATTTAAAGAGTTTTAGTTATCTTGAACTGTGGAAGGAATGATTCTTTAGGTGCAAGGATTTATAGGAAGTACCATGAAGGGCCTCCTGAAAATAAAACTGGGCTTTAGTCATTCCATACCACACAATGCTTGGGGTTGCTTGGAATGTCATTTCTTTCCATCTAGAGGTCTTTGGTAACCGAAGTAATAAGTAAAATTTCACTTATTAAAAAGCTAATATCACCAGGCATGTTCAGACTTTAAATTCTTATCAACTAGTATGTAAATTGAAATTATAACAATCTTACAGTCACAATTTTTATATCTATGCAGTGCTTTATAATTTATAAACACATGTGTTCCCATTTACTTTTCAACTGCCTTGTGAAGCATAAATGTTATTCTATTTTCACACTGGGCAGTTGGGGCCCTCCAGATAAATTGTAGCTCAAGGTTCATCTGGATGTTCAGATGATACGCTTAAGCTCACATCTTCTGAGCCCAACTTCAGTGCTTTTTGCTAGAATCGCAGAAATTGGCACTAGGGTCCAGGGAAAAACTCCAAGATTTTTTTTTTTTGGAAGGCTATTATGTGGCAAGTGGAGAAATATAAGAATATCTAAGAGTAAGTTCTATCCACCTTATCAGTTCTCCTGCCCTCTCTACTTTCTTTATAGTCATAATATTCTGAGTCTGTTCAGCCTTATTCAATACATCTACATTCTATTTCTTGACCCTTCTTTCAAATTTGTCAAAATAAAAGTGAACAAATGCATACAGGTATATAGCCTTAGAGACAAATATGGTTATTTATTGCACCATGTATCACCTCAAATCATTATTGATTTTAATCTCCTTTTCCCAGCCAACCTTAAATATGTTAAAGATAGAGTCTATTTTGTAATCTTCTCTTTGTTTTTGAAACCATGCTTTCCTGTCCCTTTGTGTGGTTCCTCCATTTTCTCTATCCCTATCCATTCTCTCCAGGTGAACTTGTAGGGTCCCATGGCTTCACCTATGTTCTAAATATAGACATCACCCCTTGAGTTCTTTCTGAACTCCAGACAGTGTATATCTGATGGCCTCTTAACATCTCCTTGTAGAAGTCTAATGGCCATTTTAAATTTAACATGTCTGAAACATAACTCTTTTGTTCATCTCTTTCTTGTACTATACACCAAAATGCAGCAGGAGTTATGGTAGACTTGATCACCAAAATATATCTTAAGTATACCCTCATGTTTTGTTTTAATTGCTGATATTTAGTGCAAGTCACCATTTTCTTTTATGTGGACCACTGCTATGGCTTCTTGGCTGGTGTCTTTACCTCAACTTTTGTCTCCTACAATCTGTTTTCTCCCCAGACCCAGAGTCATGTCACTTCCCTGTGGACTCTGTAATCATCCTGAGGCTTCCTCATATACTGAGGATGGAATCCATATTTTACACCAGTGAGACCCTACAGGACCTGTCTCCTGCACCTCCATCATCACGCCCATGATAAAGTTGGTGCTATATACATACCAATTAAGTGAAACAAATAATTTCCTTGTGGTTTAATGATCTGTTGTCTTATGTTTCACAGAAAACAACAGATGTCAAGGTTCTTGGAAATAGGAAACTGCATGTTGTGCTTTTGAAGTCTCAAGTACAGACACTGTTTGTTATTGATACATAAGAATAAAAGTTATTTGGTGATACTTACTTTGAAGCAAGCACTGAGAGCACAGATGCACACGAGCAGTGGCAGAGCTTTCATCCTTTCCTGTTGGCTCCTAGGAAAAGCAGAAGAATGGCTCCTGATTAGTTATGTTACTAATAAAAGGGACACTTTTTGGTAAATGACTAATTTTTGTTAGAAAGTACAGTTTAAAAGAGAGCAATTGTTTCTGAAAATTGTGTATATATGTTTACTCCGTAGTGGTAAAGCAAAATTCAAGCTAATACACATTCTTTCAGAGAGAAAGCAATAGAACAGAGTCAAGAAATTCTTATTGCAATTAGCTTGTAGCATAAGCATTTTCTACTGATGCTAGATTGCCTAGGAAAGGCAAGCTCTTAGGAAGTTTGAAATAAGAAACAAAACAATTTTCTTTTTTATTTCTATTTGAATTCTAGAAGCTTCCCTGTTAGGTGAACCATCATGCAAACTACCTGATATATATTAAACGTGGTTTTGTAAATGTTTTCCAATTGGAGAAAGGAATTGTTATTATTTTATCAGGTTCCTAATATCCTATCAGATTGTCTTTTCTTATTGTCAAGATTCAACAGTATTCCCCACAGATTATATTTTCTTCTGATAACATAGGAGTTGAGCCTGTTTTGACATAGTTTAGCAGTTCACAAGAATAGAGAAGAATATTAGCACAACTACTACTATTACTTAATTTATGTATATAAGTTGAAGCTTCTTAGTTTAAATGATAATATATTAGTCCCCAATACATCTAAAATATTCATATACCTGGCCTGGTATATACTCTTCTTAGGACGTTCTGTTCAATTGATCGCCTTCAGCTGATCCTTTTAGAACAGTTACTGGAATCAAAAAAAGAGAATTTTCAGGTTTTATAGCTTTCTAGTTGAGTTTTTTGAAATGGGAAATTTATTAGATTTGGGATAAGGTCACTTCTTTCAAGGAATTTGATTTCAAGACAATGAAAGGATAGTTGTAATTAATTGAGGTTGACAGTAGCCCTTTGTGCATCGGTTTCTTCCTAATGAACATAGTGCCATTAAGAAGTTCTCAATGAGTAATTTACTTGATTAATAGAAGTGTGATAGTGATTGACGACACTTAAGTAGACTCGAACAACTGCACCCCAGGTCTTCCAAGCAGGAAGAGATCCTCCACTCTTTCCGGTTGGCCTCTCAGAGTAAGCAGAGGGATTGCCCTCTGACAGTTCTTGTGATGGAGCACCAAGAAATACTATTTACCAAAGGGCAAAAGATTAAAAAAAAATAAGATACTAAATATTGGTGAAAAACAATTGCTTCAGAGCTGAAAGGTAAACATTGAATTTTTTAATATGTAAAATTAAAAAAATTTTGACTTTTTATTTGGAATAATATCCAAACACACAGAAGGGTGAGGAGAGGAGTATGGAGCACAACCATACACTCATTCCCTAATTTCACAGTTGTTAACATTTTGCTATAGATGCCTGATATTGATTTTTTAATGAAATATTTTAAAGTAAATTATAGAAATCATGATAGTTAATTTATAAATATTTCAGTATTTACTTTTTAAAAACCTTTCTTTTATAACATGCACAAGCAACATCTAATAACCTCAATAATTCACATACATAATCTAAAACTCAGTCCATATTCAAATTTCTCAAATTTTGCCAAAGGTATTTTTACTTGTTTTGTTAGGACTCAAATAAGGACCATACATTACATTTACTTGTTATATCTCTAGTTTACTTTATTGTAGAACAGTCTCCTCTTTTTTGCCCCATTATCTCTTGAATGACTAGACCAGCTGTCTTATAAATACTTAACCTTAGAAAAAATTTATAAACCATTTTTTTCTGAAGGTTTTCAAAATTAAATATTTCTAGTATATAAAATTATTGAACTGGAATACAGTATTAAAGATATGAGTCCACTTCTAGACAGTCAAGTTGTTCTTTTCACATATGGTCTCTGAGGGCAGATTTGGTTATACTGTTTGGGTTTGGTTCCTGGCTTCCCTGCTTAGTAGCAATGTAATATTTGGTAAGTTCTCTAACTTCTCTAAGTCTCACCTTTCCTCTATGCAAAATAAGGGTAGCATCTACCTTACAAAGTTGCTGTGAGGATAAAATTAGATAATGTAAAGGGTCTGATATAATGCTTTTAAATTATAATTTGATCCATGCCTTTCAGGTTTTATTTTCCAATAAATAATGAGTATCAATGTATATTTCCATTGTTGGAGCTAGTTGGCATTTTAGGAACTCATGAGCACACAGCAGCATATATAAATTATATACTCTTACCCTTTGAGATGACATGGAGGGACCTGGAGAGTATTATGCTAAGTGAAATAAGCCAGCCAGAGAAAGAGAAGTACCACATGATCTCACTTATTTATGGAACATAACGAACAAAATAAGCTGTCGACCAAAAGAGATCCAGAGTCATGGAAGTAGGGAACAGACTGACAACCTCAGAGGGATAGGGGGTAAGAGGGGTGGGAAGAGATAAACCAAAGAACTTATATGCATATATGAACAACCAATGGACACAGACATTAGGGTGGGGAAAGCAGGGTAGGGGTGGGAACGGGAAGGAGGGGGTCAATGGTGAAAAAAGGGGGACTTCTGTAATACTTTCAACAATAATAAATGAATGAATGAATGAATGAATGAATGAATAAATAAATAAATAAATAAATAAATAAATAAATAATACACATTTTAGTCCTAACATATGGAAATTACTAACATACATACTATAAATCCCCATTATGCTGTATTTTAAATTAGCACTGGGTGTTGTGACATGGGGTACAACATGATAACCTCACAGTGTACTTACTGCCCATTGAATTCTGCTCTTCAGGACTGAAAAAGCTACAGCTGATTTTCTGCTTCTCACTACACTCTCACCTTCACATCAAACTGCTTTATAGCTGGAAAAAACACACGTTTCTTATCTAATTCAATCAAGATCAGATGTTGGTTAACTGAAAAGTCTACTAAAGCAGAATTCATAGTGGAAGGCTTTCACCAACCTTCTTTCTACCCTGAACTCCAGCCCCATGGATTTTTCAGATTATTTTATGATTTCTAATCCTTTGTAAAACCTAATTAGAATATGGAGAACATCAGTTATTTTAATCAGTGCATTAAAAGAGCTGTATCAATATTATTTTAGAATTTGTTTTTGGAATTTAAAATCTATCTTCTGTTTCCACTAAATTTGATAGTTGACTTCCTTTAGAGTTTTGAGAAGGCCTTTGCAGGATGGGAGAGTCTATGGAATTCACTTTCAGGTTTAGAAAAACAATCTGGATTTAAAAGGATGAGTATTTGGCAATGGCACAATGAAAAACTGACCTGGTAAAGTGGTGGAAAGTCCAGTCTCTTCTTTCGCTAGCCTTGGAAGGGACTATATAATCTAATTTATATCTGTATATGCAAGTAAAAGGAAGGGGAATTATGTGTACCTTCTTTAGTTTTGATTTCCTGCTATTATCAATCCTAATATTTTAATGTGCCTCAAGCCTTTTCATTTTCAAAGTACTTCCATACAGTTCATAATTATCAATAATCTAGAACAATTATTAGAAGCAAATATAATGTTCTGGGAATCTGTTGGGGCCACTTATTTTGTTTAACGTAACAAAGCCAGTGGACTAACAATAGATAATGGTGACATTGAAATCTCCTCAGTGCTACTTTCTCTAAGTATATTTGTTAGGGGGAGGTTAGATAAATAGTTTGTACTTCCCAGTAAAATGCCTCACTTGGTGTTTTCCATTTCTCCCACATCAGTAGCTCGTCAGTCTTCCTTTGTCACGATCATACCTTCTGTGTCAGCCATGTGCCTCTGGCTTCCATTTCATAGAACTAATCCTCTTTAGCTTGGAGATTACTTCCTCCTCCTCCTCCTCCTCTTTCTTCTTCTTCTTTCCTTCCTTCCTTCCTTCCTTCCTTCCTTCCTTCCTTCCTTCCTTCCTTCCTTCCTTCCTTCCTTCCTTCCCTTCTTCCTTCTTTTATTTCAAGGTTTCATTTTGATTATTTCTTTCTGGTTTCGGTTCAGTAAAACCTAAATTAAATCATTCCATTGAGTAAGGCTCTTCTTCATTGAGAGAAATTACAATTATTTTTGTAATTGCCATGTCTGTCCATGGAGTTTTAGGTCTACTTTAAAGATGGCATTTTGTATTGAAATAGGAGACAAAGACACAGAATAAGAAGGTCTTGGACTGAAAGGGCAAAGAAAGAAATATATCATTCTTTAGGGGACATAGAAGGCCCAGTGGTCATTCACAGCAAGAATGAGGGAAGTGACTGTCACATTTATCCATGGGTAGGCCTCACAATAAATGAATTGCTCAGGTTGAGTTGTGGAGTGGATTACAAGCATTTATATTTATTACCTTATTATTTTAATGTAGATTTTAATAAACAGAACAGCACATAAGGAGGAAATTATCTTTCTGACATATTTTGGAATCCTGTGAAGTTTTCTAAAGGGTAGAATTTTACTTCCTGAGCATAAGAAGGTTGATTGATGTCTGTGATGAAAACGGTTTTTAAATGTGGTATAGTCTTCTAAAAATCTTGCTTGAAAAAATTTTTTATCTTTAAATCTCATTTCTTATGGAATATATTAAGATGTACGTAATTTCAACTTCTGTGTAATAAAATATTTTTTAAAAATCTGACCCTTTGTCTAAGCAATTGCTGAGAAAAAGATTGTTTCAATTCCACCTGATCTAAGAGACAGATTAGGTGAACATTACAAAAGAAGGAGAGACTCAGAATTTATTTTCAATTAAAACAAAACAAAAAGGAGACATCTTATTTTTTATAATCCTCACCCAAGGACATTCTTCCACTTATCTTCAGATAGAGTGGGGCAAGGGGGAGGGAGGGAGGGAGAGAGAGAGAGAGAGAGAGAGAGAGAGAGAGAGAGAAACATCGATGTGAGAGAGACACATAGACTGGCTGCCTCCTGCATGACCTCTACCAGGGCTGGAAATCGAGCCACAATGAGGTACGTGCCCTTGGCTGGAATCAAACCCGCAACTCTTCAGTCTGGTCCGTGGGCCAACACTCTAACTTCTGAGCCAAACCAGCCAGGATGGAGATATCTTAATGAAGAGATACTCATTGGGCAAGTTGCATGGAAATAGGGGAAATTCATAATATTTCTTTTATTTTATGCAAAATATAGGAAAGGAAGCAAGAAAAGAGCTCTGAATGTGGTGAAATCTTTTCTCTGATTAGCTGAGCACCATCAAAAAAGAAAAGGAAATATACTGGCAAAGACAAAATCATCTTGCAATGATTTTAATGCTGTTTCTCTGAAGTCTCAGAAAGGTGGACCCCAATATGTCTCAAAAAGGAATTTGTTCTTTGACTAAAGAAAATGAATAGTAAAGAAAGGTCTAACTGAGACAAAAAAACTACAGAATGAAATGTGTATTATAATTTAGGTTTAGTGAAAATGGTAACCAATTTACTACCAGATTGTGGTTTGATAAACCATAGCATATGTACCTAATTTGACCTGTTGCCTAGTTTTGCACCCACTAAATGAAGAATAGTGTTTACATTTTTAAAAGGCTGAAAGTACCCACAAAGACCTAAATATTTACTATCTGGCCCTTTACAGAAAAAGTTTGCTGATTCCTGTTTTAACTAGAGGAGCTTTTTAAAGAAAGGCTCTTTTACCATTTGATGTTTGGGCTTGCCTATTTTTAAAAGTCTTTTAAAAATAAAACAAATATTTTCTGGAAAATTTTAGTGTATTTCTGCAGCGATTCGTGTTCTATTGGGCCCTGCATTCCATTGTCTGGGCTCTGCCTTTTGACTCTTTAGCTGTTTGACTTTATGTAAGTTATTTAATTCTTCTGAATATATCACTAATTTTCCTCATAGTAATAAATGTACATGATCATGGGCTCTACCTCATGGGTTTTTTGTGAAGATTAAATGTGGTAATAAGTATTGCATGTGTAGCAGTATCTGACACAAAGTAAATGCCCAGTAAAGAGCATCAACCCATGCACCAGGGAGTCCCCGGTTCGATTCCTGGTCAGGGCACATGCCCAGGTTGTGAGTCTGATCCCCAGTGGGGGGCATGCAGTAGACCACCAATCGATATTCTCTCTCATTGATGTTTCTATCTCTTTCTCCCTCACCCTTCTTCTCTCTCTAAAAATTAATAAATGAAAAAAAGAAAAGAATAAAAAAAAGCAATTATTATCTCTAAAATTGTTAGGTGCAAACATTTCAGAATTATGGCAACAAAGAAGCAGATTTACCATGCTACACAGGTAGAGTTTTTCATGGTATCCGTTTCTGCCCAATGGGGAAATTTGGAACCCATTCAGAATTTGTCTTCCCACTCAAGGTTGTGGAAATTAACTCACAACAGTGTTACAGGTATACAGACAATGCTTGCAGCTGCCTACAGACATTGGCACAGAGCTCAATATAGAGAAACATGCAAAAACAGCAACCAAAAAAGAAGAAAAAAAAAGCTGTTTTTAGGTTGAATAAAGCAAAATTACCAATAATTTTATAGAACTTGCCAAGAAACTAACAACTTTCACTTACAACTGATAAAGTGAATTTTGAACCACTACACAAGCAGGAACTGAAATGAGCCACATCTCATCCAGATTGGAGATAATCCTTAAATGATAGTTGACAAAGCTTGTCTTTATTGAACACTGAGATGTCTCTAATGAGAAAAGCTATCCTCCCAAGTAGGATGGCCTTGGGCATTATTCCTGCCTCAAAAGAAAGCACCTGTACCATTATCCAAACAGAGTGTTGTGTGTTCATATCTGATGAGTCTGCTAATGTATTGTTTTTATTAAATCACATGAGGACACAAGTGAACACTTTGAGTGATCTGACTCCCAGACTTTGGGACTTAATAAATTAGTGGTTTGGATCATGGAGCTATTAGTGGGGGAAAAAAATGTTGCTTATTTTGTGAATCATTACCTTCATCTGTATTTTCTCTTACATGTGTCTATATTGTTGCCACATAGCTGCCAAACCAGCCACCTCTATTCTAGTGAAACCCTTGCTGATCCCTTGGGCACAGTATGGAAGGTGGGGGTGGGGCGTGTGTAAGACTGTGTCATTCTCCAAGGGAGAGAGTGTTGGAGGATGTCACTGAGGGGATATGACCCCCAAACTGGATCTGAGCAATCTGTGGCTCCTCACCCTCTCCTTTGTCCTTGGCACATCTGCCCACTATTTCCCTAGCCTGAGCCATTTCCAGAATGGAACCTCTGAGACCATCTGGACTGAGTACGTGAGGGAACCCAGTTAAGGCCTCTATATGAACTTTTCAGATTCTGCAAGCTCAGAGATCTTCTCATCTTGCTACCGCTAAAGACAAGCCTTCTAAGTAATTTCCCTTGTTTATTAAACCCAGTACCCACCAATCTGGAGAGGTCTGAGTCTTTCTTATGTCTCTCATTGTCCTTTATGTTTGGAGGCCAGTTTGCAAACCAGTATTATGTTAGGCATGGCTGTTTTGTTTTGTTTGTAGATATTCTTTATTGGTTTGAGGAAAGTCCCTTCAACTCTTAGTTTACTGAGTTTTTTGTCTCAGGTGAATGTGTTGAATTATGTTGAATGCTGCTTCTGCATTCTTTGTGATGACTATATCATTTTTATTTTAGTTTTTCAATGTGATGAATTATATTGGTTGATTTTAAATATTAAATCAACATTGCATTCCTGGGATGAAGCTTACTTGGTCATGATGTATTATTTTCTTAATCTACTGTTTGATTTGGCCTGTGCTCACAAAGGATAATGTTTTGGAGTTTCCTTTTATTATAATGTCTTGGTCTGATTTTAGTATCAGGGCAATGTTGGCATTCTTCTTCTTCTTCTTTTGTTAATCCTCACCAGAGGATATTTTTTCCATTGATTTTTAGATAGAGTGGAAGAGAGGGAAGGAGAGAGAGAGAGAGAGAAACATCCATGTGAGAGAGACACATTGATTGGTTGCCTCCCGCACAAACCCGATTGAGGCCGGGATCAACCTGCAACTCAGGTATGTGTTCTTGAATGGGAATCGAACCCTTGACCCTTTGGTCTGCTGGCTGACACTCGATAACTGTTGAATCAAATCGGCCAGGGCAATGTTGGCATTCTAGAATGAGTTGAAGAGTGTTCTTTTCCTGGAAGAGTTTGTGTAGAATTGGTATTCTTGTTTTTTGTAGAATTCTTCTATGAAGCAATCTGTGTCTGTAGTTTCACTGTAGTAAAATTTTTAAAATAAAAAATTCAACTTCTTTAATAGATATAGAGCTATTCAGAATATATATTTCTTCCTGTTTGAGCTTTGGTAGTTTGTATCTTTCAAAGAAATTGTATTCCATTTAAATTTTCATATTTATTGACATACAGTTGATCATAATATTCCTTATTGACCATTTAATTTATGAAGGCTTTGTAGTGTTTATAGAACACCTAAATTGCAAGAATTTAGACTGCTAATCTGGGCAAGGGTGATTTGTAGTTATAACTTCTCTGGAGTCTTTTTCTAATCTCTGCTTTCTTCATCAACCAGGTCTGTTCTCTTGCATTTTCCTGTAATGGTGGGGAGATGAAGTCGGGTATTTCCAGTTCATCTTATTTTGAGGATTGTATTTTGGTAGTTCAAACTATGTGAGTGCCTTTTATTCTACATTTTATTCCCCCAAATTTGGAAAACTTTGAAAATTGATGTTTAAGTTTTCCAGGTATGCAAAGTTCCCTTTGGGCCAAATCATTGTTAATGTTCTGCCTATACCTGAGTTTCTGCTTTTACCTTGATTTTGGCCGGATTATATCTGATCCGTAATTCTTTGCTTTTATTTCAGCATTTTTTATTGTTTTTCAGTAAGAGGGTTCATTTGATTATCTAGTCATCTTATATTTTTTGGAAATAGCGATCCTGCTTAAGTGAATTAATTAATAATTAAAAGATGACATAAAGAGGAAGTGAATATCTATTTGATTAGCTTAGAATCATAGAGCAGCAGATAACCCTACAAATTATGAGTCAACTAATCTTTTTACTTATGAGGAAATTAAGTAAGTTATTCAAATCACAAAGTAAATTTAGTGGCTACAACTGGATTAGAACCCTGATCTATTGATTTCTGTTTTACTCTGTTATTTACTCTATCATACTGCCACCCTTTAAATTGCTCTGAGAAAAAGTAGAAAAACAATAAAGCAAACAAATTAACTAGAAGGATTTGATTAAAAAATGAAGCTTAAGAATTCTCTGGAGTTTACTTATCTTTATTCTTTTGTCCCCTTGTTTCTCTCATTAATTCAATTACAAACATTATGATAAAAATAAAACCATCAACTATTATTGGCTAATAGTTGCTCTTTTATACTCAAATTACTGCTCAAGTTCAAGGCTTTAACTCAGCTGTGAGCAAGTTTGAATATGTTTTCTTGAGAACAATGAGCAAGTTTATTTACTTATTTTGAGAGTATATGATTTATCTTTACTTTGAGAAGGATGACTTCTAGCCAGGAGACTAGCTAGTGTTCAAAACCACAAAACTAGTAGAGAACAGTGTTCAAATCCACAGACAATGCAATCATTGAAGTAATCTGCCAATTAGAGTGATCTCCCTAAAAGGTCTGAGCCGGTGGGAGATCACATTCACAACACAAGGCCAGTGTAGAGCAAAATGGCTTTATTGCATGCGCCTGGGTGTAGGCAGGCTGAGCTGAAAAGAGCCCAGCACCAGCTTTCTTTGTTCTCTGGCTTATATAGGCACAAACTACAGAAACTACAAAAAAACTACATTCTCTTGGTGCTGCTTTTTGGTGCCAGGGCTGATATGAACTGCTACAGAGGTGAGGGAGGAATCTGTTGCAGGGGACAAGATGAGCTTGTTACAGAGATCAAGGCAGTCATTAATCTCTTTTTTTTTGTGGTCCCTCCAAGTTTTTCAAAGCCATCATTAACCTCTTATCTTTATGGTGCCTCTGAGTGTCAGTCTCAGGGTTTTTAGAAAACTGCTCGGGTGTTTACGTGTAGGAATAACTGGTCAGAATGGAGTTTAATTTTGTTAAAACATTACTAACCCTTTCACTCCCCACTGCTGGACTCTTCAATTTCCTCTGATTTTTAGTTCCTTCCTTCCCTGTGTGAATAGCACTATGTTTAGCTTTCAAGCATAGAGTTGGCAATGTGGCACTACATTTATACTGCTGCTTGTGCCTATGTCTGCATTGAGAAGAAGCTGATCAGACTCTCTGTGTGTACAGAAGACTTTGGAAAGGGTGACCATGCCTGGGATTCTTCATTGTCCCATAGTCCTGTGACCCCAGGGGGATGAAGAAGCTCCTCAGTACCTTTCTGATTCACATTGCAGTGACAAGGGGAGATTCCCCAGGTGGCCCTGGGAGCCTTACTCTGCTTGGTGTTTTCATGTGTTACAAAAGCCTTCAACTTGATGGACAGCTGGGCAACATGCTGTTCCCTCTGCCTGCAAGGCTGTTTCTTCCTTAGTTTTACCCAGATTTCCTCCTGGTTCAGCCTACATTTTACTTCTTTAGAGACACCTTCTCTGATAGTTCTAGGCTAGGGTAGGTCCACTATTATGGTTTCATAGAATATTGCAGTGTAATTAAAGCTTACTATAATTCTTTGTTTCCTGGATGACTTCCTGACTGGATCACAAGCTCAAAGGGGCAGGACCATATCTCTCTGATTCACCTCGGTGTCTCTGGCACTTAGTGTAGTTCCTAGAAAGCAGCAGGTGAGCAGCCGTTATCTAGTGAGTAAACTGTGAGCTTCAGCCTTGCCCATTCTGGGCTGGGCCTTGGGGACTTATGTTTAGAAAAGAGATTAAAAACTTTTTTTTAGCTTTATTAAGTTAAAATTGACATTTAATTATAAGATATTTGGAGTGTACATTGTGGTGATTTGATATACCTGTACATAGTGAAATTATTCTCTTCATGTAGTTAATTAATACTTCCATTACCTCATATATTTATCTTTTTTTGGTGAGATCATTTGACAAATTTTAATTATACAATATAGTGTTATCATCTAAGTCACTATGTAATACATTCAATCCTTAGACATTATTATTCTTATAACTTAAAATTTTTACCCTTTTAGCAGTCTCTTCCTATTTCCCCCAGCAGCCCCTGGCAACCACTTTTCTACTCTGTTTCTGTGAGTTTGACTAATTTTTTTCTTTAGGTTCTACATATAAGTGATACCATGCAATGAGTAAGTGTCTTTCTGGGGCTTATTTTACTTAGCATAATGCCCTCCAGGTTCATCCACGTCATTGTAAGTGAAAGGATTTCCTTTAGTGTCTGACTAATATTCCACAATATATATTATATGTACATATACATAATATCTCTATATCTATATTTATATCTCAAATAAATATCTATATTTATACCTCATATATAGTATAAGATAAAGTCTATAATTTCATAGACATTAGAAATGATCATTTTAGTTTTTGTACTGAAATGAAATACACTTATACTATTTAAGTTTTTTTTTTGATATTAAGAATGAAATGAAAAAAATATTTTGATATGTTTTTATTGATTTTTTAGAGAGACAGGAAGGGACAGAGAGATAGAAACACTGATGTGAGAGAGAAACATCAATCAGCTGCCTCCTGCATGCCCTCTACTGGAGATTGAGCCTGCAACCAGGGCATGTGCCCTGACTCAGAATCAAACCAGGACGTCTCAGTCCATGGGATGATGCTCAGTCCACTGAGCCACACCGCCCAGGCAGAAATGAAAATATTTTTAGTTGGAAGAATATTTAGCATGTTTGTAAGAAAAAGTAGTAGGTTTAAGATTTTGTTCTCAGAGTAAGTATGGTTTAGAAGTTCCACTCATATAAATCATGATCTATGGTAGTTCGACTGTAAAAGATGATTCTGTTTCAGCTTGACTTCCTGGAGAAACATATGATGTAGGCTCAGTGGTGTCACTCTCAGTGATGCCATTATTACTATCAAGCATAGTGTCATAAAATGTGCTAGTGGTAAGTGTCATCAGCTGTGATGACTGTATTGGTTGTTACAGCAGTAGTTGGAGCTATTGTGTCAAGAGGGGCAGTGTCATTAGTGTGGAGGAAGCAGATGTGCTAGTGGGAATAGGAGTCGTGAGGAGGTAAAAAATAATCTCCCTTGTGAAAATAGGTATGCTGGGTGCATCAGCTGAAGTGGTATAGAGTGCTTCTGTGATCACTGCTGCAGTGGCAGCAGGCACGGTGGGGATTGAGGTACTAGCGGAAGGAGTGGTTGAGGTGGCAGATGTGGTGGTCAGCAGAACTGAAGTCTGGCTGCAGGTGTGGTGCTGGTGACAGCAGACATGGTGGTGACCAGCATGGTAGTGACAGCCCGTGTGCCTGCAGAAGTGGTGGGTGGTTATGGAGGCAGATGTGGTAGGATTGGCTGCAGGGGCCACGGTGGTATGAATGGCACTGCGTGTAGTGCTTGTAGAGGCTGGAGGAGATTCCTCAATGGTAGGGAAAGAGACCTCAAACAGTGGAGTGACAGCTGATATAGTGATTAGTTATGGTGGCGCTTGTCACTGTGGTGACCATGGTGAATGTTGCAATAGCTGTGGTACAAACAGATGTGGCAGCAGCAGTAGTAGGGACAGACTGCATGGTGTTCAGGAAGAAGAAGTGGTTGAGGTGGCTGGGGACATTCTGGTGGCTGCAGAAGATGACCTGGCAGGAGGAGCCATGGTAGTGGCACTCTGTGTGCTGCTGGGAGGGGCAGGAGTACTTGAGATGGTAGCAGGCGATAAGGAGGCCTCTGCTGTGGAGGTGATGGGCTCAGATGTGGGAGGTGGGAGGATGCTGTGGGGAGAGTGGTAGGGACAGGTGTGGTGGCGGCAGAAGTGGTGGTGTCAGCCTGAGTGATGGTTGAGAAAGAAGATGTGGTCATAGTGGCCGGGGTGGACTTTTAGCAGACTAATAGAGAGAATAGCCATGTTGGTGGCTGGCTGCGTGAAGCTAAAGAAGGAAGATGCGATGGAAGCAGAAATGGTAGAGACAGATTGAGTAGTGGCTGAGTAAGAAGAAATGGTTGAGAAGGCTGTGCTGGTGGCTAAATCGAATGACCTGGCAGGAGGAGCCTTGGTAGTGGCACTCGGTGTGCTGCTGGGAGAGGCAGGAGGACTTGTGGTGAAAGGTGATGAGGAGGTCTCTGCTGTGGAGGTGATGGGCTCAGATGTGGGAGGTGTGGAGGATGCTGTAGGGAGAGACAGGTGTGGTGGTGGCAGAAGTGGTGGCATCAGCCTGGTGGTGACAGATGGAGCTGAAGTTGTCATGGCAGTGGATGATGTGCTAGTGGCAGTGCAGGATGTTAATATCCTGGCTCTGGTAGATGAGGCAAAAGTGGTTGTAGCAGGAGGTGAGGTGTTAGAAGTGACAGGGGAAGTAGAGGTGGAAGCTGAGGTAATAAGAGGAGCAGATTTGGTTGTGGTGGAAACTAATGTGGAAGCACCTGTGGTAGCACCTTCTGTGGTCATGGCAGGGGTGTTGGTGGCCACTGATGTGGTACTTATGGATGTTGTTGGAGATGCTCCAGGTGTGGTGGGACTAACCAACTTTCTAGTTGGGTCAGCTACTGCCAACTCTCTCAGCCTGCCGGGGGTCATCGCAATGCAATGAACTGCTTGGAGTGAAGGGGAGTATCACAAGGGAGCAAATGCTCCAGATCTCTAGATGAGCCCAATTTATTTGCAAAGTGGTTCCCTAGGTTACATGGTGTTTTAGGTAATTAAGTCCTTGAGATTGCATCTCTGCTAACCATACAGCCAAGCCCAGTATATTTCCTGTCTCTCACTGTTTTCAGTGGAAATACATTATAATATATACATTCACGCTTGGACACATCACCCATTGTCGCTTTCAGGGTGGCTTTCCAACCCAATTAACGCATACCTTATCTATTCACACATATACTTTTCACTCAGGGTGGCGTTGCAACCCATATTCATGCATACTTTATCTATTCACAGGCATACTTTGACCCTTGGCTGGCCAGGCTGCGAGAATGCATACCTCAAGGTTACATTTTGTTTATCCACCAAACCCCCAAGCCTATAAGCTACTATTGCATCAGAGATGTGGTGGTCGCAGGAGCTGACGTGGTAGTGGCAGCTGTGGTAGTGGCGGAACTAGTAGTTACAGGCTGTGTACTGGAAGAGGGAGAAGAAATGGTTGTGGCACCAGGTGAGCTGAAGCAATCATCAGTGGTAGTGCTGGACTCTGAGGTGGTAGAAGGAGTTGAGGAGATTGTGGCAATAAGAGTGGTGACAGAGGCAGCAGTGGTAATGTCAAGGTCATAGTCAATAGGAGTGTCATCAAATGTGCTAGAGCCTCATGTTGCCGTATCATCTGCACTGGCCAGTGCACTTGGTACAGTGTCAGTAAAAACTGATGTCTTCTGTGATAGTAAAGAGCAAGGGAATCAGATGAAGTAGTGGAAATAGGATTCATGGTGATTTCAATGGTGGTTGCAGTAAATATTGGTGAGCTGGGAACTGAAGATGTGATGAAAGCTGGTGAAGTGTTAGAAGACATGAGGCAACTGATAGAGAGCTGGTGGCAGCAGGGGTGGAAGGAGCAGGTGTTGTGGCTGGAGAAATGATAGCATCAGCCTGAGGAGAAGTGTCAAGAGCAGCAGTGGTGGTGGTGGCAAGGGAAGTGCTGGTGGCTTCGGTGGATGTGATGGGCAGGCAGTAACTGTGGCTGCCTGTATGGTGGAGCAGATATGCTCATGGAAGCTTGTGTTCACAGTGACAGAAGCACCAGAAGAGGAAGTGACTGTGGAATAAGCTGTGGTAGGGGCCTCTGTGGTCATGGCAGGTGTGTTAGTGGCAGTAGTTAGTGGCATACTTGCGAATGCTGTTGCTCCAAGTGAGGTAGACAAAACTGATTGACTAATGGCACCAGAAATAGCAGTGGTAGTGGAAACCACAGCCATGGAGGTGGTTGTTGGAGTGGTGCTGGAAGGAGTGGAAGTGCTTGGGGCAGCAGGTGTGGTGATGACAGTAATTGTGATAGAAACAGAAGCAGGAAGAGCAGTAGGAACAGCAGTGGTGGCAGTGGGTGTGGCAGAGAACATCTTTGGAGGTAGAGGGCTGTGTGGTGGCAAATGATGTATAGGAAGCAGCAGAGGTGACATCAGTAGTGTCCAGTTGATAATCAAGTGTAGTGTCATGAAATGTGATAGAGTACAATGTTGATGTGTCATCTGCAGTGACCAGTGTCATGGCCACCGAGCCTGTGGATAAAGCTGTGGCACCTGTTCTGGTAGTCAAATGCAGTCCAGCAGGGACAGTGGTATTGGTGGAGGTAAGATCTGTGATGGTTTCAGGGACGATCACTCTGGATGTTGCTGTGGTTAGGGCAGCAGATATGGTTGACTGAGCACCTGTGGTGGCTGCTTCTGTGGTTGTAGAAGCAGAAACAGTTTTCATGGCAGCTGTGGCCTCAGTGGCAGGGATAGTTAACAACCTCTGAAGTCATAGATGTAGAGCTGGTTGTTGGCCCATATGTTGTAGAGATATATGTGGTAGCAGCAGGGGTGCTTGTGAAAGCCTGTGCTGTAGTAAAGGAAGCTGTAGTGTCCATAGCAGTGAATGTGAACCCCTCAACATTTCATGTAATACTGGTTTGGTGGTGATGAACTCCTTTAGCTTTTTCTTGTCTGGGAAACTCTTTATATGTCCATTGATTGTAGATGATAGCTTTGCAGGATAGAGTAATCTGGCTGCAGGTCCTTGCTTTTCATCACTTTGAATATTTCTTGCCACTCCCTTCTGTCCTGCAAAGTTTTCTTTTGAGAAATCAGCTGACAGTCTTATGGGAGCTGCCTTGTAGGTAACTAACTGCTTTTCTCTTGCTGCTTTTAAGATTCTCTCTTTGTCTTTAACCTTTTACATTTTGATTATGATGTGTCTTGGTGTGGGCCTCTTTGGGGTTATCTTGTTTGGGACTTGCTGTGTTTCCTGGACTTGTATGCCTGTTTCCTTCACCAATTTAGGGAAGTTTTCGGTCATTATTTTTTCAAATAGGTTTTCAATTTCTTGTTCTCTCTCTTCTCCTTCTGGTACCCCCATGATGTGAATGTTGGTATGCTTGAAGTTGTCCCACAGGCTCCTTATACTATCCTCATTTTTTTGTATTCTTTTTTTCTTTTTGCTGTTCTGACTGGGTGTTTTTTGCTTCCTTATATTCCAAATCGATGGTTTGCTTCTTGGCTTCACCTACTTTACTATTGATTTCCTGTAAATTATTCTTTATTTCAGTTAGTGCATCCTTCATTTCTGACTGGTCCTTTTTTATGTTATTGATGTTCTCACTAACTTCCTTGAAGTTCTCATTAACTTCCTTGAAGTTCTCACTACGTTCCTTGAGCATCCTTATAACCAGTGTTTTGAACTATGCATCTGTTACATTGCTTATCTCTATTTTGTTTAGTTCTTTTCCTGGAGGTTTGTTCTGCACTTTCATTTGGGACATGTTTCTTTGTCTCTTCATTTTGGCTGCCTCCCTGTGTTTGTTTCTATGAATTAGGTAGAGTTTCTAGTCCCCTAGGCTTTGTAGGGTGGCCTATTGTAGTAGGTGTCCTGTAGGGTCCAGTGGCATAGCCTCCCTGATCACTCAGCTGGGCTCGAGGTGTACCCCTAGTGTTGACTGTACACCCTTCTGTTGTAATTGAGTCTTGACTGCTGTTGGCACGTCAATGGGAGGGATTTACTCAGGTTGATCAGCTGTGCCTACTGACCACTGACCTATGGCTATCTTGGAGGATCAGCTGTGTAGGGGCCCACCACACTGAGCAAGACTTACTTCAGCAGGGCTCTGGTACCCACTGAGTCCACTCATTGAGTGTGTCACTTGTAGAGGTGGTTGGGTGGTGGTGCTCTGATGTGATCTGAAGCTGACCACTGGTGTGCTGGCTCTGGGGCAAGTTTAGCCACTGCCTGTGTTCTACTCAGAGCCACCAGGCATAAGCTGCAAAGTGATCTGCAGATGGCTGCTTCTTGTGCTGGGCTTCGAGGTGCCCAGGAAAAGCCAAGTTGTGAACCAAGGCTGGCTGTTCCTAGTGCTGGGCCTGGAAGTACTTATTGAGAGGTCTGGGGCTTGCTGAGGCCAGATGCTGCTTATTTGAGAGAATTTAGGAAAATCTGAAGCAGGAGCCAAAACAGGCCAATCCTATGGTAAAGCCATTGGAAATGGCTTGGGTGGGCCTGAAAGTTGGGTGGCATAGGGCCTCAGAGAATCACCAGGGTGGGGCAAACAGTATGAGCCAGGTTGCTGGAGTCCCAGATGTGGTGGCCTTCTGCCAGCCCCATGGGAGAAGGGCTCACCAAAGGAACAACAGCCTCTGCAGCACGTCTATCCAGGAGAAAGCTGTCCCTCTAGCTCTCGCCCTGATGCCAAACAACTCAGTTCTTCCCCGTATGCCTCTGGTGCTGTTCAAGCTGCCTCCCGGGCACTGGAACCCAGAGGGACGAGTCTGAGTAAGTTTGTGTGGGGCCCTTTAAGAGAAATTGTTTGGGGCTCCAGCAGCCTCAGCCTCCCTCAGCCTCAGTTCCTGCTGGTTTTTACAGCCAGAAGTTATGAGGACTTCTCTTCCTGGCACTGGAACCCTGAGCTGGGGGGCCTGTTGTTGGATGGGACCTCTCACTCCTCAGGGAGGACCTTCACAGCCCAGGTATCCCTCTTGATTTTTATCTGCCACGCATTGGTGTGGGACCAGCTCATCTGTGCCTCTGCCCCTCCTACCAGTCCCCATGTGGCTTATTCTTTAATTTCGTAGTTGTGGGACTTCATTCAGCTCTATTTCAGGAGGTTCTGAATGATGGTTGTTCTGTAGTTTAGTTGTAATTTAGATGTGCTTGTGGGAGGAGGTGAGTACTATGTTTACCTACTGGAGACAGGATTTCTTAATGAGTAAATACCCCCATGGGGCTTTGAATGCTTTTCTCTTTCACACTAATACGTATATATGTGTAAAAAACTCTGCAGCATTGCTGGTATATGAGCCCCTGAAAATAACACATTTAAATGTTTGAACTTGGATCTGTATTCCAAGACTTCTGTGTGTGGAGCTCAAGGTTCTACCTGAGAGGCATCCTTCCTCCTACACCTGTTAGTGAGAGACCCTTCAGCCCCGGTGCACAGGCAGCTGCAAGCCCCAGAGAAAGAGAATGAAAAGGAGACAAATGAGGAGCTATGAGAGAACAGTGGCTCTTAAAGCCCTTTTCACAGATGAATTTGAACATTGGGAGAGAAGCTTGTGTCTGGAGTGAGGTCTTTTGCTCAAAGAAAGAACAAAGAGTTGCTCCTGATAGAACTTGTTCTTTGAATATTCATTCTTCCCAAAGAACTGTGTTGTGACTCAGTGGATCATATTGGCTGGAGTTATGTTTGCATCAAGCTTTTATTTTCTGGACTAATACTTTTAGGCAATTGATGGTATCTTTAATACCAACTGTCTTCTGTTCTGATGAAGAAAGACATTGTTGTTTTAATCAGACAAAACTCCTTACAGAATTATCCAATTGTTCCAGGATCTTATTTAATACCAGAATATCTAGCTTTTATATATCTACAAAAAGTTGTCAGGAGTGATGAACTTGATTCATTTATGCAACAAGCACTTATTGACATTTTTCTTGGCCTTTGGGTATATGTCCTATATTTCGTACATTTCTCTCAGCCATGCTAGTTGATGGCATTTCTTTCAGTTTGTTCTCTCATGATTAAAGCTTTATATTTGAAAGGATTACATGATCTCTCTTATTTGTGGAATATAATGAACAAAATAAGCTGATAAGCAAAATAGACCCAGAGACATAGAAGTAGGGATCAGATTGCAAACCTCAGAGGAGGGGATGGGAGAGAGATAAACCAAAGAACTTATATGCATATATGCATAACCAATAGACATAGATAACAATATTGTGAAGGGGGTAGGGTGGGGACAGGGAGGAGGGTGTCAATGAGGGAAAAAGGAGAAACATCTGTAACAAAAATAAATTAATTGAAAAAAAAAAAAAGATCTTTCTTGCTATCTCTTTTAGACATTGCTATGTAATCCTTTAAGTACATTACCAAGATCCCCTCTCAAAATTAAGCTTCATCTGTCTTCTCATAGTGTTCTCTCTTTTTTTTAAAAAAACCTGTTTGTCCAGTAATGACACTTATAGTAGTTTGCTTTTAGTAATTTATATGTGCCTACTTCTCTGACTAGTTTGGTAACAGATTTTCTGTCATCTTCGTCTTCATGTCCTCTGTGGATCTGTAGCACTTGGCATCGAACTTTACTGGGCAGTGTAGATGTTCTACATATTAGAGCGTTGCTATCTGCTAGAATAAATAGAACCCAAAATGTATACTGGCTCTTATTCAAGACAGGATTATTATTTGATTCAATATGGCTGATCTAGGTCAGTGGGCAGCTTTATTTCTCTCATCCTTCACTGTTCCCTGAAAGCAGGCAAAAGGATAGTTCTTTTCAAAGGGCAATAAACATATGTGTGTGTGTGTGTGTGTGTGTGTGTATAATACATTAATAAACATTATTATATTAATATATAATATATACAACTATAATGTATAACAATATACAGTAATATAACATGTATATGACACTACTATACATGGATAATATTAAATTACATATATCATGAAATCTTTAAAGGTAGAATATGTCTGATAAATATTTTTATTTATAAAAGTAATGACTTAGAATAATTTTTAATAAAATATTATTTGGATTGTGACGGGGGAAACACATAGTGAATAAAAAGATCTTTAATTTTTCATTTCAGAGAAAGTGACAAATATAAAAGAACAATTTAATGATACTTTAAAACCTAGGTTAGAGTTAGGACTTTAGCAATTTTATGAAACATCTGCTCTATTATTCAAATGAAAAAACTGGGCTAAGCACATGTAAGAAAAAATACATAATGTTAAACACCTTAAATTGGATCCTATTATCATTCAAATAGCACAAAAACTACATTACAGAATAAACTATATTCAACTTTGAATATTGAATTTTCTAAATCACCGTATCATCTCTAACTTATGAATTTTCAAGAATTGATAGTTAAAATAGACATTAAAAGCATATTTCCCATTGAACTAAATTTTTTTCATTTCATAAATTCTTCAAATGCTAGAGATATGAGGAGTGTTAGAAATCGCCCTTTCTGATCTGTGTTCCCACTAAGTTATAAGGCCACTCCTTTTTAGAATAGTCGTGATTATGTCATACACATAGTCAACCAGTCCTTGGGCCTTCATTAGGTGCTTTTGATACATTGCCTCACACAGAGAGGAGATAAAATTGGGTCAAAAAGAGTTTAAATTATTTAGATATTGTCCCAATGCCAAAAACATGGAGTGTTAAGATTTGAATCAGGCCTGTTTGGCTCCATAGTGCTTCCTAAAAGACTTTATTCTGACAAGTTGAAAAGTCTGAGAAGAAATTTTTTTTCTGAAAATATTTTGTAATACAGTGAGGATAATTTTTGTGGGCCAACTCTTTAATATGCTCTTGCTGTTATTACTTCTAAGATCTTACTTTTGGAAAGGTTCTTGATTACAGATTAATGTTTGTGAAATAAAAAGACACAAATATAGCCCATTTTAAAAAATCTGTATTTAATCTTGCCATGATGTAGATAAAATAAATCAATAGTTACACTTCCAGAAAAAATAGTATGTAATCCAAGATTCATTGGTTACATTAGGTCTGATAATCAGCCATCCTTTATTGATTAATTATAAGTCATATTTGTATTATTTTGCATTAAATGGTTTGGAAGAAATGGTTAGACATGGTCATTAACATGGGACACGGCTATTTAAGTAATTGTCCCTTAAGGCCTAAAAGAATATTTTTCTCTGCTACATCGTCTAACAAATATTTGAAGATTGGAAACAGCATTATTGTTATCTAAAAGCCTATCTTAAACTGATATAATCAGAAGAAATATTTCATTAACTGAAAAAAAAAAAAAAAAAGGTAAAATCAAGGCCCGCTCCTGGATCTAAACACAAAATAATTAAATTGAGAATTTCTAAATACCTACATACAGGAGCTACTTCACAGTTTCTTTCAAACTACTTGTCTAGTGGATTGTTTTCAACTATTGTGTTTGGATATCTTCACAATACAGGACTAGCTGATGAAGGAAATAAGTGAGAAGGCAGGGAAGGGAAGGGATATTTTGTATAGCTTGCTTTGTCTATTCATTTTGGGGAGCGGACTGTCACATCCTGACTGCAGCTTTTGTTCAAACAAAGAACAGATAGTTGTCACACTGGAGTTGGGCAGTTCCTCTTGGTACAGCTATTTCTTCCCAGGGAACCTCATACCTATGTAAGGTCTGTTCTCCGAATGTGTAAGTTATGTTCTCTGAATAGGGTAACTGCATTCACTCTTCTGGACCACGGGTATAACTAGAGCCAAGCTTTCCTTGTGTCCTTAAACAGAAAAGATCCATTAAATGAGTGCACATAGATATAGAGAACAAATTGATGGTTGCCAGATGGGAGGGGGATTCAGGTGATGGGTTTAAGAAGGTGAAGGAATTAAGAAGTATAAAAATTTTAACAGTTATAAAAATAGCCATGGGGCTGTAAAATATAGCATAGGGAATATAGTAAAAAATATCTTAATAGCTATGTATGGTGTCAGATGGGTACTAGACTTACCGGAATGATCACTTTGTAAGTTATATAACTTTCTAATCACAATGTTTGTTGTACATATGACGCTAATAGAATGTATGTCAACTGTAATTGAAAAAACCTTGGCTCACCAGCATGCCTGAAAGGATTCATTACACCTTTATATATAATGTGTCATGAATTATATATAAAAATTTAGAACTGAAAGGAAATTTCCTTCCTGCCTCCTTCCCTTCCTCCTTTCTTCTTTTTCTTCCCTCCCTTCTTTCCTTCCCTTTTCATGTGTTAATTTTTTGATTTAACATCTTTTGAGCATCTATTATGTACTAGCCACTAATCATGATTACATATTGACTGCATAGGATAATTAATTGATCTCATTTTTTCAACTTGATTGAATTGAATTAGATGTTTGTTTTTAAAATTCTCTTGATAAGGATCCTTTCTAAATGCTCTTTTACATAATTACTAAAGTGATTCCCAATCAGAATTGATCTCTTCTTCTCCTGTGTTCTCACAGCCCTCTGTTGTAACCTAGCTCATCACAAGCCTGTCATTCCACTGAAGTGGGTATACCTCTTTGCAACCTCCCTCCATAGAACCAGGGTGACACCTTTGTAAAAAGCAAGCCCGCAACACATTTTGCTGTAAATGATTTTTATTTTACCTTTCAAAATAATAAAAATATAATTTTGTATTTCTTTCAGATGGAATAGCACATTAGCCTTATATGAATTAAACTTCTTTTGGGAAATATACAAAAATCCTTAATATATGAATTATAAAATACTTAAGCAATCATATTAAATATATTATCTTGGACAATAGCTCACCTGTGGGCATTTGTTTCCATCCTGCCCAACTGATTTCAAACACTGTCTGGCTCCTTGTCCTTAGAGTTCCAGCTTCCTATACTCATGCTCTGTGAAGCTGCTCGTGTCCAGGGTGTTCCTTTTTTAAAACTCTTCCTCTCTTTTTTCTGAACGTATACTCCGTTTAATCAAGACTAAACATTTACTTCTGTTTCTATTTATTGTATTTTGTTTTTTGCACTGGCATCACATGTCTTAGACTTGTTTTCCAATTTAGGAAAGAGTGTCTAAATGAAACTTTCTCTTTTCCTTTCAAAAGAACTTGACAGTTTGTTAAAACCTGGGTATGGAAACTTTGCAAAGTTAATGAATTGATTTGGAATTATTTTTTGTATTTCTTAATTAAGACACATCTGTTAGTTAAAATTTGTATAAATAAAAAGAAGATTTTTAAATAATCTAATTGCTTGGTGATGTAAGGAGATGAGACATTTTATATTTGGTTCACAGTAGAGTTTTCGGGATTAAGAAAATCCATAAAGTTTACTCAGTCTCAAAATTAATATCCTCAAGAGTGTATGAGAAGGTTAGACAAAAAAATTGTACTTAGCAGTAAAAGGCTCATTTGAAATTTTCCTTCCTTTTCAATTAACCTCATGGACAGTTGACGTCACCCGTGTCCATGAGAGGTGAGCTCTGAATTGCCATGTTCCGAGGATGAATTGAGCTATTTTTTTTGGCTTTCTAGAATGCTTTATTTTTTGGAACGTGATGTTTGAAATTATTTTTGTGGTTTTTCTTGTGCCGGATGGTCAGGCCTTTCACACACTGATCTTCAAGGCTCATAAAATCTTGTCGTTCTGTTGAAGCAGTTTCCTGTTTCAGCAGAAACGTCTTGTCAGTATGGAGCTGAAGCCTTCGTTGTGTTCTATGGCAGCATCTTGCTTGTTTTCCAGCTGCAGGACACAAAGCCTTTCAGGCTGTCCTCTACTTCTTGGCCTTTCAACATATTTACTTTGCTGGTGTGTTTAGTGTGTTTTTTCTAGACTTGGATTAACCAGTAAACATTTTGGAGAAAGATCTGAATACTTTTAAGGAGGTGTATAAAAATCCTTAAGTGCAGAGCTACCTTCCTACTTCACATTTTTGTGAAAATATGAATTTTTGTGCATTGGGCCTGCTGAAATCAGAGTGGAGGTTTTAGAGAGAAAATTGTACAAGTACACACAGAAGTGGATTCACAGTGAAGTTAATAATGGTTAAGCTTCAGGGCTGGTCACCTGCACAGGATTCTCACTGTTTGGGAATGACCCCCACCTGCCCTTCTAACCTGCCAATTGGTAGGATGTCAAGTCTGATGACACCATACACACCAGGAGGATAAGGAGAGGTTTATTACTCATACAGTGAGCCTTTCTAGGAAGGTCAGCACAGGTGCAAGCTGGTCTAGCTGGCTTGAGAGAAGCAGAGAGAGTGTGTTGGGCTTGTACGGTGATTAGGGGTAAGTGTGGGGAAGAGTTCACAGTAGGCTTGAGGGTTGTGAAGTTTGGGCTGCCCTCAAGCACGGAAAGACATGGCGTACACACTGGTCTTCTTATCTTGGTTGCTTAGATATGGTGCAGATAGGGAAGAGGATGAAGATTTAAATGATGTCAATGGTCAAACATCAAAAATGAAGTCAGCCTCTTTGTTACAGTAGGATACCTAGCAATGTGATCATATAGTCATATGGTTTGGCAATGTTTGCAGAAATAATATATTTAACAGTGATTGGCTGAGACTACTGCGTTTTCCCTCTTCAACTTCCCTTCTGTCTCATTTCCTCTTGTGTCAAGTGGCATTGCAAAGGACGCTTGCAGCCGTTTATAGACAGATTATGAGAAGTTGGGATGGGAATATATTTAGCTAGGATATAGTAGGACATATTTATGTGAGTTGCAATCACTTTTAGGAATAGTTAAGTTATTGCCAGCTATTCCAGTGTAGGAGAGTCTCCTAGAAATAATTATATTGCCCACTGTGTTAACCTACCTGGCCTCGTGATATGATTGTGCAGGGCCAAAGGTCATATCAGAGTAAGAACCTATCTTAAGGGACCAAGCACCAAAAGAAATGTGAATAGAGGAAGGGAAATATGGTTTGAAAGGTACAGAGCCAGAAGTGAATCTTTGTAAAATTCTTCACTCATCAAATATGTAAAATTGTAAACAGAAGCTTTAGTTTTCATTGATGCCTGGTCAAAATGGATTAATAATACAGAAAGTGAGCATTTCATAGTTTTACTGTCCATAGGTTTATGGCCTACCAAATGTTTAGATAAAACATGTGATGGCCTGGGTTTAAATCTCAGCTCTGACACTTTTAGGCTGTATAATGGGGGATGATAATAGTTTTGAGGATTAAATGAGTTTATATTTGTAAAGCTCTTAATGATTAGCAGCAGCAGTATTGTATGAGTGTTAAATTAAAAAACTGTGCTGGAGATGGTTTATGTAGATTCTTTGTCTCGTCCGTCGACACCCAGTTTGGCGGAACCGAGTTGTCTCCATTAGACGAGCCTCTTGGGTTTCTCAGGCTAAATGCAGACAGAGCACTTTTTCTTCTGTCTTGTCACTTTTTAATTGTTAATTTTTATCAAGGTAATATATTTCCTAGATCAAATGCTACTGTAAAGGGAAAAAGCTGTCCCCGTCCCACCCCTTCACATCCCAGCCTGCTCTCCAGAGGCAACTGCTTCTAACTCTCTTATCTGTTTCTTCTATTTGCCTCCATATGTTAAAACCATAAGTATAACAACTATGTTAAAAATGGTGGTCTTTTGTCCTGGGAGGTTTGGCTCAGCGGTTGGAGCATTGGCCGGTGGACTGAGGAGTCACAGGTTTGATTCTGATCAAGGGCACAAACCTCAGTTGTGGTTTGGTCCTGGCCCTGGTCGGGGTCATGCGGGAGGCAACCGATTGATGTGTCTCGTCCATGTTTCTCTCTCTCTCAACCCCTCCCTCCCACTCTATCTGAAAATAAATGGAGAAATATCCTCAGGTGAGGATTAAAAAAAATAAATAAAAAGGTGGTCTTTTAAAGGTGGTATGACATACTTCCAGTAAAGTATTCTCACGTTATATCTCACATGTTTACATGTTACATGTTTATACACCCGTGTGCCCAGAGCCCAGGTCAAGACGGGAAGACTTTCTGGCTCCGCAGGGCCTCCCTTTGCCTCTCCGGCCAACCTGCCCAGCATAATCCCTACTCACCTTAGACCAGGATTCCTCAGCCTCAGCACTGCAGACACTTGGAGGGGCCTGTCCTGTGCACTGTGGGATGCTCAGCGTCATCCCTGTCCTTTACTCGTTTGTGTAGGCAGAATAATACTTCCTCCCCACTCGCCAGCATGTCTGTACCCTCATCCCTGAAATCTGTAAATGTTTCTGTTACATGGTAAGAAGGAATTAAGATGACAGATGAAATGAAAGTTGCTAATCAGCTGACTTTAATATAAGCAGATTATCCTGAATTATCCAGGGCCCAGTGTAATCACAGGAGTTCTTAGGTGTGGAAGAGGGAGGCAGAGCCAGAGAATTACACGTGATGGTGGAAAGAGAGGTCGGAGTGATGACGGAGAAGATGGAGGAAGGCCACAGCTACAGGATCCCGGCAGCCTCTAGCAGCCTGAAAAGACAGGGAAATGGATGCCTCCCTAGAGCCTCCAGGAGGAACACAGTCCTGACCTTGGTTTTAGCCCAGTGACACCCATTTTGGATCTCTGAACAGAGTTTTATGCGTGACCTATCATGTTTTATTGTTTGGAACGTGATATTAAAGATTTTTAAAGTTAATTATTCCTTATTCTGGGCCAACAGCAGCTTAGGGAATTTCACCTAGAATGGGTTGTTTCCTTCCTATTTGATCATGCAGCTCCCCATAGTTTCTCTTTGTAAAACATTTGCAATAATTTGTTTAATGTGTCACCCCAGCCAAATGTCAACCCTGTGTACATCGCTGAAACTCAAGCACCAAGCACAGTGCCTGGCAATGGTAGACATTTGCTGAAGTGAATTACACTGAATTGCACGAAGCATCTTAGGTGAAGCATTTTTCACTTTCCAGCCAGACTGTGCAACAGTGACTGCTGAGTTGTGTGTAACAAACCCAGTGCTTCCAATCACTGCAGGACAGTCAGGGCAGACACAGCTATTTCACGTGACAGGGCTCCCTGTACAACATGCACGGTATGAGCTTGGGAAGATGAGTGAGGGGAAACAGCTTGTGGGGAGGGCTCTGAGTCTGGTGGAAGTTGCTCCTAACAGGGATGAGGGAAGCAGAAGATTGGGAGAAAAGTTAATACTAGGGAAAGGGTATGCTGAATATGAAATGAAATTGATGGCTGACTTGCAAAACTGATAAGCCCATGTTCTATTGAAATGTCAGTGTGGTGTTACTCAGCTAATTCATTTTGCCAAGGGCTCATGGGAGAATGGAGGGGAACGGACAGGTATCCTTTCTTGTCAAAATGGTCCCTTTAGGTGGCCAACCTAGCCTGGCAACTGAAATAGGGCGTCTGCATTAAAAACGTTGTCGGGTAATACAATGATGGCTGCCAGAAGGGATAAAGAGCTCTTGATGACAGAAAATTTGTTTTGACTACATTTGCACACAGGTCGTAGTAAAGTGCTAAATGGAGATCAAGATGAGGATTAAACTGGAGTTGGCATGACTCTGTCCAGTTGTTAGCAGAGCAGGAGAGGCTGCAGAGAGAGAGCTGACTGTGCAGAGACTGATGGTCCCATGCTGGAAAATTTAGTGGGGAGTGGGTTTATTTGCAATGTTTAAACAGCACCGAAGTTTAGAAAGCAGGTTTTGTTAATGATACTTGACAAGGAGATTGGTGAAATCTGGCATGTAGTGCCCTAGGTGGGAGTTCAGAGCTGTTCTAAAAGGCCAAATACACATAGATACAAATACATATAACCGACTTTTCATACATTCCACAAAGAGTTGGCATAATCTTTTGTGTAAAAGAATCAAAGAAGTAGGGTACAGACTGACAATTGCCAGAAGAGGGGGTGGGGGAGGGGAGCGATGAACCACAGAACTTGTACGCATGTACTCATAACCAGTGGACATGGACAACAAAACTGGGAACGGTGCAGGCATGAGGGGGAGGAGGGTGACAATGGGGGAAAAAGGAGAAACATCTGTAACAAAAATAAATTAATAAAATAAAAATAAAAAAAAGAATCAAAGAATAATAGAGACAAATAAAATTTTGAAGTGATAGCAACATACCTGAGAGATATTATTAGGTTGATTGAGCACAAGTAAGTATGTAACTGTATTTACTGGTTGTATTCCTTTTTAAAAAATCTTTTTAAAAATTTATTTTTTATTTATTTTTCTATTTTATCTCTATATATTTTTACTGGTTGCATTCTGAAAAGTAATTTTCTGCTATCATCAAAATTCATTTTACTTCTACCTTATTAAATAAGCAAAATACTGCCTCATGTTTCATTTAGACATGTAGATTTACTAGAATAGATAGAATAGACTTTTCACTCCACAAATGAATAGATCAATGATGCCATCACTGTAAAAAAAGATTATATAATTTGAGAGATATTGTGAGGGGATGTAAATTGATTAATTCATTAAGATATTATTAGATGTTTTCTATTTGTAGGCTGTTCTGCTATACTTAAGAGACCATCTTTAAAGTTTTTCATATCTATTCATTTTGTGTTTATATTGATATATTTATGTATTATTTCTATTTCAATGTTATTTTATATTTCTTTTCCTTTAAATTATAGTATTTACTTATATTTTTATTACCTAGTATCCCCATGTATATGTGCATTTCCTGGACAATAAAAATTGATATAATTTTATAATTTATCTTGCTACTATCCCTTCCCCTTTCTGTGCAGGAAGCTAGGAACTCTCATATGTCTCCTTGCCTACTTATTTGGCTTCAAGATGATGAGCCAGCCCACTGTGTGCTGATAGTTCCTCATTAGTAATTCATTAGCTCTGCTTAGCTGTCTACCCTGGGAGAATGACCACACAAACTTTATTACATGGGTTCCCTTGCCTGTGAGATTTTGGTTGGAATCCAGTGATGAAAGCAATAGGAGAAGGGGAGAGGTATGGGTTACATACCTCTCCTGCTCTGTCCTGCTGTGGGCTACATTGTCCTGCAGCAGTTACATCCCTTCACAGCAACAGGTCCCACTGGTGTCCGTTTTTCCACTGTCTCAACTCTCTTTCAGGCTCTGGTATTTGTATTTGATCCTTTTGCCCCATCAAGCCTAGGCACACTACCAGCTCCACTGTGGCTAGACCCTGAATACCTCAACATCTCTTGTTGGTTCACTTAATTCTGCCCACTCTAAGTATATCCTTTATGTCTTAAAAAAAATAAGAGTCTTTGTTTTCTTCTGGGAAACTGACTGATCATCTCTTGGTAGGTAGTAAAATATAAGATAGAGTGGTAGTTATCATGACAGCAATAGGTGCTTATGGTGCTCAAATAGTACTTTATTTTATTACTTTGGTGTGCTAGTTACATTAGGGTTTGTTCCACTGAAATGATTGAAGTTCATTTCTCCTAAAAGCTCAGAGCATATTGGAAAATATCATTTCTCACAATTGTGACCAAATGTGGAAAGGAGTTTATTCCAGAAACACTTTAAAGTTTTACTGCTTGATGTAGTTTGATTGGAAGTTGTCACTTGGATATTGGTACTGGGCAATATGGTAGAGGGAGTTCACATTGATTAGTAGCTGTGGTGCATGCTTTTTTGATTTCTGCTTATCTTGTGGTGAAGTCTCTTGATGAAGAGGTAGGTTTGTTGAGGAGGCATCTGTTGTCCTGATAGTTGGTTCTGTGGAAGTGTTGACGGCTGTTACGCAGCTGGTTTCTGTGGAAGCAATGTTACCTTCTATTGTAGTGGGTTCCATGAAAGTGTTGGTGTTGGTTCCTGTACTGGGTTCTGTGGGAGTGGTGATAGTTGTGGTGGGTTCTGTGGAAGCAACTGTGGTTCCTATTGGAGTGGGTTCTGTAGAAGTGGTGATGTTTGCTGTTGTGGTAGATTCTGTGGAAGCAGCTGTGGTTGCTACTGTAGTGGGTTCTGTGCAAGTTTTGGTGTTGGTTCCTGCAGTGGGTTCTATGGAAGTGATACAAGTCGTGGTGGGTTTTGTGGAAGTTGCTGTTGTGATGTTGGCACATTTTGTAGTGGTAGTTGCAGTTTTTGAAGAGGGTTCATGTTGTATAGCTGTTTTAATTCGAAGGTATTGACGTAAAATATGCACTGGGGCAAAGGCAGAAAGAGGCTGCCGATGAGCTTGCCTTTTTGGACCAACAGGAGGAGGAGGAGGAGGAGGAGGAGGAGGAGAAAGAGGAGAAAGAGAAAGTTGTGAAAGATGTCCTAGGCTATGGCTAGAAGGAAAGACTGATAGATCCTCCTTTTGATTTTGGAGTGGAGATATTTTTGGCAGATCACCAGGAAGACATGGTTCCCAGGGAACTTTTTTGTTTTTACTGGACTGTGGAGATAAAAACAAAACAAAATAAAAAACAACATTTTTATATTTGAGAATTTAAAGTTCAAGCACTAGTATATGTCTTTAAAGTTATACAGTTACATATTTCACTGAGAACATAGTTTAAAAAAAAGGAATAGAAAATTTCCCTTCCTCTCTGGAAGTCTGGGTACTCAATAAAAGTAGGATAGTCTGAAATACCAAGAAAAAAAAGAAAAGACAATTTTACTTTCTGATCTACAGGTTTTAGAGGGCATCAAATTACCTTGATGGTATAATGAGACAGGCCACCTTTACAATTAATTACAAACAGAAGTAAATACTCCAGTGTAAAGAGTAGCATACATTTAGTCCTGTCCAAAATGTCCACTGAGCCATTTGGTCCACGCTGACCCATCTAACCCACCCGATGTGCCATGACCAGCTAGGCTCCTGAGGTGAGAAGAATTAATATTGGCAATAGAGCCACAGCACAAGTATTGAACCAATAAAACATGATAATTTTTTTTGAAGACTATGGCTAAGCATGAACATTTCGGGTAAGACTAAATTTCAAGGACCTTTAGCATGGAGGTTTGGCACAGGACCAAATGTCCTGCACGGTTGTGGAACTGCTTGGGAATGTTCTTTCTTTCTTCCCAATTCCAAAAATTCAGTGAGATTGCATGGTCAGACCATTAATTGTGTAACTATTTATTGATAAACTATTATATACAATACCTTTTAGGGGCTAAAGGCAACAAATTTAAGATATGAACCCTTCTTCACAAGAGTCCAAAATCTAGTACAAATTACAAGTCCCCAAATTACAATCCAAAACAATACAATAAAAAGTCCATGAGAAGCAGGATAGGGTGTTGTTTAAGACAAAGACACTGGATTGTTAGATTGCTAGACCCAATCCTTCTGCTGTAGCAAGCTAGCTGAAGTGCTTATACTGTCTCTGCCTCTGTCTCCTCATTTCTGAAATAGTTCTAATCTTATTTAGTGGTTGATCAGATTACATATAATTTATGTATAGCATTAGACATAGTGAATAAGGTAAGGACTCAATATTAATTTGAGTTATATCATACTCTATGATATTGAGGTGGCAATGGTCAGCTTGCATATGTGACAGCTTTTCAAGTAATAATTGATAAATGTGTAAAAAAATTCTAGATGCAATAAAAATTTGGAGAGGAAGTTTATTTTTGACAAAAGAGAGAAGGTTAAGTATTGCCTAGTAGAAAAGATAGCATTTAAAAAGAGACTTAATCAATAGAGGGGAAATGTGGAGGGGGGAAATTGAATTAAATGAATGTTGTAAGCCAGGGAACAGTGTCAGGGAAATACAAATCATATTCTAGAAACAATCAGAACACCAGTTTTTTGAACAGAAGTTTCAGGAAGGTGCAAGACTCTGGTCACTCTCTTGCAACGTTCAACTTTTTGCCTCTTTGTCTTTCTGCCATATTGACTTAGGAAACATCAAACTTTTAGATGAACTCTATACAAATTACCTTCTCTGTTTCTATGTCTAGGCTGGTGAACATTGCTGGAGAATGCCACAAATCCCTAATAATTAGAAACACTAGAAATGCACAGTGTCTACCCTCATCTGGTACCTCAGCAGTGCTAATATAGTATTCTTCATTTTCCCCAAAAGGCTGTCTTCTCAGTATCCACATTCCTTCTCCACCTCTCTTCCCTCTCATCCCCTAGAGAGATGATCTTGACTTCTATTTCACAAAATAGAGGCTATCACACGGAGGACTTTGCTTTCTGTCCACACACCTATGAAACTCACCTGTATCCAGTTGTTCCCTCCTGTTCACAACCAACTTCTTCACCTGTGTTCTGTGTGGATCGATTTCCTTGTCCTCCTGAGGGCCTTTCCTCTCTTAATCATCACTTTCCCCTTCAACCTCTTTTTATCCCTGGCTTTCTGATCTCAGGCTATATGATGACAACTTACATCTCATATACTGAAGAAGCCCATTGATCACCTAGTGTACCCCTGCACTATCATCACTAGGTTATTCCTTTCCATTCCTAGCCAGATATTAGGGAAGGCTAGCCTAGATTTTTTATTTCTACTTCCTAATGTCTAATTTGCTATTATCCTGGTTTCTATCCCTAATATACAACTTTGTCTCTTCTACAAAGACCAGTGATGACTTAAAAATTCGAAGTCATTTGAGAAGTAATTGTAGCCATGTTTTTGTCACATAACTGGTTTTCTGGATAGTTACGTTTAATTGGATTATTTCTAGATGATTCACTATGAACTTTCATACCATTTGCTACCCAACCTTGGCCAGATGTAGGAAAATAAACCAGGTTTATAAAGTTATCTTTTTCTTTGTAACTTGCACTATGAATACTGTGATTTCCTATTTGGAAGTGGAAACTAAAATGTCTATATTGTGAAGATGAAAGGAACCAGATAGAGGCTAGGGTGTTAATAAGAGCCACGGGCAAACTAATCTATGAGGACACAGAAACTATGAGTAAAGAGAGCAGGTCCGCTCTGAGAGAACAGCAGTGCAGAGAGAAGCAGGGCTGCCCTGAGAAGTAGAGACTGGTTCCTAAGGCTGCCTGGGTTTGCTTTTCCAGTTATAATTAACATTTATTATAGCATTGACTTTCCTTTTCTTGAGATATCTTGAATGGACTCCTGTCCTTTTCAACCAAACAGAAAAGCATATTCACCATCCAGTGTCACCTCTTGCCACTTCCTTATGTTTCCTTGTTTTGACCATATAGAACTATTACTGGTTCTTTTTTTTTTTTTAAAAATTTTTCTCCTTTATTGATTTTAGAGAGAGATGAAGGGAGAGGGAGAGAGAGATAGAAACATCAATGAGAGAGAACATCGATTGGCCACCTCCTGCATGCCCCCCCTGGGGATTTGGCCCACAACCTGGGCATGTGTCCTGACCAGGAATCGAACTGGTGACCTCTTGGTGCATGGGTCGACGCTCAACAGCAGAGCCACACTGGCCGGACTATTACTGGTTCTTTCTACCTATGAAGCTGTGTCTTATCCTTGTGCCTTTGTATAGATACTTGTATCTGAGAATGCTTCACAACCTCCCAAATTTTCATCCAACTGGTAAGTTCAATGTTTTCCTGTTTAAGTAGATTCATTCCCCCTCTCCCATACTTTAATTTGGAAATTAAAGAAGTGTACAGCAAATACCTTTATACAATTAAAACCAACCAAATATTTACTTTTTCATAGCTTTCACTGGTGCCCAAAGCAAATGTTGTCACTTTCTTCTCACAGTGATAGTAACTATTTGTTACTGCACATGCATCTGTCAACTAAACAAAATTCTTGTCTTCATGGAGATTCTATTCTAATGCAGAAAAGCAGATAAGAAACAAATAACATATCTGATTCATAGCATGTATAGAAATTGATGTATGAGCTCAAGCAGTGACAAAATGCCATGGGAGAAAATGAAGTGGTATAAGCAGTAGAAAATGGATAGTGACAAGATGGTCAAGACGAGATCTCTGAGGAGGAAATGTATTACCAGAGACATTGAAATCCAGGAACAAAGTAAGTGGATATAGTTGAGGAGAGAATTATAAGGAGAATTATAAGGAGAGAAAATAACTTAAAGTAAGAGTGACCTTGGCCAGTTCAAGGCAAGAAATGATGGTTTTCTGGCCTGGAGTGGTGACAGCAGGTTGGTGAGAAATGGTGTGGTTCAGGTTATGGTTCAAAAGCAGAGCTGGCAAAATTTGCTGAAACACTGGATCTGAGAAGTGATAGAGTCAAGAAAGACTTTAAGTTTTTGGCCAGAGCAACTGGGTTTGTGGTTACAGAGGAAGAATAGAAAGGGTATGAGGATTTTGTCTTGGGGGTACTCTGACATTTAGAGGTTGGGAAGAGGTGGTGTGTCCAGAAAACAACAAGGAGTGGCCAGTGAAGTGGGAGAAAAATCAAAAGAAGAAAATAGGGGTGAAAAAAAAATAACTTGTTTTTAAGTGGGATAGTGATCATGTCAAATGGCATTTAAACATCGCTATGATGAGGATGGAAAATTGACCACTGTGCATGGCCATTTGGAGTATAACTTGACAAGAGTAGTTTAATTCAAATGATGTGGGCAAAGTTGGCTTGGAGTAGGTTGAAGAGAGAATTGAAGAAGTGAAGATGTATAGAGGAAACTTTCAAAATGTTCCATAGTAATTTGTGGGAGATATAAGATCAGTGCAGAATTAAAAACAAAATAAAACAAAACATGTGGGTGATATTAGCATACGTTTTTGTGTTATTGGGAATAACCAATAAAGGGGAAAATAGATGATGTAGATAATTGCAGAAGGAACCTCTTTTGCATGGGGGTGCGGGGTGAGGATGAGATCTAGTGTACTAGTTGGTTTTGTAATATGAGTGATTTCAGTTCACCCAAGTAATAAAAGGAGAGGCAGGCCCAGCCAGTGTGGCTCAGCGGTTGAGCATCGACCCATGCACCAAGAGGTCATTGGTTCGATTCCTGGTCAGGGCACATGCCCAGGTTGTGGGCCCGATCCCCAGTGGGGGGCATGCAGGAGGCGGCCAACCTATGTTCTCTCTCAGCGCTCTTTCTATCTCTCTCTCCCTCCCTCTCTTTCTAAAAAATCAATAAAGAATAAAAATTTAAAAAAATTAAATAAAAGGAAAAGCAGAATATATAGGCACAGATCAAGACAGGTTAAAAACTGGCTTCTCCATTTACAAGATGTGTGAATTTGGGTAAGTTATTTAACTTTTCTATGCATTAGTTCCCTCATCTATGAAACATGAAAAGTAGCAATATTAACCTCGTATTGTTTTTAGATGAATGAATGAAAGTGACATAGAGAAGTTAGCATAAAATTTGGCATGTACAGATCCTTGATGAACCTTAAATATTACTTTTTGTAAACTCCTTAATAACGTTGAGTTAAACTTATAATTATTTTATAAATGATATATTAGCCTTTATTTGTTCTATTGCCTTGGTATGTGTCTCTGTAGCTTAAAAGTTGGCAAACTAAAGCAGCCGACCAAGTGCAGCTCGTGCGCTTCGTTAAACGAAGTTTTATTGGAACACAGCCATACCCATTTGTTTGTTGCGGCTACTTTTGAGCTCCATTGGCTGAGTTGATCAGTTGCTGAAGAGGCCATATGGCTCACAAAGCCTAAAATATTTACTGTCTGGCACTCTTCAGAAAAAGTTTGTTAATTTTCGCTCTGGCTATTATTACCGACCTATCCTGCATCTTCAGACAGATTTAAGCTTCTTGAAATCAGATCATATATAATATATCAACTTTGTATATCCCTGTTACACCATTATCAATGGGCAGCATTAAATAAATATTTATGGATGCTGTTTGGATTTTAGAAGTTTCATTTTTTTTTTAATCCTCACCCGAGGGTATGTTTTTATTGATATGAGAGAAAGGAAGGTAGAAAGAGAGAGAGAAACATTGATGTGAGAGAGAAATATCACTCAGTTGCCTCCTGTATTGCTCTGACTGGGGATCGAACGTGCAACCTAGGTATGTGCCCTGACTGGGAATCGAACCTGCCACCTTTTGGAGTATGTGAAGATGCTCTAACCATCTGAGCCACACCGGCCAGGGCAGAAGTTTCATTTTCTGACAAACATCACAGAATATGGGAAGTGAGGGTGTGTGGGAAGAGACTATATCTTTCTAAGACTGTGCGTGTATTTCATGCATTATTTTTGCACATCACTCAGAGTAAAACTCCAAGCTAGTGGAAGGCTCATGAGAGTCTGTGCTACCTAACTCTTGTCTATCCTTCTGGTCTCACCTCCTGATCCTGTCTTCCCCTCTCCCTCTGTACCCGGCCCACTAACCTTATTCCCCACACCAGGTGAGCACATCTCTCCTTCAGATTTTGACATTTCCTGCTCTCTCTGCTTGCATGGCTTGCTTTTTCACCTTCTTAAGTCTTGAATCAAATGTCGTTTTCTACCCGGCTATCCTATCTAAAGTTGCAACCTTGTTCTATTCCCCTCTCACCCCTCCTAACACTCAACATTCCCTCCTTCCTTCCCTGCGTTACATATAAGCTCCATGACGTTAGTAAGGTTTGGTCTGTTTTGCTCACTGCCATTTACCCAACGTCTGGAATAGTGCCTGGTAGACAGCAGATATTCAATAAATATTTTGAGGTGTATGAATTACATGAGGTAGTGACAATCAGAAATTACTTTAACTTAAATTGTCTGCTAATTCCTTCTTGCACAAGGCAAGGGGCATAAGGCTCTTCACTCGAAGACATTTGAGAGAAGAAAACCTTAAGACTCCTAGTTTTTCTCAGTTTGGTTTTATGGACTCCACTGAGCAGAACCTTGCTCTTCAAAATCTTTGCTGACCAGCATCTTCAGTATCATCTGAGAGCTTGTAAAAAAATGTAGATTTCTGGGTCCCATGCTGGCCAACTGGATCAGAATCTGCATTTCAACAAAATCCTATTATGTTTACAAAATTTTGAGAAGTGATGACTGGCCTAGTTTCTTTGATAACTGTTTATAGTCAGTTTGATTCATACTAAAGGTTTTAGTACATTTTTAGTAATTTCTTATTACCTTTCCCCTTACTTTTACTTTTTGTTCTTAGGGATTAGGAACTGCGAGACTTGCAGCATAACCAGAGCAGTTTAGTGGACAGATTGTGTTGCAAACAAAGAATTCTCTGTGTTAAGCAGTTGTTGATAAATGTGCTGCCTCTAGCCATCCTGTGTACATGGCAGACATCCCCATCAATTATAGACCCTTTGTCTTTGAGTTTAGACTTGGCCAATAATCCATCCTCAGGCCTTACTGCACTCATCCTATAAAATGGCATGAGTTAGCAGGTAAGGGTCAGAAGCCTATTTGTTTTTCATGGAGTCAGCTACACAGAAGCCAATTCAGTCATTTATTTCATTATTGAGGGCTTTCCTCGTTTGCTGCTCTGTGCTATGTGTTGGTGCATCCCAAGTACCTGTCTGGCCTTTCAGGGTTTTTGCAAAGTTTAACTCTAATGTGAGAAAATCCTTGTACTAAATTCACATTTTTTAGGACCTAGAATCCTCTGCTTCTTATATAACTGGGATTGTGTCATCTTATAAACTATAAAATAATTTGTCTAAAGTTGCATCTGTCTTGCAGTTCAGGCTTTTGGAATAGAAATGTGCCATTAATGTGTAAGAATCTTCAAAAATCTTCAAGAATGATGCTTTGTATACAGCTCCTTAGAAGTCGCCTATTGTCAGTATGAAACCGAGGGTTGTAGGAGGGGGAACAAAGAGCATTTTCTCTGCTATTGTCTCTGAAAATTGCTTAGTCAGCAACGTTAGATAACATTTCACCTAACTTTATCAAGTTTACTTGTCCACAGAAATTTCTTTATCTTCTAATCTATTAACATTTTTGGAAAGTCTGAAGAAACTGTATTAATGTGGCCACAGTAGTCATATTTGTCATAGTGTATGAGGGAATGCTTCCAAAAAAAGTAGTTTATTCTAACATGATAAATTTGATAATTAATTATACTCATTGACCTAAGAATTTTTCATTTGATGTATCGATTTCAGTTCAATTAACCTTAAAATCTCTTATTATATACCTTATGCAGTTATAACACAATAATACAAGAAATTGATTTGAAGAAAATATATTTGAGTGGACTCAAATTTCAGCATGCATAGAATCTTCTGGAATGCAGTTTCCCAGACCCCCCCCCCACCCCAAATATATATATTCAGTTCTGGGATAGGGTCTGAAAATATACATTCTGAATAATAAGATCACATATTTCTGATACAGATATCTCATGGGATAAAATATATTTCCACTTCAACATCATATTATAAATGAGAATATGAGCTGAATGAAAATGAACCACTTGTCCAAGAATATTTATAGAGATATCATTAAATGCACCAGAATAATAATTCTACTTTATCTGCTTGTATTATTGCATATGCCTGATGACAAATGTTGACATTTGTTCATTGTGTAATGTACACAGATTCCTAAATACTTTCTTTCAGGAAAGTACTATGAAATGAAGACCTAATCTATGAAGCTCCCAAATTTCAATTCAACATTGGTATTTTCTGTGTCATCCAGCACTAGGCTCAGCACACAGTGGATTGTCAGTAATTATTGAAAGTGAAGCACACTCTGAGCACTCTTTCTCCTAACTCCCACCCAATCCCAAGAGTAAGTGTTCTTTCTCTGAGGTTCATATTATTCCATTGATGTTTTTGGCTAAGGAACTTATCCTTTCCTTCTTTGCATTATATATTTTGGAGCCTACCGAATTCTGTTCAAAAGTATGAATGGAAGTGTTTCTTCAGTGAATAACTTTTCTTTTTCTGTTTTTATTTTTCCTTAAGTGAAAATATAAAGAGTGGAGTAAAGTAGGACTTTACTCTCCAGTCAATTAACAGGAATTCTTTAGCCATAGCCAATGTGTTTTTAGATATTAGAAAGCCTTTCTAATTTTAAAGTCTCTATAAATATTTTCAATAAAAACAATTATACAATCAATGATTTGTGCATTGATGAATCATGTTGTCTTTTTAGAACATTTATCTTAAACTTTATATTTTCCCATTTCCTGTAGCCTTAAAACATTTAGTAAGTTTCAATTACATTTTTTGACAGTTTGATTGTAGTGCTTTTGAAAAAGAAAAAAAAAAAAAAAAGGAAGAGATATCCTAATAAGAGATACCTCCCCAGATTCTGCCTGCCCTCTGTACCTTCATGCTCACAACTACTGACCAGAAGGTCATTAGTAAAAGAGAAAAAAAAGGAAAATAGGAATAAATTTATAATGACCATATTGACATCATATTGTTATATTAAGAAGGAGGACATCACTGTTATCAAAACTTTGTTTTAAGGTATAATTAATATGAAGAATATCAAGAGCATTTAGGACTGGGGGGAACTTACCGTGGAACATGCAGTAAGAGCCAACAGGCTGAAGATGAAAGTTGATGTTTTCATTCTTTAATGTTGCCCCTGAAAGCAGGACAAGATTGCCGGTGGTTAGTGAAATTGATAGCATTATTTTTCTTAATTTAAAATCAAAATTGAGAAAGGATTCTAGTACATGTTATATAATGTGACAAAGGAAAAGAACAACAGCCTTTTAAAGATATGCTTGAAATTTTGGGGAAAGGAAGAAGCATATATGCGCAGCAATATGGTTATGTTTGTGATGTATATATATATATATTTTTTAAAAAAAATATGTTTTTATTGATTTTTTTAGAGAGAGGAAGGAAGAGAAAGAGACAGAAACATTGAGGTGAGAGAGAAATATTGATGGGCTGCCTCCTGCACACCCCTTGCTGGGGATCAAGCCTGCAACCCGGGCACGTGCCCTGACCGGGAATTGAACCAGGACTTCTCAGTCCATGGGACAACACTCAGTCCACTGAGCCACAACTGCCTGGTGCATGACACTATTTTTTTTTTTCTTAAAAAACACGTAAGTGTTGTCCTGGCCCATGTGGCTCAGTGGTGAGAGCGTCAGCCCACGAACCAAAGGGTCGTGGGTTTGATTCCTGGGTTGCAAGTTCGATCCCTGGCCCCAGCAGAGCCAACCAATCGATGTGTCTCTCTCACTTCAATGTTTCTCTCCCTCTCTCCCCCTCCCTCCCTCCCACTCTCTGTAAAAAGCAATGAAAAAAATATACTGGGGTGAGGATTAACAAAACAAATAAACAAACAACCCCCCCAACCTACCTAAGTGTTTTAAGTAATATGACTATTTCTATTTTTCCTTCAGCTTTATTGAGGTATAATTGGCAAATAAAATTGTAAGATTATTTAAAGGGTCTTGATGACTTGATATATGTATACTTTGTGAAAAGATTCCCCTGAATTAACTAACACATACATCACCTCAAACAATTACCCTCTTTCCTTTATTTGTTTTTGTGAGAACATTTAAGTTCTGTTCTTTTAGCAAATTTCAATTTTACAATACAGTTTTATCAACTATAGTCATTGTGTTATACATTAGATCCTGGGACCTTATTCATATTATGACAGAAAATTTACACCCTTTTACCAACCGCTCCCTGTTTCCCTACCCCCAGCCCTTGGAAACCATTTATGTGTACCCTCTGTTTCTCTGAGTTTGACTTTGTTTTTTTGATTCTACATGTAAGTAATTCCATGTAGTATCTGTCTGGCTTATTTTACTTAGTAACATAATGCTCTCCAGGTTTGTCCATGTGGTTGCATATGACAGGATGCCCTTTTTTTTTAATGCTGAATACTATGCCATTATATGATACTGTGAGAATGAGAAGCTTGAGAATGTGAGCAAAAGTTAGAATTTTAAAGTAAAAATATTTACATCTATACTTCTAAGTACATACCTAGGCAGACGCTTCTTCCTTGAATAATCGAACTGTTGTTCAGTCTTCCTCTTGCCAGATAGCCAGTTTACACAGCCACAGTCTGAAACTTCAAGAACTTCCACAGAAATATCACTTCTTAAATAGCTGTGTCTGGATTTTTATTGGAATTAAGAGAAAGGTTGGGGGAAGGTAATCTTCTGGGTTGATTATCTTTACTTAACAAAGAAATAACAGCTGCAGTTGCCAATTTGGCAACTTCATCCATAGAACGGGGATCCAATCACCATCTAACAGGCCTTGGAAAAGCACACAGAGTGGTCTAATACAATGGTTTTTGGACTTGATTGCACATTAAAATTACCTGGGCAGCTTTTACAAAATTCTAATTTCTTAGCCCTTATCCCAGACCATTTTAGCAGAATTGATGGGGCAGAAAGACAGGCAAAAGAATTTTTAAAACTTCCCTTCAGTGATCACAAAACCAAACCGTGTTTGAGAGTCACTGCTATAAGAGAGTTTGATTCTGGAGTTTCCACATGTCTAGGCATATGTAGCAGAACTGTTATGTATATAAATAAGAGTTGGCTTATTTGAGAAGAATTTTGAAGAATGGGAAAGGACATAGCTAAAATAAATACCTTGTCTTAATTTTGGAAGTAAAAAGAAAGATCTCGTGTTGAGAGTACACTTAGGAAACACAGTCTTTATAGTTTCTTAATCTTAATTTGATATTTCCTTCCTAGATATAATTTTTTTAAAAAAATTTTTTTTTAATTTTTTTTTATTAATTTATTTTTGTTACAGATGTTTCTCCTCTTTTCCCCATTGACACCCTCCTCCCAATCCCCCCACCCTGTCCCCAAGCTTTGTTGTCCATGTCCATCACTTATGCATACATGCGCATAAGTTCTGTGGTTTATCTCTTCCCTCCCCCCCACCCCCTCTTCTGAGGGGTGTCAGTTTATACCCTACTTCCACATCTCTGGGTCTACCCTGTTCCTCAGACTGTTATGTTCATTATATTCCACAAATAAGTGAGATCATGTGATATTTGTCTTTCTCTGCTTGGCTTGTTTCGCTTAGGATAATACTCTCGAGGTCCCTCCATGTCGTCTCAAGCTGTAAGAAAGATATAATTTTATTTAAAATTAGATGTAATTATATTTAAAGGTACTGTAAACTGGCTTTTGAACTACTTAAAAGATCAAATATGGAAATTGCTTAATACATTTTCCTCTAACTAATGAATAGCTATTTAAAGGGTAAGAAAATATTCCAAGATATATTCGGTTCTGTTAAGTATGTGGTATTATCTCCATTATCTGAACAATATAAATGGATACAATATATACTAGCTTAATTAAGATGGTGGATATGGAAAATTACATAACTTAATTTTAATTTGTGGCAAAGGATATAGTAAATCAGATAATTTTATGTTTAAAATTAACCCAGATACTGAGAGATTTACCCATGTAAGACCAGTGGTGTTCTACCACAATGTTTTTCAGATCAAGGAATTCATTTCCCTATGGTCAATAATATTGTGTAACTATGTATGGTGCCAGTTGGGGTACTGGAAATATTGAGGGGAACACTATGTAAAGTATATATATGATTGTCTAACCAATAAACTGTACACCTGAAACTAATACAATATAAAATTGAAAGAAAAAAAACACCTTATTTCCAAGCAAAAAAGGGTGGAATGAGCTTATGCATGTTGAATTTATTCTTATTACAACATACTCCTTCACATAAAAGCAGATAGCCTAATAGGACTGTGGAATGGCATACAGAAGACCTTATGATGCCAGTTGAGAACGCATACCCTTTAAGAATGGGGCTCTATTTTATCGGATGCAGATATGCTTTGACCCACTACCCAATATCAAGGAAGGGGAGAATCCCCCACACCCTTTCTTTAGTTCTTGTAGCTGGGCTAATAACAAAATAATAAAATTGACACAAGTCTAGATTAACAGGAGTAAAAACAACTTAACACATGTAGATGGAAGAATCACATTTAAGATGCTCAGATCTCAAAATGAGGCACAAAGAAATGAGAGAACCAGGCACCTTTATTCTTTTTGACAAAGAAGCAATAAATTTGTGAGAAATTTACAGGACAAAGAACATTAATGCTCATTACAAAGGAATCTAAGCAAGATTTGGGTATTCATTAATGATGAATGTAAAACAAGTGGCAAGTTAGAAAAGAGGCAAAAAGATTTGATTAAAAGGAATGTTCAGCTCTGAGTTTAACTCTAGTAATAAGGGGTGTTCCACGTGTGGGGAGGACATCTTTCACACTGGAGATTTCTTTCCTGCATTAAAGAAGACATGAGATGTCCAGGTGCCCTTCTGGCACCGGCTGCATATCAAGTAACTTTAACTCAAAGGAATCAATATGCCATTTGTGGGATATTTTGGGGTGGCGTGTCTAGAACTCCAAAAGTTTCCACCTCTAAAACTTCCCTGGATGTTTCACCTATTAAAAGATGGGCTGGAGGCTGCAGAGAGAGAAAATGGGTTAAAATCTGAGTAGTAAATGATCTGCAAAGAGAGAAAAAACTATCATTGAGGACGAACAAACAGAAAAGAACAAACTGGATCACATTTTCACATACCTCATTAAACCAGTCTCCCATTTCTGGGAATAGGTCCGTCGAACAGAATGCCTTTGCTTTAGTTATCTGATGGAAAATATTAATCCTTTCTTTTAATAGACTTAAGTTAGATACTGTATGTCCCATTTGGTTTACACAGAAGCAACGTTCTTCACTGATGATTGCACAGTCTCTTCCTTGCTGGGCAGTCAGTGTATCTAGGGCATGAAGAGTTTGGAATAGAACAAAGGCTAAGCTGTTAACTACTGACTGGGGTCTTCCCAAAATTTGCATTGTGGTACTGAACTCTTGTTCTATTACCACGAAGAGAGTGAAAATCATTTTTTTCTAATTCATAATCTCCAAAGGTGAAGAAAAAGACCTTCAACGCTGAAAAGAACGTGGAGTTTTGATACACTAGTGGGTTTTCTACAATTTTCTGACTGTTACACTGTTGTGAAACAACTTTAGGAGCAAGGGAGCCCAAGTTTGTAATTTGAGTGGCATTTAGTGCAGAGTTTTTAGGGACAGAAGGATACCTGGGTCAGGTATCCAAGTCCATATGGTCTTGAGCATTTAGGTTGGAACCCTTTATGTACTTTATTATCACATGAAATAAAAGACCAGTGTGGTTTACAGATCAGGTTAAAGTGAAACCTATAATTCCTAGGAGCTGAAATATTTCATGATTTTGGTAAGCATTCATACATCCTGTCAATCTGTGAGAGCAGAACCGACTGCAAAAGAGCTGGTATAGAAGGCCTATAGTCTGGTTTTGGCAGCTATAAAGCTTGATTCTGTTACCTGGCCAAGTAGGTCCAGATTTTTGGTCCACACATATTAATGTATAGTATGGTATTGAGCAGCTAAATCAGGGGAGCAGCTGCAATACCCCAAATTGCACAAGGGTGGTTGTGAGCTATCTAAAACATTTGGTGATTTGGGAGATGTTTGTCCCCAATAAGGTAGCGCTAGAGTCACTTATAATCTCCTTGGCATGTTTGAAGGAAAAGTCCAATACCATGTCAGAAACTCTGATAGCCCTCTGCTGGAGAATTAGTGGGGCATGGGTTCATTTGTAATGCATAAGCAGCACAGAGGTTTAAAAGCCAGATTATGGCTATGACACCTGACAAAGACATTGGGGGAAATCTGGCAAGTAGTGCCATAGAGGAGGAGTTCAAAGCTCTTCTTAAAAGGACAAACACATTGCCCTGGCCGGTTTGGCTCAGCAGTTAGAGCCTCAGCCCGCTGACCAGAGAGTCCGGGGTTCAGTTCCTGCTAAGGGCACGTGCCTCGGTTGCAGTTTGTCCCTGGCAAGAGAGACACATCGAGTGGGTGCCACCCACACGACCCCAACCGAGGTACGTGCCCTTAGCGGGAACCGAACCCCAGACTCTCTGGTCAGCGGGCCGACACTCTAACCGCTGAGCCAAACCGGCCAGGGCAACTCTGACTTTTTGTACATGCCACAAAGAGTTGGTGTAATCTTTTTGTGTAAAAGAATAAAAGAACAAGAGTCAGACAAATAAAATTTTGAAGTGACAGCAACATCCCTGACTGGTATTAGGTTGATTGAGCATAGTAAGCCTGTAACCATATTTGCTGGTTACATCTGAAAAGTAATTTTCTGCTATAATAAAATTTCATTTTAATTCTACTTTAATAAAGTAAATAAAATGCTGCTTAATGTGTCATTTAGATAGTTAGATTTGCTAGGATAAATAGAATAGACTTTTCACTCCCAAAATAAATGAATCAATGGTGCACTCATTATACAAAATGATTGTATGACTTGAGAAGTATTTTGAGGGAGGTAAAGTAGTCAATTTATTTTATTTATTTATTTTTATTTTTTTAAAATATTTTTTCTTTATTGATTTTAGAGCGAGAGGAAGGGAGAGGGAAAGAGAGATAGAAACATTGATGAGAGAGAACATCGATTGGCCGCCTCCTGCATGCCCCCCACTGGGGATCAGGCCTACAACTGGGCATGTGCCCTGACCGGGAATCGGACCAGCGACCTCTTGGTGCATGGGTTGATGCTCAACCACTGGGCCACACCAGCCTGGCAGTAGTCAATTTATTAAGATATTATTTAGTGTTTTATATTTGTAGGCTGTTCTGCTATAGTTATGAGAACACATTTAAAGTTTTTAATATATACTTATTTTGTGTTTATGGTGATAAATTTATGTATATATTATTTCTATTTCAATTTAATTTGTTTCTTTTCTTAGAAATTGTTATGTTTTTACTTATATTTTTATCACCCAGTTTCCCCATAGATATGTGCATTTCTAGGAAAAGGCAATAAAAATTGATATAGTTTTATAATGTATTTTACTGCTATCTCTTTCCCTTTCTGTGCAAGAAGCTAGGAATCCTCATATGTTTCCTTGTCTACTTATTTGGCTTCAATATGCGGAGCCAGTTCCTCATTAGCAATTTAGCCTTCTCTGCTTGGCTGTCTACCCTGGGAGAACTTTATTACATGGGTTCCCTTGCCTGTGAGGTTTTGGTTGGAGCCCAGTGATGAAAGCAATAGAAGGGGAGAGGTATGGGTACTCTCCTGCTCTGTCCTGCTGTGGGCTGCATTATCCCGCAGCAGTTACATCCCTTCACAGCAACAGGTCCCACTGGTGTCCATTTTTCCACTGTCTCAACTCTCATTCAGGCTCTGGTATTTGTATTTGATCCTTTTGCCCCATCAAGCTTAGGCACACTACCAGCTCCACTGTGGCTAGACCCTGAATACCTCAACATCTCTTGTTGGTTCACTTAATCCTGCCCACTCTCTTTTAGTAGATCCTTTTATTAAATATCTTTAAAAAAATTAAGGACCTCTGTTTTCTTCTGGGAAACTGACTGATCAGATCTTGGTAGGTAACAAAATATAGGTTAGAGTGGTAGTTATCACGACAGCAATAGGTGCTTATTGTTGCTCAAATAGTACTTTATTTTATTACTTTGGTATGCTAGTTAGATCAGGATTGGTTCCATTGAAATAACTGAAGTTAATTTTTCCTAAGAGCTCAGAGCAGTTTGGCAAAAAAACATTTCTTGTATCTTCAACCAAACAAGGAAAGGAAACCATTCCATAAACCCTTGAAGAAATCCGTTATTGGGTTAGTTCTTCTGCGAGCTGTCACTTGGATAATTGTACTGCGCAACGTGGTAGAGGGAGAGGCAGTAGTGATCTTTTTAGTAGCAGCTGTGGTAGATGCTGAGATGGTTGCCGCTGATTTTCTGGTAGTGCGGTGTGTTGATGAAGTGGTAGCTACTCTTAAGTTGGTGTTGGCATGTGCTCTGGTGATGGTTGGTTTTTTGGAAATGCTGGTGGTGGTTGCTCTGGTAGTTGCTTTCTTTTTGGAAGTGATAATGGGTGTTGTGGAGATGGCTTTTGTGGGAGCAGTTGATGTTGCTATTGTAGTGGGTTTTATGGAAGTGGTTGCTGTGTTGGGGATGGGTTCTGTGGAAGTGGTGGTGGTTGCTGTTTGGGGGATGGGTTCTGTGGAAGTGATGGGGGCTGTCGTTGGGGGTTCTGTGGAAGTGGTGGTGGTTGCTGTTTGGGGGATGGGTTCTGTGGAAGTGATGGTGGCTGTTGTTGGGGGTTCTGTGGAAGTGGTGGTGGTTGCTGTTTGGGGGATGGGTTCTGTGGAAGTGATGGGGGCTGTCGTTGGGGGTTCTGTGGAAGTGGTGGTGGTTGCTGTTTTAGTGGTGGGTTCTGTGTCAGTGATGGTGGCTGTTGTTAGGGGTTCTGTGGAAGTGGTGGTGGTTGCTGTTCTAGTGGTGGGTTCTGTGGCAGTGGTATCTGCTGTTGTGGTGGTGGGTTCTGTGGAAGTGGTGATAGTTGTTGTAGTGGTGGTTGTAGGTGTGGGGATTGTTTTAATTGGGGGTTGAGGTTTATTGATAGGATGATTAGGATACGAAAAAATATAGAAATATAAGGGTTTTGGTCCTGAAGGGTAAGGTCTTTGTTGAAAAGGTGAATTTGGATATCCTGGAAATTGTGGAGGTTGTCTAATAGGGTATGATGGACGGGGTCGAGATGAAATGACCCCTGGTCTAAAAGGAGGAGGATGACGATGAATGTTCCCCAGTGGATAAGAAGGAGGAAAAGAGGGTTGTGGAATATATCTTGGGCCTGGTGGAACCCACTGTGGCCTGTTGGGTAGACGGGATAGTGGCAGCTGGACTTGTCCATAGGGTCCCCTTGGAACTCTCTGGCTGTCACTGGACTGTGGTAATAAAAATCAAACAGAAACACGAAAACAAGGTTATAATTGGTCACTTAAAGTTCAAATATTAATATATGTAATTTAAGAAGTCATATAGTCATATATTTCACTGAAAAAATAAGTTAGAAGAAAGAAAGACTAGAATATTTCCCTTCCTTCTGGGAGTTTAGCACTCAATAAAAAGTAGGAGAGTATGAAATGCAAAAGCAAAACAAAACAAAAACAACTATTTTCTGACCTAAAGGTTTTAGAGGGGACCAAATCACATTGATTGCCTAATGAAAAAAGCTACTTCAGAAGTTGGTTCAAATGGAAGTAAATGCTCCAGTGTAATGAGTAGCATACCTTTAGTCCTGTCCAAAATGTCCACAGAGACATTTGGTCCACGCTGACCCATCTACCCCACCCCATGTGCTATGACCAGGTAGGCTCCCGAGATGAGAAGGGTTATTATTGGCAATGGAGCCACAATTATTGAACAAGTAAAACATGATAGTCTTTTTATGTATTAATCCTGTAAACCAAAAGTATAAATAAACGTTATGGGCTGTTTGGACCCAGGGACAATTTCTAAGTGTGGATGGTTTGGACAGGACCAAATGTTCCTGTGGACGCTTTGCACAGGATCAGAGGTCCTACAAGGCAGTGGAACTACCGGGGAATGTTCTTTCTTACTCCCCACTACAAGAAATCAGGGAGATTCCAGGCTCTGCACCATTAACTAATTGTGTAACTATTTATTGAGAAACTATTATATACAACACATCTTTTAGGGGCTAAGGAAAACATATTTAAGATATGAGTCCTTCTTCACATAAGTCTGAAATCTAGTACAAACTATAACCCCCAAACTAGAATCCAAAACAATACAATAAAAGTCTGTGAGAAGCAGTATAATGTGTTGCTTAAGACAAAGACACCTAATCCTGCTGTAGCAAGCTAGCTGAAGAGCTTACACTCTCTCTGCTTCTGTCTCCTCATTTCTTTTTTAAAAAAATTAATTTATCTTTGTTACAGATGTTTTTCCTTTCCCCCCCATTGACACCCTCCTCCCGATTCCAACCCCGTCCTCCAGCATTGTTGTCTATGTCTATTGGTTATGCATTTATGTATATAAGTTCTTTGGTTTATCTCATTCCTTCCCCCCATCCCCCTCTTCTGAGGTTTGTCAGTCTGTGCTCTATTTCTATGTCTCTGGGTCTATTTTGTTCATCAGCTTATTTTGTTCATTGTATCTGTCTCTTCATTTCTGAAATAGTTCTAATCTTATTTAGTGATTGATCAGATTACAATATAATTTATGTATAGTCTTAGACATAATGAATAAGGTAAGGACTCAATATGAATTTGAGCTATATCATACTCTATGATTACTGGGGTGGCAATTGCCAGCTTGCATATGTGACAGCAGTTCAAGTAATAATTGATAAATGTACAAAACAATTCTAGATGCAATAGCAATTTGGAGGGAAAGTTTATTTTTGACAAAAGAGAGAGGATTAAGTATTGCCTAGTGAAAGGTAGCATTTATAATGAAGTTTAATTAACAGAGGGGAAATGGGGAGGGGGGAAATCAAATTAAATGAATGTTGTAAGCCAGGGAGCAGTGTCAGGGAAATACAAATCATATCTTGGAAACAATCAGAACACCAGTTTTTTGAACAGAAGTTTCAGGAAGGTGCAAGACTCTGGTCACTCTCTTGCAATGTTCAGTTTCTTGCCTCTGTCTTTCTGCCATAGTGATTTAGGAAACATCAAACTTATATTTTTAATTTTTTTTCTTTATTGATTTTAGAGAGAGAGAGAGGAAGGGAGAGGGAGAGAGAGAGAGAAACCTCGATGAGAGAGAACATCGATTGTCCCCCTCCTGCATGCCCCACACTCGAGATCAGGCCCACAACCTGGGCATGTGTCCTGACCAGGAATCGAACTGGTGACCTCTTGGTGCACGGGTTGATGCTCAACCATTGAGACACACCAGCCGGTGGAAACTTCAAACTTCTAGATGAACTCTATACAAATTACCTTCTCTGTTTCTACATCCAGGCTAGTGAACATTGCTGGAGAATGCCACAAATCCCTAATAATTAGAAACACTAGAAATGCACAGTGTCTACCCTCATCTGGTACCTCAGCAGTGCTAATACAGTCTTCTCCATTTTCCCCAAAAGGCTGTCTTCTCAGTATCCACACTCCTTCTCCACCTCTCTTCCCTCCCACCCCCTAGAGAGATGATCTTGACTTCTATTTCACAAAATAGAGGCTATCACATGGAGGACTTTGCTTTCTGTCCACGCACCTACGGAACTCATCTGTATCCAGTTGTTCCCTCCTGTTCACAACCAACTTCTTCACCTGTGTTCTGTGTGGATCGATTTCCTTGTTCTCCTGAGGGCCTTTCCTCTCTTAATTATCACTTTCCCCTTCAGCTTCTTTTTATTCCTGGCTTTCTGATCTCAGGCTATATGATAACAACTTACATCTCATATACTGAAGAAGCCCACTGACCACCTAGTGTACCCCTGCACTATCATTGCTTTTCATTCCTAGCCAGATATTGGGGAAGGCTAGACTAAATTTTCTGTTTCTACTTCCTACTATCCAATTTGCTATTTATCCTGGATTTCATTCCTGACACATAACTCTTTTACAAAGATCAGCAATAACTCAAAAATGACATAAAGAATTTAGCATAGAATTTGGCCTATTTTGATTGTCAATGAAACTAAATGTTACTTTTTGTAAACTTCTTAATAATGTTGAGCTAATCTTATGATTATTTTATAAATGATATATTAGGCGTTTACATGCCCTGTTATCCTGGAATGTGTCTATGTAGCTCAGGAGTCAACAAACTAAAGCTGTGGGCCAAATGTGCAGCTTGCCTGATTGGGTAAATGAAGTTTTATTAGAACATAGTTATACTTATTTATTTATTGCAGTTGCTTTTGTTCTCCTTTGGCTGAGTTGATTGGTTGATTAAGAGTCCTTATGGCCCATAAAGCCTAAACTATTTACTACCTGGCACTTTTTGGGAAAAGTTTGTTAATTTCTGGCTATTACTACCAATCTATCCTGTATTCTCAGACAGCTTTAAGCCCCTTGAAGTCAGAGATCATATTTATCAATTTTGTATATCACTATTACACCACTGTCAATGGGCAGCGTTAAATAAATATTTATGGGTGCTGTCCCGATATTTTAGAAGTTTCATTTATTGATGAACATCACTGCATATGGGAAGTGGGGGTGTGTGGGAAGAGACTGTATCTTTCTAAGACTGTGCACATATTTCATGCATAGTTTTTGCACATCACTCAGAGTAAAAACCCAAGCTAGTGGAAGGCTCATGAGACTCTATGCTATCTAACTTTCCTCTATCCCTCTGGTCTCATCTCTCCTGGTCCTGTCTTCCCTCTCCCTCTGTACCAGGCCTACTAACATTGTTGTTCATGAGACACATGCTTGTCAATTTGGACATTTCCTGCTTGCATGGCTTGCTTTTTCACCTCCTTCAAGTCTTAAATCAAATGTCATTTTCTACCCAGCTATCCTATCTAAAGCTGCAATCTTGTTCTATTCCCCTCTCACCCCTCCTAACACTCAACATTCCCTCCTCTCTTTCCTGTGTTACATATAAGCTCCATGATGTTAGTAAGGTTTAGTCTGTTTTGCTCACTGCATTTACCCAACATCCGGAATAGTGCCTGATAGACAGTAGGTGTTCAACAAACATTTTGAGGTCTATGAATTACATGAGGTATTGATAATCAGAAATTACCCTAATTTGAATTGTCTTCTAATTCATTCCTTGCACAAGGTAAGGAGCATATGGCTCTTTCCTTGAAGATATTTGAGGGGAATAAATACTTAAGAAGTCCTCTTTTTTTTCTCAGTTTGGTTTTATGGCTTCTACTGACTAGGGGGACTTGCAATAAAAATATTAGTCACTGGCCAAGAGCATCATCAACATCAGCATCACCCGAGAGCTGGTTAAAAATGTAGACTCTTGGGCCCCATGCAGGCCAATTGGATCACAATCTGCATTTCTATAAAATCCTCTGGTGATTTGTGTGCCTATCAGAGTTTGTGGAATTTTAGACATACCAGCTGTCCTATGTTGTTTGATAACTGCTTATAGATTGTTAAATTCTAACTAGGGGTTTGATTCATTTATGCTGATTCTTCATCACTTTTTTTTCTTATACTCTTTTCCTTTTTTCTACTTTTTGTTCCTAAAGATTAGGAATTGCCAAACTGACTGTTCTTTTTTAAGCAGCTTAGTGGACAGAATGTGCTGCCCTTAGTTATCTTGTGTGCCTGGTAGATATCTTTTGTCAAATATGGACCCTTTGGCTTGGAGCTTAGACTTGGCTGATTATCCATCCCCACACCATACTTCAGATATCCTATAAAATGGCATGAGTTAGTGGTAAAAATTAGAAATCTATTTGTTAGTCATGCAGTCAACTACACAGAAGCCAATTCAGTCATTTGTTTCATTATTGAGGGCTTACCTCATTTGCTGCTCTGTGTTATGTGTTGGCACATCCCAAGTACCTGTCTGGTCTTCCAGGGTTTTTGCAAAGTTTAACTCTAATGTGAGAAAATCTGTGTACTAAATTCACATTTTTTTTTTTTTTTAGAGCATAGAATCCTCTGCTTCTTATATAATTGGGATTGTGTCATCTTATAAACTAGAAAATAATTTGTCTAAAGTCGCATCAGTCTTGCAGTTTAGGCTTCTGGAATAGAAATATGCCATTAATGTGTAAGAATCTTCAAGAATCTTCAAGAACGATGCTGTGTATACGGCTCCTTAGAAGTTGCCTATTGTCAGTATGAAACCGAGGGTTGTAGGAAGGGGAGCAAAGAGCATTTTCTCTGTTATTGTCTCTGAAAATTGCTTAGTCAACAAGGTTAGATATCATTTTCCCTAACAGTCTCAAGTTTGCTTGTCCATGGAACTTTCTTTATCTTGTAATCTATTTACATTTTTGGAAAGTCTGAAGCCAAGTTTATTAATGTGGCCAGAGGAGTGAGTCATATTTGTCACAATGTATGGAGGCATGCTTCCAAAAGAATGATTTATTCTAGCATGATAAATTTGATAATTAATTATAATCATTGATATAAAGCTTTTCATTTGATATATTGATATCAGTTGAATTTACCTTAAAATCCTTGTTTATATACCTCATGTAATTATAACATAATATCAGAAGTTAATTAAAAGTGTATTTGAGTGATCTCAAATTTCAGCATGCATAAGATTCTTCTAGAATTCTGGGTTCCTGGCCTAAAAGCCATATATTTTTTTTCCTTTCAGTTCTGGGATAAAGTCTGAAATTATACATTCTGAATAATCAGATTACATATTTCTGATACAGATATCCCATGGAATAAAATATATTTTTACTTCATCATCATATTATAAATGAGAATATGAGCTGAAGGAAAATGAACCACTTGTCCAAGAATATTTATAGAGATATCATTAAATGTACCAGAATAATAATTCTACTTTATCTGCTTGTGTTTTTGCATGTGCCTGATGACAAATGTTGACATTTGTTTATTGTGTAATGTAGACGGATTGCTAAATACTTTCTCTCAGGAAAGTACTATGAAATGAAGACCTAATCTATGACATTCCCAAATTTCAATTCCACATTGGTATTTTCTGTGTCATCCAGCGCTGGGCTCAGCACACAGTAGAATGTCAGAAATTATTAAAAGTGAAATATTCTGAGCACTCTCTCTCCTCTCTGTCATCCCATACTATGGTAATTGTTGTTTCTCTGAGGTTTATGTTATTCCATTGATGTTTTTGGCTAAGGAACTTATGCTTTCCTTCTTTGCATTATATATTTTGGAGCCTACCACATGCTGTTCAAAAATTTGAATGGAAGTGTTTCTAGAGTTAATGACCTTTCCCGCCCTGTTTTTATTTTTCCTTAAGTGAAAAAGTAGAGTGTAGTAAACAGTAAAGTAGGAATTTACTCTTTAGTCAATTAACAGAAACATGTAACTAATATGGTTTTAGCAACCGATCATAAAGGCTTTCTAATTTTTAAGTCTTTACAAATATTTTTAATAAAAATGATTATACAATCAATGATCTGTGCATTAATGCATCTTACTGTCCTTCTAAAAAATTTATCTTGAACTTTCTATTTTCCCATTTACTATAGTTTTAAAGCACCTAGTAAACTTCAATTATATTTTTTTCTGGCAGTTTGATTGCAGTATTTTTGAGGAAAAAAAGAAGAGATGTTCCTAGATAAAGAGATAACTTTTTTAGATTCTGCTTACCCTCTGTCCCTTCATGCTCACAACTACTGACCAGACAGTCATATGTAAAAAAGAAAGAAAAAGGAAAATATGAACAAATCTATAATGATAAACATCTTGACTATATTATTATATAAAGAAGGACATCATTGGTATCAAAACTTTGTTTGAAGTTATAATTCATAAGAAGTATATAAAAAATATTTTGGACTGGGGTACTTACCGTGAAACATGCAATTAGAGCCAATAGGCTGAAGGTGAAAGTTAATTCTTTCATTTTTTAATGTTGCCCCTGAAAAGCAGGACAAGATTGCCAGTGGTTAATGAAACTGATAACATTAATTTTCTTAATTTAAAAAAAATTTAGAAAGAATTCTAGTACATGTTATATGATATGACAAAAAAGCACAACAGGCTTTTAAAGATATGCTTGAAATTTTGAGGAAATGGTAGAAGCAAACATGCATGGCAATATTGTTATGTTTTTGATATTTTATAACAAAATGAATTTGTTGTATTTTATGAAAGGTAATCCCAGATACTTTTTAAAATTTATTTTAAAAATAAAAGCTTTTTTTGGAAAATTCTTTTGGCCTCCAATGGTGATGAGTTTGGAGAGATATAACTTATTTGGTTATACTTTTGATAACATTTGTTAAAATTAGTCAAAACTTACAGATTTCTATAGATTCATGACCTGGATAGTGTCAATGAGACTAGACTATTGTAAAACCTACTTTCTTAATGCAATTTATTTTTAAAAACAATAAAAAATGCAATTCCTTTGTTAGATTTATCTGAAGGGGAAATAATTGTATAATGTGTACATTTCCTTAAACATCAATCGGCTAAGGTACTATTGCCCTGCCCTTTTCCCCAAGTGATTCCCCAAAGTAAATTATTGTCCATCAATGACTAATTTAGAAAAAAGATATTTTGTCCTCAATTTGATTTAGTATTCAGCAGTATATCACAAGTACATGGCAACCTGTGCTCTGGAAAAGCAAAGTTCAAGCACCATCATGCTGACAGATTGCTGTGCAGTCAGTGTGGAGTCTATCATCTGTACCGGCTTTGAAAATGACATGGGAAAGAGAGGTCCACGGATTCCACTGTGATATGTTCATGAGGCCACCCCCTTAAAAGTGCTTTCAAAAACACTCTCTTTGTAGCAGTTTAAAAACATAAAATACCCAACTCAAACAAAAGCAACAGAAATGCATATCTATATTTACGTCTTTAAGATTCTTCTACTCACGATTGGCTTTAGATACCATTAAAATATATCAGCAGAAAAGAGTCAATAGATTGTGAAACTGAATGTAAATTGTACAACCATTCAACATGATTGTTCTTCATGACACACTCTTTTAAAAATGTTATTTGGAGAGATCTACACTGACAATATTAAAAAAAATACACTAAGGTTTTAAGGTATCATAACTATTTTCACTTTTTCTTTAGCTTTATTGAGTTATTACTGACAAATAAAATTGTAAGATTATTGAAAGGGTCCAATATGATAAGTTGATATATGTATACGTTGTGAAAAGATTCCCCTCACTGAGTTCATTAGCATCTACATCACTTTGCATTTTTACCTTTTTTTCTGTATTTTTAGGTGAGAAGGTTTAAGTTCCACTTTCTGAGCAAAATTCACAGTCACTGTGTTACACTTAGATCCTCAGACTTTATTCATATTGTAACTGGAGAAATTTGTACCCTTTTGTCCACCTCTCCCTATATCCTTAACCATAGACCCTGGCAACCACTTTTCTACCCTCTGTTTCTATGAGTTTTACTTCTTTTGTTTTTAGATTTTACATACAAGTTCACCTTTTTCTTTCTGGCTAATTCTACTTAGCAAAATGCTCTTCAAGTTCACCCTTGTTGTTGCAAATGAACACTTTTTTTCTTTTTAAAGGTTGAATAATATTCCATTATATTTTATCACATATGAGAATGATAAGTTTGAGAATATGAGCAAAAATTCAAACTTCAAATTCCAAATCCTTACATCTATATTTCTAATACGTACCTTGGCTGGAGATTCTTCTTTGGAAAAACCAAACTTTTGCCAGACAGTCAGTTTACCTAGCCACAGAGTGAAAATTCAAGAAGAAAAAGAACTTTTATAGAAACTCTTGCTTCTTAAATACCTTTGTCTGGATTTTTATTGGAGTTAAGAGAAAGGTTGAGGGAAGGTAATCTTCTGGGTTCATTTTCTTTACCTAAACAAAGAAATGACAGTTGCAGTTGCCAGTTTGGCAACTTCATCCACAGAACTGGGATCCAATCACTGTCTAACAGGTCTTGGGAAAGCATGTGAAATGGTCTAATACAGTGGTTTTCAAACTTGACCGCACATTAAAATCACCTGGGCAGCTTTCAATCTATGGGGCAGGAAGACAGGCAAAAGTATTTTTAAAACTTCCCTGTAATGTTCACAAAACAAAATATTGTTTGAGAACCACTACCGTAAATTAGTGTAGATTCTGGAGTTTTCCCATGTCTAGGCATATGTATTGGAACTGATATTTTTCTGTAAGAGTTAGCTAATTTGGCAAGATGGATTTTGGAAAATGGGAAAAGGAGGAACTTAAAATAAATGCCATGTCTCAATTTTGGAAGTAAGAAAAAAGATCTCGTGGTAAGAGGGGGAGTAAACACAGTCTTTGTAGTTTCTTAATCTTAATTTGATATTTCCTTTCTAGATGTAATTTTGTTTAAAATTAGGTTTACTTTCATTTAATGGTAGTGTCAACAGGTTTTTGAGCTACTTAAAATATCAAACATAAAAATTGCTTAAGAAATTTTCTTGTAGCTAATGAATAGCTACTTAAAGGGTAAGAAAATACTCCAAGATATATTGGGTTCTGTAAGTATGTGGTGTTATCTCCATTATTGGAACAATATGAATGGATACAACATGTACTAGCCTATCAAAGGTGGTAGGTATGGAAAATTACACAACCTATTTCTAATTTGTGGCAAATGGATATAGTAAGTCAGATAATTTTATATTGAAAATGAATCCAAGTACTGAAAGATTTACTCATATGTGATCAACGTATTCAGTTGAGAAAATAATTATCCTATGCTAGAAATGTTATACTTTCTTCTCTAATAGCTGTAATTTGTTGAGTCCTTACTATGTCCTAGACTACTGATAATCACTTCATGTGGATTAGATCATCCTCAGAATAGATGCTTGTAATTTATGTTATTGCCAGATTACTGATGAAAAAAGGAATCAAAGGTAAGTCAATTAACTTGTTTCAGTTTGCACAAATATTTAAGGTAGGATTGACCTTAAATTTGGTGGATTTAAGAGTTTAAATTTTTTCCACTGTGCTATTTTGTTCCCCAAACCTAATTGTTTTTCAACAGCTTAACTAATTAGCATACTTTTAAAATTATAGCACTTATTGAAGTGTGGATGCAACCCCTTACTAATTTGTCATATCAATCTAGAAGGTTGCAAACATTATTTAAAGAATGGATAGAAAAGAATAAAAAAGAAAATGTCACATTGCAGTACATGTAAATTTATTTTTAGGAAATATTTTATGGTTGTACATGTGGGTGTATATTGGGTTATGTAAATTTATGTCTTTGAGTTGCAGTCAGTAAAGTATAAAAACCTGTGATATAGAGTAGTTTAGTGGTGTGTGTGGGATGAAGTCAAGTAGCCTGGTTGGAATACCAACTCCCTTCTGTGTTTAGCTTTATGTTATACAGCTAACTAGGATAGTATTAATTCTACATAATAGAATTGTTCTGAAGATTAAATGAAATTGCATATATAAAATATAACCCTTGTGATTATTAAATGTTAGTCAAAATTTCAATAGGGATTTCTTCCTTACTTCCTTTAATTTTTAAAATATCCTGATATGATAGTTTTGTAGTAATTGAAGTGTAATGCATATTTATATTTTAAAGGTGATTTAAAAGCTTTTGGTGGTGATGAGGACATTGAGTTGAAATTACTCTTAAACTACCAAGTTTTCTTGCCTTATCATATCTTTGGCTAATGATTTCATGTAGTTGACAAGTAGAACTCATACATAATTTATTTATTTATTAATTGGCCATCTGTATGTTCTCTTTCAAGAAGTGTTTGTTCAGGTCCTCTGCCTACTTTTTAATTGGGTTGTTTAAGTTTTTGGTGTTGAGTTGTCTGAGTTCTTTATAAATTTTGGATAATGTATATTCCCCCAATTTTGAATGTCATATTGTCTTACTCATTTGTCTCTATGTATCTTTTTATTTCTTCTTTGATGCAGTTATTTAATCTCCACATATTTGTGGTTTTACGAATTTCCTTTTTGCAGTTGATTTTCAATTTCAAAGCATTATGTTCAGAGAATGTGCTTGGTATGATTTTAATCTTCCTACATTTGGTGAAACTAGTTTTGTGTCACAAGTTGTCACTTCAACCTGAATACAGATTTAACCAGTATTCCACATTACCTCCCAAATCTAAATAACCTGCATAAACTTACTGGCATTGTATGTTATAGTATGCTGCAGAGATTAGTTAAGTGAATTTATAAGTCAGATCATTTTACTTCAAAGTGTAATACCAACATTTATTTGTGGGGTGGTATCAGACACGCTATTTAACTCATTGTGCCTCAGTATTTTCATTGAAAAGTGTGGACATTTATAATTTGCATGTCATGGAGGTTAGCTATTCCATCGTTCATTTATTCACTCATTCAACATTTATTTAATGCCTACTGGGTGTCAGGAACTATGCTAGTTGTTAAAGTCCCAGAATATTTAAATTGTCAGGGTTTTAACAATACTTTAGCAGTCATAACTGGAACAAAGAAGCCACATTTTGAGAGTTGATCTTAATTTTAAATTACTGTGCCTAATTCCACTGGCTTTGTTGTATTTTGTTGCCTTTAAAATAGTTCTGATAACATAATCAAGAGCAATAAACTGCATGGCTGGTTTGCTTACCTTAGTTCCTAATCATACTGAACAATTACATGTTCAAACAGTGACGATAATTCTAGTTCTAAGTTAACATAGAAAGTTCAATAAATCACTTTCTTCTCTGATACTCATTCAGGTTGTCAAAAGAGGAGTATCTCTTTTTTCCTGTTTTGATGCCAACATATTTTTTCAGCCAAGTGTTTTAAATCCAGGAGTGATCTACATTGTAATGGATCATTGGCTCTGAAGGAGCAAAACTGGAACATAATTTCTGAATGACGTCTGACCAACAAAGGATTAGAGCAACATAAGCCAACAGAAGCATCTAAAGAACAATATAAATGAACAAACAAATCAGAAACAGACTCATAGGTACAGAGAACAGACTGATGGTTGTCAAAGGGAGTGGGTGTTGGGGAACTGGGTGAAAAGGTGAAGGGATTTGAAAGTACAAATTGGTAGTTAGAAAATAGTCACATGATTGGAAAGTACAGCATGGAGAATATGGTCCATAACATTGTAATAACGATGTGTTGTGTCAGGTGGGTACATGAACTATCAGAGAAATCTCTTTGTAAAGTATATGGTTGTCCAACCACTATGCTGTACAACTGAAAATTATACAAAGTAATATTGAATGTAAACTGTAATTGAAAAAAATATAAAAATTAAAAAAAAGAGAAAGAAACAGTCACTCAAGTTAAACTTTAATTAGTTTGTGGTGTTGAGAGATCTTAGATGAATACTTTCTGGAAGAGGACCTAACTGAGCTAATGTCTCTGGTCACAGGAAGTTCAAGATGACAGTAGAGATGCACTATTGTTAACGTAGAGACTTATGTGACAGATGGAAAATGTTTTTGTGATATAATTAGATTCAGCAAAAATTAAACTCAGTCATGCAGCAACGTATTTGAAGTCTGCTGCCCTGCTGTGCAACAGTAATAACTCTGCTTTGGGACCTCTGGAAAGCCTATGAATGTGTTTCTTCTTGATTATATAGTAGTATGTGATTTGGCTTCTGGGTTAATATCATTTCAAATATGTATCATGTTTTTGAATTTACAGATGCTTTTAAAATTTTGTGTGGAAATATTTGTTGTGTGGGTGTTGTCAGTGATGCCATTAGGCACCGAGGTAAACGTATTCTGCTGGACTGAAGAAGTCTAGCATGATGAGATGGGATTACTACTGTGGCTTTCAGACTGAAGAGAAGCTGTAGCTCTGATTTATACAGCATGGATGCTGCAGGAGAGCCAGACCCTAAAGTTCTGTACACTTTCTGGAAGTTGGCTACAAATTCCCCCCCACATTCCAGGTAGCTAAAGTTAAAAGAAAAAATACAGTCTGATAAAAACGATTCACACTGTACTTAAAACAAAATCACATTTAGGGTGGGGGACTTTTTTTCCGCCAAGGGCCATTTGGATATTCATAACCTCATTCACAGGCCATACAAAATCATCAACTTAAAAATTAGCCTGCTGTATTTGGTCAGGCTCATTTGGTGAGGCGGGTGGTATTAGCTGGTATTGATTTCGTAGGCCTTATGTGGGCTGTGTGCCGGAGTTCCCCACCCTGGCAGAGGGACAAGCACCTTTCCTGCTACTCAGTACCATGAGAAAAGTTCTCATTTGTGTTCAAGTAGGAAGAGTATTGTTCTATAGCAAACATGAAAGTGATCTTCATGGTATAATCTGAATGCCTCCAGCCTATGAATGTAAATAAGTATACAAACAATTGCCTTTTAATCAGAATTTTATTAGCTAGATGGCTCCAATCATGTAACCAAAGAAATTCAGCTTCCCTTTCAAGATCTCTCTTGGGGAATACTCCAGGCTTCATCTTACTATTCAAAATATATTTCCTTTGTCACAATTTCATTTTATTTTTTAAAAAGTCTGGTTGTATACAAGTTCTCTCTGTAACTAGATCCAATACTTTATAAAGAATTTAAAATGTAAATGTAACATATTTGTTAGTTAATAAATCATGGTTTATTTATATTTTCGTTTTAAATGCAAAATAACTGTAAGGCATAATTAGGTAGAAAGTAACTTTCTAGTTTTATAAACAAAAAAAGAGCTGAGGGGTAGAGTTAGTAGTAAGGCTGCACCAGGCTTGTTTAGTAAGGTTTATTTCTAAAATAATTACTCATAGTCTACTGGTAAGAATTTGTTACTTAAAATATAAGGAAGGACTCTAGAAAATATAGTCTATTAAAAAAATGAAGGTTATACAATTGTCACCTAAAAGCTAGTAAAATGCCATAAATAACAACTTTATATTTTGGGAAAAAAATGACAGTTATCTGAAATGGAAATGAAAAGACCCCAGTTTCAGAATTGACCTTGTCACCTAAGAACAGTGGGGCCTTGGGAGAACTTTCGTTAACCTCAAAGGGCTTTATTTTCCTCCTCTGTGAAATGGTCGAGTTAAACTGATTAACTTGTTCCCGTTAGCGGCAGAGCTAGGTTTGGAGGGGCCTAAGCTTATATAATTCTGGGAGCTGACTATAAGAAAAAGAATACAAAATTATAATCACCAATTACTGCAGTATTGATTGATGGCAGCAGTAGAGAAGGGAAGAAGGAGGTGGGTCCATGGCACAGGCTTCATTGACGTGGGAAGTGATTTTCAGAAGATGGGAGAGTAATGGTCTCGGTGCTACTTGGCTTTGCTGTAGTAACAACCACAACCAAAACCTCAGTGACTAACAAAAGCAAACATTTATTTCTCTCCTATCATGTGTTGGCAACCCAGAGCAGTCTGTTTCTGCAATTTTGTTGTGTGTTTCCCATTCCAGGGCCTGGTTGAAGAAGCAGTCTGTCTAGGACACGCAGCTCTTGCAGTACAAAGGAAACAGTAAGAGAGCAGGACTGGCGGAGTCCCTGCCTGTGTTACCTTGAGCTCACATTTCAGTGCCAAAGCAAGCCAGGCTGCCACTCTGGCAATGAGATAGGGTGGAATAATCTGTATAGAATGCGGATGCCCTGCAGCTTTGTGGAAATCTAAAATCCTCTTTTTATAAGGCCATGGAAGTTAATGATTGGGAACACAGGAACCACCTACCACAGCTGGGAAGCAGCAGCCCAGAGCATGACCAATCGCCCCATCCTCTGAGATTGAGGGCTGAGGAAGAATCAATAGCTTCCCCTTCAGAGGGTCCACTTATTCCTCATACAAAAGCAACCTTCTTTTTTGAAAGTGTAATAATTCCCTCTGCTTTCTCTGAGATGCAGTGTTATTACTTCTCATCTTTTTAAAATTAAACATTTATTATCATTTTCAACCAAATGTAATTCCTAATTTATTGTTTTTGAAACAAAATGATGCTCTTGATTTCATTGCCTTCTCAGCCACCAACCTGTCTCTTTTTGGTCTCTTTAGTAGAAAATCTCTGGTTGCGATTTCACTTTTACCCCTTAACTTTTTTATAACTTGGACAATTATTGAGTTTCTTATTTCCAAACATATGTCATTCATGTGTTTCTAGTTCTTCTTATTTTCTTCTTTTAAAAAATGTTTAAACATTTTAAAACATTTTTCTCTTGGCTTTTTTGAAAAGTTTCTTGGTTCTCTCACCTGTGATTGCTCCTTTTCTATCTGCTAATGTCTTTTCTTCTGGTCTATGAGTAGGTTTCCCCTCATGATTCTACCTTTCTCATTCCTTCTTCTGCTTTTCTCCCTCCAGTTCTGCTCTAAACCTCCAATTCTCTTCTTTCCCCCTCCTCTTTCTTTTCCTTTTTAATCGTAACCCAAGGATATGTTTAGAGAGAGGGAAAGGGAGAGGGAGAGGGAGAGGGAGGGAGAAAGGGAGAGAGAGAGAGAGAGAGAGAATATCATTGATGTGAGAGAGAAACATCAATCGGTTACCTCCCATACATGCCCTGACCAGGGACCCAAACCGCAACCCTAGTATGTGTGCTGACTGGGAATCCATCCCACAACCTTCTGGTATACGGGACAGCCCTCCAACCAACTGAGCAAACTGGCTAGGGCTCCTCTTCTCTCTCTTTACTATATAACAATAAAGATATAGGAAAACTTGTTTTTCTAGGAGAAATGTGCTCTAAATTGTACCGAATGATAAAGACAGTATGAATTCCATTAATGTGGAGTAGGTGCAGTCTAATTGACCAAAACTTTTCCTTATAAAACTCCAGGATAAGCAGAACACAAAGCTGACTGGACCATCACAATTCCTAGTTTGTTTTCATATTCTAGATGTCCTAGGCAGTTTTGGTGGGAATGGTAAATAGTACAGGCTACACCAGCCAAGTTGAATGCCTGCCCTTCATGTACCTACTATGTGTCCTTGGGTAGTGGATTAATCTCCATGGGCCTCAGTTTTCCTGTCTCTAGAGTGTCAGTAATGATGGGAATTATCTTAGAGGTTTATGGTGAGTGTTAAATAGTTATATGTGAACAGAGTTTGGCACATGTAAGAAGTCAAATGTTTTTTTATTATTTTTAAGGTATAGTTTCTATAATAATCTTCTGTGTTAAGCCTTTATTGATTTTCCCTTTCTGTAGAAATAATCAAAATTCCTAATCCAGGTTCTTGTTAACATAATTATATCCTCCTGTTGTCATATCCATTTTTCTAGGCATGTCTCATATTCATGGACAACTTCTGTTTCATGGGATTAAGAGCAACTTGAAAGTGTGGTATGTAGTTTATCCATCATTATATTCTGAGAATTGCAGTCCTGGCCTACTGTGTACACTTAATGCCTGTTTGGAGGGTGTGAATATGAATGTCAAGTGCTCTCCTACCTCCCTGCGTTTGCTATGTTTTTATCGAGCAGTGGGCCTCCTACCAAATTGCTGCCTGTTCCAATCACTCCTCCCCTTTTCACCTCTAACAGGAAAACATTTTTTTCCCCCATCTCTCCAGTGAAATTCCATAGTACATACTGGAGCTCATTTTTTTATTGCTCTCACCATACTACTGTGCATTCTTCACCTTTAATTTTATTTTCTCAGGAGTAGGTTGTGTCTCATTAGCTAGAGAATTCACTTTCAACCCTTTTGTACTAAGATTATCATCATCTCCTATAGTTTATCCATTATATTTTTCTGTAAGTGTTTGCTCTCACTGGAGAGGAATAACTATCTCCCTTGCCTTTATACTCATTATCATTTGTGCCTGCATATAATACAGGTGGGGCAATAATAAGTCTACAGTTGTTCATATGAAAAATCACAATAATTAAGAAGTAATAATACAAGAATAAACTGTTTTGCATACTCACAACTGTAAAGCTACTTTGGCCCATCTTGTATTTACTACAGATTCCTTAGACAGTTACTTAGTTAATTACCTTGTTTTTTTTTTATCTTTGCCACTTGAATCTCTGAGAAATAGTGATTGAGTTTTTTATATTTGTATTATTCTATTCCCTGTTCTAGATCTAGGTAATTTTTACTAAATCACTTGGATTAATTAATTTATCAACTAGAAATTGATCTAATATTTTTCGATGAAGTGATTCATGAAATGGTAAAAATTTCAGTTAAAGAGTATTTAGAGAAAATATCTCTTTGATGGAGGAATAATGTTAGAGATAGTTAGAAAAATATTAGAAATTTACTGAGCTTATCTTTGTATTTCTTTTGAAACTGTATCCTACTAGTATACAATCTCTCTGAAGGTAGAATGTATTTGTACCTCTTTGTAGCTTGTATTATGGTTGGAATTTTATATAAATTATTTAGATATAATTTTTTTGGTTATGCCTAAATGCACTGGTGTTTCACAAAAACAGTTATTTAGAAATATTATAGTAGTTTAACATAATGTTATATGGGATAACTTCAAACAATTTTTTTTCTTTTGCCTGTGAACATTTACTTTTTTTCTTTTTTTCCCCCTGGACAAGTACTTTGTGTCACTGCAAGAGTAAAGGTACTGGTAATATTGCTGTCAGTCTACAGAGAAATAAAGAGACCAATACATATGTAATTAAATGCATAAATCAAGTTATCTTTAAAAGTTTTTACAGTATAGCAAAACTAAAGAAGAAGCAATAAGAACCCACATTCCTCATCATTTATCTCTCTTTTAGGAGTAGACTACATCATAATGTAACCAAGCACTAAATATTTGTATGTATGCCTATTATTGTTGGTATATTTACTAACAAACAAGAATGTAAACAAAGGTAAACTACAAAATAAGAAACTTCACAGAATGTTCTGAAGATTAAATCATTTGGACATGTAAAAGTCTAACCCATGTAATTAGCAAGTGTTAGTTAAAATTTCAATAGGAATTTCTTCTTTACATCATTCAGTTTAAAAAATATTCTTATATGATGAATCTCTAATATTTGTGGTATAATGCATATTTAAATTTCAAAGGTGATTTAAAAGCGTTGGGAATTGAGTTAAAATTGTTCTTAATCTACCAAGTTTTCTTTGCTAATGATTTCATGTAGTTGACAACTAGAACTCATACATAATTTATTAGTTGCTAATTATATTTGACAAATTTTGTTGCTATACATTTGTATGATCTGGTAAATCTTCTAAGTTAATGCTGAGTACTTCATGAATTGTTACCTTCTCTAGTCACATACTCACTTTGTGAAAAAAATAACTTTTCTTTCTCTTTGGTGCTGTAAATTGTTTCTATGCCAAGATACATTTTCAGTCAAGAGTTTCAATTACAAGGTGTGATTTCTAGATGTCATGGAACATTGGCTGTAAAGAATTTAGGATGAACATTGTCAGAACTGAAACAATCTTTGCATGAGTCATAGCCAATAAAGGATTAAAGTGTCCAAGACAGGTGGAAGCAGGCTTCTTTGAAAAACAAAAACTTTTACTCAAGTGAAATTTTAATTAAAACCTAACCTTAAGAGGTCTTCATCTAGAAGAGTACCTGAAGTGGCAATTTGTCATTTGTGACAGGTTGCTCTTGGAGTCTCATTCTTGTTAGTGAATGAAGTTATTTAACAAATAATAAAATTTTTTTTTTCCAATTATAGTTTACATTCAGTATTACTTTGTATAATTTTCAGGTATACAGCAAAGTGGTTGGACAATCTCTATTTTACACTTTGATTTCCCCAGTATTCCCTGTACCTACCTGGCACCATACATAGTTATTACAATATTATTGATTCTCTATGCTGTATTTTACATCCCCATGACTATTTTGTAACTACCAATTTGTATTTCCTAATCCATTCATCCAACCCTTCAACCTCCTTCCCCTCTGCCAACCATCAGTCTGTTCTCTAAATCTATGAGTTTAACAGATAAAAATTTTTACTAAATAAATCTGTGTCTAGTGGCATGAAACTAGAACTCAATTACAATAAAAACACACAAAAACAGTCAAACACCTGGAGGCTAAATAGCACGTTATTAAACAACGAATGGGTGACTAACGAGATCAAGGAAGAAATTAAAAACTTTCTGGAAAACAATGAAAACGAACACACAACACACAAAATCTATGGGACATAGTAAAAGCAGTCCTGAGAGGGAAGTTCATAGCACTACAGGCCTACCTCAAGAAACAAGAAAAATTCCTTCTTGACTTTCTAACACTACAACTTAAAGAACTAGAAAGTAAACAAAAAGAAAAACCCAGAGCTAGTAGGAGGAAGGAAATAGTAAAGGTCAGAGCAAAAATAAACGACATAGAGACTAAAAAAACAATTCAAAAGATCAATGAAACAAAAAGCTGGTTCTTTGAAAAGATAAACAAGGTCGATGGACCTTTACCCAGACTCACCAAGAAACAAAAAGAGAGAAACCAAATAAACAAAATCAGAAATGAAAGAGGAGAAGTAACAACTGGCACCACATAAATAAAAAAGATCATCGAAACATACTATGAACAATTATATGCCAACAAATTGGACAATCTAGAAGAAATGGACAAATTTCTAGAAGCACACAGCCTCCCAAAACTGAACCAAGGAGATAGAAAACTTGAACAGACCAATAACAACAATGGAAATTGAAGATGTAATTAAGAAATTCCCAGCAAACAAAAGCCCAGGCCCAGATGGCTTCACGGGGGAGTTTTACTGAACATTCAAAGAAGATCTAACACCCATTCTCCTCAAACTATTCCAAAAAATCCAAGAAGATGGAACACTTCCAAACTCGTTTTATGAGGCCAGCATAATCCTAATTCCAAAACTGGATAAAGACACTACAAAGAAAGCCCTGGCCGGTTTGGCTCAGCGGTTAGAGCATTGACCTGCGGTACAGAGAGACCCGGGTTTGGTTCCCGCTAAGGGCATGTACCTCGGTTGCAGTTTGTCCCCAGCCCTGGTTGGTCGTGTGGGTGGGAGCCACTCTATGTGTCCCTTTCACGTCGATGTTTCTCTCTCTTTCTCTCTTCCTCTCCCTCCCTCCCACTCTATCTGAACAAAAAATGAAAAAATGTCCTCAGGTGAGGATGAAAATAAATAAATAAATAAAAATGTCCTCAGGTGAGGATGAAAAAATAAATAAATAAAAAGAGACACTACGAAGAAAGAAAACTACAGGCCAATATCCCTGATGAACACAGATGCCAAAATCCTTGACAAAATATTAGCAAATCGGATCCAGCAATACATCAAGAAAATTATTCATCATGACCAAGTGGGTTTCATCCCAGGCATGCAAGGATGGTACGATATTCACAAATCAATAAATGTGATACACCACATAAACAAAATGAAAGATAAAAACCATATGATCGTATCAATAGATGCTGAAAAAGCATTCTCCAAAATCCAGCACCCATTTCTGAATAAAACGCTCAGCAATGTGGGAACAGAGGGATCAGATCTCAACATAATAAAGGCCATATATGAAAAACCTACAGCCAATATCATACTCAATGGGCAAAAACTAAAAGCATTCCCCTTAAGAACGGGAACAAGACAGGGATGCCCACTTTTGCCACTCTTATTTAACATAGTATTGGAAGTCTTAGCCACAGCTAAGATATGAAGAAAAAATAAAGGGGATCCAAATTAGAAAGGAGGAAGTGAAACTGTCATTATTTGCAGATGACATGATATTGTACATAGAAAACCCTAAAGACTCCATCAAAAATCTACTAGACTTAATAAATGAATTTGGCAAAGTAGCAGGATACAAAATTAATGTCAAGAAATCGATGGCATTCTTATACATCAATTATGAAATCACAGAAAGAAAAACTAAAAAAACAATCCTATTTACCATTGCAGCAAAAAAAATTAAGATACCTAGGAATAAACTAACCAAAGAAGTAAAGGACCTCTTCACAGAAAATTACAGGTCATTGAAAAAAGAAGTAGAGAAGATATAAAAAAGTGGAAGCATATACCTTGTTCATGGATTGCAAGAATTAACATCATTAAAATGTCCATACTACCCAAAGCAATCTATAGATTCAATGCAATCCCCATCAAAATACCAATGACATATTTCACAGAACTAGAACAAAATCTCCAAAAGTTTATATGGAACCAAAAAAGACCCCAAATAGCCGTAGCAATCTTGAAAAAGAAGGACAAAGTAGGTGGGATCACAGTACCAGATATTAGGTTATACTACAAAGCCACTGTAATCAAAACAGCCAGGTACTGGTACAAGAACAGGCACATAGATCAATGGAACAGAATAGAGAACGCAGAAATTGACCCAAGACAATATGCTCAATTAATATTCGACAAAGGTGGCAAGAGCATACAGTGGAGTCAAGACAGTCTCTTCAATAAATGGTGTTGGGAAAATTGGACAGATACTTGCAAGAAAATGAAGCTAGACCACCAACTTACACCATACACGAGAATAAACTCAAAATGGATAAAAGACTTAAATGTAACTCACGAGTCTATAAAAATTCTAGAAGAAAATGCAGCAACAAAATTTCAGACATCATATGCAGCAGAATTTTCACTGATATATCACCTAAGGCAAGAGAAACAAAGGAAAAAATGATCACGTGGGACTACATCAAACTAAAAAGCTTTTGCACAGCAAAAGAAACAACCATCAAAACGGAAAGGGATCCCACTATATGGGAGACCATAATTGGCAATGATGCATCAGATAAGGGGTTAATTTCCAAAATATATAGAGTGCTCATACAACTCAACAAAAGGAAGACAAAGAACCCAATTAAAACATGGGCAGAGGATCTAAACAGACACCTCTCCAAACAGGACATACAAATGGCCAAGAGACATATGACAAAATGCTCAATGTCACTAATCATCAGAGAGATGCAAATTAAAACAACTATGAGGTATCATCTCACACCTGTCAGAATGGCCGCCATCAACAAATCATCAAACAACAAGTGTTGGCAAGGGTGTGGAGAAAAAGAGACTCTAGTACACTGCTGGTGGGAATGCAGACTGGTGCAGCCACTATGGAAAACACTATGGTGTTACCTCAAAAAGTTAAAAATTGAACTGCCATTTGACCCAGTGATCCCACTTCTAGGAATATACCCTAAAAAACCCGAAACAACAATCAGAAAGAATATATGTACCCCTATGTTCATAGCAGCACTATTTACAATAGCTAAGATCTGGAGACAACCAAGTGTCCATCAGTAGATGAGTGGATAAAAAATCTGTGGTACATGTACACAATGGAATACTATGCAGCTGTAAGAAAGAAAGATCTCTTATCCTTTGAGACAACATGGAAGCACCTGGAGAGTATTATGCTAAGTGAAACAAGCCAGGCAGAGAAAGACAAATATCACATGATCTCACTTATTTGTGGAATATAATGAACTAAACTAACTGATGAACAAAATTGACCCAGAGACATAGAGGTGGGGTACAGACTGACATGCCTCAGAGGAGGGGGTGTTGAGGGGGAAGAGATAAACCACAGAACTTATATGCATGTATGCATGACCAATGGACATACACAACAAAGCTGGGGATGGGGTGGGGGGATGGGGAGGAGGGTGTCAATGGGGGAAAAAGGAAAAACATCTGTAACAAAAACAAATTAATAAAAAAAAAATAAAATAAGCCCTGGCTGGTTTGGCTCAGAGGTTGGAGTGTTGGCCTGTGGGCCAGACAGTTCCGGGTTTGGTTTCCGCTAGGGGCACGTACAAAATAATAATAATAATAATAATAATAAAATAAAATAAATCTCTGTCTAGCAGAATTAAAGGCAGTGATTTATGTTTGCTCTTTTGTTATAGTAGCTCTTTTCTTCCTTGAGTTCTGTCAGTTCTTGCATTTTACACTTAAAAGCTGTGTTTTAAAACTAATTTAAAATTGTTAACTTGATGAATTAATCCTTTTGCATTAGGAAATATGCCTTGTCTCTGGTAATACTTCTTGTCTTTAAATCTGCTTTGTCTGCTACTAGTATAGCTACACCAGATTCCTTTTGGGTAGTGTTTTGCATGGTATACTTTTCTCCCCATCTTTCCCCGCTCCTGCCAAACATTCCGTGTCTTTTTAAGTAGAATCTCTTGTAGACAATATGCAATTTTTAAAAATTAGCCCAGCCGGTGTGGCTCAGTGATTGAGCATCGACCCATGTACCAAGAAGTTGCCAGTTCGATTCCTGGTCAGGGCACATGCCCAGGTTGTGAGCCCGATCCCTAGTGGGGAGCATGCAGGAGGTGGCCAATTGATGTTCTCTCTCATTGATGTTTCTATCTCTCTCTCCTCTCCCTTTCTCTCTCTCTAAAATCAATAAAGAAAGAAAATAATTAAAAAAAATTAGGTCTGACAATCTTTGTCTTTAATTAGATAATCTAGTTTGCTTGTTAATGAGCAAGGGCCTGGTGCCTGATGTGCATAGAGGCCAATAGTATGACATCAGCTTTTGAGAAAAGAAAAACCTATTATTGCTAATTGAACTGCAAGGAGACAGGTCATGAGGCTCAAATCTGTCTCCTCAACTAAGGATTTTTGTGTTATATTTAAAGGAAGAATTATAGGAAGTTATGTGTATTCTGTAGTTACATTATTTCAGCATAATGAGAGTTTAGTGTGCAGGTGCTAGGGGTTCTCCACTTTTTATGCATCACATGTCTGAATTTAGGGGTTTTAACATGTAGTCTGTAGATTTCGACCTAATTATGTTGAAAGGTTACTTTAGGGTGAATTCTTTCTCTAGATTTCCTATCAGACTGCATAATTTGTGTTTTTTTTCCTGTTATCTCTGAAAAATCTCAGTATTTCATTAGAAACAATGATGCCATTGTAATTAGCCAATTATTAATAATAGGAAAGGAACCAAGGGAAGGCCAGACAAGATAGGCATGTCATTTGGGCAACTTCACCAGGAAGCTGCTATTTTGCACTCCCCAGGGAACTCCCCCAGCTTACTTCCTGCAAAACACTGGGGGAGGGGATTCAACAAAGAAAGGGAAGATAGCTGCATGCCCAGTAAATTTGGGTGACATAGGGCAGGTACTTGCCTGTCAGTCACACCTGGGAACAGAGACCATTGGCCAGAATGGGCTTGGCCACTGCAAGCATGTGAAAATTTCTTGCTTTCCTGTGCTCTTGGCTCATTCTTGGCTTCCTTGCATTTGCCTGTGTTCCCTCCATAGCTATGAGGACGTGAAGATCCCATATGCAATGAACTGATGAACTACAGTGGGGAAACACACATTAAGCTAGTCTGATGCTGTACTGGACTGTGCAGAAATGGAAAGGAGGCCAGACAATGCAGTTCCTCCCTGTGTGTTCCTGGTGCCTTTGAGCTATTGTCCAGTGGTGGAGCTCAGAGCAAGTGTCTTAAGTAAGTTCATACACAGGCCCTTTAAGAGGAACTGCCTGGGACTACAGATGAACTCTGTCTCACTCAGCCACAATCCCACCTGGTTTTACAGCCCTCTGTCTCACTCAGACACAATCCCACCCGGTTTTACAGCCCTCTGTCTCACTCAGACACAATCCCACCTGGGTTTTACAGCTCTCTGTCTCACTCAGACACAATTCCACCTGGTTTTACAGCCCTCTGTCTCAGACACAATCCCAGTGAGTGTTTACGTAAAGCCAGACTTCTCTTCCTGGCACTGGAACCCTGGACTGGGGGGCCCTCACTCCTCAGGGGGACCTCTGAAGTCAAATATCTCTCCCAATTTTTAACTGCCACATGTGGGTGTGGGACCAGCCCCTTCTGCATCTCTGCCATTCCTATCAGTCTCAATGTAGCTTCTTCTTTCTATCTTTAATTGTAGGACTTCTGTTCAACTAGATTTCAGGTGGTTCTGAATGATGGTTGTTCTGTAGTTGAGTTGAAATTTTGATGTGGTCGTGGGAGGAGGCATGTACCTTATTTACTTACATGGCCATCTTGACCATACCACAAAGGTCTATTTTAGCCCTGGGGTTTTGAAATGCAGTTGAAAGAATGCCTGAGGAAAGACCCTGATTGTAGCTGAAGGTCCCAGAAGAGTAATGTAGTGTGCCTCAGACAATGTTGCTACTACCAACTACCTTGCCAGTGCCTCTAGGATATGGGTCTGTGTGATAAAGGTTGGAGCCATGGAGTAAAAATAAAGTGCCCTTAAGAGAAAAAGCAGTTAGCATTCCTTGAAGCCAAACCTTGTTGTGAGTAGTATTCAGGTTAAATATTTTAGAATCAAAGGGTCTGTTATCAAGCCGGGACTATCCGTAGTGATGAAATCGTCACTACATAAATGGTTGTAGGAAGTCCTGAAAGGACTCTGAGGGTTGTGAGAATGATTGAAATGACATCTCAAATTCTGATAAACTAGGGTTAGCAGGGCAGGCCTAGGATTGGTAGAATTCATATAATTGAAGCAAGATGTCACACCATTCAGTTCAAGGGCCCAAAGATATTCCCAGAGGAGGTCTATTCCGAATATATCCTGAGTTATACTGAGAAGAACTTCTGCTTCCCAATTGGCAGAGCCATTAAGCAGCCTATTTCCCCATATTAGGGAAAATTTGAAGACAGTGTATTCATTTGTCTCATTATTAACAGAAACAAGACTCCCTGAGTAGCATTGTATACAAGTATGAAATTTCAATGTATATTAAGGTTGAGAAACCCCTGCTTCCTCCCCCAAAGAAGCCCAAAGCCATATACATTATGGACTCAGAAGGCAGCTTTGAAGAACATGGACTGTACCTTCCCTACTAATTCAGGACAATTCACTAACAGGTTCCTTTTGATTTTTAAAAAATCCTTACCTGAGGACATGTTTATTGATTTCTGAGCGAAGAGAAGGGGGAGAGAGAGAGAGAGAGAGAGATTGATCAGTTACCTTTCCGTACGCACCCCAACTGTGGATTGAACCCACAACCTAGGTATGTGCCCTGTCTGTGAATCGAACCCACAACCCTTCAGTGTATGGGACAATGCTCCAACCAACTAAACCACACTGGCCAGGGCCTTTTTGATTTTGATTGGCCCATCCAAACCTGAGTTCAAAGCCCAGTCTATATATGCCCATGTGTGCTGTGTAGGTGTACCTTGACTTTCTTCCAGTCTGATTTCGTAGGGTGGCAAGAGTTAGGGGAATACCAGCAAGAATAGATTCATTCCCCATATGGTTGCAGTGTGTGCAGATCTAATAATTAGCCAATCCAGCCTTGTTGGCCAGCTGTTCTATGGCAGGCCTATACGGGTGAGAGATTGTTAGGATTGCCAGAGGAAAAAAATCTAGAAGTAACAAAGTATAATGTGCCATTAGTAAAGAGAGAAACTAAAAATAGAAGGGGAAATATTTTTATCAATAAAAAGGAGGAAACCTAACCCTAATGTCTACAGGGGAAGTGATTTAATCCTTTAGGAAGAGCACAAGACAGCATAAGACTTCTTTACCTCAGAAGCCTTTTCTGTCCTGCAGGGAAAGGCTTTGACCCATCCCAAGAAGGTGTCTGCAAATATTTATAATTTCCCATAGTTCTTGGCATATCAGTAAAATCTATTTGTTCACCATCTCCTGGTCTGTCCCTTTTATTATTGGAGGTGACCGGGTTTTAGGATTGTTTTTGGTGCAAATCAGGCAATTCTGTACTACTTTTTGCATGGTCCTTTGCATTTGTGGACCAATACACGTTTGTAGCCAATGACAGATTACATTTCTCCCATAATGGGCTCCTTAATGCAGATGGGTAATAATTCTTTATTTATTTTATTTTATTTTTTATTAATTAATTTATTTTTGTTACAGATGTTTCTCCTTCCTCCTGCCCCCACTGATAATCCTCCTCCCTATCCCGCACCCCCCACAGCATTGTTGTCTATGTCCATTGGTTATGCATATATGCATATAAGTTCTTTAGCTTATGCTTTACTTTAAGCACTAGTCGCTGTTCATTACAAATCCAGCCTTCTTTAGTAGTCTGGTACTGATCACCATTTAAGTCTTGAGAGCCAGTATGAAATCTCCATTTATTCATCCTTTGTAAATTTAGTTCCAAATGCTGAGGCTTAAACAGGGACAGATCCATACTTGACGTTGAGTGCTAAGGCCTTAGGATCTGGGTTTTTGATTTTAGATGCTTGCTTAGCAGCTCGAGCAGTCAAATTATTTTCTTTAGTTATATAACTATCAGTCTTTTGGTGGCCCAGGCAGTGGACTAGGGATACTTCTTCTGGCATTATAATGAAGTCCAATAAAGCCAGTATCTCTTCTGTGTGTTTAATTTCTTTTCTTCCTGATGTCAGTAGACCTCTCTCTTTCCATATGGCTCCATGTGCATGCGTGACAGAGAAGGCATACTGAGAATCAGTATAAATAGTTACCAGTTTTTACCTCCAAGTTGCAGGGCTTTCATGAGAGCTATGAGTTCTGCCTTCTGTGCAGATGCACCTGAAGGGAGAGCTTCTGCTTCTGAGACTTTCCGATGAGTTACTACTGCATCTGGCCTTCCATATCCCTGGTCCATGAAGCTGCTCCTATCTGTAAACATTTTCCTATCTGGGTTTTCTAAAGGCTTATCAGTCAAGTATGCTGGAATAAACTTTTTTTTTCTTTTGTTAATCCTCACTTGAGGATATTTTTTCCCACTGACTTTTACAGAGAGTGGAAGGCAGAGAGGGAAAGAGCACGAGAGAGACACACATTGATGTGAGATAGACACATTGGTTGGTTGCTTCCTGCACATGCCCTGACCAGGGCCAGGGATCGATCCTGGGGATCTAGTGCCCATGTCCGACCAGGAACCAAACCCAAGACCCTTCAGCATGCGGGCTGATGCTCTAACCACTGCGCACCCCGGCCAGGGCAAGGAATAACTTCTTGGATTATTTATATACATTTGTGAACAGGCTCTCCAGTCATACTGGGGAGCAGAGTGCCTGGGTTTAGCGTGAATCCCACCTTTAGTTTCACATTTAAGTTGTCCAGTAGTATGGCCTGGTATGTGACCAGCCTCCCAGAAATAAGCCACTATCCGCCCTTTGTTCAAGTAGAGGTAGCACACAATGTGGCGTGTTCACGATGGTAGGCTAGCCCAGGGTACATTTTCAGCATCCTGTAAAAGGTCAGTTTGCAGCGCAGCCCAGAGGTAAACTGGCCATCCTTGAGTTACGACGTCTAATTGTTTCAAAAACTAAGCTACTGGTCGTCTAGCAGCACCTAAATTTTGAGTTAGCTCCCCAAGATTTAATACCTTGCCTTTTGTGTACAAAAAGATCAAATAGCTTTTTAATGTCCAGGAGACCAAGTGCTGGGGTTCAGAACTTTCTCCTTGATGATACAGAAAGCCTTATGGTATCCACAGTCCATCTTAATGGCTCATTGTCATTTCTTATAAGAGCCTCATATAGGAATTTGGCTATGAATCCAAAGTTAGGAATCCAAATTCCACAAAATCAAGCCATTCCAAAAAAAACCCCCTCGTAATTGTGTTTTGGTGGCCAGTACAGCCACCCTAGCTAATGCTTCCCTTTGATCCAGCAACAAGTTTCTTTGTCCCTTTGATAACTCAGATACTAGTGCCTTTCGCTTGGAGACTTTATATCTCTGGTCTGCCAGAAAGTTTAAAGTGAGGACTGTACTATTACTGAGCAAGGGCTCGCTGCCCGAAGCACATAAAAGTCATGGCGATGGCTTTTGAGAAAAGAAAAAGCTGTTACTGCTAATCGACCAGCAAGGAGATAAGAAGTGAGGCTCAAATCTGTCTCCCAACTGGAGGCTTTTGGGTTACATTTAAAGGAAGAAGTGGGGAAAGTTATGCATACTCTATAGAGTTACATTATTTCAGCATGATGAGAACTTGGTGAGCAACACCAGAGGGTACGTATCCGTGGGATTCCAAACCGTGCAAGCGCGGCAGACGCCAAAATTATATTAGAGTCTGTGTAAAGAGCAGCAGTTTTCTGCACCCAGTTTTTCCTTAGAGTTCTGTAGATTCTTACCCAGTTTAGTTTTAGACCCTTCCATAATCTTCTTTAGTGTGCAGAAAGTAAAACCATCAATTTTTAATTATTTCTGTAGTTATGACTATCTACTAATGCCAAAAAGGATTCAGAAAATGATACAAGGTGGGGCAAAATTAGGTACAGTTCTGAGTACACAAAACACAGAGATTATTCTTGTATTACTGTTTATTAATTATTGTATTTTCCATAAAAACAACTGTAAACATACTTTTGCCTCAGCCTTTGTATGCATGTATCTCAGAATCTATCTGTCTATCAAGGAACTTACACTATAATTTGAAGAGACTATTACAAATAGATAAGAAAAACATATTTAAAGAATACATTAACTGACACAGTATAAATGTTGCAAAAGAGGTGGGGAAAGAGAACACTGCTTTATTTCCATTCATGTCCACACAATTATGGGCTCAGTAGGTATATAAATTGTGTGTCTTCCACATTATTACAGGTCGCAGTTTTACCTAAATTTTGTCACTGCATGATATGCTCTTGTTCTTTTCATCCTATTAATTCTATATCCTCGCCGCCTAATATTTTATTGCTAAACCATTTCTTAGTCTCTCTCTTTTGTTAGTTCATCACCCTACTTCAAAATTTTTCAGTTACAGTAGGCAAAATGGCAGGGAAATGTATACCCCAAACATAAGAGCTCAGAACAACAGACCTTAATTTCTTGCTCATATAACACTCTATTAACATCCTAGCTTGTCAGGGTTAAGACTGAGGAAACTTTACACACAGTCATTCAAAGTACAAGCACGATGGCGGTTCTGTTATCTTCAACATGTGATTTTAAATCTACCCCAGGGATCTTGTTCCAACAACAGAAAGGGGAAAAGGTCCTGAAGGAACTCATAGGGAGGATTTATGGCTGGGGTTAGAAGTGACACATCACTTTTTGCTCCTATTCCATTGGCTGAAATTCAGGTATATGGCCACACCTAATTGCAGGGAAGGTGGGGAAATGTAGTCTTAGCTGTACGTCCAGAAAGAAGAGGGAAATCTACTTCCCTATGACACCCTAGGGTTCCTGCTATACATTGAATTCCTTTCACATTCAAACTCATTTATTCACTTTTGGAGTTCTCCACAAACTTTGACATTTCTTCAAAATGACTCCTTAGAATAAATATTTCCATAAAATTACTTTGATTTATATTCATGGATGATTTTCTGAATATTTGTGCATTTCTTTAGCCCACTGGTTAATGATGTGGTTCTTCAATGGCAACTTGGGATTGCTGGGCACATAGGAGATATTCTGAAGCCCCATCAGTTTTGGTGTTGCCACATCCATATTGTTTGTAAATGGCAGTGGTGGATGACATCACAGTAGAACATAATCCTCACGGAGAGGCACACTCAGAAGGCTGTCATTATGAAGTAAACATTGCCGAGAAGGACTGTTACTAAATGAAATAAGAAGTGCCTAACAAGAGCCAGGGTGAGATTGTTTTTCATCCTTGGGAGTAGACTCAGCAAGGTCCTGTGTACTCGGCTAGGATAAGAGGAATGGGTACATATACAGTGTCTTCTTTATGTTGTCATTTCATCCTGGCTCAAGGTGTACTTTTATTTCATTTATAAAATAGTTGAGATTTTAAATGACATATATAAAGATGAATGATATATGCTTTTGCTCTTGAGCTGCCCACAATGTAGAAGAGAGGGAGTAGATGGAACGGACTTACTGCAGTAAGTAACAGGACTGTGTAGCCTGTCTATACAGCATAGCTTTGTGATCTCCCTCTGCAGTGTTCATTGACATAGGGGTGGGTGGGTGCACAGACAGTGGACACTGGCAACGTATCATTACATACAAATCAAAATGGAAATGTTAGAAACTGTAAGCATTATGTGAGGAATATGGGTGTCAAAATTAGATCTGATTGAGTTGGAATCCTGGCTGTGCCACTAATGGGATGCTTGTTCTTAGCCAAGTTATTTTAGCTCTCTGAACCTCATCTGAACAAGGAAAATAGAAATGTATGTAGGACAGTTTGCATATATGTATATATTTTATCTATCTATGTTTCGCTATCTATATTTGACATAGTGAGTTTCAAGCATATAATAGGTTTACAATACTCAGTACTTGTTATTAACTGTTGTAGTCAATTTGTTATTAACTCAAAAATATTGACTGATGCCATGCATAATTATATAATTTTTCAGCATTAGGATCCAGGCAGAAAATAGGAATAAGTGAGCTCCTAATTATAATCATATATTGAGAAACCAGGAGGACTTAAATAACCTAATGAGATTAAAGAGGATATTTGATAGAGGGAGGGGAAGGAAAATTTAGAAAGAAAACTGGGCCTAAGAAGAGAGTTCAAAAGTTCCAGATAGAGATGAAGGTATTTTATGGGATGTCTATATCTAAGGGAATGGTCTTCCGGTGATTGGCTTAATTGATGTTAGTGGGCCATGCAAAGTGGCAACTATAAAAGCAGGAATCAATTAGCCCCCTATAAAACAAGGGGGCTAATGTGGTGCAGGGTGTGTCTGAGGTGGAGCAGGGGGGAAGAAAATGGAGCAGGGTCTAAGACTTGCTGAGGAAGCTGGGAGCATGTCCTGGAGGTTGTTGTCTGCCTTAGGTGAGAAAATGAAGGTGATATATGACTATTAATTGGGGAAATACTTAAAGACAGTAGCAGAAGGATCTGGATGTGGCTGAGGGGAGCAGGCAAAATTTACTGGAGATATGCAGTTTATAGTGAGTGAGATAAAGAGTAGCTTTTATAGGAAAGGTTTTGTGTGCTGTTGTGAAGAACTTACATATAAGTTATCGGGAATTAAAGACATGGTAAGAAAGCATATTAAATATATTCTTTATACCTTTGTCTTTTTGTGTGTGTTGTCATCCAGCTGAGATTATATACTCCTAGTGTTTTTCTTGCGTGTTCTCATAGACCATGTCCATGCTTGGTGCTTAGAAACCTTGCGTAGACTTGATGCCACTCTAAGAAACAAAATATGGAAAATAGGCCAAATAATTGGTTCAGCACGAAATTTCTTAAAAGACAATACAGTGGAACTTCCAGTGCTAACGCACTTTTCCCGCCATGCCTAAAACAGTTTAAGGGTCAGCTCTGGGTTCTGTGATCTGGTGGACTCTTTAGTCTACTTTGGCTGTTGAGACCTCCAAAATCTGGGTGCCTACATGAGAAAGGGGAAGTACCAGGAGCCACACCTTTCACTCACCCCACATTTTCTTGATGTCTGCATACTGTTTTTTCCCTGCTTGTTCACATGTTTGATAATACTCCAAAGTCAAAGTATACTCAGCCAAGTCTGAGTTGTCATTAGAAACAATTTGTACTCTTCCTGGAAGCAGCCTGAGGTGACCTCTGAAAATGGTCTGTTATTCACTTGGCCCAGAAAACTCCACAAAATCATGCAAATCGAGAGGTTCTAATCTTCGTGTTCACTTTAAGAACACCTGTGAAACTTCCCAGGCCATCAGCGTATGTAAATCCAAAACGCCACTAGGTATCTGAAGGATGTCACGTTACAGAAGCAATGTGTGCCATTCTGTCGTTACAACAACGGAGTTGGTAGGTGTGCCCAGGCCAAACAGTGGGGCTGGACACAGGGTTGGTGACCCAAAAAGAGTGTTGACATTTTGCTGCACGTGCTTAAAAATGCAGACAGTAATGCAGAATTTAAGGATTTAGATGTAGATTCTCTTTTCATTAAGCACATCCAGGTGAACAAATCTCCCAAGATGCAGCGCAGAATTTATAGAGCTAATGGGCAGATGAACCCATACATGAGCTCTCCCTGACACATTTGAGATGGTTCTACTAAAAAAGATCAGATCATTCCTAAACCAGAAGAGGAGGCTACACGGAAGAAAAATATATCCCAGAAGAAACTGAAGCAACAAAAACTTATGGCCCAGGAGTAAATTCAGCATAAAATAAGGGTTAATAAAAATAAAATCAGAAAAAAGATACAATTTATAAATGGCTTAGCTCACATACAACCACAATTCCTAGAGTGGTTTCTCTTTCCCATCTGTTTTTCTGTCATTCTTTCCTGGCAAAATTGGGACCCTGGTTAAACTCAGTCCTTTCATTCTGCTCTTGCATATATCCTGCCTGCTCAGTATCTCTACTTAAAAGTGGTGTCTCTTCTGCAAAATTTCTAAAGATGTGCCCCTCAAGAATTCCATCCCATGGTTACCTCTTCAAACATTAATCTAGTTATTTCTGCAAAGGAACTTCCCAGATGTTATTAAATATAGATAATTAAGCAGAGAGATTATTGTGGATTATTTTGGTAGGCTTAATCTAACCACCGGAACTCTTAAAAGAAGGTAAATGTCTCCGTCCAGAGCCAGAGAGATGTGGCAGAAGAAGAGACAGGCAAAAGAGGTGTGTAGGAGAAATGAATGAACCTTACATTTTTCTTCCCTAGAGCCTCCATTAAAGAATGTATCCCTGCCAATACCTTGATTTCAGCATTGTGAGACTAAGCAGAGGAACCAGCTGAGCCATACTAGTTCTGTCAACTTCTGATCCATAGAACTGTGAGATAATGCATTTGTGTTAAGATGCTAAATTTCTGGTAATATATCATGGCAGTAATAAAAATAATACTGAAGTTAAATAGAGATCTCAAACTTAACATACCTAATGCAGAACTTAGGATATTTCAAATCCTCACACATTGAGTCTTCTCTGGTCTTTCCTCTTTCACTAAATGACACCACTATTCACACAGTTGTTTGGGTCCCAGATAGAATTATTTCCAAATGATTTCTTTTCCTTTAAAACCCAGACCTAACACTTCATCAAATACTTTTGAATATGTTTTACCTGTTTCTATATCTGACCACTTCTCCCCGTATCCATTGATCCCACCCAGTCTCTCTTACAATGATTCTTGAAATAACCTCTACTCTTGTTCTCCTAACAGTATTGTATTATTCATAGATCAGCCAGAGAGATGAAATTTTGAAATGTTAATCAGATAATATTATTCCTCTACTTAAAGCTCCAGTGGCCTCTCATACATTTAGAATAAAATTAAAATCCTAGGTCTTTGATGTTGTGGTCTGTCTCTGCCTTCTTGACATCTCCTTTCACCCTCCTCCTTTCTTACTAAGAGTAGCCACCTTAACATTCCTGTGGTCCTCCTGCATACAAAATTTATTGCTGCTTCAGACCTTTACATGTTTGAACCTTTCTGCCTTGAATATTTTTTTTTCTTGTTAATCCTCACTTGAGGATATTTTTTCCATTGATTTTTAGATTGGAAGGGAGGGAGAGAGAGAAACGTCAAAGTGAGAGAGACACATTGATTGGCTGCCTCCCTCACGACCCTGACTGGGGATGGGGATTGAGCCTGCAACCCAGGTATGTGCCATTGATTGGATATCAAACCTGTGACCCTTTGGTCTGCAGGCCAACACTGTAACTGCTGAGCCAAACAGGACAGGATTGCCTTGAATGCTCTTTCTCTAGATCTTTTAATACTTTACTTCTTAACATTCTTCAAGTATTTGCTTAAGTATCACTTCATCAGAGGTTGTCCTGATTATCATCTTGAAACAGCCAAATGCCACCACTTTGTGTCTCCTCATCCATCATTATTTTTTAAAGCACTCTCACTTATGTGTCTACTTTTTTTGACACACTAGAATGTAAGCTCAATGAAGGTAGTGACTTTCACTGCCTTCTTAATTGCTGATTGCTCAACTACTAGAACAGTTCCTGCCTCCTGGTAGATTCTCAACAAGTATCTATGATATTAAAGATAGCATCAAGCACATATAAAAAAATTTAGACTTACTTGAGGGGTCTTTGAAAAGTTTGATTCATACGTGTTTTGTGACAATGTGGGTGGTTAAGTGTCCTACAAGAAAAATGTGGTGCTGTACTCCAAGAGTCTGTAATGTATGAAAAATAGAGTTCTCATGATACAATGAGGCCATTTCTGAAATAGTCACAACACTTTTTAAATTTTTTTTCCTTTATTGATTTTAGAGAGAAAGGAAGGGAGAAGGAGAGAGAGATAGAAACATCTATGAGAGAGGACATTATTTGGCTGCCTCCAGCATACCCCCCCACTGGGGAGTTGACCCACAACCTGGGCATGTGCCCTGACTAGGAATCAAACTGGCGACCTCTTGGTGCATGGGTTGATGCTCAACCACTGAGCCACACCAGCCGGGCAGTCACAATACTTTTGATTAAAATGTTAACTAATGGAAACTTGGAAATCACAGCCATCAGTCTCTTATTTTTAATGTCTGAAGCCATCATGTATTTCTTCCTTAGCTTGGAAAATGATTTTTCATATCAAATTCCAAGACTTGTGCTTCATATCTCATTTAGATATTTAGATTGGCTAGAGGGGCATTTCTGCTCTGGAATTAAACAGAGTATATGAAAACCAATTTATAAGTAATGATCAGGCAATCCTCAGGAATTTTTCAAGGACCATGCTGTGGGGAGAGCTTAATTTCATTACTTATTAACATGTTATTTCATGTTTTGTAATTGTATGAGGGGTTGTGGTACTCAAGAGGGCATCCTGTTGCCTACTCTTCCAGCTTCATCACCCTAGAAGTTCAGGTAATCTCACTGTATTTTCCCTCATTACACTTTGACCTCATGGTACAAGGCCAGGCTTCTGGCAGCATTAATCTTCATTTGGGTGGCACACCTGGGGACAAACTGGTGGCTCTCATGACAACACTGGAGATTTCATATTATATTTATTGCTCAACTCTTTATTTTTACTTTGTTTGCTTAATGTTTGTGTGGGTTGTTTCAGTTTCTAAGATTATTTCTCCCCACAGCTCAGAGCTATGGGAAATCTCATCCTTATCCAATTATGGAAATGACTTTATCCAACATTCCCTTGGTGGTAGAAGCAGTAGTTGTACCGTGGGTAGTAGGAGCAGTAGTTGTACTGTGGGTAGTAGGAGCCTTAGTTGTAGGGCTGGTGGAGTCTGCTTTGGTGGTGGTAGGATTTTCTGTGGTTGTAGTAGCTTGTGTTTGGGGTGCAGGGGTGAGGGAGGAAGGGTACATTGGAGGGTATCCAGGATAGAACGCAGGTTCAGGTGTATCCGGTCTTGGTTGATAAGGTGGATATGGATAATAAGGGCCATAAGGAGGAGGAGGTGGAGGGCCATAAGGAGGAGGAGGGGGTGGAATTCTCCCTGGGCCATAAGGGGGAGGGGGTGGAGGGCCATAAGGAGGAGGAGGGGGTGGAATTCTCCCTGGGCCATAAGGAGGAGGGGGTGGAGGGCCATAAGGGGGAGGAGGAGGTGGAATTCTCCCTGGGCCATAAGGGGGAGGAGGAGGTGGAATTCTCCCTGGGCCATAAGGGGGAGGAGGAAAATATCTTGGGTCCGGAGGTAAAGGCTGTGGAGGAAAAGGAGGTGGATATGGTCCTCTGGGGCCTCTTTGACTCTCACCAGGCTGTGGGAAAAAGAAATAAACAATTTTAAATTAAATATTTCAGTGTCAAGCATAAAAACTTATACTCTTCTGTGGCAGGCAGAATTCTGAGATGGTTGCCAAGATTCCTGTTTCCTGCTGGCACTTGCTGGCCTGACCTTATCCAGTGAGCCTTTTAAAATAGGTTCTGCGGGTCAGAGACAGGAGAAGTCAGAGAGATTGGAAGCTGCAGCAACTGCTGTTCTCTTGTCTTTGGAGCAAAGAGCCATGTTGTAGAGAGGACCACATGGAAGTAAATGGTAGATGGGCAGGAGGAGCTGGGAATGTCAGCTGACTACTAGCCACAAGAAAGTAAAGACCTCAGCCCCCCAAACAGGGGACCCAATTCTGCCAACACTCATGCAATCCTGAAAGAGGGTCCTGGGTTCCAGAAAGGAACCCAGTCCTGGCAATACTTTTTCAGCCTTGTCAGACCCTGAGTAAAGAATCCAACCAAGCCAAGGCCAGAATTCTGACCAAAAAATCTGTGAGATAATAAATGGATTTTTAAAGCTACTAATTTGTAGAAACTTATGCAGCAAGAGGAAACTATTGTGTGCATTTAAGTCACACAGCCTGAAAGTCTGTATCAGAGCAGAGGAAGAGTTTCTGTTTTGCCCTCTGAATGCCTACGCTCTCAATGAAATCTGAGATAGTATTAAATGGAAAAAAAAAAGAGGATTGTAGGTAAAATCATATACTTTGCTTATAGTACAGCCTGTTGCTGGAATCAATTTCAAATGGAGAAAATGTCTCTTATATCTCATTTAAGAGTTCAGGATCATTGCAGACTTTGAAAACTAGTACATTGTGAAGCATATCACTGAGCATCCTTTGTGCAGTATGCTGAAGTAGGAGCCATGGAGGTACAAACATGCCCCTTGAGAGTCTATAGGTCAAGTAGCTACAATACTAGAAGGTACAAAAACGGCCCAACGGGAGGCAGAATGATAATTTTTGGAGTCCTTGCCTCTGCTACTTAGAGATTGTGTGACTGTGAAATCCTTTTTGAGAGTCTCTCTTACCTCATCTGGAAAACGTTGATCATGAAAGTACTCACATCTGAGCGTCATTGTCAGATTTGTTGTGAAACATTATTAGGAAATGCTTAGGACAGTGCTTGGCTTAGGTACAGCGCCCAGTAAATGTGACATGCTACTATTTGTTATATTAACACCTAGGACAGTGGTTGCAATTTTTGGAAATAAAAATAGTTGAAAAATAGTGCAGGAAACAAATATATTAGAGGTTTAGAGTGATTCGTTTTGGATAGAAGGAAGATTATCTCACTGAAGGCAGACTTTTTTTTTTTTTTAATCCTCACCCGAGGACATGCTTAGAGAGAGGAAGGGAAAGAGAGAGAGAGAAACATTGATCAGTTGCCTTCTGTTGCCTTTTGTACATGTCCCGCCTGGAGGTCAAACCCACAAGCCAGGTAATGTGCTCTGACCGGGAATCGAACCAGCAACCTTTCGGTGCACAGGATGATACTCGACCAACTGAGCCACTCGGGCCCGGCAGAAGGCAACCTTTGAAAGGAGGCTTATATAATATAAACTGTGGAGAGGACATGTCAAATGGAGTGAAAGTGTGTAAATGCTCCAGGGTAGGAAAGCACAAGTCTTATTCTGGGGGTTTATATAGGACAGACAACTGCCTTCCCTTCTTGCTGTGCTCAAGTCCTTCACCTATTTTTCTGGCATTGCCAGTTCCAAACTGTAGGATCCCCATAAATTATCCCTTTTTTTGATTCCTACTTGCAGGTCCTTAGCAAGTGGTGGCAGACGTCAAAACCCTGTGCCATTATAAATGCGTGGTCCTTCAGCACTGCCCTGCGTTTCTTTCAAGTGCTGTGAATTTATGCTACCCCATTTCCCAGAAGCCTATAATTTTTAAGTTGCCAATTTTATTAAAGTTCTCTACCTCTTCCCCTCATCCACCTCACTAAGATGATTTTCCTCCTGTTTCTCCAAAGTAATGCAGGCAATGAGAAATGAACTTGACTTATGACTGGCCACGTACTGTCAAGTCATAGATATCTGGATATTTCCTTTTTCTTTACAAGCATTTTCTCAGGGCTCAGTCAGTTTTTTCCCTTTTATTCCTGAACTTCAATATGTGCCTTTTAACTGGCTTGTTTTCCTCAGAAAATAACTATCGCCTACGTTACACTTTTAAACAGGTCCACTCTCAACCACGTGTTCCCTGGTCATCACTCGCTCTTCACCTCTTTCCTTCACATCGCAGCTCTCTGAAAGGGTAGTCTAGGTTTGCTGAGACTAACCCTGCTTCTCATAGGCTAGTCACTCTTCAACCTGGCTTCTGCCCCCGGCAGGCTAGTGAAACACTTTTCTTGGTGTCACTGATGAAACAAAAATGCCGAGGTGCAGCTGTGGCACCAGTCCTCAATTTGGCCCTCTCCAGCTGGTGATAGCTTTTTGAATTACGGGGGGCATTTGACCCAAGGGCTGAGAGTCCAAAGGCTAGATCAAGGTGTTTCAAAAGTTCAATACTTGATTTTTAATTGGCAAGAAAACAAATCCTTAGTGTGGGAAAGTATTTCACATTATTTTCATTGTTGAGACAATGAATTCACTGAAAGTACCCTTGTCTCCTAAGGATAGCCTGAAGTTGATCTAAAAGTTATGCCTAATGAAAAAAATCTTCATAGTAAGTATCTGTTCTTTTCCTAATCTCTTAACCCAACCATAGTGATTAGCTTTCTTTCCACAATGGGACAATGGTAATGAACTTTGTAAAAATGATGAAAATACTATGTTAAAAGTAAAAATGAACTTCTCAGTGGGCTATAATCAGAGCTAATCTCCTGAATCTCTTGGCTTAGGAACAATCCAGCTAAGATATGGATACTTAGAATCTAAATTCACTTATGTTTGAATGGGATTGATGGTCGTCTACTTCAGGCTTTCTTTGAGGATTTAAGATAATGTCTGTAAGCATTCAGAAAATTACCTGTGACAGAATGAACACTCAAAAGATGACTGGATCAATAGTACTACTTACCTGCCCATATTATTAACTATTACTCATCATGAATCTCATATCATTAAGTTGGGGGAAAGCTTATGTCTATTTTAACTGCTTATGTTAAACTGCTTATATTATCAAAATTCTCAAAATTATTTTACAAAAATAAAAAATCATTGTTCAGGTAATTAATATCTATTCTTTAAAATAAGAAAGCATTTTTTCTTATAGTCTGAGGGCATAAAAATATTGAATATCAGCTTTAAGATCAGATAAGTAAGATATAACATGACCTTTTAAACAAGTCAGTATATTTTATTGGTTTATAAAAAATCAGTAATATGGCCAAAGCCTGACTGATTGAGAGACCCATGGAATGGCCTCCTTTTATTCAAGCTTCTGAGAGTAGGTAGAAGAAGAATTATTTTATGTTTCAGAATGATATAGTTTTATGTTGCCTGCTTTGTGTAAGTCCTAGTCTCTTGTGAAAATAAGTTTTTATCTTTTTCACTTGATAGAATAGATTTTACAGTTCTTTGGTAGAAATTATTCTGCAATTACTTTCCTTTTCCCAAAACAAATTAATTTATCCCTACTTTGAGATTGATTATTATTTTACTACTTAAAATAAAACACAAAATCTTGTGGCTTTTTTAAATCCCTTGAAACTTTGAATTTAGAAGCATCTGTGGTATTTAACCCAATCCTTTACACATGGTAGGTGTTGATTGATATAAATGTTTGTAGTTTATCAAAAGTTGCCTGAGTCCTTGGCAAAATGCATATTTCCAGGTCCTACTCTCAGACACTTATTCTGGGGTGAGGGTTGGCTTACTATATTTTTAATAAGTGAGTCAGGTTACTCTGAGTAGATGATCCATGAATCCTATGTTGATTAAAAAAAAAAACGTTCTAGCCCGACTGGTGTGGCCCAGTGGTTGAGCATCAACCCATGCACCAAGAGGTAACCAGTTCGATTCCTGGTCAGGACACATGCCGAGCTTGTGGGCCAAATCCCCAGTGCGGGGCATGCAAGAAGTAGCCAGTTGATGTTCTCTCTCATAATGTTTCCATCTTTCTCTCCCTCTCCCTTCCTCTCTCTTAAAATCAATAAAGAAAAAGAAAAAAAAAAGCTTGGGAATCTTTTTTCTTAAAAAAAAAAAAAAGAAAATTCTATTTGAACTACCTCATTATATAGATGAGGAAATAGAGTCCCAATAAAATTAAAGAACATGTTTAAGTATATTTAAAAAGTGTCATTAAGTATGTTGGATCAAAACTTTGCAATACATTTGTTTACCTTCTTGAGAAATTGCTAATGTATGGGTACCCACATTTACATATGTCTGCATAATGCAGTCTAATATTGTAGATTTAAACAGTTCAGTGTGGTAGCTATGAGCCATACGTGGCGATTTAAATTAAATTAGATTTATAATTTAAATTCAAATAAAGCAGTAGAATAGTGTTTAATCAATGACTGGTAGCTACTAACATATAAGGAAGAGTAACATCAGCAATGTGAAAAATCTGACTAGTCGTTGTGAGAAAAATATGAAGATGTGATTGATTAATGAGACTTACCGAGAAACAGGCTTCAAGGGCCAAAAGGCCCAAGAGTATGTACAGTGGTTTCATCCTTACGGTTACTCCTGAAAATAAGCACAGTGGCTGATCAGTATTCCTTTTTTTTTTTTAAAAAGTGTCCCAGCCACTCGTATTTGATGTAGTGCAGGAATAGTACTGCAGCATTTTAAGACATTTGTCTAATTTTATTTTAGACTCAGTATGAATATGGAGCAATACTGTTAGGCTTATGACATGTAACTATGAAATCATGAAATTAGTTTTCACTTCTCACTTGTAAACTAACACTGGAGATAACAGCAAAGAGTCGTTCACAATATGTTTTATGTGATAGAAGCTTTTAGGAGTTAGGTTTTTACTTTCAGAAGTAAGTACTATTATCTAGTAAGCTGATTCTTTTCTTTTCCTTATTATTGAGATATTCCAAGAAATACAATTTAAAACATAAGATTTAGTTATAACATTATGTCAAATACATATCTATAGAAATCTATAAAACAATGTAATCGTTATTTTAAATATAAAGAGGTTCAAATCCAAATGTGTCCATTTTAAAGGACAGTTGAACCTTGAACAAAACAGGTTTGAATTGTTAAGTGACCACTTCTATACAGCTTTTTTTTTTCCCCCAGTAATTATGCAGTTAGACCCTCCATGACCCCAGGTTTTACATCCACAGAGTCAGCCAACCGCAGATTGAAAACTATTTTTGATCCTCCCATTGGGAATCTGCGGGTGCAGAGGGCCAAATGTATGCCTTGTTCTGTACCCTTACATAGGGATTTTAGCATCCACAGATTTTGGTTTCCACAGGGGTCCTGGAATTAATTCTGAGGGATAACTTGTGAGTCAAAAGTTATACTTGGGTTTTTGACTGTTGGGGGGTCAGTGACCCTAACCCCTACGTTGTTCAAGGGTCAACTATAGTTTAAATAAAAATTGTCATGTAATATGTATCCTAGTTTTAATAACATTGTACTAAGTTATTTTATTTCATAATAAGTGGTCTCAAATTACTTCCAAAAATCCATATAATGTACATTAAAGACCAGTGCAGAGAAAAGAGAGATGCTCAGTTCTTTTAGTCTCAACTGGCTTAAAATTTACAATACATTTCAAGTACATGATGGCTCGAGTTCTGGGAAAGCAGTGCATGCACCTTTGTATGGACTAGCTTTCTAGTAGTCAATCCTACCCATCAGTTGTGTGTGTTGCCTGAACACACACAAGAAACTTAGGGAAAAATTTCACTGAATATTCAATTATATATGCATATAGTCATTTCTTTAAGTATCAATTTTCCTTTCACACATTGTTGTAAAGTTTTTATAAAACAAAGACAAAACTAATAATGAAAATATACTGTAGAACAATTCTATTCTCTTGGAATACATTTTATAGCATTCTGGTCATTATGAAGCTCAAAAAATGGTAAGGTACATTGGGGGGAAAAGCTGATTGATTGTGTAACTAGATGGATTAATTGTCCCAAGTGCACAACATGAATGATTTTCTCTAACATATAGAATTTCACAAAATTTAATGTATTTTGTGGCTTACCAAATTTCATGTAATGCACATATTATTCTTTTAGTGAAAATGAATGTTCTCTAAAAAGCCCATGAAAATAATATCTTAACAAGCCTCAGAACAAAACAGCATGGTACTGGCATAAAAACACATATAAATCAGTGGAACAGAATAGAGAGTCCAGAAATCAACCCACACCTTTATGATCAATTACTTCTTGACAAATGAGACGAGAACATACAGATGGGGGTAAAGATAGTCTATTCATTAAGTTTTGTTGGGAAAACTGGACAGATATGTGCAAAAAATGAAATTAGACCACTTTCTTACACCATACACAAGAATAAACTCAAAATGGATTAAATACTTAAATGTAAGACTCGAAACCATAAAAATCCTAGAAGAAAACATAGGCAGTGAGACCTTTAACATTTCTTGTAGCAATTTTTTTCTGATCTATCTCCTCAGGAAACAAACAAACAAAATAAATAAATAGGACTACATCTAACTAAAAAGTTTTTGCACAGCAAAAGAATCCATCAACAAAATGAAAAAGACAACCTGCTGAATGGGAGAACATATTGGCCAATGATACATCTATAAGGGGTTAATATCTAAAATTTATAAAGAACTTATACAACTCAACACCAAAAAACAAAACAAAACAACAACAAAAAAAACCCAACAAAACAAAACAAAACAAAAAATCCAATTAAAAAATGGGCAAAAGACCTGAATAGACCTTTCTCCAAAGAGGACATACAGATGGCCAATAGACATGAAAAGGTGCTCAAAGTCACTAATCATCAGAGACATGCAAATTTAAGCCACAATGAGATATCATGCCTCACACCTCTCAGAATGGCTACCATAAAAAAATCAACAAAAAACAAGTGTTGACTCAGATTTGGAGAAAAAGGGAACCCTCATGGACTGTTGGTGGGAATGCAGATTGGGGCAGCCACTGTGGAAAACAGTATGGAGTTTCCTCAAAAAATTAAAAATGGAACTTCCTTGTGACTCAGCAATTTCACTTCTGGGAATATACCTGAAGAAACTCAAAACACTGACTTTAAAGAATATATGCAGCCGTATGCTCATTGCAGCATTATTTACAATAGCCAAATTTGGAAGCAGGCTGAGTGTCCATTAATAAATGAATGGATCAGAAAGCTGTGGTACACTTGCACAATGGAATACTACTCAGCTGTAAAAAAGAAGGAAATCTTATATTTTGCAACAGCATGGATGGACCTAGAGAGTATTATGCTAAGTGAAATAAGCCTGTTAGAGAACGACAACTAACATATGAGTTCAACTTATGTGTGGAATCTAATGAACAAGATAAGCTAACAAAATAGAAACAGACTCAGAGGTACAGAGAACAGACAGACAGCTGTTAGAGGAGAGGGGGGTTGTGGGCTGAAAAAAGTAAAAGGACTAAGCAAAAAAAACAACACAGCTCATAGGCACAGACAACAGTGTGGTGATTACCAGAAGGAAAGGAGTGGGGTAGGGCAAGGTAGAAGAGGGTAAAGGGGTCATAAATGGTAACAGAAGGATAATTAACTTTGGGTGGTGAACACAACATAATATACAGATGATGTATTATAGAATTGTACACCTGAAACCTATATAATTGTGTTAACCAATGCCACCCCAATAAATTCAATAAAAATTAAAAAAAAAATCAAAGTCTCAGCAAATTAGTATTCAAAGTAAAAATTCTTCAGTTTATATTTCCATGTACTTACGTGAGGATCCTTTCAGGGCCGAGTGTTCTGCCGGTCAAAATGTCTCCTGCCAGTTACTTTCCAAAGATGACATATGGAGGTGAGAAAGAACAAGAAATCTCAGCTCCTATATATATCGCAGTGGATTTCTAGTGCTAAGGAGGAAAGGACAGTTGGAAGATACAAACTTCTAGGCTGATGTTCTTTAAACAAAGATAGAAAAGTGTCGTTGCCAATTTGGCAATCTTTTTCTGCAGGTTTTTTTTTTTTTTTTAATTTCTGAGGAGCTTTGACCCATTCAATATTTGGTGTTTCCTGAGGAAACAGGTATTATACAATGAATCATAATGTCCTTTTGTCTCAGTAAAATAATCTGGAGCTTGTGGTACACTACTGTCTCTTTATTTTAAAGAAAAAGCTCAAGACGTTCTATTTCAAGTAATTTTAATGTCCCTCTTTTGTTACATGTTGCCATCACCATATTTTCTATTTTATCTAAAAGTTAACTACATTATATGGGAAATTAAATGTCAAACTGTTTTTAAATTGAATTCAAACACAATATAGAGGTAATTTGTGGGTCTAAAACCTAGAATTAAAATTAGAAGTCGTTATTAAATCAGTGTTGCTAAATACCACACACAGAATACCAGGCCAGTTATTTCATATATATTGCTTGAGTTTTGGACTACTGTTTTATATATTTTAGGTTTAATGTTTCTATTTTTTTTAGTTGAAATAGTGAAATTGTATTACTATTTTATTCTTATGTATTTCTGCGTATCTAATCATCTATGTATTATTTTCCCCATTTATGTAACATTGGCATAGTTGAGTCGTTGTTTTTGAAGGATGATAAAAATGAGTGCTTGGATTAAGATTTTGACCTAAGTTTTGGAAATATTGAGAAAGGAAAACCTAGTGATAGAAATGCGAGGAAAGTTAGAAGATTCATGCAGTATGTAATCTTAACTATATCTGAATTCTCTGTGTCTATGATTGTTCAAGATATTTAGATTATTTAAAAGATACTTAAATGGACATTTTTAAAGAAAGTTTTCTTTTGCCAATGTGGAACTAAAGCAGTGGTTTGAGACTGTGTTTTAGAAGTCACTTGCTGTTTACCATAATTAACTTGAGAAATTTAATTATGGGGACATTATATGGATATATTTTTACTTAGAAGTGGATGGATATCTATGAGAAAGTCACAGTTTTTTATTTTTGATACACCCAGGCTTTGAGGTTTTCCCTATTCTAGATGATTCTATAATCTCTAGTTTTTATTAATTATTATGTAATAATAATTGCTATTATTTAAACATCTTTTACCATACATGATAGGATGAAATGAGTTCTATTATCGTCTCTGTCTTATGGAGTTTAGCCATCGATCATTCATTCATTCATTTACTCATTCAACATCTATTTGATGCCTACTGGGTGTCAGACATAGTGCTAGTTGTCAAAGCCACAGAATATATAAATGTTCGGTGTGTTAAAAATCTTTTGGGAGTCATAGGTGGTGTAGAGGAAGTCACATTTTGAGAGTTGATCTTAGTTTTAAATTACCTAATTTCATTTGCTTTGTCACAATTTTGTTGCCTTAAAAAAATTCCGATGACATAATCAAGTGTAATAAATTGTTTGACTGGTTTGCTAACCTTAGGCCCAAATTAGTTACTGAACAGTTACATGCCCTAATAGTGAAGATGATTCTATTTCTAAGTTAATGTGGAAAGTTTAACAAACCACTCTCTTCTCTGAGAGTAATTCAGGTTGTCAAAAGAGGAGTATCTCTTTTTTCTTGTGACGCCAACATACTTTTCAGCCAAGTGTTTTAAATTCAGGTCTGATCTACATTGCAATGGATCACTGGCTCTGAAGGACTTGGGATGAACACTGGCAAAACTGAAAGATGATTTCTGAATGACTTGTAACCAAAAGAGGATTTAGAACAACATAAGCCAATGAAAGCACATGTCTGTTAAGAAAGAAACAGTCACTCAAGTTAATCCTTAATTAATTCATGGCTTTAAAAGATCCTGAATGAATACTTTCTACAATAGTACCTAAATAAACTAACGTCTTTAGTCACAGGAAGTTTAAGGTGGCAGTGGAGTCACACTACTGTTGGTTCAGAGACTTATGAGACAGATGTAAAAATATTTTCATGAATAATTATGTTTAACAGAATTGAAATCAGTCATGTAGCAAAATATCTGGCCTGCTGCCATGTTGTGCAACAGTATAACTGTGTCTTTGGACCTGTGGAAAGCATATGAATGTGTTTCTTCTAGATTATGTATTTGGCTCTATCCTGTGAATGAAAATAAGTATACAATTGCCTTTTAATCAGAATTTTGTTAGATAACTCTAAACAGGTAACCAAAAAATTTCAGTTCTCTTTCAAGATCTCCCTTGGGGAATACTCCTGGCTTCATCCTATTATTCAAAATATATTTTCTTCATCACAACCTTATTTTATTTATTTGTCACAACCTGGCCGTACACCAGATTTCTCTGTAAACTAGATCCAATACATTTAAAATTTAAAATGTAAATGCAACATATTTGTTAGTTGATAAATCATGTTATGTTCATTTTTGCACTTAATATGCCAAATAACTCTAAGATATAGTTAGGGAGAAATTAATATCCTAGTTTTTTTATTTTTTATATATTTTTTTAGGGAGAGAGAGAGAGAAACATCCATGTGAGAGAGAAACATCCATCAGCTGCCTCCTGCACGCCCCCTACTGGGGATCAGACCTGCAACTCCGGCCTGTGCTCTCACCAGGATCTCTCAGTCTATGGGACAAAGCTCAATCCACTGAGCCACACCGGCCGGGCAATACTCTAGTTTTTTATTTATTTTATTTTCTCTCTCTCTTTTTTTATTGTTGAAAGTATTACAGCTGTTCCCCCTTTCCCCCCAATAATCTCCTCCTCCCCACTCCCATCCCCTTCCTGCTCTACCCAAACTAATGTCTCTGTCCATTGGTATGCATATATGCATATATATTCTTTGGTTTATCTCTCCTCCCTTTGGGGCCCCCCCCCCCATTCCTCTGAGGTTTGTCAGTCTGTTCTCTACTTCCATGACTTTGGATCTATTTTGGTTGACAGCTTATTTTGTTCATGATATTCCATAAATAATAAGATCATGTGGTACTTGTCTTTCTCTGACCAGTTTATTTCTCTCAGCATAATACCCTCCAGGTCCCTCCACGTCATCTCAAAGGGTAAGAGAGCTCTCTTTTTTACAGCTGCATAGTATTCCATTGTGTAATGTACCACAGCTTTTTTATCCATTCATCTACTGATGGACACTTGGGCTGTGTCCAGATCTTAGCTATTGTAAATAGTGCTGCTATGAACATAGGGGTACATATATTCTTTCTGATTGGTGTTTCAGGCTTCTTAGGGTATATTCCTAGAAGTGGGGTTACTGGGTCAAATGGAAATTCCATTTTTAATTTTTTGAGAAAGCACCATATTGTTTTCCACAGTGGTTGCACTAGTCTGCATTCTCACCGGCAGTGTACTAGAGTCCCCTTTCTCCACATTCTTGTCAGCACCTGTTTGAGGATTTGTTGATGGCAGCCATTCTGGCAGGTGTGAGGTGATTCCTCATAGTTGTTTTAATTTGCACTTCTCTGATGATTAGTGACAACATCCTAGTTATTATTATTTTTTTTTAAAGAGAGGGGTAGAGTTAGTACTAAGACCATATCAAGCATGTTTAATAAGGTTTATTTCTAAAACATTATTCATAGTCTACTGGTAAGAATTTGTTACCTAAAAAATAAGGAAGGACTCTAGAAAATAAAGTCTGTTTTAAAATATGAAGGTTATACATTCATTCCCTAAAAGCTCGTACAAATACCTTAAATAACAACTTTATATTTTTGGGGAAATGGCATATTGTTCTCTGAAATGGAAATGAAAACACCTCAATTACAGAATTGCCCTTGTCACCTAAGAATAGTGGGTCCTTGGGAGAACTTTCGTTAACCTCTCAGGGCTTTATTTTCCTCCTCTGTGAAATGGTCAAGTTAAACGGAGTAGTTCCCGTTCATTCCCGTTAGCGGCAGAGCTAGGTTTGGAGGGGCCTAAGCTTATATCATTCTGGGAGCTGACTGTAAGAAAAAGAATACAAAATTATAATTGCCAACTACTGCAGTATCGATTGATGGCAGCAGTAGAGAAGGGAAGAAGGAGGTGGGTCCATGGCAGAGGCTTCATTGACACGGGAAGTGGTTTTCAGAAGATGGGAGAGTAATGGTCTCGGTGAACTTGGCTTTGCTGCAGTAACAACAACCACAACCAAAACCTCAGTGACTAACAAAAGCAAACATTTATTTCTCTCCTATCATGTATTGGCAACCCAGGGCAGTCTGTTTCTGCAATTTTGTTGTGTGTTTCTCATTCCAGGGCCTGGGTGAAGAAGCAGTCTGTCTAGGACACACAGCTCTTGCAGTACAAAGGAAATAGTAAGAGAGCAGGACTGGTGGAGGTCCTGCCTCGAAGTTGCCTGTGTTGCCTTGAGCTCACATTTGAAGGCCAACACAAGTCACAGTGCCACTTTAAAAAAAGTTAAAAAATTTTTTTGGTTACCGTTCAAGTTCAATATTAGGATTCAGGTATACAGCACACCAGTAAGACGTTTATATACTTTACTAAGTGATCTCCATACATGGCCTAGAGGATATTATGCTGAGAGAAGTACACCAGACAGAAAAAGACAAATATCGTGTGATTTCACTTACATGTGGAATCTAAAGAACAAAGGAAACAAACACAACAGTAATGGACTCACAGATACAGAGAACAAAAGGATTGTTGCCAGATGGGCAGAGGGTTGTGGGGGTAGGTGAAAAGGTGAGGGGATTAAGTACAAATTGGCAGTTACAAAATAGTTAGAGGGATGTAAAGTACAGCCTAGGGAATACAGTCAATATATTGCAACACAGTGTCACTTTGTCAATGAGATAGGGTGGCATACTCTGCACAGAGGGAGGGATGCCCTGCAGCCTTATGGAAACAAGTGGAAATCTAAAATCCTCTTTTTATAAGGCCATGGAAGTTAATGATTGGGAACACAGGAACCACCTACCACAGCTGGGAAGCAGCAGCCCAGAGCATGACCAATCGCCCCATCCTCTGAGATTGAGGGCTGAGGAAGAATCAATAGCTTCCCCTTCAGAGGGTCCACTTATTCCTCATACAAAAGCAACCTTCTTTTTTGAAAGTCTAATTCCCTCTGCTTTCTCTGAGATTCAGTTTTATTACTTCTCATCTTTTTAAAATTAAACATTAATTCTCATTTTGAACTGAATGTAATTCCTAATTCATTGTTCCTGAAACAAAAGTATCCTCTTGATTTCATTGCTTTTCAGCCACCAACCTGTCTCTTTTTGGTCTCTTTAGTAGAAAATCTCTTTTGTTGCTATTTTACTTTCATACCTTAATTTTTTTTATAATTTAGACAATTATTGAGTTTCTTATTTCTGAACATTGTGTTATTCATGTGCTGCTTGTTCTTACTTTTTCCTTTTTTACAGTGTTTAAACATTTTAAACCTTATTCTCTTCTTGGGTTTTTGAAAAAATTTATCTTTATTGTTGAAAGTATTACAGATGTCCCTCATTTCCTCCCCATTGACCCCTGCCTCCCACTCCCGCCCCCACCCCTTTGCCTTCACACACTGTTGTCTGTGTTCATTGGTTATGAATATATGCATACACATTCTTTGGTTTATCTTTGCCTGACCCCCACCCCTCGTTTTAGAGAAATGTGCTCTAAATTGTCCCCAATGGTATAGACAGTATGAATTCCATTAATGTGGAGTAGGTGCAGTCTAGTTGACCAAATATTTCCTTATAAAACTTCAGGATAAGTAGAACACAAAGCTGACTGTACCACCACAATTCCTAGTTTGTTTTTATATTCTAGATGTCCTAGGCATTTTTGGTGGGAATAGTAAATAGTACAGGCTACACCAGCCAGGTTGAATGCCTGCCCTTCATGTACCGACTATGTGTCCTTGGGTAGTTGATCAACGTCCATGGGCCTCAGTTTTCCTGTCTCTAGGGTGTCAATTATGATGGGAATTATTAGAGGTTTACGGTGACTGTTAAATAGTTATATGTGATGCTCTTAGAACAGTTTGACACATGTAAGAAATAAAATGTTTCTATTATTTTTAAGGTATAGTTTCAATAATACTCTTCTGTGCTAAAGCCTTTATTGATTTTCCCTTTCTGTAGAAGTAATCCAAACTCTTAATCCTGGCCCTTGTTAATGTGATTATATCATCCTGTTCTCACATCCATGTTTCTAGGCATGTCTGGTATTCATGGACAACTTCTGTTTCATGGATTAAGAGCAACTTGAAAGTGAGATATGTAGCTTGTTCATCTTTATATTCTCAGAGTTGTAGTCTGGACTATTGTGCACACTTAATGCCTGTTTGGAGGGTGTGAATATGAATGTCTGGTGCTCTCCTACCTCTATGTTTTTGCAGTGTTTTTATCAAGCAGTGGGCCTCCTACCTCTTTTCTGCCTGTTGAAATGACTCCTTTTTTTTTCTCCATCTCTTCTGTGAAATTTTATAGTATATACTGAGGATCATTTTTTATGGCCCTAATTATGGTTATGGTGCATCCTTGATCTTTAATTCTTATTTCTTCAGGACTAGGTTGTCTCTCTTTAGCTAGTGAATTTGCTTTCAACGCTCTGTACCAAGATTTTGTGATTTTCTATATGTGTCTCCTATAATAGTTTATCCATTATAGTTTATCCATTATAGTTTTGTGTAAATGTTTGCTCTCCTTAAAGAGGAATATCTTTTTCCCTTGGTTGCTTATTATTGTTTGTACCTTGCATGTAATATTTACTACAGACTCCTTATTTGTTAATTGTCTTGTTTTTATCTTTGCCACCTAAATCTTTGAAGAATGGCAGTTGAGTTTTTTATATTTGTTTTATTCTGTTCCCTCTTCTAGATTTAGGTAATTTTTTACTAAATCACTTGGATTAATTAATTTATCAACTAGAAATTGATCTAATATTTTTGGATGAAGTGATTCATGAAATGGTGCAAAGTATCAGCAGAATAATCTCTGGAGAATATACTTTAGATGAAAGTATAGTGTTTGAAATATTCAGGAAAAGAATATCTGTAGATGTGCAGAAATTTAACTTATTTATTTGAAAATGTGTCCTAATAGACTATGATCTCTTTGAAGATAGGAACATATTGGGCATCTCTTCTTTGTTACTTTTATCATGTTGGCAATTTTATATGCACACACACATATATATATATAGATTTATGTTTTATAAAAATCATATATATATATTTGATTATGTACTTTATATGAAAACAAAATTCATTTCGAATACTTATAATATTTTAACGTGATGTTATGTGGGGTGACTTCAAATGATTTTGTTATTTTTGCTTTGGAAGCATTTGCATTTTTTTCCCCTGGACAAGTACTTTGTGTGTTACGTAGTCATCTGAAAGAGCAAAGGTGCTGGTAACATTGCTGTTATTCTACAGAAAAATAAAAGAGACTAATACATGTGATCAAATGCATAAATGATCCTTTAAATTCTTTGCAGTATAGCAAAACTAGAGAAGAAGCAGTAAGAACCTGCATCCCTTTATTTTTGTATCTTTTTCTATATTTTTGTTAAAACTAAACGGTGAGAGGTGATCACAAATACATCAATATTCAGTTTTTCATAATCTGTACAAGCAAAACGGAACACCAAAAACCATTAATTAAGAACACATAGGCTCTTCCTTCTCCAATTGTTTTAAAATAGAAAAATTCTGGGTAAGATGTTAGAAGCTGGGACTTGGAGTTAATAGATGTGAGTTTGAAGACTGGTCTGCTGTTTATACTTTATGGTCTTTTGAAATGTCACATAAATTCTCATAACCTCAGTCTCCTTACCCGTAAAAAAGAGACAATACTATCTGCTTTACAGCGTTGCTGTGGGTGTTAAACGAGATTCAGTACAAGGGGTATTCGGTGCAGTCACAGCACCAGAACCTTTCTCAGAGTTCCACCGTGGCATCTATTATTGTGATTTTTATATTATATGTAATTGGAAGAACTCTTCTCATTTATTCATAATTAGGAGTAACTGTATTCAGAAATATGAGCAATATTTGATATGCTTCTATTTCTTCAATATTTTTCTTAAGGATCATGTTATATCATGATGTGTATTTCAGTCAATGTTTATAGCAAGAGAGCTCTTCTATGGCTTATGATTTAGTTATATCTCTGTTTTCAAGTCTCGTTGTAATATTTGCTAAAATAGTTATCCTTCTCTGCCTTATTAGAGGTGATAGGTCCTGAAAGAGTGAGGAGAGCATTTCTCTATGTCCAATGCACACTTTGTGGGATTTAATACACTTTCAAGTATAAACTAACTTTTATTTACTGAGACCTTAATTAAGAGTGATTATTTCAGGAAAATAAAGCACATTTCAGCATTGGGAACTTAAGATCAAAATACATCACAGTTGGTGAACCTTTTAATCTTTCTTTTGTAGGAATCTGACAACATTGGCTTTATAGGTATGGTTATAGCTATCCACTCAACAAGACCAAATTTAGTTCTTGATATAAAAGAGAAATAAAAGCTTCTCATTGCTTTGGCAGAGTTAGAAACAATTTGCTTGTTTCCTCTTTGATGGGGCAAACACAAGCACCTGGTCTTACAGTGTTTAGGCACATCTCCAAGTCGCTCACCTAGTCAGAAAATAATTGGACAGTATTGTTTACCTTGGTTTGCCTTTGTCTTTTGTGGCTTGGTACATGTATAATCGCTGACAGTTGTAGAATTTACTGCCGCTCTGGTTGCTGGTTAGCAGCAGCTGAGTTGGTTGCCTCAGGGGGGTTGGTGCCTGGTGCCACAGCTTTGATGGTGCCCTCAGGTTGGGGGGCGCTGGGAGCCATGGTGCTGGGTGCAACGCCTGTAGCTTTGCTGGCAAAGACGGTGCAAGTGGCCGTGGTGGCAGCAGTAGCGGTGATGGTGGGATTTTCAGTTGGAGGAGCACCAGAAGTGACTCGTGGTGCTTGAGGGTTACAATATTCTTATGTGGGCTGGGCGGTAGTGGGGATGGTAGCTGTGCGGGCCTTTGTCGGATTCAGGATAACCATGGTGACAATCTGGAATTCCACGAGATGGTCCAAATTTTTCAAAGTAGTTTTATTTCTTAGAAAGTTTTTCTTTAAATATATTAAAATGCTATTCAGAACTTTCACTAAACTTGAGAGAGAGAATACAAAACAATTGTTTTTATATAGATGAGATGCATAAACTAGCCTGAAATCAGGCTTTAAATATATATCTAATTACCACTTAAATTTGTGTAAATATTCCAACTTTATTCCATAAATAATTTAACAAGTATACCCACCAAGGAAAGGGTTTTGAATTATGGCATTTAGTGAAATATGAAGTAAACCGTATCTCTGCTATTCTCAAAGCCTAATCATTTTATTATAGATTTCCCCAGAATGTGTTCTATAAATGCACTATATAGCAAAAGTTTGGTAGTCAAATAACTATGGAAAATAACTAGATAAAGTAAACATTTCTTTATTCCAGCACTTGTTGGAGTTGTTACTATAATATGCCAGTTACTATTTTAGCATATTCAAAGGATATGCAACATTTCCCAAACCTTGCCAAGGATATTTTGTGTGTGTGTGTAGCATTTTTTCTTTCTTTCTTTCTTTTTTTTTTTTATCCTCACCCAAGGACATTTTTGCATTTATCTTCAGATAGAGTGGGAGGGAGAAAGTGGGGAAGAGAGAGAGAGAGAAACATCGATGTGAGAGAGACACATTGAGTGGTTGCCACCCACACGACCCCAACCGGGGCCGGGGACAAACTGCAACTGAAGTATGTGCCCTTAGGGGGAACCGAACCCGGGACTCTCTGGTCCACAGGCCGATGCTCTAACCGCTGAGCCAAACTGGCCAGGGCTGTGTAGCATTTTTTCATACTACTGTTTCAGTTTTTCATGGAGTACTTCTTGGGACACACTGTTCTAATTTCCATCCTGGAAAAGAACATAATGCATTTTACTACTCTCAATGAAGAAAATAAAAGGAGACTATAGAAGTTTTGCATTGCTCTCTTTTCATAGAGCCCCCCCCCACCCAATACGAGATTGATAGAGCAGTCCATAAATCCATGTGGCTGGCTCATTAGCACAGAATCATAGACACTAAAAGCTAGAAGCACCCTGGATCAGTCAGTGCATATATCTACCCAGTGATAGACATTTAAGCAATGCTATGGGCAATTTTAATTTGCTTTAGGTATCTGGACTTTTAACATGACATTCCCTTAGAATTTCCATTTAGGCCCTGGTCTCTCATTTTCTCTTCACTGGCAGAAGTTAATTCTGGGATTTTAAATACGATACTCCTCCTGCCTTTTCGTGAAGCATGAATTCTCAAAGTGAAAAATTCTAGAAAGAGTCAGATATCTGACTTTAAAATGAAGCAGAAATAAGTTGCCAAGATTGTCATAAACTTTCAAGGTACGTTTGGAATTATTCTTTTTTTCTAAATATCAGCACAATTTGGGTTACTAAACCTAGACAATGTCTATTCCACTGAATTAGAAGCAGGATAATGGTAGAGCAACAACCACAACAAAAAGAAGCAAGATAACTCTCTTTGTTGGGTTTTTAAGGGTTCAGTTTGAGCAGCTGTCTTAGAATGAGGAGAGAGACAGTAGGGGGATGTAACAGGATCATATGACAAATATTTTCTGGTAACACATCCTACTATGCACCCCACCTGCATGGTGACATGGAGTAAGCATAAGGCAATTAGAAATGGCAGAGAGTGGAAACAGAGATTTGTAATTTTGAAAAATTCAGATGGTTCTGAATTTTTTCTTTTCCATTAGAAAGCATTGATTTTGAGAAAAGAAACAAATTTTTACATCTTGCGGGATCATAGGAAATGTTCCTTATTAAAAAGCAATGAATATTTATAAAAATAAAGATATTTATATTGAACAAATATAGACAGTTTTTTGGTACTGAAAGCTGGGTAAACTTTGCTTTTCATGTACTAAACTGTCATATACCCATTGTGGATTAGTACATATCCAACAGGCAGGCAACTGAAGGCAAGATTTTGGTGCTAACAGAACTATTCCCATTGGGTCACTCTGGCTCCCTAAATATTTTCTTAGATTAGGAATAAAAACAAGCAAAATACAGATATTGTACTTTATCAACTCTTCAGACATAACTGACTTTTGATTATGAATGGAAATGTAAATAGATCAGCAGAAATATAGATAAAACTTACTTCTTTGTGGATTTTTCTCCTATTAGGAACAGCTGACTAAAATGAGACGAAGGATACATATATGTTAAAAAATTAGACCCAGAGCATAATAGCATTTAAAGAATATTGATTATAACTTATTTATGAGGATAAATTGTGGTTGGGTTGGAGTGAATGGAATTGAATACACCTTTAGAACTTTGAGTGTCATTATTAAATGGGAGTGACCTTCTAACAGATGAAAGTGTACACAGTATGGACATAGATGACCAGATTTTTTCTGGAGATCTTTAAGCAGAAGGGTTTCTCTCCCTCCTCATGCTGATGGGTGTGTTTACCCAGACTCCAGTTTCCAGGTAGTGCTAGATATGGCTTCTTGTATCATAATAACCACTATTCACTCAGATGCCAAGCCTGGAGACCATTTGGAAACAACACCTTTATGAACTGGTGTAAGGAAAAACCAAACTGCCTTTTGTAGGAGAGAAAAATGGGTGATACAAAGAGCTCTAGAATAGGGTTTTCCATTGGATAAAAATCTTCCTTGCTACATTTTAGCATGGGATAATAGGGCAAGAGGCAGTTCCCATAGTCAGCAGAGCTATAAGACATTGTCAGTTCGCGAGATGCTACTGGATTGTGTTTGGAGCAGTAAGCCTTAAACAATGTAATTTACCCTTTAGATAATGTAATGTAGGTACAAGTGTTAGGTAAACAAATTTAAAAATGTTAGAGGCTACCAAGTATACGCTCTTGATTGGAAGTTATATATCATATCCAGAATTTCTTAATTTATTTGATCTATGTTAACCCTTTATGTGGTTTCAAATTTATTTATAGTGTTCCTTAGAATAGATTTTCTTCACGTATTCTTCTTTTGGAGGAGCCAACCAAAGACTAAATACTGTATAGAAATACTACTGCATAATTAGAATCAGAACACACAATTTAAGATAATGACATTGCAATGTCCTATTTTCAAATGTTGGGAATTCTAGAGACTACCAATATGTGGAAAAAAAATAAAAGAAAATTATTGCTTGCATCCCAAGGTCAACAAAGATCATGGGAGAAAGTAAAATTAAGGTTTTTGGCAAAAAAAAAAAATTAAAACAATGTGTGTGCAGTATAAACCTATGTCAACATAAAAAATGAAGTAACTGTACATTTTATGATTACGAACTAAATAAGGGAATAAATATATGTAAGATATATAATATTTACAGAGAAGCAGGTAATGAAAGTCAAGATGATTTCAATCAAAACCAGAGCCTTCTAGAAGTAGGCAGGAGGAGATGCTTCACTGGTGGTGCTAAAATAAAAAAGTACCATTTTGTATTTGCTGAATTTTAACCAAAGGAATAACATTTATAATGAAAACTATGAATCCTGATAATCATGGAGACTCTGTAGAAATTTGAAAAATGCTTATGTTATAATGATAAGAAAGTTTAATACCACACTGCATGCAAATTATCCAAATAGAATAGCATAAAACAGAAAAACATAAGCAAAAATTAAAATGTGTGGTCTGATGTTCTAATTTATATGTGGATTTTCTGTTATTAAATTTATGGCTTTTCCTATAGAAGCCACCAGGTTGAGAGTAGCATGGCCTTCTCCTCACCATGCCATGGCACGGGCTCTCCACTGATGTCAGTGTGCTCCGAAGAGGGGGAATCATCTGGCACAAATGTCACTTTGCCCACTGTGTTCAAGGCTCCCTTTCAACCAGATATTGTGAACTTTGTTGACACCAGCTTGTGCAGAAACAACAGACAGCCCTATGCTGTCAGTGAACTGGCAGCTCATCAAACCAGCAGAGTCTGGGGGTGCTGGCAGAGCTGTGGCTCGGATTCCCAGAGTTCGAGGTGCTGGGACTCATCATTCCAGCCAGGGAGCTTTTGGAAATATGTGTTGTGGGGGCCACGTGTTTGCACCAACCAAAACGTGGCACTGTTGGCACCACAGTGAACACAGCACAGCGCAATGTGCCATCGGCTCTGCCCTGGCTGCCTCGGCCTTCCCAGCTCTGGTCATGTCTAAAGGTCATCGTACTGAGGAAGTTCCTGAACTTCATTTGGTGGTTGAAGCTAAAGCTGAAGGCTACAAGAAACCAAGGAGGCTGTTTTGCGTCTTAAGAAACTGAAGGCCTGGAATGATCTCAAAAGGGTCTATGCCTCTCAGTGATTGAGAGCTGGCAAGGGCAAATGAGAAACTGTCTTGGTATCTAGCACAAGGGACCTCGCTTGCATCATCTATAACGAGGGCAACAGTATCACAGCCTTCGAAACATCCCTGGAATGACACTGCTTCACATAAGCAAACCGAACATTTAGAAACTTGCTCCTGGTGGGCACGTGGGCCTTTTCTACATTTGGAATGAAAGTGTTTTTCACAAGTTAGATGGTCTGCAGAGCACTTGGCATAATGCTGCCTCCCCGAAGAGTAACCACAACCTTCCCATGCACAGGATGCTCAGTACAGACCTTAGCAGAATCTTGAAAAGCCCAGAGATCCAAAGAGCCCTCTGAGCACCACGCAAGAAGATTCATCTCAGAGTCCTGAAGAAGAATCCACTGGAAAACCTGAGAATCATGTTGAAGCTAAACCCCTAGGCAAAGACCATGTGCCGGAACACCATTCTTCGCCAGGCCAAGAACCACAACCACAAGCTCTGGGTGGACAGAGCAGCAGCAGCACTAGAAGCCAAATCACATGAGAAGGGGGTCCCAGGCAAGAAGCCTGTGGTAGGGAAGGAAGGAAGAAGGCTGTTGGCCTTACGGAGCAGAAGCCTTTAGTGGGAAAAAGGCTGCAGTTACCAAAGAACCACAAGCTAAGAAGAAACCCATAGAAAAGAAACCCACCACAGAAGAAAAGAAGCCTGTGGCATAAACTTAAATTTGCTTTTCCCATAAAGGTTAAATCACTTTGGACAGCTAATTTTTTTTTTTTTTTTTATCCTCACTCGAGGACATTTTTTTTTGCATTTATCTTCAGATAGACCGGGAGGGAGAGAGGTGGGAAGAGAGAGAGAGAGAAACATCGATGTGAGAGAGACACATTGAGTGGTTGCCACCCACACGGCCCCGGGCCGGGGACAAACTGCAACCGAGGTACATGCCCTTAGGGGGAACCGAACCCGGGTCTCTCTGGACTGCAGGCCAATGCTCTAACCGCTGAGCCAAACTGGCCAGGGCATGGATAGCTAATTTTGAATAAAAACCTGATCAAAGGCAGTGAGAAACATGAAAAAAAACCTTTTTATGGTGTTTTGTTGATTTCATAATTTAAACACATAAAAGAAATACTCTAGACAAAAAAATGTAAACATTAATTTATAACTTTAAAATGTGCATAGTTAGAAATATGACATTTTATTATCTTATCAGTATTGCTTTTAATATTTATGAGTAACTTAGAAATTTGACATTTCTGCTAAACATTTTTTATATAATCATTGTTGTTGGATTCTCTTACCCAAAGGAAATGAGAAAAAACCAAAACCAAACCAAACCAGACCTAAATCTCTTCAATTTCAGTTATTATACAATTATATTTTCTTCACAATTTTGCATTCATTTATCATACTTCAGTAATGAATGGTTTTTGGGGGTCACTATTCACTTAATTTCTCTAACTAGAAAAGTAGCTGCACAGAGGAATTAATAGCTAATTATGCTTACAAAATCTCAACTTCAAATGTGACAGCTTTTCCAATCTTTAAGTTACAATATTAAAAACATGATAGCCACAACATAGTTGATAGAGAATTACGATGTTTTAACAATGACTTTATTCAATAGGACATCTTGTGACTTTAGGAGAAAAACCACTGTGTCAATAGCCATAGAGTTGAACTTCATTCTGTTGTCAAACTCTGGTCATATTACCTAACCTTTCTGAGGCCCGTTTTTTTAATTTTAAAATTAAGTGATTAATTTTTTGATGAAATTGTCACATCCCAATACTTGAAGAATAAGAATAGCAAACCAATTTAATAAGTGTACCTCCATCATGTGAAACAGTCATAATCTCAAGCAAAATATGACACATTTAGGTATTTATATGCCTTTCCCTTTGTAATAAAAAAGATAAGTTAAATAGAAACATTGATTAATTAAAAAATGAGACCCAATGATTTCTTGTATAATTTAGTACAATAAATGGTTCTGCTACTGAAAACGTTTTCATTTTTATAATTACAAAACTAACATATTGATTTATATCTAGGTTCACTTTAAAGCTGTTTGGTATTCCAGAGTACAAGTTATTTTTATTATTACCACATTTACTGAAAGTATTAACATTTTAGTAATAAAAATGGATAAAGTTTATAGGTTGATGACTCTTTTAAAGCATTTCCATTAAAAAGAAAGTATATTTCCTTTCAAATGCAGTCTATGAGAACTCTGTGGAAAACAGAGTTTGAGATCTCATAATAATTACACTGATTAGGAATTAGATTTAATTAAAGTTTAAAGAAAATTGGTTTAAGTCTTTGACATTTAAAACATGATACCGTAATAAGGGATCATCTCCCTGCTTGTCCAGAAATGACAGCCTTGCCTCTTCTGAAGCCTGGAAATGTACAGGTGATTCATACCTTATAAAAGACTACCCCCTCTCCTTTATCCTATTTTGTTCCTATTGTTAAGCAAAATATTATTATTATTTTAGCATTTTCTTCTGAGCCAATTCATCTATTTCCTGAAACTAACAATGTGTGGTATAACCTTCAAAAGTTGACATTTGTCCTTTCATTTTTCTCAGAAATATCATGGCTAATTATCTGTGCATCAGACAAAGAGAAGGCTTATTAGTTAACATTTGACTAACTTGACATTTTACTAACAAAGCAATAATTAGTGAAACATAACTACGAACTCTAGGTCTAATGAATATTTTCATACTTAAGACTGCTGTTTATAATATTTGCCTTGTTAGTATGTGCGAATGTTGTAGACTCTATGCTAACAAAGTATTTGAAGATGGTAGCTTCTTTTGTGTTCACTTTTAACTTTTTAAGGTAAAATAATTCATTCCTGAACATTAGATTTTAAAGATTATAAAATGAGCTAAACTTAAACATTAGTAGTTGGAAGGCAGCTGCAAATGTTGCATTCTTTCTTGACTTTTTGAGACAAAAACAAGAAAAAAATGAGTAATGAACCATTGTGATGCCTCTTAATATGCTTGTTACCACTAGACCAATAATATTTCTTTCAATAAATTGTAAGAGAAGGAAGGTATGCTGTGCACCACAGTAATTATCTTGCTCAGGAGAAATGTTCTAGTTATTGAACAATACAAAATGTGACCATTGTAGTAGTTTGACATTTGCTTTGATCTCATTAAGTTTTACTTTTCATGAAAATGTTATCAACAGAAAGATGGGAAAACATTATGTATTTACACATGGAAGGTCTACCTGTAGTAATTGGATTTGTGATGCTTTTCTTTCAACTTAGCTGTTTAACTGTGACGTATCCTGGCGTTAATTTACTTGGTGATGAATTGAAGACCAGATGAGGATCTCTAGATTTTTTTATCCTGAAGGTGAATTTAAGGGCACTAGACACAGTGTCTTGGTTATTGGTTTTTCAATTTGTTCGTATCTTTTTTAAAACCACTTTTTAGGAGAACAACTTAAAATCTAGATCATGATGCAGACCTAGATCTGTGTACTTTCACATACAAAGTAATTTTGTACATGAAGAAACTGAGACTTGAGAAAATAACAAATTAGCTTATAGTTTCAAGAGTTAGCGTTTCAACCCAAATTTGTTTATCTCTACAGTTTTTCCTTTTCATTGGACCAAGATATTTCAAAGTATGCTAAACTTCTTTTAAGAGAATTTTTTATTATTATAGTAAGTAAGACAGACTGTGTCTTAGGCAGTTTTATGTCTCTATCAACTAGATTTCCTGGCATAAATTTAGGTGATAAATAATGCTTTTGACCAAGTGAATATATATGAGCTAGCTTCCTTTCCTTTTCTGACTTTATTGTAAATTATATCTAATACAAATTCTATAGAATGAGAGAAAATGTGCCCAGGTTGTGGGGCCGATCTACAGTGGGGGGCATGCAGGAGGCAGCCAATCAATGTTCTCTCTTATCGATGTTTCTATCTCTGTCTCCCTCTCTCTTCCTCTCTCTTTCTAAAAAATCAATAAAGAAAAAAATAATACTGAGAGAAAATGTAAGAATTCCAATTCACAAGATGCTTACTCTCATTAAAGGGAGGCAGCCAACTTAAGTAGGAACAACAACAAATTGGGACTGATATTTGAGCTTTCAAATTTCTACATAAAATTTTCATGTCAAGGAGGCTATGTGGCTGAGCTTGTGCTTATTTTATTGTCATTGTAGTTAATAGTATGCATATAATACACTGATAAGTATTCGAATCTATTGATAATTATTCTTATTGGTTCCTACTATGGTTTCTTGTCTCTCTGCCTCTTGCTTTCTCTACCTTCCCAATTCAACTTTGACTTTTTCACCAAAATAATCTTGCCCTGACCAGTTTGGCTCAGTGGTTGGAGCGTCGGCCCGCAGTCCAGGGAGACCTGGGTTTTGTTCCCGCTAAGGGTGTGTACCTCAGTTGCGATTTGTCCCTGGCTCCAGTTGGGGTCGTGTGGGTGGCGGCCGGTTGGTGTATCTCTCTCACATTGATGTTTCTCTCTCTCTCTTCCTCCCTCTCTCCCTCTTGCTCCATCTGAGGATGAATGCCGAAGTGTCCTTGGGTGAGGATTAAAAAATAATAATAATAATCTTTCTAAATCACAATTAATATATTTACTCCTTGCCTAAAACTTTTGATGCCTATCATTGTCTACATCAGCATTTCCCAAACCATGTTACACAGAGTTCCTGGAGCTCCATGAATACTTTATATACATATTCTCATTTAAAGACTTCAGAAAATTTATTCCAAAATTTTATCGATGCATTTTGCCCTAAAACTCCTTTTAGTCCCTACAAAACAAAACAAATAAAACAAAAAGTGAATAAATAAACAAAAAACCATGTTAATTCCAGTGAAAGTAGCTCAGGAAATATGAGCTGTTAGTTATGTGACATTTTAACCCAAATTACTACACATGGTGTGATGGTTAATTTTTTGTGTTAGCTTGGTTATGTTATGGTACCTAGTTATTTGATCAAACACTAGTTTAGATGTTGCTGTGAAGGTATTTTATGGATGTGCTTAACATTTATTAACATTCACAATCAGTTGACTTTAAGTAAAGCAGATTAATTTTCACTATACGAATGGGCCTCATCTAATCAGCTGAAGGCCTTAAGAACAAGGACTGAAGTTTTCTAAAAAAATTCTGCTTTGAGATTGAAACATAGAAACTCTGTTTAAATCTCCAGCCTATTGACTTGTCCTGTGGATTTTGGACTCGAGACTACAATAACAACTCTTAGCTGAATTTCCAGACTAACAACCAACCTGAGGTATGGATTTTGAACTTGACAGTCTCCACAAGTACATAAGGCAATTTCTTAAAAGAAATCTCTATCTATCTATCATCATCTACCTATCTACATTATTGTTTCCCCCCACCCCTGACTAATACACATAGTCGGACGCAATAGGATTATTTTTGCTTTTGTAAGGTTATGTCAGTCACAATTTGATATATCTGTTACTATTCTCTCTCAGATCCACTGTGCTCTAACCTTACTTCAATATTATTGAGCACACCAAGTACTTTTATGCTTTGGATCTTTGCTCTGCCCTTTCCTCTGCTTTAAACCAATTCTCCCCTTCTTGTCCTGGTAAACTCACGTTCATCTCTCGGTATCCAGTTCATACCATCTTTCCTCTGAGAGCATTTGTAGGGTAATAAACAAAATCATTATTCACTGTTTCATTTATTCATTCATTTAACATGTTTATTGAGCACCTACTATGTTCAAAGCTTTCAGGATTGAGCAGTGGACACGGGATTATAATCCTTTCCCTTAGATTGGAGTGATTAGCTATGTTTACTAATAAAGGACAATTTATTTTATTCCTGTTGTTTTGGAGTCATTATTAACAGTGCCTCCTTTCAGTCTCAAGAGTGTTCTGGTTTTGATGATATTTTATATGATCTTCTTAATTATCCAAACATAAACTACAGTATGGAAGATAATATTAAACAGAAGTTATAGGTTGAATTATGTCTTTTTCTTCACCCCCAATTATGTTGGGGTCTTAACTCCCAGGACGTGTGAATGTGAGCTTATTCAGAATTATTTAGATGTACCCAAGTTAAGAAATCAACCTAGATTAAGAGGCCTAATCCAGTGTCAGATGTCCTTATAAATTGAGATAAATTTGAACACAGAGACACACAAAGAGAATATAACATCAAGTGATGAGGGAGGCAGAGATTGTAGTGATGGGTCTATAAGCCAAAGAATGTCAAGGATTGCTAGCAACCACTAGAAGGTAGCAAGAAGCAAAGAAAGAACCTCTCAAACATTCAGAGAGCACATGGCCCTGCTGACACCTCAATTTCAGACTTACATCCTTCAGAACTATAAGAGAATAAATTTCTATTGTCTTAAGCCATCTAGTTTGTAGTAATTGTTAACTCAGTCCTAGGAAATTAATACCACAGACAATTTTAAAAAATTATGAGTGTTACATAAAGCAAGATATTATGTACCATGGGGCATTGTGATGGGACCAACAATACAGGGGATGACATGGCTGGAGGAAGTGACATTTAGTCATTTAGTGACTCAGAGAGAGTACTTATAGCATGTTTAATGATCCTAAGAGAAGACATAGCTTGATATTGTAAATCAACCCAAAGAAGATATACATAGCTGGGATTTAAGAGTAAAAAATGACCAGTAGCATGAGACTTTACAGATAAGCAGTGTGCCCATTGTGGAGAATCTGACAAATATCATGAAGATTTTGTAGTTTTTCCAAAAGTTGGTGCAAAGTCATTGAGCATGTTGAGTATGGAAATGGGAGTGGCATGATCAATTATTACTATAAAATGTCACCCTTGCTTGATAAAACTTGGGATAAAAGTTCTGGGAGTGAGGACCCCAACATAATTGGGGGTGAGAGAAAAGACATACTTCAACCTATAACTTCTATTTAATATGATCTTCCTTACTATAGTTTATGTTTGGATAATTAATAAGATCATGTAATTTATCCTCCTGTACTAGAATATTAAGTACACCTACACACAGTAAATGGAAAGAATGGAAGCAAGTGAATTCCTGAGGGCCCGTAGGTGAAAACTTTGTTTTCGTTGGTGTAGGGAATGAGAGAGAGAGAGGTGTAGAGGGAGAATCTCAGTTTCTGCTTGAAAATCTGTGCAAGTGTTATCTTTTGCTAAGATGGAGAATATTAGAAAAGGAGAAAGTTGAAAGAAAGGGGGATACCAATTCCATTTAAGACTTATGTTATCTTTGAGGTGTATGTGAGAAATACAAAAGAACATACCAGTAGTGTTGTGGAAATGGACTACTAACTCAAAATTTAATTCATGTATCATTTATGAATCACTTAATGTGCAATAGGTAGAAGAATTAAGCAATGCCCATTGCCACACACACTCTTTCTTTGTGGTCAGAAGTCCTTTTGTCTTAAAACTTTCTCTCTCTCTCTCTCTCTCTCTCTCTCTCTCTCTCTCTCTCTCTCTCTCTCCCCTCGCTCTTGCTCTCTGTCATATTGCCATCAGGAATTCCTTACAATAAGGAAGAGAGTTTTATGTCACAAGGTAGGAGTAGCTGTGGGTGAGGAATACAGTGTGGGCTGAGAACAATAGGCTAGGTTACATTAGGATGGAGGGGAACTTTGGACAGAGGTTTCTTGTTTCAGAGGAAACTATGGATAGGATTATTTTGTGACTCAGGAGTCATTTCTAGCCTCAGGACTTTGGGTATATTGTGTCTCCAGCTCTCTACATTTTTCAGTCTTTAGCTTAAATCTCACTTTCTCAGAGACAACTTCCCTGCCATATATAATGCAATTATTTTTCTCCAGTTATCACTTACTTTTAATTTTATACAAATTTTCTTTTGTGCAGAATTTTAACTGTTCATGTCAAATCTATTAATATTTTGGTTATTTCTCATGTGCTTAGATTTCTCAACTCTATTTTGATAAGTATACACATAGGTTTCCTTCTAAGTTTTTGTATGATTTATTTTTAAGCCTTTGATTCATGTACAATTTATTTTAGAATGTGGTTTTAAATAGCATTTTGCTTGATTCCTCCCCCCACCCCCAAATACTCAACTGTTAAAGCAAGATTAATTAACCACCTTATCCCATGGTTTTGAAGTACACTTTACCATATAACTAAATTTTTGTTAAAATGTGTTTGTGTTTTAACATACTGCCATAATTATTCTAGTTTATAGTCTACCTAATACCCAATGGTGTAAATCCTTATCCCTCCCAATTACCCCCACATCCAAGATGTACCATTTATTATTCAACCATGGTTTTTCCTTTTGCCTTTTTAAAATATACAATAAAATTATGAGTCTCTATAGAATAATTCTACTCTTGGTGTCCAGAGCTAAGTTATTTTTTAAACAAACAGTAGATTTCATTTTACTTATATCTCTCCTAATTTGAGAATCCTGTACCAAAATATCAAACACACCTACACACAGTAAATCAGTTGCTGTCAAGATTTATTGAAGAGAAATCAGCAAAGTGAAAACAGACAGATTTCAAAAGTCTGTGTCAGAAAAGAATGAAGATATACGTCCTTGAATTGCTAACCAAAGCATAAGAAGAGTGTGATATCAGTGCTTAAGACCTGAAAAAAATTGACAAAAATGCAGGAAAGAAATTTTAAAGACAGAAAATTAAATTGAATCATACATTTACATACAATATTGTTTTTGACAAATGTACATATTTGCAAAATATTATTTTGCCTTAGTTTGCATACAACACAACTCTAGAAACCTGCAATAGTTATGTTTCTTACATGTGGGTACAAAACAATTACTGAAGACCCTTAGTTCTTAGATAAGTGAGGATTGCAGTTATATTTTTTAAATAGATTAGAATCACTGATTGCATACTAATGAAAAAAACATTTAGAATAGACATTTTAGATCTTTTAATACTACTCTCCTCATCTCTTTAACTCACAGTAAATTATGCAATTGAGGATTAACTAAAATGACATACATCATTAAATGTAGCAGAAAGTGAGCTTTCTTTATTGCTCTCTGTATCTCTGAAGGCTAGGATTAAAGATTTTATATTAAAATAATTAAGTAGGGATAACAATTACACTTTGTGGTACTAGGAGAACTCTTGTACTGTCGAGTTTTGTAAGTTTCCATGAACGTATTCTGCTGCATGACCGCTATTCCTAAGCATCTGCATGTTCTACGATCAATACTTGCCTTAAATGCCTACATTCTTTTTTTCATTAAATTTTTTTGCTTGCTGGACAAACTTCTTAGATATTAAGACTGGCTGTCTAGGCTATTGCACAAGTCTACATGGCATTTCTTTTGTTGCTTTCAAATCAGGAACTCATCTGGTTCTTCTTTCAGTAGTTTAAAGACACCCATTTCAGTTGTAAAAGTGTCTTCCTTTTGGCTTGGGTTATCCAGATCAGGGGTAGTTTTGGAAAGTGCTTCAGTGGCCTTAGTTACAGATTCTGTTCTATTATTTTCAGACAAATCTTCTTTTGTTGTAGGAGATGAATCTTCCATGAGGTTCAAAGCTACTGGTTTGGGAACAATGAAGTCATATCTGGATTCAATAGCAGTAAGCAAAACAGGATGGTTCTCTTCTTCATTGTCAAAACCTCTCTCCATCCAAACATCGACTCCACCCATAGGCTCTTCATCAGTTAGAAGAATTTCTTCTGGATTATCTTTGTCTCTTTTGGCAGTGGTAGTAAGTTCAAACACAGTGATAAACTTTTCCTCATCAGAGTCAGTTAGTTTCGACACAGCATTTGGGTCGTCTTCTGGAAGAATTAAGTCAATTTCAGCTATTTTCTCTTCTGTAAGGGCAGTTATGTCTGGAATAGTGGTGAAGTTTTTTTCAGCAGTCTCAGGAATAGAGGAGTCAGTGGTCTGGATGGCCTCATCAGGAGTGATACCGGATTTAACTAAGGAACTATAATTAACAGCAGGTTCTTCCTTCTTAGCTGGAAGGGCAGGGGTGTCAGTAATGCTGGCAGTGCTTTCCTTTAGTGAGCCAGAGACTTCAGAAATTATCGAGACATTTATATCTCCTGGGTCAATGGTATCCAAGAGAATATCTTCTTTTGACTCATTAGTGGAAAAATCTATTAAAGAAACAGAAGTGATTGGTGATGAGATATTACCAATTTTCACTGGAATAAAATTTTCAGTAATAGAGTCATTAGCCATGGAGTTTGTAGCACCAGTCAGAGTGGTAATTTCTTTCTCCAGATGGGTTGATAACTTAATAATATGGGACTCCACATCATCTTCTGAATTTAGTCTTTCCTTTGGAGATGGAAGCTTGTTGCCTGTAGTTGTTGAAAAATCACTTTCTAGTATACAGTCAGTTACTGAAGTAATGTGGTCTCCTTCTGAAGTAATAGTTGTTTCTGATCTAGGAATAGTGTTGTCAGTCCCAAAGAGAATGGTTGCTTCAGTTGTTGTTTTACTGCTTTCGGTTGGAAGATGAGAATACATTTTTGGCAATCCATCTTCAGCCATGGGACAAAGTGGCACCATGCACACTCACAGGTCTTTCTCTGGGCCCAGTGGCATCCCTTAGCAGCAGAGTGGTATTCATTATAGTGACTGAAGCACTGGTCATCATAGTGATTGTTGCATCAACCACAGGGCCAATGGCACTGGCTTCCCTTGGAGGTTTTTCCTATGCTCTGATTGGACACCTAGTATTTATATTAGATAAAAAGACAACAGAGTCCTCTCTGATTATGGAATTAACATTCACAGGCCAATATTTGAATAGCAAGGAACTCACAGGTCCCATGTTAGAAGGGGTATGCCTTCAATATGGAGTTAGTGTCACTTGAAACAGACATGGCAGAGTCTTCCAGGTACTTTGTGGGTTTAGCATTAAATGGGAGAAACTCTGGAAGTCCCAAGATTATCAGCATGAGCTTCAAGTTGCCTTTCTTTCAAGTAAGTAACAGAGTCTTTTTGAGGTGAGGCATTTTCTCTTGCGATTCATGTATTTAAGTGTCTAAAAATGTAACGGCATTTTGGCAGAGAATAAAGTTGCAGAGGTAATTAGGTAGTGAGAGTCCAGTTAGTTCTTTTCTTCAGAATGGGGATTCTCTCTTTTCCAGTAGGGATGATAAAAAATAAGTTACTGGCCTATGAAGGTCTTTGCAGTTTTTTCTTCATTGTAATTCTTACTTTTTCTTGAATTAACTTGAAAAACAATAAGAAGGTCAGGTTTTCTAGTTTTAATTTCTTTAGGAATGCTTTCCTTTAGAGAGTGTTATTTCAACTCCAAAAGAGTTTTCTGGAAGTTGGCATTGTATGTCAAAAATCGTCCAGAAATAGCCCTGGTCAGTTTGGCTCAGCGGTTGGAGTGTCGGCCCGTGGACCAGAGAGTCCCGGGTTCGATTCCCACTAAGGGCACGTGCCTCGGTTGCAGTTTGTCCCTGGCCCTGGTTGGGGTCGTGTGGGTAGCAACCACTCGATGTGTCTCTCTCACATCGATGTTTCTTTCTCTTCCTCCCTCTCTCCCTCCCACTCTATCTGAAGATAAAAGCAAAAATGTCCTCGAGTGAGGATAAAAAAAAAAAATATCACCCAGAAACAGATCAGGGTATGGAATAAGTGTATTAGCCTTGGGAGTTATATCCTCAATTTCAGAAGGAGTGTTTTCTCTAATGATGTCAGTTATATCAGTCATTATCATTTTGTTTCACTATCATCCTTAAAGTTTAGCTAATTAGATAAATGGAGATTGTATTTTAGTGTTATTTCCCCCCCAGTGTCATTAGAGGGAAGGATTTTCAGACTCAGACACAACTAAATCTGAAAGACAACAGTAGCATCAGCTGAAGCAGTCGCTTCCATCTCAAAGGCAAATGTTTATTTTTTTTAAATATGGACTCAGCCTTAAAATGTAGAGTGTCTTCTCTTAGTTATTGCTCACCTATAGCTATATTACCACTCTATGTAGTAATAGCAGGTTGATTTTAATATAGATATTTTTCATTTTAAGGACATGGGCAGCTTCTCCAGAAATGCTTTTGCTTCAAGGGGATATTACTATTGAGGGCTCCAACATCTTTATCAGGGACAGGGAAAGAAGTCTCAAGTTAATAACAGGCATAGGTTCTTTATTTCTAAATAGAAATACTGTCAGTTCTAGAGCAGTAAAGAAAATATCAAAGTAAAGGCACTATCTGGGTTGACTAACTTAATGGCAGGTTTTTCAACTTCTGTGTTGTTGTTTTTTTTCCCCATCGCCTAATGTTTGTGAATCTTAACTCAGGATAAGGCATGATATAGAAAGAAGGCTTGGCATCTTTTCGGGGGAATATTTTTTTGTGTACAAGAGGGGGAAGAAGATGGAGGTGTTAGCTGCATAGCTGCTAGAAGTTATCTTGGAGTACTTGGTATTTATATTGAATAGAGTCAGAATAAGAAACAAAAAATATTCATCTTTTGAGCATTTAATCCCCAGCTAGAAATGTCACTTGAAATGATGATATCATTTTCAAAGATACTAACTTGTCAAATAGTCTTTAATTTCAGGGATTACTTTTGTTGTCACACCAACTCTGCTTATATTTATAGAGCTGTGAGGTGGAATCACATCGATTGTAGCAAAATTAGGCTTTTCTCTCCAATGGAGAATATTATCATTATGCATCTTTTTAAAATCATTGACCTAAAAAAGGACACTTTAGAGTGTATGTCATCCATCAAAGATCAGAAGCATATGATGAAAATCCTGATGGGACTGCTGGAATTTTAGCAATATTCAAGATGAATTGGAGTCATCTGCACTAGGAAATATAGTATACTCTCATTTGACCAATAGATCATTGCCATCACAGATATTATCTAACTTAAGGCTAGATGATCAGATTCATTTTGAATAAAATGATGTTTCATTTTGTCTTAATAGTAGTTTCTTCCATTGTTGTTATGTATAATTTTAAAACAATCAACTGAGACAAATAGTGTCTCCTATGGACACTAGAATTCTTATTTTATTTTATTTTTTTATTATTATTATTTTTTGGAAGCAGTTGATTTATTTAATAATTACATATTCACATACATATACCTGTATTGTTAAGTGAAAGTATAAAATATTATAGTTTGTCCCTGTTGAGTATAAAAGGGATACACACACACACACATACACACACACACACGTGGAATGTTAGATAGATAGATAGATAGATAGATAGATAGATAGATAGATAAAAGTAAAAGGATAAAAGGAAAGGATTATTTTTTGTTGTTGTTGCAGGCTCTTTTCTGCTATTTGAATTATTATTATTATTTTTATTAATTTATTTTTGTTACAGATGTTTCTCCTATTTTCCCCATTGCACCCTCCTCCCCATCCCCCCACCCCATCCCCAGCTTTGTTCAACAAATCATCAAACAACAAGTGTTGGCGAGGGTGTGGAGAAAAGGGGACTCTAGTACACTGCTGGTGGGAATGCAGACTGGTGCAGCCACTGTGGAAAACACTATGGTGTTACCTCAAAAAATTAAAAATTGAATTGCCATTTGACCCAGTGATCCCACTTCTAGGAATATACCTTAAGAAGCCTGAAATACCAATCAGAAAGAATACCTGTACCCCCATGTTCCTAGCAGCGCTATTTACAATAGCTAAGATCTGGAAACAGCCCAAGTGTCCATCAGTGGATGAATGGATAAAAAAGCTGTGGTACATATACACAATGGAGTACTATGCAGCTGTAAGAAAGAAAGATCTCTTATCCTTTGAGACGACATGGAGGGACCTGGAGAGTATTATCCTAAGCGAAACAAGCCAAGCAGAGAAAGACAAATATCACATGATCTCACTTATTTGTGGAATATAATGAACATAACAGTCTGAGGAACAGGGTAGACCCAGAGATTTGGAAGTAGGGTATAGACTGACACCCCTCAGAAGAGGGGGTGGGGGGGAGGGAAGAGATAAACCACAGAACTTATGCACATGAATGCATAACTGATGGACATAGAATTCTTATTTTAAAAGAATCTATATAGCTTTGGATTTTGTAAATTTATTGGAGAAAACAGAGTTATTAACCTTAATTGATTATAATTGTTACTGGAATGTAGTAGCTGAGGAAGTTTCAGGTTCAATATCATAATTCAAAAGAATTTACACCTTCAGGAACAGCAAAGGAAGAGAGAGGAACAATTACATTTTGAGATTTGGTTCTATCAACACCCACATTTTTGTCCTCTGCCACTTCAGTGATTGGGATCTTGAGTACACGAGTAAAGAAATTATAGTTGAAAGATGTCTTGGCCTTTGGGGTCAGTACTTTGTTTTCAGGGAAGATGGCATGTATAGCAGGGTCAGTCATGACCTTCATATCTGCTTTGTTATTGGTAGGCTCCTCAGGGATAGCCTTTGGAGTAATTGTTTCTATCTGTGACTGAGGAATACCAGCCTAAAGTACGTGTTTACTTCAACCTCCTTGTTAGCTTATGGTACAAAATAAATTTCTTGGAACCTAGGTAATATTTTTTCTATCTCAACAATAGATTCATGTGTGTAGCATTTGTGCTTTCTGAAGTTTGAAATTCAGTATCTGTTGCTCCGAGATTGACTACATTAAATTCCAACTGAGGATTTCCTTCTACTATGGAAATGATCTCCATGTAAGATGAAGATTTTTTCATCAGTAGGAATAATGATAATTACTTCTTGTGAGCAAGTTTGAGTTTTCAGCTGTAAATTGGCTGAACAGATTCACCTGGGAGGGAATCCTGTGTATGTGAAAGGTGGAATAAACTGCTACAAGACACTGTCATGATTCTTATTGATTGATTTATTATGAGCAATGACATTTCTATTCACAAGATTTAGGACAACATCTTTTGTAGAGTTTGTTTCTACCTAGATAACATTTTCTATTATTACATTTATATCTGTAAGGTGATCCATTTCAAATTTTGTAGCTATGTCTTTTACTGCAGAAGCTTTGGTCATCTCCTTTGTGTAATACAAATTTGGTTTACTATATTCAGAGAAAGAATAGAAAACTTTGTGGTTCTTTTTTTGGGTTCTAAATTTGATTACTAGAGGAATCAATATAAAAAATTTTGTTCTTGGTGAAACAGTAGCAGATGTTTTAAGTTTGACATTGGCCATATTGTCCAAAGAAACAGTGAAATCAGCTTGGAAAATCAACCTTTGGGCCCTTTTGATTCTTAGTACTTTCCCCTTCTGAGACAGAGCCTTCATTGAAGCGTTACGGTGAGTCTGTAGGCACAGCTTTTGATGCTGTTAATATCAACACCATTGGGTAACATAGGTTTCTACCTTTTGCAAGTCTGGGGCTGCAGTTTCTTTACCAGGAGCACTAGAAGTTAGAATGAGAGATTGAAGTAGTTCCAAAGATGTAAGTCTTAGAGGCATGAGACTCTGATTATGGAAGGCTATAATGGACAGTTATTTTTGTTCTTAGGGGAGATAGCAGGAGCATTTGGCATATTGGCAGACATCTTTATCAAAGGATAAAAGGAAATAAGAGTTGAGTTGATTGCACTTTCTGTGTTTTCATTCACATTTGAGATATCATCACAGGAAAGCTGAGCTAAGTCAAAATTACTGCAGCTATACATATTTCATCTTCAGTAAAATCAGATATATTAGATATGATAGTGTCTACTCTCCTGGGTGTAAATGTCTTACAAGTGGTAGGTGATATATTTTTCCTGGGGAAATTATCACTTTTTTTTTTTTTTTAAAGCATGATTACTAGTATCAGTTTTGAATGTCCTGCTGTCAAATATGGGTTTTATGTCTGCAAAAAGGGAATACTCAGTTCTTTTATTTCCTAAGTAACGGTCTTCAGAGAGAATTGTGTTGTCATCATCACCATTTATGGTGCTGTTTCCCACAGGTGTTTTGTCAGAGAAACCAGAAGGAACATTCTTACTTGCATCAACTAGGAACTGAATTGTGGGTCTGTGAATTTGGGTATTGATGTTGGTTGGCATCAAAAAATCTGAAAGCAATAGCACCAGTGTCTAGGAATCATAGCTTGGCAATTTTCTTTAGCTTTAAACTCCGGGGGGTGCTGTTTTAGATAGACTGTCTGAAGCAGAAATGGTGGCATATGGTGCATGAGACATACATGTCTTAGAGGCATATATGAATACACTAATTTTTAAAGGGAATTATTTGATGTTTTCTAATTCAAAGATATGCTTATCTAAGACCTATTCAGAACCACTGTTATTAGACATAATAATTATATGGTCCACATATACTGGAGTGATTTTACCTGCAGAAGAATTGTCATTCACCCTTTCTGAAATGTCTTCTGTAAAATATTAATAAATGATTTCCTATTTGGCAGCAGTCTCTCTCTCTGTTAGTTCTTTGTGGTCTTATATATTCCCTTTAAAAGTACTTGCCATATCTTTTTCAGAGGTAATGATAATAGGTGAAAGGATAACTTTATCAGATAGAATAATTAATTTCTCAGGTAAAATATTGTAACCAATCATTTTTGTGGTATCTTTCCCCATAATAGTAACGGGAACAAGTTCAGAATGTTTTGAAGTTCCCATGGGTGTTGTGAAATCAGAAGAAGGAAAAATTAACCTCTATTTTAGGACATATAAACCATTTGGAGTGTTGGTGATGGATCCTCCTGTATTGGTGACTTTATCATGTGAGGCAGGCCTAGATGCTTTTGGAAGAGTTAATGTGGAATCAGCTAAAACTGTTCCTTTTAAATTGAAAGATATTTGAGGTCTGAAGGAAGTAGCATCAAATTTAATAATGAAATAATTATTCATATTGTTGTCACCCTCAGAGAGAGTATTAGACTCAGTTTCTGATGAAAGGATTTTCCCTATAGATGCGATGAAAACTACTGTATCTGTAAAATGACTTAATTCCAGTTCAGCAGCTGGATCTTCTTGATCAAAAATATTAGCTATTTTTTTTCTCTTGTAGACACTATTTTGAGAATCGTCTCTAGGGGAAAAGGCTTTCATCATTGCTCTTTGGGATTTGGAATACATTTTGTCAGTCTTAGTCTTATAATTGTCAGGAGTATCTCTACTCATAGAGAAAGATGAATCAACTTCACCATCTGTGGTACACTATCTGAAAAAGTTGATCCAGTTGGAGGAACATTCCAAGTCGATGGATAGGAATTAATGTCAGCTTGAGTTATTGCGATTTGTCTCTTTGGAACATCACCTCCATTAATGGCATCAGCATATTCAGTTGCCCTCTCTAACATTTCTGACCTTGTTATTAAAGATTCAGATAAAGAGTTATCTGTCATTAGGCCAGAGGTTTCAGGATTTTCAGTTAAGGAATTAGGAATAAGCATGGCAGATGTTAATAGAGATGGGAATCTTCTATATTTAACATTATCTTCTCCAGGTAGCATAAAATCACCACCTACATAGCTACCTTCAGTGGAAGGAACAATGGAATCACTCATAGTGCTGGCTGCTTTATTCATATAGGAGGAAAAAATTGAAGCTATATTGTGTTCTTCTTCAGTATTTTTACTGACGAAGGGAAGATGATCAGGAATGATGTTGAACTCAGCCAAAGGAATAATGTTCTGTGAATGGGGCATATCTGCCAAATTTTGTGTATGTTTCATTGCATCAAATATGGTGATTTTTGCTTCATCTGGGACAGCATTATTATAAAAAGCAGACGAGACATCTTTCCTGTTGAATTGGTCTTCATATTCTGTAGGACTGGTGATTACAGCAGGATCAGTGAAATCAGTTGTGAATATCTAGTTCTTTCCCTTTCTTGTTACTAACTCTGGGTCTAGAATAAATGGATACTTCATTCTTTTGCCTTTAGGAAGAATAGTTACTGTATTATCTCTAATTACAGAACAATTTTCCATAATTTTTTCATCTAGAAACTCAGGTAAAAAAATCCAACTTGAATCTATTAGAGAATAAATCATGGATATTGGAGCTTTAGTATTAAAATTGATAGTAGAACTTTTGAGAACAGTAGCATCAGTGTCAGAATTAGAATTTTCTTCTTTAGGGACTAAGCTTTGGTGTTTTTTGGTAGTTTTGATATCAATTGGAGATCCTTGCAATACATTTTGCAAGTTTGTAGCACTGGCATAGGGTGCATGAAACTCAAATACATTGGAGTCATTAGTGAGTGTTATCTGTTCTATAAAGGGACCATTTTCTTCCTTCACTAGTTCAAAAACATAGTTATCGTCAACATATTCAAGGGCATTGTCAACAGGCATAATAGTTATTATATCCTCATTGTTTGGAATACTTTCACCTGCCAAAAAGTTGCTATGTACATCTTCTGAAATCTTTTCTGTGAAATAGATTTCTTCAGTGGATATATCTTTCTTTATAAAAGTCTTATCTCCAATTTTATTGTTATTAATAGTAGTCATAGTGTTCTATGTGTCTTTTGTTGAAATAATGATAGTAGGTAAAATAATGGCTTTGTTAGATGGAGTACTTCTTTCTCCAGGTAGGACAATATTAGTCTTTGTTGTGGTGTCTTTTTCCATTTTGATAACTGGATCAAGTTCAGAAGACTCAGATGAATTCCTGAATGTTGTGAAATCAGAAGGAAGAAGAGTTGGTTTCCATGGTGGCAGGCCATATGTCCCAGAGGGAGTGTTTGCAATGGTCCCTTCTTCTGTAGTGACTTCAAGAGAAGTTCTTTGATCATTAGACCTAGATGCTTCTGAAAGACTTAGTGTAGAATCAGTTGAAAATATTCCTTTTAAATTGAGGGGTGTTTGAGATTTAGTAAAAGTAGCACCAAATTTAACAGTGAAAGAATTATCTTTCAATGAACTTGCATCTTTTGGAAAAAATTGCCTGCTTCAGAAATATGAACTTCTTCCACACTTTTATCATTCTTGGACAGAATATTAGGTTTGGTTAAAGAGAGAAAGATTTTCTCCATAGCTGAACCAAGACAGTTGCATTTATAATGCGACTTAAGTCAAATTTAGTAGCTAGATCTTGATCAGAAAAATTATCTATTTTTCTTTCTTCATAAACCTGATGTTGAGAGATTTTTGTAGGAGAAAAGGCTTTCATGATTGTTCTCTGAGGTTCAGAATATATTTCATCTGTATCAATTTTAGAAAGATCAGTAGTTTCTCTGTTTACTAAGGACAGTATATCAAACTCACTACTTATGGGATTGTCTGAAAAAGTAGTGGAATTAATGGGAAGTTTAATTGAGGTCAAGGAGTAAGGCCTGAGGTCAGTCTTATTTTTAATGGGACTGTCACCATCATTAATAGAATTAGGGTATTCAATTGTTGACTCAACATTTTTTGACCATGCAATTGAAGAATTAGCCGAGAAGTTACTTGTCACTGGGTCAGAGATTTCAAGATTTTTAGTGAAGGCATAAAGAATGAACACGGTCTTTTCTGAGATATGTAGATCTAGGAATCCTGTTGATTTATTATTGTCTTCTGATAGTATGGAATCACTCCCTTCATAACTACTTTCAGTGGAGAAAGTAGTGATATCATCCATAGTGTGGACTGTATTCAGTGGTGAGGAAGAAACTGGGGCCCCATTGTTTAATATGTTAGTATCTTCATTGATAAAAGGAAATTTACCATCAGGGATAACACTTAAGTCAACCAAACGAATAATGCTATCCCATGAGTGTTGTGTCTCTGCCATTAGTTTTACCTTCAACATTGTTCACTCTGGATGAGAAGATGTTTTCTGTTTCACCTTGGCCATCAGTGTTGTAAATAGCAGATGAGGTGAATTTCCTGTAGAATTGATTCTTATTTTTTAATGGAGAGGTAATCACAATAGGATCTGTGGGTTCACTTGGGAACATACTTCCCTTTACCATGGTTACTATTATCTTTGAGTCTCGAACAAGGATATATTCCATCTTTTTGTCTTCAGGGAGAATGATGATGGTGTCATCTTCTCCTAGAGTGTTCCTTTTCAGAGTTGTTTTACCAAGAAACTTGTGAAAATTCTCGCTTGTGTGAATTAGGAGGTGACTCATGGATTTGGGAGCCCTAGAATTCAAATTTTCAGTGGCACTTTTGGGAACCACAGCATCAAGGTCAGAACTGGTGAGTTCTTCTCTAGTTTTCAAATTTTGCAGTATTTCAGCAACAAAGTCAGTAAGAAGAAGAGTTGGTTTCAAGGGTAGATGATATAAGTTATTATAAGAGTTTGGAATATACTTCTATAAGTTATCATTATCAAAAGAAAATGAGCTCCTGGTCCTGGCCTTCATCAGCTTTGTTGTGCTCATTGTAGAATCAGGGTAAAATATTTATTTTAAAGTTCTAGGTGCTTTCTGTTCAGCAGAAGCAACATCAGGCTTAAGAATAAAAGAATTAATGTTCACTGAATTGATGTCTCTCAAGTTTATGGGAATTTTGGCTTTAGAAATATGAGATTCACCCTCTAAAAGAGCTGTATCTTTCCTGAGGAATGCATTGGCCTCAGTTTCTGAGGTAGTGATTTCTTTTGCAGATGGATTGATAACTGCTTTTTCTATGTGGTGACTTGCACCATGGTCAGAAGCTTTATTTATCTGCCCTTCATTGTGGATTATAGGTCGAAGGGCTATATTAGGTGCAAAAGCCATCGTGTCAGTTTTATCATTAATGCTCACATTTTCAGTGGTAGGTATGCCAGTGACTACATTTATAGGATTCTCTAAAAAAGTAGTAGGATCTTCCAGAGGAACAGAGGGAACCATAGAGAAGGGCCGAGGGTCACTTTGCAACATGGTAACTTCCCTATTTTGGTCAATAATAGTAGAGTCTTCACTCAATGGCCCTGATATCTCTAGTACCACTGATTTATCAGATAAAGAATCATCATTTTCACTAAGAGTAATTACTTTTCTGATTGGGAATTAATAAATATTTTAATTTTGTGGACAGGATACCATCTACTACAGGCATGATAGATTCACCATTTTCATTGCTCCCCTTTGAGTTGAAGTGTCACTATGTGAAATAGTGGTGGCATTTGTTGGTATTTTGTTGGCATTAACAGGATTTAGAGAAGCCATTGCAGCTGTTTTTATTATACCCTTAGTCACTTCACCAACATAGGAGATATTCTCAACTTGGGAGGCAATGTCCTGAGCCAAGGAGTCAATGTAATTCTCTGAAGGCATTACTTTAGAGATCTATTTTATTTTTTCATTGACTATTGATTTTTCTGATGTAATGGAGTCTGCCAACTCCAGGGCAGCTGTGTTACGAACATTGGATGAAACATCTTTCCCATAGAAATGACTTTGACTTTTTATGGGGATGGAGGTCACATCATGGTCAGTGGGGACAGTGTTAAATGTTCTGCTCTCTCCCATGGTAATTGTTTTTGTGTGTGGTACAAATAAGTACTTAATTTTTTTATTTCCCAAATCAGAAACTTTAAGGAGAATGACGATGGCATCATCTTCACTTAGCATGCCCTTTCCTGCAGACGATTTATCTTGAAACTCAGGGGAAACATTCTCATCTGCATCAATTAGAGAAGGTGCCATAGTTTTCAGATGCTGAATGTTGACGTTTTTGGTGTAATCTTTGAAAGAAGTGGCAAGAGTATCAGAGTCAGAATTTTCTTCTTTGAGAGTAATAGTTCGGTATTTTTTGTCAGTTTTAAACTCAGGGTGAGTTATTCTATATGGAAGACTCTTTGAGGTCTCACCTTTAGAAAAGGGTACATGAGATACAAATCTGTTGGGTCCATGTGCAAATGGAATAGATTTTTTAATAGAATTATGTCCTTCTCTCTCTAGTTCAAAGGTGTGCTTGAAATATATTCAGTGTCACTTTTATCAGTTTCAATGATGATCAAATCCATAGTATCTAGATTGTTTTCCTTTTCTAAGGGGTCATTGGCCTATGAATAAAGGAATTATCCTCCACTCTATTTACATATCTCAATGATAGAGGAGCACTTGTTTCAGATCCATGGTAGTAATTTTCCACATTTATGTCTTCAGAGGAGACAGGTGTTGAGAAGGCTGCAGGTATAATACTTGTATTAGAAGTTGTTATGCTACCTGTAGAAATTTGGTCTTTTTCTGTTCCTCGATCAGTTTGCCCATCAACATAGGATGCATAATTTTTGCTGGAAGTTCCTTTACCTGATAACACAGTGTTTTCCAGAACAGGGTTTATATTATCTTTCATAGGAATCCTATAATCTGATAATAGGGAAAGGTAGATCCCCTATTAGGGGAAAAGGTATATCGTTTTGGGACATTTTCTTTCATCATTGGATAAAGAATACCACCACCAAAGAATGCATCATGTTCAGCACCACTATTGCTGTTCTTTACAACCACTTTTTCTTGAAACTCAGGAGTAAATTTCCCAAGTAGAGGTTTTGAAATTTCAGCCACATAGGATGATGCAAGATTCTCAAATTCAAGATTGTGAATTGTGGTTTTGGCTGTTTCTTTGAATCTAATAGCCCTATATATATCAGAGTTAAGAGAATAATGTTTAACTGCCAAGTTGTTGCCTTTAAGAACATTATTACCTGCAACAGGTATAACATACATATGATCCCTCACATTTTTGTCTTTAAGTAGATCTTCTTCCTCTGCCATAATGTCTATGTCTTTTGGGGGATCTGCTTCATAGTTCAGTGTTATATCTTCCTTCAAAGAGTTTTCAGATTCATACCTTGGGATATAAAACACGGTGTCAACATCTCCTCGAGCAGCAGTGGTGACAGCTACAGTCAAAGCTGCTGAGGTAGACAAACTATGAAAAGTCTTTGGTATAATATCTGCCAAAGAGGTCTTTTTTCCAGGGTTTGTTGCTTGAAGAGGGGCATCCCACTTCTTGAAGATAGAGGAATCAGCTGTTAGTAGAGTGCCATCATCTCTAGACACACTGAGATCTTCTCTGGAAATGGTAACTTCATCTCCTAGTTTATTAGATTTAACATTAAAAGTATTAACTTTATTCATGGTCAGAATGCCTTTCTTTATTGGTGAGGTGGCAGCTATTGAAGCCAAGTCTGTTATAACTTCAGTGTTTTTATCTATATAGGAAATATCATCAGGTACAGTGGTAATGCCAAGTGGGGTATTTGTTATTTCAGTCCCAGCCATTTTGTCTTTGTTGGTCAGTCTCTTACCATTGCTTGAAGTGACAGCAGCAGGGGTTTGATAGCGATCCCTGTAATCAATCAGGTGTGTATTGTCCATTGTGGAGAGTGATAGTTTATGTTTCCTGATGCTCTGAGCAAGATTTTGGTTCTCTTTGTTGATAGTTAGTGGATTATCAGTGATTGCATTGTAGTATAAATTAGGGAATATCTGGTGGTCCATTCTCCCAGATTGGAGGATAGAATTACTAGGTGCAAAGAATTCAGTACCTTCTACTGCTTCTACATTCTGTTTTACAGTTGCACTTTCACCCAAACCATTAACTACTGTTTTGGTAGCCATTGTATTAAAATTTATTTTGTCATTTGCAGGTTTAGTGACATCATATAGAACATTAATATTTTCTTCCCCAGGAGTGATAAAGTCTCTGTCACTTATTGTTACTTCAGCAATAGGTATACTACTGTTTAATTGGGAAGGAGACTTTGTGATATCAACAGCCACAGATCCATTCCTTTCAAAGTCACTGTCTCCTGATTCAAAGTACTTGAAGTTATGTGCAGGTGAAAGGTCTTCTTTTACCTGAAAAACATCATCTTCCACTACAGATTTTATTTCCACGTAGGGAGTTGGTTCTTCTTCATTAGCCATTCCTTTGTCCATCAGACTTCCAAATTTTTTTCCTGGTGTAAGAATACCAGCTGTACTTTCAGACAGGGAGGTAATAGTTACTGTGGGCCTGCCTTCTGGCAAGGTGGCCTTATTAATGATCATATCAGAGTTGTCAATTGTATTTGTGGTCCCTTTACTTGCACTAGCAGTGACATTGTATAAATAATTGGGAGAAGTGAAATCAGCTGGAAGGAAAATAGACTCCAATGGAAGATTCAAAGGATCTACTGATACTGTATTCATTTTCCATTTTTGTATAATGGTGTCATTAATGAGATGAACATTTTCAGTCATAGGATCTGAAATCCAAGTGCCAGTCAAGGAATCATTTTTAATTAGCAGGGAGTTTTGAGCTTGATAATTTCTAGCATTAGGCATTAGGGCAGGTGATTCTGCTACTGACAGAAGAGTGCATCCTTCATGCATAGGAAAGTTTGTTTTAAAACCTGTACCACCATCAACATGGTTGCTATTAGTAGAGAGAGTAATGGCTTCATCCACAAAGTCAGAATTATTTGAAGTGGTGATACCAAACATTGAAGCTGAGATCATGTCAGCTGCACTGTCTTCACTAAAGCCAACAGACTCAACAATTCCAGGGTGATTGATGGAAACCATAAGGGTGATATTGCTCTGGAAATTGGCTGTTTTAAAAACAGTAGTTCTTTCAATATCCATTTCGGCTTTGGCTTCATTGGTAGTAATTGTGGTAGGGGTTGTACGGCCACTTCTGTTGTCCAGGAGGTTTGTACTGTCCATTGCAATGGGCTTTACCATATGTTTGAATAAGGGATTGGACAGATCAGGGATGTTAGAAAGGGGGATCGTTTTGTTTCCTGCTGTTTGGGTATATTCTGCATCAGGGTTAAGAGAGCAAACTTTTCTTCCAATTTCTGTTGTGGAAGTGTCCGGGTGAATGAAGATGACTTTCTTTACAACTTCATCATCTTGGTCCATATTGGCAATTTCTTGGACCACAGGAATACCAAACTCAATTTCATCAGTGTTCACAGACTTAAAATATTTCCTATCCGTTTTGGGATATGCATCGGCAGGAAAATTAGAATGGTACTTAGTTATTGAATCATCTACCTTAGATCCAGTTGCTTCAGCAATATTGTTATTGTTAGGTGTTGTGATGTTTTCTGTCTGAACAGTGTGTCTGCCCTCTATTATTGTACCATTCTTTGAAGGCCTAGTTATTTTAAAGTTAATCTTGGTATTTATCATTGGCTCTGTGGGGTTAGAATTAGCAAAATGCTTTGTGGAAGTGACACCATCTGTTTTTAAAATAATGAAGTCCCCCACATGCATCATATTTTTAACTATATCTAACATTGTTTTGGTATCATCAGAATTACTAATAAGATTATTGCTTTGTTTATACATTCTATAATTAAGAACAGGATTTATGGGATTGACATGGGATATAGTATTAATTGGGTTGATGTGGGAAATAGCTTCATCAATGTCAGCAGCAACCATGATAGATTTGGTATCAGCCTTGTAAGTATTCAGAATAAAAATAGATTCAAAGTCATTACTATTTTCTGCAGAGGAAATGCTAGGTGTTTTCAGTATTAACTGTAGTTTTTTCATGATTTTTCATGTCTGTAGCATCAATTACAATAGACTTGTCTTTCTGTGGAAGATCAGGAATGTTGCTTATAGTTTTGTCATATCTTTCCATGTAAATAGTATCAACTCTAATTATGTCTTTGTCCTCTATGTCTGGAATATCCAGCAGAGTTGTGTAATTTTCTGGAATATCTGTGGCATCAGTTTTTCTGTATTGTCTTCTTTCATAAGTGTCGTGGTACCAATAAAATATATACTCTCTGGTTCTGTTTCTTCCTCATGAGTAGTGATGTGAGTTCCAAGGAGGTTATTTGCATTTGATATGGCAATGGTACTCTCATCTGCAGAAGCAGGGAACTCATTCTTAGCACTTTGAATATATGCAGCAGGATTAGAGGCAAAGAATGGTTTTGATCTTCCAGTGGATGGGAAGAAGGGTTCAAGACTCTGAGTTGCTTTGGAGTCTCTCTGTAAGGGGGGAATTTCAATGAAATAATACTTATACTGGTGGGTAGTCATGGATACAGGTGCTGAGATGTTATTGTTTTCAGAAACAGTTATTCTGCTCTGTGTTATTCTAGAGTAGGGTGCAAATCTGGAAATTGTGGTATTGACAGCAGAAGTATCCTGCATAGCTGCAGATGAAGGGAAAGCATTGCTCTTTGGAGCCTTTGCCAGAGTAAAACTGTATACTGTGCCCTCAGCATAAGCATAGCTAGCTGAAGTCTGATTAGCTGAAGGGTTACTTGGTGCATAATCCCAAATTGGGGAAAGTTACATATGCTAGTTTGAAGGGTCTCTGAGCGTTTTCTCTTTAAAAGAGATCCAGAGAGCCTTGTTACTGTATCAATAGACTCAGAGTAGATATTTAGATGGTCTGTAGGTGCAGAAATTTCTTTTGCTCTTATGATGGAAAAGAGTTGACTTGCTGTTTGGCTACCTGAGGAGGACAAATGCTGATTTGTCTGAGGGTATTTCCTGACTCCCATTATACTAAAGGGAAAGAAGTACAACATTTTTGTGAGGTTCCCCTTGCAAATTGCACTTCATTAAAACACTAAAATTAATAGTTACTGTGTTAAACTGATCAAATAAACATTCTGAAGGTCTTTGCTTTCTTCTTCATCCATTGATTGTTAAGTTACTCAAGTTAGAAATATACACTACCAATATGAAAAGGAACAGCTAGTATATTAGGGTTAAGTACTCTGTAAATATACATCCAGGTGTCCCATGGCACATGTTCAGTAAGGAATTCCTTACAATATAAAACGTAAAGAGAAGCCCCATTCAAATCCTATACTATCATGCATTAGATCTTCTGTTATCTTTACTTCATTATATATATAATTAATTTTAAAAGAAGCAAATTTATAAATAGAAAATAGAATTTGAAATATACAATTATGTTTTTTAAACAAAATATTCTTTCTTGCATTAAATGTAAGCTGATGATCTGAATTAATTTTTTCCCTTCATCTAATTTTGAGTTCCATAAGGATACTGTTATCCAAAATACTGAAACTTACCCGTAAGTAAGCCACAAAATTCAAGATGGTCACAGTCAAAACTAGGATCTTCATCTTGACTTGCAATTCCCCACAACTAAGGTGCAAGATTGTTCTATGTTACATTAACACATTAACACATGACAATCTTAAAACATCAAAAATAATCTCTATTTTATTTTAATATTATTGACATTAACTAAAATGCTGGCTTACTTAATGAGATAAACACAGAGCCCAAGTAATTCTAGTGCTTTATTAGAAACGATAATATGTGGCATAGAATAATTGCAAAGATCAATGCCATTTTAACCAATCAGTACAAATAGGAAGAATTTTGGCTATTTTCTATAACGTATAGAGACTCAAGAAATAAACAATCTAACCAGCAAATGCATTTTGGACAGAGTACTTCAATGAGGACTTCATCAGACAAATTCACCCTTGTTCTCATGTTAATAATGATCAATTTTTACATTCTCAGGACCAAGACAAAAGTTAATTTATTGAAACTATACTCAGCCAGAGTTTTAAGTCTAAGTACGCAGATTCCTTAAACAAAAAGGTTATAAGAAACAATAGGTATTTGATGAAAAAATGACTCCAAACCTGACATATTCAAACATTTACCTTGCAAAGGAATATTTCCTTTCAGCTGCCTTCTAGTGTTAGCGCTTGACCAAATCAGCCTGATTCAGCAATACGTGGAGATGAGATTCTTGCTGAGAAAGTCTAAGTCTAAGAAACAAAAGCTCCTCTTCTTCTTCCTTCTTTATTTCAGTGGGAAGAGAAAAAGCTTCACATATAAGGGATTGCTTTTGAGCTAATCCCAGAACAAAAGAAAGGTGAGGATATGGCTGTTGGCTTTTGTACAAGCATCTCTCAGGCACACAGTCACCCAATTAAGCTTATCTACTTGAAAGGGGCAAGGCTCATGCTTTAAATATTATGAAGCCTTTAAAAAATTAACTCTCTAGCCTCTAGTGACATGCCCTCACTATTGTCCTGTTATTTAAAAAAATTGCTCCTTCCTCTATTCCACAGCAAAAATTTGATTCACTATAATATCATTTAACATGTTTATTAGTTTATTAGTTTACATTGGGTTTCACCCTGTGAGGTTGTGGTTTTTGTAAGGACAGAATTATATTTGGTTGAGTGTCTGAAAATTATGTTTATATTACAGAAGAATACATTGTAAAAAATAATAAGCTTATGCTCAATGTCACTAATCATCAAAGAGATGTAAATTAAAACTACAATGAGGTATCACCTCACACCTGCCAGAATGGCTGCTGTTAATAAATCAACAAACAACAAGTGCTGGAGAGGGTGTGGAGAAAGGGACTCCTAGTGCACTGTTGGTGGGAATACAGACTGGTGCAGCCATTGTGGAAAACAGTATGAAGTTTCCTACAAAAATTAAAAATGGAACTCCCTTTTGACCCAGCAATCTCACTTCTGGGAATATATCCTAAGAATCCTGAAAGACCAATTCGAAAGAATATATGCACCCCTATGTTCATAGTAGTGTTATTTGCAATAGCCAAGATCTGGAAACAGCCCAAGTGCCCATTAGTAGATGAATGGATAAAAAACCTGTGGTACATTTACACAATAGAATACTATGCAGCTGTAAAAAAGAAGGGAATCTTACCCTTTGTGACAGAATGGATAGACCTGGAGATTATTATGCTAAGTGAAATAAGCCGTCAGAGAAAGACAAATACCATATGATCTCACTTATATGTGGACTCTAATGAACAAAATAAACTGACAAACTAAATAGAAACAGAGACATGGATACATGGAACAGACTGACAACTGTCAGAAGGGAAGGGGGAGGGAAGGACTGGATGAAAGGAGATGAAGGGATTAGCCAAAGAACATATGTGCATAGCCCATGGACACAGACAACAGGGTGATGATGGCCAGAGGGAAGAGGGTGCTGGGGCTGGGTGGAGGTGGGCAAAGGTGGGAGGGAATGGGGACATCTACACTTAAAAAAGAACAGGTTTTTCTGCATGATTTATATAGATCCCATGCTGGCCTCTCAGGCTTCTGCTTCCTTTGGTAAACTCAACACTGGCTGATAGAGCTGTTAACTTCAGTTTCTGAAGTTAATTGTATATTTATGAGGAATCCACCGAAATACATTATCCCTATTGTGTCACTTGCTAAGGTAATTCAGTGGTATATATTTAAAAACATCCATAAAAATTCTGAACTTAAATTGTTATTGACTATGCAAGGCATGGTGCAGCAATACCTTTGTAAAACTATATAGAGACTCCTTCTGAACTTAATTGGCTTGTTATCTCTTCTCATCTGAAGACACCTAAGAATTTACTTACTGGTAATTACAACTTCTTTTTTTTTTTTACCAAGCATACTCCTTTCATATTATGTAATCCTAAAATTCAATAATGGTTGTGATATATGGGTTTTACTTCCTGGGTCTTCCTGGGTAGAAAGACAAAGTCAAACTTCTTGTAAATTTTTATTCAGGCTTCCTTAATTTTCCTATTTTCTAGCTCATCCTAATACTTTTCTCTAGCTGACATTCTTTTATCATGCATTGGAACAAATACTGAATTTCCAACGTTATGTCCAAGACTGTCACTGAATTGTTATTTTTATTGGCAGAGTATTGATGTAGATTATAAATTACCTTCAGATCAAAAGCAATGTGCCATGAGTTGAACAATTATAATGTTATCACTTTAGTGGCTTGGAAATACCAGTCCCGTGACATTGAATATTTCTCTTTAAGGGAACTGAAGTAATTGTTGGAAAGCTGGTGCAATGATATACACTTAAGGATGGAATGTTCATTCAATTAAAGATGATATTTATAGGTTTTTTTCATTTCAAGTAAGCCTCCAGACTCAGAATCCCTGGTTGGCACTAATTCATCTTCCTAAGGTCTAAGATAGCTAAGATTTCCACCTCATTATTTCCAAAGGTGGACCTGGAACGATAAGATCAAAGCTTTGTTTGTTAAGAAACTTCATCTTTGAAATTCTTTTTCTGTATTCCAAGAAGTCCTAATCCATTTCCCCCTTCATCCAGGTGAATACTTTATTAATTTTTTCACATACTTTCCAGTTAATGACCTACTCACTATTTCTGGAATGTGTTCTCTGTAATGAGTAAGTAGGCTAACACCAGGGCTTTTCTGTATACTAAAATAATCACACTGAACGAGGAGCTAGAGATTAGAAAACAGGTTATTAGTTTCCACATGTAGTTATGATTCTTACATGGCAAAAGTGAAGCCTAAAGGTATCCTTAATTGATTTTTACAGAATGCTCGTTTTGTTTTATTGAATCTCCAAGTTTATTAGTACCATATATTTAATGGATGAGAATATCTTGGTTAAACAAGTGCTTATTGAGTGTCTGTGAAAAGCACTGGTGGAAAAACAGAAGTAGAAGATATAATACTTCTCAAAGAATTGACCATCTATTTCAGGAGGAAAGGAATGTACATGATAACCAATTCATTCAAGTATTAATTGAGTGCCTGTTAACTTTAAGGTAGTGATTCAACATTTATATACTTCACAGAGTGATCACCACAACAGGTCTAGTAACCTTCTATCACCATACATAGTTATTACGATGTCATTGACTCTGTTCCCTATGCTGTATATAATATCACCATTAAATTTTCTTTAGTCTTTAAGACTCAGGTGAGTACAGCACATTGTTTCTCACTTCCCTTTATTAGTGATCAATTTTTTTTTAATCCATTTGAAGGATGTGGCTTTCTGAGAGTCTAGGTTAATGTGGAGAGACTCAGTTAAAACTATTTCTCTGTAGTAGGCTCAATGTCCATTGTTTTGTCCTCATCTGGGTTTTAAATTTCAAGTTCCTGAATTACCAAGATCAACCATGTCCTTCAGGGCAGTCTTGGAGTCCATGAACATCTTTCCCTCAATTTCAGGTCCACTTTGGATTATGTGGTTTTCCCTTAGTATTAGTTTCTTCCAAAGTCAGCTATAGATTTAAAAGCATATTTATCACACTTAATTAAAAAAATTTCTCAGTATCAAAATTTTAATATATATTTTCCATGGACTTAAAACTAGATAAAATGGGAAGGCATTTCAGATTACGTTAGTGGGCATGGCCCTCTGTTTTCATTCCTTTAATGTCTTCTTGGGGACCTTAAATAATGGGAGTTTTCACCCAAACTATATTTGTTTATAGCTTCTGCATTCTATACATTTACCTTGTCCAAGCAAAAATTGTGGGACAAAATTGAACAGGTAAGAAAGACTTCATTCAAGACTGTTACAATGGTCAAGTCTGCTGAAACGAAAGGTGAGAGGTTTTTAAGTGCTGGGATGAGCTAGTGGAAAGTACTCTAGGATGTTATCGGAATGTTGATAAATGGGATGTGTCGAGCACATTGTGTTAATTCTTGAGTTTGCAAATATTTTTCTCTGTGATTAGACCATTTGTGTTTGCTAATTAATGCTTGTCTAACTTAGGCTCCTACCCTCCTATAGAGACTGAGAGATAGGGGCACTATCTTTCTTGGCTCCCAGGTCCTTAAGAAAGACATTCCCAGGTTGTAAAGTTGGAAAGAGGTTTTTAGAAAGAAGGTAGTATCTCAAAGTGACAGAGAAAGAATTTGTAATTGCCAGTTTTCTAAAAAAATTTTCCAAGACTCCAGGGCCCTAGTGTCAGGAAGAAACCTGACTAGAGTTTAGTTAAGCTTCATCAATCTTATATTTAAGTATTGCTCATATTGGGAGCTTTTTAGAGAGCTAACCATATTAATTTTTAATTCATTTCCAAATATGTGAAGGTGACACAAAGGCATACAGAAACAAATGATTTTCAACATGATTTATTGAACAAAAGCTGAAGAAATAAAATTGACCACTCTTAATAAGTGAGAGTGAACAGCAGAATTTCTAGAGTGGTCTCATTTCTGAAATGTGATTGCAGTCAATTCTTGAGGCAATATTGGCAAGAGTGAAAGTCAGAGGTTAATATTTAGGTAAGTTAGAATCTACAAAAGAATGTTGAGAAATATCTAACTCCTACAGTCCTACAGACATCACCTAGTTGTTTTAAAATGGCTACTTTCTATTTCTTAGATAAAATTAATTCCATTCTATTTGCCCTCCCCTGCCCGCAGCACCACTTTTCAAATTTTCCTGACAGCTCACAATTCTATAATATTTTAGGCCCAAACGTGCCCAGATACATGGTTTATATTAAGAGTAAACGTAGCTAGCTAGCTATGTTTCCTGCCTAGTCCCTTATTACTATGACCTAGAATGTTTCCATCTACCTGAAAACAAAAACAGAACATTATACAAAAATTTGATAGATTATAGCTTATCTCTGCAATAGTCTCAGATTTTCTTCTTCTATATTAGAGTTTTATATTGTGGTTCTATAACCCAGACTAGTTCTTTTGTATTGTGTCTTGATGACTATAAAAATTTCTCAATTTTATTTTTTTCTCTGTGGCTGTTCTTTATTAATAGTAGTATTTTTCCCTTATTTCCAGCTGAACTTAAATAAGGTGTCACGTTTGCTGTGCAGTCATGAGCTGCTTACTGATGTTTTTGGTCAACGATGGATCATATATATAACGGAGGTCCAATAAGATTATAATGGAGCTGGAAATCCCTATCATCTAGTGATGTTGTCCCATTATAACATCAGAGCACAATGCATTAGTCATGTGTGTGTGGTGATGTTGGTATAAACAAACTTACTGTGCTGCCAGGTGTAGACAAGTATAGCACATACGATTATGTACAGTTCATAGTACTTGATAATCATAATAAACAACTATGTTACTGGCTTATGTATTAGTATACTATACTTTTATCTTTATCATTATTTTGGAATGTGCTCTTTTTATTTTTAAAAAAAGTTTGCTCTAAATTTGCATGCCTTGTTATGCCGGCAGCAGCCTCATACTTCTCATATTTACCAATTCTCTTGATCGCATCATTTTCTTTTGAACTTGATTTAATCTCATGTTGCTTCATAAATTTAGCATAGCCTAAGTGTTTATAAGGTCTATAGTAGTGTCCTTGGCCTTCACATTCACTCACCACTCACTCACTCACCCAGAGCAACTTCCGATCCTGTAAGTTCCACTCAGGGTAAGTGCCTTGTGCATTTTTTATCTTTTATATTGTATTTTTACTGAACCTTTTCCATACTAAGGTATGTTTAGATACACAAATACTTACCATTGCATTACAATTGCCTACAGTATTCAGTACAGTAACTTGCTGTGCAGGTTTATAGCCTAGGAGCAATAGGCTCTACCATATAGCCTAGGTGTGTAGTAGACTATACCATCCAGGTTTGTGTAAGTGCACTCTATGATGTTTGCGATGAAGTCACCTAAAGATGCATTTCTTAAAACATATTCCCATTATTAAGTGGTGCATGATGTAGTCCAGTCAAGTACAACTGCTTACAATTTATTGATTATGATACTTATACTGTATTTGAGCTTGCGTACCTGCCAATTTCCCTTTCTGAATTACCATCTGGGTGTTTTCACACTCGTAACCTCATTAGACTCCTCCTCCACACTCCCCAAGTATTTTGTTTGAAAAAAGATGCAAGCCAGTGATTGTGATTCAACTGTCTGCTAAGCTATCTTTTGCGGTTACTATTCTAGAATTCTAAGCTTTCTGACTGTTGGTAGTAGTAGCAGTAAGACATTTGAATGCTAGTCCTGACTTTGCCACAATGTGTTCTGAATTTGAGCAAATCCCATACCTTTGTATCCTATACGTAAAATGGGAGAATATCTTCTCTATTTCACAGAATTGCAAAAAGGCATAATTGAGGCACATCGAGAGTAACTAGCTATTATGTTTGGCAATAGACAGAGCATTATTGAATTTCCTCATCTAATTCTTTGCATGCCATAATGTACCTGCTACTCAGATGCTTGAGATGTGCCTTTACATTGCTTTTACTGTGAGGAAGTGTTAATGCCAGTTGCAGGTATATTGGCTGTGGTTGTAGTAGCAGGTGATGGTTGTATGCTGCTATCGGCAGCAGAGGTGGTTCCAGCTGGATTTGTGGTGACTGTAGTTGTGGGACTGGTAGTTGTCACTGGGCCACTGGTAATGTACTAGCTTCAGGTGTGGTAGTTGCTGCTACCGTTGTGGTGGCTGGAGCAGTGGAGTTTCCTTTAGGTGGTGGAGTAGTAGAATCTCTTTCAGGTGAGGAAACCGCAGGGGGTTCTGTGGGTTCTGCAGGTGTCATAGCTGCAGTATTTGTTGCAGGGAGCATAGTATTATCTGCCGAGGTAAAATCGACATCATCAGTGGAGGCAGACATTTCAGATTCTGAGATGGTAGAGTTCAGTTCAGTGGTTAAAGCTTCAGACACAGTGGTAGAGATGGAACCTGATGGAGTTGTAGTGGAAGCTGCAGGAGTAGTGATATTTATAGATTTAGTAATAGCCTCATTCGTGAGTGGTACTTTGTTGGCTGAAGAACCAGGTTCAGTGGAGACAGAAGTACCTGGGATGGTGGTGGCAGTACCTAGTATACTCATACTGGCAATTGTTGTGACACCTGAGGCTGATGGTGTGGTCGCAAGACTTGTGAAGGCTGCAGTTATTGCCATGGTAGTTGCTGTGGGAATTGTGGTTGCAGATGAAGCAGCTGTTCCAATAGTAGTCACAGATGTGGTGCCTGCTTCCGAGGTTGTGGAGTCAGCTGAAGGGGCTGTGGCATTGGTGGGTGCAGTTGTGGCACCTTCAGCTGGAAGTGGTGGCTGCTTCAGTGGTAGTCTATTCCCTAGGAGCTGTAGATCCAGAAGGCCAGGTGGTGGTCTCACTCAGACTGTTCAACACACCAGGTTCAGCAGTAGAGGCTGGAGTCCCAGGGCTTGAAGTGGCAGCACCTGCTACAGTTGTGCCAGCAACAGCAGTTGTATCGCTGGTGGCTGAGGTTGTGGCCATACCACTGGTGGTTGTATCTAGCTGTAGGGCTGAAGAGGCTGCTGCTGTGGTGGTAATTGTTCCCACAGGTGTTGGGGTTGAGGATCCAGCAGCTGTAGTAGCAGTGGGTGTGAAGTCTGTTTCTAAGGTAGTGGAGTCTGTTGTACCATCTGTGACCCCACCAAATGAAGTTGTGGTGACAGCTACAGTGGCTGTGTCATCGACTGACTCAGTGGTTTCCTTATCCACTGGGGTAGCAGTCTCAGGGGTTGTGTCAACTGAAGTGGTAGTCTCATCCACTGGTGTGAAGGCAGAACCAGGCACACTGGTGGTTATAGAACTTGTTGCAGTGGTGGTTCTGAGACCTGAATTAGCTGTGTTTGTGGTAGCAGGAGCAAGAGTTGTGGCAGCACTGGCTGACAATGTAGCTCCAGCGCTGGAGGCACCAATCCCCAGCTTTGTGGAAGGTGGCATAGTCGTGGCTCCAACACTTGTGGAGGGTGTGGCTGTAACAGTGGTGGCAGCCATAGCAGGGGATGTGGTACCTGTGCTTGCTAAAGTTGTGATGGCAGCTTGAGCAGTGGAGTCATCTGGGAGAGTGGCGATATCTGCTGTGTTTGCTTCAGCTTCCGAGGCCTCTGTGCCCAAATCAGGTGTAATGGTGGAGGCGGAGGTTAAGCAAGTTGTGGAGCCGGCCTCTGGGTTTATGGAGGTTGCAGCAGTAGAAGCAGCTGACTCTTGCAACGTGGATTCTGCTGAAGGTGTCACTGAGGCCACCAGAGATGTCGGGGCAGTTGTAGTGGAGGCAACACCTATTGCTGAGTTAGTAGTTGATGTCCTTTGGATTGTGGTGGCACCCAATGGGGACAGAGTTTCAGGTGTTCTGGTGACGGCATCTGATCCCTTAGTTACAGTGGTCGGGCCTTTAGTTGTAGTGTTTTCAATGTGTGTTGGCCTGTTCGGAGGTTTTGGTTTATGAAAGGGTGGCCTATGAGGCAAATGAGATTGGTGGTGCTGCTGCTGCGGGTATGCTTGGAAATATGGGGCATTTGGCCATCGTCTTGGTGGAGGTGGATAGAATTGATGAGTCTTCAATGGGCACTTATGTGGTTGTGGACAAGGAAGCTTACCTTGATGAAACAGAGATGGAACATGTGATGGAAATGGTATTAGGACTTTATGTGGATACTTTTTCCTTGCAGCTTGAACAGACTTAGATCGTTTTGGTTTAGATAATTTCAACCTCTTTTTTGCAGGTACAGATTTCCTTTTTTTAAATTGTCTTACAGTTTTGTCTTCTAGGTGGGCTGGTCTTTCTACTTTTTGAAGGGACTTAAGCTGATTTACATCTTTCTTAAGAGTGTTAGACAGTCTCTTTTTTAATTTACTTGGCCTTTTCTTTGTTAGAGATGTAGGCTGCCCTTTTTTAGGCTGTTTTATATATTTACTCTTTGCAAGAGCTGTTTTTGCAGTCTTCTCACCTGTGGTGGACCATTTCTGTGTAGGGTTCTTTTGAATTTTCTTCTTGGCTAGATATCTTTTTGGTTCTGCTTGAGCAAATTTAGACCGATTGAGCAGGGTTTTGGCAGCGGGTTTAGATTTTTTTAGGTGTTTCTTTTTGGCTGGAGTTTTTCTGAGGGCTGGAAGTTTGCCTTCTTGGGCTTGATTTGACTGATTCCTGGCGGTTTTAGACAAGGAGCTTTTAGGTTGATTGGGTTTCTTCTTCAAGGCTGGTTGTGTTTTTTCTACTGATTTACACGCTTCAGTCTGATTCACTTGTGTCTTGGCAGGTGCAGTGAAGGTGTTTTTGCATTTCTTTGATACTTTACTTTTGGCTACAGATGTTTTCGTTCTTGTTGCAACTTCTCTTGGTGGAATGAGTTTTTTCTTGGCAGATACAGACACTATCTTTTTAGAGTTAGTCAGATATTTCTTTTCAGCTTTGGAATCTGCTCCTGTTGCTGTTGCCTTAGTTGGCTCTTTTTTGACTGGAGTTAACTGTTTATCTTTCTGTTTCTTTAAAGTTTTCGTTTTGGATAAATTTTTTGGGGGGACTTCTTTAACTGCTTTTGCCTGATTCTGTTTTTTCTTGGCAGATGAAGATGGAATTTTGTGAGATTTACTTGGTCTTTTGTTTGGGGTTGAAGAAATTTGGGGGGAAGCTTTCTTTTTAGGTGGAGATGTTTTGGAAGCTCTCCCAGCTGTGGGTTGTTTTAACTGTTTCTCAGTTGGTGTAGACTGGATATTCTTGGATTTTTGTGAACTTTTCTCTGTACCTGAAATTCTTTTTAATGGTGCCTTAGCAGCTCTTGGCAAATTCAAATTCTTCTTGCCAGCAGTGGACAGAGGCTTTTCAGGTTTTTGACTTTTCTTTATGGCTGAAGATGGTTTCAGTGCTGCTGTAGTCCATTTTGATGGTTTCTTGACAGTTGTCTCTTGACTATTTTTAGGCTGTTTTAGAGTTTTGCTTGCCCTTAGTGGAGTAGGTAGTCTTTTTAGACCAGATGAACGGGAGGTCAATCCTTTCTTGGTAGAAGTGAGTGTATTTTTCTTAGACCTGGATTGTATACTTCGTCTTTTTGATCCCTGGACAGAATTTTTCTTTTTATTTGATGTCCTAGAATTTGAAGATAATTGGCTGGGTGCTTTGTTAGGCAGCATAGGAGCAGCAGAGGCATGAGAACGAGCTTGAGGTTTCCTAATGACCTGGGTGGATGGAGATCTCCTAGGTGATGGCCTGGCTGGGGAGCTTTGCAGGAATCGACTGTTGACTGCCTTTCCTATTGCCCAGTGCTGTGGTTGCTGACTGTCACTGAACTGCAGGGGGACAGAACAGAAGATATTACCAAGTGAAATATTAAATTCATTATTGTTTTCTCCTTCCATTTCAGTTACAGAAACTGGTCTGCTCTTTAAGTTGGGAGGTGCTTTGGTTTTAAATGTAATATAAATTTATAATTAATTGTACTATGAATTTAAAATGACAAGGCACAATAAGTGGGTGATTCAAAAAAGTATCTGGGTATCACTTTCAATGCTAGAGTGTTTACTAAGAAATCCAACCAAATACAAAATTTTAATTTGATGAAGTTCAATTAGTTGGTTTCCTAAAATACCACCAGTAAATCTAAGAAAACTTGTTTTCCATTAAAGACTGCAGAGTGAAAATCATTATCATGTCCTTTAGGAATTAACCAAAGAATCATATAGGCAACCATGTTACATGAATCTCAATGAATACATCACAGCAAAGGTCCAATTTAGAAATTACATAAAATAGATAAATATTTGAATGCAGAAAGTTAGATATTTTAAAAATTCAACAAAAAGTTGAGTTTCTCTTGCCTATAAAAGCTTTGTCTGCGGCAGTGAATGCTGAGGGAAGAATTCTACAAGAAAATAATGGTGATAGCAGGAAAGGAAAGGATCCTTGGAGTAAAGCATGGCTGGTTATATAGAATCGAGCAGACGCTTGAAGCTCACCTGCAAATCTAAAAATATTAGATACAATGCTCTCTGATCAAAGACAGATATAGGGAACTAGTGAATAGCACATAATTAAATCAGAAGAGCAGAAGATGATATTTTAAAAAAAACTTTGCAAGAGATATAAAAGGGAAAAAAAAAAAAGACCATAAAGTTCAAGACAACCAGGCTCCTTCAGAAGATGATATACAACCTATTTGAACATGTTATGTTTCAGATAAATCAAATATGTGAAATATAATAATTTTTTATTTCAGATACCATTAGAAGAAATTATCTTTCTTTTCACTGTGTTTATATCTTAAGTGGAAGAACATATTATAGCTTTTGACTGTGAAAACGCAATAAGACCCAGAGGCTGAGTGAAAATCACATTTGAGAGATGCATAAACTCACCCTCATTTTTCTGCCTTCAGAGAGGAATGTCCTTAAAATAAAGTTGGTGGTTGAACTTGGACATTAAGGAGAAGTAAAGTCCTGGTTATTTCTTTGCAAATTTAGTTCTATTCTTCCAAATTTATTTGGAGATTTTGTCATACCTTAACCTCCTCAACTAATAGTCATTATCTTCTGCTTCTCTCCCTCTTTTTCTCTTTATTTCTTTTCCATGTCTCCCTTTGTTTTGCCCCTTTCCCTCAAAGTCCAGGTAATTTTGAATAGACATATTTCCATATGTGTTAGAAGTGGAAGGTAATTGTTCCTGCTTCTTTCCATCTCATGTGACTGTTCTGATTTTAGAAATACGATGCCATAGTCTTACTCTGAATCCCATCTCAGTGTTATGAAGCTCTCGATTTTAGGTAGTTCTTCTAGTATTCAAGTGTATAGAATCTTACCGGGAAACAAATGGCAAGGACCAGAATAAGCCCAGTCAGGATTAGAGTCTTCATCCTGTCCTTTTAACCCCTGTAGGTAAAGAAACAAGAGAAAATGTTTGTTATGTGCTTGATGATGAGAAAATGAGTTTTACGGAACTGCTCAGTGATACAAAATTAAAATTTCAGTAGCAGTTTTAAGAATAAAGAAAATTTCTTTTTAACCTTGTCTGGGCAGCTCAATTGGTTAGCATGTCATTCCAATATGCAAGGTTGCAGGTTCCATCCCTGGTCAGGGCAAAAATCAGAAACAACCAATGAATGCATAAATAAGTGGAACAAGAAATCTGTTTCTCTCTCTCCCTCTTTCCCCCTTCCTCGCTCTCTCTCAAATCAATCAATCAATTAAAAAAAATTCTTTTTCTAAAATTAAACTTAAAATGTGGATGGGAAATTAAAAAATATATATATATATGTATATATATATATATATATATGTATATATATATATATATACATATATATATATATATTTGAAGACACAAACATTATTTAAGAACACTAAAAAAATAGGTTAATTTGGTTTGCTAATGAGACTTCTTTAAATTCTTACCTATATCTCACCTATAAAGAGAGCATCATCTTCTATTGGTAATTATAATAATTAAGCAATTCCTCACTGGCCCATTATTCAGTCACAGTGTGTGCATGTACTTTGCACACACAAATCCTACTTGCCTTACCCTCCCATTTAGGAAAATTGTAGCAGTTGTGACATAAAGAGAGTTCTGGGAAGGTATATAATATGTTACTAAGTTGAGTGGTCAACTTATGGAACTCAGCTCCTATATGTATGATGGATGTCATGGTGTACTACGCATTGCTGTGTTGCGAGGACAGGTTCCATGAAGTTCTGAGATGATACTATTGTCTTTTGCTCTTCTTCTCCCTCCTATAGTTTTAGTCTATAGGATCCTATACCCATTCTTCTGAAAATATTTTATAAAATATTCTGTACTTTGCCTGTTGATAATTAATTTTTAGATGAGGTGCACATCACAATTAAAGTTATTGAATAATTGAATCTATTTCTGACCTGTTTTAGTCTAATTTTGAAGAACCTTATGCTGTTCTTTCTGATATGAGGTAGTTATATGGGTGCAAAGTGTATGATATTTCCATGATGCCAGTTTATTAGGATGAGTCTACAGAAAAAAAGACTTTTGATACTAGAATTTTGTGAGACAAAAATGAAAAGTAAAGGCAGCCTGTACCTATGTTAGGAACTACCTTAGAGAAGCTCAGTGTAAATGAACTAGTTCTAGTAGGATGTGGCTTGTGAGAATGATGGTGGGACCTCCAGCTTTAATTGCCATCAGTGCCAACAGATGAACTTTTAGATCATCTTCAGAAAACTGCTGAAATCACACGGTGTTTCGGTCTGAGTCTGAACTGAATTAGTTTACACCATCATCTTTTCTCAGAAAACAGTCTCTTCCATTTCCAGAGACATGGAAGTAGGGGACAGACTGACAAACCTCAGAGGGATGAGGGGTGGGAAGAGATAAACCCAAGAACTTATATGCATATATGCATAACCAATGGACACAGGCAATAGTTTGGGGAAAGCAAGAGTGGGGTGGGAGTAGGGAGGAGGGGGGTCAATGGGCGAAAGAAAGGGGGGACATCTATAATATTTTAAACAATAAAGATAACAACACTAACAACAAAAACCAGTTTCTTCCAAGTGCTCCCATTGCAATGAATGGCCCATTGTTCACCAGTAGTTAGTATAAGCTGGAGTCCATCTTGGCTCTTTCTCCTCCCATGTCCACCAATCACCAAATCCTCTATACTTTACTTCCTAGACAGAGTTTTGCATCAGTTCATTTCTTATCTTCACCAACAGCACGCTGTCCAAATTAGCATCATATCTCACTTGGGCCACATTTTAACTCAGCAAATATGATTATGTTGTTGGTATTGTTCTAGAAAGTAAAGATAAAGTGTCCCTGACCTATTGGGGCTTTCATGATTACCAAAATAGTCTTTTAACTGACCCACACTTCTGCTTTTAATTAACTGCAGTCATTGTGATATTTCTAAAATACAAATCTGATTATTCTATTTCTCTGGTTAAAACTGTCACTGGTTTCCTATTGCTCTTTATTCTAAAGCCTGCCTCCCCCCTTCCCAAATTCTTCCAGTGACTTACAAGACCATTTGCAGTCCCGTCTCTCATTGATTTTCAGTCACACATCTCTTAGTCTCACCCACATTATGTGTGTATATGTGCTTGTGATACTCCTTTTTTCTCTTGAAGGCCTTTACATATATTTTTCTATTAGACAATTCACTGAAAGAGGGGCTTTTATTCCATTTACATATTGAAATGACTCCAATCAAGTTAGCTAATGATGTGTTTATTCAATCTAATTTTATCTTACAGGAGGGAATTCTCTCTACTGTGAGTCCATCTCTCTCTCTTTCTGGCATTTTATTTTATTTTATTTTTGAATTTATTGTGGTGGCACTGGTTAACAAAATTATACAGATTTCAAGTGCACAATTCCACAACATATCATCTGTACACTGTATTGTGTGTTCACCACCCCAAGTCAAGTCTCTGTTCATCACCATTTATCCCCCTATACTCTCCTTCACCCACTTCCACTCCCCTTCCTTCTGGCAGTCACCACACTGTGGCCATTAATTTCTCTCTCTCTCTTTCTTATAGATTTTTTTAGAGAGAGAGGAAGGGAGAGGGAGAGAGAGATAGAAACATCAATAAGAGAGAAACATTGATCGGCTGCCTCCTGCATGGCCCCCGCTGGGGATGGAGCCTGCAACCCTGGCATGTGCCCTGACTGGGAATCAAATTGGTGACCTCTTGGTGCATGGGACAATGGTCAATCCACTGAGCCACACCAGCCAGGCAAGTTTTTTCTTTCTCGTTTGCTCAGTCACTCCACTTCCCTCCCTGCCACCCCCCTCACCCCACTACGACAACTGTCAGCCTGCTCTCTGAGCCTGTCTCTATTTTGCTTGCTATTTCATTTTGTTCTTTAGATTCTACATATCAGTCCATCTCTATTCTCTTGGCTTTTGTGAAACCACCTTATCCTGGCTTTCTTTATACCTCTCCGAGGTTCTTTTTAAATTTTGTTTATGAATTTTTTTTCTTCCTTTTCACATTAGGGTTCTGGTACAAGTCCTATTTTTCCCTCCCTCTATAGCAATGTCCCTGTGTGATCTCCTGCCTCTACTTAGAAACAGCATCCATCTATATGCTGACTTTGAAGTTTATTAATCAAGTCTTTCATGAACATCTCCATTTGGTTATATATTGCACCTTTAACCCAGCCTGTCTAAAATTGAAGCTCTAGCCTCTTCTTGATTAAGAAACCAGGTGTTAATAGAGAAAAGAAAATTCTGGAGTAAGATTGTTCTGGAAGCATTGTCATTATCCACACAATTACCTTGAGAGGGGTGTCTCTTTGGGATCTTGGTCAGGACTTGCTTCTTCTTGATCCAGCCAGTGCCTATAAGACTTGATGCTTACAGATGTAAAGAAAACTAATAACATGGTTCTTCCATCTAATAAGGCAACAGTGCCTTCCCTTAGTACCTCCTACTTTTCCCCTATTGGTTGTGGTAGAGAGGGGCGGGGCTGGGAAAACCTTTTTATATGTGGGATTATTTCAGATTAATCTTTAAAAATTTGCCCTTTGGATTTTCTGTTCCAAGACATTAGGAACTCTATTTTATCTTTTAATTGCAAAGGGTAATGCTAAAATCCGATAGTTAACAAAATTCATAAAAAATCTGATAGTTAACAAAATATATAGCTTCTGTGTATATCACTCATTTTAAGAAAACTATGATTCAGTTTCTTAATTATAGTTATAGAATAATTTATATATTGTCAAACATTCCCAAATTTTTGGAATTTGATCAACTTCATCTTTGCAGTTTGCTTCAATATTCCAAAGTAAGAGAATTGAAGAGATAAATGTCTGAAAGAATGTAATAAGAGGGTATAATCTTTCTTCCACTCAGTTAAAACATATATAAACACACAAACTTAATGTGCCCCTTCTAGTGAAATATGTCTACTACACTGTATCCCCATTCCATTCCCCTGTGACCTTTTAATTTAGAATCCCTCAAATTTTGAAAAGCACACATTCAATTATCTCACAATCTACTTTCTGAATACTTTTTCAATTGTGATCATGCAATGAGAAATTTAGATAATTTCACTTGGCATACTTGTTTTTATTAATTTTATACTGCTTTACCATTTTTACTTATTCACCTCTGTTAAACCACATACCAGAACAAATGTCAAATTCTCTGATTCTGAATTAGATAATTGTGAGAAATCACCACTGTATTTGAGAAAAAAATGCAAAAATGTTTTAAGGGCAATTCTGTCATTTTATTACTATGTGATCTTGATAAACTATTTGTAAATGCCATTTTCTCTTCTATAAATGAGAATCATTCCTGTTCTATTTACCTGGAGTTAATGTTAGAATTAAATTAGAATATCCATTTACTTTGCAAACTCTAGAGCACTATGTGACAATATTGTTTGCAATTTAACTTGTTTTGAGTTTTCTTAATAATATATTTTTATAGATATATTTAATATAACTTTTAATTTTAACATTACTGGATTTGAAATGGCAACTTTGATTTGTTTATTCATTTGTTTATTTATTTTTTGGCATCCACTTTGTAGAAGGTACTGTGGATTCATTAGGAATAAGACAGACTCAGTTTCCACCTTGATGTGCTAGGGATTTATTGAAAAGCAGTATAACATAAACAAAAAGAGTGGTTTTGATCCATTGGTATTTGGTTAACGTAGTAAGTATACTTCCACTCAGCATTTCTTTTGGACAAATTTTCTTCATTCATCTTTTCTTCCAAGAACCTCATGAAGATCAGAAGTCACCGTTTGGCTGCCCTTGAATGACTGGATGCCTGCGTGCTAATCAATTTCATAATGAAGGCTGTGCAATAACAATATACAACATTGTCTTTTCTGAGAATTGAGGTAATCACTTTAAGGTTAATAAAATTATATATATGCATGACTGATACACTGATTTGATTCATAATGAAGCATGACTCCTTTCTTTTTATGTTTGTCATCACTTTGGATCACTAATCATGACACTCTTTTTTATGAAGTCAATATTATTTTAGGTGTTCCAATTTATGGTTTTCATTTTGATTGCATATTGGAATGTAGTAGAGATGTCTTTGGAGGCTAAAGACTTTGGGCTGCATATTACCTAACACAGTTTATACTTAAACAGTTTATACTTGAGTTTATGGTTAAGATTTTTGTAAGAAAAGACCTTATATGGAAATTTTACTATATAACATTATAAGCTCTATGTTTATGTAAAAATTATTCGTGCCTTCTCCAACGTGAATTCAAAGATATTCAGGAAGTTTTAGGAAAGCTTTTTGTGATCATCAATAAAATGCATTATGTAGTTATTAACATGTATAACATGATATCAATATGATATGGAAGAAATAGATTGTTAATAATTTCACATTTAAATACCAATCAAAATTAAACAAAATATTAAATACCTGGACATATTTCTGTCAAATTTTTGGATATTAACATGATCTTAGACATATTTCTTTTCAGATTATTTTGAAAAAGTAGGAGACTAGTTGCAGACATGTGGTTCATATCCAATAATCAGAGAAGGGAATTTCAGGCTAACTTACTCATCTGCCCTACAATTAATGTTTGGAAAATCAAGGCAAAGTAAAATTACTGCCTAGTAGAAAATTTGAAAGGAAAATAAATACATTATATATATATATTTGAAAGAAGGAAATAGTGGCTGGATAAATAGAAATTATAGTCTTAGTTAATTCCAAATAGTGGGTAGCAATTCAGAATAGGTGAGAATTTGCAGGTATAGTATCATTTGGAGAACAATAAAATGTATTAAGTGGACATATCTTCATTCTCATATATATGTGCATATAAAAATTCTAGTAAAAATATTTTTTACTTCAATTAATTTTAGTGTGAAATGTTTTTTATCTTTTGCATTTGTAATTTTCTGATAATGTTTATTTTTTCTTTTCTCAGTCATCATCTTCAAGTCAGCATTTTCAAGAATAATAAAATATTTTTTCAAACAGCTTGCAGTTTAGTAAATTTGTTTATTGAATGGCTAAATAAGTCAGAATTCAAATGTATATTTTAACACTCAATGTGGTGCTTTTTCTGAAGTACTGACAAAATTTTAGTTACAGATTTATGGAACTATTTGGACTATTTAAACAGTGTTAAAGTAAATACACTTATAGTAAAGTAAAATTTGCTTGTAGTAAAGTAAAAATAAATCTATTATTTTCCCAAAATTTCTGTGACTTTATAATATGTAATGACTTTGTAAATAGTACACAGATTCCTTTAAAGAGAAATTTAGAGTTTATTTTTTGTGTTAATTCCTATATGCTCATATTTCCCTTTATAGAAGAATGATATAGCTGCTATTGGTTCTATAGTAATCTGCTTTTACATTCCATACTTTTTTTTCTTATTCTGCCTTCTACACCTATATATTCATCTATATCCATTCTTATTTTATCCTGAAACTAGTGAGATAATCAAGAAGTGAGTTTCTCCCTCCATTCATGCTAGTGCTCAATAGTTAGCTGAATCTAACAAGGAATAAGTATTATTTATCTATTGCTACATAACAATAGATGCCTGACCACTAGTTCTATACAGTATTATGGTGGAGGTCCTAGCAAGGGCAGTAGGAAATGAAAAAAAATTACTGAAAGGAAAGGAAACTCACCATTTATAGATGTGTTTTACATGTAAAAAATTTAGACAAATGTACAGGAAAATGATCAGAATTACTAAGAGGATATATTAATGTCACTATGTAAATGTTTAATGTCTAAAATCAATTGTATTTCTATATATTAGCAACAAAGAGAATATAAAATTTAAAAATAATTACCATTTACAATAACACAAAACTAGTTAAATTTAATGATATGTTCAAGCTCTGCACTGAAAACTATAAATTTTATTGCATTAGTTTGTGTTTCTGCCATAAGAAATTACCATAAATTTAGTGGCTTAAAAAACACAAATTTATTATATTATAGTTCTTAAAGTCAGAAATCTGATATGGGTCTCACCAGACTTAAACCAAGGTGTAAGCAGGCTTCATTTCTTTTTTTTCTCTAAGGGAACGTCTGTTTCTTTTTCATTTGGTTTGTTAGCAGAATTTAGTTCCTTGTGACTGTAGGACTGAGTGGCCCATTTTCTTTTGACTTACAAACTGAGAACTATTGCTAACTTTTTGAGGCTGCTACATTTCTTTTTTAAAAAATTGAGTTTAAAAAGGGAGAAAGGAAGGAAGAGAGAGAGAGGAAGGGGAGAGAGAGAAAGAAAGAGAGAGAGAGAGAAAGAGAGAAACAGACATCAGTGTGTTGTTCCACTTATTTATGCATTCATTGGTTGATTCTTGTATGTGCTGTGACTGGAGACTGAACCCAAAACCTTGGCATATGGGGAGCATGCTCTAACCAACTGAGCTACTGGGCTAGGATGCTGCTGCTACATTTCTTGACTCATGGCCCCTTCCTCCATCTTCAAAGCTATACAGTCCTCTGGTGTGTCACATATCTCTGAATCACTTTCTGTCTTCCTCATTTACTTTTAAGGATTTATGTGATTAAATTTGGCCTACCTGGATAATCACTGATAATCACATCATTTTAAGGTCTTTAATCTTAATCATTTATGTAAAGTCCCTTTTGCCATGAAGGATAACATATTCATAAGTTCTGGGGAGTAGGCCATAGACATTATTGAGGGCCATAGTTCTGCCTTTTGAAGTTATTAAGCTGAATTTAAAATTACTTAAAACAAAAGTCTAAAATTTTGAATTTATCTTTATTGTGAGTCAAAGCCTTGTGTGAATCCTAAAATTTTGTGGAAATAATTCTCTAAGAAATGAAGGAAAAAGAAGAGAAGGAAACTTGAGAAATGGAGAGTTGTTTAAGTAAATTTACACACATTGTTGAAGAGAAATTGTATCTACTGAAATTGTGAAAACTTTGTCATCTTACAAAAAATTATATGAAGCTAGTGAATAATGATAATTAAGCTGGAAAAGCATAAGAAAATTATTTGATGAATTTTTCAAAGGATATTAAAGGAAAACATGAGTGCTTAAAATTAAGGGGCTTAGTCCCAGAAAAGCAAATAACAATATGGTTATATAATCTGTGTTCTGAACAGTCCAGTTTATGAAACAATTGTGTACTTGATGTTTGGCTGGAAAACTATTTATTGCCCTTGGTTTTTAAGACAGAATCATAGGCTTGATTAGCTGAAAGCAAACAAGTTTGAGATGTGAATGCCTTCTTAATGTAGTCTCCAGAGGAGAGGACACCACCACCCAGATGAGCAACTATGGAAATGAAAGCACAGGATTTGTTTATCTCTTTACAAATTTAATTCCTTCTAACCTGCTTAGAGAATCCCACAAACTTCTCAGTGCTTTCTGTACTGCTTTTCCTTTAAATTCTGTTTACTTATCCTTGATTCTCACTATGGATCCTCTTTTTTCCCCCCTTACTTTTAAGCCAAAGAGATGGTAAGCAGACATTCTTTATTTTCTTTCTTTTTATTACATTTATTGCGGTAACATTGGTTAATAAGATTATATAGCTTTCAAGTGTACATTTCTATGATACATGATCTTCGCATTGCACTGTGTGCTCACCACCCTAAGTCAAATCATCTTTCATCACCATATATTTGACCCCCTTTACCCTTAATTAACCCCACTGCCCTTCCCTTTGGTAACCACCACACTGCTGTCTGTGTCTATGAGTTTTTGTTTTTCTACTTGTTTGTTTGCTGTTGCTTTCAGTTTTATATCCCACATATGAGTGAAATTATATGGTTCTTAACATATTCTGTCTGACTTATTTTGCTTAGTCAAAAACATACAATGGAGAAAAGAAAACCTCTTCAAAAAGTGATGCTGGGGACATTGGAAAGCCACATGCCAAAATATTAATCTAGACTGCTGTTTGTCCCCGTATACAAAAATTAACTCAAAATGGATCAAAGAAATATTCTTGTGATTGTAGAAGGAAGGAAAAAATTGTTACTTTGTCATCATTTCCACCTGATTCTGTTCAGTTTGTAAAAACATAGTGCATTGTTTCACTCTCAAGTATATCTCTATCTTATATACCTCTTAATATTAGGGAGTTCTAGGTTTCCACTGTGTACAGAATCTATACCAAGAAACAAGTAGCAATGGCCAGAATGAACCCCATCAGTATTAAAACCTTTATCTTGTCCTGTTAGTCCTTACGAGTTTCTAAAGAGAAATTTATATAAGTGTTTTGATCTCTGCTCAGAATTATTCTTTCAGGAAACTCTTTACTGTCTCATTATTTGCTCTTTAACACTTTAATGATTTTTCATAACAATTATCAAATTCATACATGAGTTTATATAATATGTTTAAAAGTTCGTTTTCACCCTATATTTTAAATTCTATGAGGGCAGATATTGTGTTTATTTAGGTTGTAAATGACCCACTCGAAGCAATTAATATAATAGTGTTAGAAACAAGTTCAACTTGTCTAAGTCAACAGATAATTTCAATTATTAGTTTATTTTGCTATTACATTTATGTCCAAACTGTGGAAATCCCAAAGCCTAAAAGAAAAATCTATGTCCTAATCTCTTTCTTATCTGCATAGATACCTTAGAAGGGGATTTCTCCTGTGTTCTTGTCAGATCTTCTCTTCTCTTAACCAGGCTGATTCTTCTCCGATAGTTTCTCCAAGTAAAAACTAGTGAGCAACCTTTGAATAATGAACCTTTCATCCCTGGATGTTCCTTCTACTTTTTTTCCTGTTGGAAAGAGACTAAGAAAACTTAAATATGATTGCTGTTGCCAAGGGTTAATAGTGATTAAAAGAAAGTCATGTTTGTTGACGAAATCAGTTGCTTCTGTGGATTCTTTTCATGGGTAACTTTGTTTTACTCTTTCATCTTTACTTAAGATAAAGAAAGAATAATTTTATTTATTATAAAATTTTTATTATTTGTATTATTACTCAAAGTCATTAGTTTAAAATTTATTATTTTTGTGGCATGAGGCATGTCAAGGTTTTATTCCTTTTCTTTTTTTTTAATTTTCACCTGAGGACATTTTTGCATTTATCTTCAGATAGAGCGGGAGGGAGAGAGGGAGGATGAGAGAGAGAAACATCCATGTGAGAGAGACACATCGAGTGGCTGCCACCCACACGACCCCAACTGGGGCTGGGGACAAACTGCAACCGAGGTACATGCCCTTAGCGGGAACCAAACCCGGGACTCTCCAGTCTGCAGGCTGATGCTCTAACCACTGAACCAAACTGACCAGGGCAAGGTTTTATTCTTTAAGATCCTTGTCTTAACCATCCCAACAATAGTTGTAGGTATTTCGTGATAAATAATAAAAAATAATAACTTTTAAATATGGAAAATAAGTGTGGCTGTGCCAAATATTAATTTTATAGGAATTTTAATATTGACTTCAAGAGTTTCTGGGATTTCTCAATGTATTTCTATAAAATATACACTTAAAAATAATACACTTGACCTTTCAAATTTACTTTTGTTCTTCAGTCTTGATTGTTAGGTTTATAGCCTTTAGACTAATAATATGGGCATCTAGCCACGTCCCCAGTCTCTCACATCAGGAAGGTTAGGAAGAGGACATGCCATCATCTTCTAAACAGCGTGCTAGCGTTAAGATAGCACATAATATAGATATAGCAGTTTGGTTATCATTCTGTTAACATTCCGCTTTCTTTCCTTGAAAACTGAGATTGTTATAAAAACATTCTCCCTTTTAACTTTTAAATTGCTGTGATTGGTAGTAGGATTTGCAGTAATTTTCTTCTGAGTTTAAAATTAGCCTAACAATATATTACTGACTTTGGTAGTTTGATTCATGATCACTAAGAAACTGCTAAGTTCAACATTGTTATTCTGAACTTATGTAAGGAAAGCCTAGGTTTAATCCTATTAAATGGATATTTCAACTTCAGTCGTTGGCAATCCATTTATTCCCTTATTCATTTGTTTAACAAATATTTATTTAGCTTCTACACTGTATTAGGCCTTATCGTGGAGAGACAGTAGTGAGAAGAACATAGTTTATATGCACAAAAGCTTAAGCCCAGTAGGAGAGGTAGACAGGCAAGTATGACATTTAATGAGCACCAAGAGGGAAAGAAACTGGCAGGGGCAGTGTGCTGTGGTAGTGTGTTAGTGCAGCAGTTGATCTTGCAACCCAGGTTCCTTGACTGGAAATCAGATCGATCCATGACACTTTGTTCCATGGGCCAGTGCTCTAACTGCTGAACCAAACTGGCCAGTGCGGGAAGGGTTTTCTTAAGGATGTGATATCTAAGCCAAGGAGTCAGATTTTGATTATGCGATATGAATTATCACAAGGACTTGAGCAGCTTCAGAAAAGTGCTCGTGATGGTGATGATGCAGCTCGAGTCATTATGGGAGTTTTTGAATCACTGGGGTGTGTCCTATGAAGATATAATAGAGAGAAATGAGGTGGGATGTAATGATAGCAAGATTATGAAAGTTGACTTTATTGTGCAGACAATGAATGTCCTTGGAAATGTCACTTAGGGAATTTAGGGATAAAGGGAAGAACATTTATTGAGTACTCAGTTGATACAGGGATTTCAATAAATGTCTCAGATTAAAGGTTGTATGTTCTAGTACTAAAATAATAAAGGCTGGTGGATTGAATTGAGAGAGTTCAAAGCTAAACTATACTATTTAGTAGCTTTTTAATGTTGGAAGAACTACTTAATTTCTCTGAGTCTGTTTTCTCCTTTACCTATGAGCACAACAAGGGTGCCTCTCTAAGAGAGTACTATATGGAATAAATAAAGTAATACCTTGTTACAGAGCCTGCCACATAAATGAATAAATAAATAAATATTATATTTAATATAAATAAATATTCTATTTATTAGCTACAGTCACACAGTTACGTAATGTTAAAAATTTAATCCAGTTCTATCCAAATCTAAAGCCCATAAATTTTCACTATCTTATGTTTAACCATTTTAAAGTTGTTTTCACATATACAAAATGAAGATCAATAACAAATTATTTCAAAAGGTTATAGGTTATTTCAAGAGGTTGATATATGTGAAAATGTATTATACATTTTAAAGTGCTACGCAAATGCTTATTATATCACTTTTCACTACATTCTAGAAGACCTGAGAACTTTCAGATAAAGTTGTTTTGTACAACCTAATAATAAAGTTTTCCTAAATCTTATTAGACTTGGAAGTCCCAGAGGTAGGGAGGAAACTTGAAATATTTACATAGTGGACATTTGGCAAATAATTGATGAATGAATGATTATATGTGAATCTCCAGATCAGATTTCTTTTCTGTGCTAAAGGCCTAATTTCTCATTAGCTGCAAACCACCTTACCTTCACTTGAATGGACTCTAGCATCTGAAAGTAATTTACCCAAATCCAAAATAACCAACTCATCAATGAATTTTCTTTACATACAAATAGTAGTTGAGGAATTTGCTATGCAATATTAGGTGCACAGAATACTCCAGCTAGCTAATCCAATTGGCACAAAGATGGGGTAATGTCATATCAGGCAGGTAAATGTTTTACTGAAAGTCCTACTTTAAACAACTCTTTTTCTTAATATGATTTAGTTAGACATATTATATTGATATGAGCTAATATTCATACTTATGAATGGTTTTCTGGTTTCAAAATATTTTGCTTCATATTTTATTTCACCCACCAGACTGGAAATGATTTTAAAGCAGTGTTCACATGTTAAAGAGCATTAACTTGAAAGCAAAACTCTCTGGGTTTAAATCCCAGTTGGGGAAATTTATTTTATTTCTCTTTTGTAATAATAATAACAACAACAATAATATGTAATCCATGAGTACATATTAAATGAGTAAATACATGTAAACAAAGAGAATATTGGCCTATAGTATATGCTGTATAACTCTTGATTGCTTATTATTATTAAATGTTATTGTTTTATATTCCACTATGTTATAGTACATAGTAGGTGATAAATTTTCTAATTAATAAATTCTACTTCTTTCACATTTTAAAATTGTTTTTCAAGAACCTAATGGTCATAGCAAATGAGGCTTAGTTATGTCATATTCCTGATCATGCCTCTCTTCCAGACTCTAGCATTTGAGTGAGATAGAAAGTAAAGGCTCATAAATCATTCCTAATAATAGCACATCTATTGAGGATTTCAGCAACAGATTTTATGTGTGACAGTAAGCATTTTGTAAGGGTTGAGTGATATATATTTTTTCTGACATGGTGTATTAAATATGGAGTAATCACATAAATAACCTACATATTTTCCTTGCAATATTTGATTAAGGGAAAAACTATGTCATATTTTTGTACTTTGAGTATTCATCAATTTTTGTCAACTGGGGGACCTTAATTCCAGAAGCTTCATGGTGTGTGTGTGTGTGTGTGTGTGTGTGTGTGAACAGATGTGAGATTGTAGCTTACAGTCTGCAGGAAACTGGTCATGCAGGTCAAGAGCCTCAATTAACACCTGTTAATGTTGCCATTAATTTGTTTGTAGCTATGGTTATCTGTAGCCTGCCTGTACCCAGAATTTGCTCTTGGGAATGGTCTAAAGTTAGCAATACATTTGGGAACTTAAATTTAATGCTAACTCTAGGGTCCCCATGTTTCCAAAGAGTCACTTTGGAGTCCTTTGGATTGGAACACCATGGCTTAGTTCTTCTCTGGTCCCAATGACGATGCTATAAATTTAGATGTTCCAGTATTATCCTGGAGAAGACATTATTTTAAAAAATTATTTATTTTAATTTTTGATTTTTGGAGAAGACATCATTCTTAATCAGTGTTAGGCCATGGAGCACTTTGAGAATCAGATAAAATTATGAACCTTGCCCCCAGTTAAACTGTGTACTCAAATTTACATTGAATTTGCCTTGGAATTTCAAGGTATTAAAGATCCATGAGGTGTATCTATAGATTTTTCTCAAGTTAAGAGACCCAGTTGCAGAAAGACAAATCCACATGGTCTCACTTATTTGTGGAATATAATGAACAAAATAAGCTGATGAACAAAATAGACCCAGAGACATAAAAGGAGTATGGTTCAGACTGACAGACCTCAGAGGAGGGGGTTGGGGGTAGGGGTGGATGATAAACCAAAGAACTTATATGTTATGTATGCATAACCAATGGACACAGACAACAATGCTGGGGGTGGGGGATAGGGAGGAGAGTGTCTAGGGGGAAAAAGGGAGAAACATCTATAACAAAAATAAATTAATAAAAATTGGGAAAAAAACGAGATGCAGTTGCATTCAATTGGCTTTATTGTACAAGAATAAAAAAATTAAATGTTGCATGACAGTAGAATGAAAGGGGAGAAAAAGGAGCTGAATTTGTGAAAATCACCTTCTCTCTTGACTGTAAGTAGATGAGTGGCCAAAGGAGAGTTTGAACGGGTTTCAGCAAGACCTATAAAAAATGATGATAATTTAGGAATTTAGTTCATAATCTGTTAATAGTTATCATGATACATAGATTTTATTTAGCTTTCCTGACTTATCTCTTTATATACAAGGTGTTAGTATACAAGGAGTTTATCAAATTAAATATTTAAACTTAAATATTTAAACTTGGCATATAGTGAACTGAAAATAATTTTCGCCTGATATTTACAGATGGACACTGTCCTTTATATGTATATTTATAAGTGATATTATACAATGGTTTTAACTTAGAAATATAGGCTTGTGGGTTTTAGACAAATATAACTATAGAAATAATGATTATTCTAATAAAACCATAATCATGTAATAATATTTTTAGATCAATAACATATTTAACTACATACTCAATTACTTCCTTTCTTGTTGTCTCCATTAATTTTCTCATTTTGTTTCCTAAATAAAAAAATATATTTTATTGATTTTTTTTTTAAGAGAGAGAGGAAGGGAGACAGAGATAGATCAGCTGCCTCCTGCACACTCCCTACTGAGGATCAAGCCTGCAACTTGGGCACGTGCTCTGATCCGAAATCAAACCTGGCCCTCTCAGTCCATGGGATGACACTCAGTCCCCGGAGCCATACTGGTCAGGTTGTTTTCTAAATTTTAATACATCAAAAATTTATCCAGCTCATCTATTTTCTACCAAATGTCCTATTAAATATCAATTAAATAATACAATTTACACACATGCTGATCTAAGTAAACAATAGTGTTTTTTTTCTTCTTCAAATTACACAGCCCATATGGAAATAGATGGCATAGTATTTAAGCCTCACTATCTGAATTCAATAAGGATGTGAGGTACTGGCTCTGAGTACATCTTAACATTTATTAATTTTACTTTGTCTTTTTTAATGCATTATATTTTACAGACTGATCAATTTTTACAATTCTTTTACAATATGCAGTCTCACGTAAATCTCATAGTAACCAAAATTCTGAGAAAATGAAAGTTTAGAGGGTCTAATGGGCTTGCCTAAGGTCACACAGATGGAAGAAGCAGCCTTTTATGATCTGACGCTATTACCATTATCTCACAAATCACTGTTGTATTTTAGATCATAAAACAAGTAGACAGTATGATGCACTGAAAATATTTGTTGCAAAGACTCTCAAAGTTTTGTAACTTTCTCCCCAAATTTTTTCACACTCTTTGGCCCTTTCCTATTTTATTATTCTTTCTCTTTATTTTAATTTCTATATGTTTAAAATTATTTTAGACTGCAATTATCCATTGAGTCAAGTAATAAATAAAAACATTTTTGCATTACATTTAAGGTTCTGAAAGTATCCTTTTAATAAGTATATGTTTTTCAATTTAAGAATTAGATTTCTTCCATCAGTTTATCTTAGAATAAGATAAATTTGGGGTGCCTAACAGCTTGGATTCTTTCACAAATGATGTCTGAAATAAAGGAATGCATGGGAAACAAATTCCCTTCCACATTTTAGTCATAATTAGAGTGCAAGAATACTGTTAAACAATTAAAATGTATTTAAACTCATTCTATATAAATTTTCTAAGAAAATTGATTTTTGAAATAAGAAAAATCATGAGTTTAACATAGCATTTTACTTTACTATGTGTGAATAGTAATGAAATAAAACTAATAAATTCTAGGAGAGTTACAACTGTCAAAATGTTTGATAATAAACCCCCAAATTTTCTTCATTTTGTAAAATGGGAGTAGTTTTTATTTCTTGTTGGAACATAATCTAGTGTATCAATGCTATGGCAACACCAAATTAAAATTATAATCAGCCCATCTTGCTTGTCTTCATAACAGACTTAATTTATCTAATTCTGCTATTTACATTTATGATTGTATTGATAAATCCATAAATATTGTCTTTTTTTTCTTTTTTGCTCATTTACCTGTGTTGTCTTCTTTGATGCTTCCATTGAGTTTTTAGACCACATGTGAAGTAAGTGTGACTGTGGTAGCCTCAGGTGTGCTTGTGATGGATTCTGATGAAACTTCTTCAGTAACTACAGTGCTCACTGTTGGTTCACTGCTAGGAATACGTGTAGGTCCAACAGCAGCAATGGTGGTGATGGTAGGGATGACTGTTTTATCCTGAGTTTTCTTTGGGGAGATGGCAATGAATGATGGATGGAGGTATGGGTGATGTACCATTGTGGGTGGGTAGATATTTGGCAGGATTTGCCATTGGGGAATTTGGACATGTGATCTAACTGAAACTGGTTTTCCATAATATGGGTAAAGCATATATTGGTTACTAACTGGTACAACTGGTCTATTTTGGTAGTAATTGGGTTTAGAGTGAGGAGAGCTCTTGAGCACATAATAAATTGGAATATATTTGACTGTGTTTTGATTGAGCAATCTTTCATTATTCTCACAGCACTGCAAAGAATAAATTATGCAGAATGGTATTATTGTAGGGTAGAATGTAGAGATTTCTTAAATCAGATTTAAAAAAATAATGTTCTAGTATTTAACACTGAGTAAGTACAATATTAAAAGTAGTGAACCCAGCAACCACATTGTTTTGTAAGATATGATTTGTACACTTTCCTTCCACTTCTTAATTTTCAACATGTTAAAAATAATATTAGTTTCAAACAAGTTAGATGAGGTGATCCATATGTAATCCACACTGCCAAGAGCATGGCATATATGAAGAGTGCTCAGTAACTGTTGAGCGTTATGATAAGTACAACAGCTAGATAAATATCTTAGGGAGCTTTGACAGACTATACACAAACAGACCACACACACACACACACACACACACACACACACACAATATATATATATATACATACACATATATATGTGTGTGTGTGTGTATGTATATATGTAGTCTCACCATATATTCATAATTGTTTAAAATTTTATTTATCTAGAGATTAAGCTGAGGGCACATTTTTTTTTCTAAATTAATTATAATTTATATTTTAATTTTTTGCAGCTCAATTTTATCTATTAAACATAATTTAGGGAATTTTCTATTTTTATTTGCCTCTGTTCTACTGATTATGTGTAGTTAAGAAAAGATGTCTGTCTTTAGGTTTTTCCATATAAATAGAAACAAATCAACAAAATTATACTGCAAGCATTTCTCATGAAGAGAAACATTTAAATAGATTCACTTAAGCATATTTGGGAAACAAAAGGCGAAGTAAATACAAGTGCAGGAAACATATTCAAAGGCGCTCAGAGAAGGACCTTTTCCAGTCTCAAAAAGTAGGCAGGAGAGACATTCAGTTGTACTTTTGGTTTCATTTTTTTCTCTCAATGTTTAATTCTGAGAGAGTTTTCACATGTTGCTACATACACATGAAAACCAAAAACACATAACTTAGGCTATAAAATGAAACCAGGGCCCTGGCTGGTTTGGCTCAGCAGTTAGAGCGTCGGCCTGCAGTCCAGAGAGACCCGGGTTCGATTCCCGCTAAGGGCACGTACCTCGGTTGCAGTTTGTCCCCAGCCCTGGTTGGGTCATGCGGGAGGCAGCCACTCGATGTGTCCCTTTCACGTTGATGTTTCTCTCTCTCTACCCCTCTCACTCTATCTGAATAAAAAATGGAAAAATGTCCTCGGGTGAGGATGAAAAAAAAAATGAAACCAGGATTTACAGGTGAATACTGAGGTTGATTCATGTAATTGCTAAAGGTTTTTTACAATGATTATTCAGTTATTTATGGAGTTTAAATATTTATTTAGTTTTTACACAAAGGCGTTTTAATATCATTGAAGTTTGCAGAATATTATACTTGGAAGTTCATGTCTGTACCGGAAATGATGAAAGTAAACTCACTGCTGTTCCTGCCGCAGCCTGGTGCGGTTCAGAGAAACAGTATGAAATAAGAAACTTTTAAAAAAGTAAGGCAGGGTCCAGATTTTTTTGTGCTTTTAAAAATAACTTTTATATTAATGACAAAACATGTTTTTCTTTTTATTATAGTATTGTAAAATATTGTAAAGCATTTTCCATGGTTAATTAATATATAAGGTCTGTGAACCACATAAACAGTGACAGCAATTTACTAATTAAGACAGAAATAACGAACCTCATGGTTAAATTGTCTTTTAAAATCATCACCAAAGAAGAAATATTCAAGGTTGAAAATAATATAATCATCTGACTCTGGTGCCAACAAATACTTGATATTTGTTTAAATGAAAAATAAGAATAACATATTCAGTTTGTATTAAATGTACATTGTTAAAAATAAGAGGAACATTGAGCAGATTTTCTTTTTCTGCTCCCAAAGATGATTTATGAGCTTTATGTAGATTTAAAACACTTGCCTCTAACATAACATCAATATAAATATTATATACATTCTAATGATTTTTAAATCAAGTTTCATTGGTTTTTATAGTACTTTTCTTAATCTTGTTTGCAATGTATATAGGAAATAAGAAGTGAGAAAACAATTCCATAGATTGTCTATATATCAAGCTTTAAAAACTCACAAAAGTTTTATAAACTTTTGCAATGAAGTAATAATATAAAATGTTTTTTAAATGACAGTTCTAGTTTAGGACTTGTCACACATATCCTTTGGATTAAACAAGGAAAAAAACTCTAGAAACCTTTTACAAGTTGTAGGTATAGGAAATCAGAAATTTGATGAAAATAACAAAATTCAGGTTGTGTTGAGACAGAGACTTGTTTTCCTCTAAATGTATTAAATTACCAGTTTAAAGTTTAAATAGCAATATAAATATTATGGAACTTGCCTACACTTAGAAATTCTGATCATCTAAACATCTTAATATAATATCAATCTCTATTATGTATTTCTGGCATATGTTTGTTTTAGTATCTTTTTTGAACAAGTATAATTTCTCATAATATTTCCCCATATTTCTAAAAGTTTTCATACATACTTATGGTTGAAAAATAAATGATCAATGACTATGTCATGAAATGTATATTTTTTACTCTGTTAATCATTAGGCTTCTTTCAAAAAATGTTTTATTATAAATAGAGAGGTAAATAAGCATCTGTATACCAGTAGCCTGTTTAATACTTTTTATTGATTGCTTAATACAGTTTTTCAAAAATGTGACTTTTGTGGAGGGGGGACAACAGTTCTCTGATAGGAATTATCAAATTGTTGTACAGAAAAGTTGTGCCAACTTATAATGCCAACCAATAGGATATAAAATTGTGTAGTCCATGTCATAACTGCTAGTATAAATATTATTTGAATTATTTTTATTTTGGAGAGAAGGAATAAATGAGCCATCACATTGCCCTTTTAATTTGTATAATCTTGACTAATAAGACTGAATGATAAAATCTATGACTATTTCATTCTTCTTTTGAATTATTTGTTCAAGTCCATAGGGCTTGACACTTGTGAAAATGGTGGGAGTGTTTGGGGGCGAGAGCAGGCTCCAGTAGCTCAAGATGAGGTTGCAATACAGTAGGCAGTTGTGGATCATATTCTGATTTAAACATTAATTCCTATAATTTAAAGAGAAAACCAAAGTCCTAAATATGCAGGTGGCTATAATAAAATGGAGTTTCAAAGAATAAATGAAAAAAATTAATGTGAGTCATAATAATTCAAATTTTTAAAAGTTTGACTCCAATAATTTATCTAATACAATTGTTTAAGAGATATTAACTTTAAAGCAAGTCTAAATTTAATACTAAATGAATTATGAAACAAGGATTAGTGCCCGCCCCAATTTTATGATCTAAGAGACAACCACATTACATCAGCTCATGTTTGCCTTTCTATTCTTGCTGTTGGCAAATAAGTGCCTGGAATCACCAAATGAACATGCAAATAAAACAGAACAATAGTAAAAACAACAACAAAAAAACCCAAACCTTTCTCTTGGTCCAATAGCCTTAATACATATGTAATTCAAGAAAATACCTAAAAACCATAAAGTTGTTTATGCATATAATCCCTGGGAAGGAATCAGTCAGTTGACATAATTGGGAGAGTATAACAAAAGATCCCATAATGTTTAAATATTAAGTGTAGATGTGTCAAAGTCTTTGAAACTGGTGCAAAAGCTTGAGTGACTATTTCTTTACTCAAGCTGACTGCCTGAGCACTTTTCCTTTCTCTCCTAGTTCAAGTTTATGAGACTTTGACATGGATGAGATCATTTCTCCTTCAGAAACATTCCATTATTTGATATGTTTGAGAATTGAAATCAAGAACACACTCAGGATTCTGACTCCTTTCAATATAGAGTCGTCCTTGATGTTGTTCTTTTCCACGTCCTTTCCACTCCTCCAATTGTCAAAGATGAACAATGAACATTTAGATGATATTTTGACATTTTAAAAATTGCTTTCCTGTATATTATCTCACAAGCCAACACACCTAAGTTTTAAACGACAGAGTAGAAAGTGAACAATTAAAGAACATATTGATAACACTGATTCAGAGAATTTGGATAGTTCCCTACAGACTCAATCTCTTGTTTTGATTATATGTTTACATGCATATATGTGTGAAAGGAAACCTGTTAAAGCTTTATTTTGTGCTTATAAAATAATATATGTAAAATACTCATTATAATATATATTTGTAGATTATTAGATTATAAATATACAAATATAGAACTCTAAGAAGTTGCTATTGTCAATATTTTGATTGTTATACTGCTCCATGCCATTATAACCTTATAGGCAAGGGTTCTTGATAACGATCCTTTGGAACTTTCACTAAATGGTCTTGAATGGGGAAAAAAAAAAAGAAAAGCTTGAACAAGCTTCTAATCCACTAAAGATTTAGTGCCTGAAGAGATTGGAGTCTGTGTGAGATAAAAATTTAATTTTAAAATTTCTCATCCTAGGCTGTGATTTCTGTATTCTTTATAAATTACTTTTAGAGCATTTATAATTTTAAAAGATTTTTAGTATTGCTTTCCCCCCCTTAGAATGTATTTTCTCTATAGTATTAGAATTTTAAAGGTTTTCTATCCATGATAAAGTGTGATTTCTTAATTCCTGGGAACTAAAAGGATATTCAGAAGAACATGACCTTAATTTTATAATAGAAATAAATATAAATATAAATTGTTTTTAAGAAAATACATCTATTATGCACTCATTTTGTTCTATAAAGTATAACTGTATTTAGAAATTTAAATAATTAAAGCCCTTAAATAAAATTTCTTAAACTATTAACAGAAATTGGTTAGATGAAATTAACTTACCAAAAAAGGCAGGGTTAATGCCAGGATATTTACAAGTAGGAAAAAACTCCTCATAATTGCACCTAAAAATAGAAATTAAAAGTATTAAATTAAAAGGATCTGTTACTAATAATTTAGGAGTGATTTGGAACAATGTGTTTTTTTTGTTTTAAGGAAATAAAAGCAGATTGATGGGTAGATTTAGCCAATGCAGAAACCTATTTTATCAAAAGCTTTAGAGCAACAAAACTTGGAGTATAAAATTTATAATTTTAATTTCTGGCTGTATTACTGAAAGTATCATTACAAGGTTAATCATCTATTTATTTACCATATACCAAGAACCTACTAGAAAAAAGGCAGTATGTCAAGTGTTGAATTTATCAGGTGATTTGGTCTTGCCAACAGGTAGCATCAATTTTAGGAGGAGAGTTTGACCATATACAAATCACTGTAAGAAGAAATAAAGTGAAAATGCCACAAAAATGGTTTCTATAGATAAGTTTTTCATTAAGAAATCAACAAATTGTTTGTATAGGAGAAAGCATATAGGTGGGACTTGCCCATGCAGAGATTAATATAATAGGGAGAGAAAATTTTCTAGAGGAGAAAGCCTTGGGACTATCCATGGGCATTTTAAATGAAGTGTTTTATGAAAAGAGAAAGATAGAGTGGGGAGGAAATTTTAGGACAGAAAAGGGCAGGCCTTATTTGTCAGGTTACAGAGTTAGGCACAGCTTTGTAAATAAAAACCAGTTGAGTGGCTTTGAATTAGAGACTGATATGACTGTACATTCCTTTAGAGAACTGAGTCCTATCTCAGGCTCTATTTCTACTTGTGTAACTTAGGCCAAGTAATTTCCTTGCCTGGGTCTTACCTTTCTTGCCTATAAAATGAAGGTGTAAACTAAGTCATTTATAAAATTATATAATTTCATGATCGATCTAACAGGAATATGTAAGATGGAGGGGAGGGAGGGTATTCTGAAATTGCTTTTTATTATAATCTGCTTTTCAAGTAATCATAAGTGATATGATTAACTTTATTGTTTTAATGAGAAATATGGATGTGACAATTACAGTGGCTTTGACAGAAATATTGAAAATATAAATTAGCCTTATCTTTCTAAAGGAGTATAGGGTTGTCACACCTGTCTATATGATTCTTTTAAAATAAATTTTCTTTTCAGAAAGATACATGTAACACTTCCAACTTTTAATATTTAAGTACATATAAAATTTATGAAGTAAATACTAACTATATATTTTTGCATCTATTGTTATTGACATACTAGGATAGACTGGAGTCCTATGAACTGAATTTTACAAAGGAGGGTCACAGAGTTAAAGTCCAGGCTAGGGAAAGGGGCGCATATTAAACACCATTTGCCTCAGATTCTCAGGTAATAATGGTTAGGAATGCTGTCTACTAAACTGACTTCAGAACTGCTGGTAGGCTATCGTTGGATGGAAAAGAACTTATGTGAATCAAATTTGAACAACCTATATCAAACTCAAGTTTCATTGAGATGGATAGAGTTCCTTATTAATTCATCACTTTACAGTTATTTTTTTCAATTAAAATATATTTGACATATAGCATTGTGTAAATTTAAGGTGTACAATATGTTGATTTGATTGACATATGTTTGACATGACAGTGGTAATTAGCACCTTTATCGAATCACATAATTATCATTTTTTATGGTTAGAATAAGATCCAATCTCTTCTAAGTTTGATGATTATAATAAAGTACAGTAAATATAGACAACAATACTGTAATATAATCAATCACCAGTTAACTTTTAAGATTGTAGACCAAACAATATTTCCATGGTGAATCAGAGATTCCTTTTCAATTCACACAAAATTATATAACACACACACACACACATTCTGTAAAATGATAGCAATTCCTACCCTTTTAGCATAAAAAGAAATCAAAGTGATAAAATCATACTTAAGTTATTACTTGCTTAAACCTATGAGTACTTAAATTTGCCTCATTGTGAAACAGTAGAATTATTCAGCTTTTATGAGGATATGAAAGGCATGTTTTAAAACAATAGTTATATTATGAGAAATAAAATTATGACACTTGGATAGAAATACAATATGAAATTAATTGAGGGATCCATGTGAATTGTTATAACATACTCATCTTCCTGAGAAGTTAGTCCTTTATATTTGTCTATAGGGGTAGATTCATTGTTTTGAACACCTTTTTTAGAATTTACATGGTCTTCAATAGTTTAGCCAATATCAAACCTACATTTAACCCAAAGAAAAATTAAAAATAAATTTGATCATAACACCATATAAAATCTAAGGTTTAGGTTAGAACTAATCTCAAAATGATGTCAATGTGTATTCAATCTTAGCAATTTAAAGCTCAAAGGCAGAAAATGCAGTTCCAAATTAACTTTGGTGGTGTTATTACTAACTAGTGTGAAAAGGAATCATTCTCTCTTGATGTTTCAATATAATTACCTTTCCTTGTGCCTCTTTGGTGTTGCTTGGCAGTAGGTTGAGTTGGCTTCCCAACTGTGGAGAAGACTCAAAGTAAATAACTGAAAACAATTAAAGGGTATTTGTGCCTTATATCATGCGATTTATTTTCCTTCTATGTTTTACCCAATAGGAAGATGACAAAAAGGAAAGATTTGATGACAGCAGGGTTATCTTTGGGTCAATCTTAGTTAATGAAATGCAAGGGGGGGAGATAGAGTTCCATTCATAAAGCTTGAAAAGAGACTCTTCACACTTTTTAAAGAATTAATTTTTGTTCTATGAAGAGATAGAGGTATTTAAAAAATATTAATTGCATTCTTAACCAGCTAACCCCACCTATTTGAATTTAAAGCTGTTGTTAAAATAAAAAGTAATAGCCACAACACTTTTTTTCAAACTTACCTTTGTTGTTGAATGTATGACAGATGTCCCTCTTTTTCCCCCCCTTAACTCCATCCTCCCCAATCCTGCCCCCTTTCTGCTTCCCCACACTATTTTCTGTGTCTATTGGTTATGCATATATGCATAGAAGTTCTTTGGTTTCTCTCTTCCCACCTTACCTTCCCCCCAATACTTTTATATTTTAAATGTTTCTTTTTAGTTTAAGAACCTGGATATCAGCCAACCCTACATATATTATGAGATGTGGTTAGAATCTTTCCTCCTAGAATTACAACTATTGATTTTTAAAAATTAGAAAAGTTACCATCTCTTACACGCCCAAATACAACTTCTTACAAGTTAAATCCAAATGTAAAATATTTTAGTCAATATAAAGTAGGAAATTATTTGCATTTGAGCTGCAACATATTTTCTTAGGTAAGTTCATTTTTAATGTATAAGCAATCAACTTGTTGATTGTTAAACCTTTTATGAATCAAACTTGTTTTCAGATTTTTAAATTTCAATAATATAGATGAACCATTCTGGATATACAAAATTAAATTATTGAATTGGGGATAATTGTTCTGTTTCAATGACATCTATTTCTGACTTACAAGGTATATATCATAAAACTACCAGTATGGGGGGTGTTTTGGTAAAATTCAGCTAACCAAATAATTTGCCTAGATAATGCAGGAAAGAATATTTTCTTCTGTTTGCATTTCTCTGGGGAAAATGTTAAGTGTGACTTCACTTTATTTGTAAAGGCCTGGCCTGATGGAGATATTTACAGGAATCCATGTAGGACTGCCAGAATTCAAACAAGAAATAATACAAGCATTGTAGTTATTTTTACATTCCTGACTTTTTCTTAGAACTATTTCATGTCTTAAAAAGTTAGGAACAATGTTCAGAACCCTAGAATGTTTTTCCTGAGTAAGTGAAGATTTTCTGTTTCTTAGAATAATTGGCATTTGCCATTCAGAGAAAGATGGCAGAGTTTCAAAACTGCTAAAACAAGCTGCTAAAATAATATGACCAGCCATTCTATTAGAACTGCTTGGTCACACCATTTTCCTTTGGTTGTAATAATCAAGTGCTGGTTGGAAGATTATGGTCTGGTCAATTTCTTTATTATATAGGTGTTCTATTCCATGTGGTAATTTCTCAGTCATTGATGTAGAGCCATAGAATAATATTGATTTTCAGTTGAGTCTTTAATTCATAATTACCAGAGACTCATAACAACTTTAAAACATTATTTTAGCAGGAAAATATGTTTTATCTGGGAATGCTATGAATCTTCCCTCCTACCGAAAGAAAAACATTTCCATAATGTGGTCACCCATCCACTTCAAACAGGAACCTGGCTCTCTTGGGAGTTTTGCAAGACTGTGTATTACTCTTTGAGTACTTAAATTATTTCAGGTACTGTTCTAGGCATTAGGGATAAATTAATAACCAAAGCAGGCAAAGATCTTTGCCCTGTGGAGCTCAAGTCTAATTTACTGGTTACTAGTGATGCTGAACATTCCCTATATATATTGACCTAAGGCAATCTAGGAGAGCTGAAGAGTTTTCAGTGACTGTTGTAGAAGAACTAGATGAACTCTATACTGGAGCTACTCAGATACCCTGCTGTTTTCCAAAGAAAGAAAAAGGGAAATCACAAGTCCCATGATAGGAAATCCTAGGATGTTGTGATGGTGCTGAAAAATATAGTAGACAGTCACAATCTCTGCTTGCAGAGAACTTGCAAAGAGATAATGCTTTCAGCTGGACATTGATAGGGAGACTCTTTTGAGGTTGTGAGGAGACCTTTCATGTCATCTGTCACCCAGAATGAGTGTCATCATGATTTTAGCATACCCACATGTAAATCCATGCTTTGTAACTTTTAGGATCCCATGGTATCTGGGTCCATAGTAAGGACACAGACTAAAAAATACAAGTAATCAAGAAAACTTTTCATTTGTGTAAAGTATTACTTATGTTATGATCCTAGGACAATTGGTAACTGTCTTATATTTTACTCCAATAGGTCTTTTATTCATCTCACACCATTCAAAGTAGGCGGCCAGGTTAACTATGACTTTCATGTGACCAAATCGAATGCCTCCATTTAGTGCTTAGTCCATCTCAGCAGTCTTTGGTATGATGATTGGTCTTTTTCACTTGTGATAATTTCTTCTTTTATTTTTTCCTCTCAAATTTTTGCTCTTAATTTTTCTTTGGTTCCTCATATTCCTCAAACTCTCAATTTGGGAAAACTTCAAGAAGTCTTTCTGCATTCACCACCTCTCTACCTTTTTTCCTTATCTATTTTGAGTATCACTGCAGTTGACCTTCTCTATTCCTAAAGCCTTAAATATCATCTACATTCTGTTAACTTCACTGACCTACAGATTCAGGTATCCAACAGTTATTTTAACATCTCCATTTGGATGTGAAATAGACACAACAAATGGATCATGAACAAGGCAGAATATTGGATCTACAAACATATTCCTGTTTTCAACCAAATTCTCCTCTAGTCTTTTCCTTTGTATTAAATGACACCATTATACTCCCAGTGACTCAAGAGAAAATCTATGGGTTTTCTTTTGTCATCTTTGTCTCCTCATCGCCAACAATGCATTAGAAGAATGATAAGCCCTACCTTAACAAAATATCCTAAATCTGCCATCGCTTTCTAGTCTTATCTTTATTGCCTTAGTCAGTCCCATCTAGTGACATCTCACACCTGACAATATGAGTAGTCCCTTTCTGGTATCATTAATTTCACTCTGTTTACCTTATAATTACCCTCACACAGTTATAAAAATGTTATTTTTTAGGACATATTACTGATATGAGTTTCTCCTGCTTAAAATCTTTTAAAAGCATTTAGAATAAAGTCCAAATATTTTATCAGGGCCTATTAGTTTCTATATAATTTCGTCTCTCCCCATCTCTCTTACCTTGTCTTCTATTGTGTTTTCTTTCACTATGTGCAAGATTTAATAATCTTTCTGTTCCTTTTCCAAATTAAGAACTTTTCACTTTTGTTCATAGTCTCTGAAATGTTCTTACCCCAGTTATTCTCATTAGTGTCTCATTTATATTATTGAGATCTCAGCTTGAATGTTTTCTTTTTAGAGGCATTTTCTCTGGCACCTTTTCTAAATAATCATTTCCCTTCCTTCATCACTTTTTATTTTTCATAACATATCACAAAATGAAATGATTTTTTAAATTTATATATGTTCATTTACTATTCTTTATCGTCTTCCACTAGAAGATAAGTTTCTCAGTGCATAGATCTAAGTCAGACACATATTAGAAATAAATGTTTTTGCAAAAATGATTAATTATCTGAACTATTAAAGTTGCACATTCTTGCCTCACCCCAGTTTGAAGTTTTAGGGAAAGAATGCTCCTAGACATGTATATAGTTAATAAGCACCTAAATAATTTTTTACACAGAAGAAAGTTGGGAAATCATTACTTTCTTCTAGATAAAGTCTGAACCTGGTCATGAAGAACTAAGGTGGATAGGCACATTATCTCTTTCTCCTAGAATTCTAATTTATTTCACTGAAAGCTAGTATATGTTGATAAGAGATGGGTTTTCTGGCTTGGAGATTATTATGCTAAGTGAAATAAGCCAGTCAGAGAAAGACAAAAAGCATATGATCTCACTTACATGTGGAATCCAATGAACAAAATAAACTGATGAACAAAATAGAAACAGAGGTATAGATACATGGAACAGACTGACAGCTGTCAGAGGGGAAGGAAGGGAAGGGGACTGTATGAAAGAAGGTGAAGGTATTGGCTGAAGAACATATGTGCATAACCCATAGACACAGACAACAGTGTGGTGTTGGCCAGAGGTAAGGGTGGGGGCTGGATGGAGCTGAGCAGAGGTTGGGGGGAGGGGGGAGGGAATGGGGGCATCTGTAATAGTGTCAACAATAAAAATAAAATTAAAAAAAAGAGAGCTGGGTTTTCTGGGATTGAGGGATTGATTTTCCTGTGGGAGCATTAGAACTAACTTCCCCTCAGCTGTCTGGAAAGCTGAGCTTTCTTTTGAGTGATAAAATCGCAGCTAGACTTCAGTGTAGTCCTCTGGTTTTATTTTAGTCCCCTGTGAATGTCTTGGGTAGTTGAGAGGAACTAGAAGCTTTTTTAAGCTTTGAAGGGAGGCGTGCTTCAGTTGTCAGTGCCTCGAATAGTTCTGTTGCCAGTGACCACCCTCAGCTACATTGGTTTGACCCAACTTTGGCCAGAAGTTTCAACTCTGCCTGGATATTACTGAATTGACAAGGAATTTTGGGAAACTAGTTTCTCAAATATCTTAGTCATTTACAAATATCAACTCATCAGATGATATTTGTGACTATATGAAAAATTAACAGAAATATATGTACTGAACAAGAATATTACTAAGATATGTATTACCTTCCCTTTTGTTTTTAAGGTCAGAGGTTACTCCTAAGGTTAAAAGAACTTTATATATTCATTAAAAATAGGTTTTAAATTATTTTATTCCCATATTTTGCTCTCTTTTACTTTGCCCAAAGAAATTAAATTTTATTAAAAATATCAATTTGATTATAGAGTTTCCCATCCAGTGAACGTCTGTTAAACATCTAGTCTGTGCTTATCTAATTGTCAGTGACCTATTTATCTATTAAGATTCAGCTCAAAGCCACCTGTGGGACCTTTCCTAATTTATGTAGGCAGGGCTAGTTTCCCCTCTGGTTTAAAAACAAACAACTGTGTAAATGCTTTATTGGAGTGCTTATTTATAGAAAGTGTATACATGTTTATCCTCCCCTCACTAGACTGTAAGATTTTTAAAGGTAAAAAAAAAAACAACCTTTGTCCAGATTCCTAGGTTCCAGTGTAATGATTAACACTAAGTATATTTTTAAAGAATGAATAAAATCCAAAAGATTATATAGAAGACATGTGAGTCTTCTCCCCCAAGGGACTAATAGAATAGCAGTCCCATGTTTACTTTTCTATAAAACCTTTTTCAATAATTAGTGGTGTCTAGTATCTCTATAGCTGATTACATTTTCAAAATAGCATAATGTATTTACTAGGACACACTAATTTTATCAACACTGTTAGATGGGAATCATTGTATTGTCAATTTAGTTTGGGAAATGTAGTTAAGCAAAATGATTTGTTAAACTGGCATTCTCAAGAATTTTACCTTATGGATATATACTGTACATTTCAAATGGCTGTTTTGAGGATGAATATTTATTTTGAGGGCCATCTGGTGAAAATGATGCTTCAAGAAACACACTTTGGGAAACAGTGCTTTTGTGGATCCTATCTCCAAAAACCATAAGATTACAAAAGAAAATGGAGATTTGGTTGACTGTCTTGTTGAGAAACTGTCCCACCAATCACAATGACCAAAGGTGTCAGGACTAGGAATGATGTTGCCTAAATCCAATGGGGAAATAACTGATTAATTTTAATAGAATATATTTGCTTCACACATGTAGTAATTAAAAGTTAATGACAGTGTCCCCAACCCCCAGAAAGTTACAATGACATAATTTGAGGTGAATAAAAGTTCTAATCTGAGAGTTAAAGACACATGTCAAAGACAAATACACACACACACACACACACACACACACACACACACACACACACACAGAGGAAAGACAGCTAATTACAGAGCTGGCCTTCCCTAACTTCAGAGCTGCCAAGGTTGCCTTTGACCCCCGTTCATGCTCTGATTTCCTACGTTCTTTTTGCCCCTTCACCTTGGTTTCCCATTACTGCCTTTCCTCAGTCATGCAGTGGCCTCTAATCTGTCAGCTGTAAGGTTGGGAAACACTCCCTATAAAATCAGTTTACCAAACTATAATGAGGACAGTTTGATCCTCTTACTGTCTCTCCCATAGTTATAACTGGGATCACTGACTTTAATACAAAACAATGAATATTTATTGTTTGAGGAACCTATAATCCCTGAACATAGCCAAAGGAGGCAACAGTTTCCCTGCTCAAGTCATGCCAAAAGGCTCATTAGGCTGGCTTTGATTCATAGCCAGCTTGTAGGTCAAGGCAGAATGTCCCTCACTGACGATAAGGGTCTCAGCTATGAACAATTTAAATGTGGGCAGAGAAATTAATCTTCATTCAAAGAGAATTTTTATAATTTCCTGATAATTCACCTGTATGGACAAAGGCCACCATTGTGACACAAGGGAAGGCTCGTTGTGCAATCTTGTTGGATGACTTTTGTCATATACCGCAAGAAAGTGTATTTGCATCACTACCTGCTCCCTTTTCCTCCTTCAGAGTTCTGTTTCTAGAGTGTTTATTATAGGATTTATGGGAACTGATGATCAGGACAAACTGTCCCTCAATAAAGTTCACAAAGCTTTTGCTATGTGCATTTACTTTATAGGAAAGAGAAAATATACTTGTTAAACTAAAAGCCTCTAAACTTGTCTTTTCCCAAAGCTGACACAAATGTTGAATCCTCAAGACAATATATATATATATATATATATATATATATATATATATATATATATATATATATGTATGTATTTGTGATGCTTTCATTCTCTTGGGACAAATAATTCTATTTACAACTTGACATTTTATGGGCCCTACAATTTCTATAGCAGAGGATGGGTGCTAATGTTGTAACTGAGTAAGAAAGAATTGTTACCATTTCAATATTGATTTTATAAAGTTTTTATTTTCTCTAACTTATATGTTGATATAGAAAATATGTATTTTTGAATATTTTATTACTATATTCCATTTATCAAACATTCACTGAGTACCTTCTACTCTGCTAAGTACTGGGAAATAGTTATCTTATTGTGATACTCCAGGAACTTACAATCTCCTCAAAAAGAATATAGAAATATAAATGAATTATTTATTGGTAGGTAAAGCATAATAAGAGTTATATATAAGTGAAAATAAAATGCAATGGGAAAGGGTGAAAGTGGTGAGTGATCAATTTGTTTGGAGAGATAGGAGAAAGTTTATCATGAAAGTCATAATATTGGATTTGGGTTTTGAGAGATAAATTATATTTATGCACCAAAACATAGGAATGGACATTCATGAAGAGAGGAAAGACCAGCTGTGGGGAATGGCAATGGCCTGGTGTGACAGCAAGGAGTGTAAGGGAGGCTGGGCTGGTGGCAAGGGGCTTTGAAAAGAAGCTCAAGGTTAGCATGTAGAAGGCCTTGAATCCCACGCAGAGGAAAGTAGATTTTATACTGTAGGCCATAAAAAGCCTTCCAAGGCATTGGGACAAGTCAGAAATATGTCAGTACATGTTTTGAAAGACAACGCTAGTGGCAGTGTGGCAGACAGACTAACAGAGGAGGAGATGGGTGACAGTTTCCCTTTTCAGCATGGGTTTGATTTTTCCTCCTGAAATAAAGTGAAAACAAATGGAGGTAACTAGTCTTTGGCACTGCCATCATGGAGCCCTGGGCTCAGAATTTGTTTTAGTAGATATGCAGTGGAAACAATGGCATAGAAGTTGGAATGGCCTGGTTTTGTATTTCTCTTCTGCCACATACTAGATCTATGACTGTAAAGGTCCACAGGACCTTCATGATTTTCAGTTTCCCCATATTAGAAATTTTATTACTGTACAGAGATTATGTAAAGATTTGATGATATAATGATTCAAAGAAAGGACTCTGTAACCTACAAGCATAATAAAAATGCTGTTCTTAGGGTCTCATATATTATCAGTTTTGTGAAGTTAGGGACTGTACTTGATGGTTTTTGATATATCCTTTAGTAAAACATCAAGCTCAATACCCTACTGTAAATAAATTAAAGATATAGTTGAGTAATTGAGACTCAATTATTCATACTTTTTAAAATTAAATTAAATGAACCTCTGGCTCTGTTAATACAATTAGTGAACTACAGAGCATAAGCTGTTGAATAGACTTTCATTCAAGGTATTTCCAGGGCTGGTTGATGTTGCTTACCTCTACTCCCCACACTTTCCCTAGAATGTTTGTCCTCCAGAAGTGTATATTAAAATTTGTTAAAATTTATTTTGCATTGCTACTGGTAATGCACATTTAGATCTTCAGTCTAACACTACCAACTGAGCTCTTTCAGCCAGGCAGGCCCTGGTAACGCATATTTAGAAAATGGGAAACCATGATCTTCTCTTTTTATGTTAACAGAAGAGGACCACTAAAGAAATTGATGACAGAATACTGGATGTTGCTTCAATTATATTCATTTTTCTTTTATTAAGAAGATTATTGATTCTTCAAGGAAGTAGCTCCATTCAATTTTAGTGACCTGAAATAAATGACAGGCATAGAGTTATTAATCCTAATGGGTCATTTGCTTGTGAATTTGTAAGGTTGTTAGCTTTTTAATTACAATCATTGTCTCAAAAGTACATCTAGTTCAAGAACTGGGAAACTTTGCTCAAGAAGACTGAGTAAATGCAAGAAAGAAGTCAGGCTTTTAGTGGTAGGTATTAGGTAATTTTTTCTTCTTCTAGAAACTAGGAAACAAAATAGTACTCTGAGTCCTAATGCAGTATTTAATAAATCTTTAATATAGTCTACTTTACCTCAATTCATCTGGTAATTGATAGACCATCAACTTTGTTTTTGATATGAGAAGATGATAGGGTCCTCTACTATAACTGGAACATTCAGCCTTTAGGATTTTTGTAATAATGTGACAATCATGGGCTAGGTTTAGGGTTTTAATATTAATTAGAAAAATACATGATTTTCTGAGGAGTAGGCAGAAGTCTACTTTACATCCTAGATCCACAAGTCCATCTATTATGATCTCCACTTTGGTTAAAGTTTTGCCTTCTTTGGCTAATTAAGACCTGAAATACACAGATGTTAATTATAGTAGAAAAATGTTAAAAAATATTTTGCAAAAAAAAAAATATATATTTTTTGGTAATCTTCACCCAAGGACATATTTTCTATTAATTTTTAGAGAGAGTGGAAGGGAGGGAGGGAGGGAGGGAGGGAGAGAGAGAGAGAGAGAGAGAGAGAGAAACATCAATGGGAGAGAGATATCGATTAGTTGCCTCCTGTGTACTCCCTGACTGGGGCTAAGGATCAAACCTGCAACCCAGGTATGTGCCCTTGAGTGGGAATTGAACTTGCAACCCTTTGGTGCATGGGCTGACACTCTAACCATTGAGCAACATTGGCCAGGGCTGTAAAAATATTTTAATAAGAATGTGTATGTTTCTATTACATCACAGAAAATGAGAGATTTAAACTGCTATGTTGATTGAATCTTGGAAGAACACATGTATATACCTCTGAGTAGAGATGCTAACAATCTGTATCAGAAGAAAAGATTGAAAGAAATTGTAACTTAATGTGACTATGCAAAAACATTGCAATTTTTTTCCCCCAGGGATGCATTTCAATCCACAGACAACAAACTTAAATACATGCTTTGTACTCTGTGTACTTACCACCTAGTTCATCTTAAATTGTGCTGGGGCTTTTTTCTTATTTACTTTCTACTGATAGGTGTGGGTTGAGGCAAAGGTATTGGAATAGGAAAGTAATAATAATATCTCAACCATGGACATAGTTGATATAAGGATGGTGGATATTGGCCAAATGGATATTGGTAAGGAGGCACATAAAACTGTGAGGGTGATTCATCGCTCCCACTGACCTGTTGAGAAAAAGAAATTAAAAAGCCTTGTTTACCTCTTTAAAGAAGAAATATAAAATAGTCTATTAATATGTGTGTCTTCATTTTTAAGTAGTGGCTTTAGAAATTATAAAATTATTTACCTTTTCTATATGTACTATCAACAGGGATTTGATTAATTTGCATCATTTTAGAAAAATTTTAGGAAATTATGTGGAGATAACTGTATTCTTGTACCTTTCTACTCATAGCCAAAATTTTTTGATAATTGCTTCTATAATTATAAGGCCAATGGGGAGGGGGAGGACAGACATCAAATTTCTCCCTTTGCCTTTATACAAGGTCTTTACCCAAACCATGTTTTCGTAGACATAGTCTCCTCTTTTTTTTTAAAGAGTGCTTAAAAAAAATTTTTTTTATTGATGTTAGGGAGAGAGAGGAAGGGAGAGGGAGAGAGAGATAAAAACATTGATGAAAGAAAATATCAATTGGCTGCCTCCTGCACGCCCCTCCCCGCACTGGGGATTGGGCTCACAACCTGGGCATGTGCCCTGACCAGGAATTGAACTGGCAACCTCTTGGTGCATGGGTGGACATTCAGCTACTGAACCACATGCTCAAACACTGAGCCACACCTGCCAGGCAACAGTTTCCTCTTTATCACTTCTTTCTCCTCTCTTCCCCTCTCCATCTTCTATCCATATCCTTATCAAGTTCTGTATCCTTGACACTACAGTGTTAGCCTAAAATCCATGCTTCTTTTCAGATAATATTTTTATGAGTATAAACACATTCCTAAACAAAACTCCCCCCTTTAAAATGTTCTTTCCTTTTAAAAAATATTTTTGATTAACTGTTTATCCCCAAATGGTCCTTTAGTGAATTTACCACTGTGGGATTATCAATGCTAGCCCACATTTCCTAGTTCTCAAGTTTTAGTTACGATTATTATTTTTTTTACTTTCCCTGCAATGGACTTTGTAGAGTGAAAGCAGAGTGGAGGCATGAACAATTATGAGCCTTTATTAGGCTTGATAATTTTAGAAAAAGATATTATAACAATTCATTACAGAGTGATTCATGTTTCAATTTGGACCCCACTGTTACATGAGATGCTCAGGTAATTCCCTTCTTATTAGCAGAGATAAAATCCCTGAAGCCTACACTGTTGAGTGCTAATACCTAAACTCTTTAAGGATTTCTCTAGAGTTTGAGAAGTTTGAATAAAAGAGTATCTTTAACCACAGTTATAGATATTTCTCATGGAAATCTGACATGTTAAAAAGAGGAAATGTAACTTACACTTCGTGGTTCTCTTTCCTGGTCTTGAGAAACCTGAAACACAAATGGTGAAATCAATTCAACTCGTGCCGATGCAGCACACAAACGGAGAGAGGTACACATGTATGAGGAAGAGAATTTGACTACTCACTACCTGATATTGTCTCATAGTATTAATTTCCCCAAATTCCAGGATTTGTGTGTCCAGAAAATATTGTAGAAACTATTTTTCTGAAAAGACTTAATATGTATTGTAAACGATTCAAATTCACCACTGTACCAAGGCTATGTGGAGTCAAACTATCCAGTGAACAATACATGATTTATAATATTTTCTAGACTATCATGTTAAAAGGGCAGGTGTTAGGCATGTTTATAAAGTAGAATACAGTGTGTGGAGGGAAAAAAAAATCTTAGGATTCATGATTAGAACAAAAATGTATTAAATACCCTGGAGTGTAGAATGGATACTTACCGGGAAACCCACAGTGACTGCCAAGATGGCTGTGATCAGCAGAAACACTTTCATCTTGGGTAGAAATAGCCTAGAAGTCAGCAGAAAGACCAAATGTTTGCATGAAATCAAAAGATCCAGTTATAGTGTATATTACATTGCCAATAGCTCTTTAACGTTGGGCAAGTCACAGTCACTTAACCTTGGGGCCTCAGTCTATTCGTTAATAAAGAGCATTGTTTTCTAGGTAAAGTCAAAGGTATTTTGTAATTTTACAAGTATATTACATCAATTCTTTTAAAAACAAACATTCACATATTATTGAAGAATAATATAATACTTCTCTGAACATGATAATAAAAGTAGTGTCTGGAATGAAATATTGACTCAGTTTATACAGAGAATGTCAGTGAGGGGGTAAGCAGTTTAGAAATCTCAGGAAGTTTAAATAACATTCCATGTAATAATGACCATATAATAATGAAAATTTAAACAACATTCCATATAATAATAAAATTAATTTAGGTGACAGAATTATCTGCACTGGTTCCTAGGCGACCTGTAATATTTCATGCTATATAAAGGGACCTATTTTTGACATTTGGGAAAGGATATTTCCAAAGCATTTTGTTCTATTTTAATTTTCATTATAGGTTCCTTATGATACTCTTTATTATAATTAATGTATTAGTTATGCTAGCTAATAAATATTTGAGAAAACTGACCTCAATTAAATATTGAATCAATCACATGTTTAATAGAGATTTGGACAATTAAACATAGAATCTTTTGCATTTAAAAAATTTTGTCACTAATATAGTAAACATATGTCTATTACTTGATTTCAAACATGAGTCAGTAATTTTCCCTGATTGATGGTATCACTAGTCATTAATTCCCCCTTTTTTCTTTTTTTAATTCATCATTTAATTTTTTAATTGATTCCAAAGAGAGGAAAGGGGGGGGGGAGATAGGGAGAGAGAGAAAGAGAGAGAGAGAGAGAAACTTTGACATGACAGAGAAACATCAATTGTTTGCCTTCCTCATGTGCCCCAATGAGGGATCGAATTCAACCTGAGTATGTGCCCTGACCGGAATTGAACCCACCACCTCTTGGTGTACGGGATGACATTTGAACCAACTGAGCTACCTGGCCAGGGTCTTAGTCCCCTGCTTTGTCATGGTGTAGCTGCAGGAGACTAGAGAGTGTATTGGGGGCGGGGAGGCAATCAAGTTGGAAAGAGGGGTGGACTAGGGAACTTTTCTTCAAGTTGCCCTAATATTTATTCATTTATTAGTTCATGAAATATTTCTTGATCACTAATTGAGTGTCAGACACTATTCTAATGTCAGGTATATATAGCATTTGGGAAAGTTCCTGCTTTCATGGACCTTAGCAAGCATACTGTTACAGGTCCGTATATTACAAGGTTTTCTAAAGATTATTTAAAGTTTTGCATTGAGGAACGTCAATTGCCTGTCACTATTACTATTTTGGGGTGGCTCTGAGGTGCTTAATGGAGATTCTAGGGGGATTTCATCACCTTTTAAGGCTTCCTAAGTATATGTGAGGCAGAAGAATAAAATGTAAAAGAAAAAATGTATTCAGGATTTGATCATATTGTCTTTATTGTTTATCATACTGATCAAAACTCAAATTGGGATTTAAAAATACCAGATGACTTTATGGTTGTGACAAAACAAGTTCAGAATTCTATGGAAGACTGGCTGTAAAGGCAATTAACAGTAAAAATTTTATATGTACACATGCACACATGTATGCTCCTCACAGAAACACACACACACATGCTTATGACTTCTATGTGCAAAGCATTGTGCTGGGTTGTATCAGGGATCAAGCATGATTTCTGCCATTTGGCAGCTGGTAAGGAAAGATACAGATATTTTTATAATGTAAAATAATGTATTATATATACTATACATAGAAATCACAAAATATTGAGAGCATATAGAAGATAAAAGAGACAAATTCAGAAGACAGTTTTAGAGAAGATAGAATTCAAGCTGAGTAATTACAATAGGAAGATATTAAAGGTTCCAAGAATAATTTACAACCACATTAAGTAAAGAGTAAATAAACCACATCACAATCTTCCAGCTCATGTCCTGTAGTCAGGACATAGCATAATTACCAACTACCACATTTTATTTTTCTACTTCTCAACCTGCAGCACCCATAACTGTATATGGATCTATGTCTCTGAAACAATTAGATGCATCTTCCCAGAGCATCAATTTTATTCAAGAATGTATAAGCAAACACTTGAGTAATTTATATATTAAAGTCAGCATGCTATGTTACAGAGTGGAATGTAAATACGGCAAATTCGGAAAGTGAAACAGGAGGCTACCAATAAAGTGGAGTTGCTCACACTTTAGAGAGTATCTGGTATTGCAGGTTCCCTTTGTTGCTCACTGGAGACCCTTACAATTCAAACTGATGAGCCTCACTCTGTGGCCGCCCAGCCCGCCCTCCACCCCCAGAAAGATTTGTTTGTGGTCATTCTAAAATATGCACTTACTATGGCTGAGTGAGGATTTTAAGAACAAGTTTTCCTCCAAATAATTGTCTAATTACTTAGCTTACAAATTCCCAAGCAACCATTACATGACAGTATCAATAATTTTACTTTTGACAGTTTACAGGACATGTCTATATATCTCTATCTCTATCTGTTTCTAACTTTAAAAAAATGTTTTCATTAATTTTTTAGAAAGAGAGGAAGGGAGAGAGAGATAGAAACATCGATCGGCTGCCTCCTGCATGCCCCCACTGGGGATCGAGCCCCAATCCAGGCATGTGCCCTGACCGGGAATCGAACTGGGACCTCTCAGTCCATGGGATGATGTTCAATCCACTGAGCCACACCAGCCAGGCTATCTCCATCTTTTTCTATATGACTTATATATCTTAGTGGACAATGATATTTAAGACTTTTCTTACCTCAAACTTCCCAGTCAGTTTCTTCTCTACGATGCTGCTGTAGGAAATGGGAAATGACTGGCTCTGAAATATTACGGCGATTTTATATGCTAAGATGTAAGTGGAATGAAGTCTGTGGCTTGAAGGCCTCTCCCTGGGATCAGTTATGACTCAGTTGAATCATCAACCATCACAATGTGTTGAAATTGGGGAATAACCGATATTTACAGTTTCATTGAAACTTTGGCTGAGTGACTACCAAATACATCTATTTGTGGTTTTTTTGTTTTGTTTTTGAAATTGGGTGTATCTTGTATATTCAAGCTTATCACTTCACATAATGTTGCCCCTGCTCTTATTTAAAACTTTTTCTTTAATTTTCCTAATTAAAAATATATTTTCTAAGTATCTTATTGGTATTGATTATAATCTAGAAAGCATTTTTTGGTAGTGTTGTAATTTTAAGAAAACAAAGAATCTTGAAAAATGTTAAAGATGGAATGAAAATGTTTTGCATGATTCTCCTTTCAGGTTTTAGCTAGCAGGGTTAGTGCTTCTCAGAGCAATGGACTCTATTTGGGAGCATCAAAGCTTTGTGGTTACCTTATGAAACACTATAGTCTACTTTTCAGTTAAAGGTTTAGTTAACAGAAAGGGTATAACCATCAACTGTAGGACTAAAAACTAGAGCGCTCAAAAAATTCAAGAATCACCTTCAATTTGTGCGCAATACTGTAAGTGCAACAGTAAAGTCATAAAACTTAACTTTTTACTATCTATTTGAGAACCCTCAAGAATATTGGATCCTTGAGATCAATTTCTATTTCAGCAGAGTTTATATGATCCAAATTGCAATGATGCATCAATGTCCCTTCATTTCCTTTCTTGGGATTAGTTCTCAAGAGAGTTCAGATGAAAAAAAAAATAGCTTACATTTCTTGAGGACTTTAAGTGCTCAAGCACAAACCTATGCACTTTATATGTATTATATTATTTAATCCTTGAAACAACCAACCCTCAGAGCAAAGTGCTATTATCAACATCACCCCATTTTACAGATAAAGAGACTGAGAAGTAGAGCTTCTCGTAATGGGTCTAAGGTCTCCTAGTTAGTACTCTTGCAGATATGGTATGGGACACCTGCAGTTTGGTTCTAAAACCCACATTATTCATTAGTCCTTTATATTGTCCCTGTAGCCGCCTAGAAAAATCAACACAAACACAGAGACACAAACTTTCTTTGTAACTGAAAATGCAATCTTATCTCACGGACTTAAAGAAAACTGCTTCAGTTGGAAACCTAATTTATTAAACCTAGTATTATGTTGAATCAGTTTTCATTTTGCCCAATCTAGGGTTAGAGAGATTTCCCCAGGGCTAGGAATAAGAAGTGTGTGTGAATGTGTGTATGTGTGTTTGTGTGTGTGCATAACATACTATTCACTTCCATATCTTACAACCTGTGTTTCAATTTCTTCCACTTATCTGAAATTGTTCTAACAAAAGCTGACCATGTCCGGCTGGTGTGGCTCAGTGGTTGAGCGTTGACCCATGTACCAAGAAGTCGCCAGTTTGATTCCTGGTCAGGACACATGCCTAGGTTGTGGGCCCGATCCTCAGTGGAGGGCATGCAGGAGGCGGCCAGTCGATGTTCTCTCATCAATGTTTCTACCTCTCTCTCCCTCTCACTTTCTCTCTCTCTAAAATCAGTAAAAGAAAAAAAAAATAAATAAAAGCTGCCTATTACCACTTAATTTTGAAAACCATAAATGCTTTTCTGATTCTTGGCATTTAATAGTGGTGACGGCTCCTATCTGGACACTTATTTTTCTTTTCCTTGGCTTCTTAAAATATCTCTCTCTTGTTCTTTTTCAACTTTTCTGATAGCTATCTTAAGTCTTTGTGGACTCTATTTTCTCAGTTTGTTGCATATAAGCTCTTATCTTTTTAGTTTATATTTGGTCTGAATAATAACATCTACTTCTGACTTCCCAACTATGTCTTCAGCTTGAAGTCTTTATCCAACTGCATAGTCCATTTAGATGTCTGATGGGTATCATTGAAATTGAGCTTATTATTTTTCACTCCACATCTGCTCCTCACTTTTATTTAATCCTACAGCTGATGATCATCAATACTTACTCATCCAGTCAGAAATCTGAGGCTCAGCCTGTACTTTCCTTGTCCCTTCCTTTCCACATCTGTTGGTAATTAAGTTTTCCCTTCCTGCATATTCCTGGAATCATTCTCTTCCATCCTTATTGCTATTTCTTTCATTTAGTTGCTCATTCTTTTCTGGACCATAAGAATAGTCTCTTAATTAGATTCACTGTTTCCAATATTTTCCCTCTTTAATTCATCTTTCTCATATTCTTCTAAAGTGACTTTCAAGACTTAAGCCTTTTTAAAAAGTACAACTCACAGTTTAAAAATACATTATATGCCATAACTGAGTATACACACATATACACAACTGAAACAGGGTTTTCATAGTTTCATATACTAAATTTTTTAAATCCATAATCTTTTCCCAGCTTTATTGAGATTTATTTAACATATAGCATTGGGTAAGTTTAAGTGTACACTGCAGTGGTTTGTTACATGTATATGTTGTGAAATGATTACCACAATAAGGTTGGTTAGCACATCTGTTACTTCAGATAGTTACCTTTTTGTGTTTGTGTGATGAGAACACTAAAGATCTAACTCTCAGCAACTTTCAAGTATACAATACAGTATCGTTAACTACAGTCACAGTGCTGTACATTAGGTCCACAGAACTTGTTTTATAACTGGAAGTTTGTACCCTTTGACCACAATCACCCTTTACCCCTTCTCTCTAGCCCCTGGCAACCACCGATCCACCAATCTATTCTCCATTTCTATGAGTGTTTTTTTTTTTTTTAAGATTTCACATATAAGCAAGATCATACAGTATTTGTCTTTTGAACGAGAACTTTTTTCTTTTCTATTCTTTGTTTCCTATTTGTGTTGGCCCACAGGTAGTCCTGATTAAGCTAGCAGATTGCATAAATCTTGGTTATCCTGTTATGGAAAGTCCACCTCTTACGAGGCAGTAGGAATAATGGAGATGTCAGCGTAGATACCGCCAAGCTAAATGAAAGGAAGAGCTCCAGATCTGACGGATCTGTACTTAGATTTTTAGATATTCTTTTTTATTAGCTGTACGCAGGCAAGTCAGACTCTCTGGGTCTCAGTTTTCTAATCTTTAAAGTGAAGATGAAGATAATTATCTCTGGAATTGGGCATCAAGTGGAATGAAATGTATAAACGCACTCATCATGGTGTCTGCCTTCATAAATGATAGTTTTATAGGCTTCAAAGCTGAAGTGTGGAGTAAATCAGACCTCTTCCTGCCACATGTGCTCAGGGTTCCTCAGATAATTCGGGTTCTCAAATAATATAAAGGTATATGAAAGCACCTTACATAGTAATTGGAATCATATAGGAGCTGACTTAATATGTTAGTTAAATCTGAATGTACATGGGGGAGTTTTGACACCAAGCAGTATCAGGAAAGAGGAATCATCCTTTCTGGTTGGTGATTTAACTCCATCCCCCACACAATCCACCAGCGCTGTCTCACAAGCTGTCATTCTGGCTGAATTAAGCTGTTGTTGCTTCCCTGTGTTAATCTTAATTTATGTGGCTAGACCCTAATGAACAGAAATCCCCTCTGTGAAGTCTTCAGCACCTGGTTGTCCTTCAAAATGCAAGGGTAAGCCAAGCAACAGCAACCACGATGTTGAGCCCAGAAAGAGATTGTGAGTGGCCTTCAGAAGCTGGACAGGCTATCATATGAAAGAGGGCTTGGGTTTATATTTAGGCATGCAGATTGCAGAAGTGAAAATTCGTATATCAAGATAGTAAAAATAATCTGTAAGGGAAGCTTTCTAAAAGTTAAAAACACCTGTCTCTGCAGATATTCAAGGGGAGGTCGAGTGGCCACAGGCTGAGGTATTGCTGAGGGGATTTTTGTGTAGCCAATGGATTTTGTTGGATGACCTCTCTGTACCCTTTCTATAAGACTCTCAGACTGGGTGGAAACAGGGATGAGACTACCTACGGGAACAGGTTTAGCAAGTAGAGGGGAACAAAGAAGAAGAAAGAAGGAAGAAGAAGAAAACCCACAGTCCTATTCTCACAAAAGCATTAGAATTAGTGGTAGGGAAATGCACATTTAAGCCACATATGGGAAGCCTTAGCAGTGGATTAGCTGACTATTACTTTGATAAGTGAACAGAAATGCCTTGTTCCATACTTTGTGGCTGACGCAGTTTGTACAAATTCGATACTTACACATTTTTTGGGTACTCTCACGTGTGTGTGTGTGTGTGTGTGTGAATTGAAAACCATGAAATATAATCTACACTGTAATAGATTTGCATACATGTCAATACTAAAGAGGATTTTTTATTTAAAAAGTTTGTGACATCTTCCCTCTAAGAGAGTAGGTGCAGACACATCTCTGCATTCTCTTTGAAGCCAGTGTAAATGTTATATATTCAACTAGAAGTGACCCTAGTGACCGTGGCTTCCTGAAAAAGGACAGGAATCCTCTGTGATCATGTTGTAGAACCTAAGTGGTTGTCAATTTCTCAATCTTCACAGCACACTTGGCCCCCAGCTGTTAAAAAGGAAAGTGGTCATAGAGTTCTCACACCCACAGTCAGCACCGGCAAGTGCCAGAGACACGGACAGACAGCCCATGTCCACTGTAGCGTTCCCTGGAATGGGCCTGGCTTACACTGGCACCAACTATGTGCTTAATAAACCCCTATTGAGTTAAAAAGCTTATGCTCTTCAAAATTTCTTTGGATATTTCCTGGTGCCCTTTATCAGTTATACCATGTCTTAAAGCCCAAAGGCCAACAGCTGAGAAGCTCTATTTATTAACTATTTCCACACTCAGGAGACATACTTTTTAAAATTATTTAAATTTTACACCAAATTCTATTAATAATTTGATATTTTTCATATGACTCAACTGATGGAAATTGCCATATTTGATATATATTATAAATAGCTTATGTAGCCCATTCCAAAATGCCCCCTTCTCTCTGCAAAATATATCCTTTCTTTTCCCAAATTCCAACTAAAAATGGTAAATACAAACCTTAAAATATTAATGACTTTCTCCTATACCCTTTACATTTTTTCTAAAATATTTGAATAGAACCTACTATTTTGATATAAGACATGTTTTACAGGACTGCTATCCAGTCTGTGTTACCCAGAGCTTTTCGACACTTCCTGTGGTTCCTCTGAGCAGACGTTTCCCCCTGATGTATGCTGCGCAGGCAGAGACTAAGACAGTGGCCTGCAGAGTCTTGTATCCAGGATCTGAATCATGCCCCTCCACTTACTTAACTTGGATGAATCTCTAAACCTTTTGTAACAACCCAACTGAGCATTAAGATAACAATAACAACATTTTTCCTTGTTTGCCTCATAGCTTCAACAATCTAAATAAAAATGATGTTTTCGCTATGGCAGTGTGTGAAAATCAAAGGTCCTGAACTTGAACTGTGGGTCTCCTTCATTTATGCATCTGATCTTCTCCATGTTCATAGTCTACTTTGAATGATCAAAATATAAGAAGCTTTCTATATTTAATAAAGATTCTAATTATACTAAATCTTAAAGGATCCTATTAGCTTTACATTATTTAAGGTAACATTGTCAAAATGCTTATGTGCTAGAAGCTGACAAATGCTTTACATGAAATACATTATATACATTCATAATAGCCCTATGGGATAAGCTATGCAGTTATCCCTATTTTACAGGTGAGGAAAATTTGGCTTGGAAAGTTAGTTACCTAAGCTCAAAAATCTAGTAAACTGAAATGCAGAATTAGTTAGTTCCTAACCACAGCACAAGTAGCATGAAATGAATTAGGGAAAAATCCACTTAGTACATCACCAAGGGGCTGTAGAGATTTTAGTTACATGATCTGTTATTTTGAAAGCTTTTTATTTAAAAAAGGGTTACATTCCAACCCATTTGGACCAAAGGCTACAATATATAACAAAGATAGTCTTTTGATCTTATATACTTGGAATAATGACTATATATGCAAAAAGAGAATACACTTGGATTTGAACAAGCGAAGTTTTGGACCAGCCACAAAAATATTTTTATAATTATTGGACACCTTAGAAGGCAACCATTAAAAATTGTTTGTTTTTAAGATATATCAAATATACACAATTTCAATAGAGTTTGCTGTGATATTCAAAGCCTTTTGGAAGAATTTTATGTCTTATAATTTGGGGAGAACTAGTAAATAGAGCTGCTCAGCAGTTGGCCCTTGCTATTCAAGTTATGAAATTATTGCTGGATAGAATCAGGTTGTATTTAAAGTAGGTTTTACTCATTAATTTATTACTGTGTTAAGAATTTATGTGTTTTAACTAGAGATCAAGTACTACACAAGTCTGTATAATACTGACCAGAGAAGATGCTGTCCATGCTTTCCTAGAGCTTACAGCTTCTTAGACAAAGTAAACAAAAGTAATAATAGCATTTGTAAGTGGAATAATGGAAATACAGAACAGGTATTCCAGCCTAATATAAATGATCTGTGAGAAAGTAAGTATACCAGAAAAAGTAAAGGTCTAAGAATTGATATGATATTAGTAAAATGACAACGAGGAGGAATAATGTTCCAGGCAGAGAGAACACAGTGTGAAATTTAAGGTATTAGGAACTCATGGCATATTCCATGAAAGGTAAAGGAGTTTACTTTGGCTGGAATGTAATGATCGGGGGGGGAGGGGGTTATGGCAAATGTATCAGCATGACCAAGTAATATGAATCTTTTAAGCCAATTAAAGGAGCTTGGAATTTAAGCAGAAACCAGTGGCAGGATGTTTCATGGTTTTAAGCAAGGGATTGACATTCTTTTAGGAAGAACAAATATGAAGGTGGTTATGTAATAATCCTCAGAAAAGATGAGCATGGTTTTCAGGAGAGATAGTGCAGATAAAGATTAAAAGATTCAAAAGATTGTTTTGAGAGGAAATCTTCAGAATATAGATTTTTAGCTCCTGTTAGGGGTAGAAAAGTTTTTATGGAACTAAACCTCCTGCTAATAACAATGATAAGCTCTGGGCATAATGTGGGAAAAAACAACAACACATAGTTGAAAGGTGTTGGAGAGTGACCCAAAGCAAGTAGAAACTTAAGGAAATTAGACTCTTGCAGTAGATGTGAAATCTATATTTATATCACTTTTCTTTTATATGCACTCCCCATCTGCAAGGTGTGGGGGCAACTAGACCTTAACAAGAAAGTAACAGCTTCTGAGACATCGGAGTAGGGAGCTTGGGGAAGCCAGAGGAGGAACGTCTCACAGTGGAGGGAACTTCTGAGATGGGAGCCTCAAAGTCTGTGTATAAACCCTTCCCAAATCCTTGGCTGACCCCTGACATATGCACATGTAAAGCAAAATATCAAGGATCCCAGGGAAAAACTATGGCTGGAAAGTTGAAATAGCAGAGTAGAGATTTCAGCAACTCTCTGTTGCTGTGGAGACAGAGTAGGAATTAGATTCCCACTGACATAGAGGAGCTTGGTAAACACCACCGGCCAGAAGGCAACCGCACAGGTGAAGACCTTGTTGATAGGACTTAGTTTTGCCCCAACACCAAGGACAAAAGTGAAATAAGTATATGAATATATGAATAAGTAGAAGCAAAAGCCTCCACAAGATCAATGTGATCCTCTATCACACACACACGCACACACACACACACCACACATCATACTGCACACAGTCTATGCATTTAAAAGTGTTACTGGACTATGACAATAGATTGCATATGGATGTAATGTTGGCGGTGAGTTCATACATGGATTTTATATTTCAGTCTTGAACTAATTCTGTTATAATTCATTTAGATAGGAAGCACCTCATGGAGAAAATTGGGAGAGAAAGTTTTGATGCTATACAGGGGTCGGGGAAAGTAGGTTAATGATATACTAATGAATAATACAATAATTAATAAGTAAATAATAATACAGGAATAAACTGTTTCATGTTCTCATAACTGTAAACCTACTTTTGCCCACCCTTGTGTTACGGATTACCAGATCTAAGCAAAGCGGATTTCAGAAAAATTATTCTACATAGAATTTTTCTGGTTAACCCTGTTCAAAATTAAACTCCTTTTAAAACTTCATCTTTCTTTTTTTTTTATCCTCACCTGAGGACATTTCTGCATTTATCTTCAGATAGAGCGGGAGGGAGAGAGAGAGAGAGAAACATCGATGTGAGAGAGACACATCAACTGGTCGCCACCCACACAACCCCAACCAGGGCCAGGGATGAACCGCAACCGAGGTACATGCCCCTAGTGGGAACCGAACCCGGGACTCTTTGGTCTGCAGGCTGATGCTCTAACCACTAAGCCAAACCGACCAGGGCTAAAACTTCATCTTTCTTTCACTGCCTGGGATGAAAAGATTGGGATACCAGGGTTAAAATGAACAAACGAAACATAGTTATTTGCAGGTACTCTGGTGGTATTCTCACAAACTGTACACCCTTGTCTTAACTTTATCAACAAAAAGGAATTTAAAGTTCTTCTATAAAATATTTTGAAAATATAGAATATTTCACTGATAGTAATTATAGTATTCAGGTTTTCAAAAAACAATTGTTGCTCAAGAAGACCTTTAGACTTAACATCTTCCTGAAATAGATCTGGAATCTGAACAGAGATTGGGGATTTTATTTTTAAGCTGTCATTGAATTATATCTGAAAACTATCCAGTATCATAAGGTCCTGTTAATATTGCCTAGAATAAAGAAATTACTCTAGCATCCTGAGTTAAATATTAATATTTTATCAAAATATTTATTCTTGAAGTAACTTCTCAATGTTTGTCGTTGCACTTTATGTAGTGCTTATCTATTTTATGGTTTTATATGTTAATATTGTATTTATATAATCCCCATATTTTTGAAAGTATTTATTATTACCCCTAATATCGCCAAACTCTCTTGACTTGATTGTAGCTGGATGCTTGGAGTTTGCAGTTTTCCCTGAGTTCTGCTTCTATTCACTGTACCTTAGAGCAGAATGCTAGCTAGGTCTCACCTCTCATCTGTAGTCTCTCACTGCCCACTTTCTTCCCCTCAAAAAGAAAAGTTGAATACTTACTGGGTTCCAGAATGTATTCCAAACACTCAGCATGAATTACCCCATGTAATTTTTTTCCATAACCTTGTGAACTCGGAATTTTGAGACATAATGTTCCTAAGTGCTGAATACTTGTGGTTTATCAGATATCTTGGTGTTTGACTCCCTATGCCATGTCCAATATTAAGAGGTCAGTTAATTACCCAGAATTATATTCATTCAGCTCACCAATTTAGGGGAAAGTTACCAAGTATAAGATGAAGATAGAATAGGTGATTAGTAAATTACTCTTTCATAGGTAAGTGGCAAATTCCAGAGTCATAACATTACTAAATGTTGGAAAAGGTATGATTCTATGAATTGTGGTAAACTTTAAAGCCTAGAATACGAACCAAATTTGTTTTAAATCACCTAACACATATTCATCCATTTAATCACTCATTCATTTTTCTTTTCTTATACATATACTCATACACATTAAAGCACATCTACATACAAATAAGAAAAGTATATGGAAAGTCAATTTTTCTGTTTTCTCAGAATTTCAGCTAAAGGTCCAAAGCTGAGAAAGTAAGTAAAAAAGTACTTCCATAGTTACAAGTGAAATGGGGACAATTTAACAGTTTCTGTGGGTTGTGTATGAGTCAGGTTTCTTACAGGTGTTCTTTCATGTAGTCCTTTTAGAAATTCTAAATGGTAGGTATGGTTATCTCTGTTTTACACCCAAAAAATCTGAGACTCAGACAGGATAAGTGACTTGCTGAAGGTTCAGAACCAGATCTAAAGCCAGAATTAGTGAATCTAAAACCTATGCTCTATTATGTACAAGATGCTGTCTCCCCAAACCAGTATACATCTTCCTGGGGAATGTATCCTTTTGGGTCAGGACAGCTCTCTCTCTCTCTGTAGCTGTGACATACTGGGAACATGTACTTCATGATATCTGCCACCAAATAATTTTGACTTTAATGGAGAGTACATAAAAAGGAATCTAGCAGAATGGGCCTGGGGGGAAATAAGATATGCCAAAATTATGTACAGACTTCAGTTTATCAGTCCCAATCACCACACTCAGAAATCCAATGACAGTATATCTTTATTCTCATCAGTTACACCATTTTTCAGAACCATCCTTTATTAATGCAATTATTCAGTTGATTCAGTGATATTAGCTTTATTCTCATTGTTACTTTACAGATTATGCAATGATAAGATATTTGAAAAGAAATATAATTTTGTAAAGACAGGACTTACTAAATAATTGTATTATTTTTCTATGACTTATCTAAAGAGTGCAAAACTATGAGTAAAAAGAAATTCAGAAGAAGAGCCAAGGTATTTTGTATATTTTAAAGAATTGGTATTAGCAGGAAGGAAGCAAATAGCCTAAAATGATATCCAAGGCGTTGCCATATCTTTTTCTCTGAAAAACAAGATAGAAGAACATTTTATTTAGCACCATCAGACTGTTCTGTGTAAAATTTCCTACATAGTTTCTCCATTGCTTAATAAAGAAATGGAAAATTGTACTTTTTCCAGCATCAATGCCATGTGAAGTTCACACTAAACTGAAATCCCTTTCATATTTCTCATTAAATAAGTTCAATTAACTTGCATTGTACAAAACGTTACATTACAAAAGAAACTTTTCTAAAAAAGCGCTAACTGTCCATTTCTAGTTGTATTTTTATAGACTTTATTTTTTTCATCTGAAGAATGCTGAGTGTTCATTGTCATAGGAGGAGAATCAGAAGAGACCTATAGGCAGCAGGAAGGGATTTCAAAACGCTGTGTCTTTTGGTTTGCCCTTCAGGCCACACTGCATTTTAGTGTGTTTTTACTTCTTGATGTCATGCCAGCTTCTCCTTCTGTCAAATACCCACTAGCCTCACAATCAACCAAGCCCATTAGGACAGGTAATTAATTAAGGTTATGACTGACATAAAAACCAAGGTATTTTAAATTTCCAGGTGATTGTGCAATTGTTTCTTTATCACTTTATTTTATTCCACTCTAATACAGATTGGTTGATATTATTACAGCGTGTAGCTTGCACAGTGAAGCGCTGATTTGGGAGTATTGACTTTGTAAATACTGTGTAGAATGACTTCTATATGGACCTAGTATATTTAATATTTGTGTTTTCAGAGTTTATACCACATTTATGATATAGACAGATATAATTCTCAAAAAATTATTTTCATTTTAAAAAATTGCCAAAGTCCTATAACTATTATTAACTTTGTAGGAATATGTAAGTGCCAACATTCTTTTTGGTAAGACTTCTTTATTTGTTCTCCTCTTTCTTTTCTTTTTCTCTCTCTCTCTTTTAATTTAGGATATATCATGGTACTTAATGCAGGCCTCTTAGCAAATACCTACCAAAAACTGCGACTAGGACGTCTTATGGTTCCTTTAGGCTACCAGTCTTGGCCTAGTGAGAAAAAGGACATTCATAAGAAGTTATAAATCAAAATTAAATTATAGTCTGATTAATTATCAGTAAGCAGTTACAGGCCTTCTCATTCAAGGCCAAGACCATATATGCTATTGTACCATTAACTCATTGTTTTCATAACTAAGTCCTATAAATTAAGTACTACCTTTATATTTTTCCATTAGACAACAATTTCTTACATAAAATGAATCTTTGATTACTCTACCTTCTCTTCCATGAGCTCTGGGGTAATAGTTGGGTCTATAGCAGGAGCAAAAACGTTTGTTGTGCTGGGTTTTTGTGAAGTTGAAGGAATGAAAATTCCTCCACTGGCATGCCTAAAGTTTATCATTTTTTTTGATAAATATGGTGTCACTCCTCCTGCTGGCTATAGAGAGTGAGAAAGAAAACAAAATGGTTTCAGATTCAAGTACAAGGTCAAATTGGGAAGAATATAAAGCAACAGAACTGAGATGCAAGGCAAGGAATTTAAATTTACTTCATTTAAGAAGTAAATGCCTTTCATATTTTCTAGATTATAGTCTATTCTTTAGAAAGACTTTGCAAATGTGGATGTCTCCTAATACTTGATTTTAAATGAGTGTATGTAGGAGAGTATCTGACATATAGTAACCCCTCAATAAATATTTGATGAACTGAATAAATTGAATCTTGACTGGACAAAGATGTCATAAGTGTTGATGGAATAATAACACGAAAGTTTTCATCAAAGTGAGCAATAGTGCAGGACTCTGTAGGTTGCCAGTTGATTTCTGGTAGCTAGCGAAGTGTGGTAAGGGACCTTACCATCGCAGCAGTTTCGGGAGCTGTGCCCATGAAGGTATCCAAGGGTAGTTGCTGCTGTCCTCCTGGTATAACCTGAAAAATTGAAAAGTTTATAAAAGTCTAAATTATTAATCTCTAATATATGTTGTTTTGCATCCAAGGCAGTTAAATACTTCCCAACTTCTTAAATTAGTTTCTTAAAAACAAAAATAATCATTTAGGTTTGAGAAAGAGAAAAGCAGCTTCTGATGCAGGAAACCGGCCTGACCACACAGTTCTGCATGTTCTCAGGAGCTTCTTGCCTGTCATTTGCTGCTCGGCCCTGGTGTTCTGTTGAACATTAAAAATCCTACCAAGCACCAACATCAGACAAGTTAGCCTCTGAACACAATGAAGTGCGACAAAATAAGACCACCTTGTGATCTTGTCTAAAGCAAGATCACAGTGTGAGCCATGAAAATACCAGGCATCCTCATGTCCTGGCTAATCTGAGTAACTCTTTCTTCTTTACCAATCCCAGGCTTGCCTTGCTCCATTGTTCTTACCTTTTAGGTAAGAATCATTGTTACCCGATCACAGAGCCAGGGTGAACCATCACTCTGTGAACTCTCCCCAAAATCACCTGATCCTATAAGAAGTCATTTCAATACTTTCCTGTTAAGACATCCCACAGTTCCCTATGGTGTGTGTCTGCCCTTATTGCAATGAGTAGATAAATCCAACTTTGTTCAACTAGAAATGTGTTCCTGGTGGTTTTTGGCTGAAGGGCACTGATAGATTTAATAAGTTCTGAAACGAGTATTTTCAAAAATTAGTTTTGTGTTTTTTGTTTTTTTTTAACATGAAAAGGTATACATTTACTTACAGGTTCGACTTGTTGTGGGATATATCCAAACTGAGTATAGAATGGCATCTGTCAGATTTTTGAAAAAATACATTAGATTCTGATGATTTTTTTCATAATTTGTGATAAATGACTACATAAAATTATATATATTTCAATATGTTTTATTTATTTATTTATTTATTTATTTATTTATTTATTTATTTATTTAGAGAGAAACATTGATGTGAGATAGAAAAATCGATCGGCTACCTCCTGCATGTACCCAGCTGGGGATTGAGCCCTCAACCTGGGCATGTGCCCTGACCAGGAACCAAACAGATGATGCTCAACCACCTTGACGTTTTTTAATGTCCACATGTTCTAGGTAGCAAAAATTGTTAAATTACTAAGCATCATTTTAACATCATATGATTTCTAGTTTAAAACTTTTTCTTCTTCTAATTTACTATGACAATTGGAATTACTACTACCAGTCATTTAAAGCATAATTTTTAGTTTTCTCTAATTTGGTATGGCAAGTTTTAGAGTAATGATAAACTATTCATTTTTTCCCCAATCTAACTAAAAGACATGTAGTTATTATGAGCCACCTGAGTTTACATTAGAATTCTGAAAATTTATTGCAGATCCAAAAAACTTAATGTAATTTTATTTAATTGTATCTCAAGATATGGTGATCATAGGTAGCTTTTTTCATGGTAGCTATTTTTTAAAATTGATTTTAGAGAGAGAGGAAGGGAGAGGGAGAGATAGAAACATTGATGAGAGAGAACATGGATTGGCCGCCTCCTGCATGCCCCCACTGGGGATTTGGCCCACAACCTGTGCATGTGCCTTGACCGGGAACTGAACCAGTGACCTCTTGGTGCATGGGTCGACCCTCAACCACTGAGCCACACCGACCAGGCCATGGTAGCTATTTTTATATGTTATTTTATTTATTTATTTATTTTTTAATCCTCACCTGAGGACACTTTTTGCATTCATCTTCAGATAGAGTGAGAGGGAGGAAGAGAGAGAGAGAGAAACATCAACATGAGAGAGCCACATCGACTGGCTGCCACCCACACGGGGACAAATGCAACTGAGGTATGTGCCCTTAGCGGGAACTGAACCCTGGTCTCTCTGGACCGAGGGCTGATGCTCTAATCACTGAGCAAAACCAGCCACAGCTTTATATTTTATTTTAAATAATAAGCACATATATATATATATATATATATGAAAAGAGGGATGCTGGCAGATTTTTTTAAAGTCAGAAAACTTCATTTTCCAAGATGATTTAGATTTTGGCCTCTGATTTTATTAAGTCCAATAACTGATTGTATTCTTTTAAAATCCAGTCTTAGAACATTCCCGAATTAGTGATACATTAGGAGAAAGCACTATATATTTTTTCTGACCATCAGTTCAAGCTCTTGAGTTTTTGCACTAAATATACTCAGATATTCTTTTCTCTAAAAATGTACCTTATCCTCTCTTTTCTCAGATGGAACTAGTCAGATTAAAATCAAACACTTGCAGTACCTGCTCCTCAAATTGCTGCTGTCCTGTGTGTGGAGGTGACTCTGTGACTGTTTGCTGAGGTTGTTCCCAGGGCAGGAGCATGTAAACTGGATAGTACTGCAGCATCTATTTGTAAACAGAAATGCACATAAGAGCTTCCTTTGAATTGGCAAAGGACTCCCCCCCCCCCCAGTCTTATAATGTCGATATTACTTTAAAGCTGATTTACATCTGGCAATTTTATGAACAAAAGAATACATAAAACTTTCCTTCCCAAACTTTAGAAACAACTTGTATTGCACATGGTACGGACTGGCCTTTGTTTCAAGGTTGCTTGGTCAAATTCATTTAGGGAGTAGAGTGTTCAACTAAATAACAGACTTTTGTAAAAAAGCGTACCTTGGGCTTTATAAACAAATTACTTTGCAAATATCTAAGAAGAGGATAGCCTATGTAACATTCCCTTATATTTGTTGAGAATCATCTTTCTGCAGGACATGGTGTGAGTAGTTCTACCATAATGAATACAGTGTCAAGAACATATTGCTCTTAATAACTGATATTTTATTAAAACAATCCATATGCATTTTAGGATATTTTGAAAATCCAGAGACAAGGAACAAATAAAATCACCTGCAACTTCACCATCCACATTTTAATGTTTGGCTTCCATGTATGTCTGTGTGTCTATATGTGCATATGTTTATCAAAAATGAGGATCATAGTACATACATAGAGTTTTATGTGTTGTTTTATTTCCTTACATAATTAAATAAGACTAGATTAGACATAAGAGTTAAAAAACAGCAATGGTGGCTTGAGAAATATATTTGGTGCAGTGATTCTTAATCCTGGCTAAGAATCAAAATCACCTGCTGAGCATTTTCGAAATTAATTGTCTTTGGGATCTACCTTTGGGGTTTTGATTCATTAGATATGGGTCAGGTCCAGGCATTGTAATTTTCAAATTTACTACCAGAGAGTCTAATGCAAAGCCAGGGTGGAGAACCACTGGTTTAGTGGTTAGAATAAGGGTGAAGAATTCCATTTCAACTCAGCTATTTACTTTCATTAGGACTAGAAATTTAATCTCATTAAGATGTATTTTCCTAATCTTTAAAATGAAGTAATTCCACATGTTATGTATCTAACTCTCTAAATGCTATGGCATACAATGAGATAATGTCTAGAAATAACTTTTGTTTTGTTATGGGGTGGGACAAAATTACATACATATGATTACAGTAGAGGCCAGTGGTGTACATTTTTATGAATGCTCAGCACTCTGTTGGTGAATAATTTAATTTATCGATATCCTCATTTCTTTGAACCCAGGATATTATAAAATTAATTAGCCTAATCTTCTTGAGAGGATTTTCCATATTACTTTAAGGATTCTACTAGCTTGTATTCATATTTTTAAGATTCTCCTATTTCATAGACGTCACCACCATTTGATTGTAATATGGAGTTACATTTAAAATATAAAAGAATCTGGAAATATTTTGACCAGAACTTTGTAACTGAAAAATAATGTGGGCAAGTGTTTCTTATCTCTTCATCATATCATCATATCATATTTTATCACTTTAATGTAGCTCCCTCTCAAACAAAATTTAGGGTTGGGTAAAGTCTGCCCACGGTATTTCTCTTGAGTTCTTCACAAATGTCAGCCCTTTAGATGCAGAAAAGACATAATTTAGGGCTTAGTGAGCTCCTTTATTCCCATCATGTTAATGCCCTGGGAACTCAGTAGTCCTGAGGACTCTCCTTAGCTGATCTTTCTCTAGGAGTTATTAAGCGAGCCCGACATTAACAGACTGATGCCAGCCCAGCAATCGTGGTATCCAGACAATGATATCATTGCATGGGTTTTTGTAGCCCTAACACAGGAGTCAGAACTACAAATATAAAAGAAAGCATTCATTCAATGGCAAGTGTTAGTAGCCATCTCTCTACAGGAGTGATGCTATCCTATTTATTTACCTGTGTTTGCTCTTCAGGCATTTTAAAGGAGAACACATAGGGTATCGCCTGCCAAAAAATGAAACAAGAAAGTTTTACTTGACTTTTTAAATTTCCAGAGCTGTTTTTCTTAGACCTAGTCATATAAATTATATATCAGCAGACTTCTATGACAACAAAACCTCATCTATTATATGCATTATCATTAATGCACATTGCCTTTTTCCCCCTAATTATATTCTCCAAAACATGTTTTAACACTTGATTTGTGGCTATTATGCTACAATAGCTGGTTGAAATGGTATTTTTCATGTTAGAAATCAAAAAAGATACGGAACTTCTAGTGATGGTAGAAACATATTGTGGGGAAGAATTCTTGCTCAGGAACTCCTGTCTTATTTTAAAGCTGGTTCATGTTTGTCTTCACTTTCAACGCACATTATCTCTCCCCAGAACAAGGTGGAAGTGGCCCAGCTTACCTGATTGGGGCCCTGTTGGGTCTGCACTGGCGTTTGAGGCTGTGAGGGGTCCAGTTGTCCCAGCTGGTTTCCCTGGCCAAAGCTGACCTGTCCTGGGAAAGTCACCTGATTTGGAAACAGTCTAGCAACCCAGTCTAGAGTTGATACAGAGACTGGGGAGAGTCCCGGAGTTTGAACTTGCTGCTGCTGTTGTAGAATCCCAGAGAAGGGGGGGATCCATGAGTTAAAAGGGACCTGGAAAGACACAAAAGAAAGAAAGGAAACATCAGGTCGATGAATCTCCCTCTGAAACAAAATTTGAGGTTGGGTAAAGTCTGCTTTTCTTTTTCATTTCAGAAATCACTGAAAATCAGTCCTGAGCAAGTAAACAATTTCTATATATTCTTTGCTGCATTATTTTAAAAAAAGGATCATGGCACATTACGAGCCATGCAAATAGCACGAACAATGCTAAATTCCCAATGTTCATAAGAAATATGGGGCAGATGAGGTCTATGAAGAGTATAGTTTCTGCAATTGCCAGACTGGGTTCGAATCTTTTTGGGGGGTAGGAGGCAGTTAGCTGAGTATGACTGTGTAAACTAGTTAATTTAACTACCTCAAAGCTGTGAGAATCTGTCTCACATGTAGCAAGTTCTCAAAAAATAAATGCTAATCAGATTATAGTTTTTACTTCAGTGTTCAAACAAATGGTCATTAGAATATATGGGGCAAATTCATAACTTAAAAAATTTAGTTTTCAGAAATGGCATCAGAAAAATTTTGTTCTTATAAAAAGTGCCATAAAAAGGAATGAGCAGTATTCTTAAAACAATTACTGAGGTAGAGGTACCTGGAGCTGCAGTGGCTGAAGCGGAGCATTGTTGAGATTCAGCAGTAACTAGGAAAGGAAAGATGACATGAAGACAAGATTACAATACGGCAAAAGTATTAAGAACAATGTCTACGACAAATAAAGCACAAGTCAGAGCTGACTAATCTTAGTTTCCTGTTAGAGGTGGATGTTTTCTCACTAAGCTTACACTGAATTACAGTGATTAGAGACTGAGACGCAACTACCTCTCTCCTGCTGTGTATGAGATTGTGCAACTTTAGCCCATTCCAGTGGTTCAATTAGTCGCTCTATGCTCTTAAATACCTATATAAGCCTGTATTAGGTGCTATTAAAACAAAAAGATACACAAGATATTTGCATTGCTTTTAAAGACTTTACACGCCAACGAGGCAAAATAGTATTCTAGAAAGAACCTGGTATATAAAACAAACATGGACATTGGAAATGCATTTAGATATAAGAGCACTGAAGAGCCAAGGAGTCTTTTACCCCTAACTAGGTTTTGAATTTCTGGCTTTTATCTCTTCCCCACTGGGCAAAGAAGGAGATTGTTGGAAATAGCTAAACTAACCTCGTTGCTGTTGCTTGCAGACAAAAGGCGCTGTGGGAGAATCTAAAAAAAAAAAAAAAAAAAGGTAAAAGAAGGATGTGAAAAACGTTGTACACAGTGGTTTCAATGGTACCATGAAATCACTTACCGGGGCTGATATTGTGGCTCCCAGTAGCCCAAAAAGAATGATAGTTTTCATTTTCAGATGAAATATCTAGAAAATAAATTGGGAAATTTAGCTTTAAAAAGACTACATAAAAATCATGATAATAATTAGTTGGTATTGTTCAATCAGGAGAGTGGTTGGGTGAATTTTACAGTATTTGCTTATATATTAAGATTTAAAATAAAATATTCATAATATCTATAATAGAAATTAGTATTTTCTCTCAGAGTAGAGAGACAAACCAAAATTGTCTGCTTGTTGTTTTAGCTTGACCAAATGACTCATTTGGTGGTATATGAGGTAATTGAATGAGTTATAAACAAAATGGCCTCATGCTCTGTGTTGTTCTACACAGAAGGGAGTGGGTCCACCCGCCCATGCCTGGGTCCTTATTATGAAAACAATTTTAATGTCTATTTCATATAATAGTAAAAATACTACAATGAAGATCTGACAATAGCAGTTTAATACTAAATACTTTTCATTGAGAAGTCTAACAACATTAAATATTTATTAAAATTAAGAAATTGAATCAATATTTTTCTAACTCATGGAGAAAGTTCATAAAATTAAACTGCAACCCATGGAAATATGTTATGTCTTGTCCTCTAGCTGTGAAAACCCTGCCCTACTTCAGATCACAGACCTACACAAGCAGTTAGGGTGACCTTGGTAGGCCATCCTGTAGGGCTGCTGAGCTTGGTTCTTAATATTGTGAAAGCAAAGATTTAGTATCTTACCTTACTTCTTTGCCTGTGAAGAGATATCTAGACCCATGCAAGATCTATTCTTTTTATCTTTCAGCTCTGCTGCTTAGAACATCTCTTATATTTTAAAACCCATCTTTAGAAAAAAAAGGACCAATCATTTTTCAAAAGAACCAGTGATTCAGTGGGTTTCAGACAATGGCTTAGCTAATAACCCCTTTCCTAATCATCTAGGTGCTAAATGGATTCCCACACTTTGAGTAATGCCATTAAATTATCCTCTGAGGAATGTTTCCTTGTGATCATTCCTGGTTTCTGCTTTGGTTATGACTACATTATCTAGAATAATTTTATTCTGTTCCTCTTTAAAAATCATCCTTAAAATTGATACCCTAATAGAATAACTTTAAAAGCCTTTACTTAGGTAAATGATTAATGGCTGATTATTTTTATTTTAAGAGTAAAATACAGAACTATTAGACATAAAGCATAGGTCTAAAAGACAAAAATTCAAAACCTAGTTAAAGACAGTCAAGAGTCTTTGGTTCGTCAATGCTGAACTGAGTATATATGAGCTAATTTCATTTAGATTCAACCTTAAAAACATCAGTAAATCACTTTCCACTAATGGAATGAAATCCTAAAAAAATTGCCAAATCTCTATGTGTCTATGACATGTATGTCCCGATGTGATTGGATGCTTGGGGTAAATATTTTTTTAAAATTAATTAATTAATTAATTTTTAAATTAATTTGTTTTTGTTACAGATGTTTCTCCTTTTTCCCCTACTCACACCCTCCTCCCCATCCCCCACGCCCCATCCCCAGCTTTGTTGTCCATGTCCATCAGTTATGCTTACATGCATATAAGTTCTGTGGTTTATCTCTTCCCTCCCTCCCCACCCCCTCTTCTGAGGGTTGTCAGTCTGTACCCTACTTCCACATCTCTGGGTCTACCCTGTTCCTTAGACTGTTATGTTCATTATATTCCACAAATAAGTGAGATCGTGTGATATTTGTCTTTCTCTGCTTGGCTTGTTTCGCTTAGGATAATACTCTTCAGGCCCCTCCATGTTGTCTCAAAAGGACAAGAGATCTTTCTTTTTTACAGCTGCATAGTACTCCATTGTGTATATGTACCACAGCTTTTTTATCCATTCGTCTACTGATGGACACTTGGGCTGTTTCCAGATCTTAGCTATTGTAAATAGTGCTGCTATGAACATAGGGGTACATATATTCTTTCTGGTTGGTGTTTCAGGTTTCTTAGGGTATATTTCTAGAAGTGGGATCACTGGGTCAAATGGCAGTTCAATTTTTAACTTTTTGAGGTAACACCATAGTGTTTTCCACAGTGGCTGTACCAGTCTACATTCCCACCAGCAGTGTACTAGAGTCCCCTTTTCTCCACACCCTCTCCAACACTTGTTGTTTGATGATTTGTTGATGGAGGCCATTCTGACAGGTGTGAGGTGATACCTCATAGTTGTTTTAATTTGCATCTCTCTGATGATTAGTGACATTGAGCATTTTGTCATATGTCTCTTGGCCATTTGTATGTCCTGTTTGGAGAGGTGTCTATTTAGTTCCTCTGCCCATTTTATAATTGAGTTCTTTGTCTTCATTTGTTGACTTGTATGAGCACTCTATATACTTTGGAAATTAACCCCTTATCTGATGCATCATTGACGATTATGGTCTCCCATATAGTGAGATCCCTTTCCGTTTTGATGGTTGTTTCCTTTGCTGTGCAGAAGCTTTTTAGTTTGATGTAGTCCCATGTGTTCATTTTTTCCTTTGTTTTTCTTGCCTTAGGTGTTGTATCAGTGAAAATTCTGCTGAGTATGATGTCTGAAATTTTGTTGCCTACATTTTCTTCTAGAATTTTTATGGATTCACGAGTCACATTTAAGTCTTTTATCCATTTTGAGTTTATTCTCATGTATGATGTAAGTTGGTGGTCTAGCTTCATTTTTTTGCAAGTAGCTGTCCAGTTTTCCCAGCACCATTTATTAAAGAGGCTGTCTTTACTCCATTGTATGCTCTTGCAATCTTTGTCAAATATTAATTGAGCATGTTGTCTTGGGTCAATTTCTGGGTTCTCTATTCTGTTCCATTGATCTATCTGCCTGTTCTTGTGCCAGTACCAGGCTGTTTTGATTACAGTGGCTTTGTAGTAGTATAACCTGAAATCTGGTAATGTGATCCCTCCTACTTTGTTCTTCTTTTTCAAGATTGCTGTAGCTATTCGGGGTCTTTTTTGGTTCCATATACACTTTTGGAGTGTTTGTTCTAGTTCTGTGAAATATGTCACTGGTATTTTGATGGGGATTGCATTGAATCTATAGATTGCTTTGAGTAGTAAGGACATTTTAATGATGTTATTAATTCTTCCAATCCATGAACAAGGTATATGTTTCTACTTTTTTATATCTTCCTCTATTTCTTTTTTCAATGATCTGTAGTTTTCTGTGAAGAGGTCCTTTACTTCTTTGGTTAAGTTTATCTCTAGGTATCTTAATTATTTTGCTGCAATGGTAAATGGGATTTTTTTTTTAGTTTTTCTTTCTGTGATTTCATCTTTGGTGTATAAGAATGCCGTTGATTTCTTGATGTTAATTTTGTATCCTGCTACTTTGCCAAATTCATTTATTAAGTTTAGTAGATTTTTGATGGAGTCTTTAGGGTTTTCTATGTACAATATCATGTCATGTGCAAATAATGACAGTTTCACTTCCTCCTTTCCAATTTGGATCCCCTTTATTTTTTCTTCATGTCTAATTGCTGTGGCTAAGACTTCCAGTACTATGTTAAATAAGAGTGGCAAAAGTGGGCATCCCTGTCTTGTTCCCATTCTTAAGGGGAATGCTTTTAGTTTTTGCCCATTGAGAATGATGATGTTGGCTGTAGGTTTTTCATATATAGCCTTTATAACCTCTATTCTCACATTGCTGAGCGTTTTTATCAGAAATCATATGGTTTTTATCTTTCACTTTGTTTATGTGGTGTATCACATTTATTGATATGCAAATATTGTACCATTCTTGCATGCCTGGGATGAAACCCACTTGGTCATGATGAATAATTTCCTTGATGTTTTACTGGATCTGATTTGCTAATATTTTGTTAAGGATTTTGGCATCTGTGTTCATCAGGGATATTGGCCTGTAGTTTTCTTTCTTTGTAGTGTCTTTATCCGGTTTTGGAATTAGGATTATGCTGGTCTCATAAAATGATTTTGGAAGTGTTCCATCTTCTTGGAATTTTTGGAATAGTTTGAAGAGAATGGGTATTAGATCTTCTTTGAATGTTCAGTAAAACTCCCTCGTGAAGCCATCTGGGCCTGGGCTTTTGTTTGCTGGGAGTTTCTTAATTATATTTTCAATTTCCTTTGTTGTTATTGGTCTGTTCCAGTTTTCTATCTCTTCCTGGTTCAGTTTTGGGAGACTGTGTTTCTAGAAATTTGTCCATTTCTCCTAGGTTGTCCAGTTTGTTGGCGTATAATTGTTCATAGTATGTTTTGATGATCCTTTGAATTTCTGTGGTGTCAGTTGTTACTTCTCCTCTTTCATTTCTGATTTTGTTTATTTGGTTCCTCTCTTTTTGTTTCTTGGTGAGTCTGGGTAAAGGTCCATCAATCTTGTTTATCTTTTCAAAGAACCAGCTTTTTGTTTCATTGATCTTTTGAATTGTATTTTAGTCTCTATGTCATTTATTTCTGCTCTAACCTTTACTATTTCCTTCCTCCTAATAGCTCTGTGTTTTTCTTTTTGTTTACTTTCTAGTTCTTTAAGTTGTAGGGTTAGCAAGTCAATTAGGAATTTTTCTTGTTTCTTGAGGTAGGCCTGTAGTGCTATGAGCTTCCCTCTCAGGACTGCTTTCACTGTGTCCCATAGATTTTGTGTTGTGTGTTCATTTTCATTGGTTTCCAGGAAATTTTTAATTTCTTCCTTGATCTCGTTAGTAACCTATTTATTGTTTAATAGCATGCTATTTAGCCTCCAAGCATTTGAATGTTTTTGTGTATTTTTACTCTAATTGAGTTCTAGTTTCATGCCACTGTGATCTGAGAAGATACTTGATATGATTTCAATTTTCTTGAATTTGTAGAGACTTGCTTTGTGTCCTAACATGTGGTCTATCTTTGAGAATGACCCATGTGCACTTGAGAAGAATGTATATTTTGCAGCTTTGGGGTGAAATGTTCTGTAAATATCAATGAAGTCCAACTGATATAGTTTGTCTTGTAAGTACTCTATGTCCTTGCTAACTTTTTGTCTAAAAGATCTATCCAGTGGGGTCAGTGGTGTGTTAAAGTCACCCACTATGATCGTATTGCTATTGATCTCTCCCTTGAAGTCCTCCAGAAGTTTTTAAATATATTTTGGTGCTCCTGTGTTTGGTGCATATATGTTTACCCGGGTTATATCTTCTTGTTGAATTGATCCTTTTAATATTATGTAGTGACCTTCTCTATCTCTTATTATGGCCCTTGTTTTGAAGTCTATCTTGTCAGATATGAGTATTGCTACACCTGTTTTTTTTTATTAGCATTTCTTGGAAAATTTTTTCTCATCCCTTCACTTTCATCCTGTGTGAGTCTTTTGTTGTGAAGTAGGTCTCTTGTAGACAGCATATATATGGGTCATGTTTTCTTATCCAATCAGCTACCCTATGTCTTTTGATTGGAGCATTTAAGCCATTTACATTTAAGGTAATTATTGATAGATAGTTATTAGTTGCCATTTTTATTTTATGCCTGTCTTCCTCTCTCTCTCTCTGTTTCTTCTTCTTCTTACAACAGTCCCTTCAGCATTTCTTGCAGTGCTGGTTTGGTGGTGGTAAATTCCTTTAGCTTTTTCTTTTTTCATCCATGAAGCTCTTTATTTCTCCTTCAATTTTGAATGATAGCCTTGCTGGATAGAGTAGTCTTGGACTCAGATCCTTGCCTTGCATTACTTTGTACACGTCATGCCACTCCCTTCTGGCCTGCATCGTTTCTATTGAGAAATCAGCTGACAGTCTAATGGGAGCTCCCTTGTAGGTAACTTTCTGTCTCTCTCTTTCTTCCTTTAAGATTCTTTTTTTGTCTTTAATGTTTGCCATTTTTATTATGATGTATCTAACTGTGGGTCTTCTGGGGTTCATCTTGCTTGGGACTCTCTGTGTTTCCTGGACTTGTGTGACTTTTTCCTTCACCAGTTTAGGGAAGTTTTCTGTCATTGTTTTTTTCACACAGGTTCTCTATTCCTTTCTCTGATTCTTCTCCTTCCGGTATCTCTATAATGCAAATGTTGTTACATTTTGTATTGTCCCACAGCTCTCTTAAACTTTCCTCCTGCTTTTTAATTTTTTTTCCATTTGCTGCTCTATTTGGGTGTTTTTCTCTACCTTGTCTTCTAAGTCACTGATTCGGTCTTCAGCTTCTAAGGTATTTTTCATAACAGCTATGTCATTCTTTATTTCTTCTTGATTTTCATGCATAGCTTCTACCTGTTTATGCGTAACTTCTACCTCTTTTTTTAAGCCGAAGTAGTTCCCAGTGAGCTCTTCATAATTCTTATTAAGTTGCTTGTAGTTCTCATGAAATTGTTTGAGCACCCTTAACATCATTGCCTTGAATTCTTTATCTGACAAGTTGCTGTCTTCCATTTCCTATAGTTCCTTTTCTGGTGATTTCCTCTTTTTCTTTCCTTTGGGTGTTGTTTCTTTGTCTCCTCATTTTAGCTGTCTGGTAGCTCTAGACATGGTGAGGAATGTTTGGATGTGTAGGCAGCTCACTGTATATCAAATAAGGCTACTGTGCCTCCCAGACTGTTCTGTTGCATGTCACCTCTTGCCTGCTGTGGATCCTGGAAGATTGACTACTGGGGGCTGGTATTGGTGTGTCCTGGTAGGTGCTGCTGCTGGATCACATGGGCCCCTCTGGAGCTGTGTTCCCAGCTGGTCACTGGTGCCACCTGTAGCTGTATAGCTCAGGCCCTGTTGGAGCCACGCTCCCTGCCAGTACCTTGGGCAGCTGTGTTGCACAGGTCTCACTGGAGCCTTGGCTCCCCACTGATCTTGTGGGCAGCTGGATCGCACTGTCCCTTTGGAGACTCAACTCCGTTCCTATCTTGTGGGCAGCTGAGTCATGCAGGCTTCTCTGGTGCCCCAGCACCCCGCAGGTCCTGCAGGCATTTGGATAGCACTGGTCACTCTCGAGCCCCGGCTTCCCACAGCTCTTGTGGGCCGCTGGGTCACACAGGTCTCTGTGGAGCCCCAGGTCCCGCCACTGGTGGCTGGGGAGTGCTGCTGCCCCATGCTGTAGTTTTTGGGGATGGTTCTCTGCTGCTGGTCTGTGCTTCTGTTGCCTGGGGCTGGATGTCTGCTCCCCAGCACCTATTGCTGGAGGTATATCTCGACTCTGATCGGGCTGCTACTGTGGGGGATGGTGCTGGGCTCCTGGCTGTTTGTGGCTTCCACAACCAGCACCTAGGCAGCTCCACTACTATGTGCTGGTCTGTGTTGACACAGGGTGTCCACTGGTCCGAGGGCGCCAGGTGCACTGGTGGGCTCAGGTTGCTGGGCCCTAGCTGCTCCCACTGCCTCCTTCTAGGGAAGACCCAGAATCTTCCAAAATGGTGGGACCTCCCCGGTGCAGGGAGAAGCACCCTGAAGGGCCACTTATTGTGGTAGCCGGCTGCTCCCGTCCACAGCACAGGAACCTGCTGCTCAGAGTCTCTGCACTGCACGAGTTTGGTCGTCCACCTCCACGTCCACTCACACTCTCTCACACACTAGCTCACTCTCTCACGCACTCACCCTCCCTCCGGCCCTGCCCTCTGCCATCTTCTGGGGGTAAATAATTTAATAAATAGAAAACATGATAGCCTATATATATTTTTTAAAATAGTGATGAGTGTTTTGAACTTTAAAAATACTTTTTTGCGCCCAGGCCGATTTTGCTCAGTGGTTGGATCGTTGGCCCATAGACCAAAGAGGTTACAGTTTGATTCCAGTCAAGGGCATGTATTGGTTGCGGTTCGTCTCTGGGTCAGGGTCGTGCAGGAGGCAATTGGTTGATGTGTCTCTCTCATGTTGATATTTCCCTCTCTCTCTCTCTCTCTCCTCCCACTCTATCTGAGATAAATGTAAAGGTATCCTCGGGTGAGGATTAAAAAAAAATACTTTTTTGCTAAATATAAGTTTAATATTTAAAATACAAGTAAGTACTATTATCTGTACATCATAGTTATTTAAATTTTCTTCATACAGTGAGGTTTATATTTATTTGTCTTGTGTTTTCTTGTTGTTAATATTGACCTTATTCTGATAGTCCAGGATCATAAGTGTTGTAATAATGTATTATCAATTAATTTCTATTGTGGAAGATTTCTTTGGCTAATTTAATCTTAAACAACTAATGGTCACTTTATCATGCAGGAAAACAGGTATTGCCTTTGAATAAATTCATTTTTTCAGGAGGATGATACACTTTTTAGAACTTGCATGGCTCTTCAGCACTACAATGATGATAGCATTTGTTATCTAGCCAAAGAAACCCAGAAGGACAAAAGAAAATTAGTTTAAATAACAATGCCCCCATTTTTTTTTTTTACTAAAAAGAAAAGCTATTACTAGAATTGTATATCTGTTAGAAAGGAACTTTCTCAAAATTTATGAATGTTATCTTTTTATATTAGCTAAATAGGCTACCCTAGATGTTGATGGCTGATTTGACTAGAGCTGGGTGGTTAATGCAACCAATTGTTGCCTGTAAAATCCAGTAGATTGGTTGAGTGGGTGGACAAGGTGGATGTTGCTATATTGCCTAATGATACATATTTATAATTAATGACTTTGGTCTATTCTGAATATTATCAAAATAAATTTGGTACACCATAAACTCTCAGTTTCCCGACATTTTCTATTGCATTGTGCAGTCTTAGACAGCTAACCTCACTCTGAGCCAGAAAGTTGTCAGGGCTAAGCACAGAAAACTTCAGAATTATATTACAGAGCCAAAATATAGTTGATGGAAAAATTATCTTGATGATGAAGTTTCACCTAGATATAGTCCTCAAATCTGAAGGTAGTTGGAAGAAAATTTCTGTTGATTTCCCCCATTACTTGGACATTCTAAAGAAAAGCTGGTGAAACTGCTTTCTATAACAAGTTAACATGGTAAAGACCAGGCTGTGCTTTCCTACCTGATAGCTTCTAACTCCCTATATTATTGGAGGCAAAGTTATCTCTGGGTGGGAGGAGGAAGTAGCAATATCCCACTGTAGTATGGATATTGTCTATGTATTTCTCCCATTCAGCTATGTTGAACTTATTTTCCTAACCCATGTCAGTCAACCGTAGGTATTCCCACTGGGAAATTATATGTGTTCTGTCATTCAGGAGAGAAAAAAGGTGATAGAGATCTAGAGCAACGTCAGTCTGTATGGACTGAGATGCGGAAACTTTAAACTTAGGAACCGTAGAGGAGGACATCCTGAACCAGATAGTGTCACTGTACCTTCATTATTTTGTTTGAGTTCCATTAGCAGAACACCAGACACCCTTCCTTCAACTAAAAGTACAAGAACACATATCAATGCCAAGTACATATGACTGTTGGATTATGTACTATTGAAATTGTCCAGATCTTTGTTCTGTTCCAGTAACATAAATGATGAAAAAACAACAATGGCTTATATGTTAGTCCTTTCAAAATGTTATGTCTGCATTTCTTTTTCTTCAACAAACCTGAAAAATCAGTTAAGAGGCTTACAGAGAATCATTGTGAAGTAGACCAATATTCTGTGAATCAAGAAAATCAAATTTGAATTTTAGCATTGCTAATAATAAAATAATAATACTAATATTAATTTTCTTACATAGGAGTTTCAATTTTCCAGGAACTTGTAATTACATATTAAGGTAGGCAGAATACACACACACACACACACACACACACACACACACACATAATCACCTTCACATTTCAATGAGAAAGCTGAGGTAGAGAAGGCTCAGCAACTTCGTTCATTCATTCATTCAACTAATAGTTATTGTGCAGCTTGTACACTCCACATCTTTGCTAAGCATTGAGAACTTAGTGTTCAGACATGGTCTCTGAATTCATGGAAATTACTGTTTCTTTCCACTATTAAAAAAGTACCAGAATTGTGGCTAGTATTCAGGTCTTTTGATTCTTACCCAAGCTGTTTTTCTAAAGCACCAGGCTGCCTAACCAGAGAGGAGAGAGACACAACACAGCTTCAAAGAAAATTAACAGATAAAAATAATACATGATAAAAATGAATGTTTTTATAAGTCGCCAGAGTTGAATAATGAATCTCAATTCAATTATAGTAATAGGTTTTCTGATTTTAACAATTATTTTATTAGTTACTTGTGCAGTAAGTAAAGAGAATAAGCAAGCTCTCAATAAAATACCTTTTGGCACATAGAATGTTTATTTTTAACTTCTATGAAACTGCTAAAGTGCCCCCTTCTGTTAAATAGTGTACATTACTGGACATTAGTCTTTACATGTCTACTATGACAATATATCCTAGCCTAATGGCTCTAGCTTGCTTAGATGCGTCTAATTTTATTATGTTTAAGATTTATATGTGAATTATGACTATGAAGTATAATTTCCAGGAGTAATTTGTTCAAGAATAGAGAATATTAAGAAAAGTAAAGTAATGCATACCTCTTCCTTTCACAAAAGGACTCATGAGTTTCAGAGTAATTGAGAGAGGCCAGCCCACAAAACTAGGCTGTTGCTACAAACTGTCAACTGCCTGTGATTCCCTGAAGTGTGGCCTCCAGAGCGTTCAGTGAGAGGCACATCTTCCCAGGTACAACCCATCCTGGTCTGGGCATAGTCAACATTCACTTTCTCTGAAAATCACTTCTTTTGCCCCCTGATCTGAAATGTTATTATTATTTCTTTCCTACTGAAACTTTATAGTACTTGTTTGTATCCTTTGCTCTTTGTGAATTTCAAACCTACCATTTTCATGATCCTTGTATCTGTTTCTTCTTGAGCCTACAATCAGAGTTTGGCCCCAACTAGTTTTCTGTACTATAACCTTGCAGAAACAACTTCATTTTAATCAAAATCTTATAGTTCTAGTAACTGGATTTAAGATTAGTGTTTTTGGCTGACTTCTGGCTTTTTCCTTCTCAGACATCTAGCCAAGCCCATGCTGGGGTCATGGGACGCTCTTGTGTATGTCCGAGTCAAGGGGAGTAGTACCCCAGGCCAGTCTGCCTTAGTTCTCCCTCAGAATTATGTTGTCTTTTGTTTTTCATTTTGTTATGTTAACAATTTATTTCCTTAACAAGATTTTGTTTTCTAATAGCAATGGTATTTTATTGCTCAAAAAATTTTTCCATCTTGTTTTCCTTTCTCCTTCCCCTCCTTCTTTCTCCTGGCTTCTTCCATCTATTTCTTTACTCCTTTTTTCCCCTCTTTTATGTGCTACTCTTGCTTTCTTCTCCCACTTCATTGCTTTTCACTCAGGTCTTGTTCATTAAGCTCTATGTCTGGAATGCTCTCTCTCTTATCACTGAGGGGCTGGCACTTTCTTGTCATTCATTTTAAGAATCACCCCACAAAAGGATAGTCCCAGATTACCCAATCTAGAACAGTAACTTCGATACATATAACCCTGTTTAGATATTCTGCAAAGCTTGTGTCACTATCTCATAATTGATAAAATTGTTTATTTATTTGGTTATCATTATTTATAATCATTTGATTTTATTTTTTTTACCTTCTACTACTAGAATATAAGAATGTAACTTCATTAGGGCAGACTCTTTGTTTTGTTCACATTTTTTTTTTTCCAAAATTTTTTTTTCTTCATTGATATTAGAGCGAGAGGAAGGGACAGGGAGAGAGTGATTGAAACATTGATGAGAGAGAACATTGATTGGCCACCTCCTGCATGCCCCCCACTGGAGATCGGGCCCACAACCTGAGCACGTGCCCTGACCGGGAATCAAACCAGCGACCTCTTGGTGCAAGGTTGACGCTCAACCACTGAGCCACACCGGCTGGGCTGTTTTGTTCACTTTTTATCTCCAGTTCCTGGCCCATAATTAACACTCAAATATTTGTTGAACAATTGTATGATACCTGTTCTTACTTGGTAATTCCAAAGACACTTTTACATAATGAAATTAAATGTTACTTATAGCACTGATGCATATTGAAAGTCATTGAAGTGTTTGAGATAAGATATTATATTGTTTAATATAATTACTCTTCTTTCTAGAAATTCATTCTGTCATGTAGACATAGATTCAATGCAATGTCTTTTATGTTCCAAAAAAATTATACATCAACTTGATTTAAGTACTTTTCTATGATAGAATCTGTTACCTCATTTCTGGTGGAATTACATGATGAATTTGGTAGGAAGGAGTAGTCATTTGTAATTATGTGGTTCTCTATTTGTAATGTCTTAATCTACACCTTAGCAGTTTTAGAAATTGTCTACTTTTTTTCTGATACTATTTGAACAGTGAAAGGGGAACTGATATTTGTTGCTTGGAAAATAAGCTGAATGTCAAATCTGATTGTTGTTTTAAGGACAGAAATGGAAGCTAGACTGGCAGACAGAAGGATCAGAATTAGGGAAAAAAATTCAATTTGAAGTTTATGAAAAATGATACTATGTAAGGGAACTGTGTGCTGGAGGTGAGATAATAAGGTCAAATTATGGAAACAGATATAGGTAAAAGCTGCTAGACATTACTCCATCATTCTGCTCCGCTTTGGGAATAACTGTCTAAATCACCAGTGTTGATCAGTTGGTCACCCACATTCATATCACCCTGACCTCTGGACTTAGTGATGGAAAAAAGTCTTTAGTTTCTAACTTTCCTTTTTCAGAATTCTCTATCAGTCTGTGTAGTGGAGGCTGTGATTCTCCAGCCAGAGCCCTGCTAGGGAATGAAGGACTGAGCACCCCCGCTGCTGGGGTGTTGCCAGCACACAGCCTCTGAGAGTTTACTGCCCCTCCGGGCATTCTCCCTCTGCAGGCCAAGGAGCACCCTGTAACTAACTCACTAACGGCCAGGCCTCTCACCACCCCAGCTCCTAAACTTCCCGTGAGATTGACTGGAGCCTTTGTTGACTAGCTTCCTTCCCCTCCATTCTATGGTGTTAATTCCAAAGGCCCTGAACAAATTTTCTGCATGTTAATCCCCATCTCAGTCGGTGTCCTGGGGATCTCAACCTGAGATGGTCACCAAGGCTTCAGTCATGAAAATGTAATTTCTGAGTGACATGTTATAAAGATTTGTTCATAGTTCATCAAGTGTTAATTACTTCTCATTAGTTAGGTAGCTATGAATCACTATAGAGAATGGATTATTTCTGAGAAATAACCTCTAATTTGCTAGTCTCATTTATGACATCGTGACTGCTAGCTCTGAGCCTGAGGCCACAGTCTAATACCCACATTGAAGCTTCTCATTAGATTTGTTATTATATATTCTAGGAATTACATGTATATTGAATAAGATCCAATATTATATGGTATTATGAACATAAAATGCTTAGACAGAAAAACCCTAAGGCCCTATACACAGAGTGCATGGTAGGAGAATTTTGCTGGTTATTCTTTTTATAGAATGGTTTATAAAACTTGCCTTCTGCCACATCATTTCAAAGCAACTTTGACCAAGTTTGAGAGAGAGAGACAGAGAGACAGAGAGACAGAGAGAGAGGAACAGTCTGCACCTGGGTAAACAGCCCCTGGTATTTTGCAGAGCACGCACCAGGAAGTTCAGCACTGCCTGCATTTGTTGAATACCAAGATACGAAGCTAAGAGCAGGATAAACCAGGCCTATGAAATTTAATTTTCAAAAATCACTTAAAACCTCCCAGTTTACTGCATTCATTTGAGTTTATATATATAAACTCATCTTCATCTCAAACAGGGGCTTGTAAGGGATTGACATTAGGAGCATGAACTCTGCAGTCATTTTGCCTGGCTCTAACCCTAACTGCAAGCTGCACACTCTTGAATTGTGGCAAATTTTAAACCTCTCTGAGGCTCAGTTTACCTTGTGTAATAGTGATAATCTCATAGGGTTGGTAATATAATTAATGCTCTGGGCATATGAAAAGCTCCTAATGTTAGTTACATTAAGCATTAGACGATAGGTACCGTATGCATCTCAGGGCCTGGGGCAAGATTGGCACTGAATATTTATTTGTTGAATGAATGAAGCATAATACACAGAAACACCTGTTCTTACAAAGACCGGCATGGTGAATGGAATTGCATCTGGTACAGAACAAAGGGGAAAAGCAAAGAGCCAGTGCGATATTAGAAATGGAAGGTCCACAGAGGTAGGCTCCTGAACCCAACTAGGTAAAGATACAGATATCAATCAGTTAGTCCTTTAATTAAAATAGTCCCGAAATTCCAAAATATTAATTTCAACATTTTATTAAGGAGAATTTACTTGATTCCACCAATCCCTCTTTCCATCAAATTTTATCCTTTCTTTTATTCAATAGTGTGCTAGTAAATAAGATCTCTGACAAACAACCACCCCCTTGTTTGTAGTATCTCCCAATTTGCATAGTGTAAATACTCCCACCAAAGCCCATGTCCAATTACTAACTGTTTAACAGCTGAATTTAAAATTTCTAAATATTTAAAATTTGAATCTCAAAGTGCAGCCCCACAAATGAATGCCTTTATATAATGGTAATGGTTAAATCATATAGTTTTGTTGCCCTGGTCAAAAGTATTTTATATGATGCATCTCATGTAATGTAATAAGTCTGTCAACTTGGGCTGAGAATGTGGGTGTTTTGAGATATGTGAAATTGACATTTGTTTAGTGCCATGTATCAGGTTCTCGGCTATGTTCTCTAAATACATTTTTTCAATTGATTCTCATAAGAATCTGGAAAGTATACGTATCATTAGTATACTTATAAGGAAACTAAGGCTCAAAGAGTTTAAGAACTTTGCCTGAGGAGGCATAGTTCTTTAGTGATAGAGTGCAGATTTGAACACAAGTCTTTTTCCAAAGTGGATACTTATTTCAACACCATTCTCTATGCCTTTGCATGAGACCAAATATTAGATGATTTCTTCCCATGTACTTTTTGAGATATAATAAATAAATGTCATAGTTTTCTTGACTATAATTTCTTTCTCATCATTTGTTTGAGTCCCAGATGTCTTGAATTATATAATCTCTGACATATATTCTGTTATAATCAATATCTTTCTAATTCTGAATTTTGAGGGGCTTGGCTCAGATTGTTTGAGAATTTCCTAAGGCAGAGATGTTAAGCCAGACAACTTATTTCTTTAGTGGCCTTAAAAGACTCATTCTGAGATGAAGAAATATCAGGATTGTTGTTCAGTCTACAGTTTAAGTGCCCTCAGCTGAGATTACCAACCATGAAGGTCACCCAACAACAGTGCTTATTGTTCTGCTCACATTTCAGTGAAGGAAGTTTGATTTTCTCTCTTCCTTTTCCAAGAAGGTCTTTCACCTGCAAAAACAATCACAACATCAGAAGCCAAGAACTAATAAACCAGTGTCACAGACAACATTCATCATTAGGACTGCTTTCAGAAATGTAGAAACGGTGGAAACACCAGTATTGTGTCTTCATAAAGAATTTGCTTCATTGGATATTTTAGATTCAGTGGCCAAAGACACTTATAAGTTAACAGTCAATTTCTGTTTTGTCAAATAAGAATTCCGTGTGATTTTTGATAAATGGTAATACTACTTACAAAGTGTTCATCTTTCCTTCTGAAATTAAATTCATGACTACGTTAGATGCCTCATCAAATTTCTAAATGTACGTGTTATTATTTTCCAAAGCATATTCTTGCATTCTCTCTTTTTCCATGTATGAATGTATATACCAAACATGTAAACATTCATTTGCAAACTTCTGTAAAAATCACATTCGACACCTATTTCTGAATGATCATGTTTATTAGAACAAAAATATTTTTTACTAACATGTAGTTTGTGCAATGTATTATAATAAATGCTTCATTTACATAAATCAATTCAATTGTATTAATTGTTCTGCAACCTTGAGATTTTAGATATTGATATTCTTATTTTATAGATCAATTACATAGGGATCACCGGCTCAGAAATCTCCCCAAAGTTATGTTATTAATGAGTTTCAGAGCCAGAATCTGAACCAAGGTTTGTATAACTCTGTAATTTATTACAGGCCTATTCCATAACCTTAATTTTTGCATTTTCATGTATACGCACATTTTTTAAAAATCCCATTTAGGGAATTGAATGATGTTTTGGCATGGATCTGATGGGTATGAACCTGCATTTCTATAAATGTAGTTTTCTGTTTTTGTATCCTGTTGTAACATCCATACATAGGAGTTGAAGAAATATAATTTTGTTTATTGATAATTTATTATTAAAATATTCCTTTCTGCTGCCATACCTACTTTACATTATTGAGAAAAAGATCAATTTCCCGTACTGTCATTTAGTGAGCAAAGATTTTTAAAAAATAATGAGATAAATTCATTGAAAATGCTACAAAGTTAGTTCTAACAGACCTGAAGGTATGACTGGATGAAAAAGTATTACTGAGAGTGATTCATGAAATTGGCAATTAATCTCTATAAAGGAGACAAAAGCAGTCCATGAGTAAACATTATGCAATGATTTGCAAAATGTCTGAGGATGGGTTATCTGTCTGAACCCCGACTTTGAATAAGTGCTAGGTTGGGTTGAAATGACTCTCTTAACAACCAATGGGATTAAAATGATTTGTGGGAAATTATTTTGAAACAGTATGACCTGTTTGGTTGCAAGGACAGCAGACTAACCCCTTGAGCACTCTGTCTTTAGTAATTAGCCATCCTGGTTTCTCTGGAAGGTGAAATGTACCGAGCAGGCATGTTGACTATTTGCTCCAGTGAAGCATGAACATGGGGTTTCTTGTTGATAAGGCAATCTGTATCTGCGTGGGGCCCTCACACAAATTCTCAGCCTGGGATATCACTGAAAGCTGAAATAAGTAAAATCTCTATTCTAAGTGACATTTTTTGAAGATACTTGCAATACTTCTATATAAAAATATGTCTGTAAAAGAATACAGAATCATTATTTGTTGATTGATAGGATGATGTTTCTAGTTCTGTGTTTCATAGGTACTTCAGAGAACTAATTTAGATTCAATGATTAGATGAGCCTTCAGATAAAAATTCTTTTGGCACAAATGGATACAATTTGAGTCCAGAAGGAATTATTGTGAAAACCTGGCCTGGGGCTAAATGTGGGCATTTAACAAAATGTGTTTTAGAAATCTCTGGCAGTCCCGTTGTGATGGTAGGAAATTCTTGATAGAAGTTCCTGGAAAACAAACGCATTGCTTTTTTACTTTGTCAAAAGTACCAAGGAATTCAAGGATATGTTCTACCCAGTAACATGTCAGCTGGGGTAGGTGAGATGGTCATATGATTTCTGTTGGGTAGGTGAGATGGTCATATGATTTCTGGATGTGTAACCACCAAAAATTACCAGGCGCAAAGTAGGCCCTAAACTTTGGCAAAAACAGCAGCTGTTTGTGAAATACAATTTCAGCAAAATTTATGAGTCCCAAACGATCACTACTGAAGTGAGAAAGCCTGAAGTTTATTTTATCAGTGCTCTTTGGATAAAAACTTTGTGAAGAAAAGTCCCCTAATAAAACACAGGGTAGTAGGGTGATTTACTAGGCTATCAACTTCCAAAATTGTATGAATATGATAAATGTCTATTAAATTTATTGTATAAATGGTATTGTTGATAGCATGACTCCATCATCAAAAAGTTGAGTCTGAATTCCATTTCAGGCATTTACCAGTCATGTAACTTCTCTGAACCTCTTTCCTTCTCTGTAAAATGGGAAAAAGTATATACTTATCTCCAGGGTAGCTATGGGAAGTAAGCACTACTAAATGACAAAATGCATTGCTCACCACAGGAATAATTCTTAATAAACCATTTTAAGGGAAACTTGACACATCTGATTTTCCAGGGAGAAGTCTCTAAGAGATAAAGGTAGTTTTAAAAAAACCTCCCAAACTAATTTACATATATGTGACCCTTCACTTTAATTTAAAATAACCAGGTTGCACTGAAGAAGAGTTACTTAGGAAAAAATGTTAGATTTATCAGTAAAGAATAAAAACTAATGTCCATATGCCTGTCCCTTGCTGTCCTACATTTTTTTTTCAAATGTCCCCTGGTTTATTGATGAGGTTAATACTCATGGTGTATTTTTTTTGCTAATCTTGGTATCACCTATTAAAATGCAGATAATTTGTTCCTTCATCCAAACATTGAGTACCAGCAATGATCCAGAGATACTGCGCACTTACATTCTAATAGATGAGACTTACATATGTACAAATGTAACACTGTTTGATGAGGACAGAGTAGAGGTTGGGCCGTGGTATGGGTGAATCAGGGATGGAGTGAGGTAATAAAACTTTATAGGGCAGAAGAAACCCTGTGCTGGGCCCTGAAAGAAGAGGAGAAATTCACCAGGCAGACACACGTGGAATGAAAATTGTAAGCAAAGTGTACGTCATGTACAAATGCCTGGGGCATGACATAGCTTGATACTTTGGGGGTATAATTATTGGTTCCTGTGGGAGATGATGGGAGATGAGATATGGCAGGTACTCAGAGGCCACAGCATAGATGATTTTCTAAGACAAATAAATGTGCTTGGATTTTATCCTATTGGCAGCTCACATCTATCAATTAAGCAAGGAATAAATGTGTTAGTCACCAGTAATGTCTGGAATATATTTCCATTCCTCTTCCTTGTCACATATAAAGTTCTGCTCTCCAGTCCTTTAATTTAGTGACTTGCTTTGGCAAATTAAATATGAGTAAGAAATAACTATCATTAGATTGTCTTGATAAGAATAAGCTACAGATAACAAGCCAAGAGATACCTAAATTAAATGATGCTCAAGCACGATGTGTGTGTGTGCATGTGTGTATGTGTGTGAGAGAGAGACACACACACACACACACACACACACACATACACACACAGAATATGGTTGGTGATGTGATATTGTTGCAGGATTAAGTTTTTCTTCCTATCCTGCTTGTTTTTGGACAAATTTTTAACAAAGAATTAGTAAAATGTAAAGAAAATTAATGTAATATGAAACTAGAGACTTGAACACATGAGCTTACTAGTTCCTGGTGAATCTGAATCTCATTACCTTTGGGTGTTTTATCTAAATGAATCTGTGGCTAACTAAAGGAATTAAAATTTTATTTTAGTGCCAGACATAACTGATTGTATGTAGCTTCTTAGAGTGTTATTCTGAGATCTATTTTTAAGGCTAAAATCAATTAGTGATGGCTTCAGTGGGCACAAGATGGGCTCCATGAGTGATAAAACTGTCAGCCATAAAGCAGGTTAGGTGGTTCCCGATGTACACAGGATCTGCTTGACATCACCACATGGGGGTGCTCTCCTCACCAGGCATACATATATTTAGAGTTTTGTTTTTTCTTCAATGTAATTCTTTTTTTCCTACTAGAAATATAAATTGCAGTTTATCATGCTACATTCTAAATTTTCCAGACATGCCGGATCCATGATATATAAAATACATTCCATGTGACTGTAGGTAACTCAAATTTAATTCCAGCCACCTGGATATGTTGAAGGATCTTAAGGGCTACAGATACTAATTGGCTAAAGGACAAATTATGCTGGATGGATCTGTGGCTATGGTGCTCACTGGTAATCATAAATGGGGGCGCATATCTGGTACTTTCTTTGTAGGTAAAATATGGAGGTGTAAAAAAAAAATTCAAACCTCTTCTGTCAGAAGAGCTCTATAACTGTTGCAAATCTAAGTATAAAACCTACTATGGGATGGATAGGTGTCATTTGTTTAGTTCTTCTGTTTATTGTCAACGTAAGAAACATTTAAACCTGTAGAGAATTTTTATGAGTTTATTTGAGCCAAACTGACAATGGCTGGGAAGTAAAATCTCAATGGATTGAAAAAATGCTTCAGAGAATGGCAGTTCTGTACCTTATTTTATACTTTACAATCAACGGAGGGAGGCTCTTACATGTAAGGGGGTTGCGTGAAATCCATTGGTGATGGATTAGGGCGGTGGGAGAAAGCAAAGTGGGAAAATCCCTGGGATTGGATGAAAAGTAAAATGATAGACACATACTTCTTTCACATTTGTGGGTATAGGATAGTTAACAGTTAACAGTTAACACAATAACAATAACACAGAGGGGTTTTGTGATCTCTGCTCTGGTGTAGTGAAGGGTCTGGAAAAAAGAAAATTACGCTAATATCCCAAAGGCATGTTATATAGATGTAAAAATAGGCTCAGTTAAGGTAAAGATTGACCTTTGTCAGGGAAGATACTGGCCTAGGACATGACTATCCTCCATGACTCACTTTTAATTAGACAGTTTTAATTTCAGACCATCCTGTGTGGTTACTTTAGGTCTCTTGAGTTTGTAAAGGCCACCATGCAGGCCTCCCCTGAGCTTGTCAGGTTTAGTATATGGCCTTTTCTTCGTCCACATAAGTAATGCCAATATACAGGGGTGGGCAAAGGTAGGTCTACAGTTGTTCATATGGAAAATAATACAATCATTAATAAATGATAATACAAGAATTCTCTGTTTCATGTACTCACAACTGTAAACCTACTTTTCCCACCCTTGTATAGGACCATTTGAAAGTAAGGCAATATGGTGGTATCCCTTGCAGTGAGAATCAGTTAAAATCGAGAGATGATTTTTTAAAATGTGGCAGGCTTTCAGAATGTTAAATGCTAGAAGAAATTCAGTGCCTACTCAGAAGCTTACAGAACAATCCTTTACCCTGTGACAACATTAGGAAGTATATCCAGCTCCTGTAAAAATTCCACTTAGAAGAAGGGCATAGAGTAAGGTCCTCTCTGGCAATAAAGGACAAGTTCACCCAAAGCGTATACCAGAAATTAAAGTTTAGTACAAGGAAAGTAAAGTGAAGACAGAAGTCAATAAAGACATTAAAAAACAGGAACAGAGACATGTTGTTTGCCGACCAGAGAAAAGCCAAAGGAAACAAAGACACGAGGAAATGTCATTAGAACTGAATCCATCACAAATAATGCCAGCAGCTTATTCACAGTGTCTCGTGCACAATGCTGATATTTGGTTCACTGAAGTTTAAATGGAAAGACCAGAGGCCAGTCCCCTGTGTGCATACCCAAAGGCATGATTAAACAGTATTTTTGCCAGCTATTTATGTGGCTCAGGCCATTTCAAGAGGCAGATTTTTTTTTTCATCTATAAATTCTGCGTATCACCTGCTCACTGACGCCAGATTTTTCTCCCAAAGAGTGCAATTCGATTTTAATTAGAGCTCTTGAACTCCATTCTGTGGGGGGCTAAAAAAATATGAATACTTTTCTTCCCACCTTCTACGCTCTTCTAGCTGGGCTAATAATCAAATTAACAGAGACAGATTTACAGGAGAAAATCAAGAATTAATGCATGCACGTGGGGAGCCACACAGTATGAAAAATTCCAAAAACAGTGAGGCAACTTGGGTATATAAGACATGTTTGGACAAAGGAGAAAAAGGGAAGGGTGGACTATTAGAAGTGAGAATGGGCGATTTACAGGTAATCGAGGGACAGCAGAACATATAGGGCAGGAAATTCTTGGTAGGCAACTCAAAAACAACAGGGGGTATGTAGGTAACTGTCCTGCAGTATTCCTGCTGGGGTGAAGATTCTTAAAGTGATTAAACCAAGGCTCCCTTCCCAAAGCAGGCTTCTCTGTTTGAATCTCTTGGGCAGGAAGCGGGGTAGGGTCCATCAGTCCATTGCGTGTGGGGTCCGCATGACTGTGGGCCATAGGGGTGAATGCAAGAGAGTAGGAGTGAAAGAGCCCACAAGCCAAGAGTCAAGCACAATAAGAGAGCAAATTCCTTTGTTTAGGGGATTATGTGATTCCAAATTTTCACACCCTTGCAGTGACCACGCCATTCTGGCTAATCATCTCTGTCCCTAGGTGTGATTGACAGGCAAGGACCTTCTCTAATCACCCCAGGTTTACTGGGCATGTGTCTGTCTTTCCTTTGTTGGATCCCTCCTCTAGTGTTTTGCAGGGAACATGCCTATAAGGTCTGGCCTTCCCTTTGCTCCTTTCCTGTTATTGATAACTAGCTAATTACAATGATATCAGTACCACCTCCAGGAATAACTACAAAATAAGCAAATATCTTTAGTGCCCCCAGGCTCATACACCTGTTCCCTTCTACCCCAATATATGCTCATTCTCCCACTGTTCTACTCCTATCGAAAGTCAATCTCTCAAAGATGGCTTAACAATATAAGTGACCTTTCCCAACTACTTCTCCTTTTGGGGCATGACAGGTGGGTGGGTGGGTGGGGGGCAGCCTGTACTTCCATTTCTCACCTTCTGAGATTCTAAGTCCTTAGGACTTAGTCATTGAGGTAAATAGTTAAGCACAGCTTACAAGAGGGAGCATTTAAACAGAGCTCAAAACCCTAAAAAAAAAAAAAGACTACATTTAAACTGAGGAAAACCAAAGTTTTGCCACTCTGACACTGCCTTTGTGGGGCTGTAGGGACTGAAATTAGACAATACAAAGAAGTATTTTTCATATTTTTAATGTGAAAATTCTTCTGTACCTATGAATACTTAATATGAAGTATTAAGTATTGAAGGGAGATGAAGGGACTTGCAGATATTATACTTGAATCCCTTCTTCATGTGCCTCATTCTGCTTTTCTGTTGCACTTGTCAGAGTGAATCAACTCCTTTCTATAATTATTTGATGACTTTAGCCACAATTATAACCTAGTAATTGCAATCCTCTTCTGCTTTGCTATCTGTCACTACTCATTTACTTGAAGATTTTCACCTAATTTTGTAAGTGTAGGTGGCGAGATATTAATAAAGGAAGGGAGCAAAGGGGCTCAGACATTTTTAAGCCTAATAAACTAGGAAGCTAAATCGGACAGCAAGCCTGCTTCACTAGGAAGTTACAGCATCATAGGCTCGCCAGGGGACTGCTGCATCCTCACCCTTGGGACCTAATCCCTGAAGCGGGTAGGAAGAATCATTACCAGTCATTCGGTCCTTGGCCGGGACTGGGATTACCGAGGGGGAGATAAAACAATAATGGGAAAATTCCTCTGGTGGGTGCATGCCAGGTAGAAGCCAAGATGGTAACCATAAAGGCCTGTCTAGCCTGGGGAAAGAATCGTTTTGGACATGAGAGTAGATCTCCAGAAGATCTAGGAAATGGATTGGTTGGGGGAAGGACCCAGCACCAGCCTGCAAAGGATTGGGAAGTTGATTGATTAGTTTGAAAGAGCGCCTGTTCCTTCCCAAGCCGGAGATAATCCAAGCTTAATAAAGGCAAGCTCTCTCTTTGTCTCTCTCTGACTCTCCATCTCATGCACTTGCCTCTTTCCCTTTCATTTGTGCATTCCCTCTCCATAGCAGCTATGTGGACCCAGCAGTCCTGTAGGCTCCAAGCACAAGCCTGGAAGCAGAGCACAGTGCCAGTGGAGGTGCAGAGGAGAGGAGAGACCAGCTAGCTGGACAAGAACCAAGGCTGAACTGGACTAAGCTTTGACATGGGCTGAACCAATGGCACAGAATTTCTGGTCCTTGGCCTTCCTTCTGGGCTTGATGAAGACTAGACTGGATTCTTCCACAGCAGCACAGAGCTGAACCTGGGGCAGTCCTTTGTATTTGCTCCAGCTTCAGTAAATCTTACCACCATACCTCGTCCTCCCATGTGTGGTCTCTGAAATGCTTTTCTCATGACACCACAAGGACCGCATTCCCACTGGCAACGTCTGGCGCCCCATGCGGGACTGGGAGGAGCCATGGCTTGTGATAAAAACTGGAACCTCGCCTCTCTGGCCTGGGAGGTCTTTTCTTCAGTTGGCTCCCTCTCCCCTCTGCTGCTGCCTGTGCATGTTTTCTAACTCCTTTTCCTCCTTTTTCCTCCCTGCCATTTCAGCTCCAGATATGGAATTACCCTCAGCCCCACCTTTCTGGGTGTGGGCCAAGGGGCCTGGACTCTCCTCCTAGCGACCCTCTCAGCTGCAGCCACCTGAGCACAGTGTCTCGCAGGCCAGCACGGAGCGAGCGCAGTGCCCACTTTCCCTTGGCCTGCCTCAGGGTCCCCTTGTTCTCAGTGCCGCCACCCCAGGCTCAGCAGCTCGGACCATGCAGCTATCTCTGTCCCAGGTGCGAAGACCAGCCCCAGAGCAGTCAGTCCCCACTGGGTAGTGGGCTGATGGACACTGAGGGACTCAGAACGCAGAGAGTGTGCATGCCTCACTGCTGCTGTGGTTGCTGCTGGTGCATGATACCCCGATACCCGAGGTGTGCCCAGCTGCAGCTGCAAGTGCTGAGGGGAGCGGCCCAAGAGCCTAAGCGCCTCTGCCCTGCTGGAGCACTCCTGTCTTGGGAGCAGCCCCTGGCAACAGTGTGCTGCTTGCCTCCAGGGAGATGGGTGTTGTATGGACTCGGGGGCCGAATTCCCCTAGCTGTGCAGTTAAACATGGGAAATCATGCCTCCAAGGCCAAAGACTCCCAAACCCCAGTCCTCATTAATGCTCCTACAGATCTACAATAAATACAAAGTCTCAGATACAGGCACTCACAGAAATGGGAAGGTTTATATGAATTATTGAGCCCAGGCCAGTGTGGCTGGATGGTCTGAGCAGCCTCCCATGGACGGAGATCCCAGTTCCATTCCTGTGGGGTTGCAGGCTGGATCCCCAGTGTGGGGTGTGCAGGAGGCAGCTGCTCATGTTTCTCTTTCACATCAATCTTTCTATCTCTTTCTCCCTTCCTCTCTCTCTAAAAAAGCAACGAAAACATATTAAAGAACAACAACAACTAATTAAGAAGTAATGATTTTAAAAGAACCTCCACAAGAGGAAAGTGATCTTGAGACTGATGGGATGTTTGTTACTTTTTCGCACAGTTTTTGCACCCTCTCCTACCCAGGAGTACCCAGCAATTTATGATCTTCCTAGAGAAGGCCAAAGGATTTTCCCCCAGGGCCCAGGGTGCTATCTTTGTCTGGCCAGCCCAGCTAATCCTCAGGGCAGCTTAACAGGAATGTTCCCTTCCCTCCTAGGGGAGGTTGCCTGAACCTTACTAGGCCTCTTGAAAGACCAGGGCTACTGGGAATATGAAAGTCAGGGAAACAGGTTACTAGCCCAACTACTAAAGGCCAGAATTATAGGACGAGTTTTTTCTATGTGAGGCAGAACAGTTATTAGACACTCTTCATACTGACAGACATTTGCCTGAGACCCAAGAGTTCTGAGTTTCATCTTTGTAAACCTGCTAGAAAACATCAGGGATGTAAGATTGGTTAAGAATATATATTTTTAAAACCTAGTCTTGTCTTATTCACATGAATAGGGTTTATTCTAATCACAATTTTCCAGATTTCACTCCATTTAATTCTTTGCATTATCCAGATATTTGATCAAGTACTTAAAATTTTTACATCAGTGTCTTTTAAAAATATGATAAACTATATTTGAAATTTTAAACAATATGTTTATATTAACGTGAATTCAGTTTTTAAATTTATTATTACCCTTATATGAGGTTCCCAATAGTTTGGAATATTTATCCTACTTATAATACTAGGCATGGGTTTGGATATAAGAAAAGATGTTGCTTATGTTTCACTCAGTTTCTTTTCTTTATATATATAATTTAAAAAAATATATGTTTTTATTTATTTTTTAAAAATTTATTTATTTATTTTGTTTTTGTTTTATTAATTTATTTTTGTTACAGATGTTTCTCCTTTTTTCCCCATTGACACCCTCCTCCACATCCCCCCCACCCTGTCCCCAGCTTTGTTGTCCATGTCCATCAGTTATGCGTACGTGCATGTAAGTTCTGTGGTTTATCTCTTCCCTCCTCCCCCACCCCCTCTTCTGAGGGTTGTCAGTCTGTACCCTACTTCTACGTCTCTGGGTCTACCCTGTTCCTCAGACTGTTATGTTCAGTATATTCCACAAATAAGTGAGATCATGTGATATTTGTCTTTCTCTGCTTGGCTTATTTCGCTTAGGATAATACTCTCCAGGTCCCTCCATGTCCTCTCAAATGATAGAAGATCTTTCTTTTTTACAGCCGCATAGTACTCCATTATGTATATGTACCACAGCTTTTTTATCCATTAGTCCACTGATGGACACTTGGGCTGTTTCCAGATCTTAGCTATTGTAAATAGTGGTGCTGTGAACATGGGGGTACATATATTCTTTCTGATTGGTGTTTCAGGCTTCTTAGAGTATATTCCTAGAAGTGGGATCACTGGGTCAAATGGTAATTCAATTTTTAATTTTTTGAGGTAGCACCATAGTGTTTTCCATAGTGGCTGCACCAGTCTGCATTCCCACCAGCAGTGTACTAGAGTCCCCTTTTCTCCACATTCTCACCAACACTTGTTGTTTGATGATTTGTTGATGGTAGCCATTCTGACAGGTGTGAGGTGATACCTCATTGTTGTTGTAATTTGAATCTCTCTGATTATTAGTGATGTTGAGCATTTCTTTATATGTCTCTTAGCCATTTGTATGTCCTGTTTGGAGAGGTGTCTATTTAGTTCCTCTGCCCATGTTTTAATTGGGTTCTTTGTCTTCCTTTTGTTGACTTGTATGAGCACTCTTTATATTTTGGAGATTAACCCCTTATCTGATGTATCATTGGCAATTATGCTCTCCCATACAGTGGATTGCCTTTTCGTTTTGATGGTTGTTTCTTTTGCTGTGCAAAAACTTTTTAGTTTGATGTAGTCCTATGTGTTCATTTTTTCCTTTGTTTCTGTTGCCTTAGGTGATATATCAGTGAAGATTCTGCTGCGTATGTTGTCTGAAATTTTGTTGCCTACATTTTCTTCTAGAATTTTTATGGATTCACGAGTCACATTTAAGTCTTTTATCCACTTTGAGTTTATTCTTGTGTATGGTGTAAGTTGATGGTCTAGTTTCATTTTTTTGCATGTAACTGTCCAATTTTCCCAGCACCATTTATTAAAGAGGCTGTCTTTACTCCATTGTATGCTCTTGCCACCTTTGTCAAATATTAATTGAGCATAATGTCTTGGGTCAATTTCCAGATTCTCTGTCCTGTTCGACTGGTCTATATGCCTGTTCTTGTGCCAGTACCAGGCTGTTTTGATTACAGTAGCTTTGTGGTATAACCTGATATCCAGTATTGTGATCCCACCTACTTTGTCCTTCTTTTTCAAGATTGCTGTGTCTATTCGGGGTCTTTTTTGGTTCCATATGAACTTTTGAAGAATTTGTTCTAGTTCTGTGAAATATGTCACTGGTATTTTGATGGGGATTGCATTGACTCTATAGATTGCTTTGGGTAATATGAACATTTTAATGATGTTCATTCTCCCAACCCATGAACAAGGTATGTGCTTCCATTTTTTTTATATCTTCCTCTATTTCTTTTTTCAACGTCCTGTAGTTTTCTGCAAATAGATCCTTTACTTCTTTGGTTAAGTTTATTCCTAGGTATCTTAATTTTTTTGCCACGATGGTAAATGGGATTGTTTTTTCAGTTTCTCTTTCTGTGAGTTCATCATTGGTATATAAGAATGCCGTCGATTTCTTGACGTTAATTTTGTATCCTGCTACTTTGCCAAATTCATTTATTAAGTATAGTAGTTTTTGATGGGGTTTTCTATGTATAATATCATGCCATCTGCAAATAATGACAGTTTCACTTCCTCCTTTCCAATTTGGATCCCTTTTATTTTTTCTTCATGTCTAATTGCTGTGGCTAAGACGTCCAATACTATGTTAAATAAGAGTGGTGAAAGTGGGCATCCCTGTCTTGTTCTTGTTCTTAGGGAAATGTTTTTAGTTTTTGCCCATTGAGTATGATGTTGGCTGTAAGTCTTTCATATATGGCCTTTATTATGTCGAGATATGATCCCTCTATTCCCAAATTGCTGAGTGTTTTTATCAGAAATGGGTGCTGGACTTTGTCGAATGCTTTTTCAGCGTCTATTGATATGATCATGTGGTTTTTATCTTTCATTTTGCTTGTGTGGTGTATCACATTTATTGATTTGCGAATATTGAACCAGGCTTGCATCCCTGGGATGAATCTCACTTGGTCATGGTGAATAATTTTTTTGATGTATTGCTAGATCCAATTTGCTAGGATTTTTTCAGGATTTTGGCATCTATGTTCATCAGGGATATTGGCCTGTAGTTTTCTTTCTTTGTAGTGTCTTTTTCTGGTTTTGAAATTAGAATTATGCTGGCCTCATAAAATGAGTTTGGAAGTCTTCCTTCTTCTTGAATTTTTAGGAATAGTTTGAGGAGAATGGGTGTTAGTTCTTTGAATGTTCAGTAAAACTCCCTTGTGAACCCATCCGGGTCTGGGCTTTTGTTTGCTGGGAGAGTCTTGATTACATCTTCAATTTCCTTAGGTGTTATTGATCTGTTCAAGTTTTCTTTCTCTTCCCGCTCCAGTTTTGGGAGACTGTGTGTTTCTAGAAATTTGTCCATTTCGCTTAGATTGTTGAATTTGTTGCCATATAAATGTTCATAGTATTTGTTAACGATCCTTCACATTTCTGTGGTGTCAGTTGTTACTTCTCCTCTTTCATTTCTGATTTTGTGTATTTGGGTTCTCTCTCTTTGTTTCTTGGTGAGTCTAGCTAAGGGTCCATCAATCTTGTTTATCTTTTCAAAAAACCAGCTCTTTGTTTCATTGATCCTTTGAATTGTTTTTTTGGTCTCTATGTCATTTATTTCTGCTCTGATCTTTACTATTTCCTTCCTTCTACTTGCTCTGGGGTTTTCTTTTTGTTTGCTTTCTAGTTCTTTACGTTGTGAGGTTAGGTAGTCTATTAGAAATTTTTCTTGTTTCTTGAGGTAGGCCTGTAGTGCTATGAACTTCCATCTCAGAACTGCTTTCGCTGCATCCCATAGATTTTGTGTTGTTGTATGTTCATTTTCATTGGTTTCCAGGAAGTTTTTAATTTCTTCCTTGATCTCTTTGGTAACCCATTCATTGTTTAATAACATGCTTTTAGCCTCCATGTGTTCAAATGTCTTTGCATGTTCTTGTTGCAATTGATTTCTAGTTTCATGCCATTGTGATCTGAGAAGATGCTTGATATGATTTCAATCTTCTTGAACTTGTAGAGACTTCATTTGTGTCCTAACATGTGGTGTATCTTTGAGAATGACCCATGTGCACTTGAGAAGATTGTGAATTCTGTAGTTTTGGGGTGTAATTATCTGTAGATATCTATTAAATCCATTTGGTCTAGTGCTTCATTTAGAGTCTCTGTTTCCTTGTTAATTTTTTGTCTAAGGATCTATCCAGTGATGTCAGCGGGGTGTTGAAGTCCCCTGTATGATTGTATTGCTGTCAATTTCTTCTTTGAAGTCCTCCAGAAGATTTTTAATATATTTTGGTGCTCCTATATTGGGTGCATATATGTTTACCAAGGTTATATCTTCCTGTTGGATAGATCCTTTCAATATTATGTAGTGACCTTTTTTGTCTCTAGTTATGGCCTTCATTTTGAAATCTATTTGATCAGATATGAGTATTGCTACCCCAGTTTTTTTTTCCTTTCCAAGCTTCTGGAAGATTTTTTTTTCCATCCCTTCACTTTCAATCTATGTGAGTCTTTTGTTGTGAAGTGGGTCTCTTGTAAACAATGTATATATGGGTCATGCTTTCTTATCCTATCAGCTACTCGGTGTCTTTTTATCAGAGCATTCAATCTATTTACATTTAAGGTGATTATTGATATGTACTTATTTATTGCCATATTTGTTTAGTGTGGATCTATTTTCCTTCCTATTTCTTCTACTAATTAAAGCAGTCCTTTTAAAATTTCTTGCAGTGCTGGTTTGTGCAAATGTATTCCCTTAGCCTTTTTTTTTTTTTTTTTGGGTCTGGGAAGCCCTTTATTTGACCTTCTATTTTGAATAATAGCTTTGCTGGGTAGAGTGGTCTTGGATTCATATCCTTGTTTTTCATGACCTTGATTACTTCATGCCATTCCCTTCTGGCCTGTAGTGTTTCTGTTGAGAAGTCAGCTGATAGCTTTATGGGGGTTCCTTTGTAGGTAACCTGTTGCTTATCTCTTGCTGCCTTTAGGATTCTCTCTTTGTCTTTAATTTTTGGCATTTTAATTACTATGTATCTTGGTGTGGGCCTGTTTGGGTTCTTCTTACTTGGGGCTCTCTGTGCTTCTTGAACTTGAATGCCTTCTTCCTTCACCAAATTAGGGAAGTTTTCCGTCACTATTTCTTCAAATATATTCTCTAACCCTTGCTCATTTTCTTCTTCTTGGGGACTCCTATGATGCAAATATTATTATGTTTCTAGTTGTTCCACAGTTCTCTTAAGCTGTCTTCCTGTTTTTAAATTGTTTTTTCCTTTTGGTTTTCTGATTGGTTACTTTTTTTCTACCCTGCCTTCTAATTTACTGGTCTGGTCCTCAGCTTCCTCTACTCTGCTGTTTAGTCCTTCCAATGTGTTCTTTATTTCTGCTATGTCATTCTTCATTTCTTCTTGGTGCTTCTTCATTTCCAAGTGGTTGATTTTCAATGTTTCTATGTCTTTACTCATGGTGTTGATGTCCTTACTCATGCTGTTGAGCTTCCTCAAGATCATGGCTCTGAATTCTAGCTCTGTTAATTTGCTTAACTCCATTTCATTTATCTCATCTTCGGTAGAGGTCTCTTGTTCTTTCATTTGGTATTTGTTTCTTTGTTTCACTATTTTGGCTATCTCAGTGGGTTTTGGAACCTGCCAAATTTTCCCTGTGGGTGTTGGTGTTCTGCTGTTTGTGGCTCCCTCTACTGGGTTTGGATGAGAGTGGGAAGACCCACGTTAAACACCATTGTTAAGTCTTACTTTCCTTGGTAGATTGGCAAGCCCAGAAAAGGTTAAGTTATCCTCTAGCTTTTTGCCTAGAGGCTATTAGTCACTGTTACTTGAAGAGCCTTGGGTTCTCAGTTGAATGAAAACCTCCCTCAGGTTTTCAGTGTAAGAGGATTTCCTGAGGATGGGGCAGATGCTGGTAGTTAATGAGCCTCAATTTGCATTTCAATGGCCCACCTGGGTGAGGCTGAATCTCTGAGGGAGGGGCTGCCGCCTCTCCCCAGAGCCCTGGGAAGGAGTAAAGATGGCCACAGTCCTGCATGGCCGAAACTCAGCAAAAGCTCTGAGCACCCTCCAAATCCCGAGTGTCCCCACACAGTTTCAGTCCAGTCTGCCCTCCCTCTGCCGGAGCCCAAGGTGAGTGGCTGTGGCTATTTTAGTGCTCTGTCCCTGCCCTCTGCACTGTGGAGCTGCTTGGGCTTTAACCCCCGAGGGCGCTGCTCACATCTAAGACCCCTGCTGTCCGTGGGCTCCCAGCCCCCTTCTTGTGCCTCTGCAATCCTACCAGGATCGATTCAGTGTCCCTGGTTGTATGGTCCTCAAAAGCTGCTTTTCTGTTGCTTTTTCCCGACGATTTGTCTTTATTTTATTAATAGTTGTAATTCCAGTTTGGTCCTGGGAGATGGTCTGTGTAGCTTCCATTCACTCCACCGGCATTTTGGAATCTGTTTTTATTGATTTTTTTAGAGGGAGAGGTAGAACCATCAATGTGAGAGAGATACATCGATTGGCTGCCTCCTGCACGTCCCTTGCTGGGAATCGAGCCCGAAACCTGGGCATGTGCCCTGACTGGGAATCGAACTGGGACCCCTCAGTCCATGGCATGATGCTTAATTCACTGAGCCACACCATCCGGGCTCATTCAGATACTTGTAGAAATTTTGTATTTCCTGGAGAAATACAAGGTCTCTGATAATCCTAGGATCCAAATTTAGAAAGCAGTGTGTTTGTTGATTTGCATTCTAGATTTATGCTTCTTATTTCTTTCTAAAATTTTAACAAAGAGTTTACCAACAGGTAGTTTGAGGAGTGCTGACCTTCATCCTAGACCTAAGATACACTTTCATTGAACAGCACTTGTCACTGGTTTTCCCTAAGAACCATATGCATGACTAGCTGTATATTCCACATCTCTACTTGGGAGTCTCATGATCTCATGTACTTCACATGATCAAAATAAACTCTGAGATCTTTGTCTCCCACCTCAAACCCAATTCATTAGCTAATCTTTGCCCTGCCTTGTCCTTTTTACATCTCTATTTTTCACCATCTCACTGCTGCCATCCTAGACCTAGCCATCATTATCTTCCACTAGACTCTCACAGTAACATTTGACTTTATCTTTGCTCTACTCCAGTTGAGGATCTAATGTCCACTCAGCAGCCAGAGCAATTTTTAGTGAAAATCAAATCCTAACACTACTCTGCTGAAAACTCTCTGATGTTTTCTGTCAGTCAGAGTAAAATGGGAAAGTCTTTACCAAAGTGCAGGGTCTGCATGCCTCTGTCCTCATCTTTTACTTCTCTCCTGCTTGCTCACCTGTACTCTAGCCACACTAGTATTCTGGCTTTTTTCCTGAGCTTGGCTGGCTCTTTCCTGCTTCAGAGCATTTACACCTTCAATTCTCTCTTCCTGGAGTATTCTTGTCTTAAAGCTTTGTATGATTCATTCCTCTCCATTCAGATCTCTGTCCAATGCCCACTTGCTCAAGGAAGCCTTCTTTGACACTCCAATTATACAGCCTCTCTCACTCTGTCCGCTTAATTTGCTTCATGTTTTTTTCTTCATAAGCTTTTTTTTTTAATATATAGATTTCATTGCAAGTCACTTGTTGATTGCATGAGTACACCTTTAGAATATAAGGTGCATGAGGAGTTGCTCAAAGAATAGCAAGTGAGGTCTTATTCCTTTAGATATGTTACTTAGTCTGTGATTTGCTATTGTTTTTTATTTTGCAAAATTAGCTGTGTTTAGATGAGTGATAAAGGGTGTGATACCATACATGAAACACATATGCTAAAAACAAACGGAGATAAAAAAGTTAGGCAAGGCAAGCCAAGCCAACCCCTCCACCCCCACCCAAAAAGGCCTTGACTGATATAGGTAAGTCCCAGGGAAATTAAACAAAACATAATAAATTAGATGCTTGCAAGAGAGATTTATTAGTAAAAGTAAAGCAATTCAAATTCCAAAGCTATCACAGTTGTTATCCATTAGTATACATGATATAACCCACAGATGCCATCATAGTAGAACCAAACCCATGAGTAAAGAACATAGAGTAATATTTTCATTTGTTAGAAGAAGTGTACAAATCAATGTTCCAGGAGGGAGATGTTTCAGAGATCCATATCTGAAAAAAATTATTTGGTATTAGTGACTCAAAATTTAATATTTTCATTAATTCTATTTGATTGCCCTCCAAGTTAATTCTCTTCCCTGACACACATACCCACACTACCTCATTACTATCAGACAGTATTATTGTTGCATAAAGAGTAAATGCTCTGTTTTTGCCCCTTTGTTTCCAGGCTTCTTTACAGGAAGGATAGAGTCACATGTCCAGTTCTGACCAATGGACTGTGAGAAGTTATGTGGGCAATTTCCTGGTTATGGCAATTAGGAATTGGTGTGCACCCTCACTCTCTTTTACTCTACTTTGGGCTTGGAGGCCGTGTGTTACAGAGGTAGCACACAAAGGTCATTTATTACACCTGCATCAGATTGTGATGTGATGTGTGGAAGAAATAATCTTCTATTATATGAGGTACTAATAATATTCTTGATATTATGTGTTATCATGGCGTAGCAAGCCTATTACAAATAATACAGTGGCTATTGGATGATATCTAAATAATGGTACAGTCAATACACATACACTCATGCAAGTACATACACATATATAATTATTAAAATATAAAACCAAAACTAGTAATTATAGTATCCCCTTTTTACTCCTTTCTGATACCAGAGCACTTTTATGAAATAAACTTTATTTATTGTAAATACATTCTTATTTTCACTCCACGATTTTAGTGACACAAGGGAGAAATTCCAAAAAATATAAAGTATTTATACAACTTAACACCAGGAAGACAAACAATCCAATTAAAAAATAGGCAAAGGACCTGAACAGACATTTCTCTAAAGAGGACTTACAGATGGCCAAGAGACATATGAAAAAAGGCTCAATGGCACTAATCATCAGAGAAATGCAAATTAAAAGTACAGTGAGCTGTCACCTCATACTTGCTAGAATGGCTCTCATCAATAAATCAACAAACAAGTGCTGGCGAGAATGTAGAGAAAAGGGAACCCTAGTGCACAGTTGGTAGGAATGCAGACTGGTGCAGCCACTGTGGAAAACAGTATGGAGCTTCCTCAAAAAATTAAAAATGAAACTGCCTTTTGTCTCAGCAATCCCATTTCTGGGAACATAGCCTAAAAATCCTGAAACACCAATCAGAAAGAATATATGCACCCCTAAGTTCTTTGCAGTATTATTTACAATAGCCAAGATCTGGAAATAACCCAAGTTCCCAGCAGTAGATGAGTGGACAAAAAAACTGTAGTACATTTACACAGTGGAATACTACTTGGCTATAAAAAAGGAAAAATTCTTACCCTTTGAGCGTGGAGGGAACTGGAGAGTATTATGCTAAGCAGAATATGCCAGTCAGAGATAGACAAGTATCACGTAATCTCACTTATATGTGGAATCTAATGAACAAAATAAACTGATGAGAAAATAGAACCAGAGAAATGGATATATGGAACAGACTGATGAATGATAGAGGGGAGGGGATGGGGGGGGGACTAGATAAAAAAAGGGGAAGAGATTAGCCAAAGAACATATATGCATAGCCCATGGACACAGACTGTGGAGGGTGGCTGAGCCAAGGTCTCTTGTTCCTGTGGTGTTTACATGGTCTCGCCCAGGAGCCTTCAGTCCCAAGGCCGCTTGTTGACCCTGCGTGCTGGCAAGGCCCACTCAGGAAGGTATGACAGTCTGGACCTTGAGCTCAGAGGCCGAGGGAAACATTTAGTGTTTGAGAACAATGAAGCTTTTGAACCCGCCCCTCCCCCACCCCCCTTCCATTGGCTGTATAATAAACTTGCTGAGCTAGCTCGGGGTCACTGTTTCTCCATCAGAGAGCAGTGTCCCACCTGGCCCCAGCTTCTCTCTAGATTAGAATGTCTCTGTCTCTTAGTCTCTGTGTTTTTCTCAGTCTCCCGTCGCCCCTCCTCAGGTCTAGTTCGACTAGCCCTGCAGGTCGCGGCAACAGACAATAGTGTGGTGAAGGCTGAGTGGAGGTGGGCAAAGGAGGGGAAGATGGGGACCATCTGTAATAGTGTCAACAATTAAAAAAATAAAAAGAACAGAGACTGAAAGCAGTTTGTGCCAGTCCTCTGTTGCCTCAAAACAATGTGTTTTCAGTCAAATTAACCATCTGGACCTTAGTTTCCTCATCAACAAAATGAGACAGACAGTGCTAATAATTTTTCTAAAATTATATCTCAAGTGATAGTTCTAAGGAGAACGCCTGGGAAATAGGAAATTAATACTTGCTTTTGAGAGTTCATAGCCGCTGAAAGGGAGAATGGCCATTTGGTGTTAAGGTGTATTTGGAAGTGTGCTGAATCTGTAATTCGGTTTTTATTTCTGGGTTAAAAAGCTAGGATAAAATCAGTATTCTTCCAGACTTACTGATCTTTCTTAGGGTTTATTTATGCAGCAAAGAGATTTATTGTGAGAGAAATGCTCGTTGTTTTTATGTAGTCTTGAAACACTATTTATATTTACTACTTGCTTATTATGTATTACTGCATCTTATATGATAGTCACAACTCTGTTATTCAATATTAGTATGATTCTCATTTTACAGATGAGAACACCAAGGCACAGAATAAGTCAACAATTCACTTGCACTAGCCTCTTATTAAATGTTGATCCTGGAATCTGGTCGACTCCAGACTCTAGCATCCTGGTCTCCATATTTTGTATCCAACAAATTCTATTGTCTATCACATATATTTTGTCTGAGTCTAATTATTTTATTTATCAGAAAACAATTTCAGAAGAGATCCATTATATTCATAGATAATTTTTTTTAATCCTCCTCTGAGGATATTTTTTTCCATTTATCTTCAGATAGAGGGAGGGAGGAAGAGAGAGAGAGAAACATCGATGTGAGAGAGTCACATTGATTGGTTGCCACCTGCACAACTGAGGTATGTGCCCTTGGCCAGAATCAAACCCGGGACTCTTTGGTCTGAGGGCCATTGCTCTAACCGCTGAGCCAAACCAGTCAGGGCTTCACAGATAAATTTAAAGTTACCTTGTGTTCTTTAAAGGGGTGTAAATAATATAAATTCGTCATATTCCATAGGATCAAGACATTTTTCTTCTGAAAGCTGATTTTCAAAATCACCATCGTTAAAATCAAGTTCACATAAATTCTAAGGATAAAATAAACACATAAGAAAGAATATGTCTGTGTTGATAATGTAAACAGCATTCTGATTCAAGACTTGTCTTTTTCAGTTCTGGGCCAGAGTTTGAATATATTCTTTCAGTGTTTATCAGAAGTGTTGAAACCAGTTCTTTCTGACTGAAGACATGCTAACATTCTTTTTTTTTTATCCTCACCCGAGGACATTTTTTCATTCTTTGTTCAGATAGAGTGGGAGGAAGAGAGAGAGAGAGAAACATCGACATGAAAGGGACACATCGAGTGGCTGTTACCCGCACGACCAACCAGGGCCGGGGACAAACTGCAACCGAGGTACATGCCCTTAGCGGGAACCGAACCCGGGTCTCTCTGGACCACAGGCCGATGCTCCAACCGCTGAGCCAAACCGGCCAGGGCCATGCTAACATTCTATATATAACCTTCCCTGCCATACTTAGATACTTAGATGCCTCTAGATATTCTACTGGGTAGTGGGTAAGCAGAATAAAGATTCCCATCCTGTGCTATCCCAGAAATTGGCAGATGATGAGACTGTAAGTGAAGGAGTCCCTATGGGGAGAAAAAGTCCCACCCCCCCAGAAAATATTTGGACTCCTCAGATATTTCTCCAGAATATTGCATGGCACAAAATAGTCATATTATATCATAATTACATATTATATTATAATTACAAAAATATTCTTGGAATAGAATTATCATTTTTAAATGAGGAATTCACTAATAATCACTTTAAATAAAATGCAGAGTGTCTATCCACTGGCTTTGCTAAGCATGTCTATATCCTTTCATATCTCTTATTATTTTTTATAATGATGACATCGTTTTATTTTAGGCTAAATAATTATTTTTATAGATGAATAAATTTGTTCAGATTTGAATAAAGATGACATGACAGAAGACGATGTTTCTGGTCACAACAACAGGAGTAGAGAAGTTCAGTACTTTAAAATATTAGTATATTTCCATGTAAGATGTACCATTGGTCCATTACCCAGTTATAAAAACAGGTGGGTTAATATTGTAATCAAGGAAAAACATCAAAACATGCAAATAAGATTTAGCATTCATGCTGCCAGATTACACCCTTTTATTTATATTACAAGGCATAAATAAGATTAATTTATACATTGTGTCCTGTCTTAGAGCTCAATCAAAAGTGAAGAACTCTGCTTTCTATAATTTATATTAAAAATTTAAGTTTATAAAGATACCATTAATATTGTATTAACTAAATTTTTGACAGTGACTATAATTACACTAGTTTTCATGAAATGATTTTTTTGAGAGTTAAGAATGGTTTGCTGTAAATGTGTTTAAATGGCATTTAAACACACTGAGATCTATTTAAATGTAAGGATATTAAAGTGCTACTTCTTCAGTGAGTGAATAACAAGTTCCCCACTAAAAACAAAGAAAAAGGTGTATTACTTCATTTAGTTATTTTAATAATGTTTTTCTATATTCAAAATGGTTACTGAATTAATTCTTTTTGGCATAATACTCCCATCTGGATTTCATAATTTATCTAATCGTTTAGTCATTTAAAAAAGATTATAAATTGTGACACTGATTAAAATAGTCTTTTTTCTTACAATTTTTAATTTCTATTTTGGGTTAAGATTTTTAGTATACACACATATATACATGTACGTGCATAGATGCACACACATCTTGTATTTTATTGAGTACTCAACTTTTTAGTTGATAGCAAACATAATAAAAAAAATGTTTTTAGGCCATGTGCCAAGTCCTTGAATAAGAATCATTATCTCAATAGGATCATGTAGGAAATACAGTCTACTTTTTACTCAGAAATAATGCGTTATATATTTGGTTTAGCATGACAAAGATCAATAAAAGTGAAAGTATTGACCCATTTATCATTGTGGATAAATCTCAAAAACAGGCGTGTGGAGTGAAAAAAGCAAGTTGCAGAATGATATACAATATATTATATATTCTCTTTATGTAAATGTTTAACACCTTACAAACCCTTCTACAGATATTGAGAGCCATATACATGCATACTAAAATTATATAAACAATCCAGGGAGGCATATACACAAACTTCAGAATGGCTTACATCTGGGAGGGGAAAGAAGCATCAGATCTCTAGGGGAAACTTCAGCAGGGTGGATAACATTTTATTTTTCTTACTACAAAGAGCTAAGGCCACCATGGCAAGTTGTTTACATTTGCAAAATGTAAGTTGTGGATAAATGGATTTAAAAAATACTTTAAATATACAGGTCAAAGCAATGTGTTCCTACTTTTAATGACTGAATTTATATTGTAATACATAATCTAACCATATAAATATTTTCTAGTTAAATTTTTAAAAGCAGTTGTAAAGGTCTGTCTCAGATTCTTCTTCTTCTCTCTCTCTCTCTCTCTTTTTTTTTTTTTTATAATTTGTCTTTATTGATTTTACAGGGAGAGGAAGTGAGAGGGAGAGAGAGATAGAAACATCAGTGAGAGAGAACATTGATTGGCGGCCTCCTGCGTGCTCCCCACTGGGGAACAGGCCCACATCCTGGGCATGTACCCTGACCAGGAATCGAACCGGCAACATCTTGGTGCATGGGTCGATGCTCAACCACAGAGCCACATCAGCTGGGCTCAGATTCTTCTTTTACTTACTGTTCTTTCCACAAGCACACTCAAGGTACAAATCAAAAGCAGGACTTTCATTGTAGGAAGTTTCTGTGGGGAAAAATGTTAACATATTTACTTTAGTAATGGAATTTACACTTGCAGGAAATCATGTCATTATAAGAAGCATGAATGGAGGGTAAAATAAGAAAGGAAAATTAAATTGTCTCATTTGTATAAGTAAGATGATTTACATAGATTTCCTCATTACTTCCCAATGCACCTCGCTTATGAACCTCTTAAATGAGAGAAAACTAAGTACTCCCTTGGGTAAAGTATGCCACTATAAAGTGACTTTTCCAGACCTGAACTCTGCCTCTCTGTAACTGCCATTGCTTGATGTCAGGCTTACTTTTCAGTACTTTAAAGAGTAACTCTGTATCCCTATGGAAATTCCATTCTAACCTGTCTTTCCTGTGTGTTAAGTTACCTGATGCTGGTGAACATCATTAAGACCTGCCTCTTTGCCCGGTGGGTGTGGCTCAGTGGTTGAGCATGGACCCATGCACCAAGAGGTCACTGGTTCAAATCCCGGTCAGGGCACATGCCCAGGTTGTGGGCCAAATCCCCAGTAGGGGGCATGCAGAAGGCGGCCAATCAATGTTCTCTCTCATCGATGTTTCGATCTCTCTCCCCCTCCCCCTTCCTCTCTCTCAAAAAAAAAAGAAAGAAGGAAAGAAAGACCTGCCTCTTTTGGGTGCTGCTGCCACTAATTTCTGTCTACCCTTATTTCATATATACACTTACCGTCTCCCTCTCTCTTTCTCCCCCCCCCACACATACACACACACAAACATATGTCATATTGAGCTCTCTATAAAAAAGATAAATTCTTCCTGTTAATGATGATGATGTAAGATTAGACATTAATCTTACACTCGAGGCAAAGAGAGCAGGTTTTATTTTATCATTATTCCTCCCAAAGATACTCAAAATATTTCTTCAAATCATTGCTGATTTTTACTCCAAGAATTTTCAACAGGAAAGTTTTTTCTACAACTTACTCAGTGAAGTGGAATAAGCAACCTTGCCTTTGTTAAATTTTTTAAAACATTTTTCTCTATGTTACTCACATATATTAATTTTCTAAGTCTTGTGACCTAATTGATTGTTAAAGAATTGTTAAACCCCAGATATCTTATACAATCTTGTAATTACAAGGATCTCCCTAAGCATTTGGGACTACTTTTATGTTTATTATGTATTTCTGAACATATTTAGTGAGATCCAAAATATATGTATTTAGTTTCATCAGACACATATTCTCTCATCAGTGAAGGATCATACTTCTGCATACTTTCATCTCTACAAACTAGGCACAATGCTTTAAACATACTGTACCAATGATAAATGTTTCAGGAACATGTAAATTATCCTGCCCTGGACTCAATGAGAACATATTTTCATCAAATAAAACTGGAGATATCTTAAGGAAAAAAATACACAATTTCCAGGGGTTGTACTTTATCTAAAATTTTCTATTTATGTAACAAACCTCCTGTTTGGAATAATACTGTTTGAAAGTTGTGTCCCTTGAATATCCTATATATCTGGAAATTAGACTCTATAAGACTATTTTTCATATTTTTGATGAAAATTATTAAATAACATCTCTATAATTTATGCTGTAGATAAAGAAAGTTAAAAATCTTATGTTTCTCAGGCATCTTCTTGCTTCATCTTCTTTACCATTTTTCCTTAGAGAACTAATTTAATAATTTTTCAACTTCATCAATTCTTTGATTCATATTTCCCCCATGTTAGTATTTCTGAAATTCCATCTTAAATGTTTTTACATTATAACTTGGTATTTAAAAAGTAATATATTTTACCCTAAAAGTCACACAAATACATAAAAACATTTCATGATGCAGAACTATTATTAAGACATAACTTTGTGTATCTATATATTTATGTATCAACCTATCTATCTATATCATCTACTTATTTAGTGGTACTTAAAGTAAAATGTGTCTTAGTTGACATATGAAATATTTATAATGATTTTCCTTATTTACCCAGAAGTTTCTGAATTCTCAACTATAAAACTTGATAAGATGAATGAAGGGTATTTTTCTTGAACAAGAAATGTACGGTTGTCAACAGCAACTACTCTGACCTGACTAGAAACCTGGAAGAATGTTTGAAAACAAATGTTGTTTGTATGTGGGTGAAATAAATTCTATAGATAATAGTTAAAGCAACTTATGAGGGACAAATTAAGCTCTGGGTTGCACAACTATTAGAGTTTATCTTTATATGAAAAAAACAAAACCCTTCCCATTTAACACTAAGAACATAATAAGTTCCTGTAAAATGATTTTATGAATACATTTGTATAGTCATCAATTAGAATATTTTGAAACAAGGGAATAGAAAAACATTGTTTGTTGGGCCAATTATTAAATAGTTTTAGGCTACCATTTTATAAAAAATAAAATGCAATGCACTGTGATAAATATGAATAACAATAAAATGTTATTAATGCAATGTTCATATTCTTTTTAGATGTTAGAATTCCAAATTGTGCCTTAAAATTAAATAACTATGGCAATCATTACCATTTGAAAATACTTTTTAAGATCCCACAGAGAGCTTACCTTTGGATTTCAGCATTTCCTTCATCTACTTCCCATTTTATCAAATAATTGCATATTAATTAATTCATGATTTATTTAGGGTACAGTAAATATAATGTCTTATAAGGATCTTAATTTTTATTCCGGGTATAATCAATAGATTTTTCCTCCTGAAGAAAATACCTGAAAGAGAATAGCTATAGTTAAATCATTTTAAATGACCTGATATCCAAGCTTAGTGATAGGCAAAGAGTCTCTCTAATATGATCTGAGATTCAATCTCCCAGCTATTTAAACTCTTTTTGTATTTAAGTTCTACCTATTATCTTTATTTATGTAGATCTTTTCATTCAAGCATCACCTGAACTTTATGACCAGTCAAATAGTTAATCACTTTCGTGACCTTTATCCTTTCCCAGAAAATTTTAATCTTTTCTATTATAATGAGAAATCACAAGAAGTTTAGGTTGAAATGTCTACTTATGCTACTTTAAATAAATATCTCAGAAGCTAAGTAAATGTTTCTCTACACAAATAAAGTGAAACATGTCCTCAGTAGAATACTGGAGTTGTTGATGCTCACTGGGAAGAAGCCTTTATTAATATTTAGCTCATAGCCCTGGCCGATTTGGCTCAGCGGTTAGAGCGTCGACCTGTGGACCAGAGAGACCCGGGTTCGGTTCCCGCTAAGGGCACGTACCTCGTACCTCGGTTGCAGTTTGTCCCCAGCCCCCGGTTGGGGTTGTGGGTGGCAGCCACTCAATGTGTCTCTCTCACATTGATGTTTCTCTCTCTCTCTTCCTCCCGCTTTATCTGAAGATAAATGCAAAAGTGTCCTCCGGTGAGGATAAAAAAAAAAAAAATCTAGCTCATATATTGAATTTCTTCTCTTTGTCATAATTTGCATAATGTTTATATGGTAAACTGCAGTATCTTAAAATAATGAGATATGATGAACATTTTGATGTGATTATTTTAATTCTTACATAAAAATATACTAGGTGGGGAAGAGGTGTATAATAATAGAAGCAGAGAGGCTAGTTAGGAGGTTATTGCAAAAATTCAGGAGATGTCAAATATTGTGGTATCAGTATAGATGTGCTGATAAATGACTGGACTTTTGATAATCTGAAGTTTCAGCTTCCTGGATTAAAAGATCAGACATAATTTTAGAGAAAGAGAGGAATCAAGGACAATACCAAATGTTTAGTCTTTAGCAAATTGAAAAATGGTATTGAGAGTTACTGAAAAAAAAAAAAAAGGTGGAAAGAATAGATCGGGTCAGGGGAAGATCAGGAGATTAGCATTCAACCAATATAATATTTGAGATAAGTCAGGTAGGCCGTATGATATATGAGTCCAGAATTCAGAGGATATATCCAGGCTTTAAATAAAAACTTGGGAATTATCAACATGATGATATTTAGATGGTATTTAAACTATGTGATGAGATGAGAACAAAGGGAAATAGGTGTAGAGAGAGGAAGAAATTTATAGTCTGATCTATGGGACACTGAAGTATTAAGAAATTTCGGAGATAAAAGGAAATCTGCAAATGTGACTGAGACTGAAATCTTAAGTAGATAGGAGAAAATTCATGAGTGTGTGTGCCTTTAAGCTTGTTGAAAAATATATTTTAAGGAGGTGGGAATGAACAATGAGTCAAATGCAATAAATAGGTCAAGTAAGTTGAGAACTAAGACATGACCCCTAATTTAGTAATATGAATGTCAGTAACTTAGGCCACAAAGTTTCAATGAAATTGTGTAGAAAGCCTAAATGAAGAATGCTTAAAAGAGAAAAGTACAGGAATTATTTAAAGTCGTAGGATGACTATAAGTATTTGTGAAGCAGGGTCCAGTCAGAAGAGAAAACACAATTATATGAACAGAGGGAACATAATATAACTAATTATGGTAACCAAGTGTTGGAGAACTGAAAAGGCAAGAGGAGCTTTAGAAAGCACCTGCCATCCATGGGTTTAGAGGAATGAAGAAAAGATCTATTTTTAAAAGCTTACAATTTTGGAGTTAGGCTTTATGGGGCTGGTACCCAGACTTCTGATGATTATACACAGGCTGGCTAGCTAGCACTGCTATCTCTGAGAAGGAGTGATGAGGTTGGTTTGGGGTATATTTAAAAAACTGCAAAAGTGGACCAACTGTTGCTACTATAATGATTTGTTGCTCCTGTGATGAAGATACATTGCTGGGAAAAGCTGATAGGAATAAAAAGAAACAGATGGAGTGTTCATTCTCTCTCCCTTAGTGCCCTTTCTGGAAGAAACAGAATATGGTTTGCAGATTTTCAGCCTTACCTTCACAAAGAAGAATATAGACGAATGGTGTTGAGCTGGGACAATAGCTTAATGACAGTTATAGTCCATCCCTATGGTTACTTAATATTTAACATTCTCTTCTACATATATTTCAATGTCCATATAACAAATGAGTTTCATGTTTCCACCTAGGAAGGTCTAAATATACTGTATACAAATGAAGACACTACTCATTTCATGTTTATTTTGCTTTCAGCCAAGACTTCAAGTGATTGGAGCTCTTTACTTGGGTTGGGGGAGTGACTTAAATTTTTATTCCTGAAGGGTTAGGATCCTCACTGGCCCCATCTTTAAAAAAAAATTATATGTTTTTTATTAACTTTTTCTATTGTCATAGAAACACCCCCCCCCACCCCGGGTTATAGGTATAGTCTATCTTGAAACCACAATATTATATTGGTTGAATGCAACACTATTATTATTATTATTATTGCCTATTGGTTCAATGGTGGTGTGGAGTCATGCCAATTTCAAGCTCAACTAAAACGTTTTTGGTCTTCAAGGATGCATTGTTCCCAGAGGACACAAGATCTCCAAATCAACAAAGTTAAAAACTGTGGAGATGAGAAGTATAACTCCTATGACTGGGTTATTAAGTATCAAAGTAAATGAAGTTCCTCATACTTTCACCCCATTATCCCAGAAACTATGTATTATGGGTGTGGTGGAACAAGCAACATATTTGAAGCCAAGACTGCAACTCAGAAGCTCATCTTTTCAGGGATCTTGGCTTCCAAACTGGCACCAAAATTGCATTGTTAGTAGACCATTCCACCACTCTGTCAGGCCAGCTACTTCTGATGATAGATTACATAGTAAGACCTATGAATCCTTTGGTCATGAATACATTTCTGTCCTTCTTTTCCTATGAACTAAGTTCCTAGAAAGGAGGCAGTCTTGTGCAGAATATTATTGTGGCAAATGATGTATTTTGTTGGTCTATGGCAGAGTATTACAGGAAGGGAAAGCTAATATGTATCTAGGATACAAGTCTAGTTCTGTGAGAACAAAATGCTGCTCCTTTCATAATAAAAGCAGTCTCATATAATCATTCTGTTGCCATGTAAGCTGACTGGTTCCCTTGGGGAATGTTGCCATATTGAGGGTTCTGCTGATGACAGGTTAGGAGCAGTTGAGCTTCATTAGCCTACGTAAAAGAAAGTCCATATTTTTAAGTCCATGCCTGGCCTCCATGTTTGCCATCAGGCCACTTTATACATGGCCTCTTAAATAAGCTTGTGATGGCTGGGAAAAGGGATGATCAACATTCACAGAACATGTCATCATGTATATTTGATTATTGAGAGCTTCTTCTAAAGTAGAAGCTGTTGATAGGCATTCACATTAAATACAAATACAAACACAAATACAAATACAAATGTTTTAACAGTTGGTGCTTATTCCAAAAAGTCAATCCATATTCTTCTTTAAAGCTCTGATCGTCTGGTCACAGAAAAGATATATGGCAGGAAAAGGATAAGTAGTGGGCCATCTAGCAATTATTGGTCCTTGTTGATACTAGTGCAAAGGTATGAATACTCTGAAAAAGAAATCGAAGTAAATACATATTTATAGAAGCCAACACTGGTTAAGAATCAGACACCTACCTCTAAGCAATGGCATCATATCATTTTCCAATAGCTAAAAGGAATATTATACAGCAAAGGAAATTATGAAATCAGATAAACACACATAAAGAAACCTGAAAATGTATTTTAATATTTTTAAAAGAAGAAAGGCTCAAAACAATGTATATAATAGTATTTCTTTTACTTAAAATTTCAAAAATAGGCAAAACTGAACAATATTATCTTATTATTAGGGAATGTATCAGAGGTAGTAAATTAAAAAGAGAGAATTAATTACTTTAACCTACTAGACAGTTTTTAACTCTAGAGATAAGGAAGGGTATAGATTGATAAAGGGACACACAAATAGTATCTGAGTGATGAAAACATTTAATAATTTGATGTAAAATTTCCAGTTGGTGGTGGTTACATGTGTGTTTGCTTTAGGATTATTTATTAGAATGTACATGTAGTGGAGTTCTAAATGTGTTGTAAATCTCTCTCTCTCTCTTCTCTCTCTCTCTCTCTCTCTCACACACACACACACACACACACACACACAGCCTTAAAAATGTATAATTGCAAGAAACAAAATTTTTGGCAAGTTGAAGTTTCCAATCTTCTGGTTTGGATGAATTTCCTGTATCTCAAAGCTGATGCCTGTCTTCTTACACTAAGCAGTGTGTTCTTCACAAAGGACATAACACCAATTCAAAGCATTAGCATTTACCTTTCATCCCACTCCAACCCCTCTCAATGAAAGAATGAACAATAAAGGAAATACCAAAATATTATTGTAATAATAGGGTAACTCAAATTTCATACCCTCACATATGATGGACCAGAACATTCTACAGTACTTTGTAATGAAAGTAAAAAATATAAATCTTTCTCTATGATAAAAGGTCATGTTTATTAAAAAATGCCATTTTTTTCTGGATTAAATCCTTCTATCCATGAAAAGCTCAATAAAAGATAATGCTCCAAATGTGATACTATTACACCACATAATGTTCTATTAACAATTATGATTTCACAAGTCTTTATAGCCTTTTGATATTTACATTTTAGTTCATCTTCTTTATCTTCCTGTTTTTTTTTTTAATCTACTCACATTTATAAATTTATTATAAGGCTTCAATTTGTACCAAAGAGAAAAGCCTAAGCATTGATAAGAAAATTGACTACAATGTGTGATCACAAATTTATTATAAAATATTTAGAAGTTAATATTGAATATATATAAAAAAATGATACCATTATTGGTCTTAGTTTCAGATTATTGGATAAGTTTAATTAGTGTTTGCCCCTATTTGACTCTAGTAAATGGAAGCAAATTTGTCTTAAATTAACAATTTTACTAAGATAGCGTCTCATTTTTGTGTGAAATCTATGTCCTCATGGCTACACACATTAATATTCTTGTCCAATGTAGGATAGGGGGCAAAATTACATACATAAGAAATGTCCCCAAGAAATTATTTCAGGCTAAATATATGCTGAAAGTGTGTAAGAATCTCTTCTTCCAGCATTCCTTAATTTATTTACTTCATTCTTTCCTCCTCCTTTTCTCCAAAAATACTTATTGATCACCTAACATGTCCTGGGAATTGTTGTAGACCCTCATAACAAAGTGCTGAATGAGACAGAAATTCCTATCTTTATGGGGCTTATATTGTTGTGGAGGTTGGATGAGGGCAATAATAAAGACAAATACACAAATAACTAAAAAAATGAAAAAGACATAAAAATAGCTGCTAGGAAGAAAAGTCAGTGACGTAACATAAAACAATTGGGTTGGTGGAGGGGAGATTATTAGATAGAGTATTCTGATTTAACTACTAGGAAATGGAATGTTTATGTGAGATCCAAAAGTGGCAAAGTACCTGGTCATGTATAAATCAGGGCCAAGTTTCTTGGATAAGATCAAACACAATATAGTTGAAGGAAGAAAGGAAGCCCTTGCATCTTGAGCATGGAACAAGATGGAGAATGTGGGGATAAATGGGGTCAAAGAAGTCATTAGTTAGGGCAGGTAAGTCTTATGTCTATGATGAGGGATTTAGAATATATTCTGTGTTAATAGAGAAGGAATTGGAGGCTTTCAAGAAGAGAAGTAGCATAATTTGAATAACGTTTAACATGTGATTGTGACTGTCAAGTGGATAGATAATGTAGGTTTGGACAGAATTACACTGGGATAAAAGTAGAAACAAGTAGACCAGTTAAGCAGCTTTCCTATTATTTCTATGAGGAATGACAACAGCTTGAACTAGGCTAAAAAACAAACAAACAAACAACAACAACAAAAAACAAAGGAGAAGGTTAGAAGTGCTTGAATTTAGGAATATTTTTAGAGGTAAATCAAACTGAATTTTTTTATTGATTGACTTATGGGAAAGGTAAAAGATAGATGAAAAACTATGGCTGGCACATTTGAACTGTCCAATAAGTCAAGGATAGCATAGTTGATACATTATTCTTTATAAATTAAATGCAGTCAGAAATTATACTGCATTGTGACAAAAAGATAATTGACTAAAAATTATGCTTGTTTAGTAAAAATCTATTACATTAAAAAACAATACTAAAATCATCCTAGAGTAGGTATATAATCAGACTCCAGACTAGGCTGACAATTGCTATTTTGAACCCTCCTATGATAGTATTCATTCAGGCTTATTATCAATTGTCTAAATCATTCTGACATTTTAAATTTACCTATAAAGAGGAAGCCCGTGAAACCCTAGTACTCCAATAAAAGAAGAACCTTAGGCCTGTTCTCTCTCTCTCTCTTTCTCTCTCTCTCGACCTAGCTATGTGGCCCTCAGTTTGCAAGGTAATTTCCAAGACTTTTTTCAAAGTTTTCCTGATGGTTATTGCTGAGGGCATTTTGCCATCATGCCAAGAACCACAAGGGGCAGTCCAGCCACAACACTGGTTGTCAGTAGGTTGAGGCCGGCACACAACAAATGTCTTAACTCAAATGAATGTCTAATAATGGAATTTTGCATGTCATAGTAAGTGTGAATGTGAGAAATTGGGATTTGGAATGGACCATCTCAACTTTTTATGTAAATATTGGTCCCAATCAATAGGCCAGGTCTTGCAAGTTACATCTGTTTCTTTATCTGTATTATTATTTTTTTTTTCACAAACTGTCATTATAGTCCTGGGAAACAAAAAAATGTGTTAAAAGCCATCAAACAATTCAACTAATCTCTAAAGTTTCCCCCTGTGCTTATTAAGAGTGGTATGGATATGAATAAAGATATGGATAATCTGAAAGATGTGGGAGGACACTTAGAATATAGTGGATCATTTTGAATATACAAAAGAGAAGAGAAAAATTACAGTTATCAAATTCTTTTATAACATTACAATGATCTCAAAAATAGTGCTGACAATATCTGAATGTTGGTTGGTATCAATGTTACCTACATAGGCAATTTTCAAGATTTACTTTTAGATTGCTATTCCTTTTCTTTCCAGTGAACTATTGACAGGAAACACAATGTATAAAAGAATGTGAAGCATTGGTGTCTATGGCAAATATGTCCTGTTAAACAGTCTATCTGGTTACCATTAATTTACTCCAACTCTTCATCAGAGCCTGACATTACCTTTGTCTGTCCTTGAAAATGCCAGGGATGAGGAGCTTATTTCCTCCAAGCCAGGCCATTTTATTTTAAGACTGTCCTAGTTGTTAAACTCTACCCATATTCTGAGTCAACATTTCCTGGCAGATTTGTTACCTAACAAATATGATACATCTTCCCATGAAGATGTAGAAATAGTTTTAGATATTTGAAGCTAGCTATCATGTTCCCTTAGAAATACTTTTTTTTTTTTTTCAGAGTAAGTCTCCTACTACCTGCCTCTACTTTTCATGTGGTGTAATTTCTAATCCCTTCAAGTTTCAGGTTGTTTTCCTATAACTCTTGCTTAGCTCTCTTAGAGCTCAATAAATTTTAACCTCTCACAATCGTTTCACACTTTCTTATTTCATTTCCCAATAGACTGTCTCCCAACAACTGTTTGGAAACAAAGCAAGGATTCTTATTTCCTGGTTTATCTACATGCAGCAAGAGGGTCTAGAGTTCCATTAATCATAGAACAAAGAAGAGAGTTAATTGTTAAGAGTTATGTAGTTCACCCGGCTGGTGTGGCTCAGTGGTTGAGCGTCGACCCCTGCACCAAGAGGTCGCTGGTTCAATTCCTGGTGAGGGCACATGCCCATGTTGTGGGCTCAGTCCCAAGTGGGGGGGCATATTGGAGGCAGCCAATTGATGTTCTCACTCATTGATGTTTTTATCTCTCTCTGCCTCTCCCTTCCTCTCTCTCTCAAACCAATAAAGAAAAAAAAAAAAAAAAGAATCATGTAGTTCTTTTCTTTCCCCATCACCCCCGTGTGTATGTGTTTTAAAGCAACCAAATAGGAATAATAGGATGTGGTCAGTCATCATTATTTAAAGAATCTTGCCTTACTTGGTTCTAGGAGTAGGAAAGTGACTATAACATCAAACGAATTTTGTTTCATAACAGTTCTTAGTTTCATTCTAAGGAATTTTTAACTAGGGTTTTCATAAAGAAAAAACGAAAAGTAACTCATGCTGGCATTTAATAAAGTCCAGTTGTTTTTCCCTTATGGGTTTCAAATAATTTGAAAAATTGACAGAGAAGTTAAATAAAGATTTAAAATCCAATAAGAACTTTAAAAAAATAAACAATGAAGCTAGATTATCTGATCTGTCACCTGATTTTATCACGTCACCTAATTTAATCCTTGAAGTAATGCAGGTGGCAGAAGACATGTCTACTGTCAAGAAGGCCAACAACTCTTAGAAAGCAATTGAAAAATACAACCTTATTAATGTGTGTTTATTATTATTGGCTGCATATCATGAAGTATTACAACAAAGAAAATAAATCAAGAATGGCTGGTTTACAAGCAGACATAAAAGTAAATAGAGTATCAAATGTTGGGACTTTTGTAGGGTTGGAAAGCTGAATTCCTGTACACCTCAAACAATAAGTAACAGAATTTAAAAGTTTTTGAGAAACAAAAGCCAAATAAATGCTTTAGTTGAATAAAATCACTCAGGGCAAAGGTAAGGTTAATGGTGTCACTTCCACATATTTTCCCTGAAAACTTCATTGAAGTCACCAGAAAAGTAAGAGAGAAAAGCAAAAGGTGAGAGAAAATCATTTTAGGAGAGGACATTTCTTGCAATTCCTGGCACATGTAATCGACTGGAGGCAAATAGATTGGATTTCTATCAGATTTTTTTATTACACTAGATTGTCAAAGAAACCTTGAGCCCAGACCAAAAAAAAAAAAAAAAATATTCCTTGGACAATTTGAGACTTAAAATAACTAATTCTTTTTTTATTTTTTTTTATCCTCACCTGAGGACCTTTTGCATTTATCTTCAGATAGAGCAGGAGGGAGAGAGGGAGGAAGAGAGAGAGAGAAACATCAACGTGAGAGAGGCACATCGACTGGTTGCCACCCACAGGACCCCAACCAGGGCCGGGGACAAACTGCAACTGAGGTACGTGCCCTTAGCGGGAACCGAACCTGAGACTCTCCAGTCCACGGGCCGATGCTCTAACTGCTGAGCCAAACCGGCCAGAGCTTAAAATAACTATTTCTTGAGCCTCCTGGCTTCCAAAGAAAGTAGGCACTGGAAGCCACCAAGGATGGAAATCCACTTTAGATATGTCTGAAGACAACAATGGATCTAGGATTTATTTCCAGAGAAAAATAGCAGGTAACTTTTCCCACCTCAAGCCTCTACAATATCTGTTCTGTGAGATTTTAGAATTTTTATCGACATTTATGACTGTTTCTAAATGTGAGTGTTTATTTTGTTTATCCTGTCTCCATTTTACCATTGCACATTGAGCATGTTTACAGGGCAGGTAACTGGGCTTTTAAGGTCGGTTTTCAGGAACAGGAGAAGTCATATTCCTGTGTGGTGGAGAGTTGGAATCCCGAGTTTTATCTTACTTGGCAAGAAGGTGACAGTGCTCTATGCTTGGGAGAAAAAGTGAAATGGATGTATTTTAACTAGCAAGTGAAGGTGTGGAGATAAAGGCTATCTATCCACTAATCTAGCTTTCCTCATCTATCCTTATTATTACATTGGGATCATGTGACGGCCTATTAAATAATGGAAGATGGGCAGAGGTGATAAATCCTCTTGTAGTCCTGGCCATAGAAATCTTTCACTAGTCCAGGAGTGGGGAACCTTTTTTCTGCCAAGGGCCATTTGGATATTTATACCATCATTTGCGGGCCATACAAAATTAGCAATTTAAAAATTAGCCTGCTATATTTGGTCAGGCAAATTTGGTGAGGCATGTGGTGTTAGATGGTATTGATTTCAAGGGCCTTATATGGCCTGAGGGCCAGACATTCCCCACTCCTGCATCAATTTAGGTGAAGAGCAAAGTGTTTTGATGGTAAAGCCACACAGTGGAATGAACTCAGATTTTTGATTCACTAATCGAAAGAAATGCCCCTTGCAGAACCATCCAACTTCCATTAGGCTGTGGTTTAATTATGAAATAATTTATTAGGTTAAGCTCTTAAAATTTGAGGGTTTTATGTTACAGCAATCAGCTTATCAATAAAACTTGAGAAACTACCCATGGTAAACACATTTATGAAATCCTAGAGGTAATGGGAGGTCCCGTTATCAGGGGTTATTAGACATTTATTCTGATACTGGAAGTCATGCAACTCTTTAGATTTAGAGAAGTGACATAATCTGACTCAGAGTTGAAAGAGATAATCGACAGACAAGGGTGCTTGTCAGGAGATTTTTGCAGTAATCCAAGTCAGAAATGATAATGGCTTTGGCCAGGTGGTGGCAGTGGAAAGAGTGAGAATGTATTAGATTCTGCAGGTATATACTGACACCTTGGTTGTGGTTGATGAGTAAAAGAGATGGGAAAAGGGTGACGCCAAGTTTTGTGTGGTAATTTCCTGAAATGGGAAAGATAGTAGAACAAACAACTGTTCATGTCTTTATAACATGAAAGGTGAGCAGTTCAGTTTTTACTCCTAGAAGGATCAGGAAGAGGTCAAACTGGGCATTTCTCAAGTCCACCAGTTGAAGTTATTTCATGATCTGTGGAAAAAAAAAAAGCACTGAAATTAAGTAATACAAATTTCTTCCAATTATTAAATAATCAAAAATTAAATTACTTTTTCTCCTGCTGCTTTTAAGATTCTCTCTTTGTCTTTAACCTCTTGCATTTTGATAATGATGTATCTTGGTGTGGGCCTCTTTGGGTTCATCTTGTTTGGGACTCGCTGTGTTTCCTGGATTTGTATGTCTGTTTCCTTCACCAAGTTAGGGAAGTTTTCTGTCATTATTTTTTTCAAATAGCTTTTCAATTTCTTGCTTTCTCTCTTCTCCTTCTGGCATCCTCATGATACGAATGTTGGTATACTTGGAGTTGTCCCAGAGGCTCCTTACACTATCCTCATTTTTTTGGATTCTTTTTTCTTTTTGGTTTTCTGATTGGGTGTTTTTAGCTTCTTTATATTCCAAATCAATGGTTTGCTTCTTGGCTTCACTTACTCTACTATTGATTCCCTGTAAATTATTCTTTATTTCAGTTAGTGTATCCTTCATTTCTGACTTGTCCTTTTTTATGTTATTGATGTTCTCACTAAGTTCCTTGAAGTTTTCATGGACTTCCTTGAAGTTCTCACTAAGTTCCTTGAGCATCCTTATAACCAGTGTTTTGAACTCTGCATTTGATAGATTGCTTATCTCCATTTTGTTTAGTTCTTTTTCTGAAGTTTTGTTCTGTTCTTTCATTTATGACATGTTTCTTTGTCTCCTCATTTTGGCTGCTTTCTTGTGTTTGTTTTTATGTATAAAGTTGCTGTGTCTCCTAGGCTTCATAGGGTGGCCTATTGTAGTAGGTGTCCTGTAAGGTCCAGTGGCACAGCCTCCCTGATCACTCCAGCTGGGCCCTCGAGGTGCACCTCTTGTGTGGACTGTATACACTTCTAGGGTAATTAAGTCTTGATTTCTGTTGGCACATCAATGAGAGGAATTTACTCAGGCTGATCAGCTGCAAGGACTGGCTGTGCCCACTGACCACTGGCCTCTGACTATCTTGGAGGATCAGCTGTGTAGAGGCCCACCACACAGAGCAAGACTTACTTCCTCAGGGCTCTGGTACCCACTGAGTCTGCTCATTGAGTGTGTCACTTGTGTAGGTGGTTGGGTGGTGGTGTTTCGATGTGGTCTGAAGCTGTCCACTGGGTGTGCTGGCTCTGGGGCAAGGTCAGCCACTGCCTGTGTTCTATCCGGGGCCACCCAGCATAAGCTACAAAGTGATCTGCAGATGGCTGCTTCTTGTGCTGGGCTTGGAGGTGCCCAGGAAAAGCCAAGTTGTGAACTAAGGCTGGCTACTTCTAGTGCCAGGCCTGGGACCACTTAACGAGAGGTATGGGGTTTGCTGAGACCAGATGCTGCTTGTTTGAGGGAGTTTAGAGAAATCTGAAGCAGGAGCCAAGACAGTCCATTCCTATGGTAAAGCTACTGGAAACAGCTTGGGTGGGCCTGAAAGTTGGGTGGGGCAGGACCTTAGGGAATCACCAAGGCAGGGAAAACAGTGTGAGCCAGGTTGCTGGAGTCCCAGATATGGCACTCATCTCCCTGCCCCATGGGAGAAGGGCTCACCAAAGGAACAACAGCCTCCACCAGCACGTCTGTCCAGAAGAAAGCTGCCCCTCCAGCTCTCATCCCAATGCCAAACAACTCAGTTCTTCCCCGTAGGTCTCTGACGCCTTTCAAGCTGCCTCCTCCATGCTGGAGCCCAGAGGGAGCAGGTCCAAGGAAATCAGTGTGCGAGCCCTTTAAGAGGAACTGCCTGGGGCTCCAGAAGCCTCAGCCTCCCTCAGCCTCAGCCTTCCTCAGCCTCAATTCCCACTGCTTTTCACAGCCAGACGTTATGGGAATTTTCCTGACACTGGAACCCTGAGCTGGGGGGCCTGGTGTGAGACCTTCCTAGCCGAGGTGTCCCTGCTGATTTTTATCCATCACACATGGGTGTGGGACCAGCCTGTCTGCACCTCCGCCCCTCCTACCAGTCTCTATGTGGCTTTTCTTTAATTTCGTAGTTGTAGGACTTCCATTTAGCTCGATTTCAGGAAGTTCTGAATGATGGTTGTTCTGTAGTTTAGTTGTAATTCTGATGTGGTTGTGGGAGGAGGTGATACCATGTTTACCTATGTTGCCATCTTGTCCAGAAGTCCTTGCATAAAGCCTTTTTAGAAAGTAACTTGAGATTGCAAAATTTTTGAACATTTTTGCATCTTGGGACATTGCTATTATTCCACTTTTCCTCAGAGTTTTCTTTATCCGTTTAGTGCTCCACCCATCTTCTTAAAGTTCTTAATTACATGTTGTTTGTTGCTTTGTGTTATTAATATTTGATTACAGAATCTATCTCAGGAGATGGAGAATCACCTTCAACTATTTCCTGGAGTCAAAATATTAATGATGTTAAAGTCTGTGCTGTGTTCTTTGGGCCCCAAAGAATCAAAATTTTTCTCAGCTTTTGAATTTTTCAGTCCATCAGTAACACGAGTCACTGCACTAGCAGCAGATAGATAACATTCTGAGCCCCCCCTCCACTTTTCCACAATACACCAGCATTGGTGTATTACTCCAGTGTCCCTCTGCCTTCAGTTCTACTTCCTATGAGCAGTCCCAGGTGAATTTTATTTATTTATTTATTTGTTTGTTTATTTATTTATTTATTTATTTATTTATTATTTTTTATCCTCACCCGAGGACATTTTTGCATTATCTTGAGATAGAGCTGTGGGAGAGAAGGAGGAAGGGAGAGAGAGAAACATCGATGTGAGAGAGACACATCGAGTGGTTGCCACCCACATGACCCCAACCGGGGCCACGGACAAACTGCAACCGTGGTACGTGTCCTTAGCGGAATCTGAACCCGGGTCTCTCTGGTCCGCCAGCCAAATCTCTAACCGCTGAGCCAAACAGGCCAGGGCCCCAGGTGAATTTTAAAAATCTCAGCCTACTTTTTAAGTAAGTTCCTTTCCTTCCTTCCTCATGTAGGAACAATTCTGTTTGCAGGATCTCAGCCCTTTACACTTTATTTCCCCTGGTTTTCAGGTTTAAACAGGCTTCACTAGGAAGTAACAAAGGGATTTTTATATTTGAATATAGGAAGCTATGAGTTTTCCAAAGCATTTGTTCATTGCTCAAATACCACCCACCTTCTCATGTCTCTGTAAAGTGATTTCACTAAGGAGTTATTCTTTCATCAACCCAATACTTAACTTCAATCTGAATTTTATCTATTGCCATTGTGGTAAGGTTAAAACACCCACCTCCACACCCCGCTCCCAAGAGATGTCTCTGTTAATCCCTGGAAGCCGTGACTGAGTTAAAGATTTTGAAATGGAGAAATTATACTGGATTATCTATGTGGATGGACCTAAATGTGATGCCATGTAGCCTTATAGCAGTAGGCAGAGCAAGGTTTGAGCACACACAAGAGAAAGCCGTGTAAAGAACAGAGTAGACAGAGGATTGCTGATGCATTCCTTGAAGATCAGAATGATGCAGCTACAGTTAAGAAATGCTAATAGCCATAGAAAGAAGTTGTAAGAGTCAAATCTCCCCGAAATCCCATCAATAAACCATAGCCCTGCTGGCACACTGATTTTAGCTCAGTAAAATGGGTTTTGGACCTCCAGCACTGTGAGAGAATAAATTTGTTGGTTTAAGCCACCAATTTTGTGGTAATTTGTTGCAACAGCCAAAATTTCTAAGGAAGTTCCAATTCCATGTTTTCTTGGTAAGCGTTCTCATCTTGCCTTTAACACTTTCCTAGCTGTGTGATCTCTAGCAAATCATTTATCTCCTCTGTTACTGTTTGCTGATGTTTAAAATGGGGATAATATTAGTACCTCCTTGTATGGTAATTATAAAGGCTTATAGGCTAATATTTCTTAGAAGTTTAGAACAGCACCCAAAACTGGTAAGTCCTATGTAAGTTGATATCAAATAGATGTTTTAAAAGTAGATGAAATGTTATGGCGGAAGAGGAATGGGGAGAGAGTCATTGAATAATAGTTGTCGCTCCTTCAATTTCCTTCTGTCCAGTTTCAGAAAAAATAATTTGGAAACAAATGATTTTTTAAAATTCTATTTGTGTTGTGAGTTTTTTTTTTTTTTTTTCAAAACATTTTTTCTTTATTGATTTTAGGGAGAGAGAGAAACATCAATGAGAGAGAACATTGGTTGCTGTCGACTCATGCACCAAGAGGTCGCCAGTTCAATTCCCAGTCAGGGCGCATGCCCAAGTTGTGGGCCCAATCCCCAGTCAGGGCATGCAGGAGGCAGCCAATCAATGTTCTCTCATCGATATTTCTATCTCTCCCTCTCCCTTCCTCTTTCTCTAAAAATCAATACAGGAAAAAATAAAAAATAAAAATTAAAAAAGGCACAAAATAAGCTGACGATAAAAATAGATCCAGAGATATGGAAATAGGGAACAGACTGACAAACCTCAGAGGGAAGGGGGTGGGGGTGGGTGGGAAGAGATAAAATAAAGAACTTTTATGCATATATGCATAACCAATGGACACAGACAATAGTGTGGGGAAAGCAGGAGAGGGGTGAGAGCGAGGAGGAGGCGGTCAATGGGGGAAAGAGAAAAAAAGAAAAAAAGGCACATATTGTTATCATATGTTTAAATCTCTTATAATTATTATTTACATATTTAGGAAGTAGGCTTTTAAATATTTAAATTTCAAAATGTACACTATAAACATTGTTTCTGTATAAATTAAGTTCAATGAAAAAACATCACAACCAATCAATATAGTGCGACTGATATTTTTAATATAACCATGACAATCTTTGGAAAAAAAGTAAAATTTTATAGATTTCACTGACTTCTGCACCGGTATCTGAAAAAGAAAAATAACATATCAGATTGGTTTTGTATAATAAAATCACCAAATTATTTGCCCTTACAGCAAATTCATGCTATAATTAAAATACATGTTTAAGAAAATCAAGCTTGTTTTCAATATTATGCATTCTTGTAACAATGAATTCATTGAAAATGTAATGTTAACTTAATGTTATAATTTATTTGCATGCGTGTATATATTATACAGGATATTTTTTTTGTGTGTGGGTATTAGATTCAGGTAATAACAGTCTCTGATACTGAATAATTTGAAGTAGAATTCCTTCACTGCCTTAGTGATGTTTCTAGAAAAGTAACCTTTACTTTATGTGAAGTAATTAATTACTAGTAAGAATTATTAAGTTGTGAATTAAGTAATTAATATAATAATAAAATAATATAAATATTTACTGAAAATATGAAATTATTAAATTTATCTAATATCTTGAACTAATTCACGAATCAATATCTTTTAATATAATATAAAATAAATAAAAACCAAAAAAAATAACAATATTCAGGGTTTAACTAAAAAGCGAAGCCTTTTAGTTTTTTTGGCAATAGTTTCTGTTAAAAGGCATCACTAACAATCCTAATCGGCATCATGCATTTGATTTTCAATTCTACTGTAACTACTGGTGTCATCTCAGCAGAAATTCTGATTTGGCTATAATCAAATAAAGCCTTGCTATTTTCCTGTCCAGGAAATATTTATAACAGTAAAATTGGAACAGCTGTGGGAAGAAATGAGGAATGAGAACTTGGAATAGGGGTAACTAAATTTTTTTTCTCAGATAACTAAGATGGAATGGATCTGCTTGAGCTGTAGAGCCTTTCCTCCCAGGACAGAATATAATGGGCATGGGGGCAAGGCTGAGGGGGAGAAGGTGGGCGCTGGGAAATTTCATGTCTAAATTGTTTGTTTATTTGTTACTAAAACAGTGGTTCTCAATGTGGGGCAAGAATGGTGGCTGAATGAATAGCATACAGAAAAATCTCTGAGAACTTTGATGGTTCTTCTCATTCACAATTCACCTCCCTTCCCCCATATAGAAGTTTCTTCCCTCATATAGAAGTTTCTTCCCTATATTGACCACTATTATTTTAGAATATTCAAGTCAATATTAAATTGGATCAATTTGAAAAAGAACTTTCTGGTTGTTCAAAAGTTCCCTGACTTCCTTATCTGGAGCAGGAGCTCATAATTTCATAGGTCCTGAGAAACAGACTGCCAGTACCTCTCCACATGCTACTTTCTTATTTCCATATAGTAAAAATATATTCAAAGGTAGTTCCCAGTTATGAAATTTAGTCTATTTAATGTGTTACTTTAAAATCTCATTACCACCTATGACTTACAGAAACAAATGCATGGTACTCTCTTCTCTGGAGAATTTCATTCCTTTATCTATAAAAAAGAAGTATTTTTCATACATGATGAAATGTACTTAACTTCATAATATTGGGCCTATCTTTTCTAAATAATCTTTATTGTTTAAGAAGTTGTATCCTGCTGATCTCTTCACAATTCATATTTAGAAAGTTCTATATTGCCACCAGGTTTAGCTTTTGGAAACAGACAACCGGTCAGATTACTTCTCTCAATAAAGGTCCTTCATAAATTCCTTTGGCTATAAAGTCCAAAGTCCTTAACAGTGTTTTCAAGACTCTTCTTGTCAAGTTACATTTCTTTTTATCCATGCTTTTTTAACATTCTCCTTTACCCCAATGTGAGCCATAAATTACAGGTATATACTGGTAAATGGAAAGTACTTTGTGTCAAAGAAACCTACTGAATGAAAGTGTCTATGTGGGAGGCATTGTAAAGTAAGTCTAGCTCTTTATACTTCTCTGAACAGTTCCAAACAACCTTTTAACTTGATCCTGATTCCTATCAAGAACAAAGGAATAAGAAGACAAGTTTGGACCTCATTCTAGGAAACAACTTCTAGGAGTATCCCATTTGTGGCACTATACTGCAGAATGTATTCACTGGTGGATTTAAGCTATTTCTCTTTAAAAATATTTTATCCTCATCCGAGGACACTTTTGCATTTATCTTCAGATAGAGCGGGAGGGAGAGAGGAGGGGAGAGAGAGAGAGAAACATCAATGTAAGAGAGACACATCGGTGGTTGCCACTCGCACAACCCCAACTGAGGCGGGGACAAACTGCAACCGAGGTACGTGCCCTTAGCGGGAACCGAACCCGGGACTCTCTGGTCCGCAGGCCGACGCTCTAACCGCTGTGCCAAACCGGCCAGGGCTTTTTTTTTTAATTAAAATATTTTTCAATTACATTTTATATTTATTTTTATTCTGTATTAGTTTTGGATGTATAACATAGTGGTTAGAAAATAATATATTTTGCAAGTGGTCCCCCAACTTTAAGTACCCACCTGGCCACATACATATTTATTATGATATTATTGACTATATTTGCTATGCTATAATCTACGTCTCTTTGACTATTCTGTAATTACCAATTTGTACTGCTTGATCCCTTCACCTTTTTCATCCAACACCCCAATTCCCCTCTGTCAGTCTATTCTCTGTATCTATGAGTCTGTTTCTATTTTGTCTGTTTATTAGATTCCATATATAAATGAGATCACATGGTATTTGTCTTTCTCTGACTGGCTTATTTCTCTTAGCGTAATACCCCAGGTCTATTCATGCTGTCACAAAAGGTAAGATCTCATTCTTTTTTATGGCTCAGTAGTATTCCACTGTGTAAATGTGCCACAGCTTTTTTATCCACTCAGCTGCTCATAGGCACTTGGGCTACTTCCATTTCTTTTCAGCCTGTGCCAGGTTCAGAATATCTGCTGCACAGTTTGGAATCCCTCTTTTCCTTTTATAAAATAGCTGAATTACTTGGGCCACATCTACTAAAACTTAGGGACTAAGTACTTCTGAAATATTTTTCCAAAAAGTGATTGTTTTTAAAAGTTTAGAGAACTACACTTTAGGTCAAGATGAGTAACAGAAACTGGATTTACCCTCTTACCTGAAACAAAATTTTAAAATGTACTAAAATAATGAAAAGCAACAGTTCCTCAAGATCTGAACATTAGGCTTTGAAGGACAGTGGTCCTTAAGAGACAGGAAGCAAGTAAGATGAACCCTATGATTTTCTGAACTTACTGCCTGGAGAGAAATAAGATAGGGATGGACGCCCATTTAATTACTTTCATTTAACATTGAACTGAAGGTTTAAGCCAGTACAGTATGCAACAAATAAATAATTACATGGAAATAAATAAATGACATTCAGTTGGAAATTAAAATGTTCATCAACCGATGAATGGGTACAATATATACTTATATACATATAATGAAATAATGCTCTGCAAAAATATATATATATAGATGGAACATCACTACATGGATAAATCTCAAAATAATTATATTGAGTAAAAAGAGCCAGACACAAAAGAGTATACTGTGTACAGTATGATTCTGCTTATATAAAATTCTAGAAAATTTAAACCAATCTGTAGTGACAGAAAATAGATCAGAGATAGGAAAAAAGCAGGTGGGATTACAAAGGAACAGGAAGAAATTTTTGACTCTGGTAGATTCATTATCCCAGTGATTTTTTTCATGGGTGTATCCATATGTCAAAATTTACCAAAGTGTACATTTTCAATACATGTAGTTTATTGTATGAATGTCAATTGTTCTATCTATAAAGCTATTAAAAATGTTTCAGCTAATATGTTTGCTTTTGGAGAGACTGTGTTTCTTTTCCTCTCATAAAAATCTCATGTAATACAGGAGTAAGATTTTGGCAACCCACCTGATCAAGAGAAGTAGTAGAACGAGGATCTCGGGTAGCATGTGTGATTGGAACACGTGTGATTGGAGCAGGTTCAGGTTCATTAGGTGGGGTCAGAGCAGGTGGAATTGCAAACTTTGCGATAGGAAGTTGGGGTGTAGTAGGTGGCTTAGGTACATAAGTTATGGCGTTAACTACATTAGGTTGAACAGAATGTCCTGCAGGTCTGTTTGAGGCACGGAGGAGGGAGGAAGCCTTCCGAAAAGGAGCATCCAACCAAGTAGGTATGGGATAAGGAGACATTTGTTGGAGAGGGGCTCTAGGAGAACTGGGAACATAGGGATATGCAGTCCCTGGATCAGTGTAAGGATTCACAGGTAAATTATTCTTGGGTAAATTATTCTCTGAAGGAGAGCCAGGAGGAGTGAGATCATTCTCTGGTATGGGATAAGGAAGATCCATAGATGGGTTAACTTGGTAATTCTAAAAGAAAAGCAAAGAAATCAATTAAAGGTTTCTGTTCATCTATTCTCTCTCTCTATTACTCATGTTATGACTGTGATGATATACAATGAATGAATGTTACTTTTTAAAAAAAGTATTCCTCAGTCTTTATCTTAAGGCTGATGTCAATAACAGACATTATTTATGAAAGTTAAGACCCAGTTTTCATATTTATTGGAAAATACTGCATTCTTTATCAACAATACTTTTTAAAAGAATTAATTTTGTTATAAATGTCCCTCCCTTTTCCCCCATTGACACCCTCCTCCCTGCTCCCGCCCCCCTACAAACTTCACCGTATTGTTGTCTGTGTCCATTGGTTGTGCATATATGCATAAAAGTTCTTTGGTTTATCTCTTCCCACCCTCTCACCCCCGCTCCCTCTGAATTTTGTCAGTCTGTTCCCTACTTCCATGTCTCTGGGTCTATTTTGTTCATCATCTTATTTGTTCATTATATTCCACAAATAACTGATATCATGTGATATTTGTCTTTCTCTGATTTGCTTATTTTGCTTAGCATAATACTCTCCAGGTCTTTCCATGTCGTCTCAAAGGGTAAGAAATCTTTCTTCCTTACAGCTGCATAATATTCTATTGTGTAAATGCACCACAGCTTTTTTTTCTTTAATTAATTTATTTTTGTTACACATGTTTCTCCTTTTCACCCCATTGACACCCTCCTTCTGTTCCCCCCCCCCCTCCAGCATTGTTATCTATGTCCATTGGTTATGCTTATATGCATAAGTTCTTTGCTTTATCTCTTCCTTCCCACCCCGGCCCCTCCTCTGAAGTTTGTTAGTCTGAACCCTACTTCTATGTCTCTGGGTCTCTTTTGTTCATCAGCTTATGTTGTTCATTATATTCCACAAATAAGTGAGATCATATGATACTTGTCTTTCTCTGACTGGCTTATTTTGCTTAGCATAATACTCTCCAGGTCCCTCCATGTCATCTCAAAGGATAAGAGATCTTTCTTTTTTGCAGCTACATAGTATTCCATTGCATATATGTACCACAGCTTTTTTTATCCACTCATCTATTGATGGACACTTGGGCTGTTTCCAGATCTTAGCAACTGTAAATAGTGCTGCTGTGAACATAGGGGTGCAGATATTCTTGCTGATTGATGTTTCAACCTTCTTAGGATATATTCCTAGAAGTGGAATCACTGGATAAAATAGCAGTTCAATTTTTAATTTTTTGAGGAAATTCCACATTGTTTTCCATAGTGGCTGCACCAGTCTGCATTCCCACCAGCAGTGTACTAGAGTCCCCTTTTCTCCATATCTTCACCAGCACTTGTCGTGTGATGATTTGTTGATGGCAGCCATTCTGGCAGGTGTGAGGTGATACCTCATTGTTGTTTTAATTTACATCTCTCTGATGATTAGTGATGTTGAGCATTTTTTTCATATGTCTTTTGGCCATTTGTATGTCCTGTTTGGAGAAGCATCTATTTAGGTTCTCTGCCCATTTTTAAATTGGATTCTTTGTCTTCTTTTTTTGAGCTATATGATTACTCTATGTATCATTGGCAATTATGTTCTCCCAGAGAGTGGGTTCCCTTTTCATTTTGATGATTGTTTCTTTTGCTGTGCAGAAGCTTTTTGTTTGATGTAGTCCCATTTATTAATTTTTTTTCTTTGTTTCTCTTGTCCTAGGTGATGTATCATGAAAATTCTGCTACCTGTGATGTCTGAGATTTTGCTGTCTACATTTTCTTCTAGGATTTTTATGGGTTCACGAGGCACATTTAAGTCTCTTATCCATTTTTAGTTTATTTTTGTGTATGGTGTAAGTTGGTGGTCTGGTTTCATTTTATGGCATGTTCCTGTCCAATTTTCAAAACATAGTTTATTAAAGAGACTGTCTTTATTCCATTGTATGCTCTTGCCACCTTTGTCAAGTATTAATTGAGCATTATGTCTTGTGTTGATTCCTGGGTTCTCTGTTCTGTTTAATTGAGCTATATGCCTGTTCTTGTGCCAGGACTAGGCTGCTTTGATTATAATGGCTTAGTAGTATAACCTGATATCCAGAATTGTGTTCCCTCCAACTTTGTTCTTTTTCAGGATTACTGTGGCTATTTGGGGTCTTTTTTGGTTCCATATAAACTTTTGGAGTATTTGTGAAATATGTCATTGGTATTTTAATGGGAATTGCATTGAATCTATAGATTGCTTTGGGTAGTATGGACATTTTAATGATGATAAGTCTTCCAATCCATAAACATGGTATATGCTTCTACTTTTTAATATCTTCCTCTATTTTTTTTCAATGTCCTTAGTTTTCTGAGAACAGGTCTTTTACCTCCTTGGTTAAGTTTAATCCTAGGTATTTTAATTTTTTTTTTTGGCAATGGTAAATAGGATTCTTTTTTTAGTTTCTCTTCCTATGTGTTCATTATTGATGTACAAAAATGCCAATGATTTTTGGATGTTGATTTTGTATCCTGCTACTTTGCCAAATTCATTTATTAAACTTAGTAGTGTTTTGGTGTAATCTTTAGGGTTTTCTATGTACAATATCATGTCATCAGCAAACAATGACAGTTTCACTTCCTTTTTCCAATTTGGTTGCCTTTTATTTTCTTCTTGTCTGATTGCTATGGCTAAGACTTCCAGTGCTATGTTGAATAAGAGTGGTGAAAGCAGACATCCCTGTCTGGTTCCTGTTTTTTTTTTTTTTTTCATTTTTTGTTCAGATAGAGTGGGAGGGAGAGAGAGGAAGAGAGAGAGAGAGAGAAACATCGACGTGAAAGGAACACACTGAGTGGCTGCCACCCGCACAACCAACCAGGGCCGGGGACAAACTGCAACCGAGGTACATGCCCTTAGCGGGAACCGAACCCGGGTCTCTCTGGACCGCAGGCCGACACTCTAACTGCTGAGCCAAACCGGCCAGGGCTTTTTTTGAATGTTTTTATTGATTTGTTAGAGATAGTGGAAGGAAGAGAGATATAGAAACATTGATGTGAGAGAAACATTGATCAGCTGCCTCCTGCACACCCCCTACTGGGGATCGAGCCTGCAACCCAGGCACGTGCACTGACCAGGAATTGAACCAGGACCTCTCAGTCCATGGGACAATGCTCAGTTCACTGAGCCACACCAGTTGGGCTGGTTCCTGTTTTCAAAGAAAATACTTTTAGTTTTTTTCCCATTGAGTATAATGTTGGCTATAGGGTTGTCATATATGGCCTTTATTATGTTGAGGTATGATCCTTCTATTCCCACTTTCCTGGGAGTTTTTACCAAAAATAGGTGCTGGATTTTTTCAGATGCTTTTTCAGCATCTATTTATATGATCATATGCATTTTATCTTTCATTTTGTTTATGTGGTATAGCACATTTATTCATTTGCGAATATTGTACCAGCCTTGCATCCCTGGGATATATTCCACTTGGTCGTGGTGTATAAGTTTTTAAATATATTGCTAGATTCGTTTTGCTAACATTTTGTTGAGGATTTTAGTGTCTATGTTCATCAGAGATATTGGTTTGCAATTTTCTTCCTTTCTCTGTTTTTTATAGTGTCTTTATCTGGTTTTGGGATTAGGATTATGCTGGCCTCATAAAAAGAACCTGGAAGTTTTCCTTCCTTTTGAGATTTTTGAAATAGTTTGAGAATAGGTGTTAGTCCTATTTTGAATGTTTGGTAAAACTCCCCTATGAATTCATTCGGACCAGAGCTTTTGTTTGCTGGGAGTTTATTTTTTTACTGCTTCTATTTCCTGGTTGTTATTGGTCTGTTCAAGTTTTCTGACTCTTTCCAGTTGAGTTTTGGAAGTCTCTATAACTCTAGGAATTTGTCCATTTTGCTTAGGTTGTCTAATTTGTTGACATATAATTGTTCATACTATTTTCTTACACTCCTTTGTATTTCTGTGGTTAGTTTTTATTTCACCTTTTTTGTTTCTGAATTTATTAATTTGGGTCCTTTTTCTTGTTTTTTTTTTTTTGTTGTTTTTTTTGGTGAGTCTGGCTAAAGGTTGATCAATTTTATTTATCTTTTCAAAGAATCTTATTTATCGTTTAAAAGATCTTATTTCATTGATCTTTTGTATTGATTTTATTAGTCTCTATGTCATTTATTTCCACTCTGATCTTTATTATTTTCTTCTACTAACTCTGGGTTTTTCTTTTTTTTTACTTTCTAGGTCTTTACATTGTAGGGTTAGATAGTTTATTAGAAATTTTTCTTGTTTCTTGAGGTAGGCCTGTATTGCTATGAACTTCCCTTTCAGGACTGCTTTTGCTGTGTCCCATAGATTTTGTGTTGTTCTTTGTTCATTTTCATTAGTTTCCAGAAAGTTTTTGATTTCTTCTTTGATCTCCTTGGTAATCCATTCATTGTTTAATAACATTCTATTCAGCCTCCATGTGTTTGAATGTTTTTGAGTGTTTTTTATTGTAATTGATTTCTAGTTTCATGCCATTATGATCTGAGAAGATGCTTGATATGACTTCAATCTTCTTGAACTTGTAGTGACTTAGTTTGTGTTCTAACATGTGGTCTATCTTTGAGAATGTCCCATGTGCACTTGAGAAGAATGTATATTTTGCAGCTTAGGGGTGAAATGTTCTGTAAATATCAACTAAATCCAGCTGTTCTAGTACATTGTTTAGGGTCTCTGTTTCCTTATTAATTTTTCTCTGGAAGATCTATCTAGTGGTGTCAGTGGGGTGTTAAAGCCCCCTACTCTGATTTTATTGCTGTCAATCTCTCTGTTGAAGTCCTCCAGAAGTTTTTAAATATATTTTGATGTTCCTATATTTGATGCACATATGTTTACCAGTGTTATATCCTCTTGTTGGTTCTATCCCTTTAATATTATGTAATGACCTTCTTTGTCTCTTATTATGTCCCTTGCTTTGAAGTCTATCTTATCAAATGTGAATGTTTCTACACCAGCTTTTTTTTCATTCCCATTTGCCTGGTAAATTTTTTTTCATCCCTTCACTTTCATCTTGTGTGAGTCTTTTGTTGTGAAGTGGGTCTCTTGTAGACAGCATATATATGGGTCATGTTTTCTTATCCAACCAGCTACCCTATGTCTTTTGATTGGAGCATTTAAGCCATTTAAATTTAAGGTTATTATTGATAGGAACTTATTTTTGCCATTTTTATTCTTTTGCCTGTGTTCCTCTCTTTCTCTCTCTCTTTCTTCTTACAACAGTCCCTTTAGCTGTTCTTGTTGTGCTGGTTTGGTAGTAGTCAATTCCTTTAGCCCCCCCCCCCCCCTTTTTTTTTATCCTGCAAAGATATTTATTTCACCTTGAATTTTGAATGATAACCTTGTTAGATAGAGTAGTCTTAGATTCAGACCCTTGCTTTTTATTACTTTGTATACTTCATGCCATTCCTTTCTGGCCTGCTGTGTTTCTGTTGAGAAGTCAGCTGACAGTCTAATGGGAGCTCCCTTTTAGGTAACTTTCTGTCTATCTCTTTTGCTGCCTTAAGATTCTTTCTTTGTCTTTAACATTTGCCATTTTAATTATGATGTATCTATGTGTGGGTCTTTTTGCTTTACCTTGATTGGGACTTTCTGTGTTTCCTGGACTTGTGTTACTTTTTCCTTCATCAGGTTAAGGAAGTTTTCTGTCATTATTTCTTTAAACAGGTTCTCTATTCCTTTCTCTGCATCTTCTCCTTCTGGTACCCCAATAATTAGAATGTTGTTACATTTTGTATTGTCCCAAAGCTCATTTAAACTCTCCTCCTGCTATTAAATTTTTTTCCCATTTGCTGCTTTAATTGGATGTTTTTCCTACCCTGTGTTCTAACTCATTTATTTGGTCTTCAGCTTCTTCTAATCTACTATGAAATCCTTCCAAGGTACTTTTTATATCAGCTATGTCATTCTCCATTTCCATTTGATTTTTATTCATAGCTTCTACAACATTTTTATGCTGGTTTTGTTCCCACTGAGCTCTTCATAATTCTCAGTAAGTTGCTTGTAATTCTCGCTAAGTTGTTTGAGCACTCTTAAAACCATTTCTTTGAATTCTTCATTTAACAAATTGCTTGCCTCCATTTCATGTAGTTCCTTTCTCTGGTGATTCCTCCTTTTCTTTCATTTGAAGGTTGTTTCTTTCTTTCTTTTTTTTTTTACTTTTATTTATTTATTTTAATTTTTTATTAATTTATTTTTGTTACAGATATTTCTTCTTTTTTTCCCCATTGACACCATCCTCCTGATCTCCCACTGCCCTGTCCCCAGCATTGTTGTCTACGTCCATGGCTATGCATACATGCATATAAGTTCTGTGGTTTATCTCTTCCCTTCCCCTGACACCCTCTTCTGAGGTTTGTCAGTCTGTACCCTACTTCTATGTCTCTGGGTCTATTTTGTTCATCATGTTGTTTTGTTCATTATATTCCACAAATAAGTGAGATCATATGATACTTGTCTTTCTCTGATTGGCTTGTTTCGCTTAGGATAATACTCTCTAGGTCCCTCCATGTCGTCTCAAAGGATAAGAGATCTTTCTTTCTTACAGCTGCGTAGTATTTCATTGTGTATATGTACCACAGCTTTTTTTATCCACTCATCTATTGATGAACACTTGGGCTGTTTCCAGATATTAGTGATTGTAAATAGTGCTGCTATGAACATAGGGGTACATATATTCTTTCTGATTGGTGTTTCAGGCTTCTTAGGGTATATTCCTAGAAGCAGGGTCACTAGGTCAAATGACAGTTCAATTTTTAACTTTTTGAGGTAACACCATATTGTTTTCCATAAAAGGCTGCACCAGCCTGCGTTCCCACCAGCGGTGTGCTAGAGTCCCCTTTTCTCCACACCCTTGCCAACACTTGTTTGATGATTTGTTGATGGCAGCCATTCTGACAGGTGTGAGGTGATACCTCATTGTTGTTTTAATTTGCATCTCTCTGATGATTAGTGACGTTAAGCATTTTTTCATATGTCTCTTGGCCATTTGTATGTCCTGTTCGGAGAGGTGTCTCTTTAGGTCTTTTGCCCACTTTTTGATTGAGTTCTTTGTCTTTTGTTGAGTTGCATGAGTACTTTATATATTTTGGAAATCAACTCCTTATCTGATGTATTGTTGGCAATTATGTTCTCCCATATAGTGGGTTCCTTTTCCATTTTGATGGTGGTTTCTTTTGCTATGCAGAAGATTTTTAGTTTGATGTAGTCCCATGTGTTCATTTTTTCCTTTGTTTCTCTTACCTTAGGCATTGTATCAATGAAAATTCTGCTACCTGTGATGTCTGAAATTTTGTTGCCTACATTTTCTTCTATGATTTTTATGGATTCACGAGTCACATTTAAGTCTTTTATCCATTTTTAGTTTATTTTTGTGTATGGTGTAAGTTGGTGGTCTAGCTTCATTTTTTTCATGTAGCTCTCCAATTTTCCCAGCACCATTTATTGAAGAGGCTGTCTTTATTCCACTGTATGCTCTTGCCACCTTTGTCAAATATTAATTGAGCATAATGTCTTGGGTCATTTTCTAGGTTCTTTGTTCTTTTCCATTGATCTATATGTCTGTTCTTCTGCCAATACTAGGCTGTTTTGATTACAATGGCTTTGTAGTATAACCTGATATCCGGTATTGTGATCCCACCTATTTTGTCCTTCTTTTTCATGATTGCTGTGGCTATTTGAGGTCTTTTTTGGTTCCATATGAACTTTTGAAGTATTTGTTCTAGTTCTGTGAAATATGTCATTGGTATTTTGATGGGGATTGCATTGAATCTATAGATTGCTTTGTATCCTTTACTATTTTCTTAGAAATGTTTTCATATAAAAGTGATACTCCTTTTACAACCTAGTGCTTCTATTTATGCAAAAATTAAGTTTACTGAATGACTGTGATTTACAATCTAAAAATGCTAGATAATTATAAAAATAAGGCAAACATTAAAGTGAATGTAAATCTGTATGAGACAGTTATTTATTCCAAAAGAAAATGTAAAGTGTTTTTTTTTGTGTGTGTGACATTGGCTTCCCATTGTAGTTTTACTCAACTAAAATGATTTCAGGGTGTCTAATCTAGTCAATCTTTAAAGACTATGCATACATTTATATATTCTATGTTCAATTTATCTTATTTTTTACCCTTAACCCTTACGTAGTAACAGCTACCTCCTCCCTAGCTTTGGGAATTAGATACTTGCAAAAAATAAAACTAGGCCACCTTTTACACCATACACAAGCATAAACTCAAAATGGATTAAAGACTTAGATGTAGGCAATCACCAATTTTAATGTCCTACTAGTTGCAGTGTTTCTACACTTATCATTAAATTTCTTATTCATATCTGTTTATGAACTTTTATGTATAGGCATCCAAACGTTTTGATTCAATTCTGAGGCTAGTTGCTTATTTTTTTCAGACCTTTACATTAGATCATAATTTGTATTTATCACTAAATCCCTAGCAAGTCTTTGGTTTTGCAATAAAACTCAGAAAATACCGATTGTTCCTTAGTAGTTTTAGGATATTTAAGGTTTTTCTTGATGGATATTTAATGATTTCTTTTAAAAAGGATAAAATGAAAACCCATTATGTGCTGTGTATGTGCTAGGTATTGGAAATAACAGACAAAGTTTCTTTGCTTGTCTCTGATGAGTATGTCTTCCAGGCAGTCAAGCTTCCTCATTCACATTTAATATTGTATATACTATTTGTTTCCAATTTTAGCTCAGTTTTCTGAATTACTAAGTTAAAATATGTGCTCATGGATTGATTATGTCATCCTAACGTATGATACATGAAGGATAAGTGATATATTCTCCAGTGTATTCAGAGACAAAAATGTCAGCGGTTTGCATTGTGACCTTAGAGCCCTAGATTCTTATTATTAAAATCTTAACACTTATAAAAAATTCAAAATAATACCATATATAGTCTTAATTTTTAAAATTATTTTTAAAACCTTCCTGTTCCCTTGCCATATGCCTAATGGTATTAGGTCACAAATGTGCACATCCAGACCATATCTCTTGGCCTTTCTCTTTTAGAGGCTCATGTTTATGTACTGCACACTTGTGAATAGGTATAAACATAGTTTTCCTAGCACTCTGCTGTCATCATAATTTGAAACAAAAGAAACAAATTAAAAAATCTAACCTTTATTAATCGATGAATGCTTTGGTTTCCTGCATAGAAATACTTTATGGTTATTTTCTGCACAGAAGTCATTTAACTCTGTGACACACTCCTCCTGCTAGTAGTTCCTAGATCATAATTTCTTCTCCTCTAATATTTCATACAGGCAAAGCCTTCCTGCATTCATCATTTAGTTTGTTCAAGTAAACTTAGTGCATTGTAATAAAATTTCACAGAGGCATGAGGAGGAAAACTGGGCATAGAAAAAAATGTATCATACTACAAAAAGAGTGCACTTACTTTTTAAAAATTTTTTTTAATCCTCACCTGATGATATTTTTACATTTATCTTCAGACAGGGGGAGAGAGAGAGGGAGAGAGGGAGAGAGAGAGAGAAACATGGATGTGAGAGAGACACATCGATTGGTTGCCACCCACATGACCCCAACCAGGCCAGGGACGAACCGCAACCAAGGTACGTGCCCTTGGCTGGAATTGAACCCGGGCTCTTTGGTCTGCAGGTTGACGCTCTAACCGCTGAGCCAAACTGGCCAGGGCAGGAGTGTACTTATTTAATACTCCTACTCACTGAAAAGAAATTAAGACCTTACGGTAAATATGTTAAACACAAATATATAGTTCATAAACATTTTTCTGTCAAATAAGAAGAGATTAATGCACTGATATTTTAACAGCAATAATAGTCACAAAATTGCATTGTAAAGAAATCAGAGTTTTAAAATGTAAAACACACATTAAAGTATAAACAAACTTATATGTAAGTAAATGAAAACTTTTTTTTTTACCTCACCAAGGAAGTGGAAATGCTTCTAAAACAAAGAAAGAAAATTATTTCATTATGGTTATTTATTTAAAGACATCTGTATTCCATATTACTGAAGAATTTGTACAGTCTTATCAGAGTATTTTTGAAATATGAGTCACTAGCATAGATTATTATTACCATTGTGTGTTTTTGACCTAGACAATTGCCTCAGGAAGTTTTATTTTGGTTGATGGATTTTGGTTTGAAATAGTATACATATACATAAACCTTATCTAAAAGATCATTGTGCTCTTATATATATAAGTATGCTGTTTTCTATCACATCTCAGGTTTGTTGTTGTTGTTGTTAATCCTCACCTGAGGATATTTTCCCACTGATTTCTAGATAAAATGGAAGGGAGGGAGGGAGAGAGGGAGAGAAACATCGATGTGAAAGAGACACATCAATTGGTTGCCTCCCACATGACCCCGACTGGGGCCAAGGATGCAACTCAGGTTTGTGCCCTTGATCAGGAATTGACCCTGAGACCCTTCAGTCAGTAGGCCAGCACTCTGACTGCTGAGCCAAACTGACCATGGCTCACGTCTCAGTTGTGGTTGCATTCTCTGTGTGTGTACGTAACTGGTCTGTTGCTATCTCTTTACAGATGTGAAAGGACCATATATCCAGTTAAGCTTCCATATGATTTATTAATTCACCACAGATTATGCACCACAGCATATGGTAAGAATCAAAACTGGTGTAGGAAAATGATCATTTACTACTGTTAAAAAATTAGAGCTTAATTCAGGTGATTTTAGGAGATAAAATTATATATTGAAATTTGTACAGGGTAATAATAATAATTATAATAGTAATAATAGTAAGTAGCATTTGAGTTTCTACTATATCCTAGGTACTCTGTTATGTACTTTACATAATAATTTTAATTTTCAAAACCATTTTGTGAGGTAGGTGTCATAATTTTGTCCTTTTGTCCTTTATACAAAAGAGGCTGTCTAACATACTCATTGGCTAGGATTAAGAATTTTCCATCAGCTATTTCTTAATTCTTTTGCAGTGTGGAGGAGAGGAGAGAGAGAGAAGGAGAGAGAGAGAGAGAGAGAGAGAAACATCAATGTGAGAGAGACACATCAACTAGTTGCCTCCCGCATGACCATTCGGTCCACGGGTTGATGCTCTACCTGCTGAGCCAAACTGGCCAGGGTCGTCAGCTACTTTTTATATTAGAGTCTCATCTATGGACAGTACATTGAAGGTCATTGTATATATTTAGTTTTACTCCATCAAGTGTTCCTTGTGACTCTACATAAATACCCCAGCAATGAGACTTCACTGCCAGAGGAAGTCCAATCCAGTGTTCTATAATTTGAAGACATAAATTGTTAAAATTATCTACATGGTATTCTGGTCCCCTATAATTTTATCCTCCTCCAGCCCACTACATCTTTGAACTCACCTCTTTTCCTTGCTGTTAATCTATTTTCAAATAGCACAACTTTATTATTTTGGTTTTAAAAATGTATTTTGAAAAGTTTGGCGTAAGAAACCGCGTGCCCATTGACAAGTCTCTGCTGCATCATCAACACTTTAATAACTTACTAACTTGGATCCTTGTCTATGATTATTTGATGGTTATACTACAATTGCTGCTATTTTAAAGGTCCACTTACCTTCTTTGCAAAAGCGACACATATAATGCAGGCCCAAAGTAGAAACTTCATTTTGATTGACCCTATGAACATTAATATTATAAATTGGTTGTTTCAGAAAATATGCAATATATTCTTAGTTATTTCTCTTCTCCTAGAGAGAGACTAGTAAAACCCTTAACAGGAAAAATTTATTGAATTTAGAGAGAGAGGAAGGGAGAGGGAGAGATAGAAACATCGATGAGAGAGAACATCGATTGGCCGCCTCCTGCGTGCCCCCCACTGGGGATTTGGCCCACAACCTGGGCATGTACTCTTACCAGGAATCAAACTGGTGACCTCTTGGTGCATGGGTCAACGCTCAACCACTGAGCCACACTGGCCAGGCTAACAGAAAATTTGTTCTCACTATTTAACTACTGTCACCATGAACTGAGAAGAATGGCACTACATCCAGAATTATCTTTTTGTCGTTGTTGGTAGATGCTTTCAACAATTAATTGGCTTCGCCCTGGCCAGTTTGGCTTAGCGGTTAGAGCGCTGACCTGCGGTCCAAACAGACTTGGGTTCGGTTCCCGCTAGGGGCACGTACCTCGGTTGTGATTTGTCCCCGGCCCTGGTTGGTTGTGCGGGACACAGCCACTCGATGTGTCCCTTTCACGTCGATGTTTCTCTCTCTCTCTCTCTCTCTTCCTCTCTCTCCCTCCCACTCTATCTGAACAAAAAATGGAAAAATGTCCTCGAGTGAGGATAAAAAAAAAAAAGTAAGCATTCTAATGTGTGTTTTATTGAGATTTTAAAAAATATATAGATTCACTGGGAGAGTGGTATCACCTACTTGGACAAACGTCCAGTCTCAAGGTGCTGCTGCCATAGTACCTGGCTTTTGATGACCAATTTTTCCCTTTATGTCTGAAAGGTAGTGGGGCAGCCATAAATTCAGGTGTGTGTCTTGATTAGACTCATTTGTTTTCAGAGAATGTAAAAATAATTGCTAGTTGGTTAATTATTGAATTTTATGGCTTCTGCCTTCTTCAATACCATAAATCATTCCCACTCTTAACAAATAATGTATCTACAAGACATTTATTAAAGCATATAGTATTTCAAAATGTAAAAAATATACACATTCCCAATAAGTATTTGTTGTTGTTAACCCTCATGCAAGGATATTTTTTCATTGAGTTTTTCAGATAGAGAGGAAGGGGGGAGAGAGAGATAGATAGATAGAGAGAGAGAGAGAGAGAGAGAGAGGGAGAGAGAGAGAGAGAGAGAGAGAGAGAGAGAGAGAGAGAGAGAGAGAAACATTGATGTGAGAAAAACACATTGATTTGTTGCCTCCTGCACAACCCCGACTGAGGATGGTTGGTGATTTAACCTGCAAACCCAAGTACGTGCCCTTGACCAGGAATTGAACCCACGATCCTTTGTCCATGGGCCTATGCTCTAACTGCTGAGCCTAACTGGCCAGGGCCCAATTAGTATTTTATTACCAATAATATTATGCTCATGATCTATTGCAAAATGAACATTAAAATATTAAATATAGTTAAACTATTTAATGGGATATTTCTAATTAGATGATGGCTGATTTTTTAAAATAATTTTTATAATTTAATTTTATCTTCTGTAATCTATAAATTTTTATGAAGTAAAAATGTATTATTTGTATGCTAGGTATATTCTAATAATATGGAGAATTTTCAAGATTTCTTATGAGATTGTGAATGTTTTACTGCCCAATTCTTAGCAAAATGTAGGCTGGAAAAATTATATTCATGGAAGAAGCTCATGAAGTTTATCCATTTCTCAAAACGTGTTTTTTTTTATTTTTTTATTTTGGACCACTTGCTTACTTGTCAAAATGGTTTTGACCATATATTGAATGGTCTTTGCTATACTGTTCTTTGGTATTGTACGCCTGATTTTTTTTTCAGAGACAATTTAAGAAAAAATACTAACAAAGTTATTATTTGTAAAGATATGTGGAATAAAGATGTGTCATTTCTGTTTCCTTATAAGCATCACTGGAGAAATTTGTGATGGGTCCCAGCACCTAGGCTTTTCTTGAGCTACTGGTATATTTTCATGTCTTAGATACACTGCCATTGCTTATTGATTTTGCATTTATTTTTGTTTTGCCTACCAGTAATTTCTGAGTCAAATATCTCACCCACTTTTAGAACTCTACAGTGCATCTCATTTGGGGATGTTTACTTCATCTCTGGATTTATATTATTTCCCTTAGTCTTATTGTTCTCTCACCAAAATATTTACATACTCTTTAAAAATTATTTTGTTTATTTTGCAAGCTGCCTTAAATTCTTTTACAATGAGTCATATTATAAGCAAACAGAAAAAGGAACAACTTAACCAATCAAACAAATCTTCTAAAATTGTTTATAGTGGCTAAATTTCCCTCTCGTATATTTAAATTTAAGCTTAAAGATTATAAAGCCCAGTAATTTTTAAATTAGTCCGTATCTCATTGCAGAGAACATATGACCTAAAGATAAGCTGTTAACTGAGGTTTTGATCTTCTTTCTAAAATCATTACTTTCATCCCTGTCTGGGTTTCTGAAATAGGAGGACATAACTGGCTGGAACTCGATTTTCACATTTTCACAGACATATTATATGCCAGTTATCTAATTTGCTGTAAGAATCATTGTATTATTGTCTAATAAATATCTAACAATCACCATATTATAATTTAGAAGAATCTCTCCCTTGCCCAGTATTATTTTGGAAACCTCTCAATTTGATCATATATAATTGTCTAAAATTATAAATACAAATAAAAGAGGCTATGTGAGAAAATACACATTTACCTTTTTCGATGTGCTTTGAAAAAATTCTACATTAGTTCAAATAATACCAGCTTAAATTATTATATTATGGATAATCCAATAAGCATATTTTACTTAATTTTGACTTTTTTCTTAATATGACAACTATTAATTTAATGAAGCTTTAAATGTATTAGCAATTCTATTAAAGGTGAATAAATATTTCTTCATAAAGAATATGAAAATAAAGTGTTTATTATTATCAGAGTAATTAATAGCTAAAAAAGAAAACTGAAATTATAATTTTAGAGTCCTTAAAAATTACTTCAGAAATGGAAACATCCCAGATTTATCAACATTTAAAAATATTTTCTTCAGTGTTTCACTATTTCAATATATTTTTCTACCCATATGTCACTGGTCATTTAGTACTTTAGAACACTCTAGAAAGAACAAAACTTTCATATCCCATTCAAACAATACTTTTTCCTTCTTCTTTTCCTCATTTTTTTTTCTTCAAATAGCTTTTAAGTGACAGGGGCTTACTTGACCTAATTGTTCAGTTCTTCAGAAGAACAAGAGAATTCCTGAACAGAGCAAACCCATCCTTCTAGAGTTTATGTGGATTCTAGAATCCGTCTAAACCTAGAGAAAAACAAATTCCTTTGATAAGTCTCCTCTCACATAGGCTTGAAGGGAGAATCCAGGTGTGTGGTGGATTAGATTTTCACGACACCTTGTGTTACCAATTTCTCCAAACCAGGAGAAAATATAAATATACCAAGAATCATAGGCACTCTTTTAAAGTTTATCTGACTGAAGCCAGTTGGGGAATCTTTTTAAAATGGGAGCACCTTATTAATATGGGGGGAAAAAATACCTGGTTTTCAGGATGAAAAGTAATGGCTGTAGATACTGGTCTTGATCTGGACAATGTACCTCACTCTCTTTCCTCCAAGGGTATTTATAAGAAGTTCTTAATTTAATTATTTCTTTTGTTTTGAAATAAGTCAGCATCTAATCTAAAAAAACCCACAACTTCTTAATTTTACTTATTTGGCTGTAAATTTACTTCATTTCAGAGAACCATAGAAACAAGGAAGTTCCCATAATATGAGAGTAAAAGACAAATTTAGAAACTACATTAAACTTAATTCCTACATGCACTTTTCAAACATTTATTATTTTATTGAATTTACGCATCAGTTAGAAAGTGTGATGAAGGAATCTTTTATTTTATGTTAGACATGAAATATAATGGAATAACGTAAATATTTAAAAAATAAGTGTGGTGTCTCTTTGTATGTTAGTGTTATAAACAGTTGCCTACTGTGAAAAAAATATTAAAAACTGAAAGAGCCCTTTTACCTTGTGAATTTATTGTTAACAACCAAATATCTCTACTTATATCTAATAACAAATAAGACATGATGATAAGTTATAGTACTAGCTGGCAAGTCATATGCCCAAGTTACAGTCAGAGTAATGTGAAGTGATGTAGCCTGATACCCTCTTGGATCATAACAGTGAGTGTAGTTTTTAAGAGTGGGAGAACCCTCTGTTTCAGTTATGTGATTTTCTCTCTGTGGAGTCAATTAATAAAACCCCAACACTGAAGTCCTCACAGAGGGAAAAGAGTGCTCATATACAAGCATAAAAATATTTACCTCATTATCTACTAACTATAACATGTGTGGCATTTAGTAAAAAATTATAAGGCACAGAGAAAGGCCCCCCCCCAAAAAAAGAAAAGTCTGAAGACAAAAGAAAGCAATGATTAATTAACCCCCTCTATTAGACTCAGTTGTTACACAAATGTTGAAACTCTCAAACAGGGATTTTAGTAATTTTGATTAATATATTGAAGATTCTAATGGTAAGATAGACTTGCAAGATTACATAGATAATTGCAGCACAGAGATGGAAACTGTAAGAAAATATCCAGCGGAAATGCTAGAAATCAAAAGTTCATTAACAGAGAAAAAGAATGCATCTGACTGGCTTATCAGTACACTAAACACAGCCCATGAAAGAATACTTTAATATGTATTTCCTTTCTCTCTCCCTATTCGTCCCTCCCTCCCTCCCTCCTTCTCTCACTTCCTTTCTTCCTTCTTTCCTTCACTTAGTCATTCAAATAATGATTATTGAGCAGAATTATAGGCCCTAGAGAATATGAGAAATGAAACCCAGTAGATAAAAAATAAACTGGGGACAAAATTAAAATAAAATTGTTTAAATTTAAATCTTCAAAGGTATTAATGTTTTTGTGAATGAAGACGTCAAAAGCCACATGTAAACTTAATTAACCCCCTATATTAGACTGTTACACCAAAAATTGGTATTATTAAGTCCATTATTTAGTGATTCAGCAGGACAGAAAATCTGTCGATTATGCTTGACAGTTGGAAAAAAATAGACATGAACAATAAACACAAGAGTAGTCTTCCTTTGTTATTACGATCTCGTATTCCACAAACAGTAGGTGATTTTAGATACTGATAGACCAGAACATCTCCTGCTATTTTGTAGTAATGGAAATAGGATACTTTTTCTTTTATAGCTTTGCTCTTGGAAATATAAAGGTGTTTAATTTAAAAAATAAATACACAACAAAGATATACTACAAAATATTGTTGCCATAAGGGTGCAACCTGTGGCCAGATTTTTGTAGTGTATTTTTCTACTTTAATATTTTAAAAATGAAGTTCCCATTACAGAAAAATCTTTAGCTATCCATCTATACCAGTGAAATAACCTTGAATTTGGAGATCTCTGAAAAATCCTTGAAAATTATTTACTAATTGCAAAAAGGAGCTATGATAAATGCCATGCTTCAGTTTAATTTGCTATAATAAAATATTAGATCTGAACTATATGGGTTAACCTGGGAATTCATCTGAATACTAGATAGTTCTTTTATTACTGGAAATTCAAGTAAAACTGCTTATGCATTGCTCCTCACATTGCTTAGTTTTAATTTGGGAAGCCAACAAATATAGAGAGATATTGTGTATATCTGTCTAATTTTGGAGGACAACAATTTAGAACTAAATCTAGAGAATTAGGAGCTGATTTTAATCAGCTGATTGTATGTGGCAATTAAAATGGTTTCAGTGGATAAGATCATATAGGAAAAATGTGCAGAGTTAGAAAAGAAGTGGCTGAGGTCAGAGCCCTAGAGAACATCAATGTTTGTGTAGGAGAAAGGAGTCCATTCAAAATATTTAGAAGAAAGAGAATTATAAGAATTACCAGGAAGTAAGTCTTAATCGGTCCAAATAAAATGGTGCCCCTGTGAGCAGCATTCTTTTTCTTTTTTTTTTTTAGCAAATGATTTTTTTTTTATCCTCACCCGAGGACATTCTTCCATTTTTTGTTCAGATAGAAAGAGGGGGAGAGAGAGAGAGAGAAACATCGACGTGAAAGGGACACATCGAGTGGCTGCCTCCTGCACAATCCAACCAGAGCCGGGAACAAACCGCAACCAAGATACGCGCCCCTAGTGGGAACCAAACCCGGGTCTCTCTGGACCGCAGGCCAACGCTCTAACCGCTGAGCCAAACCGGCCAGGGCGGCAGCGTTCTTTTTCTACTACAATTTCTCATCTGCGAGGTATAATATTAATATCTATTAGTAATAGAATAATATTAATGGTTGAAGATAAATATATAGACAAAATGTAAATTACCCTGTACATAGCTCCTCAGTCATTTTTAGATATTATAATCATCATTATGACTTTTGTCACATAATTAAAACAGATAGATTACAGAGGAATATTTAAAAAACACAAAAAGAGCTATAAGCTTTCCACTAGAGAAGGGTCACCACATTCTTTGAGTCTTGAAGGAAACAGTTAAAGTTATGTTCAGATTTATCAAGTTATTGAAGTGTCATACTAGGGAGATGGATTGAGCTTAGGCTTGATGGAGTCAATGTTGTCAATGAAGTAGAAAGGGAAATTGTTTTCTAGAGAGATTAGTTTAAAGCTTAAGGAGAGCAGAGAAAGACAGCTAACTCTACTACCAACAAGACAAAGTTTGATGAGCAGTCTCCTGTGACCAACAAGGTTAGGAAAACAAACTTACTTCAGGATTTAGCTGCTTGATGGAGTGGCAGTAGAATTCAAGTTCATGGTGGTTTTCCGGTAGCACTAAGCAAAGAGAGGTAGAAGAGCTATATGAACTATCAAGATACGATTTAAAATGATCAAGGATAAAGTCTGAGCTGTGTAACAAAGGAAGTGAGGCTAATAGGGAATAGAGAGCATGAAATATAATTAGAGTGTTAAGGGATGGAGTGTTCTATGACGACAAAGAAAAATTCTTAGCTTCTGTCTGTTCTACCCTTTCAAAATACATGTCCTACGTTAACTCCTTCTGAAAACCATTTACTGTTCAGCCTGAAAAATAAAGGAAGTGAAGCCAAGAGGAATTTTGAAGAACTGATTACAACTGGAGGGTTAAGAGACTGGAGTATTTTATGAAGTCAAGAAGATCTCCAATTTTCAAACCTTTTCACTAGTCAAAGGCACATATCATACAATGCCATTCCCCTGTGACAGCTCTTCCAGTGTCTTCCCCTCATAACCAAATGCTTAACCTAAATTTCTAATCTCAAATAATTTTTATCTTTATCCTTTTCTCCTGATCCACTTGCCTTTAACTTTCCCCATTCTTCTGTCTTCTCTGGACAAGTTCATCCTCCTAGAGTTTTTTCTTATACCCATCCATGTACCGACTTTCTTGCTTTTGCTGTTTTTTTTGTTTTTTTTTCATTTCTTGATACCATTAATAAGGACCTTCAAAAGGGGGTTCAAAACATGCCACCCCAAGATGTGCCTCAGTGATATGTGGGTTATTTTGAACTAAAGACAACCAAGACCCTGTGGGTTCAAGAGAAACTTTTGCTCCACCCTCAACTATCTAGAAAAATTTACATTAGGAGGCTGGCCTAAGATTAGAGTTAAAATGAGAAATGACTATCTATCTATATGGTAGGATAAACCAATAATTACTGAACATGTGCTCTCCCTGTAATCACCTTCTGAAGCTCCAAGGTGCCGTACCCCATCCCTAGCTTAGAATGGCATATACACCCTATTTTCCCTTTCTGTCTTTGAACCTCTCACATATGTGAAGTTTCTGACTCTCATGTCTGCAGGGTTCCCATACATATGTATTTAATTAAATTTGATCATTTTCTTTTGCTAATCTGTCTCATGTCTCTCTCAGAATTAGTGGATGCTTGGAAGCAGCTCCAGATTTTTTTCCACAAACACTTGGGTAGAGAAAAGGGGATAATCCCACCAACATTGTAATCTTTTATTTGATTGTGTGGTATCTCTGATGCTAATTTATCCTGGGAATAGCTGTTGCAATTAGTGTGTAAGTGTGGTTTTTTTCTTTTTAATAATCACTTAGAATTTTTCCCTCCTCACTATTAAAACAAACTTATTAATGAGTTGAACCTTGAGAGTAGAGGAAAGTTTCTTGCTCCCTTATGTTCTCAATGCCTGACTTCCTACTGTAGTGTGAAAATATAAACTGAGAGAGGCAGATTGAGAGCTCTGGTGAAGGTTTGGGATTAAGGTTGTGGCAGATTGTGAGCACAAATAAATCAGAGAGATGGTAGAATGACGGCTGAATGGTACTGTTAACCCAGTTTTGGTTGGAGATATGTTTGTAGTGTTCAGGTTATCCATTATGAAAAGTAAAAATGAACTACCCAGAAGTGTAAAGTTATTTTGGTGGTAGCCAAGCTGGTTTAAATTTAACTGTTAAAGGACTGTATGTATTATCAGCAGCAGCTCAACGGGCCAGTCTGAACAATGGAAATGATGATTACACACCAAAGGATGCATTTGAAATTTTATTTTTTGAGGAAAAGAAATGTGGTGTATAATAGAAAGAATGGTGAAAACATCTTAAATTATCATCAACCCAGCTTATATGAAATCACAATGCAGACCCAACATATTCAACATGAACTAACAGGAAGAGTATAAACAATTCAGGAAATATTCTGCTCAGTCTTCTATTGGCTCAATATGTACGCCTTACTAATAAGCCTGTCCAAACATGCTGGTAGTATGAAGTAATATGGTAGAAGGAAACTGTAGAAGATAGATTTCCCAGTCAAACCTAAAAGGAAAAAGACAATATTGTATTATTTATTAGATTTATAGTGCAGTCACCCCCTATACATGAATTTATTTTCTGCAGTTTCAGTTACCTGTGGTCAATAGCAGTCCCAAAATATTAAATGAAAAATTCCAGAAATAAACAATTCAGAAGTTTTCAATCGCATGCTCTCTGAGAAGTGGGATGAAATTTCACACTGTCCCACTCTGTCTCACCCAGGATGTGAATCATCCTCTTGTCCAGCGTGTGCTACCTGCTCACTAGTCACTTAGTAGCCGTATGGGTTATCAGATCAACTTTTATGGTCACAGTGCTATGTGCAAGCACTTCTTATAGTAGCCTAATGCTACAGTGCCTACATCATTTGCCTCACTGTATCTCATCATATAGGCACTGCATTATCTCACATCATTACAAGAAGGGTGAGTACAGTAAATACAATGAAGTGTTTTGAAAGAGAGACTACATTCAAATAACATTTATTACAGTTATAATTGCTCTATTTTGCTATCCATTATTGTTGTTAATCTCTTACTGTGCCTAATTTAGATTACTGGCTCTTTCACTGTGTTAGAATATTGGCTCTTTCACTTTTGCAGGATGATCACAAAGAATTTATTTAAACTCCCTAGGCCTCCGTTTCCTAATCTCAAGTTGGCTTATAATATTAACTACCTCATAAATTTTGGTGAGCATGAAATTAGTTAACTTTGGCAAAGGGCTTGGAATTGTGACTAGCACATTGGAAGGCCTCGGTAAATTATTGCTATTATTGTTATTACTCATTTCTTAGAAACCCACTTTGTCCTGTTACAGGACATGTACAAAGAACAAGAAGATAAATTGAGTGAGATAATTCCGAGATAGGAGAAACCTGTATACTGCAAGGACAATATAAAAAATAAAAGGTGACAAAAAGCGACACTGATATGTATTATTTTCTTTGGATCTCTAGCATGGCTCTATAGCAATGATTAAAGTGTCAAAGAAAGAAACTAGAAAAACTAGTATAGGACTTGTGTATTTTTTAAAAATTATAATTTTCCAGAGAATATGTGTAGGAATTTGTTTTAAAATAGCTTGATTTGTATAGGAAAGTCTCTTGATATTACTGTAGACATCTTCACCCAAACTGAAAGGCTGAATCTGAAGTTTTTGTCTCAATTCAAAAGTGACAGGGAAACATCCCTGTGAACATTGTGCTTGTGAGAATTTTCACTGAAAGCCATTGCTCCTGGCTGAATGTATCATTAATTATAGAGAAAAGTTATTATAAAATATTTACGAAACACATGCATACAAGTTACACAGATACTTTACATTTGTGAATTAAGAAGGTATAAGCAGGATTTAAAATATTTCATAAGCCAAAATATTATTTAATTAAAGTCAAAGCTATATTACTTAACAATATTAAGATCACACTCTTCACATAAATATCCTATTTAAATTATTGTTTAAATTCCAGGTCTGAAGGCACTTACCAAGTTCAAGTTGAAGCAGTTAATTCAAGAATCTTAAAAGTACCTCTTTAAAAGAGAAATAAATGACATATTGAAGCTAAATGTTTATAATAAGCAAAGATATATTATAATAAATATCTCCACAGAAATATTTAGAACTTTCTTTAAGCATCTTATATTCAAACTACAGATGTTAAATTCTTATTTCCTCTTTAATGGGGAAGATATCTTTATATACCATAAGTATATCTAAAAAACTTAATCATATTTTAAGAAACCTGTGACATTTCATGTCAGATCTTCTGATTCCAAATCCTATATTATTTATATTAAATTGCCAGTTTTTTAATTCAATTTCCTGCTCTCCCACTTATTATTCATGTTAAAAAATGTTTCCAGAGTCACAATTTTAAAAATTAAATGAAGAAGAAATGTTCCCTAGAGCTTCTTCTAGCTACCTTTTATGATTTCAAATACTTTTGTAAAATGGAAATAATATTCTGTATCGACCTATCACTAAGAACTGCTGTAGGAATCAACTAAAATATTATAAACTGACACTCAAGAAATTTAAATCCAATGTAAATGCAATTTATCATTATAATTATTTTATTTATCATAGCTGTATTTGCACCATGTGATTTATAATTTAATTTTCAGCCTAGAAATATTTATTCAATTTTGTTTCAGCTTCTACTTGAGAATTTGTTGAGATTTTATTTCTCTATTTCATTTCTTAACTTACTTTTACTATAAAAGATAACTATTTTTAAAATAAGAAATAAAAGAGAGAACTCACCACAGTGGGGATAACTTGGTAAGGACTGGCCTGAATGTGATTCCACGGCTGCATAGCTGTCTGGTACGGAATAGTTTTGAAATACTGAGGCAAGGGGAGCTTCTGATAATATTGGGCCATTTTGTTCTAGAAATTAATTATAAGTAATTTATAATGTGTTTATAATTTATAAATAATTTCAAATTAATATACTTTTTTAAAAGCAATTATCAATTATAAATCCCGTGTGAGAGCACACCTGAACGTAACCAAATAAACTAAAACTTTATTTACTTGGATCAATTCTAAATGATACGAAATAGACCTAACTAAAGGAATGTTTATCATACAAAATTAATTCTGTATTTGTATTCATAGAATGAACTGTAGAATTGAGAATATTTGTTGATTAATTCAGACCCCAATGCCAAAATGCTTAAGTTAAAAACAAAAACAAGCCCGGCCGGTGTGGCTCAGTGGACGGAGCGTCATCCCATGGACTGAGAGGTCCTGGTTGGATTATCGGTCAGAGCACATGCCCAGGTTGTGGGCTGATTCCCAGGAGGGGGCTTGCAAGAGGCAGCCCATCGATGTTTCTTTCTCACATCGACGTTTCTATCTTTCTCTCCTTTCCCCTCTCTCTAAAAAATCAATGAAAACATATTTAAAAACAAAACAAAACAAAAACAAAAGCAAAAAAACCATCAAAAACCAAAAAAGAAATGAGAAAAAGAAGTGTAAGAAGGCAAGAAGATGAATTTTTAATTTATTAAAATATATGTCTCAGATTGTGTTTTCTTCTCCATGTCTGCTGGAAAGACTGGTCCTTAGAGTTTATAGAATGTGTGATTTGACTGGTAGAATCTATGACACTGAGCCAATTGTTAACCTCTCTGAATGGCACTTACCTTGTAAACGAATTAATATAGAGGGAGCACTTTGCATAGTACCTGTCACCTGTTTTATGATTACTATATATTCCCCTCCTCCATGCTCTATTTTGAATCATATATCTGTATGTGGCTATAGATTATTATAGGAATTAAAACTGAAATTTTATACACATTGGTATCTGCCTTCAGGATAACTTTCTGTTTTTACAAAATGGAAAATCAATGGGTTTTTAGAATAGCCAAGAATAATGGTTGAGTAGATACATAACTGGTACAATGGGAGAATGTTTTTGTAACAGCTTTGACAAATTATAATTCTAATTTATAGAAATTAGAATTTAAAAAAAGTTTTTTGTTGAGAGGATTGCAGTTCAGCAATGTCTAGGCAGAGTCTGGGTGTGTTATAAATGTTTGTATAGAAAACTTACCAGAAGTTTTAGGAAATTCTTATTTTCCTTAGTCAGCTTAGTTTCCTGTTAATAACAAAAACAAACTGATAAATACAGAAGAAAATATTATGCAATGATATTTAATTAATTGTGTTGAATAAAAATGATTTACCTGAGTGAATACTTCAGTTGATTCCTTAGGGAAAGAAAATGAGAATCAGTTTTACTTGGAAATCCCACCAGTAATTTTTGTCTATATCATTGGAGTAGAGAACTAAGGCTAATTATTTTAATGATTTAGGGCCAAGCCACTGCGATAAAGAAAGTGCCACTTTATAAGAATTAATTGTGAATTAAATGAGTTTAAATATTCATTACAGAGTATTCTCTGTGTCAAAATAATGGCAGTTAACTGAAAATATGTTTTACTTCAAAATTTCCTTGTATATACATTGTTCATATAATGTCAAATTATCATGCAATATAGGAGATACCAGAGAGAGAGAAGAATGAAAAACTAGTCAGGCCTGAGAGTCTGTGGGAAAGCCTGCATGTCCTTTCTGGGAAGACCATTGTTCTTACTTTTGGCATTAGGCCCACAGTTGGAGAGAAAGAGTAAAAGCATGGTTCCTAAGGCAATGAGGAAGGAGATGTTGGGCTGCAATCCATACTTCATCCTCTCCCAAGACACATTACCATTGTGCTCATCCACTTGGCTTTTTCTAACACAGCAGTTATTATTTTACCTGGGATTTACACACTCATAACCCAATCTAGTATTCAACCCTCCAAACAATATGAGAGAGAATCACAGCAAGACTATGGTTAAGGCAAATGACAGGATCCTGAGTTTACATTGGTTTATTGGAAAAATGGATTTTTAAAGCAAGGCAGAGTCCAGTTATACATTATCAAAAAGCATGGGATAAAACAGCCACTCTTGCCTATGTAGATAGCTTACTCAAGATCTCTAAAATGACTTTGATCTGTGTATATTTTTTACAAGGATTTTTCTGTATTTCCACTAGACATTTTGAAGTGGCTCTATTAAAAATTAGCAATACATAATTTACCTAAGATAACCAACAGCAGGAAAGCACAGTGTTTTTCTTTTTGATTTGTATTTATTGATTTTAAAGAGAGAGAGAGAAAGAGAGAAACATCAATTTGTTGTTCCACTTATTTATGCATTCATTGGTTGCATCTTGTATGTACCCTGACAGGGGATCAAACCCATATCCTTGACATATCAAGACGACAGTCTAACAAACTGAAGCTACACTGCCAGGGCTTGGAAAGTACAGTATTTCTCAATAAAATAATTTTTTAAAAAATATACTTTTATTGATATTTAGAGAGAGAGGAAGGGAGAGGGAGAAAGAGTTAGAAACATTGATGTGAGAGAGAACCATCAATTGGCTGCCTCCTGCATGTCCCCTACTGGGGATGGAGCCTGCAACCCAGGCATGTGCCCTGACAAGGAATCAAACCAGTAACGTTTTGGTGCATGGGTCAATGCTCAACCACTGAGCCACACCAGCCCAGAGGTTGTTTTATTTTAAAAGTATAGTTTCTCACTAGATGAAATGCTGGAAGATCTCTTGAGAAATAAAAAAAAATAATAATAATCAAAATTTGGGGGCTAGGGTAATTGAATCCTTAGTGAGATATTCTTAATATTTGTGGAATTAATCTTTCTCGTATTACACCCAAGATATTAGTATGGCAGATGAAAAAGAAAAATTGCAGTAAAATTTCCAGTTCAAAAAATAGTAAAAATCTGATTTTTAAAAAAAGCAGTGGAAAACATAAAACTAAGTCTATGTGGAAGGGTCTTGCTTACATGGAAGGACTTAACTGAAAAAATTCAGGACAATTGAGGGAACCAAAGTTAAGAGGGAGAGAGAAACTGTATTTTTTAAGTACAAAGAAATCACTATCTTATTAAAAGAAGAGCATTTCAGATGGGCCTAATTAATATTTTAATATTGGTTTTTAAAAAATATGAGTTAAATATAGCTTCATATAGAAAGAATACCTTACCATATCAACACTCTTTGGGATTTCCTTAAAGAAATAAAAGAAGAATTAGTGACTTCGTTCTTACTGAATTGGATATGCATAATTTCCTCTTGAATATATACAGAAAAAAAACTTTTTTTTTTAAAGGAGAAGAATTAAATTCATTTTTATTTCTTCTTTCAATTACTTTTGTATTCCCAAGATCTAGGAAAATGTAGTACTTGCTAAATACATATTTCTTAAATGAATGATGAATGACATATCTCTTCAATGAACCAAAAGAAATAAATAAATGAATAAATAAATAAATAAATAAATTTTATCTGGCTAATATACATAACCATATCCTTTTTCTGCTCATGTTTATACAAAATAAATAATATTTACTGTATAACCATAACAAAATAAAAAGTAGTTTCTTAATATAATAGAAGTGGTCTTCACTTACTTCCTGAGACAAGCTGGCAGATTCCTTTAAAAAAAATTGAAATGACATATTTTAACCTTATTTATAAAATTGATATTTTTTAAATTTACTTTTTAGACACTCATTTATTCTCAGAGATTAAATAAGTAGGAATAAAACTAAGCTATTTTGGGGTGAAGTGAAAATATCTTTAGTCGTCTGTGATATACAGGAATACATTTGGCCAACAGCACTTTGTATGGATCTGGGTGAACAAGAGTCCTTATTCCAGAATGATACATTGTATTCCTCCCACTCTGTTCACAAAGTTTAAAGTTTAAGATGTGCACTATGTCTCCCAGTGTGATAGCAATATTAAAGGGTGACATTTTTAAAAAGTAGTATTAAAATTTTGGTAAAGTCTACTGGCACAAATCTAATTCTTATATCTTTGGATGTGTACATTTTTGTTCTATCCTCCCCAAATTTTTCTTAGAAGTCTGAAGTTCCGATTCTCCAATATTATATAAATCTAAATTTATTGTTTAAAAAACTAGATCAAAGATTATCTAGTAGCAGTATACAATGTATGTGTATAAAATATATATGTAATGTATATAGTTACTGGAGTATTGTCTTTGTATTAAAATGCCTTACCTCGCTGGTGGAGAGCTGCTCTCTGTTCTGTAACCCCCCAAAAAAGGCCAAGAGAGAACTTTTGTTATTTATTCCTCATATAAGAAAACACAAAACGGTTTTTATGAAACAAAATGGAAGAGAGTACTTGGACTTGCAAGTTACTTCGCTTCTCACATTTTCTTACATTATTGTCTTCTTGTTACATAAACATAGTGATTTTGAGTCACCAGGCAAAATTGTAAATGAGCACTTAGGACATGTATGTTACATTTAAATGAAATTGCTCACTTGTCACTATTGTTATTGCTATTTATTACTCTATTTAGACTATCTTGTTTGCAATTTAATTTCTGAATCACAAGATTATATTTACAATTGTTATATTGTACTTTCTAAGTTAGAATTCTAAGTTAGAATTTGTTTCTAGTTATTTTACATATCTTTATCCTGAGTTCATCCCTTACCAAAACAAAACAAAAAAGCCCATAAACCAAAAAACAAAACAACAAACAAAAAAAGCAGCACTACTCACCACCGTTGGGTAAAAGGGGTAGGCACTTGTTTTAATCTGATCCAGTGGGTTTATAACAATCTGAGGTTGACGAAGAGCCTGGAGGTATTGGAGGAAGTTCAACTTCTGATAAATTTTGTTGATTTTGTCCTAGAGGAACAGAAAATTATCAAATTTACTCCAATATTGAATTTCTTCCAAGGGTCAAAGCAGATGTTGGCAGGACAAAATTACTTAGAACTTTATTTAATCAGATAATTTATAAATGGTGGCATATTTACTTAACAAAAGAATAAGCTCATACAATTTACAATAATTGTCTACATTTATAATGAATTATAGAATTAAAGAAATTATCTGATAATTAAGGCCTCCAGAACAATATCTAAGTGAAAAAAAAAGTGTATAAGAAAGGAAAAAGAAAATTCCTTGAATTAGAAAGTTTCTGTCATTTCTTTTCCATGTGTATAAGAAGTCTGGTCTTTGAAGTCATATAAAACTGATCTTTAATTCCCTTGATCCTGGGCATTAGAATCAAGGGCCTGATCAGATTGCTTAATCTCTCTGAGCATTATTGGTACCATATAGGATTTTATCTGTCGAAATATATAGCAGTTTGCATAGTGCCTATCTTTACATATTTATTATCTAACTATCTATCATCTATCAGGCTCAATAAATAGGCTAGTAAATTCCAGAGCCTATGGTCTGACTCTAAAACATTTTTTAAAGAGATTAAATATGAAATCACATGGCATCTTTCTGAGGACAATTTTCATTTCATACATATTAAAAATAAATAGGTGTATAGAATGTCAATTGCTCTTTAAACTTGCTGGGAATAATTATTGAATGAATCTATAGTTAATAGTGGTACAAAGGGAGATTGCTACTGGAAAGCATTTTGACAATGTATAAGAATGGCTTTTAAAGGAATTAGAATTTCCTAAAGAGAAAGGTTTTATTGGGAGAGTCCCACTTTTCAGTTTTCAAAGATAGGCTGTTTTTGTTATAAAGGTTTTAGAAGGGATGTCTGCTCCGGTAGTGATATAATAATGTGTTACCTTTCTTAGATGCATCTATCTACTGTGTTCCAAATTAAAAAAAACAACAACAACATATCTTACATATGTATCATCTAATATAGTTCTTCAGGGTCAATATAGCTATATTCATTTTTAGTTGAGGAGACAGTAGCTTGGGGACATTAAGTAATAATTTGTGGATTTGTGGCTGGATAATAAGTTCCTGACTCCAAAGCACGCACTCTTTCCTCGCGCAGGCAGCAAACTTCTCTAGTCTGCAAAAGATAGTTTACATGACCTCCCATGTGACTTGAAAACCTTTACTCTTGAGATACCCATGTATGATGCCGTTGTCAGAAGGAAGTTGAGTGGGCAACAATATGATGCCTCAACTACACTGGTATCTAACTTACATCATTTAAATTTGAAACACGTTTTCTGAGGTTTGTGACTCCTTCAAAGTCAGTGAGATAATTGCTCAACCTTTATTTTTCCTAAAATATAAATCCACGTATTTGACAAAATAATAGCTGGACATTGAAGTAACACAAATGGAAAAATATATATTGTTATACATTTATACATTTTGGAGTAAATATCTCATTGGGATGAAATGAATTATATGATCATTTGGGAGAAGAGAATGCCATATTATAATGTTTACTAGAAATTATAATTTGTATTAGAAGCTTCCCAGTTGTTTTGGGTAGTGTTTTGTTTTTCCACAGTGAACTTAACTTTCCATTAAGAAAAACAAAAGCACTCACTATAAAAATAGGCAAAAAGAAAACAGAATTTAAGTGATAATTATTTTATTTGAATGAAAATTAGTTACCTCTGTGGGGATTTCAGCAGATTCCTTAAGGGAAGAAAAGAAGAATTAACTTGCATGATTTAACCTTAGAGTTGCACTAGAGAAGAAGGGGCAATTAATTGAACACTCAGGTCTCAAGCAGGTACTACTGAGAAATTATATCATTTACGAGAATTCAATAAATGGAAATATGTATTATCGCCCTGTGTCTCAGTAATAGCATGTGAATGAAAATGTGTTTCATTTGAAAGTTTTTACCAATTCTGCATTATTCATACAATTTCAAATGCCTACAGAATGTAGGCAGGTGACAAAAATATAACTAAGTAGGCATGAAAACTAGATAAATCCTGTCTGCTTTTTCTGGAGGACACTTGTTATTGAGAAATGGCAATCCTTTTGAGACAGACTTGCAGCCTAGAAAAGAATAAAGCATGTTTTTTAGACACTAAGTAGGAAGACTGTAGGCTATGCCTCGGCCACAGCTGTGCTTCCCTTTCCCAAACACTTTTTCCCGTTGTGCCTACTGCTTGGATATTTCTACTTCAGCAGGTGTTTCTGGTACCAGTGACCTACACGTCTTAATCCATTCCCTCATTCGTTCCTTTTAAACAAGAGGTTCTCAAATTTAAAAGTGCATCTGAATGCCCAGGTGATGCTGAATCTGCTAGCTGAGGGGTAACAATCTGAGAACTATGGAGCTAAGCAATGCTGAGATTTTTCAGGATAAAACTATGTTGAAGGCAAATGGTGGGCTCTTGATTTGGCACTGGCTTGATTTAAAACACACTTTCTTCTGGATTCAGATATCTGATATTTCTGTCAAAGAGCAGCAATGTGGTGTAGATGGTCACTTTCAATTTTCCCAAAACTACATTAACTTTGAGTAAATGATTTCTCCATTGCTTACCCTATTTGTTACTTTAGCAACAAATTAATTCCCACTTTGCTGAATATTTGCTAGTTATTTACGAACTTGCTATTTGATGTTAAAAGAAAAGTTCTCTTACCTCACTAGATGAGCTGCTAGAATGTTCCTTGAAAAATAATAATAAAATTAATCAAAATCTAGCAACTAGAAGAAATCCTCAGCATTATTCTTTGGATGTTAGTGGTCATTTGAGATATCTTACATTACCCACATGATCATTGTATGATAAAATGATTGAAATAAAAGCGGTATAACCAGTTTTCTTGACTATTCATTATTACCTTTGGAAAACAAGTGGAAGAGATAAAAATGATCTTAAATGAAAATGTCTCAAGAGAATATGGACCAAGTTAGGCAGATACTACTGGGAAAATTTGTCATTTTAAAGCAGCTTATAAATCTTCATTTAGTTTCTTAAATGAAGAAACTTACAGATATTCCCATATACCATTGATATTATAATATTACATATTGATAATACAAATAAGATATTGTTCAGATAAGAATTTCTCACCATTTCTTTTATGTGCCTTGTGGTTTCCTTAAAGAGAAAAGAAAAGAAAATTAGATTTATTATTTTCACAGTATTTTTAAAAAGTATTTTTTCTTTATTGATTTTAGAGAGTGAGGAAGGAGAGGGAGGGAGAGATAGAAACATCAATGAGAGAGAACATCGATTGGCCACCTCCTGCATGCCCCCCATTGGGCCCACAACTTGGGCATGTGCCCTGACCGGGAATTGAGCTGGTATCCTCTTGGTGCATGGGTCGACACTCAACCAGTGAGCCAAACTGGCCAGGCTTCACAGTATTTTTAATAAAATATTCTCTCCTAAATTCAAAGGGAAAAAGCCTTCTTTCATAAAGAGAAGCATTAGAATGGATTTATCTTTATTGTATGAGTTTTGTATAAATAACATTAAAACTTCTCATTTGGTGATAAACATACAACCATTGGTATTTATTGTTTTTATTATATTTATTATTGTATCCCTAGAGACTAAGGTGGTGTTCTGAACTGAGTTCTTGTTCAATAAATGTTTATCAAATGAGTTGATAAATATGCAAAATTAATTTAGGCATTGCATGGATACGCTTTTTTCCCCCATTTTAAGAGTCATTATTTATTTAATTGTGTATTAGAAAAAAATATATCACTAAACATATTTTAAAGGAATATACATTGTGTCTATGATAAACATGTTGATCAAGTATTTTAAAGCTATTTTTAAAAGTTTAAGTAAGTCAATTTCAAGAAAAATATTGCAATAGGAAATAATTTTTAAAAAGAAGAAAATGTTAAGTTTGGAGCTTTTATGAATAAAAACCACTAAAAGACAAGTTCTTTATTCCTCCTGGAATTTGAGAATCAAGCTTATTGTTTCATGCAAAAAGTCTACTTTCTTCAATGGAATTAAATAAGAGGATATAATTTGGATATTATTCTTTAAAAATGATCTTGGTTTTTAAATTTGATTGACTGAATATATTTGGTTCAATGTACTATAATGTTTTTACTTCACATTTTACTATAGATAGGAAATCAATATATACTTCACAGGATGTAAGATAAATGACCTCATAAAAGAAAACGGTGAGATATAACCAAGAGGGATATAGCGTTTACTGAAATGCCATAGAATATCCTTGGGCATAAAATGATAGCCAAGACAATACAAATTTGTGAATGAAGCAGTACAGAATTGGGGAAGAAAAGTAAAGGTGGTAGATCATTAACAAGAAATGCTTTCAAAGATATTCTGCTTTAACAATGTGCCTCCCAGGTCCTTTCCTAGGATCCTTTTTAGGTTAGTCCATTGCATTTTAGTAAAACAATGAACACATCACTATTTTCACAATCATAGTTAAAAATAATGTTAATTTTGGGGGGATGGGAAAATGAACCATGTTTCATAGAAAAAGATCTGGTCAAAGATTAACAGATTAAAATAATTAAACTTTACCTTAATGGGATGAATGATCATCTTCCTTTCCTGCTTAAATTTCTACAAAATAAAAAAATTTTTTTTCTAACCTTGATTAAATAAAAAGTTAAAATATATGTAATTTAAGAAATTAGGACTTACCTCCTGTGAGATGTTGACAGATTCCTTAGAAAAAGAAAAACAATGTATTTACCTAAAACAATTTATTTACCTAAATTGTATTCATACTAACAATAAAGTTATCAATCCACAACCATCATCCATTGGGTAGATAACATATTAAGTCTTTGCCTGAATTATAGAACAAAGTTGACCAAAGTTTCAGTTTCTCTATAAAATTAACTAATTATATTCCAGATAACAAAGTCATTCCATACTGTGCTTTGGGTTATGAATCAAAAGCTTTCCCAAATATTATCTGCAGAGAGGAAAGAATTTTCCATTTCCTTTGTACAATTTCCAATTTCCTTATTTTTTTATTACCACTTTTTTTTATTTTGAATTTATTTATTTATTTTTTAATTAATTAATTTATTTTTTGATCCTCACCTGAGAGAAACATCGACGTGAAAGGGACACATCTAGTGGTTGCCTCCCACACGACCAACCAGGGCCTGGTTGGGCCAGGGACAAATTGCAACTGAGGTACGTGCCCCTAGCGGGAACCGAACCTGGGTGTCTCTGGACTGCAGACCAACACTCTAACTGCTGAGCCAAACCGGCCAGGGCAAAATCCTTAGGTGACATTGAAGATGTCTTTGGTCATCTGTTATACACCATGTCCAAGAAGTCATTTGGAAATTAGCATTTAATATGGATCCAGAAAAGCATGAGTTCTTATTGCAGAAACATACAATGGATTCCTGTCACTGTACTCACAAAATATAGAATGTTCATCATGACTTCTGAGCTAATGTTATTAATGTTGAGAGACCTTTAGATAAAACACTGCACAAATCTAAGCTTGGTAATTTGAATGTGTAGATTTGTTGTTGTTGTTTTACTACTCAATAGGTATTATTTTAGGGTTGCTCTTCAATTTTCTCAGACTCAGTAGCTTTAGACATAGTGATAAAACACAAACAAAAACTCTAACAAAACTACTGTTCAGGCCACAATATGTTTTTACTAGGTGAAAGGATTTTATGTTTATATTAAAGTGTCTTACCTCACTGGATGAGCTGTGCTCCATCTTCTATAAAAACAAACAAAGAAACAAAAACAAATACAAGTTTTAGTTCTGTGGTTTATTTAAAATGCCAAGCTATCTCAGTGGATTTTTTGTTTTTGTTGTTGTTTTGGTGGCAAGGGACTTCTAGATGTCTGTTTCTGGGAACCTTTAGGGTTTAGTTGAGTGTTTTCTATAATGTTAATAAGCAAGTCATTCTGTACTTCAAATAAGTCCTTGTTATGACTTAGTATATTTCTTACTTTTAGGAAGTGGTTGGGTTCTTGGTTTTAAAGTATTAATCCTGTCACATTTAAAAATATATGTGTAGATGTACTGCAGAGTCTTAAAATGTAGTAATATGATATTATATTTTATTTAGTTTGTGTTAATTGCTAGATTTACCTAATCTTAAAGGAAAGATTGAGGACAATTACTGATTTAGAGAGAAAGAGATTACAGTGGTTAAGTTTAGCAGGTTATATGCAGAAGAAACAATCAAGTTTGATGTAAAATTTATCACCAAAGCATTGTTATTATTTTTTTCTGTTTATCTAATTAAAATTCTCACCCTAGCTATACTCTTGAATTGGCTCTAAATTTAAGAAATAACAAAAACTTTTCAAGATTTATATGTGAGATACAGAAACTCAAGGGAGCAAAACACTGATCCCGCAAAGGATGTGGTGCACTCAGAGGCTGCGGGGTGGGCACAGAGCCTGAGTTACTCCTGAGGACGTTTTATAGATGACTTGTGTGTGTTTCCAAAGCACTTCTCACAAAGTATCTAGTCCATCCTTATCATTTTGTGATGTGAACATTTTTATAACATTCTCACTAAAAAAATGTGATGCTTTGAGAAGTTAAGGCTTATTTTGCATTAGTTTATTTGACAAGAAATTTCCAAAGTTACTACTCTTCACATCTTTGTTTCTTGTGTAGAGATCATGGATTCTGATCTACTGGAATAAATATGGTGAAATTGTGTCACTGTGGTTTTGAAATCCACATTTTATCTGCGGCTTTCTTACACTTTCAAAAATATCCTAGTTATGGCTTGTGTGTGACTATATATTGTTTATATATGGGTTATATATGGTTATATATGTCTTACTTTTAGGTCTTGGAGTGAAAATAGCTCCCCAGTAAATTCAAACAGATGTGGAAGGAAGTGTATGCCTTTTACCCTATAACTAAAATCTCCTCAAACCTACAAGGAAAATACTTTGTATAAAGAAGTTTGTCCACCTTGATGTCTTACATAAGACAAGGCCAGTGCTACTTTCGGTTTTAGTTCTTAAAGATCACACACTTAGATTTTTTTCCTTGCTGCCTGTTACTGCTATCATCTGCATAAAAGATTCTCTCTTCTTATATTTAAATAAGAATAGAAATGCATAAAGGTCTCCTTACACTTACATGCTTTGCAAGAGCAACAGCCAAAAGGCAGGTGAAAATGAAGAACTTCATGGTGACTTTGTCCTGTAAGATAGATACATAGCAAGTCAACACTACTTTTACTCTCCTTAAAATCACGTATTTCCTCATTGTTTATGTATGAATTTATCTTTTTTCCCAGCTAGTTGGGAAAGGGAAAAGAAGGCTGATGATATCAGATTCACTGAGGAATACATGGCTATGAATACGACAACTGCTTTATGTGGAGAAACTTTATATATGTCCACAAGGTTTTCTGACTACATATCAATTCAACCTTTCCAGTAGTTAAACAAAGAACTGATAATCAAATAAAGTGATTCAATACGTTTTTGATATATAACAGTGTTTTACTCTTTAGATCTAGGAATATTAAATTAATCCTTTTTAAGGAGCAAGATTAAATTTTAATCAAACAATATTAAATTTGCTGGTGATCCATACTTACCCACATCTAGAGAATGTGTACACACAAGCATTCTCTGTTTTAAGATTTGCATTGCCTCATTTTGTTATTAATTTCTCATTTCTACTAAAAGTCTCAGATATATTTGTTTACTCTTATGATAAGGATACCACACATAATATTCATTTTAGAAGCATTTCATGACAATGTTTTAAAGTAAAATGATAAACATATTATTACCTCTTAAAGTCTGAAATAAATTAGACATTTTATTTTCCATGGATAAAAAAATTGGAACATGAACAAATCTTTTTTTTTTTTTATCCTCACTGGAGGACACTTTTGCATCTATCTTCAGATAGAGCGGGAGGGAGAGAGGGAGGAAGAGAGAGAGAGAGAAACATCGATATGAGAGAGACACATTAGGTGGTTGGCACCCACATGACCCCAACCGGGGCTGGGGCCAAACTGCAACCGAGGTGTGTGCCCTTAGCGGGAACCGAACCCGGGACTCTCTGGTCCATGGGCCGATGCTCTAACTGCTGAGCCAAACCAGCCAGGGCAAACAAATCTTAACTGAGAGTTAAATAAATGCTTTTAGCATGTTGATAAATAAGAAACATAGATATAGTTGCAGTTACTTAGCACCTGCTATATACCAGACATTGTGCTGGGATGTAAAAATATCATCTCTAGTCTACAGAACAACAATGTTAGGTTAATGTGTCCAATTAACAGATGAAGAAAGTGATCCAGGAGGTCACACATCAGATACGTAGTGCCCTCGATTTCAAAAAATCTCGTTATGATGACCTTGACTTTATAATAAGACTTTGGCACTTCATTATAAGCTAGAGAAGTGTAATAGACAGTTTCCATTGTCAACATGTTGATTGTATCCAGAAGCACTGAAAAGGAAATACATCAGTAGCTTATGTGGGTTATAAAACAATGTCTCAAAGTGTCTTCTGCACAACTGACATTAGTTTCTTTAAACTATATATATTTTAGAGCAATGTTATTAGGTTTGCAAAATTACAAGGCATACAGAATAACAAAAGGATAAGTAAAAATATTACCTTGTTTCCTAAGTGGAAGACGAGAAACCCAGGCAGTGTGAGATCTGTGACAGGTTATCACAGCACTATTTAAACCTTGTTCCTCCATGATATGGTAATTCTGTGGTTTAAAGTATCTAAAATGAATTTGAATTCTAAGAAGTCATGATGATTAGAAATTGTTTTTTTCATCCAATGTTTGTACCACATATTCCAAGGAGTGCTTTCCCTCAGGTTGATTTAGAACATAACAGGAAATGAGGATCTTATAATGTGCACTGATTTTCTATTTTCCGCGTTCATGTAGCTCACCTCTGCCAAATACTAGTTCTGTGGTTCAGGAGAAGTTTTGGTTTTTTTCCTAGAGGCACCTTACTGCCACTTCTAGTCTAAAACATCTTGAATAAATATCTAAAATGACACCTTGGATATGTTAATTAAAATGTCATTAATGTATTAAAGAACATCTTCCCCATATTTAGTTCTTACAATCTGCCAACACCAAAAATGTGTTTATCAATCATATGTAAGTCTATGTGATATAATGGGAAACCCAACTCTCTTACTAACTAGCACTAACTTTAATAAGCATGTACTTTCTTAAATTCTCTCAGTAGTTTCTGAATCTGTAAAATAATAATAGTCATATTTAATCCAATTTATAAGACCATAATGAATAGCAAAAATTTATGTAAAGTGAATTGGTATCTATATGGCACCTACTTTTCAGAAGTCACAAAATGAAACAGCTATAGTGACCAGGCAGGTAACATAAGTGCCTAACACAGGTCCAGGTTTAAGGAAAATAAGATATCACGGGAACTGTGGGTTTCCTGAAACTGCAAGCCTGGTCTGAAGGGAAAGGTTAATACTCAGCTACAGTTAGTTTTGACATGTAATATATATGCCTCATTGTTGTCATATCTTCCAGTTTTTTAGGATAAGCTGTTTTATTATTTATTCATAATATATTTGTATATTGATTGCCAAGGAGTTAAATCTGTTTATAAAGGTTGTGTCTGCTGACGGAACCCAAGCACAGGTGGATTTTGCCCATGTGCTGCTGATTTGAGACTTCTGGAGAAAATGCTCGTTTCTAGGTGCATGCAGTTATTGGAAAATGAATCATTTTGAAAAGACAAAGTCTTTTGGTTAGCTAAAGCATTAATGTTTAAGCATCAAGATGTTAAAATTCCTAATAATTTTGCATAGCAATCTTTGCAAAATCAACCACACGTGTCACTACATTCTGAGCACTAAAGAAGATCAGTTATAATACACAAGGTATTGAGCGGTGTAAAGCTGTTTCTCCCATGGGGTTATGTGTCATGCAACTGCTATTTTTTAATCTGTTTCTAATTTTTATGTCTCTTTTGTTGCTGCCTAGCAATCGTCTTGTTGTTTTAATGGAATTACTTAAATGACTTTGTCCTCCAAAGAAGAAATCTGGTCTTCTATCATTTCATATCTGCCACTTACATTGGCCTGACACTTGGTCTATATTTAGTACACACTTTAATTTCCTTTAACAAACAGGACTACTTGCCTTTTAGCAGCCAACTGTTTCAGCTTTTACTAATTGCTTTTAAATTTTATTTTATTAAAAAAAATTTTTTTTTATCCTCACCAGAGGACATTTTTGCATTTATCTTCAGATAGAGTGGGAGGAGGAAAGGGAGGAAGAGAGAGAGAGAAACATTGATGTGGGAGAGACACACCGACTGGCTGCCACCCCACACGACCTCAACCGGAGCCGGGGACAAACTGCAACCAAGGTACGTACCCTTAGTGGGAACCGAGCCAGGTACTCTCTGGTCCATGGGCCGATGCTCTAACCACTGAGCCAAACCAGCCAGGGCAAGATTCTTTATTCAGTGAATAATTCTTGAGTACCCAGTATGTGCCAGGAATTATTCTTAAACATCTGGAAGAAAGCCACAAACAAAAGAGAAATCTCTGCTTTCATAGCATTTACATTATTATTGACTAAGAGAAATTAACATATGATAAGTAGAAAATTGTTGCTTTGTAATGATGTATGCTATAGAGAAATTTGAATTGGAGAAAGAGGGCAGGACATATTGGTAGGAATGGGGCATTCACTGTTACACTGAATAGACCAGTGTGGTTGGAAAATAGTGATTTTGGTGGAAATGAGGACAGAGACATAAATGGGAACAATAATGTAGGGTGTTATTGTGTATTAAAAGGATTTCAAGAAAACAATTATGCTGATTGAAAACTGATGTTATTGTAAATGATAACTCTGTTAAAAAGTGGACAGAAGGGATCGAGAGAAGAAATATGTCATTTTTGAAGCTTCTGTAATAATCTAGACGCGTGATTATGGCAACAGTGGGAGGAGTGATAAATTGTCATATTTTAGATATACTTTGAAAGTTAGAGCACATAGAATTCAATGGATTATAAGTGAAGCAAGAGAAAAAGATAAAGGTCAATAATTACTCCAGATTTTTGGCATAATCACCTGGAATAACATCATTACCATTTACTGAGATGAGAAAGATTGAGAAAAAGCTGGTTTGGAGGGGAAAATATTAGGAACTTAGTGTTTTAAAAGTTAAGCTTTAGGTGGCAATTAAAAATCTAAGTTGGAATACAGTAAAGAGTGTACAATAATACTTAACTATCTAATGGGATTGAAGAAAATAATTAAAGGACAAACTAAAGACAAAGCTGTCATTGTGGTTTCAGTCTTTCCTGACGCTATTGATGTACAGCTAATATGAGAATGGAAACAAAAGGAATCTCTTACCACCAGTTAGATACAAAAGGCCTAGAGTAGAGCAGCTCAGTAGGATATGAACAGAGAGAAAGAATTTCCTGTAATATAGGAAATCCCCTATCATTTCCATGGTGTGGGCATATACCTGTTGTCATATATTGAATACCTTGCAGTGATTATAGTTCATCAAGACACTTAGTGATACACAGACGTGCCCTTACGTATAAGAAGCAGGTGGTCCAGAAAGACGATAACATATGGGGGAGTTTATGCACAGTGGAGGGAACTGAGAGATAGGTCATAAGCAACCAAATGAAAGGTCAACAGCCCCCTAAGAATGGAAACAAAATGTAAACATGGTTTCATAAGACCTAGAAATAATTCAAGAAATGTCAATACCATTAAGAATGTTAATAATCAATTAGTGAATATTGACTCATTGAAAATAACTTTGAAACTTTCACTAATCTGAGTTTGAGGGGAAGTGGTCCTTAGTAGAAAAAAATCATTAAATTAATGTGAAGAGTGATTTATGAGAAATACGCCTAACTATTTTTCTTTCTATAAAGAAGATTTTTAGTTCAATATATATTCTTGATATGCTTTAAAAATCTATGAATGAAATCTGATACAAAATCGAAACATGCATAGTAACCTCTAATTTTAAAATCATAATGTTACTTTAATACACAGAAAAATATGCTTTCAAGCTAAAGAGCTATTGTCCGTTGTAATAGCTATATGCACGTGTAGTACAAGTATAATGTAGCACCTGGGAGGCATGCACACTAATTTCAGAATTGTAATTACCTTTGAGGAGCTATGGTTGGGAATGAAGTTGAGTAAGAAGAACGAAGTTTTAGCTGTATTGTTAATACTTTCTATTTTCATCAAGGGCTTTAAAAACAATTAAGGTATTATTTATGCATGGCATAATCCACATATTTTAAGTGTATAGGTCGATCAATTACTAAGGTCAAGGTATGCAATGTTTCCATCACCCCAGAAAGTTTCTTCCTAACCCCTTTATTAATTTTTGGAGAGAGAGGAAGGGAGAAAGAGAGATAGAAACATCAATGAGAGAGAACATTGATTGGCTGCCTCCTGCATGCTGCCCACTGGAGATTGGGTCCACAACCTGGGCATGTGCCCTTACCGGGAATTGAACCTGCGACCTCCGGTGCATGGGTCAATGCTCAACCAGTGAGCCACACTGGCTGGGCTGCTTTTATTTCTTTTGGATAAAACAGGAATGGTATTGCTGGGTCATAGGATAGATGCGCATTTAGTATTTTCATAAACTGCTAAACAGTTTTCTAGAGTAACATTTGGGATCATTTGACCTTCCCACTATTAGTAGATGAGATTTCCTGTTGCTCTACTTCCTAATCAACACTTAATTTTTTAGTCATTTGACTTTGGCCATTCTAGCATGTGTATAGTAGTAGTATCTTATGTTGCTTTTATTTATTTATTTAATTTTTAAAAATATATTTTATTAATATTTTAGAGACAGAGGTAGGGAGAGAGAGATAGAAACACTGATGTGAGAGAGAAACATTGATTGGCTGCCTTCTGCATGCCCCCTACTGGGAATCAAGCCCGAAACCTGGGCATGTGCCCTGACTGGGAATTAAACCTTAATCTCTCAGTCCATGGGATGACTCTCAATCCACTGAGCCACATTGGCCGGGCTCATGTTGCTTTTAAATTGTATTTTCCTGATGACTAAAGATGTTGAGCACTAACCTCTATATCTTTTAGAATTTATTTCTTAAAAGCCTCATCCCTCTGATGCTTTAATTGTACTATTTCTGGAAAAAGTTTGCATCTTTTATTTAGCATAGTTATTCATCTATTTATTTATCAATTGGTAATAAAATATTTCTGAAGTCCTGGTGTATTGCTATGCCATACCAAAATGTTATATCTAAGTCACATGTCAAAGGACAAAGTTACAAGAAATAAAATTTAGAAATAATTTTTTGCATTATGTGAGGTTATTTATTACTATTTATTTATTTATCTTCTTTATTAATTTTTAGAGAGAGAGGAAGGGAGAGGGAGAGAGAGAGAGATGGAAACATCGATGAGAGAGAACATTGACTGGCTGCCCCTTGCATGACCCCCACTGGTGATTGGGCCCACAACCTGGGCATGTGCCCTGACTGGGAATCAAACCGGCGACCTCTGGGTACATGGGTCAACGCTCAACCACTGAGCCACATCATCCAGGCTATTATAGTCAATTTAAATAATTGCCATCTAAAAATACATGCTAGAAACATAGTATCACAAATGTCATTAGAATCCTAAATTAGGCGTATACCATACTTAATAATATAAGAAGCTCAGAGTTTCTTCAGATTAACCCATTTGTTTTCTAGATGAAAATGATGGATAAAGGAGGATAAAAGGATCCTCAAAGTTGGAATTTTAGCATGTGCTCATTCTGAAGATAAAATAAATGCTAAGAGAACAATATCTTTAGGCAATACAAGATTATATATTCTCCTTTACTCAGAGTAGTCTTACAAGGTTATTAGGTTCCACTATAGTAATGTACTGTTGAAATAAAGTAGGACTATTTGAAACATAGATTATGAATAGTTCATATAGATAAATATATCTCACCTTTCTAGATGTATCATTAGCTTTATAAGAAAAGTAGAAAAAAGGAGATATCTTAATTTTATAATATGGTTGGAGAAAAATTACAACTGATCCTGTGCTACTATTATTATGATTAAACAGAGAATTGATGCAGATCATTTGGTAATTCCTATACTAACTAACCCATTTCTATTTAAAGATATAATATACAACTAGTAGTGAGCATAGATTAAAGTTGTTTCCTATGTCATAAGAATAAGAGTTTCTTAAATTCAAATATTAGCTCGGCTGATTAGTACAATATTCTGTTTGTTTCTCCTTTTCTGTCATGCCCCACCCCCCTTTCTTTTCCATGCCATATGAGGTGGCAAACTATGGTTGTATAACTCATTTGTAATTTTAAACTCAGAGTAGAGGATATGTTAGTACTTGGAGTATTGCCACTAATTATGTATAACTTTCCCAGTAACTTGATACAAGGAATATCCAAGGTGGAAGTTCCTCTAATTTTACCAGAAGCAGAAAAGAGGTCCAAGGAAGTCATGTGATGGGTCTAAGGACACAACTGGACTTTTAGTCCAGTGATTTTTGCATTTAAGAGCACTCTGTCACCCTACTTCTTTTGTGAGTAATCTTTTTCAATTTTGATTTTGAGTCAAGTACATCTTAGTATGCGTGTGTGTGTGTGTGAAAGTATATTTGGTTACCTTAAGGAAATTTTGTAAGCTAATTTTAGAAAAATGTCTGCATAAAAAATTATAGTTTAATAAACAACATATAGGTAAATACAAACATAGTTTAGAACACACATATATTAGATAAGAGTTTGTCCTCGAAATTTTCTCATGTTCTTATAAGCATGGCACTACCAGAACAAGAATAAAGGTAATGAATATAACTCAATTCTGAGTCCTAATAAAGTTCATATGATAAAGTAGTAACTTATGCAATACTTTGTCAAACATATACTGTTCACACTGGCTGGTGTGGCTCAGTTGGCTGGAGCAGTGACCTGACCTGTACATAAGAAGGTGATGGGTTCAGTTCTTGGTCAGGACACGTATATAGGTTGAGGGTTCAATCCCCTGTCGGGGTGTGTGCGGGAGGCAGCTGATTGTTGTTTCTCTCTCAAATCAATTAAAAGAAAAAAAATTTTTTTTTATTTTTTTTCTTCTTATTAATTTATTTTTGTTACAGAGGTTTCTCCTTTTTTCCCCATTGATACCCTCCTCCCCATCCCCCCACCCTGTCCCCAGCTTTGTTGTCCATGTCCATCACTTATGCATACATGTGCATAAGTTCTGTGGTTTATCTCTTCCCTCCCCCCCACCCCCTCTCCTGAGGGGTGTCAGTTTATACCCTACTTCCACGTCTCTGGGTCTACCCTGTTCCTCAGACTGCTATGTTCATTATATTCCACAAATAAGTGAGATCATGTGATATTTGTCTTTCTCTGCTTGGCTTGTTTCGCTTAGGATAATACTCTCGAGGTCCCTCCACGTCGTCTCAAAGGATAAGAGATCTTTCTTTCTTACAGCTGCATAGTACTCCATTGTGTATATGTACCACAGCTTTTTTATCCATTCATCCACTGATGGACACTTGGGCTGTTTCCAGATCTTAGCTATTGTAAATAGTGCTGCTATGAACATGGGGGTACATGTATTTTTTCTGATTGGTGTTTCAGGCTTCTTAGGGTATATTCCTAGAAGTGGGATCACTGGGTCAAATGGCAATTCAATAGAAAAAAATTTTTAAAAAGTCCTGATCATTGTATGTGCTAAAACATTGTGACACTAGGAATACAAAGAAAATTAAGATTAAAGTCCCCGATTTCAAGGAGCTTACTTTTTGATAAATTTATAGAAGATAAGTTAATCAAAATACTGTTGATGGTATATACTAAGAGTCAAAATGTTATGAGATACTAAAGATGTTTATATTTTCCAAATGAATAAGTAGGGAAGTTTATGTTAGGATCAGGGTTAGTGTTGTGCCAGGTCCTACACTATGAAGGGAGCTACAGAAATGAGGAGGTGAGAAATTGTAAGGTGTTGGAAAACAGATATGGAAATTAGACAGTGTGGAACACGGTAGAAGAGCAGAGTTTGAGAGCAAGAGAAAGAATAGCAAGAGCTGAGGGTAAAGGTCCGCAAAGGCTAAGCCAACATGTGACATGGGAAGAATTGTATTTTAAATTAATGACCATGGCATCAATATAGAGAAAGATTAACAGTGAAGTAAAATAGCAGACCAGACGACTGTTTAAGAGGTGTGTGAATGGGTTGTGCACAAATATAAGGACTCATTTGTAGAAAATTGCATTTAGAAATGATGATTAAGAAACAGACTGAAAATATGCATCCTCCCCCAGCAGAAAGGTTGATTCTGAGCTTCCTACACAATCAAAAGATGAAAGGGACACATTAGAGTCAACAGTGTGGCCATTTGTCCTTGTGAAGATTTCTGCTCAGTGCCTGTATTTCTGACTGCATATGTCCTCATACACAGAGGATATTTTCTATAGTTTATTTTAGAAATATTTACCAAAAACCATATGCAAGCTAATAGTACAGATATCTGATTTATGAATCAAAATGTTTGTAGCAAAATTTTAAATATTTTATAAGCCAAACTACAATTTAAATAAAAATAGTTCATTATGTGTGTTTTTTTCTTTGATGTTCTATTCTTAATCCATTTAAATTGTGGCTCAATGTTCAGATCTAAAGGCACAGAATCATAAGTAGCAGTGGTTAATTAAGTAATTTAAAAAGGTTTTCTTAAAAGAAAAAGAAATTTCAATGCATTTTAATGAACAGAGAAAGGATTCTGGTGATCTACAGAGGGTTTCCCTTAATCTTCCTCTGAGTTTTGCTCACAAATAATGTTAGGAGACCCCATGAAACTGGGGACAGAGCATTAAAAACGAGCAGGTTGTATGATCTCTGGATCTCAAACAGGGTTGAGAATAGACCATGTTACCATAGCCAGAGTGGAAAAAGCTTGTCATCCACATGGTTTCTTAGAATACATTAACTTCACTCTAAATGAAAGGGTAGTCTGCCTTGGATTACATGCCTCTAATGTATAAAAGGTCTGAGCCAGAGGAAGATCACATCCACAATGCAAGGCCAGTGTAGAGCAAAATGGCTTTATTGCATGTGCCTGGGTGCAGGCAGCCTGAGCCGAGAAGGGTTCAGCTGCGAATTAGGGTTGGGGTGTCAGTTATATACCCTAATTTTAGCTTCCGGCAGTTTCTGCTGATGTACTGTATCTGGCCCATTGTCCACCTTGCAGTAGGGCTGGTCTGGTATCTCCTCTGGCACCTGCTGGTTATCCATTGCCTTGCAGATAATCCAGATAATCCGTATTCCTACTCAACAAAAGGCTGAGCAAAGGTTATGCAAGCAACACAGTCTCCACAGTCTCCACCTTTGCAAACTTTTACCTTTACCCTTTAAAACATTACTAACACTTTCAATGTGCAAAAGCATTTACAAATAACTTCATTGTGACCCAGAACATAGGTCAATAATATATAAAGACATTTTAATTTTTAAAAAATATTTTTAACTGATTTGTTAGAGAAAGAACATGGAGAGAGATATAGAAACATCAATGTGAGAGACATGGATTGGCTGCCTCCTGCAAGCCCCCTACAGGGAATAGAGCCTGCAACCTGGGCATGTGCCCTGACCGGGAATTGAACTGGGACCTCTCAGTCCATGGGAGGATGCTCAGTCCACTGAACCATACCGGCTGGGCTAAAGAAATTTTAAAAAAGATCCAGCACCCTATAAATGATAAATTGACAATATATGATATTTAATCAAAATTATGAGGCATGGAACAGAAAAGGAAAACAGGACTCACCATGAAGAGAATTATCAGTCAATATAAACAGACTCAGAAGTGACAGAAATGATATAATTAGTAAATAAGGATATTAAAATCTTTACTGTAACTATATTATATATTAAAAAAATTTTTTTTAAATTCTCACCTGAGAATATTTTTTCCATTTATCTTCAGATAGAGTGGGACGGGGAGGGGGACAAGAGACAGAGAAACATCAATATGAGAGAGACACATAGACTGGTTGCCTTCTTCATGACTCCAACCAGGGCCGGGGACCAAACCGCAACCTAGGTATGTACTCTTGACTGGAATTGAACTCATGACTCTTTGGTCCATGGGCTGATGCTCTAACCACTGAGCCAAACCAGCCAGGGCTATATTTTATATGTTTAAGTAAAAGAAAACATGATCATGTTTGAGAAATACAATGTCTGACAATAAAAATACACAGAACATAATTGATAGAATGTTTAGAAAAAAATGATAATGGGACTTGGAAGATTACTAAAGAAGAACATATTAGAAAACTTGAAAATATACCAATAAAACTATCCCATTTTTACATGGACAAATAAATTTAAATGAACAACAAGAAACAGGGCTTCAGTGAGCTGTGGGACAACTAGTGTTTCAATACATATGTAATTGTACTGAAGGTGAAGAGGAGAAGGTATAAAAACTATTTGAGTAAATAAATGCCTAAAAAGTTTTTAATTGTTAGGAAAATTGTAAGCCATAGATCTCAAGTTCAACAAATGATGTGTAAAAACATGAAAAAAAAAAAAAAGAAAGAAAATACATTATAATCAAACTTCTGGCAGTCTTACAAGGGATAAAAAGTAGCAACAGGTAAAAAGACATACCATGTACAGAGCAGCACATATATAAATAACAGAGGAGGAAAGATATGAAAGATATTTTGATTTTGCAGAATATGCAAGCTAGAAGACAGTGACAAATGTGTTTCAAATACTTAAAGGAAAATATCTTGCAAACAAATTCATAACTAGGAAAAATATACTTCTAGAATAAAGACAAAATAACTTTTTCAGACTCACAAAGCTGAACAAACTGATTACCAGAAAACTTCCCTTACAGATATTAAAGGAAGTCCTTTAGGCAGAAGTAAAGAGATACCACTCAGAAATCTCTATGTATGCAAATGAAGGACATTGAAAATGGTAAATATGTGGACAAATAAAAAACATCTTAATTACTGATCCTTAACAACTTGTAAAAATGGATATATTTTAAAACAAAAATAATAACAATGTATGGTGTGAATTTTAATGTATGAAAATTGATAAATATATGACAGGAAAAACACCAACGGACGAGGGGAACACTTGAAAGTTACTAGTAAGATTCCCTGTCAGGAAAAAGAAAAGAAAAGAAAAGAAAAGAAAAGAAAAGAAAAGAAAAGAAAAGAAAAGGAAAGAAAGAAAGGAAAGAAAGAAAGGAAAGAAAAAAGAAGAGAAAAGGAAAGAGAAGAGAAGAGAAGAGAAAAGAAAAGATAGGAAAAAAAAAGATGGAAAGAAAAAAAAGAAAAGAAAAGCATAAATGCAAACCAAAGATAAGTGTTGGTGAGGCTGTGGGGAAAAGTGACCCTGGTGCACTGTGAGTAAGTAAATTGGTACAGACATGATGGAGAACATTACGCGGAGATTCCTCAAAAAATAAAAATAAAATTACCAACTGACGTAATAACCTCACCTCTGGGTGGTTACCCAACGGAACTAAAATCAGAATCTCAAAGTGACACTGCACTCCCATGTTTATTGCAGCATTATTCACACTAGTCAAGATGTAGAAACACTTCCATGTGCATTACTGGATGAAAGGATACAGAAAATATGAGTGCATAAAATAAAATATTATTCATCTTTAAAAAGGAGGAAATCTGCCATTTGGGACACCATGGATAAACCTGAGGACATTGTGCTAATTTAAATAAGCCAGACATAGAAAGAAAAATATTGTACAATATCATTTATATGTAAAATCTAAAATTGTCACATTCATAGATGCATGGAGTAGAGTGGAGGTTATGGGGGGTGTAGGGAAAAATAGGGTGGTGATGGTCAGAGGGTACAAAATTTAAATTGTTCAAGACAGCTAAGTTCTAGAGACCTACTGTACAACATAGTCCCTATAATTAACAATGTTGCATTATATACTCAAGACTTGTTAAAAGGGTGGAGAGTAGATTTTATGTTGTGTTCATACCACACACATAAAATGAAAATAATAATCAAGGGGGCAGGAGGAAACTTTGGGAAAACATGAACATGTCTGTGGCCATTCTGGTGGTGATGGTTTTCTGGGTATATACTTATCATCGAATGCTTAGCTTAATACCATAATTTTTAATTAAAAAAAAATTTTTTTTTTGCGTTGTATTAAGCTACTGGCTTTCTGGTAATGTGTTACAGCACCAATAAGTAACTAGCACAGGCAATGTGGAATTATTATAACGGCATGGGCTTTGGAATCTAATAAGCTGAATACTGATTTTTTTTTCTCTTACAATTTAGTAATGTGTAATTTGGAATAAGTAATTTAATTTTGTTTGCTATTGCATTATTAATCTAAACATAATAATAGCTTATTCAAGGGGATTGTGTAGAGATTTAATAATTTGTTGTGGAAAGCCTTTAGCCCCTGCGCCTAAAAAGCGTAAATCATTCTGATTGCCTTAAAAAAAAATTTTTTTTTTCTTTATTGATTTTAGAGAGAGAGGAAGGGAAAGGGAGAGAGAGATAGAACCATTGATGAGAGAGAACATAGATTGGCCGCCTCCTGCACGCCCCCCACTGGGGATTTGGTCCACAACCTGGGCAGGTGCCCTGACTGGGAATCGAACCGGCGACCTCTTGGTGCATGGGTCAACGCTCAACCACTGAGCCACACCAGCCGGGCTCTGGTTGCCATTTTTAAGTATTTGCTCTGTGTCAGGTATTGCTTTTATAGGTGCCTTATATTTGTTACCGCATTCATTCTTCCAGTGACTCTGGTAGGATGTCACCACAAAAGATAAAATGGGGATCACATAGGTTGTTACTCGGCCAGAATCAAGTCAACACAAAGTGAAAGAGTTGGTTGAAACATTTGAAAAAAATATAAATATATAAATATAAAAAATATATAAAAATATAAATATATGAATGTCTCTTTGAGTGGTGGGCATTGATCAAACATTTAAAAGCTAATACTTACATTGAGCCTCTTCCAAAAGAAAACCACAAAGCAAAGTTATTTATCAAGGCCTAATTTTATTAATAATGACTAATTCACAGAACATCTACATGACCTCTGCCTTTTAATGTATTTTGAAACCTTGCTGTACTTGAACTTCTTTATAAATAAAACTCAATGTGGTCACAAATAGTGAGTTGAGGTGTTAATCAAATATATTTTGAAGCAACTATACAGCTGTTAATATTAGAGGCAGAGCCTATCGAAGGACAGAGAGGAAAAAAATGACACAAATGATTATTCTAAGGTTTTGAATCTGAGAAACGCAGGGCACACTTAACTGAGACTGGGGGAGGGCACAACCCAGAGTTCCATTTTGGATTTGCTGAACTTCATCCGCCTTTACACACCAACCTTGTAAACTGCAGGATCCAAGGCAGCTCAGGAGAGAGCACCCAGGACCTGCACTCAGCATTCTCCCAAGTGTTCTTCACGCTCACATTCCTGCCTCAGCCTCAGAGCCTGTTTCTCTCCCGTGTTCCCTCCGATGGCTGTGCTTCTGAAGTTACTCCCTGTGTTCTGTACAACTTCTGTGGGTGGAGGTCGGCCCTTACTTTTGACTGCTTGTCTCAGGATGAGAAGCCCTGTGTCCATGACTTTTGGTGAATAAAACTTTCAATACAGTATAATTTGTAGATTATATGCCAATATTTCTAACCATTGTATAGCTGAGATTTTCTTTCCAGCTACCTGCTAAATGTGAATTAGCTTTGCTTACAAATATAATTAAAGAATATTTTGCTTAGTATTCTAGTGATTTTATGTAAACTGCATGGATTAGACTTTCTTTTAGTACAGAATATGTCACAATTAAAGTGAGAGTGTCTAGATGATGTTCTTGCCCTTTGAATAGCCACCCACCTATGTCATGACCTGCTTCTTCCAAAATCATTGTCCTGGCAGGTTATAAATAGCATTGTTATGTCTTTTTTCAGAATACTGACAGATAAAAAATATTGTAAGTGTTGGCATATAATAGTTGCAAAATAAATATTAAAGAGAATCAAAATAAATATGGGTGCCATGCATTCAACTGTGTCCCTCCCCAGAGATATGTTGAAGTCCTAACTCCACATACCTCAGAATTTAACCTTATTTAGAAACAGGGGCAATTTCAGATGTATTAATTAAGACGAGGTTATCCAGGAGTAAGGTGAGTGTCCTGAATTTCATAAGATTGTTGTCTTTCTAAGGAGAGACAAAGCAGGAGAAGACAACTTGGTGACCACAGAGACAATTGCAGTGATGCATTTACAAACCCAGGAAGGTCAGGATTGTCCAGAAATGCCAGAGACTAGGAAGAGGCAAAGATGAGTTCTGCCCTAGAGCTGTCACAGAGAGCAAGGCTCTGTTCTTGTTTCTTAGCCACCAGTTGTGGTTCTTTGTTTTGGCTGTGCTAGGAAATTAATACAATGGGATATCCGATATATGCTTCATAGATCAATTTATTGTGTAAGGAACCTTTTTTTTTCAATTTTATGATAGTCAACACAGAGAATGAAATAGAAACAATCAGTCTAGAGAATATCATTACTACTGTGTTACAACTATTGATCATTGAAACCTTATTTATGGGTCAATTTGTTTTACATTCCAATCTAATGCACGAAAGAATACAAATAATACTCCACTTTTTTAATCGTTTGATGAAATATGCTTTCTGAAGCATTTTGGATGTATTTATTGTATGCAGGCTGATAATACGTTGCTAGATTGGTAAAAGGGTTTTTGAGTAAGAAGAATCATCATGAGGAGAGAGCAATGAAGACTTCTCATCAAGTCTGTAGATAAAAGAGAAAACATTCCTTTTATTAAACGACAAAGTCATTACTAATTTCGTTATACTTTCCTGATCTATTCCTTTGTGTCTGACTAAGTGCTCACAATTGCACTTTTGTTACCCCCTACTTTGTCTCCAGCAAATGATAGGCTGCTCTGGGCTTCTGAGTTTTACTTGTCCCAAAGTTTGAACAAGCACTAAAAACTGGAACATGCCCCCTTTATCAGCTTATCCTGAGAATCAGCTGACCACAGTGGATACTTTTTCCTACTCGTCATTTCTCCATGCTGGCTCACCTTCGTCTAACATGGTTGTAGGAATCTTTGTTTACCTGTCTCTATTTTGGAGAAAGAAAGGGGAAAAAAAGCCTTTTTCTGTTCAATTTTGTGACACTTGCAGATTTCTGAGATTTGAATATTCTCCCCATGCCTTGTCTAAGTTTGGATACGTTTTTACTTGACATGACAAAAGTTCCTTGACCCAAAAGCATGCCTTGGTTAAAATCATTCACATGAAAAAGCTTTACTAAAATTATTCTAAAGTAGTTACGTAATCAGAATCTGCTGTGGAATAAATTGCTGCGATTTCTACTACTTCTTTCTTAGTTCTAGCTCTTATTTCCCATCTGAAAGTACTGTGCTAGTTTTCCAAAGAATGTGCTTACGGTCTGTCACTGCTCCCCCACCCTGCTTGCCTGCTGCTGAATGTGTACCAGGCCTCAGAGCACGTCCAATCACATCACTGCTGTGTCGAATGATGTCTCACTGGTGATGGCTGGCTTTTATGTCCTTCAGTACAACTAGATAATAAGTGCCCACTGCAGAGACTCTGGCTTACTGGTATCACGTTCAGGGCTATCTCACTGCCTGCTCACGATGTGATCCACAAACATCTGATGACTGAATGAACACAAATGTCAGCTGCACCCCTATTTCCTGAAATAATATCGCATGAAAGATCATTTATTTCCAATTGTTTCTTTCTAGTCTTTTAAAGAATTCCTTATTTCCATGTCTTTAATCTCCTGGCCAAACATTATATACCACGCGATGCCTTTTTTTGGGTTACATATTTCAGGGCCTTAAGAAACATTGTACAAATAATGAAAAATTTTTTGAATAGGTTTATATTGTCTTTTTTTTTTTTTTTCCCACTTGTCACTTCTCAAATGAGATTCAGTTCTGCATGTTAGCCACTTGGCTTTAGAGTTTTAACGCTATTCACTTTCATAATTAACATAGCCAAATTATCTTAACCTCTTCTCCTTAAACCAAGCAACACATAGGTACAAAGCAAAATTCCCTGAAACACCAAAACAAACTACCCTCCCACCCCAATAAACAGAGAGACAACAGGAGAGCATTTTTTCTTTTCTGAAAGTCATATTTGTTAAGCACTTTTATGTGCTAATTCAGGTCTGAGAACTTGCATCAATTTCTTTTTTTCTCCTTTCCTTGGTTTCATTTTTCATTCAATCAAGAATCAAATCTATTGATTTTTTCTTAGGCTTCCCTCTCTCATTTCTTTTGAGTATTTAATCACCAGTCTATGTCACTTCGCCTGCCTCTATCTTAAATAGAGCATACACATTTCATCCATATCTGTCTCTCTCAAGTAATATTTTTAATATATCCTTCCTTGATCAACTATATTCAGCTATTACCTAATGCCTAGGGAGTAAGTTCAGACTCTTTGCCCTGTCAATAATAGGAATTCAATTTGAATAAATTATATATGTGCATTTAAAAATAACTGGTATCTGTTGAAATTATTTTAACTTTGAATTGTAGAACTGATTTATTTTGTAGTGAAATATTTAGTATTTGCACTACTTAATGTTTGAATTAAAATTGACTTTTTAAATGTAAATTGGTAATATTTCCTCTTCTTCTTGGTAAAATGATCAGACCAGCAGTCCCGATTCTAATAGCCCATCAGAGTCCCAAAGTCAAGTTTCTCAAACTTGATTGTGTTACAAACCAAATCAGGACCTTATTAAAATATGGATTCGGATAGAATAGATCTGGTTGGGGCTTCAGCCTCTAAATCTAAAAGATTCCCAGATGGTGTTTGTGCCGCTGCTCCAACAATTACATATTAAAAGGACATGTTTTAAACAAAATCCAGCACAGATTTAATGCAGACCATCATGCAGTCACAATTATATACAAATTTAATCATGGGCAATGATAGAATATATCTTAATAGTCTCACCAATTTTATGAAGTGGTTACACATTATTATACCTGTTGGTCCATGAGAAAATTGAACTTTAAAAAGATTAGAAATAGTTCAAGGTCATGAAACTAGCAGTTGTCCCAGTCAGGATACAAACACCAGAGTTCCTATCCTAAAACCGGCCTCTAACCACACCAGCACAGGAGTTTTAGAAACAGGTAGATGAGTAAATGCACTCTAGGAGAGCTACTGCTAGCTATATTGCTCAAACTGGTCTGCTTTAGGTGTGATGGCCTCATTTTATTTATTCTTGTTTTAAAATTCTTACCATGGAAACTTCTAGAGAAGAAAAAATGTCACTAGATGATGCTTACCTCTGTAATCTGTCCTGTGGTCACTAATTTCTTGCATATGGATAAGGATATGGGTACGGCTGTGGGTATGGATATGGATAACTGGGTGGATACTGTGGATATGGGTAATACCCTCCCTGAAAAGATAAAATTGCACAGATTTGAGAGGACAGTATAAATATTTCACAATAATTTCCATTAGTAACTTAGGTTGTTAAAGTTGCTGGAAACTCAGATCACCTCCATGTTTGATTTCTCAAATTTAGTTAGGTTTTCATTTTATAAGAAAAAATTTTAAAAAAAGAGAAAAATAAGAAAACATTTGCAGTTATACTGTTTGTTGACAATTTTGTTGTTTGATAATACAGGTGGAGCCCACCACTCGCAGAAGTTTTAGTCTTTAAAATATTACCTCTGAGCTCCTGCTTTCCCTGTCCTTGAATTTTCCAGGGAGAAGGAATTTGCTAATTCCAGGATAGGTGGAATTGCTGTGTCTCACTCTTGACCTATAGTGAACTTACCGTCTCTTCAAATTCCTACTTTCTCTAATATTCACGCCTGCTAACTTCAATATCCTTCATCTTTTAATTTTCTGTTCTGTTAAAATGCATCTATTTCATATACTGGTAAGAATCTTTGAGACCTTATCATATTGAGATGACATGTGAAAATAATATATCAAGAATACATTTCATTAAAAATGCTAAGTAAATGAAATTTTCTAACTTATTTAACAAGATCAGTTTAACCCAACCCTATGACTTCATCATCCTCCACAGGAATAAAGGTGAAAAATTAGCACATCATGTGTGTCCTTAGCAGCCTCTATTATCTATTTTGCATATATTATATTTAATAGATTTAGAATTTCAACTATTCTTTTGGGAAGGTATTTACCTAACAAAGGTACTTACATTCTGTGAAAATAGTTGACTTCCAGGGTAGCACTGTAAGTTTCTATCTCAATGCTACCAGTACATAAACTTTGGCTCCTTTACAAGTGTATCTTAAATAAATAAACTCAATGTATACTTTCGCAACTTACTATACATAGATATATTTCTTCTAGAATAAATGCTTAGAAAAGAAAATGTGTATTTTTATACCACATTATTTGGGCAATACTTACATAGTATCTGTTTCTCCTGAAACGATGTTTCTGTTCAAATAAAGAACAAATTAAAATTGTTATACATGGTGTTTTTTTTCTCCCATTTATCTTTAGATAGAGTGGAAAGGAGGGAGGGAGGGAGGGAGAGAAACATCGGCTGGTTTCCTCCCTCATGACACTGACCAGGGCCAGGGACCAATCTCAACCGAGGTACGTGCCTTTGGCTGGAATTGAACCCATGACTCCTTGGTCTGCGGGCCGACACTCTAACCCCTGAGCCAAACTGGCCAGAGCTGTTATACATGTTTAATTATCAAGTTTCTTGGTACATGAAAGTGTCTTACCTCTTCAGATGAAGAAGAATCAGCTCCCTAGGGGGAAAAAAAGAAAATAATGAACATGTCAATTTTATATGACACTCAATTCTAGATTGAGTGTCAAAATGCACTTGGCTGCCACAATCATGATTAAACAAGACAGAGGCAAGGTCTTAGGTAGCAGATACACTAAGCTAGTTGTTCCATGTTTAGGACAGAATGAAGACTAGGTTTAGGGTAAAATCAATTTGCTACATTCCGATATCAATTCACTCAGGTCCAAATTTCTTTGGTGTGATAAGGAAGAAAATCTTTCACTGTAATCAAGAGAGTGAAATTGAAAAGTTAATATTTGGATTGGCTCAAGACCAGATATGTGTTAAGTTGCTGAAAACATATGTACATTTAAATATCAATTACACAGGTACATTCTGGTGTTATGATGATGTTTTTCTTTGTTCTTCTTGAATGTTTTTCTTTTTTGCACTTGTATTTCTGTGTGTGCTTAATGTCTCTGTGTGTGTACGAAAGATGTATTCTAAGTCCTTAACGTACAGATGTAGGTTATCTTACGGAAAATTCCACACAAAACCATTAAAATTGATAAAGCCATGTTTGAGCAATGCAGATGTGGTCCAGAACACAAGAAATAAGACACAATGTCTGAATAATAACTGAGAACATAGTCCTCAAAATTTCCTGATATACTTACAATCATGGCAACCATGAGAGCCATGATACAGGCGAAGAAGACAAAGATCTTCATAATGGCCGAGTCCTGTGAAGCACAGGTGAGAGGTCAGTACCACCTTCACTCCTGCACCTGCACATCATTCACTGATCAAACCATGACCCTAAGCTTTGTGAAACAGTCTGAAATACAAAGGTAATTGAACCACATCGCCTGACATTGGGAACACAGGAACCCGGAGGGGACGTTGATAAGTAAAGATAAATGCCATGGTGTAGAAATACTGAAGTATCAAAAACCAGATAAAATGGGCATCTTAAACAGACTGATGAATGGGTGGGGGGAATATTAAGGTAAGGAAAAAGGTAAAGTTTGTGTTAGATTATATACAGTAAGAGAAGAGAAATTATATAGGACAGTGGTTCTCAACCTGTGGGTTGCGACCCCTTTGGGGGTCGAACGACCCTTTCGCAGGGGTCGCCTAAGACATAACAGTAGCAAAATTACAGTTATGAAGTAGCAACAAAAATAATATTATGGTTGAGGGTCAGCACCACATGAGGAACTGTATTAAAGGGTCACGGCATTAGGAAGGTTGAGAACCACGATAAAGAATAAGTAAAGAGAGTTTTGCAAAGAAACAAAAATGAGAGAGAGGATAGCATATAGAAATTAAATAGTTCACCAGGTAAGAAGAACAAGAATGGAGACAGGCTGACCATTTAGATCATTGTGATATTATAGGGGCCTTACATAATGAAATGTGGGGTAATGATTAAGGTAGGGTTTAAAGAAATATTAGGTTAGCAAAAATCGGTCAGGTATCTGGCTTGAGAATTATGGAAGTGGTATAAACCAACTATTAAAAAATTAATGATAATGGATAGAGAAAACTCAAGTTCAAAAGAAGTTTCAGGAAAAATATTTGTAGATACATTGAGAAATACAATTTGTAAAAATGATTTAATCTCCAAATAATCTGTTCAATGAAATTACCCTAATGTGGGACTCTGAGATGTTTTTGTAATTCAGTATATACAAATGAACTCAGTTCTGTTGCTGTTGTATAAGAAATAAAGGAGATTATTTATTTCTTACTTGTGGACTTCTAAATAAACACATTTTCAAACTGGAAGCTAAATAGTGAGTAAAAGCTTTCCCCCCGATCTTTTTTGGCATCAGTTTTGATAGAAAAGTAGAGTAACATTTTTTTTTTTCCTGATGATAGTAGATACTATTCTTCTGCCTAATAACTCTAAATAATTCTAAATAACAGCACAATATGTGATTGATTAGATTTCCTTGTTCCTTATACACTGATTTTGCCTCATTGGTTTAAACTCAGGACTGTGTCACTGGAAAAATTGAGAAAATTATATATTTCTTGATGAAGTTTTTTTTTTTTTTTATCATACTACATCAAACATTCAGTCATGTTTTGATACAAACAAGGATGCAGCTTTAGTGTTGTCCATACCTCCAATTTTATGGAAAGTAGAGGATTAAGAGAAATTCACAGAAACTGATCTTCTACCGATAGATACTCAGATGGACAATTTAGGATCTTTGAAAGAATATTAATCAAAAAACATGATGATAAAAGATTGATATAGTATAAAAACTTTTTTCAACCAAATCACACATAAAACAAAAATATGTTAAATAAAATGAATTAATAAAACAAAATAGTCTGTTATACAGCGCTAAATCATGCAGAAAATCAGAAACTATATTTATAAAAAGAACACTGAACGTAATGGAAAATGAATTCATTATGGTAACACAGTAATTTTGGTGAAGGTTAATGACATTTTTGAAATAATACGCACATTTGCAAAAAGAGAGTTTATATTACTCAGGAGATAATTTTCTTATAAAAGATAACTTTGACTTTTGAGTTAAAAGAAAAACTATCCACACAATGGATATTATATATTTAGTCAAGGAAATAAAAAGACATCTAGGACACCCCACCAACAGAGAATATGGAGCATATCTCCACCTTGTTCCTTAGCATTTCTTTGGTAAAATGCTCGCAGTCAGTTTAGAGGTATTACAATCCTGTCCTCACATTCAAATCCTGACACAGAACCATCATTTCTTAAAATTGTTTCTATGAGAAATTATCAATAAATAACATATATTTAAAAAACGCAATACAACTTATTGTAGCGAACAAAAATTAGAATAAGACGTCACATTAGATTGTCCATGAACATATTACCTTTCACCCAAGATGAGAAGAGCTGGAGAAGCTGAAATTGCGAAGCCCTACGAGATGGTGTGCCTTTCTAGAGGACTGGTGTATTTATATACACTGAAATCCTCCATTTGTTTTCCTAAATCATGTCAATTATGAGATCATATTATAGAACTAAATATAATGCCCAAAATCTGTCCCCAAAGATACTAAGAATAGACTTACACTTTACAATAGAAGATTGTGAAGCAGAGTGATCAGGAAATGATTGTACCCATGAATGTTAATCCCAGTGTTTGTCTAGGCATGCATGAATAAGAGAGAAAAAAGTATGCTGCAGTGAAGTAAGCGTGGAAATGAATTGAAATGGTAAAAGTGTTCTTATAGAACAACAGGTGGCCTATTTCAACAAACGCATGTCCAAGATGAAAAACCCTGTGCCCCAAATGGTACTATCCTACCAAATTTTACTGGTTTTGAATATATGTTGAGAATTGCATAATAAAATTGAAGTCATCGTTTTTCTCTAATGTGTCTCCTACAAATTATTTAAATGTACATTTACTCTACTGACTTTAGAATATTTTAAGTCTTAAGTATACTCAAATATTTTCCAAAATGCAATAATCCATTGAGTATTAGATAATAAAACAATTCTAGTGAACATAGAAACCCAGTCCTCTATGTCTCTCACAGTAACTCAGTAACTGGATGCATTATGTTTTGGTGTTAAATTGACTTCCTTTGTGTCTTTAGGGGCTCATTTCCTCCCTGGGAGCCATGTTTTAACATAATTCCACTAAATAGGAAGAAAGGCTAGTTTTCACTAACTCCCTAGGCAAATTTGTATAAAAATTTAGCTCTTTGTTACTGTTTGGATAATGTAATGTGCTCAAGACTGAATACACAAAATGCTACGTTTAAAGTTTTGGTATATTTTGTATCTGAGTCTATTGTTACTCAAAACATGGTTCATGTGACCATCAGAGTCATCATCACCTGAAAGCTTGATGGAAATGCAAATTCATAGGCCCTCTCTCCAGGCATGTGAACAAGAATATAGGAGGTGCAGCAGCAATCTAAGTTTATCAATATCTCCAGGTAATTCTTTGTGTACCACAAAGGTTGATAAACTACATAATTGACTTATAAGTACATTATGTGTCTATAGACTTGACACTATAAATAGTATTTTCATTTTTTATCAGGTGTTTTAAGGAAATATTTGTTAGGTGAGACTTTGCTGATATATTTGAACAACTGCATTAGTAATTGTTATTCTCTAAGTGGTAAACAAAACATTATTAATGTTTCATAAAGGCAAATAATGAAAGTTATTTCGAGTTAAATAATTCTTATTCTCTTTCATTGATTTATAGGCCTTGTAGATATATAGTTGATTCTCAGTGCAAAACAAATCCAAACTCTAGTATATTCTCAATAGAAAAAATGTTATACAAGGTTCAGTAGGTATTAAATTATTGTATGATTTAAAAAAATAAATCCTGCTTTATTTATTTTGGGCATATCAAATGATTTTGTTCCTTTCTTTCTCTTTCTCTCTCTCTCTCTTACTTACTTGCCTCATGTCCTTTCTTCCTTCAGTTATCTCTTCACTGATTTCTCTTAAACTGTGTTACTAGTCACTGTTCTAATACATCTATGATATCCACAACCTACTGGACAAAGTGTAAGCTAGTGATCCAAAGGCACTAATAAACTACAACATCACTATAAAAGCTGCCAGGTAATAAATATTTACTGATGCTAATGCACACAATTAAAATCTACAATTAACTCCCTCAAATTTTAGGTTAGGACACCAAAATGTAGGCATTATTCCATACATCACATTCTGCTTCAAGGTGATAGGAAGTGTGGGGATTATGTGTAACAGAAGGAAACAAGAACAGGTGGACTCTAAACAAACATAGCAGTAGCCTTTGTGTGTTACTTATGGTTTCATCCTCCATGAATAGTAGGTCATTTTAGAATATTGATGGAGCAGAACTTGTCCTGTTATTTTATAATTAAGTAAAACGGGTAACATATAAGCTATAACAAAACACCATACTGTTTGAAAATGTCAGTCTTTTTCATACAAGGAAAAAATTAATAAAGAGTGACTGCTTTATCACAATGTGGCATTAAAACGGTGCTGTAAAGATGCAATCTCTAAATCGGTATTTGATATTTATGCTGGATTTCTTTTCTCTTCCTCTCCTCTTGTTTTCTTCCTCTCCTTCTCATCCTCTTTCTCCTTTGCTTCTTTTACTTCTGCTACAATGAAAATATACTCTACAGTCTAAGACAAAACCCATGATGCTTATTTATCTAACTTAAAAACCAGTTTGTGTTATATTCCTGGAGAGTCAGAAAAGAAGTGGGCAAAGGACAGAACCCTTTGATAGCAATATGGAAATGTGGAGAAAAATCGAGAAGTCCATGATAATTTCCTTGAATGGACAGAACAGCAGAAGAGAGGACAATTTCTGGGAAATTTTTGAATTGTGGAAGCCAAGAAGGTGAAATTTCAGGAAGGAAGCTTAAAATTCATGAACAAATTTTAAAATTACCTTAGAGATTGCTTAATCTCTTCAAACTCCAATGACCTTATCTAGAATAAATATAATAAAGTGGGAACTGGATTAAATGAGAATGTATATAAATCACATTTCAGATAAAAATAAATAGGAATATTAGGTATTATTCTTGTGTATCATCATACTGCTCATGGGAAAGAGCATTCTAATTTTTAATAACTCACTCAGGATGATACAGGAAATGAAAACCAAACCACAGTGATACAACATCTTTAGAAATTATGGGTCACTGGAAATTTATTGCTGGAGAGAGAAAGCTGGAGATCTGATCAGACATAAATCAATTTACAGAAGGGTGAAAGTAGGAATTTGAAGGCAATTATGCCAAATAAATGCAATTTTCTCTACAAAATAGGTGATTGTTTTCTGTAATTGACATGGGTTTGTTGAGTTAGATGCTTTGGAAATTAATGCTATTTTTTAATGGTTTATTGAAGGGAAAGAATTAGAGATGTATGTCCAAAAACAAGAAAAATATTTTGTAAGCAGTATTGTAGTCTATGTTTAGAAAACATAAATTAAATTTTTTTTCTCTATAGAATTGTGTGTCCTAGATGGGATAAGAGTGTAAGTAAATTCTAGGAATTTCTAGGATTGAGATTTTAACAAGTAGGATTACTTAAAGCCAGAGTTTCACAGATGTCATTTGAGTTATTGCCAGGATGTAGTAAGTAATAAAACAATGAAATAAAATTTAAAGTGAACAGAGAAAATAAAAGTGCTCTGGCTTGTTTGCCTCAGTGGTCATAGCATCAGCCTTTGGACCAGAGGATCAAAGGTTTGATTTCCGGTCAAAGGCATGTGCATGGGTTGCAGGTTTGATACCTGTCTCTGGTCAGTGTCATGCTGGAGGCAACCAATCAATGTGTCCCTCTCACAACGTTGTTTCTCTCTCTCTCTCTCTCTCCCTCCCTCCCTCCCTCCCATTCTATCTAAAAATCAATGGAAATACATCTTCTTGCCCAAACAAACAAGCAAACCAAAAGTATATGGCAAGGTCAAGGGCCTGGAGGTTTCTGTAAGGTCAAAGTAAAGACAACATCATTGCTTTATCCCTTGTCTCCTTTTAAAATATAAGTGAAGTTTATATCCTCTTCCAATAACCTCCATCCCAAATGAAAATCTAAACTTGACCTACTGAGCTTTTAAAATCTGTACACCCTTTTCTCTGTGGCCTGGTTTCTTTCTGTCCATTTCCTGCCTTCTTGTCTATCCAGCTGGTCTCCTTAAAAATTTCCAAACACTGAAAACATATATATAATTAAAATGGTCTTGTTATTTCTTCAACTTGGGATTTCGTCCCTCTATGCTCATCCCCATACTTAATTTATCTTTTCTTAAATGTCATTCTAGCAAAGGAAATGTTCTGGACTCTCATATTTAAAATATCCTCTGTGCCCTTTCCCTGACAGCCGTATACTTTGTTAGAGCACTTATCACCACATGAGATATATGTAGCATTTTTTTTACTTCTGGTTTGCCATTTCCAATTGTAATGTAAGCTCCATGAGGGCAGCCTTTTTGTCTCTTTTGTTCTCTGCTGTGTCTTCAGCATCCAGAGCAGTGCTACAGCCAGGCACTCAAAAAATAGGTCACTCAATAAATATTTGTCAAATGAAATTCATTGGGGACACCACTAATGGAGGGCTATGGGGAGAGAGCTAAAGGGACAGCTGCCAGGATCCCTGTGCTGAGTCATTCTCCAATACTGCAGATGCTAACTATCTTGGGTTGAGCAATCCCCTCTGTGAAGCCTGGGGAAAAGCATTGGTCCCTTACTCTGGACCCTGTCTTGCACCACCTTGCAGAGTTTATGCCCTGCTGAGGATTCAGCTGTCTTCGCCTGAAGGGATTGGCATGATATATTCAAAGTGATGAAAAGCAAGGACCTACAACCAAGACTACTTTACTCAGCAAGGCTATCATTTAAAATTGAAGGAGAAATAAAGAGCTTCCCAGTCAAGAAAAAGCTAAAGGTTTTTCCTTTAGATTTGTAACCACCAAACCAGCATTACAAGAACCTGCCTCAAGAAGAAGAAGAAGAAGAAGAAGAAGAAGAAGAAGAAGAAGAAGGAGAAGGAGAAGGAGAAGGAGAAGGAGAAGGAGAAGGAGAAGGAGAAGGAGAAGAAGAAGAAGAAGGAGAAGAAAATGAGAAGAAATAGAGGAACACTGTTAAAAGAATAAAATGGCAATAAATAAGAACCTATTAATAATCACTTTAGATGTAAGTGGTTTATATTTTCCAATCAAAAGACATAGGTTTAGCTGAATGGATAAGACAGCAAGACCCATGTATATGCTGTTGACACGAGACTTACCTCAGAACAAAAGGTACACACAGATTAAAACTAAAGGGATGGAGAGATATTTTTCATGCAAATGGAATGGGAAAAAAAGCTGGAGTAGCAATACTTATATCTGAAAAATATAGACTTTAAAACAAGGGCTAATTCAAGAGACAAAGAAGTACACTACATAATGATCAAAGGAGCAATCCAACAACAGGATATAAACCTTGTAAACATTTATGAACCCAACATAAGAGCACCTAAGAATGTAAAGCAAATTTGATGAACATAAAGGGAGTGATTGACAGTAATACAATCATAATAGGAGGTTTTAACACCTCATTGACATCATTGGACAGGTCTTCTAGACATAAAATCAACAAGGAAATAGTGGCCTTAAAGGGCACACTAGATCAGATGAATTTAATAGGTATCTTTAGACTATTTTATCTTAAAGCAGCAGAATGCATATTCTTTTTAAGTACACATGGAATATTTTCTAGGATAGACCACATGTTAGGATACAAAGCAAGTCTCAATAAATTTAGGAAGTTTGAAATCACAGCAAACATCTTCTCTGACCACAATGGTCTGAAACTAGAAATCAATCAAAGGAAGAAAACTGAAAAAAAAAAAAAAAAAAACCCACAAAGACATGAAGGCTAGATAACATTTTACTAAACAATGAATGGGTTAAACATGAGATCAAGAAAGAAATCAAAAGCTACCTTGAAACGAGCTAAAATGAGAACATAACAACCCAAAATCTATGGGACACAGTAAAAGCAGTCCTAAAAGGGAAATTCATAGCATTACAGGTCTATCTCAAAAACAAGAAAATTTTCAACTAAATAACCTAACTTTATATTTAAAGGAACTTGAAAAAACATCAACAACCAAAAAAGCCCTAAATGAGTAGAAGGGAAGAAATAATAAAGATCAGAGCAGAAATAAATGAAAAGAAATTTAAATAAAAAAATGTAAAACATCAATGAAACCAAGAGATGGTTCTTATAAAGATAAACCAGATTGACAGACCTTTAACTAGACTCCTCAATAAAAAAAGAGGGAGGACCCAAACAAATAAAATCAGAAAAGAAAGAGAAATAAAAATGGACTCCACAGAAATACAAGGGATTGTAGAAAAATATTACAAACAACTGTATGTCCACAAATTTGGGACAATGTGGACAAAATGAATAAATTCCTTTAAACAGACAATCCTCCAAAACTGAATCAGGAAAACTCAGAGGATCTGAATAATAGATTGCAACTAGTGAAATTGAAGCAGTAATAAATAAAAACAAAACAAAACAAAACAAAAAAAACCTCCCATCAAACAAAGCTCCTGGACTGGATGGCTTCAAAGGTAAGTTTTACCAAATATTCAAGAAGAACTAACACCTATCCTTTTCAAACTAGTCCAAAAAACCCATAGGGATGAAAGACTCCCAAGCCAATTTTACATGGCCAGTATAATCCTAATTCCAAAACCAGTTAGAGGCAGTACAAAGAAAGAAAATTATAAGTCCATATCCCTGATGAGCAAAATCTGCAAAAAAATATTAGCTAACAAGATCCAGCAATAAATTAATAGAATCATACAACGTGATCAGTGGGATTTATTCTGGGGATGCAAAATTGGTACAATATATGCAAATCAAGAAACATGATACACCAAACAAAATAAAGAATAAAAATCACACAATCATATCAATAGATGCAGAAAAAATTATTTGATAAAATCCCACATCCATTTATAATAAAAACTTTCAGCATAGTAAGAATGAAGGAAACATACCTCAGAATAATAAAGGCCACATATGACAAACCCACAGCCAACATCATACTCAATGGGAAAAAACTAAAAGTGTTTCCCTTAAGATCAGGAACAAGACAGGGATGTCCACTTGCACCATTTTTATTCAACATAGTACTGGATGTCCTAGCCACAGCCATCAGACATAAAGGAGAAATAAAAGGTATCCAAATTGGAAAGGAAGAAATAAAACTGCCATTATTTTCTCTTGACATGTTACTGTATATAGAGAACCATAAAGATTCCACCAATAACCTGCTAGAACGTACCAACGAATTCAGTAATGTAGCAGGCAGGATATATAATAAATGCACAGAAATCAATTGTATTTATATATACCAATAATTAACTATCAGAAAGGGAAACTAAGAAAACAATCCCATTCACAATTGCAAAGAAACGAACAAACAAACAAACAAAAGCAAACCTAGTAATAAATTTAACCAAGGATGTGAAAGACCTGTATTTGGAAAACTAAGGAAATAAATGAATTAAGGAAGATACAAATAAGTGGAAACACATACCATCTTTATGGATAGGAAGAATTAATATCAATAAAATGTCCATATAACCCCAAGCAATCTACAGATACAGTGCAATGCCTATTAAGATACCAGTGGCATATTTCACAAAAATAGAGTATTTGTTTTTATATGGAACCACAAAAGACCCCAAACAGCCACAGCAATCTTAAGAGAGAAGAACAAAGTTGGAGAAATCACTCTACCCTTTATCAGACTATATGACAAGGCCATAACAATAAAAACAGTATGATAAGTGGCATAAAAACAGATATATAGATCAAAGGAACAGAATAGAGAGCCCAGAAATAAACCCATGCCTTTATGAACATATAATATTTGATAAAGGAGATAAGAAATGGGGTAAAGACAGTCTATTCAATAAATGGTGTTGGGAAAATTGGAAAGACAGGTACAAAAGAAATGAAACCAGACCACCTTCTTTTAACACACACACACACACACACACACACACACACACACACACACACTCAAAATGGATTAAAAACTTAAATGTAAGACTTGATACCATGAAAATCCTAGAAGAAAATATAGACAGCAAAATCTCAGACATTTCTCAAAGCAATATTTTTTCTGTTGTATCGCCTTGTCAAGGGAAACAAAATAAATGGAGCTACATCAAACAACAACATTTTTGCATAGCACAGAAACTATCAAAACATGAAAAGACAACCCACTGAATGAAATAACATTCACCAATAATACATCTCTTAAGGGGTTAATATACAATATTTATAAAGAACTTATACAACTCAGCACACACAAAAAACCCCAAAATAAAATGCAAACAATCCATTTAAATTGGTCAAAGGACCTGAATAGACACTTCTCCAGAGGACATACAGATGGACAATAGACATATGAAAAGATGCTCAACATTACTAATCATTAAAGAAATGCAAATTCAGACCACAAGATGTCACCTCACACCTGTCAAGAATGTCTATCATCAATAAATCAACAAAAAGCAACAGTTAGAGAGGGTGTGGAGAAAAGGGACCCTTAGTGCACTATTGGTGGGAATGCAGATTGGTGCAGGCCCTGTGGAAAACAGTATGGAATTTACTTAAAAAATTAAAAATGAAACTGCCATATGACCCAGTTATTCCACTTCTGAGAATATATTTGAAGAACCCAAACACTGATTTGAAAGAATATATGCACCTCTATGTTCATTGCAGTGTTATTGACAATAGCCAAGATTTGGAAGCAGCCCAAGTGCTCATCAGTAGGTGAGTGAATAAAAAAGCTGTGGTAAATTTATGCAATGGATACATATTCAGTCATAAAAATGATGGAAATCTTACCTTTTGTGACAGCATGGATGTACCTGGAGAATTTTGTGCTAAGTGAAATAAGAAGGAGACAAGTATATAATTTCACTTATATGTAGAATCTAATAAAAAAATAGAAACAGACATAAATACAGTGAAAAGACTGACAGGTATCAGGGTGTGGGTGTGGTGGGGGCTAGTTGAAAAAGGTGAAGGTATTAAGCAAAAAACAAACAAACAAAAAAAAAAACACCTCACAGACACAGACAACAGTATGGTGATTACGAAAGGAAAAGGGGGTGGGGATAGGTAGAAGATGGTAAATGGGGGATAGGTGGTGTTGGAAGGAGACTTGATGTTGGGTGGTGAACACACAATAAAATACACAAGTGAGGTATTATAGAACTGTACACTTGAAACCTATATAATTTTATTAACCAACACATTTTTTACTTTTTCTTTTTTTAATCCTCACCTGAGGATATTTTTCCACTTATCTTCAGATAGAATGGGAGAGAGAGAGAGGGAGAGAAAAGGTGAGAGAGAGAAACATCGACATGAGAGGGACATATCAACTGGCTGCCTCCTGCAACACCCAGACCAGGGCTGGGGACGAATCGCAACCGAGGTATGTGCCCCTGACCGGAATTGAACACAAGACTCTTTGGTTCACGGGCTGACGCTCTTCCACTGAGCCAAACCGGCCAGGGCAACCAACACATTTTATAAAATATTTTATACAACAATTAAAAAAAAGGAAAATTTGACAGGCTCATGTGAAAGACATAGGTTTCCATATTCTGTGATTCTTGATTAACTTCATTAAATTTTAATAGCTGCAGTTTAGATATAAAATGTCATTTTATTATATTTTAATAATATCATGGAAAGAATTAAAATACTCCATCTATATAAACAGGACAAAGTTATCTGTTTTTATTTAATAATTTGTCAGAGTTAATCAGTTTTATGCCATACTGTTCAAAAACCTGGATCATTATACCAATTCACACTATTTGTTCATTTTACTTTCTCCTCCCAAAAAATGTTTTAGAAGTTATTAAACACAACTTCAAATATTACTCAGGAAACAGAGGATTTTTAGAACCACCCCAATCTCTAAATAATGCAAATTCTGACATCACCAGTTTCCTCATCTCTGAAACTCCTTCAGAACACCATATGGATGATATTTAGTGTGTCTCACAGTTCTTATTTTTTAACATATTTGGTCCCTATATTACACTCTTTATCCTGGTTTCCTAACTGCTTTCTTTCTTGAGGTTATTATTTATATGGCTTCAGCTCTTACCTTTGTGCTTCACCAAATCTCATGCCTGAGCATTTCAGATCTGTCACCCAAGATGGGAAAGAGCCCTGGATGAACAAATTCTGTTTATGGCAATAGTCCTAGAACATCTTGTTTGGTTATTTCTTGCTCCTCACAGAGGGTTGTCTTAAAAAATTTCAATAAATAAAATTCGTATTTTACCTTATAAAATGGCAACTCAAGTTGTACATGGGGGAATCTTGAATTTCCTACATGGCCCTTTTCTACCTACTTGCCATTGTGTTCTGAGGCTCACCTGGTCAGTGGCACTGGTGTTAAGTCTCTGGATTTCCTACTTCTTGGACAAGCCTTTTGCTCTAGTGTAGTGCTAGTAATTTTTGTGATCTAGGTTTCTCATACTTTTTTGGCCCAAGAGAGTCAATAAGTATACTGATTAATGTAATTCAAAATTGGTAAAAACTGTCACAAAGTGATACTGTATATATTGCACAATATGTAAAGCATTTTGCCGATAAAATGAAAACAATATGTTGGATGGGTAGAGCATGAATATTTTTTTATTTCCTTTCTTAGATATAACACAAATTTTTGCCTCTGGCTATGGCAACTGAGAGTAGCCACAGCCCTTTCTAATTGGACTTACGACTTTGGGATTATTTGCTTTCATGGTTTCTGCCTTGATTAATATAGACATGCTCCAACAATAAATATTAGCTTAATAGTTGACATAGAGAACAGACATTGACTTGGGTTTCCTAAGCAATATAGAACATATATGACAATCAGAAGGGCTCCCCTCCCTGAAATATCTAGTATGTTATAAATGCAGGTTATATTATAAAGGAAAATGATTAATTACGCAAATACTTTATTTACTTGCTTTAAAAGGACATCTACTTGCGCTTATGTCCTGAATGTAACCATTACACACAGTGTACAGAAAAAAAAAGAGCATTGTAAAAATGAGCAGTTTCAAACACAATCAGCCAAATACATTTATGAATATCCATCACTAAAGAACCAAAAAAAACTTGAAGACTGCTTTCGTAAATAAGCATATATTAAGTACTTTTGAGGCCAGCTTCAGACTTTATTGTGGACTTTGGGCAAGACCCTGTTCCTCTTTTTGCATCACATTCCTTTATTCATACTAATCTTCTGTCCTTCCATGAACATTGAATATTAGCTGATAAAAATTTACTCACTGCAAAAGATATGAACTCAAACCTAAATCTCATTTTAATAAGTTTGTATAATTAGCAATTCTTATTTAGTTTTCTAGATGTACTCTCTGCCCTAAAATGTTTTAGCAAATCTATCCAGAGAATGAAATGCATGTTCCTGAGGAGCACAGCACACTTTGCTCTTCATTATTGGACCTCCTCCTGTTTCTCTATTTCCATCTGCTCCTTGCATTGTACTTCATAACCTCATTTCACTACTTTATTTGGTTGTAGTTACTGGTTTTTGATATGCCAGACTCTATTCTTTTTTCCTTTTTAGCCTATAATTCTCTCTTCACCTCAGGACAAAGCCTTCATCTGGCTTCAAGATCCTACAAAGGACTTACATCTTCATGAAGATCCTCTTTGCCTCTCTTATGCATCAGCTAAAATAATCTAGGTATTTCCTTTGTGCCCATTACACCTTATTACAGATTTATTAAAATGTTTCTTACATTCATAACAAGTAGGCTTCATATTAGTTTACCCTGAAGGCTTTGATGTCCTTGGGGACAAAAATTTGACCATTTTTTATTGTTGTTATTCTTGGGAACTAGCAAAGTTCGGGCAAATACAGCCATTTAATATGGAAAGTATTACACGGTTGACTTTCACTAAGCTTCATGTTTACCTATCTTCAACATACTGCATGTATGACTAATCTTTGAATCTAGTCATCATCCAGAAAGACTCTTCTTTCTGATGCTAAAATTCCCATCTGGGAAAAATACTGTCAACGGTACTTCTTGACATTGCTCACTTTGTTTAGGCCTACTTTTGCCTTTTTTTGTTTGTTTTGTTTTTCATCTGTAGTCAAGCCCTTTGGAGATTCTGGTTTATCACTCAACTACTGCACCTCCTCCTTCCCAGCTCAATCAACACTTCATGATTAGTCATTTTACACAAAAACATTCAATTCTCTGTCCCTACCACCTAAAATTCTCTTGATATTATACAGTAAACATCTTGGCATAAATCTACTGGGGTAAAGAAAACAAACTGATTTCTACTGCTGTGAATCTTTCTATTCATTTTTATTTCCACAGTAACAAAAAAAGTTACCTCTTCTGAATATCCCAGAACTTTATCCAGTTCCCTTACTGTCTGTTGAAAACTCTATCTTGCACCCCACTCGAAAAGTAAGACCATTTAATTTTAACTTTTGTATCCTGAATTTCAAAGTATGTATTAAATTTACTCATCTTCTCCTCCTTTTCTCCATTCTTAGAAAAACTGGTACGTTTTTTTGGTTGTGACTGATCCTACTGGAACTTTCTCTATCAATTTATTCCACACCCTTTTGGTATGTTTCAACCATTTCTCACTACTGAGCACTTTCTTTAAGCTAAAAATCTCTGTTGTAAAATTACCTTTGTGTGATTCTGGTTATTCCTATAGTCATAGATTTCATTCCACAGGTGTCCTTAGTTCTTATTGTAAAATCTCAGAAGAGTAGTGTTGCTTTTTATTCCACACACATTACTTACTTCTTAAGTGTTTGGAGTGTATCTCAATGGTTATAGTTATAATGACTCCATTTGTCCAAAAATCTCTCCTCTGTTTTCACTTTATTCCATGTCTGTGTAGCATTTTCACTTTGCCTCCGCTTGTTTTTTTCTAGCTATTTCTTCCTAAGGCTCCCATGACCTTCTACTCTATTCTCCTTGATATTCTGTATTTTTTCCTATTTCCTTTTGCTGTAACAGCCTCTGAATAACAGGGTATTCTTGCGCTCTCTTCTTAGACAATTTCTCTTTACACTTGTCACTTTTCCCTAAGAAATTTTAATTACCTTTTTGTCAGATAAAATTTATTCCTACAGTTGTACATATGACTTCTTTGAGCAAAATACATATCTGGAGTTCAGAAACATCCAAGACCTGACTCCATCAACCCCCTGTAACAATGATTTATACCCTATATCCTCTATGTTTCCTAAAATACAGAATTGATCAAACATGGTATATTAATGTTCAAGCACCTAGATTTCCCTCAGCCAAATTAATTTATTCCAATTTAATCATGTCTCAAAATTGTACTCATTCTCTCTATTTTTAATATACTTCTTTGATTTTTTAGAGAGAGAAGAAGGGAGATGGGGAGAGAGAAACATCGATGAGAGAGAAACTTCGATTGACTACTTCTTGCACGCAACACTGGGGATCGAGCTTGCAACCTGGGCATTTGCTCTGACTGGAAATCAAACCAGTGATCTTTCCGTGCATGTGACGACATTTAATCCACTGAGCAACACCAGCTGCGCTGTACTCATTCTCTTAAGCTCTAACTAGAATAACAGTTCCCCTTCTCGTAATCAGCAAAAGTGCCCATTCCTTCAATCCAGGTATAACAGATTATGTACATTTAAGCCCAAATGCTATATTGATAGCTAAATTTTATTTATTTATTTATTTATTTATTTATTTATTATTTTTTAATCCTCACCCGAGGATATTTTTCTGTTTATCTTCAGATAGAGTGAGAGGGAGAGAAAGGGAGAGAGAGTGAAACATTGATGTGAGAGGGACACATCGATTGGTTGCCTCCTGCACGACCCCTACCAGGGCCCGGAGGAACCACAGCCCAGGTACATGCCTTTGGCTGGAATTGAACCTGCAACTCATTGGTCTGCGGGCTGACACTCTACTCCTGAGCCAAACCGCCATGGCAATAGCTAAATTTTATTTAAAGATTCTCAGCCGGTTAGTATATGGACATTGGATATATACTGGTAGAAGCACAAATACTCAGACAGATCTGGTTTTAATTGGTATCTTTGCAATGAGCAAATAATATGGATTTTGCAAACTACTTAATCTATTGGTGCCTCAATGCCTTCATCCAAAATATGGAGTGAAAGCTATCTCATGATATTTTTGTTCGGATCATACAAGATAAGTCCGTAAAGGTCACAATGTCTGGTATAAGCTTAGTACTAAATAAGAAAAAATAATAAAGCTCTTCTAGTTATTATACTTGAATAGAGAGACATACCCATATTTATTAGGTAAATAAGTCTCCATGACATATTATAATACTTTTATAACAGACTTATTTATTCGTTTAAATATGTTTTTGTTGATTTTTTAGAGAGAAAGAAAAGGAGAGAGAGATAGAAACATTGATGTGAGAGGGAAACATCCATCAGCTGCCTCCTGCACGCCCCCTACTGGGGATCCAGCACACAACACAGGCCTGTGCGCTGAGCAGAAATCAAACCAGGACTTCTTAGTGCATGAGACAATGCTCAATCCACTGACCACACCAGCCAGGGCTTTCATACAAATTTACCAAGAATTTTTGCTTATTGCAGACATCCAGATTCCTTCTTTTGAATGTTTCTTTGCAGAGTGAGGCTTATTCCTCTTGTATGCAAGATATTGGTTTTAAGTTAATGATTTATTGTTCCCAAATCAAGTGGCCCTGTGAGCTGAGCAATTTGACTTACATGATGAAGCCACCATCATGGACTTGTTAATTAGACATTTTTCTCCATTGCAGCATAAGAGCCCAACAACTGCTCAGTTAGCATGCAGTTGTGGCCTTTGTGAAGCCCACCCCACCCCACATCTCTGGTGCTCCTACAGCATTCCCCCACAATGGAGATCTTGAGGACCCACCAAGTGCTAGAGACGTCATTTTGTCCTCAATAAACTGGGCACTGAGCCACAATGTCATTGTCCTCTAGTGATTGGCTTTAGTTATTGGACATTTGCATTTCCTGGATAGATTTCCTTCATCAGATGTGAATTGCTGCCTTGTTCAAATGCCCCCAGCATTTCTAGGGACAGGTATTAGGCAGAAATCATCTTCTAATCATCTTATTTCTTAGAATTAAAACTCACTGTTGATTTTTTTTCAACCACAGTATGCTATTGAGTACAGTATATAAATAGCCACAGAAACATACAGACCATCATCCACTTAGCTCTTCGTTCTCGTCGGTCCTCCACTTTGGAAAAAAGGTAAGGATTTCAGATATAAATTGATGCATCTCCTTTTTTTGCTTTGTTTCAAACTCTATTGTGATATATCAAGAAAACAATTTTTAAATATAGTCTTTGAAACAAAAGTATCTAAAGGAATGCTGACATTATTTTTGAAACTTATGTTAACATAGTAAAGTGCCTATAAAGAGTTGGTAAAAATTATAATGACTATGTAAGCTTTATGAGTTAAAGAAAATGTACTAACCGTGATTAATATCTTTTTGGAATAAAGCTTGTTTACAGACCATATTAAAAGATTTATTTTCTGTCACTGGCTGGGTAGCTCAGTTGGTTAGACCATTGTCCCAATATGCCAAAGTTGCAGGTTTGAACCCTGGCCAAGGCACATACAAGAATCAGTCAATGAATACATAAATAAATGGAACAACAAATTAATGTCTCTCTTTCTCACTCTTAAGTCAATAAATAGAAATTTAAAAAAACAAAACAAAAACCTTGAGAATATTCTTTTCTGAATTAAATATCTTTCAATTTTATTAAACAAACCACACTCATAAAAGCAAATATATTTAAATCATTAAAAGGGAATATAAATAATATTGGGAAAGCTTTATCCAACAGGTAGTTCTAGAGGTAGCATAATGAGTCAAGATATTATGGGAGGTCTTTGGGAACACATACTACTTGAAATGCTTCTGAGTAATTTTTTAAAATGAGGGTATTCATTGAACTTGTTTACAAAATGCAACAGCCCATTTTATTGTTCAAGTCATCAGATTTCAAAAATATATTAAAACAGAAACTGAAATACAAAATTCAGTTAAAAAAAAGTTTTACTTTGTAAGAAAATTCTAGAAGAGATAGCAATGACATAAAAACAAAAGCAAAAGAAATATTTGAAAGCAAGAATACCTTAGAATATATTAGACAATAATAAAATTCTGGTTTCAAAAACGGTATATAAAATGTTAATTATAGAATTTGGAAAATGTAATGAGATCTTTCCTAACCATAATCATCTCTAATACAGTATAATATTTATTTGGAAACCTGATAATATAAGGAATTATTTGGAGACTTATGGAGGTCTTAAGCAAAGTAAAATTAATACTGCTATTTGTGAGAACATGGATGGATCTTGAGAACATTATGCTAGGTCAAATAAGTCAGACAGAAAAATTCAAGAACCATGTAATTTCACTCATATGTGGGATATAAAACTGAAAGCAACAAACAAACAAGCAAGACAACAAAAACTCATAGACACAGACAACATTATAGTGATTATCACAGGGAAAGGCGGGTAGGAGAGGTAGTAAAGGGTAAAGGCAGTCAAATATGTCATATGGTCCTTGAAGGAGATTTGACATTGATTGGTAAATACACCATGTAATACACAGATGATGTGTTATAGAACTGTAAATTAAAACATACATAATTTCTTAAGCAATGTCACTCCAATAAGTTTAATAAAAAACAACTATATAGCAACCATGAGAAATATATAGAAAACATTTTGCTTAATAAAGAGAAATATTTCAACTTTAAAACATTGGAAAGAATCTTTTCTGATGAATTAGAGGACTTTTTCATGAATATTTGTAGTTCAGAAATTTAGTTTATAAATCTGAGATTGAAGATTATATGCCAAGGTATATTGGTAGCACAAACATTCTCTTTTTACCAGAAGTTATAGAGATAAAACAAAATCAAGCATTTAGTACATTTTACTAAAAAATGTTAACACATATTTTATGTTATGCTACGAGAAGGAGTGTCTGCACAGGGGACTGGGCTAGAGAAACCGATCCTTTTGTAAATTAAGAGAGGCGAGAAAAAAAGATGACAGCGTATGATCTCTAAGTTCTATGTCACAAAGGAGAAGAGATCATTAGGTGTGTGGGAATGAAGATTGTGTAGTGGGTACTTACAGAGAAAAACAAACTCATCAGTCTAAGAAAACATCTGGATAAGCGGAGCAAACAAATGAAATGCTCAAATTAAAATCTCAGTCTTCCTAGAAATAAGGACAAATGATTAAACCAAATATTCATGAAAACTGTTTATTTTACTAAAGTAAAGGTGAAAATAAAATATGATCTTCTGTGTATACATTTTCTTCAATCAGTCTATTCCGAATAGATCTGAGGATTCATCAGGGCCGAGACCTTGATGTTCTGTTCACTGCTTTCAACCCAGATCCTAGACAGCATCTGGCTGTTAGGGTGCTAAATAAATGTTACTCATTTTAAATAAATGAATCAATTAATAAACCTTTATATAGACGTATAAAACTTCTTTCTGTCTTTCGAAAAAACACATTTTATTGTAAATAAAATGAAAAAGAGTGAGGTAAGGTGCAGTTGATAGCAGAAAAATTCTGAATGGCTGGCATTGAAGTGTAAAATTGATATGTAAGACTAAGTTGCCATAGTAGATTTTGTCTTTGGTTTATAAAAAAATTTCTATTTATATTTTTTTCTAAAATACAGATATTTTAATGGTAAATTATTTTGGTTTCTTTAAAAATGTAATCCTATCTAAATAAGAAAATATATTAGATTGGCAATGATAATACCATTTTCTCGTTTTCCCATTCACAGGACTTGAGAGCCATGAAGGTCCTCATCCTTGCCTGCCTGGTGGCTCTTGCTCTTGCAGGGGAGGTAAGAAAATCTCTGAAATATTAACATATAGCGAAATATTATCCCATGTGTAGAGAACAACCGAAACATTTTAATTTATTTTTTTAGTTACAGAATTTTTAAAGACAGAAAAGGAGAAAGAGATAGAAACATTGATGTGAGAAAGAAACATGGATCTGTTTCTTCCTGCACACCCCCTACTGGGGATCCAGCCCGTAACCGGGACATGTGTTCTGACCAAAATTGAACCAGGATTTCTCAGTCTAGAGGACAACACTAAATCCTCTGAGCCACACCAGCCAGGCATATCAGAAACATTTAAAATGCACAAATAAAGCAGAATTTCAAGATATTTTTTATTTACTGCTAAGAAAATCATTGACATTCACCCATTATTTCAACAGAGCCCTGTAGAGCCACAAATCTGGGTTCAATGCTTTCTATTGCACTGTGCAACCAGTTGCTAAAGAAAAAGCAAACCATAAGCAACAGACAAAACAAGAAGAAACAAATATAAAAACAACAAAAAAGAGTAATAGTGCACAAATACAACTGCATGCATGTGCAACCTAGATACATATGTCTTATTCCAGCCATGAAACTTATGTACCTCTTATCCTAGGGCATTGGGCCAAATTCTACCTGAGTCTATCCAAAGACATCCAGAGGAGGGAGCATCGGGCAATATTCATAATCATAAACATATTTGTAACATAAAAAGTGCTTGATACAAACTGAAATAACTCCCTTTCTGTTACCCATCAAAAATTGTTCTTCATTTAGGTAAAACAAAAACATACCTTCGAGTTAACAAATATAAAAGACACGAAACACAATTACCCTTCAAGACTCTCAAAAGACATACAACACTTTTTATTTTTTACATTTGTGAAGGATATAGCTCTGCAAAAAGAAGGTAAAAGTAGTAGGAAAAGTGAGTTAGCTATGGAAACTAAATAATGATTGTTGTTTTTTCTTTTTCTTTACAGAAGGAAGAACTCAGTATAACCAGTGTGGTAAGATATTTTATTCAGAGAAAATTTTCTAACCACAAATAGTAACATAATGCCATGGCTGGTGTGGTTCAGTTGGTTGGAGTGTCATCCCCTACACCACAAAGTTGTGGGTTTGATTCCTGGTGACTGCATGTGCCTAGGTTGTGGGTGCAATCCCTGGTCCCAGTGGACGGGAGACAGCTGATCAATGCTTCGCTCCCATATTGATGTTTCTCTCTCTCTCCCTCTCTGTTTCTCTTTCTTCAAAAAAAAAAAAAAAACCTAAAAAAAAATTGTAAGATTCTTTGATGATCCAGATGTTGATTTTACTTTTTCCTTTACAGACTGTAGAAGGCATTGAGAACAGTGAGGTAAGACAATGCTCATTCTGAGGCAATTTTCCATTTTGGAACAGTAAAATGCTGGAGACCTTTTATATTGTGTTACTTTAGGGCATTTAAGTCAATGCAGCTACTTCTGACATATAAGTTCTGATGTAAATTTGCATTGTATTTGTTTAAGGTGAAAATAAATGTCTGCAGAATTCACTCTTCAAGCACTTTCCATGCTGGCTTGCTACCTGAAATTGTGTCACTCTGCTCCAACTCCCTTCTTTAAATGAACTGTACAGTCCTTTCCTTGGTATTAAGGTCTCCAGGCTGACCTCAATCACTGTTGTGACATTTATTGAGCACCTCTGTGGGTCAGGCTTTGACTAGGAGATGTGGTACAAACTGAAGAGGGGATGCCCATGGGAAAGAATGACAACATGGGGGGTGGGCAGACATGCAAACGGACACATTTGGTTATTCCAATGGTCAGTTTAGTAAATAAGAGGCACAGAGGCCCAGTTTTAGTCTTAAATCTGCCTGGTAGAGTCAGGTCGATATTTACACATGCACCGCTTTTGGGGGTCTATCATTACCTGGGAAATGGTACCTGGGTACACTTTATCTCTTCACAAAGGTTATCAGATCCTTAGGGAAAGTATTTACTTCTTACAATTAATATGAAGCCTGAACATAACAAATGAACTAAGAATAATTAACAGAATGTTTTAATAATAATGAATTTTATTCTTTTAGAATCAGATGGCATTTTATAGATCATTTGTTGTCATATAGGAAAGGAACAAAGTGAAAGAGAAAATTTAGCATCTATCAAATGCCTCTTTTTGTACTATGTTCACTAATCTTCTCTTCTTTCTTGACTGCATTCCTCTTTATTATAGAGAGGCTTGTGCACAACAGCCAGCATATGGTTTCAGTAATTATCCTGAGTTTTTAAATGATATTAAAAGCAAGGTGTCCACATTAACCTATTAAATGCCTTCATTTTCTGATTCACAACAAATACATTTTTTTGTGAAAACAATATAATTTTATTTTCATTTTTCTGAAAGAATCTATTATGCACATCAACAAAGTACAACTATTTATTTTTATTAAATTCATTGAGGTGACATTGGTTAATAAGATCATATAGGTTTCCAATGTACATTTCTCTGATACATGATCTGTATATTGCATGTGTGCCCACCACCCAAAGTCAAATCACCTTCTGTCACCATGTGTGTGGCCCCATTTATCCTTTACTGTCCTCCAACCTCTGGTACCCAACATAATATTGTGTGTCTGTGAGTTTAGTTTTATATCTCACATAAGTGAGGTAAAACCTTTATATTTAAATTTATGTATTTTCAAAATTTTCTGCATTTAATTATTACGGATTATATCATGTTTTCACCATGTTATTTGTTTTTTAGCCGAAACCTGAGACGTTTGAAAATAATGAACAGCAGCAAAAAGAGGTAATCTGTTCATAAAGAGTATATTTCTAAAATTATTATAAAATATAATACATATAAAACATGTGCATATTCAGTCTAAAGAATGTAATGGAATAATGCCAGTATAAGAAATAAAACTCTGTTAATAGCTTTTTAAAACAAAAGTGTATTTTAAAGGTCAAAGTCCACTTGCACTGTCCAGACTAAATACTTAAGAATAATTATAGAGTTTCTCACCTAGTAATGGTATACCTGTTTTCCATAAATGCACAGTAGTAGATACATTTCCTGGTTGACAACAGGTTCCTTTATTCTCAAGATAGATATGCTGGTGAAAGAAATAGGAAGGTGGTTTGGAACAAATCCTAATTTGATCATTGATTCGCTCTATAACCTTGGGCCCAAGTTTCTCTGTATTTTAATTTTATTTCATCTGTAAACTGAGAATATTCATAATCCCCTAGGGTTGATGAGCTGACACACAGTAAATATTCAGTGATTTACCTTAAAATTTTATGTGTTTTATATTAACATTTATGAGTAATGCAGTTCATAAAGAATTTCCACTGCACAGATGAGAGGCTTGAGGGGCAGAAAAACAGAGCACACAACCGTGGGACAACCTCACATTGTTACTGAGCAGCAGAGATGCTTAAAAACAAAGATTTTTTTAAGACAACAAAGAATTCTTTAATTAAATTACACATGTGGGAACACATTTAATTGTAATATTACAACTTCCTTTTTTATCAATGGCTTGGGTTTGTTTAGAACTTACAACAAATATTTTTCTCAATCAAAATTAATTTACAAAATGATGTTGAGTAACTCCTTCAATCAAACCACAGGTTAACATTTACATTTCGCCTGGCTGGTGTGGCTCATTGAATTGAATGTTGTCCTGTAGACTGAGCTGTCCCGGTTCACCACCTGGTTAGGGCACATGCTCGGGTTGCAGACTTGATCCCTGGCAGGGAGTTGCAGGAGGCAGCCAATAGATCTTTCTCTCACAAACAAACAAACAAACAAACAATCAAACAAACAATTAAAAAAAGATTTACTTTTCATCAGAACACACACAAGTAAACCTTGGAAACATTCCTCTAAGTCTTTTTAAAATTAATCTTCATTGTATGAAAACAATTTGGTCTACTATTATCACATTATGTTGAAAAGTTCATACCCTCTGAATACCAAACTGCACAGCTACCCACAGCTATTGAAGGCAACTCACAGCAGGAGAAACAAGCTCGAAATCCCCAAACATTGATTTCAGTGTGATCTGGGTCCACCTATGAAGGGAGTGGGTTAATGAGAAATCCTGCAAGAGTACTTAACTTGTCTTCACATGACTCCAATATAAATTCCTAACCAGCATAAGTAAAAGATTTTATTTACTTCTTTCTCTCAGGATTCTTCAATAGGGAAGAAGATAATTCATCATGAATAATAATTATAGCTGAATCATAGACTCAAAGATTCTTTTTCTGTTTTTCCAGGATGAAAGCCAGGCCAAAATCCAGCCCATTGTCCAGCCACAGCCTCTTCCCCATCCTTACGCTGAGCCCATCCCTTACACTGTCCTTCCACAAAACGCCCTGCCTCTTGCTCAGCCTGCTATGATGCTGTCTGTCCCTCAGTCTGAAGTGATGAAAGTCCCCAGTATTAAGGAGACCATCTTTCCTAAGCACAAAGTGATGCCACTTCTTAAGTCTCCAGTAGTGCCAATTTTTCACCGCCAAATCCCAAATCTCACTGATCTAAAAAATGCACAGCTTCCTCTGCCTGTGCTCCAGGCCTTGATGTCCCAGGTCCCCCAGACTCTTGTTCAGACTCCCATGTTTCCTACTCAGTCCCTGCTGTCCCTTCCTCAGCCCAAAGTCCTGCCCTTTTCCCAAAAAGTGATGTCCCAACCCCAGAGAGCTATGCCCGTCCAAGCCCTTCTGCTGGTCCAAGAGCCTCTGCTTGACCCTACCTGGGAGTTCTACCCTGTGACTCAGCCTACTGGCCCAGTTCACAATTTCCAACAAGTAAGTCTCAATTTACTAACTCTGCTGTTTCATTCATGATGTGTATATGATATTAGAAGAAGTGAGAGATTCAGAATAAAAGAATGAATGAATATTGAATTCATATCCAAATGCACATAGTTTACATGAAGGATTCTCAACACTAGTTACATAATAAAATAACCTAGAAAACCTGTTTTCCCCCCAAATCCCAACATCTGGGACTACTCATGGAGATTTAGTTATAATTGTTCTGATTTTCTTTGTAGAAGATACTGAGTATTTGAAAGAATTTATTTCAGAGATTCTGATTTAATTGATCTGTTGAGAATATAGATAAAGAGAATTAAAACTTACTAAAGACAGAATTAAATTTGGTAATCTGACTGTAGAATAGAGAAGTTTTATTATCTCCATTTTTGAAATTTTCCTTGTGCACATCTATTCTCTACATGCTTTAATGTGACAGCAAACATTTGAGATTGTTATTTCATTATTCATCATTTTTTCATTTTAATTTATTTTTTTCATCACCTTTTATTCCCCTTAGCTTCTTCTACCTCCACCCACACCCTCAACCATTGAACTTTCAGAAGTGTTCTTGTCAAACTTTGAATTGTATGTTTGTTTGTTTTTTAAGGTTTAAGAGGATTTCAAAGTTCATGTTTGCCCCTCACTTTGGGTAAGCATTGGGAGTTTGCAGATTATATATATATATATTCTTCTATTACCTTCATCTTACAATAGACTGGGAGGGACAGATAAATAGAGAGAAAAAGAGAGAAACATCAATGTGAGAGAGACACATGGACTGGCTGCCTCCCGCGGGACCCAGACCAGGGTTGGAGACGAACCACAACCAAGTAAGGTGCCCTTGACCGGAATCAAACCCATGACACATTGGTCCATGGGCGGACGCTCTAACTACTGAGCTAAACCGGGCAGGGTGGTAGTTTGGACACTGGATTGATTATTTTTATAGTTAATACAAAATTATTTATTAATTATCAATGTGTCATGAATTTCAAAATAATTCACTATTATGTATTTACCTGAAATATGTACATGTATTTCATTAATTTTAATTATTATTGACAGATTTGAATGTGTTTTTTCAAGTACCCATGTCCTTATGCTTGATTATCATAATTTTTAGAAAAAAATCTACAAAAACTTTCATCTACTTTTATGTAAATATGTTTGAATATTTTTGAAAGAAATTAACTTGCATTCTCATTTCTACTTAGGCCCCCCCCAAATTTAATAGTTTTATCACATTTAAAATTTACATAATATCTTTTAATTCATGGGTCAAAATAAAATTAATTAAGCCCAGTGCAAGGATTAAAAAAGGGAGAGAATATAGCTTGAGATTCTTAAGATACAAATGTTTTAGTGATAAGGTAGACTAGATGTCTCATTAAAATAATTCCAAGTTAAATGTTATTTGGTCTTTGGAGAAGAATATATGCAAGATGGGGCACAACATGGTGCATTTGTAATAAAATTTCTCTGAATTAATAGTCATACCAAAATTACAAATGGAGAGAAATGTGTGGTTATACATTAAAACAACTAATTCTATATTTGTTTTTTATTCCATAGAATTGACTGCGACTGGAAATGTGCCATATTTTCAATCTTTGTATCATGCTATCAAAAAAGTAACAATTTTAAAATGATTCTACATGGGAAAAAATGTACTTATTTATTTTATGTATTATATAACATTCATGTTGATTTGAAATGGACTCAAAACTCCTATTTTCCAAATTTTCATTCAAAATGTATCACAAATTTCAATTTTGAATTGGAAATAACATAAGCATATCAAAAGTATGTGAAGAAATCATTTCTGGAATTGTGCTTATTATTATTTTCCTAAACAGTCATTTCAATAAATTAATGTTTTATGCATATTAAGTTTTCCTGACTTTATTAAAATCTTTTGAACATAATTGCCCTCTTTAATGTTAGCTTTAGATTACTACTGTTGTTGAAAATAGCCATGAAAGATTGAAAGTGAATGGAATGCTTTGGCTTGAATATTAAAAGATATGAAAAAGTGGAGGTAAAAGATAGTCATAAGCTGTATTCTAGAGAATCTTTGTTTACACCCATAGTCCACATTAAGCCATTACACTTATGCCTTTCATCCTCAGAAGTACCTAGCATCAGATATAAAAATTTATGGTCACCCTAAAAAATAGCAGCTAAATCATACTTGGAAAGTTACTTGAGTTTTTTGGAACTTGAATTTCCACATCTACATAACAGCCAATTCAAAGGGTTTTACTGAAGTTTGAATGTGATTAGTGCACTGCACAGGACATTACATGATAAATGTTTCCTGTTGCACCATATTACTGATCTGACTTATATCAGAACGACAAGAGCCAGCACCACAATCAGAACGAGCTGGGTTACAGGGTTTTAGTGACAAGTTTTCAACACCCTAAAACTTACAGGATGGCTGATATTGTCTCATCTAACAAGTAATTGTTTCTTTGTGAGGAATTATCCCCCCACCAACTCTTGACTCAAGTCCATCCACTTGAGTTCACACAGTGATTTATCTCTAGCAATTATTCCATCTTTCCTGCATCCTCAAAGTTTTTATTTGTTTGTTTTTGTTTCATCCTCACCCGAGGACATTTTTCTATTTTTTGTTCAGATAGAGTGGGAGGGAGGGAGAGGAAGAGAGAGAGAGAGAGAGAAACATCGAGGTGAAAGAGACACATCGAGTGACTGCCTCCCGCACGACCCAACCAGACCAGGGCCGGGGACAAACTGCAACCGAGGTACGTGCCCTTCAAAGTTTTTATCACCTTCAGGATTCAGAGCAAACCAAACTTATTCTATCATATCTTTCATCTTAAATGGAAAAAAAAAATTCCATCTTTAAGAGTACACCTCCAGCCCTGGCCGGTTTGGCTCAGCGGTTAGAGCGTCAGCCTGCGGACCAGAGAGTCCTGGGTTCAGTTCCCTCTAAGGGCACATACCTTGGATGCAGTTTGTCCTGGGCCCAGTTGGGGTTGTGTGGGTGGCAACCAGTCGATGTGTCTCTCTCACATTGATCATTGATGTTTCTCTCTCTCTCTTCCTCCTTCTCTCCCTCCCACTGTATCTGAAGATAAATGCAAAAAATGTCCTCAGGTGAGGATAAAATAAAAAATAAAAAAAGAGTACACCTCCAAATCCCTCCCAGCACTTTAGGTTACTCTCTGGCAATTAGCATGGACGTATCCATAATGCCTTTTCAATGATCTCATATGTCATTCTCTCCTCAGCCTGGTCCCATCAAGCTTTCGTCCCTACTGAAACCACTTATTTTCCCAAGGTCACCAACAACTTTCATCCTGATAAACTGTGTTTACATTACCCATCCTCTCAGTGCTATTTGGTAGAGGTGATTATCATTCCTTTATTGAAATGTCTTATTTCTCTACATCTGAAATCCTAAAACTGTTAAGACCTTGGTTTCTCTCTTCACTCACTAGCCACTTCTTTGCAGTCTCCCTTCTGATATTTCCTTTTCCAAACCTCTTAGGGTTGGAGTGCCCTAGGAGTTAGCCCTCCTCTGGCTGATATGGATTTGTTCTATGGCTTTAGTCCATCCATATTCTGACATCATCTAAATGTATATCTTCACACTGACTTCTATCCTCATCTCCAAACTCATACATTCACTTGCCTTCTTGGCTGCCACACCCAAGTATCTAATTAACATCAAACCTGGCATGGCCACACATAACCCTTCTTCTGGATCCAGTCCCTAAGTTGCAGAGATTGCAGTGATGCATTTACAAACCAAGGAATGTCAGGATTGCCCATAAATGTCACAGTAGGAAGAGGCAAAGATGAGTTCTGCCCTAGAGCTGTTTTAGGGAGCAAGGCTGTTCTTCTTTCATAGCCACCAGCTGTGGTTCTTTGTTTTGGCTGTGCTAGGAAATTAATACAATGGGATATCCGATATATGCTTCACAGATCAATTTATTGTGCAAGGAAAGATTTTTTTTTGAATTTTTATGATATTCAACACAGAGAACAAAATAGAAAACAATCAAACAGTCCAGAGAATATCATTAGTACTGTGTTACAACTATTGATCATTAATCTCAGGTGTGTGTGGTTCATGTAACACTACTTGATTGCCTTTTCCTTTTGTTGTTGTCTTTTTTTGAAAGCTGGAATATGTGCACAGAAACAATATTGATGGGTCAAATTTGTTTTAAATTTCAGTCTAATGAATGAGAGAATACAAATAATACTCTACTTTTTTTGTTTAACAAAATATGCTTTCTGACTCACTTTGGATGTATACGTTGCATGCGGACTGATAATATGTTGCTAGATTGGTAAAAGATTTTTTGAGTAAGAAGAATCATTAGGAGAGAGCAATGAAGACTTCTCATCAAGCCTGTAGAGAAAAGAGAAAACATTCCTTTTATTAAACTACAAAATCATTGCTAATTGCATTATGCTTTCCTATTTTGGAATTATATCCAGATCTATTCCTTTGTGTCACACCAAGTGCACACAATTGCAATTTGTTACCCCCTACTTGGTCTCTTACAAATGATAGTCGGTTGCTCTGTGTTTCTGAGTTCTACTTGTCCCAAAGCCTGAACAAGCACTAGAACTGGAACATGCCCCCTTTATCAGCTTATCCTGAGAATGGGTTGACCACAGTGGGTACTTTTTCCTACTGGTCATTTCTCCAAGCTGGCTCACCTTCCTCTTACGTGGTTGTAGTAATCTTTACTTACCTCTCTCTACCCTACAGGAGGGAAAAAAAGCATTTTCCTATGATTTTGAGACACTTGCAGATCAATCTGTTGCTTCTGGTACACTTTCAGAGCAGGGTTGGAACCTGAAACCTAGGTATATGCCCTGATGGAGAATCGATCCTGTGACACTTCAGTGCAGGGGACAATGCTACAGCCAACTTAGCCACACCGGTCAGGCAACAAATGATATTTTTAATACAACCTTTCCTGATCAATGATATTTAGCTATAACCTAATGTCTAAGAAGTAAGTTGAGACTCTTTACTGTGTCAATAATGGGAATTCAATTATGCATTTGTATTTAAAAATAATTGAAATCTCTTGGAATTATTCCATTTTTGAATTGTAGAAATGCTTTATTTTGTAGTGAAATATTTAATATTTTATGAAATAGTAATACTTAAGGTTCTTTGAGAAAAAATTGACTTTCTGAGAGAACATTGGTAATGTTTTTTCATCTTTTTGGAATTATATTAGAGCACCTACCTTAATTGCTCATCAGAATCCCCCAAGTCAAGTTTCTTGAACTTGATTGTGTTATGAATCAAATTGGGACCTTATTAAAATATGGATTCAGCCCTGGCTGGTTTGGCTCAGCGGTTAGAGCGTCGGCCTGCGGTCCAGAGAGACCCGGGTTCGATTCCTGCTAAGGGCATGTACTTCGGTTACAGTTTGTCCCCGCCCCTGGTTGGTTGTGCGGGTGGCAGCCACTCGATGTGTCCCTTTCACGTCGATGTTTCTCTCTCTCTCTCTCCCTCTCTCTCCCTCCCACTATATCTGAACAAAAAACAAAAAAACAAAAAAAAAGAAAAAAAATATATGGATTCGGATTGAATAGATCTGGGTGGGGCTTCAGACTCTAAATTTCTAACAAGTTCCCAGATGGTGTTTGTGCCGCTGCTCCAAAGATCACATATTAGAAGGACATGTTTTAAGCAAAATCCAGCACAGATTTAATGCAGGGCATCGTGCAGTCACAATTATATACAACGTTATTCATGGGCAATGATGTAACATGTCTTAGTAGTCTCACCAATTTCATGAAGTGGTTACACATTATTATACCTGTTTGTCCATGAGAAAATTGCAGTTTAGAAAAGATTAGAAATAGTTCAAGGTCATGAAACTAGCAGCTGTCCCAGCCAGGATACAAACACCAGAGTTCCTATCCTAAAACCTGTCTCTAACCACACCAGCACAGGAGTTTTCTTTTAGAAACAAGTAAAGGAATAAATGCACTTTAGGAGAGCTACTGCTAGCTATATTGCTCAAACTGGTCTACTTTAGGTTTGATGGCTTCATTTTATTTATTCTTGCTTTAAAATGTTTATCATTGAAATTTCTAGAGAACAAAAAATGTCACTAGATGATGCTTACCTCTGTAATCTGTCCTGTGTTTACCACCTTTCTTCAGATGATGATTTCCAATGTGGTTTATGCTCTGCATATTCATACCGTGGATAATGGTAATACCCTCCCTGAAAAGATAAAAATCCAGTGGATGAGACAATAACAGTGTCAATATTTTACAACAATTTCCATTAGAAACTTAAGTTGTTAAAGTGGTAGGAACTCATAGATCACCTCCATGTTTGATTTTCCAAATTTTTTGTTAGGTGTTCATTATCGATAAGAAAACATTTTAAAAGAAGAGAAAAATAAGAAAACATTTGCAGTTATACTGTTTGTTGACAATTTTGTTGTTTTAGAATAGAGATGGAGTCATAGATTATAGCCCACCACTCGCAGAAGTTTTAAATATTCTTGAAAATATTACCTCCGAGCTTCTGCTTTGCCTGTCCTTGAATTTTTCAGGGAGAAGGAATTTGCTAATTCCAGGGTAGGATGGAATTGCTGTGTCTCACTCTTGATAGTGGTCTTACTGCCTCTACAAACTCCTACTTTCTCGAATATTCACTTCTGTTCAATTCAATAACCTTCATCCTTCCTTCATCTTTTAATTTGCTGTCTTGTTAAATTCATCTATTTCATATCTTAGTAAGCATTTGTGAGACCTTATCATATTGAGATGATGTGAAAATAATCTGATAAAATGCTAAATAAATGAAAGTTTCTATCTTGTTTAATAAGATCAATTTAACCTATCGCTATGACTTCATCCTCCACAGGAATCAAAAGGTGAAAACGTACCACATCATGTGTGTCCTTAGCAGCCTCTATTATCATTCTGCATATATTATATTTAATAGATTTAGAATTTCAACTTTTCTTTTAGGAAAGTATTTACCTAACAAAGACACTTACATTCTGTGAAAATAACTGATTTCTTCAGGATAGCATTGTAAGTTTCTATCTCAATGCTACCAGTACATAACCTTTGGGTCCTTTACCAGTATATCAAAAATAAATAAACTTAGTGTATACTTACCCATTTACTATGTAGATATTTTCTTCTAGAATAAATACTCAGAGAAGAAAATGTGTTTTATTATACCACATTATTTGGGAAGTACTTACGTTGTATTTGTTTTTCTTGTAATGATGTTTCTGTTTAAATAAAGAACAAATTAAAATTATTATACATATTTAAATATGAAGTTTATCAGTATATGAAAGTGTCTTACCTCTTCAGATGAAGAATCAGCTCCCTTGGGGGAAAAAAAAGAAAAGAATGAACATGTCAATTTTATAGTTCTAGATTGAGTGTCAAATAACACTTGGCTGCCACAATCATGATTAAGTAAAATGGAGCCAAAGCCTTAAGTAGCGGACACACTAAGCTAGTGGTTCCATGTTAGGACAGAATGAAGACTACGCTTAGGCTAAAATTAATGTGCTACATTCCAATATTACTTCACTGAGGTCCAAGTTTCTATGGTGTGATAAAGAAGAAAATCTTTCATTGTTGCCAGGAGAATGAAATTGAAAAGTTAAAATTTGGATTTGTTCAAGACAAGCTATGTTTTAACTTGCTGAAAAGCTACGTATATTTAAATATCTATTGCAGAGGTACAGTCTAGTATTATGATAATGTTTTTCTTCGTTCTTCTGGGGTTTTTCCTTTTCTGCACTTGCACGTGTGTGTGTGCTTAGTGTCTCTGTGTGTGTACGAAAGATTGATTCTAAGTCCGCAATATACTGATGTAGGTTATTTTATGGAACATCCCATACAAAAGCATTGAAATTGATAAAGCTATGTTTGAGCAATGCAAATAGGGTCCAGAACATAAGAAGTAAGAGACAATCTCTGAATAATTACCGAGAACATATTCTTCAAAATGTTCTGATATACTTACAATCATGGCAACCATGAGAGCCATGATACAGGCGAAGAAGACAAAGATCTTCATAATGGCCGAGTCCTGTGAAGCACAGGTGAGAGGTCAGTACCACCTTCACTCCTGCACCTGCACATCATTCACTGATCAAACCATGACCCTAAGCTTTGTGAAACAGTCTGAAATACAAAGGTTATTGAACCACATCGCCTGACAGCAGGGAATCTAGGAATCCGAAGGGGACATTGATACATAAAGATAAATGCTGTGGTGTAGAAATACTGAAGTATCAAAAGCCAGACAAAAAGGACCTCTTAAATAGGCTGATGAATGGGTGGGGGGAATATTAAGGTAAAGAAAAAGGTAAAACTTATGTTGGATTATATAGAATAAAAGAGATTATATCAAATAAGAAAAGAGAGTTTTGCAAAGAAACAAACATTACAGAGAGGATAGTATATAGAAATGAAATAGTTTACCAGGTAAGAAGAACAAGAATGGAGACAGGCTGACCATTTAGATTGTTGTGATATTATAGGGGCCTTACATAATGACATTTGGGGTAATGATTAAGGTAGGGCTTAAAGAAATATTTGGAAGTTAGAAAGGGAAATCAGTCAGATACCTAGCTTGAGAATTATGGAGGTGATATAACCTTAGTATTAGAAAATTAATGATAATGGATAGAGAAATCTCAAATTAAGAAGAAGTTTCAGGGAAAATATTTGTAGATACATTGAGAGATAGAATTTGTAAAAATTATTTGATCTCCAAATAATCTTGTTCAATGAAATTACCCCAATGTGGGACTCTTTGATAAGTTTTAGTAATTCAGCAGAAAAAGTGAACTGAGCTCTGTTGCTGTTGCATAAGAAATAATGGAGATTATTTATTTCTTAGTTATGGACTTCTAAATAAGCACATTTTCAAACTATAAGCTACAGAGTGAGTAAAAGCTTCCCCTTCCCTCCTCCCGATTATTTTTGGCATCAGTTATAGAAAAATAGAATCACATTTTTTTTTCTGATGATACAAGAAACTATTTTTCTGCCTAATAACTCTAAATAACTAACACATGAAGCACAATTTGTGACTGATTATATTTCCTTTGTTCCTTATAAGCTGACTTTGCCTCATCAGTATAAACTCAGGGCTGTGTCACTGGAAAAACTGAGAAAATTATGTATTTCTTTTTTTTTTATCCTCACCCGAGGACACTTTTTCATTTTTTGTTCAGATAGAGTGGGAGAGAGAGAGAGAGAGAGAGAGAGAGAGAGAGAGAGAGAGAGAGAGAGAGAGAGAGAGAAACATTGAAGTGAAAGGGACACATTGAGTGGCTGCCTCCTGCACTACCCAACCAGGGCCAGGGAGAAACTGCAACCAAGGTACGTGTCCTTAGTGGGAACCGAACCCAGGTCTCTCTGGACCGCAGGCCGAAGCTCTAACTGCTGAGCCAAACTGACCAGGGCAAATATTTTCTTTTCTTTATTGATTTTACAGAGAGAGGAAGGGAGAGGGAGAGAGAGATAGAAACATCAATGAGAGAAAACATTGATTGGCCGCCTCCAGCATGCCCCCTACTGGGGATCGGGCCCACAACCTGGGCATGTGTCCTGACCAGGAATTGAACAAGCGACCTCTTGGTGCAAGCGACGCTCAACCACTGAGCCATACCGGCCGGGTGCTATGTATTTCTTGATGAAGTTATTTTATCATCTACTACATACAAACATTTAGTCATGCCGATACAAACAAGGATGCAGCTTTAGTGTTGTTCATACCTCCAATTTTATGAAAAGTAGAGGATTAAGGGGAAATTCACAGAAACTGGTCTTCTGCTGCTAAACAGATACCCAGATGGACAAGTTAGGATTTTTAAAAGAATATTATCCAAAAAACATGCTGATAAATGTTTGATATAGTATAAAAACTTTTTTAAACCAAATCACACATAAAATAAAAATATGCTAAATAAAATGAATTAATAAAACAAAATAGTTTGTTATACAGTGCTATATTATGCAGAAAATCAGAAATGTATTTATGATAAAAAGAACAATGAAAACATAATGGAAAATGAACTTGTTATGGTAATACAGTAACTTTGGTGAAGGTTAATGAAATTTTTGAAGTAATACACACACTTGCAAAAGAGAGCTTATATTACTCAAGAGATCATTTTTTTATAAAAGAGAACCTTGGTCTTTGAGTTAAAAGAAAAACTAATTATCTACTGAGAGGATATTATATATTTAGTCAAGGAAATGAAAAGACATCTAGGCCCGGCTGGTGTGGCTCAGTGATTGAGTTTCAGCCCATGCACCAACAGGTCGCTGGTTCTATCCCAAGTTGTGGGCCAAATCCTCAGTGGGAGATGTGCAGGAGGCAGCCAGTCGATGTACTCTTGCATTGAGGTCTCTATCCTCGTCTCCCTCTCCCTTCCTCTCTCTTTAAAAATCAATAAAGAAAAAAAAAAAGACATCTAGGACACCCCACTAACAGAGAACATAAAGCACATCTCCCCCTTTTCCCAAATCATTTCTTTGGTAAAAGGCTTGCTATTAGTTTGAGTTATGGCAATCCTGTCCTCAGCTTCAAATCCTGACATAGAATCATCGTTTCTTAAAATTGTTTTCTATGAGAACTTATCAATAAATAATATACTTAAAAATGAATTACAACTTATTCTTGCAAACAAAAATTAGAATAAGACATCATATTAGATTGTCCATGAACATATTACCTTTCACCCAAGATGAGAAGAGCTGGAGAAGCTGAAATTGCGAAGCCCTACGAGATGGTGTGCCTTTCTAGAGGACTGGTGTGTTTATATACACTGAAATCCTCCATTTGTTTTCCTAAATCATGTCAATTATGAGATCATATTATAGAACTAAATATAATGCCCAAAATCTGTCCCCAAAGATACTAAAAATAGACTTAAGCTTTACAATAGAAGATTGTGAAGCACAGTGACCAGGAAATGATTGTACCCATCATATGTTAATCCCAGTGTTTGTCTAGGCATGCATGAATAAGAGAGAAAAAAGTATGCTGCAGTGAAGTAAGCGTAGGAATGAATTGAAATGGTAAAAGTGTTCTTATAGAACAACAGGTGGCCTATTACGACACATGTCCAAGATGAAAAAACTCTATGTGCCAAATGATACCATTTTATCAAAATTTCACTAGTTTTCGAATATATGTTGATAACTGGATAATAAAATTGAAGTCATTTTTTCTAGTGTGTCTCCTACAAATTCTTAAAATGTACATTTTTCTACTGACTTTAGAATATTTTGTCTTAAGTATATTCAAATATTTTCCAAAATGCAGTAATCCATTGAGTATTAGATAATAAAACAATTCTTTTTAGATAATAAAACAATTCTAATGAACATAGAAACCCAGTCCTGTATGTCTCTCACAGTAACTCAGTAACTAGATACATATGTTTTGGTGTTGAATTTACTTCCTTTGTGTCTTTAGGGGCTCGTGTTCCTCCCTGGGAGCCATGTTCTAACATGATTCCACTAGATAGGAAGAAAGATTAGCTTTCACTAAATTCCTAGGCAAATTTGTATAAAAATTTAGCTCTTTGCTACTGTTCGGATAATGCAATGTGCTCAGGACTCAATACACAAATGCTACATTTAAAGTTTAGGTATATTTTGTGTCTGAGTCTATTGTTACTCAAAACATTGTTCATGTGACCATCAGAGTCATCATTACCTGAGAGCTTGATGGAAATGCAAATTCATAGGCCCTCTCTCCAGGCATGTGAAGCAGAATCTAGGAGGTACAGTAGCAATCTAATTTTATCAATATCTCCAGGTGATTTTTTGTGTACCACAAGTTTGATAGACCACATAATCAACTCATAAATACGTTATGTGTCTATAGACCTGACCCTACAAATAGTACTTAAGGTTTCTTTTTTTAATCAGGTGTTTTAAGGAAACATTTGATAGGTGAGACTTCTCTGATATATTTAAACTGCATTAGTAATTGTTATTCTCTAGGTGGTGAACAAAACATTATTAATGTTTTATTAAGGCAAATAAAGTCCAACTCAATTTAAATAATTCTTATTCTTTGTCATTGAATTCTACGCCTTGTAGATACATAGTCAATTCTCAGTGCAAAACAAATCCAAACTCTAGTATATTCTCAATGGAAAAAATGTTATACAAGGTTCAGTAAGTATTAAATTATGTATGATTTAAAAAATAAATCCTGCTTTATTTATTTTGGGCATATCAAATGATTTTGTTCCTTCCTTTCTCTTTTTCTGTCTCTCTCTCTTACTTACTTGCCTCATGTTCTTTCTTCTTTCATTTATCTCTTCAGAATTTATTTTAAGCTGTGTTACTAGTCACTGTTCTAATACATCTATGATATTCACAACCTACAGGACAAAGTGTAAGCTAGTGATCCAAAGGCACAATAAACTACAACATCACTAAAAAAGCTGCTAGGTAATAAATATTTACTGACACTAATACACACAATTAAAATCTACAATTAACTCCCTGATATTTGACTTTGGGACACCAAAATGTAGGCATTATTCCATACATCACATTCTGCTTCAAGGTGATAGGAAGTGTGGGGATTATGTGTGACAGAAGGAAACAAGAGCAGGTGGACTCTAAACATAGCAGTAGCCTTTGTGTGTTACTTACGGTTTTACCCTCCATGAATAGTAGGTCATTTTAGAATATTGATGGAGCAGAACTTGTCCTGTTATTTTATAATTAAGTAAAACAGGTATCATATAAGCTACAACCAAACATCATACCACTTGAAAATGTCAGTTTCTTGCATAGAAGGAAAAAATTAATAAAGCGTGACTGCTTTATCACAATGTGGCCTTAAATTGGTGGCTTAGAGATGCAATCTAAATTGGTATTTGTGATGACATTCATGCTGGATTTCTCTTCTCTTCCTCCCCTCTTGTTTTTTTCCTCTCCTCCTCCTCACCCTTCTCTTCCTCTTTCTCCTTTCCCTCTTTTACTTCTACTACAATGAAAGTATGCTCTACAGTCTATGATAAAAACCATGGTGCTTATTTATTTAACTAAAAAACCAGTTTGTGTTATATTCTTGGAGAGTCAGAAGAGAAGTGGGCAAAGGACAGAACCCTTTGAAAACAACATGAAAATGTGGAGAAAAATTAAGAAGTCTATGATAATCTCCTTGAATGGACAGAACAGAAGAAGAGAGGACAATTTCTGGGAAATTTTTGAATTGTGGAAGCCTGGAAGGTGAAATTTCAGGAAGGAAGCTTAATATTCATAAACAAATGTTACAATGACCTTAGAGATTGCTTAATCTCCTAAACTGCAATTACTTTGTCTAGAATAAATATAATAAAGTGGGAACTGGATTAAATGAGAATGTATATAAATCACATTTCAGATAAAAATTGTTTAAATGTAAACATTAGATATTATTTTTCTGTATCATCATACTGTTCATGGGAAAGATCATACTAATATTTAAAAACTTACTCAGAATGATGCAGGAAAGGAAAAACAAACCACAGTGATACAACATCTTCAGAAATGATGAGTCACTGGAAATTAATTGCCAGAGGGAGAAACTTTGAGATTTGATGAGCCATAAATCAATTTACAGAAAACTGAGAGTGGGAATTTCAAGGCAGTTATGCCAAATAAATGCAATTTTCTCTACAAAATATGTGATTATTTTATCTAATAGACTAACCGATATGATGAGTTAGATGCTTTAGAAATTAATGCTATATTTGAATGGTTTATTGAAAGAAAATTGAATGTATATGCCCAAAAATGATTTTGTAAGCAGTATTGTAATCTATATTTAGAAAACATAGATTAAACTTTTTTCCTCATAGAATTTAGTGTCCTGGATGGGACAACAGTGTAAGTAAATTTTAGGAATTTCTAAGATTGAGATATAACAATTAGGGTTACTTAAAGCCAGAGTTTCACAGAAGTCATTTGAGTTATTGCAAGTATATAGTAAGTGATAAACATGACATACTAGATCTTAAGAAATGAAATGAAATTTAAAGTGAACAGAGAAAATAAAAGTGCTCTGGCCCATTTGGATCAAGGCCAGGGCATCAACCTATGGACCTGAGGGTTGAGGATTTGATTCCTAGTTATGGGCATGTACCTGGGTTCAGGTTCGATCCCCCACCCGGTCATGGTCATGTGGGAGGCAACCAATCGAGTGGTCCCTCTCACATCAATGTTTCTCTTTCTCTCCATCCCTCCCTCCCTTCCACTCTATGTAAATATCACAGAAATACATCCTGGTGTGAGGATTTCACGTATATATAGAATCTAATGAATAGAATAAACTAACAAAACAGAAACAGACTTATAAATACAGTGATAAGTCTGACAGGTGTTAGGGTGTGGGTGTAGGGGGGGTTAGGTGAAAAAGGTGAAGGGATTAAGCAAAAAAAAAATCTCACAGACACAGACAACAGTATGGTGATTATGATGGGAAAAGGGAATGGGGATAGGTAGATTGTAAATGGGAGATAGGTGGTGTTGGAAGGAGACTTGATGTTGGGTGGTAAACACACAATAAAATTCACAGGTGATATATTATAGAACTGTACACTTGAAACCTATATAATTTTATTAACAAACACATTTTGTAAAATATTTTATACAACAATGTGAGCCTGTTCACATTGGACAGGCTCATGTGAAAGACATAGGTTTCCTTATTATATGATTCTTGATTAACTTTATTAATAAATTTTTATAGCTGCATTTTAGATATAAGATGTCATTTTATTATATTTTAATAATATCATGGAAAGAATTAAAATACTCCATCTATATAAATAAGGCAAAGTTATCTGTTTTTATCTAATAATTTGTCAGAGTTAATCAGTTTTATGGTATACTGTTCAAAAACCTGGATCAATATACCAATTCAAACTATTTGTTCACTTTATTTTCTCCTTCCCCAAAAAAGCTTTAGAAGTTATTAAACACAACTTCAAATATTACTCAGGAAACAGAGGATTTTTAGAACCACCCCTATCTCTAAATAATGCAAATTCTGACATCTCCAGTTTCCTCATCTCTGAAACTCCTTCAGAACGCCATATGGATGATATTTAGTGTGTCTCACAGTTCTTATTTTTTAACATTTTTGGTCCCTATATTACACTCTTTATCCTGGTTTCCTAACTGCTTTCTTTCTTGAGGTTGTTATTTATATGGCTTCAGCTCTTACCTTTGTGCTTCACCAAATCTCATGCCTGAGCATTTCAGATCTGTCACCCAACATGGGAAAGAGCCCTGGATGAACAAATTCCGTTAATGGAAAAGTCCTAGAACATCTTGTTTCATTACTTCTTGCTGCTCACAGAGGGTTGTCTTATGAAATTTCAATGGATAAAATTCATATTTTACCTTATAAAATGGCAACTCATGTTGTACATTGGGGAATCTTGAATTTCCTACATGGCTCTTTTCTACCTACTTGTCATTGTGTTCTGAGGCTCACCTGGTCAGTGGCACTGGTGTTAAGTCTCTGAATTTCCTACTTCTTGGACAAGCCTTTTTCTCTAGTGTAGCATTAGTAATTTTTATGATCTAGGTTTCTCATACTTTTTTGGCCCAATAGAGTCAATAAGTATACTGATCAATGTAATTCAAAATTGATAAAAACTGTCACAAAGTAATACTGTATATAGTGCACAATATGTAAAGTATTTTGCCAAGAAAAATGAAAACAACATGTTGTATGGGTAGGGCATGAATGTTTTTGTATTTCCTTTCTTAGAAATCACACAAATTTTTGCCTCTGGCTATGGCAACTGAGAGTAGCCATGGCTCTTTCTAATTGAACCTAAGACACTGGGATTATTTCACCATTTGCTTTCATGGCTTCTGCCTTGATTAATATAGACATGCTCCAAAAATAAATACAAGCTTAATAGTTGACATAGACAACAGACATTGACTTGGGTTTCCTAAGCAATATAGAACATATATGACAATCAGAAGGGCTCCCCTCCCTGAAATATCTAGTATGTTATAGATGTAGGTTTCAATATAAAGGAAAATGATTAATTACACAAATACTTTATTTACTTGCTTTAAAAGGACATCTACTTGTGCTTATGTCCTGAATGTAACCATTACACACAGTGTACAGAAAAAAAGAGTATTGTAAAAGTGAGCAGTGTCAAACACAATCAGCCAAATACATTTATGAATATCCATCACTAAAGAATCAAAAAAACTTGAAGACTGCTCTTGTGAATTAGCATATATTAAGTACTTTTGAGGCCAGCTTCAGACTTTATTGTGGACTTTGGGCAAGACCTTGTTCCTCTCTTTGTATCACATTCCTTTATTCATACTAATCGTCTGTCCTTCCATGAACATTGAACATTTGCTGATAAAAATTCACTCACTGCAAAAGATATGAGCTCAAACCTAAGTTTCATTTCAATATATTTGTATAATTAGCAATTCTTATTTAGTTTTCTAGATGTAATCTCTGCCCTAAAATCCTTCAGCAAATCCCCACTGTCCAAAGAATGAAATGCATGTTCCTGAGGAGCACAGCACGCTTTCTCTTTCTCTTTCTCTGTTTTAATTTCCATCTGCTCCCTGCGTTGTACCTCATAAGCCCATTTCACTACTTTATTTAGTTGTAGTTACTGGTTTTTGATATGCCAGACATTATTCTTTTTTCCTTTTTAGCCTATAATTCTCTCTTCTCCTCAGGTCAAAGCCTTCATCTGGCTTCAAGAGCCTACAAAGAACTCACGTCTTCATGAAGATCCTCTTTGTCTCTCCTATGCATCAGCTAAAATAATCTAGGTATTTCCTTTGTGCCTATTACACCTTATTACAGATTTAATAAAATGTTTCTTACATTCATAACAAGTAGGCTTCATATTAGTTTACCCTGAAGGCTTTGATGTCCCTGGGGACAAGAATTTTGCCATTTTTTTTTTTATTGTTGTTATTCTTGGGAACTAGCAAAGTCCGGGCAAATACAGTCATTTAATATGGAAAGTATTACACGGTTGACCTTCACTAAGCTTCATGTTTACCTATCTTCAATATACTGCATGTATGACTATTCTCTGAATCTAGTCATTGTGCAGAAAGACTCTCTTTCTGAAGTGAAAGTTACCATCCTGAAAAAAACTGTAATCTGTAATTCTTGACATTACTCACTCTGTTTAGGCCCGATTTTTGCCTTTTTTTTTTCATCTGTAGTCATTCAAGCCCTTTGGGGGATTCTGATTTATCACTCAACTACTGCCATCTCCTTCTTCCCAGATCAATCAACACTTCATGATTAGCCATTTTAGTACAAAATCATTCAATTCCCTGTCCCTACCCTCAAAATTCTCTTGATATTATACTGCAAACATCTTGGCATAAATCTACTTGGGTAAAGAAAACAAGCTGATTTCTACTGCTGTGAATCTATGTATTCATTTTTATTTTCACAGTACCCCCAAATGCTACCTCTTTTGAATATAGCAGGTCTGTATCCACTTCCCTCATCGTCTGTTGAAAACTCCATCTTGCACCTGACTCGAAAAGTAAGACAATTTCCCCTGGCCAATTTTGCTCAGTGGTTGGAGCATTGGCCCGCACACCAAAGAGTTATGGATTCGATTCCAGTGAAGGGCACATACTTCCATTGTGGTTTGTCTCAGCCTTGGTCAGGGTCGTATGGGAGGCAACCAGTCAATATGTCTCTCTCACATCGATGTTTCTCTCTCTCTGTCTCCCCACCTTTCTCTCCCTTCATCCCACTCTATCTGAGATAGATGGAAAAATATCCTTGAGTAAAGATTAAGGAGGAAAAAAAAGTAAGACCATTTCATTTTAACTTTTGTATCCTGAATTTCAAAGTATCCATTATACTTACTCATCTTCTCCTCCTCTTCTCCATTCTCAGAAAAACTGGTACATTCTTTTGGTTGTGACTCTGATCCTACTGGAACTTGTTCCATCAATTCATTCCCCACCCTTTAGGTGTGTTTCAGCCATTTCTCAGTATTGACCTCTTTCTTTTAAGCTAAAATCTCTATCCTAAAATTACCTTTGTGTGATTCTGGTTGTTCCTATAGTCATAGATCTCATTCCACAGGTGTCCTTAGTTCTTCTTGTAAAATCTCAGAAGAGGAATGTTGCTTTTAATTCCTCACACAGTACTTACTTCGTAAGCACTTGGATTATATCTCAATGGTTATAGTTATAATGACTCCATTTGTCAAAAATCTCTTCAGTTTTCACTTTATTCTGTGTCTGTGTAGCATTTTCAATTTGCTTCCGATTTCTTTTCTAGCTATTTTTTCCTAAGGCCCTCATGACCCTCTACTCTATTCTCTTTGATACTCTGTATTTTTTCCTATTTCCTTTTGCTGTAATAGCCTCTGAATAACAGGGTATTCTTGCCCTCTCTTCTTAGACAATTTCTCTTTATACTTGCCACCTTTCCCTAAGAAATTTTAATTATCCCTTTGCCAGATAAAGTTTATATCTATAGTTGTACATATAACTTCCTTGAGAAAATATACATCTAAAGTTCAGAAGCATCCAAGACCTGACTTCATCAAACTCCTGTAACAATGATTTATACCTTATATCCTCTATGTTTCCTAAAATACAGAATCGATCAAACATGGTATATTAATGTTCAAGTACCTACATTTCCCTCAGCCAAATTGATTTATTGCCATTTAATCATGTCTCAAAATTGTACTCCTTTTTTTTAAATATAATTTTATAGATTTTTTAGAGAGAGAGGAAGGGAGATGGGGAGAGAGAAACATTGATGAGAGAGAAACATGATTGACTGCCTCTTGCACGCACCACACTGGGCATCGAGCTCCCAACTCGGGCATGTGCCCTGACCTGAAATCAAACCCGGACCTCTCAGTGTGTGGGACAATACTCAATGCACCGACCACACCAGCCAGGCCTTTTATAACAGATTTACCAAGGATTTTTGCCTAATGCAGATATCCAGATTCCTTCTTTTGAATGTTTCTTACAGAGTGAGGCTTATTCCTCTTGTATGCAAGATATTGATTTTAAGTTAATGATTTATTGTTCCCAAATCAAGTGGCCCTGTGAGCTGAGCAATTTGACTTACATGATGAAGCCACCATCATGGACTTGTTAATTAGACATTTTTCTCCATTGCAGCATAAGAGCCCAACAACTGCTCAATTAGCATGCAGTTGTGGCCTTTGTGAAGCCCACCCCACCCCACATCTCTGGTGCTCCTACAGCATTCCCCCACAATGGAGATCTTGAGGACCAAGTGCTAGAGACCTCAATGTGTCCTCAATAACCTGGGCACTGAGCCACAATGTCATTGTCCTCTAGTGATTGTCTTTAGTTATTGGACATTTGCATTTCCTGGATAGATTTCCTTCATCAGATGTGAATTGCTGCCTTGTTCAAATGCCCTCAGCATTTCTAGGGACAGGCATTAGGCAGAAATCATCTTCTAATCATCTGATTTCTTAGAATTAAAACTCACTGTTGATTTTTTGTTCAACCACAGTATGCTATTGAGTACAGTATATAAATAGCCACGGAAACATACAGACCACCATCCACTTAGCTCCTCATTCTTATCGGTCCTCCACTTTGGAAAAAAAGTAAGGATTTCAGATATAAATTGATGCATCTCCTTTTTTTGCTTTGTTTCAAACTCCATCGAGATATATAAAGAAAACAATTTTTAAAATATAGTCTTTGAAATAAAAGTATAAAGTAATGGTGACATTATTTTTGAAACTTATGGTAAAATAGTAAAAGTGCCTATATAGATTTAGTAAAAATTATAATGACTATGTAAGCTTTATGAGTTCAAAAAAGTATAGTGATTGTGATTAATATCTTTTTATTAATAATATAAGGTTAGTTTACAGGTGATATTAAAATATTTATTTTCTGTCACTGCCTGGTAGCTCAATTGGTTAGACCATTGTCCTAATATGCCAAAGTTGCAGGCTTGAACCCTGATCAAGGCACATACAGGAATCAGTCAATGAATGCATAAACAAATGGAATAATAAATCGATGTCTTTTTCACTCTTAAATCAATAAATAAAAAATTAAAAAACAAAACAAACCTTTAGAATATTCTTTTCTAAATTAAATATCTGACAATTTTATTAAATATATCACAGTCATAAAAGCAAATATATTTAAATATTAAAAGGGAATATACATAATTATTGGGAAAGCTTTATTCAACAATAGTTCTAGAGTTGGCATAATGAGTCAAGATATTATGGGATGTCTTTGGGAACACATACTACTTGAAATGTTTTTGAGTAATTTTTTTAAAAGGATGGTAATCAATGAACTTCTTTTCAAAATGCAACAGCCCATTTCATTGTTCAAGTCATCAGATTTCAAAAATATATTAAAACAGATACTGAAATACAGAATTCAGATAAAAACAAACAAGGTTTTATTTTGTAAGAAAATTCTAGAAGAGATAGAAATGACATGAAAACAAAAACAAAAGATAGAGATTTGAAAGCAAGCATACCTTAGAATATATTAGACAATAATAAAGTTCTGGTTTCAAAAATGGTATATAAAATGCTAATTATAAAATTTGGAAAATGTAATGAGATCTATCCTAACCATAATTATCTCTAATACAGTATAATATTTCTTTGGAAACCTGACAATATAAAAAAATTATTTGGAGACTTATGGAGGTCTTAAGCAAAGTAAAATTAATACTGCTATTTGTGAGAACATGGATGGATCTTGAGAACATTATGCTAGGTCAAATAAGTCAGACAGACAAATTCAAGAACCATGTAATTTCACTCATATGTGGGATATAAAACTGAAAGCAACAAATAAACAAGCAAGACAAACAAACAAAAGCTCATAGACACAGACAACATTATACTGATTATCACAGGGAAAGGGGGGTGGAGGTAGTAAAGGGTAAAGGCAGTCAAATATGTCATATGGTCCTTGAAGGAGATTTGACATTGATTGGTAAATACACCATGTAATACACAGATGATGTGTTATAGAATTGTACACTTGAAACATATATAATTTTCTTAAGCAATGTCGCCACAATAAGTTTAATTAAAAATAATTATATAGCAACCATGAGAAATATATAGAAAACATTTTGCTTAATAAAGAGAAATATTTCAACTTTAAAACATTGGAAAGAATCTTTCCTGATGAATTAGAGGCTTTTTTTCATGAAATATTTGTAGTTCAGAAATTTAGTTTATAAATCTGAGATTGAAGATTATATGCTAAGGTATGTTGGTAGCACAAACATTCTTTTTTTACTAGAAATGATAGAGATAAAACAAAATCAAGCATTTAGTACATTTTGCTCAAAAATGTTAACACATATTTTATGTTATGCTACAAAAAGGAGTAGTCTGCAGTGGGGACTGGGCTAGAGAAACCGATCCTTTTGTAAATTAACAAGAGATGTGAGGAAAAAAAAAAGACAGAGTGTATGATCTCTAAGTTATATGTCACAAAGGAGAAGAGATCATTAGGTGTGTGGGAATGAAGACTGTGTAGTGGGTACTTACAGAGAGAAAAACGAACTCATCAGTCTAAGAAAACATCTGGACAAGCGGAGTAAACAAATGAAATGCTCAAATTAAAATCTCAGTCTTCCTAGAAATAAGGACATATGATTAAACCAAATATTCATGAAAACTGTTTATTTCACTAAAGTAAATGTGAAAATAAAATATGATCTTCTGTGTATACATTTTCTTCAATCAGTCTATTCCGAATAGATCTGAGGCTTCATCAGGGCCGAGACCTTGATGTTCTGTTCACTGCTTTCAACCCAGATCCTAGACAGCATCGGGCTGTTAGGGTGCTAAATAAATGTTACTCATTTTAAATAAATGAATCAACTAATAAAGTTTTATATAGACGATTAAAACTTCTTTCTGTCTTTCAAAAAAACACATTTACTGCAAATAAAATGAAAAGAGTGAGGTACGGTGCAGCTGATAGAGAAAAACTTCTAAATGACTGGCATTGAAGTATAAAATTGATATGTAAGACTAAGTTGCCATAGTAGATTTTGTCTTTGGTTTATGAAAAAAGTTTCTATTCATATTTTTTCTGAAATGCAGATATTTTAATGGTAAATTATTTTGGTTTCTTTAAAAATGTAATCCTATCTAAGTTGACAATGATAATACCATTTTCTCGTTTTCCCATTCACAGGACTTGAGAGCCATGAAGGTCCTCATCCTTGCCTGCCTGGTGGCTCTTGCTCTTGCAGGGGAGGTAAGGAAATCTCTGAAATGTTAACATATAGCGAAATATTATCCCATGTGTAGAGAAGAACAGAAACATTTTAATGTGTGTTTTTTTTTTATCCTCTCTCAAGGACATTTTTCCATTTTTTGTTCAGATACAGTGGGAGGGAAAGAGAGGAAGAGAGAGAGAGAGAGAAACATCAATGTGAAAAGGACACATTGAGTGGCTGCCTCCCGCACAACCCAACCAGGGCCAGGGACAGACTGAGGTACATGCCCTTAGCGGAAACTGAACTCAGGTCCCTCTGGACCGCAGGCTGACCCTCTAACTGCTGAGCCAAACTGGCCAGGGCTTTAATGTATTTTTTTAATAACTGAATTTTTAGAGAGAGGAAGGGCGCAAGATAGAAACACTGTTGTGAAAGAGAAACATGGATTTGTTGTGTCTTGCACACCCCCTACTGGGGATCCAGCCCGCATTCCCGGCATGTCCTCTGACCAGAATTGAAATAGGACTTCGCAGTCCAGAAGACAACACTCAATCCTCTGAGCCACACCGGCCAGGCATATCAGAAACATTTAAAATGCACAAATAAAGCAGAATTTCAAGACATTTTTTATTTACTGCTAAGAAAATCATTGACATTCACCCATTATTTCAACAGAGCCCTATAGAGCCACAAATCTGGGTTCAATGCTTTCTACTGCACTGTGCAACCAGTCGCTAAAGAAAAAGCAAACCATAAGCAACAGACAAAACAAGAAGAAACAAATATAAAAACAACAAAAAAGAGTAATAGTGCACAAATACAACTGCATGCATGTGCAACCTAGATACATATATCTTATTCCAGTCATGAAACTTATGTACCTCTTATCCTAGGGCATTGGGCCAAATTCGACCTGAGTCTATCCAAAGACATCCAGAGGAGGGAGCATCGGGCAATATTCATAATCATAAACATATTTGTAACATAAAAAGTGCTTGATACAAACTGAAATAACTCCCTTTCTGTTATCCATCAAAAATTGTTCTTCATTTAGGTAAAACAAAAACATACCTTCGAGTTAACAAATATAAAAGACATGAAACACAATTACCCTTCAAGACTCTCAAAAGACATACAACATTTTTTATTTCTTACATTTGTGAAGGATATAGCTCTGCAAAAAGAAGGTAAAAGTAGTAAGAAAAGTGAGTTAGCCATGGAAACTAAATAATGATTATTGTTTTGTCTTTTTCTTTACAGAAGGAAGAACTCAGCATAACCAGTGTGGTAAGATATTTTATTCAGAGAAAATTTTCTAACCACAAATAGTAACATTCTGCCATGGCTGGTGTGGTTCAGTTGGTTGGAGTGTCATCCCCTACACCACAAGGTTGTGGGTTTGATTCCTGTTTCCTGTGGATGGGAGGCAGCTGAACAATGTTTCTCTCCCACATTGATGTTTCTCTCTCTCTCTCTTTCTCTATCTTTAAAAACAAAACAAAACAAAACTCCTAAAAAAAAAAATTGTAAAATTCTTTGATGATCAAGATGTTGATTTTGCTTTTTCCTGTACAGAATGTAGAAGGCATTGAGAGAAGTGAGGTAAGACAATGTTCATTCTGAGGCAATTTTCCATTTTGGAACAGTAAAATGCTGGAGACCTTTTATATTGTGTTACTTTAGGGCATTTAAGTCAATGCAGCTACTTCTGACATATAAGTTCTGATGTAAATTTGCATTGTATTTGTTTAAGGCGAAAATAAATGTCTGCAGAATTCACTCTTCAAGCACTTTCCATGCTGGCTTGCTACCTGAAATTGTGTGACTCTGCTCCAACTCCCTTCTTTAAGTGAACTGTATAGTCCTTTCTTCTGTCTTGAGGTCTCCAGGCTGACCTCAATCACTGTTGTGACATTTATTGAGCACCTCTGTGGGTCAGACTTTGACTAGGAGATGTGGTACAAACTGAAGAGGGGATGCCCATGGGAAAGAATGACAACATGGGGGGTGGGCAGACATGCAAATGGACACATTTGGTTATTCCAATGGTCACTTTAGTAAATAAGAGGCACCGAGGCCCAGTTTTAGTCTTAAATCTGCCTGGAAGAGTCAGGTAGATATTTACATGTGCACCGCTTTTGGGGGTCTGTCATTACCTGCAAGATGGTACCTGGGTACACTTTATTTCTTCACAAAGGTTATCAGATCCTTAGGGAAAGTTTTTACTTCTTACAATTAATATGAAGCCTGAACATAACAAATGAACTAAGAATAATTAAGAGAATGTATTAATAGTAATTATAATTTTAATCTTTTAGAATCAGATGGCATTTTATAGATCATTTGTTGTCATATAGGAAAGGAACAAAGTGAAAGAGAAAATTTAGCATCTATGAAATGTCTCTCTTTGTACTATGTTCACTAATTTTCTTTTCTTTCTTGACTGCATTCATCATTGTTATAGAAGAGGCTTATGCACAACACCCAGCATATGAGTTTCAGTAATTATCCTGAGTTTTTAATGATATTAAAAGCAAGGTGTCCATATTAGCCTATTAAATGCCTTCATTTTCTGATTCACAGAAAATAAATATTTTTTTGTGAAAACAATATAATTTTATTTTCATTTTTCTGAAGGAATCTATTATGCACATCAACAAAGTACAACTATTTATTTTTATTAAATTTATTGAGGTGACATTGGTTAATAAGATCATATAGGCTTCCAATGTACATTTCTCTGATACATGATCTGTATATTGCATGTGTGCCCACCACCCAAAGTCAAATCACCTTCTGTCACCATGTGTGTGGCCCCATTTATCCTTTACTATCCTCCAACCTCTGGTACCCAACATACTATTGTGTGTGTCTATGAGTTTAGTTCTTTATCTCACCTACGTGAGGTAAAACGCTTATATTTAAATTTACATATTTTTAAAATTGGCTATATTTAATTTTTACAGGTTATATCATGTGTTCCTCATGTTATTTTTTTTTTTAGCAGAAACCTGAGACGTTTGAAAATAACGAACAGCAGCAAAAAGAGGTAATCACGAAGAGTATATTTCTAAAATTATTATAAAATATAATATATACAAAACATGTGCTAAAGAATTGTAATAGAATAATGCCAGTATAAGAAATAAAACTTTGTTAATAACTTTTTAAAACAAAAGTGTATTTTAAAGGTCAAAGTCCACTTGCACCGTCCAGACTAAATACTTAAGAATAATTATAGAGTTTCTTACATAGTAATGGTATACCTGTTTTCCGTAAATGCACAGTAGTAGATACATTTCCAGGTTGACAACAGGTTCCTTTATTCTCAAGATAGATATGCTGATGAAAGAAATAGGAAGGTGGTTTGGAACAAATCCTAATTTGATCATTGATTCGCTCTATAACCTTGAGTCCAAGTTTCTCTGTATTTTAATTTGTTTCATCTGTAAACTGAGAATATTCATAATCCCTTAGGGTTGATGAGCTGACACACAGTAAATATTCAGTGACTTGCCTGAAAATTGTATATGTTTCATATTAACATTTATGAGTAATGCAGTTCATAAAGAATTTCCACTGCACAGATGAGAGGCATGAGGGGCAGAACAACAGAGCACACAACCGTGGGACAACCTCACACTGTTACTGAGCAGCAGAGATGCTTAAAAACAAAGGTTTTCTAAGACAACAAAGAATTCTTTAATTACATTACACATGTGGGACATGTTTATTTAATTGTAATATTTTAACTTCCCTATTTTATCAATGGCTTGGGTTTGTTTAGAACTTACATCAACTATTTTCCTATATAAAACTAATTTACAAAATGATGCCCCTGTAAAGATTCACAGTAAAGACCATCTACCAAGGAAAATTAGTGCTGGAAGATAGCTGGTGTTGAGTAACTACTTCAATCAAACCTGAAATTAAGACTTATTTTTCATTAAAACAAACAGACATAAACCTTAGAAACATTCCTCTAAGTCTTTTTAAAATTAATCTTCATTGTATGAAAACAATTTGGTCTACTATTATCACATTATGTTGAAAAGTTCATGCCCTCTGAATACCAAACTGCACAGCTACCCACAGCTATTGAAGGCAACTCACAGCAGGAGAAACAAGCTCGAAATCCCCAAACATTGATTTCAGTGTGATCTGGGTCCACCTATGAAGGGAGTGGGTTAATGAGAAATCCTGCAAGAGTACTTAACTTGTCTTCACATGACTCCCATATAAATTCCTAACCAGCATAAGTAAAAGGTTTTCTTTACTTCTTTCTCTCAGGCTTCTTCAATAGGGAAGAAGATAATTCATCATGAATAATAATTATAGCTGAATCATAGACTCAAAGATTCTTTTTCTGTTTTTCCAGGATGAAAGCCAGGCCAAAATCCAGCCCATTGTCCAGCCACAGCCTCTTCCCCATCCTTACGCTGAGCCCATCCCTTACACTGTCCTTCCACAAAACACCTTGCCTCTTGCCCAGCCTGCTATGATGCTCTGTCCTTCAGCCTGAAGTGATGGAAGTCCCCAGTATTAAGGAGACCATCTTTCCTAAGCACAATGTGATGCCACTTCTTAAGTCTCCAGTAGTGCCAATTTTTCACCGCCAAATCCCAAATCTCACTGATCTAAAAAATGCACAGCTTCCTCTGCCTGTGCTCCAGGCCTTGATGTCCCAGGTCCCCCAGACTCTTGTTCAGACTCCCATGTTTCCTACTCAGTCCCTGCTGTCCCTTCCTCAGCCCAAAGTCCTGCCCTTTTCCCAAAAAGTGATGACCCAACCCCAGAGAGCTATGCCCGTCCAAGCCCTTCTGCTGTTCCAAGAGCCTCTGCTTGACCCTGCCTGGGAGTTCTACCCTGTGACTCAGCCTACTGGCCCAGTTCACAATTTCCAACAAGTAAGTCTCAATTTACTAACTCTGCTGTTTCATTCATGATGAGTATATGATATTAGAAGTGAGAGATTCAGAATAAAAGAATAAATGAATATTGAATGGATATCCAAATGCACATAGTTTACATCAAGGATTCTCAACACTAGTTACATAATAAAATAACCTAGAAAACCTGTTTCCCCCCCAAATCCCAACATCTAGGACTACTCATGGAGATTTAGTTATAATTGTTCTGATTTTCTTTGTAGAAGATATTGAGTATTTGGAAGAAATTATTTCAGAGATTCTGATTTAATTGATCTGCTGAGAATATAGATAAAGAGAATTAAAACTTACTAAAGACAGAATTAAATTTGGTAATCTGACTGTAGAATAGAGAAGTTTTATTATCTCCATTTTTGAAATTTTCCTTGTGCACATCTATTCTCTACATGCTTTAATGTGACAGCAAACATTTGAGATTCTTATTTCATTATTCATCATTTTTTCATTTTAATTTATTTTTTTCATCACCTTTTATTCCCCTTAGCTTCTTCTACCTCCACCCACTCCCTCAACCATTAAACTTTTAGAAGTGTTCTTGTCAAACTTTGAATTGTATGTTTGTTTGTTTTTTAAGGTTTAAGAGGATTTTAAAGTTCATGTTTGCCCCTCACTTTGGGTAAGCATTAGGAGTTTGGAGATTATATATATATATATATATATATATATATTCTTCCATTACCTTCATCTTAAGATAGACTGGGAGGGACTGATAAATAGAGAGAGAAAGAGAGAAACATCAATGTGAGAGAGACACATGGACTGGCTGCTTCCCGCAGGACCCAGACCAGGGTTGGAGACGAACCACAACCAAGTAAGGTGCCCTTGACCGGAATCAAACCCGTGACTCATTGGTCCATGGGCGGACGCTCTAACTGCTGAGCTACACCGGGCAGGGTGGTAGATTGGACACTGGATTGATTATTTTTATAGTTAATACAAAATTATTTATTAATTATCAATGTGTCATGAATTTCAAAATAATTCACTATTATGGATTTACCTGAAATATGTACCATGTATTTCATTAATTTTAATTATTATTGACACATTTGAATGTGTTTTTTCAAGTACCCATGTCCTTATGCTTGATTATCATAATTTTTAGAAAAAAACTACAAATACTTTCATCTACTTTTATGTAAATATGTTTGAATATTTTTAAAAAATTAACTTGCATTCTCATTTCTACTTAGGCCCCCCCAAATTTAATAGTTTTATCACATTTAAAATTTACATAATATCTTTTAATTCATGGGTCAAAATAAATTAATTAAGCCCAGTGTAAGGATTAAAAAAGGGAGAGAATATAGCTTGAGATTCTTAAGATACAAATGTTTTACTGATTAGGTAGACTAGATGTCTCATTAAAATAATTCCAAGTTAAATGTTATTTGGTCTTTGGAGAAGAATATATGCAAGGTGGGGCATAACATGGTGCATTTGTAATAAAAATTTCTCTGAATTAATAGTCATACCAAAATTACAAATGGAGAGAAATGTGTGGTTATACATCAAAACAACTAATTCTATATTTGTTTTTTATTCCATAGAATTGACTGCGACTGGAAATGTGCCATATTTTCAATCTTTGTATCATGCTATCAAAAAAGTAACAATTTTAAAATGATTCTACATGGGAAAAAATGTACTTATTTATTTTATGTATTATATAACATTCATGTTGATTTGAAATGGACTCAAAACCCCTATTTTCCAAATTTTCATTCAAAATGTATCACAAATTTCAATTTTGAATTGGAAATAACATAAGCATATCAAAAGTATGTGAAGAAATCATTTCTGGAATTGTGCTTATTATTATTTTCCTAAACAGTCATTTCAATATATTAATGTTTTATGTATATTAAGTTTTCCTGACTTTATTAAAATCTTTTGAACATAATTGCCCTCTTTAATGTTAGCTTTAGATTACTACTGTTGTTGAAAATAGCCATGAAAGATTGAAAGTGAATGGAATGCTTTGGCTTGAATATTAAAAGATATGAAAAAGTGGAGGTAAAAGATAGTCATAAGCTGTATTCTAGAGAGTCTTTGTTTGCACCCATAGTCCCCATTAACCCATTACACTTATGCCTTTCATCCTCAGAAGTACCTAGCATCAGATATAAAAATTTATGGTCACCCTAAAAAATAGCAGCTAAATCATACTTGGAAAGTTACTTGAGTTTTTTGGAACTTGAATTTCCACATCTACATAACAGCCAATTCAAAGGGTTTTACTGAAGTTTGAATGTGATTAGTGCACTGCACAGGACATTACATGATAAATGTTTCCTGTTGCACCATATTACTGATCTGACTTATATCAGAACGACAAGAGCCAGCACCACAATCAGAACGAGCTGGGTTACAGGGTTTTAGTGACAAGTTCTCAAGACCCTAAAACTTACAGGATGGCTGATATTAATTGTCTCATCTAACAAGTAATTGTTTCTTTGTGAGGAATTATCCCCCCACCAACTCTTGACTCAAGTCCATCCACTTGAGTTCACACAGTGATTTATCTCTAGCAATTATTCCATCTTTCCTGCATCCTCAAAGTTTTTATTTGTTTGTTTTTGTTTCATCCTCACCCGAGGACATTTTTCTATTTTTTGTTCAGATAGAGTGGGAGGGAGGGAGAGGAAGAGAGAGAGAGAGAGAAACATCGAGGTGAAAGAGACACATCGAGTGACTGCCTCCCGCACGACCCAACCAGACCAGGGCCGGGGACAAACTGTAACCGAGGTACGTGCCCTTCAAAGTTTTTATCACCTTCAGGATTCAGAGCAAACCAAACTTATTCTATCATATCTTTCATCTTAAATGAAAAAAAAAAAATTCCATCAAAAAGAGTACACCTCCAGCCTGGCTGGTTTGGCTCAGCGGTTAGAGCGTCGGCCTGCGGACCAGAGAGTCCTGGGTTGGGTTCCCGCTAAGGGCACATACCTCAGTTGCAGTTTGTCCCGGGCCTGGTTGGGGTCTGTGGGTGGCAACAAGTCAATGTGTCTCTCTCACATTGATCATTGATGTTTCTCTCTATCTCTTCCTCCTTCTCTCCCTCCCACTGTATCTGAAGATAAATGCAAAAAATGTCCTCAGGTGAGGATAAAATAAAAAATAAAAAAAAGAGTACACCTCCAAACCCCTCCCAGCACTTTAGCTTATCTCTGGCAATTAGCATGGACGTATTCATACAGCCTTTTCAATGATCTCATATGTCATTCTCTCTTCAGCCTGGTCCCATCAAGCTTTTGTCCCTACTGAAACCACTTATTTTCCCAAGGTCACTAACAACTTTCACCTTGATAAACTATGTTCATATTAACCATCCTCTTGGTGCTTTTTGGTAGTTGATCATCATTCCTTTATTGAAATGTCATATTTCTCTTCATCTGAAATCCTAAAACTGTTAAGACCTTGGTTTCTCTCTTCACTCACTAGCCACTCCTTTGCAGTCTCCCTTCTGATATTTCCTTTTCCAAACCTTTTCGGGTTGAGTACCCTAGGAGTTAGCCTTCCTCTGGCTGATATGGATTTGTTCTATGGTATTCATCCATCCATATTCTGACAACATCTAAATGCATATCTTCGCACTGACTTCTATCCTCATCTCCAAACTCATACATTCACTTGCCTTCTTGGCCTCCACACCCGAGTATCTAATTAATATCAAACCTGTTATGGCCACACATAACCCTTCTTCTGGATCCAGTCCCTAAGTTGCTTAAATTTAATTGAGCTATTTCAGTACGAAAGACAACTGATACAATAGTATGTAGGAAAAAGACTGCATGAGCACTTCACAAAAAGAGAATACCTTAACAGGCCAATAAACATATGAAAAGGTATTCAGCATCATTAGTCCTCAGGAAAATGCAAATTTATCATGACACCATCATCAGAATAATAAAATAAAAAGGAAAATTGCTATGCCAAGTGTTTGCAAAACCAAGCAACAGGAATGCTAAGCAATGCTGATGGAAATGTAAACTGGCACAAGCACCTTAGAGACCAGTGTCATCCTTTGTGCAAGATAAATATTCTCATATTTCATGATGAGTGGTTCCACTCAGGCATATAGCAAACAGAAATAATATATATGTGCACTAAATATATGTACCCCTTGTTCTTGGCAGTATTGTTTTAAAGATCTTAAACTAAAATCAAAATTAATGTGAATCAACAGTATTTGATATAAATATTGTGACATACAATGGAATGGAATATTATACAGCCACACAGACATGAATGAGCGACTGCCACACACACCATCATGGATGAATTTTATATAAATATTATTGACATAACAGGGTTTACAAACCTAGAAACACACTCTATTGAAATCTATGAAAATTAATTTCTGGTGGAATAAGTTAGAGTAGTAGCTATCTGAGGGGAATAGATCTTGATAGGGAACATGAGGGGTGTTCTCAGGAGCTTGTGATATTCTTCCATGAACCTAGATGAATAGTTTGTAACAATTCATTTTGATACGTGAGTTTTTCTATGTGCATGTTTGTTACTTTAAAAATTTAAATGTATATTATATTGAAAATCACATTCTTTTTCTTCAGTGTCTTGCCCACCTGCTTCTTCTTCCCTGTGTGTGGGCCTCACCAATGCAGAATCACCTGTTTGCTTTTAGGCTTGAATGCAATTCAGTCATAGGGCATAGGGCCTGGTTTCCTCAGAGCTGTGCAGTGGCTGGATAATGCTGTTATTAAATGCATGGTTTTAGCCTCATTGGGGTGAAATTTGGAAAATAAGAAGCTGGATATGATAGAAATCTTGCAGCTTAATTCCTGCTTCATTTTCCTCTCTGTGTATTATTCAGAGGTGCAGTTTTTCTGTGCCGCCTGTGTTACTTTCATAATCACCACCTTAAGTTGTTGATCGCTGAAAGGATTCACAGGAACTCAAACACTTTACACTGATAGAACACAATAGGTTTTTATTTTATTTTTACAGACAATGAACACACAAGAATATGCATTAAAAGAGGTGCTTAGATCTCAGGAGCAAACTTATTTGTGCTCCCACTGTTTGGTAGCACAGGTTATACTTTCTCTCCGGGTCTTAAACCATGAATGGAGAGCGTGCATATTTTACTACATGAGCAGTCTTAATGATTTAAAACCAACCCCATTTAATGAGGTGGTAAAATATATTGCAGTTGGTATTTTAATTGACGTTTCAGATAAATTCCTAATACTTGCATTATAGCTAGTAACCTGATGAATGTAGTTTTCTCAATTCTGACTCTAAAACTAAAGAAAAAGAAGAAAATAATGCCAGAAAAGTTTTGGGTCTATTTTACAAAGCAGAGGTTTCCACCTCATGGGACATTTTTAAGGACTAGTTTAATCTTGCACTTCATTTTAATCTGCAGAAAACATGATTGTCTTATTGTCCTATGGTTCATCATGTATTCATTAGATTGGTGAATTTTCTCCAATAGAATTTGAGACACAGTATGTATCAAGTACCCTTGGAGCCTTGGGAAGTGACACAATGACAGAAGCTACGAGATCCATTATATGAAGACACAGGGGCCAGCACCCTTCATTAATTTCCTGCAAGTCCAGTCGTCTGAATATGATGACAAACCTCTAGATTGAAAATCAAATTGTTTCATCTTATACTTCTTAACACTGAGAAAAAGCAGAAGAGCCAATGCTAAATGGCTTTCTTAGGCAAAAAGATGACATGTTTGTGTGTTATATATACATATAATATATATATATTCAATACAATGGAGAACATGTGATGACCACCTTGATGGTTTAGGCTACGGTACAAGGGGCCACGTCACTTGTATGTTACAGCCTGGTGGATACAATGGTTCTTAAAGGGTCATGAAAGGTTGGTTTGAAATGTAAATCTGCCCTGGCCGGTTTGGCTCAGCGGTTGGAGCGTCGGCCTGCGGTCCAGAGAGACCCGGGTTTGGTTACCGCTAGGGGCATGTACTTCGGTTGCAGTTTGTCCCCGGCCCTGCTTGGTCGTGTGGGTGGCAGCCACTCGATGTGTCCCTTTCACGTTGATGTTTTTCCCTCTCTCTCTTCCTCGCTCTCCCTCCCACTCTGTCTGAACAAAAAATGAAAAAGTGTCCTCGGGTGAGGATAAAAAAAAAAAAAAAAAATTAAAAAAAAAAAAGAAATGTAAATCTAAAAAAGGGTCAAATATATGGTGACAAAAGGATATTTGACTAGGTGGTAAACACACAATGCAATCTACTGGTGATCAATTATGTAATTGTATACTTGAAACCTTTATAATTTTATTAACCAATGTCACCCCAATAAATTTAATTTTCAAAAACATATATAACTTGATTGTTATTGTTGGCCCTATTAGAGATATCCTTATTTTTTTTCTCCTTATTTTCTCCCCTTTGTCTGCTCCCACCCAGGCCACTCCCCCCTTCCTTGTGCCCATCACCACACTGTTGTCTGTATCTATGGGTTATGCACATATATTCTTTAGCTAATCCTTTCACCCTCTGTCAGTCATTATTCTTTTATAGCAAAATAAATAAATAAACAATGGTAAATATATAGAATCCATTTAAAATATAATAATAATAATAATGATAGTAATAATAAAAGGTAGATCTTATCTGGGGCTTTGAGAATGTCAGAGCAAATAGCTATGGGCATTTTGAGAAAGTCCTCCTTGTTTCCTTGTTTGGCTCTGGAGGGGACTGAGCAGTTCACCATGGATACTGGATGACTGTGTGTGCGAAGATGACTGTTTAAATGGGGGGAGTTTTACCAAACATTCAAAGAAGAACTACACACATTCTCCTAAAACTATTCCAATAATTTCAAGAAGAAGGAAGACTTCCAAGCTCTTTTTATGAAACCTACATAATCCTAATTCCAGAACCAGATAAAGACACTACAAACCACAGACTGTATATGCATGTAAGGGTAACCATGGACATAGACAACAATGCTGGGGAGGAGGGGAGGGGGGATCGGGAGGAAGGTGTCAATGGGGAAAAAGGAGAAATGTCTGTAACAAAAATAAATTAATAAAAAAAAAAAGACACTACAAAGAAAGAAAACTACAAGCCAATATCCCTGATGAACATAGATGCCAAAATACTCAACAAAATATTAGTAAATCAGATCTAGCAATATATTAAAATAATTATTTGCCATGACCAAGTGAGTTATTCACCATGACCAAATGGGATTCATCCCAAGGATGCAAGGCTGGTACAATATTCGCAAATCAATAAATGTGATACACCACATAAACAAAATGAAAGATAAAAACCATATGATCATATCAATAGATGCTGAAAAAGCATTTGACAAAATCCAGCACCCATTTCTGATAAAACCACTCAGCAATGTGGGAATAGAGGGATCATATCTTACCACTATAAAGGTCATATATGAAAAACCTACAGCCAACGTCATACTCAATGACCAAAAACTAAAAGCATTTCCTTTAAGAACAGGAACAAGATAGGGATGGCTACTTTTGCCACTGTTATTTAACATAGTACTGGAAGACTTAGTCACAGCAATTAGACAATAAAAAATAAAAGGCATCCAAACTGAAAGGAGGAACTGAAACTGTCATTATTTGCATATGACATAATATTGCATGTAGAAAACCATAAATACTCCATAAAAAATCTACTAGATTTAATAAATGAATTTGGAATAGTAGCAGGGTACAAAATTAACATCCAGAAATTGATGGCATTAATAATGAACAATCAGAAAGGAAAATTTAAAACATCCCATTTATCATTGCAACGAAAAGTAAGATACCTAGGAATAAAATTAACCAAGGAAGTGAAAGACCTGTTCTCAGAAAACTACAGGACATTGAAAAAGGAATAGAGGAAGATATAAAAAAGTGGAAGCACATACCTTGTTCATGGATTGGAAGAATCAACATCATTAAAATTTTCACACTCCCCAAAGCAATCTACAGATTCAGTGAAATCCCTATTAAAGTACCAACAGCATATTTCACAGATCTAGAACAAATAATCCAAATTTATATAGAACCAAAAAAGACCCCAAATAGCCAGCATATGTAATGGTCTTGCTTTGTTATCCATTCAGCCTCCAGAGGACTTTTGATTGGAGCCTTTAATCCATTTGCGTTTAAAGTAATTGTTTATAGATATGTATTTATTCCATTTTATTATTCATTTTTTTCTCTTGCTGCTTTTAAGATTCTCTCTTTGACTTTAACCTTTGGCATTTTGATGATGTATCTTGGTGTGGATCTCTTTGAGTTCATCTTGTTTGGGATTCTCTGTGCTTCCTGGACTTGTAAGTCTGTTTCCTTCACCAAGTTAGGGAAGTTCTCTGTCATTATTGTTTCAAATATAATATTAGTTAGGTGATAATGATCTCCTTTAACTTTTTCTTGTCTGGAAAGCTCTATGTTTGTCTTTTGATTCTAAATGAAAGCTTTGCTGGGTAGAGTAATCTTGGTTGTAGGTCCTTGCTTTTCATCACTCGGAATATTTCTTGCCAATTCTTTCTGGCCTGCAAAGTTTCTGTTGAAGAATCAGCTGACAGTCTGATGGGAGCTCCCTTGTAGCTAACTAACTGTGTTTCTCTTGCTATTTTGAAGTTCTCCCTTTGTGTTTAACCTTTGGCATTTTAATTATGATGTGTCTTGGTGTGGGTCTCCTTAGGTTCAACTTGTTCGGGACTCTCTGTGTTTCCTGGACTTGTATGTCTATTTCCTTCACCAGTTTAGAAAAGTTTTCTGTCATTTTTTCACACATATTTTCAATTTCTTGCTCTCTCTCTCTGTCTCCGCCTTCTGGATCCTCCATGAAGCAAGTGTTGGTAAGCTTGAAATGGTCCCATAAGTTCCTCATCCTATTCTCATTTTTGCGGGGTTATTTTCTGTTCTGATTGTTTTTTTCCCCGCTTCCTTATCTTCCAAGTTCCCGATTTTATCCTCTGCTTCATCTATTCCACTATTGATTCCCTGTAAGGTATTCTTCATTTCAGTTAGTGCATTCTTTATTTCTAATTGGTTCTTTTTCTATGTTTTCTGTCTTCCTTTTTATGTTTCCTATCTCTTTTTTTGTAGTTCTCACCAAGTTCATCTATGCTTTTCCTAAGTTCTTTAAACATCCTTAAAACTAGTGTTTTCACCTCAGCGTATTGTACATTGTTCAACTCCTTTTGGTTTAGTTCTTTTGCTGAAGTTCTGTTCTGTTCTTTCATGTGGACATGTTTCTTTGTCTCCTCATTTTGGCTGTCTCCCTGCATTTGTTTCTATGTATTAAGTGGAGCTACTAAGACTCCTGGGCTTGATAAAGTGGCCCTACATAGTAGGTGTCTTGCAGGTTCCAGGGACACAGCCTCCCCAATCACCTCATCTGGGAAAAATTCCAGGTGTGCCCCTGTGTGGGTTGTGTACACCCTTCTGTTATAGTTGAGCCTTTATTGTTGTTGGTACCTCAGTGGAAGGGATTTACTCCCAGGCTGATTGGCTATGAGGACCAACTTTAACCACCGTGGAGGATCAGCTGTGCAGAGGCTCACCACACAGAGCAGGACTTACTTCAGTGGGCTCTAGTGCTGGGTAAGTACAGACCTTGAGTGTTTTTAGTGAAGGCATTTGGGTGGTGCTTAGACCTGGTCTATCGGATACACTGGCTTTGGGGCTCCCAGGAGGTGTTGGTCAAGGTTAAGTGCCACCTGTGCCCTGCCCAGGGCCACCTGGCATGAGGTACAAAACAATCTTCAGATGACTGCTGTTTATTCTAGGTTTGGAGGTGCCCAGTAGAGCCCAAGCTGTGAATCAAGGCCAGATGCAGCTTGTTTGATAGATTTTACGAAGGTTAGCCACATCCTGAGCCCAGACAGGTTGTTTGTATGGCAAAGCTTGGGTTAGGCCCTCACATTGGGTGGGTCAGGCTCTCAGGGATTCACCAGAGTGGGGCATACAGGATTAGCCAGGTTGATCAAAACACAGTTATGTCAACCACCTGCCAAGGAGGACCTAGAAAGGGAACAATGGCTATATCACCACTTCTATCCATGAGAAAGCTTCCTGTCTGGCTCTCCATCCCCTGATTTCAGACTACTCAGTTCCTCCCCATTAGTCCCAGAGGTCCCAGAGCTGGAACTCAAAGACAATGAGTCTGAGTATGTCACCCCATGAACACTTTAAGAGGAAAGCCTAGGGCTCCAAAAGTTCTCTGTCTCACTCAGGCATAATCCCTGCTGGTTTTACAGCCAGGAGTTATGCAGACTTCTATTTCTGGCACTGGAATGCTGGGCTGCAGGGCCTAGTGTGGGGCTGGGAGCCTCACTCCTCAGGAGAGACCTCTGCATCTGAGATATCACTTGTGATTTTTATCCAACACAGGTGGATATGGGACCTGCTGGGACTGTGTCCAACCCCTCCTATGGTGTCAGTAAAGGGGCTCTTCTTTACACCCCTAGTTGTAGGACTTGCTAGATTTCAGGTGGTTCTGAATGATGATTGTTCTGTAGGTCAGTTTTAATTTTGATATGGTTGTAGGAAGATTTGATTACCACATTTACCTACACTGCCATCTTGACCAGAACCATGCTTAATTTTTTTTAACTATTCTATTAGGACAAAAAAAAAAAAAATCTGTGTCCTTATATACATGAGAAAATTCAGAATCTGGAGAGTTCCAGGAGAGAGTAAAAATCCTAAAAGTCTACGAAATTATCTGTAAAAGCAACTACTTTAAATACTACAATCTTGTTCATTTTATTATACCAAAAAATATATGCAAGCAAATTTGGAAGAAAATGTAAGTTCACATGGATACATTTCATGGACAAGAGACTCAAGTGAAAAGATACTCATGGTGCTTATATTTGTATTTGTGAAATAGAAAAATAAACAGGAAATTATTTGGCATGTCAGTCTAAATTGAGCTGCAGAAATTCAGGTTTGTGTCTACATATTTTGGCACCATCAGACTATAGGTGTTCATTAAATTTTTTTGAATGCAAGATGATAAGGAAAGGTGTATGGTCAAAGCAGAATGAGGCTGAGGTCAGAACCATAGAGAAAATCAGTGTTATGTTTGAGAAAAAGGAGTCAATGAAAAATATATAAAAGTAGTCCTATAAAGAGAATTACAAGATTTACTGACCAGAAGACTTAATCAAAAGATCCAAAGTCGGTAATACCCTTGCGAGCAAATTTCAATTTCCTCTACTACATTTTTATCAACAATTGTGAGAGATAGTTGAATGAATATGTATTAATGGCACTACATGTGATAGATACTCAGTAAATTTTAGGAGGTATAGCCATTACTATCACTTCCACCATGTCATTCTTATTCATAACAGAATAGCTTTAAAAGAGAATAAAAAGGAAGAGAAAGAAAAGTTGGCTATGGACTAGAAGACCCATATGGACTAGAATATTTTTGAATCTCCAAGGCGAAAGTCAATGCTCTGATTTAGAGCAAGTTATAGAAATGTTCACCTGGAGGTAATATTTATCCTGGATGGTTTTGATATTCTCTCTGATGGAGAAAGGCAGATTATTTCCTGATAATGAAATGATTGATAGTTAATAGCCGGACTCTGCAATGGGTCTATTTAATGTCTCCATTAAATGAGAAATATTTCCATCTTTTCAAGATGTTTTAAAGGAACAGTTTAATTAATTTTCACTGCCAACTAGTTTACTGGGCATAAAAAATACTATTTGATCTTAAAGTGACTATTTCTTGATTCAGTTAGAATATAGATTTGTCAAATAACAGTGTTTACAAAAATGTTATTCAGAAAAAAATTGTATATATCTCTTTAAGAATAAATGATTTATAATTAATTTTGTTAGAAACCTCTTTATTTATTGGTTTATTTTGTAACTATTGTGTCATTGTCATTTAGTTATGACGATAGCATGTTTTAAAAAATGATAAGGGGGCTTCAAATATTACTAAAGAAGAAAAGATTAAGGAACAAAAATATACCAATAAAACTATCCAATTTTAGCATGGATAAAATCAATCAGTAAATGAATGAATAAATCAACAAACAAGAAACAGGGTTTCAGTGACCCTTGGGACCACTTCTGTTTTAATTCATACGTAATTTTACTGAAGGTGAAGAGAAGAAGTAGGAAAAATATTTGAGTAAACAAATATCTAAAAAGTTTTCAGTTGTTAGGAAACTGGTAAGCCATAGATGTAATAAGTAAGTTCTAGGACTTACTGTGTTATAGCGAACACTATTACATTATATACTTAAAATTTGCTAAAAGGGTAGATTTTATGTTAAGTGTTCTTACCACACATTCACATACAAAAATAATCAAGGGGGCGGAAGAAAACATTGAGAAAAGATGGACATGTCTATGGCCTTGATGGTGGTGATGGTTTCCTGGGTTTACATTTATCTAACTATTACCTCAATACCATGTTTTAAAATTTTTATTAAATTGTTCTGCTACTAGATTTTAGGTAATTTGTTACTAAAACAGGCAATGTGGAATTATTATATTAGCATGGGCTTTGGAATCTAATAAGCTGAATATTGATTGTTTTTCTTACAATTTACTAATGTGTAATTTGGAATAAGTAATTTAATTCTGTTTGATGGTGCATTCTTTATGTGAATGTAGTAGTACCTGATACAACAGGATTGTGTAAAAATTTCAGAATTAGCTGTGGGAAAGCCTTTACCCCTAAGCATAGGAAGTGAAAATCATTCTGGTTGCCATTTTTAAGTATTTGCTCTATATCGGGTATTGATATTGTAGGTGCCTTATTTTTATTATTGCACTCATTCTTCCAGCAACTCCTGTAGGATATCACCACATAAGATAAAGTGGGGAATCACACAGGTTAAGTTGCTTGGCCAGAATCATGTTACCGAAAAGTGAAAGAGTCAGTTGAAACATTTGAAAAAATTATATGCATGTAAGGCTATTTCCTTGAGTGGTGAAGATTGATCAGATATTTAAAAGCTAATACTAGAATTGAGCCACTTCCAAAAGGAAACCACAAAGCAATGTTATTTATGAAGGCCTAATTTTATTAATAATGACTAATTCACAGAACATCTACATGCCTCTACCTGTTAAACACATAGGTATTTTGAAACCAAGCTGTACTTGAACTTCCTTATAAATAAAACTCTCTGTGGTCACAGATAGTGAGTTGAGATGTTGATTAAATATAGATAGATAGATTAAATAAATAGATCAATCAATCAGCTATAAAATTACTAATATGAAGGGCAGAGCTCATTGAAGGCAAAAAAACCCCACAAATGATTATTCTTAGGTTGTGAATCTGAGAAATACAAGGCACACTTAACTGAGACTGGGGGAGGGCACAACCCAGAGTTCCATTTTGGATTTGCTGAAGTTCATCCGCCTTTACACACCAACCTTGTAAACTGCAGGATCCAAGGCAGCTCAGGAGAGAGCACCCAGGACCTGCACTCAGCATTCTCCCAAGTGTTCTTCACGCTCACATTCCTGCCTCAGCCTCAGAGCTTGTTTCTCTCCCGTGTTCCCTCTGATGGCTGTGCTTCTGAAGTTACTCCCTGAGTTCTCTGCAACTTCTGTGGGGGGGAGGTCTGCCTTCAATGTGCACTGCTTTTCTCAGGAAGAGAAGTCCATGACTTTTGGTGAATGAAACTTTCAATCTCATAAAAATTGTCATACAGTGTAATTTGTAAATTTTAGCTGTCAATATTTACAAACATTGTAAATGAGTTATTCTTCCCAGCTACCCGCTATAAATGAATTAGCTTTGCTTACATATATGATTAAAACAGAATATTTTGCTTAGTATTTTAGTGATTTTATGTAACCTGCATGGATTAGACTTTCTTTAGTAGAGAATATTTCTCAATTAAAGTGAGAGTGTCTAGATGATTTTCTTGCCCTTTGAATAGCCACCCACCTATGTCATGACCTACTTCTTCCATAATCCTTGTCCTGGCAGATTATGAAATAGCATTGTATGTCTTTTATTTAAAATACTGACAGACTGAAAACTATTGTGACTGTTGGCATATAGTAGTTTCAAAATAAATATTAAAGAGATTCAAAATAAATATTGGTGCCATGCATTCAATTGTGTCTCTCTCCAGAGATATATTGAAGTCCTAACTCCATATACCTCAGAATTTAATCTTATTTGGAAACATGGGGAACTGTGGATGTAATTAGTTAAGACAAGGTTATCCAGGAGTAAGGTGTGTGTCCTTCATTTCATAACATTGTTATCCTTATAAGAAGAGACAGAGAGGGAGAAGAGGACTTTGTGACCAGAGATTGCAGTGATGCATTTACAAACCAAGGAATGTCAGGATTGCCCATAAGTGTCAGAAACTAGGAAGAGGCAAAGATGAGTTCTGCCCTAGAGCTGTCACAGAGAGCAAGGCTGTTCATGTTTCATAGCCACCAGCTGTGGTTCTTTGTTTTGGCTGTGCTAGGAAATTAATGCAATGGGATATCCGATATATGCTTCACAGATCAATTTATTGTGCAAGGAAAGATTTTTTTTTTAAATTTTATGATATTCAACACAGAGAACAAAATAGAAAACAATCAAACATTCCAGAGAATATCATTAGTACTGTGTTACAACTATCGATCATTAATCTCAGGTGTGTGTTGTTCATGTAACACTACTTGATTGCCTTTTCCTTTTGTTGTTGTGTTTTTTTGAAAGCTGGAATTTGTGCACAGAAACAATATTGATGGGTCAAATTTGTTTTAAATTTCAGTCTGATGAATGAGAGAATACAAATAATACTCTACTTCTTTTGTTTAACAAAATATGCTTTCTGACGCACTTTGGATGTATATGTTGCATGCGGACTGATAATATGTTGCTAGATTGGTAAAAGATTTTTGAGTAAGAAGAATCATCATGAGGAGAGAGCAATGAAGACTTCTCATCAAGCCTGTAGAGAAAAGAGAAAACATTCCTTTTATTAACGACAAAGTCATTGCTAATTGCTTTATGCTTTCCTATTTTGGAATTATATCCAGATCTATTCCTTTGTGTCAGACCAAGTGCTCACAATTGCAATTTGTTACCCCCTACTTGGTCTCTTGCAAATGATAGTCGGTTGCTCTGTGTTTCTGAGTTCTACCTGTCCCAAAGCCTGAACAAGCACAAAAACTGGAACATGCCCCCTTTATCAGCTTATCCTGAGAATGGGTTGACCACAGTGGGTACTTTTTCCTACTGGTCATTTCTCCAAGCTGGCTCACCTTCCTCTTACGTGGTTGTAGTAATCTTTACTTACCTCTCTCTACCCTACAGGGGGGAAAAAAGCATTTTCCTATGATTTTGAGACTCATGCAGATCAATCTGTTGCTTCTGGTACACTTTCAGACCAGGGTTGGAACCTGAAACCTAGGTATATGCCCTGATGGAGAATCGATCCTGTGACACTTCAGTGCAGGGGACAATGCTACAGCCAACTTAGCCACACCGGTCAGGCAACAAATGATATTTTTAATATAACCTTTCCTGATCAATGATATTTAGCTATAACCTAATGTCTAAGAAGTAAGTTGAGACTCTTTGCTGTGTCAATAATGGGAATTCAATTATGCATTTGTATTTAAAAATAATTGAAATCTCTTGGAATTATTCCATTTTTGAATTGTAGAAATGCTTTATCTTGTAGTGAAATATTTAATATTTTATGAAATAGTAATACTTAAGGTTCTTTTAGATAAAATTGACTTTCTGAGAGAACATTGGTAATGTTTTTTCATCTTTTTGGAATTATATTAGAGCACCTACCGTAATTGCTCATCAGAATCCCAAAGTCAAGTTTCTCTAACTTGATTGTGTTATGAATCAAATTGGGACCTTATTAAAATATGGATTCGGATTGAATAGATCTGGGTGGGGCTTCAGACTCTAAATTTCTAACAAGTTCCCAGATGGTGTTTGTGCCGCTGCTCCAAAGATCACATATTAGAAGGATATGTTTTAAGCAAAATCCAGCACAGATTTAATGCAGGGCATCGTGCAGTCACAATTATATACAACGTTATTCATGGGCAATGATGTAACATGTCTTAGTAGTCTCACCAATTTCATGAAGTGGTTACACATTATTATACCTGTTTGTCCATGAGAAAATTGCAGTTTAGAAAAGATTAGAAATAGTTCAAGGTCATGAAACTAGCAGCTGTCCCAGCCAGGATACAAACACCAGAGTTCCTATCCTAAAACCTGTCTCTAACCACACCAGCACAGGAGTTTTCTTTTAGAAACAAGTAAAGGAATAAATGCACTTTAGGAGAGCTACTGCTAGCTATATTGCTCAAACTGGTCTACTTTAGGTTTGATGGCTTCATTTTATTTATTCTTGCTTTAAAATGTTTATCATTGAAATTTCTAGAGAACAAAAAATGTCACTAGATGATGCTTACCTCTGTAATCTGTCCTGTGTTTACCACCTTTCTTCAGATGATGATTTCCAATGTGGTTTATGCTCTGCATATTCATACCGTGGATAATGGTAATACCCTCCCTGAAAAGATAAAAATCCAGTGGATGAGACAATAACAGTGTCAATATTTTACAACAATTTCCATTAGAAACTTAAGTTGTTAAAGTGGTAGGAACTCATAGATCACCTCCATGTTTGATTTTCCAAATTTTTAGTTAGGTGTTCATTATTGATAAGAAAACATTTTAAAAGAAGAGAAAAATAAGAAAACATTTGCAGTTATACTGTTTGTTGACAATTTTGTTGTTTTATAATAGAGATGGAGTCATAGATTATAGCCCACCACTCGCAGAAGTTTTAAATATTCTTGAAAATATTACCTCCGAGCTTCTGCTTTGCCTGTCCTTGAATTTTTCAGGGAGAAGGAATTTGCTAATTCCAGGGTAGGTGGAATTGCTGTGTCTCACTCTTGATAGTGGTCTTACTGCCTCTACATTCTCCTACTTTCTCGAATATTCACTTCTGTTCAATTCAATAACCTTCATCCTTCCTTCATCTTTTAATTTGCTGTTTTGTTAAATTCATCTATTTCATATCTTAGTAAGAATTTGTGAGACCTTATCATATTGAGATGATGTGAAAATAATCTGATAAAATGCTAAATAAATGAAAGTTTCTATCTCATTTAACAAGACCAATTTAACCTATCGCTATGACTTCATCCTCCACAGGAATCAAAAGGTGAAAACGTACCACATCATGTGTGTCCTTAGCAGCCTCTATTATCATTCTGCATATATTATATTTAATAGATTTAGAATTTCAACTTTTCTTTTAGGAAAGTATTTACCTAACAAAGATGCTTACATTCTGTGAAAATAACTGATTTCTTCAGGGTAGCATTGTAAGTTTCTATCTCAATGCTACCAGTACATAACCTTTGGGTCCTTTACCAGTATATCAAAAATAAATAAACTTAGTGTATACTTACCCATTTACTATGTAGATATTTTCTTCTAGAATAAATGCTCAGAGAAGAAAATGTGTTTTATTATACCACATTATTTGGGAAGTACTTACATTGTATTTGTTTCTCTTGTAATGATGTTTCTGTTTAAATAAAGAACAAATTAAAATTATTATACATATTTAAATATGAAGTTTATCAGTATATGAAAGTGTCTTACCTCTTCAGATGAAGAATCAGCTCCCTTGGGGGAAAAAAAAGAAAAGAATGAACATGTCAATTTTATAGTTCTAGATTGAGTGTCAAATAACACTTGGCTGCCACAATCATGATTAAACAAAATGGAGCCAAAGTCTTAGGTAGCGGACACACTAAGCTAGTGGTTCCATGTTAGGACAGAATGAAGACTAGGCTTAGGCTAAAATTAATGTGCTACATTCCAATATTACTTCACTGAGGTCCAAGTTTCTATGGTGTGATAAAGAAGAAAATCTTTCATTGTTGCCAGGAGAATGAAATTGAAAAGTTAAAATTTGGATTTGTTCAGGACAAGCTATGTTTTAACTTGCTGAAAAGCTACGTATATTTAAATATCTATTGCAGAGGTACAGTCTAGTATTATGATAATGTTTTTCTTCGTTCTTCTGGGGTTTTTTCTTTTCTGCACTTGCACGTGTGTGTGTGCTTAGTGTCTCTGTGTGTGTACGAAAGATTGATTCTAAGTCCTCAATATACTGATGTAGATTATTTTATGGAACATCCCATACGAAAGCATTGAAATTGATAAAGCTATGTTTGAGCAATGCAAATAGGGTCCAGAACATAAGAAGTAAGAGACAAACTCTGAATAATTACTGAGAACATATTCTTCAAAATGTTCTGATATACTTACAATCATGGCAACCATGAGAGCCATGATACAGGCGAAGAAGACAAAGATCTTCATAATGGCCGAGTCCTGTGAAGCACAGGTGAGAGGTCAGTACCACCTTCACTCCTGCACCTGCACATCATTCACTGATCAAACCATGACCCTAAGCTTTGTGAAACAGTCTGAAATACAAAGGTTATTGAACCACATCGCCTGACAGCAGGGAACCTAGGAATCCGAAGGGGACATTGATACATAAAGATAAATGCTGTGGTGTAGAAATACTGAAGTATCAAAAGCCAGACAAAAAGGACATCTTAAATAGGCTGATGAATGGGTGGGGGGAATATTAAGGTAAAGAAAAAGGTAAAACTTGTATTGGATTATATAGAATAAGAGAAAAGAGATTATATGAATAAGAAAAGAGAGTTTTGCAAAGAAACAAACATTATAGAGAGGATAGTATATAGAAATGAAATAGTTTACCAGGTAAGAAGAACAAGAATGGAGACAGGCTGACCATTTAGATTGTTGTGATATTATAGGGGCCTTACATAATGACATTTGGGGTAATGATTAAGGTAGGGCTTAAAGAAATATTTGGAAGTTAGAAAGAAAAATCAGTCAGATACCTAGCTTGAGAATTATGGAAGTGGTATAACCCTAGTATTAGAAAATTAATGATAATGGATAGAGAAATCTCAAGTTAAAAAGAAGTTTCAGGGAAAATATTTATAGATACATTGAGAGATAGAATTTGTAAAAATTATTTGATCTCCAAATAATCTTATTCAATGAAATTACCCCAATGTGGGACTCTTTGATATGGTTTTGTAATTCAGCAGAAAAAGTGAACTGAGCTCTGTTGCTGTTGCATAAGAAATAATGGAGATTATTTATTTCTTAGTTATGGACTTCTAAATAAGCACATTTTCAAACTATAAGCTACAGAGTGAGTAAAAGCTTCCCCTTCCCTCCTCCCGATTATTTTTGGCATCAGTTATAAAAAATAGAATCACATTTTTTTTTTTCTGATGATACAAGAAACTATTTTTCTGCCTAATAACTCTAAATAACTAACACATGAAGCACAATTTGTGACTGATTATATTTTCTTTGTTCCTTATAAGCTGATTTTGCCTCATCAGTATTAACTCAGGGCTGTGTCACTGGAAAAACTGAGAAAATTATGTATTTTTTTTTTTTTTATCCTCACCTGAGGACATTTTTTCATTTTTTGTTCTGATAGAGTGGGAGGGAGAGAGAGAAAGAGAGAGAGAGAAACATCGATGTGGAAGGGACACATTGAGTGGCTGCCTCCTGCACGACCCAACCAGGGCCAGGGAGAAACTGCAACCGAGGTACATGCCCTTAGCGGGAACTGAACCCAGGTCTCTCTGGACCGCAGGCCGAAGCTCTAACTGCTGAGCCAAACCGGCCAGGGCAAAAAAATTTTTTTTTCTTTATTGATTTTACAGAGAGAGGAAGGGAGAGGGAGAGAGAGATAGAAGCATTGATGAGAGAGAACATTGATTGGCCGCCTCCAGCACGCCCCCTGCTGGGGATCGGGCCCACAACCTGGGCATATGTCCTGACCAGGAATTGAACCGGCAACCTCTAGGTGCACGGGTCGACGCTCAACCACTGAGCCACACCGGCAGGGTGCTATGTATTTCTTGATGAAGTTATTTTATCATCTACTACATACAAACATTTAGTCATGCCGATACAAACAAGGATGCAGCTTTAGTGTTGTTCATACCTCCAATTTTATGGAAAGTAGAGGATTAAGGGGAAATTCACAGTAACTGGTCTTCTGCTGCTAAGTAGATACCCAGATGGACAACTTAGGATCTTTAAAAGAATATTATCCAAAAAACATGATGATAAAAGTTTGATATAGTATAAAACCTTTTTAAACCAAATACACATAAAATAAAAATATGCTAAATAAAATGAATTAATAAAACAAAATAGTTTGTTATACAGTGCTAAATTATGCAGAAAATCAGAAACTGAATTTATGATAAAAAGAACAATGAAAACTTAATGGAAAATGAACTTGTTATGGTAACACAGTAACTTTGGTGAATGTTTAATGAAATTTTTGAAGTAATACACACACTTGCAAAAAGAGAGCTTATATTACTCAAGGGATCATTTTCTTATAAAAGAGAACCTTGATCTTTGAGTTAAAAGAAAAACTAATTATCTACTGAGAGGATATTATATATTTAGTCAAGGAAATGAAAAGACATCTAGGCCCGGCTGGTGTGGCTCAGTGATTGAGCTTCAGCCCATGCGCCAACTGGTTGCTGGTTCTATCCCAAGTTGTGGGCCAAATCCTCAGTGGGAGATGTGCAGGAGGCAGCCAATCGATGTACTCTCGCATTGAGGTCTCTATCCTTCTCTCCCTCTCCCTTCCTCTCTCTTTAAAAATAAATAAAGAAAAAAAAATACATCTTGGACACCCCACTAACAGAGAACATAAAGCACATCTCCCCCTTTTCCCAAATCATTTCTTTGGTAAAAGGCTTGCTATCAGTTTGAGTTATGGCAATCCTGTTCTCACCTTCAAAACCTGACATAGAATCATCGTTTCTTAAAATTGTTTTCTATGAGAATTTATCAATAAATAATATACACTTAAAAATGAATTACAACTTATTCTTGCAAACAAAAATTAGAATAAGACATCATATTAGATTGTCCATGAACATATTACCTTTCACCCAAGATGAGAAGAGCTGGAGAAGCTGAAATTGCGAAGCCCTACGAGATGGTGTGCCTTTCTAGAGGACTGGTGTGTTTATATACACTGAAATCCTCCATTTGTTTTCCTAAATCATGTCAATTATGAGATCATATTATAGAACTAAATATAATGCCCAAAATCTGTCCCCAAAGATACTAAAAATAGACTTAAGCTTTACAATAGAAGATTGTGAAGCACAGTGACCAGGAAATGATTGTACCCATCACATGTTAATCCCAGTGTTTGTCTAGGCATGCATGAATAAGAGAGAAAAAAGTATGCTGCAGTGAAGTAAGCGTGGAAATGAATTGAAATGGTAAAAGTGTTCCTATAGAACAACAGGTGGCCTATTACGACACATGTCCAAGATGAAAAAACTCTATGTGCCAAATGATACCATTTTATCAAAATTTCACTAGTTTTCGAATATATGTTGATAACTGGATAATAAAATTGAAGTCATTTTTTTCTAATGTGTCTCCTACAAATTCTTAAAATGTACATTTTTCTACTGACTTTAGAATATTTTGTCTTAAGTATATTCAAATATTTTCCAAAATGCAGTAATTCATTGAGTATTTGATAATAAAACAATTCTAGTGAACATTGAAACCCAGTCCTCTATGTCTCTCACAGTAACTCAGTAACTGGATGCATTATGTTTTGGTGCTGAATTGACTTCCTTTGTGTCTTTAGGAGCTCATTTCCTCCCTGGGAGCCATGTTTTAACATAATTCCACTAAATAGGAAGAAAGGCTAGTTTTCACTAACTCCCTAGGCAAATTTGTATAAAAATTTAGCTCTTTGCTACTGTTTGGATAATGTAATGTGCTCAGGACTGAATACACAAAACGCTATGTTTAAAGATTAGGTATATTTTGTGTCTGATTCTATTGTTACTCAAAACGTTGTTCATGTGACCATCAGAGTCATCATTACCTGAGAGCTTGATGGAAATGCCCTCTCTTCAGGCATGTGAAGCAGAATGTAGGAGGTACAGTAGCAATCTAATTTTATCAATATCTCCAGGTAATTTTTTGTGTACCACAAAGTTTGATAGACCACATAATCAACTCATAAATACGTTATGTGTCTATAGACCTGACCCTACAAATAGTATTTAAGGTTTCATTTTTTTTATCAGGTGTTTTAAGGAAACATTTGATAGGTGAGACTTCTCTGATATATTTAAACTTCATTAGTAATTGTTACTCTCTAGGTGGTGAACAAAACATTATTAATGTTTTATTAAAGCAAATAAAGTCCAACTCAATTTAAATAATTCTTATTCTTTGTCATTGAATTCTATGCCTTGTAGATACACAGTCAATTCTCAGTGCAAAACAAATCCAAACTCTAGTATATTCTCAATGGAAAAAATGTTATACAAGGTTCAGTAAGTATTAAATTATGTATGATTTAAAAAAATAAATCCTGCTTTATTTATTTTGGACATATCAAATGATTTTGTTCCTTCCTTTCTCTTTTTCTCTCTCTCTCTTACTTACTTGCCTCATGTCCTTTCTTCCTTCAGTTATCTCTTCAGAATTTATTTTAAGCTGTGTTACTAGTCACTGTTCTAATACATCTATGATATTTACAACCTACAGGACAAAGTGTAAGCTAGTGATCCAAGGGCACTAATAAACTACAACATCACTAAAAAAGCTGCTAGGTAATAAATATTTACCGACACTAATACACACAATTAAAATCTACAATTAACTCCCTGATATTTTACGTTGGGACACCAAAATGTAGGCATTATTCCATACATCACATTCTGCTTCAAGGTGATAGGAAGTGTGGGGATTATGTGTGACAGAAGGAAACAAGAGCAGGTGGACTCTAAACATAGCAGTAGCCTTTGTGTGTTACTTACGGTTTTACCCTCCATGAATAGTAGGTCATTTTAGAATATTGATGGAGCAGAACTTGTCCTGTTATTTTATAATTAAGTAAAACAGGTATCATATAAGCTACAACCAAACATCATACCACTTGAAAATGTCATTTTCTTTCATAGAAGGAAATTATTAATAAAGCGTGACTGCTTTATCACAATGTGGCATTAAATTGGTGGCTCAGAGATGCAATCTAAATTGGTATTTGTGATGACATTCATGCTGGATTTCTCTTCTCTTCCTCTCCTCTTGTTTTTTTCCTCTCTTCCTCCTCACCCTTCTCCTCCTCTTTCTCCTTTCCCTCTTTTACTTCTACTACAATGAAAGTATGCTCTATAGTCTATGATAAAAACCCATGATGCTTATTTATTTAACTAAAAAGCCAGTTTGTGTTATATTCTTGGACAGTCAGAAGAGAAGTGGGCAAAGGACAGAACCCTGTGACAGCAACATGGAAATGTGGAGAAAAATTATGAAGTCCATGATAATCTCCTTGAGTGGACAGAACAGAAGAGAGGACAATTTGTGGGAAATTTTTGAATTGTGGAAGCCAAGAAGGTGAAATTTCAGGAAGGAACCTTAATATTTATGAACAAATGTTACAATGACCTTAGAGATTGCAATTATTTTTATCTAAAATAAATATAATAAAGTGGGAACTGGATTAAATGAGAATGTATATAAATCACATTTCAGATAAAAATTGTTTAAATGTAAACATTAGATATTATTTTTCTGTATCATCATACTGTTCATGGGAAAGATCATACTAATATTTAAAAACTTACTCAGAATGATGCAGGAAAGGAAAAACAAACCACAGTGATACAACATCTTCAGAAATGATGAGTCACTGGAAATTAATTGCCAGAGGGAGAAAGTTTGAGATTTGATGAGCCATAAATCAATTTACAGAAAACTGAGAGTGGGAATTTCAAGGCAGTTATGCCAAATAAATGCAATTTTCTCTACAAAATATGTGATTATTTTATCTAATAGACTAACCATTATGATAAGTTAGATGCTTTAGAAATTAATGCTATATTTGAATGGTTTATTGAAAGAAAATTGAAGGTATATGCCCAAAAATGATTTTGTCAGCAGTATTGTAATCTATGTTTAGAAAACATAGATTAAACTTTTTTCCTCATAGAATTTAGTGTCCTGGATGGGACAACAGTGTAAGTAAATTTTAGGAATTTCCAAGATTGAGATATAACAATTAGGGTTACTCAAAGCCAGAGTTTCACAGAAGTCATTTGAGTTATTGCAAGTATATAGTAAGTGATAAACATGACATACTAGATCTTAAGAAATGAAATAAAATTTAAAGTGAACAGAGAAAATAAAAGTGCTCTGGCCCATTTGGATCAAGGCCAGGGCATCGACCTGTGGACCTGAGGGTTGAGGATTTGATTCCTAGTTATGGGCATGTACCTGGGTTCAGGTTCGATCCCCCACCTGGTCATGGTCATGTGGGAGGCAACAATCGAGGTGTCCCTCTCACATCAATGTTTCTCTTTCTCTCCCTCCCTCCCTTCCACTCTATGTAAAAATCAACAGAAATATATCCTGGGGTGAGGATTTCATGTATATATAGAATCTAATGAATAGAATAAACTAACAAAACAGAAACAGACTTATAAATACAGTGATAAGTCTGACAGGTGTCAGGGTGTGGGTGTTGGGGGGGGTTAGGTGAAAAAGGTGAAGGGATTAAGCAAAAAAAAAATCTCACAGACACAGACAACAGTATGGTGATTATGATGGGAAAAGGGAATGGGGATAGGTAGATGGTAAATGGGAGATAGGTGGTGTTGGAAGGAGACTTGATGTTGGGTGGTGAACACACAATAAAATTCACAGGTGATATATTATAGTACACTTGAAACCTATATAATTTTATTAACAAACACATTTTGTAAAATATTTTATACAACAATTAAAATAAAGGAAATTGGACAGCCTCATGTGAAAGACATAGGTTTCCTTATTATATGATTCTTGATTAACTTTATTAATAAATTTTTATAGCTGCAATTTAGATATAAGATGTCATTTTATTATATTTTAATAATATCATGGAAAGAATTAAAATACTCCATCTATATAAATAAGGCAAAGTTATCTGTTTTTATCTAATAATTTGTCAGAGTTAATCAGTTTTATGCCATACTGTTCAAAAACCTGGATCATTATACCAATTCACACTATTTGTTCACTTTACTTTCTCCTTCCCCAAAAAAGCTTTAGAAGTTATTAAACAGTACTTCAAATATTACTCAGGAAACAGAGGATTTTTAGAACCACCCCTATCTCTAAATAATGCAAATTCTGACATCTCCAGTTTCCTCATCTCTAAAACTCCTTCAGAACGCCATATGGATGATATTTAGTGTGTCTCACAGTTCTTATTTTTTAACATTTTTGGTCCCTATATTACACTCTTTATCCTGGTTTCCTAACTGCTTTCTTTCTTGAGGTTGTTATTTATATGGCTTCAGCTCTTACCTTTGTGCTTCACCCAAATCTCATGCCTGAGCGTTTCAGATCTGTCACCCAAGATGGGAAAGAGCCCTGGATGAACAAATTCTGTTTATGGAAAGTCCTAGAACATCTTGTTTCATTACTTCTTGCTGTTCACAGAGGGTTGTCTTTTGAAATTTCAATGGATAAAATTCATATTTTACCTTATAAAATGGCAACTCATGTTGTACATTGGGGAATCTTGAATTTCCAAATGGCCCTTTTCTACCTACTTGCCATTGTGTTCTGAGGCTCACCTGGTCAGTGGCACTGGTGTTAAGTCTGGATTTCCTACTTCTTGGACAAGCCTTTTTCTCTAGTGTAGCGCTAGTTATTTTTATGATCTAGGGTTCTCATACTTTTTTGGCCCAAGAGAGTCAATAAGTATGCTGATTAATGTAATTCAAAATTGATAAAAACTGTCACAAAGTAATACTGTATATAGTGCACAATATGTAAAGCATTTTGCCAAGAAAAATGAAAACAATATGTTGGATGGGTAGGGCATGAATGTTTTTGTATTTCCTTTCCTAAAAATCACACAAATTTTTGCCTATGGCTATGGCAACTGAGAGTAGCCATGGCTCTTTCTAATTGGACCTAAGACACTGGGATTATTTCACCATTTGCTTTCATGGCTTCTGCCTTGATTAATATAGACATGCTCCAAGAATAAATACAAGCTTAATAGTTGACATAGACAACAGACATTGACTTGGGTTTCCTAAGCAATATAGAACATATATGACAATCAGAAGGGCTCCCCTCCCTGAAATATCTAGTATGTTATAGATGCAGGTTACAATATAAAGGAAAATGATTAATTACGCAAATACTTTATTTACTTGCTTTAAAAGGACATCTACTTGTGCTTATGTCCTGAATGTAACCATTACACCAGTGTACAGAAAAAACGACCATCGTAAAAATGAGCAGTGTCAAACACAATCAGCCAAATACATTTATGAATATCCATCACTAAAGAACCAAAAAAACTTGAAGACTGCTCTTGTGAATAAGCATATATTAAGTACTTTTAATTCCAGCTTCAGACTTTATTGTGGACTTTGGGCAAGACCCTGTTCCTCTCTTTGCATCACATTCTTTTATTCATACTAATCTTCTGTCCTTCCATGAACATTGAATATTAGCTGATAAAAATTCACTCACTGCAAAAGATATGAACTCAAACCTAAATCTCATTTTAATAAGTTTGTATAATTAGCAATTCTTATTTAGTTTTCTAGATGTACTCTCTGCCCTAAAATCCTTCAGCAAATCCCCACTGTCCAAAGAATGAAATGCATGTTCCTGAGGAGCACAGCACGCTTTCTCTTTCTCTTTCTCTGTTTTAATTTCCATCTGCTCCCTGTATTGTACCTCATAAGCCCGTTTCACTACTTTATTTAGTTGTAGTTACTGGTTTTTGATATGCCAGACCTTATTCTTTTTTCCTTTTTAGCCTATAATTCTCTCTTCTCCTCAGGTCAAAGCCTTCATCTGGCTTCAAGATCCTACAAAGAACTCACGTCTTCATGAAGATCCTCTTTGTCTCTCCTATGCATCAGCTAAAATAAGCTAGGTATTTCCTTTGTGCCTATTACACCTTATTTCAGATTTAATAAAATGTTTCTTACATTCGTAACAAGTAGGCTTCATATTAGTTTACCCTGAAGGCTTTGATGTCCCTGGGGACAAGAATTTTGCCTTTTTTTTTTTTTATTGTTGTTATTCTTGAGAACTAGCAATGTCCGGGCAAATACAGTCATTTAATATGGAAAGTATTACACGGTTGACCTTCACTAAGCTTCATGTTCACCTATCTTCAATATACTGCATGTATGACTATTCTCTGAATCTAGCCATTGTTCAGAAAGACTCTCTTTCTGAAGTGAACGTTACCATCCTGAAAAAACTGTAATCTGTACTTCTTGACATTACTCACTCTGTTTAGGCCCGATTTTTGCCTTTTTTTTTTCATCTGTAGTCATTCAAGCCCCTTGGGGGATTCTGATTTATCACTCAACTACTGCCATCTCCTTCTTCCCAGATCAATCAACACTTCATGATTAGCCATTTTAGTACAAAATCATTCAATTCCCTGTCCCTACCCTCAAAATTCTCTTGATATTATACTGCAAACATCTTGGCATAAATCTACTTGGGTAAAGAAAACAAGCTGATTTCTACTGCTGTGAATCTATGTATTCATTTTTATTTTCACAGTACCCCCAAATGCTACCTCTTTTGAATATAGCAGGTCTGTATCCACTTCCCTCATCGTCTGTTGAAAACTCCATCTTGCACCTGACTCGAAAAGTAAGACAATTTCCCCTGGCCAATTTTGCTCAGTGGTTGGAGCATTGGCCCGCATACCAAAGAGTTGTGGGTTCGATTCCAGTGAAGGGCACATACTCCATTGTGGTTCGTCCCAGCCCTGGTCAGGATCATATGGGAGGCAACCAGTCAATATGTCTCTCTCATATCGATGTTTCTCTCTCTCTGTCTCCCCACCTTTCTCTCCCTTCAACCCATTCTATCTGAGATAGATGGAAAAATATCCTTGAGTAAGGATTAAAGAGACAAAAAAAAGTAAGACCATTTCATTTTAACTTTTGTATCCTGAATTTCAAAGTATCTATTATACTTACTCATCTTCTCCTCCTTTTCTTCATTCTCAGTAAAACTGGTACATTCTTTTGGTTGTGACTCTGATCCTACTGGAACTTGTTCCATCAATTCATTCCCCACCCTTTAGGTATGTTTCAGCTATTTCTCAGTATTAACCTCTTTCTTTTAAGCTAAAATCTCTATCCTAAAATTACCTTTGTGTGATTCTGGCTGTTCCTATAGTCATAGATCTCATTTCACAGGTGTCCTTAGTTCCTCTTGTAAAATCTCAGAAGAGGAATGTTGCTTTTAATTCCTCACACAGTACTTACTTCGTAAGCACTTGGATTATATCTCAATGGTTATAGTTATAATGACTCCATTTGTCAAAAATCTCTTCTGTTTTCACTTTATTCTGTGTCTGTGTAGCATTTTCACTTTGCCTCTGCTTGTTCTTTTCTAGCTATTTCTTCCTAAGGCTCTCATGACCCTCTACTCTATTCTCTTTGATACTCTGTATTTTTTCCTATTTCCTTTTGCTGTAATAGCCTCTGAATAACAGGGTATTCTTGCCCTCTCTTCTTAGACAATTTCTCTTTATACTTGCCACCTTTCCCTAAGAAATTTTAATTATCCCTTTGCCAGATAAAGTTTATTTCTATAGTTGTACATAACTTCCTTGAGCAAATACACATCTGAAGTTCAGAAGCATCCAAGACCTGACTCCATCAACCCCCTGTAACAATGATTTATACCTCATATCCTCTATGGTTCCTAAAATGCAGAATCGATCAAACATGGTGTATTAATGTTCAAGTACCTACATTTCCCTCAGCCAAATTGATTTATTCCCATTTAATCATGTCTCAAAATTGTACTCATTCTTTTTTTTTAAATATACTTTTATAGATTTTTTATTTTTTTATTATTATTTTTTTATTTATTTTATTTTATTTTTTATAATTTATTTTATTATTAATTTGTTTTTGTTACAGATGTTTTTCCTTTTTTTTTTCCCCCATTGACACCCTCCTCCCCCTCCCCTTCTCCTCCTCCCCATCCCTGTTGTCCATGTCCATTGGTTATGCACCCATGCACATAGGCTCTGTGATTTATCTCTTTCCCCCGCCTCCCCCCCTCCTCTGAGGCCAGTCAACCCGTACTCCACTCTCCATGTCTCTGGGTCAATTTCGTTGTTCAGTTTGCTCAGTTCTCCTGTGTGTTGCGGCTTCCTCCGTTGGTGTGGGGGTCGCCCGGCTCCCCCGCTCCGCCTGGGTTCCCCCATGGTGGGGGGGTCTTTTATAGATTTTTTAGAGAGAGAGGAAGGGAGATGGGGAGAGAGAGAGAAACATCGATGAGAGAGAAACATGATTGACTGCCTCTTGCACGGACCACACTGGGTATCGAGCTCCCCAGTGTGGTGGGGAACTTGGGCATGTGCCCTGACCCGAAATCAAACCCAGACCTCTCAGTGCGTGGGACAATACTCAATGCACCGACCACACCAGCCAGGCCTTTTATAACAGATTTACCAAGGATTTTTGCTTACTGCAGACATCCAGATTCCTTCTTTTGAATGTTTCTTACAGAGTGAGGCTTATTCCTCTTGTATACAAGATATTGGTTTTAAGTTAATGATTTATTGTTCCCAAATCAAGTGGCCCTGTGAGCTGAGCAATTTGACTTACATGATGAAGCCACCATCATGGACTTGTTAATTAGACATTTTTCTCCATTGCAGCATAAGAGCCCAACAACTGCTCAGTTAGCATGCAGTTGTGGCCTTTGTGAAACCCCTGTGTGTCTCTGGTGCTCCTACAGCATTCCCCCACAATGGAGATCTTGAGGACCAAGTGCTAGAGACCTCATTGTGTCCTCAATAAACTGGGCACTGAGCCACAATGTCATTGTCCTCTAGTGATTGTCTTTAGTTATTGGACATTTGCATTTCCTGGACAGATTTCCTTCATCAGATGTGAATTGCTGCCTTGTTCAAATGCCCCCAGCATTTCTGGGGACAGGTATTAGGCAGAAATCATCTTCTAATCATCTTATTTCTTAGAATTAAAACTCACTGTTGATTTTTTTTTCAACCACAGTATGCTATTGAGTACAGTATATAAATAGCCACAGAAATATACAGACCACCATCCACTTAGCTCTTCGTTCTCATCAGTCCTCCACTTCGGAAAAAAGGTAAGGATTTCAGATATAAATTGATGCATCTCTTTTTTTTTTGCTTTGTTTCAAACTCCATCGAGATATATGAAGAAAACAATTCTTAAAATATGGTCTTTGAAATAAAAGTATAAAGTAATGCTGACATTATTTTTGAAACTTAGGATAAAATAGTAAAAGTGCCTATAAAGATTTAGTAAAAATTATAATGACTATGTAAGCTTTATGAGTTCAAAAAAGTATAGTGATTGTGATTAATATCTTTTTATTAATAGTATAAGGTTAGTTTACAGGCGATATTAAAAGATTTATTTTCTGGCATTGGCCTGGTAGCTCAGTTGGTTAGACCATTGTCCTAATATGCCAAAGTTGCAGGCTTGAACCCTGATCAAGGCACATACAGGAATCAGTCAATGAATGCATAAACAAATGGAACAATAAATCGATGTCTCTCTTTCTCACTCTTAAATCAATAAATAAAAAAATTAATAAACAAAACAAAAACCTTTAGAATATTCTTTTTTAAATTAAATATCTGACAATTTTATTAAATATATCACAGTCATAAAAGCAAATATATTTAAACATTAAAAGGGAATATACATAATTATTGGGAAAGCTTTATTCAACAATAGTTCTAGAGTTGTCATAATGAGTCAAGATATTATGGGATGTCTTTGGGAACACATACTACTTGAAATGCTTCTGAATAATTTTTTGAAAAGTGGGTATTCAATGAACTTCTTTTCAAAATGCAACAGCCCATTTCATTGTTCAAGTCATCAGATTTCAAAAATATATTAAAACAGATACTGAAATACAGAATTCAGATAAAAACAAACAAGGTTTTACTTTGTAAGAAAATTCTAGAAGAGATAGAAATGACATGAAAACAAAAACAAAAGATAGAGATTTGAAAGCAAGAATACCTTAGAATATATTAGACAATAATAAAATTCTGGTTTCAAAAATGGTATATAAAAATGCTAATTATAAAATTAGGAAAATGTAATGAGATCTTTCCTAACCATAATTATCTCTAATACAGTATAATATTTGTTTGGAAACCTGACAATATAAAAAATTATTTGGAGACTTACGAAGGTCTTAAGCAAAGTAAAATTAATACTGCTATTTGTGAGAACATGGATGGATCTTGAGAACATTATGCTAGGTCAAATAAGTCAGACAGAAAAATTCAAGAACCATGTAATTTCACTCATATGTGGGATATAAAACTGAAAGCAACAAATAAACAAGCAAGACAAACAAACAAAAACTCATAGACACAAACAACATTATAGTGATTATCACAGGGAAAGGGGGGTGGAGGTAGTAAAGGGTAAAGGCAGTCAAATATGTCATATGGTCATTGAAGAAGATTTGACATTGATTGGTAAATGCACTGTGTAATACACAGATGATGTGTTATAGAATTGTACACTTGAAACATATATAATTTTCTTAAGCAATGTCGCCCTAATAAGTTTAATTAAAAATAATTATATAGCAACCATGAGAAATATATAGAAAACATTTTGCTTAATAAAGAGAAATATTTCAACTTTAAAACATTGGAAAGAATCTTTTCTGATGAATTAGAGGCTTTTTTTCATGAAATATTTGTAGTTCAGAAATTTAGTTTCTAAATCTGAGATTGAAGATTATATGCTAAGGTATATTGGTAGCACAAACATTCTTTTTTTTTTACTAGAAATGATAGAGATAAAACAAAATCAAGCATTTAGTACATTTTGCTCAAAAATATTAACACATATTTTATGTTATGCCACAAAAAGGAGTAGTCTGCAGTGAGTACTGGGCTAGAGAAACTGATCCTTTTGTAAATTAACAAGAGATGTGAGAAAAAAAAGACAGAGTGTATGATCTCTAAGTTATATGTCACAAAGGAGAAGAGATCATTAGGTGTGTGGGAATGAAGACTGTGTAGTGGGTACTTACAGAGAGAAAAACGAACTCATCAGTCTAAGAAAACATCTGGATAAGTGGAGCAAACAAATGAAATGCTCAAATTAAAATCTCAGTCTTCCTAGAAATAAGGACAAATGATTAAACCAAATATTCATGAAAACTGATTATTTCACTAAAGTAAATGTGAAAATAAAATATGATCTGTGTATACATTTTCTTCAATCAGTCTATTCCGAATAGATCTGAGGCTTCATCAGGGCCGAGACCTTGATGTTCTGTTCACTGCTTTCAACCCAGACCCTAGACAGCATCGGGCTGTTAGGGTGCTAAATAAATGTTACTCATTTTAAATAAATGAATCAACTAATAAAGCTTTATATAGACGATTAAAACTTCTTTCTGTCTTTCAAAAAAACACATTTACTGCAAATAAAATGAAAAGAGTGAGGTAGGGTGCAGCTGATAGAGAAAAACTTCTAAATGACTGGCATTGAAGTATAAAATTGATATGTAAGACTAAGTTGCCATAGTAGATTTTGTCTTTGGTTTATGAAAAAAATTTCTATTCATATTTTTTCTAAAATGCAGATATTTTAATGGTAAATTATTTTGGTTTCTTTAAAAATGTAATCCTGAGCTGGGAGACCCCCCCAGCATGGGGGAACCCAGGTGAAGCGGGGGAGCCGGGAGACCCCCCCCAGCACGGGGGAACCCAGGCGGAGCGGGGGAGCCGGGCGACCCCCACACCAACGGAGGAAGCCGGCAACACACAGGAGAACTGAGCAAACTGAACGACGAAATTGACCCAGAGACATGGAGGGTGGAGTACAGGATGACGGGCCTCAGAGGAGGGGGGGAGGTGGGTGAAAGAGATAAATCACAGAGCCTATGTGCATGGGTGCATAACCAATGGACATGGACAACAGGGATGGGGAGGTGGAGAAGGGGAGGGAGAGGAGGGTGTCAATGGGGGAAAAAAAGGAAAAACATCTGTAACAAAAACAAATTAATAATAAAATAAATTATAAAAAAAATGTAATCCTATCTAAATAAGAAAATATATTAGATTGGCAACGATAATACCATTTTCTCGTTTTCCCATTCACAGGACTTGAGAGCCATGAAGGTCCTCATCCTTGCCTGCCTGGTGGCTCTTGCTCTTGCAGGGGAGGTAAGGAAATCTCTGAAATGTTAACATACAGCGAAATATTATCCCATGTGTAGAGAAGAACAGAAACATTTTAATGTGTGTGTTTTTTTTTATCCTCTCTCGAGGACATTTTTCCATTTTTTGTTCAGATACAGTGGGAGGGAAAGAGAGGAAGAGAGAGAGAGAGAGAGAAAAACATCAATGTGAAAGGGACACATTGAGTGGCTGCCTCCCGCACAACCCAACCAGGGCCAGGGACAGACTGCAACTGAAGTACGTGCCCTTAGCGGAAACTGAACTCAGGTGCCTCTGGACCGCAGGCCGACCCTCTAACTGCTGAGCCAAACTGGCCAGGGCTTTAATGTATTTTTTTAATAACTGAATTTTTAGAGAGAGGAAGGGCGCAAGATAGAAACACTGTTGTGAAAGAGAAACATGGATTTGTTGTGTCTTGCACACCCCCTACTGGGGATCCAGCCCGCATTCCCGGCATGTCCTCTGACCAGAATTGAAATAGGACTTCGCAGTCCAGGAGACAACACTCATTCCTCTGAGCCACACCGGCCAGGCATATCAGAAACATTTAAAATGCACAAATAAAGCAGAATTTCAAGATATTCTTTATTTACTGCTAAGAAAATCATTGACATTCACCCATTATTTCAACAGAGCCCTATAGAGCCACAAATCTGGGTTCAATGCTTTCTACTGCACTGTGCAACCAGTCGCTAAAGAAAAAGCAAACCATAAGCAACAGACAAAACAAGAAGAAACAAATATAAAAACAACAAAAAAGAGTAATAGTGCACAAATACAACTGCATGCATGTGCAACCTAGATACATATATCTTATTCCAGTCATGAAACTTATGTACCTCTTATCCTAGGGCATTGGGCCAAATTCTACCTGAGTCTATCCAAAGACATCCAGAGGAGGGGGCATCGGGCAATAATCATAATCATAAACATATTTGTAACATAAAAAGTGCTTGATACAAACTGAAATAACTCCCTTTCTGTTACCCATCAAAAATTGTTCTTTATTTAGGTAAAATAAAAACAAACCTTTGAGTTAACAAATATAAAAGACATGAAACACAATTACCCTTCAAGACTCTCAAAAGACATACAACACTTTTTATTTCTTACATTTGTGAAGGATATAGCTCTGCAAAAAGAAGGTAAAAGTAGTAGGAAAAGTGAGTTAGCTATGGAAACTAAATAATGATTGTTGTTTTTTCTTTTTCTTTACAGAAGGAAGAACTCAGCATAACCAGTGTGGTAAGATATTTTATTCAGAGAAAATTTTCTAACCACAAACAGTAACATTCTGCCATGGCTGGTGTGGTTCAGTTGGTTGGAGTGTCATCCCCTACACCACAAGGTTGTGGGTTTGATTCCTGTTTCCTGTGGATGGGAGGCAGTTGATCAATGTTTCTCTCCCACATTGATGTTTCTCTCTCTCTCTCTTTTTCTATCTTTAAAAACAAAACAAAACACCTAAAAAAAATTGTAAAATTCTTTGATGATCAAGATGTTGATTTTGCTTTTTCCTGTACAGACTGTAGAAGGCATTGAGAGAAGTGAGGTAAGACAATGCTCATTCTGAGGCAATTTTCCATTTTGGAACAGTAAAATGCTGGAGACCTTTTATATTGTGTTACTTTAGGGCATTTAAGTCAATGCAGCTACTTCTGACATATAAGTTCTGATGTAAGTTTGCATTGTATTTGTTTAAGGCGAAAATAAATGTCTGCAGAATTCACTCTTCAAGCACTTTCCATGCTGGCTTGCTACCTGAAATTGTGTCACTCTGCTCCAATTCCCTTCTTTAAGTGAACTGTATAGTCCTTTCCTCTGTCTTGAGGTCTCCAGGCTGACCTCATTCACTGTTGTGACATTTATTGAGCACCGTCTGTGGATCAGACTTTGACTAGGAGATGTGGTACAAACTGAAGAGCGGATGCCCATGGGAAAGAATGACAACATGGGGGTGGGCAGACATGCAAATGGACACATTTGGTTATTCCAATGGTCACTTTAGTAAATAAGAGGCACAGAGGCCTAGTTTTAGTCTTAAATCTGCCTGGAAGAGTCAGGTCGATATTTACACATGCACTGCTTTTGGGGGTCTGTCATTACCTGCGAAATGGTACCTGGGTACACTTTATTTCTTCACAAAGGTTATCAGATCCTTAGGGAAAGTATTTACTTCTTACAATTAATATGAAGCCTGATACGTAACAAATGAACTAAGAATAATTAACAGAATGTATTAATAGTAATTATAATTTTAATGAATTTTATTCTTTTAGAATCAGATGGCATTTTATAGATCATTTGTTGTCATATAGGAAAGGAACAAAGTAAAAGAGAAAATTTAGCATCTATCAAATGCCTCTCTTTGTACTATGTTCACTAATTTTCTTTTCTTTCTTGACTGCATTCATCATTATTATAGAAAAGGCTTATGCACAACACCCAGCATATGAGTTTCAGTAATTATCCTGAGTTTTTAATGATATTAAAAGCAAGGTGTCCACATTAGCCTATTAAATGCCTTCATTTTCTGATTCACAGAAAATAAATATTTTTTTGTGAAAACAATATAATTTTATTTTCATTTTTCTGAAGGAATCTATTATGCACATCAACAAAGTACAACTATTTATTTTTATTAAATTTATTGAGGTGACATTGGTTAATAAGATCATATAGGTTTCCAATGTACATTTCTCTGATACATGATCTGTATATTGCATGTGTGCCCACCACCCAAAGTCAAATCACCTTCTGTCACCATGTGTGTGGCCCCATTTATCCTTTACTGTCCTCCAACCTCTGGTACCCAACATACTGTTGTGTGTGTCTATGAGTTTAGTTTTTTATCTCACCTACATGAGGTAAAACGCTTATATTTAAATTTACATATTTTTAAAATTGGCTATATTTAATTTTTACAGATTATATCATGTGTTCCTCATGTTATTTTTTTTTTAGCAGAAACCTGAGACGTTTGAAAATAACGAACAGCAGCAAAAAGAGGTAATCACAAAGAGTATATTTCTAAAATTATTATAAAATATAATATATACAAAACATGTGCATATTCAGCTAAAGAATTGTAATAAAATAATTCCAGTATAAGAAATAAAACTCTGTTAATAACTTTTTAAAACAAAAGTGTATTTTAAAGGTCAAAGTCCACTTGCACCGTCCAGACTAAATACTTAAGAATAATTATAGAGTTTCTTACATAGTAATGGTATACCTGTTTTCCATAAATGCACAGTAGTAGATACATTTCCAGGTTGACAACAGGTTCCTTTATTCTCAAGATAGATATGCTGATGAAAGAAATAGGAAGGTGGTTTGGAACAAATCCTAATTTGATCATTGATTCGCTCTATAACCTTGGGTCCAAGTTTCTCTGTATTTTAATTATTTTCATCTGTAAACTGAGAATATTCATAATTTCTTAGGGTTGATGAGCTGACACACAGTAAATATTCAGTGACTTACCTGAAAATTGTATATGTTTCATATTAACATTTATGAGTAATGCAGTTCATAAAGAATTTCCACTGCACAGATGAGAGGCTTGAGGGGCAGAACAACAGAGCACACAACTGTGGGACAACCTCATACTGTTACTGAGCAGCAGAGATGCTTAAAAACAAAGGTTTTCTAAGACAACAAAGAATTCTCTAATTAAATTACACATGTGGGACATGTTTATTTAATTGTAATATTTTAACTTCCCTATTTTATCAATGGCTTGGGTTTGTTTAGAACTTACATCAAATATTTTCCTATATAAAACTAATTTACAAAATGATGCCCCTATAAAGATTCACAGTAAAGACCATCTACCAAGAAAAATTAGTGCTGGAAGATAGCTGGTGTTGAGTAACTACTTCAATCAAACCTGAAATTAAGACTTATTTTTCATTAAAACAAACAGACATAAACCTTAGAAACATTCCTCTAAGTCTTTTTAAAATTAATCTTCATTGTATGAAAACAATTTGGTCTACTATTATCACATTATGTTGAAAAGTTCATGCCCTCTGAATACCAAACTGCACAGCTACCCACAGCTATTGAAGGCAACTCACAGCAGGAGAAACAAGCTCGAAATCCCCAAACATTGATTTCAGTGTGATCTGGGTCCACCTATGAAGGGAGTGGGTTAATGAGAAATCCTGCAAGAGTACTTAACTTGTCTTCACATGACTCCAATATAAATTCCTAACCAGCATAAGTAAAAGGTTTTCTTTCTCTCTTTCTCTCAGGATTCTTCAATCAGGAGGAGGTAATTCATCATGAATAATAATTATAGCTGAATCATAGACTCAAAGATTCTTTTTCTGTTTTTCCAGGATGAAAGCCAGGCCAAAATCCAGCCCATTGTCCGGCCACAGCCTCTTCCCCATCCTTATGCTGAGCCCATCCCTTACACTGTCCTTCCACAAAACGCCCTGCCTCTTGCCCAGCCTGCTATGGTGCTGTCTGTCCTTCAGTCTGAAGTGATGGAAGTCCCCAGTATTAAGGAGACCATCTTTCCTAAGCACAAAGTGATGCCACTTCTTAAGTCTCCAGTAGTGCCAATTTTTCACCGCCAAATCCCAAATCTCACTGATCTAAAAAATGCACAGCTTCCTCTGCCTGTGCTCCAGGCCTTGATGTCCCAGGTCCCCCAGACTCTTGTTCAGACTCCCATGTTTCCTACTCAGTCCCTGGTGTCCCTTCCTCAGCCCAAAGTTCTGCCCTTTTCCCAAAGAGTGATGACCCAACCCCAGAGAGCTATGCCCGTCCAAGCCCTTCTGCTGGTCCAAGAGCCTCTGCTACCTTGGAGTTCTACCCTGTAACTGAGCCTACTGGCCCAGTTCACAATTTCCAACAAGTAAGTCCCAATTTACTAACTCTGCTGTTTCATTCTTGATGTCTATATGATATTAGAAGAAGTGAGAGATCCAGAATAAAAGAATAAATGAATAAATGAATATTGAATGGATATCCAAATGCACATAGTTTACATCAAGGATCTCAACACTAGTTACACAATAAAATAACCTAGAAAACCTGTTTTTCACCCAAATCCCAACATCTAGGACTACTCATGGAGATTTAGTTATAATTGTTCTGATTTTCTTTGTGGAAGATACTGAGTATTTGGAAGAAATTATTTCACAGATCTGATTTAATTGATCTGTTGAGAATATAGATAAAGAGAATGAAAACTTACTAAAGATAGAATTAAATTTGGTAATCTGACTATAGAATAGAGAAGTTTTATTATCTCCATTTTTGAAATTTTCCTTGTGCACATCTGTTCTCTACATGCTTTAATGCACATCTTGTTTTTGATATATGTACATGTGACAGCAAACGAATGAGATTCTTAAAAAAAATTTTTTTTTCTTTATTGATTTTAGAGAGAGAGGAAGTGAGAGAGAGATAGAAACATCGATGAGAAAACATCAGTTGGCCACTTCCTGCATGCCCCTCACTGGGGGCTGGGCCCACACCCTGGGCATGTGTCCTGACTGGGAATCGAACCTGCAACCTCTTGTTGCAAGGGTCGACACTCAACTACTGAGCCACACTGGCCAGACACAATTGAGATTCTTATTTCATTACTCATCATTTATTTATTTATTTTAATTTATTATTTTCTATCACCTTTTATTACCTTTAGCTTCTTCTACCTCTACCCACTCCCCCAACCAATGAAATTTTAGAAGTGTTCTTTCCAAAAAGTGAATTGTATGCTTTTTTTTTTTTTAAAGGTTTAAGAGGAATTCAAAGTTCATGTTTGCCCCTCACTTTTGGTAAACTTTGGGAATATGTAGATTAGACTGATTATTTTTATAGTTAATACAAATTTATTTATTAATTATCAATGTGTCATGTATATCTAGGTAGTTCACTATTATGTATTTACCTGAAATTATACAACATGTATTTCATTAATTTTAATTGTGTTATTGACAGATTTGAATGTTTTTTTCTAAGTACCCATGTCCTTATGCTGGATTATGCAAATACTTTTATCTACTTTTATGTAAATATGTTTGAGCACTTTTTAAAAATCAACTTGCATTCTCATTTCTACCTTAGGCTCCATAAAATTTGATGGTCATCACATTTAAAATTTATATATTATTTAATTCATGGATCAAAATAAAATTAATTATTCCCAGTGTGAGGATAAAAAAAGGGAGAGAATATAGCTTTGAGATTCTTAAGATACAAATGTTTTAGTGATTATGGTAGACTAGATATTTCATTAAAATAATTCCAAGTTAAATGTTATTTGGTCTTTGCAGAATTTTATATGCAAGATGGGGCACAACATAGTGCATTTGTAATAAAATTTTTCTGAAATAATTAGTCACACCAAAATTATAAATAGAAATGTGTTGTTATATCATAAAACATAACTAATTCTATGTTTGTTTTATATTCCATAGAATTGACTGCAACTGGAAATGTGGCATCTTTTCGATCTTTGTACCACCCTAGCAGAAAAAAAGTAACAATTTTTAACTGATTCTACATGGAAAAAAATGAAAATTTATTTCCTTATTTATTTTATGTATTATACAACATTCATCTTAATTTGAATTTGACTCAAAGCATCTATTTCCCAAATTTTCATGCAAAAAGTATCACAATTTTGAATTGGTATTTCAAAAATACGTAAAAAATAGATTTTGAAATTGTGCTTATTATTGCTATTTCCTAAACAGTCATTTCAATAAATTAATCCTTTATGCATATTAAGTTGTCCTGACTTTATTAAAACCTTTAAAACATAATTGTCCTTTTTAATGTTAACTTTAAATTATTACTGCTGTTGAAAATAGCCATGAAAGATTGAAAGTGAATGGAATTCTTTGATTTGAATATTAAAAGATATCAAAAAGTGGAGGAAGAAGATAATCATAAGCTGTGTTCTAGAGTCTTTGTTTACACCCATAGTCCCCATTAACCTGTTACACTGATGCCTTTCATCCTCAGAAGTAACTAGCATCAGATATAAAATTTTATGGTCACCCCCCAAAAAAGATTTAAATGTGAAATCTGATTCACAGCTCTGCAACATAGCAGCTAAATCATACTTTGAAAGTTACTTGAGTTTCTTTTAGTTTGAATTTCCACATCTACATAACAGCCAACTCAAAGGGTTTTATTGAAGTTAGAATGTGATTATTGCACTGCACAGGACATTACATGATAAGTGTTTCCCGTTGCACCATATTACTGACCTGACTTATTTCAGAGTGACAAGAGCCAACACTACAATCAGAATGAGCTGAGTTACAGGGTTTTAGCAAGAAATTCTGCAGACCTAAAATGTACAGGATCGCTGATATTGTCTCATATATTGAGTAATTGTTTCTTTGTGAGAAATTATCCCTCTACCAACTCCTGCAGTGTACACTCAAGTCCATCCACTTGAGTTCACACAGTGATTCATCTCTAGTAATTATTCCATCTTTCCTGTACCCTGAATGTTTTCATCACCTTCAGGATCAAGAACAAACCAAACTTATTCTACCATCTCTTCCATCTTAAATGAAAAAAAAAAAAAAAAAATCCATCATTAAGAGTACACCTCCAAACCCCTCCCAGCACTTTAGGTTACTCTCTGGCAATTAGCATGGACGTATCCATACTGCCTTTTCAATGATCTCATATGTCATTCTCTCTTCAGCCTGGTCCCATCAAGCTTTGTCCCTACTGAAAACACTTATTTTCCCAAGGTCACCGACAACTTTCATCCTGATAAACTGTGTTTACATTACCCATCCTCTCAGTGCTATTTGGTAGAGTTGATCATCATTCTTTTATTGAAATGTCATATTTCTCTTCATCTGAAATCCTAAAACTGTTAAGACCTTGGTTTCTCTCTTCACTCACTAGCCACTCCTTTGCAGTCTCCCTTCTGATATTTCCTTTTCCAAACCTTTTAGGGTTGAGTACCCTAGGAGTTAGCCTTCCTCTGGTTGATATGGATTAGTTCTATTGTATTAATCCATCCATAGTCTGACAGCATCTAAATGTATATCTTTACACTGACTTCTATCCTCATCTCCAAACTCATACATTCACTTGCCTTCTTGGCCTCCACACCCGAGTATCTAATTATGTCAAACCTGACATGGCCAAGCATAACCCTTCTTCTGGATCCAGTATCTAACTTGCTTAAATTTATTTTTTTTTAGTTTTTATTTTTATTTTTTTTTGCAAATAAGCTATGATCTATTCCAAGCACAGCACCGCCAGGAGGTTCACACACACTATTTGGTGTATTGTGTTGGTTTTCCTTTCGCTCTTTTAAGGCAGTGGTTTCCACAGGTCAGTTCAGAGATAAGAAGTACGGTCCATGGCAGTTTGTTTTGCAACTCCAATTGGTTTTCTGGGAATGTCTCGCTTCACTCCCCGGAATGAGTGCTTTTTCGGTTGGAACCCGGGATGCTGGGATGGACGCTCCCGGCTCTCCCTGGCCCAGGGCTGGTTTTAGCTGGCGCTCGCCCATCAGGTCCTTGCTCGCACGTTGGAGCAACAGTTCACCTCTCTTCTTTCTTAGGCTTTTACTCAAAAGTCATCAAGTTTGTAGGAACCTGTTGTTTGTTACTTTGGCAGGCAGCACTCAAATGCTTAAACCACAGCATCGCATTCATCCTATCGCCAGCCTGAAACTTGTATGAATTTCCTTTCTCAGAGTCCGTCAGCAGGAAGAGGTCAGATGTTCCGGGTCATCAGCCATCATCACCATCCATCCTACCACAGATACGTTCTTATTTGATGTTGATTTGAAATGTTTTCTTTCTGTAGCCTTTAGAGACTTGGCAGCATAGTAAAAAAGTTGGGTTCCACACAAAGCCGTCCAATATTTTGTCCAAGATGCTACTTTAGGCTTTTGCCTTCCTTTAACAAAGTTTTTCTCTTGAGAACACCTTGAATCATAACAGCTGCTGGATATAAATGTACTGCCAAATCTTCTGATTCTGCAGAACTGCTGGCCTTCATGTGGCTTTGATAGCCATTTCGTGCCACTCGTGTCATCGGGCCGAGAGAATGGTACAATCTGTTCCTTTCCAAAGCAGGCCATGAGGTCTCTTCACTTAGTTCGGAACCATCACTGCTACCTATTGATATTCTACTAGAAAGAGTAGAACTTTCAGCTTGGCCTCGAGATGGTGCGAGGGGCTCCATGACGCTGTCATCTAATAGATGCCTTGGCCCTGCATTTGGGAACGTTGCGCTCCTAAACTCTGCTGTGTTCATTTTATGAATGAAATTGTAACACAAGCTGTGGCACTTCCTGTGTCCGTGTGGAATCAGGTTCCGGGGGGACGGCAGTGTCTGTGGCAGCAGCGCCCCTTCCGCCGCCACGCTCCTTCTTCCACTCTGTGGGGAACCCACTTCAGGACCTACTAAGTCTTCCCTGGAAGCAGCAGAGCGCGGTGTGCTTGTCCCCGGTTCTATCTTTAATGAAAGCTTGTAATTATCATCTTCCACAAACTTTTGTAGTTCTTCTATAAGAGTTCAGTAACAGAGTCCAGATATTTCTGGACTTGAGGCAATATGGGGATATCATATTCACAAGACTGCTGTAACTCAGAAGTTATTCGAAGGATGTTATTCATCAAATTTGATCTTTGCTCACTTTCTAGAATGCTGCCAGTTGACGGGTATGCTGAATCAATGTATGTTAAATCTGACAAACAGATACCTAAATAGGGAATGCAAGGCGTCATCTTTAGACTACTTATATAGTCTCTGAGTCTTTTGTAGTTATCTTCTCTACTCATTACATATTCTAATTTTTCAAAGGTAGTTTTGTCTTTTCGACTTAGTAACGCCCATGCTTTCGTCAACCTAAAAATTGGGGCGCTGTGCAGGCCAGAAACCACTGCCGTGAGAGCACGGAGGTTATTCAGCTCGCACAGTTTCTTAGCAGTTTTAATACAGTGGCTCAAAACCTCTGCTCTAATTTTTAATGTTTGAGCATGAAGAATCTCTCCAACAACCCCAAAGCTTACATGATTAAATCTTCTTGTGAAGGCAATTGCATTTGGTGCAGAACTATATTTTTCTTTTTTATTCCATCCACAACTTGAAAGCCCATCCGGTTGAATGGCTTTAAATATTGGGACATCCATTAGCGTTATCTGACCCGCATATTCTTCTGGTGTAACCTTAAGAACATCAAATACCACGGCATCAAAGCTTTTCTTCAATTCAGAACCCTTGTCACTTAATGATTCAGAACTGCTACTTTTCTCAGAAGCAGTAGCAGCGATGTTAACACTGCTTGCCTGCCCGTTCATTAGGTCCATGCTTCCCACATCAGTCCCTGACGCTATGATAACAGCACCGAAGACTGACTGACTGACTGCTTCGCGTCCAAGGCCACAAATACATCATTATTCTTTAAAAACTGAGTTTGAAACATCAATAATAATTCCCTCGATGCTAAGCTTCCTCTCTCTGGAGAGCCTTATGTGACTGTGATTCAGAAGCACAGACTGCCTGTCTGAACCAGCACACTGTTGGATTTCGTGCTCACCGTCCTTATCTGTGCAGCCGCGGCCGTCGCCTCGGAGGGTGGAAAGACCCGCCGACCTCACGCTCCGCCGCCACGGCCACCGTCGCCTAGGCTAGTGCTCGGCGACCCGAGCGCTCGGCCTCTCTCATTTAGCGCCCGCCCAGCGGCACTCGGGGGAGGGGAGTGAGCTGGATTAATAGCTTAAATTTAATTGAGCTATTTCAGTACAAAAGATAACTGGTACAATAGTATGTAGGAAAAAGATTGCATGGGCACTTCACAAAAAGAGAATACCTTAACTGGCCAATAAGCATATGAAAAGGTATTCAGCATCATTAATCCTTGGGAAAATACAAATTAAAGCTGCCATACAATATCATGACACAATCATCAGAAATAATATGATGAAATAAAAAAATTGCTATGCCAAATGTTAGCCAAAACAAGCAATGGAAATGCTAAGCAATGCTGATGGAAACGTAAACTGGCACAAGCACCATGGAAAAGTGTCAGCCTTCACCCAAGATAAACATTTTCATATTTCATGACAAGTGGTTCCACTCAGGTATATAGCAAACAGAAATAATATACATGTGCACTAAATATATGTACCCCACGTTCTTAGCAGTATCATTCTTAAGATCTTAAACTAAAATCAACACTAATGTGAATCAACAGTATTTGGTATAAATAAATTGTGACATACAGTGGAATGGAATATTATACGGCCACACAGACATGAATGAGCGACTGCCACACACACCATCGTGGATGAATTTTATATAAATATTATTGAGTTACAGTAACCATATACAAAACATAACAGAGTTCACAAACCTATAAATAGTCTCTATTGAAATCTATGAAAATTAATTTCTGGTGGAATAAGTTAGACTAGTAGTTATCTGAGGGGAATAGATCTTGATAGGGAACATGAGGGGTGTTCTCAGGAGCTTGTGATATTCTTCCATGAACCTAGATGATGAATAGCTTGAACCAATTCATTTTGATATGTGAGTTTTTCTATGTGCATGTTTGTTACTTTAAAAATTTAAATGTATATTATATTTAAAATCACATTCTTTTTCTTCAGTGTCTTGCCCACCTGCTTCTTCTTCCCTGTGTGTGGGCCTCACCAATGCAGAATCACCTGTTTGCTTTTAGACTTGAATGCAATTCAGTCATAGGGCATAGGGCCTGGTTTCCTCAGAGCTGTGCAGTGGCTGGATAATGCTGTTATTAAATGCATGGTTTTAGCCTCATTGGGGTGAAACTTGAAAAATAAGAAGCTGGATATGATAGAAATCTTGCAGCTTAATTCCTGCTTCATTTTCCTCTCGCATTATTCGCGTATTATTCAGAGGTGCAGTTTTTCTGTGCCGCCTGTGTTACTTTCATAATCACCACCTTAAGTTGTTGATCGCTGAAAGGATTCACAGGACTCAAACAGTTTATACACAATTGTGATGGAACACAATGGGTTTTTATTTTATTTTTACAGACAACGAATAGACAAGAATATGCATTAAAAGAGGTGCCTGGATCTCAGGAGCAAACTAATTGTGCTCCCACTGTTTGGTAGCACAACATACTTTCCCTCCAGGTCTTAATCCATGAGTGGAGGGCATGCATATTTTACTACATGAGCAGTCTTAATGATTTAAAACCAATCCCTTTTAATGAGGTGGTAATATATATTGCAGTTGGTATTTTAATTGACGTTTCAGATAAATTCCTAATACTTGCATTATAGCTAGTAACCTGATGAATGTAGTTTTCTCCATTCTGACTCTAAAGCTAAAGAAAAAGAAGAAAATAATGCCAGAAAAATTTTGGGTCTATCTTACAGAACAGAGGTTTCCACCTCATGGGACAATTTTAAGGAGTAGTTTAATCTTGTACTCCATTTTAGTCTGCAGAAAACATGATTGTCTTATTGTCCTATGGTTCATCATGTATTCATTAGATTGGTGAATTTTCTCCAATAGAATTTGAGACACAGTATGTATCAAGTACCCTTGGGGCCTTGGGAAGTGACACAATGACAGAAGCTACGAGATACATTATAAGAAGACACAGGGACCAGCACCCTTCATTAATTTCCTGCAAGTCCAGTCGTCTGAATACGATGACAAACTTCTAGACTGAAAAACAAATAGTTTCATCTTGTACTTTTAACACAGAAAAAGCAGAAGAGCTAATGCTAAATGACTTTCTTTTTATTTTTAAGGTAAAAAAATTACATGTTTACATGTTATGCACATATATATATTCAGTACAATGGAGAACAAGTGATGACCACCTTGATGGTTTAGGCTACGGTACAAGGGGCCGTGTCACCTGTATGTTACAGCCTGGTGGATACAGTGGTTCTTAAAGGGTCATGAAAGTTTGGTTTGAAAAGTGAATCTAAAAAGAGGGTCAAATATATGGCAACAAAAGGAGATTTGACTAGGTGGTAAATGCACAATGCAATTTACAGGTGATGAATACAATTGTGCATTTGAAACCTATATAATTGTATTAACCAATGTCACTCCAATAAATTTAATTTTTTATAAACTTATTTAACTTTATTTTTGTTGTTGTCACTCTTACAGATGTCCTTATTTTTCTCCCATTTGTTTGCCCCCACCCAGGCCATCACCACACTGTTGTCTGTGCCAATGGGTTATGCATATATTCTTTAGCAAATCCCTTCTTCTTTCAATCATTATTTTTTTAAAGCAAAATAAATAAATAAACAAAGGTAAACATAAAGAATTCATTTAAAATATGATAATATTAATAAAAATAGTAATAATAAAAGGTAGATCTTATCTGGTGCTTTGAGAATGTCAGAGCAAATAGCTATGGTCATTTTGAGAAAGAGCTCGTTTGGCTCTGGAGGAGATTGAGCAGCTCACCATGGATACTAGATGACTGTGTGTGCGAAGGTGACTGGTTAAATGGTGATCTCATCTACCTAGCTATAAACTCAGGTAGAATCAAATGGATTGGGCCCAGACAGGTCCTGATGGCATAAAAAAAAATGCACAACCTGGTTGTTCAAATTTTCAGTGCACCCACAACTGTCAAACATTTCCTCTCTGGGAAATGTTTTTTTTTTTTTTTTTCCTCATTGGAAATATTCTATAAACAGCTGACTACAAATGAAAGATCTTAGGCCTAACTTATAACCTGCCAGCATTAAGCAGAAGGGATATTTTACATTTTTTCATTAAAATGTGATTGAAAGTATCATAAATAATTTAATAAAACCAAAATATTATATACATAAAGACTCTTAAAATTATTATGCAAATATTGCTGAATGAAACCATGACAGAAAATATGGATTGTGACTTAAAATGTAATTTATTGAAAAGAAAAAATCTCAGTCAATGCATATAATTACTTGAAATTATGGCACTTACAGGAGAAGCAATTCAAAGCCTTTTAAACAAAATTTCCATAGTAGAAACTAAGTAAAGACTTTAATACCCTCTGGTTCAGTGGCCTTCATGCTGGCAAGATACAACTAAAATTTAGACAATAAACTGTTAGAAAAAATTAGCTATGGAGCCCGGCTGGTGTGGCTCAGTGGCTGAGCGTCGACCCATGAACCAAGAGGTGCCTGGTTTGATTCCCAGTCAGGGCACATGCCCAGGTTGTGGGCCCAATCCCCAGTGGGGGCATGCAGAAAGTGACCAATCAATGTTCTCTCTCATCGATGTTTCTATCTCTCTCTCCCTTTTCCTTCCTCTCTCTCTAAAATCAATAAAGAAACATTTTTCTAATTAGCATATGGAAAATAATGACATGCTTTTTAGTATACAGTAGAGAACTCAAGAAAAATAAATTACCCTCAATTTGGGAGTGTCCTATTCTAATATAACAGTCAAAGCCTGTTTCATAGTAGACAGGACAAATTTAGAAAATGAAATTTTCAGTCACATCTGTAAATATAAAAAGAAATATGTGGTTAGTTATAGTACATATTTCTGAGAGGAAGACACACTATTATATGATACATTTAATAGTCATTTTCTCTTTATGTCAAGATTAAACTCACAATGTTATTTGTGATTTCCTGTTGCATATCCATTGCTTCTGGTTTTACTGTTTTAGAGATAATTTATTGCTAGATTAGATTCTTTTGCAGTAAGATATCTATAAGAAAAGGCTTCCACATAGTTAATCATTTTAACATTTTCCTTAGTTTGAATTAAAAGTATAATTAGCCCTGGCTGGTTTGGCTGAGCAGTTGGAACATAGGCCTGTGAACCAGAGAATCCTGGGGTTCCATTCCTGCTATAATTAATTATAACAAAGTATATATATTAGACATTCAGACAATAAATAAGCTTCTAAGTACTGACAACAATTATGTAGTCACTAATCCTCCACATTGAATATTGTCCTTTTTTTTGGATCAAACGAAAATGAATACAAATATTTGATTAAGGTAATTAGCTAATTCAAATAAATTAATTTGGTGTTTGATTTCTAAATATTGTACCTACATAGGCTTGCTATAAAGAATTATGGGAATAAGTCTAACTTTTAAAATATGGTAAGTAACATTCAAGGTTTATTCTAACTTTTTTTTTTATTATATTATCTTCCTATCAAGTTTTCCTCTCTCCTTCCCTCCTTCCTTTTTTTCCTTCTTTCCTTTTCTTTCCTTCCTTCCTTCCTTCCTTCCTTCCTTCCTTCCTTCCTTCCTTCCTTCCTTCCTTCCTTCCTTCCTCCCTCCCTCCCTCCGTCCCTCCCTTCCTTCTTTTCTTCCTTCCTTCTTTTCTTCTTTCCTTTTTTCCTTTCTTATTTTCTTTCCTTCCTCCCTCCATTTCTTCTTGTATGTCTTTCCCTCTTCTTTCAAACAACAGATTTAAGCACTGTCATAGGCATTCTGGTTACATCACTGAGTAGGTAGAAAGCAAAATATGATAAAGTGAATGTAAGGAATTTGGAGTTAAAATTCAACTGATAATACTTTAATAGAAATAAAGATGTTAATAAACCATAGTGAATTGTAACACATCCTATATTTAAAATGGAACACAGAAAGTTATAGTGTTACATATTCAACAAGATATATTCAAATTATATTCTATAAGATAGAATGTATTGTATTATGTTTAACCTTCAGAAATAAGAACAGACACTTCTAAGCCTAAGAATGACATTCATGGTCTATCTGTAATCTTATATTCCATGAACAGCATGAACAGTAGATGACTTTGGAAAACTAACAGAATAGAAATTATATTGCATTTTTTCTTTCTTTCCATGCCTCTGGACATATTTTGTTGGTCAATTTATTTTATTTATTAGATTCCACAAATAAGTGAGATCATGTGATATTTGTTTTTCTCTGACTGACTTATTTCACTGAGAATAAAAATCTCAGGTCCATCAATGCTGTCTTAAAGGGTAAGAGATCCTTCTTTTTTATAGCTACATAGTATTCCATTGTGTAAATGTATCACAGCATTTTTATCCACTCATCTACTGATGGGCACTTGAGCTGTTTCCAATTCTTAGTTATCATAAATAATGCTGCTATGAACATAGGGTTTCATATATTCTTTCTGATTTATATTTTGAGATTCTTAGGATATATTCCTAGAAGTGGGATGTTGGGTCAAACAGCAGTTCCATTTTTAATTTTTTTGAGGAACTCCATACTGTTTTCCATACTGGCTGCACCAGTCTGCATCCCACCAGCAGTGTACTAGGCTTCCCTTTTCTCCACACCCTCACCAGCGCTTGTTGTTTGTTGATTTATTGGTGGTAGTCATTCTGTCAGGTGTGAGGTGATACCTCATTGTAGTGTTAATTCCATCACTCTGTATGTCTTCACAGTCTCATACAGAGAACAGACTGACAGCTGTTAGAGGGAAGGGATGTGAGGGGGATTGGGTGAAAAAAGTGAAGGGACTAAGCAAAAAAACTCACAGACATAGACAACAGAATGGTGATCGCCAGAAAGATGAGGGTTGATGTGTAGTAAAAAATAAAAGGGGCTACATATATGGTGACAGAAGGAGATTTGACTTTGAATGGTGAACACACAATAAAATATACATATGATGTATTATGGAACACCTAAAACCTATATAATTTTGTTAACCAATGTCACCTCAATAAATTCAATAAAATATTTTTAAAAAGAAGAGTTAGAAAGTAAAGAGAAAAGAAAAGATATTGACACTGCCCTCAAGTGGCTTACATATGATTCTAGATAACAAACAAATATTTAGAGGTGCCCAGGAAACAGTTGAATGTATGTATGAGTTGTAGGATGTACAAGATATTTAATGTGGGTAAGATATCATAGGAAAACTGTAGTCAGAGAAGATATAGGCTGAGGAGAGAACATTAGAGAACATTAATTTTATGTATGGAAGAAAGAAGAGGAGTTCATGAAAATATCTGCAGGAAATAAGCAAAGGAAGAGATTAACAAGGAGAATTACCAAGAAGAAACCATAACACAAAGAACTGAAATAAAATAGAGACTTTCAGAAGCAAATTACTTAATCTCTTTCAGATGCAATTTTTCTCATTTGCAAGATGTAATAGAAAGAGTTTTCAGAAAAAAAAAATTGTGAAAATGCATATAAACCATACTGCATAGTAAAGTAGGTAAGCAAAATTTAGGATTTATAATTGTCATTTTTATTTTATCAGCATTATTATCTTTTTTTAAATTTTCACCCAAGGATATTTTTCCACTTATCTTCAGATAGAGTGGGAAGGAGAGGGGCAGAGAGAGAGAGAGAGAAAGAGAGAGAGAAACATCAATTGGTTGCCTCCCACACAACCCCAACCAGGGCCAGGGACTGAACAACAACTGAGGTATCTGCCCTTGACCAGAATTAACCCACAAATTTTTGGTCTGCAGGCCAACGCTCTAAGCACTAAGCCAAACTGGCTAGGGCATTGCCATTATTATCTTTGATAAATAGATTAGTTAGGAAACAAAAAAACAAATATGTTTTGAAGTAGAGGAGATTTGGGTTATCATTTAAGACTAGAGGAAAATTAATCTTCAGATTTATATCAAGCTATAGAGGGTCCAATTGGGAGGTGATAGTCTAATGTTCTAAATATTTTCCACAAAGGAGGGCAACAAGGAAAACATTATGATAGAATAAAGCTAGTGTAGAAATAAAGTTAAATGCCATATGTGTTTCTGTAGGCTATCATCTTTTATATTTTAAAAACATCATGTCCAAGCCCTGGCTGATTTGGCTCAGCGGTTGGAGCGTTGGCCCGCAGACCAGAGAGTCCCAGGTTCGGTTCCCGCTAAGGGCACATACCTTGGTTGTGGTTTGTCCCTGGCCCTGGTTGGGGCTGTGTGGGTGGCAGCCAGTCGATGTGTCTCTCTCACATCGATGTTTCTCTCTCACATCGATGTTTCTCTCTCTCTCTCCCTTCCTCTCTCCCTCCCGCTCCATCAAGAATAAAAAATTAAAAAAATATTAAAAACATCATGTCCAAGATGGACATTCTTGTATCAAAAGGAGAAACTAATATTATTAACATCTCCTGTTTTCTCTTACATGGAGATAAATGTCAATATAAAATTGGGGTATTAAGATGTTTATCATAATTTTGATTGTTTTATCAAAACAGTCAAAATTATGACTGTTTTATCAAACTTTTTGACTGTTTTATCAAAATTCACATTTATATTTTGCTATTTCATTTACTCTCAATTCTTCACAACAATAAAATAGACACAGCTCCTGCCAAAATTAAAAGTCTCACTGGGGTTGACTTGATAAATTTGTCTTAAAAGTAATATACGCCACCTGCAGAGAGGGTCTTCACAAGGTTAACAGAACAAAATAAAGCAACCAGGGGAGAAAAAATGGTGGTGGAGTGAATGGAAGCTACACAGACCATCTCCCAGGACCAAACTGGAGTTACAATTAAAGTAAAGAAAAGTCATCTGGAAAAACCAACTGAAGAGCACCTGAAGAAAACCTTTATAACCAGGGATGTAAAGAGGACCCCAAATTGAGACTGGTAGGAGATGCAGAGGTGCAAGAGGGCTGGCTGGCTTCCCAGAGGCAGCAGCTGATGGCTGTCTTAACTGTGAGAAGTTCCCTCTGAGTAATCAGGGGTTTAAACCCCAAGCTGACTCCCCAGCACAGAATGGTGGAACAGGGCAAAATGCCCACCTAACACCTGGCTGAGAAAATCACCAAAGCATAGGTTATGTGTAGCAAGGAGAGCTGCTAAGAACACCTAAAGGACCAGGGCACTAAATAACAGCTACAGCCACTCACCCTGGGCTCTGGCAGAGGGAGGGTGAACTGGACTGGTGCTCTTGAGGAGAGTCAGGGGTTTGTGGCTCTGGGAGAGATCTGGGAAAGAGGCCATCAGGAGCCCTGTGCTGAGTCATTCGCCCACATTGCAGTAGCCATCTTTCTCAAGCAGCCCCTTCCCATCAGAGCAGCTTAGGCAGGGGGAAAAGCAACTGTTCCTCCCTTGTAAATTCAACCCCACCCAGCTGGGTGAACTGCAACCTGAGGCTCATTAACTGTCAGAGATTACCCACTAGCCAGTAGGCAGAGATGAGTCTCTGAAGGCTTTGAACCTTGGGCCTGGCTCTAGGTTGTTGGGTTTCATGGTTCTAGGGACTGAGCTGTGAAGGCTGAGGCCTGAGTCCCTGTGCTAAGCCATAAACCCACACTCCAGGAATAGTTATTCTCAAGCAGAGTTCTCACATCAAACCATATAACCCAAGGGGGAAGCAACTGCCCCTCTCTTGGGAATTTAACCCATCCCAGCCAGGAGAAGCACAACCCAAGGCTTATTAACAGCCAGAGACTTCCAGCCAGCCTGTAGGTGAATATAAGTCTCTGGGTACTCTGACCCTCAGGCCCAGCTCATGGTCATTGGTCATTGGGTTTCAAAGCTCTGGGGTCAGAGCTGAGAAGGCAGTTGCCTGGGCCCCAGTGCTGAATCATTAACCCATGCTGCAGAAACCATTTTCCTCAGGCAGAGTTTTTCTCTCGAAGTAGCTTTAGCCCAGTGGGAAGCACCTGCTAGAAATCCTCTTACCCTGCCCACACAAGGGATATTTCACTCAGCAGAGGGCTACAACCTGTGGCTCATTAAGTATTTGAGACTAGCAGTCAGCCATCATGCAAAGGCTCTGGGGTAACTGAATCTTTGCCTGGTCTACCCTCTATCCTGGAAAGTAAGACTAGAAATTGGTGTTCAGTGTGGTCCGTTCCATACTCATCCAAACCCAGCAGAGGCAGGCATGATCTTCAGAACATCAATACTCACAGAGAGATTTTGGCAAACTCCAAACCCTACTGAGACAGCCAAAATGGTGAAACAATGAAACAAACACCAAATGAAAGAACAAGAGAATTCTGCAGAAAATGGGCTAAATGAAATGGAGATAAGCAAGTTTTTAGATGCAGAATTCAAAGTATTGATTATGAGGAAGCTCAACAGCATGAGTAAAGATATAGAAACAATGAAATAAACCACTTAGAAATGAAAAATAACCAACCAGAAATGAAAAACAATAGAGCAGAAACACAGAACACATTGGAAAGAATAACCAGCAGATTAGAGGAAGCCAAGGATCAGATCAGTGAATTAAAAGAAGGGTAGAAAAATAAAATCACTCAATCAGAGAACCAAAAAGAAAAAAACAACTAAAAAAGAGGAGGACAGTTTAAGAGAGCTACGGGACAATATGAAACATAACAACATCTGCATCACAGGAGTACCAGAAGAAGTAAGTGAGCAAGAGTTAGAGAATCTATTCGAAGAAGTAGTGACAGAAAACTTCCCTAACTTGGTGAAGGAAAAAGGCATACAAGTTCAGGAAGCACAGAGAGCCCAAAGCAAGAAGAACCCAAAGAGGCCTATGCCAAGACACATCATAATTAAAATGCCAAAAATTAAAGACAGAGAGAGAATGTTAAAGGTAGCAAGAGAAAAGCAACAGGTTACCTACAAAGGACCCCCCCATAAGGCTATCAGCTGATTTCTCAACAAAAACACTGCATGCCAGAAAACAATGTCATGAAGTATTCAAGGTAATAAAAAACAAGGATCTGAATCCAAGACTACCCTATCCAGCAAGGCTATCATTAGAAATAAAAGGTGAGCCCTGGCTGGTTTGGCTCAGCTGTTAGAGTGTCGGCCTGCGGTCCAGAGAGACCCTGGTTTGGTTCCCGCTAGGGGCACGTATCTTGGTTGCCCCTGGTTGGGTCGTGCGGGAGGCAGCCACTTGATGTGTCCCTTTCACATTGATGTTTCTCTCTCTCTCTCTCTCTTCCTCTCTCTCCCTCTCACTCTATATGAACAAAAAATGGAAAAATGTCCTCGGGTGAGGATAAAAATAAATAAATAAATAAAAATAAAAGGTGAAATAAAAGACTTCTCAGATAAAAAATGGCTAAGGACATATATTAAAACCAAACCAGCATTGCAAGAAATGTTAAAGTGACTGCTATAATAAGCAGAAGAAATAGAGAGAAAAACATAAACATAATAAATAAAAATGGCAATAAATAAGTATATATCAATAATAACCTTAAATTTAAATAGATTAATTGCTCCAGTCAAAAGACACAGAGTGGCTGAATAGATAAGAAAGCATGGTTCATATATATGCTGTCTACACGAGACCCACCTCACAATAAAAGACTCACACAAGTTGAAAGTTAAGGGGTAGAAAAAAAAATTCCAAGCAAATGAAAATGAAAAAAAAGTTGGGGTAGCAATACTCATACCTGATAAAATAGACTTCAAAATGAAGTCCATAACAAGAGACAAAGAAGGCCACTACATAATATTGAAAGGATCCATTCAACAGGAGGATACAACCTTGGTAAACATATATGCACCCAATATATTATTTAATATATTTTTTATATTTAATATATTTTGGAGCACCAAAATATATTAAAAACCTTCCTTCTGGAGGACTTCAAATGAGAAATTGACAACAATACAATCATAGCAGGGGACTTCAACATCCCACTGCCATCACTGGATAGATCCTCTAGATAAAAAATTAGCAAGAAAACAGAGACCCTAAAATGACACACTAGATTAGATGGATTAAATAGATATTTACAGAGAATTACACCCCAAAACTGAAGACTACACATTTTTCTGAACTGCACACAGGACATTCTCAAAGATAGACCACATGTTAGGACACAAACTAAGTCTCTGTAAGTTTAAGAAGATTGAAATCATATCAAGCATCTTCTCAGATTACAATGGCAAGACACTAGAAATTAATTACAATGAAAACACTCAAAAACATTCAAACACATGGAGGCTAAATAACATGTTATTAAAAATGAATGGGTTACCAAAGAGATCAGGAAAGAAATAAAATCTTCTGGAAATCAATGAAAATGAACACACAACAACACAAAATCTATGGGACTCAGCGAAAGCTCTACTGAGAGATAAGTTCATAGCACTACAGGCCTATCTCAAGAAACAAGAAAAAATTAGACTACCTAATCCTGCAATGTAAAGAAATAGAAAAACAAAAAGAAAACCCCAGAGGAAGTAGAAGGAAAAAAATAATAAAGATCAGAGTAGAAATAAATGACATGGAGACTGAAAAAACAATTTAAAAGATCAATGAAACCAAGAACTGGTTCTTTGAAAAAATAAACTAGATTGATGAATATTTAGCCAGACTCACCAAGACACAAAGAGGACATAAATAAACAAAATCAGAAACGAAAGACAAAAAGTAACAATTGACACCACAGAAGTACAAAGAAGTGTTAGAAAATACTATGAACAAGTACATGCCGATAAATTGGACAACCTAGGTGAAATGTACAAATTCCTAAAATGACACAATCTCCAAAAACTGAACCAGGAAGAGTCAAAAAACTTGAACAGACCAATAACAAGGAATTGAAGCTGTAATCAATAAACTCACAGCAAATAAAATCCCAGGTCCAGAAGGCTTCACGGGAGAGTTTTACCAAACATTCAAAGAACTAACACCCATTCTTCTCAAACTATTTCAAAAAATTCAAGAAGTAGGAAGATTTCCAAGCTCCTTTTATGAGGACAGCATAATCCTAATTCTAAAACTAGATAAAGACACTAAAAAGAAAGAAAACTACAGGCAAATATCCCTGATGAACATAGATGCAAAATCCTCAAAAAATATTAACAAATGGGATCCAGCAATATATTACAAAAATTATTCACCATGACCAAGTGGGATTCATCCTAGGGATGCAAGTCAATAAATGTGATACACCACATAAACAAAATGAAAGATAAAAAGCATATGATCATATGGAAAGAGGATGAAAAAGCATTTGACAATATCCAGCACTCATTTCTGATAAAAATGCTCAGCAAAGTTCGAATTGAGGGATAATAAATCAACATATTAAAGGCCATAAATGAAAAACCTACAGCCAACATCATACTCCAGGTGGGGCACTTTCTTGCTGTCAGACTTTAGATGGTAATAAGCCTCAATTTACATTTCTGTGGTCTGGCCTGGTGGTGTTGAATTCCTGTGGGAGGGGCCATTGCTTCTCCCCAGGGCTCTTTGAGTAAGATGGTTACTGTCCTGTGAGAGAGTGATTCCATACAAAACTCCTGGTGCCCTTCTATCCAACTCTCAGCTCTCTCCTGAGCCAGGAGCCCTGGAGTCTCTCCACACAGTTCCAGTCCAGTCTACCCTCCCTCTGCTGGAGCCCAAGGTGAGTGGCTGTAGCTGATTTGGTGCTTTTAAAAACCCCTGCTTTCTCAGAGGGAAGTGCACACTACTAATACAGCCCTTGTTGCTGTCCATGGGCACCTAGCCCGCCCCCATGTGTCTATCCTGTTCCTATTAGGCTCGATTTGGCATCCTCTCTCTGTCCCTGGTTGTACTAACTCTCTTCCAGATGCTCTTCACTTGGTTTTCCCCAACAATTTGTCTTTATTATAGTTGTAATTCCAGTTTGGTCCTGGGAGATGGTATGTGTAGCTTCCATTCACTCCGCCTCCAGCTCCATTCTCCTCCCTTCCAGGATCTTTTAATTTGCATTTCTACAAATGGGGGCTGGGAGTTTCTGACCTTGGAGGCAAAATTCCCATGTTAATTTTGCATATTTTGCACTCAGCATTCTCCCAAGTGTTCTTCACTCTCACGTTCGTGCCTCAGCATCAGAGCCTGTTTCTCTCCCGTGTTCCCTCCAATGGCTGTGCTTCTAAAAGTTACTCCCTGAGTTCTGTGCAACCTTCTGTGTGTATGTGTGTGTGCATGTGAGGGGGGGGAGAGGTTGGCCTTCAGTGTAGACTGCTTTTCTCAGGAAGAGAAGTCCATGACTTTTGGTGAATGAAACTTTCAATCTCGTAAAAATTGTAATACAGTGTGATTTGTAGATTTTAGCTGTCAATATTTACAAACATTGTATAGCTGAGTTATTCTTTCCAGCTACCTGCTATAAGTGAATTAGCTTTGCTTACATATATAATTAAAAGAAAATATTTTGCTTAGTAGTCTAGTGATTTTATGTAACCTGCATGGATTAGACTTTCTTTAGTACAGAATATTTCACAATTAAAGTGAGAGTGTCTAGATGATTTTCTTGCCCTTTGAATAGCCACCCACCTATGTCATGACCTGCTTCTTCCATAATCCTTGTCCTGGCAGATTATGAAATAGCATTGTATGTCTTTTATTTAAAATACTGACAGACTGAAAACTATTGTGACTGTTGGCATATAGTAGTTTCAAAATAAGTATTAAAGAGAATCAAAATAAATATGGGTGCCATGTATTCAATTGTGTCCCTCCCCTGAGATATGTTGAAGTCCTAACTACCCATACCTCAGAATTTAATCTTATTTGGAAACATGAGCAATTGAAGATGTAATTAGTTATGACAAGATTATTCAGGAGTAAGGTGTGTGTCCTTCATTTCATAAGATTGTTGTCCTTATGAGAAGAGACAAAGAGGGAGAAGAGGGCTTTGTGACCACAGAGACAGAGATTGCAGTGATGCATTTACAAACCAAGGAATGTCAGGATTGTCCATAAATACCAGAGACTAGGAAGAGGCAAAGATGAATTCTACCCTAGAGCTGTCACAGAGAGTAAGGCTGTTCTTGTTTCATAGCCACCAGCTGTGATTCTTTGTTTTGGCTGTGCTAGGAAATTAATACAATGGGATATCCGATATAGGCTTCACAGATCAATTTATTGTGCAAGGAAAGATTTTTTTTTTTAATTTTATGATATTCAACACAGAGAACAAAATAGAGAACAATCAAACAGTCCAGAGAATATCATTACTATTGTGTTAGAACTATTGATCATTAATCTCAGGTGTGTGTTGTTCATGTAACACAACTTGATTGACTTTTCCTCTTCTTATTGTTTTTTTTGAAAGCTGGAATTTGTGCACAGAAACATTACTGATGGGTCAAATTGTTTTTACATTTCAATCTAATGTATGAGAGAATGCAAATAATACTCTACTTGTTTTGTTTAACAGAATATGCTCACTGACACACTTTGGATGTATATGTTGCATGTGGACTGATTATATGTTGCTAGAAGGGTGAAAGGATTTTTGAGTAAGAAGAATCATCATGAGAGAAGAGCAATGACGACTTCTTGCCAAGCCTGTAGATAAAAGAGAAAACATTCCTTTTAGTAACGACAAAGTCATTGCTAATTGCTTTATGCTTTCCTATTTTGGAATTATATCCAGATCTATTCCTTTGTGTCTGACCAGGTGCTCACAATTGCACTTTTGTTACCCCCTACTTGATCTCCAGCAAATGATAGTCGGGCTGCTCTGGGCTTCTGAGTTCTACTTGTCCCAAAGGTTGAATAATCACTAAAAACTGGAACATGCCCCCTTTATCGGCTTATCTTGAGAACCGGCTGAACACAGTAGACACTTTTTCCCACTGGTCATTTCTCCATGCTGGCTCACCTTCCCCTTAAATGGTTATACTAATCTTTGTTGACTTGTTTCTATTTTTAAAAAAAGAACAAACAAAAAACCAAAAAAGCCTACTTCAATTCAATTTAGTGAAACTTGCAGATTTCTGAGATTTGAGCGTTCTCCCCATGCCTTGTCTAAGTTTGGACAAGTTTTTACTTGACACGATAAAGGTTCCTTGAACCAAAACCGTGCCTTGGTTAAAATCATTCACTTGAAAAAGCTTTAGTAAAATTATACTGACGCAGTTATATAATGAAACTCTACTTAAAATAAGCTGCTGCTATCTCTACTACTTTCTTAGTTCGATCTTTTATTTCCCATCTGAAATCATTGTGCTAGTTTTCCAAAGAACATATTTACAGTCTGTCACTGCTCCCCGCACCGTGCTCGCCTGCTGCTGAACGTGTACCAGGCCTCAGAGCACGTCCAATCACATCACTGCTGTGTTGAATGATGTCTCACTGGTGATGGCTGGCTTTTATGTCCATCAGTACAACTAGATAATAAGTGTCCAGTGCAGAGACTCTGGCTTACTGGTATCATGTTCAGGGCTATCTCACTGCCTGCTCACGATGTGATCCACAAACATCTGATGACTGAATGAACACAAATGTCAGCTGCACCCCAGTTTTCTGAAATAATATCGCATGAAAGATCATTTATTTCCAATTGTTTCTATCCAGTCTTTTAATTTTTTTTTTCTTTATTGATTGTAGAGAGAGAGGAAGGAAAGGGAGAGAGAGAGGTAGAAACATTGATGAGAGAGAACATCGATTGGCCGCCTCCTGCATGCCCCCAACTGGGGTTTTGGCCCACAACCTGGGCATGTGCCCTGACTGGGAATCGAACCAGCAACCTCTTGGTGCATGGGTTGATGCTCAACCACTGAGCCACACCAGCTGGGCTCCATCTAGCCTTTTAAAGGACATCTAATTTCCATGTCTTTATATCTCCTGGCCAAACAAATTATATACCAAGCTATGATTTTTCTTTGTGTATACTCCAGTGTTTTAAGAAACATTGAACAAATAATAATTTTTTAAAAATTGAATAAATTTCTATTGTCATCTTTATTCCACTTGTCACTTTTCACATGAAGTTCAATTTTGTATTTCAGCCACGTGGCTTTTGAATTTGAATGCTATTTGCTTTCATAACTAACATAGCCAAATTTATCTTCTTTAATCTCCCCTCCTTAAACCAAGCAAAATATAGGTACAAAGCAAAATTCCCTGAGAAAAACAACACAAAACAACCCCCCTATCCCAAGAAAAAGAGACAGACAGTAGGAGAGCATTCTTTCTTTTCTGAAAGGCATTTGCTAAGCACTTTCATGTGCTAATTCAGGTCTGAGAACTTGCATCTGTTTCTTTTTTTTTTCCTGTTCTGTTTTCACCTTTCAATCAACCCATCATCAAATCTACCTGTTCATTTTCTAAGGTATTTTTTCTCCTATTTCTTTTATGTCTTTCTATCACCAGCCTATCTCAGTCCATCTGCCCCTTCTCTTAAATACAGTGTACACATTTCACCCATATTTATCACTCACAAATAATATATATTTAAAATTTTTTAATCCACACCTGAGGATAGATTTTTTTAATGATTTTGGAGAGAGAAGAAAGGAGAGGGAGAGAGAGACAGAGATTCATCAATTTGAGTGAGAAACATCAATCTGTTGCCTCTGGTACACTCTCTGACCAGGGATGGAACCCACAACATAGGTATATGCCCTGACTGAGATCCCATGACACTTCTGTGCAGGAGAAAATGCTCCAACCAACTAAGCTAAACCAGGGATCAAAGGATATTTTTAATATATCCTTCCTTGATCGATATTTAGCTCTTACCTAATACCTAGGGTGTAAGTTCTGACTCTTTGCCCTGCCAATAATGGGAATTCAATTTAAATAAATTATGCCTGTGTATTTAAAAATAATTGAAATCTCTTGGAATTACTTTATTTTTTAATTGTAGAAATGCTTTGTTTTGTAGTGAAACATTTAATCTTTCGTGAAATAGTAATACTTAAGGTTCTTTGAGATAAAATTGACTTTCTGAAAGAAAATTGGTAATATTTTCTCATCTTCTCATTGGAATTATGTTAGCGCACCTACCATAACTGCTCATCAGAGTTCCAAGGCCAAGTTTCTCGAACTTGATTGTGTTATGAATCAAATCGGGACCTTATTAAAATATGGATTCGGATTGAATAGATCTGGGTGGGGCTTCAGACTCTAAATTTCTAACAAGTTCCCAGATGGTGTTTGTGCCGCTGCTCCAAAGATCACATATTAGAAGGACATGTTTTAAGCAAAATCCAGCACAGATTTAATGCAGGGCATCATGCAGTCACAATTGTATACAACGTTATTCATGGGCAATGATGGAATATGTCTTAGTAGTGTCACCAATTTTATGAAGTGGTTACACATTATTATACCTGTTGGTCCTTGAGAAAATTGCAGTTTAGAGAAGATTAGAAATAGTTCTGCTGTGGCGCGAGAGAACCCAGAGACCACCAGAGCCAAATTAAAGCCAAATAGAGAGCAATGCCGGCCGGCGACTGATCCCCAGTTCTCGGAGATCAGCCCCGACTTTCAGCTACTTTTTTATTTTATAGGGGGTTTGTTACAAACTTCTGCAACTGGCAGTTCCTGTTGGCCTTGGGGGAGAGCAAGCAAGCAAGTACAGAAGCAGAGACAGTTAGTGATAAGCAGGAGGGAACGGAGGTGGGAGGGAGCTGAGGCAGAAGGGAGCTGGTGAACTGCATCAGCACACATCTATCCTGCTATTCATTCTGAGTTCTAAAAACTAACAAATTCACTTAGAGGACAAGTTCATTTAGAGGAGTACCAGGCCAGCTGGTACGTCCTCAGTTTGTCTCTGAAAGCTCCATAGTTGGCCTTTTGTATTATTTAATCAGGACGAGGTGATATGAGCAGGACAGGCTAGTACAGTTCAAGGTCATGAAACTAGCAGCTGTCCCAACCAGGATACAAACACCAGAGTTCCTGTCCTAAAACCTGTCTCTAACCACACCAGCACAGGAGTTTTAGAAACAGGTAGATGAATAAATGCACTGTAGGAGAGCTACTGCTAGCTATATTGCTCAAACTGGTCTGCTTTAGGTGTGATGGCTTCATTTTATTTATTCTTGTTTTAAAACTCTTACCATTGAAATTTCTAGAGAACAAAAAATGTCACTAGATGATGCTTACCTCTGTAATCTGTCCTGTGCTCATTTGTCTTCATTTTTTCCATACGGATCTGGAAATGGGGGCATCCTTTGCTGAAAAGATAAAATTGCAGAGAATTGAGTCAATGACAGTATAAATATTTCACAATAATTCCCTTTAGGAACTTAGGTTGTTGAAGTTGGTAGGAACTCATAGATCACCTCCATGTTTGATTTTTCAAATTTTTAGTTAGGTTTTAATTTTTTATAAAAAAAATGTTTTAAAGAAGAGAAAAATAAGAAAACATTTGCAGTTATACTGTTTGTTGACAACTTTGTTGTTTGATAATACAGGTGGAGTCATGGATTATAGCCCACCACTCACAGAAATTTTAAATATTCTTTAAAATATTACTTCTGAGCTCCTATTTTGCCCATCCTTGAATTTTCCAGGGAGAAGGAATTTGCTAATTCCAGGGTAGGTGCAATTGCTGTATCTCACTCTTGATAGTGGTGTTATTGCCTCTACAAACGCCTACTTTCTCTAATATTCACTCCTGTTCAATTCAATAAACTTCATCCTTCTTTCATCTTTTAATTTGCTGTCTTGTTAAAATTCATCTATTTCATATATTAGTAAGAATTTTTGAGAATTTATTGTATTTAGATGACATGTGAAAATAATCTGATATCAAGAATACATTGCATTAAAAATGCTAAATAAGTGAAATTTTCTATCTTATTTAACAAGATCACTTTAACCTAACCCTATGACTTCATCCTCCACAGGAATCAAAAGGTGAAAAAGTACCACATCATGTGTGTCCTTAGCAACCTCTATTCTCCATTTTGTATATATTATATTTAATAGATTTACAATTTCAACTATTCTTAGGCCAAGGTAATTATTTACCAAACAAGGATACTTACAGTCTGCGAAAATAATTGGCTTCTTCAGGGTAGCATTTTAGGTATTTATCTAAATGCTACCAGTACACAATCTTTGACTCCTTATCCAGTATTTCATACATAAATAAAATGAATGTGTGCTTTAGCCACTCACTGTATAGAAATGTTTCAGAGATAAGTGTTGATTCTTCTAATAAAATATATATTCAGACAAGAAAATGTGTTTTATTATACCTTCTTATCTGGGGAATACTTACAAAGTAGTTGGGGTTACAAGGTGGCTGTTAAAATAAAGAACCAATTAAAATTATTATGCATGTTTCATTATCAAGTTTCTCAGTACAAGAAAATGTCTTACCCAATTAACTGAAGAAGCTCCCTAGGGGGAAAAAAGAAAGGAATGAACATATCAATTTTATAGTTCTAGATTGAATGTCAAAATGCACTTGGCTGCCACAATCATGATTAAACAAGATGGAGACAAGGTCTTAGGTAGCGGACACACTAAGCTAGTTGTTCCATGTTTAGGACAGAATGAAGACTAGGCTTAGGCTAAAATTAATTTGCTACATTCTTTGGTGTGATAAGGAAGAAAATCTTTCACTGTTACCAGGAGAGTGAAATTGAAAGTTGTAAATTAGATTAGCTCAAGGCCAGATATGTTTTGAGGTGCTGAAAATCTATGTACATTTAAATATCAATTGTAGCGGTATTGTCTGATGATATGATTATGTTTCACTGTGTTCTTCTTGATTTTTTTTTTTTTTTGCCTTTCTACCTCAGTGTGTGTTTAGTGTCTCTGTGTGTGTACTAAAGATTTACTCGAAGTCTCTAATGTACTGATGTAGGTTAATTCAAGGAAAATTCCATGCAAAACCATTAAAATGGATAAAGCCATGTTCAGGCAATACGTATATGGTCCAGAACACAAGAAATAAGAGACAATGTCTGAGTAATTACTGAGAACATAGTTGTCAAAATTTTCTGATATACTTACAATCATGGCAACCATGAGAGCCATGATACAGGTGAAGGAAAAGATCTTCGTAATGGCCGTGTCCTGTGAAGCACAGATGAGAAGTCAGTACCACCTTCACTCCTGCACATCATTCATTGATCAAACAGTGACCCTACGCTTTGCGAAACAGTCTGAAATACAAGGTATTGAACCACATCGCCTGACAGCAGGGAGCTTAGGGACCCGTAGGGAACATTGATAAGTAAAGATAAATGTGGAATAGAAATACTAACGTATCAAAAACCAGACAAAATGGACATGTTAAACAGACCAAGAGGATGGGTGGGGGAAATATTTAGGTAAAGAAAAAGGTCAAACTTGTGCTAGGTTATATAGAATAAGAAAAGAGAGCTTTGGAGACCCTGCAAAGAAACAAAAATGATGGAGAGAATAGCATATAGTAATGAAGTAGTGCACCCGGTAAGAAGAACAACAATGTAGACAGGCTGACCATTTAATTTGTTGGGATATTATAGAGGTCTTACATAATGGCATATGGTGTGATGATTAAGGCAGAGTTTAAAGACATGTTTAGAAGGTAGAATTTCAAGCAAAAGGGACAGGTTTCACAACAGAGATAGAGGAAATCAATCAGGTTTCTAGCTTGAGAATTGTAGAGGTGGGAACCTAGTTTTAGAAAATTAATAATAATGAATACAAAAAGTAAATAACAAAGAAAAGCTTTTTACCCCTGATCATGTTTGGCCCTTAGTTTTGATGCAATGATAGAGTAGCACTTTTTTTCTTTTTTTATGATGATAGAAGAAACTATTCTTCTGCCTAATAACTCCAAATCTCTAACATATGAAGCAGAATTTGTGACTGATTATATTTCCCTTGTTCCTTATACACCGATTTTGCCTCATTGGTTTAAACTCAGGACTGTCATTAACAAACTGAAAATTTCATATACTTCTTGATGACTTTTTTTTTTTTTTATCATCAACTACTTACCAAACATTCAGTCGTGTTATGATACAAACAAGGATGAAGCCTTAGTGTTGTTTATATCTCCAATTTTATTGTAAGTAGAGGATAAAGAGAAATTCACAGAAACTGGTCTTCTACAGATATACAGACATCCAGATGGATAATTTAGGATCTTTGGAAGAATAGTATCCAAAGAACTAGATGATAAAAGTTTGATGTAGTATAAAAACATTTTTGTCAACCAAATCACACATGAAATAAAAATATAGGAAATAAAATGAATCAATAAGACAAGATGGTCTGTTATACAGTGCTAAGTAAACAGAAAATCAGGAACTAGATTTATGATAAAAAGAACAATGAAAAGTAATGGAAAATGAATTAGTGATGGTAACACAGTAAGTTTGGTGAAGGTTAGTTGAATCTTTGAAGTAATATACACATTTGCAAAAAGAGAGCTTATGCTACTCAAGAGATCATTTTCTTATAAAAGATAACCCTGATCTTTGAGTGAAAGGAAAAACTATTTACTAACACAGAGGATATTATATATTTAGTGAAGGAAATAAAAAGACATCGAGGATATCCCACCAACAGAGGACATGGAGCAAATCTCCTCCTTGTTCCATGTCATTTCTTTGGTAAAATGCTTGCCATCCGTTTAGAAGTATTGAAATCCTGTCCTCACCTTCAGATCCTGACATAAAATCATCATTTCTAGAAATTTTTTATAAGAATTTATCAATAAATAATATGCATTTAAAAAATAGATTACGACTTATCCTAGCAAACAAAAATTAGAATAAGACATCATATCAGATTGTCCACGAACATATTACCTTTTACCGCAGATGAGAAGCAGGAGTCGGAGAGCTGAAATTGTGAAGCCCTACAAGATGGTGTGCCTTTCTAGACAAGTGGTGTATTTATACACACTGAAATCTTCCATTTGTTTTTCTAAATCATGTCAATTATGAGGTGACATTATAAAATTAAAGTAATGCCCAAAAGCTGTCCCCAAAGACACTAACAATAGACTTAAACTTTACAATAGAAGATTGTGAAGCAGAGTGACAAGGTAACAATTGTATCCATCACTTGTTAATCCCAGTGTTTGTCTAAGCATGCATGAATAAGACACTGAGAAAAGTGTACTACAGTAAATTAGCACAGAAATGAATTGAAATGGTAAAAGTGTTTCATAGAACACCATCTTCCCTATTTCAACAAACACATATCCAAAATGGAAAAACTCTATGCCCCAAATGATAGCATCTTTTCAAAATTTTACTGCTTCTCTAACATATGGTGACAACCATCAAAATAAAATTGAAGTCATCATTTATTTCAAATGTGTCTCCTACTAATTGTTATAATGTACCTTTATTCTACTGACTTTAGAATATTTTAAGTCTTAAGATATATTCAAATGTTTGACAAAATCCAAGAATCCACTTAGCATTAGATAATAAACAATTCTTATTAAGTAATAGAACAATTCAAATGTCCACTGAAACAGTCCTCGATGTCTCACACATTAACTGGATTCACATATTTTGGTGTTGGATTTACATCCTTTGAGTCTTCAGGGGCTCATATTCCTCCCCACCATGTTTTAACATGATTCCACTCGATAGGCTGAAAAGTTAGTTTCCATTAAGTCCCTAGGCAAATTTGTATAAAAGTTCAGCTCTTTGCTACTGTTTCAATAATGCCATGTACTCTAAACTGAATACACAAAATGTCATGTTTCTAGTTTAGATATATTCTGTGTCCAAGTACATTGTTAAACAAAATGGGGTTCATTTGAGCAACAGTCTTCATCTCCTGAGAACTTGCTGGAAATGCAAATTCATAGGCCCTCCTTCCAGGCATGTGAACCAGAATCTAGGCAGTGCATCTGGCAATCTAATTTCATCTATATCTCCAGGTGATTTTTTGTATATCATTAGCGTTGAGAAACCACATAGTCGACTCACACTTGCATTATGAGTCTATAGAACTGACCCTAAAAATGTAATTTAAGATTTCATTTTTTTATCTAGTATTTTAGGGAAATATTTGTTAGGTGAATCTTTTATGCTATATATGAAAAACTGCATTAGAAATGGTTCAACTTTGGGTAGTCTACATATATTAAAATTTTTTTATTAAAACAAATAAAGTCCAGTTCAATTTAAATCATTCTTATTCTTTTTTATTGATTTCTAGGCCTGTGGTTACATAGTTATTTCTCAATGCAAAACAAATTCAATCTCCAGTATATTCTCAATGGAACAAAAGTATTGGTTCAATAAGTATTGAAAAAAAGTGTGATTTTAAAAAATAAATCCTGTTTTATTTATTTTGGGAATGTCAAATTATTTTCTCCCTTGTTTTCTCTTCTCTCTCTCTCTCCCTCTCTTACTTACCTCACCTCCTTCCTTCCCTCCCTCAATTATTTCTTCAGTGATTTCTCTTAGGCCATGTTAACAGGCACTATTTGAACAGAGCTATGATATTCACAGTCTATTGTATTCAATGTGAACTTGTGATCCAAAAACACTGCCAAACTACAATATCAGAAAGACAAAAACCTGCCTGGTAATAAAAATTGACAGCTGGTAATACACAAGATTAAAACTTACAATTAACTTAACTCATCCATATTTTGGACTGGGAACTAAAATGTAGGCATTATTCCACACACCGTGTTCTGCTTCAGGTGATAGGAAGTGTGGAGATTATATGTGACAGAAGGAAACAACAGTGGACTTTAAACATAGGAGTAGCCTTTGTGTATTACTTATGGTTTCACCCACCAGGAACAGTAGGTCTTTTGAGAATATTAATGGACCAGAACTTGTCCTGTTATTTTATACTTAAGTATACCAAGTATCATATCAGCTATAACCAAACACCATACTGATTGGAAATGCCAGTGTCTTTCATACAGGGGGAAACTCAATAAAAAGTGACTGCTATATCACAAGTGTGGCAGTAACTTGGTGGCATAAAGATGAAATCTCTAAATGGGTATTGATGATGATATTCATTCTGGATTTCCTTTTTTTCTCTTCCTCCCCTCTTGTTTTTCTTCCTCTTCCTCTGTCCCCTTCTCTTCCTCTTTCTCCTCTTCCTCTTTTACTTCTCCTTCAATGAAAGTATGCTTTACAATGTATTAATATAACAAAATCTCTGAGGTTTATTTATTTAACTAAAAAATCACTTTGTTATATTCCTGTGTGAATCACTGAAATGAAAACTACTGCCACTGACAAATACAGAACAACATATGACTGCCTATTAATCACATAAACTTCTTGAGCATTGGAAATACAAAGAGACATCCTCTTAATTCTGCCCTGAAGAGGTTTACCTGATGTTATGGACCAGGTGTTTTGTCACCCATACTCCCTAAATTTAGATGTTGAAGCCTCCTCAGTGATGTGTTATACTATGAGATGGGGCCTTCGGGGTTAGTTAACTTAAATGAGGTCATGAGCTTAGATCTCATGATGAAATTATTATTTATTTATTTATATTTGTTGTTGTTGAAACTATTACAGATGTCCTCCCTTTTTTCCCCATTGATGCCCTCCTTCCCACTCCCACCACCCTCCTGCCTTCCCCTTCCTAATGTCTGTGTCCACTGGTTGTGTATATATGCATATAAGTTCTTTGGTTTATCTCTCCCCACCCACCCCTCCCACCCCCATCCTTCTGAGGTTTGTCAGTCTGTTCCTTACTTCCATGATTCTGGATCTCTTTTGGTTGACAACTTATTTTGTTCATTATGTTGCACAAATAAGGGAGATCATCATGTGATATTTGTCTTTCTCTGACTGGCTTATTTCACTTAGCATAATACTCTCCAGGTCCCTCCATGTCGTCTCAAAGGGTAAGAAGTCCTTCTTTGTTACAACTGCATAGCATTGCATTGTATAAATGTACCACAACTTTTTAATCTACTCATCTACTGATAGGCACTTGGGCTGTTTTCAGATCTTAGCTATCGTAAATAGCACTGCTATGAACATAGGGGTACATATATTATTCTTGATTGGTGTTTCAGGCTTCTTAGGATATATTCCAAGAAGTGGGAACACTGGGTCAAATGGCATGCCATTTTTAATTTTTGAGGAATAACCATATTGTTTTTCATAGTGGCTGTACTAGTCTGCATTGCCACCAGCAGTGTGCTAGAGTTCCCTTTTCTCCACATCCTCACCAGCATTTGTTGTTTGAGGATTTGTTGATAGCTGCCATTCTGGCAGGTGTGAGGTGTTATCTTATAGTTGTTTTAATTTGCATCTCTCTGATGATTAGAGATGTTGAGCATTTTTTCATATGTCTCCTGGCCATTTGTATGTCCTGTTTGCAGAAGTATCTATTCTGGTCCTTCACCCATTTTTTAATTGGATGTTTGATCTACCTTTTGTTGAGTTGTATGACTACTTTATATATTTTGGATATTAAATCCATATTCAATATATCGTTGGCAAATATGTTCTCTCAGAGAGTGGGTTCCCTTTTCATTTTTTGATGCTTGTTCCCTTTGTCATGCAGAAGATTTTTAGTTTGATGTATTGCCATTTATTAATTTTTTTCATTGTTTCTTTTGCCCTAGGTAATTTATCAGTGAAAATTCCACTATATATGATGTCTGAGATTATTCTGCTTACATTTTCTGCTGGTATTTTTATGGTTTCACAGGTTACATTTAAGTCTTTTATCCATTTTGAGTTTATTCTTGTGTGTGGTGTAAGTTAGTGGTTTGGTTTCATTTTTTTTTTTTGCATATAGCTGTCCAATTTTCCCAGCACCATTTATTAAAGAGACTGTCTTTTCTCCATTGTATGCTCTTGCCTCCTTTGTCAAATATTAATTGTGCATACTGTCTCGGGTTGATATCTAGGTTCTCTGTTATGTTTCACATGTCTGTTCTTGTGCCAGTACCAGGCTGTTTTGATTACGATGGCTTTGTAGAATAACTTGATATCTAGTATTGTGTGACTCCTTCCACTTTGTTCTTCATTTTCAAAATTGCTGTGGCTATTCTGGGTCTTTTATGGTTCTATATAAACTTTTGGAGAAATAGGGAATCCCTGACTTGTTTCTGTTCCTAGACCTATGAAATATGCCGTTGGTACTTTAATAGGGATTGCATTGAATCTGTAGATTGCTTTGGGTAGTATGGATATTTTAATGATGTTGATTTTTCTGATCCATGAACATGGTATATGTTTCCACTTTTTTATATCTTCTTCTATTTCTTTTTTCAATGTCCTGTAGTTTTCTGAGAACAGGTCTTTACCTCCTTGGTTAAGTTTATTCTTAGGTATTTTATTTATTTTTTATTGCAATGGTAAATGGAATTTTTTTTTTTTGGCTTATTTACCTTTCTGAGTGTTCATTATTGTAAAAGAAAACCATCGATTTTTGGATGTTAATTTTGTATCCTGTTACTTTGCCAAATTTATTAATTAAATTTAGTAGATCTTTTATGAATTCTTTAGGGTTTTCTATGTATGATATCATGTCATCTGTGAATAATGAGAGTTTCACACTTCCTCCTTTACAAATTCAATTCCTTTTATTTTTTTATTTTGTCTATTTGCTGTGGCTAAGACTTCCAGTACTAATAATAAGTAAGAGTGGTGAAATTGGGCATCCCTGCCTTGTTTCTGTTCCTAAGGGAGATGCTTTTAGTTTTTGCCTATTGAGTATGATGTTGGCTGTAGGTTTTCCCTATATGGCATTTATTATGTTGATATATGATTCTTCTATTTCCACCTGCTGAGTGTTTTTATCAGAAATGGGTGCTGGATTCTGTCTAATGCTTTTTCAGCATCTACTGATATAATCATATGGTTTTTATCTTTCATTCTGTTTATGTGGTATATCACAATTATGCCATTGTGATCACATGTATTGATTTGTGAACATTGTACCAGCCTTGCATCCTTGGGATGAATCCCACTTGGTCATGGTGAATCATTTTTTTAATATATTGCTAGATCAGATTTGCTAATATTTTGTTAAGGATTTTGGCATCTATATTCATCAGGGATAATGGCCTGATGAATATAGTTTACTTTCTTTGTAGTGTCTTTATCTGGTTTTGAAATTTGGATTATGCTGACCTCATAAAAAGAGTATGGAAGTTTTCCTCCTCCTTGAATTTTTTGGAATAGCTTGAGGAGAATGAGTGTTAGTTCTTCTTTGAATTTTTAGTAAAACTCTCCAGTGAAGCCATCCAAGCCTGAGCTTTTATTTGCTGGGTGTTTATTGATTTCATCTTTAATTTCTCTGGTTGTTATTGGTCCATTCAAGATTTCTGTCTCTTCCAGGTTCAGTTTTGGGAGACTGTGTGATTCTAGAAATTTGTCATTTTCACCTAGATTGTCCAATTTGTTGGCGTATAATTGTTCATAGTATTTTTTAACAATTTTCTTGTAGTTCTGTGCTGTCAGTGTTACTTCTCCTCTTTTCTTTATGATTTTGTTTATTTGGGTCCTCTCTCTTTGTTTCTTGGTGAGTCTGGCTAAAGGTTCATCAATCTTGTTTATCTTTTCAAAGAACCAGCTCTTTGTTTCATTGATCTTTTGAATTGTTTTTTTAGTCTCTATGTGGTTTAATTTCAGTCTGACCTTTACTATTTCTTCTACTTACTCTGGGTGTTTTTGTTTGTTTGTTTACTTTCTGGTTCTTACATTGTAGGGTTAAAATGTTTTTTAAAATGTTTTCTTGTTTCTTGAGGTAGGCCTGTAGTGCTATGAAGTTCCTTCTCAGGACTGCTTTCACTGCATCCCATAGATATTGTATTGTTGTGTGTTCATTTTCATTCATTTCCAGGAAGTTTTTATTTCTTCCCTGATCTTGGTAACCCATTCATTGTTTAATAACATTCTATTTTGCCTCCATGTGTTTGAATGTTTTTGAGTGTTTTTATTTTAATAAATTTCTAGTGACTTGCCATTGTGATCTGAGAAGATGCTTTATATAATTACAATCTTCTTGAACCAGTAGAGACTTAGTTTGTGTCATAACATGTGGTCTGTCTTTGAGAATGTCCCATGTGCCCTGGAGAAGTATGTAAATTCTGCAGTTTTGAGGTTATAATTCTCTGTAAATATCTTTTAAATGCATTTGATCTAGAGCATTATTTAGAGTCTCTGTTTCTTTGTTAATTTTTTATCTAGAGAATCTATCTAGTGATGTCAGTGGGGTGTTGAATTCACCTGCTCTGATTGTATTGCTGTCAATTTCTCCTTTGAAGTCCTGCAGAAGTTTTAAAATATATTTTGGGAAGATCCCAAAGAAGATGGCAGCATAGGTAAACAAGGTATTTGCCTCCTCCCACAACCACATCAAAATCACAACTACACTACAGAACAAACATCCTTCAGAACGACCAGAAATTGAGCTGAATGGAAGTCCTACAACTACAAAATTAAAGAAGAACCCACATCAAGACTTATAGGAGGGGCGGAGGCATGGACAGGCTGGTCCCACACCCACGTGTGGCAGATAGAAATCAGGAGGGATACCTCAGCTGGGAAGATCCTCCCTGAGGAGTGAGGGGTCTCTGTCCCACATGAGTTTCCCCAGCTCAGGGTTCCAGTGCTAGGAAGAGAAGTCCCCTAACTTCTGGCTGTAAATACCAGCAGGAACTGAGGCTGAGGGAGGCTGAGGCCTCTGGAGTTCCAATCTGCTCCTCTTAAAGGGCCTGTGCACAGACTTACTTGGACTCACACCCTCCAGGCTCCAGCCCTGGGGAAGCAGCTTTAAAGGTGAGACAGAGACATATGGGGAAGAACTGAGCTGTTTGGCATCAGGGTGAGGCTGGAGAGGCAGCTTTCTTTAGGACAGATGTGCTGGCAGAAGCTGTTGTTCCTTTGGTGAGCCCTTCCCCCATGAGGTCAGCAGATGGGTGCCATATCTGGGACTCCAGTGACCTGGCTTATACTGTTTATCCCACCCTGCTGATTCCTTGAGGCCCTGCCCCACCCAACTTTCAGGCCAACCCAAGCTATTTCCAGTGGCTTTACCATAGGATTGGCCTGTTTTGGCTCCTGCTTTGAATTTTCCTAAATTCTCTCAAATAAGCAGCATCTGGCCACAGTGAGCCCCATACCTCTTGTTAAGTGTCCCCAGACCTGACACTAGAAACAATCAGCCTTGGTTCACAGTTTGGCTTTGCCTGGGCACCTCCAAGCCCAACACAAGAAGCAGCCATCAGCAGATTGCTTTGTAGCTTATACCTGGTAGCCCCAGGTAGAACACAGGCGGTGGCTGACCTTGCCCAGAGCCAGCACAGACCCAGTGGACAGCTTCAGACCATGTCAAAACACTACCACCCATACACCTCCACAAGTGACACACTCAAGGAATGGACTCAATGGGTACCAGAGCCCTATTTAAGTAAATCTTGCTCTGTTGGGTGCGCCCCTGCACAGCTGATCATCCAAGGTAGTCAGAAGCCAATGTTCAGTGGTCACAGCCAGTCCTTGCAGCTGATCAGCCTGAGTAAAACCTTCCTATTGACATGCCAATAGCAATCAAGTCTCAATTGCAACAGAAGGGTGTAAAGCTCACAGGAGAGGTGAACCTGGAGGGCCCAGCTGGATGACCAGGGAGGCTGTGCCACTGGACCCTACAGGACACCTATTACACAACAGGCCACCCTAAGAAGCTTAGGAGACATAGAAATTCTACCTAATACATAGAAACAGACACAGGGAGGCAGCCAAAATGCAGAGACAGATAAACATGTCCCAAATGAAAGAACAGAACAAAACTCCAGGAAAAGAACTAAACAAAATGGAGATAAGCAATGTAACAGATGCAGAGTTCAAAACACTGCTTATAAGAATGCTCAGCGAACTTAGTGAGAATTTCAAGGAACTTCATGAGAACATCAAGGAACTTAGTGAGGACCTCAAGAGCATAATAAAGGAACAGTCAGAAATGAAGGATGCACTAACTGAAATAAAGAATTATTTACAGGGAATTAAAAGTAGAGTAGATGAAGCCAAGAAGCAAACCATTGATTTGGAATATAAGGAAGCTAAAAACACCCAATCAGAACAGCAAAAAGAAAAAAGAATCCAAAAAAATGAGGATAGTATAAGGACCCTGTGGGACAACTTCACGTGTACCAACATTCTCATCACGGGAGTGCCAGAAGGAGAAGAGAGAGGGCAAGAAATTGAAAACCTGTTGGAAAAAATCATGACAGAAAATATCCCTAACTTGGTGAAGGAAATAGACATACAAGCCCAGGAAGCACAAAGAGTCCCAAACAAGATGAACTCAAAGAGGTCCACACCAGGACACATCATCATCAAAATGCCAAAGGTGAAAGAGAGAATCTTAAAAGCAGCAAGAGAAAAGCAGTTGGTTTCTTACAATGGAGCTCACATAAGGCTGTCAGCTGATTTCTGAAAAGAAACTTTGCAGGCCAGAAGGGAGTGGCAAGAAATATTTAAAGTAAAGAAAAGCAAGGACCTACAACCAAGATTACTCTATCCTGCAAAGCTATCATTTAGAATCGATGGACATATAAAGAGCTTCCCAGACAAGAAAAAGCTAAAGGAATTCATCACCACCAAACCAGTATTATATGAAATGTTGACGAGTCTTCTTGAAGAATAAGAAGATAAAAAATATGAGCAATAAAATGGCAATAAATACATATCTATCAACAATTGAATCTACAAACAAAATGAGCAAGCAGAAGAGAAACAGAGTCATAGATACAGAGAACTTTTTGTCGGTTGCCAGATGGGAGAGGGGTTGGGTGAAAAAGATGAAGGGATTAAGAAGTACAAATTGGTTGTTAGACTGATTAACCTCAAAAGGAAGGGAGGAGGTGGGGTGGGAAGAGAGAAACTAAAAAACTTATATGCGTATATGCATAACCAGTGGACACGGATAATGGTGTGCGGAAGGCAGGAGAGGGGTGGAAGTGGAAAGGAGGGGGTCAAGGGGGAAAAAAAGGAGGGGCATCTGTAATACATTCAACAATAAAGATAAGTTTAAAAAAATAATAAAAAATATATTTTGGTGCTCCTATATTCAGTACATATATGTTTACCAAGGTTATATCCTCCTGTTGGATAGATCCTTTCAATATTATGTAGTGGCCTTCTTTGTCTCTAGTTATGGCCTTCAATTTGAAGTCTATATTATGAGTATTGTTACCACATATGAGTATTGCTACCACAACTTTTTTTTTCATTTCCATTTGCTTGAAAAATTTTTTTCCATCCCTTCACTTTTAAGCTGTGTGAATCTTTTATTGTGAGATGGGTCACTTGTAAACAACATGTATATGAGTCATGCTTTCGTATCTACTCAGCTACTCTCTGTCTTTGGATTGGAACGTTTTATCCATTTACATTTAAGGTTATTATTGATATGTACTTATTTATTGCAATTTTTGTTTATTATGGTTATGTTCCTCTCCCTTATTATAGTCGTCCTTTTAACATTTCTTTCAATGCTCGTTTGGTGCTAATATATGCCCTTAGCCCTTTTTTTTTTTTTTTTTTTTTTTTGGTCTGGGAAGCTCTATTTCACCTTCTATTTTGAATGATAGCCTTGCTGGATAAAGTAATCTTGGATTCAGATCCTTGTTTTTCATGACCTTGATTACTTCATGCCATTCCCTTCTGGCCTGTAGTGTTTCTGTTGAGAAGTCAGCTGATAGCCTTATGGGGGTTCCTTTGTAGATAACCTGTTGCTTATCTCTTGCTGCCTTTAGGATTCTCCCTTTGTCTTTAATTTTTGGGCATTTTAATTACTATGTATCTTGATGTGGGCCTGTTTGGGTTCTTCTTGCCTGAGGCTCTCTGTGCTTCCTGAACTTGTATGCCTTTTTCCTTCACCAAGTTAGGGAAGCTTTCTGTCACTATTTCTTCAAATATATTTTCTAACTTTTGTTCATTTTCTTTTTTTTTCTGGAACTCCTATGATGTAGGTGTTGTTATGTTTTATATTGTCCCATAGTTCTCTTAAACAGTTTTCCAGTTTTTTCTTTTTGGTTCTCTCATTGGGTGATTTTTTCTACCCTGTCTTCTAATTCACTAATCCGATCCTTGGCTTCCTCTAATCTGCTGGTTATTTCTTTCAATGTGTTCTTTATTTCTGTTATGTCATTCTTTGTTTCCACTTGGTGGTTTTTCATTTCTAATTGGCTGATTTTCATTGTTATTATATCTTTACTCATGCTGTTGAGTTTCATCATACTCATTACTCTGAGCTCTACCTCTGATAAATTGCTTAATTCCATTTCATTTACCCCTTCTTCTGTAGAATTCTCTTGTTTCTTCATTTGGGATTTGTTTCTTTTGTCTGTCTCAGTGGGTTTTGGAGCCCGCCAAATATTCCCTGTGGGTGTCGGTGTTCTGCTGATTGTGTCTCCCTCTACTGGTTTGGATGAGTATGGAAGGGACCACATTAAACACCAATATCTCATCTTACTTTCCTGGGTAGATTTGCAGGCCATGCAAAGATTCATTTATCCTAGAACTTTTGCCTGCAGGCTATTAGTCTCAGCTACTTAATTATAGTCAGGTTGTAGACATCAGTTGGATGAAAGACAGGGTAAGAGGATTTCCAGCAGGTGAGGCAATTGCTTTCCTCTCGGTTAAAGTTGCTTTGATAAGAAGATGATTTCTTCAGTGCGGGTTATTGGCCCAGCACAGGGGACCAGGTCTCTGCTTTCACAGTTCAATCCCTAGATCCATGACCCCCAACACTGAGAGCCATGTCCAAATCTCAAAGCTTTCAGAGGTTTTTCTCTGCCTACTGTCTGGCATGTAGCCTCTGGCTATTAATGAACCTCAGGTTGCACTTCTCCAGCTTGGTGGTGTTTAAATTCTAAGGGAGGAGTAGGTGCTCCCCCACCCCCAGTTCTGGGAAGGGCCTCTTTGAATAAGATGGCTACTGTTCTATGAAGCAGTGATTCAGCTTAGAACCTCTCTGCCCAGTGTCACAAACCCCCAACTCTCTTCACATGATTCAGTCCAGACTGCCCTTCTTCTGTTTGAGTCCAAGGTGAGTGGCTGTAGCTATAATTTAGTGCATTCGCCCTTCAGGGAAGTGCCAGTGTTCCCTTTGCCTCTCTCTGCTGGACAGAACCTCTGCTCTGGTGATTTTCTCAGCCAGGTGTTATGTGGGCACCTTTCCCTGTTCCACCACTCTGTGTTGGGGGAGCTGGCTTGGAGTTTTAACCCTTGACTTTTCAGAGGGTACTTCTCAGAACTAGGACAGCCCTCAGCTGCTGCCCATGGGCAACCAGCCAGCCTCTGCAGCTCCTACCAGTCTCGATTTGGGGTCCTCTTTACGTCCCTGCTTATAAGGGTTCTCTCTAGCTGTTCTTCAGTTGATGATTTGTTTTTATTTATGTTGTAATTTCAGTTTGGTCCTGGGACACAGTCTGTGAGCTTCCATGAACGGCACTGCCATTTTTCTTTCTCAAAGGAACTTCTTTGAAAGGATATTTTCATCTCTCTGCTTCTTTGTCTCCCACTTTGAGATTTTGTCATGATGAGATTAAATGCCATCATAAATAAAAGTGACACTAGAGCTTCCTCATTTTACCATGTAAGATACTAGAAAAGGGCAGCCCTCTAGGAAGGGGGCCCACACAAGGAATCCATCCATGCTGGCACCCTGATCCAGAATGTTCAGCCTCCATAATTACGAGAAATAAATATCTGTTGTTTAAGCCACCCAGTCCATGGTATTTTGTTACAGTAGACTTAGCTCACTAAGATATCTTATAATTTGTGAAACAGACAAACTTGAAGACAATTTCAGAGGGAAAAGTCCAGGAGAGATTTAAATATGTGATTTTTAACTTGGGAGAAAATGGTCCAGACTGGTGCTGAATATTTAGAAGTAATGAACTAATTAATTGTAATGAAACTGAAGAAATCATAGAGAAGAAATTGTGCTGAGTCAAGAGAGAAGTTGGCTAAGGATACCACCCTTAGATAACAACAAGCAAATGTAGGAGAGAAAATAGAAAAGTTCATGAAAATACTCTAGAAGGAAAAAAAAAGCTGAAGAGAACACACTTTCAAAACAATTTGTGAATTTTGGAATCAACAGGATGAAATTTAATAAAGGAAGTTTAATTATCATGAACAAATGTTACATTGATCTTGGAGATTGCTTAATCTCCTTAAACTATAATTTTATTATCTAAAATGAACACAATAAAGTTGGGGGTGGGTTAAATGAGAAGGTACATATATCACATTGCAGATAGAAATTGTCCAAATATAGAATTAAGTATCATTTTTTAAATATATATAACATAATTAGGAAGAATATCCTAATTTAAAAAAGTTCACTCAGAATGATGCCAGAAACAAAAGCCAAAGCAGTAATAAATCTTTAGAAAATTATGTGTCCCTGAACTTTTATGACTGGAGAGAGAAAGTTAGAAATCTGATCAGACATACGTCAGTTTAAAGGAGACTGAGAGTGGGAATTTGAAGGCAGTTATGCCAAATGGATGTAATTTTCTCTACAGAATAGGTTATTGTTTTCTGTGATTGACTAATGGGTGTGATGAGTTAGATGCTTCATAAACTAATGTTATTTTTGTATGGTTTACTGAGGGAAATGTTTAGAGTTATATGACCAACTACAAGAAAAAGATTTTGTAAACTTCAGAAAACACAATTTTTTTTTTTCTGTTCAATTGTGTGTCCTTGATAGGACAACAATGTAAGGAAATGAAAGGACTTACTTTAGTTTTTGCAAGGTCGGTGTAAATATGGTATATGTGTTCATCCCTTGCCTTCTTCTAAAGTATAAGTAAAGATCGTATCCTCTTTTAATGGCTCCATCTTATACCAAAGATTAAACTTGACCTATAGAGCTTTAACAATGTCTACATCTCTTTCTCTGTGACCTAGTTTTTCCATCTACTTCTTGCCTTCTTCTCTGTACAATTGGTCTCTTTTAAATTCCCCAAACACACAAACATTTTTCTTTCAATTAACTTTCTCTTGTTATTTCTCCCACTCAGATATTCTTCCTTCACACTCGCTCCCATACTTAATTTATATATATCTTTAAATGTATTTCTGCCAGATATATTCTGGACACCCTTATTTAAAATATCCTCTGTGCCTTTGTTCTGCCAGCTTTTTACTCTTTACAGCACCAATCACCACCTATTAGTGTGTGTGTGTGTGTGTGTGTGTGTGTGTGTGTGTGTGTGTGTGTATTACTGAATCCAAGGTCGGCTGTCTGCTGCAACAAAAGCCACTACCTGTGAGACAGTGCTGGTGAGAAGGAAAGAGGTTTATTCAGGTGCTGTCAAGCTGAGAGGATGGCAGACTCCTGTACCAAGCCAGTGATTCTTATAGGGCAGAAGGAAAGGAGAAGGGGTATTGTGGATGTGCAGAGAAACTGGGATGTTCATGCAGGCCATCTTTTTGATGGTCCCGATATAAATCTTGCTCTCAGCATTCTGGAAATTTTCAGCCTCAGCCAGAGACAGATGGTCTGGCCATTTCTTAATCATATGGGAAGTAAATGTGCTCTATTATTTGAATGAATGGAGAACTAAAACTTGGTAGCTATCTATCAATTATAAAAACTTGTCTACTCGAATGACAAGCCACATAATATAATAGGACTCACAGACATTAGTTATTACCAGTATAAATTGAACAAATAAATTTTGTCTTCAGTTTTTGCATCTGTATTATGGTGACAATAATATATATATATATATATGTGTGTGTGTGTGTGTGTGTGTGTGTGTGCTATTGAAAAGTTTAGATATGTTTATAATGGAATATATTATTGTTTAGATAGAAGATGCTAAATCAGAAAATACAAATTGAGCACTGTAGAGACTAGACAAGTGATCTAAATGAATAAGACATTTAAAAGGTTAAATAAAATATGGACTATGACCTTCTGGAGAGTTCAAGCTTTTGCTATGAAAGCAGTTGATACTCAGCTAGCTCCAGCCAATTTTTGACATCAATTTTATACATTATTTAAAATTATTGACCCATTTAAATTGATATGTCACATAGAATTACTTTTGTTAAAAAAAATATGCTTTCATTGATTTTTTTAGAGATAGAAGAAAGGAGAGAGAGAGATACAAACGTCAATGTGAGAGAGAAATATCTATCAGCTGCCTCCTGCAGGCCCCCTACTGGGGATTGAGCCCGCAGCCAGGGCTTTTGACTTGACTGGGATTCGAACTGGGATCTCTCAGTCCATGACATGAAGTTCAATCCACTGAGCCACACTAGCTGGGCTAGAATTACTTTCTTAAAATTATTTTTTAGTTTCTAATTTTTGTGTCTCCTACCCAATTGTATTATTTTGCCTATGAATTTTTATAACTGCCCTATCAGTCATATTATTTTGTATTAATAAATTTAACAAGCTTTGTCTCCTAGTGCAATAAATCTCTCTTAAGCATTTTGCATCTCCACCAATTAGCTTGGGGCTTAATAATCATGCTTAATTTCTCTAACTCTAGAGAAGTTCTGGATCTGTCATTTGTCTTGGGTAAATCTGCGTTTAGTGGTTTTTTTTACACCCCCTTTCTATTTCACCCCTGTTCTCTCTACATTCTCTACATGTTTATTTCATTTCTACTGTTCATCCTTTAGCCTAGACAAATAACCAATTTTTTTTTTCACATCCTATATTCTAAAAATACTACCTCATAATTTTCTGTTCCTTAAGCTATATTACCAGTTTTCTCCAATTCTTTATCATTAAATGTGTAGAAAAACACACAACCAAAAAGATTTATATTTGTGGATTCTGTCCATAACTTCTGCATTCAACTGACTTTCACCTCATTCATGTCACTATCTCTTTCTTGGATACTTCTAATTTGTTTTCTAATTGGTCTTTATACTTCTAACCTGATAGTTTCCAAGTCATCATTCACATTATCCTCAGAATTATTATTTTTTTAAATGCTATTTTCATGGCTTCATAATATATGCAGAATAATGTCCAAGGTGATAACAGAGAATTCAAGTCCATTCCATATCTTTCTTAAGAGATATTTCTAGCTTCACTTTTGTCCTCTCTATATGCTTCTTCCACAGCTTTTCCTGAACATTCTAATTTCATGTCTTCATGAATTTTCCATATACTGCTGACAGAGAATACACCACCTTCATATTCTCTGACTCATGAACTCTTACATATTTTCCAAGACAAAGTTAAAATTTGAACAATTTTGTGAAAATATTCTCCAAGCCCCACTTAGGTTTAGTCATTGCTTATTTGGTGTGTCCATTAACAGAGTATTTACACTGATGCTCTATTTTAGTTAATAACATAAATTCATTTATTCATTCACTCATTCAACGGTTATTTAAACTACTTAAATAGACATATTTAAATTTATTAAACAAACTCTTTATGTTTATACCTTTTTAAACTAAGCTAAATGCACTACTATAGGCTCTTGGGATATACCCTTTATAAAATTTACATTCTTTTCAAGAAATACAGATTTATAAGTATACAGGGTAATAGAAACTCAAACAATTATTAACAGGTAGCAAAAAAATCATCAGTAAAATACATGGTATTAAATTATATAGTAAGCTAAGAAGAAAAATAAGTCAAAACAGTGGAGTAGGAAATATCAAGAGGAGTGTTGAGTATCATGGCCCATAAAAACCTCATGGAAGAGTAAGTCAAAACTTAAGGAAAAGAAAAGAGGGCGTGGCTCATGCATTTACCTGGGAAAGAATTCCAGACTGAGGAAAGAACAAATGGAAAGCTCTTTTTAGCAGCTCACCTAAGGTGCTCAAGGAATAGAAAAGAGGTCAGTAGGACAAACAAAGGAACTAAACTAAAAGTGTAGAATATGAGACATCAGTGGGTCTGATGAAGTAAAGTGTTTTACGTCATTTTAATGACTTTTGGATTTACCCTGGGGGTGACAGGAAAGCAATAGAAGATTTATGCAGTGGAGTAAAAAGCTTTAATTGACTTTAAGAGCAGGTTTCTGACTTCTCCTTTAAAAGTAGTCTGAGGTGAAGTACCAGTGAAACCTATTAGGGCATTCCTATAGTCCAAGGTATATATAATGGCTTGAACCATATTGGTAACAATGAAGGTGGTTAAAGTGTCAGATTCTGGATACCATTTGAAATAATGCCACAGAGATCTACTAATGGGTCATATATGAGATAAGAGAAAAAGAAAGGGAACTGAAGGATAACTTCATAGTTTTTTGCCTGAACAACTATAGAAAATCAATTATAATGGAAAGTTTGTAAGAGCTGCAAGGTTTGGGGAAGGCCAGGAGCTCAGTTTTTGAAATGTTAAGTTTGACCTTCTCTATTAAGATGTCCAAGGAGATAAGTGATTAACCTGTTAGATATATACAAGTCTGGAATATAGGAGAGAGTTGAGTTTGCAGCTAAATTTGAGAGACATAGCTGATGATAATTAAAAACAAACCTGGATACATTTAACAGAAATATAAATACAGACAGAAAAGAGACATTCAAGACCTAATTCTAAGACACTTTTCATCACATGTCCTATAAATGAGGAGGAACTATCAGTGAGTCTGAGATAGAGTAGCCAAAAAAGTAGAATAATAATGAGAGTATAGTGACCTGGAGCCAAATGAAGAATCTCTGATTATAACAGAAAAAATGACAAAGGAAGAGAAATAAGATACCAAATGTGGATAACTTTAGAAAAATTTATCTCCCTACCCTTGCAAAGAATAGGAGAGAAATGAGGTTGTGTAACCAAGAAAATGGGAATGGGGTCAAGAGAAGGAGTATTTTATTTAATTTTACTAAATTTAATTGGGTGACATTAGTTAATAAAATTATGTAGGCTTCTAGTTTCAAGTGTATAATTCTATAATACAGCATCTGTATATTACACTGTGTGTTTACTACCCAAAATCAAATCTCCTTCTGTCACCATATTTTTGATCGCCTTTACCCTCTTCTACCTCTCCCTGTAAATGAACCCAGATTCATCTGCCTGCTACAAAGCAACTCAAACTCCTGAGACAGGTGCTAGTGAAAAGGAAAGGGCTTATTTAAGTGCAGGCTACCTGAGAAGATGGGGGACTCTAGTCCCAAAGTCCATCTTAACAGCTCTGGTCAAGATAGCAATATATATATGGCTAAAGGAGGGGGAGGAAAACTGTAGATGTGTAAGACCTGTAGGAAGTTCAAGTTGTGCAGGATGTGTAGGATGTCTTCCCGTAGGCCTTGGTGTGGATCTTCATGGTCAGCATGCTTGACTTGGCCATCTGGTTTTTGATAGCTGAATTCCTGTGACTGGGTGGTTGGTATCAACTGGGGTCTCAAATGAGGTCAGTTTGCTTGTTAGGTTTACACAGGAACTGAAGTTGCTGAACTGTGAAGTAACTAGAAAAAAACCTTTTAACACGAAAGCTTAGAGAACCAACTTAGAGAATTTACTAAGATCAATGTGGCTAGCTTTATATAGATTATTGTATAAACTTGCTTTGTTAGTACATTTTTATTTTAGCTATATTCTATAGTAGTTAGACTAATACAAGTAGTATAGCACAATCATTCCCCATTACACCCCTACCATCCTTTCCCTCTGGTAACCAACATATTGTTTTCTGTGTCTATGAGTGTTTGTTTGTTTTTCTTATTTGTTCATTTGTTGCTTTCAATTTTGTATCCCACATATGAATGAAATCATATGATTATTTACTTTTTCCATATGACTTATTTCACATAGCATGATATTCTCAAGAGCCATCCATGTTCTCACAGAATCTATATACTGAAAACTACATGAAATTATTTTAAAAGATTAAAGAAGGTGCAAAGAAGTGGAAAGATATTTCATATTCATGGATTGGAAGAATCACCATAGTTAAAATGATTACATTACCCAAAACAAGCTATAGATTTAACGCAATCCCTATCAAAATCTTATGGCATTGCCCTGGCTGATTTGGCTCAGCAGTTAGATCATCGGCCCGCGGACCGTAGAGTCCCGGGTTCAGTTCCCGCTGGGGGCATATGTCTCAGTTGCAGTTTGTCCCCGGCCCCATGGGGTTGTGTGGGTGGCAGCCAGTCGATGTGTCTCTCTCACATAGATGTTTCTCTCTCTCTCCTTCCTGCTCTATCTGAAGATAAATGCAAAAATGTCCTCCAGTGAGGATAAAAAAAAATTCTTATGGCATTTTTTTTTTCAATCCTCACCCAAGGATATTTTTCTGTTGATTTTCAGAAAGAGTAGAAGGGAGGGAGAGAGAAAGAGAGAGAGGGAGAGAGAGAGAGAGAAACATCAATGTGAGAGAGACAAACCGATTGACTGCCTCCTGCACAACCCACCCAGGGCTGGGGATCAAACCAAGGTATGTGCCCTTGACCGGAATTGAACCCACGACTCTTTGGTCCTTGGGTCATCGCTCTAACCACTGAGAAAAACTGCCCAGGGCTCCTATAGCATTTTTTTAAAGAAAAAAATGATTTGTATGAAACCACAAAATACCCCAAATAGCCAAAGCAATCTTGAGAAAAAATGACAAAGCCAGAGGAATTGCAGTCCCAGACTTCCTTCAAATTGTGCTACAAAGGAATTATTATGAAAACAGCATGTTTTGAGCACATAAACAGACACATAGAACAAAGGAACAGAATTGAGAGCTGAGAAATAAATTATATAAGCAAATTATTTTTTAAATATGTTTTTATTGATTTTTTAAAAAAATTTAGAGTGAAAGGAAGGGAGAGAGAGATAGAAACATTGATGTGAGAGAGAAACACTGATCTGCTGCTTCCTGCATGCCCCTGACTGGGGATCAAGCCCACAACCCAGGCATGTGCCCTGACTGGGAATTGAACCGGGACCTCTCAGTCCATGGGACAACTCTCAATTCACTGAACCACACTGGCCAGGCTGGGCAAATAATTTTTGAGAAAGGAGCCAAAAACATACAAGGTAGAAAAGAAAGCCTCCTCAATAACTGATGCAGAAAAAAAATTGGAAAATCACATTCAAAAGAATTAAAATAGACTGCTATTTGTTGCCATACATAAAATTTAACTCCAAAGAATCAAAGATTTAAATATAAGATCTGAAACAATAAAATACATTAAATAAACATAGGTACTAAACTCATAAACATTGCTCTTAGAAAGGGTTTTATGAATTTGGCCCCAAAAGCAAGGGAAATAAAAGGGTATGTTTTGTACGATCATATAAATTACAGAGTGTTGACAGGAAAGATGTAAAGAGAATATAATGATGCAATAGCATTTCTCTGAGTTGCAAGGAAGGTATGGTTTCTTGTGCATAGTGTAGTGTTCAGCTTTGGTAGCAGCAAGAATAACTCTTCAAAAGTAGCAGACAAAGAATAAGGAAAAATAAATAGATAATGGAGTTAGATGTTGACTATTTTGAAAAGCTCATTTTTGCCTCTGTTTCTCAGTAAAATAGGAAGAAAGTCATCTGCTGTTGATGGGAAAAAGGTGTTGCTTTGAGTATTAAATAATGGTCTAGGAAAGTGGGAGTAAATGTATAATGTGACTGCTAGACTTCACTTTAAAGTGAGAACAGTTATCGTGGTTGAGTACCTTTCCTCAGCTACATTCATAGGGGAAGGGAGTAAATTTGGATTAATCTGCAAAATGATTAAAAGTCAGTATGGTGTCCTGGCTGCTGTTGCTCAGTGGTTAGAGCATCAGCCCGTGCACCGAAGGGTCACAGGTTCGATTTCCAGTCAAGGGCACATACCTGGGTTGCAGGTTCAATACCCGGCCCCAGTTGGCGCTCGTTTGGTAGGCAACTAATAGATAAGTCTCTCTCACTTCAATGTTTTTCTCACTCTCTCTCTTTCTCTCCTCCCCACTCCCTCCCACTCTAACAAAATAAATTGAAAAAATATCCTCAGATGAAGATTAATAACAATGACAAAAAGTCAGTATAGTAAAATCAGAGACAAGTAGGGGATATGAGTATATATGTAAAAGTGTGATAATAATGCTTACCGTGAAATTCAAAGAGGAAAAAGAGGGACACACAGACATAAAGAGTTTAAAGGCCATTAAAAAACTGACAGGCTATTGGAAGGTCCTAGGGTCCTGGTGAACTCAAATAATTTTTTTATTTCAAATATTAAAAGGGATTTATTCAGTACATAGAAAATGGTGTAGGAGAAGAGGAAGGGTGAAATTAAGATTATGGAGTGATGAAATTATTTATATGACCAAGTCTAGTCATCTGTCCTTCCACATTTATGATCAGCTCGTTAGCAGGACAATGTCATCTTCATCTCTGTATCAGTGAGTGACCTTTTGCATCATCTACATAGTGGTTCTAAATCTGGGATGATTTTATCTCCCCAGAGGACATTTGGAAATTTTTTGAGGACATTTTTGGTTCTACTACTGGCATTGTATAAGTAAAGGCCAGTAGTGCTGCTAAACATCCTACAATACACAAGACAGCCCCCACAACAAAGAATTATTCTGCCCCCCAAAATGTCAATAGTACAAAAGTTGGGAAACCCTGGTCTAGCATATAGCGTGTATTCAACAAATGCAAGGTGAACCTGAGAGGAATTTGATGATAACAGTCATGCACCACATAAGGACTTTTTCTTCAACAAAGGATAGCATATATGACAACAGTCCCATAACATTATAACTGAGTAGAAAAATTCCTATCACCTAGCAACATCATAGTCATTGTATTGTGGTGGTGCAATGCATTACTCACATGTTTGTGGTCCTGCTGCTCGAACAAACCTACTGTACTGCCAGTTGTAGAAAAGTATGGCACAATTATACATAGTACATAATACTTGATAATGAAAATAAATAACTATGTTACTGGTTTATCTCTTGATTGCATCATTTTCTCTCGTGATTGATTTAATCTCGTGTTGTTTTGTATGGTAACATGAGTAGAGACTTGCAGCCTTGGAGCAATAGGCTATGTCATATAACCCAAGTGTGTGGTAGGCTCTACCATCCAGGTTGCTGTAAGCGTGCTCTATGACATTTACACAATGACCAATCGCCAAACTATGCATTTTTTAGAAAGCAACCTCATCATTAAGCGAAGCATGGCAGGATATGTAAAGTAAAATTAATTAGGATCAAGAATGTGTTTTATTAATCAGTTCCTTGGGCATTATGCTTCCATGAGCTCTGCTTGCTCAAAGAAAATTTTTCTTATTCAACGATCCTTGATTAACTTTATAAATTAATTTCAATAGTTACATTTCAGGTATAAGATGTTATTTTATATTTGAACAATCTCATGGAAAGAATTAAAATACTCCATCTATATAAATAATGCAAAGATATCTATCTTTACTAATTTGTCAGTTAATCAATTATACGAAATATTGTTCATAAACTTGGATCATTATACAAATCCACTCTATTTGTTTATTTTACTTTCCATCCCTCACCATGTTTTGGAAGTTATTAAACAATGCCTCAAATATTACTAAAAAAACTGAAGGTATTAGTACCAGCTCTATCTCTAAATAGCTGTAGTATTCCGAGTAAATAATGCACATTCTCACATCCTCAATTTTTTCATTTCTAAGTAATTTTTAACACACCATATGGATGATATTTAAGGTCTCTTACAGTTGTTTATATTTTTTAAACAATTTTGGTCCCTTTATTGTACTCTTTATCCTGCTTTTCTGTTTGCTTTCTTTCTTGAAGGTATCTTTTATATGGCCTCAGCTCTTGCCTTTGTGTTTCACCTAAATTTCATGCCTGAATATTTCAGATTCATCATCCAATATGGAAAAGAATTTTGGCTGAACAAATTCTGTTGAGGACAAATAGTCCTAGAACATCTTGCTTTGATTATACCTTGCTCCTTACACAGGGTTGTCTTATAAGATTCAATGGATGAAATTCATATATTACGGTATGAAATGGCAACCCAGGTTATGCATGGGGAAATCTTGTGTTGCTCACATGTCACTTTCTTCCTTACTTATCATTGTGTTCTGATGGGAACCTAGCCATTGCCACCTCGTGTTATCTTAAATCTCTGGCTTTTCAAAAACATTTTTTTACAAACCTTTTGCTAATGTATGGTTCATAATTTTCTTGGTCAAGGTTTTGCATATTTCTAGCCCAGCTGAGTCCATGATATACTGATTAATGTAATTCAAAATAAACTGAGTAACAAGGACGTGCTGTGTTTATTGCACAATGTGCAAAGCATTTGCTGAGAAAATAAAAAGGAAATGTTGAATGGGTAGGGCATGCTTGCTTTTGTAATTCATTTCTTAGAAATCACACCTTTTTTTTTTTGCCTATGCCTTGGCAACAGAGAGCTAATACATAGGGCCCCCTTGGCAGCCATAGCCTTTTCTTATTGGACCTGTGACACTGAGATTATTTCATCATTTCTTTCATGGCTTTCTCTGGGGTCAATATGAATATAGTCTTAGAATAAATATACGCTGAATAGTTCAAATAGACATTAGACATTGACTTAGGTTTTCTTAACAGTATAAAATATATATGACAATTAGAAGTGTTCCCCTCCCTCCTAAGTCTAGCACAATATGAATAGAAATTATATTATGAAGGAAAATGATTAATTATGCCAATATTTTAGTTACTTACTATAGAGGGGCATCTAACTGTGCATAAGTTATGAGTGTATCCATTACATGCAGTAAACAAAAGAAAAGAACTTTGTAAAACTGTGCAGTGTCAAACATAATCAGCCAATTACATTTATGAACAGCAATCAGTAAAGAGACAGAGAAACTTAAAGACTCCTTCTGTAAATTGAAACATATTTAATACCTTTGAGGCTGGCTTCAGATTTTATTGTGGACTTTGGACAGACCTTTCTCCTCTCTGGGCTTTAATTTCCTTACTTTTTGTTTATCTGCTGTCGTTCCATGAACATTAGCTGATAAACATTCACTCTACTACAAAAGATATGTGCCCAAACCTGAGGAAGTTAATTTTTAAACATTTATCAATTATTTTCAACAAGTAGTTATTCTCTAAATGTCACCCTTAGTCCTAAAACCCTTCAGCAAATCCCCGCCATCTACAGAATACAATTCAGGTTCCTAAGGAGCACAGCATGCCTTGCTTTTTGTTACCTGACCTCTTTCTCTTTATCTCTTCTCATCTCCATCTACCCACTTTGTAGTACTTCAGGACCCAGATTCACTATTTGATTTAGCTGTAGTCACTTGTTTCTGATATCCAAGACCCTATTCTTTTTCCCATTTCCCATAATTCTCTCTTCTCCTCAGGTCAAACCCTTCATCTGGCTTGAAGATCCTACTCAGGGCTCATGTCTTCATGAAGATCCTCTTTGCCTCTCTTACCCATCAGCTAAAATAAACTAGGCATTTCCTTTGTGACCAATGCACCTGATAGCTTTATTAAAAGGTTTATTACCTTTCATAACAAGTATTGACCTCTTTCTTTTAAGCTAAAAATCTCTATCCTATAATTGCCTTTGTGTGATTCTGGTTGTTCCTATAGTCATAGATCTCATTCCACAGGTGTCCTTAGTTCTTCAATGTCGCGGGCACGACTTATGTGGTCCTGGGTTTTTGGCGCGAGAGAATGAACATAAAAGACACACACACACAAAACAGGAGACAAAAACCCAGGACCGCAATAAGTCGTGCCCGCGACATTCTAAAATCTCAGAAGAGTAGTGTTGCTTTTAATTCCTCACATGTTACTTATATCTTAACCACTTGGAGTGTATCTCAATGGTTAATTTATGACTCTATATGTCCCAAAATCTCTTCTCTCTTTTCACCTTATTCCATACTTGTGTAGTATTTTAACTTTTGCCCCTACTTGTTTTTTTTCTATTTCTTCCTATGGCTCCCATGACCCTCTATACTCTTCTTGATACTCTGTATTTTTTCCTATTTTCTTTTGCTGTACCAGCCTCTGAATAATAAGGTATTCTTGAGTTCTCTTGGTAGACCATTTTTCTTTTCACTTGCCACTTCCTTCTTTTGGAAGTTCATTTACTTTTTTTTACCATTGTATGTACACATGACTTTTTTAAGCCTCATATTTAATTCACAACCCATCTCAGACACCTTCAAACTTACATTTAACTGAGTAATCCCTTTCTAATTTCAGCTTGGTTTTGTTCTTGGTTTATAAAATGGATAACTTTTTTTTCATTATTTTTGAGAGTATTATAGATGTCCTTCCTTACTTTTTCTCTATTACCTCTCTCCACCTGGCCCCTTAATTAACCTGGCATATTCTCTTCATTAATTTCTCTTTTTTTTTTTTCTTTTTAGTAACTGTATTTTAATTGTTAACACTATTACAGATATCTCTGTTTTTCCTTCTTTTGCCCACCTCCACCGAGCCCCCCCCCCCCACTCTCCTTCCCTCTGGTCATCAGCAAGATTGCATCCTGTTGCCTAAGATGCCCAGTACCATTTCCACAATCAAGCTCATCATATTTATCCTTGACTACTCTACTAATATGTTATAGCAACCTCTCTTATTAGGTTACCTAAAGCATTGTCATAAAGACATATATTCCAAAAAAATTTATAATCTTTCCTTCTTTCAAATATCTATTTGAAAGAAATTTCCTATTTCTACTGAATTATGTCAAAACACATATCTGAAATTCAAAAGCAATCATGATTTTACTCCATAAACCCCCTTTAACAACTTATACTTTATACAGTACTTTATACTTTATAAGTACTTTATACTTTATACTTTATGTTTCCTGGAATCTATCAAATGCTATATATTGCTTTTCAAGCACCTACATTTCCTTCAGCCAAAATAGTTTATTTCCTTTTAATCATGTCTCAAAATTGTACCCATTCTCTTAAGTTCCTACTAGAATAACAACTCCTTAAAGACCAGCTCCCCCTGCTCACACTCAGCAAAAGTGTCCATTCCTCCAATCCAGGCACACCAAATTATGCACATTTAAGCCTAAATGCTAGAGTGATAGCTAAATTCTATAACAAATTTTCAGGGAGTTAAGACACAGGCATTGCATATAATCAAATAGAAACACAAATACTCATACAGATCTGATTTTAAATGATATCTGCAATTAACAAATAATATGGATATTGTAAGTTCCTTAACATTTTGGTGTCTAATTTCTTCATAAAAAATATGGAGAGAAATGCTATCTCATCATATTTTTGTTACAATCACACAAGATAAGTCTGTAAATGGCACAATGGCTGACATAGAATTTGTACTAAGTTTTTTAAAAAAGGCTATTATAGTTATTATGTTTGAATAGAAAAAGGTAACCAGTATTTATCAGGTAAATAAGTCTCCATGACATTTCACAAAACTTTTATAACAGATTTACAAAGGATTTTATCGAAACCCGCCATCCATATTCCTTTTATGAGATGTTCTGTTACAGAAAAAGGATTATTCCTCTTATGTACAAAATATTGATTTTTCCTTGGCTGCTATGACTCAGTTGGTTGGAGCATCGTCCCATACACCAAAAGGTGATGATTCTATTTCCCAGTCAGGTCATATACCCAGGTTGTAGGTTCAGTCCCTAGTCAGGGTGTGTACAATAGGCAACTGTTTGATGTTTGTCTATCACATCAGTGTTTCTCTCTCCCTCTCTCCCTCCTTCCTCTCTCACTTAAAAAAAAATCAATTAAACATATTCTTGGGTAAAGATTTTTAAAAACTTCTTTCCAAGATGTTGGTTTTAAGTTAATGATTTATTGTTCCCAAATCACGTGGCCCTGAGAGCTGAGCAATTTGACTTACATGACTAATCTTCCATCATAGACTTGTTATCTTGTCATTTTTCTCCATTGCAGCATAGAACACTAACAACTGCTTAGATTATCATGAAATTGTGGCCTTTGTGAACCCCTGCGTATCTCTGGTGCTCCTATAGCATTCCCCTACAATGGAGATCTGGAGGACCCTCCGAGTGCTAGAGACCTCATTGTGTCCTCAGTAACTTGGGAATTGAGCTAGAAAGTCACTGTTCTCCAATGATTATCTTTAGTTATTAAACAATTGCAATTATGGACAGACTTCCTTAATCAGATGTGAATTGTTCCCTTGTTAAAATGCTCCCCAGCATTTCTGGGTAGAGATATTAGGAAGAAATCAATTTCTAATCATGCAGAATTCTTGGAATTGAAACCTACTATTGATTTTTTTCAAACCACAAAGTTAACATGCCATTGAATACAGTATATAAATAGCTTCAAAAACGGACAGACCATCATCCACTTAGCTCCTCTTTCACTTCTTGTCCTCCACTTTGGAAAAAAGGTAAGAATTTCAGATATAAATTTGATGTGTCTTCTCTTCAGCTTTATTTCAAATAGGTTGAGATATATGAAGAAAATATATTTTTTAAATACAGTCTTTGAAATAAAGGTATTTGAGGTAGTACTCCCATTATTTTCAACACTTAGGTTATAAAACGTAGAAGTGTTTATGCAGATTTGATAGAAATTATAATGACCACATAAGCATAGCGAGTCTAAGAAAATGTAGTAATGGTGGTTCGTATTTTTTAGTATAAAGCTAGTTAACAGGCTATATTAAAAGATCTAATTTCTGAATTAAATCAGTGTTCTTATTTGATTAAACATATCATAATCATAAAAACAAATATATTTAAATTTGTAAGGGCATATGATTAATTATTGGGAAAGCTTTATTCAATAGGTAGTTTACAGAGGTAGAATATTGAATCATGATACTATGGAAGTTCTTTGGGAACACATACTACTTGAAATGCTTATAAATAATTTTTTAGAAGAGTGTAATCATCAAACTTGTTTACAACATTCAACATCCCACTTTATTGTTTAATTTATAAGATTTCAAAAAAATATGAAAATTGGCCCATGAAATACACAGTTCAATTAAAAAGAAATTGTTTTACTTTGTAACAAAAATTCTAGAAGAGATAGAAATAACTTGAAAACAAAAACAAAAGGGAGATTATAAAGAAAGAATACCTTACACTACATTTTTTCATAATAAAGTTCTGGTTTAAAATTTGGTGTATAAAATACACAAAGTGCACTTGGATCTTCCCTACTCATAATGATCTCCAATGTAGCAACATACTTTTGTGAGACTTGACAATAAAAAAAAAATTAATTGGAAACTCACAGAGGTCTTAAGCAAAGTAAAATTAATAATTAGATAGCACCCATGAGAAAAATCTCAAAAACATAATTTTGCCTGATAAAGAAATATTTTCAGCCTTAAATATAGCAAAGGATATTTTGTAGATGAATTAGGGACTTTTTCATAAATAACAATAGTTCAGAAATTTAGTTTATAAATCTAGGATTGAAGATTTTATGTTAAAGTATATTGGTGGCACAAACATTCTTTACAAAAAATTATAAGGATGGAACAAAATCAAGCATTTAGTACATTTTGGTCAAATGTGTTAACAAATATGCTATGTTATGCTGTAATAAGAAGGAGCCTGCAGTGGGGCTGAGCAAGAGAAGCTGATCCTTTGGTAAATCGTCAAGAGATCACAGAAAAAAGATAAGGCATAGTGTATGACCTCTGAAGTTATATGGCATAAAGGAGAAGAGATATCATTAGGTAATTGGAAATGAAGACTGTGCAATGGTATACACAGAGAGAAATAATGAATCAGTATTAAAGAAACATCTGGATAAGTGGAGCAAATAAATGAAACCCTCAAATACATATCTCAGTCTTACTAGAAATAGGGACATATGATTAAACCAAGTATTCATGAAAACTGTTTAGTAAAGAAAATGGTAAAATAAAATATGATCTTCTATGTACACATTTTCTTTAGTCAGTCTGTTCCCAGTAGATCTGAGGTACAATCGGGCTGAGACATTCATATTTTGTTCACTGCTGTAAACCGAGCACCTAGACCATGTCAGGCAGTAAAGGTGCTAAATAGATATAATTCATTTTTGAATACATGAATCAATGAATAAAATTCATATAACTATTGAAAGCCTCTGTCTTTCAAAAAATGTACTGTGAATGAAATATAAAAAGTGAGGTAAGGTACTGCTGATAGGTGGGAAAAAATGAATGGCTGGCAATGAGGTATAAAATTGATATGTAAGACTAAAGAGCCATAGAAGATTTTTACTTTGGCTATATAATAAAATTTATATTAGTATTTTTTTCTAAAATGCAGACACTTGAATTATCTTTTCTTCTTTAAAAGGAAAGTAACCCTACCTAATGAATAAAATATATTAGACAACCATAATACCATTTACTCATTCACAGGACTTGAGAGCCATGAAGGTCTTCATCCTTGCCTGCTTGGTGGCCCTTGCCTTTGCATGGGAGGTAAGAAAATCTCTGAATGATTAACATGTAGTGAATTATATTTCCATGTGTAGAGAACAACATCAACAAGTTTTTAAATGTACAAATAAAGCAGAATTTCAACATATTTTTTTATATACTTTTAAGAAAATCATATCCAATCTCCCACTATTTCAACAATGTCCTGTAGGGCCAAAATCTGTGTTAAATGTTTTCTACACCACTGCACCACTGGTCCCTAAAGAAAGAACAAACAAGTAAATTTGCAATAGACAAAACAAGAAGACGCAAACATTAAAAAAAAGAATAATATTGCACAAACACAATTGCATGCTTGTGCAACCTAAATAAATATATCTTATTCCTGTCATGAAACTTATGTACCTCTTATCCTAGGGCATTAGGTCAAATTCTACCTGAGCCTATCCAAAGACATCCCGAGGATGGAGCATTGGGCAAAAATCATAATCACAAACATATTTGTAATCATATTAAAAAGTGTTTACTAGTGTTACCCATCAAAAATTGTTTTCCAGCCCGGCCAGTGTTCAATGGATTGAGCATCATCCCATAGACTGAGAAGACCTGGTTCAATTCCCAGTCAAGGCACATGTCCTGGTTGCAGGCTCAATCCCCAGTAGGGGGCATGCAGGAGGCAGCCAATAGATCTTTCTCTCTCACACTGATGTTTCTATCTCTCTCTCCCTTCTTCTTTGTCTAAAAAATCAATAAAAACATATTTAAAAAAATTTCTTCTTCATTCAGATTAAATAAAAATATACAATTAGAGCTACCAAATATAAAAGACATAAAAACAATTACTTTTCAAGGCTTCAAAGATACATGTTTTATTTTTTAAATTTGTGAAGGAGACAGCTCTACATAAAGAAGGTAAAAAAATAAGTAGGAAAATGAGTTAGCTATGGACAATAAATGGTGTTTTTTTTCTTTCCAGAAGGAAGAACTGAGTATATCCGGTGAGGTAAGATATTTGTATTCAGAGAACATTTTCCAACCATAAAATAGTAGCATTCTTTGATGATCCAGATGTTGATTTTGTTTTTTTCCTTTACAGACTGTAGAAGGCATTGAGAGCAGTGAGGTAAGACAATGCTCATTCTGAGGCAATTTTCCATTTTGGAACAGTAAAATGCTGGAGACCTTTTATATTGTGTTACTTTAGGGCATTTAAGTCAATGCAGCTACTTCTGACATATAAGTTCTGATGAAAATTTACATTGTATATATTTAAGGTGAAAATAAATGTGTGCAGAATTCACTCTTCAAGCACCTTCCACGCTGGCTTGCTACTTGAAATTGTGTCACTCTGCTCCAACTCCCTTCTTTAAATGAACTGTATAGTCCTTTCCTCTGTCTTGAGGTCTCCAGGCTGACCTCATTCACTGTTGTGACATTTATTGAGCACCATCTGTGGATCAGACTTTGACTAGGAGATGTGGTACAAACTGAAGAGCGGATGCCCATGGGAAAGAATGGCAACATGGGGGTGGGCAGACATGCAAATGGACACATTTGGATATTCCAATGGTCAGTTTAGTAAATAAGAGGCACGGAGGCTCAGTTTTAGTCTTAAATCTGCCTGGGAGAGTCAGGTAGATATTTACATGTGCACTGCTTTGGGGGGTCTGTCATTACCTACGAAATGGTACCTGGGTACACTTTATCTCTTCATAGAGGTTATCAGATCCTTAGGGAAAGTATTTACTTCTTACAATTAATATGAAGCTTGAACATAACAAATGAACTAAGAATGAAAACAGAATCTATCAATGTTTATTTCAATGTTATTAATACATTTTATTCTTTTAGCATCAGAAGGTCTGTTAGAGATCATTTGTTGTCATAGGAAGGGAACGTAGTGAGAGCGATAAGTTAGCATCTATTAAATGCCTTTTTTTGTATTGTGTTCTCTAATTTTCTTTTCTTTCTTGACTGGATTCATCTGACTTTCTTTCATACAATAGGTTTATACACAATGGTCTAACATATAAGTTGTGGTAGTTATCCTGATATTTTAATAATATTATCAAGCAAATTGTCCACATTAACCTATTAAATACCTTCATTTTCTGATTCATATTGATAAATAAAAATTATTAGTGAAAACTTTACCTACTTTATTTTATTTTTTTTCTGAAGGAATCTACTGTACACATCAGCAAGGTAAAACCTTCATATTTAAATGTAAACATTTTCAAATTTTCCTACAATTAATTTTTACAAATCATAACATTTCTTTTCATGTGGTTTATTTTTTAGCCAAGACCTGAGAAGTTTGAACATGAGAAACAGCAGGGAAGAGAGGTAATTTGTTCATGATGAATATATATTTTAAAATTTTATAAAATATAACAAATACAAAATATATGCATGGTCAGTCTAAAAACATCTCTCTCTAAAAATCAATAAAGGGAAAATATTTTTTAAAAATTATCTTTATGCACGGTCCAGGTGGCACAGTTGGTAAGAGCGTCCACCTATTCACCAAAAGGTTGTGGGTTCCATTCCAGGTCAGGGCATTTACCTAGGTGGCAGGTTCGATCCCTGGTCTAGGAGCCTATGGGAGGCAACCAGTCGATGTTTCTCTCACATTAAAGTTTCTCTCTCTCTAAATCATCAATAAAAAATATATCCTTGAGTGAGTAATTTAAAAATAACCATAAAATTACTCTTCATTTTATGAAAACAATTTGTTGAATGATTACATTATGTTGAAAAGTTCATGCCCTCTGAATAGCAAACTGCACAGCTACTCACAGCTATTGAAGGCAACTCACAGCAGGAGAAACAAGCTTGAAATCCCCAAACATTGATTTCAGTGTGATCTGGGTCCTCCTATGAAGGAAGTGGGTTAATGAGAAACCCCTCAATGAGTATTTAACTCGTCTTCACATGACTCCATATAATTTCTTAACCGGCATAAGTAAAAATTTTTCTTACTTTCATCAAGATTCTTCAAGAGAGGGAAGTTAGTTCATCATGAATGACAATTATAGCTGAATTTAGACTTAAAGATTCTCTTCCTTTTTTTTTTTCCAGGATGAGCGCCAGGCCAAAATCCAGCCCATTGTCCAGCCACAGCCTCTTTTCTATCCTTATGCTGAGTCCATCCCTTACGCTGTCCTTCCACAAAACGCCCTGCCTCTTTCTCAGCCTGCTATGGTGCTGCCTTTCCTTCAGCCTGAAGTGATGGAAGTCTCCAGTACTAAGGAGACCATCTTTCCTAAGCACAAAGTGATGCCACTTCTTAAGTCTCCAGTAGTGCCAATTTTTCACCGCCAAATCCCAAATCTCACTGATCTAAAAAATGCACAGCTTCCTCTGCCTGTGCTCCAGGCCTTGATGTCCCAGGTCCCCCAGACTCTTGTTCAGACTCCCATGTTTCCTACTCAGTCCCTGCTGTCCCTTCCTCAGCCCAAAGCCTTGCCTATTTCCCAGCAGCTGTTAACCTACCCCCAGGGAGATATGCCCATCCAGGAGCCTCTGCTTGACTACACCTGGCCCTTCTACCCCATGACTCAGCCTGATGCCCCAGTTTACCAATTACAACAAGTAAGTGCCAATTTACTCACTCTGCTGTTTCATTCATGATATTAGAAGTGAGAGATCCAGAATAAAAGAATACATGAATATTGAATGGATCTGAAATGAATATAATAGATCAGGGATTCTCAATACTAGTTACACAATAAAATAACCTAGAAAACTTGTTTTCCCCCAAATCCCAATGTGTAGGACTACTCACAGAGATTTTGATATAATTCTGATTTTCTATATAGAAGATACTGAGTATTTTTAAGAAATTATTTCAGAGATTCTGAATTAATCTGTTGAGAATATAGATAAAGGGGATTAAGGCTTGCTAAAAACAGAATTAAATTTGGTATTCTGGGTGTGGAATAAAGAAGGTTTATTATTTTATACAGTTTAGAAGTTTCCTTGTGCACACCTGTTCTCCACATGCTTTAATTCACATCTTGTTTTTGATAAATATGCATGGGAGGACAAACAATTGAGATGTTTATTTCATCACTATGGAATGTTTAGAAGAAGTGTTCTTGCCAAAAATTGAATCATATATTTATTTTATTTTGTTTTTTAAGGTTTAAGAAGATTTCAAAATGTTTGCCCCTCACTTTTGGTAAGATTTGGGAGTTTGGAGATTAGACTGATTATGTTTGTAGTTAATACATTTTTACATTTCACTATAATGGGTAAGCCCAAGGTAGTAAGAAACTCCATCAATATATGATTTTATTTATTAATTGTCAATGTGTCATGGACATCTAAATAGTTGACTGTTACGTACTCACCTGAAATTATGTATCTTTTGTATTACAAATTATTTTAATTTTAATTATGTTTTATTGACAGATTTGAATAATTTGTTTTACAGTGCCCATGTACTTATGCTTGATGATCATTATTTTTAGGAAAAAACTGAAAGCAGCTTCTCCTTTAATTTAAATATGCTTGAACTCTTTTTAAAAATCAATTTGCATTCTTAATTATTCCTTAGGCTCCATAAAGTTTAATTGTTTTTCCTGTTTAAAATTGACATATTTTCTTTTAATTCAATGATCAAAATAAAATTAATTAGTCCTAGTGTGAGATTTTAAAGGGGGAGAGTTTCTTAAGATACAATTGTTTTAGTGATTATGGTAGATTAGATATTTCATTAAAACAATTCCAAGTTAAATATTATTTGGTTTTTGGGGACTTTTATATGCAAAATGGGGTACAACATTGTGCATTGCAATAAAATTTCTCTAATGAATAAGTCACACAAAAATTACAAATTGAGAGAGATGAATAGTTATAGTATATACCATAACTAATACCATAACTATATTTGTTCTTTATTCCATAGAATTGACTGCGAGTGGAAACATGACATCTTTTCAATCTTTGTATCATGCTATAAAACAAGTAACAATTTTTAAATGATTCTACATGGAAAAAATAAAAATGCATTTCCATATTTCTTTTATGTGTTATATAGTATTCATCTTAATTTGAATTTGACTCATAAACTCTATTTTCCAAATTTTAATTCAAAAAGTACCACAGAATTTCAATTTTGAGTTTGAAGTACTACAATTATATGTAAACTACGTATAAAATGGTGTCTGGAATTGTGCTGTTATTATTTTCTAGCCAGTCATTTCAATAAATTAATATTTTATGCATCTATATATATGTTTTTTTGTCTTTATTATAATTTTAAACCCAGTTACCTCTTTAATGTTAATGTTAGATAATTACTATTGTTAAATAGCCTTGGGAAAATTGAAATTAAATGGAATGCTTTGAATTGACTATTAAAGATATCAAAAAGTGGAGGGAAAAGATAGTCATACGTTGTGTTTGCTCTAGAAATTCTTGGTTTACATCCATAGTCCCTGTTAACCCATTATACCTATGCCTTTCATCCTCAGAAGTACCCAGCATCAACTGTCAAATTTTACGATTACCCTCCCCCGACAAAAAAGGTTCAAATGTGAAATCTAATTCACAGCTCTGCAACATAGCAGCTAAGTCAAACTGTGAAAGTTACTGGATTTTTGGAGCTTCAATTTCCACATTTATATAACAGCCAACTCAAAGGGTTTTATTGAAGTTTGAATGTGATTAGTGCACTGAACAGGACATGATAAGTGTTTCCTGTTGATCCATACTACTGACTTGACTTAGAGAAACAAGAGTCAGTAACCACAATCAGAATCAGCCGAGTTACATGGTTTTAGCCAGTAATGCCAAAGAATCAAAGACCTACAGGATGTTGCCTGGCCTCTTGTGGCTCAGTTGGTTGAGGGTCGTCCCATGCACCAGGAGGTCACTAGCTCCATTCCTGATCATGACACACGCCTGTGCTGCTGGCTCCATACCCAGTAGGGGGCATGCAGGATGCAACCTATCAATGCTTCTCTCTCTCCCTCTCCCTTCTTCTTGCTTTCAAATTAATGTTAGAAAAAAAGATGAAAAGATAAAAATTTTAAAAAAAGACCTACAGGATACTCTGATATTCATTGTTTCTGACAGTAAAGTAATTGTTTCATTGTAATGAATTATCTCTCTACCAACTCCTGCAAGTATACGCTCAAATCCATCCACTTGAGCTCACACAATGATTCATCTCTAGCAATTATTCCATCTTTCCTGCATCCTGAATGTTTTCATCACCTTCAGAGAAAGACAAGTACCATATGATCTCACTTATTTGTGGAATATAATGAACAACATAAGCTGATGAACAAAATAGACCCAGAGGCATAGAAAGAAGTACGGTTCAGACTGACAGACCTCAGAGGAGAGGGTTTGGGGGGATGGATGAGATAAACCAAAGAAGTTATATGCATGTATGCATAACCAATGGACATAGACAACAATGCTGGGGGTGGGTGGGCAAGATGTGAAGGAGGGTGTCTAGGGGGAAAAAGGAGAAACATCTGTAAGAAAAATAAATTAATAAAAATTGAAAAAAAAACCTTATTAAAAAATAAAAATAAAATAAAATTTCACCCCAATGAGGCTAAAGCCATGCATTTCACAGTAGCATTATCCAGTCGCTGCACAGCTCTGAGGAAACCAGGTCCTATGCCCTATGACTGAATTGCATTCAAGTCCAAAAGTGAAGAGGTGATTCTGCATTGGTGAGCCCCACACATAGGGAAGAAGAAGCAAGTGGGCAAGACACTGAAGAAAAATAACATGATTTTAAATGTAATATACATTTAAACTTAAAAAAATTTTAATGGCTTTGTAGTATAACCTAATAACCAGTACTGTGATCCTTCCTACTTTGTTCTTCTTTTTCAAGATTGCTGTGGCTATTCAGGGTCTTTTTTGGTTCCATATGAACTTTTGAAGTATTTGTTCTAGTTCTGTGAAATATGTGGTTGGTATTTTAATGGAGATTGCATTGAATCTATAGATTGCTTTGGGTAGTATGGACATTTTAATGATGTTAATTTTTCCTATCCATGAACAAAGTATGTGCTTCCACTTTTTTATATCTTCCTCTATTTCTTTTTTCAATGTCCTGTAGTTTTCTGCAAACAGGTTTTTTACTTCTTTGGTTAACTTTTTTCCTAGGTATCTTATTTTTTTTCCTGCAATGATAAATGGGATGTTTTTTTAGTTTCTCTTTTTGTGAGTTCATTATTGGTGTATAAAAATGCCATTGATTTCTTGATGTTAATTTTGTATCCTGCTACTTTGCCAAATTTGTTTATTAAATCTAGTAGATTTTTTATGAAGTCTTTAGGGTTTTCTATGTACAATATCATGTCATCTGTGAATAATGACAGTTTAACTTCCCTCTTTCCAATTTGGATCCCTTTTATTTTTTCTTCTTGTCTAACTGCTGTGGCTAAGACCTCCAGTATCATGTTCAATAAGAGTGGTGAAAGTGGGCATCCCTGTCTTGTTCCTGTTCTTAAGGGAAATGTTTTTAGTTTTTTCCCATTGAGTATGATGTTGGCTGTAGGTTTTTCATATATGGCCTTTATTATGTTGAGATATGATCCCTCTATTTCCACATTGCTGAGCGTTTTTATCAGAAATGGGTGCTGGATTTTGTCAAATGCTTTTTCAGCGTCTATTGGTTTTTATCTTTCATTTTGTTTATGTGGTGTATCACATTTATTGATTTGTGAATATTGTACCATCCTTGCATCCCTGGGACGAATCTCACTTGGTCATGGTGAATATACATATTTTTTTTTAATCCTCAACCAAGGACATTTTTGCATTTATCTTTAGATAGAGCAGGAGGGAGTGAAGGAGGAAGAGAGAGAGAGAAACATTGATGTGAGAGAAACACATCAAGTGACTGCCACCCACACTATCCCAACCGGGGCCAGGGACAAACTGCAACCAAGGCACGTGCCCTTAGTGGGAACTGAACTGAGACTCCCTGGTCTGTAGGCCGATGTTGTAACTGCTGAGCCAAACCGGCCAGGGAAATACTTTTTTAAATGTATAGGTGGATCTGATTTGCTAATATTCTGTTAAGGACTTTGGCATCTATGTTCATCAGGGATATTGGCCTGTAGTTTTCTTTCTTTGTGGTGTTGTTATCTGGTTTTGGAATTAGAATTATGCTGGCCTCATAAAATGAGTTTGGAAGTCTTCCTTTTTCTTAGATTTTTTGGAGTAGTTTGAGGAGAATGAGTATTAGACCTTCTTTGAATGTTAGGTAAAACTCCCCTGTGAAGCCCTCCGGGCCTGGGCTTTTGTTTGCTGGAAGAGTCTTGATTATATGTTCAATTTCCTTGGTTGTTATTAGTCTGTTCAAGGTTTCTATCTCTTCCCAGTTCAGTTTTGGGAGACTATGTGTTTCTAGAAATTTGTTCATTTCACTTAGATTGTCCAATTTGTTGCCGTATAATTGTTCATAGTATTTGTTAATGATTCTTTGTATTTCTGTGGTGTCAGTTGTTACTTCTCCTCTTTCGTTTCTGATTTTGTTTATTTGAGTTCTCTCTCTTTGTTTCTTGGTGAGTCTAGCTAAGGGTCCAACAATCTTGTTTATCATTTCAAAGAACCAGCTCTTTGTTTTATTGATCTTTTGAATTGTTTTTTGGGTCTCTATGTCATTTATTTCTGCTCTGATCTTTACTATTTCTTTCCTTCTACTTACTCTGGGGTTTTCTTTTTGTTTGCTTTCTAGTTCTTTAAGTTGTGAAGTTTAGGTAGTGAATTAAAATTTTTTCTTATTTCTTGAGGTAGGCCTGTAGTGCTATGAACTTCCCTCTCAGAACTGCTTTCGCTGAGTCCTATAGATTTTGTGTTGTTATGTGTTTATTTTCATTGGTTTCCAGGAAGTTTTTGATTTCTTCCTTCATTTCCTTGGTAACCTATTCATTGTTTAATAACATGCTATTTAGCCTCCATGTGTTCAAATGACTTTCTGTTTTTTTGTTGTAATTGATTTCTAGTTTCATGCTATTGTGGTCTGAGAAGATGCTTGATATGATTTCAATCTTCTTGAACTTGTAGAGACTTAGTTTGTTTCCTAACGTGTGGTCCATCTTTCAATCCATTTATATTTAAGGTTATTATCGACATATACTTATTTATTGCCATTTCTGTTTATTTTGGTTATATTTTTCTTCCCAGTTATTCTACTAATTACAGCAGTCCTTTCAACTCTTCTTGTAGTGCTGGTTTTGTGCTAATATATCCCTTAGCCTTTTTTTTTTTTTTTTTGTCTGTCTAGGAAGCTTTTTATTTCACCATCTATTTTGAATGATAGCCTTGCTGGATAGAGTAGTCTTGGGTTCAGATCTTTGTTTTTCATGACCTTGATTACTTCATGCCATTCCCTTCTGGCCTGTAGTGTTTCTGTTGAGAAGTCAGATGATAGCCTTATGGGGGTTCCTTTGTAAGTATCCTGTTGCTTATCTCTTGCTGCCTTTAGGATTCTCTCTTTGTTTTTAATTTTTGACATTTTAATTATTATGTGTCTCGGTATGTGCCTGTTTGGGTTCTTCTTATTTGAGGCTCTCTGTGCTTCTTGAACTAGAATGCCTTCTTCCTTCACCAAGTTAGGGAAGTTTTCTATCTCTATTTCTTCAAATATATTCTCTAACCCTTGCTCATTTTCTTCTTCTGGAACTCCTATGATGCAGATGTTGTTACATTTCCAGTTGTCCCACACTTCTCTTAAGCTGTCTTTCTGCTTTTTAATTGTTTTTTCTTTTTGGTTTTCTGATTGGGTGATTTTTTTCTACCCTGTCTTCTAATTAACTGATCCAGTCCTCAGTTTCTTCTACTCTGCTGGTTATTCCTTCTTTATTTCTGCTATGTCATTCTTCATTTACTCTTGGTGGTTTTTCATTTCCAGTTGGTTGATTTTCAATGTTTCTATATCTTTACTCATGGTGTTGAGCTCCTTACTCATGCTGTTGAGCTTCCTACAGATCATGGCTCTGAACTCTACCTCTGATAACTTGCTTAACTGCATTTCATTTATCCCATCTTCGGTAGAATTCTCTTGTTCTTTAATTTGCGATTTGTTTCTTTGTTTCATCATTTTGGCTATCTCAGTGGGTTTTGGATTTTCCAGTGGGTGTTGGTGTTCCACTGATTGTGGCTCTCTCTACTGGGTTTGGATGAATATGGGAGGACCCATGTTAAACACCACTGTCAAGTCTTACTTTCCTGGGTAGATTTGCAAGCCCAGGAAAGATTCAGTTATCCTCTAGCTTTTTGCCTGGAGGCTCTTAGTCTCAGTTACTTGATGAGCCTTGGATTGTAGTCCTCAGCTGAATGACAAACTCCCTCAGGTGTTCAGGTTAAGAGGATTTCCAGAGGGTGGGCAGATGCTGGCTGTTAATGAGCCTCAATTTGCATTTCTCTGACCTGGCCAGGTGTTGTTAAATTCCTGAGGGAGGAACTGTTTCTTCCCCCCGGGTCTCTGGAAAGGAGCTCTTTGAGTAAGATGGCTACTGTCCTGTGAGTGAGTGATTCAGCAAAAAACTCCCATTGCCCTCTCACCTCTCCAAGCTCCCAAGTCTCAACACAGTTCCAGTCCAGTCTGCCCTCCCTCTGCCAGAGCCCAAGGTGAGTGGCTGTAGCTATTTTAGTGCTCTGTCCCAGCCCTCTGCACTGTGGAGCCAGCTTGGGATGTGGATGTTAACCTCAAGTGAGCTGCTCACAACTAAAACAACTGCTGTCCCTGGGCTCCTAGCCCACCCTCTTGTGCCTTTGCAGTTTCTACCAGGCTCTATTTAGTGTCTTTTTTTTTGTCCCTGGTTATATGGATCCTCTCCAGCTTCTTTTCTGTTGGTTTTTCCCAATGATTTGTCTTTATTTTAGTTGTAATTCCAATTTGATCCTGGGAGATGGTCTGTGTAGCTTCCATTCACTCTGCCACCATTTTGTAATCTCTTGGGTAAAATTTTAAAAGTAAGAAGCTGGATATGATAGAGAACTTTCAGCTTAATTCCTTCTTCATTGTCTTCTCTGTATATTATTCAGAGGAGCAGTTTTCCTCTGCCACCTGTGTTAATTTCATAATCACCATCTTAAGTTTTTGATTGCTGAAAGGATTCACAGGACTTAAGCAGTTTACACTGACTAAACAGTTTTATTACAGATAATGAACAGAACACAGCAACATCAGGAGATGTACATGATTTAATTTTGTACTTCTAAAATTATTTAATATATTTTAATATGTAGGGAAAAAAAAGTTTAATGACTCTTGCATAAAGAATTGAGCATTTGTTGCAGTCCAGGAATGTCATGTTACCACAATACCTCATCTAAAGGGAGGGGTCCTTGATCCAAGTATAGTTAATTAGCATTCTTCTATTGATTCTTAGACATTCAAGAAAGCTGCAGTGTAGTGACTTACTCTGGGATTAGGACCTGAATGATGGTAAAGTTCTGAGACTATGGCAAACCATCTTTTCTATAACCTGTGAATTAAGTTAGTCCAAAGAAGAACAGTGGTGAAGGATGAACAAAAGTGTTATTGGCCACCTTCAAGTTCTTAAATCCAACTGTACTTACTCTTGGAATGTTTAGTTACATGAATTAATAAATTCCTTTCTTGTTTTCAGATCTTATACAAGATTCATTTATGTCACTTTGCACCATGAGATTTCTGACAGAATAAAATAAATTCCATAACCTACGCAAGTAAATCTTTCACTGCTTATGTTCATAGAGCTTCACATTTTTTAAAAGCAAATTTATTGGGGTGACAATAGTTAATAAGGTCTTGTAGGTTTCAAGTGTACATTTATGTGATACTTTTTGAATGAAAAAAATCCAAGACTGAGTGATTGAATTACACAATTAAATGTCTTTGTCAGCTCAGGCTTGCATAACAAACTATCATGGCTTAAAATCAAATATTTATTTATCACATTTTTTGTGGCTGTGAGTTTAAGATCAGGTGTGAGAAGATTCTGTGTCTGGTGAAGGCTCTCTCTCTCTGGCTTGCATGTAGCAATATGATAGTCTTTTTGTAAATTTTCATTGGCAGAGAGACAGAGAGAGGGAGAGAGGGAGAAAGAGAGAGAGATCATCTATCTCAAATCTTTTCTCATAGGGACACTAATTCCACTCATGAAGGTTTCACCTTTATAACCTAATTGCCTCCAAAGACCCCCTCTTTTGAATACCATCCTGTCTAGATTAACCTTTTTTTTTTGTTCTCACCCGAGGACATTTTTGCATTCATCTTCAGATAGAGTGGGAGGGAGAGAGGGAGGAAGAGAGAGAGAGAAACATCAGTGTGAGAGAAACACATGGACTGGCTGCCACCCACACGACCCCAACCAGGGCTGTGGACAAACTGCAACTGAGGTACGTGCCCTTAGCAGGAACCGAACCCGGGTCTCTCTGGACCATAGGCCGACACTCTAACTGCTGAGCCAAACCAGACAGGGCTAGATTAACCATTTCACATATGAATTTAGAGGAAAACACAGCATTAAATCTATAGCAATTAAAATTATACAATTTGGTAAGTCTCATGTGAAATTCAGGAAAGCAGGGTCCTAATTGTTGGGGAAAAAATGAAAACATATTGGAAGATATGGAACATTTAGAGAACCCCCATCTTCTAAACACTCCTGAAACTCTCACTGAGTCTCTTTTTCATGATGAAATCATGATTTCTTTGCTTACTGTAACTAATGGTTGCCTTAATTTCCCACTGGTTACTTTTGCTTTACTATAACCAGGATTTAACCTTGATATGGACTGGAAGTTGGATAAAAAGCCTAGAAAATTATTTCCTTAATGTGAGTAGAATATGTAGACTAGTGCCTTAGGGGCTTGATCTGGCCAACAAAGAGAAGAGGACTGTGTATTATTAAAAAACAAAACAAAACTAAAGCATATTTAAAAATCAGGAGATTTTACACACTAGTCCATACTTCTAGTTTCTCCTTATATAAGATCACACTTGATGTGTATATTTCTGTATGGCAACAATGGATTGGAAGCACTAGCTAAAAAAGAACACATACATTTTTGAGGTCACTATCATAATAATTTCTTGCAACCTTTTTTTCACTGATTTTTTCAGTCAATCGGCTCTAGAAAGCAATTTGGTAACCATAATGGAAAGGGAAATATGTTAAAATACCTGTAGATAGGTATGCTTAATTCTAATGACACATCACTTATCCATGTCTACAGGCAAAGTGTAGATAACTATTCTTTAACCTTTTTCATGAAGAATAGACTTTTATCAAAGTCTTTGCAACCTAACTACAGTTGACTGAGAACTCTAGTGGGAAACACGCAGTACTTACAATTTTGTTTCTGATCTCAAGAAAGATGAAAAGAGCCTAATGTTACCAAACCAAATGATAGCAAGTAAAATCCTGAAGGAAGGGGATTATTAAAATTTTCAGGGATGTAGTGGAGAGAGTAATGATTGCATGAGAAATGACCAAACCAGAAGTGATCTCTGTGTGAAGCTAATCAGTATAACCCTAGAAAAAATTTAATGACAATTTCATCAGGAAAATTTTTAATATGTAAATATAAAATATTCTGGTGAGCAGTTATCTAGCTCAAGCTACCATCAGAGAGAGAGATGATCCACCCCCACTCCACAATTTCTGAATAAAAATTTATTTATGGATCTAGATGCTTTATATGAAGAGAAAGTCAAAGTTCTATTATAAGGATTCTACTGTAACATTATATTACCAACCCTATTCCTTGCCTTCAACTTATGAGTTTTGGGGCATTTACTTGTAGAAAGAAAATTACCCGATCTTCTTGCAGATTCTTTGATCCATCTTCTGTCTTACTACTCATCACTTGGAATGGAGTATGTCATGATGACCTAGTGTTCATATTGGGATCTTTTTGAGTCAAGTAATAACTGGTGTTACCATTAGAGTTTGCCTTCTTTTAAACCTAGTGATAATCTAAACCATTTATGATTAGTCCTTGGTTCAGAGTGTATACTTAAACAGATGTACTTAGAAACTGGTCAAATCCCCATATTCCCTCCCTGAAGTATGGAGTAAAGAGGTAAAAAAAAAAACACTGAATAAAAACTTGTGTCTCCTGTAATAATAATTTTGCAGAGCTGGGGAGTTTTCAGTGACTATTATAAAACAAAAGATGCACCAGGCCTGTGTGACTCAGTGGACTGAGTGCTGTCCCATGGACTGAGAGTTTCCGGTTTGATTCCAGATCAGGGCACATGCCTGGGTTGCAGGCTCGATCCCCAGCAGGGGGTGTGCAGGAGGCAATCAATCAATGTTTCTCTCTCACATCGATGTTTCTATCTCTCTCTCCCTTTCTCTCTCTCAAAAATAAATAAAAACATACATATTTTTTAAAGATGCAAGGGTAGTTAACTATATCCCTATACTATTTCTCTATTTGGCTTTTGCAATAGATTCTTGGAGAATAACAATAGATTACTAAAAATGTAATGAGATGGTAATACCTATAACAGGTAGTATTTTAAATGTGGTACATGTCAGATAAATTTCTAATGCTTGGTTTACAGCTAGCAAGTTGCATATTTCTCCATTCTGACGGATTTAAAACAAAACAAAAGATAATACCAGAAATGATTTGCTTTCATCTTACAAAATAGAGGTTTCCACCTCATAGGACTATTTTAAAGGACTAGTCTACACAAGTCTTGCATCACAGTTTAGTTTGCAGAAAAATATTACCATCTTATCCTATGTTTCATCACACATTCATTTAATTGATTATTTTATTCCTGTAGAATTCATGACACTAGAATTATCAAATACCTTTGATGCCTTGGGAAGTAACATGATGACAGAAGCTAAGAGATACAATTTTATAAAGACAGAGGGCCTTCATTAAATTGCCGCAGATCTAGTAGTCTGAATATGTTGACAAACCTTCTCTAGATGGCAAAAACACATTGTTTTGTGTTGTACTTCTTAACACTGAGAGAGAGCAGAAGACCCAGTGTTAAATGGCTTTCTTTTTATTTTAAAGACAAATATTCATGTTTGTGTGCTATGTGTATATGTGTGTATTTGGTAGCATGTAGAACAACTGATGCCCAACTAGATGGTGTAGACTATGGTGCAAGCAGCCTTGTCACCTGTGTGTCACGGCCTGAAAAATACAAGTTCTTAAAGGATCATGAAAAGTTGGGTTGAAAAATAACTCTCGCCTGGAACTTTGAGAATATAAGAGCAAGTAACTATTTGAAACATAGCTCTTTGGTTGGCTCTGGAGGACAATGCCCACCACAGATATTAGATGACTATGTGTGCTGCGATGACCATTTAAGTGCTTGTTATATAATTCACCTAGATGTAAATTCAGGAATAATCAAGTGGATTGGCCTAAACAGGTCCTGATGACATATGTAAATTACACAACCAGGTTGCTCAAATTTCTAGTGCACCCACAATGGCCACATTTCTCTTCCTTTCTGGGAATTTTTTTTTTTCCTCATCATAAATGTCCTATGAACAGCTGACTACAGGTGAATCTTGGACCCAGTTTATAATTTTTCACCATCAAGCTAAAGTGACATTTTAACATTTTTCATTAAAATGTGAATGTCATAAATAATTTAATAAAAACTAAATGTTGCCTGGCCAGTATGGCTCAGTGGTTGAGCATCAACCCATGCACCAAGAGGCCGTTGTTCTGATTCCCAGTCAGGGCACCTGCCCAGGTTGTGGGCCCAATCCCCAGTGGAGGCATGCAGGAGGTGGCCAGTCGATGTTCTCTCTCATCAATGTTTCTATCTCTCTCTCTTTCTCCCTTCCTCTCTCTCTAAAAATCAATAAAGAAAAAAACAAACAAAAAAACACACTGAATGTTACATACATAAAGACTCTTAAAAGGAATATTCAAACACTGTTAAATTGAATAAAGACAGAAAATACAGATTTTGCCTTAAAATGTAATTTATTGAAAAGAAAAAATCTCAGTCAATGCATATAATTATTTGAAATGGCATGTACAGGAGAAGCAATTTAAAGGCTTTTTAAACAAAATTTCCATAGTAGAAACTCAGTAAAGACTTTAATGTCCTCTGGTTCAGTGGCCTTCATGCTGGCCTGATACAACTGAGATTTAGACAATAAACTGTTAGGAAATTCTGGTTTAAGGAAAATAATGACATGCTATCTAATATACAGTAGAGAACTCAAGAAGAAAAATTATCCTCAATTTGGGAACGTCCTATTCCAAAATAATAGTCAAAACCTTGGGTAGGAAGGTTTTATATAGTAGACAGGAGAAATTTAGAGAATGAAATTTTCAGTCACATCTATAAACAGAAAAAGAAATATGTGGTTAGTTATAGTACATATTTTTGAGGGAAGACACATTATTATATGATACATTTAATAGTCATTTTCTCTATATCCCAAGATGAAGCTCACAATGTTATTTGTGCTTTCCTGTTAAATATCCACTCACTGGTCCTGATTTTTCAGCTTTAGAGACTTTTTTTGTTGCTATAGATAAGTCATTTTTTAACAGCAGAGCAATTAGAAGAAAAAGCGTCTACATAGTTCAAAGTTTTATAATTTTCCTTAGTTTGATCTGTTCAAAGGGAAGTTTGCACCATTAGAAAGGGAAAACACACCACACACACACACACTTGTGACAAACACTTGGTTTCACTATGTGACTGGCTAAGGATATCACTGCAGTGATCATAAAGAACAGGACCCCACTGTTGGATTCACCGGAGTCTCATGAAAAATTATTAACACCCACACTCCTGCACTTGTGTAGGTGTTTCCATATTATAAATTATATTAGTTAAAATGAGGTAACGTTAAGTTGCTATCTAAATATAATAAAATTATGAAACAAAAATGTACAAATGTGCAAGCCAATTTAATTATTCTCTAAGTGCTAATGTGTTCACAAGTAGCTAGACTTGTGTAAACAAAATAGAACAAAAACTTTACAGTCTACAATCATATTTGTACTAATGTCTCATAAGGAAATAGGGTAAATCGTTAGACAGGTAATTTCTGAACTTACCAAGGGATTGTGGAGATCCTGAGGATTTACTTAATTGTTCTGAAGGAACAAAAATTGTTTAAATTCTGTGATAAAAGTAGTCAGCAATAAAATTTTACTAAATCAAGAAACACATTACTACTACATATTGTTCCTATTTCCCCAGCACTATACTTAACAGAGATTATTATATTTATTCATTTTCAGGGTTATAAAAAGTAAACATTATTATATTATTACAAGTAAAAAAAAAAAAAAAAAAAAGGCCAGAATTTGAATGTAGGACTTCTAGATGCCAAAATCTGCGCCTCATTCCCCACACTGCATTCTTGTGTATATCACGGACATAAACAAAAGGAAGGCATTTAAAGATCAGTAAACGTGCAAGGACCATAAAGTTGAATTATATGTTAGAGCTCTTAATATTTTTAATTTGGGGAGAAGATTTTCCTTACACTTAGCAGAATAAATTTTACTTATAGAATAGATAGCACTGCTTCACATGTTCCTGAAAATCAGATCAACATTAGCCATGGATGCCAGGAAGTATTACCAATATCCATTTCAGAAAACTTTAATATGAGGCACGGAGCATAGATTTGCTGTGTTTATGCTAAATATGCTTTTATGGTATGGTCTGTAAGTGATTTCCTTTAACTTCCTTTGGTAAACATCAATATGCAGTAACGTAAATAAACTTACCACCACTGGCACGTCAGTCTTTTCCACGTTCTCAGCGGCGGTGGGCTGAGGGGTGCCGTAGAACGGTGCGCAGGGAACATGCTGCGTGGTTTGTGGGGAGTAACACCAAGCAACATAGAGATAGGCTCCGTGCTGTTGGAAAGGCTAGAGGAAAAGATGATGGAAAAACAGCAGGGGATGAGCCCTAGCAGCTGTGGGTCTCTAAAAACGAATCATTTCATTCATTTCTGACATGGCTGTTTTAACACCACAAGGCATGATTACTATGAGGGAAAAGGAGAACTCAGACTCTTCACTAGAGGTGGATCGCAGTGAAGAAGCTGCCAGAAAGGGCTCTTTTAGGGTACCAGAGGAACAATGAATAAAGGACTTCCTTAAGGTCACTCTTTGGTATTGAACTCCAAGACTGCATTACTATCACAGGATCAATTACCAGAGGCCAAAGAAAGCAGTAGCGTGAATTTAATTACATTATTACATAACTTATGAACTTTTGGGCATTTTGACTGGAATAAATAATTTTTCCATTTAACTCTGTAATTTAATTTTCCATGGAGATACCGAGTTCAAAGGAAGGGCCCCTCACCCAGGGTGAATACAGCTAGCTTTCAGAAATGTCAGAAATAGAGAGAAAATAGTTCTCTAAATCCTAGCCTGATGCTTCTTTCCAAACACTAGCATTTTGGGGCCAAGTATTATTTTCCTTTTTGAAATTCTGGAATAGATACCACTGTTGATCTAGCATGACATTTCCCTTGTTTCTATATATTAACATAATTCTCTCTATATTTTTATGTGGAAGATATGTGTTCTCTGCTGGAAACAGAAAACAAAATAAAGCATTTCAAGGTTTGCTATGTGACTTGACTATGTAAATATTAAAAGAAATTGATATCTGAGATTTTCTCTTTATTAAGTCATTTAGATATTTTTTAAAAGTATAAAATCAACTTACCTCAAGGTAGACGTAGACCTGTTGTGAATAAAGAAGGAAAAAATATATAGTTTTGTGACTTGAATCCAACTGAATACCACGATAGGGTAAATTATTACCACCAGATATCATCATGAAGAAAAAATATGTATATTGTTATGACATTCATTTTTTTATAGTTACATGAAAGTTGAGGCCAGTATCCTCCTTGGATCTCAAATGAAGTGAATAATTGCCTTTATTTTCCTCTTACTTTTTGGCCAATGAGTAATTAGAGAATTTGAGAGGAAACAGGAAAATCTGATGTGCAGTGAGGAGTAATTATCATAAAATTGATGGATAACCTGAATGTTTTAAATCTTGAGGTAAGGTTTTTGTCTCTAATTGCATTCATATAGAAAAAGCTCCGTGGCTTTCTTTAATGCTTTTGTAAAAATCAGTGTGTCATATATAAGTTAAACCATCAGTGGATAAAAGCCACAGAATTGAGTGCAGTTTCTGCCTTTAAAAGTGAAGACATGCACAGAAAAAACTGCAAACATCAGGATGTGGGAGTTTGGGGAGGGAATAAATTTATAGATACATGTTAATTTTTCACAAATGAGAAAGCAGAGCTCAAAGATAATATACAAATTGCTTAAGGTCATATGATTAGAAAATATCAGACCTGAAATTTAAAATTCAGGTTCTTTCCACTACACAGTACTATGGAATAATAAAAGGTCAAATGTTGGCAACATGAGTATATAGTTGGCATTGTCCCAACTTAAAAGCTGACCTGAAACTATCTTTACTCAGGGACAGGCATAGAATTAATCTTTCGTTTTCTTTTGGCAACTTAGCTCTGATCTTCCACAGCAGTGTTAAAACTAGCACGACACCAGTTCACGATGCAACTAGTACAATAGTTTCCTCCCAGAATAATGACTGCTAATAAACAGTATTTTGAAGCAGTATTAAAACATACACACACATGCATGCACACACACTCACATGCATGCGCATACACTTGCACACACATGCACACACACTGATTTACCTGATTCACTATGGACTCTGTCTGGAAAGAAAAAGAGAATCAGAGTTACAGTTTAAAACTTCAAAGATGGAAGAAGCAAACTATTTAAAATATTTCTATATTAGATATTTAGGAACTGACACTAATTTTGCCAGTTGTTTTCCCTGGAGGTAATTTCTTCTAAGACATACAGAGCAATCTCAACAATCTTTACAAGATTCACTAAATGGCAAGTAGTGGTTGGAGGGCTCCATTACTGGTATGGAATTGGCCTCACTATTCGCAAGAATCAGAATTGTTTTGGCAACACACATTTTATAGTAACTGGTTGTTGCCTTAAAATGAAAACAGAAGTCCCAGAAACACTGTGAAATCAATGGAATGCAGGGCGGTACCCGTTATGTATTACAGATAAACTCATTTCACAGATGAGGGGATCACAGAGAGTGAACGAGTTTCTTAACAAAGACATTTAGTAACTTCCCACATCATTTCTTCAAAGGAAAAGTGTGTCAGCTAGTAAATCTCCAATATGCCTCACTTCAGGGAGTATAATTATAACTGAGTTTGAAATTTCTAAACATAAATTGAATCTAAAAATCAAATCTTGGACATAAAGTTATAAAATTAAGAAAAAATGTTAAGAGAGAAATTAATGTAACCAGAGAGATAAACACATTATTAGTGTGTATGATTATAAATGTGATGCCCACATCAGCTGAGGCAGACAGAATAGAACAGCTCCCATTCCAAAGAGTAGTGACAGGTAGTTCTCATGTCTCAGATTGATAAATGGAAATCATTTCAGAAAGTTGGGAGTGAGAGATAACTGCTTGAGAAGAAGGAAATCTCTTCAGAAGTGTGAAGCTATTTAAAAACAAACGTTAAAACTTCAAAATATAATATTATTGGGCAATTTATTGAGCAAAATATTACCAGTGGGATGTGGCTGTATTCATTTGTTCTGGGAAGTTGCTCCTGTATAAATAGAAATACATTCTAAATTACTTAGACATCTTCTGATGACGTACAAAGAGTGTATCATCATCCATGAAATTTAGGATAAACTGTATTCTATGCCAAATTATGGGAAAATATCAAAAAACTTTTATGTTCTTACTTTAGAAAACATATTTAACTAAATGCTAAGCTTAGTATACTTTGAAAAAATAAAGAATTTTTAAGGTTCATTCTCTGGCCCTGGCCGGTTTGGCTCAGCGGTTAGAGCATCTGCCTGTGGACCAGAGAGCCCCGGGTTCGGTTCCCGCTAAGGGCACGTACCTCGGCTGCAGTTTGTCCCGGCCCTGGTTGGGGTCATGTGGGTGGCAGCCACTCGATGTGTCTCTCTCACATCAATGTTTCTCTCTCTCTCTCCCTCCCTCTATCCCTCCTGCTCTCTCTAAAGACAAATGCAAAAATGTTCTCGGGTGAGGATAAAAAAGAAACAAGGTTCATCATACTCCGGGGCGGGGGAGGGGGGAGGAATAATAACCTATCGATTCTCTAGGACTATGTATTTTCTGTTGGTGACTATTTATTAATTATTTATTTAAATTTTATCTTTGATAACTTTTGAATGAAATATTACCAGATATGGGTAGTATAATAATTTCTGTGTTTGAATATATTTCTGTTAAAAAAAAAAAGAGGAACACACATTATAAGAACATGGTATATATAGAAAATAATAAAATATTCTAGATTTAATCAATAATCTTACCTGATCCTGGACAGCTTCCTAAGGAAAACATTTTGTTTTAGTATATTGATTCATTCATGAATAACAAACATTTACTAGGTATTTTCACTCATTCAGGGTTTATGCTAAATACTAGGAACACAACATGAAATGTAATGAACACTGTAAGCAAGACCAATAGAGTTCTAACACTTGTGGAGGTTACACCCTCTCCATATTATAGCGAAGGTAATAAAATTTATTATTCAGGTAATTTCTAGATCAATGGTGATGAATTCCAGTGGAGTACTGATATATTTAAATTTATTTGGACTTTAAGCACCAGCAACTTAGAAACGAGAACAAGAGTAACAATTGGGGCCCAAATTAAATTCATTATTGACTTTCCTCTGCCTACACTGATAACAGAAGAAAATGTTGAAATGTTATTTTGTTAAATTAGGACAAGACCATTTCCTTAAAGTCCTAATTAAGTCAAGTTTCTTTACTGTAACTAAAAGTAGGTTTTGTTTTGTTTTGTTCTTGAAGTGGAAGACTTTATGATACTCAGAAGGATCAAAACTAAATAGTGATAACAGGATTGTGCTGATTGGTATGTTTTTGATCTATCCATAGCCTCGGCATATAAAGAACGTAAATAGTTTAGAAGCAGATAGTGATAAAAGACCTTCATAATGTTGTCAGAAGTGTAAATATAGCAAATTTCATAGAGACTGGTAGGTGGGGGCTGGAAAAGGAGGAATGAACATTTACTGGATTTGTAGCAAGCCAGATTTAGGACTAGCTGAGTAGCAGATTACTCATTCAGTATTCAAAATAATATCAGGAAGTGAGTATAACTATATTTTTCTTTCACAACAACATTAGTCTAGGCATAAATAGAAATAGATTTGACAGTAAATATACAGACACTTATATGAATAACTTGTCAATTATTGTTAATGGCCAAGGCTAGAATATATCATTTCTTGAGAAAAATGAAAACATATTTAGAAGCAGGCCCAATTTAAAAGTTAATGTATTTTAATTATACAGAATATGATTGTTTTATAATAAGTAAAATATTACCAGTTGGAGTTGGTTGTATTTGATAAGCTGTTCCTATTAAAAAGGGAAAATATTCTCAATTGCTTGGACACAATTCAGTCCAGTCCCATCATTTTCAGGTGCTGAAGCTAGAATCCTACAATGTCCTTTCCCATGAGTAAGGAATGAGAAACTATTAATTCTACTTCAACGTTATTTCTACCACTAATAATTTGGAATAATTTAATTATTCCTTTTAAAAACATTAGCAAAACAACTTTCTTAACTTATTTTTAATTTAAAACAAATTGCAATGCAGATATAACTGAGTATTCAGGTAATTTTACTTACAGTGTATCTTATGTCAGAATTACAAAGAAAATTGAAAATGGTTTTTGCTTTCTGACTATGAAGATTTAAGTTTGGTTAAATTAAATCATAATACTAGATGAACTCAGCAAAAAATGATGAAGTTCTGCTCTGTGCCACATTTATTGAGCATTTAATTTATGCTATGAATTGAATTAATTGCTTTAAATCATTTAATATTTAGTATTATCATTGTCATTTTAGAATGTAGGTTATAGGCTTATAGTAGATAAGTAAAATGTCTAATATCACATTCTGGTAAGAGGTAGGGCTTAGAGTGAAATTCAAGTCTGGACAAATCTGTAGACTGATATTTAAGTACTATGCTATTCAGATCCAAAAGTAGACTATAAAATACAAATATTCAGCTGAAAGCATAAATTAAATGCCTGGCATAAAAAAATATTCAGTTTTATTTTCAGAAGGGAATCACTAACAGCTAAAGTCCATTGGATTGCTTACTATGGATTAAAGTTTAGCAGATATTGAGAGAAAGAAATAATTTATCAATACAACATTGTTATTCATTTCTTGGTACATTTGCTTTGATAAAGTTTTAATGAAATTTTACCAGAGAGCGTTGATTGACCTCATCTTCCCTTAGAATGTGCTTCTGCTAAAAATATATATATATAGTGATAAAAATATATGTTAAGTAAATTGTGACATATCCTGTATAATATTAATATATTTTTAATTTAGCAAATATATCTCACCTCAATGCTGGTGGGAACAATTTCCTTAAAAAAATTTAAAAGTACACAATTTTAATTTTATGACTTTTAAAGTACATTGAGAGTAAAAATATTGATTAACCAGACATTATTGCTAAATAACTGTGGTAAATTGATTTTAACAACAAATTCCTCAACACTTGACCTGAGACAAGGTGAATAATTTGAGGTACACGTTATATTCAAAGTTGCCTTTTCTCTTCTCACTGCTTTCACCTGGGAAGGTGGACATGAAATATTCACCTCCATTGAATTCATGTCAACCCTACATAACTGGTACGGTTTTACTTTGCAACTTGGATGAGGGTCTGCTCCTAAAGTTAAAGGAAGGACCCCATCACCTTCTAAGCCTATCTTTTTTTCTTCTTTAAATTAACGAGGGGCAAAGGATTCCGGACTCTGATCAACTTAGAATTGGTTGATTTCTGCACAGTGTATAACATATTTACATCACTGATTTAGACACATAGCCATTACTGTAATTTTTAATGACAAGATTGAATTCTACCAAAATCTGGGAAGGACAAAATAATTAGGAAAAAACAAATGCTTGGGCATAACAGATGTGGCCAGGTAGGATGGGGGTTCCGAAAAACCAGGCAGGATAGTGTTCCCAGAAACAATTCTGCAATTTTGTCTCTGACTTATAGTTGCTTTCTTATATCTGTTGGGGCTATATTTGTGTGTGTTAAAATTAGAATAGAGCTACAAATATTGTGCCTTATATAATGAGACCTTATAGAATATATGACCTTCATGGTACAAGCGTTCATAAACATGTTCTAACTAATTGAGATATTGAATTAACATCACAATCATTTACCTCACTGGATGAACTGCTGCCAGATATCTTTTGCTAAGAAGGGGAGGGAGGAAAAACAGTGTTACTGACCCTGAGACTTTTAGAATTGAAAGAAAACGAGTTCCACACTTTCATACTGTTTGCTAACTCTAGGTTTCAGAATTTTAAAAAGTGGTATGAAAAGATTCAAAGACAATATAATGTATTTTCTTGGAGTGTCAATTTTACTTAAAATATATTTATTAGAAGGGGAAGTATAGTAACCTACCTGGTAACTTAAAATCATTTTTTATTAAGAAAAACTCAGATATATGATTGAGTAGAATGCAAAATGTACATGGATTTTTGTGATACAAATGAAACCTCGAAGTAAGAGCCCTATTGAACTGGGCTACCCAGAACCCTGAGTTAAGTGTTTATTTTCATCTACCACTTGGGTCTACTTTAATGTGAATGAACTGGAAATGTTCAAATACAACAACCAATTTCAGTATGAAACTAAAATTACATTACCTTTTAAAACATCTACCCTTTGAAATATTTAGTTTTTCTTCTAAGTCATGTATGTTTATAATTACATATCAATATAATTTTTGTTCTTAAGTACAGATTTTAAAAGATTGACTGTGATATTCAACAGAGTATTCATTTCTTAAGAGAGTTGATTAACCAGATATTATGGGCTAACAGATGTTTTTTCCATACTTTTAGATGAGGTAGAGTTTATTAAAATAAGGTGTTTAAGCAAAATAAGCCAGTCAGAGAAAGACAAGTATCACATGATCTCACTTACATGTGGAATCTAATGAACAAAATAAACTGATAAACAAAATAGATCCAGAGACGTGAAAGCAGGAAACAGACTAACTAGACTCAGAGGAAAGCAGGGAAGGGGAAAGAGATAAACCAAAGAACTTAATAGGTGATAAAAGAGGGGACATCTGTAATATTTTCAACAATAAAGATACATTTAAAAAAATAAAAATAAAATAGAGATGTCTTACTTCAGAATCATTCATGATATGTTCCTTAGGAAGAGAAAATAAAAGTAATTTTATTTTTCATGACAAATGTTCAAATGTAAAATAATAATACCAAATAAAATTGGCGCCAATAAAGATAGAAAACTGAGGCAAAATTAAAGGAAAACAAAAGGCCTGATTCCGTTGGCCTGAGCTAACAAAAGGATTTACCTCCTTAATCTGCATTTCAGAGTTTAATAAAAACTATGTTTATTTTTATATGTTGTGATAAATCAGTGTAAATAATTTTACATTTTCCTTTAACTAGCCTAACTTCTTTTTATCTTTAACCTGGCTTTTGGATGTTAAATAGGAGCATTGGATTTAAAATCATGTGGTAAATAAAGGAGCTCAAAGCATTAATTCAATAGTGTACAAATATTTAAGCAAAATGGATTTCCTCCATCTGGTATGTGGTGTTCAGCTTTCATGACCATAGCAATATAGAGAATAGTGACCTTATCTATAGAATTTAAGCTCAAAACATTAGTGTTGGTTTTTCCAACTAATTCTGGACAACATATGATATGTTTTATCTTTATTTTTCTTAGAATTAGAGAAATCTGCCTTAGTTTTGACTTAAGAGAATTATTTGTTCAGTTTGGGTAGAATATTTTTAAAAATGCTTTTACTTCTTTATTTTCCTTATATTGGATTTACTAGTTTTAAAACAAAAGAGCTTACTTCTTTTTATTCATTCTTAGTATACTGCCAAGAAAAAGAATCATTCCGGTATGAAGTATTGTTAAGGAGATATGCTTTCACTTCACACATTTTGAGCACCTGTATGGTTTCTTAACACTAACCTATCAAAAATCTAGTAGACAACCCAGATCCAAAAAGTCATGTTTAAAGAAAGTAAATAACCAATTGTGACTATGTAAAACATTCTTGGAGTAGATATACTGCTTTATATAATACTCTTAGTAAGAATTTCTTCAGCTTTGGTGATAAGTGCAGACAACTGACCAGTCCATAAATGCATGCATTTATACATTGATTGATTCATTCAACCATCCATCCATCTATCCATACTAATGCTTTCTCTACTCATATTTAAATCAATAAAGTCATTATTCTTTAGAACGATCAACATAATTCATTAGTCATTTTGAATGTTTGACTGAAAAGTTCAAGTATAAATGCCATAGAAAAAATATGTTTTTCTAAATCAAAACACTTTTCCTACTGTAAGAGTGCATTTTTTTTTTTTTTGCTATGCTATTTAAGAAAAATTTTGGTACCTTAAGATAATCATTCTGTTTTTCTCTCAGAAGTTCTCTCTGTTGAAACCAATAAAGTATATCTTGTAAAATATCTTTTTAAAAGGACAAACTTTTTAAATAACTTAAATATCATTGATATTCCTTACCTTGTTGATACATTCCTTAGAAATAGAAAAGAGAGCAAAAACATTAGTGGAGAGGAACATAATGAATGAAAATCTGTGAGAAAGGGTACCTCACCTTGTGCTGCTACAAATTATTAGAAAAGTAAATATTCTTTTCATGAATATACTATTTCTTACTATGTCATTTCTAACATTGTGTCTCTTTGCTAAGCTTTCTTTGCCTAAACTGTCAGTATATAAATCTGCACTTAAAAACAGTTTACAATTTTGTTCCACTACATTTGTAGTTATTATTATCTGTCACCTTGTTTTAGGCTTAGTTCTGTTGAAATTATCTGTCTGGTTCAATAAATCTAAAGTTTATTTCCATAAAAAAGAAATAAAGAATTAGCACAACACTTAATGGACAGAACAACACTTGGTTCTCTTTGTTAATGCCACAGCATATCATGTGGAGACTTTCTTACCTTTCTGAACCTTCTTAGTATAGGCTACAAATGAAAAAGCTATATTAAAAATCATTCAGACCAAGTTGGGTTGTCAATCAAGCCTTTTAAATGGTGGCCTTGGGGTAAAATTTATATTTGTGGTCTATTTGACAACTAATTTGCAAAATTATAGGAAATCAACATATGTGGGGTATTATTTAGAAAAAGAGATTAACATGGAAATTGTAAAGTTTTACATAGGTTATGCAAAAGAAAGAATAACTGTTTTGCAAAGAGGCAAATGTACAGGTACAAATTAAAATTTAAAGCAGCTCTTTAATATTTGCATATCTGGTTTCAAAATTGTTTATGGGTGCTTAGGTGACTGAAGGAAAGGTTTGATCAAGTCAAGAGAAAAAAATATTTATAAACTAAAATTTAATTAATTTTCCCAGAAAAAAAAGTTTGGCTTTTAAGAAGAATAAGTGGATAACACTTACCTGAGTAAGCTTTATTTCTTTGAGCACTTCCTTTAGAAAATAAATTGTGAATTATAAAAATGAAAAATACACCCCCAAAATTAGCATGTTTTCCACTTGAACACAAGTTCTTCATTTAATTAGGTAAACCAGCATATTTCTTAGGTAGAAGAAGCTATAATCAATTTCAGCTTTATGGTCCAATTTTAAAAACTCAAGAAGACACCTTATATGGTTCATTTTTTACCCAGTCTAGAGATTTAGTAAACCGAAACAAAGGAAGAATTAAATGGGGCTTTAATTAAAACAGATAATTGAAAGAATAATCAAAGTAAAGATAAATTAAAATTGGAATGAAAAAGACATTCAGCATTCATCACAGCTAACTTAAAGAGAAAGAGTAGTTTGGGTTGCAGGCTGAGAGAGGTAAGAAAAACCTTACCTCTGTGCTGTCTGATTCATTCTGCAAATAAGTGAAATAAGCCAGTCAGAGAATGACAAGTATCACATGATTTCATTTATATGTGGAATCTAATAAATAAAATAAAATGACGAACTAAATAGATCCAGAGACATAGTAGCATGGAACAGACTGAGGAATCTCAGAGAAAAGGGGAAGGAGGTGGGGGGGAGAGATTAACCAAAGAATTTATATGCATAACCAATGGACATAAACAGTGTGGTGAAGGACTGTGAGGTGGGGGATTGGTGGGATTGTGGAGGAGGGAGTCCCTGGAGGAACAATAGTGGGGGGGGGGGCCTCTGTAATACTTTCAATAATAAAGATAAATTTTAAAAAAAGAATAATATTTTTTAAAAGTTATTAGTTCAATTAGTGAACAGAATGGAGGATTAATGGCTGTTACAAAAAGATGTGGTAGAGTTACCTAATTCAAGATTAAGTGTGTAAAATGAGATCAAATTATAAGTCATATGTCTGAATATAAGTAAAAGAAACAAGAAAAAAGAATGCATTAATATAAACCATATTCTATTTTTATTAATTAACTATTTCTCATGAATAAGATGGTTTTGATTAACAATATTTATATAAATGTGTGTGCCCTCCTCTCTAAGAAGTTTTGCGAGAACAAATCAATATTTGTCAGTACTTGAACTGAAGATAATATACCTCACTGAATGTGAAACTGGCTATTTTGTAGAGAAGGGCTGAACAGGTCTAGAGTCTACATGTTACCAATACATCATCACTTAAGTTCTACAAGAAGAGTGAGTTCTTGGAACACAGAATAGAACACTCACTTGAATGAGTTCTGGGTGTCTTAGAGGAAATGTCTGTGAAAAACAATGCAAGAATTGTAAAAACAGAAAGCAAAAACAATAACAATATCCATTTAATCCTCTATGAATTTTAACATTGCTATTTAAAAAAATGTTTTGTATCTTAATAGCTAAATTTCAGACAAAGTTTCTTTGGAAGCAAATTTTAAAAGGAGAAAGAAAGAACAATAATTATTTTACTGACAAATACCAAAGGAAAATAGATTAAATATGTCCTCTTTTTATAATATGGTAAAGAATTGAGAAAACTATGTAAAAACATTAATAAAAATTTTAGTTACTTTGAATTAAATCCAGAATGATAAAGAAGTCATTTATTTAGTATGCTGAACTGTTTCTATTAAATGATAATTCTCACAGCGATTTTAAACCATTATACATTTTTGGAGCCAATATATACTTTCCTAATTAAATGTTGTTTATCTGAATTTTATTTTTACCATCAATTAAATCATAAAAATTTATCTTGATCTGAATTTTTACTTTGGAGACAAAACTTAGGTTTGCCAAATGATGGTATTTAAAAAACAAACAAAAAAAAAAACACCTGGTTTTCTTTGGAATAGGGGTGAAGGATCTGTTTTCTGGGGAAACTTTATTAGTTTAATTGTAAAAGGACAGAGATAATTTTTTTGTAACTTGAAGTCAGAGATTTCTTTCTATTGGTTCTTAGGACCTAGTATAAACAAAACACTATTGGGTAAGAAGTTGAGTTATATGTGATTCTGTATTATCCAGATAGGTATCTAGAGAATAAGAGTCTCATCAATGCAAACAATAGAATATCTCAGCATTTCAGAAACTTTGCTCCTGTATGAGGTAGTTTCAATGTCCAAATATCCCAGATAATTATTTTATTTTATTTTTTTCTTTATTGATTTTATAGAGAGGAAGGGAGAGGGAGAGAGAAACATCGATGAAAGAGAACATCAATCAGCTGCCTCCTGCATGCCCCACCACTGGGGATTTGGCTCACAGGCTGGGCATGTGTCCTGACTGGGAATCAAACCGGTGACCTCCTGGTGCATGGGTCAATGCTCAACCACTGAGCCACACCAGCCGGGCCCAGATAATTATTTTATCTGAATTATGCTGTAGTCTAGTGATCCCTATTATATATTTCTCTCACTTTCATTAACCACACATCACAAGGGGATAGAACAACTTTTTGCTTCACTTAACTGTTTCAATGTTTGTTTGTTTTTTGAGAGAAAAAATTATTTAATTGACATTATCTAGTTTCATTGTCTACAGTGACCACAATGACTTGATCTCTGAATCAGCAGAATCAGCCCAGTTTTCTGTACCTCGCAAAAAAAGTTGGTTGACACAGCTATCTCAAATGAGATGGGTTTGACTTTGTTCCAAAAGCAGGACACACTGGTACATGTGTTTTGGTGTTGTATTTGGTTAAGAAATATTGGACACCTAGGTCTACAGATATGCTAATTGTGTAATGGACCTGGGGAAAGAGCCTATTTACAGTCTCAGATGCTATGTATCATGTATAATACCTTATTTCTTCTTTTTTTCCTGTTAATTTTAATTTTATTGTAAGATGCTTAAATTAGAGATCATTCACTGCTTTAAGATTATTATTCTAGTAGCTTGTGTCTGATGACATATCAGGTCATTTCTAAAAAGAATTTCCATCTTTTAAATTTTTACTGTACTCACAGGCCTGCCAAGAGCAACAGCCACGAGGCAGGCAAAGATGAGGAGCTTCATGGTTGTCAAGGCCTATGTAAGAGGACAAAATAAAATGTTAAGCTTTATGATAAAATTTGTATCATAAAAAATATTCTTGATTTTCCAACAAAAGAGGAATATTAGAATAAAGTAGCTTTATTTGAGAAATGGTACTTTTATTAAATTATAATTTTTAATTTTGCTACTCAATATAAATGTTTATTATTCTAGTTATCTTGCTTAATGTTTATAGTATTTAGAAATATCAATTCCTTACCAATATTTTCACTCACTAACACTCTAAAATAAACGTTTGATCCATGAAGTAGTAATATAATTTAATACGGTTTTGTTAATGAAATAAAGAAGCACCAATATTCAAATATAATAAAAAAAAATCTCCTGACTCATCAGGTTTGCTAAAGTAAGTAATAAAATAAAATCTACTGAGAACTGGAATTTAATTTTATTTGAAAATGTCTTTCTCCTTTGAGTTTATTTGAAAGCATCCTGTTCTTTCAGAGTATTTATGAAAAGTGCCTTTGGTGCATTATGTAGAAACTTTTAGCCTCCAACAATTATTTTTTAATAGAATCTAGTTGAATTCATATTTTGCTACATTTTATATATCCATGATATGACTGTATGAAGATGGTTAAATTGGACACAATCATAAGATTCCAATGGATGTCTTATCACATTTGATTCCTGGAGTTCCAACAACTTGAGAGAACCTAGAAATACTGACTCATATATGTGGAAAGTTGGTTTCCAGAGAATTTAGAGGAAAAAAAATCAGGTTACACATACAATTGGTTCATACCTTAGTCAACAAACTAATACTGGCATATTTTAAATACACTGATTTAATTTACAACCTGTAGAATCAAAATTCGTTATTTTAAAAAGGAATATTTATAAACCCAAAATGAATTTACTATCTTTATCTATTTGTATCCTTCCAAATATCCAGATTTAATCGTCTTCACTAAAGTAGTCATACAAATCTAATTGTCTATCCTTTTATGGAATTAATTTTGTTAGCTGAATGACACAAAATAAAAATGGCCTTAAAGTATTCTACCAGAAATGATCTTCACTTTGGTAATTACAAAGATTGGAAATTATTTTGCATAACCACTTTCTATAGAATTAGGCTAAAATAATTCAAATTACCTTACCATAAGTTTCTACTGAAATTATGTATTTACTCTTTCAATATATGAGATAAATTTCAGTTACCAAATCATGAGTTAGTTTCTATAAAGCTATATAATTTTCCACTTAAAGCTGTGATGTGGAATTAAAATTTGCAAATGAAATTTTAAGCCACTAATATATCATAAAAAGAAATCAATATTTAAAAAACATAGAAAAGTTACAAATACATCTTAATTAAGAGGAGTAAAAAAGATTAGACAATGTGAAAGCATAGTAATTTTGCCATATGTAAATACAGCACCTTGAACCCAAGACTGGGAAGGAGAAGCAAGCTGTGTTGATGATCAAGGTGATAGCAAATCTCTTTGCTTCACAGCTATTTAAACATAGTGATTAGTAAAATGCTAATTTTGTGGTTTCAGTGCCACTAATAGGTTTGTTCAAATTCTAAGAATTCTCCCAAATAGGAAATTAGTTTTCTGTTCAGTTCTCTCCCAGGAATTTCTGAGGAGAATTAAACAAAAGAGTGATTCATACTACAATACAAATTCAACAGGAAATGGAATGGCATATACATAATTAAAATAAAAATTTTTCTAGATTTGTGGTTATTATGAGAACATGATTTTATGTCTAATGGACAATTAGAAAGACTAATATATGAAAAATTCCCTTTATATCTTTTGAAAAATTTAATGCCTTTGAAGAAAATTCTTGGTACAAAATGGAGTCTTCAAAATTTTTCAATTTTTATCAATACACTAGACCAGGAGAAGAATTCATCACTTATTTTACCTTTTAAAACTTAATATGTCCTCTATCATTTAATTATTTACGTTATAAGGTAACTCACATTGTATGTGCACTGATCTCTTTTTACTAAAAAAGAAATATCTCAGAGGGAAGGGGGAGGAGATTAACCAAATAATTTGTATGCATATATGCGTTGCTCATAGACATAGACAATAAGGTGGTGAAGGTCTAGGGTGGAGGGGGACAATGGGGAAAACTCAGGAGGGACATCTGTAATACTCTCAAAAATAAAGATTAAAATAAAAATAATAAGAAGAAATATAGTTTCCCTACACACTTTGGTGGTATTTTAACTACCCCAGGTAATTTTTTGTTTGCTTTGTTTTGGGCATACTGGTTGTGATTCATTAATGTAGCTATTAGATTATTGAAGTAAAAGTAATAATTATTCAAAAATTATAATTTTAAAGTGTTACAAAAAATCAACTACACCTCTCTGATTTTCCATCTTTTAAAGTAAATAAATATAGTCCGATGTGTCTTTACACAATGAGTAATGAAAAAATATGATTATCACCTGATACCAATTTTCTGATGTAATAGAGTCATATGTAGAATGACTATATAATTGATCAGCCAACAACAAACATTCATTATAACTAAAGGGTCTGCTATTCATAATTATAAAATAACAACAGAAATAAACCAGGACTATTTAAGGCCTGTAAAGGCATGATCACTCTAGTGATATCACACAGCTGGTTTTAAAAATCCAACAAAATCCCTAAACAAACAAGAGTGAAAATAGGTCAGGTTAGGGACAACTAAGTAGAAAGCTTCCTTAATTTGTAGCATTTTGACTTTAGAAAAATTAGTTCTTTCTTAAATTTATACTTATTAGAAAACTAATTATCACAAAAAATGAAAGGACATATTATTAGCATTAGACATAGGTTTTGAAAAATTACTGAGTTAAGAGGTAAACTTCACTATTCAAGGTTACGTATATTATTGCTGTGTAGTCTGGTCCAGACTCAAAACTCCTTTGGAGGACTTATTTGTATGAGACAGTCGATAGTTCAGAACATGAAGACTCAAAGCTAGTTTGTCATAGTTCTCCCAGGAACTTTGGGGTTACGGCTGGTAAGTCTTCCTGAAAAAGTGTCCTTTAATTGTGTAACAAACAGCTAACCTTCCAGAAGGAAACTTATTGAGAAGTGTAAATGACATTTTTGTTTTTCTTCAGAAACTCACATGTCATTTGGAACCTAAGAGAGGATTCATGATGGATGCTCAGTAATTGCTCTTAGATATGTACCTGGGCACCCAGAACTGAAGGGAGTTATTGCCAGGAAATTTTTGTCTAGTATGAATATATTGTAGCACTGGAAATATGGAACTTATGCTTAATTTTGTGTTTGTATTTTTTAAATGTCCTTTTTAATTCTCTGCTCTGTCCATAGTTACCTAGAGATCCAAAATGAGCAGATTCTGTGTAAAGTGGTATAATGTAGTGCTTTCACGTCAGGGCTTTGGAGTTGAATTATAAGTGTAAATCCTGGCTCTCATTAACCCATTGTGTTATTTGGGTAAATCACTGTGCCTCAATGTTCCCAGCAGTCCAAGGACATCTACTTCCTTCGTGATTGAATGGAAAACATGAGATCACATACTTGGAGGAGTGCCTGAAACAAAGTGAATGCTCATTTAAGATTATCCATTATTAGAACATGTTTAAAACAGGAAAGTTCAACTAATCATTTTGTGCCCAAATTATCTTCTTACTACATAGATTTGTAAACTTTAGAAAATTTATGAATTATACTTTTATATTTGTATATACATAGGAAATATGTAGAAGGGTAAAGACAAAATTTCTAATAGTGGCCACAATTAAAGAGGGTTTGGGGTGGGAAATGAGAGAGAATTAGAAAGAAGAACTTTGAATTTTTATTAACAAAATCCTGTGCTATTTGATATTTTCACAGAATAGTGTACTAAAACAGTGCTTTTCAAACTTTAATGTGTTTATGAATCACTGGGGAATCTTGTTAAAATTCATATTCAGATTCAGTAGGTCTGAGTGTGTCCTTAGATCTTGGATTTTTTAAAAGAAGTTCCCAGGTGATATCATTGGTGGTGATCTATGGGACACACTTTGAATAGCAAGGAACTAGGAGATTTGGGAATGTAATGTGTTTATCCTTTAAACACATCCAATAATTAAAATTTGTATATAAAAAATCCACTGAAAAATAGTTAAAAGCACAAAATTTATAAAAACATTTAACATATATCGCAAACACAGAGATGTTAAAAATGCTGAATCATGTTTCCTTGAAATTGTTTACCTTCAAAACAATATCTAAAGTAAAGCATTTCCTTACCCAATCCTAAATTCTTCATAGGAAAGGTGTCCCACTAGTAACAGTTCATCTGTCTGTGTAATAGCAATACCATTACTCTGCTGTTACCTCCAAAAAACCACATACCACTAATGAGTTTTTTACCTACTCAAGACATATGAGGAAATTGGGCAAAAATTTAACTTTGTTAACTAAGTCCTACCTAGCATGTTCTTTTTGAAAGATTGTGCAATTTGATGAGTAAAGAGATTTTTGCCTATCAGAAATATCTCTTCTGACTTGACAAAACAAAGTTTTCATGATTAATATACTTTCCTGTGTTATTGAGGGGATATAATGTATTGGGGAATATAATATAATGTATTTAACAGCTACCAGAACCATAATTTCCCAGAGAGGTTAATAAGCCATCCATCAGTAGAGTGGACTATATTTATTTATTAATGTATTTATATGGTTCTTTATAACATTTAAAGTCATCTTACAATTACCAATCCATTTATGTCTCATAAGAACCATGTAATGTAGGGAAAGCAGACATTATTTTCTACTTCATAGATAAGTGAAGGTTATCTACTTCATAGATAACCTTCCATAAGTTAAGTGAATTAATCTCCATACAAAGTCACGTATCAGCTAACAAGTAAATGGTGACTTGGATCTTCCATCAGAGCCTGTGCTCTTTTTAATATACCATGCTGTTCATTATTTCATTTAACAAGAGCACTTGATGTATGCAAGGTATTGTATCTTTTGGAAAATGATGGAGGAAGTAAAATCCTAGCAAATGCAGAATGCCTAGCCTGAACTGAATGAAGCCATCAAGGGATAGTATGAGAGTAAAAGGAGCCACTTGGGTAAGAAATGTCACAGCATTGCTAAAGACAAACTTCACAGTATTTCTGCAGACTTTCGGATATGCAATTTTACAAATCTAGCATTATCCAACCACACTCTTCTGATCCTTTTTCCTTTTAGTAATTACAACAATATCAATAATAACAATCTTTCTTTGATTAATTAATCTTAAATAGTAAGAATCTTTGATACTCATGGAAGTACTGAAGGGACTAAAAGTAAATACTAGAGCAGAGAGATAAATTTTAGCCTTAAAATTTTTTGCAGACAAAGAATTTCTTGGTAATGGCAATTAGAGGCTAACTAATCAAGTTAGGTGAAGGTTTTTTAAGTAAAAGAAGTCAGGAGTTTGGACCATTTGTGTGAGCTCAGGATCATGACAGGTTTGAAGGCAGAATGCAGAACAAACCTCTGCACAGGGATCACATGAGGCACCCTAAAGGACAGTAGATGAGATCAGTAAGACTAGGAAGAGGGCCACATTCTAGAATAACAGAACCTTCAAGGTAAGGAGGCACTTGAGTGAAAGTGGAAGGGAAACTAGAAGTTGAATGACAATTTCTTCCTCTCCTTCTAACCTCTAGGTGGCAACAGAGAAGGGGCACCCCCCAGCTCCCCCTCCTCCACACTCATGAGAGTTAAAAATAAGGTAGTTTTATCTAGGGAGATATGGGTTTAAGTTTCGACTTTCTTGAAAGTAAAGGAGATGAAAGAGGTTACGAGTGACGTCATTGAATGTTTATAGACATAGAGGAAGGAACTAACTATGAGGAGGCTGTGGGGCTGGCATGTTTCAGAAGAGAGAGAGCACTAACTAAATGATGGAGAGGAGCTAGCAGGCTGGACATTTTTTACCATGGCTGGTGACTAAAAGCAATGAAGGATGTAGTATAGTAGAAAAGATTACACAGAGGCACATGAAAAGTCATGTAAAAAAATTAACAAGTAGAAGTTATTTCAGGATTCACTTTCTAAATGATTGACATAATAACTGAAGAACAAAGGAAGTCCAGAAGACAGACAGCATATGATGAGGCGAGGTGGCTAGGAATTAGAAGTGACTATAATATGTGGGTAAGATTTGGAAAGTTGAGAAGAGAGAGAAGAGGTTTACAGATGAGAGAAGGGCTCATGGCAAGTACGTGGAGGCATGAAATTAAAACTCTAAGTTCTGTTTGGAAAATGAATCAAGAAAGTAATAAATTTTGTATTTTGAAAGGTGCTATAGTTGTTGAGGAATAGAAGAATTTTGAAGGCACAAAAGAGATTGTGTTATTCTCAACATGAAAAGAGTAGAAAAAGAGTTTTGCAAGATGAGCAGAAGAGTATGAGCTGAAGAAGTGTGGAAAGAGGGGTGAGTGGAGGTGGGCGAGTGCCTTAACAGCAGGGGTTTGACTGACTGTGCATTGTGCTAACAAGGGAATGGTGAGTGATTCAGCTGGAAAGGAAGACAGTGAGCAGAATACAGAAGACCATGTAGCACAAAAAGGAATCTGGACTTGATCTTCAGAATTGGACATTCTTTGGAGGAAGGCAGAAGCCTGAAAGGCTGACACTTTCACCTTGGGCCTTGAGGTGAAGCTCCTCACCTCTGACCCAGCTCTTCACCCCAGCTCTTTTCTGGATGTCATGTCTTCCTCTTGTTTCAAATCAGGATGGCCATGGACAATTTCAGCCTAAGTACCTCCAGGAATTTTCCTCTTCCTGTGCCCAGAATCTCTCCAAGAAAGATACAGGAGTTGGGTCTTTCCTGATCCAACAATTCACTTACTATGTTCCTGGCCTCCGGGTTCCCTTGTTTCTATGCACCCTTCTGAGGAGACAGGGAAGGGCATTCACTACAATGCACCGTTTATTGTTGTGCCAGTCCTCTAAGGCAATCACATTTTCCCAACAGTACTAAGAGCTGACATTTGTTGAGCACTTTTATTTGTTTATTTTAAATCTTCACTTGAGGATATTTTTTCATTTATTTTCAGACAGAGTGGGAGGGCAAGAGAGAGACACATATCAACTGGTGCCTCCTGCACAACCCCAATCAGGGCTGCAGATGGAACTGCAACCGAGGTATGTGCCCTTGACTGGAATTGAACCCATGACTCTTTGGTCCAAGGTCAAGATTCTAACCGCTGAGCCAAACCGGACAGGGCTGTTGAGCACTTTTAATAAGCCAGGCATTCAAACGTAATGTTAGCACTTCTTGAGGATTTTCTCATTATAAAGATTTTTCTCATGACAACCGAAGGACGTAAATATTATCTTTATTTCAATGTTAAGAATGAAGGAAATGAGACTTACAAGAATTAAACAGTTTTCCCAGGTTAGTACATACATCAGCTAAGCTAGAATTTAACCAGGCCCAACTCTTAAACTCTGTGCTGTTTTTGGTAGTATACCCCAAAAGTCTTTCTGTGCCCTGGGTAATTGTACAAAACACAGCTTTAGTACATTTCTTTGTTTTATTATTAAATTTTCATAATCAAGTAGATTATTGAAGCATTCAAATGGTTTTATAAGGTTCTGACATTTAAAGTCAAGTTAGGTGTAGGGTTTGAGTCACAAGCTTTCACTTGTAGAACAGTTTAGTGATAATTTAATTTTTACAAAGTGTTTAAAAATCAATGAGAGAAAAGATTATTTACCCACCACCCAAACTTAACCAACCATTGGTAAAAATGTGTCTTTAGTTCTTGTACATTTATATATGAGTGTTTCTGTATAGTACATTACATTTATTTTGTAAGCTGCATTTTTTTCTTACTTTTTGTTATGCCATCATTTCTCACACTGTCATTTTTAAAAATTAGTAATATAACAAGTTTTAAGCAATTCATTCTGTTCTTCAGCACTCAAAATGTAAAATAAATAAATGTGTACTTCTTTGGTTGGAATAGTTCCCCTCCTGATGGAAAATTGTCCTTTTTCATTTCCTGGGTCTCTTTTAAGGCTCTATGGGCCATGAATTTTAAAAACCCGCAGTTCTATATAATTTTATATAATGGCTCCACAATATTTCAGCTTATTGATATGTTACAATTTAATTAGTCACCCTTAAAGGGGCATTTATAATATTTTCTGTTTGGTATTTGTTTGTTTTCTGCTATTATAGTGTATATATGTCTGTAACGTGTACACATATACATTAATTTTACTGTATATTCTCTAGCAATGTGCTTTTCATACATTCTTAGAAGAAAATTGGAAATTCTTGAAGCAGAGTATATAAACATTTTTGATCTTTGATTCATATTTCCAAATACCTTTCAGAAACAGTTTTCAATTTATAAAAGTAGAAGTAATATTTGGTAGTTCCTGTTTGTCCAGGAGTTTCATATCAAATATTTTTCATCTAATTTTGAGTTGTTTTTTTTAATATGTTTTAATTGATTTTTTAGAGAGAGGAAGGGACAGAGAGAGAGAAATATCGATGTGAGAGAGAAACATCAATCGGCTGTCTCCTGCACGCTCCCTAGTGGGGATAGAGCCCACAACTCCGGAATGTGCCCTGGCCAGGAATCGAACCAGGACCTCTCAGTCCAAGGGACAACGCTCAATCCACTGAGCCACACTGGACAGGCTAACTTTGAGTTTTATGTCTTTGTTAATTTCATAATTTGATGAGCAAAAAATTGTATCTCATTAATATTGAGTTGCATTTCACTAATCATAAGCAAGGTTGGCCATTTCCAAATGTATATTGGCTATATCTACTCTTTTGAATTATTTCATATCCTTTGTTTCCTTCTTGGAAAATGCTTTGATATTTTTGTAGATTTTTATTTAATCATAAACATGTTGGCAGCAGTGGGAATGGTACCAAGTGTTCTACTGGTGGGTTCAGACCAGACCTGGGTTCAGCAACCTTGGTACTTGACTTCTGGTTAGGAAAGAATTCAGAGCCAGGACTCAAACTATAAGAGAACATTTAGTTAAAAAATCACAGAGGTAGAGTAAGTAATTTGTAGAAGAAATGGGCTTAGAAAACAAGTTATAGAGGCAAAAGAAGAGTCCTTGGAGCTTAGAAGTGAGGAAGGTAAAGGTCAAGAGCTTGGTGGGGTGGGGGAGGCCCAGGCTTGCTCCCAGGAAGGAGAGCTCACTAGGCCCTCCTTCCTAAGGGTTTTAAGGGTGGAGATTTTAGGGGAGGTCCCAGGGGAAGATCTCAATAGATTATTTAGCAGCTTTCCAGGTCTATCCTTTCAGGGTGGGGTGTCCACTTATTGATCAGTGCCCGGGCAGGAGGTCAATGCAGCTGGTCCTGAGGTAAGCTGTGGCTTCACTTGTCTGGTTTTGCTCTTTTCTGGGCCTGGAGTTGAAATATAACTGAAGCGTAGATGTTACATCTAGGGAGGAAAGGTCAAAGGCTCTAAACCACATGCCCAGTAATAAATATGCTAGGGGAGGAAAGGTTACCCTGGGGACAAAGTCCCACCCTTGCTACGCACCCCAGGCTTTCTACCCTGGTGACCTTCTCTACCTGGAGCATGGTCCTCGCTCTGCTCATGTCTGTCTTACTGCCTACCACAAATACATATATATATATATAAAATATATATATATATATTTTTTTCATTCATTAATTTTGTAGACATATTTTCACAAATGCCATTTGCCTTGATGTTGAGAAGGTTTTAATGCCTAGGTAACCGAATATCACAAAATTTCTTTGTATAGTGTTTCTTTTTTTTATATTTATTGTCTCTGAAATTTAAAAAACTTTTAATTACAATTTTATATTTTTTATTTGCTGAGTTAATATAATAAAATAATATAGTAGACTATTATAATTGATTTTAAAAACTCATATTTCCACAGTAAAATTATTTTTTCCAAAATCTAAGGGGAAAAATCTTAAATACCCAAACCTCAGATAGAGTTGTCTTTTGGCCTCACACCCAATTCTCACACCTAGCTTTCTTATTTCTGTTTGTAATATCTATTTATTTTCACTTGTTTCATTCTTAATATTTAATTCTGAGTTACTAATTTTTAGGACAAGACAGGAAGTCAAAATAGTCAGCATTATTTCTGTTTAAGGCAACATTAAAGACAGAGGTCAAGGACATTTCATTTGTCCTAAAGCTGTGAATCATCTTGAATAGTATTAAGATAGGTCACTGAAGATCAGAGAAGCATCTATCATCTGTAAAACAATGGCTCTTCTGTGGTATATTCAGTACAAGTCTCAAAAATGCCCTTTGTCTCAACCAGAAATGTAATAAAGTTTACCAGAGTTCTTTGAAATAATGACTATTTAAAGGCTGAACAGTTTCTACTTTATGATATAAATTATAATAGTGTCTTGTTTAACTCATAAAAGGAATAACAAATAAATTTCTATATTGCCATATTTAACTTGATAAAAACCAAGTCATTTGTGGTATTCTTTATCTAAATTATCAATCACATATAACTTATGATATGTATGAAACTTTTGAAATTGTGACTGTATATATTATTTAAACTTACTAAACAGTAATAGTAATTTTTCTAATGAAAAATCAGAAATGTTTGGTTTAGAAATGGTTCCAGAAGCATTTGAAGACCATTGTGGGTCTTCACCAAATACTGAGACACAGTCCCTCCGTGGGTCTCTTGCTTTTCTGCGTGTCTTGCAAATAGAGGCACTGGCTGCCTTGGTTCTGAACTATCTTTTCAAAGATATTTTTATAGCAAATATCCTAGGAAGATAGAGGTACTGTCTCCCTTCAGAATAAGGGCAAGGTTGTTTACTGTCCATTTATAAGAAAGATTATGGCTCTCTCCAGGGTAAAGATCAGGTATGCTTACTGCTCATTATAAAAAATTGAGTTCCCTAAATTTGGAGTTTCTCCACTGTAAAACAACCTCCTGTGTATGCAAATGTCCCCTAGCCCTGTAAAAATGGGGACTAGAGAACCAGTGTAAATGCTGATACTCTGCTGTGATTGCTGTGGGTAACACAGTCCTTTGTCTTGTGTTCAGGAGTCCCATGTCTTCTGTTGGTATCCCTGAAACTGTGGGAGGCTATCTCATTCTTTTACCGATAGGATAAAATCACAGATTCTTTAAAATTTCTGAAACTAAGGTCTTGACACATTTCTAATGCCTCAGAGATTCTTTTCACGCAAGCTAAGTTTGTAGATGTTGCTTTGGGCTCTTGATTTTGGGAAACAGGAAATAAGGAAGGAGATGAATAGCAAGGAAACCATCAGAAATGGTGTCAACTTTTTCTCTGATGAATGATTCTGGAAAAAATAAAACAAACAAAAGAAGAGTTATGAGAGAAATAGTAAAACCCAGACTGAAGCCACCATTTGAATAGAATGCCAAAGCTCTTTTTCGTTGTCTAAAGTAAATTTACCTTGGGGAATGAAAATTATCATAGAAATAAATTCCTTCAGTGTTTTTGAATATTATCGATATTAGAGCACCAAATCATAAATGTGCATAAAGGGGTTTTCAAAATAAATATGAGTTAAGAAATTATCGTTTCTCAGCATCTAGAAGCTAATATGACGAATATGACATTTTAATGAGGTTTTAAAATATGAAAACACTTTATACTACTCAATAAGTAGTATAAAAACTTTATACTATCAAAACTTTTCAAAATGTAGTGATTCAAGATGTAAGTTTTATTCATAATTATACCACATTTTAATCAGAAGTTTTTAGAACCCACATGCCTTTTGGGTCGTTTTGTATACCATTACTAACAGAAATAAGAAAGAATAATTCCTAAAATGAAGACTAGGAAGGGCAATGAGAGAAAAGAAGGAAAGAGATATACCAAGGAGAATGAAAAGAAGGAATAAAATGCACTATGAACTTACATTTGTGAAAAGGGTTTCCTTCATTTTTTTATCTTCCTTAGTTGTGTATTTTTCTCTCATTTCACCATCATATTTGACTAATTTATAGTCCTTATTTTTTTCATTACTTTCAGCTACTTTGCTTAATTTTGTGACTTTACTCTCTTTCAGCCAAAATTCTGAGTGAAGGGGCCTATAAATATAGAAATATTTAAAGTACTACTGAAAATATGTAAAACTCCCAAATTTATTATGCAGAATAAGAGATATGTAATAAATAAACAAGCCCTATGTAGCTATGCTTATGTGGTATATAATAAGAGGCTTCACCAAAAATCACAAGATACCTGTTTTAAATCTTGAATTTTGCTAGAAAATTTTAATTCCTTATCAAGACATGAATTAATTTTCTTTTTAAACAGTGTATATTTTTTATTGATTTTTTTAGAGTGAGAGATAGAGACATCGATATGAGAGAGAAACATCAATCAGCTGCCTCCTGCACACCCCCTACTGGGGATCAAGCCCACAACTCGGGAATGTGCCCTGACCGGGAATTGAACCAGGACCTCTCAGTCCATGGGACAATGCTCAATCCACTGAGCCACACCAGCTGGGCATAAATTAATTTTCTGTACTCAATAAATACTGTTTTGTTTTTGTTTTTTAAATGATGTTACCTAGAAGCGATAGGGTTATCCTGCAGAGATCCCACCTAGAATTTGGTGGACAAGAGGAGACTTGGAAAGTTTAGTAGCACAGGAAAGTAGCTGGATTGTGTGGATTTGTGAATTTTGTGGATTTATGAGAGGTCCTGGGTAACAAATGTTATTTAGTACTTGGTGGTACTGGTGAATTAACACCACCAATGTACTCAGAAAAAAAGGCTAGATAAGTACCTAACTTGAAATTTCATCATTTTATTTCATTATATACCCATAGTCATCATTTCTCTGTTTGAATATAAATTTCCCTGTATTTGTTATAGAACTAGGGAGTCAGGGACTTTTCAGACACCAGGAGTTTTTGGTTCTTGATTGCATACCCTTGAAACTAACCCTGAGGAAACTAACCCTTCCTCTCTAATAACTGAAGCAAAAGGTTATTAGAGAGGAAGATTCAGAAGTAAAAGAATATTTAATATTAAGTGATTAAAGTAGCCTTGAAGGGTAGAAGATAGAACAGCAAAGAAACCTAATTGGTCTAGTCTGAACCCTATATCGCAGCTGGGCCAAAATATCAAAATTTGTCTTCATCTTTGTGTTAATCAAGATTCATAATTCCAGGAGTGAGCATCAGATTGTCAAACTTGGGTCATGTGGGCTATAACAAAGCATGGGGAATTAGGACCTGGTCCTTTGAGCTTCCAAAGTGGAAAGTCAGGTATGTGCACATGTCATCATGCTCAGACTGCACACAGTGGAGGAAAGGAATATTTCCAAAAGGAATTCAGAGAGCTTTTTAAAAGTGGAAGTTTGAGGATTTGCACAATGTAAACCCTACTCAAGCACAGATACAAATTCTCTCAGTTAACTGTGCTGATAAATCAAATAATCAGTCATTTGATAATCTGATAGTTCATTTTTATGTGATACATTGTAGCAAACAAGGATGCATAGGTTATAACTGGAATTGCATTTATTAATAAAGGGGGTAACTAGCCCATACGAGAGTTTTAATGTAGATAATACATATTTATATGTTATTTATAATCTGGTATTCATAGGATATATTTATTTACTTGTTTTATTTCTGGCTTCTCTATTAGAACATAAGCAGGAATCATGTTTGTCTTAATCTTAATGCCTAGCACCACACTTGGAAGTGTGTGTGCCAGATACAGAAGTCACTATATCTTCTTACACAGGTAGAAATAGAATAATAATAAGTTCTCTGAATTTAATTTTTTGCATTCTTCTCATATTACACAATAATATTTTTAATATAATTAACTTATTCAACTTGAAACTTGAAGTGCCCTGGAGTCATACTTGTTTCTCTGACTTTCTGGCTTTTAATCTCATAAGAAATATTGCTCAGGAAGTATTTTGATTTGAAAAAAATGTGGCTTCTCAAATCACTAAAACAGTATTTATATATTGCATTCACCATGAAAGGCATTCTTATTCGTATAACTGTGAGACTAATTAGTTTAAGATAGAGTTTTCTCCAAATTCCAAGAAGGTTGAATGAGATACTTACAAGGTTTGACACAAGAAAGGTTTTCTTTCTTGGCAGTCAGTGTTATTCCACTTTAAGAATCCTGCATAAAATAGATTAAATCAGTGGTTTTCCAACAATCTTGAGGAAGTTATTTATATTTTTCTCTGCAGTACTCAACTGGTAAATCTGACTGCATTTTGCAAACCAAATACCACTTTGCAAAATGTTACCAGGTAAGGTGTGTGGGGGCGGGATCTATGATCAGATACATTTGGTGTTGTCTAAAAGCCAAATACTCTCACCTTCAGTTGCTATGAGTTCCACGCAAACTTTTTGTTTTATAATGCCTTCATGGCCCTTCAGTGGGTCATGTTCATTTCCAGGTTGCTGAATAATTTTCCATTGGCTATTCTGAAATAAAATGATGAATCCCCAGTAGAAAAAAAAGGTTTTAGTTAACAAATTAGGAGTTACCAAAACATAGAGTATTTCTTGCCTATGTTACAGTACAAAGGTGGTTTAGACCACAGAGCAAGAGCTTATAAAATTTGTAAATCATGATATGGAATTTTACCTTTCCATGATATGGTGTGGTCTATAGTTTATATTATTTCATAGTTGAAAAATTATAATTCTGATAATAAAAAATTCATAACTGGCTAATAGATGTCAATTACTATGTGGATAGATTCAACTAATATAGTATTTTTTAATTAATGAACACATGACTAAAATACCAGTTAAAATATTGAAATTATAGTCCCTGAAGACAGAAGGTCAGAAATATATTTATAATAGAATTGACTGCCTATAAAAATTTAATGTCCCAGTACTCATATTGGATCCCTTAAGTTGAGTATTCAGAAGAATATTCTGGCTATAATATTATAATAGCAAGAATTTTATATAATATTATCATAGCACTATAATTATTCTATATTATATTCACATAGTATAGCAATACAATTATACTTCATAGGCAAAAGGAGTAGATTAGAGGTTATTAATACACTTCATAGAATATTCTTTAACTTTTAAAACAAAGTTTTCTGGCAAATATGGCAGAGATGATGCTCATTCTCCTTACAGAAGTAGTATCCATAAACTTACACAATACAAAACATTGTACATAGATCATACTTTTCTTAGAAAAAAGCTCCGTGACCTAACAGATCTACCTGGGTTGCTAAGATGCCAAGTTTTACCCCATTAGGAAATTCAGACTCTCCACAAATTGTGAGTTAGTTATTTTTTATTAAATGTGGAATTAGTTAATAATTTTCAATCTCTTGAAGTTGGGAAATCTTGTGAAAATTAAGAGACCGAGAGGATACGTGTCTCTATATACATCCTCTTTTAGAAAAATAACTTAGCAATACCTGACCAGGTTTTTCTAACTTAATCCAAATGTTTTCATTCTGTTGGTAGTTTTTTACCAAAGCAGCAATGGCAGAGGCCTCATTAGGGTTTTGGATGGTGATAAGATGAAGCCCATGTTGTTGGCACATATCCTGGGAAAGGAAATGAAAGAAAAGTAATCCTAATTTTTTGTATTACTGTGCACATTATGCTGAATTAAAAAAACAACAAAAAAGCAATTCCATCTCCAAAATGTGTTGCTATAAGTAAGTGGTCTGAAAGAACCAGAGCAAAGAGGGAAGGACTTAAAATTCTAAGTGAAAACATGAACGCATACCTGTGCCTGAGACCAGTTCATTCTATGATTAAAGTAGGTAAAGCAACCGGATAAGTTATATAACGAGTGAGTCGGGCACACAGAAGCATTCTGAAGAAAACTAGAAGCCCTGCTGAGAAGTAATAACAGAAAAACCAAAAACACGCTCATCTTTGATGTCTTCCTGAAAACCTGTGGGGGGAAAAAAAAGAATGTGGTCAGAGATAAAAAATTAAGTAAGCGTGTAAGCACACTAATTTTAAATAACATTTCTAAAGTTAAAGCATACTGTTTCATTCGTTACTCAGTTTTCTGTCCAAGGCAATTAGGGTAGCTGTCAATCTGGGACAGCAAATGGCAGTCCGAATCCTCCGGTCTAAGGTAGAACAGACACTAAATTCAAAGAGAATATTACACTAGTGTCTAGACAATATACAGAATAGTTAGAAGCTGGAACTGAGGGAACAGAATGAGTGCACAGTTACATGGGCTGTTGTGGATGAACAGATAATTGTCCTAGGTCGGTGGTTTAGACACATTTGATGCAACTTCACTTTCTACGTTAGGCACTGGGAGGTCTACATTTTGCTTCTTTTATCTTCCCAAGTTTGCACTTTGTTGGTTACATGGTATCTGGTGAATTGTGTCCAAACATCTTAGTATTAATTATTCACATAAGGGTTAAGCCAAAATCATCTTTCCAATTAATTCTCCTAGTATTCTCCTTAACATAACCTTTACTTCATTCAACTCCCCCATTGCTATTTCTCAAACTTACGTTAGTGTTCTCCTCGCTCTGCCTTTGTGGTTCTCTTTCCCAAACTACTGAATATACTTACCCTTATGAGAGAAGTAGCATAACAAAAAAAGAATGAGATCTGGAATAAAATACACCTCCGTTTACATCATGCTCCCATATTTAGGCAAGACAGGAAAAATGTCCTTAATATAAATAAAATGGGGACATTTCTTCTTTCCTTCATCACTGCTAAAAATGTGTTTGGTTTTGTAAAATCTTTGACTGGTAAAGTTTAGGTTAAATAGGTGTTGAACTGTTTTTCAAAATGATGTAAAAGAATATGTTAAGGGTAAAGACAATGTTAACATGCTAGTTGATTTTTGGTTGCTGTTAGGAACTTTGAGACAAAGATACTAAGGCCTTGCATCTGGCTAGATGTAACGGGATATGTCTCTGATATCAAAAGAGGCAAACTACAGCACATGACACAGGCTGTTGTCGTCTAAAAGACTATTGGATTTTAGCTAAAAACGATAGGGACACTTATAATCATTTGGTTTCAGTGTGTTTTATTTTTATTTTGTAGGCCCCTTCTGACATCATTAGTAGCAACGAAATTCTGACAAATCCAGCAGCCTTGTGCAAATGATACCTTGGGGAGCAGAGAAAGCATGTGTTCATGCTTGGAAGAAAATAATACAGTAAAAAGAATTCAACATGAAGTTTGATGCAATCACGAAGATTGATGCCAGGAGCAACTTTTCAGAGTAGGATTAACAAATCTTTAGGAAATCCATCAGCAATACTCTGGAGGGGGTCTCGATTTCCTGTAGTCACACAGGCTGTGATTTTGTGGTTTCTCATTAAGGTACTCTCAGAAAATAATAGTTTCTGTGAAAGAGAAAACTCACTGTGTAACTTAGGAAAGTTAGGTTTTATGAATTGTATTTACTGTATCTGAAAGATGGAGAAGAGGATAATAATGACTCAGGATTTTTATAAAGATAAAGGGAAATAAATTCTGTGAAAGACCTAGAAATATATCTGGAATATAGAAGGTGCATACTAATTTAAATTCATTGTTCCTTATTCTTCCTCTCTCCTGGAAGAAAGCTGTGTCCTCATCCACAAAACCCTCCCTGCTTGCTTCATTTGAAAGTTATGTATGCCCACTATATACTTTTATAGTACATTCGACTTCTATTAAGGTATTATTATATGATCGTAATGTCTAAATGATAAATTTTGTGTAACCTATCTTTCTTTATCTTTTCTTTTTATTCTCCCTCTCTACCTCCCTCCATCCATCCTTCCTTACTTACTTTTTTTCCTTCCTTTATTCCTCTATTTTTTTCTCTTGCTAGGTTAATCGTTGTTATTTATTCTTGTAACCCTTAGGTGTGTTGCATCTAATAGGGATACACTGTTTTTAAACAGATATGGAAATAAATATGTTAAAAACATGGAAATATTACATTTCTTGGATTCAGGTACACCATGATTTTGTGCATCAATGATAGCAATTTCCAAACCTTAATTATAAAACATAAATCAGAAATAAATGTGATAATACCATGAAAACAGTAGCTATTCATATAATTTTGTTCCTGAAGTGCATGTCATTCCTACAACCAGAATCATTCAATAATTTAATCATTTAGTGATGAACAAACTGAAGCCTGGTATGTGTGTTGGCCAATGAATAGAAAGCAAAGTAGTAAGAGAAGAGATACAAAGAATAATAGAGAGGAGAAATAATCCGTAGTAAACTATTAAAATTATAGACAGCTTTATATGAAAACAACTTGACTATTTTGTTGTAAAAATTTGAACTGCATAGATAAGCCCAACTGATAATATTATACTAAAATTGGAATTGATCTTCTGGCCAAAAAATTTGCCACTCAAGATAAAATTTTAAACTATGTCAAGGTGACATATAAACAGAAATAGCCCTTTACCATTTATCTAAAACCAAACAAATATTATTTCATATGCATGTACTTCGTTCCAGAACTTGGAAATAACCAAATAAATGCGTTGATCTTTGAAGTGACCAAATCTTTTCTTTTAGAGAACATTGTTTACACTGGTTTTAGATAGACCTAATTTTACAGAAATACCTTGTTAACTCAATCATAAATAAGTTGGTGAAAAATAGAATTAATTGCATTTACCATTTAATTAATGGCTAATATGTGACATGCACCTTACCCTCACAATGAGGCTTTTCACAGCTTTTTCTCACCTGGCCATCTTAGCTTGATGTAGAATGTATCACAAGATAGGTATCTGTGCCAATGTGGTTCACCAATGTAACCTAAGCACTTTAAAAAAGTGCCTGACTCACAGTATTTAGCCAATAAATAGATTTTCAATAGTCAAAAGGAATAAAACCTGGTTACATTTGGAGAGTTTTAAATAATATAAAGGTTACACATTACATTGATATGCTATACTTTATGGAGCTATCTTATTTTAAGAACTCTTTCTGACTTCTGCTACCTCCACTGATTTAAAGTTAGTTTTTCGATGTGCACAGTTCAGGAGTACATTAATTGCTTAACAATCTCTAAACATGTTAAGTTTATGGACATTTCTTTATAAAATTATTATGTGTTTTAAAAAATATTAAAACATAGATAAATGATGATGAAATTGTTTAAGTTCTTGGCATAATCATTCATAAATTTGAAATAATAAAAACCAGTTAAAATGATGCATTGGAAAGTTCAGATGTCCCAGATAAAGTGCTCAGAAAATAAATACAATGCACTTCTTAGAAATGTTCTGAACTCACTGGCAATTATGTAAAGGTAGACTTGCAACCAGGAAGTTCTTCGCGAGGCATATTTCACAGACACAAGATCTCCAGTGTCAGTATCTTTCTTCAGACAAAATTAAATGTTTATATGAAAAAGAAAAAACTATTCTTTGAACCTAAAATATAAGTTAACTATGGTTTTTAAATCTAAAGGCAAACTGTAATTACTTCACATGTGCTCTTTAAATTTGGAATCTCTAAATATTGGAGATAAAAGAACTAGAAAATTATGTAATGAAATCATATATCCTAATAGAATTCAATTCTATTCCTAATCTACCAATATTGTTAAACCAGCTCTTACATTTAAGAATGTAATTTGGCAAGTGTTATTAATACTTATCCTTCTTAGGACTTGAGGCCAAACTAAGCTAAGAAAGAAGTTATATTTAATTATTTAATATATGGCAAAGAAATAGAGGCACAGAAAAATAATTATTATAATAGGAAATTAATAATAATGTTATGTCCCATTATATGAATATGGACATGAATCAATTGTTCAAGATAATGAGAAAAACAGATACTTCCATTTCAAAAATGTAATTCTAAAAATAATATCTATAAGTAATATTCATAAAACAAATACAGTTGACAAATATGGCGGAAATTTGTAATTAGCACCCATGGATCATACTTAACCAGTAAATACCAAAGCAGTAAATGGCTGACACAGAAAAACAGCAGCCGTTGAAGACCCTGGCCATCTCAACTGAAAATCAGTTTCACGACATTTTTGCTTTTGAACTTAGTTATTTCATCTTAAAATGTATTTGTGTCCTGATTTCATCATGTGGCCCATGGAAATGAAACATACCCTATCCCTTAACTAACCAGATGAAATTTGTACTGTGCTTTGCTCCCACTTCAACCAATGATCCAGAATCTTCCTTACTCCCTTGAGCCTTCATTCTCAAGTTCCCCTCCTGTGATGACCTGTTGGCATACCAGGTGTTTGTTTTTGTGAGTAGCTAAATGGTGATGACATTCCTAAATAGGTTTGCCTATGCTTTGGGCCCAAACCCCAAAATATCAGAGATAGGAGTAGAAGGGAATTGAACAAGTGAGAGAATGTAGGAAACTTGAAGAAAAAAATCATCAGGAGTAGGAGTCTTAGGCAAGAAAGAGAGGAGGAGAAATAGGGAAGATAAACTTTAGAGTGTCTGGCTTACGCAGCATACTTTATACTTAGTATCTGAGATAGCCAACTGGTGTTCCAAAGCTAAATATTTTACTTGGCCTGAAACCTTCAAATGTTTGCAACATTAAAAAAATATCTCACATAATTCAGGAATTCTAGCTTCTTTTGATAAATCAGATAACTTAAGACTGGGGCTGCACTCCTATAGGGCTGTATGGGCAGCACTGAGTCGTGAGTATGTGCTTTAGACAAGATACACACTTTCATTTCACACACTTACCACTGGATCCTTTTAATGTACACCTAGCCTGCTTCGTTCATTTCCTGTGCTGTTAATGGCCTGGCCCCATAGGAATTTGAGGCTGAGTTAAACCCAACCAATAAAGTGTCATTTATGCATCTATTTGAAAATATTTGTTAATAATCTAAAGTGTGAAAAATATTGTACTAGATGGTACAGACGACAAAAAGACACTTTGAAATATAGGCCTTATCTTTAGGGAGACTACAGTATAAAAGTGTAGATAAATGAGCACAATGTCAACTGTAATAAAAGTAGAAAAAGATGAGCATTCCAAGAGCTGTTTTTACTGCATAGGAGATAGGGAATATATTTCCAGTTGGAATATCAAGAACACTTGGTGGACTGAGTATAATTAAGAACAGAAACTTGGTAGACAGTTCCATGGGTAGGAAGATATGTATTTATGGAGTTATGTTGAGGAGATAAATCCTATTATCTCTCTATAACATTGTCAGTATTAGGCATTAGATTCAAGTAATTTAGACTTATTTGTGCCAATATGTACATTTTTATATATATATGCATAAGTATATAATATGTATTATAATGATATGACATATTTATGGCCTATACACACAGATTATATTGATATTCACCACTGTCCTTGTGCATATATATAAATTCCATCAGAAATTTTATTAAGAAAATCTCCAAGATTTTTATAATTATTTTGTACCTTCTCTCATGCACCCCCCTCCCCCCCAAAAACAGCATTAGGTTGTTTAGCATAATAATAATGAATGTTTATTGAATAATCATAAAGTTCCAAATACTTTATATAAATTATGCCTTCTAATCTTTACAAACACCCTGTAAAATTATCTCTAGTTTACAGTGTGGATTCCGAGTCTAAGAAGATTAAACAGTTTGTCAACGTCAGGAAAGTGGCAGAACCCAGATTTGCAGCCTCAGAACTAACACTATGATAACAATGACTGTATTTGCAACAACAATTTTTTTTTTTTTTTAATCAGGGCCATCACAACTGCATTGTTCAAAGACATACTTTAGTTATCTGGTTGTTAATGTATCTAGAGGCTTCTTCCTAGAAATGAATAGCACCCCTCCTGCTCCCTGTGAACTCTCAGGTAACTGTGTTGAAAAACATATAACAGAGATGGATGTGTTTTGGGACCTACCCTGTCAAATATTAAATTACTCTTTTTAATTAAGAGGAATTAGCTCTAACACAACATAATACGGCCTGTTAAATAAATGGGAATTTAAGGAAGAAAATAAGGTGCTTTTTAATCAGTTGAGTTAGCAAAACTGTATCCTTTATACTACTACTCTTAAGAATAAATGTCACCAGAAACCAGGGGTCTAGGCCAAGGTGTCATCTTTGATTTGTCACTCTTCAATAATCCCTATGTTTAATTAAATACAAGTTCCATCAAATCTACCCCTTTAGTCATTTGCAAGTCAAAGTCCTCTCCATTCCCTTCGATAAACTTCACGACAATTCCGCCTCTCTCCATCTGCTGGAGGAACCTTCTCAGTGGACTTTCCTTTTTCATGCTGCAGTTGCAGTGATGTTTCTAAAGCTTAGATATGAAAATGTTACTCTCCTGCCTAAACACCTAAACCTTTCATAAGGCTTGTTGGGTGCCTCAGCTCTGGATTCTCCACCCCTGGTGCATATTTCTATCTCAACACTTATCTCACTATGTTGGCCATTTCTCCAGGACCTAAAGCTCCTGATGGAGGGAACTGCATGCTGAACATAACTGGCAGTACATAATTGTTGGATGAATACATAAATAAGAGATACAAGTTAACAGATAGGACATTTAAAACTTCACATTAAATGCTTTAAAAAAGACAAATACATCCATTATCACATTAGATCAGTTTTTAAAATTTCATGTATCACTTGCTCTAAATATGACTCCAGGAAACTAAATTTGTTTCTTATGAAATACATTATAGTCCTCATTTTATCAGTTGAGAAAAGGTAAACAAGGATAGCTCTGAAGTATGAAGTAATGCATAATAAAAAAAGAGTATCTTTAATATAATTAGAACCTAGTTTTAACTTGAGATTCATTTTTATTGAATTTTACTTTAAAATCCTCACTGTTTTTTTATCCTTTGATTTCCTTACTCCCAGTAGGTGCTCAATTTTTTTTTTAAATTGAGCACACATAATTGAACATCTTATAATGATGTAATATATTTTAAATATATAAGTATAATATTATTTTATTTCTTATTGATTCAATTAAATAAACTTTTATGTTCAGATAAGATCCCTCCAGTGATGTATTCAAACCTAGATTAGTCATCTGTCAGAGGAGATGCTGAGGAAAGATACGAGGCATGCAACACATTGGTCTAGAAGCCCTTTATAATTCTTCCTGAGTCTGACATTTGTGATTCAGCCTGTGTATTATAATCTTCAATAAGGCTGAATGGCAATGTCTCTCCAAATCATCTGTATTGTAGCAAATTCCTACATATAGTACAGTCGATCTGAATAATTCTCTCCCAAATAAACATTCTAATGTAGATGCATAACATTTCCTCATTACATAATTTCTTCCTGCTTGATTTCCATTTAATTATATGTATATAAAAAGAGAACTTTAAGAAGTTTGGAGATATATTCCTAGTATTACCACTTGCATAATTCTTCCTATTTCCCAATTAACCTTACTTACCTCAGTCTGGGATGTGATCGTATGACTTCTGTACTCAATTTGCCTTATATCAGACTATTGTGTTATGAAATGGAATAAAAAATATAGGTTTAAATGATATGTAAAGTGTTATATTCAAATCATTTGCTATTTTGTATATTTTTTTCTGTAAAGGAAGATTCACTTATTCAAAGCTTGTACTATTTAATATGTGATATGTCCTGTGAAATATTGGAGAACAAATAATTGCTCTAAGAAAATTATCTGTTGACAAGGATGTTTACAGGCAGGAGGAAATTGATTGGGGGAACCACAGATCTGGTACAGGAGTTGCCTTGCATTTCTGAGCAGGACACATTCTGTTCAGATCTCAGAGGACTCAGATTCTGTGACAACTCAAAATAAGTAATTATTGGCCTAAGTATGTATTTAGGATACATTAACTCCAGAAGGCCAAATTAGTTATGAAGGAGAGTAACAAAGACAAATGTGTGTATATATATATATATATATATATATATATATATATATATATATATACATTTAAGCAATCAGGAAGGGTTGAATTATCTAAAAGGAAGAATTTCCAGTGAAGAATATTAAAATTCTAAACATTAAAATTATAAAATTACATTTTAATTAGTTTATAGAATCTTATTTTGAGAGTCTCTAAATTATTTGATTCATCTCATTGTGTGAATATGACGATGTACCTAAAGAAAAGATAGTCCCTTCTGTTACTTGTAAGTTTCCTTTTCTCTCTCTAGTTTCTATGGAATTCTCTGAAGAAAGCTTAATCAACTCAGAAAAATTATCTTCTGTATAAGAGGACAACCGTTTGGTTTATCCCTTTTCTAGAGTATGATAGAAATATATTTATACATTGAAATTTAGTGTTTTTGAAAAACTTTTTGTGACCATCAATGCCTTTCTAAGTATTAAAATATATTTATAGCCCTGGCCGGTTTGGCTCAGCATTTAGAGCGTCGGCCCGTGGACCAGAGAATCCCGGGTTCGGTTCCTGCTAAGGGCATGTACCTTGGTTGCAGTTTGTCCCCAGCCTTGGTGGGTGTCAGCCAGTCGATGTGTCTCTCTCACATTGATGTTTCTCTCTCTCTCTTCCTCCCTCTCTCACTCCTGCTGTATCTGAAGATAAATGCAACACATGATTAAAATATATATATATGTATTTATAGTTTGAGTTATTTTTGCATACTTGATCAAAACAACAACAATGATAAGGATGGTAAGTTTTATAGTGCTTTGGTTAAAGGAGATTTTGCTAACACTCACGGCTTGAATTAATCCTTTGTTTTGCACTCCAAAGTTTGGTGGTGTTTTTTTCCCCTCATTTTAGAGAACTATACCATGGTTAGATTTGGACTGAGAAGGGGTATGCCTTTATTTTCCTATAAATGATGAGACCCTTACTGTGGAAGAGTACATAAGAAAAGAAGAGCAGCGTGGTACCTCCACTGTATCTTCTGAGCACAGCAGTTTAGGAAAGAGTATGTTTGAAAGCTGAGTATCTGTAAATCGATTTTTTTCTTTATTTTTTTTTTATCCTCACCCAAGGACATACTCACTGATTTTAGAGAGAGGGAGAAAGGAGAGAGAGAGAGAAGGGAGGGGGAGAGAAACATCAACATCAATGTGAGAAACATGGATCGGTTGCCTTTTTGTCTTTTTTGTTGTTGTTGATCCTCACCCCAGTATATTTTTCCATTGATTTTTAGAGAGAGAGGGAGAAAAACATCAATGTGAGGGAAAAACAGTTGCCTCCCATATGTGCCTGGACTAGGGATGTAACCCGCAACCTACGTATGTGCCCAGACCAGAATCGAACCCAAAACCTTTCGGTGTACTAGACCAGATGGCGCTCTAACCAACTGAGCCACACCAGCCAGTGCTGATTTCTTAAATATACCTGTGTCTCACAGTGCTGGAAGCATCTTCATGAGCCCCTAGGGATGTGCCTATCAATTTAAAGACAGCTGCTCCATGCATTACAATTTCATGTTAAATATAAGCTTTCTTTACTGTCAGCCTCTTAAATGAATGCACTCAAATACCTTATTTGAAATCAGGATTTTACCTGGAGGTGTTGCCCCTGAAACCCACCTAAGGGAGTATAACTAACTTTTTATACATAGTCTAGAAGTAGATTAATATGTTTCTTACTTTCTATATTTCTTATAAGCTTCGAAATCTCCATTCAGCATAAAATGTCTGATCCTCTGAAACTTACACCATTTGATACATGGCAATCAATCTCTTCCTCAACCTCATTCTCTTGCCTCCGAGTTCTACCGTCATAAGAGTTCATTCAACATTCCTACTCGACGCATTCAAACTCCTAGGTGTTGCTTCTCTATGGGGCCTTATTGGTATTTTGGAAGAAATACTTTGGTTTGATTTGCTTGCATTGTTTCATTTATTCAGGATATTAAAAATGCTTGACTTGTCCTTAAATGACATTAGCAACCCCTCCGCTTATAAAGAGTCAAAACCAATTCTACAAGTTTCTACTTGCTACTGGTTAAGGAAGTTAGGAGCGTTAGCCAAATCCTGTCAAGAACTATTGCTTCAATCGTTTCACTTCCTCCTTCTCACCTCCACTTCACTTCTGCTAACTTCAACTTTGACTCGGTAAAAGTTGATTAACTACTAAGAATTCCTCCACTTCTAAAAGGTAAAATTTGAATATGTTAGTCTTTTGTCTTAAGTTCCTAAGCTTGTAGTTATCTCATTTGGCTATTCTAACAATTACAGTTGTACTTGAAGGGACACTTACTTCTGTGACACCAATATCTCTACTTCCTTCCATTAACTGCTTTCTAAGTCATTGATAATCCATGGCCCCAGCCAGCCATTCTATTATCAGCATTTTAAGCGTCCTAGCTCTAGTGTTCCTTCAAGCTGAATTGCAAAATACCAATTCTCAGTTTGCACTGTGGAATGAAGTAGCCCTAGCCACATGTGGTTATTTAAAATTAAATGTTAAGTAATAAAAATGAATCGATATTGAAAATTCAGTTTTTCTGTTACACTAGCTACCTTCCAAGTGCTAAAAGCCATGTGTAACTAATGGCTGCTGAATTGAACGGCACAGAATAGAACACTTTCATCCTTGCTAAATGTTCTGTAAGACATCCTGGCCTGAGTTATCTATTCCAATACTGGACTACTGAACCCTACAGAAGAAAACACAAAATCATGCACATTGATGCCATGATGTATTTCTGTTCTCCAAACTTATGTGGACCATGACTGTTTCTCACAAAAAGGAATATATTTTCTATTTTCCACTCCACTATTTCAAATGCTCTCTACTCGACATAAATCTGACTGCACCAAATCTGTCCTCATCGTACCTGCTAACACACCTACAAATTCATTCTCTGCAATTTCCTTTGCTCTTTCTCTCCCTTTTCAATAGAACAAGTGTCCCCTCTTTCTATACATACCTATGATAAAGTTTAATTTATAAATTAGGCACAGTAAGAGATTAAGAGATTGACAACAATAACTGATAAGAAAATAGAAAAATTATAACAATATATCATAATAAAAGTTAAGTGGGGGTGCTCTCTCTCTCCCTCCCTTGTCTCAAAACATCTTATTGTACTGTACGTACCTTTCCATGTAATGGAAGCACTTTGTAGCTTCTCTTCGGCACATCTGAAACACCAACATCATTACTCTTGCACTTTGGGGCCATTAAATAACAGGTGGGTTACTTGAACACAAGCACTGCAATGATGAGGATTGTATTTCATCAGCACTGTATTTTACTTTTCTATTTAAATTTTTTTTGTCACTCTCTCAATTGTGAATTCTTTGAGAGCAAGAATAGACATCACTGTATCATCAGCAACCCATAGTACTTGAAATAAACTTGGTCACAAATTGATACTTTTTAATTAAACTTTTTGTTCATCCTTAACCCATAGCCTTGACATAGAACAAATAAGGACATGAAGTAGGCAAAAGATTTATTTGTGTATTTTGATGTCTAGTACCTAAATTTATTAATGAATTTAAATGTCCAAGACCTAATCCACTGATGATAGAAATGCTTAGACCAATACAGTTTGTAATGCTTATATTTTAGCAAAATAAGATAATTCATATAATAAAGTTATATATTTAATTGTAGAATTTATGACAAGTAATTTGTTAAAAACTAATTTAATAATAATTTAATAATTGACAGGTTATCTTTCAGGACATTTTTAAAACTCTGTTTAATATTATTTTAATCCAGACACATAGTGTCTGTCTGCCTAATTAAACAAAGATGATTTATTGCAGAATCTACTTAGTTTTCTCCTTTACTTTGCATTTTTTCATCTAAGCACATTATATTGTTCTTTGGTGCCACCTAGTGATCAAAAGTGATACTTCCTTTCTGAAAAGAAAAGCAAAATTAAAATAGATCTACAGTTCTTTCTCAAATCTATAGAGCAGAGAGGGGATTGACTCTCCCAGGTTGTGAGCATGTGGCTATGTGCGTGTGTGCGTGTGTGCATGTGTATGTGTGAGAGAGAGAAAGAGAGAGAGAGAAAGACAGAAGCAGGTGAAGAAGTGGTACTTTGTCATTTCTCATAGTCTATTTGTTTAGCATCCGTTTGACCACCAAAGTTCTTCCCCAGACAGAAAATCCAAACATTTTCATTTGGAATGGTCAGAAAACACCTAACCTGGAAATGGAGTGTTTCTCACAAAGGTGTTTGGAATTAAAATCAATCTTAAACTCTGGGTTTCCATTTAACTTTTGATGTGTCCTCACTGTTGCTTTCTTTAAAATTCCTTGTGTTTTACCTCCTCCTACTGGAACTAAAGAGAATATCACTTTTAATACCAACAAATTAAAAACATCAATTTAAAAAATATATTTAATAGACCTCTCCTGTAAAACCATCTACTCTCATATTTATTTTCTGTAAAGTATTACATTGCTTATTAAATTTCTTTAAAGGCTATACTATTGTTATCATAGTAATTATCTAGTTTATTAATATTATTAATAGCAAAAGAGCAAAAGGGAGGCCAGACATTATAAGCATGGTCATCTGGGCACCTTCCCCAGAAAGCAATAGCTTCACCCTCCCCAGGGAACCACCAGTCCATTCCCTGAAGAAGAGTGGGGGAAGGGATCAAACAGGGGGAGATGGGCACATGCTCAGTGAAGTTGAGGTGACATAGGGAGGTGCATTTTTTATCTTTTATATTGTATTTTTACTGAACCTTTTCCATATTTAGGTATGTTTAGATACACAAATACTTACCATTGCATTACAATTGCCTACAGTATTCAGTACAGTAACTTGCTGTGCAGGTTTATAGCCTAGGAGCAATAGGCTCTACCATATAGCCTAGGTGTGTAGTAGACTATACCATCCAGGTTTGTGTAAGTGCACTCTATGATGTTTGTGATGAAGTCACCTAAAGATGCATTTCTTAAAACATATTCCCATTATTAAGTGGTGCATGATGTAGTCCAGTCAAGTACAACTGCTTACAATTTATTGATTATGATACTTATACTGTATTTGAGCTTGCCTGACAGTCTAGCCTGGGGAACTATGGATTGGCTAAGGGGTAGACCTCAATGCAAACCTGTGAAATCTTAGAACGTTAAATCCCCCCTGACAAAGAATTCCCTCTTTCTTGTACTCTTGCTCTCTCTTGCTCTGTGACCTGCACTTGCCCACGCACTCACCTGTTCTCTCTCCACAGCCATGGAGCCATAAGCAGCCGCATGACCCATGGCCGTGCGGACCCCACACGCAATGGACTGCAGCTGGGAACACAAGCTAAGCTAGCCAGATACTGGACTGGACTGTAATTCACTCTGGAACAGAAATTCTGGGCAGTGGCTTTAATTCTGGCCCTGCTGAAGACAAGATTGGACTTCTTCCATGGCAAGAGGGACAGAGATGGGACCTTGGAGGGGAACCCCCTTAATCTGACATCATCAATAAAACTTTCCATAAAAACCCCATCTTCCTGTTGGGGCCTCTGGAAGTTATTTTCCTCGTGGCATCCCAAGACCTCCACTTCCACTGATAACACTATTATTTAATTGTTTATTAAATTATTAAATGTCTTAATGGTTGTAGTAGTATAGTTTTCAATAATCATTAAAGAAATGTAATTAAATTATGTTTTCAATTTTTCTTTGTATTTATTATTGAGTAAAGTCATATTTTGTCAAGACTGTCTCCATTTCATCTTTATTTCAATTTATTGGCAAATAAATGTGTTCATGTACTGTTAAAGAAATGTGTGGATGGTCTTTCTCCGTTGTTAGTGGGAGTGGGGTTCTTGGGGTACCGGTGGAATAAGCATTTCTGGAGGCCCCCATGTGAGGTTGCGATGTGGTAGAAAACTTTATTTTCGTGGAGTTACATCCTTGGATTTCCAAAGTCCCATTTCCCTTCATCCAATCCTGGAAGATGTGCAGCTGGGGATTCAGTAGAGCTGGAAGCAAAGCCAGTGTCCAGAGTTTCCATTCCATGGTGGAGCTGGGCTCGGTGTAGCATCAGGCTAAGTTGCAGTCCGTTAGCCCATTGTGTAGGGGGTCAACATCACCCTGGGCCATGTGGGCAAATGCAGGAGTGCAGGAGCATGAAAGCCCCTGAGAAACCAGGTGTGTAAGAAAGTGAGAGAGCTAAGAGAGAGGACGTCTTTGTTTAGGAAATAAAATATCTCAACTCTTTCTGTGTTCGCACTAGCCACACCTACTCTGGCCAATGACCTGTTCCCAGGTGTGACTGACAGCAAGCACCTTCCCTATGTCACCCAGAGTTTACGGGGCATGTGTCTATTCTTCCTCGCTCTAGTCCAGTGGTTCTCAACCTTCCTAATGCCATGACCCTTCAATACAGTTCCTCATGTTGTATGTGGGCGTATCTGCATGTGGGCGGACCCCCCTGGAGATGGATAGAGGAGCAGTGTCTCAGTTCCTAAGACCATTAGAAATATGTGTTTTCTGATGGTCTTAGGCGACCCCTGTGAAAGGGTCCTTTGACCCCCAAAGGGGTCGCGACCCACAGGTTGAGAATGGCAGCTCTAGTCCCTTCCCCCAGGGATCTTTGTGGAATAGACCTGGGGAGTGTTTAACTGCAGCTTCCTGGCAAAGCTGCACAAATGGCAGGCCTATACTATTTGGCCTTCCCTTTGCTCTCTTCCAGCTTTTTGTTCATTACAATGGTATCACATAGATGTCTTACTGCTTTCATTTTGTAAATCATTTGTTCTCATTTCCACTATTTTTTTAAATCCTCGCCTGAGGATATTTTTCCATTGATTTTCAGATAGAGTAAAGGGGGGAGGGAGAGAAAGAGAAAGAAACATTGATGTGAGAGAGTCACATCGAATGCCTGCCTCATGCACCAGGGCGGGGGACCAAATTGCAACCGAGGTACCGGAATCGAACCCAAGACTCTTTGGTCCACAGGCCGACACTCTGACCACTGAGCCAAGCTGACCAGGACTCTACTATTTTTTATATGTGTAATATTTTAACTTAGTCTATTCTGTCTGAATTTTTTTTTCAGTTTTAATATTTATATCAAATTTTTAAATTGTATGACTTTGTTTTTCTTCTCTAAACAGTCTTTTATTTTCTGATCATATTTGTAATATTGAATTCTGCATACTTTGAGTTTATTCTAATATATTTTTCTATATTTTAAGTTGAACTTTTATCTCATTATTTGTTTTAATTCTTATAATTTTGTTATACTTTTATTTTTTACAGAAAAAAATTATAAGGATAGTAGAGTTCCCATATACTAGACACCCATTTTCTCTACTATTAACATCTTACATTAGCTTAATGCCTTTGTCACAGTGAATGAACCAGTATTGATAACATTATTATTAACTGAAGTCCATACTTCATTAGATTTCCTTAATTTTACTTAATGTCCTCTTTCTGTTCCAGAATCATGTCTCAGCTACCCCATTTAGGCCCCTCCTAGGCTTCTCTTGGCTATGACAGTTGTATGTGTGTGTGTGTGTGTGTGTGTGTGTGTGTGTGTGTGTGTGTGGTGTGTGGTTTTGTTTTTCATGATCTTGATAATTTTGAGGAGTAATTTTTAAGTATTTTGTGGAATGTCTCTCAACTGGGATTTGTCTGGTGTTATTCTCATCATTAGACTGGAGTGATGGGTTTTTGGGAGGAAAAGCACAAAGGTAAACAGCCATTGTGAGAAGGCAAGCCAAGTGCAGACAACCCCCTTAGCTTGCAGTGCAGAGACCCTGCCCCTGGCTTCTGTAATCCCGCTTGCCCCTTACATCAGCCAACCGCCTCAACTACAGCGGAACTAGAAAGTCCCCCAAATACCCGGAAGCTTATCATGTATAAAAGGCTGCTGGAACCCGGGTGCGGGGCTCAGCTTTTGGAGGTGACTCCACTGGGCCAGCACTGGTGTGCATTAAACAGTCATTTTCTAATCCTCCGAATGCGTGCAGTCTGTCTCTTCCTGCCGACCGAATTTCTGCCACATTCATTTCAGTATGTTAAGGGTATATACTATCAACATTAGTTATCACTGTTGATGTCAACCTTGATCTGGATCACTGGCTGAGGTAGTGTTTCTCAGTTCTCTCCACTGTGCTGGTCTACTTTTCTCTCCCTTTCTACTATACTCTTTGGAAGTACAGGGAACTAAAATTCTGCCACCCTAAAACTGCTTTGGGGATTTATTTTAAGTTGATTAAGAAACGAAAGACTCAGAAAGAACTTTGACCCTCCCCCCTTTCCTGTTCCAAAGATCCAGACAGAGAAAGCTGCTTCAGGAAGGAGAGTTTAGGATGTCCTCTTAGTCTAATTTGAATTGAGTCAGATCAACAAGAAGACTCCAGACAGGAAGACTCCAAGCCTCTTAGCTAGATACACCCTGGGTCCCACTATTTCTGAGTTGCCTAGTAAAAATGTGCCTGTTTCCCTCTTCCTCAACTACCTGTAAATTGTCCATTCTCACTTCTGAATTTAATATTCCATGCCCAACTGTCAGGGCTGGGAGAAGAACCGACCCCCTTAAATTTTTAGTTCTTCTGGCTGGTTGAAAAATTCAAACAACAAACAACAGAATAACAAGAGAAAAATCAAAGGTTTAATAGTATGTACAGGAATTTACATAAGTGTAAACGTTCTAAAGACAATAAAGTAACATTGGGTATATAAGACAATTTGTAGAAAAGAGATAAAGCGCAGAGATGGTATTAGGTTTCAGAAGTAAGAATGGGTGATGTACAGGTTGTTGAGGACAAGTGGAATACAGCTGGACAACTCAGAAACAGTGGGGCACTAAAGCAGGGCAGGACCGGGAGGGGCAATTATCCAGCACAACAGACCTGACTAATGCTACAGTATAAAATTATTAAGGTGATTAAGTTAAAACTCCCTTCCTAAAACAGGATTTTCTACCTAAATCTCCTTTAAGAGAAAGGGAAAGTAAAAAACTCTTACTGAGCCTTTGGGCTTAAATTGATTTTAGTTGGAAATGATCTGTGTGCCAGGTGGCACATTAGGAAGACACTTGCTCCCGACCACCACACTCCCTTTCTCCTTTGTCCAAATATGTCTTATATGTTGCCTCATTGCCTTTGCAGTTTTTATGCCTATGTGAATTCCCCATGCACAGGTATTAAAACTTCGATTTTCTCCTGTTTATCTGTCTCTCTTAATTTGATTATTAACCCAGCCAGAAGAACTTAGAAAGTGGGATAAAAAATATTAATATTTTTTTGCCCAGCCAATGTGGCTCAGCGGTTAGAGCGCCAGCCTGCAGACCAGAGAGTCCCGGGTTCAGTTCCCACTAAGGGCATGTACCTCGGTTGCAGTTTGTCCCCGGTTGGGGTTGTGTGGGTGGCAACCACTCGATGTGTCTTTCTCACATCAATGTTTCTCTCTCTTCCCCCCTCTCTCCCTCCCACTCTATCCAAAGATAAATGCAAAAATGTCCTTGGATGAGGATTAAAAAAAAATTTAATATTTTTTAGCCCTCACAGAAGGAAGTTATTATGTGTTCCCACACTTAAGGAGAAGGGAGTTATGCTCTATCTCCTTAAAGACAAAGGACTACACAATTAATTGAAATTCTTTTGCATGTCTCTTCTCATTCATTCATTTCTTTATACTAGTACAAATGTGTGAATATTCTGAAACATGGATTCATCATTTTTATATGGATATATGTAAGAGTATTTTAAAGTTGTCCGATTTTGTATTTGCACATTTTGTAGTAATATTGTCTTCATTTCATTAGATATTATTTTTTGTCACTTTATACCATTTTTACTACCATAATTTTATTATTTCTTTAATTATTTTGAGTTTTTCATACATATTTAATGTATTTCATTTATTGGTATTTATTTTCTCATATCAAACTAATAAAAAATAGCTTTAAAATTAAAGAGGGAATACAATAAGTAGAGCATATAAATGTTGGAAGCAAGATGACTTAATTGATCAAATTCAAAGTTTGTTACATTATCATTGTCAGTGGTTAGTTACAGCATGGCAGGCTCATTTCCATATTCCTCTTTGATGATTGTGTAATAACAGTGTGCCTACACAATTGTTGTCAGTGGAAATAGAATTCTTTCGAGAAATCACAGGAAATGCATTTTGGGGACCCATGCATAGAAGGACTTGAGGCATAGTGGCAAGATTTATTGGAGGAAAAACAAAGGACTTCCCCCGGGTTCCTTATATCTCATCTAAGACCAGGTGGCTCAATTCAGTCTCGTTGTGGAAATGTTATTGGAGAATTGCATGGATTGACCTTCTCTGTTGCTAGTGAGAGTGGAGTTCTTGGGGCACCACTGGAATAAGCATTTCAGGAGGCCCCCATGAGAGCATGAGATGTGGTAAAAAGCTTTATTTGCATAAAGTTATATCTCTCGATTTCTAAAGTCCCATTTTCCTTAAACAAGCCTTGGTGATATCATTGTAATTAACCTGGTTATTAATTAACTGGAAAGGAGCAAAGGGAAGACCAGAGAGTATACACATGCCATTTATACAACTTGTCAGAAAGATGTAGTTTAGACGCATGCCCAGTAAGGTCTGGGTGACATAAGAAGGTGCTTGCCTGTCAATCACACATGGGAATGAATCATTGGCCAGAATAGGCGTGGCCACTGCAAGTACAGGAAGATTTGATATTTAAACTCCTGAACAAAGGAGTTCTGCCCTCTTAGCCCTCTTGGTTCCCTCTTGGCTCTCTTGCTACTTACACCTGACTCCTGGCTTGCAGTGCTGTCATGTTTTGCACTTGCCCACATGACCTATAGCCTTATGAACCCCCAACACAATGGACTAATGGGCTGTGACTAGCCTGATGCTACACTGAACTTATCGCAATCATGGAATGAAAACTCTGGATACTGACTTAGCTTTTAACTCTGCTGAATTCCCAGCAAATCCTCTTCCAGTACTGGTTTAATGAAAATGGGACTTTGCAAACCAAGGGATACAACTTTACAAAAATAAAGCTTTTTACCACATCTCATCCTCCTGTGGGGGCCTCCAGAAATGCTTATTCCAGTGGCACCCCAAGACCCCTCCTCTCACTAGTAATGAAGAAAGGCAATCCATGTAATTCTCCAGTAACACTGGAAAATATGCAGCTGTGGGTTTAGCAGAGCTAGAAGTAAGGCCAGTGTCCAAAGTTTCCATTCCATGGTAGAGTTAAGTCCTTCCATGATACAGTTAATTCCGGCATAGCATCAGGCTAATCACAGTCCATCAGTCCATTGTGTGGGGGGTCCACATGGCTGTGGGTCATGTGGGCAAGTGCAGGAGCAGGAGAGCCCTATGAGCCAGGAGTCAAGCAGGAGCAGCCAGAGAGAGAACCAAGAGGGCCAAGAGGTGGAACTCCTTTGTCCAGGAGTTTAAATATTAAATCTTCCTGTGCTTTCAGTGGCCACGCCTATTTTGGCCATTGATTCATTCCCATGTGTGATTGACAGGCAAGTATCTTCCCATGTCACTGAAACCTTACTAGGTATGTGTCTATTGTCCAGTCCCTTCCCCTAGTGACGTTCAGGGAACAGATCTGGAGAGAGTTAAACTGCAGCTTCCTGGCAAAACTGTACAAATGGCATGCCTATATTATTTAGCCTTCTCTTTGCTCCTTTCCTGTTATTAATTAATAACCTGGTTATTACAACAATATCAGAAGATGTCCAGCCTCTGGAGTTACACCAAGCCCAGGAGGAGGGCCAGGACCCAGACTGCTGTTCCATTAGACTGGCATCGGAGGCTCTAGAAGACCACCACAGTTCTGTTCCTGTCCATCCTGCTCTCAATGCTTCACTTCAATCTGTGTGGTTGCCATACCCAGGCGGGGCTGCTGCAGAGAGAGAGCACACCTGGGGCCTTTGTTAAGCGTTGATTATATCTCCTTGTGTTTAGGAAGGGGTAAGCTTTCTTTCAAACTATTCAACATCTTTCCTGGCTCTTCCTAGGGCTATGCTGGTACCTACCCCCATCCAATCCTTTTCCTGGATCTTCTGGGTATTTGTGCCCTAATCTTACCAAATCTTTTTTCCCAGACTTTCCCAGGCCAGACTCCTCCTCTTTATGGTCACCATTTTGCCTCCTACTGTGCATGCCTTAGCAGAGGAATTTCCCCTCACTGTTTTATCCCTCCTTGCCAGTAATCTTTGGGAAGGAGCAGGTTGTTCCCTGGGGAGTTTGGAAAGCAAGTCTTTCCTGCCTGCTCAGGATTAGCTTCTGTTTGGCAGAGGATGCAGCTGTTCCCTGGGATGTCTGTGCAGCTGCCCTTCCTAGTTAATCAGGCTTAATGTCTAATTCCATTTGTTCCCTTCCTTTGTTATTAACCAACTAGCTCCATACCCTAACACAATGTCCTCCAAGTTTTTCAAGGGCTCTGTAAGTTTTTTGGCATCTGGGAAAACATTGCTGTTCCTTACAAAATTCAAAAAGAAAAGTACACAATAAAAGCTAATTAATATCTGCAAAAATATTGTACTTACTAAAGTTAACAATCTCTTAAATTGTTAATACAAATTTTTATTTATAAATATCTCATTAAATTTTAAAACAATTAGCTCATCAGAGATTTTCTTTTTGCTAGAAATCATCAGTAGACCTAATAATTGACCAGAATGTGACCTTTTCATACTATCAATTCTATCAAAGGGCAAAGATTCCTTAATACAGGTATCTGAGATTATTCTAGACAAATTCATGACTGGGAAAGTTAGATTTACATACCAAGTTGATTTTCAGAGTTCTGGAGAAAATGTTTAAGGGTGTTAAATTATGTCTTATTGATTAACAAAACTTTGTTAACAGATAACTATCAGTGCAGTACATTCTTAAGGCTCTAATACAAGCCTAAACAAAGCTGAGAGAGCATTTTAAAACATATAAATTACTTTCAAATTAGATTTCTAATGCCTTAAAAATAATACCAACTCTATAAATCACAATTTCCCTTTCATATCTCTCATGCAAATAATAAAACATCAAAAATGGCTCCGAATATGATAAATGGATTTTTACATTTTAAACCATTTTCTTAAATAAAGGATAATAATTCAAGTCCTGTGTTACATCTCTATTTAAGTTTTTATTGCAGTAAAATGACTTTACATAAAAGCACTAGTTGTATCATGACATAATACTTATGAAAATTTATAGCTCTACATTTATGGATATTTCATAATTTAATATTCCTGTATATACCAAGCCTTCCAACAACAAGAACAAAAATTTGACATTAATCTTTTCTGAGAGCAAAGATATTCAATATTTATTATTTCTGTCTTTGGAAAATACATTTGCTTTCAAAAACATATGTAAATCACCCATAGTAACTGGTAATAACATTTGAGTAATACTCCAACATTCATCATTTACAGTTGAGTCTCTACATGGTTACTTTTTGTTTGTTTGTATGTTTAATAGTCAATTTTAATTGAATATTTTTAGTATTATAGAAATATTGCACAGAAAGTATGGAGAACTCAAATATATCCTCCCACCTACCACAATTTCTCCTATTATTAATGGCATGCATTAGCATGGTACAATTATTACAACTGATGAAATAATATTGATAAACTATTATTAATTAACTAAAGGTCATAGCTTACATTAGGATTGACTATTTGTGTTGTATAGTTCTATGAGTTTTCGTAAATACATAATGTCATGTATCCACCATTATAATATCATACAAAATAGTTATAGCACTCTAAAAATGTCCAATCCTCTACCTATTCATCCCTTCCCTGTTCCCCTGAGCCCTTGATCTTCTTACCACATCAATAATTTGCCTTTTCTCATATAGTTGGAATTATATAGGCTGCATCCATTTTAGACTGGCTTCATTTCATTAGAAATGTGAATTTAAGTTTTCTCCATGTTTTTCTTGGTTTGATAGTTTATTTTTTTTTTAAATTTCTGAATGATAATCAAATATATGCATGTATCATAGTTTGTTTATCCATTCACCCATTGAAGGACATCATGGTTGTTTCCAACTTTTTGCAATTATTAATAAAGCTGCTATAAATATTCATGAGCAGGTTTTGGTATGGACACATGTTTTTAGCTCATTTGCTTAGATACCTGGGAACATAATTGTTGGATTGGGTGATAAAATTGTCTAATTTTGTAAGAAATTGCTAAGTTGTCTTCCAAAATGGCCGCATTAGTTTGCATTTTAACCAGCAGTGGACAAGAGTTCCTATTGTTGCACATCTTCACCAACATTTGGTGATGTCATTGTTTTGAATTTAGCTACTCTAATAGGTGTGTACTAGTATCTCATTATTGTTTTAATTTTCAATCCTCTAATGGCATGTGATGCTGACCACTTGCTCATATGCTTATTTACCATCCGTGTGTTTTGCTTGCTGAGATGTCTGTTCAGATCTCTTGTCCATTTTTTAAGCAGGTCATTTGATTATTTGTTTGTTTTTGTAGTTTTAAGAGTTCTTTGTATATTTTAAACAAAAATTTTTCACATGGCTACCTTTTTAAACAGATTCTTTGTTTTGTTAAAAATTTGTGTTAGGAAAGGTTTTTGTTTTTTGTTTTATATAGTGGCATACAATTATGAGAAAAGAACTAAGACTAGTACTTCAATGCAGCCCCTACTGATAGCGCTTCCTACTATTCTTCCATGTCTTTGACTTGCTGAAGAAACCAAATCTTTCTGAATTATGAAGAACTCTTGCATTCTGAATTTTTGTGGGTTGCTTCCTTGTGATTTTTTTTCATTTTTAAGACATTTTAATTTTTTAATTACAGTTCACAAACATTATTACATTAGTTTCAGGTGTATACCCCAGTGATTATATATTATATAACTTAAAAATTTATCATCCCAGCCCTGGCTGGTTTGGCTCAGTGGTTGGAGCAATGGCCTGTGGACCAGGGAGTCTTGGGTTGGGTTTCCCCTAAGGGCATGTACCTCGGTTGCAGTTTGTCCCTGGCCCCAGTTGGGGTCGTGTGAGTGGCGACCACTCAATGTGTCTCTCTCACGTCGATATTTCTCTCTCTCTTCCTCAATCTCTCCCTCCTGCTCCATCTCAAGATGATTGCAAAAAAAAAAAAAAAATGATCATCCCAATAAATCTCACACCCATCTGACACCAGGTGGTTCTGCATGATGGTTATTCATGAGGGTGGTTTAGCTGTAATTTTGATGTGGTTGTGGGAGGAAGCAAGTACCATGTTTAACTACACCACCATCTTGACCAGAAGTCCCTTGTAATGTTAACTTGTTCTTTTATCTCACACATTTCTTATAGACTGGAAATTAGATTTAAAGGTTAAATTAAATTCAGTGTTACTATTTTTTTCAAGAACACTTCAAAATAATTATAAATTTCAAATTGCATCACATCTTAAGATCAATATTGTTTGATTCTCTCACATTTAGGGATGCTGATTGATCAATGTGTTCTGGGGATGACAGACTTCCATTTATGTAATGATGTTGCTGTCCTTTGAAAAATCTTAACCTTGATTTAGGCTGACTATTTGAGACATACCGATTTTTCTCATTTTACCATTTCTATAGCATTTATTATGGAAAATTTGCTGTAGACATGCATTTTCCCTCATGTATTTGGTCTTTAGAGACTAAAACCCTGTTTGTATTGGAAAAACAAGATATGTATAAGAGACCAAAGCTGTTCTTTCTGAAATGCTCAGAATAATTTGGTAGAAATTGTGATCACAGGCTGGAAGAAAACATAGGAAATATTCTGACTTAATTAAGAGTTAAAAACCAGCAATATTTTAAGTCAAAGCAAATTAATACTATCATACTATTTATGACCAAATTATTGTGGAGGCTAAAAAATGTTAACACTTTTCCTCCCACATTCTAAATTCTTCTAGGCTGAGCTAATAACCAAATTAACAGAGACAGATTAACAGGAGAAAATTAAAGTTTAATACAAGTGCATGGGATATTCACATAGGCATGATAATTCCATAAAAATTTTAAAGACAGTGAGGTAACATTGGGTATACAAGACATTTTGAACAAAGGAGAAAGGGGGACAGGGTATTAGATTTCAGAAGTGAGAATAAGTGACTTATAGGTGCTTGAGGAAGAAGTGAACATCCATGCCAGGTGACAATGCAGGAAAATCCTTGCTCAGTGACTCAGAAACAATTAGCACAGGGGGTATCCTGCTAACAGGCCCCTGCTTGAAACATCCTAAAATCTTCTTGAAGCAGTTTTCTCTGAATGTCTTGGGCAGGATAGGGGTGAGAAGGAAAGGTTCTTTCTGAGTCTGTTGTTTCTTAATAAACAGCTAAAACTCACTACCCCAAAAGCAGCATCAGAATGGCAGAATTTTGGTCCCTTCATTCCCATCTTTTAAACTTTAAATAATAAAATTTCACATTCCAGAAGCTAAATTAGTAGATTGTTCCATATTTCATGGATTCAATCATTCAGTCCTGAGACTAAATCGGTTCAGTTAAATTGTTGAGTCTTATTTCCCGGGGTGGTGATGCAGATGTAATATAGGAGAGGTGCATGAGAACTATATAAATTTACTAAAGTCAAGCAAAGTGAATTCAGAGCCCTACTATGTGCTTCCTGACGTGCTACTAGGCTGACCAGAGATTTAAGCAGACCACAAGGCGCCCTGGGAACAAAGCAAATTCCTTCAAAGATTAATAGCTACTCACCCATGCCTTATCATTTACCCATTTAAAAAAAAAAAAAAAGACACCACAAATATACCTTGTAAAGGTTAAAGTTAATTTCAACTTTTTCCCACTTTCTGTTTTCCTATACCAATAATTTTCTATAGAAACCACAAACAGTTATAAGCTCAACCTCTAGAGTTGGGTTCTCTCTTCCCTTTTCTGTGAGGAGAGTTCACTACTCTAGCTGTGGAGTGATTTTTCTTACTTGTTCTCTCTGCTCTGTTTTTCCACTTCACTCTAAGGCTCACTTTTGAATTTCTCTTGTGTGAAGCCAAAAACCCTCTTGGCTCAAGGCTCATGTTCCCCCTGGAAACTTGCCCCTTTGGTATCAGGTGGGCTTCCAAAGTGAGGCCTATATTGTGTAAGCAAGCAATCAGGTATTTAATAAGGGGTATGTTTATGAAAACAGAAGGAAAACAAAGGTTAATGATCAGAGCAAATTATAAATGAGTTTCTGAGTTTATTAGACTATCAAAAAGATTCCTAAATGTAAGATTCAAAGTTTCTTTTGCTGGAATGAAGACAATCTGATATATTCTCCTGGTCTGCAGTTGAATGTCTCTGGTGATGTCATCAGGTGCTCAGAAAAATTCTACATGGCTTACACACAGCAGTCACTGAGATTGTTAAAATGTGAGCTGTTGTGGCAATTTCTCAAGTTTATGGCATGTCCTTTACAATTTGCAATTACGTGGCTCGGGAAAAAGCAGTTTTCATTCTCAATCATTCTAAGTCAAAGAATGGGAGAACAATAAAACATTATTTTAGAAGGTTTTAGCCGAATATTTAAGAAAACTAGAAAAAGTTAGGAAACAGTCCACACGGGTGAAAAATAAGATGCTAAGATAATTAACTGAACTAGAATCTACTATCCACAACTGTCTATTATAGTTTCTATTGAAACACAAATTTTCTCCCTAAAATCATCCTCATTTTTCTCAGAGTCAAATTAAGATTATTTACTGCATACATCTTAGTTTCAATAAATTTGGCCAGATTATTTGTATAAACACAACAAGAATAACAATTGATCGGGGAGGGGGGGAGAAACATCTGTACAAAAATTAATTACGAAATAATAATAATAAAAAAAGAATAGCAATTGATCATTAAGGCGCCCTTAAATCTAATTTGTTGAAATTTCACAAGGAATCTCCAGACTGAACTTTAATTAGCCTCTCAGGGTTAAGAAGCCAAGCCTTTTCGTCGCCAGACTTCATGTGCAGTACCTGTGGATTTTCGGTGAATTCCTTATTTTGAAGTCTTCAAAAATACCTTGAGATTCTTTCTTTACCATCTCCCAGGAAAGCAACCTTTGTTCCTTACCTGGAAAGACTGCTGTGAACTGTATAAGCAAGGAATCAGGCTGTTCTAATGGGCTTTTATCTGTCTCCAAAGTTAATGTTAATCCCTTCAAGTTTTCTGGTGAGATCCAGAGTCTATGCCACTCCAGTCAAAGTCTTAGATAATAAAACCCGTTTCTAATGGTATGCTATTGTAAAGAGAACAGATTCTTATTTCATTTATGCAAACAATCAGACTGCTATAAAAATAATAATATTCACTTATTAAAATTTTCCAGATTCTGAAGGGTAGAGAGAAAAATATCAGTGTTTCAATATTGCTTAAAAAGCTCTAATTACCAAATTGCTCTAAGACTACAAAAAGGCTTCTTATATCTGAAAAAAAAAAAATCAGTGGTATTTTGAACAAAAAATTATAAAAAATTATAATATCCTCAGTTCATTCTGTTCCATATAATAAATTTTTGTTTATCTTGATCATTTGACAATATTTCAATGAATCCAATTATTCCTTAGACTGCCCTAAATATTCATCCAGTTCAAAGCTTTGCTCTGCAAATTTATTCTCAGAAAATTCTATTTTACATAACTCAGAGTTCTATTCATGAATCTTTCTGAAGATGAAAACATATTTTTAAAAGCATCAGTCAATGACTGTAAATGACAACACTTAAAATGATGTGCTAATAGATCTGCAATTGACAAATTTAATTTTCTATAACATAACATTCTAAGATAACAATTATAATTTAAAATAAATTATATCAGAACTTTGTAGACTCTTGAAGATTTTTATATAATCTCTAGATATGTATACAAATACAACATACTATTATTTTTTTTATTTGACAAAGCTTTCTATGTACTTCAAGCATGTCAAATAAACCTAATTAGATTACAATTTCTCTTTTATGAGGAAAAAAGGGAGCAAATTTTTGAAGTATTTCAGGAGCTCATTGGACTAACCCAAAGCCATTTCCAGATTAAGGAGAAAAAAAAAAAATCTCCTTTTAAACTTTAAATCCTAGAAAGTTTGTTAGGTAAGTTGACCAAAGAATGTATCTCATTGTAAAACAATATTAAATTATTCATTTACCCAAAGTGACAATAAAAGTTATTAAACATAAATACAAGCTAGCAAAACTTTAGTTCTTAGGATTGAGAAAATTGTTTTCTTAAGTACTTAAGGACCTAATTAAGACAATATAACACAGAACTATTTTAATAAATCATAGATTCTTTGCTTTCTAGGTCGAATATTTTTTATATCTTATTTGGAGAAGAATACAGAAAAACTTTCTTCTTTTAACAAACTGAAAAAGAACTAAACTCTAATTTTACATCAGTTTACTTTTGATATTTAAGTTAATTTACTTAATTATACTTATTATTTAGCTTAACCATATATAAAGTTTCCTTCTTAAAATTTCACAAAACTTCTACAACTTTTTTTATCCCTTTTAGTTTGCCTCTTATTAATTGAAATAACCAGCTTCTGAAACGAACCACTGCTTTAATTTCCTCAAAAATGTATCTTTATACCTTATATCTTCCATTACCAAAAACATAATTTCTTTTCAACTTATTTAGAATTCTTAACCCTTAAAAACCTGTTTCTAGTGGCAACTAAAAAGTAAGTAATTAGCATTCTTTAGATTGGCAAATTTAAGAATATATTTTATAACTTTTAGAAACATAGGTTCTTTCGTTATTTTTTAAGAAATATGTTTTTAATGAAGTACAAACTATATTTATTAACAGATCCAAATTTATCTTTCAGTTTCTCTTTAATGAGAAGCCAACAGTAGGTAAACTTAGATTAATCTATTAATGTTTCAGAATTTTATATTCTTTCAAAATATCTGGATAGTCAATCATTTTTATCATTTAACTTAGTAAAACTCTAAGGTTTCAAGTTACCAAAAGAGTGTGGGAAACTATATTTAGGGATATGTATATCATATAACATAGTTATTACTAAATGGTTTTACCAAAAACCTTTCATTTTAGTTATAAATACTTATTAGTTCTTAGCAACTCTATGAGATTTCAAAGTTAATCATTACCCAAGCTATTTCTTGACAAATTTAGTAACACAGATAACATAAACTTATTTTGTAAAGCCAGCTAAAACATAATACCATTCAATATTAATAACTCTAAAAGACATGTCTATTTAATCAAACCAAACCTAACCCAACTTTAATATCAAATATTTTTCTAGATCATTTGATCCTGAAAAGCACTTGAGTGAGATTCTATTATATTTCTTAATTTATATAAGCACTTCATTCCTTCCAGCCAATCAAATATTGCAACCTAGTAATGCCATCTGGAGGACTTCAAAGGAGAAATCGACAGCAATACAATCATAGCAGGGGACTTCAACACCCTGCTAACATCACTGGATAGATTATCTAGACAAAAAATTAACAAGGAAACAGAGACTCTGAATGAAACATGAGATCAAATCGATTTAATAGATATCTACAGAGAATTACTCCCCAAAATTGCAGAATTCACATTCTTCTCAAGTGCACATGGGACATTCTCAAAGATAGACCACATGTTAGGACACAAACTAAGACTCTACAAGTTCAAGATTGAAATCATATCAAGCATCTACTCAGATCACAGTGGCATGAAACTAGAAATCAATTGTAACAAGAACATGCAAAGACATTTGAAAACATGGAGGTTAAATAGCATGTTATTGAACAATGAATGGGTTACCATGGAGATCAAGGAAGAAATTAAAAACTTCCTGGAAACCAATGAAAATGAACACAAAATAACACAAAATCTATGGACTGCAGTGAAAGTGGTTCTGAGAGGGAAGTTCATAGCACTACAGACCCACCTCAAGAAACAAGAAAAATTTCTAATTGACTACCTAACCTCACAACTAACAGAACTAGAAAGCAAACAAAAAGAAAACCCCAGAGCAAGTAGAAGGAAGGAAATAGTAAAGATCAGAGCAGAAATAAACGACATGGAGACCAAAAAAACAATTCAAAGGATCAATGAAACAAAGAGCTGGTTTTTTGAAAAGATAAACAAGATTGATGGACCCTTGGCTAGACTCACCAAGAAACAAAGAGAGAGAACCCAAATACACAAAATCAGAAGTGAAAGAGGAGAAGTAACAACTGACACCACAGAAATACAAAGGATCGTTAACAAATACTATGAACAATTATACGGCAACAAATTGGACAATCTAAGCGAAATGGACAAATTTCTAGAAACTAATAGTCTCCCAAAACTGAACCAGGAAGAAATAGAAAACCTGAAAAGACCAATAACAACTAAAGAAATTGAAGATGTAATCAGGATTCTCCCAGCAAACAAAATCCCAGGCCCGAAAGCCTTCACGGGGAAGTTTTACCAAACATTCAAAGAAGAACTCGCACCCATTCCCCTCAAACTGTTCCAAAAAATTCAAGAAGAAGGAAGACTTCCAAACTCGTTTTATGAGGCCAGCATAATTCTAATTCCAAAACCAGAAAAAAACACTACAAAGAAAGAAAACTACAGGCCAATATCCCTGATGAACATAGATGCCAAAATCCTGAACAAAATACTAGCAAATCGGATCCAACAATACATCAAAAAAATTATTCACCATGACCAAGTGGGATTCATCCCAGGGATGCAAGGCTGGTTCAATATTCGCAAATCAATAAATGTGATACACCACATAAACAAAATGAACGATAAAAACCATATGATCATATCAATAGACACTGAAAAAGCATTTGATAAAATCCAGCACCCATTTCTGATAAAAACGGTCAGCAATTTGGGAACAGAAGGATCATATCTCTACATAATAAAGGCCATATATGAAAGACCTACAGCCAACATCATACTCAATGGACAAAAACTGAAAGCATTTCCCTTAAGAACAGGAACAAGACAAGGATGCCCACTTTCGCCACTCTTATTTAACATAGTACTGGAAGTCTTAGCCACAGCAATCAGATATGAAGAAGAAATAAAAGGGATCCAAATTGGAAAGGAGGAAATGAAACTGTCATTATTCGCAGATTACATGATATTATACGTAGAAAACCCTAAAGACTCCATCAAAAATCTACTAGACTTAATTAATGAATTTGGCAAAGTAGCAGGATACAAAATTAATGTCAAGAAATCAACAGTATTCATATACACCAATGATGAACTCACAGAAAGAGAAACTAAAAAAACAATCCCATTTACCATTGCGGCAAAAAAACTAAGGTACCTAGGAATAAACTTAATCAAAGAAGTAAAGGATCCATGTGCAGAAAACTACAGGGCATTGAAAAAAGAAATAGAGGGAGATATAAAAAAGTGGAAGCACATACCTTGTTCATGGATTGGAAGAATGAACATCATTAAAATATCCATACTACCCAAAGCAATCTATAGATTCAATGCAATCCCCATCAAAGTACCAACGACATATTTCACAGAACTAGAACAAATACGTCAAAAGTTCATATGGAACCAAAAAAGACCCCAAATAGCCACAGCAATCTTGAAAAAGAAGGACAAAGTAGGCGGAATCACAATACCAGATATCAGGTTATACTACAAAGCTACTGTAATCAAAACAGCCTGGTACTGGCACAAGAACAGGCACATAGATCAATGGAATAGAACAGAGAACCCAGAAATTGACCCAAAACAATATGCTCAATTAATATTCGACAAAGGTGGCAAGAGCATACAATGGAGTAAAGACAGCCTCTTTAATAAATGGTATTGGGAAAACTGGACAGCTACATGCAAAAAAATGAAACTAGACCATCAACTTACACCATACACAAGAATAAACTCAAAATGGATAAAAGACTTAAATGTGACTTGTGAATCCATAAAAATCCTAGAAGAAAATATAGGCAACAAAATTTCGGACATCATACGCAGCAGAATCTTCACTGATACATCACCTAAGGCAACAGAAACAAAGGAAAAAATGAACACATGGGACTACATCAAACTCAAAAGCTTCTGCACAACAAAAGAAACAACCATCAAAATGGAAAGGGAACCCACTGTATGGGAGAGCATAATTGCCAATGATACAGCAGATAAGGGGTTAATTTCCAAAATATATAGAGTGTTCATACATCTCAACAAATGGAAGATAAAGAACCTAATTAAAAATGGGCAGAGGAGCTAAATAGACACCTCTCCAAACAGGACATACAAATGGCCAAGAGACATATGAAGAAATGCTCAACATCACTAATCATCAGAGAGATGCAAATTAAAACAATGAAGTATCACCTCACACCTGTCAGAATGGCCGCCATCAACAAATCATCAAAAAACAAGTGTTGGCGAGGGTGTGGAGAGAAGGGGACTCTAGTACACTGCTGGTAGGAATGCAGACTGGTGCAGCCACTGTGGAAAACACTATGGTGTTACCTCAAAAAATTAAAAATTGAATTACCATTTGACCCAGTGATCGCACTTCTAGGAATATACCCTAAGAAGCCTGAAACACCAATCAGTAAGAATATATGTACCCCCATGTGCATAGCAGCACTATTTACAATAGCTAAGATCTGGAAACAGCCCAAGTGTCCATCAGTAGACAAATGGATAAAAAAGCTGTGGTACATATACACAATGGAGTACTATGCAGCTGTAAGAAAGAAAGATTTCTTATCCTTTGAGACGACATGGAAGGACCTGGAAACTATTATCCTAAGCAAAACAAGCCAAGCAGAGAAAGACAAATATATGATCTCACTTATTTGTGGAATATAATGAACATAACAGTCTGAGGAACAGGGTATTCCCAGAGACGTGGAAGTAATGTATAGACTGACAATCCCCAGAAGAGGGGGTTGGGGGGAGAGATAAACTACAGAACTTATATGCATGTACGCATAACCAGTGGACATGGACAACAAAGCTCGGGACGGGGTGGGGAGGGAGGGGGAGGAGGGTGTCAATGGGGGAAAAAAGAGAAACATCTGTAACAAAAATAAATTTTAAAAAATAAAATAAAATGTAAGATTAAATACAAAAACAAACAAACAAACAAAAAAACTTCAAGTAAAACAGACACTGAAGCAACGAGGCTAGAAAACAGTATTTAAGTTATTTTGATTTTCCTTTTAGTGTGCCTCCCTTGACCATGTAAATGACTGCAGGGAGAAGAATGATTGTGATGTATTTTTCCTGCACTATAAGGATATTTAATAGGTGAGGCTAATCCTTAAAATGAGAGAGAAGCCTACAGGAATATGCAGAGTATTTTCCAAAAGTAACATTAGGAACTGAATTTAATGTATGCTACTTTGTGGAACAGTGGGATTTGAAGCTAGGAGCTAGTAAATTACCCAGGAAAGTCATAGCTTTTCCATTTTTACAGTCAATTGTTTGAAGATAATTAAACACACAGCAATAGGAAAGAGGTTTTAGGAAGTAAACATACATTACACATTAAAGTTTAATCAGATGTTTAAGGAATTCAAAGTTCTACAAACACAGGCCAACAGGCCATATCCTCCAAAGGAAATTGAAACCAGCTGCATTATGCTCTTTCATTGTATATTCACAAGATTCTGTCACCAGTGGGCCTCTTCCCAAGGCACTGACTCCAAGACTGATTCTGTTTTCCTTTAAGAGTCCTTAGCCAAAACAAACCTTTCCATGTATTCTTTTTGTGGGTGGGTGGATTCTTGTACATGTAGAATTTATACAAGTTTCTTTGGTGGATGATGAGGAATGAGACAGTAGGGGTGGGAAAAAGCTAGTGATCCTATTCTACCAGCTGAGCAATTTAATAATCATTCTTGTAAAGTGATTTACTATAAAAAACATAATGAAGTTCTTAGTTTATTGAATCTCTTATAAGTCAGGCTTTTATCTCTTTTTTTTTTTTCTATAAAGATCCAAAGCATGAATTGTAAAGATCCATGAATTTACAGAAAAGGACTTTTCAAGCAAAATTATAGATACAATTATTCACAGCATTTTATTCAAGTTGGTGAAAGACAATCCACAAAAAATTTATACAGCACCAGACTCCTTTGAACTGGACTATAAAGTTTTTCCATTTATGAGAAAAGGTGAGTTCTAATATGTGGCATTTGTGCCACAGAAAAAGTAGCAGTAATGAGAAGGATTGCTTAATATCATATATTATTATTGGTAGAAAAAGAAATTAGAAAATAATTTTAATATCTTTTGCATTTACCTTTATACACAAAACGATCCTTAAATGTAGTCATATTCAGTACTTTTAAAAACTGTGCAATGCATTCTTAAGAGTAATTGAAGGTGGTCTTGAGTTCTGGCACTCAGAAGGAAGGAGAGAAGGAAGACATTACTAATAAATAAGCAAATTATTTAAATTATTTTTATTTTTTCTAATAAAAATATCAGAAGATTAGAAGAATCATTACACTGTGGCTCAAAATGAAATGTTTGACATAGATTATGTTGAAAACACCTACACTAAAATTCTGAATTGATATTTGAGAAAATTTTTCATATCCTGTTAATATTCAGGCCTGTTTTTGCCAATTATAAAGTTTACTTTCTTTTTTATATTTGAAGAGTTTGTGATTTCTTTTTTTTCTTTACGATTTTAGAGAGAGAGGAAGGGAGAGGGAGAGAGAGAGAGAAACATTGATGAGAGAGAACATTGATTGGCCGCCTCCTGCATGCCCCCCACTGGAGATTTGGCCCACAACCTGGGCATGTGCCCTGCCTGGGAATCAAACCAGCAACCTCCTGGTGCATGGGTCGATGCTCAACCACTGAGCCACACCAGCCAGGCGAGTTTGTGATTCTTTAGAATTCATTTTTTCAAAATATGTTAACTCACTCAGAATTTAGAAGGTTTGAATATATGATTTAGAATCTTCTCTTTAAACCCTTTTTATTCAAAGTACCATCCATGGTTTAACACTATTAGTTAGGAGCTTGTCAGAAATATAGAATCTCAGCCTCCCCCCACTTCCAGGTCTGCTAAATTTAATAGTATCTGCATTTTAATAAGACCTCCAATGATTCATATGCACATTAAAGTTTTAAAATACCTGAAAATAACTTGCAATAGATTGGTTGGCTCACAAATTGATGATCAAAACATAGGAATGATTTTGAATAATAAAATTAAAATAAAGAAAACTGTACTAAATTATAATTATTTTAAATCATTTAAATAATTGGAGATTATTTCATTGAATGTGGAGTATAGCAATCAATACACAATAATGAAGCCCCATACTAGTAAAATTTTAAATGCAAGAAATTCTATAATATAGCACATATAGATATGGTACTGATATAAGAAATGGAATGAACATTTATGTGATCTAAAAATCTAAAAGATAAAAATAAACCTTAAAACATCACTAAATCTAGGACTCATGGATGTTTCAGGAAAACAAATATTTATGAAACAACCTCTTTATCCAGGATAATTTTATCTCTATATATGTATTTCCCAGAACTTAAATACATGGCTTTCGAACTCTACTTTTATGTGATGCAAAGCTTCCACAATTCTTATTTTGGAAAAGCCAAAGGGTTTGGAGAATTCCTTAATGCTTTTTGGAGGAGATCCCAGTTGAGATACTGCATTAAGTTTAGAAATAATGAAAACAATGACACAATAAGAGCAGAAATTAATAAAGTAGAATCAATAAGTCATAATTTAATTACATGTAAAGAATAATAAAATTGAGAAACTTATGGTGAGACTGATCAAGAAAAAATTAGACAAGCATTTATTTTAATATGTTTTAAAAACTATTGATTTTATCTGCTTTCACTTAGAGATAAACTTGTAGATTAAAGTATAGAACACTGAATTTTGCCCCAAATACATATAGGTCTTTTTTTTTTTTTTCTTAACAACTCATGGGGGAAAATCAGCAAATGTGCAGTTTCCAAGTTTATAAAATTGTCTTTAAGTTTTATCTAACTTCCACTCCACAAACATGAGTGTCGCAGCTACATCTTTAAGGTGCTGATCAAGTCAAGTGGCTTCTTCTGGAGTCAGGTGGCTCTTTGGGGTCCTTCAGAGATTTTTAGTTTGCCCTGGAGTGCTTTCTTTTCCACGGCACAGTAGCTGATTGGGCACTTGCTTGGCCAACTTGACAAGGTGCCCATGATCTCATCATCTGCATCATCCGTGATGTTAGGTAAGTGATCGGTTCCCATGGTCCTTGAACTAGGGGATCCTTGGCTTGCTTGACTATGTGTGCAGATTTATAGTCCCTTGAGAGCGAAAGTCATTTCGCTCCAAAGTGGCTAAGAATTGTAGTCTTTTAAATGTCTAGAAAGGGTGGGAATACCAGATACTAGGAAACTCGATCACAGTCTATGTACTCTCTCACTCAGAATACTCAGAAAGTTCCCTCTTTTTAATAAAACCACCAGGTTCTTACCCTTCTTACTTATAAATAGGCAAAAATAAACAGTTTTAAAAGTATTTATTGAGCAACTGTTATGTGCCAGGCAATGAATGGGGAAACTGCGATGATTAATACATGTCCTGCTTTCATGAAGCCTGTGTATTTATTGTGATGGTGGGAGAGAGAGAGAGAACAAAAAAATAAAACATATTTATACAAATGTGTAACGTGCCATATGAAGATAAATTCTATGAATTACCATAACAAAATTGCTGTTTGATATAAAATGATTTAACAATGCCTATAGAAATGATATTTGAGCAAAGAACTGAGTGAAAGTTGCACTTCATGAAGAACTTAATAAGCTGTCTATGTAGTGCAGTGTTATCTCCATATAGAAATTTTCCTCTAAAAATCAAACATCTACTACACACCTCCACATAGATGTCTCACTGACATCTTAAAATTAGAGTCTAAACCTGAAATATCCTCTCCTCCCTAACACTTGTATCCCAAGTCAGTAAATTCCAAATAAAAATTCTTTGACTTGCTCAGCTTAAAAAACTTGGAATCATCTTCTACATTCTCTCACTTACCATTCTCAAATCCTGTTGGCCCTGTGACCACTTCTCACCAAATCCATCAATTTTAATTTCTGTCTAAGACAGCATGGCCTGGATATGTATTTGGGCCAAAAGCTTCTAGCTATTCTCTTGTTTCTACTCTCACCCACACTTCCAACTTCACCTTTATTTTCAACACAGTTGCCAGGATGAATCTTTCAAAATAGAATGCAGATCTCTCAGTCCTTTGCTCAGATCTGTGTGCTGAGTCCGCCCAGAACAGCCCAAAGATACAGTGACCTGTAAATCCCTGTGACCTGGCTCTCCATCTTTCTTAGCTTACCTCTTCCTTTTTGCTGACTTTTCTGCTCCACCCATACTACCCTCCTTGCTGTTCCCCAAACATACTGGGCATGCCCTTGACTTGGTCCATTTGAACTCACTTTAACCTCTTCTCTGGAATGCTCTTTCCCAAGTTTATGGTTCTGAAGAGAAGCAAAGGTTTGCCACCCTGAAGTTGTCCTTTTTGGGATATTGATTTTAAGCTGTTTATTAGTAAAACAAGATTCAGAAAGAATCTTTGACTCTTCCCTGATACCTACCTAAGAGATTGAGACAGAGACACCTGCTGCAGGAAGAAAGCTTTGGCTTAACAACCTTAAGAATCTTCATCCAAGCGGGAAGGCTCCAAGCTGGTTAGCTAGATACCCTCTGTGCCCCATTGTTTCTGAGTTGCACAGCAAGAACTTTTCTGTCAAATATATTTTGCTTTCTTCTAATACTTGTAAATTGTCCATTCTCACTTCTGAAATCTAAGACCTCATTCTCTTACTTTTCTCCTTTGTCTAAAAATGTCTTATATACTGAAGGTGAAGAGGAAAGTTAGAACAGAAAACAAAGGTCTCAAGCTTTTCCCCACCCCTAGTCTACCATAGCTGGAAGATTATAGACAAGACTATCACTGACCACCTGTTCCCATACTTCCTCATCCTTAATTTCCTATAAATGGGAAAAACAAAAATAAATCACTATCTGGACAGGAGAGACAAAAATGAGCTGCATTGGCATTCACCCAACCAGCATCCAATGCAGAGGATCACCTTATCCCCAACCATGCCCATGTTTAATAAAAACTTTCCACCCAGATCCCATTGAGAAGTCTCATTCTCTGAGGTCACAGGCTCTCATTTCTTGAGTGCATCTTATCTTTTTAATAAATGTATGTGCTTTGCAAAATCTTTCTGTCATATGTTTGAATTCCTTCTTGTTCTATGACAAGGAAGTGGATTGGGTTGAGGACACCCTTGGCCTCCGAGGGTGTTGCCTATCATCAGCTTTTGGGGAACCAGCCAGGGGATCTCTCTTTCTCTCTCTCTCTGACTCTTTCTCAAGTTCCCCTCCTATGCAACAAAGAGCCTGAGACTTGAACTTGAAACTTTGGAAGAGGAAATTTTTTGCCCCCAATTGCTGGTAAGTTTGACCACATGGATTTGCCTTGTTTCTCCTCTGTTTTTTATAAACACATCTTTTATTGGATTTCTCTCCTTTTTTTCTGGGGACTAGACATCTACATTTTCTTCAGAATCCACAGGTCCCTCAGTTTTACCTGGTCTGAGTGCAAATTAAAACTCTTACAGACTATTATATGGTCTCATGACTATTGTGGCCTGCTCCTAGCACCCCAGACTTAATAATTGGCCATGGCATTTACCAGCCCAAAAATAAGGGGCAGAGCCTTGGACAGCACAAATCTGCTTCCTCTGAGGGCCTCTCTTGTCCTAGCAGCCTTCCTATGCCTGGAAAAGTAAACAAATTTTCACCAGGTGGAAAGCTATGGGCCAGTGATAGGAGGAACCTCACTGGTCAATGCCGGGGGCCACCCGAAACAGGCCAGCTAGACTTATGGGAGTGTGGGATGTCCAATCCCCTAAATTCAGACCCTCTTAGCCCACCCTCAATGAACAGGCAGATTCTCAGTTCACACCCTAATTGGAGGACTGGTTGGGATGCCTACCCTGCACAAGCGCACCCCTTTTCTTTCTCCAAGCATTATGAGAAAGTCTGCTAGGCTACATTCTAGCCAACGGGAAGGACTTCAAATTAGACCATTTAAAACAAAACAAAACAAAACCCTCATTTTCTTCTACAATATGGCATGGCCCAATATAAATTACAAATGGGGAAACATGGCCTGAAAATTGGACCTTAAACTACAATACTATCCTTCAATTAGATCACTTCTGAAAACAGCAGAAAAAAATGGATAAAAATCTCTTATATACAAGCTTTCATGGCCCTATACCAAGACCCAGAGAAAAAGGTTCATATCAGATCTGCTATGACTATGCTACTTTTTCTAGCCCTCTTCAGAGGAATCCAGACATCCTAGATGATCCTCTCTTGTCAGCTCCTCAATCATGCCCAATAGATAATCCAGAGGAACATGAAGACCAGGGACCAGGCCTCTCCCCATCTCAAGATTTCCCCAAGACACCCCCTCTAGCACCTTCCACCCTGCCTATAAGTCCTCCTTCTACATCTCCTCCTTGTGCACCACTGTATCCTCTACTACCAGCAGAAACTATAGAGCCCAGCCCAATGGGACATGCCAGGAGTTGCTCCTCTTCTCACTCAGCCCCATCAAGTTATGTCCTCTCAGACAAGTCGCAAACAAAGATGCAGGAACCATTAGAGCTCATGTCCCTTTTAGGATGACAGACATCGGACAATGCAAAATAAAAATGGGCCAGTTCTCAGAAGACACTAGTTGGTTTGTAGATTAATTTCAGCCTTTAATAATGTCTTTTTTTAAATTTTGTTTTTATTATTTTTTATTAATTTACTTTTGTTACAGATGTTTCTCCTTTTTTCCCCCATTGACACCCTCCTCCCCCTCCCTCCCTGCTCCGTCCCCAGTTTTGTTGTCCATGTCCATTGGTTATGAGTACATGCGTACAAGTTCTGTGTACATCGCTCCCCTCCTCCACCCCCTCTTCTGGCAAATGTCAGTCTGTACCCTACTTCCACGTCTCTGGGACTACCCTGTTCCTCACACTGTTATGTTCATTATATTCCAGAAATAAGTGAAATCATATGATATTTGTCTTTCTCTGCTTGGCTTGTTTCACTTAGGATAATAGTTTCCAGGTCCTCCCATGTCGTCACTGTGGAAAACACTATGATGTTACTTCAAAAAAATAAAAATTGAATTGCCATTTGACCCAGTGATCCCACTTCTAGGAATATACCCTAAGAAACCTAAACACCAATCAGAAAGAATACATGTACCCCCATGTTCATAGCAGCACTATTTACAATAGGTAAGATCTGGAAACAGCCCAAGTGTCCATCAGTGGACGAATGGATAAAAAAGCTGTGGCACACATACACAATGGAGTACTATGCAGCTATAAGAAAGAAAGATCTCTTATCCTTTGAGACGACATGGAGGGATCTTGAGAATATTATCCTAAGTGAAACAAGCCAAGCAGAGAAAGACAAATATCACATGATCTCACTCATTTATGGAATATAATAAACATAACAGTCTGGGGAACAGGGTAGACCCAGAGATGTGAAAGTAGGGTACAGACTGACAACCCTCAGAAGAGGGGGTGGGGGGAGGGAAGAGATAAACCACAGAACTTGTACACATGTATGCATAACTGATGGACATGGACAACAGAGCTGGGGACGGGGTGGGAGGATGGGGAGGAGGGTATCAATGGGGAAAAAAGGAGAAACATCTGTAACAAAAATAAATTAATAAATAAAAACAATAAAAAAAATAAAAGAAATGGCTAGATATCCCCATAAATGGCAATACTCTCTGAGACCCGAGGCCCATAGAGAACTAAAACACCTCATTCACAATTTTCTTCAGTATGGACTCATGGGTTCTTGTCATTTCCCTTATAACACTCCTATACTATCTGTAATAAGAAAAGAAAATGGAGAAATTTGTATGATTCTGAACTTACAAGCTATTGATGAAGCTATGATTCCCATTCACCCCATTGTAGCCAATCCATATACTCTCTTATCCCAAGTGCCCCATAAAGACAAATAGTTTACAGTGCTAGATCTCAAGAATGCATTTTATTATATCCCACTTCACCCAGATAGTCAGTCAGCTTCTGTTTGCCTTTGAATGGATGGATCCTGACACCCATGCAGCTCAATGTATTTGGACCACCCCTCCTCAAGGGTTCCCAGACAGTCCTCATATCTTTGGACAATCACTTGGAAAAAGTCTCTGGAAACCAGAGCTACTGCATGAAAACATAATTCATTATGTTGATGATCTTCTGATCCATAGCCCCACCAAACAGGACTCTGACCACAACACTATCTTGGGCCTTAATTTTCTGGGAGAAAACAAAACAAAACAAATGTCTCTCAATAAGGCTCAGATTTCTTCCTCAATGGTCAAATATTTAGGCTACAATTTAACCCAGGAATCGCACTCTCTCTCTTCCTCTCTCTCGAAAAACAACAACAAAAAAGTTATTCTAAATCTTGCCAACCCCCAGACAAATAAGAATTAAAACCCCCCCTTTTTTTTAAATGGCAGTTTTCTGCCAAGTCTGGATCCCTGGGTTTGAGCTGATAGCTAAGCCCCTTTATGAGGCAATCAAAGGACCTGATACTGAGTCATAGAATGGAACCACGGCTTAAACCAAACCTTCAAGACTCTCAAATTGTCCCTAACTGAGGTCCCAACCTTGGGCCTCATTGACCTAAAAAGCTGTTTATTCTACATGTAGCAGAAAAACAAGGTATTGCATTAGGAGTCCTATCCCAAAAGCTAGGCAGCATCCCTAGGCCAGTGTCTTACTTCTCAAAACAATTAGACTCTGTGGCAACTGGATGGCTGAACTTCCTACGTGCAGTAGCAGCAACTGCCTTGTTAATGGAAGAAGCCACTGAGCTGACCCTAGGCCAACTGTTAGAAGTCCAAACTCCACATCAGGTTCAAACTGTCCTTAAGCCAAAAATTTATATCATTGGTGAACAGGAGGAATACTTACTAAATACCAGGCCCTTCTCTTAGATTCCCCTGAGCTCAAGTGTGCCAAACCCTAAACCTGGTTACCCGAATTCCTGAAGTGGGTCCTGAGAACTGAGATACCCTGCATTCCTGTGTTGCCACTATGGAACAGCTCTTCTCCAGCAAACCTGATTTAGACATAGCCTTTGACAATCGCAATGTAGAGTAGTTCACCAGTGAAAATAGTTCTGTTGTACAGAGAAGAAGGAGGGCAGACTATTCAATCGTCAGTCTCCAGGAGATTTTTCTGTGATAAGAACCTAAATCAGTTTGAGGTCTTCCGTGACCTTCCTGGGTACCACCTGGCATCAAAGATACCAAAATTCTGCCACCATGAAGCTGATTTTATACTTTTTATTTAAGGGGAAAAAAAAAACAGCAAGAACCTCTGACCCTCTTTCCTTTCAGGCCCAAGAGATTCAGACAGAAACCAGCTTCAGAAAAAATATCTTAAGATTCTGCCTTAGCCTAATTTCAATTAAGTATGGTAAACAAGAGGGCTTCAGGCAGGTGATTGTTAGCTAGAGAACCCCTGTGTCCCTCTGTTTTTGAGTCACTTGGCAAGGATTTTTCTGCTGTGTCACCTAGTATGGGTTTTCAGCTCTTCCTCATCTACCTGTAAATCACCCATTCTCACTTCTGAAATCTATTACCCTGTTTCTCCCCCTTTTCTCCTTTGTCCAAATTGTCTTATATATCTAATGCTGCCTCACTGTTTTTGGAATTTTCATGGATTTATCATGTCTATGTGAATTTTTCATGCGCATGTATTAAACTTTGATTTTCTCATGTTAATCTTTCTCTTTTAATTTGTTTATTGGCCTAGCCAGAGGAACTTAGAGGGTAGGAGAAAAAGTATTAATACTTTTTTAGTTTTCACAATACCCAATGTTGGCATTTTTATGCTTATGTGAATTTCCCATGCATGTGTATTAAAACTGTTATTTTCTCTGATTAATTTTATTATTAATCTAGCTAGAAGAACTTAGAAGGTGGGAAGAAAAAAGTATTAATATTTTTTTAGCCTCCATAGTTCACTCACTTATCTTATTCAGATCTCAGGTCAAATGCTACCTCCTTGAAAAGGACTTTCTTGGCCACCATATTTAAAACAAACTACTCCCACTCTATCATCCTGCTTTAGTTTTAGAAATTAATGCTATTTGGCATTCTAGATGTTTCACTTATTTATTGTGTATATTGTCTGCCTCATCCTAATGAAAGGGCTAGTAACATTTTAAAGAGCAAAGGTAAAAGCTTGCAAAAGGTGGAAACTGTGAACAATGTGTTGCTTGCATGACCTTTGCTCAACCTTTTGTTGAGTACGGATAAGGATTATCTGGATTATCCGCAAGGCAATGGATAACCCAGCAGATGCCAGATGAGATACCAGACCAGCCCTACTGCAAAGTGGACAATGGGCCAGGCAGAGTACATCAGCAGGAACTGCTGGAAGCTAAAAGTAGAGTATATAACCTACACCCTAACTGATATTCGGGGCTGAACCCTTTTTGTCTCAGCCCGCCTGCACCCAGGTGCATGCAATAAAGCCATTTTGCTCTACATTGGCCTTGCATTGTGGATGTGATCTCCTGCCGGCTCAGACCCTTTACCTAACATATTGTGAGGATTTAGGATTGTTTTTATCTTCTGTTGTATTGTGGATTCTAAGCTCTGAATAGATATTTGTGAAATGAATAAAGTAATAATAATATCTTTCAATCTGAGTTCTAAAAATTATGAAATTTTTAAAAAAGAAAAATGGGAAACAGTTACCTTCAACCTTGCCACTGTGGGAAAAAAAAGTGACCACATACTAAACCTGGCAAGTTCAGGGGAGGCCTGTGTGGTGGCCTTACAAATTCAGAGACCTAAAGTAACCACACAGGATCGTCTGAAATTAAAACTTTCTAACTAAAAGCAAGTCATAGCAGGTAGTCACATCATAGGCTAGTATTTTCTTGACAATAGTCCATCTTTACCTTAACTGAGCCTGTCTATTGTCTTTTTGCACAATAAAATACCTTTGGAATGTCGGTAATTTCCTTTTCCCAGATCCCTCAGAGCTGGGGACCACAGAGCCCTCATTCTTATTATTATCCTGTTAATTGCCAGCTTTTAACTATACTATTCCCTGAAGTGTAAAAGAAGTATGTGTCTATTTGTTTTACTGTTTATCCAATCACAGAGACTTCCTAGTTTTACTGTCTTCGGTCTATCACCAATGAATTTCATGTAACACCCTTATGTCTTCACCTTTGATTCTGATATATAAAATAAGTGGTGAAACTGCCATTTTTCCAGAGCCTTTTCTTAATACATTGAGATTTTGCTTTCAGTCAGTTGTCATCAGTTTGGCTAAAATAAACTCATACAAGTTCTCTAGCCTGGCTGGTGTGGCTTAGTGGTTGAGTGTCGACCCATGCACCAAGAGGTCACCAGTTTGATTCTCAGTCTGGGCACATGCCCAGGTTGTGGGCCAAAACCTCAGTTGGGGGGCATGCAGGAGGCAGCCAATCAATGTTCTCTCTCATCGATGTTTCTATCTCTCCCTCTCTTTTCCTCTCTCTAAAATCAATAAAGAAAAAAAATTTCTCTACGGGTTTGGAAGTTTCTTATGTTGACATTTGGAGTATTGTGGCAGAATTCCAAAGAAATTTTCCCAGGACCACCTTGCAGACCCAAAATCATGCTAGGTACCAGCAGGAGCCCATGTACCTCACTGGCTTCTTATTTTGCATCAGGTAAAATTTGGTGAGTTTCCCTTGGAATGTCAGACCTCTCTGTTTTCAAGTAAGAAGCCCTGGCTTTATTTCAACTGTTTTTTGTTTGTTTGTTTTAAATCCTCAATGTGGAGCTAAAGGGTAAGGGTTGAGATAACCCAGGCTAAGACAGAACAGGAGGAAAAAAATGTATGCTGGCTTTTAACTTTGGCTTTTCAATTGTAATTGCTTTCTGAGAGTATGAACAGAACCTTTTACTAGATAAATGAGAGCCTGAACTTCTTCAGCTCCAAGATTAAGGGCACATTCTCTCTTTACTTGAATCTCAGGTATTCTTAGGAGACTACAAATTTTTGTGGAGGTGTCAGAGGGTATTCATTAGATGTGCAGGAGCTCCATAGGGAATTCCAACTCAATTGTAATTAAATAATTGACTCATCCGGGGACACACATGAAGGTTGGTTACCTATCGCTCCCCATTCTCACAGCTGTATTAGACAGCCAGGGCAAGAAACTGAGACATGAAAGAGGTTTTGAGATTACTCAGGAGGTGACAGCCCCTTTAAGCTCAACCTGCAAGCAGCCAACTTCAATCCACAACACAATATTCCTAGAAATTTTGTTCAGACTCTGCAGATCCCAAAATAAAACTAAAATTAATATGGGAAATTGTGCCTACAAGAAGTAAATAAGTAACTTTAGAGACTGTCTCTGAAGTAAGAAAGGAGTCTAAAGCTACTAAAGGCCAACACCACATTCTTCCCCCTTCTACAGCTCCTGTACTATATCCTGTGCATTCTGAGCTTCCTTGTCCAGACTTGACCTCCTTTCCCTTCTTCCTTCTTCTTCTATCTCCTCTATATCTCCTTCATTACCACTTCCTACTGACCAAGGGGAAAATGAGGATAGAAATTCGGACGAAGATAATCCAGGAATTCTAGCAGCTCCCTTCAGGGAAAGGCCAGTCTCAGGCAGAGAGAAACCAGCAATTGTATACGTTCCCTGGACTAGAATAGAATTAAGAAATCTACCTAAAAGAATTCCCTGACTTTCTCTGGGACCCTGATTGGTTCATAGAGAAATTTAATTTAATTTTTAGAACATGGTCCTGGCTATTTTGACCTGTTTCAATTAATATACCCACTAGTTTCTGGAAGAAAAACAACAGAATTACTAAATAAGATTTGTTGGAAAACTATAGAGGAGTCTGTTCTTATTGTAGAAAGCCAGGTCACCTTAAGAAGGATTATAGAAAACTGAAATTGGTTTTAGAATGAGAAAAGAGACAGAAGCAAACATAAGGTTGTTCCAACGACTATGAGAAGGAATTTTTCCTTCTCCTTACTATTAATTTAGGAGACATTAAAATGACCATAAAAGGGGAAATTACTAAGGCCCTTGTAGATACTGGGGCTACTTTATCTGTTTTTAACCATATCCAACCAAGTTACCTTCTTGCTCAGAGTTAAGCTTCTGTACACATGATAGGGATATCTAACCAACCAATGTCTGTTTTTAAATCAGAATCTGTTTCCATCCAACTTGTAATATTACAAGGCAATATAAATTTTTGCTAATCAAATCTGCCTCAATTCACCTGATAGGATGAGATTTTCTTGAAAACCAATGATACCCACATATACTTTCTCTAGAAGGGTGAAAAGTATTTAGAACTAAGTAAATTGGATACTGAAAAAATTTGGAAAATGATGATTTTAAAAGAACCTCCACAGGAGGAAATCGATATTGAGACTAAACATTTGTTACAGGACATTCCAACACAACTTCAGGCCTTTTCAAGTCACCAATATCCTTTATGCACAAACTGGAATTGAGCCCAATATATAAGATTATTTTTATAAAGGGGCTTAATTCCATGAACAAGTCCCTGTAATTCTCCTATCCTTCCAGAAAAACAAACAAACAAAAATGGGAAAGGATAGAGATCTGTACAGACTTTCATAGCTATAAATAAAAGTTATTCCCAGACATTCTGTAGTTTTAAATCCACATAACCTATTAGCAGCTATTTCTGTGGACTATAAATATTTTTCAGTGATAGATTTATGTGTGTCTTTTTCAGCATTTCTGTAAAAAATAAAAAGAGAGAGAGAGAGAAACAGAAATACATTTTTGCTTTTACCTGGGAAGATTACAAGTTTACTTGGACAGTACTGCCTCAGGGATATACAAAGAGTACCACCTATTTGTCTTGGATACTAAAAGCTGATTTGAATGATGTTGAATATTGCAGATAGTCCACTCTAATCCAATAGGTAGATGCTTTACTTTTATGCTCTAGGGCATATTAGACTCCCAAAAGGATACAATTTACCTATTACAACAGTTAGCCATAAAGGGACATAGACTGTCAAAGGAAAAGCTTCAATTCTGTTTACCCTAGGTAAAAATATCTTGTTTATCTAATATCTAAAGATAGGCTACTAATTAAGCTTGAGAGATTCAGAGGAATAATGTCCTTTTCTTTTCTAAAAACAAAAAGCAAACAAAATAACCCAGCTAGAAATTTCCTGGGTCTGACAGAATACTGTCACAACTGGATTCCAAAAATTTTTATTAGTGGCCCAACCTCTATTTGTCTTATTAAAATTAAATTGAGCCTGGCTGGTGTGGCTCAGCGGTTGAGCGTCGACCCATGCACCAAGAGGTCACCAGTTTGAATCCCTATCAGGGCACATGCCCAGGTTGTGGGCCAAATCCCCAGTGGGGGGCATGCAGGAGGCAGCCAGTCGATGTTCTCTCTCATCAGTGTTTCCATCTCTCTCTCCCTCTCCCTTCCCCTCTCTCTAAAATCAATAAAGAAAAAAATTTTTATTTTTTAAATCAAATTGACCTGATCCAATTCAGTGGAACCCAGAGGAGAAAAAAGGCGTAAAATCTCTAAAGAATTAGCTACAGCTCCCTTTCTAGGACATCTTAATTATAAACTTTCTAACATGAAAATATAGGAAATACTTTAGAACTCAAAAACATTGAAATTATCATAGACCTAGAGGACATTATAGTCAGCCATTAGAATCAGTAGCCAAAGGGCTCCTTCTCTGTGGGACAGCCATCTCTGCTATAGATATGTTATGCAAACAAACAAAAAAGATAGTTATGGACTCTCCTTTATTTATGTTCCTCATTCTGTTGAATCTCCACTGAATTATCATCACACTCAAAACTTCTGTCAGTCAACTGGCTCTTGCTTTCTGCACCTAATATTACTCAATGTATTATAGTCTTAACCCAGCAACTTTGCTACCTTCTTTGCAGGATAAATACATCCACGATTGCTTTTGTTTACTGATCACCATCTTGTTCCTAAGAATAATGTACAGAAAACTCCTAGTGATAATGCTGACTTAATTTTGTTTACAGGTAGATTTTTGAAAGGTAAACAGGCATGTTACCGAGCTGGATATGCATTAACTTCCATGGTGGACATAATTGAAGGTTTTTATTTACCTGATTATGTTCTGCCCAATAAGCTGAATTAATTGTTCTAACTTAGGTTTGTTTATTGGCTGAAGATCAAATAGTCAATATTTGCACTAGTAGCTATGCTGTTGGTGTAGCTCACAACTCTAAAATGTTGTAGAGGCTTCTTAACTTTCTCAGGAGACCCATAAAGAATAGAAAATGAGTTGCAGAATTATTAGATGTCATACAGAAATTGAAACAATTGGTAGTTATCAAAATTCCAGAACATTCTAAAGCTGCCACCAAAAAGCAACAGGAAATTATTCAGCTCATGCTGTGGCTAGGCAGGCAGCATTAAACAGTCAAATTATCTAGACCTGAGAATGCATTTTACTTCCTATTGAATCATACAAACTTTCTTCTACAGTTTCAATGGCCAGCTGCAGAAGAATAGCAGAGGATAACAAAAAGGGAGAAACTTTGATCCAGACAAACAGATATGTTCCCAGTCAGAAACCAATCTTAGCTATAGGGACTCAATTACCTATATTTTAATATGTACTTGAGCTAATACATTGCGGTCCTAAAAAAATGATTTCATAGAGTAAACAATATTACTGGAAAACTTATCCTACTGTAGCTCATTAAGTGTGTAGTAGATATTCTATTTGTCCAAATATAACACTGGAAAATCATCCCAAGAGTTCAATGGAGATTTCTCACTTTCTTTAGATCCATTTGAGGTATGGCAATTGGATTTTATCCAAATGCCACTATCTCAAGAATGCAAATATGTGTTAGTTATGATTTGTATGTTTTTTGTTTTTGTTTTACTGGATTAAGGCATTACCTTGCAGGAAAGCAACAGACTTAATGGTAGGTAAATTGTTATTTTAAAATAATTAATTCCCACCCAGCCAGTGTGGCATAGTGTTTGAACATCGACTCATGCACCAAGAGGTTGCCGGTTTGATTCATAGTCAGGGCACATGGCCAGGCCGTGGGCCTGATCCCCAGTGGGGGGCATGCAGGAGGCGGCCAATTAGTGTTCTCTCTCATCAGTGTTTCTATCTCTCTCTCCCTCTCCCTTCCTCTCTCTCTCTAAAATCAATAAAGAAAAAAAATTAATTCTCAATTGGGTAATTTCATCCAAGTTACAGTGATTGAGGAACTTCACTGGGCAAATGATGCAACTGACTGGTAATATTTGGCCTGTTCTAAGGTACTTTTATTGAGCCTCTCACCTTAGTACTCTGGATTGGTGAAATATATACGTGGTAGAATTAAAACTCAACTAGGTAAGTTTTTAGAAGCTTTAAATTTCCCTTGGCTACAAGCTATTTTTTATAGTACTCCTCAACCTGAAATCTAGTTCTTTTGGTAAACACATAGCTTTTCCTTTTATCAGCTAGTCACAGCTCATCCTCTTCATGTAGATAAAGGAACATATAAATCAACCTTGTAGAAAAAGATATTCTACATTATTATCAAGAACTTATAAACCAACTTATACAAACTGATATATTAGTGACATTCATTCTAGTGACATTGTCTGTTGGAAAAGAGGTTAATTGAAGACTCTCTCCAACATTGTTAGAATGGACTTTATCAAGTGCCTTACTGCAAATGGACATCTGCCCCTGTCTCTGACATTTGCCTCCACCTACAGTGTATATCAAAGACTTCTTTTTTAAAAAATTTTTTTGCTTCCTTTATTGATTTTAGAGAAAGAGAAAGGGAGAGGGAGAAAGAGATAAATAGAAACATCGATGAGAGAGAACATAGATTGGCTGCCTCCTGCATGCCCCCCACTGGGGATTGGGCCCACAACCTGGGCATGTGTCCTGACCAGGAATCAAACCAGTGACTTCTTGGTGCATGGGTCGATGCTCAACCACTGAGCCACCCGGCCAGACATATCAAAGACTTCTTGAGGATGAGAAACTGCCAACATCAGAGATAGACAGCTATCCCATGACATCAACAAAGCCTGTAAACCTAAAAATTGATGTTGAAGTTTGTTTAATTGTCTTTACCTGTCTGCTAATAATAGTAGTCATAATAATAATTATACTTGTTCTTCAGACTTTTTTCAAGCATTGTGTGTATAGCCCTACTGTTAATAATTGCTGAAGACGCATAAGATAACATTAGTATTATCAGTAATACTCTTTTAATGGTTTAGTTTTTGAAATTTGGAAGGAATGCTTTTGCAAAGGAAGAAAAGGAATGTGTGTTTTAAAGAAAAGTTCAAATAAGTAGTTAAAAGTAAGTGGTTATTTCTGAATGAGTAAAAAGAGAAACTAAGAAGAATAAAAAAGTTATGGGAATGTGCTTACCTCCTAACCCAACAAGGACTGCTAACTATATTAATTCAGATGGAAGTTGAAGTGGTTATAAAATCACGGCCCTCTATAACTGCTGCAGAGGCACAGGACATTTACTTATGAAACTCTTATTGTCCTCTTGGCCTCTGAAATTTTTAGATGGTAATTGTATTTATAGCATTGTGTTCTTACAGCTTTGTCTTTGAATAAACTTACAGTTACAGCTTCCAATTGTACAACTAGTGGGAATCAGATAAATAATAAATGACACTTCAGTGCTTCCAATGGGAAGTAGATGAACCATGGAAAGTGGGAACTCATCTCACGGTCAGATTATGAAAACTGAAGAGGTGTATGGTGTGACCTAAAACTATAAGCAAATTGTTAGGATTTTGTTTAAGCTGGTGACTCAGGCTTGTGAAAGAATTCACAACGAGAGAAAAGAAAAAAAGGAGGAATTTTTATTTGTCTTTCCCCAAAGACAGAGAAAAGGTAGAGTACCAGGTGGCACTGGGCCAATCAGAAAGAGTGAGTTGCTCTTTTATTGAGGGCTTTGGGGAGTAAAGGGCAGATGTCCTAGGGGGGTTTCTTATCATATCTTCTTTAGTCTGTAAAATATGCTTGAGGAAAAGGAGGGAAGGAATGTGGGCCAGGAGTTGGTCATCAGTGAGTCGCAGTCATGAGTCCAGTGTTCTGATAATCAAGTTGTTAATCTTTCCATGATGTCATGTAATCTCCCCTGTCCTCAGATTAAGAGAATGGACAGCATTCCCAAGGCAAACTCCTGAGGCAGATACCTTCCAGCCAGGTCAAAGTGGGCTTTTCCTCAATCAGAACAAAGCAATCATGACCAACATTGTAAACAGTGATGAACACTTTTCTAACTATGGCTAGTGTCCCACTATGATTAGTTGTCTTACTCTTCTAATATTTTTTATGAATTCTAATATTCTTTCCTGCCCCTTTCAGTTGGGTAGAAAGGCTGTTTGATGCTGTAGATGCCAGCAATCTCAGTGTTTAATTACCAGGTACTTCTCATAAATTGTGGAAAAATTATAATAAAAGAGGAAAGTCCTGTCTTCTGTCCTTACACAAATGTTATACTATATGCAAAATACAGAGAAGTGAGACAGACAGTAAAACCTGGATAATGACAGCTTTATAGGTTAGAAATGATCCAGAGTGTTTCTCTTAATGAATGCCCATAAGACCTTACTGCCCCCCTATTACCTGCTTTTCACTTTTGAGAAACATTCGGCCTTGACTTTCATCCAAGGTTAAGGTCTTGCCTCATCCCCAGGGGTCCATTGTTCAGCAAGACAAATGCTGACACCAAGACTTCCTAGAAATGAGACTTCCTAGTACCATGGGACCACATTATCCAACCAAAAGTTTGGTCATCAATGCATCCTTTGGATCGATTTATGACCAAAATTGGTAAGTGTGGACAAAAAAGAGTCCACATCCCAGCCTGTGTGGCTCAGTGGTTCAGTGTTGATCCATGCACCAAGACGTCATCGGTTCGATTCCCAGTCAGGGCAAGCCCAGGTTGTAGGCCCAATCCCCAGTAGGGGGCATGCAGGAGGCAGCCAATTGATGTTCTCTCTCATCAATGTTTCTATCTCTCTCTCCTTCTCCCTTCCTTTCTCTCTAAAATCAATAAAGAAAAAAAAAAAAAAAAAAAAAAAAAGAGGCCACATACTAAACCTGACAAGCTCAGGGGAGACCTGCATAACAAGGATTACAAATTCAGAGACCTAAAGAAACCACACAGAATGATGTGAAATTAAAATGTTCTAGCTAAATGCAAGTCATGGCAAGTAGTCATGTCCTAGCCCAGTATTTTTCTTGATAAAGGTCAATCTTGACCTTAACTGAGCCTGTCTATTGTCTTTTGACATCTACAATAACATAGGAATGTCAGAGTAATTGCCTTTTTGCAGATCTCTCGGGGCACAATCTTCCACCACAGCTGGAGACCACAGAGTCTCTCACTGTTATTGTTAATATGTTAGTTATCAACTGTTAACTATCCTATACCCACATACGTAAAAGAAGTGTCTATTTGTTTTACTTTAAAAATATATATATTTTTCTTTTTATTGATTTTAGAGAGAGAGGAAGGGAGAGGAAGATAGAAACATCGATGAGAGAGAACATCAATTGGCTGCCTCCTGCATGCCCTCTACTGGGGATTGAGCCTGCAACCTGAGCGTGTGCCCTGACCAAGAATTGAACCGGTGACATCTTGCTGCATGGGTTGACGCTCAACCACTGAGCCACACTGGCAGGGTAGTTATTTTACTTTTTATCCAATCATATAGATTCCCCTCCCTACCCCCGCTTTGCTTTCTCTTGCCTCCTTTATTTATCACCAGTGAATTTTATGTAACCTCTTTGCATCTTCCCCTTTGATTCTGTTGTATGAAATAAGTGGTAAAACTGCCATTTTCCAGATCATTTGCTCAATCCACTGAGATTTTGCTTCCAGGCAATTGTAAGTTTGGCTCAAATAAACTCAGAAAAATTCTCTACAGGTTTGGATGTTTCTTACATTGAAAGCACAAACATACTAGTCTGAATGGAATTGAATATTGGTGCTATGGCATGTTTTTAATACTTGTATTTGTTCATATTATCTGAACATAAACACACAATTTTTAGAGTAGAAATCAGAGGTATTGTTACGTACAATGATAACCTTACTAGCTCCCCTTTGTTCTTTAGCCTTGCCTTTTTCCTGAAGCAATGTGATAAGAGCCAGATGGACAAACCTGCAAGTGGTTTTGCACAACAGGAGAGGAACCACAAAATGTGAACTTGGGAGTTTATTTTTCTGTTGCCTTCCTCTGGTCCTGAGAAAGAAAGAGAAGCCTAATTGCCCTAAACAAATTATAATTGAGAAATAAAAGACAATTTCAGGATTCTTTTACTTTGGAATATAAAGGATTTCTACAGGGTGAAGGGGTAGAGTAAGGGGGGTATAGGCCAAATGCCTCCAGCTTTGCAAACCCAGGAAAAATTTTTGCATACCTGATTTTATTTCCCTTTAGAATGTAAACACACACTTCCAGGGGAGAGTACATCTCAATCTAGTCATCATTTAACTTCCAAACCTTGTTTGTTAACCTAGATTGCAGATTTATTTGTTCAGTAAGCCTTACTCATACAAAAATATTTCCTCTACAGTCCTGTCATCTTAATCATTTGTCTATGCTCTTTTCTTCTACTAAGTATTTATATTCTTTCTTTTCTACAAGTTGTTTTTAATTTTCTAGATAATAAACACACATACACACAATTCTATATCATCACATTGTATATATTCAAACCATTAGGTAAAGCAGTCACTATTTGTTGCTAGTCTGTTTCACATATGTTTTTGAGATTCTTTCAGATCAATTTGCAAACATTTGTTTGCATGTATACTAAGATACATATACATATATTAAGAAATATATAGCCCAGCTGGAGTGGCTCAGGTGGTTGAGCATTGTCCTATGCAGCAAAAGGTTGCCAGTTTGATTCTCAAACAGGGAACATACCTGGGTTACAGGTTCAATCCCCAGTTGGGGCATGTATGGAAGGCAACTAACTGATGGATATTTCCCTCTCACATCAATGTTTCTCTCTCTCTCCCTCCCTTACTCTATGTTCTCAGGTGAAGATTAAAAAAAAAAAAAAAGAAAAACCAGAAAAAGAAACATATATTTTTTGTAAATTTTTGAATTAAGTGATCACACTATGAATTTCCCCCCCCAGTTTTTGTCATTCAAGAATATCTTAGAGATAAACTTTTTTCAATATATGCACATCATTATTTTCTAGTACTAAGTAGTTAGATGTCATGTATCTGCTCTTCTTCCTAATTAGAATGTTATTTATCACCTTCTTTACCATTTGAGAAATTTGAGTTGTCCTTTAAAACTTAGCTCAAATATTATCTTTTTCTAATAAAATATTTTGTCACTATTCAGGCCATGTTAACTTCTGCTCTAATGGCCTGTGAGACTGGGAGGAAAAGAGGAATAACTACAGGATTAAAGAAAGTGAACTGTGCATAGGGTTTGCCCCCTTGGAGGGGCATTAATAAATTAAAGCACAAAGTCCAGTGGACAATGTATGTACTTATGGTCACTATATTTAAGAAAGAAAACAATTTTATTTATTTATTTTTATAATATTTTTAAATGTTTTTTTATAATTGATTTTTAGGGGAAAAGGAAGGGAGAGGTAGAGATAGAAACATTGATAACAGAGAAACATTGATCGGCTGCCTGCTGCACGCCCCCTACTGGGGATCAAGCCCACAACCTGAACATGTGCCCTGACCAGGAATCAAATCAGTGACCTCCTGGTGCATGGGACAATGCTCAATCCACTGAACCACTCTGGATGGGCAGGGAAAGAAACATTTAAGTGGAAATCTCTGATAGTGGTGATATTTGTAAATGATTGGGCCACCACACAGGCCTCCCCTGAGCTTGTCAGGTTTAGTATGTGGTCCCTTTTGTCCACAGGTTCAAGAACTAGTGAGGATGACACAGTAAATGAAAAACATTTTCTCTGAAATTGATCAATGGGGAGAGTGAAGACATTACTCTTCTCTGTAGTTTCTTTGTACTTTATCGTCACTTTTAATGACAATTCTAGTAGTGTTATTATAGTGTGAGTTTCTTGAAAGTAAGATTTACCTCTGATCAAACAATGTGTGTACAACGAGTAACTTAATGTCTGGTACTTAGCTGATGCTAAGGAATTATTTCTTGAATTAGTTTTCAAATAACTATTTGAATTGCATCAAAAAATGAGACTCCAATTTATTCATACTCACAGAACTTAAGAAGACCAAAAAAAATGAACAAAATGGACTACCTTTAAACTTTCTGATGACTTTTGGTATTTATTACATTCCACATGCTAACCTGACAAGCTCAGGGAAGGCCTGTGTGACAGCCTTGCAAACTCAAAGACATAAAGTAACCCCAAAGGATGGTCTGAAATTTAAACTTTTTAACTAAAAGCAGTTTATGGTAGATAGTCATGTCCTAGGCCGGCATCTACCCTGACAAAGGTCCATTTTCACCATAATTGAGCCTATTGCTTTTCCCCTTTTTTGCATCTAAGATAACATACCTTTAAAATGTGGGGTAATTTCCTTTTTTCCAGACACTTCGGGGCACAACCTATGCACCAGAGCAGAAACCACAAATCCCCTCATTGTTATTATCATCATGTTAATTGTTTTTTGAATGTTTTTTTAATTGATTTTTTAAAGAGAGATAGGAAGGGAGAGAGAGAGGGAAACATCAATGTGAGAAACATCAATTGGCTGCCTCATGCATGCGCCCTACTAGAAATCCAGCCCACAACCCAGGCATGTGCCCTGAACTGGAATCAAACTGGGACCTGTCAGTCCATGGGATGACACTCAGTCCACTGAGCCACAACGACTGGACTATCATGTTAATTGTTGACTGTTAACTATCCTGTACCCACATATGTAAAAGAAGGATGTGTCTATCATTATACTTTTTATCCAATCCCAGAGATTTCTCAATTTTGCTTCTTCCCACCTCCCTAATCTATCACCAATGAATGTTATGTAACCCACTTGGTCTTCTATTTTGATTGTAATGTATAAATTAAGGTGCAAAACTGCCATTCTCTGGAGCATTATCTCAATCTGTTGAGGTTTTGCTTCCCAGCATTGTTGACAGTTTGGCTCAAATAAACTCACAAAATTCTTCACAGGTTTGAATGTTTCTTACATTGACAAGCCAGAAATCCAAACATGAAATAATGTTGCCTTGTCAATCTGGCAGAAGGTATTGATATGTGGCACTAGAGTGTGGCATGATCCTATACCACCAATGACAAGGCTGTGTTCCTTGACCAAACTTTAGTCAGGTTCTTCTGAACCATCTGCTTGACTTGACCTGATCTTGGCCTTTTTCTCAGTGCTCGTAGAGTCTAGTTTTGGCAAGAATCTTGTTAAATTATTTTAGCCGGAATCTCCCATGCTCAATATCTGACCACTCTCAGTATATGACCAGATTCCTCATGCCCTATCATCCCCCAGATTGTTATAGAATAGTAAGAAGCTAGGACAATTCCAGGACAATGGGGAATAGGGAAAATAAGACAAGTGGTTAAACAGCAGTTTGCAGCCACCTAGTAAATCCTATCTTCCCTAAACCGAGGACACTTAAGAGTAAATGGTTTGCACTTCTTCTCTCCAACCAGAGTGTAAATAGCTCAAATCACCCTACTCAGGGAGACAGACAGCAGAAATCCAATTAGTACCATTTGACAACCACACCCAAGGACAGACAAACTAAGATAATAAATCTCATTTTGGAACATCAGCATAAAGCTGATGAAATTTCTATTGATCCTCCCTAAGACCTCCTCTAAACACCCAGCCTTTAAAATCACTGAAAACAAAGGTCCCAGAGTGCTCTCCCCCCTGGGAATATGCCCATACCATTTCCTTTCCCCTCTTCTTCTCTATCGGCATGTATCTCCTAAACTCCAAGGGACTCTACAAGACCAGGGGAGCAAGGGCAGCTTGACCTTGGCTAACCCCTTAACCTGTCTCCAAGGTCCCCTTTCCTCTGACTTCCCAGTGAACCAAAGCAGCCAGCCTAATCTCTCCTGTTGCGTTTTCTGTGCACTTCCTTGTTTCACTGTCCTAAGTATATTTTCGCTGCAGTCAATATTTCTTGCTTGCTTTGCTACACTTTGTCTCTTGACTGAAATCTTTCCTTCAAGAAAACAAGAACTGAGTTCTTGTCGTCTCACCGGTAACAAGATACTATCTAATTACCCTGGTCAACCGTCAGCAAGAATCTTATTAGGTCAGTTTAGCAAAGAATTGCACTCTACCCTCTTAATAATAGTCCATCCATTGATTCCACATTCCTCCACCTCCAATCTGCTCCTTAGCTGTAAACCACCATCTTTCCTTGCTGTATTAGGAGCTGAACCCAGTCTTTCTTCCCTATAGCCAAACTTTTTGTAATAATTCCTATTCCCATTGCAATAGTTCTGAACAAAGTTAGGCTTACCATCTTTAACAAGTCTCATGAATAACTTTTTCTTTAACACTAGCATAGTCTCATGCCTCAGAAACTTCTGGGGTTGATCATATGGTACAAACTCTTCAACAGTAAATTATTCTGTTCTTTATAAAGACATGCATTATATGGATTAAAAATCAAATAATGAAAATATATAGTTTTATTCTCAAAGAGATGATATTTATATAACATAATCAATAAATGGCCTTTTCTTTTGCTATTGACTTTGCATAAGTTTTGTTCAAACTCTTCCAGATAGTGAGATTTAAACAAGAGCCTAAATACAAAAAGTTTGAAAGGAAAATAAAAGTTTTATTTACTTATTAATATACCCTTTTTCTATAATGCCTTTGAAAATATATATATCACAAAAGAATAAAAATTAATTAATGAGTGATTATTTCTAGTAAGCATAAAAGACTTTTGCTTTTTATTTAATCTATTACAATATTTTTGGTTTGTATGATTTTTTTTTTTTTTTTGGTTGGCAGTGAGACAGACATGAGCAGAGCGAGGACGATGGGCCAGGTACAAAATGTCACCAGGGAGAAAAGCCCCAGATGCTTAGCAATGAGCAAAATTGGGAAAACAAGGACCTCAACCCAAGGGTAACATTTCCTCCCCTGGCATATCATTGGTCACACAGTTTAGACCCCCTGACCTTTCCTCCCTAGAGATGGCATGTAGGTCTCAGTTGTATTTCAGCTCCAGGCCCAGAAAAGCAGTAAAACCAGACAAGTGATAAACAGCTGACCTCAGGATCAGCTGTATTGACTAATGATCCCCTGCCTTGGCACTGACCAATCAGTGGAGACCAGTGTCTTGCAAGGACTCACCTGGAAAGTTGATGAATATTTTATTGAGATCTTCTTTTGGGATCTCCCCCGAGATCTCAAACCTTAAAAGCTTCTAGGACAAAGGACGAAGTGTGCTCCCCCTCCCCCCAGCCCTAGAGCACTCCTGTACCTCCTCTTCCTCCTCCTCTCCCCTTCCCCCCAAGGCACATTATCTCCTGAATCCATTCCTTCTACTGCTCACTTCTTCAACCTCTGTGACTTACTAAATATATTTTCTCTTATATTTTGAGTCTTAGCTCTGAATTCTTTCTTAGCCAGAACTCAAGTACCAAGGTTGCTGAGTCAAGGCCCAATCTGAACCCACTGGTCTAATACCTGGTGTCGCTCTTGCTGCCACCAACACAATGACTATGTGGGCCTTTTTAAATTAAAATGAAAATATGGGGAAAATACTTATGATATTTGGTGTCAACTTATTTTCTTAAGTTGAAATTGGCCAAGTCTGATCATGAAGAAGTTAAGAGAAGAAGTGTAAAAAGAGAAATTCTGGTGACTGCTTAGTAATCACCATCCTGTCTGAAGATGAAAATCTCACTCTGAAATGCAACTACAGTGTAAAAAGTTGCAATTAATCATGGAACTACTGGTAGAAGAGATAATAAAGAGACACAATTTCTCACAAAGAAACAAGAATAGCAAGAACAACAACAACAGCAACAAAAATGAACAACCCCTGCTCATATTGCTGAAATCATTTAAGACATATGAAAAAATTATGAAACGTACAGAAGAGTAATTTTACATAATATGAAGCAAACTCATACATTTAATAATTCTTCCTTAGTTAATAAAACAAAAATAATAAAAATACAGTGTTTGCTTCATATTTTATTAGACATGTTGAATCTATAGAAGGTCATATAGAAAAGTCAACAAAAATAGCATGTTTAAAAGCTCCTGTGAGGTGGCCCCTTCTCCAGCTCTCATTGGGTTCTAGTACTACCCTTTCTTTCTGTCCCTTCAGGCCGAGAGGTTATAGCATTTGACTGAATCATGTGTCTGGGTGCCTAATTATTACTCATTATAACTTAACTTTGCCTGAGTATTTAAAAATAATCTCTTCACTAAACTATCTTCAGTCAAACCCTCTTGAGTAAAATTATATTCTTGCTGGGCAACAGTCCAATTTTTTAGTGATTATAAATTGACTTTTGCAATTAGATAGTTTTCAGTTGCAATTAGATAGTTTTGTGTTGATGAATTGAAGATGGATGAGGACAAATCAAGCTATTGAAAGAATATTTTAATATAGTGGTAGTGATTTTCATTTAAAGTAATTATTAAGGTAGCACATGATATAGCCAATGCTGGTTTTATCAATAAAATGCATTCCTTTAATATATGCATGGATTATACATATAGTCTCTCTTTTGCATTTAATGTATTCTGATTCAACACTCAATTTTATTTTCTAAAAGCAGAAAGACAATAAATAAATGAAGACATTTATTACATAATTATACAGCTTCTGAAACTACATACAATGCTCTAGTGAGGGTAGTTTTGGATCCTGAGGACAGGGTATAGCCTTCAGAAAGGTACTGAAGACCAAAGAGAAAAGTTCCCAGGAAATTATCTTTTTCTCACATCTGTTCTTTCCCCCTCTCATTGTGTAGTTCCCTCTGCTCCTCAAGTCACAATGCAAATGGAATTTGAGTACTCTTTTGCCCTAATTGACTTGCACATTCAATAGACCAACCTCAAATCACCTAGAACCTATAGGTTTATATTTTCACTGATAATCTAATTAGTCCTACTTTGAAAATGTCTACTTCCTCCTTGACCATCTGTGGCCAAAGGAAAAGGATGACTTATATATGATTGACTGTTAAGGTTTTAATCCTGTAGAGTTCAGAACATCATTCTGGAAACATACCCTAATAGAGGTTTATTACTTCCAGATGTTGTGATAATCTTTTTCAATATACACTATTCCAGAAACTCTATGTAAATAAGTAATTATGTGAACCCCACTAATAGATAAAGCCCTAAAGATGTGAAAAGTAATATACACAGAGCCATTTCAATAAAGTTGGAGCTGCCATCCCAGAGGAATTGCCTTGCATGTCTTACTCCTCAAATTTTTGGAATATTTTAACTGAGCAAAAGAGCCTTGGGACTGGGTCAAACCAACATTGTATTCCAAACAACTGTTTGTTAAGCTAACAGAAGAGCAGATGTAGGGGTTTAGAACAGACCTCCACTCCCCAGTATGTGCTTCTTTGGCACGTGGATTATTTTTAGCTGAAGGCAATTGAAACCCTGTGGGCTCAAGAGAAACTTTGACTTTTACTTTAAAATATTTACATAATATGAGTTATCATCAGAGATAACTTTTTATGACCTATTTATAGGTCAGGGCAAACTTCCAATCACTGACTATCTGTTCTGCATATGGTACAGCAAATAATCTTTTTTCCCTCTGAAGTCCTAAGGTGCCTTATCTCATCCTTAGCTCAGAAAGTCATACACACCTCATTTTTACCTTTCTGTCTTTGAACCTCTCAGGTATGTGGGGTTTTCATATGTGCATATGTAATTATATTTGGTTATTTTCTTTTGTTAATCTGTCTCATGTTGATCTAATTTTTAGATCAGCAAAAGAACCTAGAACAGAGAAACAATTTTTCCTCCCACATACAGACATTCTGACAATTAAAGATATTCTTTAGAATTAGTACTACCACATATAGCTGAAGAATGAATAGCTTATTTGTACCTATAGAAATTATTTCCTTGGCTAATTAACAACAATATAAATACCTTTTTTTCTTTTCATGTAATTATTTTCTTCCTTTTCTCACAAAAACCCCTTGTTTGAACCTTCTAAATGAAATACTATTTGGGTTTCTGCCTGAATCAGTGCTTCCCAGAATTGCAATTCTTATTTATTTCAAATAAACACTGTTGCCTCTCACTTTGACCTTTTATTTTTAAGTAAACAAAATTTAAATAAATTTTTCAAGCTAACAATGATTAAGCAACAGAATTTAGATTTAAATTCAGGTGTGCCCTAAGTCTAAAGTTAAAACTCAAAACCTTTCCATCATGCTCCTGTATGGAGGCTTGGTTCTTTGGAAATATTCCTATCAGGAGACAAAATAATTCAGTCTAAGTGTTATTGGTGGAAAGATCTCCACATCTATCCATGGTTGCCAGTGGGAGTGGGCTTCGTGCGATATCCCAAGGAAAGAAATTCTCTGAGACTCACATGGGAGGATGAGGTATTGTAGAAAGCTTTATTTCTGTGGAATTATACCCTGAGTTTTCAAGGTCCCATTTCCCTTTGTCTGGCCAAGGAAGAAGTCCCAATTTGCTTTCAGCAGAGCTCAATTCAAAGCCGTTCCCCAGAGTTTCCATTCCACGTTGGGACAATCCAATACAGCATCAGGATAGCTCACTTTGTGTTCCCAGATGCAGTCCATCAGTCCTTTGTATGTGGGGTCCACATGCTGTGGGCCATGTGGCTATGGAGAGAACACGGACAGAAACAAAGCCAAAGGAACCAAAGAGCCGAGAGAGAGCGAACTCCTTTGTCTGCAGGATTATGTATTCCCAAATTTTCACGGGCTTGCAGTGGCCCTCCCTACTCTAACCAATCCATGGTTCCCCAGGCTTGACTGATAGGCACTTTCCTTGTGTCACGCTGACTCATTGTGCATGTGCCCATTTTCCTTTTCATTGTACCCCTTTCCCCAGTGACCTGCAGGGAATGACCCAGTGGTTCCCTGGGGAGTGTGACATTGCAGTTTCCTGGCGAAGGTGTCTAAATGGTCATCTTATAATGCCTGGCCTCCCTTTGATTCTTTCCTATAATTAATAGCTAGCTAATTACAACAGTATCGTAAGTACGTAACTCTTTGATGGTCTTGCTCAATCCAAGTGTAACGTTTTAAATATTCAGAGGAACAGATAGAATTCACTCCCTTCAAACAACTCTCCATAAATATTGCTTGTTATAACCAGGCTTTTGGTAAGTATTAGACAGCAGAGTAGTCCAAGTTACTATCTCTGGCAAGTCAAACATAGTTTGTTCTTTCCTACTTGAGCAAGATGTGCAGGCAAGCACGGGGCAGAGGAAGCAGTATGTTCTAACAAACTAGGAGAGAAGGAACATGGAGCCCTTCCTGTCTTCTTGTACTTCTGTGCTCACTCATTTATTCAGCCAATGTTCATTTCACACATATTAAATAATGTGTGATTTTTACATTTTCAAAACATGTTTATAAAAATTTTAGTATTTGTCCCATTCCACATAGTAAAAGTAGATAAGAGTTATTGTAGGGGAGCAGAATTTGCCTCTCCAAAATGTGTCTCTTTGGCATAAGAATTATTTTGGGCTGCTTGTTTTTTAGAAACTGCAAACAGAAAAGCTTTGAAAACTAAGTAAGTTACTCTTTTATAAGAGACATTTACATGTATAAAAGAAATCTCCATTTTCAATGGAGAAGTCACTGAAAAAATGCATAACAACCATACACTTGTTTATTGTGTTTTTCCTGGTAACCTCTTATAACTAACTCCCCATCCCCCACACTTTCTTTTGTCCTTGGCTGAAGGTGGTATTTAAGGTGATGGCTTTGGCCGTTTTGGGGAGTTACTCAGTTTTCCTGGGTACCCCTCATATATATGGGAGGTGTACATGTTATTATACTTTTGTTTGTTTTTCTCCTGCTAATCTTTTTTATGTCATTTTAATTGTCTGACCAGCCAATGAACCTAGAAGGTGAAGATAGGGAATATAGAAAATGGAATCATTTTAACCAAACTTCTAAAATTATTAACATTTTGAAGGTTGAGGCATGAGGAAAGACTTCACTCTTGTTTTAACTAGCCTGGGAACTTTAACTTTTTTGAACTTCCAGTTCTGCATCAATGCCTGAATATACACCTGGACATCCAGGTAACCCTTTAATTATCCCTTAAAGGACTCACATATCTAGGCCACTGGATTACTTCCTAAGGAACTCACAGATAAATCCACTTGCTATCCTTATTCAGACCAGTGGGATCTGACCAGACCTCCTGGCATCATCTTCCAGACAACCTCACATCCATCAACCTGACTGCCTGACAAATGACTGATGAACATCCACAACTAATCATAGGACTAAGAATGCAGAACTGGTAATTCCTCCAGACTCTTTTTGAGTTCATTCAACAAAAAGAGGAAGAAAACAATGTTTTCCACTCCTACAGTATCTTTCATATTAAGAGATAGTGATTAAACTAATTACCCTGCATTACTCAGTTTACAATTGTGGGGGCTAAGAAAACATTAATACCTTTTCTCCCACCTTCTAAATTCTTCTATCTGAGCTAATAATCAAATTAACAGAGACAGATTAACAGGAGAAAAATCAACATTTTTAATACATGCACATGAGGAATTTACATAAGCAAGAAAATTCCAAAGACAGTGAGGCAATATTGGGAATACAAGACATTTTGGGCAAAGGAGAAAAGGCAGTGGATGGAGGCTTAGACTGCATAAATGGGAACGGGCTATTTATAGCTAGAGAGAGGGGAACACAAAGGAAAAAAAGTCTTGCTACTGGACTCAGAAACAATGGGACACAGTGGGTATCCAGCTAACGGGCTCCAACTCTTCCTTCCTGGAGCCCTCTATTCTCAATATTTAATTGAAATTAGGCCAAGGTGACATTGACATTCTAACATGTCCTTTCTACAGTTGGTTTCTCTGTCTGAATCTCTTGGGCAGGAAAATGGGGAAGGTCAAAGTTCTTTCTGAGTCATTTGTTTTTTTAATAAGCAACTTAAAATTAATATTCCAAAGGGCAGCTTCAGGGTAGAAAATTTAGTTTCCCTTTGAAACACAGCAGACTGCCTCACTATCAAGTCTATTCTCATTCATTATGCTGTGTTGTTTGATATTACAGAGATTCAGAGCAAGTCACAGCAACATGTAACCCTATGGTATTTGGGTTATTTTATGCTAAAGGCAACAGAGGCCCTATGGGCTCAAGAGAAACTTCTGACTCCACCCAATTATCTAGAAAAAATTAAATTAGTGATAATGAACATGTTAAGAGATTATTAGATATAAACTTTTTGACCTACGTGGCAGGGCAAGCTACTAATTACTGAACATCTGCTCTTCTTTTTATCCTGTAATGATCTTCCTCCCCTTTAAAGCCCCAATGTACCTTCCCTCGCCCTTAGCTCAGAATGCAATATATACTTTGTTTCCCTTTTTGTCTTTGAACCTCTAATGTATGGAGGGACTCTGACTCTCTCATATATGGGGGGTTCCCATGTGCACAAAATTGAATTTGATTTTCTCTTGTCAATTTGTCTCATGTCAATTTGATTATTCAACTAGCCAAAAGAATCAGTGGAGGGAAGGGGTAATTTTTCCATTTCCCCCACAATATCTATGGAAGGCATTGTGAACTTCAAGGGCAACAAATAACATTTGATTCCTCATCTCAATGTATTTACAATATTGTGACATTTCTGACAACATTGAATTTCACCTGAAGCCTATGTTCCTAGAAAACCATAAAGATTAAAGATATTGTTTCACCATTCTGTGTTCTAAAAATGACCTTACTGGCCTGGTCAGTGTGGCTCAGTGGTTGAGCATCGACTGGTTCGATTCCCGGTCAGGGCACATGCCCAGGTTGTGGGCCTAATCCTCAGTGGGGGGCATGTAGGAGGCAGCCAATAGATGTTCTCTCTCATCGATGTTTCTATCTCCCTCTCCCTCTCCCTTCCTCTCTCTCTAAAGTCAATAAAGAAAAAAATATTTAAAAAATAAAAATAAAAATGACATTACTACAAATAAACACCTTTCTTCATATGATTTATTAAGATTCATGGATGCCTCTTTGTTTACAGGTGACATGGCCAAATACAGAACCTCCAGACTCCCATTCTTTGCCTTATAAATGATTAGCTGAACTGCCTGTCCCATGGATCAATGGAATCAAAATACTTGTTAACTAAACTTTGGTTTAAAATTTTCTTCCTACCCACAGGGCCCCGAACTTTGTCTTACCCTCAGCCTGAATCTATAAACAACCTCTCCTTAGCATACTGTTATCAGAGGGATGAGCAGGCCAGATCCCTCCAAGACTAGTGAGCGGGAGGTTCTTGGGGTGCAGTTGGAATAAGCATATTCAGAAACCCCCACGGGAGAATGAATTTTTTTTTCTTTTATTGATTTTACAGAGAGCAGAAGTGAGAGGGAGAGAGAGATAGAAACATTGATGAGACAGAACATTGATTGGCCGCCTCCTGCATGCCCCGCTCTGGGGATTGGGCCCACAACCTGGGCATGTGCCCTGACTGGGAATTGAACTGGCGACCTCTTGGTGCATGGGTCGACGTTCAATCACTGAGCCACATTGGCCGGACAAATGAATGGTTTTTATTGGTGTAGAGTTATATTTCTGGGGTTGTAGCATCTCAATTCCCTCAGTCCCATCCTGGAAGAGGGGCAGTTGTGGATTTAGCAAGGCTAGAAATAAGGCCAGAGTCCAGAGATTTCTCTCCATGTTGCAGCTGGTCCGGTTCAGGCATCAGGCTAGCTTCAGTCCATCAGTCCTTTGTGGGTGTCCTACACAACACAGCTGTGAGCCATGTGGGGGAATGCAGGGTATGAGAGCCCCACAAGCAGTCCAGTGCAAGCGGAGAGAGAGAGAGAGAGAGACAGGAGATTAAATATTCCAGTTTCTCACACTTGCAGTGGCCATGCCTATTCTGGCCACTGACTCACTCCCAGGTGTGATGGACAGGTAGGCACCTCCCACACCACTCAGACCTTACTGGGCGTGTGTCTAAACTTCCTTCCCCCACTGATTATTGGGGAATAGACCTGGAGTCTTAAATTAGCTCATCTTCCCTTTATTTCTTTCCTATTAAATAATAACCAGACTATTGTGATGGCTTCAATACCATCCTGGCAATAGGCTGGCCTCAGGGTCAAATATTCTTTTATCTTCTATTTCATCATGTCACTCTTTCAGCTCACTTCTCCATGCATGGTTCTTTCTGAACTTATTGACTTCTTTCTAAGAAAGAAAAACACCTTTGCCTGTCTTCTCCCTTCAACCCCAGCTTTATTGAGGTAGAAATGACAAATAAAATTTGTGTATATTTAAGGTATATAATGTGATAATTTGCTTTAACTATTTATTGTGAAATGATTACCACAACCAAGCTAATCAAAACTGGCTATCACTTCACATGGGTATTTTTTTTTTTAACTTTTTTTTTTTTTTTTATCATCACCTGAGGACATTTTTTCATTTTTTGTTCAGATAGAGTGGGAGGGAGAGAGAGGAAGAGAGAGAGAGAGAAACATCGACGTGAAAGGGACACATCGAGTGGCTGCCACCCGCACGACCAACCAGGGCCGGGGACAAACTGCAACCGAGATACGTGCCCTTAGCGGGAACCGAACCCGGGTCTCTCTGTACCGCAGGCCGATGCTCTAACCGCTGAGCCAAACCGGCCAGGGCTACATGGGTATCTTTTTTGTTTTGTGATGAAAACACTAAAGATCTACTCTGTTAGCAAACTTTAAATATATAATACAGTATTATTAACTATAGTCAGCATGCTATACATTAGATCCCATAATTTATCTTATAAGGAAAAGTTTTTACCTTTGACCAACATCTCTCCCTTTTCCCTACCCTCTAGCCCATTCTCTGCTTCTCCATGTTTGACTTTTTTAGATTTTACATATAAGTAAGGTCATGCAGTATTTATTTTATTTAACTCTTAAGATACTTGGTGACCTTATGATCAGAATGTTCTTTCTATTGTACTACCTCTTTTCTCCACCCTCATCCCCTGCCATTTTACAGATAATTATTTCTAATAAAGTCCTTTCTTACTAACTCCAGATTTTTTTGACATTACAGTATTACAATCTAGAAGGGATCTTTTCCATATAATTGCCTGTGTCAATGTTCCTCTAAACCATCCATCTGACCTTGATATTTTCATGTTCTTAGTTCTAGGTATTGAATTGTTACTGTTCAATTCTCCGCAAATATCAGCCCTGAACTTTCAGTCTGTTATAGTGTTAAAAAGAAACAAAAGGCCCCCTATGGAGTCATGTTTGTTAAGCTCCACCAAGACTTAATAACTAATCTAATTGCAGTTTTAGAGTCTCCCAGGAATGAAATTTAAATCAACAATCTGAATGTAGTCAGTTCCAGTCAGGGTTTGCTGTCTGTCTTCTTTAGTGTGATACATGTATATAAGAATCTACTCCCTGGAGTTTAGCAACATAAGGGTTAGTAAACATTACCTGATAAGGACCCTTCCAACGTGGCTGGAGGTGTCTTTTCCAGTAAACAAAATCTCTAGGTTGTAGAGTGTGGATTTTGAGTTTTTCATTTCTTTGGAGTGCACTATAAAAAATTGTTCTCCCACCCTGGCCAGTTTGGCTCAGCGTTTAGAGCGACGGCCCGTGGACCAGAGAGTCCCAGGTTCGGTTCCCACTAAGGGCACGTACCTCGGTTGCAGTTTGTCTCCGCACCAACCGGGGCCATGTGGATGGTGACCAGTCGATGTGTCTCTCTCATGTCAATGTATCTCTTTCTCTCCCTCCTGCTCTATCTGAAGATAAATGCAAAAAAAAAAAGTCCTCAAGTGAGGATAAAAAAAAAAAAAATTGTTTTCCCAAAGCATGATTCTTTCCAACAGAAGCAACTAAGCCTTTGCAATATTGAAGTTGTTATCAACTGTGGAACAACAGAAGCAGAAGCCTAATGCACGGGGCATCCAGTAATTATCTCAAAAAGTGAAAGCTTATGAGTCTTAAAAGGAGTAAACTTGAATTTTAAAGTGACTAATGGAAAGGCTTTTGGTCAAGGTATCTGAAGAGTTTCTGAAAATTTTGCCAATTAAATTATAATAATGCCTTTAGTATGTCCAAATAAACCTGACGATTGAGGATGGTAAGCACAGTGAAAATGTTGTAGAATGGGCCAAATAGCACAGATTTGTTGTAGCACTTTACCAGTGAAATGTGTTCCTTGATCTCTGTGGAGTTCAAGAGGAGTTCCCTAAGTGAAAATAATCTCCTCTAACAGGGCTTTAACCACTGTAGAAACATCAGCTTGTCTACAAGGGAAAGCTTCAGTCCAGTAAGAAAACATACATGTCATGACTAAAACATATTTATATCCATGAGATGAGGCAAGTTGTATAAAATCTACTTGCCAGCCCCGCCGGTGTGGCTCAGTGGATTGAGAGTTGTCCCAGGACTGAGAGGTCCTGGTGCGATTCCCAGTGAGAGCGCATGCCTGGGTTTCAGGCTTGATCCCCAATAGAAGGTGTGCAGATTGATGTTTCTGTCTCACATCGATGTTTCTACCTCTCTCTCCCTTCCTCTCTCTCTAAAAAAATCAATAAAAATATATTAAAAACAAAATCTTCTTGCCAAACCTCAAATTGTCCATTAGGAAATTTAAATGTCTATACGCAGTGCAAATAGGCTTCCCTTAGTTGTCCTTTGGACAAGTGAGACACTTAAGGCAGGTATTTTTTGCTTGTTAACATCTCCCACCAATATTGATTTATAAATGCACATACAGTAGTCAGGAGTGGAAATTTTAGAGTTTCTAGTAGGACTATTTGTTATTTGGTCTGAACCAGAGCTTTCTCTTCTTATCAAACCAGCAATTGGACTTCCAATCTTGTTTTTCTTTTTCTGAAGGCAATTGTTGGGCTTCTCTGGCCGTTTTTCTAAGTTATCACCTGGGGAAATATTTCTTTGGAACATGAAAGAGTTTTGACTGTGGCAGCAACATTCTTAGCAGAATATCATGAAAATTATTTCCTTTAACTTCTAGGGAGTCAAGTTTAGAATGTCCTGGAATCTTAATAATAGCCTACGCATCAGGTAAAAGTATATATAGCAGCATCCAAAAACTCCTGAACACATTGACCATTTTAAATTTTTATCTCCATTGGAAATAAAAAATAAAAAACCATGTTGATTCCGTAACATTCTAAAGTTATGAACTACGTCCGGCCGGTGTGGCTCAGTGGTTGAGCATCGACCCATGCACCAAGAGGTCGCAGGTTCGATTCCCAGTCAGGACACATGCCCAGGTTGTGGGCCCAGTCCCCAGTAGGGGGCATGCAAGGGGCGGCCAAGCCAATGTTCTCTCTCGTTGATGTTTCTATCTCTCTCTCCCTTTCCCTTCCTCTCTCTCTAAAATCAATAAAGGAAAAAAAAAATTAAAAAAAATAAAGTTATGAACTACTCCAAAGACATACCTACTGTCAGTATAAACATTGATAGTTTTAACCTTTGCTAAAATGCAAACCAAAAGCAAAGAAGCTTCCTTAACAACTTCAAAGGGGGTTATAATAGCATAAACAACACAGTACTTATCATTTTCATTTTTTAAAGTATGAACCATCAGTAAACCATAAGAAATCAGCTTTACCTAGAAAACTCTCCTGCAAATTGTCACAAGGAATTAGGAGGGATCCGTCAGTGTCAAGCAGTTATGAGGTGCTTTATCAGTTTCAGAAGGGGGAAGGTTATTACAATGCGAAATATTTAAGTGGGAAGCAGTTAATGAAAGAATTTTATAGGAAATAAGGTGACTAACTGAAAATGTCGAACGTGATGAGAATTCAGGGGAGCTTCTACTGCATGAGGTATAAAGATAGTCATAGGGATCCCATAACAAGTCCCTCTGTGGCCCAGTAAGTGGACAGTGGCAGCAGTAGCTCTAAGGCAGCAGTGTGGCGCACTGATGTGCCTCAAGAATGTTTAAAACATGCAAGACCTGACTGTTTAGTCAGGGACACTGACCTCTTTTCCCTTAGATTGTCAAATTTCAAAAATGACAACAGCCAATACAACAATAGCTGTCTGGTGTAAATAAATCAAAATTATACCTATTTTTTTTTTTTTGTCAGATCAGTAAAAAATATATTTTTCGGTGTGCCACAGAATTTTGGTAATTAATTAACGTGTGCCATGAGATGAAAACGGTTGAAAATCACTGGTCGAAGGCAAGGGAGGTATCCCAAGCACTGGGTTCAATTACTGACTATAGTATCCTAGGGGTCTATGGTGACCAATATGTTTTTCAGTGAGTACTCCAAAGATATTCCCTTCCTTTTCATTAACAAAAAGAAAAAGGGAATCTGCCCAGCTGGTGTGGCTCAGTGGTTGAGTGTTGACCCATGAACCAAGAGGTCGCCAGTTCAATTCCTGGTCAGGGCACATGCCCAGGTTGTGGGCTCAATCCCCAGTGAGGGTCATGCAGGAGGCAGCCAGTCGATGTTCTTTCTCTCTCATTGATGTGTCTATTTCTCTCTCTCTCCCTTCCTCTCTCTGTAAAAATCAATAAAGATAAAAATTTTATTTATTTATTTTTTTATCCTCACCCGAGGACATTTTTTTTTTTTTTTGCATTTATCTTCAGATAGAGTGGGAGGGAGAGAGGGAGAAAGAGAGAGACAGAAACATTGATGTGAGAGAGACACATCGAGTGGTTGCCATCCACACGACCCCAACCAGGGCTGGGGACAAACTGCAACCGAGGTACGTGCCCTTAGCGGGAACCGAACCCAGGACTCTCCGGTCTGCAGGCCGACACTCTAACTGCTGAGCCAAACTGGCCAGGGCAAGAAAAAAAATTTTTTTAAAGAAAAAGGGAATCTGATAGTTAAGATGCCTAAGAGTAGGTGGGTTTATTAAACTGTCCTTTAAGGCTTTAAAGATTATTTTATCCTGTTCTTCCCATAAAATTCTATCAGGACTATAATTCTTTAGTAAAACATAAGAGGTTTTGTCATAAGAGAGAAATTTGGTATCCAGTTTTGGCAATAGCCATGTAGTCCAAGAAAACCTTGCAGTTGACACTTAGTTTGGGGCCTTGGGAAACTTAGGATACCGAGAAGTCTGTGTGGATTCAGACATCGTCACTTTTCCAATATTAGATGTCTCAAATATGAAACCTGAGTTTGGACAAATTGTAATTTTTCTTTAGAGACCTTATGTCTTTTTAAGGCCAAAAGTTCTAATAGATAGAAGTCATATTCCTGTGAGGAGACATGAGAAGAAGAGCAAAAAAGTAATCATCCGTATATTGCAATAAGGTGGAAACTTTTGAGAAAATGATATCATCCAAATCAGTCTTCAGAATTTGTGAGAAATAAGAAAAGCTTTCAGTAAAACCCTGAGACATTACTGTCTAGGTAAAGTGTTTCCCTTCCCAGGTGAAGATAAAATGGTATTGGCTAGCTTCATTAACTGGGATACTAAAGAATGCATGACATCTATCAATTGCCATAAACAATTTGCTTCCAATTAGTATAGATGCTAGCAGCGGATTCGGGTTAAGAACAACAAGGTGTCAAGGAATAACAATGTGGTTTATTGTTTGGAGGTCCTGGATAAACCTCCACCCTCATTCCTTTGGCTTTATCACAGGTAAAACAGGAATGTTACAGGGACGGGTGCAAGAAATAACATGGTCCTGAGTTAGGCAATCTTCTATTATGGGCTTTATACTGTGAAAGGCCTCTTTACATATATGACATTTAATTCTGGGAAGAGGTTTTGAAGGATCCTTGAATCTCAATAGAAGGTACACTATGGGTTCTGCCAATATCAGTTGAAAATTTCTCCCATAAAGAAGATGGCAATTTGTTCAACAGGGATCACTGATTAGTACTTTCAGATTCAACTGCTCTACCATTAAAAACGGAACAAATAAAAGATATTCAAAGGCCATTTAATTCACCTAATTGGCCATTCAGACAGTTACCTTCAAACTCTAACATTCTTTCCCTTCATTGGGAAAAGGATATTTCAGTGTGATGCTTCTTTAAGAAGTCTTAGCCTAATAAATGGGTAGGGGCAGAAGAACTAAGGAGAAAACTATGTGTATCTGTTAAGGGGTCTAAGCAAAAAGGATAAGGTTCAGAGATAGGAACCTGTTGTTTGAAATCCCACTATTTGAATTGTTTCATTCTGAGGCAGGGGCTGTTTTATGACAGGGAGTTAAACACCAAGAGTGTAGCACTAGTGTCAATGAGAATAGAAATAGTTTTCTTATCAATTTGAAGTTTCTCCAAGCTGATTAAGAGGAAGGGGTTGGAAAAAGCCCCTGTAATTCATAGGAGCCCCATCATTGGGGAATAGGAGGACCTTGAAAGGCTGGTTGGAAGGCTGGTCAGAAGGCTGAGAGCATCTGAAATGTTTAAACTTATGGCAATCCCCTTTCCAGTGTCCTGGCTCTTCGCAGTTATGGCAATAGTTTGGAGTCTTTTGCTTCACTTGGGGCTTCTCATTTGCCAACACTGAACATTAACAATTTTGTCACCTTACTTCTAGGTGGCAAATCTAGAGTACAACCAAGCTGATTGGCCAAATTAACCAAATTTAGGGTGGACATTGTTTCCTAGCCCATCCTGGTTCTCTTAATTCAGAGAGAAAGATCCCTATTCAGTCCATTAACAAATAAAGAATTACAATTTACCGGGGTGGGGTAAACATCTGAGGGAAGTCCAAATTTTTCCTTAAAAACAACTTAAAGTCTATTATAGTAGTCGTGAACAGATTCATTAGACTGTTGTGAGCAAGTCTGAATTTTGCTCCAATCAACAGGCTTGAAATAGCCTTAGGAATTGTTTGTTGTAGTTTTCTTTTTTTTAGAGAAAGAGAGGAAGGGAGAGAGACTTAGAAACATCGATGTGAGACAGAAGCATCAATCGGCTGCCTCCTGCACGCCCTCTACTGGGGATTGAGCCTGCAACCCAGGCATGTGCCCTGACTGGGAATCGAACTAGGACCTTTCAGTCTATGGGACAACGCTCAATCCACTGAGCCACACTGACTGAGCTGTTTGTTGTAGTTTTCAATCAAGTTCTCTAGCTTCTTGTCCCAAAATTGGAGGTTTGCTTTTCTAAGCCCCTTTTGGAACGTTTCCATCTGACAAGTCTCATCCAATGCCAAGTTTGGCCTTCACAAACTGACCTATAAATTAGCTGATATAAATAAGAAAACCCAGTCTTATAGTCCTGAATAATAATATGAAATTCCTCAGCAAACTTGTGAAAATCTGCAGTTACCTTAGGGAATTTCTTTACAATGGCTCTAACTCAGCTTTAGTCCAGGAGACATATGAAACTTGGGGTCTGTTAGGATCCCCAGAGGGTTTAATTTTAAATGGAAAAGTACAGCTAAGTTCAAAGTAAGAAAAACTAAGAGAGGATTTCATACCGGGCAGCACCCAGGAAGGCCAAGGGAGGCATTAACTTGATCCAGGTTCTTGTCACTGAACAAGAAAGGATTCAAGACCATGACAAAAGGATTTAGCAAAGCATGATAAATATGTGAAAGCAATTGGATGCAGTTGAGAAGTGAAAAGGGGTGACCTCAGAGAATGAGATGCACCAAAGGGGTCTGGGTGGAAGGTTCTTATTAAATGTGGGCAAGAAGGGAGAAACAGGGTGGTCCTTGGCTTTTGAGCTAGTGGGGTGACTGATGATGTGGCTCATCCTTGTGTTTTCTTTCTAGATAACAATTACTTTTTGGTCCTTTCAGTTACAGAACATTGGGATGGGGGAAGGGGAAGAACAGGTGGTCAGTAAAGGTCATGTCTGTGATATTCCAGCCAAGACAGAAAAGGAGAGGGATAGAGCTTAAGGACTTTGTTCCCTATTCTAACTTTCCTGCCTCATAAATCACCCTGAGAGATTTTAAAAATAAATTTTTATTGATTTTTTAGAGAGAGAGAGGATGGGAGAGGGAGAGGAGAGAAACATTGATATTGAAGAGAAATATCGATCAGCTGCCTCCTGCACAGCCCCACAATCCAGGCATGTACCCTGACCAGGAATCAAACTAGCAACCTTTCAGTGCACAGAAAGGTACCCAACCAACTGATCCACACCAGCCAGGGCCCCTCTGAGATATTTTGATAACATAATCACAATGGAAGATGAACCATTGCTGGTCAGTGCTTCAGGTTGAGATTGGGTGTGGACCCTGCCTAGCCTGGGATCAAAAGTCTTTTTCTTCCTGATCTAAGGGCTCAAGCTCTATAGCTCCTGGATGTTGAGGTATGGCCTGGAATCCTTGATGTGTCATTATCTTTACATGAAACTGTTGTAGCCTAGATGATATAAACTTTTTTTGTGTGTGTAAATAATTGCCCTTTATTATTATTATTATTATTATTTATTTATTTATATTTGTTAGTCCTCACCTGAAGACATTTTTCCATTGATTTTTTTTCAGATAGACTGGAAAGGAAGGAGGGAGAGAGAGAGAGAAAAACATTGATGTGAGAGAGACACATTAGTTGGTTGCCTCCTGCATGACCATGACTGGGGCCAGGCATAGGACCTGCATCCCAGGTGCTTGCCCTTGACCAGGAATCGAATCCACAACCTTCTTCAGTCTGCGGGTTGATGCTCTAACCGTTGAGCGAAATGGCCAGAGCTAGATGATATAAATTTAATAAGAAGGTTAAAAAGGTATGAAATTAGCCCTGACCTAGTGACTCAGTTAGTTGGAGCTTAGTCCTGTATACTAAATAATTGTGGGTTCAGTTCAAGCCAGGGCGCATACCCAGGTTGCTGGTTCAATGCCTGGTTGGGGCACATATGGGGGGCAGCCATTCGAAGCTTCTCTCTCACATTGATGTTTCTATTAGTGGAGAGGAAAGAGCAAGGCAAAAGAAAGCAGAGCCTTTTTAATAGCATTCCGAACAACACTGGTATCTGTCTTTTGGTTATATCTGTGAAGCCAGATTGCCTGTTTGTAGATTTTTTGATATTAAGTTAAATCTGACCTTATTTGTTCACATATGTGCAGCAGGTTTTGTTAAAGACTGCACAGACGCCTTCCTGTTCGGCTAGGAAGTAGTCTAGGGAAACTCTATTGTGTAGAAATACATTAGCTGGAGAATCTAGGGAGTCTCAGATTTCCTGTAGGTCCTCCCCCATTTTGGTAGCTAGCTGAGTTAGATTATGTAAGGTATCTCACAGTAGGTGAATCCTATCCAAGGGGTGGCTATTACAATTGCCACTTCTATGCTACTAGGAGTAAGCCTATGGCCCATTTGGCTCCTGTCAAGGAGGTTATATTGTGGATAGTTTTTTTCCACTTCTGTGGGCACTAATAGACCAAGCATGCATTTTCCCTGAATTGGGAGTTGTTTATGCAGGAATAGGCTAAGGCCGGCAGAAGAGAGATAAAAGTTAGTTTGGGCTGTTGGTGTTAAAGTGTTCACAAAGAAAGACATATTCTATGTGATGTGTGGTTTTGCCAGGTAGTAAGGTTGGGACTCCCTGTAGGGGTACCACTATAAGAAGGAGAAAGTGGCCCTCTTATTAATTTAATATCTCTGGGCCCCATAAGGGCCCTCCAAGCTTGAGAAGTATGATAAATTAGTTTCTAAGCCTTGGATTTTTATCCCTCCCTCTATCTTCCAGAGGGAGGCTGTTTTTCCCTTCTATTTGAGGTTAATAAGTCAGTCCTCTGGGGAGTCTTCCTTTTAAGTCTTAAGAAGGACCCAGTCCCCAGGAGATACACTGGGTGTGAGAGGATGTGTTTGGGACAGAAGGATTTGATTGCCATAGTTTTGGAGACCCTGTTGCACTTGTCCTAGACTGATGATATATTTAAGTTGTTTCTGACCTCAGGGTCAAAACATATGTCAGAGGTTAGGAAGGGCCTCCCATATAACATTTCAAAAGGGCTTAGTTTTGTGTTTGATTTGAGAGCACCTCTGTACCTTAGGAGGGCTATGGGCGGGAGACAGAGCCATGTCTCTGAAATCTCCTGGCATAACTTTGGTAAGATTTGGGAGGGGGGGGTTATGATTGGCTTTTATTTTTTTTACCTTTTCTCTTTTTTTTTATCCTCACCCGAGGACATTTTTTCATTTTTTGTTCAGATAGAGTGGGAAGGAGAGAGAGGAAGAGAGAGAGAGAGAAACATCAACGTGAAAGGGACACATCGAGTGGCTGCCACCCGCACGACCAACCAGGGCCGGGGACAAACGCAACCGAGGCACATGCCCTTAGCAGGAACCGAACCCGGGTCTCTCTGGACCGCAGGCCAATGCTCTAACCTCTGAGCCAAACCGGCCAGGGCTTTTTTTACCTTTTCTGAAGACCGAGGTCTCCATAAACTATGCAAATGTCAGTTAATGTCTAGGGTTTGAGCTATTTGTTGGGTGATTTTGGCCACAAAAGAAAAGCCATTGTTACTTTGGAGGCTTCCAGGTTGTCCAAACCTCAGAATGATCTCCTTAAAGAAGGCTTTGGGTACCTCAACTGTCTTTTCAGTCCAGAAAGAGAAGGCCTCTGCCATCCAGTAAAAATGTCTATAAATACCAGGAGATCACAGAAACCCTGTGAGGGGGCATTCGTGTAAAATCTACTTGCCAATCTCCTCTTGGGAAGGTATATCTTGTCTGGATGGGCTTGGGAAAAGGGGGGTTTATTTTTTATCCCTGGCTTATTAACTGAACAAATGGCACAGGCCTGAGTGACTTGTGTATGGCTTGAGACAGGCCTTTTTGATGAAGATTTTTGATGTTTAAGAATAAGTGGCATCTTGACCTAGATGGAGAGAGTCATGAAAGGATTTTATAATTTTCCATTGGTCTTTAGTTGAGAGCAACAGTTTCCGATCTTTCATCCATTATCCTTCATGCTGTAGGAACTAACCTTACTTTTTTGTCCACGTGTTTTTATTAGGGGCATACTGTGGATTTATGGGAAGAGGAAGAGTATGTGGAATTAGGGCCTATTTGCAGCCCTGTCGGCAAGGGAGTTTCTTTTATTTAGTGGGGTCCTTTTGATGTTCTTTACAGTGGAGCACAACTAATTCTTGGTGTAGATTTACTGCCTCTAGTAGCCTCAGAAGCTCTGGGCCGTATTTAATACAGGAGTTTTTGCTGTTAATAGAGCCCTCTCTCCAGATGGCAGCATGAGCATGTAAATCAAGGAACGCATATTTGGATCTGGGTAAATGTCGACTCTTTTGTCTTTTCCTAGACTAAGAGCTCGGGTTGAACTTAGGAGTTCAGCGTGCTGGGCTAAAGTTTCCGAGGGAAAAGCTTAGCTTCTACAGTTTCCTAGAGACTCATGATTGCATAGCCTGCCCTCCTCTTCCCTAGTCAACAGAACTGCTTTCACCGGTGAACTATTCTAGATCAATATTGCCAGTCAGGTCTGCTGGAGAGCTGTTCCATGGCGGCAGCACAGGAGGGGAAGACGTCCTGGTTCTCAGGGCCCACTTCAGGAATTAAGGTAATCTGGTTTAGGGTTTGGCGTACTTTTAGAGTGAGATCAGGGGAATCTAAGAGAAGGGCCTGGTATTTAGTAAGTATTCCTCCCCTTAGCCAGTGATATATACTTTTGGTTTAAGGACAGTTTGAACCTGATGTGGAGTTTGAACTTCTGTTGGCCTAGGGTCAGCTCAGTGGCTTCTTCCATTAACAAGGCAGTTCCCGCTACTTCCCGTAGGAAGCTCAGCCATCCAGTTGCCACAGGGTCTAATTGTTTTGAGAAATAAGACACTGGCCTAGGGATGCTACTTAGCATTTGAGTTAGGATTCCTAAGGCAATCCCTTGTTTTTTTGCCACATATAGAGTAAATGGCTTTTCTAGATCAGGGAGGCCCAAGGCTTGGGCCTCAGTTAAGGCTGATTTGAGAGCCTGGGAGGCTCAGCTTAAGCCCTGGTTCCATTCTAATGGCTCAAAATCAGATCCTTTGACTGACTGCCTCATAAAGAGGCTTAGCTGTCAGACCAAACACAGAGATCCAAATTTGGCAGAATCCTGCCTTTTTAAAAAATGTTTTAAATTGTTTTTGTTTTTGTCTAGGGGTCTGCAAGATTTAGAATAGCCTTTTTTGTTATTGTTCTGTGTGTGTGTGTGTGTGTGTGTGTGTGTGTGAGAGAGAGAGAGAGAGAGAGAGAGAGAGAGAGAGAGAGAGAAAGATGGAAATTCCTGGGTTAGATGGTAGCCTAAATATTTGACTGTTGTGGAGGAAATCAGTGCCTTATTGAGAGATATTTGGTATTTTTTTTCTCCCAGAAAATTAAGGACTATGATAGTGTTGTGGTCAGAGTCCTGTTTGGTGGGGCTATGGATCAGAATGCCATCAGCATATTGAATTATTGTCCCAGTTGGTAGCTCCAGTTCCTGGAGAGTTTTTCCAAGTGCTTGTTCAATGATATGAGGACTGTTTGAGAACCCTTGAGGAAGGACGGTCCAAATATATTGAGCTGTTATTTGGGTGTCAGGATCCCTCCATTCAAAGGCAAACGAAAGCTGACTATCTGGGTGAAGTGGGATGCAAGAAACACATCCTTGAGATCTAGCACCATAACCCATTAGCCTCATGGAGCACTTGGGATAAGAGAGTATGTGAACTGGGTACAATGGGGTGAATAGGGATCACAGCCTCAATAATGGCTTGTACGTTCAGAATTACACAAATGTCTCCGTTTGATTTTCTTTTTATAGGCAGTATAGGAATGTTATAAGGGGATTGAAAAGAAACTATGAGTCCATACTGAAGGAACTTGTAAATGCGGTGTTATAGAACCCTATGGGCCTCTGGTCTCAGAGGGTATTGCCATTTATGGGGATATCTAGCCATTTCTTTTAGTTTAATTTGTACAGTGGATACCTGAGTAGCCCTCCCAGGTAGCCCCTTGGCCCAGTTTATTGGGTTGATGGCAGACTGTATATTGGCTGGGATAAAGTCCAACTGAGGGTTGTCTGAGTCTTAGTTAGAGACCAAGACAAACATGGAGTGGCTGTTCCTCTAGGTTAAACTAAGTTGAATATTGGTACTTAGGGCCATCATTAAATCCCTCCTCAATGAGGAAGGACGTTCCGGCACTACCCAGAATTGCTGATAAACTAAGCAATCTCGAAGGCTGCAGCTGAGCAGCAGGGTAAAATATATTTTTTAGGCTCCCTGTCTACCCAGGTAATAGTATAAGCCAGGTTATCAAGTGTCCCACATGTCTTGTTAAGAAAGGTGGTTCCTGTGTCAATTAAAAATTAACATTTTTTACCTTTTACATCAAGAGTCACCCAGGATTCTTCCATAATCACCAGATGTTTTTCATGTGGAGTCACCAGGAACCCCAGGCTGCTTCAGCCTTATTCAGATAAGGCTATTATGTGTTCAGGAGTCCTCCTCTCCCTTCAGAGCTGGAGACAGTCCCTTTTCCAATGACCTGATTGGTTATAAAGAGGGCAAGGCCCAGGAGGCTCTTTCTTGGGGAGGGGAAACCAAGGTCCTAGCTTTTGGCATCATTGTCTGCTCTTATTACCCAACTCATTGCACTTAAAGCAAGCCCCTTGGGGGCCCCATGCATTCCCTACTCAGGGGTTTTAATGTTCCCCTTGGGTAACCTTGAGGCTTCAAGGCACAGGCAATGGCAGCTACTACCAATTGAGCCTGCCGCTTGGCCTGTCTAGTTTTCGATTGGACCCTTCATCCCTCTTGGTTTAGTCTTGATTGTTATACACTCTTAAGGCCATTTCCAGTAACTGAGCCATCAAGGTCTGTGGACCAAATTGAAGTTTTTGTAACTTCTACCTGAATCTGACTAATAAAATTTTGACCAAGTAAGGGCAGAGTGGTCGATGTTGGTGCACTTTTTTTTCCCCCCAATTTTTATTAATTTATTTTTGTTACAGATGTTTCTCCTTTCTCCCCTCCTAGATACCCTCCTCCCCATCCCGACCACCCCATCTCCCAAGCATTGTTGTCTATATCCACTGGTTATCCATACATGCATATAAGTTCTTTGGTTCATCTCATCCATTCTCCCCCGGCCCCCTCCTCTGAGGTTTTGCAGTCTGTGTTGTAACCCAGTAGATCAACCTCACTCAGACACCGAAATTATAAGTTTTAGGAGCTTTACTAACCTGCAGCCAACCTATTCAGGGGAGAACTGCAGCCCCGAGCCTCTAAAATGGCTGCCTCTTATAGTCTGTTTTCGTGGGAAGAGCAAGCAAGCAGCATTCACAGAAGCAGATATCAGCGGTTAGCAGTTGTTTGCTTAACATTTCTCAGGGTCTCTAACTAACAGTTGCCCGGGGGGCTTCCTGTTTTCAAGCAAACAGAATAGGCCTCTGGGGCTGACAGCTGCAATTCAAGGGCATAGCAACCTTTCAGTTATAACAATGGAAGACTTAAAAGTCAACAGAGCAGCGAGGTAGTAAACATTCCGGGGCATAGGGCATAACATAACAGAGTAGTTAATCAACAGAGGTAGTTAATCGTCCCAGGGCATAACAGTCTGAACCATACTCCTTTCTATGTCTCTGGGTCTATTTTGTTCATCAGCCCACCTTGTTCCTTATATTACACAGGTAAGTGAGATCATGTGGTATTTGTCCTTCTTTGATTGGCTTATTTTGCTCAGCATAATACTCTGGAGGTCCCTCCATGTCCTCTCAAAGGATAAGAGATCTTTCTTTTTTACAGCTGCATAGTATTCCATTGTGTAAATGTACCACAGATTTTTTATCCACTCATCTATTGATGGACACTTGGGTTGTTTCCAGATCTTAGCAATTGTAAATAGTGCTGCTATGAACATAGGGGAACATATATTCTTTCTGATTGGTGTTTCAGGCTTCTTAGGATATATTCCTAGAAGTGGGGTCACTGGGTCACATGGCAATTCAATTTTTAATTTTTTGAGGAAGCACCATACTGTTTTCCATAGTGGCTGCACCAGTCTGCATTCCCACCAGCAAAGTGCTAGAGTCCCCTTTTCTCCACACCCTCACCAACACGTATTGTTTGATGAATTGTTGATGGCAGCCATTCTGGCAGGTGTGAGGTGATACCTCGTAGTCATTATAATTTGCATCTCTCTGATTAGTGATGCTGAGCATTTTTTTTCATATGTCTCTGGGCCATTTGTATGTCCTGCTTGGAGAGGTGTCTATTTAGGTCCTCTGCCCATTTTTTAATTGGGTTCTTTGTCTTCCTTTTGTTGAGTTGTATGAGCACTCTATATATTTTGGAAATTAACCCCTTATCTGCTATAACATTGGCAATTATGCTCTCCCATACAGTGGGTTACCTTTCCATTTTGATGCTGGTTTCCTTTGCCATGCAGAAACCAGCATGGTTTTTAGTTTGATGTAGTCCCATGTGTTCATTTTTTCCTTTGTTTCTGTTGCCTTAGGTGATGTATCAGTGAAGATTCTGCTGCGTATGATGTCTGAAATTTTGTTGCCTACATTTTCTTCTAGGATTTTTATGGATTCATGAGTCACATTTAAGTCTTTTATCCATTTTGAGTTTATTCTTGTGTATGGTATAAGTTGGTGATTTAGTTTCATTTTTTTGCATGTAGCTGTCCAATTTTCCCAACACCATTTATTAAAGAGGCTGTCTTTACTCCATTGTATGCTCTTGCCACCTTTGTCAAATATTAATTGAGCATAATGTCTTGGGCCAATTTCTGGGTTCTCTGTTCTGTTCCATTGATCTATATGCCTGTTCTTGTGCCAGTACCAGGCTGTTTTGATTACAGTGGCTTTGTAATATAACCTGATATCCAGTATTGTGATCCACCCTACTTTGTCCTCTTTTTTCAAGATTGCTGTGGCTATTCAGGGTCTTTTTTGGTTCCATATGAACTTCTGAAGTATTTGTTTTAGTTCTGTGAAATATGTCGTTGGTATTTGATGGGGATTGCATTGAATCTATAGATTGCTTTGGGTAGTATGGACATTTTAATGATGTTAATTCTTCCAATCATGAACAAGGTATGTGCTTCCACTTTTTTATATCTTCCTCTAATTCTTTTTTCAATGTCCTGAAGTTTTCTGTAAATAGGTCCTTTACTTCTTTGGTTAAGTTTATTCCTAGGTATCTTAATTTTTTTTGCCGCAATGTTAAATGGGATTGTTTTTTTAGTTTCTCTTTCTGTGAGTTCATCATTGGTGTATAAGAATGCTGTAGATTTCTTGATGTTAATTTTGTATCCTGCTACCTTGTCAAATTTGTTGATTAAATCCAGCAGATTTTTGATGGAGTCTTTAGGGTTTTCTATGTATAATATCATGTCATCTACAAAAATGACAGTTTCACTTCCTCCTTTCCAATTTGGATCCCTTTTATTTTTTCTTCATGTCTGATGGCTGTGGCTAAGACTTCCAGTACTATGTTAAATAAGAGTGGTGAAAGTGGGCATCCCTGTCTTGTTCTTCTTCTTAAGGGAAATGTTTTTAGTTTGTGCCCACTGAGTATGATGTTGGCTGTAGGTTTTTTATATATGGCCTTTATTATGTCAGATATGATCCCTCTATTCCCACATTGCTGGGCGTTTTTATCAGAAATGAGTGCTGGATTTTGTCCAATGCTTTTTCAGCATCTATTGATATGATCATATGGTTTTTATCTTTCATTTTGTTTATGTGGTGTATCACATTTATTGATTTGCAAATATTGAACCAGCCTTGCATCCCTGGGATGAATCCCACTTGGTCATGATGAATAATTTTTTAATGTATTGCTGGATCCGATTTGGTAGTATTTTGTTCAGGATTTTGGCATCTATGTTCATCAGGGATATTGCCTGTAGTTTTCTTTCTTTGTAGTGTTTTTTTCTGGTTTTGGAATTAGAATTATGCTGGCCTCATAAAACGAGTTTGGAAGTCTTCCTCCTTCTTGAATTTTTTTGGAATAGTTTGAGGAGAATGGGTGCTAGTTCTTCTTTGAATGTTTGGTATAACTCTCCCGGGAAGCCGTTCAGGCCTGGGATTTTGTTTGCTGGGAGAGTCTTGATTACATCTTCAATTTCCTTAGTTGTTATTGGTCTGTTCAGGTTTTCTATCTCTTCCTGGTTCAGTTTTGGGAGACTATGTGTTTCTAGAAATGTGTCCATTTTGCTTAGGTTGTCCAATTTGTTGCTGTATAATTGTTGATAGTATTTGTTAACGATCCTTTGTATTTCTTTGGTGTCAGTTGTTACTTCTCTTTCATTTCTATATTTGTGTTTTTGGGTTCTCTCTCTTTGTTTCTTGGTGAGTCTAGCTAAGGGTCCATCAATCTTGTTTATCTTTTTGAAGAACCAACTCTTTGTTTCATTGATCATTTGAATTGTTTTTTTGGTCTCTATGTCATTTATTTCTGCTCTGATCTTTACTATTTCCTTCCTTCTACTTGCTCTGGGGTTTTCTTTTTGTTTGCTTTCTAGTACTTTAAGTTGTGAGGTTAGATAGTCAATTAGAAATTTTTCTTGTTTCTTGAGGTAGTCCTTTTGTTTTATGAACTTCTCTCTGAGAACTGCTTTCGCTGTATCCCATAGATTTTTTGTTGTTGTGTGTTCATTTTTATTGGTTTCCAGGAATTTTTTAATTTCTTCCTTGATCTCCTCAGTAACCCATTCATTGTTTAATAAGATGCTATTTTGCCTCCATGTGTTCAAATGTTTTTAGATGTTCTTGTTGCAATTGATTTCTAGTTTCATGCTATTGTGATCTGAGAAGATGCTTGATATGATTTCAATCTTCTTGAACTTGTAGAGACTTACTTTGTGTCCTAACATGTGGTCTGTCTTTAAGAATGTCCCAGGTGTAATTGAGAAGAATGTGAATTCTGGAGTTTTGGGGTGTAATTCTCTGTAGATATCTGTTAAATCCATTTGATCTAGTGCATCATTTAGAGTCTCTGTTTCCTTATTAATTTTTTGTCTAGAGGGTCTATCCAGTGATGTCAGTGGGGTGTGGAAGTGCCCTGCTATGATTGTATTGCTGTCGACTTCTCCTTTGAAATCCTCCAGAAGATTTTTAATACATTTTGGTGCTCCTATATTGGGTGCATATATATTTACCAAGGTTATATCTTCCTTTTGGATAGATCCTTTCAATATTATGTAGTGGCTTTCTTTGTTTCTAGTTATGGCCTTCATTTTGAAATCTATTTTATCAGATATGAGTATTGCTACCCCAGCTTTTTTTTCCTTTCTATTTGCTTGGAAGATTTTTTTCCATCCCTTCACATTCAACCTATGTGAGTCTTTTGTTGTGAGGTGGGTCTCTTGTAAACAACATATATATAGGTCATGCTGTCTTATCCAATCAGCTACTCTGTGTCTTTTTTTTTTTTTTCATTTTTTGTTCAGATAGAGTAGGAGGGAGAGGAAAGAGAGAGAGAGAAACATCGACGCGAAAGGGACACATCGAGTGGCTGCCACCCGCATGACCAACCAGGGCCGGGGACAAACTGCAACTGAAGTACATGCCCCTAGTGGGAACCGAACCCGGGTCTCTCTGGACCGCAGGCCGACGCTCTAACCGCTGAGCCAAACCGGCCAGGGCTACTCTGTGTCTTTTGATGGGATCATTCAATCCATTTACATTTAAGGTGATTATTGATATGTACTTATTTATTGCCATTTTTATTTATTGTGGTTATATTTTTCTTCCTATTTCTTCTATTAATTATAGCAGTCCTTTTAACATTTCTTGCTGTGCTGGATTGGTGGTAATATATTCCCTTAGCCTTTTTTTTTTTTTTGGTCTGTGAGGCTCTTTATTTCACCTTCTATTTTGAATGACAGCCTTGCTGGATAGAGTAGTCTTGGATTCAGATCCTTGTTTTTCATGACCTTGATTACTTTATGCCATTCCCTTCTGGCCTGTAGTGTTTCTGTTGAGATGTCAGCTGATAGCCTATGGAGGTTCCTCTGTAGGTAACCTGTTGCTTATCTCCTGCTGCCTTTAGGATTCTCTCTTTGTCTTTAATTTTTGGCATTTTAATTACTATGTGTCTTGGTGTGGGCCTGTTTGGGTTCTTCTTACTTGGGGCTCTCTGTGCTTCTTGAACTTGAATGCCTTCTTCCTTCACCAAGTTAGGGAAGTTTTCTGTCTCTATTTCTTCAAATATAATCTCTAACCCTTGCTCATTTTCTTCTTCTTTGGGGACTCCTATGATATGAATATTATTATGTTTCCAGTTGTCCCACAGTTCTCTTAAGCTGTCTTCCTGTTTTTTAATTGTTTTTTCCTTTTGGTTTTCTGATTGTAAAGTGTGTCTGGAAAGCATTCCTGCTTCTGAGCTCCAGGCTTATAGCAACACCTCTACCACTTGCTTGGCTCTTTCTCTCTCCCTGTCTCCAGCTGTCAGTGTAAAACCAGACTCTTAGAAAACCACAAATTCCCCTGTGCTCCAATCCTGACCCCACACACCCACCAGTCTATTACTTGTCATTATCCTTCAACTCCATTGTGTTATCACTTTTTGCCTGTTTGCTGTGTGATTATTATTTTTTTGTCAAAAAATCAGTGAAAGTCTAGATCATTTTAAAAATGAAGAAGATTCCTTCTGGAAAGGGTTTATGATTAGCCCAAGTGTTCTCACTCTCTCTTTACCACGAAGCTGCTTCTTCCTGCTGGATTCCAAAACCATAAGTGTTCTCCCACCCGCTGACCAAGTCTCAGAACAGAGTTCTAGGACATATGTCCATATGACAAATGTGAAGATCACAGATAACTACACATAAACTGGGTGGCATATTGGGTATTCTGTATATTTTACCATCTCCTCTTCTTATTGTCATTGTTGATCTGCAGATGATGAGTAAAGAAAGAGTAGGTACAGGTTAACATGGTACCAGAAACAAGCCTGACTTCTATAAAATAAATTTATCATTAATATATTTTTTAAAATATTGGCCAAGAATTTACAGTAGAAAATTCAGGAAGGGGTAAACGAGGAAACTAGAGCTTACATATTGATATCATCTTAGAGAAGTACACCCACTGAGGAGGAAAAGAATCAAAACAATAAGAGGAAAATGTGATTTAACACTTTTCCTGCCAGCTCATACTTGCTTGAATTCAAGGGGAAAATTACCCATAAAATAAATAAATCCAAAAAGAATAGAGCCATAATGTGAGAATTTTCAAAAGTCTTTACAATGTTATCAGTGACATTTTTTTTTTAAAGTATAGTAACACTACACTAATTTTTGTTGACTCATGTGGTAAAAAAATATGACTTATGGTCTCTTTTACACGTAGTTTATTACTTTCAAATGTATAAAATTATTAAAATATTTGATAAGTCTAATTTTTTATTAGCACTACAATTTACAGGCCAGCAACTCCTGTTCTTAGCTTTAAAGCTACTCAACAACTGGATAGCAGAAATATATCTGATAGGAATGACAATGAAAAGATAAACCACTAAATTTGACATTGCCAAAATCCGAATTCGAGAAATTTTCTTTTACTGATATTAAACAAAGATGTTGAACTTTGTAAACCATTTAAAATTTCTGACATTTCAAAGTTACCCACATACTTGAATAGTTGCTACCAAAAAGTTTGTGGTCATATCTTTTTATTCTAATAAGAATCCCAGGGACTTTTCATGAGTAAGAGAAGACTGTATTGAGTTGTACCTTTTCAGGCTTGTTAAAGAGAAAACCACAGGCTCAAAATGGAGTCAGTTGTGCTACAGCTCATGACACTGAACCTACACTTAATATCTGACTGAATTGCAATTCCAACCTTCTCCAAGTCTCTAATTGATTAAGATAGCCTGGAATTTTCTGGTTAGTATTAATAAAGTAATCTGTTATGTGAGCCCTCTTCATTCCCCAAAGGAAGCCAGAGGCAATCTGCCTGGTAAGACCCCACTTTTCCCTAAGGGAAGGTAACTTTGCCTGAAACAAACCTTTTTTTTTTTTTCCTTCTTTTGCTAACACCTTTCTTGTCTACCCACTTTCTGTCTATAAAAGCCTTTCATGTTGTATGGTTTTTAGGAGCTCCTTTGTACTTGCTACAAGGGATGCTGCCCTTTTCATGACTTTTTAAATTTTTGTTGATAATCCTCATCCGAGGATATTTTTCCATTGATTTTTAGATAGAATGAAAGGGAGGGAAGGGGGATGGAGAAAGAGAAAGAGAGAGAGAGAGAGAGAAAGGAATATTGAGAGAGACACATAGGGTTGCCTCCCGCACGACCCCAACCGGGACCGGGATGGAACCTGCAACCGAGGTATTTGGCCTTGACCAGGAATCGAGCCTGCGACCCTTCGGTGTGAGGGCTGACACTCTATCCACTGAGGTAAACTGGCCAGGGCTTCATGAATCACTTAATAAAGGCAGTTTGATTTTCAAATTTACTTGATTGGATTTTTGTTCTTTAACAATAATCTTACCATACTATCTAGCAATTACACTCCCAACTATTTACCCAAATGAGGCGAAAACTTCTATCCACAGAAAAAACTGTACATTAATGTTGAAAACAGCTTTATTTGTAATTGCAAATATTGCAAGCAGCCAAGATGTCCTTCAATAGGTAAATGGGTAAACAAATTATGATACATTCAGACAGTAGGATATTACTTAGCAATAAAAAGAAATGAAAGAACTTTAAAAAAAATGGAAGTGTTATCCTTGTAATTAGCCAGTTAATATTAATAAAGAAAGCTTCACTAGGAAGCTATAGCTTCACACAGCATTGTTCTTCCAAGGGGATTAACACTTCTCCCTTCTCCCATCCAGTACTGAATTGTTGGGGGGAGAAGGGAAGATAGGCGCATGCTCAGTAGAAGTTGGGGTGGCGCAGGGGAGGTGCTTGCCAGTCAGTCTAGCCTGGGGAACAATGGATTGGCTAGGGGGTGGACCCATTGGAAGTGCAAAATCATGGAAAGTGAATTGGTTCTTTTGAAGAAGCTTCTGGTTAAAATCCCCAGACAAACAGTTCCCCCTCTCTCTTGTTCTCTCTTGTTCCGTGACCCAAACTTGCCTATGCATTCTCTCTCCATAGCCATGTGACCTTAGCAGCCACATAACCCATGGCCATGTGAACTCCACATGCAGGATGCTGGACTGGACTTTAATATGGAGCAGAAACTATGGACAGTGGCCTTAATTCTGGCCCTACTGAAGACAAGATTGGACTTCCACGGTGGGATGGACAGAGATGGGATCTTGGAGGGGAACCCCTTTAATTTTACATCATCAATAAAGGTTTCCGTGAAACCTATGCTCCCATGGGGGGTCTCAGGAAGTTCATTTCCTCTTGGCACCCCAAGAACTTCACTCCTGATGATAACAGAAGAAACTTAAATGTACAGTGCTAAGTCAAAGAAGCCAGTCTGAAAAGGTTACATATTGTTTGACTGCAACCATATGACAGTCTGGAGAAGGCAAAACTATAGAAGCAATGAAAAAAATCCATAGTTGTCAGGAGTTCAGAGGAGGAGAGTGGATAAAAACAAAAATAAAGCAGAGTTCTGTGGAAAGTAACCTCACCAGGTGATCTGATCATAAATTCCTAACTGGACAGGTCATAGCCAGTAGTCACACTTCAAGTCATATAACTTCTTGACTAAAAGGCTTTCATTTGCCTTAAGCAAGCCCTGTCTATTCTTTTTGTGCATCTAGGTTAACACACCTTTGAAATAACCACCCTCATGTCATAACCTTGTTAACTATACTGTAATCCAATCTCTGCCTTGCTTTCTCCCACCTCTATGTAATTTTCCTTAGTTCCTTCCTTGATTTCAAATGCATAAAAGAAGCTGAAAAACTGTTATTCTTCAGAGTATTTGAGATCTTGCTCCCCAATATATGTTCTAGGTTTGGCTCAAATAAACTCATAAAAATTCTCTACAGGTGTAGATGTTTCTTACATCAACAACAGGTAGGATGAATAGGTAGAACACAAGAGATTTTTTTTTAGACAGGTGAAACTATTCTATATAATATAATAATGGTGGATGCATGACATTATGCATTTGTCAATAATCAAAGAACTATACAAAAAGTAAACACTGATATAAACTATGGACTTTATTTAATACTAATATATCAATATTGGTTCTTCAGTTCTAGCAAATGTACCACACTAATGCAAGATGTTACTAAATGGGGGGAACTGTACAGGGGAGAAAACTTCTTTGTACTACCTGCTCAAATTTTTGTAAACCCAAAACTGTTCTTAAAAAAATTAAAGTCTCTTAATAATAATTTAAAAAGTGCTCAGTCACATTGCCACTTATTTTTTATTATTAATATCAAAAATTTGTCATTTATAAAACAAAAGCTAGGATCCTAAAACTTGACCCAAAAGAAGTAAGTGTGTGACACAGAAGGAAAAGAAAAAGCTCTGTGGTCACTAATAAGGAACAACCATTGTCTTGGAAACATTTTATCACACAGACATGCTATATTTGTTTTCAATGTTTTAGAATATGACAGCAGCAGTATGGTAGGTGTGATAGCAAATCTGCCCTAATTCTAAGAACAAGATAAACATTTTAAATAGTAGGTGCTTATCTGTTTTTTTTTTTGAACTGAGGGTACACAGGGGGAAAGGTCAGACCAAGGACTCAAACAATTTGTAATTTCTTTTGGAGAAGAATGAAAGTTAAGCTGGATGTGTTGCCCATTGTTTTACTTTTATTAGCAAGTGGATTCTCATCATTTAGAAGATTTTCTAAGGCTAAAGGTGTTCTGGTCTTTGGTGGTTACCAGCATCACAGGATTGAAAGCATTTGTAACATCCCTACAGCCAGATGCTTATAACTGAAAGATAAGAGAAATGGTCAGAAGGTTAAACCTGTTCAGATTAGCTTGTGCCTACATCCTGACATTTTGGATGAAATAATCTTTTTGGTAAACAGGAAAGAAAGCCTCACAGATCCTCATAATTAAAAACTAATAGCTAAAAAAGTAAACTAATCTATGCAACAGGGTGAAAAATTATAGTCCATATTAAATTTTCAGATTTGAATATTAAATGTCTTTGATACATTTTATTTCACACAAATAAATATAAAAATTAAAATGACCAACTACATAAAACCAAATAATGTAAAATGTAAACTTGAGCCCCTGGGTTCTCATGCTCTACCTTGATTTTAATCATGAAATGCCCTATTTCTCAGAAACCACTTAACCGTTCTTTTTTTAGGGTAGGGCTGGATATTAATGGCTTCAATAACTAAGTTCGGTTCTCTTAATTTCTTATCTTTCTTGAACACGTCAGCCACTTTTATTTAGTTAGTATATATTCAATCCCTAGACTCTAGATGCTTTGCAGTGGGCAAATTAGAGTAAGACCCTGTTATTAAGCTATATACAGTCTAATACATCCCCTAATAAGGAAGCTGGGCAAGTAAATTTTAACTTCAGCTCAGTGCAACAGAGCTAATTAACAGCAAGTACAGGGTTTGAAGCTTTCTCAAAGGGATAGTCAGTCTTCTAAAAGTCACCAAAGGTCTTTCAAAGAAAGTGAAATCTAATGAAAATCGAGAGACACATGAGAACTAATCAGGTTTGGAACTGAGTTGGAGGTATTGATGGGGGTGGAGGTGTGGTAACAAGGAAGAATTTTCTCAACTAAAGACAGAGTAGCTACAGAGACGTGAAAAGAAAGTTGTAGGATTCATAGATTCCACAATCCCTTGGCCTTTTATTTTTCTCATCCTCTTATCTAAATTCCAATGATGTTAATGCATAATTTTACCTGGCAATTCTATCCTAAGCCTTGCATTAAGCATGTGATTCATAGCAGAGAAAAGTGAGATTTTTAAAATACTAATCTAAAGGTGAGTGATGTTTACATTTTTTTCTTAGCCGTCATCCGTTTCTGATTTTCAGGACTGCTTAAGAGCTAAAAGCAAAGATTTTAAACAGAGGATATTTTCCAATTGACTTGTAAGGAGACCACCACGCACTACAAAGCCTTCTTTGACAGGTCTTAGTAAACTGAGCTAGGTCTCCAGATCCAGGGTCCTCGCTGCCCTCCCGTTTCTTTCCAGTCATTTTCTTCTGTCCTCTCACTTCTCCAGCAAGTTTATTCTTTGGAGGTCAACCTTAACTATTTTATTATTCATCAGGACCAAGAGCCTTTTTCTTCCCAAACTATTGTATATTTTGCTCCAATCTTCTCCCTCAACTTCCCCCTTCACTTCCTCTCCCTCGCTCTCCCCAACCCACTGATTTCTGGCAAATCTAGGGATTTGATTATGAGCCAAGAATGAAAAATAACAGCAGAGGCTTTCTACATTTCTGTGTGAATGAGCTTGACTGTGTGTGGCTGAAAGCATGTGCAGGTATGTATCTATATTTGTGTTACTCCATTGCATCACAGACTCTAGAAAGCCAAGCCCACAAATTAATCTCCGCCTCCTTCTCTGGCATGAGGAATAAAAGCTCCTCAGAAACATTCCAGATGCACAACTCATCTTTTTTTGCAGCTTAAAACCTGAGTGGGGATTTGAGGAAAACTACACTGAACTACCCAGTTTCCTTCACAGGATCATCTGGACAGGTTGTATTTTATTATTATTACCAGTATTAATATGTAGATTTACATATAGGAAATATAGACGCAAACTGCATAGTACAAAGCTGTTAAAAAAGGAAATATAGAAAGAATAAAGTCTTTATTGATACTTTAGTCACTTAATAATGTAAAGCATTTAAAGCCTTTTTAAATCACTTGTGTGCCATTAAAAATAACATCTTGCATTTATGTAGTGTTTTTCTGTTTAAAGAGCTTTAACGTAAAACTGCAGTATCATAGTTACGTTGTATATAAGTCCTGCTCACTAAATACATTCTCCATTTTATTGATAAAGAAATAAAGCAAGCAAGGTAGAAACAGAGTGAAGACTGACCTCTAGACTGGTGTTCGCTTGTGTGACATGTCAGAAGCAGTGTATTACTACCATGGGCCTTGCAAACATTACTGTTATTACTAAGTGAGAAATACAGACAGATCTAGCAGAAATACAAGTCCTTGGTAAATTACTGAGAAGCAGATCATTGGCAGGATGGCACCTATTTTATCTAGGAATCTTTAGTAAAACCTAGAGAGCCCAGAGAGACTTGACCTAACCATTAAATTTAATGAGTATTTGGAGCATCTACTTTGTGACACAGTGCTGAGGCTTAGGATAGAATGATGGACAAAAGGATATTCTCTGCTTTCAGCCACTTTACCTAAATCTAGGTAAGTCTAAGATGGTGAGGGCTAAGTGAGTGCTATGCATACACTCACTGTGGTATCCCAGCCCTTAACAATGTGCCTGGAGATGAAGTCGGTGGGCACTCACACAGAGAGTATTTGGTGAATGAAAGGCAGATCGGGGGATGAAGAAAGGGAGGACCAAAACAAACAAAAACAAACAAACAAAACAAAAGGAAGAAAAAGAAGAGGCAGGAAAGAAGAAATATAGAGAAAAAGAAGAAAAAACTCTTTCTGAATTCAATTAAATTTATGAATCAGAATTTTAACAACTTTTTGTTGGTGTTACTAGACAACAGTAATCTACATATTCAGTTAGAAAATAAAATTGAGTATTTTTAACCGAAATACATCTTTTGAGAAAGAACAGAGCAGCTAGAGTGTCTGTCCATATATTGTGATATATGATACTTTACCAGAAGAAGTTAAACAAAGAAAGGTATTTTATTATATGCCACCTAGTTTAATTCTCAGTCCAAAATTGATCATGAAGGGGCAGCCAAAAGTCAGACAACTCTTTAATGATAAATCAGCTACTCCCAAGTGACTATAAGCCAATTCTTTCAAACTTGGCAGAACACCAAGAAAGTTGTTCACATGAATAAACAAATTAGTAGGCAGGGCAAGTGATGCCTTTTATACACATTTCTTCTAGTAAAATATTTATTTTCTGAGAGCAAAGGAAGGCTTGGGGAATAAGCTGATTTATTAACAAGACTGATTCTAATAAAAAATATCATAATTTTGGTGAGATTACCTCTGATATACCTGAGAGGGAGGTTTTGAAAGAGTTGAGTTTGTCCTTATGGACTGGGATTTTTTTTCACATTTGGTAAGAACAACTGTGATTAATGTTGTTCTGTGGTTTCCAAAACACATGTTAAGCCATTCTTTGGTTACAAATGAACAAAAGAAAAATTCTTACATTGTGTCTCTCTTGTGTTGTGCAATCTGGACCCCAAATGAAATGAATATCTTACTGGGTTGTCCCAAAGAACTTTAGACAAGTAAACAGGGACAAAATTCACATTGGACATTTATAGATTTTAACCTCTCCAGTAGAAAACAGATCACCGACTATGATTTCTTCAGACAATTTTATATTTACATTCTTGGGAATTTTTTTGACAACAAATATTTTCCCTGCTTTGAACAGAGATATTACCATGTAATGTGTACTGTTACTAGAGAGTCCAAATGCCTGGTTCTTCTGCATTATCACATAGATGTGGCATAATAACAATAACAGTTCATACTTATTAAGCATTTATAGTTGGCCAGGCATATCACCTCATTTAATTCCCAATAACTGTTTCAGGTAAGTATAATTATTATCATCCTCAATTTGTAGATGAAAAAAATGAAGCAAGTCAATTTGCCAGGGTCATACACTTTCAATTAGCAGAGCTAGGATCTAAACCAAGGTGATCTACTTTAGAACCCACATTCTTAATAACTGTTTCCTCTGCCATGTACACATTAATCATCTAAATTAATATAAGTGTATAAACATTTAACACATGTGTTTTTCATTATATAAGCATTTTAACTATTTAGGTAACCACACCAATCATAAGGCAAAAATTTTACACACCTGATTATGTAAATAATAATATCCTATACAACAATATTAAAAATGTGAAAAAACAACAGATTTCATATATATATATATATATATATAAAATTAGTAACTATAAATCAGGAAAAAGCAATCAATCCCTATGGACAAAATGGGTCAAAATGATGATCAAAATAACCAATAAACTTACAAAATGTGAAAATATGAAAAATTACAACATATTCATGAAATACAGATTTAATATATATATTAGTATGAAAAATTACAACAAGTAATTTCTAGTCCTGGTGAGGATGTGAGAAAACAAGCAATTTCATATTGTGTAAATTTGTACAATATTTCAGTGATATGTCAAAAATTATTTATCAATACTCTGAATGTGCATGACCTTTATTTTGACAATTCCATTATCACCGCAAAGATCAGTGTGAAAATACATATGCTCAAGATATTCATTAAAGTACTACTTGTTTCAAAAGAATTAGAAAACCCAGAAATTTCCATCAATAAAGAATTGTATCATCTATGTCACATGCACACTATGGACTACTATATTTCATTTGTGAGAATAAAAACAGAATTTACATAGCAACACCAAAATATATTCATATTATATAGTTTAGTGGAAAAATATATTTTAGGTAAATGTGAAATATAATATAAAATCTATACATAAGTATAGATTTTAATATATATTTAAATATTTAGAAGCATAAACATTAAGAGTAATTATCTATTAAGAGTAATTATCTCTTAAGAGTAGAATAAAGGAGGGATTTTCATTTTCTCTATATTGTTTAATGTTTTTCACAATTGTGTCAAAAATACTATATTTTATACATACTTGTTTACATGTATGCATAAATATGTGTGTATTTATCCTTCCTTATATAAGACAAATATGGTTCCATCTTCAAGAAGTCTTATGCAGGAGAAACCCAACCTAATTGATAAGGATGTGTGCTTTTTATAGAACCTTATTACTTACAAATAAGATTTCAAAATAAAACCTTTTAAGTCTGGCATAACATAAGTAAATAACATTCATTTTCCTTTCTCTAGTGGTTATAGAAAGAGGATATATGAACTTTTTACAGGAAGGCCAATGGGAAGGCTATTTTTATATATTCAATAACAGTTGGAGAGGTTCCTAACTAGGGCAGTGACCTTACCAACAGAAAATAGAGGAAAATAACAGAGATAGAATCAATGCAATTTAGTGTCAGGTGCTGGTGAGGAAGAGTTAGGAGGCAACAACTGAAAGTTTACATCTGTAATGTGTAGCCTTGAAATGTAGCAGGAAAAACACTACCAGAAGAGCCTTCAGTATAAGTCAATGGTCTAATTATTTGGTTTTATTTGTAGGACACTTATCTTTCTAAAATTCTACCATCAGATATTTCTTCCTTAGGATTAATCCATTTGTTACAGTATCTACTAATTTCATTTCCTCTTCACAGTGCCACGCTTATGGATTGGAATTCTTTATTAAAGGAAACATTAGGTGACTAAAAGAACTCCTGCCTTCAAGAGCCTCCTGTTATAATACAAACTCTCTGAAAAAAAAAAACACAATAAAAGCTACAGTGGTCACAAGTCTATGAGTGTATAACAACCTACCTGGCAGCTTTTCGAGCAAGAGAGGTCTAGAAAGGCTATTGTCAAAGAAGGACAAAACTAGCTGAGGTGCTATATCAAAAACTCAAAATGGGGTAATTTGGAGCGAAGTGAAAAGCATACTTTTTTTTTTTCTTTTAGTGTACTACTCCATGATGAATCCTGCCAAACGTGACGATTCTGAATTCTTTGGCAGAGTCCATGGAATTCTAATGTATAAAGATTTTCTCAAACATTGGGATGATGTGGAGGCATTTGAGGCAAGACCAGATGACACTGTCATTGTCACTTATCCCAAATCTGGTAAGTCTCTCTGTTATATCTTTGTTCCCTTTTCTCCTAGTAATGGCAGACTCACCTTGAATGGTGAATATTAAGCTATTCACTTCCTCCATACTCATTCTCCACATTAAATAAGGACAGATATAGTAGTTTTGATACAGACATAGAAAAAGGGGCATATGATAGCTCCATTCTAAGAACATAATCTATACTTAATAACTTGAGCAGCATCATTGAAAAATGGGTGTTGTTGGCTCCTGGTCAAGATGATGGTGTAGATAAAAGTAGTACTTGGAACCTCCCACAATCACATCAAAATGACAACTAAACCACAAAACAACCCTCGTTCAGAACCATCTAAAATCTAGCTGAACAGAAGTTGTATAAGTAAGGATATAAAGAAAAAGCCACATCGAGACTGGTAGGAGGGGTGGAGACACAGAACGGGCTCGTCCCACACCCATCGTGTGGCAGTTAAAAATGGGGGTATATCTTGGTTGCAGAGGCCCCTCCTGAAAAGCAAAGCCCCTAAGCCCATAGATCCAATGCCAGGAAGAGAAGTCCCCATAACTTTTGACTGTAAAACCAGCAGAGATTGTGGCTGAGTAAGACAGAGGGCTTTTAGAGTCCCAGGTGTTCCTCTTAACTAAAGGGCCAGTGCAGAAACTTTCTCAGACTCATTCACTCTGAGCTCCAGCACTGGGGCAGCAGCTCGAAAGGTACCTTGAACATATAGGGAGGAACTGAGTTGTCTGGCATCAGGGTGAAAGCTGGAGGGGGAGCTTTCTCCCAGATAAAAGTGATGGTAGAGACCATTGTTGCTTTGATGAGCCCTTCCCCAACAGAGCAGACAGACAGGCAACATGTCTGAGTGTCTTTAACATGGCTAACATTATTCATCCAATCCTCCATCCTGGTGATTCCCGGAGACTCCTCCCCACCTTGTTTATGGGCCCACCCAAGCTACTTCCACTGGCTTTTTCATATGAAGGGTGTATCTTGGCTCATGCTGCTGACTTTCTTAAAATCTCTCAAATAAGCAGCATCTGGTGCACCTCTTGCCAAGTGGCCCCAGGCCGGGAACTAGCAGCAGCCAGCCTCAGTTTGCAGGTTGGCCTTTCCTGGGCACCTCCAAGCCCAGTACAACAAGTAGCAGCAATCTGCAGATCACTTTGTAGTTCATGCCAGGTGGCCACAGGCAGGGCATAGGTGGTGGCTGACCTTGACTTGCATGTCCTGGGAGGCCCCAGAATCAGCACACCTGGTGGACACTGTTGATAGCTTCAGACCAACCTAAAACAACACCTACCACTTCCATGACTGGCACACTAAGGGGTGAATTTGGTGGGTACCTGAGCCCTGCTGAAATGAGTTCTGCTCCATGAGGTCTCTCCTTGCACAGCAGATCCTACATGGTGGTTGTGACAGTCTTTGCAGCCAAATGAAAGTAAAGGCATGGAAAAAGATATGTCATGAAAATGTAAACAAAACAAAACTGTAGTAAAAATACTTGTACTAGACAAAGTAGACTTTATTTTTATTTTTATTTTTATTTATTTTTTATTTTTTTTAATCCTCACTCGAAGACATTTTTGCATTTATCTTCAGATAGAGCCGGAGGGAGAGAGGGAGGAAGAGAGAGAGAGAAACATTGATGTGAGAGAGACACATCGAGTGGTTGCCACCCACACGACCCCAACCGGAGCTGGGGACAAACTGCAACCAAGGTATGTGACCTTAGCAGGAACCGAACCCAAGACTCTCTGGTCCGTGGGCCGATGCTCTAACCACTGAGCAAAACCAGCCAGGGCTAGACAAAGTAGACTTTGAAAACAGAGGCTATATCACTGGGCCAATGTGGCTCGGTGGATTGAATGTTGTTACATGGACTTAGAGGTCCTGGTTCAATTCCTGGTCAAGGCACATGCCTGGGTTGTGGGTTTGATCCCCCATAGGGGGCGTGCAGGAGGCAGCAAATTGATGTTTCTCATATCAATGTTTCCATCTCTCTCTCCCTTCCTTTCTCCCTAAAAAAAAATGAATAAAAATATATATTTTAAAATAATAAGTAAATAAAACAGAGTCTATAACAAAGGACAAAGAAGGACCCAGCAATTCTGAATATTTATCCGAAAAAATCCAAAACACTGAATAGAAAAGACATATACATCCATATATTAATTGCAGTATTATTTATAATAGCCAAGATATGGAAGCAATCTAAATGTCCATAAAGAAAAATAAAGAAGAAATGGTGCATATTTACAATGGAATATGACTCAGCTATAAAAAGAATAATATTTTGCCATCTGCAACTACATGGATGAATCTAGATGGTATTGTGCTGAATAAAATAAGTCAGACAGAGAAAGACAAATACTAGATGATTTCACTTATATGTGGAATCTAAAAAAATAAAATAAATGAACAAGCAGAACAGAAACAGGGTCAGATGCAGAGAACATTTTGGATGGTTGCCAGATGGGTGGGGGCTTGGCAAAGGAGTGAAAAAGGTGAAGGGATTAAGAAGAGCAATTGGGCCCCGGCTGGTGTGGCTCAGTTGGTTGGAGCATTGTTGCATACCAAAGGTGGAGGGTTTGGTGGTCAGTCAGGGCACATACCCAGGTTGTGGGTTTGATACCCTCTTGGGGCACATGTAGGAGGCAGTCGATCAATGTTTCTCTCTTACATGGATGTTTCTTTCTCTCTCTCTCTCCCTTCCTCTCTCTAAAATCAATAATTAAAAAAAAAAGAAGAAGTACAAATTGGTAGTTACATAATAGTCATGGGGATGTAAAGTACAGCATAGGGAATATAGTCAATAATATTTTAATAACTATATATGTGTCAAATGGGTAGTAGTTTAAAAAAGGTGATCACTTTGTGAGTTATATAAATGTCTAATCAAGCAACTAATATACCTGAAATTAATATAATATTGTATGTCAACTGTAATTGAAAAAAAATTTTCTTTTAAATACTAAGAATAAGAGATTATTCATAACTTCCCTTTTAAAGTGTGATGAGAGTATGTTGTTTATATTACAGAATTGCCCCAGACAATTAAAAAATACTTCAAGATAAGATTCAAAGGGAGTTAGGAAGAATCATAAATGTTCAACATAATATGTCAAACACTATGAGATTTGGCCATAATCATAATTGGAAAGACAGAGGTTGAGGAGGAAACAACAGGTAAACTGAATTCTCAGTGGTTACAGGTAAGAGAAAGGTTACATTAGTGAATAAAAGCTGCAGTCACTATCAGCAAAGTTTGCTAAATAAACTTCAGGAAATAGTTATTGGAGCCCCAAGCCTAAGCTTATGTGGCCTCATAAAGAAGATAAAGTTGAAAAAAAATTGTAGAAAAGGAGTGTGATTTGGGGAGTATATTCCTTAAAATAGAGATTTCAAATACTTAAAATATAATAGTAAATTAAAATAGTAAAAATGTAAAAAGTATGCAAAAGAGCCCTGGCCGGTTTTGCCCAGCGGTTAAAGCGTCAGTCCACAGACCAGAGAGTCCTGGGTTCGGTTCCCGCTAAGGGCATGTACCTTGGTTGCAGTTTGTCCCCGGCCCCAGTTGGGGTCGTGTGGGTGGCAACCACTTGATGTGTCTTTCTCACATTGATGTTTCTCTCTCTCTCTTCCCCCCTCTCTCCCTCCTGTTCTATCTGAAGATAAATGCAAAAATGTCCTCGGGTGAGGATAAAAAAAAAAAGTATGCAAAAGAAAAATACTCATACAGACTAACACAAACCTCTTGGTTTCTCATAATAGTCATCAATTCTCTTTCTCCAGAAACAAGTCTAGCTGTCTCTTGAACTCATCTGTGATCTCCTCCAACTGTCTTTTCCAGTAATTTTTTCCAGATGTTTATTATCCCTTTCATGACATTCTCTACCCAGCATAGAAGCAGGAAGAGGCTACTCTGCAGGCTGACTTCTGGCAGTCTCCCACATGGGAGACCTTGTCAATGCTTCTCCTCGGTTTCCCCTTTACGTACCCTGAACTGATGGAGCTACTGCTGAAATGTTCTTCCTCATCTCCTAAGAAAACTCACAACCAAGAGTTCAGTGGACTTCATTCCATAAATAAATTATCCATCTTCAAGGCTACCATCTTTGTAAAAAAGCTTTAAGAGTAACATGAAATGCATTGCATTTATGTTCTTGTGATATTGTGTTCCCCTTGGGAGTTAAATTCCTTACATGGAGCACTTCCCATTATACTGAGCCACGGCATGATTACCCTGTTTGCCCTACAGAAATCAATCAGATACATTCAACTATTCTAATTCCACTCATTTCAAATAAACTCAAAGACATATGAAACTTTTAACTTTAAGTGCATGTACATGTGTGTTTATTTGTAAAATATAATGTATAAAACTATAAATGTGTAATAATTTACACAGGTTGATAAACATGTATTTAATTATTTTGTGATTTTTTTCAGCCGTTATATAATTTAGTAGTGTATTGTCTAATTTTCAGATATCTTTTTTATTTATTTTTAAATTCAACTCCATTATGGTAAAAAAATATATTCTGTGTGGTTTCAGTCCTCTTAAATTTATTGAACCTTGTTTAGTGGTTCAGAATACAGTCTAGCTGTTGAATGTATATTTGACAATGTTCTGCTTTGGGTGAAATGTCCTAGAAATATCAATAATATCAAGTTGATTGATAGTGGAAGAAAAGAAAGAAAAATGGGTATTGTTGGCCACTTTAGAACATTATAGATAAGTATAGAACCATAACTAAAGTTTTTTTTTAAATTTTTTTTCCTTTATTGATTTTAGAGAGAGAGGAAGGGAGAAGGGGAGAGAGATAGAAACATCGATGAGAGAGAGCATCGACTGGCCGCCTCCTGCATGTCCCCCACTGGGGATCGAGCCCATAACCTGGCATGTGTCCTGACCGGGAATCGAACTGGCGACCTCTTGATGCATGGGTCGACGCTCAACCACTGTGCCACATCGGCCGGACCATAACTAAAGTTTTTAAAAAAATATATTTTTATTGACTTTTAGAGAGAGAGGAAGGGAGAGGGAGAGAGAGATAGAGACATCTATGAAAGAGAAACATGGCTGACTCCTGCATGCCCCCCACTGGGGATCAAGCCCACAACCCGGGCACGTGCCCTGACTGGGAATCGAACTGGAATGTCTTGGTGCCTGAGTCAACATTCAACAACTGAGCCACACCAACCAGGCAAAAACCATAACTAAAGTTTAAGATTACGAATTGTATTTACCTTATGTCATTATTATCACTGTAGTATAGACAAAGTATAACCAATTTTTACAGATTAAAAAACCAAACCAAACCAAAGTCTTTTCCAGCTTACTGGCTCCTCTATAAGTCCATTTCCAAAATTTCACTTTCAAGCAACCTCTTTTTTGTCTGGGGTTAGCTCAACAGTTAATTATGGTTCCAGACTCTTATAATCACACACCTTCAGAAATTAGAATGGCCAATCCAGACTTCTCTATCTTGCTTTTCCATTTAGCACTTAAATATGTCAAACACTAAATATGTCTTTGGTTCCTCTGACTCTAAAGCTTTTCCTCCACTCTCTTCCCTGTCAGGATCAATGTCATCACAACACCAGTCATCTGAAGAGGAAACCTGAGAGCTGTTGCAGGGTCACTTCCTCTTGCTCCTTCATCTTCCATATTCAATCCATGAAAATGTTTTGCCTATTTTGTCTTATAGATATGTCTCACAGTCAGTCTCTTACAGGTCTCTTGTCTCTCTTATTATTGGCCCCTCACTCCATTGTTCTCTTTACTCTGCCACTAGAGGACTAAAACACAACCCAGATAATTTTGTCCTCTTAAAGCATGTCAATGCCTTTCCAACTTTTGGAAAACAACTTGAAGTCTTTAGTATGAACTACAAGACATTTTATGACTGCTATTTGCTTACCTCTGTAGTCTCAATCCCACCCATTTCTTCAGGTAGACTCTTTGATTTAGGCTTTACAATCTATGTCAAATTTTGGCTTTCAAATGTCTCCCATCTAGAACAATTCAATTCTCCACCAAGTCATTCATGGAAAATATGTCTCCGTTTTCTAACAAAACTTTTGTTCTGGACCTGATAACCCTTTCATGCTGGTATATCAGCATGACACAAAGCATCTCTCGGGTCACAGAGAGAATGCCAGTCAGCTTACCGAACCCTCCTGTTGTTAACATGTCAGGAATATTTTCGTGTTTGTGGGGTTTTTTGTTTTTTGTATTTTTGCTTTTGTTTCTGGCGAAATGGATGATTAGCACAATTTTAAAACATAAAGAGGCCTGAAGTGTGCTGACATTGCTGAGGGTGTGAAAGTGCTCACAAAACAACGATCACAGGCCTTGGAAGAGGTAGAAAGACTGTCCTTGATTTGGATAAACGAAAAGCAGTGAGCCTGTGACAGCATTTTGGAGGCAGTGATACGTGGAAAAGTGAAGATGCAACACCCCCAATGGGTGCTGAAAGTGATTCCTTTAAGACCAGTAGGAGACGGTTCAAGAAATGTAAGAAACAGTGTTTGTTTATAGATTAAACAGTACATTAGACATGTACTGTCTGTAAGAAAGGTTAAAACAGGAAATCATTTTGGGGTCTGAAATGGGTTAATTCAATTTACATTATTTCTATTGGGAAAAAATGATTTGGTTTTTGAACAAATTGCTTCTCAAACAGCCTTCCAGAATGAATTAAGTTCGAGAACCCACCTTCCACTGTGTTTCCAACTGCTTTCCTCACTACTATACTATTCTTCAGTATCTGAACCTTTGATTAACACTTGTATGTGGTAGACTCTTTCTCTGGAACTCAATTTAACTATTATTTATTGATATATCATTGCCTTTGATAAGCGTCTACTGGCACAATTTATTATTAAATTTTTGAATACAAAAAAGAAAAAGAAAAAACAGTTCTGTCTGGTAAAACCCTTCCCTACCTCAGAAAAACTGGTAAAGTTATGTCAATAATTTGTTAAGGATAAGCTCAATTATTATGTTCTCTTCAAGGCATTTCTCATTGAAACGTTGCAGCAGCAGTGTTACACTGAATTAAATGTTCCTCTTGTGCAGTCCTTTAAATCCCTGTGCTCACCAGTATTATAGCATCTTAAGAGAAAAGAAGGGTTGTAATTATTGAACGTTGTTCCTAAGTCTTCAAAGGGTCTTTGATCACCATAGGGCAAGGACCAGATTTATTCTTTTCTATATCCTCTGGACTGAAACAACTTGAGGCATAAAAAACTATCATTAAAGTTTGTGTTTGAAGGCATGCTTGAGTGTATCACCTATTATTCAAGTCTCCTTACTTTTTAAATGTGAAAATTTAGATCCAAACTGCTATTAGCTTGCACAGTGTCATAATTCATCGTGGACAAATTGGTACTCTTACACAGATATGTTTTACTATAATATTCATTCTTATTTATTGAGGCTATTTTGGGGTTCAGTGGCTATTCTGACGCCTTTCAAATGATATTGCATTGGTACCATCCTACTGCATCCAGTTGTAAATTTATCTCTTCCATCACCAGCCCAGCATGGTCAGTGGGAGACTCAGGTTTATTTAATGTTTACAGGTACAACCTGGGTGAGTGAAATTGTTGACGTGATCTTTAAAGAGGGTGATGTGAAAAAGTGCAAAGAAGATGCCATTTTTAATCGAATACCTTTCCTGGAATGCAGAAAAGAAGAAGTGATGAATGGTAATGTTTAAGTTGATTTTCGAAGCTACAATATACATATATTTTAAAGTGTGGATTAGATTAATAAGGGAAGAGACTGTAAGCAAGAGTGGCAATTCATATTATGTCTACTACATAGCAAAGCATGTAAATTAAAATTAAAATCTTAACAGTATATGGTATAGCATGTGTCTAGAAGAGAATTAATAAGGAGAGCTCTTTTTATTATTATTATTACTTTAATCCTCACCCGAGGATATATTTTTTCCTATTTATCTTCAGATAGAGTGAGAGGGAGGGAGAGAGAGAGAGAGAGAGAGAGAGAGTGAGAGAGAAACATCAACATGAGAGAGACACATCGACTGGTTGCCTCCCAAACCACCCTGACCAGGGCTGGGGATGAACCATAACTGAGGTACGTGCCCTTGACCAGAATTGAACCTGCAACTCTTTGGTCCATGGGCTGACGCTCTAACCACTGAGCAAAATGGGGCAGGGCAAGGATAACTCTTATATGCCCTTCAGGAGAGCTTAGTAATATGTGAGCATTTATCTTTTTATAGGTTTAATGTGATAATACTTTAAACACTAGAAAAATATCCGTAAAGGATCTATGCAAAGGATATATCCTTTTTTTAAGGATCTATGCAAAAGGATATTCATTACAGATTGTTTTAATATTGTACAAAAATTAGAAACACGTTTGTCAACAAAATATTTAGAAGTGATATAATACTGTAAAATAATTAAAAATTTTAGAATGTCATATGTTTCTTGACATTACAGTATCAGTATAATATACTGAGGAAAAAGGATAATTAGAAAATATTAAAAATTTTATGTGTGTATGTGGTATTTAAATGGCTGTGAGTTTGGGTATATAAATATATTTATATAGAAAGCTGCTTACCCAAATGTTAATAATAATTTTTCCAAAGTGGTGAAATTTTATTTGATATTTTTTTCTCTATAATTTCCTCTACCTAAAATTCTGTCATAGTATATATATAATATTATCATTAATAAAAGATAGAATCTCAAAGTTACTTTTATTTTTAAAATATCTACAAAATCCATATAAATATTTATAATTTTTGAAGTGGTCTAACCTATACTCTTTTATAAATCAGGAATAAAACAATTAAAAGAGATGGCATCTCCTAGAATTGTGAAGACTCATTTGTCAGTGAAGCTTCTTCCAGCCTCATTTTGGGAAAAGAACTGTAAGGTAACCAGAGTCAAGTATTCTTTTTTTTTTTTAAATCGTCACCGAGGATATTTTTCTATTTATCTTCAGTTAGAGTGGGAGGGAGAGAGACACATGGATTGGTTGCCTCCAGCACAACCCCGACCAGGGCCGGAGACGAACCACAACCGGACGTGCCCTTCTGAGGCACGTGCCTTTGGCCAGAATCGAACCCGCGACTCATTGGTCTGCAGGCCGATGCTCTAATCGCTGAGCCAAACCAGCCAGGGACAGTCAAGTATTCTTAATACTTTACACAAATCAAAGAAATTTTAGAATATTCAAGTCATAACTGTGTTGTATACACACTTGTTTCTTTATTCTTTCATTGAATCTATAAACATTACATAAATGTAGATTATAGTTCAGTATAGTCAGAGAGTTTAGATTTCAATTCCAACTCTAGAGGTGATTTTGAAAACAAACAAACAAACAAGAACCCAGGTAAAACCCTCTAAGCCTCAGTTTTCTCATTTATAAAAGAAGGATAATAATAACACCTTTCTCATATAAGGATTAAATAAAATAATGTTTATAAACTGCTTAACATAGTGCCTAGCATATTAAAAATAATCAGTGGTAGCTACTTTTGTATTTGTTGTTATTACTGGTTGTATTGAATGTACTCCTTTTGCAAACTTTTGTGCTTGGCACTGTGAAGCATGCAAATGAACTAGACATGAATAAACCAGACAAATATAATAATTATTTACTGAGTGCCTATTATGTGTCAGCAATATAACATTTAACAAGTCATATGCGGTTCTTGTCTTAATGGACATAGTTCACTGTGGTAAAGGGACAAATAAACAGACAATGCGTTGTTGTAGGTCAATTAAGAGAAGAGTTCTAGCCTAGACATTGAGGGCAAGGAAGGCATCCGTTGAAAGTAACGTCTCAACTGATATTTGCAGAACTCTTAGGGGTTAGTCTATACAATCCCAGAGGCAACCTCAGGGGGGATTTAAAACCTGTTTGGATGGATGAGTGAAGGAAGATAAGCTAGGATTTGATTACAACAGACATTGAAGTCAAGAAGTTTGGATTCTATTTGATAAAGAGGAGTTATAGATATATTAAGCTGATTATTAAATGATCAGTTTTGCTTTTTAGAAAGAATAATGTAAGTAACCCCAAGGTACAGAAAGAACATTAAGTCTTAGACCACTGATGCTATTCCTCAACACCTTTCCAGCTTTTAAAAAATACATTATGACCCATACTACACATATAATATATTAAAGTACTATATGATGTCATTAGTAACAAAAAAGGGCATTTATCACAGTTATGAAACACTTCTACTTTGTACTCTGATGTTACATGGTGTATTTGATCTTCTCTGGAGATCCATGATCCAAAATTCTATAGATCCCAATATTGTTTGCTTGTTGCTTGCTTTTGTTATAAGCAATCCTAGATAGACCACATGCATTTTGCTAAAATCATTCCATACATAACTGCTCTCTCAGTATATTTTCTAGGAGATGTGTCATTACTATTTCTTCAAGATTTGACAAAGTCACTTTTTTTTCCTTTGAAGAATGGATTGTAGCCTTGATATTACTGGATTTACTATTCAAATGGAAATAGATACTATACATTTATGATGGTTTCAATCTTCACAAAACTACTTGTCATCTCAGAGATCATCAAAGAATAGGAAATAGTTGTACGGATTTATGTTCTGAATATTTCCAGAATGATTCACGGGGGGATCAGAAGACAGATGGACTGAGACTGTTAGTAAAAGTGTGTATAGAGGTGTAGACCAAAAACTGTAAGGGATAAAAATTTCTGAAAAGAAACAGGCTAATAGATAATGGGTAATTAAGGCCAATAGATTTGAGTGGTTGCAGGGAGGTATATTGAAAATAACTGATAAGGAAGAAGGGAACAGTAGGACTTGTTTGAAGAAAACATGATGCTGCAGGAGAAGGCTTCAAAAGTGAAACTTCTGGGGTACTGACAAGATTCACAATCTGAATATAAAATTGGTTGGCTAAAGTAAAATGGAGGTAATGTTCAATAAGTATTAGAACCCAGGGGATCAGATGGATTATGCATAAGGATACTGACATTACATAGGATGACAACAGATTTGAAATGGAGAGTAATACTAAGAGGCAGATGTTAAAATCTTTCAATTAAATGAAGGGAATGACCACAGGCTTAGAGATGGCATCAGCTGGTGGCAGGGGCCATTGTTCCTTTGTTGAGCCTTTTCCTAACTCAGCTTGCAGAGTGCCAAACCTGAGTCCCATTAACCTGGCTGACACTGATCTCACCCCACTCTGGTGATTTTCAGAGACCCTGCTCCTCCCAATTCACTTGCCCAGCCTGAACCTCTTTCAGAGGCTAATCCACATAGGCGGCTGGCCAGGGCCCATGCTGTGAACTTTCCTAAAATCTATCAAAGGTCCACAAACCCCAAACAAGCAGCAGCTGGTTTCAGGCGCCTTGCACCTCTTTGCTAAGCAGCCGGAGCCTGGCACTGGTGGGAGCCAGGCTCAGCTCACAGCATAACCACTCCCAGGTGTCTCCAAGCCCAGCACAGGCAGCTACCAAATGCAGATTACTTTGTAGTTCTTATGGGGTGGCCCTGGGTCAGTCACAGGCAACAGCTGATCTTGAACTACACTTAAGCCCCTCCCAAGAAACCCCCGCACCAATATACCTGGTAACCAGCTTTAGCCCACACCAGAGCACCACCCATTAACCCCACAAATGACACACCAAGGACTGGGCAGGTGCCTGAGCCCTGAAAAAGCAAATCCTACTCTATGAGGTCAGCCACCACACAACAGCTTGTCCTATGTGGTCACGCCTGTCCCCACAGCCAGTCAGCCTGATGAATTGCCAAATGGTAGGGGGTTTGAAGTCCTGGGTGAAAAAAGAGAAGGAGTTAAGAAGTATAAATTGGCAGTTACAAAAGAATCATGGGGATTTAAGTACAGCATAGGGAATATAGTCAGTCTTTTAATAACTATGTATGGTGTCAGGTGGGTGCAAAACTTTTTGCAGAGATCACATTGTAAGTTATATAGATGTCTAACCACTATGCTGTGCATCTGAAATGAATATAATATAGAAGGTCAAAGAATGTCAACTGTAATTGAGAAATAAAAAATATTTAAAAACAAAATGAAGTCCACCCAATTTAAGGGGAGTCCAAAAGTCAATGGTATTAACATGAAATAAATGGCGTCAGTTGAGACAGGTATGGATCGAGTACCATAGAAACAGAGGTCTTTCAAGTGTAGGATTTTAAGATTAATTATGATCCCAAGTAAATTGTGGTAAACTAACTTTGACTTGAGAGAGCTACCGTGCAAGTCATAGATCTTCAGGAATGAACTAGACTTTCCTTGAAGGTAGGAAGAGCATGTGCAGTAAATGGTCTGGGGTATAAAATAGAATCTGCCAAAACGAAGTTTAAGGAAAGAGAGATTACTTTTGTGCCTCCCTCCTCCAATCTGGGAAATAAAAAGCTTCATGGAAGACTGGGAGCCAAGCTTTAAATATGGACAGCGCCCTGGACGGTTTGGTTCAGCGGTTAGAGCGTCGGCCTGCAGTCCAGAGAGACCCGGGTTCAGTTCCCGCTAAGGGCATGTACTTCGGTTGCAGTTTGTCCCCGGCCCTGGTTGGTCGTGCGAGTGGCAGCCACTCTATGTGTCCCTTTCACGTCGATGTTTCTCAGTCTCTCTCTCTTCCTCTCTCTCTCTCCCACTCTATCTGAACAAAAAATGAAAAAATGTCCTCGCATGAGGATTAAAAATAAATAAATAAAATAAATATGGACAGTGTTTTGAGATACAAAGAATCTTCAAGACAGAGGTAATAGCATGAAGAAAGTAAAGGGGTGAAAATTCTGAAGCAAATTCATGGATATAGTGGCAAAAAGTTCCATTTGACTAATAGGCAAAAAGAACCAGGGAGAGTTGTAAATAAGATGTAAATAATATTACCTTTGATAAGAAAAGAAAGTTCACTTTGTTTTCTGTAATAATTAGAGGTTTTATAGTAGGATCTTAAAATTGAGATCTATGCTTCTCAGAATAAAATAGAGATGTCTTTAACATTGTTTTAAAATGTGGTGACTTGAGTAAGACAAGTTAGTGAGCCTAATCATTCTATAAGCAGTGGATAAGTCAAGAGCATCCTTTCTTTCCGGGTGGCATTGCTCAGGTGCTTTATGGTAGAAGTGGAAGCCCACAAGGATGTGGAGTTTAATTTTGCAGAACTCTTCCTGTAGCATTGAGTATCAGACCTAAAACAGACCATAGAGATCTGACCCAACTCACTTGTTTAGTGGATAGAAATTTAGGCTCAAAATAATTGGTGCTTTGACCAAGATGATAGAATTTCTTAGTGCCAGAACTAGCCATTAAAACCAAGGTTCTTGATTGTTAATTTGCTTGTGTTTCCTCTATATATAAAACAGAAATTCAACAAGGTGTTGGTGTAGGTTAATGTGAATATAGACCCTTATAAACATGATTTTGTTTTTTAAGATTGTGACTGAGGAAAGAACAGGACTTTCTTTTTATTTTATTTTTTTTATTTATTTTATTTTTAATTTTTCTTTATTGATATTACAGAGAGAGAGGAAAGGAGAGGGAGAGAGAGATAGAAGCATCGATGAGAGAGAACATCGATTGGCCGCCTCCTGCATACCCCCCAATGGGGATGGGGCCCACAACCTGGGCATGTGCCCTGACCAGGAATTAAACCAGTGACCTCTTGGTGCATAGGTTAATGCACTGAGCCACACTGGCTGGGCAGGACTTTCTTTCTTTAGTATGCAGATTGGTGGTAAGGTATAAAGAACAGAGGACTTGACTTCGTGACTGATTTACCAAATCATTTACTCTCATTGATTTATTCTCAGTGTGTATTGTGACTCAGCTTCAGTTTAGTTTCTTCACTTATAAACTGAGGATAATCATCTCTCTGGCTCAGATTATAACAATAGAATTGTGACACTTCAATGAGCACAGCATAGACATGAAACGTGAGAACTAACATTGAACAACACTGCAAAGGATGCTATCACTTCAGGCTATTGGAAGACTTTTCTTTTTTGTAATTTTATGTACTTTTTAAAATGAACATGTATTATGTTTATAGTTGAAAACATAAATGATTTCTTTTTAAATCTTGATGAAACTATATCTGAACATTTTAGCTGATTCAATATTTGATGTTGCCTTCTTAGATGATCTATCTTTGCCGGAATGCCAAAGATGTGGCTGTTTCTTATTATTATTTCTTTCTAATGGTAGCTAGTCATCCAAATCCTGGATCTTTTCCAGAGTTTGTGGAGAAATTCATGGATGGACAAGGTAATAACAGCTTCATTTCTTTGAATTCTTTCAAGGTAAATTACACAAGACAAATGGCATCTCTGAGCATAAATTGTTGTTGCCTTTCCTGGTCTGTTATTTTCCCTGACCCTTAATTAAAACACAAAGTTCTAGATGCCCTTGAACTTTAGAGCAAGCCTAGCATTTCTAGATGTGAACGGCAAATTGTAGAATATGGGCAGTTCAATTCAATGCCTAAAAATACATACATAGGTGGTTGGAGGTAACAGTATTTCTCTCTAAGATTGAGACTAAGTGTCCAATTCTTTCTCTTGTCTTTTTTTAATTAGAAAAGTATTTCACAGTGTGTTATTACAACTATTGAATAATATGGTGAAGGGAAAGAGGAGAGACAATGCTCATTTGTTTCCAAGGAAAATTTCAGGTGTTACATGGGGCCAGAATTTATAAAGAAGTCCGAATATTTACAAAGTTTTTACTCATTCTACCCAGTGTACAGTCTGAATGATTCAACTAGATTTCTAAGAACAGTACAAGAGTTATTTGAGCAGTAATTCTGCAAAATTTTACCTTTTTATTTAATTTCAGACTAAAGCAACTAAGTATTTAGATTTGAAGAAGAAAGTGTCCAGGAGATTCTAGTATTAACTAAATAAGGCCATTCTGATCCTGTAATAATAAATTGTAAGAAAATGATAACAATGCCATTTTTATATCCATAAAAGCTAATATTGACTCAATAAAAGTAGAATATATGTGCTTTATATTTGTTGCTATATATGAGAAAAATTATGCTAATATATAATAAATGAAATATTTGCCTCATGATCATCAAACCCCGTATTGTAAAGCAGAGAAAGATAAAGTTGTACCTCCACAAAACAGGTGAATAAGATTATTATAAATATCATCATATAACTTTTTCTGTAATGAAAAATTGCCAATAGAGTCAAAAAACAAAGAATATGTAATGATTTAATGCAAAGCAGAATACTTTGACTCACACATTATTATATCATTCTGTCAGCGTTTATTGGGGGAAACACTTAGGTATCTGTGAGAAAAGATAAGGAAAGAGAAAGGAAGAGACAGCATTTGGTCATATCACATCATCTCCAAAATCTTCTAATTCTTTTAGAGAGAGCATGACACTAAAGGTGCCTAAGAGAACAGCTCTTATCACCTAAACTGCAAGTAGTGTAATAAACAATTACATAGTTACTGCCTTCAGTTGGCCAAAGCCAGTTTGTAAATGGCAAATTTGAGACCTGGGCTGAATTCTTATTATAAGAATGTTGATAGTTCCACTAACTCAACTCCTTTCACTAACAATCTGATTACACACACACACACACACACACACACACACACACACACACACGCACCGCTTTCAAAAATGATCTGATAAACTCTGAATCAAATTGATGGGAGGGGGATTTCCTTCACTTTTTCTCTGTGATATGAATCATGTCATGATGATGAAAGTTGGAAATATTTCTGTATATGAATTAGTCAACATATGCTGCCTCCTTGTTGCAGAGAAATTGGTTTAAGATGTGTGGCTGATCACTAGTTTTCATTCCATGATCATTTATATTTATTTGTTGCTACTATTGTTTAAACATTTATTTTCAAGCCATATAAAGATGATACTATGCTCTTATGCTGTTTTTATCTGTCATTCTAGTTCCTTATGGTTCCTGGTATGAACATACAAAATCTTGGTGGGAAATGAGAAAGAATCCACGTGTGCTCTTTCTTTTCTATGAAGACATGAAGGAGGTGAGAAACTGACAACATGGGCCATTTAGTAATTTCTATAATGTTAGCTTTTGGCATCTAGATATAAAAAAATCTGCCTTTAAATAAATGACACAGTCACCTCCAAAAGTTACATTTATTCAGATATGTTAGCACAGATTTAAAGTTAGTAAATAAAAATCTCCTGTGAATTAGTATGTTTAAACCCAAGTCTCAGAAAATTACCAATGATTACCAAGGAATCACAGCAGGCAAGAAGAGTCAATGGGTCTCCAAATCTATAGCTGTTGGAATTATCAGATAAGAGCTTTAAAATAATTATGCTTAATATGTTTAAAGAAATAAAATAAGTTAAAATTTTACAAAGAAGCAAGAGGCTACTAAAATTAATAAGTCAGATTAGAAAAAAATAGCAAAATAGAGTTTCTAAACAATAAATTAAAATTAGAAATGAAGAGATGTTTAAATAACAGATAAGACATGGCTAAATCGTGGATTAGTAATGTGGAAGATGGAGCTGAGTTAATTCTATAGAATTTACCTCATTGAGATAAATGGAATACTTTATTTAGAAAAGAAGAGTAATGGATATGTAGAATAGCATAAGGTCCCACATATATCAATGCAAACCTTCAGAAGGATAGTGTTAAGAGAATGCTTAGACAGTAATTTGCATAAGTCTGATGGCCTCAAAATTTCCTTTTAATCAAGTTTTTTTCCCTAGCTTCATTAATAATCAGGATAATGTGAAATAAAAATCACTATGAGATTTTATTCCATATCCACCAGAATGACAACAATTAAAAAGTCTGACTGTCCTGGCCAGTTTGGCCCAGCAGTTAGAGTGTCAGCCTGAGAACCAAAGGGTCACAGGTTCAATTCCCAGTCAAGGGCAGGTACCTGAGTTGCAGGTTTGATCCCTGGCCCCGGTCAGGTCATATGAGAGGCAATCAATAAATGTGTCTCTCTCACATCAATGTTTCTCCCTCCTCACCCTGCTTCTGCTCTATCTAAAAATTAATGGAAAAATATCCTCAGGTGAAGATTAAAAAAAAATTCTGACAACAATAAATGTTAGGATATGGGTCCATGAGAAGTAACACACTGCTGATAGTAGTGCGAAAAAGATACGAACACTATGGAAACAACTTGTCACTACCTACGAAGGGAAAAACATGAATATAACTGAAAACAGAAATTCCACTAATAGATGTACATTCTTGAGGAACCCTGGCTTGTGTACATTAGGTTATATGTACAATAATCCTCATAGCAGCATTCTCCATAACCATGAACATTGGAAACAACCCAAATACACAAACAACTAAATAATCAGTACATGTCACCTAACTCAAATCGGAAGAGTCTGGAAAATCATCTCAAAGAAGATACGGTGAAGTTTAACAGGCAAGCTATAGTTTGTAGGACAGAGAATTTGAGAACAACATTCTATGTAGAGGGAACTACATGCCAGCATAAGCATTATGGTGGGTATTGAAAATAGCTGCACTGAGTGATGTAGCTGGACAATAAGGTACACAATAGAATTGACATTGATGGAGATATTTGTAGCTATGGTTCATATATACCACCTAATGTTCCAAGTTGAGTATTTGATTTTTTACATATTTTCTTAATCTTATGGTTCCTTTGCTTTTCACTAGCTACACCAATAAATTAGAAGAAAAATGAAAGCTGTCTGTATATTTTCAACCCAAAACATGATCAGTCACAGGGGACTATACTATTTGAGAGTGTATATTAATATTCATAGATATTTATTGAGCATGTACTATGCATTGAGGACTACAAGAAGTATTTTGTAAACATCTCATTTAGTGTTCTAATCATCTTTGAAGTACCTATTTTTTAAAATGTTATTAAAGTATAGTTTTATACAATATGATATTAGTTTCAGGTGTACAACATAGTGATTTGACATATTCCTTATGATGTGATCACCACGATAAAGCTAGTAACCATCTGTTACTGTGCAAAGTTATAACGTTATTATTGGCTATATTCCCTATGCTGTATATATACTACACCCCCCTGACTTATTTATTTTATAACTGGAAGTTGTACCTCTTATTCCTCTTCACCTTTTTCACCTGTCCCCTGCTCTCCTCACCTCTGGGAACCATCCATCTGTTCTCTGTATCTATGAGTCTGCTTTTGTTTTGATTTGTTTATTCATGTTGTTTTTTTAGATTCCACATATGAGTGAAATCATGCAGTATTTGTCTTTCTCTGACTTATTTCACTTAGCATAATAACCTCTAGGTTCATTCATAGGGGTGCACACATCTTTTTGAATTAGAGTTTTTATTTTCTTCAGATAAATATCCAGAAGTGGAATTGATGGGTCATATGGCAGTTCTATTTTTTAATTTTTTGAGGAACTTCTATAATGTTTTTCATAGTGGTTGCATCAATTTACATTCCCACCTACAATGCACGAGGGTTCCCTTTTCTACAAATCCTTGCCAAACTTTTTATTTGTTGACTTTTTCATAATAATCACTCTGATAGGTGTGAGGTGATATCTTCTTATGGTTTTTATCTGCATTTTCCTGATGATTAATGACGTTTAGCATCTTTTCATGTCTGTTGGCCATCTATATGTCTTCTTTGGGGAAATTTCTATTCATGTTTTGTGCCCATTTTCTAATCAGATCATCTTTAAATGTTGGCTTGTATGAGTTCCTTATATATTGTGGATACTAACACATTATTGGATATATCATTTACACATATCTTCTCCCATTCAGTAGGTTATCTTTTCATTTTGTTGATGGTTTCCTTCACTGTGCAGAAGCTTTTTAGTTTAATGTAGTGCCTTTTGTTTATTTTTGTTTTTCTTGCTCTTGCCTGAGGTGATATATCCAAAAAGATATTGCTAAGACCAATGTTAAAAGTTTTCTACCTTTTTTTTCTCCTAGTAGTTCTATGGTTTCAGGTCTTTCAGTTAAGTAATTTATACATTTGAGTTTATTTTTGTATATGGTGTAATAAAGTGGTATTTTGTATATGGTATATAAGAAAGTATATAGTGTGAAGTGTATTTTATGTCCATTTTATAGCTGAGAAAAATTGTGTTTAGAGAGTTTAAAAAATACCATTTCTACAAGAAGTATTTTTCCACATTAGAAATCCAATTCCAGTATCAGTGGAGGGAAGAAAAGGAATTTTTTTTTTCTCTCCCTGTTTTTTTAAATCCAAACAGTAATGTATTAATTTGAGTAATTAGGTCTTCAAAATAATTTTTCTTCCTAGGATATCAGAAGAGAGGTGATAAAATTGATACAATTTCTGGGAAGGAAGCCATCAGAGGAGCTTGTGGACAAGATTGTTAAACACACTTCATTCCAGGAGATGAAAAACAATCCATCTACCAATTACACAACACTGCCAGATGAAATCATGAACCAAAAAATATCTCCCTTCATGAGAAAGGGTGAGATGGTCACGTGATTTGCCTCTATTGCAATCGGAAGTCCAAAGTTGAAATAGTTATAAGCAAATACCTATTGAGGCCTATTCATGCCTGTGGACTCGGCTTATTTTCTTCAGAGCTGTTTCACATTTGAGGACTCTCTTTATTGTGTTACCTGTTCTTCAGAGACATAAAGCACTACTACTATTACTACTACTACTACTACTAAATTGCTATGAGTTGTCGATTACTTAGTATATGCTACATATTATATTAAGAAGGACCACAGCCACCACAGTCTCAGTCCCAGCACCAATACCACACTCTACTAGCTACCATTTACTAAGCCTGTGTTCTTTGGTGTTGCACCATGTACATTATGTAAACTTATATAAATTTAATATTCTAATTATCTTTATATTTTTATTGGAGACTCAGGAGAGAGCTTCTAATGTTATGTCATTTTCAGATGAGGAAACAAGCTTAGAACATCAGTCAGTTTTTCCTTGACCAAGTGGCAGACATTTTCAAGACTAAGTGGCAAATATCCAAACTCATCAAATTGCATGTACATTAAATATGTACAGTTCTTTATATATTAATTATACATCTATAAAACTGTTTTAAAAAAAGACTAAGTTTCAAAGCCCTTGGTAGCAAATATGGCTCTGTTTGGCAAAAACATCAAAATACAATGAAGTGACATTCTATTGAGAGGAGGTATGGTCTGATGAGATATAGCCACTTTATAAATCCAAAGACGTAGGATGTGCAGAGTAGGGGATATCCGGTCTTACTGATATGTGAAAAAAAATACCATTGTTGTTTGTTTGTTTGTTTAGAAGCAGAATAGAGAAAATCTTGCTCTTTGAACTAAATTGTCAGTGAGAAGGCCAGGGAATTTTTTAAATAATGAGAATAACAAACCTGCCACTGGGTGAAAACAGGGAGCCCCTGAAAAGAGAGTTAACATGCAGATTATATTTTAATGATCCATTTCTCAGATGATCTCAATCTCCTTTCCCATAATGTCCATGTATATTTTTATATATTTTTAAAATAGAACACTGGACTTCAATTATCATGCTTATAAATGGCTGCTTACTGCTATACCCTCAGACTTGACCAAGAACACATATTTTCTATCTTTTGCTTTTTGGGTTATTTCACTGGGAAAGTGTAGAGCTTCTTGAGCTAAGATAAAAAGTGAACTACTGACTGATTCAAATAAAATACAGGGTGAGCCCTGCCGGTGTGGCTCAGTGGATTGAGTGGCGTCCCATGGACTGAGAGGTCCCCGTATGATTCCTGGTCAGGGCACATGCCCTGATTGTGGGCTCAATCCCCAGTAGGGGGCGTGCAGGAGGCAGTTGATTGATGTTTCTCTCACATATCGATAGTTCTGTCTCTCCCTTTCTCTCTCTAAAAAATTAAGAAAAATATATTTTAAAAAATTAAATAAAATACAGGGTGACTTCCTTCTGCCAGGGGAGGGCTGGATGTGATGAAAAGCAAAAGAGAAGGGCCTGCTAGACTATTGTAATAACCCAGATGGGAAACGCTGAGGAGCTTCTCTGTTGGTGACAGCAGAAATGGAGAAAAGGAAATGAGTATGAAGAAAATATGACTATGAATAAAGAATTAGATGTAGGATTGAGTGGATAACTTCCAAGTTTATGCTTTGGAAAACTGGTGTCACCATTAATCAGGTTATGGAAAAGAAAACACAATTTAGTGGAGAATAGAATGAATTAATTTTAAACTAGTTAAATTTGGTATACTTATGTGGAATATCAAGCAGGCAGTTAGATATGGAAGTATAAATCTGGATTTGAGTGGATATCAGCATGAGAATGATATTTAATATCTTGGGCATGTGTAAAATGTGGATCTCATTTTAGATGGAAGCCCCAACATTTCAGAGGAAATTGGAGAAGAAAAGTTCAATGAAGTAGTATCAGAGGGAGGAGTCAGAGAAAGAAATTTGCTGTTTATTGTTATGTTAACAATCACAACAAATCCTTCTTTGCAAGCACAAATATATATATTATTTGTGGTATATATTTTATTATTATAATTGAGTCCTACAAGAATAAAATTTGACTGGGTGTTAATGAAAGTGATGAATATTAGATAACGTCATGATTCTGGCTTGAAGACATAATATTTGCTTTTTTCTTTTGTTATAGGAATTACAGGAGACTGGAAGAATCACTTTACAGTAGCCCTGAATGAGAAATTTGATTTGCATTATGAGCAACAAATGAAGGGGTCTACACTGAAATTACGAACCGAGATCTAAGAAAGGTTTTCCTAACACACCTGAGGTTAAAGCTTTCTTCTCATCATTCCTCAATTTTTGCTATTTGAGATTAGTAGGGAAGGAGTCACATGAAAGATTGTGTGGTCAGGTTCACATGGTTATTGAGATCTCAATATAAAAGATGAAGGATATTTTCCTGATACTATCTTTTTATTTTGCCTTTTCTTCTCCTCTTTTTCCTCCTCCTCCTTTTTCTTCTTTTTACAAATATTCCACAAAGCTATAATCTATGGGAATAATGTAGGAACACATAGATACTTTAAGTCAGAAGCTCATTAAAAATAAGCAAGCATTCCAAATTATTTTCATGCTGTTTTCCCCCATTTAGTAGTATATTTAATATATACATGAACTTTGAAAATTGTGAAATAAATAAATAAAATAAATAAATAAATTTGGGGGCATAATTTTACCTATTATTTCCTTCCTGATTTTTTTCACTTTCTGCAAAATGACTTAATTTGGAATTTACTTTAATCTAATGTAAATTTTGGCTATAACTGAATTGATCAAATGTCCATCAGTACTCCTAATGAGTGTCATTTATGCTTGAATATCATATATAAAATGTAATAAATTTTCATTCTGTAAACCAAAGTTTTAAAAAATGTGATATTTGCCAGTATAACAAAACAAAACAAAACAAAAACAGCCCTGGCTGGTTTGACTCAGTGGTTAGAGTGTCCACCCATGGGCCAAAGGGTCTCAGGTTTGATTCTGGTCAAGGGCACGTACCTGGGTTGTGGGTTTAATCCCCAGCCCCAGTCAGAGTCGTGCAGGAGGCAACCAATCGATGTGTCTCCCTCCCTCCCTCCCTCCTTCCCTTCCACTCTCCCTAAAAATCAATGGAAAAATATCCTCAGGTGAGAATTAAAAATAAAAATAAGAAAAGGAATAGAAGAACAGTTATTATTTTTTATATAAACGGTTGTTTTGGCTTATGTCTCCTATTTTTATGCATTCTATTGATGATCTTTTCCCCTATACTACATTTATTTTTCACAGCCAATGATTTCTTTCTCTAAATCAGAAGACACCCAAGATCATAAAAAGTTCACTATGGGTCTTTAGTAGATTATTACATCTTTAATTCCTAACCTACAAGGTCAAATCTTAGGAGAAATGAATATGTTTTGTTTTCTTACTCTTTAGAGAAAAGTCTAGGGATTTCTGAACACTATTAATAGTATGATTTTTCAGAATCAAAGTTTCTGGAGTAAGTAAAAATACTTATTTTCTTAAAAGAGAAGTATAACATAGTTATGCATTATACCAAAATTGGAGAGTCTTGAAAAATATTAAGTTTTTGTTGTGGTGGAGATGAGAAGCAGAATCTCAATCATTAAAGGTAATAATTGTTATTTCTTTCTTTTTTTTCTTTTAAAATTAAAGTTGATATACAATATAATATTAGTTTCAGGTGTACAACCACATGATTAGACATTTATATAATTTATGAAGTGCTCACCTTGATAAATTTAGAACCCATCTGACCATATATAGTTATTATAATATTATTGAATATATTCCCTATGTAACACCCACGACTATTCTGTAACTACTAATTTGTATTTCCTAATTCCTTCATCTTTTTCACCCATCCCCTCAACCCCTCTTGCATCTGGCAACTGTCAAAATGTTTTCTGTACCTATGAATCTGTTTCAGTTCAACTTGTTTGTTTATTTTGTTTTTTAGATTCCATATATAGGTGAAATCATCTGGCATTTGTCTCTCTGTTTCACTTATTTCAGTTAGCATTATACCCTCTAGGTCCATCCATGTTGTTGCAGATAAAAAGATTTCAATCTTTTTTATTGTTGAATCATATTCCATTGTAAATGTGCACCACTTTTTCTTTATGCATTCATCTATTGATGGACAATTAGGTTGCTTCCATATCTCAGGTATTGTAAGTAATACTGCAATTAAACATAAGGATGCATATGTCATTTCAATTTAGTGTTTGTTTTTGTTTTGTTTTGTTTTTTGATAAATACACAGAAATGGAGTTGCTGGATCCTTTTTTGTCTTTTGTTATAGCCTTTGCTTTAAAAAAAAATTTAAATGTTATTTTTTAATTGACTTTATTGGGGTTACATTGGTTAATAAAATTATGTAGGTTTCAGGTGTACAATTCTATAATACATCATCTGTATATTATACTGTGTGTTCACCACTCCAAATCAAGTCTCCTTCTATCACTATTTATCCCCCCTTTATCCTCCTCTATGTCCCCCCACCTCCCTTTCCCTCTGGTAATCACCCATACTGTTTTCTGTGTCTATGAGTTTGTTTATTTGTTTGTTTTTTGGTTAATCCCTTCACACCTTCATCCAGTATAGCCTTTGTTTCAAAGTCTATTTTTGTCAGTTGTAAGCATTGCTACCCCAGTTTTTTGTTTTGCTTTGTTTACATTTTCATGAAATCTCTTTTTCCATCCTTTACTTTTAGTCTGTGTTTGTCTTTTAATCTGAAGTGAGTCTCTTGTAGACAGCATATGTAAGGGTCTTGTTTTGTTATCCATTCAGCCTCCATAGGACTTTTGATTGGGGCTTTTAATCCATTTTCATTAAAATAATTGTAGATAGATATATATTTATTGCCATTTTATTATTCATGTTTTTTATCTTTTTTCTTCTTCTTAAAGAAGACCTTTTAACATTGATGTATCTTGGTGTAGGTCTTTTTGAGTTTATCTTGTTTGGGACTCCGTGCTTCTTGGACTTATATGTCTGTTTTCTTCACCAGGTTGGGGAAGTTTTCCATCATTGTTTTTTCAAGTAGTTTTTCAATTCTTTGCTCTCTCTCTTCTCCTTCTGGCACCCCCATGATGTGAATGTTGGTATGCCTGAAGTAGTCCCAAGGGCTCCTTAAACTATCCTCATTTTTTGGATTCTTTTTACTGTCCTGATTGGGTGTTTTTTGTTTCCTTATATTCTAAGTTGCTATTTGATCCTCGGCTTCATTTACTCTACTTTTGATTTCCTGTAATTTATTCTTTATTTCAGTTAGTGTATCCTTCATTTTTGACTGATACTTTTTTATGGTTTCTGTGTCCTTTTTATGCTATTGAAGTTCTCACTAAATTACTTGTGCAACCTTACAGCCATTGGTTTGAACTCTGTATCTGGTAGTTTGCTTGCCTCCATTTCATTTAATTATTTTTCTGGAAATTTCTCCTGTTCTTTCATTGAGGACCTGTTTCTTCATCTCCTCATTTTGGCCGCCTCCCTGTGCTTGCTTCCAAGTATGATGTAGTGCTGCTACATCTCCCGGACTTGGTAAAGTGCCCTTATGTAGTAGGTGTCCTTTAGGGCCTGGTCACCCAAGCTGGGAACTCCAGTGGTGCACCCCCTCCCTGTCTGGGCTGTGTACACCCTCCTGGTATAGTTGAGCCTTGATTGCTGTTGACACATCACTGGGAGGGATTGACCCTTATGCTGTTCAGTTGTGAAGACTGGCTACAACCACAGCAGAGGCGCTATTGTGCAGGAGCCAACCCCACAGAGTAGGACTCACATCAGTGGAGCTTTCATGTCCACTGAGTCCATCCCTTTAGTGTGTCCTTCGTAGAGGTAGTTGGGTTGTAATCTTGTGTGGTCTGAAGCTGTCTATTGGGTGCACTGGCTTTGGAGACCCCTGTCAGGTGCAAGGTAAGTCATGGCCTATGCCCTGTCCAGGGCCACCTGGCATGAGCTACAGAGTGATCTACAGATGGCTGTTACTTGTACTGGGCTTGGAGGTGCCTGGAAGAGGCCAAGCTGCCAACTGAGGGTAGCTGATTCTTGTGCCAGGCCATGGGGCCACTTAGCAAGACTACAGGATAAGCAGAAGCCAGATGCTGCTTGTTGGAGAGATTTTAGAAAAGTCCAAAGCATGAAACAAGAGGCTGTTTGAATGAAAAAGTAACTGAAAACACTTGGGTGGGTCTGCAGGTTGGGTGGGGCAGGGTCTCAGGAAACTGCCCGGGCAGGTGAACAGTGTCAGCCAGGTTGATGAAAACTCAGATACGGTGCCTGACTGCCAGCTCTGTGTGGGGAATGCTCAGCAAAGAAATAATGGTCTCTGCCAGCACTTCTGTCTGGGAGAAAGCTGCCCCTCCAGCTCCCACCTTGATGCTGAACGATTCAGTTCTTCCCTATATCTCTGGTGTTTTTTAAACTGCTGCCTCAGAACTCAAGCTCAGAGTGAGTAGAGTAAGTCTGTGCTCAGGCCTTTAAGAGAAATGCCTGGGACTGCAGAAGCCCTCCATCTCACTCAGCCTCAATCCCTGCTGGTTTCCACAGTCAGAACTCATAGAGAGGTCTCTTCCCAGCACTGGAACCCTGAGTTGGGCAGCCTGGCCTGGGGCTGGGGCCCCTCACTCCTCAGCAGGGGCTCTCCACAGCCAAGATAGCTCTCCCAATTTTTAACTGACATTCATAGTTGGGGGACCAGCCTGTTCTGCATCCCCAGCACTCCTACCAATCTCCATGTTGCCTTTTCTTTGTATCCTAAGAAATAGGACTTCTGTTTAGCTAGATTTTAGGTGTTCTGTTTAGCTATATTCTAGGTGTTCTGTTATTCAGTTGTAATAGTTTATTTCTTAAATACCCATTTAGTCATGATTTTTAAATTTAACATTATAATGTATTATAATGGCTTTTAAATTTTATAATTCATAAATTTCATAGTTAGTGTTGCCCACATGTAATTAAATAAGAATAAACTCACGTATCTTTTTAATTTTAGTTCTTAGTGAAACAACATATTCCAAATTGGCCTGATTGAAATTTGGACCAATTGCATTTCTCCACCACTTATCCAGACATTTCTGTAACTTCCTTGGAGAAAGAAGGAGGTTCAGATCTACCTTACAATTCTGATTGAGGCTTTAGTTCCCCTGTGATTCTTGGGCATCTTTCCTAAGTTGGTCTTAAAGTGTTTGTGGGCTGGAGACAATGAAGAACTTGGATAGCTCCACATGGTGAGGTACACAGGGGTAGCCACTGTTCTGTGCTCCCAAGAAAGCTAGTAATTTCTGGGAACCTTGATCTATAAGGTTTTCCCATAATCAGATTTCCTGAACAGTGCTTTCAGGCAAAGAGCTAGATACTTAGATGCACTTAATAAATTCTTGTTGACTGATAAGTTGATATCATATTAAGACTAGGAAATGCTCTCTAAGCATCTACTTATGAGGGTTGCAATTACACAAAATAAACAGAATAGTATTGAATTATAACCTACAGTATAAAATTAATACCCATAAATCCATGCCTACATTAAAAAACGACTGAATGAATAATTAAGTTCAGGAGAATAGATACATATCCTATACAGAAAATTTCCAACTAGTTATGTTTAACTCCCATCCCATCCCTTAAGTGTGGGATTCACATAGTGACTTCCTTCTAAAGAGTAGGAAAGGGCTTCGTGGTAGGACGGGGAGGGAAGGGTAACTTCACAGTAGAGAAACCTGGCTAACACTGCCTCAGCTAGTTAACATCATCAATGATAAGACATGTTTACAATAGACATCCTTGATATGTGATGAAATCGCTCTTTACTTTGATGGCCTTTCTCCAAAACACCTATAACTATTGTAAAACCATGGAGAAAACATCAGATAACCCAAATTGAAGGAAAATATGCAAACTATCTGACCAGTATGCTTGTTTTGTCAAGATCATTAAAAAAAAAGGACTATCTGAGAAACTGTCACAGTCAGGAAGAATCTAAAGATACACGACTCATAAATATGACATTGTATCCAGGATGAGATTCTGAGACAAAAAAAAGTATTAAGTAAAAACTCATAAAATTCTAATAAATTATGAACTTTAGTTAATAATAATATATCAATATTGATATATTAGTGTGTAAAAAATGCACATAGTCATGTGAGGTTAATAATAGGGGGAAATAGATGCAGAACATACAGAAACTCTGTAATATTCCTAAAACTATTGTTGTTTTGTAAAGGACCAGATAGTAAATATTTCCAATTTTACAGAGTATATGGTCATTGTTGCAGTTATTCATTCTGTCATTAACTTGAAAGCTGCCATAACAACAGCACATAAACCATTGTCACTCGTTAAAATAAAAATTTATTTACATAAGGCAGTTCCATTTTTAATTTTTTGAGGACCCCCTATGCTGTTTTCCACAGTGGCTACACCAGTCTGCATTCCTACCAGCAGCGTGCAAGGATTCCCTTTTCTCCACATCTTCACCAACACTTGTCATTTGTGGATTTATTGATGATAGCCATTCTGACAGGTGTGAGGTGGTATCTCATTCTGGTTTCAATTTGCATTTCTCTGACAGTATCATGGACCTAGAGGGTATTACACTCACTGAAATAAGTCTGTCAGAGGAAGACAAGTGCCATATGATTTCACTTATATGGGGAACCTAAAGAACAAAATAAATGAACAAATAAAATTGAAACATAGATATAAAGAACAGAGTCATAGTTGCCAGAGGGTAGAGGGGTTGGGAGACTGGGTGAAAAAAGTGAAGGATTAAGAAGTATGGATTGGTAGTTACAAAATAGTCACAGAAATGTAAACTACAGCATAGGGAATATAGTCAATAATATTGTAATAACTATGTTTGGTGCCAGTTGGGTACTGTAAATACTGAGGGAAACACTTTGCAAAGTATATGATTGTCTAACCACTATGCTGTACACCTGAAACTAATACACAATAATATTGAATGTAAACTGTAAGTAAAAATAAAATTTTAAAAACATTTATTTATGAAAATAAGTGGAAATGCAGATTTGGCTTGAGGGTTGCAGTTTTCCAGACCCTCTTCTAGATAATAATGTTTCTTCTATTTTTAGAAATGTAGAGATGTCCTCTATTTTTGGAAAGCCTAGGAATGCACCAAAAGTTATATATTATTGAGAACTTTGTTGCTTTTTTTTTATTATCTTTCAGAATATTGAGACGGCCATATTGGTAGAAGCAAGGTCTTCTAGTTGATATCAAATGTCTCCTGTGTGAGACAAGTGTTAGAAGTCAAAATCTTCGTCTAGGATTAATCTGCACCAGAGATTAAACATCACATTTTAAAGTACCAAGTACTAGCTCTGGCCGATTTGGCTCAGTGGTTGGAGTGTTGGCCTGTGGACCAAAGAGTCCTGGGTTCGATTCCGGCCAAGGGCACATATCTCAGTTGTGGTTTGTCCCCAGCCCCCGTTGGGGTCATGCGGGTGGCAGCCACTCCATGTGTCTCTCTCACATCGATGTTTCTCTCTCTCTCTCCCTCCCACTCCGTCTGAAGATAAATGTAAAAATATATTCGAGTGAGGATTAAAGTAAGTAAATAAATAAAGTACAAGTACTGGAGTTTGAATGGGTCCTACAGGGATGTGCTATCCCACTGAGTCACAAATAAAAGAAAAATAGCTCTTCCACTACCAATAAATATGTATCTTTTCCCTTAAAATCAGAATTTTTTTCTTGCTATGGATGGACAGTGTATGGGTAACACCAACCTCTCTACCTGTGCACTGGATTCTTTACCTGTCATCTACTCTGGCAATAAGTAGTCTCTGTATCTTCATTTTCTCTTCCTGTCTGAACAATCCCCATCATCAAATACACTGTAGTATTTCAAAACTTAAAATAAACAAAACAAATTAAGTCTTTGCATCAAATCTCCCCCAGATAGTCTCATATTTTCTGGGTTTTTTTTTACATTAGAAGTCATTCAAGAATTGTCTATGCTCACAGTATCCAATTTTTTACTTTACTTGTTCACTTACTGTATCCTTTACTGAAGTAGTTTCATTAAGTTATCTATCAAATATTTAAAATATAAAAGAACATATGTGTATGTGTATGCATATATGGTATAAAGAACAAGAACAAAAGGAACACCACTGTACTCAGAATAGCCTAAGAAATGGAGCATTTCCAGTGATGACCCTCCCTGCTTCCCATCCCATCTCTTTACATATCCTGCCAATAGGTAACGTAACTACTGTCCAGAATCTTATACTTATCATCTCCTGGATTTACTTTACTGCTTGACACACTTGCATGCTTAGCCACAGTCTTTGGCTTAGATGGGCATTTTTAATCAGCTATAAAGATAATCATACTCAATGTGTTCTTCGGTGACTTGCTTTTATCCTGGCTCAAGGTTATGTTACTAAAATTCACTTAAGTTAATATTTGAACTTATAATACATTTATTTTCACTACATGTATAGGTCTTTATTTGTTTATCAATTTAAACATTAATAGATGTTTGAGTATGAGAACATTTTCTTTTACAAGCAATGGCATTATGAATATTCATGTACATGTGTTTTGAAGAAGATGCCCAAGAGTTTCTTTGCATACAAATCAAATTACTGATTGTCAGATCGGTATATTTTCAATTTTCTTGATATTCTTTTATTTTTCACACTGATGCTAACACCTATTAATGTCTTATTTTTACTATTTGCTATCTCTTGGCTATAAAATTGCATCTCACTGTGGTGGTTTTATTTTCTATTTCCTTAATTACTAATGTCTTACTCCAGAACTAGGGTGAAGGAATGGACTGCACAAGACATCACTGGCGACACGGCAGAGGAAACAAGAGGACAGGGCAGTGGGGTGGCTCTTAACACTTCCACACAAAAGTGGCATTTTCCATTTTCATTCACATTTTATTGGCCGGAGCTAGTCATATGTCCACATCTGATATCAATGGGGTGGAGAGTTATAAACTTCCACAGGATGGGACAGAAAAAATAATTTATTTACTCTGCTATATGCCTATGGAAACTAGTAGTTAGAAACAATAAATTTTCAGGGATTAATGTGACTCAAACATTTGAAAAATGATCTATTGCCAATTTACCCTTACTTATTTTTAAATAATACTTATTATAAAATAATCTCAAACTTAGAGAAGTTACAAGAGCAGTACAAAATATCCTGTATTTGCTTCATTCTGATTTCCCAATGGTTAATGTTGTAACGTGACAGCGAGATAACAGAGACGCACGGCCGAATTTTAAAGGAGCACTTTATTACACCGGTGGGCTGTTACACAGGCGGGCTACGGGGGTACAGCTTCCCCAAATCCTCAGCCCAAAGCCTTCTTTGTTGCCCACTTTTAAAGGCACAAACTACAGAAAAAAAACCTACATTCTCTTGGCGCTGCTTTTGGCACCGTTAAGGGGGGCTGATACAGAGAAGGGGGGAGAGGAGCAGGACAACTATTAATCTCTTTTTTCTCATGGTTTCTCTGAGTTTCCCAAGGCCATCCTCAACCCCTTATCTTTACAGTTTTCTTTGGGTGTCTCAAGGCCCTTAGGTTTACAGAAAAGAAACTTCCAGGGTGTGTACGTGCAGTAACTGATGGTCAGAATGGAGTTATTACATCCCCACTGGTTTTATGTACAAGTCAAATCATTGACTCTTTTTTTTTTATTAGGGACATTAACTCTGTCCCTGTATTATTGCCAAATTATTGGCATAGAAACAGCAGGTTTCACCTAGTGCTACACAGAGTCTGTTTTGTATTGCTGGAGGTTATACTTAGGTGGGAGTATGCAAGTCCCTTGTCCCTGAATATCCCCCAAAGTTAACTTGGGCTGGTCCTATGTACAGCTGTTAGTATTTGGGGTCTGGGAAATTGGCTCAGAGAGGCCTAGCCCTATATAATTAGGGGGCCCCGAACTTAGGCATAACTAGTAGTCAGCCCCTATGTCCTTCCTGTGGCCTAATAAAGGTCTGGCTGACTAATGATATTAATCTGAATGGGGTCAGATTTTCCTATAGGGAGACCCTTGGGCTTGGTTAACCTTCTAAAATCTATATGAAGGTGCCTGCTTCTTATATAGCCCTTAGTAGTAAATATGGTTTCACAAGCCCGAGATGGACAAAAGTATTCATTTGCATTCAAGCAACTTGTGGTGACTATAATGCTCCCTGGGCATATACATTCTTATCCCTTATAGTCCCTATTCCCCTGTAGGTGTCCCATAACCCTAGGTAAGGGGCCCTTCTATATGACATTAATCTTCAGTAATACCATCTGTGCCTATGGTGCCTCTCATGAGGTCACATAGATCGAGACTGAAAACAGGTTTTTCTATCCCCTTTGTGGTGACACTTCTTAAGACCTCCCCCAATATCCTATTTTCAAGATCCCAGTTCCATTGGGGCCCAGATCTACAAAAATTCCCCTGTACAGTTATAATCAGAAAAATTAGAGTCCCGATAAATGCAAGAGTCTCATTTTTAAGGGATCTGGAGAGGCCCAGACCGTTCATTCTGCTTTTTCCACCTTCAGCCGGGAATGGTGCAGCCAGACCGGGATGCCGTTGACCTTGACAGCCGTTGGTGCAGGCAGGATAACAGTGTATGGTCCCTTCCAGGCCGGAGTCAGTCCCTGGGTGGTAAATTTCTTTACCTATACTGAGTCCCCGGACTGGAAAGGGTGCACAGGGTCTGAGGTGGGCACAGGCAGGGAGTCGCAGACATGTTTATGGACAGTTTTCTGGGCGGACTGCAGGGCCTGCAAGAACTGTAAGAGAGCAAGGGGGAACAGACTACATCCTACACTGTTATTCCATTACTAGGGGCAAGCTCGCTCCCTCTCTCTCTCTCTCTCTCAGTGTCCCTTTCTTTTTTTTCTTTCTAGAGTATTCTTCCAATGTCCTGTTTTCCTGTAATATGTATGTCCCTTTCTTTTATCCTTTCTTATCTTTTTACTTCCTCTGCACAATCCTTCTCTTTTTATTTCTTCCCTTCTCCACAAATTTCTTCAATTTACACAGACCCTCTGCGACTTTCCTAATCCCTCCCCTGACATGAACCTGAGAGCTTGCTCAATCTCTGTTGTCTGCATATCCCCCAGCTTTTCTTCTCGTCCTCCCCACTTAGACCCACACATTCCTGATTCCCTCTGCCTTCTCCCTTTCCCTGTGACCTTACTGGATATTGCCTGCCTCTCAGGAGAACCTGAGTGGGTAGTCTGGTGCAGCTGGTTGACTAAAGTCCGACCTAGAGCCTCTGGGACTGATAACTTCCCATCAGGCAGTGTCCATCATCTTGTTTCTGCTTGGCTAAGTCATTTTCTGACCTAGTGTATCTGGAGAGGCCATTCCCCACTGGTTTTAGGGCTGCCTCTCAAGCTTCCTGGTGCAGTAGATTTCTTTTCTTGCCCCATCGGAGAGACTGGATTAGGGCTATGAGTTCAGCCTGTTGGGCTGAAGTTCCCCTACTTAATGACTGTGACCAGATGACACAGCCCTGAGTTACTACTGCTGTCCCAGCATACCTGATTTCTTCCTGGACATAGCTACTCCCGTCCATGAACAATACCTCATCTGATGATGGCGGTGGGACATCCTTGACTTCTGGGTGGGCCTTCTGCACTATGTCGATTACCTCCAGGCAGTCCTGTTGAGGTTTCTCCGGGTCATCGTCTGGAGGCAGGCTGGCAGGACTGATGGCTAACTTCTTGTGGAACTTGATGAGGGGGCTGGCCTGGAGTGGCAATGGCCAGCAATTGAATGATCTCTGGAGGAGATCGCGTCTGATTAGGGGGTGGGTGCACTCCGGCAGGACCAGAACCAAAGGAGTCACAGTATTTTCCCAAAGTTCATAGTCCTCTTTGAAGTCCAGGGGTAGGTTAGAGCCCCATTGGCTCAGTCAGGACTGAGTCTGCTGCACCAGTACCTACTAGGAAACTAACTAGTTTGTCCCCTATTGTCTTTTCTGCTGTCCTGGCTCTTCCTCATGTTTCCCTTTCTCGGGTGATCCTTTTCTATGGGCCCCATTCCCCTTAAGGTTGTTATTATTACCTTTGTTATTCTATTATCTTGTTTCCCCGATATTTCATTTCTAAGAATGTTTACTGTGCAACCCACTGAGGTCTTCTGGGCACTAGGGCTGCTATCCATGATTAGACTAACCGTAACAAAGTTGAGGGAGACACAGTAGGGAGGCAGACGAGAACAAAAACAAGGGAAGACATACAAGACAGAAACTTTCGCTTCGTCCGCCTGGCCGCTCCCCTCGCGGAGATTTCAGACGCCTCTTGGCATGTGGTGGGTTGGAATAAGCCCCCAATGCTGATCAGTCTCTCTGGTGGGACACCGGGATGGCCCAAGAACCTGATACCGCCTTTTAGTCGTATGAGGTCTTCACAGAACCCCAGGGTAGGACTCACACTGGCTCCGTAACGAGCGTTGTGAAGCATGGTCACTCACACAATTACATTCACAAGGTCACACTCACACACCAGAAGTTCTCGGGAGGTGATCAGTCTCCCCTTCCGCCCCAGTGGCAGACCAGAAAGCACTGCGGTCCAGAACCAGAATTTGCCAGAATTGAACCCCACCTAACGTCTCAGGGGGATCCTGGAGAGGAGAGGCTGTGCAGCGTCCAGCCCTCTCACTGTCACCCAGATGGACCGGTCGCCCAGAACTCACCTCCGGAGGCTTTACCAGGTCTCCTTAAATCTTTTGGGGACATCTTGGCATCTCCCAGCTGCTCGTCAGAAACCTAAGTAGGATCTTTGAGGCCCTGGAACATCTCAGGGGGTACCTCCCCTCATATTTCTAGGGGTCCGGCGGCCGGATCGGGAGAGGCCATTCATCCTAGGCGTCTATCCCCTGGTGTCCTAAAGCACCAGGGATCTCGCTGGGGCCTCCAAATGTTGTGACCCGCGAGAAGCAAACACTCAGGCTCCACTATAGGTACTTTTAGGGTGGCGGAGGGGACAGACAGAAGGTCTCCGAGAGGCTGGGGTGGAGGAACATCTCTCCAAGGCCTTCCCCCAGCTCTCACGAGGACCACGGATTCCCATCCGCTGGAGACTGAGGAGGTGCACCCCAAGTGGGGAGTCCTCTTTAAAATCTCGGTGGGCCCTCCAAATGTTGTAACGTGTCAGCGAGATAACAGAGACGCAGGCCGAATTGTGAAGGAGCACTTTATTACACCGGTGGGCTGTTACACAGGCGGGCTACGGGGGTACAGCTTCCCCAAATCCTCAGCCCAAAGCCTTCTTTGTTGCCCGCTTTTAAAGGCACAAACTACAGAAAAAAAACAACATTCTCTTGGCACCGCTTTTGGCACCGTTAAGGGGGGCTGATACAGAGAAGGGGGGAGAGGAGCAGGACAACTATTAATCTCTTTTTTCTCATGATTTCTCTGAGTTTCCCAAGGCCATCCTCAACCCCTTATCTTTATAGTTTTCTTTGGGTGTCTCAAGGCCCTTAGGTTTACAGAAAAGAAACTGCCAGGGTGTGTACCTGCAGTAACTGAGGGTCAGAATGGAGTTATTACAGTTAACATTTCATCACATTTGTTTTCTCTCTGTCTCTCTCTGGTGTGTGTGTGTGTGTGTGTGTGTGTGTGTGTGTGTGTACATATACTCATACATATACATGCATATATATACAAGCATACACACTCACTCGTTATCATTATTCTTTATCTAAACCATTTGAGATAAAGCTACAGATATAATCACCCTTAATATGCCAACATGTATTTCCCCCAAATAAGGGCAACTTCCTGCATAACCACAGCTATCCAAATCAAACAATCAACACTGCTGCAACCCCAATCCAATTCATATATCACATTCACTTTCATCCCAACTGTTTCATCAAAGGCTTTTTGTTTTTTCCTTCTGGTATAGGTTACAATCTGAGATTACATGCTCCATTTACTTGTCATATCTCTTTTGTTTTCTTCAATTTCAACAGCTATTCACATTTTCTGTCTCATGACTTTTAATTTTGTAAAAAGTCTCTCGGCCTTGCCCATCTCAACACCCAGGGCATACATTCTTGGCCTGAATAGGACAGAAACCATGCTGTGGCTGTTCCAGTACATCACACCAGAGGGCATGCAATATCTGTCTGTCCACCCTTTTGGTGTTGTCAAATTTAATCATTTGCTGAATTGGTGCCTGCCCTGTTTCTCTGCCACAATGCCATCATTTCTATCTTTGTAATTAATTAATGTTTTGTTGGAAGATAATCTGAGAATATTATCCACACTTCTGTATTTAGCACCCATTGACCATTTAGCCCAAATTGTTCACCACTAAAATGGTTGCAGATTCTATCAACAGTCTCCATTTCTATCATACTTAACTTATTATTATATTTTATAAAGTAGGAGGGCAAGAGAGAGAGAGAAAGAGAGAGACATCGATGTGAGAGAAACACATTGACTGGTTGCCTCCTACATGGCCCTAGGCATGACCCTGACCAGGGCCTGGGACAAACCTCAGCCGAGGTACATGCCCTTGACTGGAATTGAACCCATGACTCTTTGGTCTGCAGGCCGATGCTCTAACAGCTGAGCCCAACATCAACGGTTTCAATTTCTATCATCCTTAACTTATTAAACGGCATTATAGGAAAGAAATTTTCTCTTACCCCCATTTATTCATTCATATCTATATGAACTCATAGATTTCTGTTTAATTCAAAAGCCATAATATATTATACCATAATTTATTTTGATACTCAAATTATCCCAGATATGGTCAGTGGGTGTCCCTTCAAACAGGTCCTTTGCCTTTTTGACATTCCCCTATCATCTTTTGGGAACTTCCTTATTTTAGGGCTTCTTATGTATTTTCCTTGCCCCATTCCTGGTACCAGCTATTTTTTCCAAGAAATTCAAGTTCCTGTTAGCAGAGGGTAACATTAGAAATCAAGACCTGGGTACTTTGTGTGCTCACTGTTGCTAGGCTGTCATTGCTTCTAATCCTTCCTAATGGGTAGCTACTCATTCTCTGTTTCTCAGTCTCTACCTCTCTCAGTACATAACTAATCCAATGTGGAACTACACATTGCAAATACTAAGCGTATCTCCCCAGAGGATACTAATAAGTTACAAAGAGATAACTGGTGACATTAAGATGTACAACCTATCAGACCCCAGCTTGACCAAGCAACCAAGAGTAACATTTATTTTGTCTGTCCCCAACACAAATAAAATTAAACTCCATGAAGGCAGGAAATTTATTTTACTCACTGATTAAAAAAAAAAGAGAGAGAGAGCACAAAACAGAGATTTGTATATATTGGGTACTCAAAAATATTTGATAAATGAATGAATGAATAAATGTCTACTCACATACATATGCACATTTCTGCTACTAGCAACAGCTTAAAAAAGAAATTCTTTACTTATCAATGAAAATGTTATTTTTTCATTTATGTCAACTCTTGAGACCATTTAAATTAACTTTAACTGAATTATTCAGTACTTTTGTCCAAATCTCCAAAAATCAAGACCAAAATTGTATATAAAAAGAAAGATTTATTGTACATATTTTAGAGCAACTACTCATAGGAAAAATATTAAACTAGTCTCCAACTTAGTGACTATTTCAGGGAGGTCTATGAAAAGCAATTCCTTGTTCATGTTACTTTTAGACTGCAATTCCAGACTTTAGAGAGGCAGAGATTACGATGCATGTGTTTTTCATTCTGGGATGCAGGCTTAAGGAGCAGCCCCTGTGTGGGATCTGTTTGTTCTCAAGTTAGACAAATAAAATAAAATAACATAAAATAAAATGAAGAGATCCATTGTAAAATGCAATGTACCTTAAAGCATCATTGATGTGTTCTCACTTCTGCTACATTTAATAGGCCAACGATATCATGACCCAGTCTAAAGTCATTGGGCAGAAAATTATACTCTTTTCACAGGCAAGATGGGAGACAGTGAATATTTCCAACATTAATATAATCAACTTGCATGGTCTTCTCCTACCTTTCTACAGCCTTTCATAAACAGGACTGCTGAGAATCTGCAGGAAAAAAAAATGTATTATTAAGATTTCAAGCACTTTCTAGTTTCATCCTTAACCCCCGTCATACCTAAAGCTCAGTCAGTTATTCATTTTCTTCTGATAAAGATTCTGAATCCATCACATAGTACTCACATTAAGTCCTATGAGATTCCCAATGTTTGGTCAAAGTATCAGAACATTTGAGACTCCTGGGCCATGGAGAAAATATCAAACGTATCCACATCTTAAAGACTATCCATAGTACATACTACCAAAGCTAATGTAGTTATGAGAAACTAGAAATCTGTGCTTTGAGATGTGTTGCCCTTAGGTCCAGTCTTGTCAGAGCCATGATAGTGTTGATGAAATACTGATGTGATGATACCCTCCCTGAGAAACTCAGTGTCATGTGCTATGTATTGTCCATCTTTAGACTCAAGCATGTCTTTCTATTTATTTCAATCTTTATTTATGTCTCTATATTCTGTATAGTCAAACCTATGTAATATATATTTGTATTTGCCTACATATACATAAGTTCAGTAAATTTGTAAAATTTATTCTTAAGAGAATATTTATTTATAAAATATATTCCTACATAAAAATATTTAAATGTTTCACTAATCATATTGACAAGTCTTTATTTTTTAATTTAATTAAATTATTTTTTAGAGAGAGAGGAAGGGAGAGGGAGAGAGAGATAGAAACATCAATGAGAGAACATCGATTGGCTGCCTCCTGCACGTTCACTAGTGGGGTCTAGCCTGCAACTCGGGCATGTGCCTTGACTGGGAATCAAACCAGGGACCTCAGTCCATGGGACGATGCTCAATCCACTGAACCACACAGGCCAGGCATATTGACAAGTCTTTTAAAAAATAATAATTAGGACTTGGTTAGGGTGTTCCCTCTGAAACATGGGACAAGTGCTGGATATCATTGGTTTACACCTCCAGACTCATTCTCCACTTTTTCCCATCCTACTCATTGGGGCTAATGTGTATGGATTACATCAACAGATGTAATCTGTTTGGCAGGAGATCTGAGGCAAGGGGGAATGTAAAGTCAAGTTGATTATTTCCCTGGCTCTTTCCCATGAGATCAAATTAACTGGACTGAATACTTCAGTTAAATTAACTGAAAGGCTCTTAACATTTAATTTATTTGTTTTCATTATTGTACACTTTCCTCAGCTATATATCTAGTGACTCTAAAGCTGTATTCATCTATTGCAATTTTTCTGGAATATAAATCTCCAATCTCCAGCAAGGGGCAGAAATGGGGGCATGCTGAGAGCCTGGGGATGATTTTCTGGTCCCGAGGCATGTGGGGAGGCAAACTAAGAATACTCTTCCCTTGTTTTTCAGACTAATCTATAAAAGTATCTAATTGCCTCCAGTTGTTTTGCCTTTCTGTAATTCTGAAGCATTGACATTCAAATTGTTTCTTGGTTTCTTCCCTGAAGCCTATGTCACTAAAAAATCTTAATGTAGATTTTTCCATTGGGTTCAAGGAAAATATCTCTTTGGGTTGTTCCGAGAAGATGATAATATAAAATATTTACATCTTCAGGGCATAGAGGGATAAATGGTGATGGAAAAAATAAAATTGAAACAACAACATTAAACTAAATAAAATATTTACACCTCCTTATTTTGTTGAATGAGAGTTTTCAAATTCCATTATTATACTGATAAACTGAAAGATTTTTAAAACTTTGCCCTTTCTCAACATCATAATTTCAGGGCCTAGAGACAAAAAGGAATCACCTAATAGAAAGTATTTGGGTCATATAGAAAATGACAAGAGTCTCAATCAAGTTTTTCTATTTTGAAACAGGCATTTTTACCACAGTCACCAGGTAACTAAGAACGATGATATACAGACCTGCCTCTGGTGGTATATGCATAATTAAGATGCAGAATGTGCTCCAACATTTTTGGTGTGGTTTTTCCCTTTGCTCCTACACAGGGAGCATGCTCTTGCCTGTCTAACTTGCCCATACAGTTAGGAGGTACAGATAAAGCACCTTTCAGTGAGGATCTCTAATTGGAGCCCTGGAGCCACGAAACAGCGTTTGGCTTTTACAGTTGAAATCAGAAGCAAAAGTAAAAGTAAACATAAAAAGTCTTCATTTACTATACATAATTAGTTGATAGCAGTTATTTCTAGATGCTTTCCATGGGCACTTTGTTGCATTTGATTTCCTCCCACAAGCAACAGCCAAAAGCCTTCCCTTAATTAAGCCTTTAATGTTTAAAACAACAACAGAGTTTATACAGCTTAATCATTAACTTGATACCGCTTTACAGACTTTCTTTTGCTTTCTCAGTGCATAAAATGGATTATCTTGGTTGACTGAAGCAACATACAGAGTGGAACTTCTGTTAACCAATTACTGTAGAAATAAAACCTGGACTTCCAGCTCCTCAAGACAAGTACCGGGTAAGTGATTTATCAACTCTGTCCTTAAAGTACCCATATTTTGTATAAAATTAAATTCAACAATTGACATATTAGAGAATGAGGAATGGAAAATTCTACTATGGATGTTTTGCCTTAAAAGGGAATTGTATGGGAATTAGTAGACCCAGATTTCCTATTATAAATGGACAGGATTATGTTTCATGTTTAAAATTGCATTGTGATTGTGGTAGTCTGCTCTACTAATTTTAAGCTTATAAACCTAATATAATTTTAAAAGCTGCTAGTCACCGACCTTCTCAGTATTTCTATTTAATTTAAAGGAATATTCTTGTATGATCCACTAGAAGGATGAGTTCTTAAAAATTATGTGTGTGGAAACATGAAAATCAGATCTCGCCAGAAAGTTTTCACAAGTCTGCTTTTGGGTAGTTCTCAAGATTCCCAAAGACAATGTATTGTACAGATGGCAGATAACTGCTTTTCCACTGTTGACTGCTTCATTTCCTATTTTAAAAATATCTTGACTATGGAATATTTTTTTGCCACAATATGTATTCAATTTTTAAAATCATTAAGTCAGAAAACTACCACAGTGATGTGTTCTTCACATTTGTGAAAATTGATTACTTCCTCAAGGGTTTTGAAGCAAGATTTAGCTTTTTTTTCCCCACATGCACTCTCCTATTGTCACTTTTATGAATAATCTGTTCAGTGTGGTCTTGTTTGTATCCCTTTGTCTTTTCCCTTGGGTTTATTATCAAAGCAATATTCTAAGAACCTTGCCTCTGTACAAAAAGCCCTGATAAATGAAGAGTCATACAACGTAATTATTTTGTTGTAGTACTGAAAATTCTTAACATTTCAACAACAAATAAAACAGACTCAATATATTTTAAATCCAAATTCTTTATTTTATTTTATTTTATTAATTTATTTTTGTTACAGATGTTTCTCCTTTTTCCCCCATTGTCACCCTCCTCCCCCTCCCTCCCTGCCCAGTTTTGTTGTCCATGTCCATTGGTTATGAGTACATGCATACAAGTTCTGTGGTTCATCGCTCCCCTCCCCCACCCCCTCTTCTGGCAATTGTCAGTCTGTACCCTACTTCCACGTCTCTGGGATTACCCTGTTCCTCAGACTGTTATGTTTATTATATTCCAGAAATAAGTGAGATCATATGATATTTGTCTTTCTCTGCTTGGCTGGTTTCACTTAGGATAATAGTTTCCAGGTCCTCCCATGTAGTGTCAAAGGGTAAGAGATCTTTCTTTCTTACAGCTGCATAGTACTCCATTGTGTATATGTACCACAGCTTTTTTATCCATTCGTCTACTGATGGACACTTGGGCTGTTTCCAGATCTTAGCTATTGTAAATAGCGCTGCTATGAACATGGGGGTACATACATTCTTTCTGTTTGGTGTTTCAGGCTTCTTAGGGTATATTCCTAGGAGTGAGATCACTTGATCATGGTAAATAATTTTTTTGATGTATTGCTGGATCCGATTTGCTAGTATTTTGTTAAGGATTTTGGCATCTATGTTCATCAGGGATATTAGCCTGTAGTTTTCTTTCTTTGTAGTGTCTTTTTCTGGTTTTGGAATTAGAATTATGCTGGCCTCATAAGACGAGTTTGGAAGCCTTCCTCCTTCTTGAATTTTTTGGAATAGTTTGAGGAGAGTGGGTATTAGTTCTTCTTTGAATGTTTGGTAAAACTCCCCCGTGAAGCCGTCAGGGCCTGGCTTTTGTTTGCTGGGAGGGTCTTGATTACATCTTCATATTCCTTTGCTGTTATTGGCCTGTTCAAGTTTTCTATCTCTTCCTGGTTCAGTTTTGGGAGACTATATGTTTCTAGAAATGTGTCCATTTCGCTTAGATTGTCGAATTTGTTGCCATATAAATGTTCATAGTATTTGTTAATGATCCTTTGTATTTCTGTAGTGTCAGTTGTTACTTCTCCTCTTTCATTTCTGATTTTGTGTATTTGGGTTCTCTCTCTTTGTTTCTTGGTGAGTCTAGCTAAGGGTCCATCAATCTTGTTTATCTTTTCAAAAAACCAGCTCTTTGTTTTATTGATCCTTTGAATTGTTTTTTTCGTCTCCATGTCGTTTATTTCTGCTCCTATCTTTACTATTTCCTTCCTTCTACTTGCTCTATGGTTTTCTTTTTGTTTGCTTTCCAGTTCTTTAAGTTGTGAGGTTAGGTAGTCAATTAGAAATTTTTCTTGTTTCTTGAGGTGGGCCTGTAGTGCTATGAACTTCCCTCTCAGAACTGCTTTCACTGCGTCCCATAGATTTTGTGTGGTTGTGTGTTCATTTTCATTAGTTTCCAGGAAGTTTTTAATTTCTTCCTTGATCTCCATGGTAACCCATTCATTGTTCAATAACATGCTATTTATCCTCCATGTATTCAAATGTCTTTGTATGTTCTTGTTGCAATTGATTTCTAGTTTCATGACATTGTGATCTGAGAACATGCTTGATATGATTTCAAACTCCTTGAACTTGTAGAGACTTCGTTTGTGTCCTATCATGTGGTCTATCTTTGAGAATGTCCCATGTGCACTTGAGAAGAATGTGAATTCTGCAGTTTTGGGGTGTAATTCTCTGTATATATCTATTAAATCCATTTGATCTAGTGCTTCATTTAGAATTTCTGTTTCCTTGTTAATTTTTTGTCTAGATGATCTATCCAGTGGTGTCAGTGGGGTGTTGAAGTCTCCTGCTATGATTGTATTGCTGTCGATTTCTCCTTTGAAGTCCTCCAGAAGATTTTTAATATATTTTGGTGCTCCTATATTGGGTGCATATATGTTTACCAAGGTTATATCTTCCTGTTGGATAGACCCTTTCAATATTATGTAGTTACTTTCTTTGTCTCTAGTTATGGTCTTCAATTTGAAATTGAATTTATCAGATGTGAGTATTGCTACCCCAGCTTTTTTTTCCTTTCCATTTGCTTGGAAGATTTTTTTCCATCCCTTTACTTTCAACCTATGTGAGTCTTTTGTTGTGAGGTGGGTCTCTTGCAAACAACATGTATGTGAATCATGCTTTCTTATCCAGTCAGCTACTCTGTGTCTTTTTATTGGAGCATTCAATCCATTTACATTTAAGGTGATTATTGATATGTACTTATTTATTGCCATTTTTGTTCAGTGTGGTTATATTTTTCTTCCTATTTCTTCTACTAATTATAGAAGTCCTTTTAACTTTTCTTGCAGTGCTGGTTTGGTGCTAACATATTCCCTTAGCCTTTTTTTGTCTGGGAAGCTCTTTATTTGACCTTCTATTTTGAATGATAGCCTTGCTGGATAGAGTAGTCTTGGATTCAGATCCTTGTTTTTCATGACCTTGATTACTTCATGCCATTCCCTTCTGGCCTGTAGTGTTTCTGTTGAGAAGTCAGATGATAGCCTTATGGGGGTTCCTTTGTAGGTAACCTGTTGCTTATCTCTTGCTGCCTTTAGGATTCTCTCTTTGTCTTTAATTTTTGGCATTTTAATTACTATGTGTCTTGGTGTGGGCCTGTTTGGGTTCTTCTTACTTGGGGCTCTCTGTGCTTCTTGAACTTAAATGCCTTCTTCCTTCACCAGGTTAGGAAAGTTTTCTGTCACTATTTCTTCAAATATATTCTCTAACCCTTGCTCATTTTCTTCTTCTTCGGGGACTCCTATGATGCGAATGTTATTGCATTTTCAGTTGTCCCACAGTTCTCTTAAGCTATCTTCCTGTTTTTTAAATTATTTTCTCCTTTTGGTTTTCTGATTGATTGATTTTTTTCTACTCTGTCTTCTAATTCACTGATCCGGTCCTCTGCTTCCTCTACTCTGCTGGTCAGTCCTTCCAATGTGTTCTTTATTTCTGCTATGTCATTCTTTATTTCCACTTGGTTGGTTTTCATGGTGTCGATATCCTTACTCATGCTGTTTAGTTTCCTCAAGATCATGGCTCTGAACTCTACCTCTGATAATTTGCTTAACTGCATTTCATTTATCTAATCTTCGGTAGAGTTCTCTTGTTCTTTCATTTGGGATCTGTTTCTTTGTTTCACCATTTTTGCTATCTCAGTGGGTTTTGGAGCCTGCCAAATTTTCCCTGTGGGTGTTGGTGTTCTCCTATTTGTGGCTCCCTCTACTGGGTTTGGATTAGCGTGGAGGGCCCTCCTTAAACACCACTGTCAAGTCTCACTTTCCTGGGTAGATTTGCAAGCTCAGGAAAGGTTCATTTATGCTCTAGCTTTTTGCCTGGAGGCTATTAGCCTCAGTTACTTGAAAAGCCTTAGGATCTCAGTTGAATGAGAAACTCCCTCAGGTGTTTATAGTGTGAGAGGATTTCCCGAGGGTGGGGCCAATGCTGGTTGTTAATGAGCCTCAATTTGCATTTCTTTACCTCTTTGCCTCACCTGGGAATCTCTGAGGGAGGGGCTGCCACAGCTCCAGGAAGGAGTAAACTTGGCTGCCCTTCTGTGTAACCGGGAAGGAGCTGGTGGCCACCACCGTCCTTTGTGGCCACAGCTCAGCACAAACTCTGAACGCCCTCCAAATCCCAGGTGTCCCGACAGAGTCCAGTCCAGTCCACCCTCCCTCTGCCGGAGCCCCAGGTGACTGGCTGTGGCTATTAAATCCAAATATTTTAAATTAAAATTTTAGAAAGTCAGTATTTAGACTAATGCCTGTGATCAGTCAATAACATTTTCCCTCCAATGGATCAATGCTTCACTATTACTATTATTTTTTGAATAAAATCTAAATATTTTCCTCAGATACATAAAAATTAAAAATTTTGAAATTTTTAAGTCAATATTCTATAAACACTCCAAAATTATATTTTTATTTTTAATGGTATATAGATTTGTATAAAGCTGTACTGGACTTTAAAATCATTACATTCTTAATTTAAAATCCAGACAATATATAGTTGAAGCCTTATACTGTCATATGATATCTAAATTTACAGATAAACTAAAAGAAGTATTTGTGTAATTTTTTTTTCCTTTATTGATTTTAGAGAGAGCAGAAGTGAGACAGAGAGAGAGATAGAAACATTGATGAGTGAGAACATCGATTGGCCACCTATTGCATGCCCCCTACTGGGCATTGGGCCCACAACCTGGGCACGTGTCCTGACTGGGAATCGAACTGGTAACATCTTGTTGCATGGGTCCACCTCAACCAGTGAGCCACACTGGCCGGACTGTGTGATTTTTTATAAACTTCATTTTGGGTCACCAGACTCATTTAGTATTTCATGATGACTCAAAGAATTTAGAGGGCATTTTCAACTTCAATTCCATTCTTTGTTCTCCTTGTAATATTAATAAATGTTTATCTTTGTACATTGCATCAAAGAGCAATGTTCTCTTGTGTTCTGACCTTTAATACAAATAACCGTGAAAGTCTTTGATAGTGATTTCAAAAGTTAATAAGAGGTAGCTTTTAAAAGCCTTTATAAATTTGCAGAGAATTTGCATGGACCTGTGCCAGGAGGCAAAGGTCTTATGACCAGGCAGAATCTAAAATGTTTCAGTCTATGACACACTAGTTGATTGAAGCAAGTAGTTATCTGCTACTATGAAGAATTAAAAGGCAGCTTTATTAAGCTTCACAATGTACACATCTCACCCCATCTCATCTCACCATATCCTGAGAATAGATTTTAAAGAGGAAGAAGACTGGAGATGACATTAATCTTTCATGGAGAAGAGAAATTCATTATTAGGGAAAAGGTTTGATGATAAGGGATCTGACATTGTGCAGCTGATCTTCTTTAGGTCTGTTTCAGCTCACCATCGGTCACTTTGCTGTCGGAAATGTGGAATTAAGACTAACCCTAACTCTAATCTTCTTAAGTTAGCAGAAATTAACAATACTTTTAGCTTACATAAATACCATTATTTATCAAAAACACTGTATTTTGTCTCTTATATTCAAAAGAAACTTCTGCTATAAATGTTACTGTACTCATTGAAGTTAAAAATGGGCAAGGAAAACAGAAACATATTTTTAAAAAGAATAATGAAATACCTCTGGATAAATATATATGTATTTTTATATGTATATATATGTGTATATAAAACTTATATATATGTATTTTAGTTGAGAAACAGATAACAGAAATAGGCAAAAAAAAATAATACTATTGTTTCATAAGATAGACTCAAACAAAAATAATTGAGTGGTAGAAAGATGAATCAATGGTAATAAATATCATATTACATAATAAATACAAAACAGTTAAAATGTTATGCTTTGAATAGTATACTTTCAAGGTATAAAGAAAACTCATATACTGTATGTTAAAAGTTTTGGGAGAAATTAGTAGAAACATGCAGAGGAAGATCTTACACTATAATAACCCATTCAACAGATTAAATTTAAAAAGATTTAAAAGACTTAAGAATATATTGATGTTGACAAACCCACAGCCAATATCATACTCAACTGGCAAAAATTAAAAGTGTTTCCTTTAAGATCAGAAATAAGCCTTGGCCGGTTTGGCTCAGCGGTTCAGAGAGTCCTGGGTTTGGTTCCTGCTAAGGGCATATACCTTGGTTGCAGTTTGTCCCTGGCTCCAGTTGGGGTTGTGTGGTTGGAAGCCAGTCAATGTGTCTCTCTCACATCGATGTTTCTCTCTCTCTCTCTCTTTTCCCCCTCTCTCCCTCCGCTCTATCTGAAGATAAATGCAAAAATGTCCTCGGGTGAGGATAAAAAAATAAAATAATAAATAAATAAATAAAAATAAGATCAGAAACAAGACAGTGGTGTCTGCTTTCTCCACTCTTATTCAACATAGTACTGGAAGTCTACTGGAAGTCCTAGCCACAGCAATCAGACAAGAAACAGAAATAAAAAGCATCCAACTTGGAAAGGAAGAAGTAAAATTGACATTATTTGCAGATGACTGTATATAGAGAACCCTAAAGATTCCAAAAAACCCACAGAAAACTACTAGAACTGATAAATGAATTCAGTGAAGTAGCAGGATTCAAAATAAATATCCAGAAATCAGTTGCATTTTTATTTATTTTAATTTTTTAATTTATTATTTTTTTTCTTTATTGACTTTAGAAACAGAGAGGAAGGGAGAGGGAGAGAGAGATAGAAACATCAATGAGAGAGAACATTGATTGGCTGACTCCTGCATGCCCCTCACTGGGGATCAAGCCCACAATCTGGACATGTGCCTTGACTGGGAATTGAACTGGCGACCTCTTGGTGCATAGATCAATGCTCAACCACTGAGCCACACTGGCTGGGCATCAGTTTCATTTTTTAAAAAAAGGTTTTTATTTTTAAAAATAAGTTTTTATTGATTGTTTTAGAGCGAGAGGAAGGGAGAGAGATAGAAACATCAATGTGAGAGAGATACATCTATTGGCTGCCTCCTGCACACCCCCTACTGGGGATCAAGCCTATAACCCGGGCATGTGCCCTGACCAGGAAACAAACTGGGACCTCTCAGTCAAGGGATGATGCTCAATCCACTGAGCCACACTGGCCAGGCTCAGTTGCATTTTTATATACTAATAATAAGCTATCAGAAAGGGAAACTAAGAAAACAATCAAATTCACAATTGTATTAAAAAATACATAAATTGGAATAAATTTAAACAAGGATGTAAAAGACCTGTACTTGGAAAATTATAAGACACTGAAGAAATAAATAGAAGAAGATACAAGTAAGTGGAAGCAGATACCATGTCCATACTACCCAAAGCAATCTATAAATTCAACATAATTTGTATCATGATACCAATGGCATATTTCACAGAACTAGAACAAATATTTCAAAAATTTATATGGAACCACAGAAAAAACTGAATAGCCAGAGAAATCTTGAGAAAAAAGGACAAAGTGGGAAGAATCATGCTACCTGATATCAAACTATACCACAAGACTATAGTAATCAAAATAGCATGGTGGTGGCATAAAAACAGACATACAGCTCAAAGGAGCAGAATAGATTGCCCAGAAATAAGCCCATGTCTTTATGGTCAATTATTATTTCACAAAAGAAGCAAGAACTGACAGTGGGTAAAGACAGTTTATTCAATAAATGGTGTTGAAAAAATTGGACAGATACATGCAAAAAAAAAAAAAGAGAGAAATAAATAAATTAGATTACCTTATTATAGCATACACAAGAATAAACCAAAAATGAATTAAATACTTTAATGTAAGACTTAAAACCATAAAAATCCTAGAAGAAAACATAGTAAAATCTCAGACATTTCTTGTATCAATATTTTTTCTGATATCTCCTCGGGCAAGGGAAACAATAAAAAAAATAAACAAATGGGACTACATCAAACTATAAAGTTTTTTGCACATGAAAGGAAACCATCAACAAAATGAAAAGACAACCAACTGAATGGGAGAACATATTCCCCAATGATACATCTGATAAAGCATTAATATTAAACATTTATAAAGAACTTATACAACTCAAAACCAAAAATTCAAGCAATCCAATTAAAAAATGGACAAAGGACCTGAATAAATACTTATCCAAAAAGGACAAACAGATGAACAATAGACATATAAGAAGATGCTCAATGACACTAATCATTAGAGAATTGCAAATTAAAATCACAATGAGATATCACCTCAAACCTATCAGTATGGCTAGCATCACTAAATCAACAAACAACTAGTGTTGGCAAGAATGCAGAGAAAAGGTAACCCTTGTTGACTGTTGGTAGAAATGCAGATTGGTGCAGCCGCTGTGGAAAACAGTCTTGAGTTTCCTCAGAAAAATTAAATATGAAACTAATTGCCTTATGACCCAGCAATTCCACTTCTGGGAATATATCCAAAGAAACCCAAAACACTAATTTGAAAGAATATATGTAACACTATGTTCATTGCTGCATTATTCACAAGAGCCAAGATTTAGAAGCAGCCCAAGTGCCCATCAGTAGATGAGTGGATAAAAAAGCTGTGGTACATTAATACAATGGAATACTAGTAACTTTGTGGTAAAAATGGAGGGAAATCTTACCTTTTGCTACAGCATGGATTGACCTGCAGAGTATTGTGCTAAGTGAAATAAACCAGTCAGAGAAAGAGAAATACCATATGATTTCACTTATATGTGGAATCTAATGAACAAAATAAACTAACAAACAAAATAGATACAGAAAACAACTGACAGCTGTTAGAGGGGAGGTGGTTTGGGAACTGGGTGAAAAAGGTGAAGGGATTAAACAAAAAAAGAAAAAACTCATAGACACCGGTAATAGTATGGTGATTACCAGAGGGAAAGGGGGTTGGGGGAGGTAGAAGAGGGTAAAAGGGTGATAAATGGTGACAAAAGGAGACTTGATTTGGGGTGGTGAAGACACAGTATAATATACAGATGTTCTATTGTAGAACTGTACACCTGAAACCTACATAATTTTATTAACCAATGTTACCTCAATAAATTCAATAAAAATTTAAAAAATATATTGATACTAAATACATTTGTATCTGCATATATAAATACCAGATGTATGCTTATACTACCAATAGTTAATATAACATGTGACAAAATGATCATATTTTGGTACAAATCTAAAATATAATATTTGTCATGGACATGGACAACAGGGTGGTGATTGTGGGGAGAGGAGTGGTGGGTGAAGTGAAGAAGGGTATGGAGGGATAAATGGTGAAGGAAAAAAAATAGCTATTAAAAATAAGATAATTAATTTAATTTAATGTGGAATTTGTAATATTTGTCTTCATTAGACCAGCCAATTAACATTGAGAATCTAATTAAAAATTGTTGTAAAATGCAATTAATTAGAAAACTAAAGCAAAACCCAATATATTTTCTTTAATCTATTGTGTCAGCAGTCATTACATAATTAAACACAAATTATGTAGTAAATAATAAAAACTGGAAATATGGAAATCTCTTGTTATTTAACCAAAGCTGTGATCAGTGGCAAATTCAAAACATTAAACACTTTCATATTAGGTTAAAAAGAAAGAAAATGAATTAATTATTTAATTGAAGGATAAAAAAGAAATGAGATGGTCCAGAATCCATAAAACTGGTTATGATTTTTTACTTCATTATGTATATATTTTTAACTTTGGTAAATGCTCATAACTTCTCCAAGCCTTGGTTTCTTTTTTCTATAAGATAGAGATTAATAATATCTATCTCAAAAATTGCTCTAAGGCCAAATTAGTATTTTAGTTTTTTGTTGTTGTTATATTTTATTGATCTTTACTCTGTGTCAAGCATTGTTCTAAGTAGTATTATATTCATTTAATTCTCACAACTCTCCAATGTAATGGGACATAAAATAATTCTCATTTTACACACGAGGACACTGTTGTAAAGAAAATTTACATAAATTATTTGAAATCACACTTGAAAGGTTCTTTTGAAAACTTAGCCCAATCCATAGTAGATGTTCCATAAATGTTTATTTCTCCACTTATATACTCTTGCCTACTTTTTTTTAAATAATTCTTTTTTTCTGTATTGATTTTAGAGAGAGAGGAAGTAAGAGGGAGAGAGAGATAGGAACACGGATGAAAGACAATATTGGTTGGCTGCCTCTTGCATGCCCCCCACTGGGGATTTAGCCCACAACCTGAGCATGTGCCATGACCGGAAATCTAACCAGCAACCTCTTGGAGCATGGGTCAACGCTCAACCACTGAGCCACACTGGCTGGGCTTTTGTCTACTTTTGATTGAATAAAACAGAAAACTTTCACTCAAACTGTGTTACAAAGGATATTGTATATTTCTCAATATCCTACTTAATTCTGCAGGTAAAATCATACAGCACTATGGTGATAGGAAACCAAATCATTTAAAAAAGCAGCAAAGACAAAATAAAGATCAAAGAACCCACATATAAAAACATACACATTGCCCTGGCAGGTTTGGCTTAGCGGTTAGAGCATTGGCCTGTGGACCAGAGAGTCTTGGGTTCGGTTCCCGCAAAGGTCACGTACCTCGGTTGCAGTTTGTCCCCTGCCCCGGTTGGGGTCATGTGGCTGGCAGCCAGTCGATGTGTCTCTCTCTAGTCCTCCCTCTCTCTCTCCCCTTCTACTTGAATATAAATGCAAAAATGTGAGGATAAAAAAACTAAGAAAAAAAACATAGACATACACAATTATGTTTTTAATGTTGATACATGTTTGTTATCTTATTTCTAAAATATATTTCATTTAGGCTGATGAACAAGCAAGGCTCATTATAAAGCAGAGCTGTTTATGCCTTTAGGAACTGAGATGATGATCTCACCAATGTCTTCCATTGCAATGGTACTGGAAAGCTGTTTTCTAGATTTTTTTAAGCCCTTGGGATCCCAAATTAACTCTTTACCAATAAATACCTATGTTAAAAGACCCTAACAATAAAATACTGACTAAAAGCAAATGGCATCCAATACTTCTTGATTGTGTACAATTAAGTGTCTGAGGATCTCAAAGAACGGTATATTTAACATTAGAATTCCAGTGTGAGATAGAGGAGACAGGTACATGCCATTATCTCCTCTTAAAGGCTAAAGTTCTCAGGCACTTATAGGATTAATGACTTGCTCAAGACTGATATAAGACTGAGATTAAATATAAAAACTTAGTCCCATTATTTCTTTTTGTGTGGGACTGAGTGAAGGATAGTCAATAGTTCTCTAGGTTAAAGAGAATGCATTTTTCTTCTGATTTGAGGCAGTGTTGAAAAAAAAAAAAAAAAGAACATGAACTTTTAGATTAGGATGGTATAAATGGAGATAATAGCACAATTTTAGTAATATTTAAGCTATAGTGAGCGATTTTTACATGCCAGACAGCATGCTGCATCTTTATATACATTAGGTTATTTCATTTATGACATTATAACAGTGACAATGGTTCTATGAATTGGATATTATCTGCTGAAATGTTGGTAAGTTCTAGATTTTTGTTAGTAAATTCTAGATTTTTCTAGCAGTGGCCTTTTCCAGCAACAAAGCTGAATGCTTTTGCCATTAGGTGTGTCAAGTCCCAGGATTTGAAACCTAATTTTACCATGTATAAGTTTTTGGTAGTTGGCATGTTGCATAAATTTTGAAAATTTCTAATGATAATATGAATTTCAAAGCTATTATTATAAGTAGAAGTGGAAATATATGATGTAGAATTATAATGCCTATACACATTCAATAAATATTAGTCTTCTTCATAGCCTATGCCTTAATATTACTCCATGTTGTTTTAGCCAACTAAATTTGATTATGGAATATAAATTAAGACTGTTTGTAAGATAGAGTGTGTGGGAAAGGAACATGGCTTCACTTCTAGATATGCAGGGGACAAACAAAACGCCACAGTCAAAAGCCAAGTCATTGAATCAAGTACTTCAGAGATAAACTGCCATAGGTCATGTGAAAAGTACAGAATAGCATTTTATTGCTTTTGAGTTATTATAAATGAGAAGCTTTTATAAAGGTCTACTTTGTTTTTATAAAAATGAAGCAGTATCCTGGGACTTTTCAGCTATAAAGAAGTGTTCTGTTCAACTGCTCATTCTTTTCTTATTTCTTTTGTTATGACTTAAATAATATAGTTTACTAATCAAATAATATTAATTTTACTTAAAATTGTATAATGTTAGAGATAAAAAAAAACTGGGGTGATCATTCTGTACATGTCCCATGTTTTTAAGAGGTAAAATATGGCTCAGAAATATCAGATAAGTGGCTCAGGGTGATACTGCCGGTTTGTGGAAGAGCGGGAGACTCAAATGCCTCTCCTTCAGGTTCCCAATGCTGTGCTTAGAAGAACCCCACAAATACATTATTCTTGTTGTTAAAATATTTTAGCTTTTACATATTTAAAAAGAAGCTAGTATGCCCAGCCAGTGTGGCTCAGTTGGTTGGGCATTGTCCCATTGACCAAGAGGTTGCCAGTTTGATTCCCAGTCAGGGCATGTGCCCAGATTTGGGGCTCAATTCCCAGTCTGGGGAGTGCAGGAAGCAGCCTTTCGATGTTTCACTCTTATTGATGTTTCTATCTCTCTCTCCCTCTCCTTTCTTCTCTCTCAAAAATCAATAAAAACATATTTTAAAAAAATATCAGAGAAAAAAGAAGCCCAAGAAATGTAGCCAGTCCGATCTAAGAAGTGCTGTCAATGTAAAACGTTCACTGGCCCTGGCCGGTTTGGCTCAGCGGTTAGAGCGTCGGCCTGCGGTACAGAGAGACCCAGGTTCGGTTGCAGTTTGTCCCCGGCCCTGGTTGGTCGTGTGGGTGGCAGCCACTCGATGTGTCCCTTTCATATCGATGTTTCTTCCTCTCTCTCCCTCCCACTCTATCTGAACGAAAAATGAAAAGTCCTCAGGCGAGGATAAAAATAAATAAATAAATAAAACTGAATTTTTATTTTCACTGAATTTTGAAGACTTAGTATGCAAAACAGAATACTAAATACCACATCCATAATTTTTATCTTGACTATATGCTGCTATGACAATACATTGAATAGACTGGGTTCAATAAAATGTTATTAAAATTAAAAAAAAATAAGCTATTAAAATCTGTTCTGTTTAGGTCAAGAATCTGTTAAATATCAAAATATCACTTTCTAGGAGAACAATGTAGTATCAGCTTAAAATTAAACTTTTCTTAATGATTAAGGAAAATAATAACTTTAGGTATAATATTTTATTATTTTAACTCACCATTGGGCATAAGAATCAATAGTTTCATTCAGGTAAACATGGACTGACATTGACTTTAACAGCATAAAGTATCTCAAAATATTTCCAAGTTCTTACAGTTATCCTCTAGAGGAAGTTACATTTCAAGGGACATATTCAGAGAAGTAAACAAAAGATGCCTAAGGGACACGATCATCTTCTACAACATTTCCTGAGCTTTTACCAACTCAATTTCTCACATAGTGTTATACGCCACTCAAGGGTATCATCCTTTTAATGATTATTTGGCTCAGATCCTTAACTTGAGGATATTCATTTAAAGCTCTCAGGAGTTTAAAGGTAAGTTAAATTTGACTGCATTTCTTCCATGAATACTTTTGGGTGTTTTAGGAATTATCATCCTAATTTAAAATGTTGAACTCATGCAAAATTGAATACGCTGATGTAATTAGTTCCTCTTCAATGGATGACCTAAAATAATCAGATATTGACAAAAACAGATATTCCAAAAGTTACAAAAACCTGTATTTTTATACAATTTTCACACATAAAACAAGGTTAAAAATGTACAATTTGTCCCTTTAGAAATGGTTCTAAATAAAATTTTATATCATCATCTAAAATATATGAATATTGAATAAAAAATATTATTAAAGCAAATTATTAGTGTGAATCAGATTTTCTAAAAGTAATTTTATATGCACCATAGTAGATTGAATTTTCATATATTTATAAAGCACCTGAATGTGTGCAATATTGAGCCAAAAGGAATACTATTTCTCTATCTTTTCTACCCAGAATATTCTTTTGCATCTCTAATTAACCAAACTTCATGGTTAACACTTTGGGATATATACCACCCAAACTACAGATCTGACGACCCCCATACTATAATTAGGCACTTTGTTGCCTAGTATTGAAATTTATCTTTTCAATGTTTATATTTAGAAGGGAGTATAAAAAATAATTAATATTGCTGATTCTGTTGTCAGACTGTCTGGGTTCAAATCTAGTCCTGCCACTTACTGATAGGTGATCTGGGCAAGTTACTTAAGCTTTCTCTATGTAATTTCCCCCTTGGTAAAATGGGGATAATAGGATTTAAATTAGAAGGCTTTTTATGAGGATTAAATAACAATACATGCACTGAAAACAGGGTTTTGTGGGGGTGGAGGCAGATGTATGTGACAGTGTGTGTATTTTCAATAATGATTTAGAATGTAAACTCTTTGTTGATGAGGTCTATGACCTACTGATACTTCCCAGTATATCCTAAAGTGTTAGGTTGCTAATCAAAATTATAGTGGTAATGAAACAAAGTGGCAGTGTTTGAGTCTGGGTTCATTGTCTCGCAAAATTGGAGAATTAGTTCACAGACAAAGGAACAAGTGAAAGAAAAGTTTTATTTGAAAGATAGGCAGACTCCCCGCAATGGGGAGGGGGCCCAAGTGGGTTGCCAGTGAGGTCCTGTTGTCTAGGGGTTGAAGCTAGCCTTGCTAGCTTCCAATTGGTCCTTTCAAGAAATTTGTCCTTAGCAACATCCATACATTTTAAAGCTTGTGTTTCCCTCCTGACTGGGTTTAGCCCTAGGTCATCTAGCTCTAAATTCATATTACTCTCCTGGAGAAAGCATATGTGGGCATCAATGATTTAAAAAAGCTCATCCTATCAGGTGCATTGGGGTAGATCTGATTAGCAAAGATATAGATAGATAGATAGATGATAGATAGATAGATAGATAGATAGATAGATAGATAGATAGATAGATAGACTGATAGGTAGATAGATAGATTTCCCCCCCTCCCCCATAACATTCTCTAGTTGGAAGTGGACAGGTTCTGATTTAAAAACAAACATTGATTAGTTATTCTGACATTTGTACAGAAGCTTTACTCCCAGGGAAGAGACAACTTAGTTGGGTGTGGTTAAGAACAAATAAAGTAGCCCCAGGTATCTATGGGGGCCTTGGTGGCTTCATTGTTTTTGATAATTTCAATTTCTCCCAGACTATTAATGAGAAGGAGGGGAAACACCCTTGGAGCAACCCTATGCTTGTTTTTGGCTTCTTTTCTAAATCCAGTTTTGGTTTCCTATAATCCTTTTTTAAGATAACCTGGCTTTCTGCAATAGAAACACCCTCTATAGTTTCGCAGCAGAACTTATTCAGCAATCCTGTTGCCTTGCTTCCAGAAACCAGTAGGTATATTAATTGGAATAGGTCAGAATCACCAGCACTATATTCTTAAGCGGTAAATAAAATTCCTTTGCAAGTCCAGAAAAAGGAACTATACAATCACTGTTCCCCTCTTGCCTGAAACCAGTCTTTCTGGTTTTTTTTTTTTTGTTACGTAATTGACCTGTGCTCCTTCCAGGAGCTTCTAATTTCCATTTCCATTATATAAATGGGGGCTGGGAGTTTCTGGCCTTGGAGGCACAATTTGCCATGCTGGTTTTATTTTTATTTTGAGATCTATAGAATCCAAATAAACCTCCAGATATACTGTGTAATGGGTTGTCTGCCTATGCGCTGAGCTCCAAGTCATCTCAAACTTTCCCACGTGTTTCAGCCTTCCCTTTCCATGGTTCCATACCTCACTGCCTAAACTGCCTCTATCTCCTCAGTAACATAAAAGAATTAAGTCCCTGACTATTCCACCTAGATTATTAGGGAAGCTTCATTTCATTTCAATGCACATTCATTAACCTCAATAAAGTCAAGGCCTCCTGGAAAAAAGGAATGTAAATTCTAATCAAAGAAACAGACATTGTAAACTGATAATAAAACACTAAAAATGTATAAAATAATATCAGTATATTCACAATATGGAAATGGAGAAGAGAGAGTAGGTACTTTTGTTTTTAGATCATGAGGAAGACTTTACAGAGGATATGTAATTTGTACAAGATTTTGAGAAATGAACAAGAGTTTCCCAGGTAAACAAGAGAAGTAAGAGCATCAGCTCAAAGATAGAAACATGTAATTGCAATAGCTAGATGTAAGAGGGTGGATGCTTTTGTTTTTTTAAATTGCTTGTTGTTAGAGGCTAAAGTCTAAGTGCAGTGGAGGTAAACAGAGGGAGAGTCAGAAAAGTTTAAATGTAAAAAACCATGGTCAAGCTCTTTAAACTTTACCCTTCTAATTATATTGTACTCAGGTTTTAGAGATATCTTACTGAGAGTTGGCAGGGAGAAGGGAAGAACTAAGATTAGAGATAAGGGGACTACTTTTAAGGCCATTGCCATAATACAAGGTTTATGATGATAAGGACATAAATTAAGACATACCTGTATCTTTCTGGGTAATAATAATAATGATAATGTTAGTAATGGCTACCCTTTAATGAATATATACCATGTTTTATCAACATACATGTTGCATCCATCACCTTATTTATCCACCATAATAGCTGTGTCAAGTTAGTAAATCATTACCTCCATTTTAGATTAGAAAATTGAATTTAGAATTTTGATTTCCCTGAGTCACTTTGGAAGTGAAGGACAGATCTATCATATTAATTATGAATCTAGAAACCTAACAGTCTTAACTGCTAAGTTACTTCATAAAGAGAAGCTGCTTTTCCCAGGGTCACTTGAAAGAAAAAAGAAACAATCAGATTTGTGAGTCAATTAGATTTGGAAAAGTCAAAGAGAAGACAGACTCTCCATATTTCTGACCTGAGTGGAGGTGAATGTGGTATCACCAAATTGTAAGGTACATAGGGACTCTAGGATAAGAACTACTCACTGCAGAGCAAGGCTCATGAGTTAAATTTGTGATTATTAAGTTTGAGATGTCTAAGGAACATCTGGGAAAAGATGGGCAATAGCAGTTGGATATATAGGTCTCGAGCACAGAACAAGCTAATGATAAATCTACCTTTTGGAGGATCAGCTTACAAGTGGTTGTTAAAACCAAGGAAAATGTATAAAACACACCAACTATGAACTATGGGACTCCAAGAGAAAAAACAATTTTGTCACAAATATTCTTTTGGGAAATCAAGAATTAAAGAGATAAAAGACCAATCAGAATGCAGTAACATAAAAATCAAGAGAGGAGAATTTCAGAAGAATATATGGTCAAAAACATCAAATTCCAGCCCTGGACAGTGTGGCTCAGTTGGGTGGGTGTTGTCCTGTGCACCAAAAGGTTGTGGGTTGGATCCCTGATAGGGGGCAAGCAGTAGACAGCTGATCAATGTTCTGCCCTCACATCAATGTTTCTCTCTCTCTCTCTCTCCCTCTCTCTTCTTCTCTCTCTAAAAATGAATTTAAAAAATCTTTTAAAAAATCAGATACCACATATAAGTAAACTAAAATGTGGATTTCAGTATTTATATTGTATTTGAACATTGTGAAAACATTATGAAGTTATGAAAATTATATTATGTTGCTTTATACTCATCCCTTCTTAACCCTTTCTCGCATTTCCATATTAGTTCAATCATGTCATTCCTCTGTTCAAAATCTTAAGTGACTCTCCACTTCCTCATCAATTAAACACAAATTTGGGAGCACAACATTCACAGCTGTCCACAATAGCAACAATTTTCCAGCCATGTCTTTCATTACCCACTAGGCAGCAAATTTTATGTAGGCAAAAGGCTTTTCTGTCTTTCGTCTGGCCAACTGTTTGCACATAGTTGACCCATAGTTGACACAGATGATGTTGTAAAGGAATCAATGAGTGAATGAGATACTCTCCTGAAAATGAAGAAACTTTCAGTCAGCGTGATCCAGTCACCATCTCCTAAATCTCTCATGTATTTCTTCTCCTTTACTTATGTCCATGCATTGCACACTCCCATGAATAATCATGATGTCTATTCTTGTTAAAATACTGTCAAACTTTTACACCTGATCTCAAATGCTATTATCATTCACCAGGTCTTTCCTAATATCCCCAGTTGGATGTCTTCTTTCTTTGAATCTTGATCAAAGATTCTATTTTAGGATATTTACATTAATTCAGCTTTGGTACATAAACATTTTTATCTTCAAGAATTTATTGATATAAGAATTTACAAAAATAAGTAATATCTTTGTATATATTAGTACATTGCATAGTAAGTACTTCAAGAACTATTGACTATAATACATAAAAATATTTTTTAAAACTTGCAATAAAGTAAATATATTTATCAGCTTGTCTTATATGTATATATGCACATTGTAATATGCAACTTCAATGTAAATGTAATGTGAAAAATCATCTGATACATTTGAGTATATTTCTTTTTTTTTCTTTTAGAGAGAGAGAAAGGAAGAGGGAGAGAGAGAGAAACATCGATGAGAGAGAACATTGATTGGCCACCTCCTGCATGCCCCCCACTGGGGATTGGGCCCACAACCTGGGCATGTGCCCTGACTAGGAATTGAACCGGTGACCTCTTGGTGCATGGGTCGATGCTCAACCACTGAGCCACACTGGCCGGGCCATTTGAGTATATTTCATCTGTTGGGTTTAGGTTTTTCAATGTCATAATGTAGACCATAACCTGATTCTCATGCTAGCTAATCCATGATTCAGTATCCAAAAATACAAATTCATAGAATAGATTTGGAAACATTCTCAGACAATATATTTCAATCCTTTCATTTTATAGATGAAAAATGGGAGATCGTAGAGATGAACTGAAATACTTAGCATTCTATAAAAAAGTTTTGTCCATATGAGAGGGCAAATATAACCAGGGATAAGTGAAGCCAGTTTCAACTCTACAGGCCAGAAAGGCTTCTTTTTCTACAACTCCTTTGAGATGATATATCCAGTGGAGATATTGAGTGTAACTTAAAATATATCTATCTGGTATATTTGAGACATGAATACATGTCAGAAGCTATGTCTACAATTTAGAAGAGCAGATCTCATTTCAGAAAATTACTTTTCATTTCTCATAATCTAATTAGTAGAAGATATGTTAAAACTCAGCAGGAATGGTTTTATGTTGTTGCTGGTGTGTTTTCTAAAGAGATTTATTGTTAAGTGAGGGCCTAGATAACAGAGTGAGAAAAGCAGCTTTGGTTGCAAAGGAATGACCTTAGATTTAAACATTTTCAATTTGTAAAAAAGTTGAGACATTCAAGAAAATATCTAGGAGGTAGCTGATAGGTAAGTCTCGGTCAGGCTGGTGATATTGACACTTACATATGTAGATCAGCATATAGAGGGTGTTTACAACTTTGAATTGGATGAAATCATTGAAGGAACACTTACAGAGTACATAAGAATTCTGAAGCTACATGTGAGGCTTATCACTTTTATGATATGGACACTCATTAATCTGTGCTTTAACTTTTCATCCTTTTCACTTTTACTATGTTTTATTATTCTTCATGGTATTTATCTCCGTATGATATAATATATATTCTTTGTGTATCTAACTCCACACTGACCATAAACTCTATAAGAGTAGATATTTTTTCTGAGAATTATCCTCTACTATCCAAAATATGTTTGGTTACACTAGAGTAAAAAAAAAAATACAAACACCAACATATCAATGGCTTAACATGATAATGAATCTTTCTCTGACACAGTCTGAAGAAGAGTGAGGTCATCACCTCAGTCTTGTGTCTAGTCAACTGAACACATAAACTCCAAGGGCTCCATGGCATTGGGGAGATTGGAGGAAAGGTTTTACATCACCCACAGCCCACCAGCCAGAACTCAGTCACATGTTCCCCTTCATTACAATGGAGAGTGAAAAATGCAGTCCTTGTGCTCAGGAGGTAAAGGTGTTGTAAAGGCACAGCATTTTCCCTGCCCCAGCTCCTGCTCTAAAGCCAGGGCACAGAGTACTGTTCGGTACCTAGTAGTTCCCAGCAAGTACTATTACATAAATATGTCAAATTTTGTTGTTTAGAAAGAGGGGGAAAAAAGCAACCTCTGACTGTGAAGTTTTTGAATTCTTATGCTTTCTTTTCACAGGCAAGATGTCCATGAAATTCATCTATTAATAGGAAATAGTACAGTAGTAACACACAAATCATAGCCCAGAGGTGTCTTAAACTTACTTTTGAGGTATAACAAACACTAGAATCAACTTATGATTACTACTGGTATTGAAACTTTGTGATACTTATAAATCTCAAGATTTTTGGTAAAAGTAAAACAAAAACAAAGCAACCACACTTAATATCTAATTAGATACTCCTCCCCCAGTGACATTCAGGAACATCACAGATTCAGGTGCATATCACTATTCTCTCATATTAGAACAGAACTGCTGTTGAAAGTATGCATAGTGGCAGAGCAGCAGACCCTCCTGTTCTGCTAGAGACTAGTTGGAAACCCAGTATATCCCAGACATACTTACCCAGAAATAACCCTGAAATCTTGAGTTTCTTATCACATAATTTTGCAAAGTATTCACCATTCTTCCTTTCTGTATTCTAGGCACACTTTATTTCTCTCTCACAGCAGACGGTCTTTACAAATGCATTTTTCTGGCTGGAAAGTTCTCCTTTTCTCCAAATAAACTCTTGCACATTTCTCCGGGGAAACATTTCTAAGCAGCTTGACTCTGCCAGTTTCCCTCTATTTATAAATATACCTCTGCTTCCTAGCAACATGAGAATCTGGTAAATATTAATGGACTAAATAAACATAGAAGAAATTTCAAGAAACTTTTTCCAAGAAGGCCAGAGAATTTCTTGTAGAAATCCTCCGTTAGCATAGGTGCATTTAATGTAAGTGGTCATATTATAGAGCACAACAGCTTGTAACTCATAAGATAAATTGCAAAACAGGTCAGGTTTTTTTGTTTTTGTTTTTTTAGAGAGAGAGAGGGGAAGAGAGAGAGAGAGGAGGGGGAAGAGGGGGAGAGAGAGAGAGAGAGAGAGAGAGCTTTGTTGTTTCACTTATTTATGCATTCATTGGTTGTTTCTTGTATGTGCCCTGACTAGGAATCAAACCCGCAATCTTGGTTTATCTGGACACAGTTTAACCAACTGAACTTCTCAGCCAAGGCTAAACAGGTCAGTTTTAATGGGTCTGGGGCAGGGGCAGGGGCAGGATTCAGGGTTCGGAAGGGATGGTCTACATCTCACTGAGTCTTTGTGAATTAGTTTTAGAAGTTCTGATTACATACTGTTTAGCAATAATACCCTAAAACATTTCTCATTTTGATAGTTTTTAATGTGTTAGAGAAAAAAATTAAAGAACTTGATTTGGATTAAAAAGCCTGAGTTTTAGTATCAGTCTGCCAACTATTTCTTGTGAAAGAAAGAAGCTGTGGGTAATTGGGCAGAAACAAGAAAAAGCAACTGGAAAGCTGAGTTCTGGTCTAATAGAAATATGTGTGATAAGGTTTTAGAAATATGAGGTAGTGGCACAAACATTAGCTACTTTGGAAAGTTAATCAATAGGGACAATAATCAGATCATGAATTAAATTTAACAAGTATTAAAATTATTTTTCCCTATTATATTTTCCTCCCAAGTTTTTATTTTGAAGAGGGGTGGGGCTAAAGAGGTTAGGGAGACATAAAAATATCTGAGGGCTATCACATAAATGTATAGGCTTTCTGAGTTCCAAGGCTGACTTACTTAGGATAAAGTTGCTGCTCTTTTATTAAATTCTTGGGCGGTAAAATGAAGTTGTTTTTAATCAGAAAATAATTGTTAAATAATTTGAACCATACCTTTTTACCATTTAGAATATATTTATTTCACTTCAGAAATTAGATAGTGTTGTTTTTAATTTTTTAATGGAGATATAATTGACATATAACATTATATTAGTTTCAGGTGTATAATGTAATGATTTAATATTTGTATATATTGTGAAATAATCAATGATCACACAATAAGTATCTAGTTACCATCTGCCACCACACATAGTTATAAAATTTATTTTTCTTGTGATAAGAACTTTTAAAATTAATCTCAGCAGCTCTTATATCCTCATGACTATTTATTTTATAACTATAAGTTTGTGCCTTTTGAACCCCTCACTCATTGTACACATTTACCCAATTCCACCGATGGCAGATACTAATCTGTTCTCTAGATGTATGAGCTCATTGGTTTTTTATGTTGTTTTTTAGATTCCACATATAAGTGAGATCCTACAGTATTTGTCTTTCTCTGACTTATTTTACATAACATAATGCCCTCAAGGTCCATCCATGTTGTGACAAATGGCAAGATTTAATTTTTTTTATGGCTGAAAAATGTCACATTTTACGTATATACCACATCTTTATCCATTCATTTGTTGGAGGACACATACATGATTTCCACGTGTTGACTGTTTTAAATAATACCACAATGAACATGGAATTGCATATATTTTTTCATATTAATGTTTTCATTATCTTTGGATAAATACCCAGAAGTGTAATTGCTGAATTATTTGGTAGTCCTATTTTTAATTTTTTGAGGAATCTCCACATTGTTTCCATAGTGGCTGCACCAATTTACATTTCCTTCGACAGTGCACAAGGGTTCCCCTTTCTCCAGATCCTTGCCAACACTTATTATTTCTTGTCATTTTGAAAATAACCATTCCAACAGATGAGAGGTTATATCTCATTGTGGTTTTGATTTGCATTTCACTCACTGATGATTAGTGATGTTGAGCACCTTTTCATATATAAGTTAGCCATTTGTATGTCTTCTTTGGAAAAATGTCTATTCAGATCCTCTGCCCATGTTTAAATCACATTGTTTGATTTTGGTATAGAGTTGTATGAGTTCTTTATATATTTTGGGTATTTAGCCCCTTATCAGATATATGATTTTTAAATATTTTGTCGCATCTGGTAGGTTGTCTTTTCATTTTGTTGATGGTTTCTTTTGCTATGCAGAAGATTTCTAGTTTGATATAGCCCCACTTGTTTATTTTTTACTTTTGTTACCTTTGCTTTCGGTGTCAGATTCACAAAATCATTGCCAAGACAATGTTTTCTTTTAGGGAGTTTTATGGTTTCAGGTCTTACATTCAAGTAATTAATCCATTTTGAGTTATTTTTTGTGCATGATATAAGATTTGTTTTTTTTTTTTGCATGACTGTCCAGTTTTCCCAACACCATTTATTGAAGAGACTGCTCTTCCTAAGTGTATATTCTTGTCATCAATTAATTGATCATATATGTGTAGGTTTAATTCTGGGCTCTTTACTCTGTTCTCATTTTCCATGAAGCTGTTTTTTATGCCACGACCATACTGTTTTGATTACTATAGCTTTGTAATATACTTTGAAATCATGGCGTGTGATGCCTCTCCAGCTTTGATTTTCTTTCTCAAGATTGCTTTGGCTATGTTGGGTCTTTTGTAGTTCCATACAAATTTTAGGATTATTTTCTCTATTTCTGTGAAAAATGTCTTTGGAATTTTGACAGAGATTGCATTGAATCTGTAGATTACCTTGAGTGGTATGGACATTTTGACAATGTTAATTCTTCCATTTCATGAGCACAGAATAACTTTCCATTTATTTGTGCCTTCTTCAGTTTCTTTCCTTAATGGCTTATAGTTTTCAGTGTATAGGTCTTCTATCTCTTTGGTTAAATTTATTCCTAGGTATTTTATTTGTTGATAAAATTGCAAATGAGATTATTTAATTAATTTCTCTTCGTGATAGTTTTTCACTAGTTTATAGATATGCAACAGATTTTTGCATGTTGATTTAGTGTCCTGCAACATTCATAACCTTTTAAAATAAAAGGTATTTGGATGATGTAGGAAAAGGGTGTCATTGGAAGGATTTGAAAAAAATAAATAAAAAAGAAGATAAGAAACTGCACTTTGGAAAAGATACATATTAAGTTATGTCTATTGACTTCAGAGACTTCTGATTGTAACTATTGAAGAAAGATTCAGTAGCTGCTAGAGGGCCTTTGGAAGCCTTTTAAATCTGAGATTGTTAGATTGTCTCATTTTTCTAGAATTTAGAGAAAGAAAAATAACTATTCAGCTCATGCTAAATTGGGAAACAACATGTTTTGGAGTAGTACATAGGATTTATTTCAAGCTTTTCCATTTTTTACATATGACAGCTAAAGAGGAACAAGTACCTTCATTAGAGCCTTGGCAAGAATATAAAATGACATATGATGTCACTAGTGCCAAAAACTTAATCAGAGCAATGTATTTCCAGTGCTACATTCACCTCAGGTTCTTTTCTTCTCAACCCACCTCCCTCCAAACATACACACCTTTTATTCTTGTGGTCTGTTGTAGATAACTTAGAATAATTTACCTTTACCTAAGTTACCTTTACTGGTTCAGCCAGTAGTTTAAGGGAGGGATGTACTAAATTAGGCCACTCCTGATTTTATAGTTAAGATGGTTCAGTGCAGTCATGAGGGTTCTTCAGATTCCCACTGCAATGAATTGGCAGTGCTGTGGTTAAGAAAGATACTTTCTTCTAACTCCAAAGTCCAGTAACTTTATTACATATCTCAGAAATCTTTGCCTGAGAAAAATCTGTAAACAATTCAGTACACACATGAAAAATATTGATGATATTATCATATAAACAGTACATATGAAATAAATTGTGCAAGACTTCATTGGTTTTTACAATACTATTTTTTTCCTTTTGCTGATTCATAATGTACACTACTGTGATCTGATTTTGCTAGTTCTAGAGGAATACAATATTATTTTATTTAATAAAACTTTATTTTTTAATTTGACTGAAGCTATTCAAACAAAGACTTTTTAACATGTGCCTCTTTGTATAAAATCTAGTCTCTCAAACATGGACCACAATCCGGATTTCTACAGAAGGGAGTTAGTGAATGTTCAGGGTGTCCCTCTCTTCTGGAGCATTGCTGAGGAGTGGGCCCAGGTGGAGTCATTTGAATCCCGACCAGATGACCTTTTGATTGCCACCTATCCCAAATCTGGTAAGATCATTTCACTTATTTGTACAGTTGACCCTTAAACAACATGGGTTTGAATTGCACAGGATCTACTTACTTATGGACACACACACACACACACACACAGTTGGTCACCCTTATCCCCAGGTTGCGCATCAGCAGATTCAACTAACTGCAGTTCTGTGCTCAGATGGGAACTCGCAGATGTTGAGAGATGACTATATGCATTGTTCTACATCATTTTATGTGATACATGAGCTTACAGGGATTTGGGTATTCTTGGGAGTCCTGAAACCAACTTTCTGTGAATATTGAGGACTGATGTCTCTAGTTAAGCTTTTAGGGAGTCAAAAGTTAGGGTCAGAAACCCTAACCTCCACATTGTTCAAAGATCAACCATACTTATTGATTAGTTATTGGTGCATATGTGTTAGCCCACAGATCTGCAGATCACTTGTCAAAGGAACATTGTAGCTGTTGCTGGGATAATTTTGTCCCAAATTAGACAAACTCACTTCCTACTCTGAAAGACCCACAATTAAATGGAGGCTTAGAAATACTTTGTTATAGATTTAAACAACTGCTGTCTTTAGTGAACAGTCTCAAAAAAGAAAATTTAAGAATCAATAACTTTTATTTCTTCAGATCTTTTGATGGCATTGTCTTCCACTTTATCCAGCGACAGATGTACAGAGAAATATCAGAGAGTTGAAGCTCTTTCTAACATCTAATCCAATTAAGTTGCTGGAACCCATGATCAATCAGCTGTTCTAATTTCTTAATGGAAATGAGGAAAAGACCTTTTAATTAGTATGTTAATCACTAATCTTTTTTTTAGATTATACATATTAAAATTACTTCAAAGAAATATGTACCAAATCCTGGGAGGAAAGTCCTGAATTCAGGGGATTCCAATGTGCCAACGTTACAAATATTGCATGAGAGCAATGGGTTCCCACTAGATAGTAAAGAAACATATCATACAGATTTTTATAGATATAAAAAATGAGCCTGGCACTGGCCAGTTTTCTCAGTGGTTAGAGCCTTGGCACACAGACCAAAGAGTACCAGGTTTGATTCCCAGTCAAGGGACTATACTTCAGTTGCAGGTTCAATCCCCAACCCATTCGGAGTCGTGAGGGAAGCAAACAATGGTTGTGTCTCTCTCACATCAATGTGTCTCTCTCCCTCCCTTCCTCTCTCCCTCCCTCCCTCTTTTCCTCCCTCCCTCACACTCTAAAAAAACAAAAAAAACAAAAAAGAGTTTATTTTGGCAAAAGCTTGTTTTTTTCTGTCTTTTCTTACTACTGTACTTACATTGTTCTCTGAGTAGTTCCCAAAACCCAAATTATTTAAGACTGAAACTACTTTGCATTTTCTTGTTGAGATACAAGTTTAGAAAAGGGAGGGCAATCACTGAGGATGTACATGCTTTTTGTTTTGCTATTTTTATATATTTAAAGATAGGAAACTATTAAGATAATCTTTGGAAGGTACCATTACACAAATAGTTTATCTACAAAGGTGATCTTTGGAGCTGAATTTTTTCTGACGTACTAAATGTTAGATGGCTAAATAGCCACACATAAATTAATCACATACTTTCTTTGGTCATTTAAAAAAAAATTATGTTCTAAGTTAAGATTCAAATTAAATAATTATTTTAAAAAATTATTTTGTTGATTTTAGAGAGAGTAAGGGAGAGAGAAGTGAGAGAGAAACATCGATGTGGGAGAAAAATCGATGGGTTGCCCGCACCCTGACCAGGGATCAAACCCACAACAGAAGTATGTGCCCTGACCAGAAATCGAACCTACCACTTTTTGGTGTACAGGCCTACATTCCAACCAACTGAGCTACACAGGCCATAGCATTAACTAACTCTTCATATGAGCTAAACCATGTCTTTTTTCCAAAACTCATGGAAAATAATCATTTTCAGTTCAAAGCATATCTATATTGGCTTTTTTTTAAATCAGATTTTATTGGCCACAATTTGAACCACCCTCTGTTAGGAAATGAAATGTGCTGAATTTAGGTCTTTTTTGTTCTGTGAATCATTGCTTAAGCCTATCCAGATCAGGCAACAAACTATTCAAGTATAGTATTGACTTGATCCACCTTTTTCTTAGCACTGTAATTGTCTGAGCTAGAAGGACGGGAAGAGAGTCCTGCATGCATGATTTAGGGACAAGAAGGAGTAAGAATTACCCACAGAAAGAACTCATTAAAATGAGACCTAAAGTACTCTAATATCTGAAACCAATTCAAAGGTGCCTCCATATGCAGATCATTCTTCAAAAATTATGCTGTTTCCATAGATTCATTATTTTATTTTATTTTTTAGTTTCCACCCATGACTATCATTAGAAATGATCATTACATGTTTGGTAAAGAGGAAGGAGATGGGAACGTTTAAGAAGATATTTTTCTTCTATGTCTTATAATCACTTTTTTTAACAGCACCTTGACAACCTGATCATCAAGTGACACGGACATTAAGAAGACCATATACTAATGTACATTAGATCAATTTCTCAAAGACTGGGTGAGACACAATTTCATAAAGAAGAGTGACTTGATCCACTGTGTTCAAACAGTATATGTTGTCTTTGATTTGTTAGTCTCACACTGGTCACCACAGATATAGTGACAAAGTATCTTTGCTTCCCTCACACCTGTGTTTCTCTTCCCCCAAATGTTGAACATTTTAACCCAAAGTACCCTTTCAGTTCCAAAGAATAATAGTCATTTTGATATTAATAGGAAATGTAAAAATCGGTGTTCAGACTCATTAAAACTGACTGCTTCCCCCATCTATCTCATATAGGAAGGTGAGCTATCATTACTTACACAACGTCTTTTTCCTAAAATTTTGTTTATTAATTTTTATTTATTTATTTTATTTTGTATTTATTGACTTGAGAGAGAGAGAGAGAGAAAGAGAGAGAGAGAGAGAGAGAGAGAGAGAGAGAGAGAGAGAGAGAGATTGATTTGTTGTCCACTTATTTATCATTCATTGGCTGATTCTTGTATGTGCCCTGACCAGAGATTGAACCGGGCACCCTGGTGTATCAGGATGATGCTCTAACCAACTGAGCTACCCAGGCACCCACAATGTCTCTTTTATACCGTACATTTTACTTCCTTTTCAGGTTTTACTTTTATGAGTATTTTCATCAGATTTTACACACATGCATAATACACATGTATATGTTCAAGATAGATAAGGATGTCTACTAGGAAAAGGGAGAAGAGAGAAAAGGAATGAATTCAGAGAGCACAGTTTTGTTTTTGATGTTACACAACTTCTTGTGACCCTCTCACACTCTTTTTGACAGAAAAGTTTAGAGTTCCTTCTTCTTTTTTTTTTTTTTTTCAGGAACAACCTGGGTCAGTGAAATACTGGATTTGATCTATCACGATGGGGATGTGGAGAAATGTAAACGGGATGCAATATACAACCGAGTGCCATTCATGGAACTTATAATTCCTGGAATTGAAAATGGTATCTTCTCTTAATGTACCTTTTCACCATAGGAGTAAATTCTTCTATCTTTTTGTGGGGTCTAGAGGAGTCGTGATGAAAAATGATACAGACATGAATAATGTGTCTATAATACAAGAGAATTTGCTTATTCCAATAACCATATTATAGTCCACTTCTACCCAAAGATAGTATCTGCATAAGAGGAAATTTCGATGAGTATTTTTTTATTAATAAGACAGGTGGAAGTCTTTAACATTTGAATATTGGGTGATTATTATACATAAAAAAAGTTAAGTGTTTGATCCGGTATAGAATCATATCTACTGCTAGTTAGCTGATGTTCGCAGACTCAGAAAAAAGAATTATGGGCATATAAGGTCTTACATTATTAAAATTTTTTAAATTAGTCATGAACCTCACAGCTTAATTTGATCTCAGAATTTTAATATAAGAAGTCTGGAAAGGTATTAAGAAGTACAAATTGCCAGCTCTAAAAATAGTCATGGGGATGTAAAGGTACTAACCTTAAATCAGGGTGATCATTTTGTAAGATATTATAATGTCTAATCACTATGTTGCACACCTGAAACAAATATAATATTGTATGTCACTGTAATTAAAGAATAAATTTAAAAACTATTTTTTAAAATGCCAAAAAAGAAAGCTGGAAAGGGATTTTGAAATCCTATTGTTCAATTTCCCCACATTGTAAATGAGACAAAGAGGAAGATAAACGAAGGAAACATTTGGACGTCTTGACACTTGACCTACTGCTGTTTCTGCCTCATCAGGAAAGTGCTTTATCTGAAGATTTTATAGACACTTACAAAGATAATAAACTCTATTATTCATAGGCAATAAAACAGCCTACCTAACCAGAATTTATCATTTTAAAAAATCTTATTGTAGATATTAGAAGTATATGAGGCTGTTTAGCCATATAGTCATTTCAAGCCATATAGTGGGGTCAAAGTTTACAAAGTCTTAGATTATATTATAATTGACCTTTATGATTTCACATTTATAATATAATTTAACTTTTATGCTTGTAGGCATTGAGGATTTGAAGAAAATGCAGTCTCCTCGATTAGTGAAAACACACTTACCTGTTCAACTACTTCCTTCTTCATTTTGGAAGAATAACTGCAAGGTAGCAAATTTTAAAGAAAAATTTCTTATTTGTGCTGTAATTTCTTTTACTAATTATGCAGAAGTGAAGATGAGAGATTTCAACCCCTGGATAAATCATTTTAAAAATAATAATGTGGTTCGTATATTCTAAGGATCAAAATACCGCCAGTGGATTTCAGTGCTATAGCTAAAGCATTACTAATACTCAGTACCTAAGCTCTGTGATTCTCTCAGGTTTTCAGTTCTCTAAAATGCCCGTCTTTCTGTCTAAATCCCTTCACTGAATACTTATAAACAATAGATATTTAAATAATCCCAGAACTGCTTATTCATGAATTCAGTGTAATTATAATATATAAATGTATAATTATAAATATATAAATTTATAATCCATGAATTATATATTTATGGATTAGTTTTAGGCTTCTTTTTAAATAATCATTTTAATTCAAGCTTAACATTTAGGGAGAAAAGTGCATATATCATAGTCTACAGCTTGATGAATTTTCACAAAATGAGCGTACCCATGTAACCAGCACCCAGATCAAGAAATTAATTACTAGCACCCTAAAAGCTCTGTTCCTGTATATTTCCAGGCAAGAATCTCTACCTCTAAAAATAACCACGGTCCAGAAAGTTTTCACCATGAACTAGTTTGCTTGTTTTGTCTGTAATCATAATATATATAATCGTGAATGTTCAGCTTATTTCGTTTAATATAATATTTGTGAGATCAATTCTTATCATGCTTGTTTTGTTTAATGTAGTCTTCTGGATCACACAATATGGTACCTTGAGCAACAGTAGCTTCTTAGAGATGAAAATTCTCAGGCCAATTCAAACCTACTGAATCAGAAACCATGGGGGTGGGTGCAGCAGCCCTCTGAGTTTTAATAAGACCTTCAGGTGAACTTGATTCATGCTAACGTTTCAGAAGCACTGATGCAAGGCATTGCATTATGTGTATGTGACTATTTCACAGCTTACTTATCTATGGTACTATTAGTGGGCAGTTGGATTGTTGTTAGTTGTCAGCAATTAAACTAGTGCAGCAATGTACATTCTTATACAAGTCTTTCATTGATTAACACAAATGTTTCTTGGTTAGATATCTTGGGATGGAATTGCTGGTTCTTAGGGTAGGCATTAGTTCACCTTTAGCAGATATTTTCAGACATCTTTTCAAATTGTATAGTTGAAGTTACTCCACATCCTGATCAACAGAAGAAATATCTAAAAATATTTAACTTTAGTCATGCTAATACATATCTGGCAGCATCTCATTGTGATTTACTTTGTATTTGTCTAATGATAATTAGATAAAAAGCGTTCACATAGCTTAGATATTTTTTTCTTTTTATTAAATTTATTGGGGTGACACGAGTTAACAAAATCATATAGGTTTCAGGTGCACAATTCTACAACACATCATCTGTACATTGCATTGTGTGTTGACCACACCAAGTAAAGTCTCCTTCGATCACCATTTATCCCCTTTATAACCTCCTTTACCTCCTCCCCAACCCCTCCTCCCCCCAGCAATCACCACACTGAGTTCTTTCTCTTTCTGTGTGTGTTAAATCCCTCCATATCCCTCTCCCAGACACCACCCCCCAATCTGACAGCTGTCAGCCTGTTCTCTATGAGACTGTCTCTATTTTGATTGTTAGTTCAATTTGTTCATCAGATTCCACATATGTGTGTAATCATATAATACTTGACTTTTTCTGACTGGCTTCTTTCACTTAGCATAATGTTCTCCAGGCCCATCCCTGCTATTGCAGAGGGTAAAATTTTCTTCTTCTTTTTTATGGCCAAGTATATTCTATTGTGTAAATGTACCACAGCTTTTTTATCCACTCATCTACTGATAGATTTTGTTTTTTTTCTGAAATACCTATAAAGTATTTTCCTTTTTTAAAAAAATCTATAGGGGCTTCTTACTTTTTATTATTGAGATAGAAATTTCCCATGTGCTCTGAATACAAGTCTTTTGATTAGATAATTAAATGTCTTACCTTTTATTAAAAATTACTGGGATGACATTGCTTAATAAAATTATATAGGCTTCAACTGTACAATTTTATTCCACATCATCTGTATATTGTATTGTTTGTTCACTATCCAAAGTCAAATCTCCTTCTGTCACCATTTATCCCCTCTTTACCCTCTTCTACCTGCCTCCAACCCCCTTTCCCTCAGGTATTCACCATACTACTGTCTGTGTCTACGAGTGTGTTTTTGTCTTAATCACTTCACCTTTTTAACCCAGCCTCCATCCCCATCCCTTCTAACAGCTATTACTCTGTTCTCTGAATCTATGACTCCATTTCTATTTTGTTTATTTTGTTCATTAGATTCTACATATAAGGGAGATCATATGATATTTATCTTTCTCAACCTAGCTTATTTCACTTAACATAATACTGTCCAGGTCCAAACATCCTACTACAAAGGTAAGATTTTCATTTTTATGGCTGAGTAGTATTTCATTGTGTAAATGTACCACAACTTTTTTATCCACTCACCTAATGGACACTTGGGATGCTTCCAAATATTGGCTATTGTGAATAGCACTGCAATGTGCATAGGGGTGCATATATTCTTTCAAACTCACGTGTCAGGTTTCTTCAGATATATTCCTAGAAGTGGGATTGCTATGTCACAAGGCAGTTCCATTTTTAATTTTTTGAGGTAACTCCATACTGCTTTCCACAGTGGCTGCACCAATCTGCACTTTCACCAATAGTGCATGAGGATTCCCTTTACTCTGTATCTTCACGACTACTTGTTGTTTGTTGATTTGTTAATTTTTTTTTTTTTAATGCCCAGGTTGTGGGCCTATTCTCCAGTGTGGGAGCATGCAGGAGGCGGCCAATTGATGTTCTCTCTCATCAATGTTTCTATCTCTCTCTCCCTCTCCCTTCCTCTCTCTCTAAAATCAATAAAGGCAAAAAAATATTAAATAGGAATGACCTCTGCCCTATATAGCACAAGGTCCGGAAGAAGACCTCAACTAGTGGGAAAAAGACATATATATGAAAAATAATTACATATTAATAAGGTGTGCTAATATATGAAGTAAAAACGATACTATGGGACAGCAGCATCTTATAGATGAAGGAAAATTAGATCAGAATCCCTAAAAAAGAGTGGGAGTTTTTTTCAAATGCACGAGTCATTTTACAGAGAGAAAACTCCGTGTACATGGGCTGACATGGGAAACAGCAAGGCATGTGTCAGATTCTACACGTGGTTCAGTGTGGTTAAAAATGAATCTGGGAAGGTAGGCAGTCATCAATCCTGGATCTGAGAAAGATGTTTAGAGTATGCTTTACCATAGTACCGTTAATAGAACAACCAAAACAGCTGTTTTTCTTTTAAAAAATTGATTATACTTTCAATTTTGTTGTACAAAAAGTCTTTGTACATGTGTTTATGTGTGACCTCCTTTCTCAGTCAAAGTCTAATTAAAAACAAAAGTGAGCCCTGTCCGGTTTGGCTAAGCGGTTAAAGCGTTGGCCCGTGGACTGGGGAGTCCTGGGTTCAAGTCCCGCTAAGGGCACATACCTTGGTTGTGGTTTGTCCCCGGTCCCGGTTGGAGTTGTACAGGTGGCAACCAATCGATGTATCTCTCTCACGTCGATGTTTCCCTCTCTCTCTTCCTTCCTTTCTCCCTCCTGCTCTATCTGAAGATAAATGTAAAATGCAAAAAAAAAAAAAAAAAAAAAAAAAGTGATAAGGAAGTAGAAATAAGGTTTATCATTTGTGTTCCAGAAATAAAAATCTGTAGAAGCCCCCAGGATCACGTGGTCTTGATATTAAGAGAGCTGGGGGATATCTTCTAGATAGCCTTCTGTCCACGTGGAAACAGACCTTACTAAGGATTTTAAGGATTACTATAATAGAAAAAGAAAACATAGGAAATATGTTCAAAATGTCTGCCTTTGAGCAGACTGGATGCCTTCAACATAAAAGATATTTTAATCTCACATTAATCATTATAAACATGGACAGAATGAAGGATGTTTAATCTTTATTGACTAAATGTATCCAAATAATAATTTATTTTTAATGAAAAATAGGGCATTATTGAACTCTAAAAATTGCTATTATTTATTTGTTTTAGTAAATGATGATATTGTAATTCTTATTACACTTGGTTTTTCATGTTTCCAGAGGTGTTTTTTTCAAAGGCTGACGAGAACACAGGGTTGTGAGAAATGAGAAGTCTTTGTGTTAAAACAATTAAGTAGTTGTCAATATCCTATGTTAGGATATAGATACACACACCCAGATCAAGAAATAAGAAAGAGAAAATAGGCACTCTGTCAAGGTAAGCAAAAGTTTACAAGCAATTAAATAATAGAAACAAAATTATGATTTCTCGTATCTCCCCACAGATGATCTATGTAGCCCGGAATGCTAAAGATGTGGCTGTGTCTTACTATTATTTCTACCAAATGGCAAAACTGCACCCAGAGCCTGGTCCCTGGGAGGAGTTTCTGAATAAATTCATGTCTGGGGAGGGTGAGTCCAACTGTTACTTTAATAATGGAATTCCATAATGAAAAGTCTTTTTTTGCAAGGATATATAAAGTTCAGGTATAAATTTTGTATTTGTTATAAACCTAATATTTGCCCAGGACTCTACTACTGCATTAGGAAGACAATAGAAGAAGTATACACTGTCAACTCTTCCTTTTAAGGACTTTTGGGGAATACATAACATACATATTTTTCAGCCTTTAGTCTCATTGTTTGGTTAGTACTTGTTGACTACTGCCAGGTGCTATTTTTTCTTATTGTATGTCATTGTATTGTTTTGATTTTAGACATATTTCTTGGACTGTCTTTTCTTAACCATTTCTTCAGTTTAATTCTATAAACTGAAAATTCTTGAATGAAGATTTTGTTTTCAAGGTTCTGTTTATCTATCTGTGTATCATCTCTTTTAGGAAAACATACTCATACCCATGGTAGTAACTCTACTTTAATTCTCATATAAACATTTTCTAATAAAGAGTCTCTTTTTAAGGCAAATACATCTCAATGGTATTTTGCAAATTTTTTACTCCTGCCACTATTCTCAGTCCATAGAATGTCTACTCATTCTTTTTTTTTAATCCTTACCTGAGGACATTTTTGCGTTTATCTTTAGATAGAGCAGGAGGGAGAGAAGAAGGAAGAGAGACAGAGAAACATTGACGTGAGAGAGACACATCAACTGGTTGCCACCCACATGACCCCAACCGGGGTCGGGGACAAACTGTAACCGAGGTACATGCCCTTAGCAGGAACCGAACCCGGGACTCTGGTCCACGGGCCAGCGCTCTAACTGCTGAGCCAAACCGGCCAGGGCTGCTCATTCTTATTATTATCAATGCCCAACTCATCTTAGAACTAGATACACTCTACTTCCTCCACTGCCTTTTCTTTGCCTCTCCATCCCTATGCTTTTCTCTTTCTCTGCTATGAACATCTTTACCACTTATTGTCTGTATTGTTAACTGCCATCTTGCTCTTCTAGTTTTAGTTTTATTTACCAAAGTTTGTATTCATTTGCTAAGGCTGCCACAACAATGTACCACAGACTAAGTGGCTTAAACTACAAAAAATTATTTTCCCACTGTTTTGGAAGCTAAAAATCCAAGATAAATGTATCTTCATGATTAACTTCTTCTTTTAAATGCCCTTTTCCTTGTCTTGTAGATGGTCATCTTCTCTCTGTGTCTTCACATGGTCTTCTCTGTATATATCTGGGTTGTAATACCTCTTCTTAGAAGGAGATCAGTCATATTGGATTAAGACCTGTCGGGGATGTGGAAACTCTCCTTTCCCTCTTAGTTCTTTTGGCTGATAGAATGAACATAAGGCAGATTAACAAAAGAAAATCAAGTTTTAATGCATATACATAGGGAATTCACATAAGCATAAAAATTTCAAAGACAGAAAGGCAAAATGAGGTATAAATGTCATTCTGGACCAAGGAGGAGGAACCAGGGAAGTAAGGCAAATGTATAAGGGGATTTTTAGTAAACAAATGTTTATGGACCACCTCGAAGCAATGGGACACATGAAGGACTTTGATCAAATGGGTTTTAGTACGTTCCTCCTTGTCTACCATACCTAGTTCAAATTGAACTGTAGTATTCTATGATGATATCTCCCTTCCTGGAGCACATCCACTTGCTTAAATTCTTTTGAAGACCAAAGTTTCTTCTTGAGGCGCTGAGATTTGATCATTTTTAGCTTAAAATAATCTTCATGCCAGAGTGGCACATCATGGGGAGACTGATTCTGAACTCCCACAGACCTATCTTAATGACCTCATTCTAACTTAATTATCTCTGTAAAGACACTATCTTCAAATATAGTCACATTCTGAGGTAGTGGGCTTAGGACTTCAACACATGTATTTTGGGGTAGACACAATTCAGCCATAATACTCTACCTTCTGGGCCCCCAAAATTTATGTCCACACATGCAAAATGCATTTACTCTATCCTCTAAACCCTGAAAATCTTAAACTATTCCAGTATCAACTCTGAGTCTAAAATCTCATTTAAATATAATGTAAATCAGGTATAGGTGAGAGTTAAGGTACGATTCATCCTGAAACAAAATTCCTCCTTAGCTGTGAACTTGTGAAATCAGATAACCTTCCTCCAAAATACAATGGTGGGACAGGCATAAGATAGACATTCTCATGTGAAAGAAAATGAGAAATAAGAAAGAAAAAATCTGAAACCTAGCAAGGCAAATTTCATTAGATTTTAAAGCTTGTGAATAGTCATCTGGATTAGAGCCCACCCTAATGACCTCATTTTAATTTAATTACCTCCTTAAAGGTCTCATGTCTAAATTCAGTCATATTCTGAAGTACTGACTGGGCTTTAGGATTTCAACCTAAGAATTTTGGGCGACACAATTCATCCCATAACAGAAATATTTTACTCTTTCTAAGTGGAATGTAAATTCAGTGAGAGCAGGGATGATTTGATATACTTCCTTTATATTACCATCTCTTTTTATTGAACTAATAAATAAACACTATGTATGTATTGATAGTGATGACTTGAAATAACATTTAGCAATTCTTTACTTCATGTAAATAGTTTTAATTTTGCAAGCATTTTATCTCTCAATGCAGTGGCTTTTGGTTCTTGGTATGACCATGTGAAGGGCTGGTGGGAGAAAAGGAAAGATTTTCCTATCCTCTACATATTCTATGAAGATATGAAAGAGGTAAGAGACAACCATAATTTCTTCTTTATTTTTTAAGGAAACCTAAGCTTCATCTTCTTTGTATCACACTCTCTTTTCCTATTAATCTATAAATATGAGTAATCTACTATCCTATTAACTCTGCCTTGAAAATTCACCTTTCCTGCAATCCACTTCTTTCTACCACCACTGCTTCCTACTCTAGTTCAGGCAACTATCTTGATTTATCCGAATTATCTCCTTTTGTGTCTATTGTACACTCAGAGAGAATGATCGTGAAACCTAATCAAAATATGTTGACTTCCTTTTGCAAATATCCCAATGGCTCCTATCCCTCTGTGAACTATATAATCATTGAGATACTTTATAAAGTGCAGCATTGGTTTAGTTCTTGTCTTTCCAACCTCTCTGGTGCCACCATTTCCTTTCTCTGTGAGCGAGCCTACCTGGGACATTTTTTCTCACTATCTTCAGATCAACCTCTTCTCATCCTTCATGTCTTCACTTAAATGTTACTTCTCCACAAAGTTCTTTTGTATCTACAATGTCAAATAATCTATGTCTATCTATTAAAGTCTGTCTTGTTGCTATTGTTTTTTTCATAGCATCTACCCCCACATCTAATTATTTTATATGTGTTTCTTTACTTACATTTTGTTGGTCTTCTCTACTATAATGTAAGATCCTTGAATGTAGAGACTAAAATGATCTTGTCCATCATTGTTTCCCCAATGGCAAGCACAGTGCTAAAACAATGTAATTTCCTTATTTAATATAGTTTTTTTTCCTCATCTTCATTTTATTATTAGAATGGAAAATAATTCATTACCTAATTTGATCAAATACTTATTCTGATTTGATTATTTAAATAATCCATTTAAGATATGTTACATTTCTCTTAAATTGAATATTTCTCAGATAGCTTGTCTACATCTCTCTTTTCTCTTTAACATGGTATCTATGTGTGTGGGGCAAAGGGTAAATTATACAAGATATTAAAATGAGGGTGAGCTGGGATTTCTGGAAACAATGTCTACTGACCTCTCCTTCCCCACGGTGTATCTGGTTTATCTGCCTCAATTGCTCAGAGTCCAGTACCTTGACAACCTCATCTTGGTCCTTAGATTTCTCTGAAATATGACTACCATTCATCTCTTATTTGGGAAATCTATTCTACAGTTTCTCGGGGAACCACCTTATCCAGCTAAGGTGACTCCCTCTGGTAGGTTCCTTAGTCAAATTCTCAGTCTCTTCTGCAACCTGTTTAAGCCATTTTCTATCTGTGACTCTGAATTTTGATGATATATTACCCTAGTTTTGGGTCTAGAAGCAACAAGTAGTGGTGAGGGTGAGTCTTGAAGAGGATAGGCATTATCTTGGAAGGAAACTTCCAAAATGAGGTCATAATAAGGTCTGCCAGCCAAGGAAGTTTAATTTCTTCAAATATGAGAGGAAATCTATATCTACTGGCAGAAAAGGCTCAAAATTACTCAAGGGTTCTGGAGTCTTTGTGCCATCAGATCCACCCCAAAGTCTCATTACAAGTTTGAGCAGTCCACCTTTTTCCTATCTCTTCCATTTAATTTTCATGTAATGGACTTGGCACAACTGGGAATTTAACTTTCATTATAATTTCTCCACTGGAATAATTAAGGTGTATGCCTAATTTCCAGCAAATTTAGTTCTGTAGCTACAAGAAATATATTCTTTTAAAGTTACTACAGAAACTCTCTGGTTCTGTTTCCATGAAATGAGATGGGTTACACAGAAAAGCTAAACCTCAGATTGCCCTTCTGCTTGATCTCACCAGGTCACTGTGCCTCAGGACTCTCTACCTCAGTTTGATTAGTACCACCAACAACACCTCATCAATGGGTAGCAGGGTACAAACTCTTTGGCCAGAGTGCCATTCTTTCATTTTATCTAACATGCTCTCCTATGTGCAGTTTGAAGCACAGAAAAGGGAAATTATAATAAATACATCAAATGGGTCTCTTTTTTTCATTGTTGCCTCTTTCTCCTCCCCATCATTTCTTAGGCTGGAAAGTGGACAGGATTTTATTTTACTTTCTTCTAATGTACTCATACTACCAAAAAATCTATATAGGTGTGAAAGATATAAAGAGAATCTTTTTCCACTATAAGATAACTCTCTGAGCTAAGTAATCTATTCTTTTTTATTGAGATATAATTGACCTATAATATAATATTAATTTCAGGTATACAATACAATGATTCAATATATGTATATATTATGAAATTATCACCACATTAAGTCTAGTTGACACCCATCACCACACATTATTACGATTTTTTTTGTGTATGATGACAACTTTTAAGATCTGCTCTCTTAGCAACTTCCAAATATACAATACAGTATTATTAACTATAGTTAACAATTGTTCCTGATCTTAGGGGAAACATTTTCAGATTTTCACCACTGAATATGTTAGGTATGGGCCTGTCATATATGACCTTTATTGTGCCGAGATATGTCCTCTCGATACTCACTTTGTTGAGAGTTTTTATTACAAATAGATATTGAATTTTGTCAAAATTTTTTCTACATCTATTGAGATGGTAATACGAATTTTATCTTTCATTTTGTTAATGTGGTGTATCACTTTGATTGATTTACAGATGTTGAACCATCCTTGCACCTCTGGCATAAGTCCCACTTGAACATGGTATATGTTCCTTTAAGAGTGCTGTTGAATTTTGTTTGCTAGTGTTTTGCATCTATGTTCATCAGGGATGTTAGCCTCTAATTTTCTTTTCTTGTATTGTTCTTGTCTGGCTCTAGTATCATGGTAATGCTATCCTTATAAAATAAGTTTAGAAATGTTCCCTCTTCTATTTTTTTGAGGAGTTTGAGAAAGACTTGTATTAATTCTTACTCAAATTTTTGGTAGGTAATCTATTCTTGATGTTAGCTGTGAAAAAAGCAGACTAGGGAATTTTGAAAATAATATCTTATGGTAACAGTAACTTCATTTATCACCACCTGTTATCTATAGGTTAATTTTATTTTTGAATGTGAAAGGTTGAATATTAATTCAGTCTTTTTCTTTGTGCTTTTTGGAAACAAATTTCTTCTAGCAGATGATTGCCTGTTACAACCAAAAGTAGGATGTGTACTTGGGAAAGACAAAGGAAAAATGTGGATAAATATAAAATAATTTCCTCCACTGGATTGACCTATAGAAACTAATTGAATGTATTTGCCTACTTCATGACTAAATCTACCTGAAATAATTCTTTGTCTTTATAATTTTCTAGGATCCAAAACGTGAAATTCAGAAGATATTAAAATTTCTAGATAAAAAGCTGCCAGAAGAAACTGTGAATAAAATCATCTATCATACCTCATTTGATGTGATGAAGCAGAATCCTTGTGCAAATTATACTACTGTGCCAACATTTGATATGGATCATTCTGTGTCTCCCTTCATGAGAAAAGGTGAAAATATCATATACTAGTTTTTGTAGAACTTGCTAGTCACATGAAAGAAAATGTAGGTGGATTAATAACAGCAATATTATAAGAAATGGAAGGAGACTGAGAGAAAAATGTAGGAAAACTAAAAACTTTAGAGAAAATAATTTATGGCAAAGAAACTCTATTATTGCTGTAATACTAACATGTAAGACAAGCCTTTAATGAAAAATGTTTATGCAAGAGCCTATATATCGATAATCATGAGTCTTGGCATCCATTGCTACATCAGAAGAATGCCTTTCGTTTTTTCTGAATTATCTAGATATCTATCCTTCATTCCTTAGAAGTTTTGCTGTGGTAGGTAGCAAGCTTACATGATGTTCGTCATACTAAATTAATGAGCGAAAGTGTCAACTCCTTGAGGTTGTTGCTATGATTATGGTAAATTATTGTATCCTCGGCATTGACCTCAATGTACAGCTATCATCTTGCGCAAAATAGTTATTTAATAAATAATAAATATGAGTTGAATTGAATTGCAGGTGTGTGTGTGTGTGTGTGTGTGTGTGTGTGAGAGAGAGAGAGAGAGAGAGAGAGAGAGAGACTGATTTTGTTACTTTTGTACATATTAGTCAGCTTTGTTAAAAAAACAAACAACTCAAAGAATCTCAGTGGCTTGAAACCACAAGATTTAATTTTCATTTAATGTTGGTGGATAGTACTGGTCACTTGTGGCTGCTGCAGCTCTGCTCAGCTCTTTTTTAGTCAGATCAGTGTTGATTGGCTGCCATGGGCTTCTCTTTCGGAAACCCAGGCTGAAAGAGCTGCCTGTCTATGGGACATGACCAGTATCATGGTGTAGATGAAGAGCAAGAGAGGTAGTGGAAACTTGCAATGCCCTTTAAAAGCTTCTGTTCAAATGTGGTATATATTGCACATAATCAACTTCAATTGGCCAAAGCATATAAAAAATTCAAGCCCAAAGTTAGTGAGGCAAGGAGGAATTACACAACGCACGACAATTGTCAGAGGTATAAAATGTCCTTATAGTGAAGGAGGGCATGAATAATACAAACTGACACAGTTTTGGAGAAACAAGTGTTTTGGTGAGAGCCTATAAAGGGACTACCAAGGGTAATTGTAATTATAATGTGTCTTTATGCATTCTAGAGATTTTTCTTTTTAAAATGTTAGGAAGTGTACCATGGATAAGTCTTGCTGGGGATATCTGAATCTCAAGCACATATGATTTTGCCTCCCAGGAAACATTTGGAAATATCTAGAGGTATTTTTGATGGTTATGATAGGGGTATGTAACTGGCATTTAGTATGTAGAGGGCAGGCATGTTGATAAACATCCTACAATGCACAGAGCAACCCCACATCCTTGTCAGCAAAGAATTGTTTGACTTCAAATGTCAAGAGTGGAGATAAAAATAAAATGCCAAAGTTCAGAAATCCTGGGCAAGAATGACAAAGCTACTTTGGCATGTTTTCTTCCATTATTTTCTCTAAAACTCAGCTTCCAGATGTGTCTTCTGGGTTACTCTGTGAGATAGTCTATGAAAATGGCATTGTTTTTAATCACATATTTATGGCAAATGCTGTGTCTTGTATTCTTCTTTTGAGGTTTTAAATATGGTTAGTATTATGAAGATTGAACAACCTATAATAAAGATGTATGTTTAACTACATTTAACCCTGTGATTTCCAAATCTTACTTGATCACGGAACTTTTTAAAATAAATTGTCATCTGACATTGGAAAATAGGGTTTTAAAAGGACTAAAACATTCTCTGTATCTTTTGTTTAAAAATCTCTTGAAGCCAAAGAGTAAATAAATATTTTGATATGTTGAATATTCTCCCAGTGACATTTCTTGAAGCTACTTAAAATATTTTTTCTTTCTATATGATATGGGAAAAATGCATGGAATTTTTTGAAAATTAAGAAGGTCTAGGAGTCTGGGAGTGGTAGTCAGAGGTAATTAAAGGAGTTATGGAGTACATATCACATTCTAAATTTAAGGCTTAGAAATTGAGTGATAATTCAAATTGGAACTGATCTTAGAAGGAAATATGATTGCAATCTGAAATTTACCATTTATCTTCCTTTTCAGGTATTTCAGGAGACTGGAAGAATAAGTTCACAGTAGCCCAGTATGAGAAATTTGAAGAAGATTATGAAAAGAAGATGAGAGGGTCTACACTGAAGTTTCGTTCAGAGATCTAAGAAATACCCGCTCTTTGTCCAACTCTGTTAGCTGGCACTTAAATTAGAAAAAAAAAATCTTTAAACATTTAATGAAAGAAAACTCTACATGTGGTATTTCCTTATTTATTAATATCATTGGTTCATAATAGAATATTCAAAAATTTTTAAGTCTACATATGAAAAATCAGTACTGTTTTTATGATTTTTAACTAACTTCCACAATGTTTTTACTATTCTTAAAGAGTAAACAATAAAGTGAAATTTAAAATCTAGAAATTTACCTGGTTTATTTTTTAAATTCAACTTCTTGGGTCTTTGAACTTGTAAAGAAGATATTTAGGGGAGTCTTCAAGATAGATTTATTAGAACTGAAATATCCCCTTTAAAGGCTCCAATTTCTCTTTGTTACATGCTTGGAATGAAAACTGTGTGTGGTGATGGATGTTAACTAGGAACTTATTGTGATCATTTCACAATATATACATCAATGAATCATTTTGTTGTACACCTGAAACTAATATAATGTTATATGTTAATTATATCTCAATTAAAACAACAGAAACCATTAAGAGTGCCACTGTCAACTCCTCTCTCTTCCTTAGAATTCCTCTGTTTCCTCAGAATTTTTGTGGTGCTTTCATACCTGACTCATGGTCATCTGACAAAAGGACAAATGATGCCAGTGTAAATCTATAAATTGTGCTGGACTAAAGCTCAATCTTTTAAAAAATTTTGGACCTTATATCTAATTATATATATAAATATAAATAGAGAGAGAGACAGAGAGACACACAGAGAGAAATATGAATAATATATATTTTCTTCAATCACATTTTATTGATTTTGGTGCTTGGTGGAGTGCATGCATGCAACTGGAGACCAATCTTATAAATTGCAGATAATAATCCTGGACATCTTTTCTGCCATAGAAGAGTTAACTAGTTGTTTCCATACTTTTTTTTTTTTTTTTTTTTTTTACCACCAATATATTATTTTCAAAGGCTCCACTACCTTTCACTGACTAAGGATTTCCCATAACTCTGTACTCAATCTCTCATGTTCTTGGAACCCATGTTTCTGAAGGATGTAATTTGACTCCAGCATTCAGGTCACCATCTAGACAGAAATGATAATGAACTCATTGACTTTCTCAGAAGTTATTTCATATCTTAGTCATCATGACTTAGACATAGACAATTTTGTTGGTCATGATGTCAGAATACCTCATTTTAGATATGTTACATTTCAAAAGAATGGGTCAACACTACTAATTCTGTATCATTCAAACCAAGGACGGTTAGGATGACCCAATAACTTTTACTTTTTTTTTTTTTTTATCACATATTGAAGCTATTGTAAAATTCTACTGCTGTAGTTGGTGATATTCACTCAAAAGATTCCCAGCAATGACCAACCTTTTGTTGCAGTACTTAGTTAGATTTGGATAGCTTCTGTCAGGAGTTTTATGCACAATGAATCACCTTTCAGTCAGACCTCTTCTCTTTACTGCCTTCTGACTTATATCAGAGTACTCACTACAGCAGTTCTCCCTCTGGCATTAACCGTTCTTAGTTGTGGAAAAAAACCTTTTATCCAAGATTCACTACCGAGCAATAAAAAGAAACAAGCTATTGATACATCAAATAATTTGGGAAAATCTCCAGGGATTTATGTAGAGTAAAAAGAGCGAATCCCCAAAAGTCAAAGATTATATTATTTCATTTATATATTTTAAAAAATTAAATAAACAGAGACATTTCAAAATGAAGTTGGAGGAACCAGTCCAAAGAAAATGTTTGGCATGTCTTACTCCTTGAAACTTTTGGAAAGTTTAACTGGGGCAAAATAATCTTTGGACTGTAAAGCTAACAGGAGAAAAACAGACATCCTGACCACATGGACTAAGGATTATGGACATTGTTTAGAATTTAGATTTAAGGAAAGGATTGCAGTGGAGTTGGTGAAGCTATGAAAGGACAACCAGAGGGATCTCGTGGTGATAGAAATATTCTGTATCCCAACTATTAATATCCTGCTGTTATTATTATACCACAGTTTTGCAAGATGTTAACATTGGGGAAAATTAGATAAAGGTCATTTAGGATCTTTCTATTATTTCTTATAGTTTCATGTTTATCTATAAGTATCTTAAAATTTAAATATAATCAAGAAAAGAACAGTTTTGAGAAAGTGATGTAACTGCAGCCTGAAATAAAACCTAGGTAAATAAAATAAATTTTGGTACACTTTAGGAGTGTCCTAAGGCTTTATTAAGGGGTGTGATAAAGAGAAGCTCCAAAGGGGAAGGCACCTTTAGTTACTGGGCCCTTGGCTACCTGTTCACAAGGCTCACTTAGCTCTAGTCCTGGGGATACAGAGATGAATATGCCCTTGTATTAAAAGATCAATAGTCTTGTGATATTAACAGGCAAATATTAAAAAAATAAACATAGAAATTTGTTCAAACTGCTATGATGACCTTGCCTAAAGGAAGGTTAGATCAAATATTTTTCTCAATACTTAGAGTTTTCAATTATTGTTTGTAGAATAACAAATATAGAAAAATAATATACAAAATAAAATAAAATAATAATAGCCATTAACATTCTGGTGGTCTTTTAATAATGGATTCATATTATTCAATTATATGTGAAGTAGTGATTAAATTATTTATCCATTAATCTCTTAACAGAAAAGCAGTTTAATGCAAGCTGATTAAAGAGATTTCATTTCCAGGAAGAAAAAATAATCTATACTCAGACTGTTCCAAAAGGAAAAAAAATACATCCATGCTATATAATTGAGACAGTCTTTTAAGCTAGAGAAAGTAAATCTTTTCCTCTTTTCCTGGGGCAAAGTTCATTGTTTATTTGTTCTCAATTAGGTACACCTTTACTGTACATTAGATAAAATACTTCTCAGGTTCTCAAGGCATTCTCCAAAGTGAAATAATATATTCTACCTATTTCAAAAGTGCTGTTCGTGCATCAAATTGTAAAATTTTAGATAGTCATATTTTCAGTGTAAAATTCCAAAAATAATTTAGACTAGTTCTCTAGCTACCTTAGTATAATTACTTCCATTGTAATTTTTTTTTTTATCCTCACCCAAGGACATTTTTGCATCCATCTTCAGATAGAGTGGGAAGGAGAGAAAGAGGAAGAGAGAGAAAAACATTGATGTGAGAGAGACACATCGACTGGCTGTCACCCACACAATCCCATGGGGCCGGGGACAAACTGCAACCGAGGTACGTGCCCTTAGCGGGAACCGAACCCAGGACTCTCTGGTTTGCAGGTCAACGTTCTAACTGCTGAGCCAAACCAGCCAGGGCCCATTGTAATTTTTTATTGTCTTTGATTTGTTCAGCTCTGTTTATCTACTCAGATGACTTATGCAAATAGAAAATGTGTTCTTCCAAAATAGAAAAAAACAACAATAATTTGAAATGAGGAAACTATCCTACGTTTTTCTGCAATAAGGAAATTTCACAACCAATGAATGAGTGAATTAATATGCTTTGTTCTTTTTCTCTTATATATATGCAATTTTCAGATCATGTTACCAGTGTTTTGATTCAGAAAACATTGGCACTGCACTTGTAGTTCTTGACCTAATCAGTATAAAAATAACACTTTGGGCTTTAAAAATATTAAATATTGTCTATCTATAGTACACAATTGACATGGAAGAGTTCAAATAGTCTTATCTAAAATGTACATTTGATGTAAAACATTTGATGTACAAATGATGTGAAGGTATGGATAAATACTATACTCTCATGTGATTTCGACAACCAAGTCTTGTTCAACTCTCAATTATGCTACTTTTATAATAACTCATCAAAAGCTCTGATTTGAGGCTAGAAAATCTCAATTTATTGAAATTAGCAGTTGAATAATTGAATTTGGCATGTTCTCAATCTTTATTAGACAATGTGGTAGTTTGAGTATCTTGCACTCAACCTAAAACAAATTATAAGACAGTTGCTCAGATATAATTCTAAATACAGACACATGACACTTAAACTAAAATGGAGAAGAAATAGGTATTCAAGATTAAGACTGTAAGTAGTGCTCAAAGCAACAGTCTTAACGTTACAGTGAATAATGTGTAGTCACTTTTCTTGTGATAGTAATTAATTTAGCAAACCAACAGCCTACTGATACATCATTTTAAATGACCCATTTCTAGTTGATTAAACAATTTCATAAAGAGTACAACCAGGAGCTTCTTCAAACTAACCAATTAACTTTCCAAGATTTTGCACAATTCTGATGGGGTCCACCCCCTAACCAATCCAGTGTTCGCCAGGCTAGACTGACAGGCATGCACCTCCCCTGCACCACCCCAACTTCTACGGTGTATGTGCCTATCTCCCCCTTCTCCCCACAACAATCCAGTACCAAGTGGGGGAAGGGAGGGATGTCAATCTCCTTGGAAGAACAATGCTGTGTAAAGCTGTAGCTTCTTGGTGAAGCTTCCCAGGTGACCATGATTATAATGTCTGACTTCCCTTTGCTTTCTTTCCTTTATTAATATTAACTAGCTAATTATGATTTAAAAGTATGTTTATTTTGTAAGTAACTGCCAAACTGCCTTCCTATGTGGTTGCAACATTTTGTATTCCCATCAGCAAAGAAAGAGAGTTCCTGTTGCTTCACATCTTGCCAGGAACTTATTGTTGTCAGTGTTTCGGATTTTGTTCATTCAAATAGGTGTATAGTGGTATCTCATTGATGTTTTAATTTGCATTTCCTTTGTAACATACTGTGTGGAACATATTCTCATGTGCTTATTTGCCATCTGCATATTTTCTTTGGTGAAGTGTCTGTTAAGGTCTTTGCCCATTTTTGAATTGGGTAGTTTGTTTACATATTGTTAAATTTTAAGAGTTATTTTTATATTTTGGAACCAGTCTTTTATTAGCTATGTCTTTGCAAATATTTTCTCTCAGTTTGTGGCTTGTCTTTTTATTCTCTGGACAGAATGTTTTAAAGAATGAAAGTATATTGTAATATACAAAATTCCTTGAGAAAATATCTGTAAATTTTAAATTATGTGGTTTTCACTGTTGCTTGTGAAATCTTTTGACACCCGCTTATTATTTCTTTACAGGTTATCTCTTTCTTTTAAAATACTTTCCTTCATTTAGTTGTTTGCAGTTTCACAGATAGAATTTATATATATATATAAATTCTATATATATATATAAATATATATATATATCCTATATGCAATACATTTTACAACTTGAGCCCGGAAAGTCACATCATTTCATCATTTCTACAAAATCTTCATCTATAATTTCTTTAAATAATTTATCTCCCTTATTTTTTCCACTCTATTAGAATTTCTCATTTTATCTTGTTTTCTACATCTCTTTTCTTTTATATTCTTTCTTGCTGTAGTCCTTTTTCAAAACTGTTCAGTTTATTTTTGTTGTTCAGTTCTACAATTTTGCTTTTGGCCCATTGATTGAATTTTTTCTTTCCATAATTTTATTGTTTTAACTTTTGTTAATCCTCACCCGAAGATATTTTTTCCATTGATTTTTAGAGAGAGTGGAAGGGAAGGGAGGGAGAGAGGGAGAGGGAGAGAGAGAAACATCAATATGAGAGACACATTGATTGGTTGCCTCCTGCATGACCCCATCTGGAGCCAGGGATTGAACTCATAACCCAGGTACATGCCCTTGACCAGGAATCGAACCCGAGACCCTTTGGTGTGCAGGCCAGTGCTCTAACCACTGAGCACATCAACAGGGCTCAATAATATTATTTTTAAATTTGTATTTTAGTGCTTTCTTACAGCTACATAGATGATCAATTTGATAGCTTAACTTTTAATATTTTATCTCTGAAAACATTTTATACATAATTAATTTAAATTGTCTGATACATCTAACACCTGACATATTGGAAGGTTTATATCCATTATATTTGTTTCTACAATCTCTAATTTATAATGGACTTTTTCCTTGTGTGTCATATAATTTTATTCTGAGGTAATAATTGTGTAAACTTTACATGTCAGAATTTTTAAAGATACATATTAAAAATACTTTTCTTCAGTAAATATTTGTATTTGTACCTCTCAGATGTCAGTGTCCATACCAACCTGGAATAATTTTGTTGCAAATTTAATATCTGAATTCCAATTTTAAAACCTATATAGAGAGTACACATTTAATCACAGTCCCACATGCTGGCAGGCTTATGGTTACAAATTCAAATGCAGTGTTATTATTAGTGTTCTCCACTCCGAGTCTTATCAGAGGGAGGCGGCTTTCATTCTAGAGTTTCCTTGGTTTCGTTAGCTCTGCAGTATGTGCTGTAATAAATTCTATTTCATAGTGGAAAGAATTGTTTAACATTGTGTTTGTCACACTTAAAAGTCCTGTTTTGTGTTTTCACTTTTTTCTTTTTAGTGTCTAGGAACTACTGGTAAAATCACTACATAAGGGCACAAACTAAAATATTTTATGTGTTTTACCAAAAAAAAAATTAAAAAGCAGGAACCACACAAAAGTTTAGAAATGAAATCTGGAGTGGCACCGGCTTCCTCACTGTGCAGCTTCCTGATGAATTGTGGTGGTTTTTATTGCAAGCAACGCTCCCAAAAATGTGCCCATGAAATCAGACTCAAGTAGTATTCAGCTGGAACAAAGTTGGGAAAAGAAAAAAGAAAATGTTTTACATTAAGCAAGCGCTAATAAAATAGTTAGGAAGCCCTATGTCCTGCTTCACTCTTCGACCACCAACATTCGTCATTGAAGACTGTTTCAGCAAAGAATAATATCTGTGCCTATATGGTTCTGTTAGTCAAGCAGTTTTCAATGATATGTGTGTCTTCCTTACATCCCCTTGTTAGATATCTGCTAAAGATGATAACATGAGGCCTAATAAATCAAAATCAGCTTTAAACTCAGCAATCCATGCTATACTTTTCTTTGGAAAGCAAATAAATTCTCAATAAAACAGAAGTTGCAATTCTTTCAGCTGTGTTTGTAGTAAGAGCTTCTATGTCCAAGGCACTATAATGGCTTCAAAATTCCTGAGAGCAAATTTGGTAAAAGCAGATGTAAACAGTGTCGTGAGCAGTGGAGCCTGTGGATGCTTACGGTGTGTGAGCTCTGGAAGTTGGGGTGTTATGAGAAAGGAGAATAGTAAGACAGCTGAGGGGGGAATGCAGATGTGCGTTGGGTTTTACATGCATCTATAGAAAGGCACGTAGGGGCAGCAGTGGGCATCCTGATGGAGCTCTCTGGCACAATGGAAAGGAAAACTTAAACATAATTTTTAGGGACGTCCTCTAAAGAAGAGTCAAATTAGCACAGTTGCGGGGGAAACCAGCTCTCAATAGCAATTCCTGGGGGATAAAGTCACAACTGTTGTGCTTACACAACTCTTTGTAAACACTGGTTCATTAAGAATTCAACTAAACAGCCCTGGCCGGTTTGGCTCAGCGGTTAGAGCGTCCTCACGAGGACCAGAGAGTCCTGGGTTCGGTTCCTGCTAAGTGCACGTGTCTCGGTTGCAGTTTGTCCCCGGCCCGGGTTGGCAACCACTCGATGTGTCTCTAGCACTTCCATGTTTTTCTCTCTCTCTTCCTCCCTAGATAGTGCCTACTGTCTATGAATTTGACACAGTATTTCCACAGCATAAAAGTGAAGTGCAGAGACAGTATGTAAATTCCCCAGTGTCCAGCAGAACTGAGATTTGAATCTAGGCAATTCTGCTCTGCTATAAAATCCTATCTCATCCTGACCAAAGGCAGAGAATTGACCTTGAAGAAATTAAAGAATATTTCCCAGGCTACTACTGATAGCAAAGTGGCAGAGACCAGGTTAGAAGTCATCTTTACTTCTGACTCTTAATTCCAAATTTCTAACATAATTGTCTGAAAATGGTGTAGACCAGAAAGTGAAGGAGATTTAAAATAAAGTCACAAAAAATAAAACTTAACTACATCCTGGACAAAAGATACACAACACTGTCCATGGGGTAAGTGTGTGTTATAATATATCACTCTGTACTTCCTATAGCTTTACCCTTTATGGATTTGCAGTGTAATAATCGTGTCTTGGAAATTTACAGTTCTTTGGGAAAGTTAAAAATGATACCCAGAATAGTAAATGCCTGAGCCACCTATATTTATAAAAGTCTGAATTACTATTCTATATTTATTTCCTGGTTAAAGTTCTTTATTATTTTTTAGTAAGTTGAGATAATTATAAGGTGTATATTTACACAACCATGTCAATTAAAATACTGTGTAGTCAGGTGACCTAAAATTAAACCCTAAACTCAGCTCTTTATTTCTTTAAAAATATACAAAACCTTAAAGTGTCTCACAGTTCTCAAGTTAACATAAACTCTGGGAAGTTTAACAACTGTAATGTATAGTACACTTCAATTTTACTAAAACCAAAATGAAAATGTTATTATTCCCTTTAAAAGAAAAAAGATCCATTTTATTTCATGCAGGTAAAATCGAAACAATCATTTGTATTTCGCATAGTCATAAAGCAACCATTTAAGCTAGTTACTTTGTGATACATGTTCATCTCATCCAACTCTGAAAGTCAAAATTCTCAGAAGCATTAAAAGCAGCACATTTTCTAGAGCAGTAAATGTAAAAATTATCTGCAAAAAGCAATTTGCATAGAAATTTAGAAAGTAGACAGTTAAAAGACAGTAGAAAATTCTAGTACTAATTCAGCTATGAAATCACACTATCTAAAGATATATTTATTAAATTGGTTATATAGTATTTTGACTCAGTTGTTGATATATTCAAAAAAAGCTACTTCTCAGTCTAAAATACAAACCATTAAATATTCAATTTTTAAAACTTAGACCAAGCAATATAGTCAACAGGGACTCTTGCCCATCCGTAAACTTCATCAGGCTGGATGTGGATGAGGTTCCGACATGGGTGGGAGTATCTTCAAAGCTGTACAGGTCAGGGAGGGAGGAATGATGAGGTAAAATTTGGGTTATTAAAGAGTAAATCACATGTTAATAAAATATATCATTTTAATGAAGGAGGCAGAAAAGATCAAGTCAAGTCTCTGCTCCTGCTTAAGGAATCTACAGAAAAGATCAGGTCTCTGCTTCTGCTTTATGCAAACATAGGCAGAAAAGGGCAGCTTGCAAATAACTGACCTTGCAGAACTGATCGTACTGATTCCCTAAATGCACACAAGCCAAAGGTGCTCCCACTCTGCAAACAGGGGGAGCATGAAGGGATGAGCGTACATGCTGGCCTTCATTGGGAACAGTACAAGCAAATTACTTGTAAGGACAAGGACATTAGACAATGGGGACTCAGTAGTGATGCGGAGCTAGAGTTGGGAGAATGCCATGATTTGCCCTATAAAAATAAAATGCTGACAGTCCTCGGGGCTGCAGCCTTGTCTCCTGTTTTATGTGTATGTGTCTTTTATGTTCATTCTCTTTCGCCAAAAAACCCGGGACCGCGACAAGTCGTGCCCGCGACACGTGGCGCCCAACGTGGGGCCAAACGAAATAAATGAATAGGGGCCCTAAAGGGAAATCCCGGACTGCTGAGGCTGGACCCTGGCAGGGCGAGGCATCGACGGAGTGAGAGAACCAGAGAAGGTGACCCCACCGGTAAGCGGCTACAGACAGAGGGACTCTCTGGGGGGGGGGGGGGGGGGGGGGGGGAAATGGTAAGAAATAAAAAAAAAGAAAAAGGAAACAATGGGAAATTCCCGGTCAGTTGAGCGGGAGTATCCTAAATTAATTATGGGACTTTTACATTCCACAGGGGTGGAAGCCAAAAAAAAAGTTAATTACTAAGTTATTTATGCATATTAAGGAAACATGTAACGGGTTTCAGTTTCAACAGCAAGTGCAGTTAAATAATAAAATATAACAGCAGATTATTAAAGAGTTAGGTGCTGCTTATCAACAAGGGAAAACTATGCATATTAAGCTTTGCACTTTATGTAGTGCTGTAACTCAGGCTCTCCAACTGCTGGAGACTGACTCAGAAAAAGAAAAAGATAAGAAGGAGGGGAATGAGAGAGATCAAAATCAGGAGCGGAATGAAATAACTAAGACCCCAGAGCCACCTTCGGAGGATGAGAAATTACCCCCACCCCCCCCAAGAGCCGCCTCCCTCTAGAAACGGGAGCGATTTGAAAGAATTAAGCGGGCTACTGCAAGCTTTGCTTTCCTGGCTTTCAGAGCACAAATATTAGTCTGCTGTGGGGAAGGCAGTGGGGGAGTCTTAAAAGCTATGAGTCTGAGTCATCTGGAATCTCACCGGTGAGTACTGTTTTCTGTTCAGTCTGGTAGGTACCTTTCAATGGCAGGGGAAGGCTGGACGTAGCATTACTTTCCCAGCCAGTTTCCCTAGTGAGACTCGAGACTCACAGGGAACTTCAGTTTCAGTCCTGTCTGTGTTTTTTTCTGTTTGTTTAATGGTCCTCCTGATTGTCTGTTGTCTGGTTGCACTTCCCTTTGTTGTAATGGGCCAAAGTCAATCTGGTACAAAAACTCCATTGCAATGCCTATTGAATAATTTTAAAGATTTCAAAGCTTAAGCAAAAAGCTACGATGTCCCGGTAAGCTCAGGGACCTTACCAACCCTATATAAACTCAAATAGCCTACCTACGGGGTTAATTGGCCTCCCGAAGGTAGTTTCAATTTGTAATTGGCTTTTACGGTCCATCAGAAAATATACAGGAGCCCTGGACACCCAGATCGAATGCCATATATTAATATTTGAATTGATATAACTATAGACAAACTCGTTTATATTTAAAAATGCCAGTGTCCAGAGGTTCAAAAGAAAGAAAAAACAGTTTTATTAACAATGCCTCAGTCTGCCCTGAAGAAGGATAACCCCTCCCAGCCCCTAAGGAAATTATATCCCGTTCTTCAGGGCCCCCCTGAGGATATACTAAAATATTAATTAACCCGAGTTTGCCTACTTTGGGTTCTTATTACAAAAAAGCTACAAGATAGATTTAAATCTGTTAATTATCTATTGATTTAAAAAATGTCTATTGAAAATATAAATATATTTACCAGTCTGAGAAATGTTAATTACTTGTACTTGTCACACACACACACACACACACACACACACACAAAATAAATAAATAAATAAATAAATAAATAAATAAATAAAATCAACATTTCTAAGAGTTAAAAGTTCAAATTAAGTTTAAAAAATTATATGGTTTTGGTGAAAAAAATATAAAATATAAAAATATATATTTTTTAAAAGTTGTTCTAAAACTAGTTATTTCTACTATTTCAAAAATACAAAAAGCCCTTCTACAAAAAAACTTTTCTTTATTTGTTACTCATATTCATTCTCCTTCAAGACTCCCAGGTCCTTTAGCTGAAGATAATAAACAAACTCACTTTTAATTAAAAATATACAAAAAACACACAAAAACATCATCTCCATCATACTAATGCCCTAGAATTACAAAAAAGCTTTTCTATTACTCACAAACAAACACAATCAGTCGTGCGCCACTGTCTCCAATGTGCCGCCATCAATTTACCAGCTATGTCTCCAGGTTACAACCCTCAAAGTCTAAACACTAATCAAATCTAACAAATAAATATTACTCAATATGCTCCTTTTGGACGACTTAAATATATTCATCATACTGTAAATACATATTCACATTTTCAATGAACAACTCCTTTAGCCTCTAAAAAAACAGACTCAGTTATTACACATTTGTTAACATATTTTGCAGTAATGGACATACCGCACACCATAAAAACTAACAATGCCCCTGCATATACATCTAAAAAATTAGCCACATTTCTCACTAATTATAATATTAAACATCTTACTGACATTCCTTTTAACAATCAAAGTCAAGCCATCATTGAACAAACTAACAAGACATTAAAACTTCAACTAATAAAACAAAAAGGGGGAGATGGATATGAGTCTCCCCAAAGACAACTTTTAAAGGTACTATTTACTCTTAATTTTTTAAATCAATGGCAAGCATTAGACCAATCAGCAGCTAGGACACATTTTTCTAAACCCCTTCAGAAATCATCTGTCTACCAACCAGTCTACTACAAGGATGTGGAAGGATGCTGGAGACCAGGGGAGGTATTACAATGGGGCGAGGATTTGCTCGTGTCTCTACAGGAGAAGAGTGCGAGTGGCTACCAACCCGACGAATAAAACACAAAAATGTCAAAGCGCAGCCACAACGAAGAGTTCATCAGGGAATTCCAGGAGCTGAATGTGCAAGCTCGCGCGTTCACAGTGGGAACGCGGAGAGCCGTGCCTCTGACATGGGGACAACTGAGGAAGTTGACACAAAAGGCTGAAGACATCTTGACACAGACCAGACAACCACGCACCCCAAGTTCTCTCTTTCTAGCCATGTTGGCCATAGTTTCATGTCAGATGAGGTTTGTTCATGCTGACCATACCTGTTGGGCTTATATCCCCAACCCTCCACTACTGAGGGCTGTTTCATGGGGAGAACCAGAAGTACTGGTATATACTAATGACTCCCGTTGGATGCCAGGCCCTTATGACTCCTCACTTCCATTATACCCAGAGGAGGAGGGGCGAATGGTCAGTAATTACTCCCTCGGGTCCGAGGGTGCCCCAATTTGTTTTGGAGTATCCTCTCATTGCCTGCAACCCTCTCATGAGGCGTGGGGACTCCAGTATATACATTCCTCTTTTGGCTTCTCTCCTATAATTATATCTATACAAGCCTTTAAGGTTCATGAAGGAAATGCCTTCCTTGGAGATCCCCCAACTCTATTATCCCTCTGTCCTCTTCCTATAGCCGAGCCCCGCATAACTCATCTCACGTGGACTCGTTACAGAGGAAAGTACCTTAAGATTTTAATGACTGATTCCAGGAATAACATACAAGTCATAGATTGGAGCCCTCATGGAGATTTTAATACAAAGTTCTCCAGAGTACCTCTTAAATGACATAAACATAATAAAATCCTGGAAGGGCATGGGAACAAAACTATTATTTGACATGACAGAGGCCTCACTGCTCCCATGCCTCACTTAATTGGCAGTACAGCAATTCAAAGACATCTTTGGAAATTACTGGCTGCCGGAGAAGCCATTAACACATGGACCAGAAACATGTCCCTGAATATGTCTAATGATAAAAATCCTTTTACTGTACAATTACATGTTAACAACTCTCGTTACATTATATTTCAGCTTGCATCAAATTCCCATTCATTCTTTTAGCAGGACCAATTACTTGGAACGCCTCCACTGGAGGTATCACCTGTAAGAAAAGCTGCTCTTTTTATACTTGTTTGAATAAAGCCATCTTTAACCATTTTAACACAACTAGGAATAGTATTTACTTATTAAAAGCTAGAAATAAAATTTGGCTCCCAGTAAATCTTACTAAACCATGGAGTGAATCAGCCAACATGATACAAATTTATCAATTAATTAGTGATCTAACACATCATACCAAAAGAACAATAAATTTAATTATTGCCACTATAATAGGTCTTGTAGCAGTTGCCTCTACGGCTGCTGTGGCTGGAGTAACATTACATCAGGGAATTCAAACTGCGGATTACGTCCGCCAATGGCATAAAAACTCCCATCTGCTGTGACAGCAACAGCATAATATTAATGCCCAAATAAAAAATGACGTCCTTAACCTACAACAAACTGTTCAATGAATGGAAGATCAAATACAGCTTTTAGCTAATCGCTCTATTTTGCAATGTGATTGGAATTCTACTCAATTCTGTGTAACCCCTATTCCTTATAATATAACTCATGATTAAAACCATATAAAAATTATTATGGGGACACAAAAACACTTCTTTCGAAATTCAAAAACTAAAAGCTCAGATTACAAAAACCTTTGCTCGAGAGCTTCCTAAATTAAATGAAGAAGATATTTTTTAGGGACTGGCTCAAAGACTTACTAACCTTAATCCCAGGAGCCAAATAAAAACTATTCTTACTACTACCATTAATAACTCAGTTCTTATTCTTCTAATCATTCTTTTTGCATTTATAGTCTTCCAAAGATAAAACAACAAACAATTAATAATAAAAAGACAAAAAAAATTATAACAGTCCTCCAACATATACAATCACAAAAATCTTGAAAAGGAAAAAGGGGGAAATGAAGGAGGCAGACAAGATCAAGTCAAGTCTCTGCTCCTGCTTAAGGAATCTACAGAAAAGATCAGGTCTCTGCTTCTGCTTTATGCAAACATAGGCAGAAAAGGGCAGCTTGCAAACAACTGACCTTGCAGAACTGATCGTACTGATTCCCTAAATGCACACAAGCCAAAGGTGTTCCCACTCTGCAGACAGGGGGAGCATGAAGGGATGAGCGTACATGCTGGCCTTCATTGGGAACAGTACAAGCAGATTACTTGCAAGGACAAGGACATTAGACAATGGGGACTCAGTAGTGATGCGGAGCTAGAGTTGGGAGAATGCCATGATTTGCCCTATAAAAATAAAATGCTGACAGTCCTCGGGGCTGCAGCCTTGTCTCCTGTTTTATGTGTATGTGTCTTTTATGTTCATTCTCTCACGCCAAAAAACCCAGGACCGCAACAAGTCGTGCCCGCGACATTTAATGTTTTGCCGAGGCAGTTGATGAGGTCTCAGGCCTTAAGAAAGTTTGTGGTGGGTTTTTTTTTTTTTTCAGGAAACGGAAACTCCTAGCAGAAGTATGAGGCAGTAGATGTAGCTGCTCCCGTTTCCCTGAGGCAATCAAAGGAAGGAAAGAACTGTAATAACTCCATTCTGACCTTCAGTTACTGCACGTACACACCCTGGCAGTTTCTTTTCTGTAAACCTAAGGGCCTTGAGACACCCAAAGAAAACTGTAAAGATAAGGGGTTGAAGATGGCCTTGGGAAACTCAGAGAAACCATGAGAGATTAATGATGGCCCTGAGCTAACAAGCTTCTCTCCCCTTCTTCTCTGTATCAGCCCCCCTTAACGGTGCCAAAAGCGGCACCAAGTGAATGTAGTTTTTTTTCTGTAGTTTGTGCCTTTAAAAGCGGGCAACAAAGAAGGCTCGGGGCTGAGGATTTGGGGAAGCTGTACCCCCTCAGCCCGCTGGTGTAACAGCCCACTGGTGTAATAAAGTGCTCCTTTACAATTCGGCCGTGCGTCTCTGATTATCTCGCTGATACGTTACAACATTTGGAGGCTCCAGCGAGATTTTAAAGAGGACTCTCCACTTGGGGTGCACCTCCTCAGGCTCCGGAGGATGGGAATCCGTGGTCCTCGTGAGAGCTGGGGGAAGGCCTTGGAGAGATGTTCCTCCACCCCAGCCTCTCGGAGACCTTCTGTCTAACCCCTCCACCACCTTAAAAGCACATATAAAGAGAAAGCTCTTTCAATTTGGCCTATAGTGGAGCCTGAGTGTTTGCTTCTCGCGGGTCACAACAGAACCAACTTGCATTTCTAATTTTTTCTCCCCTCACTTTGTAAAAGAGGTCTTCAACTCAAGCTCTTTAACTCAATGAGGATGAGAGTGGGGTTACCCTTCCCGCATGTTTGTGAGTCAGAGTGTATGTGTGGGTCTGGTTCCCAGGAAAGCAACTCTTGTCCTTTATATCTTCCTCAGAAGGGTGTGTGTGTTGGGGATGGGGTGAGGTGTGCAAAAATGGAGACTGGACAAACTTTGTTACTATTTCCTTCTCCAGGGACAAGATAAGGTCAGGAGTAGAGATTTCCCTCACTATCCAAATCCAGAGTCTTCCTATGAAAGCTTTCATACGCTGAAATGGTGTAAAGCAGAGAAGCAATTTGCTAACAAATGCACAAAATAAGTTGAGATAGAGCACAGAGGCTCACAGACACAGCTCGAAGCTCCGACGGCTTGATGCGGAGGTGGCTGGTGTGGTTCCCAGGGCAGGAGCCTTGACAGGGCCACTTTTGTCGCTCACTCACTCAGTGCCTCTCTCAAGGTGCAAAACAAAATGCTTAACACTATTTTTGATTTTCACAAAAGCAAAAATCCTCTGCAGATATCTTTTGGTTAGTGAGAACAGGTACGAATGCAGGTCTTTTGTAAAAGACAAATTGGCCTAAAGTGAACTTTGAAAACACAGGGGATAGCTGTGTGTACAAAACCCACAACTGTCGAACAGAGCTTTCCTTTTGGCAGATAAGGAAATAAGCACTCTGTAGTACCCAAGAGTACAACCTTGGTGCTGAGACAGTTGCAGTCTACTGTTCTGTAAACTCATTTCATTACTGAGAAAGAAAGGAAAAAGAATATATAACCATACCCATAGGTCCAAGAACCCTGTCCTATGGAACCAAACAAACCTCCCTGGCTTGGGGAAAAAGAGGCTGTGTTTGGTTGGTGACAGTCATATATGAGAACTTACTTTTGTGCTCATTTTGGTCCCAAAAGTGTTTACTCAAAAAGGAAAAGTGAAAGAATCTGGTTTAAACTCAAGTTTATATTCCAGATACTGAAATTCATGATCTCATCACTGTACTCTGTTCTCATTGAAGGCTGATTACTTGGATTTTGGGTCAAATTAAGAATTAGAGATAAAATAATATGAGAATAATTATATTCTAATATTTACCAAGCTCAACTGACTAAATAAGATTAAGTTATTTTCTATATCTAGGACTAAAACCCTTATTAATATATCATAAAACTCTATAGTTAACAACATAAATCTAAAGCCTTTCATTCATCAAAATACTTACCGAGTGTATTCTAAGGGTGAGGATTATTGTTAGTCTATAGCACCAGCAAGTACATTTGAGCATGTGGTACACTCTCCAATTCCAGAAGGTACCATGCATATTGCACCACGCAACCCAGTATCACAGCCTGAAACTCGAAAGACAGCTACTTTATGAAGAGGAGTAAGCCCCAAGTTTTGCCATCAAAGGACTTTGAATTAATGTTGAACAGTGGATTCCTTTGCTTTTGAAGACATTTAAGGAAAGAATATCCAGATTCTGTAAGGCTCCATTTGGATATTGTTATTCATTTCCCAATGTCAGTAATTTTTATTTCTTGTGGGTATTTCTTTATCCAATAATGTCCCTTCCCTGTTATCATCCTTCTTCCTCATTAAAGATGAATGATGTATACAAGGATGTCAATATTCAGATGAGAGACTTCTCTGATCTAAAGAGGGAAGTGAGGAAAAAGCATTCTGAAGACAACTGTCAATGTCACTCACCTTCAGAGAAGGAAGTAGCTTCATGTCCATGCTAATCCCCGCCTTTTCAGGTAGATGAGATATGATGACACAAAGAATTTCAAAGAGGTGACTCTTACCATTATTGCTATCACAAGTGGAAAAGGGTGGCCCCGTGCTCAGGAATTTAAATGGAAGTAAATAGTTGCAAGAAAGATTGGTTTCTTCTTTGGTTCTCATAAGAAAGATAATTGAGAAAAATGTTATACATGCAGAAGCCACTGAAAGACCAAAGAAATTTGGAAAGCATATGTATTATGATATCAAAATGTATACTCTTAAATAAGAAAACTAAAAACAAATTGTAAAAAGTAAATAAAATTAAAATGGCAACTTGGGAAAATATTTATCTTATTTATGAGAGAAAAATTATTATGGCCCTTAATCTAGAATGAGCGCTTAAAATCATAAGAAAACAAACATTTCAATACAAAAATAGGGAAAGACTCATAACAGTTTGCACATACCACAAAATAATTTTCTAATTTTTATTTAACTCTTTATAGAATTTATTTATTTACCTATTTTACTAGACACTTCGTGATATTGAAGGAATTCAACCTTTTTAAATACTTTTGTTTAGACGGGTTAAAGTGCACACAGCAAACATTTTGGGGGAAATGAACGCACTGCATCTTTTCTATAAGTCGTTCTTAGTCTCTCTTTCATCTGTATTATTCTATTTGATAAAACTACATGGCTTGGAAGTCACAAGTGGTTTTCTGAGCTTGATTCATTACCTAATATTTATAAGATTTTACCAAATCATTTAGAATCTCTGAATCTCATGGACAAAGCTTGAGTGTTAATAGAGTGAAAATGTCCTCAATAAATAATTATTTATAAATCAGAAAATCAAACACAACACCTTTCTTTTTTCTTAATGTAGTGTCTGGGACATGAGAGGTTTGGTGACTAAATAAATAAATAATGAATGGCTAGATGGATTAATGAATGAATTAACCATAGAGTATTAGTATCTCCTTTAAATCAAGGGCAAATTTTTATTTGTGGTCTCCAATTATGGTTGTCAAACCAGCATCATCCTCATCTGGGAGCTTGTTTGAATAGCAAATTCTGAGGCTCCACCCTAAACCAACTGAATCTGAAACACCAGGGACTGAGGCCCAGCAATCTGTGTTTATCAAGCTTTCCAAACGACTCTGACACATGCTAAAATATAAGAATCTCTTTCTTAGGTTGTTTTCCATTAGTATATGCTGATTGGTATTTGAAGATTTTTCCATGATAATATGGTTGCTGGGTAACCCATACACATCTGAAATTAATAACATATGCAAAAGTTTGCAAACTGCATTCCTTGGCATGTGCCATACAAAAGTGTTTATGTTGTCTGAGGCATGTAGTTAGCATTTGGACATTCCACAAAAAGAATGTAAATATCTAAAGAGGTTGCCTTTCTACACAGCTAGAATGTGCTGGACCTCAGCCTCTCCAGCATCGTCACATTATTCTCCTAATACAGAGACCATATATTAGTTTATTATCTGCTTCAGTTGCTGTTTTTCTTAATCTCAAGCTGTTTCATGAAAAGCCTAAAAATATACAATTGACTCACTTTTGCAGTTTGCCTGGGACATCAGTTTTTATCTTTTGTCCCCACATAATTATTTATAGCACCCTGTTATTTCCAAAGTGTCTTGGTTCAAATCAGCGATTTTCACCCGGTATGCAGCAGCACACTGGGGCGTCACAAGAAATTTTAAAACATGCAGTACCCGACTAGGTAGTCAGGAGCGCTTACCTTTTTCTTTTTAGACTGTCAAATAAAAACATAATAATAGTCAACACAACAATAGCCTATTTTTGTTGTTGTTGTTAGACCGGCAAAAAAAATATATATTTTGGTGTGCTGCAGAGTTTTAGTGATTAGTTTATGAGCGCCATGAGATGAAAGAGGTTGAAACTTGCTTGTTTAGATGATAAATTTTAAGTCACCCTGTTCATAGCAATTTGCTTTTGCAACTCTAGGCTCACATCAACCCCTCTCAAAGTTAATACTGAAGGCCCTCCAATAAGAGATGAAAGTAAATGAGAGAGGAAAAGGGAAGTTTAAGGGCAGAGCCCAAATCAACTATTCTGATAATACAATTTCTTAAAAAAATATTTTTTTGATTATAGTTTACATGCAATATTATTCTGTATTAGTTTCAGGTGTACAGCATAGTGGTTAGACAATCATATACTTCACAAAGTGTTTCCTCTGAAATTTCCAGTATCCAACTGGCACCATAGATAGTTATTACACTATTGTTGGCTGAATTTTCTATGCTGTAATAAAATGTCTTTAAAGTATTATACTTTGCCTAAAAATCTATGTAAAAGTTTATTAAACTTCTCATAGCTTCCATAATCAGTTTTCTTCCAAACCACTAATTTGTTTTGCAGCAATTTTTCCATGAAAAAAATTAGGTTTGCATTACAGCAGTTTCTTGAGATTTTATTCTTTTAAAAAATAAAAGGTCAGTAAGTGTATTTTCTAAAGACCAATTTATTGTTTCAGAAATTTGTTCTTTGTTGGAACATTATTTTCTACATGGAAAAAAAGAGAAAATTCAACCCAAATAAAGAAATCTTACCAAGTTAATATCAGTGTAGTAAAGTACGTGTTCAATGCTTTTCTCACTAAAAAAACAGGAAGGAGCTAGTCTGTGGAGCCTACCCAGGAGGAGGGGACTGTCACATCCCCTCCTCTCTTTCACTTCCCATTGCAACCAACCAAGGATGTTGGTACTGTTAAAAAAAATTACAGTCCTTTTCACCATGTATTTCTTTTCAACAGATCTGTTAATCACACGGAGAAGGCCAGCATTGAGAAGCAGGCCATGCAGTGGATATTGGTGCAGTGTGAATGCTGCTTTGATGAAAATTCCCAATCACAGTGTTTGCTTTCCCTACAAAATCTTTTCATTAGGTCATTGCATATGTACACACACATTTATCACTGTTCACCTTTTTATGAGAACAATTAAGCAAGCAAGAATAACAGAGGCCTAATTATTGTATGGAAAATTCCTTTATTAATGCTTCCTTACCCTTCATATATTTGACACAACAGTCTGACCTAAGTGACACACCTTCCTCTTCGCTGTTCCAACAGCCTGGCCTAAGTGTAGAGCATGGGGGTCTCATCATTGTATCCCTTTTTATTCTGTGATGCATAAACTCATATTACAAGATGATTTTAAAGCTGACTTCAACTAAGATAAGTGAGTGTTAATATTTTTGTTAGAATTTTCTTTTTCTTGTGGAGGCACAGAGAGGTTGAACTTGAGTGTGGGATTTAAAGCTCAGGGGTCTGTTCTAGAGTCCACCCTCTTGCCCATTAGGCTTCTCCCACTGTTTCAGTGTGCCTGCTGCTGTTTTGCATAGCTTCACTAACTGTGGCTGGGATACTGCCATCGTCTCTTTCACTGATAAGTTTATTTAAGAAAAACTGAGATAGAATTGCACAGGTCTCCAAACTCTGCCTGATTTCAGGTTGTCTAGATGTCCATTATTATCTTGCCTATTTCAATGGATTTTTATTTATTTTATTTATTTTTTTAATCCTTTCCTGAAGATATTCTTCCATTTTATCTTCAGGTAGAGTGGGAGGGAGGGGGAGAGAGAGAGAGAGAAACATTGACCTGAGAGGGACACATCGACAGGTTGCCTCCAAACGACCCCAACCAGGGCAGACAACGAATTGCAACTAAAATATCTGCCCTTGACCAGAATCGAACCCATGACTCATTGGTCCGCAGGCCGACGTTCTAACCGCTGAGCCAAACCGGCCAAGGCTCCATGGATTTTTTTTTATTATTAATTTACTTTTGTTACAGATGTTTCTCTTTTTTCCCCCATTGACTCCCTCCTCCCCCTCCCTCCCCTCTCCGTCCCCAGTTTTGTTGTCCATGTCCATTGGTTATGAGTACATGCGTACAAGTTCTGTGGTTCATCGCTCCTCTCCCCCACCCCTCTTCTGGCAATTGTCAGTCTGTACCCTACTTCCATGTCTCTGGGACTACCCTGTTCCTCAGACTGTTCTGTTTCAATGGATTTTTAAAAAACACTAATAGCAGATCTGTACCTGTAATTGAAAATATAATTTCCTGAACTTTTGTTTTCGGTGTTGGTAGGACTGTGTTGACCCTGTATCTTTGGAACATGTCATTTGATTGCATGATTAGCAGGAAGGGGAGGTGATTTGTGGGAGCCAATATATTGATGTATAATCAAAAGAAAAAAAAATACCTTAGTCTAAAGAGTCACAAAATCATACAAAAAATGAACAAACTAGCTTAGAGAATATCTCAGAAAAACCATGTGTTCCAGATCCTCAAAGAGAGACAGATTGAGTTAATGTGATGGGTCTCTATGCTCTCCAGATGCACATAGCAGATGCACTGAGGATTATGGTTCCCCATAATTGCAACAAAACACAGCTAGACCAGGTGCAAATAAATACTTTTTCATTGTGTTCCCTCACACATACGCTTCTACCCTCCACACAAATTAAACACTGGCTGAAAAAAGTTAGAAATCTGTTGGTAAAGGCAAAGTCTTTTAGAAACACAGATATGCTTTAAAAATTTCTTTACAAATCTGTAAGTAAAATGGAAGATACAAAAGAATGTGCTAGTTATTTTCTGAGCTTTTTGACTTCTCCAAGCCTACATCAGTATAATTGCCAGGGCAAGGGGTTGGTGGTTGTAGCTGTATCTAAGTTTGAGATAAATGCCCTTAACAAAAGGATTGATGCCAGAAACTAGACCATAAGAGAATCTAATAAGGTGGTTGAGATAGTGGGCATGGAGGGCAGGAGCATATTTCTACATTTTACCCCTTCATATACAAGCTTCTTGTTCCCTCCTTCTCTATGTATCTATGACACAGAATAAAAAAAAAAAAAAAAAAAGCTAAGAGGTTGTAGAAAATAATTACTGTGACAGAAAGCAAGTACATTCTGAAACCATTAGTTCCAGCCTCTCTGTTTCTGTTGCCAAAATTGTTACTTCATCTTCAGCACATGTTTGCTCTTTCCATGATATTGGGAACTCATGGTTCCTGCAGATGAAAACACATACACACACATGCACACACACACACACACACACACACACACACACACACACACACACAAAACCATCACAACTTTTCATCAGGACCAAAATTATTAGAAGATATTCTTACATGTGTTAGAGAAGCAACAGTCTTTCATTCACTGACCCTTCTGGCTCTTTCCCTATACATTCCTTTCAGACTCTGAAGCCTTGGGGAACCTTCAAATCTGCTTAATCTCTGACTTTGCTCACCGCTGGCCACCACCCTGATCCATTTCCTTCTCAGTGCTTCCTGGCTTTGCCAGCTGTTGAAACAGCAGGCCTTGCCTCTCTGTGTGTACATAAGCACGTGGTTCAAACTTTTATATCTTAACTGCCTGTAAAGTCACTGACTACTTCATTCAGATTGTATCCTGGAACTTACTTTTCCCCTCTGGAAGCTCCCTAGCCCTGCCCTTTCTGGACTACCACCAGCTCCCAGGGTTCCTTTCAACAGCGGCACCACTGACCGACAATGAAAACTATAAAAGGAGATTAAATGGTGAGGTAAAGTTTGCTTTTAAATCTCTCTTCTTTAAGCTTTTGTCTTGCATCCACAGAGAATTGTGCTCTTTGAATAATTTCTGTTCTGAACATGCTTGTAATTGGAATGCTTTTGCCATATTTTATTTTTTCCACAGGAAACTCAGTTATTGTTTACGCTGTGCAGAATTTCTCAGATTTTCAACAATCACTTTTCTTTCTCTGGGTTCAGTGGGACTCTTCGGAAGCATGCCATGATTGTCTTCTCATGAAACATGGAGCCTCAAAAGGGAAAAGGGAATCCTCTTTGAATCCTCACTTCTCTCCTCTCATTTTCCCTTTTCCCTCCACCCCTACACACATGCGTGCGCGCACACACACACACACACACACACACACGCATACACTTTCCAGTTATTAAATATGTTGTTTATTTTATTTATTTCAGTAGCTGGGATTCGATGTGGACCAAATAAAGCTGGACTTTGTATAGGGTTGGACAAATGGAGGAAATATTATTTTCTCATTAAAAGAACCATTCAGTTTTGAAGTAGACGACTCAGTTTATCCTAAGAGGTTTTTCATTCTTTTTTATTAATCTTTTTTTAAAACAAAATTTTAGACATTTTCATTTTCAGCCTATGGCTCAAATTAAATAGGAAGGCTTGCTGGGTCATATAGACTACAATATATGACTACATAAAATTGTTACTTTCTGATAGGATTTAAAGAATTTTTTTGAACTAACTTTATATTTGAAAGTAAATATCCTCCAAGACCCATCTTCCAGTGTAGCTGGTTCAATGAGATTAGTTATCTTACGTTTTCTAGTCCTACCCCCTGGACCCATCTCCCCATGTAATTCTAAACTCATCGTCATCCTCTAGTCACAATGAAGCAATGTTAATTCAGGATTAATCCTCCTGTGTTTCTGAGTAGGTCCCACCCACATCCCAGATGTGACCAATGTGTATGCAGAGCAGCTGCCTTATTTTCATCTTGTTACTCATACCATTCTTCTCTGACATTTTTGCAACATGAAGAATTTATGCTTTTTGTCAGGGGGAAGTTTGCTTTGTCAAAGGAAGATTTCCTTATAAACTGTAAACCTCTTATTTGAATAAGATAACTCATGCACATGTGTTGACTCTGGGTTGAGCCCACCCATGGTAGATTTGCATTATGACCAAGTGAGCAGAGCTGGGAAAACTGAAGTCTGTTTCTGGGTTGCCACTAACTTGTTTTGTGTCTTTAAGCAGACTGCATACCTGTATTCAACATGTTTGAAAAGTTGAGACAGGAAACATATAATCATTCCCAAAATGATCTTCTCAAGATGAAAACCACAATGTCTGAAAAAAAATGCATTGGGTGGGATTAACATCAGGTTACACATTGTAGAAGAGAAGGTTAGTGAACATAAAGGCATAGCAATAGATGTTATCCAAATTGAAACACAAAGAGAGAAAAAGATTTTTTTTTTTTTTTAATGAATAGGACATCAGTAAGCTGTGAACAATTTCATGGGGCCTAGAGTCTCAGAAGGAAGAGGGAGAGACGGAAAAAATATTTGAAGAAATAAATATTTTTTTATTTCTAAGAAGTTTGATAAACCTGAAGCGCGCACATGTGTACACCCACACGCCCATGAAAAGAACCACACAAAGGCACATCATAATTCAATTGCTCAAAACCAGTGATAAAGAAAAATAATCTTTCAAACAGACAGATAAAACAGATGCATTATGTACAGGAAAAAAAATGGTAAGAAAGAAAAGAGATTTCTGTAAGGAAAAATTAGGTAAACATTACATCCGGATACTATTTAACATGCTTCTGTGAAATGTGATTTTTTAAATTCAAAGTAAGATATGCAGTTCCATTTCTTTTCAACCCACCAAAGACCTTTGTTCTGCTTGTCACTGAGCCAGTTGCTGCTCTTGCAATCTCCAGCTTTATACCCACAAAAATGCCCTTTGTATTTAGAGCTCTGTGTGCTCAGTGTGTTAGAGGCCAGTTTTACTCTGTGTCACGTAGCAATGTCTTAAGAATAACATTAGTTGCTTAGCTTCTGATTTTTATCTTCTTTATTTCTCCAGGACTTGATTGTCAGTAAATATTCTATTAAGAATTTGTACAATCTGATACAAAAATGACTTCCGCCAAAGACGTCCTGAGAAAAAATTTGAGGATGGTTCATGGCTATCCCATGATCTATGCTTTTGTGGATAACTGGGAAAGGATTGAACAGTTCCAGAGCAGGCCAGATGACATTGTGATAGCCACTTACCCCAAATCAGGTGAGTTTTGTGGCCTGACTTGAACCTTTGCAGGTTTGACTTGAACCTTTGTTTTCTGAAAATCAACTTCTCCATAAAATCAATATCATCCTAAATAAAATTAAGATTCTCAATCAGTCGGTCTAGCTATCTACTTCAAGTATATTAAAATGAGTATTTGGAGCATAGACAAGGGAACTCTGCAGAATTAAGTTTCTAATAGCATGTATTAGGATGGCAGGCTTCCAAAAGGTACTTTTCCCCTCAGATTTGGGTGATGTTTATAAAAAAATGTTGCTTTTTACTACAGGTACCACTTGGATAAGTGAAATTGTGGACATGATTTTAAGTGATGGAGATATTGAAAAATGTAAGCGAGATTTTATAACTATCAAAGTTCCAATGTTGGAACTGGCTGTCCCTGGACTAAGAATTTCAGGTAATTTTAAACCATTTGGGAATTATAATTTTGTAATATTATTTATCTAGTATATTAATTATTGTATTTATGATTTCCATTCAAAAATGGAATAAATTTGGCAACATAAAATGGAAGTTTGAAAGTAATGCAATAAGCAAGGCATATAGAGACAGTGCAGTTTTAGTCTATGACATATTCGGGTATGATAACAAAAACTGATTGAGTTTTGTTTTAGGAAACAATTACAAATTTGGTTGACAACATAAAAAAGTTTCTTATGTTTTATTGACTTTTGTTGTGTAGAATTTGTCAGATTAGAGCAATAAGCTCCTAATTTAGGACTTTGCTGTAGTTAAATAAGAAATACCAATGCTTCTTAAAAAATAAGTTTTATTATTAATACAATTCCTTTTTCGTTTCATAAGTATTTATTGAGTGCTTCTAAAGAATTCTGTACTGTTCTATGGGCTACATACAAAATGGTTAGTAAATTAGATGTCCTAACCCCAAGGAGCTTATGGTACTATTGGGACATTAAGTAAGTAAATAAACTACCAATATGTGCATATTTTTGGTCTTATGTACCCAAAGAATAGGGCTCTATGAAAGAGAACAACAGGAGAGTTCACTTTGGATTGGACAACTAGAGATATGTCTCCTGAATTGAGACCTAAAACCATGCACATAGTTGGAGAAAGCATATTTCAGGAAGGTGAATTAATAATTATAAAGACCTAGATGCAGAAAAGGCCTTGGCGTAGTCCTAGGACTAAAACACAACTACAACAACCAACAACAGCAATGAAAGTAGGAATGAATGAGATGCAAAATCTCTGGAGGCGTGACAGAGACAGATCATGTAGGGCTTGTAATTTTTAAGAAAAAGTGAACTAAGAGAGAATCAGAAGTATGGTGTTCTGTAGGCAAGTGAGAAGTGTTAAGAAGTGAGGCCCGGCTCTCCTACGCTGCTAGAAACCTGGGATAAGTATGGTGGTGAAATTGTAAATCAATTTAAAGAGCTGAATCCCAACTCCCTCCCTTGCTGAGCTAGGGAGATACGGTCCAACTGGGAGTGTGTCATTCCTCCTGTGTGGTTGCCTGAAGTCAGAGAACAAATGCTAAAGCTTGGAACTAAAGGATTATTCTGAGACAAGCAACCAAAATGAGTGCTAGAGTCACTTAAGACACTAGGCCCGTAGAAAAGTATGGAATAAAAAAGTGGTAGAATCAAAGTAGTCAGGAATAGAGAAGTCGGGAATATTGGTGGGAGACGGGGACTGGAGGTGGTTAGTGAGGCTTCGTAGCACTGCCAGACAGTGAGTAGGTGAGGTCCACCAGGTAAAGGAGGATAAACTGGCACTCAGATTTACTCTGGGGCCTGAATGGGAATACTTCTATCACAAATTCCCAACATTTATATTTGTGCATGTAGAGGGTCCAGTTAAAGGATCTCAATGGCAAAACAATCACAAGACAGAAGAAAGAGGTTGAGAAATCTTTTGGTGAAGTTGAGGTGGGGGGAAGGGGAACAGACACAATGTCATGGCATTGAAGACTAGGGAGTCGTGGAAGATTATGATCTCTCATTTCTATATGCTGAGTAAAGAGGCTGTAACGACCAGGTCAGTAGAAGCATAATGAAATAGGATTTTAGAGGTGTATAATTAACTTTTCATATAAAATTTAGGATACCCAATTAAATTTGAAATTCAGATAGCTATTTTATTTAATATAAGTATATCCCAGATATTACATGGGAGATACTTACACTAAAATGTATCTGTTGTTCATCTGAAATTCAAATTTAACTGTAATTTTTGCATCTTTATTTTTTAAATCTGCCAACCCTATGTCCCTATCTGCCTTGATATTAAGGGGTTCTTCTTGATGCAACCATGTGCTATGCACTACTCCCTACAGAGAACTTGTTGGTGAATAAAAAACACGATCCCTGCTTTATGGAGCCTCCATTCTAATGTGTGTGTTTGGGGGTGGGGGCAAGAAAGACACATGGGAACTGACAATAAACAAATAGGTAAATGAATGATGAAACAAAAATAAATGCTATATAGAATATTATAAAATAATGTTTTAATAGAGAGACACTGAGTGACTTTTTAGCATCTGCAATAATATTTTATAAACAGTTGAAGCACAGGATTGCTTTGAATGAGTGAGTCAGGTATAGTTTTGGGCAGGTGTGTCTTCATATGCAAAAGGTGGGGAGATAATGTAGGATTAATGGGTAATCTAGAGGTTGGGCTGGATATAAGTAATATTGTGAAAAATATGTAGAGGACTTTAAAATTTATTGGATGTCGAACCTGAAAGAGGAGACAACAATAAATGAGATCTTGGTGACTCTATAGGAGATGACATCTTTAACAGCTCTATCTGGGATATGTGAGGGTTAGCACAGCTCTTCCTAGCCCATGTCACAAATTCTCTGAGTATGCCTTTGTTCCATAAGTGCCTTCAGACTGGCCAAGTCACTTAGGTAGTGAGATCCTCCTGACTCTAAACATAGAAAATAAATGGATAATTTCTGCTTCAGAGAAGTTTATATATCCCTTATTCAAAGACTTAATGTGAAGCCAAGTTCTACCACATATTAATCGTATGACTTTAGTGAGGTCAGCTAATACCCAAAAGTTACACAACATTTTCAGTTTGCATATACATATGACACATAAAGGAAATAATGAAGATGCAGACACAACATATGCTACATAGAAATGACATCATCTATACTATAATAGCTGATGCAAAACAATAATTGATATAAGACTTACTAGGTAGTGATATCTCTTTGACATAGAGAAAACATTTTTATAATTATTTATAATACACACAGGTATGATACAACCAAAGTGCTAAGGTTTGTATTATTACTCCTCATTTTAGAGGTGAAGAAAATGAAGCATAGACACTGAGATATATGCTTTTTTTATTTAATTTTATTTCTTCTATCACCTTTTATCCCCTCTATGCCCTCTTCCACTTCCACCCATCCCCCTATACGCTCTCGATCACCACACTGTTGTCCACGTCCATGAGCTCTCTTGCTCTCTCTTTTTTCTTTTTTGCTCAGTCCTTCCACCCTCTCAACTCCTCTCCCTGCCACCCTGCCACCAGCTGTCTGCCTGCTCTCTCTCTGAGAGACTGGGATACTGTCAAATGTTTCACAGTGAGTAAGTGATAGAATTAGAATTTGAATCCAAGGAGGCTATGCTTAACCGTCATACAATATTGCCTCTTAGAATTCAGGTAAATAATGTATATGATTAGTTCAAAATTTAGTAGCATTATACACTATTCAAAGATATTTTGGCCCTGGCCAATGTGGTTCAACAGTTAGAGCATGGGCTCCGTGCACAGAAGGGTCGCAGGTTCAATCCCCAGCCCCAGCAGGAGGCAACCAATTGATGTATCTCTCTCATATCTATGTTTCTCCCTCTCTCTCTGTCTCTCTCCCCCTTTCCCTTCCACTCTCTCTAAAATAAAATCAATGGAAAAAATATCATTGGATGAGGATTAACAAAAAACAAACAAACAAACAAAATATTTTGAAAGGTTGGTTGAGAAAATCAGGAAATGCTGGCTCCTTGGAGACTCTAATATTTCTATATACCAAACTAAATTTTCCCAGGTACAGAACAATTAGAGAAGAATCCATCACCTCGGCTTGTGAAGACACATCTACCGATTGATCTCCTTCCTACATCTTTTTGGAAGAACAAGTGCAAGGTACACTGTAGACTTTAATGTGACCCTATATCCTTTGACTCACTCACATAGTAAATAATTGCCCAGATGTTTTATTTATTTGTTACCTTGAGAACTGAGCTACACAAGAAAGTGTTTCAATGAAAGTGTTTCAAATGATTTTTTATCCTCACCTGAGGATGTTTTTTATTGATTTTAGAGAGAGAGAAAGAGAAAAAGAGAGAGAGACATGGATTTGTTGTTCCACTTATTTATGCAGTCATTGGTTGATTCTTGTATGTGCCCTGACCGGATATCAAACTCGAAACCTTGGCATATCAGGACCATACTCTAACCAACTGAGCTACCTGACCAGGGCAGAGTATGTTTAGTTTTATAAGAAACTGCCAAAGTGTCTTCCAAATAGCAGTGCCATTCTGCATTCCCACCAGCAACAAATGAGAGTTCTTGTCTTCGCATCCTCAGCAGGATTCGGAGTTGCTGGAGTCTGGACTTGGGTCATTCTCATAGTTACTGTGGAGTGGTGTCTCATTGTTTTAAGTTGCAGTTTCCTGATAACATATGATACGGGCATATTTTTAAACTCGTATTTGTACCTTGTCTCTTTTATGTTGTCAGTCTTGCTAGCTGTTTATCAATTTTATTGATTTTTTTTTAAAAAGCCAACTTTTTGAGCGATTTTCTTTAACGTTTTTCCTGTTATTAATTTCATGAATTTCAAATATGTTGCTTTCCTTGCCTCTATGCTAATATTTTTCTTAAACAAAATACCATCCATTTGATTTCTTCCCCTGCCCCCTGCAGATAATCTATCTGGCTCGAAATGCCAAGGATGTTGCAGTGTCATATTATCATTTTGACTTAATGAATAATTTGCAACCCTTTCCTGGAACCTGGGAAGAATATCTGGAGAGATTCATGGCTGGAAATGGTAGGTAGGCCTTGGCCTGAAATTGATAAGTAATTTAAAATTTTTTCATAATGTTATTAACTCTTATTATTTTAATAATACTATTAACTTCCTTTCAAAACACTCATTTTTCCCAAGTCAGTAACAAGTACATTCAAATACCATCTAAAAAATTAAATCAAATATGTCTAATATTTTACTATAACATTCAATATATAAACCTGGTATTAAACATTGGTTTAATAAAAATATTCTCTAACCTCTTTTTAGTTGCTAGAAATCCATTCTCAGTTTCTGCTCACAATAGAAATTGTTTACTTTGCCCAAACCATTAGTATAATCTGTAATATACATATTTATATTACTTAAGATAAAAAGTTGATATGAATACTTTATAAAAGTATAGTTTCTTTCCACGTGAGACTAAGCATAACCTATTGAAGGTCAATGTACTTTCAACTGAAATGCTTCCTTACATTATATTTTTAAATCTGATTGCTTAAAAATTCATATTTGGTTGAATATATTGAAATTGCCTTATATTCTCAGTTCTCTTGATTATTTAATTTCAAAAAATGCCTGTAAATTTTACTTATTTTTTTTAGAAACAAAACTTTAATTTTATGAATGCTTATGGAAACGTACTATTTTTCTCGTTTTAGTGGCCTATGGTTCCTGGTTTAATCATGTTAAGAGCTGGTGGAAGAAAAAAGAAGAACACCCAATACTTTTCTTGTATTATGAAGATATGAAAGAGGTAAAGTAGTAGATATTCATTCGGATAATTCCTCACTACATCCTGGGGTAAAAGGATTAATATAAAATTTTCAACTTAATCTATGGAGTTCAAAATGATATGATTGCTTTTTTCTATTCTTCGTGCCTGCTTACCCAAATCTTGTTAAGATCATTAATGACTTCCTAATAGTAAAACCTATTTTTATTCCTCTTACCCTTTTTAACCATTGTATTTATTTTGAACACCTTTCTTTCTAAAGTTCCCTCCTTCACTTAATAGGTTATCACATTCACATGGTTTTTCAGTGGACCTCAGTCTATCACTTAGTCATTTTTCTCTCTAAACAGTTCGCCATATTTTGGTGCTCATGCCCATGCCCACTGTTGCCATACTATTTATGAGCTATTGACACCCACTCCCCCAAATGAACTTTATTTTAACTTCTACACTGAATTCAAAGCCATGCTTTTATTAAAATGACCCTCAAATTTAACATGTTCAAAACTAAACTCATCTTGCTTCTCTCACTCCAACTTGCAATTATTTTCTTCTTTTATTCTATCTTTTGGTTAATGATGTTACTTGTCCATTCCGTTTTCACAGCTTGAAAGTAAATGGTCCTCATTACCTTCTATATAGTGAATATAGTTCAGTTTCATCCTGGACATCCCGTTGGTTCACATGCCTTATCTATTACATCCTTCCGACGTGCTCCCCTCCTTTATTTTCTTACTACCTCCCTCTTAGTCATGGACTCGTAAGCATTCATCTAGTTTCCTGTATGAACTAGTATTAGTTAAAATACTATTGCGAAGTTCCAGGCCTATTCTAGGGCTATCTTATTTAAATTAGGCAAAGGTGCAGGCATGTGTGAACATACACATGGGAAATACGTGGAAACCAAGATTCTCTAGTTCTAAAAGCCTGGGCAAAGAAATGAGACTATTATTTAGACTTTCAGGTTCATTCTTATGACTGCATACATGGTACCTAATGCAACACCTACCACATAAGTAAGGGCTCAATGATCATTTGCTGTATGAATAATTGATTGCCTGAATGAATGAATAAATACATGAGTGAGCAGTAACAAGAAACATTTTAGTGACGATCCTACTTTGCATACCAGAAATCATGCCCCAGCTAAAATCTCCCTTGCTCCAAGTATTTGTAATTAACCTCCAGATTATTTCTCACATTTTATCAAAAAGAGTCGTCTGTGTTTCTGCTCTGCACAGGCTCCCACCCTCTGTCACACTTATTTGCAGTCCATGGAGAATCTGTGGTCTAAATCTTACCAGCATTTCAGGCAATTAATGTCAAGTTGTTGGCATACACAGCTGTAAAACAAAGGTGCTTTGGATTAATCAGATTAAATTATGTATTCTTTATGAGAGAAAATTGTTCTTCTGTTCCAAATATCTCTCTTCCTGTACATGTGAGTAGCGTTTGTTAGCTTTATGAAAAAGCAATTTTAGCTTCTTAATATAATCCCTTTTCTCCACAGAATGGAGAATACATTGCCTGATCTGGGCCGGTATCCAATTCTGAGTCACACATCATGCTGTCTTCCACATGATGCTCTCATGTCAAACTTTTTTCTTTATTTAGCTAACATGCCTTATTCAAATCAACTCATTTATATTGATTTACAGTGTGGCCTAATTAGTTTTATAAGCACATCCTTTGAATTCTACTCAAATCTTCTATATAGATCATAATTAAAAGATAATGTTTTTCTATGGCCATACAGATATTCTTAGACAAAGAGGTTTAATATAACAATATTAGAACAAAATTGTAATTACATACCAAAAATAAAAATTCAGAGAGAAGCCTAATAATTTACACCAGGTTTATGAGTGTCTACATAAATTCTCAATCAATGAGATGACAGAGAAATGCAGCAGGGGAAGACTCAATAGGAGTCAACACTCTGTACTTGGACTTGTACTGGTTTATAAACTAACATTATCATTGATACTTTGGCTGTGGCCAGATAGATTATTCTCCAAACATTTTGAATCTCTAATAGAAACTGCTCTCTATTTGTCTGTCCATCTGTGAGTTTTCCTAGTACTACTACTAACTTTTCTTTTGGCTTTTTCTCCACTATCATAATTTCTGACTTTTTACTCACTCTAAGCATTGCCACCCTTTAATTAGTCATCTCATTCTTCTCTCATCAAAATCTCAAGCATATAATTTACCATAACTTCCCTTCTAGGGAACTCCCTGCCAAAACATACACATGTGTATACATGCACGCACACACACACATATGCACAGAGTTAATAAGACATATTATTAAAAGTAGTTTCTTTCCTTCAGCATTACCGATACAGTCCAAATCCTTCAAGAGGACATCCAAAGATATTCTCAATTTAAACCTAAATTATCTTTCCAGTATTATAGCCTCTGTCATTCCTACAAACAACTCAAATCTAACTTCAACCATTTTGCTTTTTTTCTCCCTTAAACACACTATGAGACACTAAAACCTCCAAGAGTCTTGACATTTTAATTATTGGAAATTCACTGTCTAGCACCTCAAAAGACCACACATCTTGGTAAATTCTGACTCATCTTTTAACACTCAGCTTAGATATCACCTCCTCAGATTCTTTCTAAACCTCCATGCAGATTTTATTGTGGCTTCCTAAAAAGTTACAGATATCTGGAAAATGATCTGTTTCTTAGGTTTGTACTTTTTATCCTCAATTATTAATGAATAATTTAAATTTTGATATCTTTGCTCATTTATTAGAGTTTATTTTTAATAACATGTTTAAGTAAGGTCTAATCATTATTTATATTTTAACATAAACATACATGAAGTTGTCCATGAATTTATTATTTTTTAAAATTATTGTTACTAAAAACAAGAAAGAAATTTTGATTAAAAACAGAAAAAGAGGCAGAAAGAATAAAAAGATACTGGGTCTCTAAAATATGCACAATTCAAATCTGATCACAAATTGAGCTTAAAATAGCTCTTAAGATTATTTTCTTTCTATAAATATTGTTAATATTTAACCCAAAGTTTGTTCTTATTTTACTTTAAATGTAAACTAAAAATATAAGATTTATAACAAACAGAAAAACATTTCTACTCTATTTTTGCTAAACATAAATTATTAATTTTTATTTTTATAATTATATTTTAAAGATTATTAATAGACCCAACCAAATATGGATTTAATATTCCAAAATAAACACTTATGAAAACAGATGGCAAATATTATAGTTTTTTACACTCTTTATCATTTTTTTGAATATGTCTCTTTACCCACTAATAGAATCCAAAGCAGGAAATCAAGAAGGTTGCTAATTTTCTAGAGAAAAATCTAAATGATGAGATCTTGAATAAGGTCATCCATCACACCTCATTTGCAGTGATGAAGGACAACCCTCTGGTGAATTATACACATCTACCAAGCACAGTGATGGATCTCAGCAAATCCCCTTTTATGCGCAAAGGTGATTATTTTTCTGAGTTTAATTTCTCTTTCTACTTTCATATGTATTACTCTGACATGAGGATTAGCTTTGTGATCTTTACCAAATTACTTACCAGTTTGGGCATACATTTCCTTTTCTGTAAAATAAGGATGCTAAAAATACTGACCACTAAAAGTTGCTGAATCAGATTAGAGATTATTAAAGGAAATAATGCATGTAAACCTATTGTCAGCATATCCTGAGTATTTGATACATATTTCTCCTCTTATTTTCTACCCTGCTAAATGGGAATAGTCTTATCACTTCTGATATGAATCATTTAAAATTTGTTATATCTAAATCCTCAATCTTTGTCTAAATTGGTATAGGCCTCCTTCTCAGTGGTAAACTAATGTCACTCAGTACAGTACTATATTCTTTAAAGTCCCTATATTATTTAGAAAACAGTGGTCACTTTGTTTAAAAAAAAAATCACCAAGAGAAAGGATAATTTTTTATCCTCTGAGAAGTTTTTGCTACCTAAAAATACTGTCTGAATTATAGAAAACATGGAATCTAAATTTAACCTGGGAAGATGACAGTAGAGAAATATGACATTCATTGTTGAAATACAGCTTTACTTCCATTGAGGCTTGCTGTATATAATTTGTGTTAAAATGTTTTATTAATGATAAAATAATGCATTTAAAACTTATTAACTTAAACAAATTTGAGAAGTTATCCACCTAATAATGCCACCCTCTGTTTTCAATATTCTTTATTTAATTGAAGGGAAAGAGGTAGAGTATTAGTTGGTGCATTGGGATTTTTTTTTTTAATAATTTCTTTTCCTTTTATTGAGTTTAGAGAGAGAAGAAGGGAGAGGGAGAGAGAGAGAGGTAGAAACATTGATGAGAGAGAACATCGATTGGCTGCTTCTTGCATGCCCCCCACTGGTGATTGGGCCCACAACCGGGGCACGTGTCCTGACTGGGAATCGAACCAGCGACCTCCTGGTGCATGGGTCGATGCTCAGCCGCTGAGCCACACCAGCCAGACTGGTGCACTGGGAATTAAACATAACCCTAGGAATGTGTTGGGTATAGGAACATGTGGAAGGAAACACTTAATTTTAAAAGAGTTATATGGTTAAATATTTTTGTAAAACATTTTTCTCCATAACTTATTAAAATGGAAAATAGTTCCAGTGCTTTAAAATCATTTTTTATTTTCAAAAACACTATATTTAACTTTTCAAATATAATCTCTAGTATAAGAAGGCAAAGGAAAATTTTCATTGTAAATGGTGCGTTACAAGTTTGAACAAAGGAAACTAATAATACACACACATTTTCTGGTGGAAGACTCAGAAAAAAAATCTTTCTAAACAAGGCAAATTTTTATTATGCCAGGTCATTGACTAAAACTTCTAGGAAAATTTCACCCCCAGTCATGAAAATTGTTACCATTGCATGATCCTCATCAGGGTATATATTAGAGGAGACAAGCTCAGTACCTGAATTATATGGTTTCTTCACATTCTACCTGAAAGAGTGCATGCTGATCTAGTAAGAGACAGTTTTCACATGCCCTCAGAAGTGGTAAAGAACATGTCCTTTAAGGTCAGATTGATCTGGAATTTATCCAGACTATGCCACTCCCTGAATTTATGACTTTCAATATATTAATTAATTTACCAAAACTCTGGATGCATCACTGAAAATATAGAGAAAGTACTAACATCTAGGGCACAGATTTGGGGGGGAGTTTATGATAAATGATATGTAAGCATTTGGAATATTTTTCTGATCCTAAGTAATACATTAAAAAGTAGCAAGTCTTGCCCTGGCCATTTTGGCTCAGCGGTTGGAGTGTCGGCCTGCGGTCCAGAGAGACCCGGGTTCGGTTCCCGCTAAGGGCACGTACCTCAGTTGCAGTTTGTCCCAGGACCTGGTTGGGGGGCGGCCACTCGATATGTCCCTTTCACGTCGCTGTTTCTCTCTCTCTCTCTCTTCCTCTCTCTCCCTCCCACTCTATCTGAACAGAAAATGGAAAAATGTCCTCGGGTGAGGATTAAAAAAATAATTAAAAAAATAAATAAAAAGTAGCAAATCTTATTCAACAGTTCAAGATCCCTCTATCAATATATTCATTCATTCAACAAACATTTAAAGAATACACTCTCCTTCGTTAATTCACATGTAGGAATTACTCTTCATGAACACCTATGCGCGCACATATTCTCTAGAACACGCGAGGTTGAACGGCACACGCATCTGCCTCAGGAGGCTCACGCTGCAATGCAGGAGGCATGCATGCAAATGGCTGCCATAAAGGGCTCAAAGTGAGATGAGCAAAGGGCCGTTCAAGTCTTGAAGGATGCTATGTTGGATAAATCAGTGTTATAATTTAGTCACACAGTAGTAAAGGTAGTAGGGTCAGGATAGATGATGTCCACTATTAATACCTGTGCACCAAACTGCAACAAAACAGAAAAATCTGGGCTTTGGCAACACTTACTGTATAAAAAAAAGTCTTTACACTTTCCTTATTCTTATAAAGTGAATGTGTTTGTGTGTGTTAATTTATATTCAAAATAGAAGATCATTGAAGTACATTATATGTGACTCTTTACAGTTTAAATCTGTGCTCTCTGTTATTAACGACATCTTCATGGATATATTATCCTGAATATACACTACCCTCAGATACATTCCTAAGAACTCTTGCCATCTGGTAAACATAGAACAAAGTATAATAACCAGGGAAACAACCTAAGTGGATGTCTTTCATTAAAAGGTTTTGAAATCTTCATCAAGCCATAATAAGGTAATATAGATTAGAAATTAATAGAATATTTAATATTTCATAATATAGCAAAGGAAATCTTTTTCTCCAAGCACACTGGCAGTACACTAAAATTTATTTTTCAAATAGTTATAAGTATCCACGTATAAGACATTAAATAAATTTATATCACAAAGTTTACTTTTGTACATATCATTCAGGGATGTTATGTTTGATGCTATTCTTTTCATGTAAAATGCAAATACAATATAAGTCTGGTGAACTCAGAAATAACAAGTGTCCTCCAAGTATCATACCATCCTCATTGATGCATCCTGGGAACTGATACTTATCACCTTTTTATTTTATGGTTTGGTTGTGCTGATAAACACTCCTTTGTACAGTTTCCAAAAGTAGCTCATGAAATAAAATATGTCCTGACCAGTGAGTGCCAGTTGTAACCGCATGACCCAGGAAAATTAGAAACTCTAAAAGAATTTCTTTCAGGAAACTACCCATTGTACAGTTGATACATTTGGACAAGAAAATTAACCCTTCTCAGATGTGTCTATAAGTGTCAGACTCTACAGTTATAAACCAACTTTTAGATTGAGGAATTAGCAGTGAAAGAGAAAGGACATTTTACAGTATTCAAATACAAGGAAAGTCTTTTTTTAACTTTTCCAACCTTTTCTTTTGGTATGTTAGCTTTTCCTTCATAATGGAAATATTTATGTTTTTGTATTTCTTATTTTTAGGAATTGCAGGTGACTGGAAGAATTACTTCACAGAGGCCCAAAATGAGAAATTCGATGCCCTCTATAGGAAGGAAATGTCTGGAAGTACGCTTCAGTTTCGCACAGAGATTTAAAGAGCCGATGCTGCAAATCTGAACCAACTGACCTGTAATTTGTTGAAACGGGCAGTATGACTTGACTTGGGCAGTCAAATGGGTTTTTAAAGGAGCAAATGTGCTTTTAAGACTTTAATTTTTCAGTGTCATTAATCAGTTCCCAGCTTTGCTCTTGACGCTGAGCTTCCAAATTCTGTCAAGTTAAGTCCAATCATAGACTGTTCTTGCCTTTTCCTAGACTAGTACTGCCAAGACAGTATTTATCCTACCCAATCTCCATATATTTTGGCTTAAAATTAAGTTTTCCTCGCTATTAACATGGCCCAAGAAATGTTGTTTGCACACTGACACCACATTTCCTAGCTCTGCCCCAATTTCCCTTTGCTGAAAACTTGATCCTGGACACACTGTTCCTCGGCTGTCTTCTGGGTTTCAAGTTGTTCCCTGAGTCATAGCTCATATTCTTGCACTGTCTCTATTTTAATAACGTGGTTCAGATCCCAAACCATGAGGTTTGGATTTTGGAAATGTTTGTATCCTTAATCTGATTATCCAATTTCTAATTTCTGAGTTTCATAGGTGAAAGGTCAACATTAGTCTCTCTTGGGTTCTTCCCTGGGAACTGGACCTACTCTGAGAAGCTTACTGAAGGCTGGAACCTGTTTCCTGGGGAGAGTCCTTCCCAGATTTTTCCAGCCTCTTCAGAACCTCTGAGAATTGCCTATTGTTGTGCTCTGGTCTCCATTGAACTCCAGTTTATTTCCTCTTGTCTCTGAACAAGTTTAGATCCTTTAATAGCACCTTCGGTACCCCAATAAAGATAATAGCTGAGGAGTAAGATGGCCACTGTCCTGCGTGGCCACAACTCAGCAAAAGCTCTGAGCACCCTCCAAATCCCGAATGTCCCCACACAGTTCCAGTCCAGTCTTCCCTCCCTCTGCCGGAGCCCAAGGACCAGCTCGGAATGGCTCTATGCTGTTGAACAGGATGTGGAGTTGCTGTTCAGAGAACACAGACCAAGACCGCAAGTCATGGACCGCAAGTCACGTGCGGATGAGAGAGCTGTGGCTTCTACTTGAACCAGAATGCACGTACTCCCCAACTCCAACCAAAGGGCCAGAACATAAGCAAACCTTGAACACCAGAACCCTTTCAGAAGCCAAGGATCCATTGTCCAGGATGATCCGGTCTTAAAGCCCCTTACTATAAATGGCCAAGCTCCACCAGCACTTTTGCATACCTGTCCCCCAGCCCTTTATTTGTTTATTTTTATTATTATTATTTTTTACTTTATTGATTTTTTTTTTTGAGAGAGAGAGGAAAGGAGAGGGAGAGAGAGATAGAAACATCGATGAGAGAGAACATCAATTGGCCGCCTCCTGCATGCCCACACTAGGGATCAGGCCCACAACCTGGGCATGTGCCCTGACCGGGAATCGAACCAGCGACCTCTTGGTGCATGGATCAATGCTCAACCACTGAGCCACACCGGCCAGGCGTCCCCCAGCCCTTTAAAAACCCTTAGCCTAGTCCAGCAAGCAAGGTGGATGAGATACCTTTAATTCTCCCATCTTCTTGCTCAATACCTTCTTGATTAATAAACATTTTTTTTACTTGAAAAAAAAAAAAAAGGTAATAGCTGAGTCTAAAATTTCCGTCTTGTGTTTAAGAGATGCTTTCTAGGCTGACTCTACTATGCTCTCTATACCCAATGACCCTTCTGTCCATTACCTCACACTGTGCCTCTCAGCTTGGGCTCTTCAATACATGTTTCCTTGGAACATTTGTTTCTCAAGTCCAGCTTCACCTTGGAGGTAATTATTTCTCTCTCCCTGTGCAACAAGATCTTTTGCCTGCAGGTCATATCTGCATGTGCCAAATTAAATGCCAAGTCCAAGTTCCTGAACTCAAGCTTGGTTCAAGTGCCCTGAGTCCTTACTTGTTCTGGGGAGGAGTTGTGACACATAGCAGATCCCTTGAGCCACTGAGATGGCTACGGCGTCTTGGGTTACAAAATTTTGCTTTCATCAGTGAATCTCTGCTGTCAGCCTCTGCACCTGGAATCGCTCCTCAAGTTTGTAACTTCTCTCCCAACCCCAGCAGGGATTGATCTAATGCCAGCTGTAAATCTCCTAGGAGTGATGTATCTACGATTCTGGAGATAGCTGTTTTGACATTTCTTATCTATCATATGTATTATAAATTATTTCATGGAATGAAATTTGTGTGTATGTTTCTTAGAAACATGTTTAGTTAACCTTGAATGCCTAAGGGTATTGTGAACCAGTTTCAACTTTCTAGAATACTCTTGCTAACAAGGAGGTAAAGTCTATCATGCATCCATTTGCTTTATTATCTTTATTAATAGTAAGTTAATGTGGTATGGACTTCGGATGCTATGGTCTATTTTGGAAAAAAAAAAATTAAGTATCTCTGAACCAGCCTTGAATCTGTGTAATAGATTGGCTGCACGAACTGCATTCACTAGCAGGATGAAATCCTTTCCACTTTCTGTCAGTTTCCTTTGTGAAAATACATGTCTGTAATTGGATTTTATTCAAAAATTTCTGTGAGCTTTGGCTATACTCCAGGTAGTTTTCTAGGCACTGGGGATAGAGTGGAGAAAAGAGTAAAATTTAGATCACCTATAATATTACCTTTATTGCCTCTTATCTATTTTTTTCTGTTCTAAAATATTTTATGTTATTTATTTACCTTTATTGTTGAAAGTATTACAGATGCCCCTCCTTTTCTGCCCCTTGACCCTCTCCACCCATTTTATCCATTTAAAAGTCTCTGATTCAAATGGCAACACCCTGGTTCACTCACTCCTCAGCTTATGCTTCACACACACTAGCACACCCACTGGAATTACAGTTTTAAAATATCTTTTGAAATCATTCAGAGAACTTCCACCAAATTAATTTTCCTGATACAATGAATTTATTATTATTTCTCCTTTTCAGCAATCATTGGTATAATTTTCAAACACAACCACTTAGATTAATCTCATTCTATTCTTCTCTAACCATAACATGGAGGGACAGTGACAGCAAATATCTGCCAATGATGCAATTACTCCCTCATCCACGGCACCTCATTAATCAACCGAGGGAATCAGTTTTCAAGAAGCCAAAGTATCGCTTAAAAAAATCTTTTCATCATGACATTCAAAGCAAGCACTAGAACTTGTTTAGAATACCTGTTGTAATAGGCACCTATTGTGAATCTTTGTCTTTTATTGGTAAAAGGGAAAGAGCCAAAAGACTCCCAAGGGTGCAATGTCTTGGATTGTCCTTTAGTGAGATGCTTAAACTTTAGAACAAGAAGTAAATAAGATTTTAGTTTTCTCATCTGTAAAATTAAGTAATTGGTTGTGTTTCTTCCACATTCTAAAATTCTCTGGCTATATTTGCTTTCTGCATCCTTTGTAATTAAACTGTTTTCACATGTGTAAGCATGTACACATGTATATATGCAAATATATGTATGTGTGTATACATATCCCATTGGTTCTGTTTCTTTGATGAATACAGTACATATTCTAAACTTTATTGTTCTTCTATGTTTTCATGAAAGTTTTGGATCAAGTTATTTGATATTCTCAGTTACTGTATAAGTAGTATGAAATTTCAATAGGTTAGAAGTAGTTAAAGCTATATGATTCCTCCTCCATAACTCTTCTATCAGATAGTGTGAAACAGTATCACAAAGCATTCAGCCTCATATGCCAACATCTATTAGCAAGGAGGCCAAAATATAGCCATATATCCTTGTTCTCTGCCCTAGTAAGCACTCTATCATACTTGTCATGAAAAATGCTCCTGAGTGAGATGGAAAACTATACTTAACAGTAGTGGGAATCAGGTGGCCAGGTCAGAATTATAATGCTAGGGCATCATTCTAATTGTCTGGTGATCTTAAAAGTTTAGCTTGTAGTGCCTTTAAAAGAATGACAAAATGACTTTACCAAGACTTATATAATCTTTAATTACTAATGTTAAATTTTCACTTAAAGCAAATTATTTAACCTAATAAACATTTCAACAGTTGGGAAAATTAAAGTGCTATTAATTAATATATACTGTTTCCAATTCATTATTGTGTGTTTTAAATAACTTTCTTTAAACCTGTGTGATTTATAACAGCATATTCAATCTGCCACTTATATTTATTGGTAATGTCACTCCATATTATCACATGAGTTAGATCAGATTTATTTATTTTAATTTTTAACTTTTTGTTTTATTCTCACCCAAAGATATTTTTCCATTGACTTTTAGATAAAATGAGAGAGAGAGAGAGAGAGAGAGAGAGAGAGAGAGAGAAAGAGAGAGAAACATCGAGTTGAGAGGGGCACATTGTTTGGTTGCCTCTCACACGACCTCCACCTGGGCTGGGGATCAAACTTGCAACCGAAGTACGTGCTCTTGACTGGGAATCAAACCCGCAGCTCTTTGGTCTGCTGGCCGATGCTCTAACTGCTGAACCAAAATGGTCAGGGCAATCAGATTTATTTTTATCAGCATTTTATTATTTCACAGACAATGAAGAACATTCAAATACATTCAGACAAGAGGTAAGATTCTACAATATTAATAATCCATCTTCAATATCATAACTTCTCCTTTCCAGAACTTGCATAATTATAAACCAATCACCTTAACTCGTTTTGTGTTGAAGACAGTATCAAGTGCTCTGGAGTTCTAAGGACAGTATATTGGTCAGCATTAAACTTGACCCTTTAAAGAAAAGATTGTATCCAATCAATTTTAATATCTGGTAGATGAACAGGCTGGAAGAAAAAGAGAAATTAATAGATTTGCAATTTCCTAGACCTCAGTTATAATTCTATTTTCATCATCTAATCTTATTGGCAGTTAAGTCCAGAGGTCTATGGATCATACTGCAAGGAATTCCTAGAGTCTTTAAAGATTCCTCCAGAGTCTGCCAAGGAACTGGAGATATGACAATAGAGGTGATGGGCATTTGCCCCCCGCCCCTACTTGTTTCAAGTAAACCAGTTGTGATTTTTTTTTAAATAAACGTTTTATCTAGAACAGCTTTATATTTGTAGAATTATTCCCAAAATAATACAGAGGGTTTCTGGGTACCTCATACCCAGTCTCCCCTATTATTAATATTTTGCATTGATATGTACATTTGTCACAGTTAATAAACAATATTAATATGTTACTATTAACTATAGTCCAGACATTATTTAGATTTCCTTCATTATTCTATAATGCCATTTGTGTTCCAGGATCTCATTCAGGGCATTGCATTACCTTTAATCATCTTGTCTTCTTAGATTCCTCTGAGGTGTGAAAGTTTCTCAGACTTTCCTCATTTTTGATAACCTTGACATTTCTGAGTTAGCTATTTTGTAGAATATCCTTCAGCTGAGATATATATGATATTTTTCTCATGATTATACTGGGATAATATGTTTTTGGGAAAAAGACCATAGAGTTAAAGTACCATTCTCATCACATGACATCAAGGGTATATACTAACTATATGATTTATCACTGTTGATGTTGACCTTGACCACCTACTTGAAGTAGTGTTTATCAGGTCTCTCCACTACAAAGTTACTCTTTGTTTTTCTTTCCCTTTCCATATTACATACTTTGAAAGAAAATCACAGTCTACAGTTTATACTTAAGAAGGAGAGAGTAATGGTTTACCTTCTGAAAGATGGGGTATCTACAGAAATTATTTAGAATTATTCTGCTTGGGAGATTTTTTAAATTCTCCACTATTTATTTATTAATTTAATCAGTAAGGACTTATGGATATTTATTTTGTACTTTTGGCTATAAATCAGCAATACTGTATTTTCTTGCTCTAATTTTTCCAGTTTTGTCCATCGGGAGCTCTTCAGTTTTCTGTTCCATGTTGTTAGCTGACTTCAAAATGTATATCTCTTTTGCAAATTACTGAGAGTCATAGAACTTTCTGACTTCACTAACATATGTGTCAATTGTATAGTGTGAAATTAAAAAATATATGTGGAAGAGTTATTTTATTTTCTATCTTATTACATTTGTATTGAACATTTATTAGATATCAGGCAACCTTGTAGAAGTATGCGTACACCTGTTGTACAGTGAGGAAACTCAAACTTTGAGCTAGGCTCTAAGTCTGTTTCACTCCAAAAGGTCATTCTTAACCACTGTAGAACACTATATAAAATTATATATAAATAATCTCCTTCAAATATTAGATTACCTCTCAAAATACTACCATAAACATAACTAGGTAATGGTGTCCAAGCTGACAATGTAAAGGTTCCAAGCTCTATCTACTCTCAGGGCTCGACTGTTGCAGGGAAACTGCCTACAAACCTGTGTGGATTAAATTTATGAATGCTTTCCTTCTCTAAGCTATGTCATGTTGTTTCTTGTTATGTTTAAATAAAGATGGCAATATCATAGTTCAAGTTCATATAGGTTAATGGAAGTTTCGAGTGTTGATGTGAAAGCTTACTAATTAGAAAGAAATATCTCTGTTAAAATGCATAGAGTCCAAATAAATTACTAATAAGACAGTTTGTGTAATGCACCCTATTTATAAGATGAGGACTGACTGTACTCTGCCCTGTTCTCTCCTATTCAGGGAGGAAGAGAACAAGCTGCCATAAATATTATGGAGACACTTCCCATGAAACTTTGAATATGGGAGGAAAAGGAGGAGGTAGAACAAAATATTTTCTCACAACTTGTATCCTCTCTATACCCTCCCTCCCTCTAGTCTTATTACCAGGAGTACCAAACTTCCTGAGCTTTCTGGGAGCATATGTCAAGAAAACAAGATTTTTGTGGTTCTTCTTGGAGATTCTGATAAGATAGCCTGGGACTGGGTGCTCCAAATTATGCATTTTATATAAACAACAAAGATGATTCAACGGCTGCATTATCTGTTGCTATTTCCAAGTGATGAAGATTGACTATTCTTGTTTTACAAGTAACTGTCAGATGATAGATAGATAGATAGATAGATAGATAGATAGATAGATAGATAGATAGATAGATAAAACAACTATCACAGCTACCAAGACACTCCTTTTGTACTGATTTAATTTACATTTGGAACTGCAAAAACATTAAGCAAATAAAATGTAAACCTCAATTTAAAAGGAGGAAGGAAGTCCAGTGAATTATAGAGCTCAACTCTGGGCCTCTATCCAAATGTGCACTGTGTTGTAAAATAACAGAAATGGGTGACTTTTCCAGTACAGTTTGCTCAGTGTGTGAACTATTCATTAGCTTAAAAGACTTGTGTAGATTCAGTTTCACTGAGAACGTTTTAGCTTATTTCCTGGGTAATTGTACCTTCCACTGGATAAAAGCTAAATTTTCAAATAGATTAGTACGTGGGAAAACTATACTCTTCCATTGTTTTGCCTGAATTCTTATTGACATGTTTTGGGATCTTAGGTTTGAAGCACACTGTGTTCTGCAACAAAGCCAAAAACACAAAGAGAGCAAACTAGGAAAGGGCAGGAATATATAATATATAATAATTACATATAAAGTAAAATATTTTCAAAGCAGCCTTATGGGGAAGACACAGTATTTGAATGGTTCAAAACTTCTATCCCAATACCTGAATTTCCTTTATTAATAAAGTGTTACCTTTTTTTTTTTTTTAAATTATAACATACACAAAGGCTAGTGTATAACTCCTAAGTATCCAGATAAATCTTCCCAAGTAAGCATATCTGGGTAACCAGATCCATATCTTAAGAAACAGAGCAATACCAAGAGTCTTTTGCTCCCTTGTATCTCCTTCCAGTCAATATTCTCAACAGTGAAACCCACAATCTTGATTTCCAACACCAAGGATTTGGTTTTTCTTTTTTGTAATTTATATTAATGGAATGATACAGATGGACTCTAACTTTATGACTTTTTTCATTCAACATTATAATTGGGAGATGTATTCATGTTGTATATAGCTGAATTTTTTAAATTACCATATAGCACTCCAATGTGGGAATATACTAATATTTATTTGTTCTTGATGGCTATTTGAAGAGTTCTCACAGATACTACTATTACGAACATTCTTGTTCATATGTTTGGTATAGAGATTTTTGGTGCATTTTTCTTGAGTTCAATATAAGGGTTAAATAACTAGATAATATGGTATGCATAGGTTTAAGAAATGTCACCAAAGAGTTTTCCAAAGTAGTTATATGATTTACAATTGCGAGCAGTGCATGAGAGTTTCAGTCCCACATTCTCTCCATCACTGAGTATTTTATGTAATTTTCACATTAGTCATCTTAATGAGTATGTTTCACGCTATAGCTATAATTTACATTTCCCTGTTGACTAATGAAGTTGAGTAACTTTTCATGTTCACTGGTTATTTGCATATCCTTTTTTGTGAAATGCCTGTTCATATTTTTGTTTTTATTCCTATGCATTAACTGTCTTTTCAAAATTGATTTGAAAGAGTGTATGTGTCTTTGTGTGAGTCTTTGTATGTGGGTGTGTGTATATATATGTGTGTGTATTTACACATGTGTACATAGATGTATATAGGTGTGTATATATTCTGTTTATAAGTCCTTTTTTGTTAAGAATGTTTTTATTGATTTTTTTAGAGAGAGAGAAAGGGAGAGAGAGAGAGAGAGAAACATTGATTGGCTGCCTCCTGAACACCCCCTACTGGGGATCGAGCCCAAAACCGGGGCATGTGCCCTGACTGGGAATTGAACTTGGACCTTTCAGTTCATGGGACAATGCTTAATGCAATGAGCCACACTGGCCAGGCTATAGGTCCTTTTTATTTTATGTGTTTCAAATGTCTTCCTTAATTCTTTGATTTGCTTTGGTTTCCTGATGGTGACTTGATATTCCCAGACTTAGTATAGTCCAAGTTATCATTACTTCCTTTATGATAAGAATTTATATCCTGTATAAGAAATATTTGCTTACTTTACTAGGTTCTATTTTTTCTAAATTATTTATTGTTTACCTTTCATATGTAAATCTACGATCCATTTGTATGGTAAGACTCCATGTATGTTTTACCCCCACGGAGATACCCAGTCCATGCTGTACAACATACTATAAACAAGTCCTTCCCTCACTGTACTGCAACCAGGTTTGTTATAAACTGGTTGTTCATGTATATGTGGGTTTCTTTCTGAGCTCTGCCTTATTATGAAGGCATATTTTTCTATTTATGCATCAGCACCATACTGCTTTAATTAATATAGCTTAAAAATATAACTGAGAATCAGGTAGTACAATATTTCTAGTTTCATTTATTTCAAGATTGCTTTGTCAATTATTGGCCTTTTTCATTACCATGTACATTTTAACCCCTCAATTTCCATTTTAAAAAATGCTATGATCTATACTGGGATTACACTTAATGTATTAATAAAAAAATGATGTGTACAGCACACTCTTTGATTTGGGATCTCTTTAATTTACTATAATAATATTTTTCAGTGTAAAAATATTACATAATTTTGTTAGAATTATTCTTCTATATTTTATCTATCTGGTGGCATTTTAAATAATGCCTTCTTTAAATTTTATTTAATAATTTTTGTTGCTGGTACAAAAATGCAATTGATTTTTGTTTCTAACCTTGTATATAGAGACCTTACTGAATGAATTTATTAATTTTAGTAATTTCTCTGTAGATTCTGTCAAATATTTTTCTTACAATATCATGTCATCTATAAATAATAACAGTGTTTAATGCTTTCTTTACAAACTTTATATATTTTTCTTTACTTTTTACTGTGCTGTCTAGGACATCTAATACAATATTGAACAAAAATAGTCAGTTGAGCACTCATGTTTTTTTTTGTCTTTTATTCTTGCTTATTTAGGTTTGACTTTTTGTTCTTTTTAGGCAAATCAAAGCCTTTTTCAGAGTCATTGTTGTCTACGACTCCATCACTCTCTCCATCCACCCATCAAGTATTCTTAAGATGGAAGATTTAATGGTTAATTGTCAGCTTGTTTTCAAATACGTGTATTTAACTATAATTCACTTGAAAACTTCTTTATATGTACCCTACAGTTTTTGAAGTCCTGAAGTTTATTATCATTTAGTTAAATATATTTTCATGTTCAATGGAATGTTTTATTAGATTTCTAACTTAATTCCACTGTGATCACAGACCATATTCCATCTGATTTTATTCCTTTGGTGTTTACTGACATTTCCTTTATAACCTATCATCCAACCTTTGAAAAAAGTAAACCTCACTCTGACAAGACTCTGAAACACCCAAGTGGAAAGCAATAAATAAAATGTCAAAAGTGAGGGTTTTCTTTTTTTTTTTTTAGAATTAATAAAAAGTTCCCGAGACTAAGAGCTATGGCATACAGTTAAAGGGAAAACTGAAATAGACCCACAGTGTACCTGTATCTGAAGGATTCCTCCAAATGGCATGGTTACCAGAACAGCTATACTTCTGATGCTTTCTAGCTAAGCTCCAAAAGACATCTTCTTGGGCTGGGCTTTGCCATCTTTAGGTTTAGACAAAATTCTCAAAATGATAAAACTGACTTCTGGGGTTGGTTTTTTGAGGAAGTAAACAGATGAGCATTGCCCAGTGGTAGTGAGGATATTTTTCTTGGGACTTCTTCAAAGTGAAGGTGGCTTGGTTGTTTTAATTCTGAATTTCTATTTTCTCCTTTGCTCACTCTGTTCCTGGAGAAGTGAAATGTCTTAGCTAACCAGTAAATTTGAGAGAATGGCTGGCATGTTCTGCTAATCACTACTCTTCTCCTGGGAGTGAATCTGTGCTCTTTCTTAAGGGATAAATTCTTCCTAACTCTGGGCTTTAGTAACTCTCTTTGGCTGAGACCTGAAGTCATATTTTCTAGCTTGGTCTCTGACAATAATAATGGTAATAATTTGGCTCCGTTTTTAATTATTTGTTTTATTTCTTAATGTTATACAGAAGCTGGGCCAGAAAGAGTAATGTTAGTGGGTCCCCAGAGGACCCATACGTGCTTGGCCTAAAAATTCTTTTAGGTAAATCAGACTCAAGGAGAAGCTTTTGCCACGGGAAAGGCATTTGGTTCTGTTTCTTAAACTTTAGTATTTAGGGAGGGATTTTTTTTTTTTTTTTTTTTTACCTTGGTGCTTTAATAAGGATTATATTGGGCTAGTCCTGATCCCTGCAGCCTTGGTAAGAGGCTTTATATCAGTCATATGGCAGTGGCCTTGGAGCTAACTGCAGCTTATGTATGAGTTAACTGTACATGAGTGGTTCTTTTTAAGTAAGGTCATGGAAAAGGTGGTGTAGTCTATCAGAATGGCCTTGGTAAGAGCCAGGAGAGGACCCAAGCCAAAAGGCAACCAAATTAATGACTTTAAGGAATGCAAGGGGGTCTGGAAGACAGATTTTGCAGATACCAGCAGAATTTTCTCCTTTGCCTTAGTAGAATCAAGAGTTTGATTGTAGGCACAGATACACAAAGGAACCAAAGACAGGACCTCAGCAAAGCATGGCCTTGAGGCCCTTTAGCAGGCCCTGTTTCTCCTCAACTGGAGTAGCTGAGGTAGAATTCCATACAGGCAATAGAGTCCTTACCTTAAGGCCTTTTAATCACTCGAAGGCAGAACAGTACTGGCTTCTTCTAAACTGTAAAGCAGTTGAGTTCCCTGTGTATTACACATATCAGGTTTTAGCAGGATATAGACAGCAGCAGAACCATTAACCCAAATCTTATCCTGTTCTTAAAGCCGTGGATCAAGCTGTAGAACAGCTAACTTGGACTCATCTGGTGCTGAACACAAACTCAATGGATACCCTCCTCCCATGACATGATCTTAAGTTGGCTTCTAATTTATTTAATCAGGGGAAGCATAGATGGATTTCCCCAGATACCTCTCTCCAATATAGCAAGTCGTCTTTTATTATTTATTTTGGGTATATAGCTTAGTAGTTAGACAATCATAACTTTACATAATGTTCCACTCAATATTTTCAGTACCCCGGCTGATGCCATTACATAGTTATTGCAATATTATTGACTATATTTCCTATGCTTTACTTACTTCCCTGTGACTATTCTGTAACTACCAATTTGTGCTCCTTAATTCCTTCATGTCTTTCACCCAGTCTCCCAAACCCCTCCCTTCTGGCAACCACCAGTTCTCTCTCTGTGTCTGCAAGTCAGTTTTAATTTTGTCTGTTTATTTTGTTTTTAGATGCCACAAAGAAGTGAAATTATATGGTATTTGTCTTTCTCTGACTGACTTATTTCACTGAGCGTAATAACTCTCTAGATCCATTCACGCTGTTGCAAATGATAAGATTTTATTTTTTATGGCCGAGTAATATTCCATTGTATATATGTACCACTTCTTCTTTTTTAGATAGAATGGAAGGGGGAGAGAGAGGGAAATATCGATGTGAGAAAGACACATCAATTTGTTGCCTCCTGCAGTGAACATAGGGATGCATATATTCTTTAGAATTAGATAAATCCCCAAAAGTTGAATCACTGGGTCATAAGGCAGATCCATTTTTAATTTTTTGAGGAAACTCCATACTGTTTCCATAGTGGCTGCACCAATCTGCATTCTCACCAACAGTGCATGAGGGGTCCCTTTTCTCCACATCCTGGCCAGCACTTGTCATTTGTGGATTTATTGATGATAGCCATTCTGACAGATGTGAGGTGATATCACACTGTGGTTTTAATTTGCATTTCCCTGATGATTAGTGACGTTGAGCATCTTTTCATATGTCTTTTGGCCATTTGTATATCCTCATTGGAGAAGTGTCTATTCAGATTCTGTGACCATTTTTCAATTGGATTGTTTTTTGTTCAGTAGTATGAGTTCTTTATAAATTTTGGATGTTAACCCTTATGAGGTGTATCATTGGTGCATAACTTTTCTCATTTATTATATTGTCTCTTTTTTTATGGTTTCCTTTGTTGTACAAAAACTTTAGTTTGATGTAGTCCCATTTGTTTATTTTTTCTTTTGTTTCCCTTGCCTGAGGAGATATATCAGAAAAAAAATATTGCTAAGAGAAATGTCAGATGCAATATAGCAGATCTTGAGTCAAAACTAACATCTTTCTAGGAGTTTGTTCACAACTGAATTTAAGTTTACAGGTGATGGTGTGGTTGTTAATTTTATGTGTCAATGTAGCCAGGCAATGGTGTCCAGTTGTTTGGTCAAACACTAGTCTAGATGTTACTGGGAACATATCATGTAAATGTAATTAACATTTCTAATTAGTTGACTTTAAATAAATCTCAGTGGTTGAGCGTTGACCCATGCACCAAGAGGTCACCGGGTCGATTCCCAGTCAGGGCACATACCCAGGTTGTGAGCCAAATCTCCAGTGGGGGGCATGCAGAAGGCGGCCAATCGATGTTCTCTCTCATCAATGTTTCTATCTCTCTCTCCCTCTCCCTTCCTCTCTCTCTAAAATCAATAAAGAAAAAAATATAGAAAGAAAGAAAGAAAGAAAGAAAGAAAGAAAGAAAGAAAGAAAGAAAGAAAGAAAGAAAGAAAGAAAGATTACCTTCATAATGTGTATGAACCTTATCTGATCTGTTGAATGCACTAAAAACAAAAAACTAGATTTCCCTGAGAGGAAATTCTTCTTAAAGGCTGGAAGATAGAAACTGTGCCCGAATTTCCAACCTGCCTACCAAATGATTCGTACTGCAGCGTTGACTCTTGCCTGATATACAGCCTGCCAGCCTGCTCTGTGAATTTTGGACTTGCTCTCCCCTAAAGTAATGTGAGTAAATATCTTTAACTACTTCTCTTCATTTGTATCTACACACCCATACTCACCATTTACCCCTTCCCAATTATATGTATAAATATGTGCGTGTGTGTGTATATAGATATATGTATTTATATGAATTATATATGTACATATATGTATAATAATTTATAATATATATTTATATACATACACACAGCAAGTCTTTAAATAACATTGTTTTGTTCAATTTTTTTCTTAATAATATTGATGAGATGTCATAGGAACTTCTTGTTTATATCAATTAGCCTATTGCAAAATTGGCTATACATTTCATTATACATCGTTTAAAGTTGCAGAACCTATTGATGACATTAAGTAAGAACTAACTGTATATTTATACACACACATATGTCTTATTTGTTTAGTTTCTCTAGAGACCCCTGAAGGATTTACATGGTATCTGGACAATTGGTATAAACTAACTGATACCCTGGAAAAGTTCAATCTAAGAATAATTTCTCCTTCCATTGAATACCATTGATTTTTGCTATAGTCTTGATGAAGATTAAGTGTTGGGTTCCAGAAGCCCAAGTTTGCCTGGAATAATTACTTTAGAAAATATTTTTATTCCTAAATGTAGTAGAGGTGGTGGTAGTGTTATGATTTTTTGTTTGTGTGTCTTATAAACTCTTTTAACGTTTTTAAAAATATGTTTTTATTGATTTTTTTAGAGAGAGGAAGGGAGACAGATAGAAACATCAATGTGAGAAAGAAACAGATCAGCTGCTCCTACACACCCCCTACTGGGGATGGAGCTCTCAACCCGGGCATGTGCCCTGACAGGGAATCAAACCAGACTTCTCAGTCCATGGGATGATGCTCAGTCCACTGAGTCCCACCGGCTGGGCTGAACTTTTTAATGTAATCCACATCAGAAAGTTTCATTAGGTTTTCTGAGACTGAAGGAAATAGATTCATTCTATTTCACAAAAGCAATAATATTTGTTTCTTCGGAGTTAGAGTTGCAACAGAATTTAATGTTTAATTTTTAACTTCCCTTAGGAATTTGAGAAAGTGAGAACATAGTCAAATTTAAGATATTTTTATGTTGTTGGCATTTAATGATTAGAATTTTTTTACATTTTATCCCAATTACACCATTTAATTTCATTACAGAATCTCTGATCATCTATTTTGATCAGCAGGGCTAGACATAATTTGATTGAGAAATGAATAGAGAGTAAATTATAGAATAGTTTTTAAGTTGACATAATTAATGTGCTGTTTTGAGGCATTTTGTGGGTTTCTATGAAAAAAATCTGACTACCCACCAGCAGTCCCAGAAAGATAGACCGGTATTGGAGGAGTGAACTTGCAAAGTTGGCACCAAGACAGTTGTGCTTTAAACTGCTGATCTCATTCCTCAAGGGTAATGACCTTATCCCTGGTTAATCATAGCTGAGTGGAGAACACATATTGAAGGAGTGTTAGTGAGGAATGCTTCTTCCACCCACTTTCTGTTTCCTTTTCATGAGCGGAACTCTGTTACTTACTCCAGGCCTCTTCCTCTACTTATGGACTAACACTGGTGAGGCTAAATCAGTATCTGATTAGCAAATTTGGGGAAAATGCCTGGCAAAGCTCTATTCAGTTGTTCCACCGACTGACAGCTATTCTGGCCACTAAAATATTCTGCTTTGCTCCTCCAGGTGCAGACCTCCAGACAGACATATAGACCCATCTCAGTTCAGAACTACTTACATCTAAGTATGCCTAATTTTGAGGTCAGTATTAACAAACCAATCTGTCCAACAAACAAAATTGAATCCACTGACTCGGTTTCAATTAATAATAAAGTTATTCTGGCTTTCGTCTTCACCTTTTTTGCCCTGTCTCAGAACATGGGTGGAAAAACAAGGGTTCTGTTTATTGAGATCTATTCAGAGACCTTAATATCTGTTTCCCAAATTGTGCCAAGTACAACTATTAAACTACAATCCCCACATTCTCTACTGCCCTCTTTCCCTAAATAGAACTTATGGTCACATTTTTAATGCACAAAGTGTATATCAGAACAGTGAAGCTACTTAACTAGTTCTCTCACTGGCATTTTCTTCAGCAGATCATCTTTTCCCATTGATTTGACAACCCTATTTTTTAATGAAACATATACACATACACACACATTTCTGGATTGATAGAGAAAATATTAAGGAAAGTTGAAGTCTTAATTCATGAAATTGTTTATATGTATGTGTAATGTTTATTATATTTATTACGTGATTTTCCTCTGTTGAAACACAAAGCACATTTAACTTCTTGGATTTCTTGCCGCTCTGAATTATATATTGATACATAAGTAATTTGATTGTCTATAAATAGCAATACTGTATATCTTTTCTATTTTTTCTCCAGTTTCTAGCATAGTCAAGTCACTAAATATTTGTTGAAGTGTTGTTAAATACATTCATGTAAACTGTAACATAAATATACAAATATAAATTGTAGATGTGATTATGGGCATTGTTAATATATTCTCTTGATTGTAGAATGCAAGACAATTTTTGCTTCTTCTGTCTTGTTAAAGCTTGGGATAAAAATATTTCCAAACTTTACACTGATGGGGGTGGTATATGGGTCGGCTTATAACTTGCAAGTTGGGAGCTTTATCTCCTGGGTTTATTAATAGGGATTTTAAGGTAAGACAATGACACTGACTAATATCCCTCCCAAATTTTTCTACTATTAGGGATCTCCACTTATATAGGTAGACAGATAATTTAGACAGATAATATAGTCTGTCTCGCTATGTCTGTACTGGCAGTGAACTATGTGAATATGCCTTCCCATGTGTGGTTACATGCAGTTTACACAGGAGGGGAACAGAGTCAAAGTACAAAATGTGGTCCATAAGACAGTAGGCCAACGTCTGAGGGGTGAGGTAATTCTTAGTGCTGTGTGGGAACTATGATTCAGATTTCCCTCTGCTCCTTTCACAATGCCAGGGTAGATAAAACCGAGAGAGCTCCTTCTTCTTGCTTTCACCCATCAGTATGCTGAATAAGGAGACTGGCAAGTATTGATAATGTCTGGAGTCGTGACTTTTAGGTGGATATATCATAGGGTTGCTGTTCGGGCACTGGCAGCAGAGGAGACACATCTTCATGAGCTGGGACAGAAGAGAGGAAATTAGAGACTACCACGGGAGCCTGGAACTAGACTCGAGACATCCCCTGATGACTTCCAGAAAAAAATCTGGGGGAATTTAAGGGCAACTGAAGTTCCTGTTTGACCAGCAGAATTTTTAGTGCTGTTATTGGCGCTCTGGTTTCTGTTTGTTTTATCTTTACTCTTTAAATAATTTAAATATCTTTAGCTAGAACATACAGTCTCTCCAGTTCAGCATAAGCTTCACTACTGGCTCTTGCTGATTTACATTTACATTTAAGTGACTTGCTTGATTCCCAAAAAACATTTGAGTTTTTTGGCTTGTCCAGAAAAGTCTCATCTAGTTCTTGCCTAACATGTATGGTTCCACCTCAAAGCAATATTTTCTGTTTGCACAATTTGGTATCACATGTAACGTTTCATTTGAAGTTGAAATCTATTATTTTGTTAAGCCATCCAGTTTTCCCTGTTCACACACACACATACAGAGCCAGTGGATTCTCATGAAGAGAAAGACTAGGAGTATTAATCTCCAAACTACTACTCTGTACCGTGAAGGAAGAAAGACATTTGAAAATGATATATTATTGAAGTTTGGGTGTAGTGTCTTGCATCAATAAATTCTTACTAAATTTTAATGGACAGAATTGTATTTGCAACTTTTAAATTTAATATATAAGTGAGAATTCCAAAATCATCAACAGAAAATTGTGTCCAGATTATTCATTTTGAAAAATAAGGAGGTAGAAACAAGTGACTATTAATGGAATAAACATACAGAGAATATTGCTTCAAAATTGTTCCATCAAATCAATCACTTGCATACCCTGGAATGCAAAATTAAATATGATTAATCTTCTGTAGAAGTACACTGAAAAGAAAGGAAAAGAGAAAGAAAGGAAGAGAGAGGGAGGGAGGGATAGAGGGAGAGAGAGAGAAAGAAAGAAAAGAAAGAAAGAAAAGAAAGAAAGAAAGAAAGAAAGAAAGAAAGAAAGAAAGAAAGAAAGAAAGAAAGAAAGAAAGAAAGAAAAGAAAAGAAAAGAAAAGTGAACATAGGCATGCCAGAACTGGAAGGCAGTTATGAATTGCCTTAGGCAAACTTTGTTTTATAGCTGTGTTGATCTGCCCCATCCAGCTATCACAGGTGTGTTTAGTTCAAGGCATTTATCCAGTAAAATTTCCCAGATAGTGAGAACATTCTGACATGAGTAATAACAAGATATTATGTGATGTGTTTGCCAAAAACGATGTTATAAAAGCCAGCTTTAACACTCCTACGTGGATCTAAGTGTAAGTAAAACCCAAAGAAATAACAAAAGTCTAATGATATGTTTCATGACTTGTTATTAGAGACAAAAGAATTCTTGGACCCTGAAGGTCAGTAAGAGACATTGGCTGTTCTTTTTCTGAAGTGAAAATACTTGCTAAATACAATGTCACTAAAGAGGTATGAACGATTTTCAAATGGATTTCATGCATATTTTTGCATTTTGTCCTGATATTCAAAGACCATGCACAATGATTTACAAGGTTATAATACAGCTCAATAGGGTTTTTTATTAAAATTCTAAAATGAAAAAAGTTTCTTTTTTTATTTTATTTCCCTCTCAAATTCCCTTTCTCCCACAATATTAAAGTATGGCTGTCCCTTCCATTTCACTACATATGTTAAAAATAATCTCAGTATTTTTACTACATTTCCAGAAAATTTTGAATTTAGAAAATCTTAAAGGCAATAAGTTGAACAATTGGTTTCCTTTCTTTAAAAGATGCTTATTCAATTTTTTAAAAATGTATTCTAATGAACTAACTTTTGGAGTTTAACCAGAATATAATAGCTTAAGATAAAATACCACTAGGGACTTGTGTTTTGTGGAAGTGAAGAGAAAATGTTCCTGGTACACAGTGAAGTCAGAAATTCTCAGTGACAAAAACAAGCAGCGTGAATTGAGCAGAGGCGTTCAGAACTGGAACCTGATTCCTAATTCTGCCAAAAAGCTTTGTGATCATAGAAAACTCACTTTGTTTTTCTGTGCCTCGTTTCCTCCCTCTTCCAATGGGAATAGTCACATCTTGTCCGAATGTGATTCTCTGCAGTCACCAAATCACCTCTCTCATTGAGATGAGTGTTAAAAATGGTCAGAAATGACGCTCCGAAGAGTAAGAGTGCCTGCTGGGAAAAGCGAAATGCCCCTGGAGGACAGAGATGTCGCAGGTGTTTAAGCAGACGGTTTGCATGGAGATGAGCGTGGAGCTCCCAAGGCTTAGGGGTCACTTGCAGATTTAGGGGTCGAAAAACATTCTAACTCTAAAAGCAAGAAAACAAGGTATAGAACAGTGGGAGTGTGTGTGCCTTACTTACATTCTTTTCCTCCAAGAACATTTATGGTCAGTGGCAAATGAGAAGAGAGAAAGCACAGAAAATGGAGATGAAAAGAAAGTAAGGGACCATGTGATGAGGAGCACTGAGAGATGCCCATGTCCAAACCAGAACCACTGGTTAGAAAACTTTAAGTTTTCTAACGCCCCCTAAGAATTAGGGTTACCTAAGTAACTTCCATACATAATAATTTTGTTATTAGAACTTTGAAAGGAAGTTTTGTTGTTAAGATTGTCTATGCCACTTAATGTCAAATTTCTTGGGTTTCAAGAATCTCAGTTTCTTCTCCCCCCAAATGCATAAATGTTATGATAAATGCTATTAAAGGTACCACAAAATTTTTCAAACAGCAATAAAATCCACATGGCATAGTATCTAATAATTTTAACACACATATACAGTTGAACCAATCACTATAGAACTTAAGGACTGGGAAAGTCAAGAAAGGTCTGTGGCACCTGATACATTGCTGTAAAGTATTTAGTGATTATATTAAGAGTGATCAGACAATTGACTATATAATCAAATTATAAATAGCTTTATTGCTTAATGTAATATTTTGGTATTTCTCATTTGACATATATTCATACATATGTAAAATAAACACACAGACACACCACACACACACACACACACACACACAGGCAATAGTTAATATTTAAGGTTACCTATGTTTATGTAACAAACTATCCCAAAATGTAGTAATGTAAAACAAAACTATATTATTATCTTCAAAGATGCTGAAGATCAAGGATCCAGACAAGATGAAAAAACATAATTTGTTTTTGTTCTATGATGTTAAGGGACTTAACTGCAAAGACTCAAATCTCAAATGGCTGGATGTTGAAATACCCTGGAGGTGTTTTCAATCCCAGGTTGGGTGGCTGGGCTGTGTTGACTTGAAAACTGCACTCAACAGGGAAGGGCCATCAGGGGCTATGTGTTCTTTCCCTGTGGCTTGGGCTTCCTCACTGTGTAAAGGTCTCAGTGTAGTTTGACTTCTCATATGGAAGCTTAGGAGGTAGTCACATAGCATTCTATGACCCAGCATCAAAAGTTAAATAGTGTAATTTTTAATGTACTCTTTTGGTTAAAGTAATCACAAGGTCACCCCTACTCAAGGATAAGTAACAAAGACCCTTCTCATTGAAAGTTGTATGAACATTTTTACAGCCATTTAAAAAAAAAAAAAAAACACAACACCACAATAGCCCAGATAGTGTGGTTCAGTGGACTGAGCATCATCCCATGGACTGAGAGGTCCTCGTTTGATTCCTAGTCAGGGCACATGCCCGGGTTTCGGCCTCAATCCCCAGTAAGGGGTATGCAGGAGGCAGCCGATAGATGTTTCTCTTTCACATCGATGTTTCTCTCCCTTCCTCTCTCTCTAAAAAATCAATAAAAACATATTTAAAATAATAAAAATAATAAAGCCACCACAGTGTTGATGGTAAATATTGAAACAAAATTTCCTATTGCAGCTGAAATCTGGATTGTCTTTATTTTTATTCTTTGGGATAAAAAAATATCATTAGATTTTACTTATGATTGTTTTTTCCTATTGATTTTAAGGAAAAGAAGAAGTGGGATCTCTAGGAAGGGGTGTTGATTACTTACTTCCCCTGTGTTTTCTGTCCAGTACTAAAATCACACAAAACTATTCTGTGAGCTTTCCTAAGAGATAAAAATTTGCAGGTAAGCTGTTAGACAACTGATTTATGCTGTGGGTAAAGGGAGAACAAGGTCCTGGTTTAAAACATTAGGCGTCCAGTATAGAAATAGGAGCCAGAGGACCAAACTCTTGTGACCCAAACAAGAAAAATAAACAGCTACAGGATGCCACAGAGTAAAAACTATTCTTCACTGCTTATCCTACCCTCCCCCAACCTGCCAGACTGGGCTTTGATGGTGCTTCAGTTCTTTACCCTCCATCTCCTCATATGTTTAGTCCTCCAGAATCTTTATCCTTCAGTTGGAAGAAATATATTCCTGGCTATTACCTGCTCATAAACTTTAGAGGGTCATACTTTGGCCTTTCTCTGGCTATATCTCTTTCTATGGGGCAAGGAGTCTGGGGAAGCCAGGGAGTCTGTCCTTCCTTCTAGAGCATGTTTTTGGAGTCTCAGCCCTGGAATTTCCTGCCCAGATAGTCTCAGCCCACTCCCAGATCTATGAAGGTTTCTTCTCAGGGCAGACTTCTGCTGTAGGCATGTCAGCCCCTAGGCTTGAAGGATGGTCAAGTGGTGGTTTTTAGCTTGGAAGGAGGGGTGTGGACAGAACCTGAACTTGTAGCTTAGTTTGTCCAAATATATTTATATATGGCCCTTTTGGGTGGTAAATGGAGCTAGGAGGAGTTGTGGGCTTTTATTCATACTCTTGTTTTGACTTCACAAATGTTAGGAGAGGGCAAGTTCCAGGATGTTTTTTATTTGGTAAAAATAAAAAAGAATATTAATCTATAAAATGGCTCTTTCTCCCCAGTCCCTCTTCTCACTGACATGTCATTTTCCTGACATGTGAGTCAGTAGAGATAAAAATGTTAATATATTTTAACCTATGTGTGTTATCATTTGCCTGAATGAAAGGCACAGGGTGTACAGTCACCATCAGGGGCACTCACCTCTGTTGGCACTCCAAGTTTGGACTCTGAGCACACATTCCACGGGGTTATTGTTGGACAGTGATTGATGCATATAGCATAGTTTATTGTGCACAATATTTCAAGAAGTTAATTATTTCTAAGGTAAGGGTTTGGTTTAGGCAAACTATAGAATAGGTAAAACTGGAAAATGTGTTCCAAACTATGTGATTTACAAATGAATTTCTTTACTACAATTGATTTATAAATGGTCAGTTACACTGTAATAGGAAAAGAAGTTTACCACTTAAAATTTTCCTCATTAAAACAGTACCATTTTACTTGAATGAATCTACATATAGAAACTTTTCAGAAGACTAGAGTACAAAAATGAAGAAACAGTGATGTTCGGGTTAAGCCAGGTGGTTTAGGTCTGGTTCCAGATTCCTCTGAGCTCTATGGGGGTCCTCTATGGGAGATGGAATTCCAAGGGCTGAACGCTTGAGGCTTTCAAAACTTTTATTGTCACTGTTTACTTCTTGTTTTTATGAAATTGTTGAAAATCTTTTCTCTGTGTCATCTCAAATCATATATTTCCTGCAACATGTTATAGCTGTTTGAGAAATAAGTGTTTACTGATAAAATCCAGTGCCCCTTGATAAAACAGCTTTTACTGTTGTTACAGCGCATATGATGTAACTTTTTACTTTTATAATGATTTTATTGTAACTATTATCTTTAGTACTCTGGAAACTTATTCAAGGGGCTGGGTCTTAATATCTGAAGGTTACCACAATAAGTTACCCTCAACAGTCCCTTGAGAATGCTAAGTAAACGTGGGCATTTTTACTTGCTACGATAATAGACGAGGATTTTGCCATAATGGCTATATATCTGGTGTATTAAAAGGTGTTTTTTGTCACTTGATGGAGAAATCTTACTCAAAGGGCTGACACACAGCTTCAATGTGTACAGCCATTTTACACTATCACGAAGCCCTTGAAATGGAACCTGGGCAGGCTCACCACAAAACCCGTGTAAATATATTTGCCACGTGTCTCAGTTGATTAAACATATTGTTTAGGAAACTTCCCCCACCATATTCTGAATAGCATGGGTTAAAACATTTCAACAAAAAGGAAGATCAGGAGTGGTGGACTGAAAAATAAAACAGAAAATAGAGCAAAGGAAAAGACAAAAGGAGATGTGAGAGGGTTTTCTAGAAGAATAGGAGAGTGAGAGGGAACTGGAGAAAGAATCTGGGGGCATCGTCATGGACTTTAATTTAAAGTGAGACCAGTTACCACAGGAGTGTTTTTCTCTAGCTTTGTTTGGGCGCAAAGTAGATGCCATGTTTAAGTTCATGAGGGTTGGGATTTTGCAAAACCAGTAAGATGAGGAAGGGCAGAGGCAACAAATTCGAGTGAGTAAAAAGGGGGTGACCAGTTATCATCAAGTATTTATTGAATGAATTCTCTAGGATATGGTTATCAAAAACCACAAATGTAACAGGAAAAACTAGCATGGATTACTTTCTGTGTGTCAAGCACTGGGCTGACCTTGTATCATTTCATTTAGTTTGAAGAACCCCTTTTAGTTAGGCATTATTATTAGCTCCATTTTATAAATGGAGAGACTGAGTGATTAAATACTCTAAATCAGATAGCTCATTTACTTAGCTATAAAGTATGACACTCATAAAAACCTACAGAAAATAAAACTAAGATGAAATCAAGACTGTAACATTTTAAAATAAATACATAAATTAGTACATATTTTGGGGTTGGAAAAACAGATTTTTCTGTAGAATATCGAAAATACGGCAGTATAGTACTTAGAGTACAAAACTAAAATAGAGCAAAATATTTTTGGAACCAGTTAACCAATGATTATTGAGAGACATGGAAGAAAACGGGCAGCCTGACCAGAATAAGTAAATTGCCATGGAAGAACACTTTTGGAGATTTAGTCTCTTCAAGCAGGAAGGCTACAGAAAATATACCAACAGGAAGATCTTATTTAAGTCATACTAAAAAGAACCCACAATACAGGAAGATCCTATTTAAGTAGACATAATGAAAAAAGCAGGACATTTTCAAATGTAATACAAAAATTAGAAATGTCACAAAAAAACATTTAAAAAGTCATACTTTTCAAATAAAAAAATTCAGTAGTGGAACAGAAATAGATATTCATGAAAACTGAGTTATCTTTAAAGTTAAATGAAAGAACTAGCCTATAAATAAAATATAGAAAAAATAAAATATATAAGGGACAAGATTAGGTGTTAGAGAAATGGAGAGATTGAGAGTGCTCTGTGGAGAACAATTAAGGATTCAGAAAAACAAAAAATGGGAAAACAAAATCAGTAATCAAAAAATGATTTTAAAAATGTATTTTACTGTGCTGAAGAAAAAATTAAAATTTTAGATGAAATGTGTCCAATAAATCCAAGGCAGACTTTGAGAAACAAAAGCTCACACTGGAAAGATTTCAGCATTTGAAAAGAAAAAGTTTATGCTCTGTCAGAATAAATTGGTTTATTTTATTTCAAAGAGAGGAAAGTCAGACCACTGTTGGATTTCTTATCTGTAATAATGGAAACTATAATGTCTATAGCTTTTGAGAAAAATAAATGTTTATGCCCTAAGAATCTCCATATTTATGTTTATGCCAAAATAGTACTCATTTAGCAAGACCAAAGTAAAATATTTTGAGAACATTTAATGGTTCAAACAGTATTCCATTCATTTAGATTTTGAGAAAATTATTAGAAGTATTTATACCAATATAATTTAACCAGTATAAAGATCTCAAAATAAGATGAAATGAACCTGAACAGTATTGAGCAGAAACTAATAAAGTGAGTAGTAAAATATACACACTGTTAAGTTAATGTGCTTTGAAACTGCTTGAAAAGGACTTTTAAAATAGGAAAGGTAAGTATAATCTATTCATAAAAATATTTATAACATATATGAGAGATAAGATACTATTACTCACAATATAAAAATTGACAAAATACGTCTTTTAAACAATGTGTGAAATGATGAGTAGAACATTTTTCAGAAGAAGATATCCAAATGTTCATTAAACTCACTGTTTCTAGTATTACAGTTCCAGTAACCTTTTTTTAATTGAATTTATTGGAGTTACATTGGTCAATAAAATTATGTAGGTTTCAAGTATAAAATTCTATAATACATCAACTGCACATTGCATTGTGCACTTACCACCAAAGTCTAGTCTCCTTCTGTCACCATTTATCCCATTTACCGTCTCCCACCTGTCCACACCCCCTCTTCCCTCTGATACTCACCGTGCTGTTGTCTGTGGACATGAGATGTTCGGTTTTTATTTTGCTTAATCCCTTCACCTATTTCACCCAGTCTCCCAGCCCCTCTCCCCTCTGACAGCTGTCAGTCTGTTCTCTGCATCTATGAGTTTGTTTCAATTTTGTTTATTTTGTTCATAGAAATGAAATCATGCAGTATTTGTCTTCCAGCAATCTTTTAACACAGTGGGACAAACACTTCATTGATTTTGCCACTTTTCACTATCCCTCATTTCCTCTCACATTCTTATTTACCTCTTTACACTGCTGAGATTTTATGATGCATCAATCACTCTGTTGTATCAGTCATACACCTTAGCTCCTCTGCCCCATCCTCATATTGGTCTGGCAAAATCCCCATCTTGGCAGCTAATGGTGGCTGGGAAATCCACATAATCATGCTGAATAGTATCATTTATAGTTATAATCATGGTTATATGGTCATCACCCCTCCAACATTCTGGGTTCATTCACTTTCCACTCTTCTAAGAAAGTATTTTATACTTTCTCTGCTGTTCTCAAGCCTCTAAGACCACCCTCCATTTCGTGACAAAGGCAATCAGAAGAGAATTGACCTAAACTTATCAACCGACTGAAGTGTGTCTGATCCCTTCTGTTCTCCTTACTTTTTTCTCTGGACGTACTGTCCCCTATGCCTACTTCCTCTCTTTAGCATCTTTCTTTCACAATCATTCACTCATTTCATGAATGTTATTTCTTCCATGTTAAAAACAAAATACAAAAATTTCTTTACCTTCATAAGCTTCCAGCAATCATTACATTTCTCTGCTCCTTTACAACAAACTCTTAGGAAGTGCTGACTATACTCAAAATCTCCAGATTCTCTCCCCTTGAATCCACTCCAGTGAGGTTTTTCACCTCCCCTATCTTATCAGATGCTCTTGCCAAGTTCACCAAAAGTCCCTACACACATACACATTAGCGTGTGTGTAGCATATACGTGTAGGAGTACAGGAATAGTCAGGGAAATTACCCAACAATTGATTAACATTAGCCAGGGGGACAGGAGAAGTAAGAAAAGCTTCTGAGGAGGAAGAAAAGTTGTCAAATTATTTATTAAATAACTTTGAAGTCCTTTACTGGTTGCCATGATCATGTATATGTAATAGCTGTAAATCTGAATGTGAAAGCTAAAAGAATTTGAAGACAAAAGAAAAAGAACAATTGAAAGGTCTAAAGAACAATTTAATTATAACTTAGGACCAGGAACCCTCAAACTTTCCAATAAACCCCAGGAGCTGAAAAAGAGGGGAAGTGGGAAGAAAAACCTTATTAAAGTTCTCATTGTACATGCTGTGTGAAAGCGAAAGCTGTGAATGACGAAGTAAAATTCTACTAAAGGTTTCTTCTTGGCGAGGATGATACTTTATTCGATGTGTGGAATTATATATATCTAATTGATTTGAAAAAGTTTTACTTTATAAAAATATATAAACAGAAATAGAAAAGATATTAGAATTTATAAATGACATGGGAGAACAAAATGAATTAAAATAATAAATAGTATTTTTTTAAATGAAATAAAATGTTAAAAATCTTGAGGAATCTAAGAAAATAAGAACAGTGGACCAGGTAAGAAAAAGAAAGAAAGAAAGAAAGAAAGAAAGAAAGAAAGAAAGAAAGAAAGAAAGAACCATCAAAAATACACAAATGACCATTTTTAATGACAGAAGACAGAATGACATGTCTAAATGACATGTGAACAGAAAATTTCGAGTCTAAAATTATAGTGTAAAATAAACAAACAGATAAAAACAAAGATATTGAGGATCTTAATATTATCATGAATACACAAGACACAATTGAGTGATATAAAACTTTCTTACAGTGAATGCACAGTCCTTTCATTTATTCATAAAGCATTTACCAAGTTGATCATCCAATAACCCCAAAATACAATGAAATGTATATATATTACAAATCAATAATATACAGACTATACGTTTTTCTGATCAAGTACAATACTAGAAATTCATTATTAAAAGTGAAAACAAGACTTCCGGTCAAAATGGTGGCGTAGGTAAATGCAGTACTCCCCTCTTCCCACAACCACATCAAAATCGCAACTAAACTACAACACAACCATCATTCAGAACAGCCTGAAATCGAGCTGAATGGAAGTCCTACAACTACGAAATGAAGGAAGAAGCCACACAGAGACTGGTAGGAGGGGCGGAGGCGGATGGGCTAGTCCCACACTGACGTGTGGCAGATAAAAATGAGGAGGGACACCTCGGCTAGGAAGGACCTCCCTGAGGAGTGAGGGGTCCCCGTCCCACACCAGGCACCCAGCTCAGGGTTCCAGTGCCAGGAAGAGAAGTCCCCATACCTTCTGGCTGTAAATACCAGCAGGAACTGAGGCTGAGGCTCCTGGAGCCCCAGGCAGCTCCTCTTAAAGGGCCTGCACATGGACTTACTCAGACTTGTTCCCTCTAAGCTCAGAGAGGAGGCAGCTTGAAAGTCACCAGAGACATACAGGGAAGAACTGAACTGTTTTGCCTTGGGAGGAGGACTGGAGAGGCAGCTTTCTTTCAGCTGACCAAGGCCTTTGTTCCTTTGGTGAGCCCTTCCCTGAGGCAGCACATGGCTGCCATATCTGGGACTCCAGCAACCTGGCTCACACTGTTTGCCCCGCCCTGGTGATTCCCTGAGGCCCCGCCCTACCCAACTTTCGGGCCCACCCAAGCTGTTTCCAAAGGGTTTACCATAGGATTGGCCTGTCTTGGATCCTGCTTCAGAGTTTCCTAAAATCTCTCAAACAAGCAGCATCTGGTCTCAGCAAGCCCCATACCTCTCATTAAGTGGCTTCAGGCAGGCCTGGCACTAGAAGCTGTCAGCCTTGGTTCACAGTGTGGCTTTTCCTGGGCACCTTCAAGCCCTGCACAAGAAGCAGCGATCAGCAGATCACTTTTTAGCTTATGCTGGGTGGCCCCAGATAGAACACAGGCAGTGGCTGACCTTGCCCCAGAGCCAGCACACCCAGTGGACAGCTTCAGACTACATTGAAACACTACCACCCAACCGCCCCCACAAGTGACACAATGAGAGAACTCAGTGGGTACCAGAGCCCTGATGAAGTAAGTAAGTCTTGCTCTGTGTGATTGGCCCCTACACAGCTGATCCTCCAAGGTAGTCAGAGGCCAGTGGTCAGTGGACACAGCCAGTCCTTGCAGCTGAACAGCCTGAGTAAATCCCTCCCGTTGACATGCCAACAGTAATCAAGACTCAATTACAACAGAGGGGTGTACAGTCCACACTAGGGGTGCACCTCAAGGGCCCAGCTGGGGTGATCAGGGAGGCTGTGCCACTGGATCCTACAGGACACCTACAACAATAGGTCACCCTACGAAGCGTAGGGGACATAGCAACTCTACCTAATACATAGAAACAATCGCAGGGAATCAGCCAAAATGAGGAGACAAAGAAACATGTCCCAAATGAAAGAACAGAACAAAACTCCAGGAAAAGAATTAAACAAAATGGAGATAAGAAATCAATCAGATGCAGAGTTCAAAACACTTGTTATAAGGTTGCTCAAAGAACTTGGTGAGACATCCCAGGAACTTAGTGAGAACATCAACAACATAAAAAAGGACCAGTCTGAAATGAAGGAGGCACTAACTGAAATAAAAAATAATTTACAGGGAATCAATAGTAGAATAGGTAAAGCCAAGAAGCAAACCATCGATTTGGAATATAAGGGAGCAAAAAACACCCAACCAGAACAGCAAAAAGAAAAAGAATCCAAAAAAATGAGGATAGTGTAAGGAGCCTTTAGGACAACTTCAAGCATGCCAACATTTGCATCATAGGGGTGCCAGAAGGAGAAGAGAGAGAACAAGAAATTGAAAACCTATTTGAAACAATAATGACAGAAAACTTCCCTAACTTGGTGAAGGAAACAGACATACAAGTCCAGGAAGCACAGACAGTCCCAAACAAGATGAACCCAAAGAGGTCCACACCAAGACACATCATCATCAAAATGCCAAAGGTTAAATACAAAGAGAGAATCTTAAAAACAGCAAGAGAAAAGCAGTTTGTAACCTACAAAGGAGCTCCCATAAGGCTGTCAGCTGATTTCTCAAAAGAAACTTTGCAGGCCAGAAAGGAGTAGCAAGAGATATTCAAGGTGATGAAAAGCAATGACCTACAACCAAGATTACTCTATCCTGCAAAGCTATCATTTAGAATCGATGGACATATCAAGAGTTTCCCAGACAAGAAAAAGCTAACCAGTATTATATGAAATGTTGAAGAGTCTTCTTGAAAAAGAAGAACAAAACTATGAACAATAAAATGGCAATTAATACATATCTATCGACAATTGAATCTACAAACAAAATGAACAAGCGGAACAGAAACAGACTCATAGATACAGATAACTTTTTGTTGCTTGCCAGATGGGCAGGGGCTGGGGGGATGGGTGTAAAAGATGAAGGAATTAAGAAGTACACATTGGTTGTTAAACTGATGAACCTCAAAGGAAAGGGGGGAGGGAGGGCGAGATGAGATAAACCAAAGAACTTCCATGCATATATGCATAACCAATGGACACTGACAACAGTGTGGGGAAGGCAGGAGAGGGGGTGGGATTGAGGAGGAGGGGGTCAATAGGAAAACAGGGGGGGGGGCTCTGTAATACATTTAACAATAAAGATGAGTTAAAAATAAATACATTTTTTTAAAGTGAAAACAAAATCACTGTCATCTTGAAATTAAAAAATTACTCTCCCCAAAGGTATTTTTCAGATACGCAAATCTCAAAATACTAACTTTAAAACGTCATCCTTTTTCACAAGTATTCTCCCAGATTTTATGTCCAGATGAATTTTTTTTCCCCTGGATCAAATAAGAAAATGGGTTCAAGAGTTGGTAACTAGAATAGCTAAAATTCTATGCATTAAAAATATGAAATATGTTTTATTTCATTATTATATAGGAAATAAGAATATTGGTAATAGAAGTTTCTTATTTTCTCTTAAATGACGTGCAGATTGTCTTCCAAACCTGGAGTTCCATAAGAAAACTACTCCTATACAGATTATTCCTACATAGAAAAATTTGAATATTTTAGGTCTCTTTTAATTAGAATTGATGGCAGTAATCATTATCTTGGTTTTGACATAACCTCAACATCCATAATGCCTCTAAAATTGAAGGCCTGAAGAGGACTGTTTACTTGTGATATTTTTCAGCCAAAAGATGGTAAAAATTCTTAGGAGCAGAAGAGATTCAAGAGTTTGCTACTTCCAGCTTAAATCTCTTGAATTTAGGAGAGATATGAAGCTAGAAAACTTATATTTTTATCTTCTAAGTGGGACATGAAGCAGTTTATTTTGGGGGTAAGGAATGGAAAAGTGTAAGCTACAAAATCCTCCGTTTAGCTGGATGGTAGATACAGTTAAAACAGAAATCAAAAGCAAATGACACCTTGGGATTTCTCTGCCAACATTTTTTTATTATTATTATTTTTATTTTTTTAAATAGTGCTTTATAAATGTCATGTTTCCCTGGAAACTGCTTTCTGTATAGATGGCATCTTGAATTAATGACAATGAAGTAGAAAAAAATCTACAGAATTTTCTGCCAATGATTTTATCACTATCATTTTGTAGACAAAATGTAGTGGAATGAGAAATATATAATGAGATATAATTACAAAGCTTTCGATTGTCAGAAAATTCTCAACTTCTCTGACCATGATTTCTTCATCTATAAAATAAAGTTAAGGCATAAGAAATTTGTGAGGATTCAACAAGAAATTGTTTGCCAAGGCACTTTCCTGTATGTATCCTGTGACAGCTATAAATGTGAAACCCTGATCTCAGGACTTCTTTTCCTTCATGTAGTTTATCTGGCTTTGGGATGTGCTGCCCCCACGTGGATGGTAGTGGATAATGCTGACTAGGTATGATGAGTAAAAATTATTAGGATTTTCATAATTTTGTTAATGAAGTAAAAATAAAGTTCATCTAGATATACTTGTGTACATTAGATACTTTGTTGTATTTATATAAGTATGTAACATGTCACTGCTGATTATAAATTAAAATAACAATATAAGTATATTAAAAGTTAAAACACATTGACATGCTGTTTTAAATAATTTAAAACAGTAAGTGATATAACATTACTTATTATTAGCTATTACATTTCTAAAAATACTATTATTACCATGTAATATCTAATATTATCTGATGTAGTTTTTAAGACTATTAAAATAAAATATAGCTGGGTTTTATAATATAGCTGGAAAATAATTTTGCTTCACCAACAAAATTTCACTTCCTGGTTCCATAACAAATTAATAAAAGCAACAACAATAATAATAATAAAACAACAGTGACAAACAGTGTGTCTTTATCTTAACATTACTGTTTTTTAATATGTTTTTTGGAAAGGATTCACATTTGTAGTTTAATAAAAGAGAATTGTCTAGGCCTTAGAAATTTGTTAGTATAAAACTTTTCAATTAGGAGTTCAAATAGATTCAAATTGCAGAAAAACTGGATTGGGTGTTTTTGTATCTAAATTTAATATACATCTTATATAAACTTTGTAATTCTATGAGAAAAAATATTTCACATGTAAGGAAACTAAAACTCTCATGTTAAGACTTTGTCAAAGGGTGTGTGTGTGTGTGTGTGTGTGTGTGTGTGTGTGTGTGTGTGTTAAAGCTAAAATTTGAACATTTATCAACCAACTACAACATATTATTCTTTCTATTACACTGTGGTGCAGTCAAATTAAAGGCAAGATTCTCTCTTAGTACTGGATGGCTACATAGATAGACAAATGAGCCTGCAAGGAATTGTGTGTGTGTGTGCATGGGAGGACATGCATTGAATTTGATGAGAGTGGTAATCGTTCTCTTGAAAATATACTGGGGGCATGAAAGTAAATAGAGCCAGAAACTCCACAAAATCAAATCAATCAATCTAGAGGGAGGTTCCACTCTACAGGGAGGTAAAGGGCATTGGTACATAAGAACAGACTAAAAAAATAACTTCTCCAACACTTTCAATAACAATTTTTAAACTGTATATCTATGTAACTAACCATCCTTCATTCTAGAACTAGAACACTTGTGATAACTTAGAAGATTACATCATCATTAATCATTTTCTCCTCATTTTATTTCAGATTTAACCACTATTCTCACTTTGTGGTAAGTTTTTCTGTTTTCTTTTCATAATTTTACCAGATATGTATTCATTACTAGATAAAGTGATTTGATTTGCTCATTTTTACATCTTGAAGGAGCTATTCTTTAGAATAGTTTGGTTTTTGTAGATATCTTTATATCTTTTCTTTATCAAGTTAAGAAAAGTCCTTTTAATCCTAGTTTTCTATAGTTTCTAAAAATCATGAAATGATGTTGAATTTTACTAATAGCTTTTTCTACATTTATTAAAATTATGTTTTCTTCCTTTAACTTTTTAATATTGTGGATTATACTAATAGATTTTTGAATGTTAAACTTGAATTCCTGGTCCTGGCTGGTGTGGCTCAGTTGTTAGAGCATCAGCCTGCAGACCAAAGGGTCGTGGGTTCGACATCCGGTCAAGAGCACATACCTGAGTTGCAGATTCAATCTCCGGTTGGGGTCAGGCACATGTGGGAGGCAACCAATTGATGTGTCTCTCTCACATTTCTGTTTCTCTCATTCCCCTCTGCCCCCAATCCTCTCTTCCACTCACTCTAAAAATTAATGGAAAAATATCCTCAGGTGAAGATTAAAAAAATAAGATAAAATAAAATAAACTTCAGTTCTTGGAATAATCCTGATTTATACGTAAAGCTTATTATACATAACTGAAAAGGTGGTGCTAGTATTTATTATTTGCCTTATAGATATCAATGTGATTTTCTTGTGATTTCTTTCTTGTACCTTCCAAATCATGTTTTGGTATCATGATTACCTACCTCCATAGGAGAACATTTAAAATGAACTATTCTTAAAAATTTGGTAAAATGTGGTCAGGAACACATCTGTTCTGGACCTGGAGTGTTTTTGTGGGAATTTGTTTATCAATTGACATGGTTTCTTATATGGTTATACAGACAAATAGATTTACTCTTCCTTGCATCGGTTTTGGTAATTTATTTGTACATTTTCTTTATTTAACTTTCTTATTTTACTTACCAATGAATAAAATTAATCAGTATTTTCACTTTTCTCCTACCCAATGTAATATCCTATGGCACTTTAACTCCATTTACCCCTCATGACTTACATGCTATTATTATCAAATATTTTATTTCTTTTTCTGTTATGTTTTTCAATTTTATGGGTTTTTTTTATGTTGTATTCAAGTAATGGTAAGATTTAACCACATATTAACCATTTTCTTTGCTCTACATATTAAATATATGTATGCATATTTGCACACAGATAGTAAAATTAACAATAATTATCTAAAGATTGAAAAATACAGAATAATACCATTGTTATTTAATGATAAATATATAAATAGTAGTACAAAGAAATTCAGGAGAATGCAAAATATAGAAGACACACTTATGAGGAACAAATGAGCAGGCAAGGTATAAAGAACTGTATTATAATGTTAACTTTCTCTAGTGATTATAGTTCCTTACTTTTCATCACTTTGAATATTTCATGCCAATCCCTTCTGGCCTGAAGTGTTTTTGTTGAGAAATAAGCTGAAGACTTATGGGAACTCCATTGCAGGTAAGTGTCTTTCTCTTACTGCTTTTAAGATTCTTTCTTTATTTTTAACCTTTGGAATTTTGATTATGGGTCTTGCTATGGGCCTCCTTGGGTTCATCTTGTTTGGGACTCTGCTCTTCCTGGATTTTTGTGTTTTTTTTCTTTACCAGGTTAGTAAAATTTTCAGTCATTACTTTTTCAAATAGTTTCTCCATCCTTGCTCTCTCTACTCTCATCCTGATACCCTTATGATGCAAATGTTGTTATGTTTCATTTTGTCCCAAATGTCCTTAGACTATCTTCATTTTTTTTTAATTATTTTTCATTTTTGCTGCTCTGATTGAGTGTTTTCTGCTACCTTGTATTCAAAATCACTAACTGGATTCTCTGCTTCATCTCACTTGCTATTGATTCCTTCTAGTGTATTTTTCATTTCAGTTTTATTGTATTCTTCATTTCTGACTGGTTCTCTTTTATGTATTTTATGTCCCTTTTATGTTTATTTTCTCTGTGTTTAAGTTCTCACTGACTTCATCCATCTTTCTTTCAATTTCCTTGAGCATCCTTATAACTATTTTTGAACTCTGCATCTTGTCACTTGCTTGCCTCCGTTTTATTTAACTCATCTTGGGGGGATTTCTCCTGTTCTTTCATTTATGGAAGTTTTCTTTGTCTCTCTATTATGGCTGCCTCTCTGTATTTGTTTCTATGTACTAGGTAGATATGCTATGCCTTCCAGTCTTGGTATGTTGGTTTTATATAGCAAGTGTCCTGTGGGCCTCGGTGATGCATCTCCCTGATTACCTGAACTAGGTGCTCCAGAAGTGTCTCTTGTGTGGATTATGTGAACGCTTCTGTTGTAGTTTTATATTGATTGCTGTTGGCCCATCCATGGGTGAGGTTGCCCCTCTGGCTAGCTGACTATGAGAATCAACCCTAACCACACTGTATGAGTTGCTGTGCAGAGGCTGGCCCCAGAAAGCATAATTCACTCCAGCAGGGTCTGGTGCCTGCTGAGATCTACTTTTGTGTGTGCAGCTTGTAGACCTAATTGGGTTATACTCTGATGTGATCTGAATCCTGCCACCAGTTGTGTTGGTTCTGGGGCTACTTGCAAGGGACTCCAGTGCAAGTTAATGTCACGCATTGCCTGTGTCTGGTCCTGGGCTACATGTTTGGAGCTACTAAATGATCCACAGTTTGTGGGTGTCTCTACTGGGCATGAGTGTGCATGGGAGTGGCCAAGCTGCACACTGAGGCCAGTTTCCACCAGAACAGGGCCAGGGGGCAGGCCAGCAAAAGACCTAAGGCACCAGAGATCCATCTCCTCCTGCTCTAGCTAACTGTTAGGCTCCATCACTGAAAAAGTCTCTGGTAGTACATGAGTTAAGTGGGGTAGATTCTCAATGAGTCACCAGGTAGGGGTGAATGGTATTCACCAGATTGATATAGATCCAAACTCAGTGCCAATGCTGAGTCTGAGGATATTCATCAATAGTCTCAGGGCACACCAAAGCCAGCTGCTACCAGCTGGGTGCCCACAGACCTTTGCGGTGGGGCTGGGTCTCAGGGGTCATCAAGGTGAGGCCAGCAGTGTTTATCAGTCCCAAACAGACCAAGATTTGGCCATGTGAAGGGAGGGCTCTGCATTAGAATGGTGGCATTGATTGCGCATGAGCCATATAACTTTGTCTCTCCCAGAGTCTACACAGATCTGCTCAAGAGTCTTCGAAAAGAATTTGCATTGCAGGCCCAGGCTGGCCACTGCCAGCTGACAATATCACAGAGTGCAAGCTTAGCAGGGCGGGGTCACCAGGAATCAAGAGAGTGGAGCTAATGTTTCTCCTGTGGTGAGACAGTGCTGCTATGGTGCAGACAATGGGTCGCCGCTGCTCTGGCAGTAAGTGGAGGGGAAATGGTCATGCCCCAGAGCCATACAACTCAGTCTTTGACGCCTCTGCATTCACTCTCAAGAGCCTTCAAGAAAGTCTATACTATGGGCTCAGGCAGCAGACACCCCGAAAGTGCATGATCTTGGCTAGGCAGGGCAACAGGGTGAGGCTACTGCATTCCTTCAGGTTGATGCTGTATGGAAAAGATGTCATCTGTGGGCGGTGTGTGAGAGAGACTCAGCACAGGGACCCTGGCAGCTGTCCCTTCAGCTCTCTTGCTGGAGCCACACTACCAAGTCTCCCTTCACAGAATTTTAGTACACTCTGAGCCATGCTACCTCTGATAGACTCCAGGGTGAGTGGCTGCAAAAAAGATTTTGTGTGCTGGCTCTTTTAATCCTCACCCGAGGATATTTTTCCATTTTATCTTCGGATAGAGTGGGAGGGGGAGACAGAGAGACAGAGAGACAGAGACATCAATGTGAGAGAGACACATCAATCAGTTGCCTCCTGCATGACACCGACAAGGGCCAGGGACTGAACTGCAACCCAGATATGTGCCCTTGACTGGAACTGACTCATTGGTCTGTGGGCTGATGCTTTAACCGATGAGCCAGACTGGCCATGGCTGCACTGGCTCTTTTAGAGGGCACTTGGATTCTAGCAGACTCCTGTCTCTCTCTGGTGAACAGAATCTCCACTGATTTTCACAACCAGATGTTAGATATGCTCCTCATCCTGGCTCCAGTGCTCCAGACTTGAGAGCCCAGCATGGGGTTGAGATACCATGCTACTCAGGAGGGACCTTTGCAGCTGAGATATCCCCCCAGAGTCTCAGCCACCACAAGTGGGTGTAGGGCCAACCCTTTTAGCATCTCTGTCCTTCCTACCTGTCTTGATGTGGTTTCTTCTGTAAATCCTTGGATATAAGCCCTCTACCGTTTAGTCTTTAGCTGATTATTCAGGTTGATTTTTCTATAACTTAGTTGTAATTCTGGTTTTGACCTTGGAGAAGGTAAGTGTAACTTCCACCTATTCCGCCACCATCTTGGATTTCCCTGAAAGCATTTTTATTGTATTTTATTTATTTATTTTTAAATAACTATGAATAGAATCCCAATATTTTCTTTATTTTTTCTTTATTGATTTTAGAGAGAGAGGAAGAGAGGGAGAGAGAGATAGAAACATTGATGAGAGAGAACATCGATTGGCTGCCTCCTGCATGCCTCTCACTGGGGATTTGGCTCACAACCTGGGCATGTGCCCTGATCAGCAATTGAACTGGCGACCTCTTGGTGCATGGGTTGATGCTCAACCACTGAGCCACACCGGCTGGACACCCCCTGAAAGCATTTTTAAATCAAAGTTATCAAAGGAAACTTTGGTGGTTAAAACAGATATACATATGTTGAATGAGTTCAGTACCTAGAAACATTATAACATAATTTATAGGAATAATATAAATCAAACACACACATACTAACAATCACATACACATTGGCTTTTGGCAGAAAATAGTTGTTGATTTCACTGTTGTTTTTTGTAACCAGAATTGTAAAAAAGACAATAGAGTATGATCTAATAAATATTTTGTGAAAAATGAAGATATCAAAGAAATCAGTTGTCACCCATGCTTTTATCCAGGTGTGTATCTGAAAGATTTATTACTAGATGTACAAAGTTCCTGAAAAAGTTCTTATCTGAGGGCTTGTTGTGAAATATTTCCTTGAAGACTCATTTCATTTAGCTGATAGGTAAATTATATTAGCAATTCAAAGATGGAGAAATCATTCTATAAAACATGTGCTGATTTTCTTTTATCTGATCAAGAATATTTGTAGTCAGGTGTATCCAGTGTAAGCAGACTTGAACTTGAAGATCAATGTGGTGCTTCTTATGTTTTCCTTCCTTTCCTCTCCATTACCGTCACAAAAAGAGCATCTTTAAGGGACTAACCCTTACTTAAAATCTTTATGAAATTATTGCCACATTTGTTTACCAATTAATAAAATAAATGGTCATGTTCTATTCTAGTACTTAGTTATTACTAAAAATAACAGTTTTGGGACTCTATGGCAAAAGACATACTACCTTTATTTCTTTTAACCTTCTTTAAAATGGTTGGACAAAGAAACATAATGATGATTATCATTCATAGGGATGTTGCATAATGAAAGTATAAAGCTTTAAAACACATATTTAATGTTTTAAGTTAGTACTTTTTAAAATAAATAAATAAATAAAACCACCAGGATTTTTCAGAGATATTTCTTCATTATTCAGAGCAGTTCAGCTCTGCTATAGTTTCTACATTTGAATTAATATAATTAACTCTCATCATTATAGGACTCAGAAAAAAAGACACTTCAATTTCTTAAAATTTCTTTTTATAGCCAATAATAATAATTTTATGTTGTGAGTTGAAGAGATATTAATTTTCATACTTCTTAATTATAACCCAAGATTATTAATAATCACCAGTCGTTATTTTAGATACATCTGACATCCTTAGTTGATGGGAGCAGTGGAGGGCATGATAGCAAAGGCAATATCCAATGCAAATATTTGCCAGGAAAGCAGAAGGATATACCTTTATAAAGGTTAATCTGGTTAATAATGTAGTGCATGAGTAATGCTAAGAGTAAACCAATCTGTATAATCTTTTCTCATTTTAAGATCATATTTCTCATCATACCACACTTATCTAACTGAGGGTTATTTAAGTTCAGCTACCTAGTGGCAAATGATTGCTATTAAAGATCGAGCTGGAAACATCAGGTAAGAAATTTAAAGCAATATATGAGCATATAAGCTATCTAAAAGCACTGTGTAATAAACATTTTGATTTATTTTATTTGATTTTTAAAACAATATCAACCATTACAAGGTTGTGGGTTAATTTTGGGTTGTTTTATTACTTCTCTTTGAAAAGTTTTTAGTTCTATTTTTTAAATAATTTGAGGGATTTTTCCTCCCGGGAGATACACTCCAGAATAACTGTATAGATATTGAGGGAAGTGTATTATAGAGGAGTAAATTGAAAGTTTTGTCTAAGTGTGAGTTCATTGGCCTCTTTAAAAGTTTATATATTGCCTCTACTTCCTACCAGTGGAGAGATCATTTGTTTCTTCATTAGGCGCACATTAAATAGCAAATAATATTTATATTAATGCACAGTGAAGGCAAAAATGTTCTTACAAGTGACAACAATGCTCTTCAAAGCAGTATGAGTATAAGAATCAAGATGACATCTTTTGTGGGTATTTTATTTTCTTAATATTGTGCAGTGGATTATTTATATTTATATATTTTAAATTTATATGTTTTATATATAAAATAAGTTTTATGCAAAATCAAATTTATATATTAAAAATAGAAAATTTAAAGTTTCTCAGGAAAATACTGTTGTAACATCAATAACCAATTGTGGTATTAATAAGTACTATGCTTACTGCCTTTTTGTGCAATTAATTACAATTTTTACTATCATCTATGATAAAAATATTTGTACATACTAGCTTCTTTTTAAATATGTTCATTTTTCTTTGAACACAGCTGATTTCACAAATACGTGTGTCATAGTTTTGTGTATAGTTTCTTAAAAATTTCCAGAAGAAGATTAGTTTTTCAGTGATGTTAAGATCAGAGTAATTAAAATCATAAGTTTGGGCCTTCATTTTGGAAAACTCTTTTGTTCACCACCTTTTTAAACCTTTATGGTCAATAACTTTTTCACTTAATTTTATAATTTCTTTATTTTATTTTTTTAAATTCAGGAAACCAATCAAATCTAAAACCTAAAATTTACCTCAGCAGTTTGAGAAATCTCTTAGTACTGGCCACGTTACTGTGTTGGCCGCTGGAGCTGGTGTATTGAATTAGAATTTGCAGTTATGCCCTGCTGAACTAGGGGACACAAGCCACCCACAGGGGCGGCAGGCAGCACCTTCAGTATCCAAGCTTCCACTTTGAGGACGTGAAGTCCACTGACTGGATCATCTGCACTGAAAGTGCAGTTTCAATAAACCCCCCAAATGGAAATAGAGTCATAGATTTATTACTTACATGACGCGTCCAGCGTCGTCAAAGGCGCGGGCAAGGTGAAGCGAGGGACTTAAATAAGGAGAGGACCAAGAGCTCTGCTGGCAAATGGCGATTTTATTAACAGTCAACACAACTTAAATACTGTGGGCTACGTGCACATTCACATGAAGGAACAGCATAATCATCTTTATTGTTCTCGGACTGCAACTCCTTCAAGGACTTTCCCACCAGGCAAGCATCCTCCTTGAGACAACACTATCATACAAGGCCACTGAGCCCGAAACATCAGGGAACAGTCAGAGCCTCCGGCAGATATGAGGCTAGAAACCAGGTCAAGGCACCACACTCGCAGTGCTCAACCCTTTCCTTAACCCCTGTGATGCTGCCGGGCTCCCACACTTACAGATCTCAGAAGTGAAGGGCGCCACTGAGCCGGGGAAGGGCAGACCCCCATCCCAGGTCACAGGCCCGCAGGAGATAGAGAGCAGGGTAGCAGCTACTACTTATAAGATGGTTGGGGTGGAGGTCACTAACTTTTCCCAGGCTTAACTCTAAGTGTTTATTTTATTTAATTTTTTAAAATATGTTTTTATTGATTTTTTAGAGAGAGGGGAAGGGAGGGAGAGATAGAAACATAGATGTGAGAGAGAAACAGCAATTGGCTGCCTCCTGCATGCCCCCCACTGGGCATTGAGCCCACAACTCGGGCATGTGCCCTGACCGGGAATCAAACTGAGACCTCTCAGTCCATGGGAAGATGTGTGATCCACTGTGCCCTAGGTGGTCATTTTAAAAGGTGCTCTGTGAAAAGTAAGGTGGAACTTATGGTGGGCATCTTAAACTCAGGTCCTTATCTAAATGTCCATAGTCTGGATGTAAGTAGGGTTGTCATACTGTAAAATGCCTAGGCAGTAACTGAGAAAAACAAAGTGGTGTTTTTTCTCAAAAGTTGTTTTTCTCAAAGTCACAATTACTGCGATATTTTTTTTTAAAAATCAAACAATTTGTTTATGATGTAACATAGTTTATGATGTAACATAGCTATACAAAGTATCCTTTGTATACACTGCTTATCGCTCATGTCCAGATACTTCTGCTAAAAAAAAATTTAACTAAGTAAACTTTAAAGATGTTACTGACTTTATTCAACACTTCATGATTCGGGCAGCATCCCATCCAGCAGATGGAAAGGAGCTCGGAGGAGCTGCACAAAATGACAGACTTATAGGCAGATGGGAGCAGGACAAGGAGGTTACACTAACAGAAACCAGACCGTAGCAAGTCACCTTTCAGGGGTGAGGACCTTTTTTCCGCCAAGGACCATTTGGATATTATAACGTTATTCTCAGGCCATACAAAATTATCAGCTTAAAAATTAGCCTGCTATATTTGGACAGGCTCATTTGGTGAGGTGTGTGATGTTAGCTGGTATCGGTTTCGGAGGCCTTATGTGGCCTGCGGGCCGGACGGTCCCCACCCCTGGATGGTAGGAGTCTATCAGTCACATTATCTCGCAAGTGTTAACTAGGTAATTTCTGAGTACTGGTTTAAGATTCCATTCTGGAGAGAAGTTGAAACTATAATGAAGTTAGGTAATAACTTGGTTTGGTGACATGGGGGTTAGCATAAGTGATTCCTTCTGGGGCCTGTTGTTTTGTTTTTAATACTTCAGACTTCAAGATGAGTATCAAATACCTGTCTCTAATGAAGACTTACCTTATAGTTTAAAACATGACATGATACACTCTGATGGGGCACTCTGTCCGGTGCTTAATGCTGCTAACTTAAAAATAAAAAGCCAAAGTGGGAGACAACAAGCATTTATTTGAGATCAAAACAGATTGCAATCCATGGGCGTAAATTCAGGAAGGAACTCAAATTATGTCCCAGTTGCAGTGGGTGAAGAAAAAGGTTTTTATGAGAAAGGGAAGGGAGATAATTACATGAATAGAAGAAGGGGATTTCTATTGATGCTAACAAGCTAAGTTACTCTTTAACTACACATGTTACTGATTAAGAATGTCCAAAATCATCAGTCCTTGTGGTGAGGAGGTCTGCTTTCCTGTTAACTTCACAAACAATTCTTTTTAAGACAATGTTGGTTTGGCTCTGTCCAAAGGTTATTTTGCTCAATTTAAACATTCCAAATGTTCAAGGAGCAAGCTGTGCTGAGGATGGTGGTTCTGTTTTGAAATGGTTCCAGTTGTATCAATTTTCTCAATACAATAGGCTTTGGAACCAAAGAGCCTTAAGGCAGCTGCCATTGGTTCCTTTATGATTTTGCTCTATGAACTTGACAAATTACTCAGCTTCTCTGACTGATGTTTCCTTCTTTAATGATTACCATATCTACTTTATTGGATCTTTTTTTTTTTTAGCACAAAGTAAATGATATCAACATATGTACAACACATTGTACAATGACACATAGTGAACAGTTAATAAATGCTAGCAATTGTGAAAGGCTGAGTCTAGATGTAAAGTAGTTGTTATTCACACAGGCTAGCTAGCTTTTAGAGCAGCACTTTCCATAGAAGCATGCTTGACTTAGCAATTCTTTCAAAGAGTTCCTATTTGCTAGTAGCATTACAAATTATTGCCTGCACATATACTAGTACTCAGTTTATTTATTTACTTGCAATTTTTTTCTTAGTGATTTATTAAGATAAAGTAGTAATAAAGATTACACTTACTATGTTTGCATTTCACATTTTAAGTATTCTCTTTGTAATAATTGTATCTATTAATAACTAGTAACTATAATAATTATTATTTTTGCTAATGACATTATATAAAATATATTAAATATTTAAAAACCTTTGGAATAAGCATCTCTATGTTCTAAGCTAACTATAGAATTTGTATCTCTACGTTTTGGGTCACATCTGAAGCTTCAGTTCCAGGTCTGAGTTCAGATAGACACTGGCCTCAAGCAATCTAACAGTAAGAATTTATAAATTATGAGCTGCAAAGAAAGGATTGAAGGATCAAGTTTAAGAAAAAGAATAACAACTGAAGCTACAGCAACAGGTTGACAGGTACAACACCTGTTACCCCTAAACTTGTGATGATCATAAAATATGAAGCCACTGTGACAAATATCATTTGGTAGAGAGAAAGCTCTTAAGGATAGCATTGATTTGAATCAAACTAAAAAATAATTTGTCTTTTCCTTTTGTTTGAAAAGCAGAGAAATTCTTTTGTGTCACATCTCATCAAATCTTCAACCTCAAGCCACATCATGTTTGGAAAAACCATTCTGCTATTGTCTCTCCAGATAAGTCTCCTGGGAATCACTCTTGGTGGGAATGTTCTGATTTGGCCAATGGAAGGAAGTCATTGGCTAAATATTAAGATTATTATAGATGAGCTGATTAAAAAACAGCATAATGTGACTGTCCTAGTTGCTTCTGGTGCACTTTACATTGAGCCCACCTCTAATCCATCTCTGACATTTGAAATATACAAGGTACCCTTTGAAAAAGAAAGAGTGGAAGAAGTGATCAGGAACTTTATTCTGGCATGGATGGGAAACAGACCATCTCCTTCAACCATTTGGAGATTCTATCAGGAGATTGGCAGAGTCACCAAGGATTTCCACGTGCTGTGTAGGGAAATCTGTGATGGTGTTCTCAAAAACCAAAAGCTGATGGAAAAGCTGAAGAAAAGCAAATTTGAGGTCCTGGTATCAGATCCCGTATTTCCTTGTGGTGATATAGTAGCTTTAAAACTTGGAATTCCATTTATGTACTCCTTGAGGTTTTCTCCAGCATCGACAGTTGAAAAACGCTGTGGGAAGACACCATACCCTCCTTCCTATGTTCCTGCTGTTTTATCAGAACTCACCGACCAGATGTCTTTTACTGACAGAATAAGAAATTTCATCTCCTACCATCTACAGGACTACATCTTTGATGCTCTTTGGAATTCATGGGATTCCTACTATAGTAAAGCTTTGGGTATGTAGCATTTTTTGTATTATTTGAAGTTAAACAAACAGAGCTTTTTATGACCTCTTTTTGTTTCCTATGACTATTTCTTTTCAATCCTATATATTGATTAGTATTATTATCATCTGATAGCAGGAAAGAACATAAAATATAATATGCTTTGGAACTATAGTGTGTTGTTTTCTAATTTTATAGACTTGAAGATACCAAATGCGTTTTTTATGCATAACAGTCAGAGATAAATACCTTAGTTTAAAATTGGGGCTTGATTCTCTCCCTGGCTGGTTTGGCTTAGCAGTTGGAGTGTTAGCCTGAGGACCAAAGGGTCGTGGGTTCGATTCTGATCAAGGGCACGTACTTAGGTCGCAATTTGATCCCCGGCCCCGGCTGGGGTTGTGCAGGAGGCAACCAATCCATGTCTCTCTCTCTCTCTCTCCCCCTCTCATTCTGTCTGAAAATCAATGGAAAAATATCCTCGAGTGAGGATTTAAATAAATAAATAAAAGATAAATAAATAAATAAAATTAGGACTTGATTCTCATTTACATATTGCATTGCAAATACAAATTGCCCAGAAACTTCAGTGGTGTGTGTGGGAAGTTGAAAGAGATTAAGCTTTCTATGAGCCCAATATTAATATACACATTCGTGTCTGTGTGTGTGTATTTAAAAACACACATTTATGTCGATAATCTCTGATCATTGCTCATAGATTTCTCACTGTTTATTAGACACTCCCTTGGATAGGGAGGGTACAACAAAGACTAAGATGAAATTCCTGGCTTCAAGGAATTCACAAACTAAGAATTTAGACATGAAAGGGAATATTTACAATATGAATGATGTGGGTAATGAAAATATGTATAAAGAATAGAAATGGTAAAATGGAAATAGGCAGTATATGACAGGACAGCATGCTATTCTGAAAAATTTCAGAGTTGAGGTGATACACAAGGACATTTTAAAACAATAAATATGAATTTTCCTGAAAACTAAGTGTAGGGAAAGAAACAGTGTACCCAATGTTGTGGAGCCTAGAAATAGCACATGTGTGGTGGGTATTACTAATGACTCAGTATTTAAGAAGGTCAAAGTATAAGGTGGGGAGGCATGGGAAAGAACTCTGAAGATGTCAATATTGCAAGAATGAATGAATTAAATAAATATTTTCAAAGCATCTTGTATGTCATGCTAAGCATCTTGATTTATATTTAACAAGTAACTAGGAACAGTTTAAAGAGATGTATTATGATTAGATTTCATCTTATATAAAACACATGGACAGATGTGGACCTAGAGTGGACAAATGTTAGATTGTAGGCTACTGCATTGTTCCAGGAAAGATGTGGTAAAAACATATATTAGAGAAGTAGCTTATGAACTAGAAAAATAGTGCGGATGGGAATACAGAGTAACACATACAGGAGAGCAGGCTCTTGAAAAACAATTTCTGCTTACATGTATGACCATAAAAAGTCATTAAGTTTCTTTATACCTACACTTATTTATCCCATCTCAAACAGGGCTACTACTGAACGGACTAGATTAGTTAACACATAAGAAAATTTTAGAATAGTGTCTAGAAGATAAAAACTGTTCAATTAGTGTTAGTTGTTTATCAGGTAAAATTAATATAAATTGATGGCTAATTGGTAAGTGTTACAAGGGGTGAGAAAGAGATTAAATTATTTCTTTTATAATTGAGATATAATCGGCATAAAACATAGTAATGATTTGATATTTGTACATATTGCAAAATGATCACCACAATAAGTCTAGTTAACATCCATCACCATACATAGTTACAGGGTTTTTTCTTATGATGAGAAATTTTAAGATTTATTGTCTTAGCAACTTTCAAGTATACAACACAGTATTGTTAACTGTACTAACCATGCTGTACATTATATTCTTGTGCCTTATTTATTTTACAACTGGAAGTTTGTACATTTTGACTCCCTTCACCTGTTTTGTTCGCCCCCTACTCCCACCTCTGGCAAATACCAATCTGTTCTCTGTATCTATGAGTTCAGGATTTTTTTTATGTTTCTTTCTCCTTCTTCTTCTCCTTCTTCTTCTTCTTCTTCTTCTTCTTCTTCTTCTTCTTCTTCTTCTTCTTCTTCTTCTTCTTTTAAGATTCCAAATGTAAGTGAAATCATATGGTATTTGTCTTTCTCTGACTTATTTCACTTAGCACAATGCCCTCAAGTTCCATCCATGTTGTTGCATGTGACAGGATTTCCTTTTTTTATGGCTGAATATTTCATTGTGTATATCAACCATATTTTCATTATTATTCACCCATCAGTGGACAGTTAGGTCTTTCATGTCTTGGCTATTGTAAATAATACTCCTATGAACGTGGAATTGATGGATCATACTATAATTCTATTTTTAATATTTTGAGTAATTTCTTTAAAGTTGTTCAGTGCATAATAATGTTTTGACCAACAATGAACCACATACATGAGGGTGGTCTCATAAGATTATAATGGAGCTGAAAATTTCTATCCCCTAGTGATAACAGTAAGTATCTACTACTTACTATCCCTCATACATGTGATTCATTCAACAGCATTGTCATACAATGCATCACTCCAGTGCTTGTGGTAACGCTGGTGCAAACAAACCTACTGTGCCAATGGTCACATAAAAGTATAGCACATAAAATGAAGTACAGTTCACGATACTTGATAATAATCAACTCTGTTAGTGGTTTATATAGTTGCACAACTATACTTTTAATTATTTTTTAGAGTGTACCCTTTCTACTTATTAAAACAGTTTGCTGTAAAACAGTGTGCCGTGTCACACCCGCAGCGGCCTCACACTCCTGTGTTTATTGCGTTGCTTGATTGCGTCATGTTTTTTTGTGCTTGATTTAATCTCATGTTGTTTTATAAACTTAGTGTAGCCAAAGCGCAGTGTTTAAAATTTACAGTAGTGTCCAGCCATATCCCAGGCCCTCACACTCAGGAACCACTCACTCACTGACTCACCCAGAGCAGCTTCCAGTCCTGCAAGCTCCATTCACTGTAAGTGCCTTACACCAGTGTATCATTTTTTATCTTTCATACTGTGTTTTCACTGTACCTTTTCTATGTTTAGATGCACAAATATTTACCATAATTTTAGAATTACTTACAGTATTCAGTACAGTAACATACTGTACAGGCTTGTAGCCTCGGAGCAATAGGCTATAACATGTAGCTGAGGTGTGCAGTAGGCCTTACCATCTATGTTTGTTTAAGTGCGATGTCTGCATAACAACAAAATTGCTCAATGATGCATATTCAGAACTTAATACTAGTCCTTAAGTGGTATGTGACTGTACTGTCTTCCAAAAAAGCTGTGCCAATATATTAATATATTCCCACCAATAGTGCATGAGGGTTCCCTTTTCTCCACATCCTCACCAACACTTGTTCTCTCTTGTCTTTCTGATAACAGGTGTGAGGTGATATTTCATTGTGGTTTTAATTTGTGCTTCCTTGACGATTAGTGATGTTGAGCACCTTTTCATGTACCTGTTAGCCATTTGTATGTCTTCTTTAGAAAATCATCAAATCTTCTGCCCATTTTTAATCAGATTTGTTTGTGCTAATGAGATTTGTTTGTGCTAATGAGTTGTATGAGTTTTCATATATTTTACATATTAACACCTTATCGACAAATATTTTCTCCCATTCAGTAGGTTGCCTTTTCATTTGTTGATGGTTTCCTTTGCTGTGTTGATGTTTTCTTTAGTTTTATGTAGTGCCACTGTTTATATTTGCTTTAAAAGTTTGTTTTTCCTTTATTAATTTTTAGAGACAGAGGAAGGGAGGGGGAGAGAGAGATAGAAACACTGATAAGAGAGAACATCCATTGGCCAACTCCTGCATGTTCCCCCCACCACCACTGGGGATTTGGCCCACAACGTGGACATGTTCCCTGACCAGGAATCGAACCGGTGACCTCCTGGTGCATGGGTCGACACTCAACCACTGAGCCACACCAGTTGGGCTATATTTGCTTCTATTGTCTTTGCTTTTGGTTTCAAATGCCAAAAAAAGTCATTATTAAGACTAATGTCAAGAAGCTTACTGACTATGCTTTCTTCAAGGAATTGTATGGTTTCAGGTCATATGATTAGGTCTTTAATCCATTTTGAGTTAATTTTTGTATATGGTGTAAGATAGTGTTCAGTTTTATTTTTTTGCATATGGCTGTCCAGTTTTCCCAACACCATTTATTAAAGAGACTTCCTTTCCCCATTGTATATTCTTGAACCCTTTTTCATAAATGAATTGACCAGATAGGCATGAGTTTATTGGTGAGGAGTGTTAAGAGAAGTGTTAGTTCTAATTGGTGCATCACCTTCTCTAGATATGTTAAATAGTTACCCCCAAATTAAAAAGTAGATTTTCTCTTGGAATGTAAACAAAGATCTGCGTATTCTGTCATTCAGAGAGAATAAGCATAGCTACCATGAGGATTATAAACTATCCTATGATGATAGAAGTAAATAGCATCATGGAGCTAAAAGTAAAAAATAGAGGATGATGAAATGGTCATTTTATGAGGCAATGAAACTGTTAATATCTGCAAAAGCTCTTTAATCTCCTCTTGCATGCAGTAAACTAACAGACACACCTGAGTATGTGCAGCATCTCAGTTCATAAAGTAGAGGAAGGCAAGTGGAGAGTTCCTTGCTCACTGTATATGTCTCTATTTTTATCTCATTATTTAAACTTTTATCAACTGCTCCTTCTCCACCTTGAAATAATAATTATCATGATTACAATACTCCCTATTCATGCTGGTGAGATTATCCCCAGATAAACCTTCCCCATGCTGGCAGTCTCAATATCACAAGTTTCATTGTATTGTGCTTGTAAGTTAATACTAGTAATAAAATCAAGCTATTCCACTATTCTTCAGCTCTTCACACGAGCCTAACACTCCTTAACAATTTGTTCCCAGGAATGTAATGAAAATTCTTAAAAATCTTCTTACTCTCTGATTTTGATAATATCATGTTTCTAATCAAATTATACTCTTCTGACTTAGAATGACTATTTAAGTTTGTTTTACTAAAGCACATTCTTATTGATGCCCAGGGACATGAACACTCATACTGAAAACACGAGGTAAGAAGTAAAAGTACTGACCGGCAGAGTAATTTATTTTTGTGCAAGTCTTTGTACATGCGATAAAAGTGAATGATAACTAGAACTGTGTAAAAATAGAATTTCCAATTTGTAACTTGAATTTATCTTTTACTTTAGCTTGACTGCTCTAAGCAAAGTCATTGCAAAGAATCCATATACACTCAGGTCTCAAATTGTCACACCTGAGTAAATAAATAGAACGACTTTCTGTAAGATTAGTTTTCTGCAGTGTAATGCAATGAGAACCTCAAAGCGAGTCCTTAATCTTTGCTAATTGCTAGGAATAGGATATTATAATGTCAAATGACTTCTTTTATTTCAAGTCATGGCTATTTGGCTCAAACTCGTGAACATCATTATAGTAATAGTAGTTAACATGTTGATCTCATCCTGTGCACTAGACGTTGTGGTAAGGGCTGCATGTGTATTATATCTCTTAGCCTTTGCAATAAATCTGTGAAGAAAAAACTACTATCACAGATAAAAATCTTGAGGCTTAGAAATATCAGACATGTTAAAATACAATCATATAGCTACCAGTTTGAGAACATAGTTTTCAAACTGAAGACTTTCTGATGCTAAAACTTCTAGAAATTTTTTTCTCTACTTTTAAAATTTCAGGTGCAAATCTAGTAATTATTTAGAATATTTTAGGTTTAAACTTTCTTGGGTACTTTCCCCTTCCTTTCAGTGTATTTAGCTTTTGAAATCTGTCCTGTGTCTCACTTGTTTCAGTCTGTGGAGTGGCACTCACTGGGCCCTATCACCCGAGGGGACTTGCCATCCCTGCAGCGCAGGCTTCCACGGGGCCGTTGCCTGGAGAAATCTGCCTGAGGGTAGCTTTCTGGTCTTGAGAAAGCATCTCTTTAACTAAGAAAGAAAAACCTGCTACAGATTTCAAATAGATTTGTTTAAAGTTGAACCAGGTACATTTTATTTTTATGTTCATATTAACAACAAAAAAGTCACAAAAATTGGGGAAACATTTAAGGAAAGAATAATGTAGCATTTTAATTCCAGTAAAAAATATATTTATAATCCTGCCTTGGCCAGTTTGTCTCAGTGGTTAAGAGTGTTGGCCCAAGGACTAAAGAGTCTTGGGTTTGATTCCTGGTCAAGGTCACATACCTGGGTTGCGAGTTTGATCTCCAGCCCCGGGTTGGGGTCATGTAGGAGACAACCAGTCGGTGTGTCTCTCTCACATCCATGTTTCTCTCTCTCTCTCTCTCTCTCTCTCTCCCACTGGATCTAAAAAATAAAATCAATGGAAAAGTATACTTGGGTGAGGATTTAAAAAAATTAAAAATTTTATAATCCATAAACATTACCTATTACTAACAACAATTTTACATTTTGGCCACTGTGAAAACAAACAGGTTTTTATTTGTGTGAGTAATCTTTATATATTAGATGTGTATAAATACCTAATGTATTATTATATATAAACAATTAAATGAATGATTTCTAAGAACTAATGCTATCTATAACAATAAACTATCTTGTAAATATATTAATTTAAATAGAAAAAAACAGATCTTCAAAAAGAAAAGATTATGACCATAATATGTATTTATTTATTTTTTGTTAATCCTTACCTGAGGATATTTTTTAATTGATTTTTAGAAAGAATGAAAGAGAAGGAGGGAGAGAGAGAGAGAGAGAGAGAGAGAGAGAGAGACATCAGTTGGTTGCCTCCCACACAACCCCAACTGGGGGGCAGGAGATCGAACCTGAAACCCAGGTACGTGCCCTTGACTGGAATTGAACCTGCTGCCCTTTGGCCAGTGTGGGCTGATGCTCTAACCACTGAGCAAAACAGACCAGAGCAATGACTATAATATTTAGATCTTTGCGTGATTAACATAAAGTGATGGAAATGAAACAAATTTGAGTGTGTATATCTCCAAAGTGTTTGATTTACAGAAGACATTTTATTGATGATTGATTGACTGAATTGGTTGCCTTCAATACATGCCCTGACTGGGGATCGAACCCCAAACCTGGGTATGTGCCGTGACAGGGAATCGAACCTGACACTTTTTGGTGTACAGGATGATGCTCCAACCAACTGAGCCACACTAGCCAGGGCAGTAGACATTTTAAAGGAGAAAATAATGTATTGGAGTCTTTTCCCTGAATACTAATATATTTTGGATTGGATCTTTTCTTTTCTTTCTTTTTTCTTTTTCTTCCTAGTCTTCCTTTGCTCTCCTCTTTCCTTTTTCTTGTCTTCCTCTATTTTAAAATTTAACTAAATCTGATGTTTTTAGAACCTTTCAAACAACTGCTCCTAGCATCACCTTTTCCACAATGACCCATGAGCTGGATAACAGCCACAAGCATGACATCCAGGATGGAATTTGTTGTGGGACATCCCAGTTCCCAGAGAAAGCTATCACTCTTTTTTTCTACCACTCAATGAAAGAGAATGGAGGTTATAATTTTTATGGGTATAATCTTGAGTTTTATATTATTAATCTAAAACTAAAAGGCCAAAGTGAGTTCTTGATGCTGAATTAATAATCAAATTAACTGTAGAAAATGACCAAAATTGTTATGTCTGCACATATAGGGATTCCATCGAATGTGAGACCGAGGACAGATCAGGCAGTTGGGCATACATGCCATGTTGAGCTAAGGAGAGAGGAGTGGTGTGGTTTGCAGCTTCAAAGGGTGGGAGGCAATTTGCATGAAGATAGAAAAGCAAATGTGTGATAAATAATTGTTTGCTGGGCCATCTTGAACAACAGGACACAGAGAGGACTTTGATCAAAGGAGCCTTGTTAGGTTCCTCCCTGTCCATCACACACTAGTTATATTAAACTACAGTTATCTGTGATGACATCTCCTTTCCTGAAGCAGGTCCTTTATCTAATTCTTTTAGGCAATTAGGGGAAAGTATAAGTTTTTTCTTCAGTCTTTCATTTCTTGAAAATAGCCAGCTTAAAATTATTAATATCCCAAAAGGCATACTTCAAGGTGGCAAAGTCTGCTTCCCCTTGGCACCAAAGTTTGGGCACCTCAGTAAGAGGAATGAGAGGAGGTGATGAGATCTGGTTAAATAGCTCATTTTTAAAAGAAAGATTGTCTTCCTACAATAGCCTATGTAGCTAACATGTACTGCACACAGAATCTGTTCTGAATAATCTGTATGCATCATTTCATTCAGTCCTCAAAGCTATAGGAAATAGGCACCACCATTCTCTCCACTTTTGTAATGAGAAAGCTGAGTAACTTACTTGAGATTATAATCAAGAAAGTGGTGAAGCATTTGATGGCAGACCCCGGGCTAAAATGAAAACTCTAGAAAAATTCTCAGTTTATATACAACAAAACAAACGGAAAAATGTTTATCTAAATTTAAGCATTCAAAAGAATTAACTAAATGCCAGTCGAGGAACTCAAATAACATCGAAGCACTGATGTGAGGCTAAAACGTTGAAGTTACTAAGGAGTTGACAGCTCATGTCCCTAAAACAGTATAAAGGCTGGTCTCCAGACTTCTGTGGCCTCTGGGGCCACCTCTAAATCTGACAGGCAATGAGAAATGAATGAGCACAGTGAAACCCTAGCCATCCTGTGCCATACTTCAGAAACACACAGGAAGAAGAGACCTTCAAATCAGGGTATGGCTTGGGTGGAAAATATATAAGAAAGAATTTTCATACAAAAACATTGTTTTAAGGATTCTTGATTCAAATTAATAGCATTATACACATTTTAAGAAAATTTTATTTTGTTACTATTATACAGATGAGCTAAACATTCTTCAGCAAGTGTTATATACCAGATATTATTAAATATGATTAAATAGGAATACTTTATATCTGTTATATTCCACTTTGGAGTCCTCCCTTTAAAGTAAACAAATGAAAATGAAAACTTGATTCAAAGTAAAAGGACAATATTGTAATTGGTGAAAATTTTCTATAGCTAATTCATTTTGTATGTTTTTAAAAATACCTTATAATAAAGACATACAACTTGAAGGTACTATATGTTTTGACAAAATGGCTTTAGCAATAAAAACTATTACTTTTTGTTTAACCTAATTTTGGAAAGATATAGTAAACTGGAGACACATTTTATAAATGATAGTTATTATCACAAAGTACACAGATACTAGGCTTATAACTTGCCTGCTTTTTGTTCTTTAAAATAGAACAATATTTCATTTCTGTTTTTGAAATAATCATATTAATGCATATAAGAATTTTATTTACATTGTTTTCCTTTTCGTCTATAGATCAATTGACCTATGAGCGTAGCTGTTACATTAAATATTATTTTATTTGAAAAAAAAAACTTACCTAAATATACTTTGAAAGTTTATTCTCATCTGCAAAGAGCTACAGTAGGTTGGTTTCCACAATGGATATCACCATGTCTAAGAATTTTGTCTTTCTGCTGATTTTTCATTTGACTCTGACTGAAAATGTTTTCAGTGGAAATGTGCTAATTTGGCCAACGGATGGTAGCCATTGGTTAAACATTAAGATCATTCTAGAAGAGTTGACTCAAAGAAATCACAATGTGACCGTACTGGCTTCATCAGCAACTTTATTCATCAACTCCAGTCCTGATTCTCCTGTGAATTTTGAGGTGATACCTGTTTCCTTCAAGAAGAGTGATATAGATTCCTTTATTGAGCATATGATAATGCTGTGGATAGACCACAGACCAACTCCTCTTACACTCTGGACTTTCTACAAAGAACTAGGAAAACTCCTAGATACATTTTTTCAAATTAACATACAAATCTGTGATGGAGTATTAAGCAACCCCAAGTTAATGTCAAGACTTCAGAAAGGTGGTTTTGATGTGTTGGTAGCTGACCCAGTAACAATCTGTGGGGACCTGGTTGCTCTGAAATTAGGAATTCCATTTATGTACACATTGAGGTTCTCTCCAGCCTCAACAGTAGAGAGACACTGTGGGAAAATCCCCGCACCTGCCTCCTATGTTCCTGCAGCCTTGTCAGAGTTCACTGATCAGATGACCTTTTGTGAAAGGGTTAAAAATACCATCTCTTATCCTCTGCAAGACTATATATTTCAGTCCTATTGGGGAGAATGGAATTTGTACTACAGCAAAGTTCTAGGTAAGTCTCTATAATGTCCTCTTACTGATGACTCTAGGTGCTTTATTTATTCTTGTTAATACAGCAGAAGTTCATACCACTGCATACACCAAACTGAAGTAAATGTACTTACTTTATTTTATTTTCATACAAGTTCTTGATCATTATCTTTGGATAACTTCCTTTAAGGAAGTTATCCAAAGATAATGGTGGTATTACTATGTATGGTGGTATTACTATGTATGTTATTAATGCAAATAATCTTGTGCCATTTAAGAAATAGCTTTTCAATGTGTAAATCAATCTTCAAATATAAATGGGAGTATCTTTACTAGGATAAATTATGACCTTGGCAAACATTTTGAAGTGATACATGATTTACTTTCCCTCTATGGTTCTTCATTCTTTTCTCTGTAGAAAACTTTTAAAAGCCTAGCATGGGGCAAGGGAAACCTGAGTTTATACCCTCCTAGCCTCTCACTATCTCTCCATCCTTAGACTCCTCTGAGTGCTTGGGCTAGCACTGTCTTCAACCTAATTTTTCAGTATCCGTTGGCAAGCCTCAAGTTTCCTGCCTTACAGATTCCTTATGAAGATCAAGCAAAATAATGCAAACTGTCAAGGCCAGTTCTGATTGGCTATTTACTTCTCCTTCTGTCCTTTATGAGCCTTCTTTCCTTTATTTGTCTATTTCCTTCTTCCCTGCCTGTTTTTTTTCTCTCTCTCTCTAGATCTATCAGTAGTATCAGGGGTATTAATTAACAGCAGGAAATAATAGTTGATGCTATCAATGGTACTTTCTTACAAAGGCTATATTAAAACTATTGTTCTTTTTTTTTCTAATCCTCACCTGAGGATATTTTTTCAAATATCTTCAGATAGAGTTGGGATCGGGGGAGAGAGAGAGGGAGAGAAACATCGGTGTGAGAGATACACATCGACTGGTTGCCTCCTGCATGACCTCAATCAGGGCCAGGAATGAACAGAAACCAAGGGACGTGCCCTTGGCCTGAATTGAACCCTCAACCCTTTGTTCTGCAGGCCAATGCTCCAACCGCTGAGCCAAACCAGCCAGGGCCAAAATATTGTTCTTTGACACAACTTTTGGCCTTCCTGCCTCCCTCCATTTCTTTTCCTTTCTCTCTCTCTCTTCACTTTTTTCCTTCCTTCCTTCCCTTCCCCTTCTCTTCCTCCCTCCCTCCCTCCCTCCCTCCCTCCCTCCCTTCCTTCCTTCCTTCCTTCCTTCCTTCCTTCCTTCCTTCCTTCCTTCCTTTCATCCATCTTGCTTTCTTTGTGTAAAAAAGTATTTATTGAACAAAAACCCAGTATCCACAACTTTTCTATGTACTGGGAATACAACAGTTTGCAAAGCAGATCAAAATTTCTACTCTACCCCCTTAGAGCTTACATTCTAGTAAAAGGAGACAGATGGTAAAGAAAAAAAATATGCAAAATATATAGAATGTTAAAGTGTAATATATGCCGTATAGTAGAGTAAAAAAAACTGAATTGTTCTGGGAGTAGGATTACACTTTTAAACAGAATGGTTAAGGAAGGTTTCAGATGAAAGGGTGACCTTTGAACAAAGACCCCAGGACAGTGAGGGTGAGAGTGAATAGGTTCCCAGGAGGAAAAGCATTTCAGGCACACAAAGACCTGTGGCAAGTCATAGAGGCAGGAATATTTTTACAGTAATTAACATTAACTTTATCCTTTACAAGTAGAATTTGTATATATTTTTTTCCTTCCTTGATGTTGGACTATTCTTCATCCCATTTTCCATCACTTAAACTTTTAGAATTCTTCATAGAATTGGTCTAGAAGGAGGATATTGAACATAGCACACATATAAATAAAACATATGCAAGTCAACTAAAATTTGTATGTACTTTTGAAGATATGGTAATTAGAATTTTTAAAGTAAAATTGTTTTAATATTCTTTATAATGCAACTTAACCATATTTTCTTTATTTCTGAATTCCAAATTTCATATGCCTCAAAAATGTATTTTTCTGTACATTTAGATGTTAGTCACATGATTATTTTCTAAGACATCCAAAATGTGCTCAATAATAATTATCACTACCCATATATGTATCAAATACTGACTATTGTGGGTACTGAATAAGATAATATTCTAGATGCCTTAAATAAGGGGATTACAAAAGGTAAGATTGTGAAGGGTCCTGAAAAAACACCTAAGATTCTGAGTTCAAGTTATACCTGCTAACTGTGTGACCTCAGGCAAGGCCATGACACATTATATAATGTATGAAAAAGCATGTTCCCAACTTTGCATTTTCACAGGGTAATCTATTTCAGAAATCCCACATTTTGAGAAATTAAGTGTATTATTTACTTAAATCCTTCACGCTCCTCATGTTACTAAACCTATTTGAACAACAAATAGCACCCTCAAATATTTTGTTTCAAGTTGAAGTATATTGTCAGGAAGAACTGGTATAATCCAACTTACCTTTTGTTTTCAATTATATTTGTGAAGTATTAAGGACACCTGGTAGCTGTAAATTGATACTAATGCAGAGTGAATACCTTATATTTGATATTATCTTTGAATACAGGAGATTAAATAACATGTAAAATTTCTGTGGAGTTTCCATTTCAGTGGTTGTTTTCCTCCATTGTTCCGTGAGAAAAATAAACCAGAAAAATAGTATGATTAATGATGGTTAAGAAAAGCCCCAAATATTTATATTGAAGAAAAGAGAAGGAAATAACAAGGAAATATCTAACTGCACTGGTTAAAACTCATCTTATTATCAGGAAGGAAGTCCTAAATTTTATGGATGAAGCAAATAAAAATGATCATCAACAAAATTTTAAATATGCTTCTAAACCTAATGGAACAGGCATATTTGAGGATATGACAATCACTGCTGTTCATTTCCAGGAGCGAATCTATTGACAAAGCTCACCCAGGCCCAGTGGTCTACAGAGCACCTTTGGATTGCACTGAGCCTGATCTCTCTCCCGACCTTTGAATTGAGAGATATCCCGTACCACATGTACATAGTTCTTATGTGCGTAGCATTTGGGACTAGCCTCTACTGCACCTATAGGAAGGCAAGAGCTTGAACACTGTAGTGGAAATACTAAACAGGTAAAATGGCCCCATTTATTGATTTTGAGAGAGAGAGAGAGAGAGAGAGAGAGACACTGGAACATAAATTGAGGGACTGATCCTGCACCCAGCCTCACCCGGGCATGAGCCCTGACTGAGAATTGAACCAGAAACCTTTTGGTGCCTTGGTTTCCCAGTCTGTCTCCAACTTTCCCAGTGCAGTGCAGATAGGAGAGCAGAACGCCCAGTCTAACTTACGCACCAGTTGGCCAGTGTGGCCTCCCTTTCTTGACCTGTCCGTGCTGTGTTAGTTCTATGTTGGCCTCTCTTTCCATCTATGTTAGATGGATTTCCTAGAACCAACACTACCTTTTTCCAGCCTGGGAAAAAAAAAAAAAAAAAAAAAAAGCCTCTAAACATTTCCCCCTCACCCACTCACGTAGAACTGAGCTAGATCACTCACAACATTATTTATATCTGATCTCTGGCTCCCTCTTGGGGCCCAGTATTTTATTTGTTAGTTTTTGTGTGTCCCACTCCCCTTCTAAGCCCCATTCCCAACCTCTCATCCTCTTTCTGGAAAACTTGAATCTCTCTGTTAATCTTCCGTCACACGAGTCTTCTAATTCCTTCTTACATTCAGCTTTCCTGTGGCTGGTGCTGTGAGGTGTTCTTAAATTTTCTGTAAACTTTCTGTTGAAGTAAAACACAAATCAAACATTCACAGCTCACAGAAGTTTCACAATGTGAACCCACCCACCCAAATCCAGAAACAATATATTAATTACAATCCATAACTCCTCTTCATTCCTCATACCAGCTCCTATGACTCCCATCTGAGGGTGAACACTTTCTTTTTTTAAAAAATATTTTTATTGATTTTGAGAGAGAGAGAGAGAGAGACACTGGAACATAAATTGAGGGACTGATCCTGCACCCAGCCTCACCCGGGCATGTGCCCTGACTTAGAATTGAACCAGAAACCTTTTGGTGCTTCGGTGCATGGGATGACACCCAACGAACTGAACCACACCAGCCAGGACTGAACACTTTCTTGACTTCTAACACCATAGATTAATTTTGCCTGATTTTGAACTTTGTATTGATGAACCATATTTTATGTACTTTTTTATATTTTGCTTCTTTTACTTAACATTGTGTTTATTATATTGGTGCAATTATAACAAATATAATAATATATTTGTTAATTATATTTGTTGCATGTAGGTGTAGTTTGTTCATTCTCACAGTTACATAGATTCTATTGAATTAATAAACCACATTTTACTTATCCATTCTACTGTTGATGGATATGTAGACTATCTAATGTTAGCTATTTATAATAAACATTGCTATAAAAATTTTTGTACATGTCTTTTGGTAAATATACATGTGCCATACTGTTGGGTATATTCATAAGAGTGAAATGCTAGGTTATAGCAAATGCCAATGTTTAGCTTTAGTAGGTTCTGCTAAAATCTAGTTTCCCAAGTGTTTGTACCAATTAATAACACTACCAGTCATTCGCTACAATTCCAATTGTTTGCCATTCTTACCCACACTTGGAATTGCTTTTTCTTTTTAAAAATTGTAACCATGTTGTTGATGTACTATCACATTTTTTATTATTAAGGGCAAATTGACCTATGGCTAAAACATAAAGTATACATTATGGTTTGTTTTGTCAAATGTATATACCTCTGTAACTAACACATCTATCAATTTCCTGGATCCCTCTCTAACAAAGCTACTCTTCAGACTTCTTCAGATACCGAATAACTCCTGAAAACTAGTATCTTAGTTTTCATTCTTCATTATTACTCACTTATTTTTCTTTTGTCAGCTTTTTATTGCATCCTCTAATCATTTTAACTGTAAAAGGGACATGATTACATTTTTCAGTTTGTGATACATCAAGAATCTCTTGTCTAGTTCTCTATTTGGTGATGCTATAGCTAATTAATGCCTTTGCTAATTGTACCATCTTTTTTGTTAACTTAATAAATAGACACTCTTTCTAAATACCTACTCAGTACCAAGCACTTTGATAGGTACATTGCAGATATTATTGCTAATCCACAGCAAAAACATCCAAGGATGATCATTATCTGCCTTTTAGACACAATGCATTAGAAACTCAGAAAGATTCATTGCTGAGCTCAAAAATATGTAATTGAACAAGATAAGAGCCTGAAAATATTTAATGTACCACATAAAGAAACTTATGGTTCCCAGGAATAAGCCACTCTATAACTTACAGGATTTTAATTTGAGAAGTCATAGATAAGGAAGCGAAAGAACCAAAGCTACCCAACTCCCTTCCACCTTTTGTTTGGTGGTCTGGTGTGTCCCATGAGCCTTCTCTCAGCATTCTCTCATCCAACTTTTTCCTGAGGATACTGCTGTGACATCCTTTTGGCACAGTTTGTTTTGCAAGTTAAAAATCTTATGAATATTTTGGTACAAACTGTGTTCTCATAGAGGAATGCATGATCCTGAGTTTGCAGAACTTTGCTCTGCCTCCTACAAGCTGCATCTTCAGGGAAGAGCACGTAAGGCCCCGGTGCTCTTGGCCTCTCCTGCTTGTTTACATTGCCATAGAAATTGAGAAATACAGCAGGTCCTCGAATAATGTGGCTTCATGCAATGTTGCTTTGTCATAAAACTGATGAGGAAAAAATTACGCATTCCCAGCAGGGGCCACCATCTCCGCATTCTCCCCTTGTCTATGCCAAAGATGTGCACGTTAGATGCATTGGCATGTCTTAGTTGTCCCGGTCTAAGTGAGGTGGGTGTGTATGTGAGTGCATCCAGTGATGGAATGGCCTCTGTCCAGGGTGTGTTCCCACCCTGTGCCCTGAGCTTCTGGGATGAGCTCCAGCCACCATGACCCTGAACTGGAATAAGTAGGTTGGAGATAATTATCTTACTTGTTTTTATTAATCTTTCTTAAATGTACATGTAGCTTACATTTATTTCAATGTTTAATATTAGAAGCATTTTGAGTCTTCATATAGAAGGTTTTTTTTTTTTTTTAATGTTTTTGTGACCAGAAGTATACATAGAACTATTGTTTATATCAATTAGCCTGTGGTAAAATTGGTTTCATTATACGTCATTGCAATTAAACTAACAGTTTCCAAGAACTTACTGATGATGTTAAGTTAGGACTTATTATACTCTGAACTAGCTCCTAAGGACGGAAAGAACTGTTGTTATTTTTATTATAGTTAAGCGCAGATATTTAGTTTATTGACATTTTTATTAAGTCTCTGTTTCAAAAATGTATTATTTCTTTTCAATTTTAAAAATCATCTTTTGTGTCTTTTAGAGTGTCTGCCAATGTTTCTTATTTGCATGTTTGTTGTTAAATTTTAGACAATTGATTTAATTTGTTTTGTTGTTATTGGAATTATTTATTGAGATATAATTGACATATAATAGAGTGCAAGTTTAATGTGTACAAAGTTATGATTTGATATATGTATATAAAGTGAAATGATTACTATAATAAGATTAGTAAACACATCCATCATCTCATATGGTTGCAATTTTGTGTGTGTGTGTTTGTGTGTATGTATGTGGTGAAAAATTTTTAATGGTAGACATCCTAATTATCACTCAATTTTAATTTTATACCCTGACATTTGTTTATATTCTCCTGTGATTTACAGTAGTTTTCCAGACACACACTCATACAAATTGCTATTAGAAATATATTACATCTCTCTTTTTAATTTTCATGTTGCTGGTCACCTTATCTTGTCTAATTTTGTTTCTGATAAATCCATAGACTTATTTAATAGTAGTGAAAATAGTTGCCTTTATCTTTAGTTTTTAAATTTAGTTAAAATGGCTCTAAATATTACTCATAAATTAACTCACTCATTTATTAGTCATGTGAAAAAATATCAATTAATTCCTATTATATATGGAGTATTTTCTTTTGTAAATCAGAAATGGGTCAAATTTTATCAATGACTTTTTTCCCTCTTATGGCAAGAATTATATGATTTTCTAGTTAATAGCTGAATTATATGAATGAATTTCCTATTATTTAATTATTCCTGGAATTATTTTATAATTATTTTTATATTTATTGCTAATATTTTGCTGCATATATATTTTTCTTTATTGATTTTAGAAAGAGAGGAAGGGAGAGGGAGAGGGAGAGAGAGATTGAAATATCAATGAGAGAGAACATCGATTGGCTGCCTCCTGCATGCCCCCCACTGGGGATTTGGCCCCCAACCTGGGCATGTGCCCTGACTGGGAATCGAACTGGCGACTTCTTGGTGCATGGGTCGATGCTCAGCCACTGAGCTACACCAGCCGGGCATTGCATATATTTTTATTGATCAATGAAAGATTGGATAGAAATAAAGTATAAAATAGTACACTTTTGTGCAAACTCTTTAAGGTTTTGGAACCATATTATAGACATTTCATAAAAATAATCTTTGTCTCCTTTTGCCATACTTGGAGCAACTTCAAAGTTTCTGATATTTTGTGTTAGTATAATTCTTTTCTTTGTTCTCAAGATTTATTGAGGTATCATTGACATATAATATAGTGCAAATTTAAGGTATGCAAAGTAATGATTTCTTATGCATATAATGTGAAATGATTATCACAATAAGGTTAGTTAAAACATCCAACATCTCATATGGTTACAAGTGGTGTGGTAAGAACTTTTAAAAGCTACTCTCTTAGCAACTTACAAATATACTATACAGTATGTACAGTATTGTTCAATGTAGCTACTATGTTGTACATTATACCTACAGAACTTATTTATTTTATAACTGGAAGTTTGTACCTTTTCACCACCTTCATCCATTTCTACCACCCCACAAACCCTCCATGGAAACTACTTTTCTACTCTCTGTTTCTATGCGGTTGGCTTTTTTTTTTTCTAGATTTTACATTTAAGTGAGATGATAGTATTTGACTTTCTCTGTTTCATTTATTTTACATAGCATAATGCCATCAAGGTTTATACATGTTGTTGCAAATGGCAGGATTCCTCCTTTTTTATGGCTGATTTATATTCCATTGTGTATACACTATATACCAACCTTTGTTCATTTATTCATTGATAAACACTTAGGTGGTTTCCATGTCTTAGCTATTGTGAATAATGCTGCAATAAACATGGGAGTTCAGATCTGTTAGAGATAGTGATTTCATTTCCTTCAGATACATACTCAGAAGAGAAAGTGCTAGATCTTATGGGAGTTCTAATTTTCAATTTTTGAGGAACCTCCATACTTTTTTCCATAGTGACTGCACTGATATATATACCCACCAACAATGCACAAAGGTTTCCTTTTCTCTACAATTTGCCAACATTTATCTCCCTCTCTTTCACTACCTTGTTAAAATTTATTTCTAAGTATTTTATTGCTTTTGGTGCTATTGTAAATGGGAGAAAAAATATTGTTTCATTTAAGTTTCAGCTTTTTCATTTTTAGTTTATAGAAATGCAACTGGCCCAGCCAGTGTGGCTCAGTGGTTGAGCATTGACCCATGCACCAAGAGGTCGCCAGTTCAATTCCCGATCAGGGATCAGGACATACGCCTGGGTTGTGGGCCATATCCTCAGTGGGGGGCATGCAGGAGGCGGCCAGTTGATGTTCTCTGTCATCGATGTTTCTGTTTCTCTCTCCCTCTCCCTTCCTCGCTCTCTAAATATCAGTAAAGAAAAAAGAAATACAATTGATTTTTGTATCCTGCCACTTTATTACATTCTTTTATTGGTAGTAAGAGTTTTTTGACAGAATCTTTTGGATTTTCTATATATAAGATCCTGTCATTTGCAAACAGAGACAATTTTGCTTCTTCCTTTTTGATTAAGATAACCTTTTATTTCCTCTTCTTGCCTGACTGCCCAAGCTAGGACTGCTAGTACTATGCTGGATATGAGTAGTGGGAGTGGGCACGGTTGTGTTGTTCCTGATCTTAGGAAAAGCTTTCAATCTTTCACCACTGAGGATGATGTCAACTGGGGGCTTTTTGGTACTTCTTTAGAAAACTTTTTTTATGTTTTTATTTATTTTTAGAGAGAGAAGAAGGAAGAGGGAGAGATAGGTAGAAACGTGAATGAAAGAGAAACTTTGATTGGCTGCCTCCTGCACATCCCCAATCTGGCATCGAACCCGCAACCTGGGCTTGTGCCCTGACCAGGAATTGAGCCAGTGACCTCTCAGTTCACGAGTCGACACTACTGAGCCATACCGGCCGGGCCTTTTTGGTATATTTTTATAAAATATCTTGGGCAGGGAAATTCATGCAAGGCAGTCTATGGCAATTTCTGTATTTCCTAAAATTTAGATGCTATCTCTCTACTTGTGTCAATTATAGTTAATATTAGACAGCATAGATAGATAAAACATATATTGGTATCTATCTTAAAGTTGTAAAGTGTATTATTTAGAGTTCTGAGAACTCTCTTTTAAGGTGTCTTCTTCATATCTACTCTCTTTACATTTTTGTTCTTTTTATTATGAATATTTTTACTTTTCTTTTATTCACTCACATAGGCAGTCGTGTCCCATATTGACTCTTGTCTTGGTTACTTATCTTGCTTTGGCAAATGTGACGTTAGTGAATGTAGAACAAGCAGTCCATTAAAAATTGAAGCTTACTTTCCCTGCTTTGTGAACCTTTTGTTTTGTGACTTAACTTAGCTGGCATGCTAAATGGTGAAGGACACATAGCCCCAATATATTCACCCACAAAGGTATTAGCCAGACTACTGCAACACATGCAAATGATGGCCTCTAAGATCAGCTAGCCCTCTGCTGACCCACATTTACATGACCATAAACTAGTCTAGCCCAGAACAGCTCTCCTTAGTCTACATCAGAATTGTGAGCAGAACCATGAGCTAAATAGAAAGTTATTGTTTTAAGACACCAAGCCTTTGGGTATTTTTCCATTAGATAATGGAAAACTAATAAAAAGACTTTTGGCTTTGACTTACTTTATTTGTTAAATCCTAGAACTATACCTTGCTTTCACCTCTACATATTTATTCTCTTTTCTGCACTACAGTATCCAGTGACATGCTATAAATGTTAAACAACAGGCTTTCTGTGGTAAAAATATATACACACACACACACACACACACACACACACACACATACAAATAAATAAAATAACACTTTGGTAGCATTTACCTCTATTTTTGTTATAAATTATCCCACCTGGACTAATTTCCAGCTACCGGTGATATAATATCCAGCTTGGAAAAACTTCTAAACATTAACAACGGACTCTCATGGGCCTGTGGTAGCCAGATCCTGATAACCTCTGGCAGATCCATTTATGATATCAGCCTTGATTCATTTATACGCCCATGCTCATGGTCACCAGTTTTATTATATTACACAGAAAAATGTTGTTCTCTCCAACACATTTTGCAGACTAATATCTGGGCCTATAAATATTAGACTAAGATATGTCTTAATAGAACAAATATTAGCATATAAAAATTCTCTGCTTAGCAAAGCAGAAGTTTCTCTTTTTTGGAGAAATCTCTCCTCTGTAGTTCATATCTATAAGTACAGCATGTCCCATTCTCCACTATGTATATGATCAACATATGTATTTTCAATATACACTATTTTTCACTCTTCAGGAAAACTGTTGCTTTTAAAAATATGTCTGAAAAGTCAAATGGATAGAATATCTCTATTTTCCCAACATCTTTCAAAGTACTATTTAAGAAATTACCTTCTAGGCCCGGCCCATGTGGCTCCATGGTTGAGTGTTGACCCATGAACCAAGAGGTTGTTGGTTTGATTCCCGGTCAGGCCACATGCCCAGGTTGTGTGCCAAATCTGCAGTGGGGGGCATGCAGGAGGCAGCCAATCGATGTTCTCCCTCATCGATGTTTCTGTCTCTCCCTCTCCCTTCTTCTCTCTAAAACTCAATAAAGAAAAAAACATTTTTCTTTAAATTACCTTCTAGGAAAAAATATTTTTGTTGGGAAAAAAAATATGTGGTCTAATAATACTCCAGTAAAGAACTACTTCAACCATTGACTAACTTTGAACACTGCAACAGGCTCAGATTTTCAATAAAATGTTTCTAATGTACTGATGCCTACAGAAAAATAAAAATAAAAAGTGACAATGAATTGTCTATCTCATATAATATGCTTAATTTCTCTAATTAAAGATTAGCAATTCTTCCAGAATTTTGCCTTTTTAAAATCATGCCAACGGTTTTGCATGTCACAGGCCATTCACTGCTTATATATCTCACTGACAATGTAAATGTGCACTACACCTGAAGTGCAGACCATTGGGATACTATCAAAAATGGAAAGCAGGAGGCCAGCATGCTTTTTATTAACAGTTGATAACAAGGCATCCAAGGAAATACTGGGTCCCTGATGTGTCACATTTTTCTAGCCCTTAAGAAAGATAATAATAATTCGATACCACACCAAATATTCACAAAGGTAATATTTCAAACAGAAGTTTGAAAAATATTTTGATCCACATTGCTAATTTAATGGTGTAACATTAGAATGTTTATAGATTAGAAATTAATTCTCCCCAGTTCAGGAGTTGGGTTTTTTTTTGTTTTGTTTTTTACTATACTTAGTTCTTTCTAACTTTGTAAAATTTTGCTCTCTTTCCCTCTTGGATATAACACATGAAAGAAATAATTTTTAAGCTGGACTTTATTAAAATGAAAAACTTCTGCTCTGTGAAAGACAATGTCAAGAAAATGAGAAGGCAAGCTGCAGAACGGAGATATTTGCAAAAGGTATCTCTGGTAAAGGACTGTTATCCAAAACACAAAAATGAACTATTAAATCTCAACAGCAAGAAAACATACTGATTAAAATTGGGACCAAAGACCTAACAGACACGTTAACAAAGATATAGAGATGGCAAATGAGTATATCGTTTGTCATGAGGGAGATGCAAATTAAAACAATAATGAGATACTGCAATGCACTTATTAGAATGGCCAAAGTCCAGAATACTGATAATACTAAATCCTGGTGAGGGTGTGGAGCAACAGGAGCTCTCATACATTGCTAATGGCAATGCAAAATGGTACAGCCACTCTGGTAAGACTCGTGGTATCTTACAAAACTAAACATACTCTTACCATATGATTCAGCAATCATACTCTTTGGTATTTTCCCAAGGTCATTTAAATTGTATGCCCACACAAAACCTTGCACAAGAATGTTTTTAGCAGCTGTATATATAATTGACAAAACTAGGAAACAACCAAGATGCCCGTCAGTAGGTGAATTGATAGATATACTATGATAGAGTCAGACAATGAAATATTATTTTGTGCTAAAAAAATGAATCAAAACAAAATATGTGAAGAAAAACTTAAATGCATATTTCTAGGTGAAAGAATCCAATCAGAAAATGTTACATACAGTATTATTGAAATATATGACATTCTAGAATAGGCAAAACTATGAAAACAATAAAAACATGAGCGGTCTCCAAAGGTTGGATGTAGGGAGATGGAGCATATAAGACTATTTGGGCTGTGAAAGAACTCTGTATGATAATAAAATGATGTATAGGTATTATTGTACATTTGATCAAACTCATACAAAGTACCTAAAATATGCTATGAACTTTGGGTTTTTATGATGTTTCAATGTAAGTTTATCAGTAGTAACAAATGTACCACTCTGGTAGGGGATGTTGATAATTGGGAAAGCTATACATGTGTGAACATCGTGGGTGTACGAGAAATTCCTTTACCTTCTCAGTTTTGCTATGAACCTAAAATTACTTTTAAAAAACTAGTCTTTAAAAAAAGAGAAAAATAGTATCCTTACTTTAAATGAGAAATTGAATTTAACCAATCTTTGATGGGTTCAATTATGATCTTTTTAAAATTTAATTTAATTTAATTTAATTTAATTTTTTTTATCCTCACCTGAGGACATTTTCTCATTTTTTGTTCAGATAGAGTGGGAGGGAGAGAGAGGAAGAGAGAGAGAGAGAGAAACATCGATGCGAAAGGGACACATCGAGTGGCTGCTACCCGAACGACCAACCAGGGCCAGGGACAAACTACAACCGAGGTACATGCCCCTAGCAGGAACCGAACCCGGGTCTCTCTGGACCACAGGCCGACGCTCTAACTGCTGAGCCAAACCGGCCAGGGCTAATTTTATTTTTTTATTAATTTATTTTTGTTACACATATTTCTCCTTTTTTCCCCATTGACACCCTCCTCCCCATCTCCCCTGCCCCCCCCCGTCACTAGCTTTGTTGTCCATGTCCATCAGTTATGCATACATACATATGACTTCTGTGGTTTATCACTTCCCTCCCCACCACCCCCTCTTCTGAGGGTTGTCAGTCTGTACCCTACTTCCACATCTCTGGGACTACCCTGTTCCTCAGACTGTTATGTTCATTATATTCCACAAATAAGTGAGATCATGTGATATTTGTCTTTCTCTGCTTGGCTTGTTTCGCTTAGGATAATACTCTCCAGGTCCCTCCATGTTGTCTCAAAGGATAAGAGATCTTTCTTTCTTACAGCTGCATAGTATTCCATTGTGTATATGTACCACAGTTTTTTTTATCTATTCGTCCACTGATGGACACTTGGGCTGTTTCCAGATCTTAGCTATTGTAAACAGTGCTGCTATGAACATGGGGGTAATTTTTTCCTTTCTTGCTTGTGGAAGGAAGAAAGATTTATTACTTGGAATTCTGCTAGAACATACCAATAAAATTATATGGGTGTATTATTTTCCTTATATAAAGGTATCTAAGTGCTATGTCAATTTTATTGAGACATATTTATGAGGCAAATACTGTACTCTGGTTTGAAAATGTGCTTTTTACAGATCTATGGATTAACAATTCCGAAACTATTTCACATGTTTGCTAAGATTAAACAAATAAATAGCCTGGCCTGTGTGGCTAAGTGGATTGAGTGTCATCCCATGGACTGAGAGGTCCCAGTTCGATTCCTAGTCAGGGCACATGCCCACGTTGCGGACTCAGTCCCCAGTAGGGGACATGCAGGAGGCAGCTGATCAATGTTTCTCACATCAGTGTTTCTCTCTCTCTCTCCCTTCCTCTTTCTGTAAAAAATCAATAAAACATATTTAAAAAAAAAAAAATATATATATATATATATAATATCGGGAGGCAGTTTTCTTACTGTTGTGAAAGGACTCATAAATAAACAGAAGGCTAGATAGAAGTAACAATAGATATACACTTATGTGAGTATTAGTACATGCAAGTATACTTATTAGCTTTGTAACTGAATAAGACTAAAACCCCAGCAGCAATGAACACATCTAGCGTGCTCATCTTGATTTTTAGATGCCATTCTCTAATAAAATTCACCAACATTCCCTGGAGAAGTGATTGATTTTAAGGTTAGGGCAGTGAAAATAATAAATGAGCCTGAAATATCTTATAGTATCAGAAAGTAAAAAGTGCTTAAAAATGATGGAGCCATATTGAAAAGACATAGCAACCAATATATTAAAAAGTTCCTAAAATCTGGGACAGTTTCAGCAAAAAATAAATAATGATAATAATTTAATAGAATATATAAAATAAAATGAATTAACATGAGTTATACTAATATAAGTAGAAAATTGATAAGCAAGCAATTCCTTAAACTTCTGTTAATAAATGTAGGAGAAAAATAAAAAATTTTATATTAACCAAATTTTTAAATATTAACATTTTAGATTTCTGTAATAAAATGATCAAAACTAGGTGTTCATATTAAATCCTGCTAATGTTTTTCCCCCCCATATACAATTCAGGTTCATCCCTTGCATTAATTTGTCCAGTCTCCTTACTCTTTAAATTTGTGACAGTTCCCAGTATTTCTTTGTCTTTTATTTATGAAGAATACTGGCCCGTTACCTTTAAAATATTCATTAATTTGGGTTTTACTAGTATTTTCTCATGTTTAGAGTGAGATTGTTAATTTTTAATAAGAACACTACAAAAGTAATTTGTGTCTTTCACAGTGCGACTTATCAGAATATACATAAAATAAAGGTTATTACTAGTGACAATAATATTACTCACTTAGTTAAGATGGTATCTGCCAGGAATCTCCCTATTTTACCTTTGTAACTAATAAGTAAGTTAAAGGGAGATATAGCGAGACTGTGCAAATCATACTAATCATATATTAGCATGTATGTTTGTAATCCTTTACAGTAAAATCCAAATTAACAACTAGAGAAGAAATAATAGAAATAGAAAATCACCATTAGGCAAATATCGTAGTAATAATGACTGCAGGGCATACCAAAATCTCTGTACTTCTTTTGTAACTTTTTTATATCTAAATGATTCTTTATTAAAAAAAATTAAAAGTAATTGGAAGATTGGGTTAAAAGAACATAAATGTAGGGCTTAGTTATGCAGTCTGGTGGTGTGAACAAGGGGCAAACTGTAAAGAGTGAAAAGAGTTGAGAGTGGAGACAAAGCACTAGACTCGGGCATCTTAGTCTATTCTCCACGTCTCCTAACAGTTCTATCATATTTCCTCTTACATGTTTTTCCTTTTTAATTCAGAACTTAATTCTAAATAATACCTTCAGATTTCTCTACTGAGTCACTGTTTATGTCTACAGTTGTGTCTAATCTGTAATCTTTGCAATGAGTTTTAAATTTCATCTGTTGAATTTTTCATTTCCAGAAATTCTCTTTGCTCATATTTTCAGGCTCTGCTTTCATATACTTAAACATATTTTATAAAATAATTTTATACTTTACATCAAATAATATTTCAAATGATAGTGTCAATACTTCTGGTTCCTGTTGCTATGCTGGTTCTCAGCCATGAAGCCCTGTTTCCTTATAAAAGGGAGCTGCTTATTCACCTTGCAATTTTTTTCTGGGAGAAGCCTTTGAAGCCAAGGTCAGAGTTTCTTCAAAGAGACTTTTCTAGTTTGAATTTGAATTGGAAATCCATATAATGGCTGACTGTGGTAAGAATTCTAAGAAAAGAACGCCAAGTGAAAGCTAGCAATTTTTCTTGCTGTAAATTTTTGTGTAAAGAAATCCATTTGAGCCCTGGCCGGTTTTGCTCAGCGGTTAGAGCGTTGGCCCGTGAACCAGAGAGTCCCGGGTTCAGTTCCCACTAAGGGCACATACCTCAGTTGCAGTCTGTCCCCAGCCCTGGTTTGGGTCATGTAGGTGGCATCCACTTGATGTGTCTCTCGCACTGATGTTTCTCTCTCTCTCTCTTCCTCCCTGTTTCCCTCCAGCTCTATCTGAAGATAAATGCAAAAAATGTCCTCAGGTGAGGATAAAAGAAAAAAGAAAAAGAGAAATCCATTTGTACAGGTTAGGGTAGATCTTGGAAATCTAGCATTACATGAACGTACATGTGGGCTGGGGAGACGGGCAAGCTTTCACATTTTCCTACTCCCCTACTCCTGACACATACTGGGTATTATTCAAAGAAACAAGTCACGTTTTGATGAAAGCTTGTACATCAGAATTCCTGTTTTTACTTTGTTTAAGGAATCTACTGGTTTTTTACTTTCTTGGCAAATCAAAAAAAAAAAAAAAAAAAAAAGAGGCAATTTTCTATTTCATCCAGAATTTTAAATATTGCAATTTGACATAAACAAAAACATGCCTATAGTTCTACATTTATACAAAAGAATTCTCTGCAAAACCTGAATACTATCTTAGTTTTCTCATATAATAGAATAACTTAGAGATATTTATCTAATAATACATTTATTTTGAGGTCAATATCTGAGCTGTATTATATATCACTGTTCTTTCTTTAGCTTTGTGTTGTTTATAATGTATCATGAACCTTGTTATATGGTGAGTAGATAAGTTTATCAGTCTTTTTTGTTCTTATTACTTCTGGGTTATTTATCTTGTATAAAAGGCCTTTCATCCTCTAAGATTATAACATTACCTCAATTTTCTTCTAGTGGATTTATGGCCCTGTCCTGTCTTCCTGTTTTTGACTCTTGTTTGGCCTCTGCTTTCTACCAGTTACCACCAGAACTTATGCAAAGCCTAATTATGCAACAGAGTACATCTCTCCAATCCTTGACCCCAGATTTATCTTTGTATCTTCTAAACAAATCCATTCTGGATTTTTGTTTTTCAGTATAACAGAAACACTTTAAAAGAATTTAAAATTCCAGTGATAATGTCTCTTTCAAATTACGATTTGAATATAATTTTATAACTGAATATAACCCTGGATAAAATTATGTCACACTTAGAACACAGATACACTAATATTCTCTTTTACTTCCAAATGATACTTTTCAACCTGCTAAATATCATTCTTAAAGAATTAAAGTATTATTTCATTTCCTCCACCAAGCTACTTCTTTCATAAGCTTTGCCTCTCCTCAATTCATCCCTACCATCTAAGATCCATGTCCCTTATAGATGTGTAATAAGCATTGGCTTAACTAACTTATTTTCTGCAATAACCTGTAAACTCATTTTGAATTGCAATAGTATCTTGTCTCTTTATTCACCATGTATTTTATAGAATTTGGCACATACTAAATGCTACAATTGTTTCTTGAAGGTATGAAATATTAAAGGATTTGGAGAAGACTTGGGTTGAATAGATGGATTATTGGACACAAAATCTATATTTCTAGAATTATCCACCCCACCCCCTTTGAGACTGAAGTGTTTACAGGCCAAATTGGTATCTCCACAGACTTGTGCAATCATTAACTCACACACTGCAGGTCAAAAGATCTTTTCATAGATACTCCTTCTTTAGTGTTTTATGATTTTGCTAGAGTCATTATCATACTCTGATTGTTCAAACTATAAACTGAGCACTTCCTTGGTTTTTTAGCTACTGCTCACCTCTTACTTCTCATTAATGAAAAACATAAAAATATGGAGTCTAAATAGTGTGTTACTAAACAATGAATGGGTTAACAATGAGATCTAGGAAGAAACCAAAAGATACCTTGAGACAAATGAAAATGAAAATACAACAACTCCAAATCTATGAGACACAGTGAAAGCTGTCCTAAGAGGGAAGTTCATAGCATTACAGGCCTATCTCAAAAAAACAAGAAAAATTTCAAATAAACAATCTAACTTTACACTTAAAGGGACTTGAAAACAACAACAAACAAAGCCCAAAGTGAATAGAGGGAAAGAAATAATAAAGAGCAGAGCAGAAATAAACAAAATAAGGACTAAAAAAACAATACTAAAAGATCAATAAAACCAAGAGCTGGTTCTTTTAAAAGATAAACAAGATTGATGAACATTTAGCCAGACTCATCAAGAAAAAGAGAGAGAAGACCCAAATAAATAAAATAAAAAATGAAAGAGGAGAAATAACAACTGATACCAAAGAAATACAAAGGATTGTAAGAAAATATTACAAACAATTATATGCTAATAAATTGGACATTCTGGATGAAATGGATACATTCCTAGAAACATATAATCTTCCAAAATTGATTCAGAAAATATGAATTATAAATAGACCAGTAACAACTAATGAAATTGAAGCACTAATAAAAAAAAATATCCCAATAAACAATAGCCCAGGACTGAATGGATTCACAGGTGAATTTTACCAAACATTAAAAGAAGAACTAACACCTTTCCTTCTCCAAAAAATTCAAAAGGAGGGAAAAATTCAAAAGGAGGGAAGACTCTAAGCTCATTTTATAAGGCCAGCAGTATCCTAATTCCAAAACCAAATAAAGACACTACAAGAAAGAATATCATAGGCCAATATTCCTGATGAACATAGATGTTACTATCCTTAACAAAATATTAGCAAACTAGATCCAGCAATACAGTCAAGTGATCATACATCATGATCAAGTGGGATTTATTCTGGAGATGCAAAGTTGGTACAATATCCACAAATCACTAAATGTGATACACCACATAAACAAAATAAAAGATAAAAATCACATGATTGTATCAATACATGCAGAAAAAACATTTGATAAAATCCAGCATCCATTTATACTCTCAGCAAAGTGGGAATAGAGGGGAAATACCTCAACATAATAAAGTCCATATATGACAAACCCACAGCCAACATTTTATTCAATGAGCAAAAACTAAAAGTGTTTCACTTAAGAACAGGAACAAGACAGGTCCGCTTTCACCACTCTTTTTTTTTTTATTATTATTGTTATGTTTGTTACAGATGTTTCTCCTTTTTCCCCCTAGACACCCTCCTCCCAATCCTGCCCCCGCACCCCCAGCATTGTTATCTATGACCATTGGTTATGCATACATGCATATAAGTTCTTTGGTTTATCTCATCCATCCCCCCCACCTCCCTCCTCTGAGGTTTCTCAGTCTGAACCATACTCCTTTCTACATCTCTGGGTCTGTTTTGTTCATCAGCTTATTTTTTTCATTATATTCCACAAATAAGTGAGATCATGTGGTATTTCTCTGACTGGCTTATTTCACTTAACATAATACTCTCCAGGTCACTCCATGTCATCTCAAAGGATAAGAGATCTTTCTTTCTTACAGCTGCATAGTATTGCATTGTGTATATGTACCACAGCTTTTTTATCCATTAGTCCACTGATGGACACTTGGGCTGTTTCCAGATCTTAGCTATTGTAAATAGTGCTGCTATTAACATAGAGGTACACATATTCTTTCTGATTGCTGTTTCAGGCTTCTTAGGATATATTCCTAGAAGTGGGATCACTGGGTCAAATGGCAGTTCAATTTTTAATTTTTTGAGGAAACACCATATTGTTTTCCATAGTGTCTGCACCAGTCTGCATGCCCACCAGCAATGTACTCGAGTGCCCTTTTCTCCACACCCTCGCCAGCACCTGTTGTTTGATGACTTGTTGATGGCAGCCATTCTGGCAGGTGTGAGGTGATACCTCATAGTTGTTTTAATTTGTATCTCTCTGATGATTAGTGAAGTTGAGCATTTCTTCATATGTCTCTTGGCCATTTGTATGTCCTGTTTGGAGAGGTGTCTATTTAGGTCCTCTGCCCATTTTTTAATTGGGTTCTTTGTCTTCCTTTTGTTGAGTTGTATGAGCACTCGATATATTTTGGAAATTAACCCCTTATCTGATGTATCATTGGTAATTATGGTCTCCCATATAGTGGGTTCCCTTTCCATTTTGATGGTTGTTTCTCTGGCTGTGCAGAAGCTTTTTAGTTAGATTTAGTCCCATATGTTCATTTTTTCCTTTGTTTCTCTTGCTTTAGGCATTGTATCAGTGAAAATTCTGCTGCGTATGATATTTGAAATTTTGTTGCCTACATTTTCTTCTAGGATTTTTATGGATTCACCAGTCACATTTAAGTTTTTTATCCATTTTGAATTTATGTTTGTGTATGGTGTAAGTTGATGGTCTAGCTTCATTTTTTTGCATGTAGCTGTCTAATTTTTCCCAACACCATTTATTAAAGAGGCTGTCTTTACTCCATTGTATGCTCTTGCCACCTTTGTCAAATATTAATTGAGCATAATGTCTTGGGTCAATTTCTGGGTTCTCTGTTCTGTTCCATTGATCTATATGCCTGTTCTTGTGCCAGTATCAGGCTGTTTCGATTACAGTGTCTTTGTAGTATAACCTGATATCTGGTATTGTGATCCCATCTACTTTGTCCTTCTTTTTCAAGATTGCTGTGGCTATTCGGGGTCTTTTTTGGTTCCATATGAACTTTTGAAATATTTGTTCTAGTTCTGTGAAATATGTCATTGGTAGTTTGATGGGGATTGCTTTGAATCTATAGATTGCTTTGGGTAATATCAACATTTTAATGATGTTAATTCTTCTAATTCATAAACAAGATATGTGCTTCCACTGTTTTATATCTTCCTCTATTTCTTTTTTCAATGTCCTGTAGTTTTCTCTCTTTCACCACTCTTATTCAACATAGTACTGGAAGTCCTAGCCACATCAAGCAGAGAGAAAGAATAAATAAAAGGTATCCTTGGAAAGGAAGAAGTAAAACTGTCATTATTTACTAATGACATGATACTATATAGAGATTCCTAAGGGTTCCACAAAAAAAACTACTAGAATTGATAAGTTAATTCAGTAAAATCGCAGGATAAAAATTAAATATCCTGAAATCAGCTGCATTTTTATACATCAATAATCAACTATCAGAAAAGGAAACAAACAAACAAAAGCAATCCCATTTACAATTGCATAAAAAAAATAAAATACTTTGGAATCAATTTAAACAAGGATGTAAAAGACCTGTACTCAGAAAATTATAAGACACTGAAGAAAGAAAATTAAAGAAGATACAAATATGTGGAAGCATATACCGTGTTCATAGGAAGAATTAACATTATTAAAATGCCCATACTACCCAAAGCAATCTATAGATTCAACTCAATTCCTATCAAGATATCAATGATGTATTTCACAGAACTAGTACATGTATTCTAAAAATTTATATGGAACCACAGAAGACCTCGAATAGCCACAGAAATCTTGAGAAAGAAGAAAAAAGTTTGAGAAATCACAACTATCTGATATCAAACTGTACTACAAGGCTATAGTAATTTTTAAAAAAATGTAGGTACTGGGATAAAAAGAGACATATAGATGGAACAGAATAGAGAGCCCAGAAATAAATCTACACCTTTATGGTCAATTAATATATGACAAAGGAGGCAAGAACATACAATGGGGTAAAGATTGTCTATTCAATAAGTGGTGTTGGGAATATTAGATATGTGCAAAAAGTGAAACTAGACCACCTTCTTACACCATACACAAGAATAAACTCAAAATGAAATGAAGACTTAAATAAATGCTAGACTTGAAACCATAAAACTCTTAGAAGAAAACATAGACAGTAAAATCTTGAACATTTCTCATAGCAATATTTTTTTCTGATATATCTGCTAGGGTTATGAAAATAGAAGGAAAAATAAACAAATGGGACTACAACAAACTAAAAGGCTTTTGCATAGTAAAGGAACCCATCAACAAAATGAAGAGATAACTCACTGAATGGGAGAACATATTCCCCACTGATACATCTGATAAGGGCTTAATATCCAAAATTTATAAATAATTTATAAAATTTAACACCAAAAAAACAAACAATCTGATATAAAAATGGGCAAAGGACCTGAAGAGACATTTCTCCAAAGATAACATACAGATGGTCAATAGACACTGAAAATATACTCAACATCACTAATCATCAAAGAAATGCAAACTTAAACCACAATGAAATATTACCTCACACCTGTCAGAATAGCTATCATCAATAAATCAACAAACAGCAAGTGTTGGCAAGGATGTGAAGAAAAGGGAACCCTTGTGCACAGTTGGTGGGAATGCAGATTGATGCAGCCACTGTGGAGAGCAGTACATAGTTTCCTCAAAAAATTAAAATTGGAACTGCCTATGACTCAGCAATTCCACTTCTAGGAATTTATCCAAAGAAACCAAGTCATTAATTTAAAAGAATATATACACCCTTGTGTTCATTGCAGCATTATTTACAGTAGCCAAGATTTGGCAGCAGCCCAAGTGCCCATCAGTGGATGAGTGGATAAAAAGCTGTGATACATTTACACAATGGAATATTACTCCGCTGTAAAAAAGAAGGGAATCCTACTTTTGTGACAGCATGGATGGACCTGGAGAATATTATGCTCAGTAAAATAAGCCAGTCAGAGAAAGACATGTACCATATGATTTCACTGATATGTGGAATCTAATGAACAAAATAAACTAACAAACAACATGGAAGACTCAAAGATACAGAGCACATACTAACAGCTGTCAGAGGGGAGGGGCATTGGAGAGCTGGGTAAAAAAAGTAAAGGAATTAAGTAAAAACAAAACAACAATAACTCATAGACACAGACAACAGTGTGGTGATTACCAGAGGGAAAGGTAGGTGGAGGGAGGCAGAAATGGGTAAAAAGTGTACAAATAATGACGGAAGGAGACTTGACTTGGGGTGGTGAATACATAGTACAATATATAGATGATGTGTTATAGAATTGTGCACCTGAAACCTGTATAATTTTGTTAACCAGTGTCACCTCAATAAATTCAATTTAAAAAATAAAAAGAAACTGCCCTGGCTGGTGTTTCTCAGTGGTTAGAGCCTCAGCCCATGTTCTGAAGGGTCGCAGGCTCAATTCCCCATCAAGGGAAGGTACCTCAGTTGCAGCCGTGGTCGGGGATCATGCAGGAGGCAACCAATCAATGTGTCTCCTTCACATCGATGTTTCTCTCTCTCTCCCGTTTACTCCCTCCCTTCCACTCTCTCTAAAAATCAATGTAAAAAATATCCTCCAGAGAGGATTAACCAAAAATAAATAAATAGTAAATGAATAAATAATTACAGAACTTTGCCACCCCCACACACACCCCCAAAAAGTGTTTAAAATCATCAGTTTTTTTGTTGTCAGGGAGTCTGCTTTTTTGTTAGCTTTATGAACAGTTGTTTATAAGACCATGTTTGTTTGGCCCAGTCATAAGGTTGTTCTGTTCAGTACAAGCACTCCATGGAATTAAGGAGCAAGGTATGCAAACCTCTTTTCTAGGATGGCAGCTCCAACTCCATTTAGAAGTGGCTCTGTTTATATAAATTTTCTCACACCTCAAACATTGTTTTCTCTACAACTCAACTCCTATTTAGATGCCAGAAATTGTTTTATTAAAGGGTACATATGATCATATTCTGAACCTGATTTGAAAATTTGAGTAGACGTCTTTTTATGGAGATTAAAACTGAGCTCCAGTATAGCATACAAGTTTCTCCATAATGCCCTATTTTAACTAATGTTGTCTTTTCTGCACTGCTCTGTGTTGACTTCCACTCTATATGTACTGAACTGATAACTGTTTACTTAAATGGCCATGATTTCTATATAGTCATTCTTTTTCTTTTCTTCCATTTACCTTCAGAACCCTTGCATCTGGGCTCAATTGAAATGCCTCCTCCAACCTGAAACTTTGTCTAATTTTCTTCACATTGGAGTGAGGGCATATTCTGGTGCTCTGAAACACTATACCTTTGTATAATATTTAGTATATTCCTCCTGTTACTATATAATATATGTTTCTTATCCACATACTAGCAATACTAGCATGTAACCAACTTTATGACAAAACCTACACTTTATGATTCCCCAAATTATCAATCATCCTGTTCCATAAGATATACCACATTATTTACTAGCCCCATTCAAATGGGTTATTGTATCATATTTTTAAAATTGTCAATTAAAAATATTTTTGTATTTTAACACATTTAAAACTCCTAGAGTGCTGCAAACATTTCCTACAAAATATTTAAATATTTCATATCCCCTCCTGAACAAGTATCTTCCAGTTCTGTGCCCAGTCAACAACACTGACGAACTTCTCTGCATTTGTCATTAACCACAGAAGTTAATTTTTAACTTTATGTCTAAATTGCCACTTGTCCCTCTGTGCCCAACAAACCTTCAAGCTCAGCAGAGCGGTGTGTGAAAGAACTCGGTCATGGTGACTGAGAAGTGGATTTCCGCGATTCTGCTGCTGCAGCTCTGTAATGCTGGCTCTGGATTCTGTGGGAAGGTCCTGGTGTGGCCCTGTGACATGAGCCACTGGCTCAATCTAAAGATTATTCTGGAGAAACTCGTAGAAAGGGGACATGAGGTGACTGTGTTGGTTTCTCCAAACTCTTTCATCATTGACTACAGTAAGCCTTCCACACTGAACTTCGAGGTGATCCCTATGCCTCAAGACGGAGACGTTGCTGCAAACATACTAAATGACTTTTTAGAGTTAGCTACTAATGTCATGCCAACATTGTCACGCTGGCAGGCAGCAAGAAAAATGGAAGAATATATTTTTCAACTAACTGGATATTTAAAAATTATGTGTGAGAGTGTAGTCTATAACCAAACAATCATGAAGAAACTCCGGGACACCAACTACGATGTAATGGTTATAGACCCTGTGATACCCTGTGGAGAGCTGATTGCTGAGTTGCTGCAAGTCCCTTTTGTGTACACACTGAGGTTCTTTATGGGTGGCACTGTGGAGAAATACTGTGGGAAACTTCCAGCTCCGCCTTCCTACGTGCCTGTTGTCATGGGGGGTCTACCAGACAGAATGACCTTCCTGGAAAGAGTAAAAAACATGATGCTTTCCATTTTCTTTGACTTTTGGCTCCAGCCATATGACAGTCATTTTTGGGACCTGTTTTACAGTGAAGCATTAGGTAAGAGGTTATGCTTTTCATTCTAAAGTAGTTAGTAAAAGAAACTTAGGAGGCTTAAGAGAAGTCTAAGAAAATGAAAGGAGGACTATATTTTAAAACATTTTTTCTACTTAAAACTCTATAATTTATAGCAACAAATTGTTATCAGTATTAATTGGGAAGGGGAAGTGAGAAATATTTTGCTATGGTTACTTTTTCTTTAAAGTCATCTAATCATTTTTTGTAAGATACCTTGATACTTAATAATTTGTTATCAAAACAAAATATAAAACATACTAATTAATGTCAATCCAATGGAAGATGTATCTTTTTGTCAGATGTAGGATATCATAAATAAATATCATACACTGGCCCGGCCGGTGTGGCTCAGTGGATTGAGCATCGTCCCATGGACTGAGAGGTCCCGGTTCGATTTCCAGTCAGGGCACGTGCCTGGGTGGCCAACTCGATCCCCAGTGGGGGGCGTGCAGAAGGCAGCTGATCGATGTTTCTCTCTCACATGATGTTTCTATCTTTCTATATGTGTTGAGTGAATCACATTTAGATGATAGACATAAAGTTTCCAAGATCGTGTTCCATGAATGTTATTGCCCCTGAAGGCTTTCCAGGCAGACAAGATATGGAGATGGCATACAGTGATATTGTTCTTCCTATCTCTTGTAGGCCTAAGTTACTGTATGTGCTAGTCTTAGTTTTTAACAAAAAAGTTTAGAAAGTTTAAAAATTTTTAAATATAAAAAGCTTATAGAATAAGAATATAAGGAAAGAAAATATTTTTGTATAGCTGTACAATGTGTTTGCTTTAAGCTGTGTTATTATAAAAGAATCAAAAAATTAAAACTTTAAAAGGCTTATAAAGTAAAACAGTTAAAGTAAGCTAAGGTAAATTTATTATTGAAGCCCTAGCTGGTGTTGCTCAGTGGTTAGAGCATTGGCTTGCAAACTGAAGGGTCACGGGTTTGATTCCGGGCCAAAGGCGGGTATCTGGATTTTGGGTTCATTCTCTGGCCAGGTCGGGCTACTTGGGGGAGGCAACCAATAGATATGCCTCTCTCACATCAATGTTTCTCTCTCTCTTCCCCCCTCCCTCCCACTCTTTCTAAAAAAAAAAAAATCAATGGAATAAATATCCTCAGCTGACGGTTAACAACAACAACAAAAAGTTATTAATGAAGAAATATATTTTCATACATTTAGCATAACCATACAGTAATGTCTCAGGCCTTCACATTCAATCACCACTTACTCACTGACTCACCCAGAGCAATTTCCAGTCCTGCACGCTCCCTTTATGGTAAGAGCCCTATACAGGTATACCACTTTTTATCTTTTATTTTATTTTAAAAATATTTTTCCTTGTTTTTATTAATTTTTTTTAGAGAGAGAAGAAGAGAGAGGGAGAGAGAAATAGAAACATCGATGAGAGAGAACATTGTTTGGCCATCTGCTGCATAACCCCCACTGTGGATCAGGCCCACATCCTGGGCATGTGCCCTGACCGGGAATAGAACTGGGGACCTCTTCGTGCATGGGTCGATGCTCAAGCACTGAGCTACACCAGCTGGGTCATTTTTTATCTTTTATACCATATTATTTCATTGCTTTTTCTATGTTTAGATTTATTTGGATATACAAATACTTACCATTGTGTTGCGACTGCCTACAATATTCATTACAGTAACATGCTTTACAGATTTGTAGCCCAGGAGCAATAAGCTATACCGTGTAGCCTAAGTGTGTGGTAGGCTATGCCATCTAGATCTGTGTAAGTGCACTCTACAGTGTTCCCACAATGATGAAATAGCCTAACAATACATTTCTTACATTTCTCCATCATTAAGAAACACATGACTTTATATAGAAAATCTGAAAGAATGGACCAAAAATACCTTCCTGGAATTAATAAGAAATCATAGCAGGGTTGTAGTATACAAGATTAATATAGAAAATTCAATCAATTTTCTGTATATCAGTAATGAACAACCAAAATTTGAATTAAATACACTATCAGTTACATTAGCTAGCATGCCCCAAAATAAAACACTTAGCAAAATAAATATAAGATCAATATGAGGAAAACTACAAAACTCTTATGAGCAAAATCAAAGAACTAAATAAGTGGACAGATATTGCATGTCCATGGATAGAAAAACTCAGTATTGTCAATATATCAGTTCTTCCCAACTTGATCCAAGAATCAATAAAATTCCAATCAAAATTTCAGCAAGTTACTACATGAATATTAACACACTGATTCTAAAGTTTAATGGAGAGACAAAATATTCCAAATATCCAACACAATATTTAAGGAGAAAAACAAAGTTGGATGACGTATACTATCCAATTTCAAGACATACTATAAAACTACAATAATCAAGACAGTGTGGTACTAGCAAAAGAATAGACAAATAGATCGATGAAACAGATCTATGGACTAGAGAACCACACTGATAGTCAATTAATCTTTGACAAAGAAACGAATAGATAAAAATAGTCTTTTCCAAAGTAGTCTTGGAACAACTGGACATCCACATGCAAAAATAAATAAATCTAGATACAAACTTTTTAAACTTCACAAAATTTAACGCAAAAATGGATTATCCATATAAATGTAAATTTCAAAACTATAAAACTCCTAGAAGATAACACAGGAGAAAACCTAGATCACCTTGGGTATGCCAAGGTCTTTTTAGATACACCGCCAAAGGTACAATCAATGAAAGACAATGGATAAGCTAGACATTTGTTCAAATTTTAAAATTCTGTTTTGTGAAAAACAATGTCAAGCAAATGAAAAGATAAGACACAACTGGGAGATAATATTTGCAAAAAAACATATCTGATAAAGGACTGTTATCCAAAAATTTTTAACAACTCTTAAAACTCAACAATAGGAAATCATAACCTGATTTAAAAATGAGCCAAAGATATTAGCAGATACCTCACCAAGGAAGATATACAGCTGGCAAATAAATAAGGGTATAAAAAAGTCTCCATATCAATTTTCATGAGGAAAATGCAAATTTAAATAATGAGATACCACTGCACATCTATTAGAATGACCAAAATGTGTAACACAAACAACACTCAATGCTGGCAAGTTGTGGAACAAAAACTCATTTTTCACGAGTGGAAATGCAAAATGATACAGCTACTTTAGAAGACAGTTATGAGGTTTCTTACAAAATTAAACATAGTCTTACCATATTATTGTGGTCCTTGGTATTTACTCAAAGGAATTGTAAACTTATGTTCACACAAAAACTTGCACATGTATAGTTATAGCAACTTTTGCATAATTGCCAAAACAAGAGTATATGGGAAATATCTTGACCTTCCCAATAATTGTTTTAAAAATATAGATTTATTTATGTATAAGTAAATATAAATGTATTGTAAAGTATTAGTTTTTAAACAGTGATTCAGAAATTGTACAAATTAGTTTTCTCTCGTACTTTTGTAAAGAAATTAATAACTTAGCATAGAAAAGTTGTCTCTCGATATCACCCCAGCTAACATGACTTATCTCTGAGAAATTGGTAACTGCCTCCCACTGAAATTCTCACTTGTCTTTCTCACCTACAATGAGGCATTTGGCCATAAATCCAGGCTACCTCTAAAATTTTTTTAAAAGTCATTTCAGTAGATTCACATGTAGGATCAAAATAATACATTCAAACAATAACAATATTGACATGGTAACTCAAATATAACAGCCCATTTATTAATTATATATTATTTACATAATTCCCTACTGTGTTCATAACTCATTTTATGTAATATAATTATTGGGAAAAGACTGGTAGTAAACTTTAATTCTATATTTTTGTTTCATAATTCCTCAGTATGATATTTAAAATGCCTTATGAAATTATTTACGAACTTCATACTTTTGCTCAATTTCATTCTCTTTACTTTTGATTGGCTTTATATTTGATACTAGGCATCACTGCTTCAGATACAGAATTTTGGTGAATACTTTAAGCTGTGTCTTTCTTAAAATGTGGTCTACAGGTTATGCACAATACTTTCACCCAGGGTGTTGGTAATCAAGGCAGGGTGTCAGGTAAATGGAACAAGACTTCTAAAGGACATAAACACTGTGGCATGGAAGCTGTGAGGTGGTTCTCATCCAATCTCTCGCAACTTCAAGCTGAGTGTCTTTGTGAAATGCTTCCTCATTATCAAATTAAGGCATTTGCTTACATAAGCTCCAACACACATTCAAACACTACAAAATAATGACTACAAAGAGGCTGTCTAACCTGGGGTATATATGATCACCAATTTCTATTAGAATACTGAAGAAAGGATTTTTATCTGAGTTTTTCTTTCCTTAGATACAAAACATGTTTTCTGTGTATAAAAATGGTTGACTTAGTTACTTGCAAATACTCCTTATTCTCCACAAGTCTCCTAAAATTAATACTTAAAATTTGTCCCTTTCAAGAAACATCATTTAACGGTAACACTAAAATAAATGTGTATTATTGGTAATGTATAATATGTACTTCACATTCTAAAGGGGATTGTACTGGGTATGAAATACTCAGGGAATTACTACTGAAAAAAAAAGGAACAAATCAATTGAAGTGGATTGGATTTGACTCAGGAGGGTAAGGTAAACTGATATTGGTGGGATTCTTCAACAATATGAATGAATGAGAAAATATAACAAGCCGGAAGGTAGAAATACATTCCTGGCAGAAAATTAGAAAATTATTGAGAGGTGATTTGGTGCTAATATGATGGGACTAATCTATCATCTGCCATTTAATTGGAGGGAAACAATGTGTATTAAATTCATCAATAGGAGTTGTACTTAATATTTTTTATTAATTTCATTTTTGTGAATTTTTTTTATTCATTCTTATTTTATTTTGAATGTATTCTTTTACACATTACTGTTCTTTCACTACCCAAATATTATCTCTCCCTCCCTCCTTTTCTTATTACTTTAAATTCCCCTATCTTTTAAAATCTAGACATAAGAAGTAATCTAGAGGACCTAGATTTATTTATTTTTCCTTAATAGCACATCAGAAAATTAGAGATACATTTCTTTTCCTAACAAAAGTATATGCTAATAACATCTACCCAACTTTCTTTATTTTCTCCAGGAAGACCCACTACATTATGTGAGACTATGGGGAAAGCAGAAATTTGGCTAATGAGGACATATTGGGATTTTGAATTTCCTCGTCCGTACTTACCTAATTTTGAGTTTGTAGGAGGACTGCATTGTAAACCTGCCAAACCGTTACCTAAGGTAGGTCCATTACAGTGGAAGATTTTTTTGCACCTTATGATAACAATTCTGATTTTCCTCTAAAGTTTATAGCCTAAATAACAGCGATGTGCTGCTGGTATCTTTAGTTTGCTACTCTAAAATCGATTTTCCAAGTCATGGGGCTCTCTTATGAGAGGTATTACTACTTTTTTGGACTTTACTTTGATATTTAAGGTGAAGAATGAAGTGTTTTAAGGAGCATGTTAAAAATATGAGTGTGTCTATAGTGTGGGTACTAAATTGAAGGGACAGGAAACTGAAGACTTTAAAGTCACTAAGGAGACCGCTGTAGTCATCCTAACAAGCACAGAGGAATTATGAACAGGGACATTTACTATGGTTGTTTGAGTGATAAAGAGGCTTTTGTGAGAACTGTTGGGCACAATCCACAGGATTTGGTCAGTAGAAGAAAATATTGTCAGAAGACATGGAATTAGATATGGCTTCTTAGATAGCAGTGACCTTTACTAAAATAAGAAACAATTAGTGGACACACTTTTTTGAGATGACAATTATGAGTTCAATTTCAAATTCACTTTAAGGAATCAAAGGAAATTTCAGGTGAAGATTTCTAGAAACTGTATGGGTAATACAAGGTCTGTGTCCCAGCAGAGAGCATCCGAAGTAGATTGGGCGTCATCAACATAAAGTGGAGTCATAGAACTCAGAGACTCAGATGTTGAATTGATTCTTTACGACCATGATGTCAGGTTTTTGTTTTGTTTGTTTCTTTATTAAAAAATGAAATTGTATAACGCATTCCAAAGTTATTTCTGCCTGAAATGTTGGAAGAAAACAATATTGAGAAGTAAAACAGAATAATAGGTAAATATAGTAATAACTATCTTGTATTTAACTTTATCAGTGGGGAGTGAGAAAACACTCATTCACTTGGGTTGTAGGTAAACAAAAAGAATCTCTGTAGAAGATTGCAAGTTAAATGATGTTCCTAGTAGAGTTCTTTTTTTTTTTTTATCCTCACCCGAGAATATTTTTCCATTTATCTTCAGATAGAGTGTGAGGGAGGGAGAGAGAGAGAGAGAAACATCGATGTGGGAGAGACACATCGACTGGTCGCCTCCCACACGACTCTGACCAGGGCTGGGGACAAACCACAACCGAGGTACATGCCCTTGACTGGAATCGAAACTGCAACTCATTGGTCTGAGGGCTAATGCTCTAACCGCTGAGCCAAACCAGCCAGGGCTCTAGTAGAGTTCTTGATTTCTGCTTCTAGCATGATGCATATTTAAGTTTAAAATTTTGTTCCAGGATTCTGGATATGGTTTTCTTACCAGCCAGTTAGAGCTTCAAGCAAACTCTATTGAGTGTTATTACAGGAGATAATTAACCAATATCTAAATAAAAGTAGAGTAAGAAACATGACATATTCTGTGGCTCACTACATAACACCTTGACACATTATTATGTTTATCACAATTTCACAAAAACAACTCAGATGTGTTTTACAAGAGGGGAGAATTATTGTATTTCAAACCCAATTATTAAGGTAGACATTTGAGCAACATGAATACTAATCATGGTTTATATCTCTGATGAAAGAATTATGCCAGTCACTGAATACACAGAATATAAATGCATTGAGAGGCAGTCAAATCAAGAATCTAAATCAAGCAAGTAGATATGTAAGTCTTAATGGGAGTGTGTGAGTGTGTGTGTGTGTGTGTGTGCGTGTGTGTGTGTGTGTGTGCTGTACATACATATTTTATTATTCAATCATCTGTTTAGGAAGATGAATCAAAATAGTAAAACACCAATTCCTGGGACTTCAGAGATATTCTTCTAACTTTAACTAAGCTAAAAATAGAAGTCTACCTTTATGACATCATCTTCCCCTAGTTATTAAAAGGCTTTATTGGCCTTACATTGAGAAACATCAGTGATCATAAGGCAACCGCAAATAGTTACAAATATAATGCATAATACATCTCTAGAGAGTGACCTTCACATAGATTACACTGTGAAAGACCCTAACCCCAGATGGTGCAGTGCTCAACCTGCCCAACTGAAGTGACGAACAAGAGCATTTTGTCTTGCAGAGAAATGTATATTTACTTCTGTGCTAAGGCTCAAATCGATGGCATGCAGTTGTGTCACATTCCTGCAAGAAGAGAGAGAATCACTCTTTCATACATGTTATCCTGATTATATCAGGAGTTTAACTGTGTTGTCACCTTTTAAACATATTACAATGTATCCCATTTATTAAATAAAAGTTCTTTTTAGCCTTATGAATCAGGGAAAGGAAAAATAGGAGAAAAATATCCTAAATGCCCAAAGGAAAGTTAGATCAATTTATTAGTAACTTATCAGCTGTAAATGAGCATGCTGAAAAAATGTAAAGCCTAGTTCTAAACCCCTTTGTGGGGCTTCCCTCCAAGGAATACTTTTATGAGTTTGAAAACAATTCTGTTGGCTCATAAAATTAAGCCTTGGGATTAATGTAGGTGAATTTTTTTTCCTGTGATCTTGTACTTTTATAATAGAGAAAATTTTATCTGTACAGGAAATGGAAGAATTTGTCCAAAGTTCAGGTGAACATGGTGTTGTGGTGTTTTCTCTGGGATCAATGGTCAAAAACCTCACAGAAGAAAAAGCCAATCTCATTGCCTCAGCGCTCGCTCAGATTCCACAGAAGGTCAGTACAACCTACCGTCCCTGTGGTAGTCACTCTGCCAATTGGAGGGAAAGTGTGGCTAATAATACTCTTTCCAGACCAAAGTTGAAACTCATTATACGTGAGCATAATTTGCACCACCTTTCAGGAAAAATTTCTCAAAACATCAAAATGTTGTATTTGGACCCATTTGATCATTTGTCTACTGAACCTTTTCAATACTATGGAGATACATCTTTTGATAAAATTATTTCCAAGGGAATGGAAATAAAAACGTTAAGATCCTAATAAGTTCTTACTAAATTTCATGACCTGCACTGACTACTTAAAGTTCTCAAGTGTGTTAGCTCCAAGGTCCAGGAAAAGAGAGGAGTTATACATAGAAAGGAATCATACTTAAAAATATACTTTGTATCTCTACATTTTATTAGGATTCTACTGAAGTGTAGTTGGTCTAGAAGTAGAAGCCCATCTTTATAAATTGATTTTCTACAGTTAAAAACAATGACATTTCCTCCTATTATTGTCAAACAATATATATTTTCTAATTTATGATATTCAATTAACTTTAATTTTGTTGTTATTACCATTTTAGATGTCTACTCTTTATATATACTCTGTTAACCTAAAAAGATTAAAGGCCAAAATGAGAGGCAACAACTGTTTGAGATCAAAAAAGAATTGAAATTCTGGGAATCATTGATTCAGGCAGAAACCAAATAGTGTTATTAGAAGGTGAAGATGAAGAGTACTTATAAAAAGGAAGGGGAATAACTACTTAAACAAAAGGAAGAAATTTCTGTTGATGTTAATAAGCCAAGAAGAAATTTTATAGGCACAAATAAGCTATGTAATTCTTTAGCTACACATGGTGGTCTTAATTCTAAAGAATGTCTTTAATTTTCAGTTCATTGCTCAGGATGTCTGCTTTCCTGTTAACTCTGCAAACAGTTGTTTGGAACACAATGTTGCTTTCAGACCGGTCTGAAGGTTATTTTGTCCAGTTTAAACCTTCAAAATATTTGAAGAGGAATACATGCAAGGCTTGCTCTGAAATGGCAGCTTCCTCTCCATTTTAAAGTGGCTAGTTTATTTTATTTATTTTAAATCCTCACCTGAGGTTATGCTCATTGATTTTAGAGAGAGGGAAAAGGAGGGAGGGAGGAGGAGAGAGAGAGAGAGAGAGAGAGACAGAGAGAGAGAATATGGATTGGTTGCCTTCCCTATGTGCCCTGATTGGAGATGGAACCTGCAACCTGGGTATGTTCCATGTGTGGAATCGAACCTGAAACCTTTGGTGTATGGGACGACACTCCAACCAACTGAGCCACCTGGCCAGGCTCCATTTATATTATTTTTCACAACTCCTATTAATGAAATATCCAAGGATTCTATATTTGTATATTAGTTAAAACTCTGTAATCACCTGTATACTAATTAGGCCTGTTAAAACTTTGTATTTTCATTTCTAAAAACCTTTTATATTTATCTCTAACAAACTTTTCTGTTAAGAGTTTTCCACTATTCCAGTATATAATCTGGAATTTGTCTTACAGAGTCCCCCAGAAGGAAATTATATAATGAAAGATTAACATCCTAACAAGATACTTCATTAAATAATGGAATATAGCCCTGGCCAGTTTGGCTCAGCGGTTAGAGCATCGGCCTGCGGACCACAGAGTCCCAGGTTCGGTTCCCGCTAAGGGCACGTACCTCGGTTGCAGTTTGTCCCTGGCCCCAGTTGGTCATGTGGTTGGCAGCCACTCCATGTGTCTCTCACGTCAATGTTTCTCTCTCTCTGTTCCTCCCTCTCTCCCTCTGTCTGAAGATAAATGCAAATAATAATAATAATAATAATAATAATAATAATAATAATGGAATATAAGTAAACCTTCTATCTCACCCTCCCTATAAAACTTTAGAAAGAAATAGATAGAGAGCATAGAGAAAGAAAGAGAGAAAGAAAGAAAAGATAAGACAGAGGAAAGGAGGAAGGAAGGAAGGAAATACAAGCAACCATCAAAACACCAGACAATAAAAATCTAAAGCTAATTATATTTTTGGAAAATGTTACATTTGAAACTTGAGAGCTAGAATGGCCTCCTGACAAATAAATTTACATAGCATTCATATTTGTTTTAATGCTTTTAAATTTCCAACTGTGGTTCACTAAACTTGTCTTAATTATTTTCTATTTCTTCACTTACAGTCTCACTGAACAAAGCTTTTAATTGATAAACATCACTTTAAAGTGATTATAATATGCATAAACTATCAGTTCAAGCCCTTTCAAAAAAGGTAGTTGTAAATGTCCTACTATATCTCTCAATGTCTGCAAACTACCCTTTTTGTACATTCCTCTCAAATATCACAGAGTGGACTACATGATTTTTTAATAACTCTACAACCCTAAAATTTCTTAACTGTGTGTTTTAATCTGCAAAATTAATGCACTGTCTTCCACAGGTTTTATGGAGATACAAAGGAAAGAAACCAGCCACATTAGGAGCCAATACTCGCCTCTATGACTGGATACCCCAGAACGATCTTCTTGGTGAGTCTAAGGCGGAAAAGCTATATAGTTGGCTGATGAACAAGTTCAGTAACTGATAGCAACTAAATTCAATCAACATTTAATGATTTAAAATTTTCACATTTTACTCCCAATTTTAAAGCTTATATAATTAAAGAATTGGCCATTTATAGAGTCCTGCTTCCTCTGGTTCACAAAGGACAATCTTCAGTTACGACTCTCATCACTTTTCAAATCTGAATCTCAGTTCAGATATCACCTCCTTGTAAAGTCTTTCCAGACAATGCAGAGGGAGTTAATCCTGCCATTTCCTGAGATCACAGTTTTCTGAGTTAGCAATAATCCCTGTGTTCAGCTTCTATAGAAAATACTGCCTTCTTCATTGGTTTATCCTGTAGTTTTCTCCATCTCTCTCTGCAATTTTGTCAACATATTATAATGAAATCCTCATCTGCTTCTCACTCAACCCTCAAACTAGGTCATCCCAAAGCAAAAGCTTTTATCACTCATGGTGGAACAAATGGGATCTATGAAGCTATTTATCATGGGGTCCCCATGGTGGGAGTTCCCATGTTTGCTGATCAGCCTGATAACATTGCTCACATGAAGGCCAAAGGAGCAGCTGTGGAGGTGAACATAAACACAATGACAAGTGCAGATTTGCTCAACGCCTTGAGAACAGTCATTAATGAACCTTCGTAAGTACAACTGCTTTGAAAGTCTTACCATTGATTATGTTACCCATCATATTTAAGAATGTTCAATATATCATGTATTTGTAATTGATGTACTTTTAAATAATAACCATAAAATGACTAATACAAAAACCACTTTATTATTTCATTCCCCAAATTGATGAAGTGATTTGCTAAAATTGCAAAACCCTCAGATTTCAAATACTTACCAACTTTTTTTCAAAATAATGTTGATGATGCAAATTCTCAAATATTTTTAGATCATCTGCTTACTTTTTTTTTTTAATGATTTTTCATTGATATTTTTTAGAGAGAAAGGAAGGGAGAAGGAGAGGGAGAGAGAAACACTGATGTGAGAGTGAAACATTGATTGGCTGCACACACCTTGAAACCCATAGCATGTGCACCGACCGGGAATGGAACCAGCAACCTTTAGGTGCACAAGATGACACCCAACCAATTGAACCATAACAGCCAGGGCTCATCTGCTTACTTTTTTTTTTATTATTATTATTTTTTTTTTATCCTCACCCGAGGACATTTTTTCATTTTTTGTTCAGATAGAGTGGGAAGGAGAGAGAGGAAGAGAGAGAGAGAGAGAAACATCGACGTGAAAGGGACACATCGAGTGGCTGCCACCCGCACGACCAACCAGGGCCGGGGACAAACCGCAACCGAGGTACATGCCCTTAGCGGGAACCGAACCCGGGTCTCTCCGGACCGCAGGCCGACGCTCTAACCGCTGAGCCAAACCGGCCAGGGCTCATCTGCTTACTTTTATAAAGATCTATGCTTCTTTAAATGTTATAAGTATTCAGTAAGTATAAAAATAGAAGTGATAATTTGCTAAATATTAATCATTCAAAAATAACCATCATTAATGAGTGCATGCCACCATTAGCATATGCATATATACAGGGAGGAGAGATAAAATAGTTAATAACTTTATAAATATAGATAGTATGGATTTTTAAACAAAACTTAAATTTCTATCTGGATTTAGCTAAATTAAAATGAATCTATAACCTATATTTAACTTTAGATGCATATAGTTATATCTTAGGGTTTTTTTCTCTGAAAGATCTCACCAAAGTTAAAAATTAATGTATGTATATATAGCTTTGAGTGGGTTTTTTTGTTTTGTTCATTTAGTTTTTGAATGTTAATTTTTAACTATATGTTTTAAATTTAGCCACTATCAGTTTAACTCATGCTGTGGAAGTAATCTCATCTCTAATATGTATTACTTAAAATTTTTATTTGTCACTATTCTTGGTATTTACTTTTATCACATTTATTTAGGTTTTTAAAAAAATTATTTTAAGGAAATCAAATTTTTCCACTGAATCAGAGATTCTGCATTCCAAAATAGTTTGGATTAGTTTTTAAATGAATATATTGTATGGAATTTTCTTTCTGTAAAGATCTGTAGATATTGAATTCTTTGAGATCATGTTTAGCGATACTTGCTCACAGCCTTGATGTGAGAATGACACCCATCTGAATATACTCAGCTCTTTCTTTTCTTCAGAACTATGTAAGTTACCCATGGTCTTCTAGCTTTAAATCCTGCTGTAGGTTTTGAGGCCTATCTGATCATTTTTTTCTCTTTACATGTTTCTTTTCTAGCATGGAAAAATATCATTAATTTTTCTTAATTCAGAAACTTAATTATGATGTATCTTTATAAATTATTTTCTACATTTTCCCTAGTTATAGTGATTCAACACTGTTAATCTAGATTAAAATGTACTATTTAATTTTTCCTTTCAGAAATTAATTTGTGTATGTTATTTGTTAGTATTACCTTTAGTTCCATTTTTTATCTCTATTTCAGGGACATCAGATTTCAATGCTCTTTATGTCAAAATATTTTAATTATTTTCCTTCTCTATTATTTTCTAATTATTCTAATCAATTTTTATTTTCTTAATTCACTGAAATTGCCCCAAATTATACATTAGTACATTCACTTTTTCAACATGAGCATTGCTCACTGTTTCTAATTTATTTAATATTTTATGTGCTGTTTTTACTAATATCACAACAGCTAACCTATATCCTTTATCACTTCTTTTAATTTTATAATCTGAGTTTTGATCTCTTATTCATAACCCTCACATTCTTATTACACTTCAAATCTCCTCTTATTTTAATTCTGTATTATGCCTGGCTGTCATTTTTTCCCCTCAATATTGTGTATGTTTGTATCAAGGCTTGTTTTCATCTTGCTCTCTTAATATTTGTTCTGAATTTTTATAGGTGCCTATACTTAAACTTGCCCCAGGTTATCTCAGAGTCAGTTATTTTTATTCAGAGGCAAAAGTTGAAGGTTAGTTATAACATTCCATTCTTATTACTGAAAACTGAAATTCAGGAGGTAGGAGAAAAGGTAAACTCAGATGCAATTTTATGTAGCCCTTGGTTTCTGCTATTCCCCCTCACTCACTTCTCAATCAAATGACTTTATTAATATGTATGTTTAAGTCATTTTCAGAATATTATAAATTCAATTCAGGAGCTGGGTCTGGGGTTAGGAGATTCAGTAAGGCTTACTATGATTTTATTTTGTTCTTATAAATGATGGCCTTGATGTCTAATCTGTTAGACTATTATCAGGTTGTTAATTGCTGATAATTTGGTTCATTTTACTAAATATCGGAGTAGGTAAATTCTGTAATTTTTAAAACTTTACTTCATTTTATAGACTACTCATTTAATTTTATTGATGATTTAAAGTTTTATTGATGATTTATAAACAACAGAATCATAAATATTCTTAGAATTTTTCAAGAAAATACCTAAAATTATTTATTTTAAGATATCTTAATATTACCTCTAAATCTAATATCAACTCTGAAATTATCTGGGAACAAAAGAATCTAGTGTATATTTTACATATGCACATATTTGTATTCCATTTTATTATTCCTTAAAGGAATTAAGAAACACAAAAGATTACATTTAAGTACATAAACCATAGTAATTTCAATTATTCACAATGTTTTAAGATAGCAGTAATAAAAGATTAGTGTAGAATAAAATATAAAATAATTTTTTAAATGAGCATAGTTCTTTCTTATCTCATGTATGAGAAAGCATGCTTTATTTTTATTTGGATTCACATGTATAAGTTTATCTATAAAGCATGTGTAAATTTCAAATATTAAATATCTATCTATAAATAGTAAAAAGCCTAAATGATTTGGAGAGTCTTTTTACAGCACTATAGTTCGACTTTATTCAAAAGAACCATGTGAAATTACTGTTTTTACTCTACCTATATTTTTATTCAATTAAAAGAGTATATAATTGTTTCTTATAGCTGCATAGTACTCCATTGTGTATATATACCACAGCTTTTTTATCCATTTGTCTACTGATGGACACTTGGGCTATTTCCAGATCTTAGCTATTGTAAATAGTGCTGCTATGAACATAGGGGTACATATATTCTTTTTGGTTGGTGTTTCAGGTTTCTTAGGGTATATTCCTAGAAGTAGGATCACTGGATCAAATGGCAGTTCAATTTTTAACTTTTTGAGGTAACACCATAGTGTTTTCCACAGTGGCTGCACCAGTCTGCATTCCCACCAGCAATGTGCTAGAGTCCCCTTTTCTCCACACCCTCGCCAACACTTGTTTGATGATTTGTTGATGGTAGCCATTCTGACAGGTGTGAGGTGATACCTCATAGTTGTTTTAATTTGCATCTCTTTGATGATTAGTGACATTGAGCATTTTGTCATATGTCTCTTGACCATTTGTATGTCTTGTTTAGAGAGGTGTATATTTAGGTCCTCTGCCCATTTTTTAATACTGTTCTTTGTCTTCCTTTTGTTGAGTTGTATGAGCACTCTATATATTTTGGAAATTAACCCCTTATCTGATGCATCATTGGCGATTATGGTCTCCCATATAATGGGATCCCTTGAGACGACATGGAGGGACCTGGAGAGTATTATCATAAGCGAAACAAGCCAAGCAGAGAAAGACAAATATCACATGATCTCACTTATTTGTGGACTATAATGAACATAACAGTCTAAGGAACAGAGTAGACCCAGAGACGTGGAAGTAGGGTACAGACTGACAACATTCAGAAGAGGGGGTGGGGGGAGGGAAGAAATAAACCTCAGAACTTATATGCATGTACGCATAACTGATGGACATGGACAACAATGCTGGGGATGGGGTGGGGGGATGAGGAGGAGGGTGTCAATGGGGGAAAAAGGAGAAACATCTGTAACAAAAACAAATTAATAAAAAAAAAATTAAATTAAAAAAAGTATATGATTGCCCTGGACATTTTAGCTAAGCAGTTAAAGCGTTGGCCCATGGACCAGAGAGTCATGGGTTCTATTCTTGGTCAAGGGCACATATCTCAGTTGTGGGTTTGATCCTTAGCCCCATCGGGGTCATACAGGAAGCGACTAGTCTCTCTCACATCAATGTTTCTCTCTCTCTCTCTTTCTACTTCCCTCCCATTCTATCTAAAAGTAATAATAAGAATCAATGAAAAAATATCTTCAGGTGAGGATTAAAAAAAAAAGAGTATATGATTATTCTTTCTCACTGTGCACAAAAAAGAACACAGTAGCCCTTGCTGCTGGACCTACTGTGCCACATTCACTGCTGAATGATGACCACATTTCTCCTTCCCCAGTCCCAAAAATGTTCTGCTCACACTAGGACATTTCTTCAAAAACCACTTACCTTCTGTCATCTTTGTTTCCAGACTGAAAATTTTTATTTTATTTCATTTATTTATTTTTTTAACTAATTTATTTTTGTTACAGATGTTTCTCCTTTTTTCCCCATTGACACCCTCCTCCCCATCCCCACACCCCGTCCCCAGCTTTGTTGTCCATGTCCATCAGTTATGCATATATGCGCTTAAGTTCTGTGGTTTATCTCTTCCCTCCCTCTACCACCCCCTCTTCTGAGGGGTGTCACAGACTGAAAATTTTATTTCATCACAAAACCAAAGAGAAATATACTAATTCTGTCTCAGCCACCAAATGTCAAGTGAAGACACAACTTCCTTTTCAACTACATACATACACCCATTGTTGTTTTGAGAGATCATTAGAGATGTTAGCTCTATAGCTATGACTACTGTGATGCCACAATGGTTAGGGGCTCAAATTCTAGCAAGATATTTCTGTTTACCTTGAAAACTCCTTGCCATTTCTAAAATTACCCTAGTACTTTCATCCAGTTTGGACATTGCCAATAGAAACAATATCCTTTGTATCACAAACACACAAGTGTGGGCAATGGAGGAATCTCAAACATACAAAAATGACTCCTCATTGTTGACTATCAATTTCCTGTGCCTGTCATTATTAACTAGTCAGATATTAGGGTCCATGATTAAGGACTTTTTAAAAAAATTATTTTTATTAATTTATTTTTGTCACAGATGTTTCTCCTTTTTCCCCCATTGACACCCTCCTCCCCATCTCCCCCACCTGCCCCATTCCCAGCTCTGTTGTCTATGTCCATCGGTTATGCATACATGCATATAATTTCTGTGGTTTATCTCTTCCCTCCCCCCCCTTCTGAGGTTTGTCGGTCTGTACCCTACTTCTACGTTTCTGGGTCTATTTTATTCATCAGTTTGTTTTGTTCATTATATTCCACAAATAAGTGAGATCATGTGATATTTGTCTTTCTCTGCTTGGCTCATTTCACTTAGGATAATACTCTCCAGTTCCCTCCATGTCATCTCAAAGGATAAGAGATCTTTCTTTCTTACAGCTGCATAGTATTCCATTGTGTATATGTACCACAGCTTTTTTATCCACTCATCTACTGATGGACACTTGGGCTGTTTCTAGATCTTAGCTATTGTAAATAGTGCTGCTATAAACATAGGGGTACATATATTCTTTCTGATTGGAGTTTCGGGCTTCTTAGGGTATATTCCTCGAAGTGGTATCACTGGGTCAAATGGCAGTTCAATTTTTAATTTTTTGAGGTGACAGCCTAAGGACTTTTTAATGAATATTTTCCCACAGTATGAGTTAGCCAATCTTGGTCTTAGAACAGTCCTTGAAATCACACTTCAAACACTACTAAGATTCCTTCCTGAAAAAATTAGTCTTATTCCTTTTTTATATGTTTATATTTGACCAAATCAAATGTAAAACAATTTACATTGTGTCAAAAATGTACTTCTTCTGTACCTCCCCCCTGCCCTTTACAAGTCTTAAAATGCTATGCAATCTGCAAAGTTCATATCACAGCAAGAATAAAATGTTGCCTCAACATATCTGTGGCCTTTGCATAATATAAATGTTATGCAAATGTATTATATACTTATCTTCAATGAAAACAAAAGCTCTCATTTCTGTCTATGTCTTTGTGTACCAGTTATAAAGAGAATGCTATGAGGTTATCAAGGATTCACCACGATCAGCCTGTAAAGCCCTTGGATCGAGCGGTCTTCTGGATTGAGTTTGTCATGCGCCACAAAGGAGCCAAACACCTTCGGCCAGCTGCTCACAACCTCACTTGGTTCCAATACCACTCTTTGGATGTGATCGGGTTCCTGTTTGCCTGTGTGGCAACTGCAATATTTTTGGTCACAAAATGTTGTTTATTTTCTTGTAGAAAATTTGGTAAAACAGGAAAGAAAAAAAAGAGGGAATAGATCATTCTAAGTGTGATAAAGGTCCGAATGAGCAATCCTGTTCAGTTTAGCCACAATGACCTTAATGAAAACATATTTTCTCCATCATGTTTTCAAAATTTCTATTCCTCTACCTTCTACAGATAAAGCCTAGACTATGACAACACCATTAACTAGTGAGCATGTGCCATTCTTCCTTTGTCTTTTGCCAGGTGGCTTTACCCTCTTCCTCTCACTTTTCTGACACGGGGACACTAATAGTTTTATGTAGTTTCTATGCATAATATCAAAATTGTCTTTATGTTTAACCCTAAATGATATGCTGACTAACAATATGCTAAATCCTGGAGAACACACAAAATGTGAGCTAAATTTGATGGATGTAGTAAACACAGAAGAATAAAATTCACAAGTTCCCCTAGAACATACAAATTAGGGAAACATCATAGAAGATTAGTATGTTATAAGAATAGTATTGTGGGGGTTTTGTGTGTGTGTGTGTTTTTTTCCGTAAAAATAAGCCCTTCTGCTTGCCCAGTGTTACTGGGGTCAGAGCATGAAATGGTAATAATTGGGATGGCACATCACACTAGGATAGATCTACAAATATCCATTGAACACATGCATAATCACAGTTTATATTCCAACTTTAGTCAACAAGTATTCTTGGGTGAGCTCTAGTGAAAGGGTCTGGGTACTGCCTTCAAACAAAAGTGATCAATTAGTCATTTTTTTCTCAAGGACAGAGAATGTAGCAATATGTTAAGGGTAAACAGATCACTTTTAGAGAAAATAATATAAAATATAGAAAAATATTTATTAATTTTATGAAATTTTTAATTAACAGTATAATTAATTAAAAAGTTAAATATCAATTAATTATATTTAAAAATCACAGATACTCATAATCTATAATGACTAATCAAGGTTTAGTTTTCTGTCAAAAAAACATTTACTTGGAATGTAAGATCATTATATTACTTTTCGATGTCTATCATTTACAAATTTAAATAAATCAATTAATTGTTATGCCAAGAAAATAAGTTGTTAGCATATCTCCTTGACCAAAAATGTTATACTAAATATTTATCAATGAAAAAAACTAATTAAAGGCAAATATTCATGTTTGAATCATCTTTGCATTAATTTAACAAATAGATTAAAGATTGAACTTTCTTTGCCCTTTATAAACTTAATGACAAGTCCAACTAAAGATTTAATTTCAGTGTTTGATGTATAATTAAGAAGATAAATGACATTTATTGGCCTACTGACAATGTTGAAATACTTATTCATTTCAGTATGGTATGTTAAAAATACTTCCAATTTTAAAATAACTGTATCATGAAAGCATATAAGTATTTCTTCTTGAATATATTCATTACTGAAAATGCAAATAAATTCTACAATTTTTTGTGAAGGCTACAATTTTTTTATTATAAGTTAACATTTTTAAAAGGTAATTCACATTGATGTATTTTGACTTTTACACTTCCGTTATATTTTGAGAATAACTATATTTGCTCTATGCCCAGTTTATTTTCTTCAATTAGAATGCAGTGAATGGCTATGATCCAATGAGAAGTGGGCTGGTCTTCCATAGTGCTGAGCTCTACCCAAATTCAAGCATCCATTTGGTTTCTGATACAGACCACCATTGCATAGACTTGCTTGTGTACAATATCCACTGTTCACATGATTTTCCCCCTCCTGCTCTCTGATTATCTGCAGGTTTCTTTCTTTTCCTAAATATCATCAGATGCCAGCTGGCAAAAACTCCTTGGTGATGCCACGTTCATTAGCATATCTTCAGCATATACTTTTTAAAAGAGTCTTAGAATGAACTTTCCTTATCAATCATTCATAAAACTGTTCAGATGAGAAAACTTTCATCTCTAACAAAGCAGAAACCATGTGCTATTGACCAGAGTACTTTGTACAATTCTTACATTCTCAGAACTTAGAGATGATCAGGAGCCTGGATTTATTACTTTTACTTCTTTTGTTCATATGTGTTCCATGTGCTCCTTATCCTATGGCAACATCTGCTCTGGTCAGGGTTCTTTACCTGGCAAGATGATCCAAATCTTCATCCATTCCAAATCAGTGTGATAATATAGGGTGTCTCAAAAAAAAGTATACACAAAAAATTGTAATTATAAAGCCAATGTTTATTAAAATACATTTCATTTCAAAATTTAATAGAATCTACAGACACCTTGTATATACTGTGTGAATGATTTGTCACAGCTTTCCATTGACCTTTACTATTGGACATCAGAGTATTAAGTAGTAATTGGCTGGATATGGGACAAAATTTTGCCTACATTTTATCATGTGTCAGCAACCTAGTTTCTTTGGTATTTTGAAACAATCACCATAACCAGGAGAGTAACACCTTCTCTGACTGGATCAACAATATGATGTTTCCTCAAAAAATTAAAAATTGAACTGTCATTTGACCCAGTGATCCCACTTCTAGGAATATATCTTAAGAAGCCTAAACACCAATCAGAAAGAATATATACATCCCTATGTTCATAGCAGCACTATTTACAATAGCTGAGATCTGGAAACAGCCTAAGTGTCCATCAGTAGATGAATGGATAAAAAAGCTGTGGTATATATACACAATGGAGTACTATGCAGCTGTAAGAAAGAACGATCTCTTATCCTTTGAGACGACATGGGAGGACCTGGAAACTATTATCCTAAGTGAAACAAGCCAAGCAGAGAAAGCCAAATATCATATGATCTCACTTATTTCTGGAATATAATAAACATAACGGTCTGAGGAACAGGGTAGTCCCAGAGATGTGGAAGTAGGGTACAGAATGACAATTGCCAGAAGAGGGGGTGGGGGAGGGGAGCGATGAACCACAGAACTTGTACGCATGTACTCATAACCAATGGACATGGACAACAAAACCGGGGATGGGGCAGGGAGGGAATGGGAGGAGGGTGACAATGGGGGGAAAAGGAGAAACATCTGTAACAAAAATAAATTAATAAAAAAATGAAAAATAAAAAAAAATAATATTTGTGTAGTCCAGCCTATGTGGCTCAGTGGTTGAGCATCGACCCATGCACCAAGAGGTCGCCAGTTTGATTCCCAGTTAGGACACATGCTCAGGTTGTGGGCCAGATCCCCAGTGGGGGGGCATGCAGGAGGCAGCAAATCGATATTCTCTCTCATTGATGTTTGTATTTCTCCCTCTCATTTCTGCTCTCTCTAAAATCAATACAGGAAAAAAAATTATTTTAAATAAAATTTGAGTAAATAGTTTTGCCTCTGTGTTAAAATCCTAACCATTCAAGACTACTTATTGTCTCCTATTTCAGTCTAACTTTCTATAACTTACTGCCCACAACTTTGTATGTGATCCATACTCACTTAAATGCTTTCCAAATACCTATGAATTTTTCTCATTCCTCTACTCACTGTGAAATCTGTCCTTTTGCCACACTCTGCCTGGGTCCTACCAAGGCTTTCATCTCACCTCATATGTTATCTATCTTATTAAAGCTGTTTCCAATTATTCCATAGAGGATTATGTTTTTTCTGTGGAATTCTGTACACCCTGTGCAAGTCATAAAACTCTTATAAAAATATTCCCAATAGCTATCCAAGCAAATTACTTGCTATTTCACATAGGGAAAAAAAAGATGTGCAATGTGTTTTCACCTAAGCCACTTGGCACCTTCAAACACAGAGTGGAATGGATATTGGTGTGTGTGTGTGAGTGTGTGAGGTGTGTGTGTGTGTGTGTGTGTGTGTGTGTGAGAGAGAGAGAGAGAGAGAGAGAGAGAGAGAGAATCATTAAATTTATGGGGTTCTTATTTGCTATTTTCCTTATTTCAGATCTAGAGAATAAATGTATCTCTAGTTAATGTATTTTATTTTTAAGTTCTTGAAGTTGAAATAATTTTTTCCAGATATTGTTTTCTTTCCTCAATAAACATTAACCTTGCATGTAACCCATGAACATGTTCCTTTTAAAGTTAATTTTTAACATATTATATGTCTTAACTGCCATTTGATCTCTGCACTCAGCAGAAAAACCCTAAAACCACTGCAGAGCAGTGTGTGACGGAGCTGCTATCATGGTGTCTAAGAAGTGGGCTTTGGCGATTCTGCTGCTGCAGCTCTGTAATGCTGGCTGTGGATTCTGTGGGAAGGTTCTGGTGTGGCCCTGTGACATGAGCCATTGGCTTAATATAAAGGTTATTCTGGAGGAACTCACAAAGAAAGGACATGAGGTAACAGTATTGACTTCATCATATACTAAACTCATTGACTACAGCAAACCTTCCCCACTGAAATTTGAGCTATTGCATTCAGAATATCAAAAAGAATCAGTGGAGGATGCACATGCTAAATTTCAGGACCTAATTTTTAATGTCTTGCCAAACTTAGCACCCTGGCAAGCAACAATAAAACTGAACGACTATTTTATTGAAATAACTGGAACTTTAAAAACCCTGTGTGAGAGTGCAGTCTACAATCAGACACTCATGAAGAAGCTCCAAGAAACCAACTACGATGTAATGCTTATAGACCCCGTGATGCCCTGTGGAGAGCTGGTGGCTGAATTGCTTGCAGTCCCTTTTGTGCTCACATTAAGAGTGTCTGTAGGAGGCATGAAGGAGAAACGCTGTGGGAAACTTCCAGCTCCACCCTCCTATGTTCCTGTTCAGATGGTGGGGCTTACAGACAGAATGACCTTTCTGGAAAGAGTAAAAAATACAATGCTTTCCGTTTTCTTTGACTTCTGGATCTGGGATTATGACGTCCATGTTTGGGACCAGCTTTACAGTGAGGTATTAGGTAAGACACTTTGCTTTTTATTTTAAAGTTGTTATGCAAATAAATTTAGAAATCTAAGTGAATAAAATCTAAGTAAATGAAAGGAATACATTTCAAATATCTGTCTTCCATTTAAAACTCTGCCAGTACAGTAAACAACTGGTTATCAAAAACTCAGTGGAAATGGGAACCAGAAGTCTCTTGCCATGGTTACTCTGTCTTTATAGTCATCAAAACATTTCTCATAAGATAACTAGATACTTATTAGCTTCCTGACAAAAACAATATATAACACACAAAAAATGTTAATCCTCTCTAGAAGATGAAATGTTTGTCATATTTGGATATTACATATAAGTCCAGTACATTGAGTTTCCATATTCAAAGAAGTCATCATTATTCTTGGTAAAGAGAGAATAAGAGTAAGATAACCTACTTGCCTGCCACCAGTAATAAATTAAAATACACAAACACCTGAAAGAGTAATTAGACAACTCTAAAAGACTTTTATGTCCTGAGCAGTTAAAGAGAATGGAATTTTTTAAACTTTACTGGTATATACCTATTCAATCTATTTTTAATTCTTTGCCTTTTCTGCTTAAAAATGCTTTGATTTGCAATTTCATACACTCAGCTGTGATCTGAATCGGTCAACTCAGACAGGCTTCTACTTCAACTATCTTTGAGAAGCACAAATACGAACAAATAAAGGATCATATGTGACACTAAATATACCATTTGATTTAAATCACTGAATATCTAATTGTTTCACAGAACTAATGTTCAAAGAAACCAACTTAAAATATTCTTTGATATAGACATAATTTGAAGTTAATATATTGATTTTCTATAACAATTAATTAATCAATTAATTAACCATTATGCATGCCTAGGAACACAGTACATGCTAAGTTCTATAGATTTAGGAAAAAGATACAAGAATTTTGGCTCATGTCTACCCTCAGTGGGAACTGAAAACTATAATATATCACTGTCACATTTTGGTATAATAGGATTATGAGTAAAGACCTTTGAAAAGCCTCAACTTGAGAAAAAGAGGACAGAAGCACTATCTAAGGAAAAGGGTAAAAAAGAACATCTTCTATTAAGCAAAAGTTGTACTGGCCATGCATTCAGGCAACTCCTAAGAAGTATTTAAAATAAAAAACCATCTCACTTGACCCATTGAGTAGCTTAACATAACAGATTCATTTGAAAATATCTACTTGGTACCTAAAATTTAATTTATTAATTATATATATATAATTAATACCTATTAATTAATATATATGTTTAGAATTATCCACTCTAATTATATAACTCAATTTTATGTAAATTATATAAGTAAAAGAAAAGAGGTATTTGTCAATTTTATTTCACTGTTTATGTCCATAATTCCTGATATGTAACATTTCAAATCCAATTTATGAAATTATTTACAGTTTATTTTATAAATAAATTCACTTTTGTTCTCTGTCTGTTTATCTCTTCTATAGTCATTATTGTGGATCATTACTTTAAATATAGAATTCTCCTAATTGCTTTAATCTCTGCCTTTCTAAAATGAAGCTAAGGTCATATAAACTAAATCACCTAGGGAGAAAAATGATTAAGTGAAATAAGAGAATGACAAATAAAAATATTACCTCAGGGTTTGTAATCAGGGCAGGATTTGAATTACAAAAAAAAAAAAGTAGGCATCTAAAGGGCAAAAACACATTAATTCAGAAACTAAGAGATAGAATTCTAGTATAATCTCTGGCAATTTCAAACTGAGTGTCCTTGGGCAAAGCTTCTTCATTTTCAAATTATAGCCATTGGATTATATGACCTTAAATATTATTTCAAACATTAAAAAGTGATGAGTCTAAAACAAGGCTTTCCTCTCTAGGTGTATGTCAGCATCAACTTTAATTAGAATCCTAAAGTGAAAAGAATTCTCACCTTGGTTGTTTTCCCTTTCTCTTAGTTATAAAACATATATTTTTTGTAAACAATAATCATTGACTTGTTTATTTGGTATTTTAGTCATAAAAACCTAAAATTAATACCTTAAATATCCTTCAAAACACATCAGTAAGAAAGCAGTAAAGTGGTACATGATAATCATGGTATGTATCAGACATCCCAAAAAGAGGATTATCATGAGTATGGATTAATCAGGGAGACCTTGCTAAAAAAAAAAAAAAAAATGGTAGCCCATCAGTTGAAGTGATGAGATATAACTCAGAAGGATAAGGTGGACTGATATTGTGAGATCCTATAACAACATGAGTAATCCTGAAATTAAAACATGCTGGAAGGGGCACAGACATATTTCTGACTGGAAGACTAGAAACCACTAGGAGGTGATTTGGTGCAGATATTGTGGGGCTAATCTATCATCTGCCATTCAATTGGAGAGAAAAAATTAGTAATAAATTAATTTGCAGTTTGGGGTTGTGTTTAAATGTTTGGTTTCTTTTATCTGTAAAAATAAATTTATAAATAACTCGATTTTTCCTTTTTTTTACTGTCTTTCTCTTTCTTTCATCTCTGCTTCTTTTTCTCTTCCTTTCTTTGATTCCATGCTATCGTATTAATGCCTCTTATCATTTCACATCTAGAAGCTGTATTAGTCTTATTTTTAATGTAAAAATAAACTTATTTTTCCCTTGATAGCTATCAAATTAGTGGTGTAATATTCCCATTTAACTTGTTGTCTAATTCCCTCTACCCAACTTAAAAAAATTTTTTTTTCCAGGAAGACCCACTACATTATGTGAGACTCTGGGGAAAGCTGAAATTTGGTTAATTCGATCATATTGGGATTTTGAATATCCTCGTCCATACTTACCTAATTTTGAATTTGTTGGAGGACTGCACTGCAAACCTACCAAACCTTTACCTAAGGTAAGACTATAACATTGAAAGATTTGTATGTGCCTTATGATATGATACCTGATTTCCCTTTAAAGATTACAGTCTTAATAACAGAGACCTGATGTTGAACATCTTTGGATGGCCAACTCCATTTCCATTTTCCATATCAGAGGGGTTCTTGTAAGTTACATATAGGTATTTTATGCATTATATTGGAAAATTAGGCTAAAAAAATGGCATGATTGAAGCACATCTTAAAATATCATTGTTTCTATAGTTTGGACAATTGATAGGTGTGACAGGAAACCGAAGCCATGAAAATCACTAAGGAGACTGCTGCAGTATTCCTCACAAGCATGATCAAATTATGAACAAAAGCACTTATTATGATGGTAGAGAAATAAACATGCTTTCATAAGGCATTGGGATAAGTTACACACTATTTAATGGGTGAAAGGAAGTAAGAGTTGAAGGAAGAAAAGGAAATAAAGATGACTCCTTGACTTCCATTTTCAATATTTATTTGATAGTGATGGGGCTTCTACTGAAATAGGAAACATGGGGTTAAACTTATCTGAGACTAATAAAATGAGTTCTATACTGTGACTATTCACTTAAAGTAACAAGAAGAATTTTCAAGAAGTCATTTAGGTGATATGAGGTCTCAATATCAGCACACAGCAAAGGAAAGATGGGAAGTCATCAGCATAAAGTGGAGTTCATGAAAATGAGAGACCCAATCTTGGCTTGATTCTCTATCAGGCTGATGACAGGTTTCTTTTGGAATGAAAAAGATAATTGTATACCACATTCTTAAGTCTTCAAAGAAAAAATGTGGAGTGTCAAGGATGTTGGAAGGGAACAGTAATGAGAAACAAACAAGTAATAGATTAGCATTACACTGATACTGTGTTGAACTATCAATAGGGAGTGAGTAGGAAAACCCTCATTTACTTGTACTGTGAGAATATTAACAAAATCCCTTTAGAAAGTTTGCAGGGTACATGGTGTTCCCAGGAGAACTCATGATTTATTTTAGGATAAGCTGCATAGTGATGAATGATATTTCATTTCAGAATCATGAATATCCTTTTTCTTACCAATCAAGTTATAGTTGCAAACCAAGCTCTATTAAGACTTGGTATAATGAACTAATATCTAACATGAGAAATCAGTCACTGAATACACAGATTAAAAAGCAATGATAAGGTAAAAGCAGTTTGTTCTGGGACTTGGTGGTGTGGCACAGGGCTCTTGGAAATGGAATCCTTGGGCATGGACTGGTATCTGGGGACTGTGACTTGCAGAGTCTGCCATGGAGCCAGAGCACATACTGGAAGGACAGATACAGTTTGCAGAAAATCCTCACTCTGAGTACCGTCTCACAGATAATGTTGAGAGGATAGTAGAAAATGAGAATATTAATGCAGGAAAGTCATCAAAACCGAACGTGGATCTGCAGTCTTTGCTAACTGTGCCTACCTGAATCACAGTGTTCCTATCTTATCATAGGCAATTGTTGTTCTTGCAAAGGGAAGACCACCAAATGTCTAGCATCATATCTCTTAAAAATCAAGGCACAGTTGGAAGTCATCAAAACTGACTTATTAGGAAGAACAGAAAAATTTGGTTTCTACTATAGATTTACATGACTAACAGGCAGATTTAATTGCCATAACTTATCCCCCTTTTTGGAAGTATAAGGACCTTCAGGATAACAACTTATTACTGGAGTTGCAGAAGAAAACATATTTCACTTAGTTTTCTTTAATCAGCATACTTGTTTAATGAGTGTACTCTGTTCAATTTGTTCTCTGATTGTCCTTAACTTTGTTTTTATATGATCTTCAAAATAAACTGTTAAAACCTCAAAAAAAATGATGAGACTTCTTACAATCAAGAACATTCACACATGTGTACGTACACACACACACACACACACACTCACACAAACATTTTATTCAAACTCCATGTGTTTGAGAAGGTGAATCAAAATAATAACAAAATAATTTCTGTGATATAAGATATGTCCTCCTAACATTAATGAATCTGACATCGTCAACTTTGACATCGTCTCTTTTCTGGTCATTTAACAACCTTTAACTGGGGAACACAGTGACTCCAGAGTCATAAAAGATTTCCCAAGGAATAATGATGCATTTCTAGAGGATGTCATTTTCATAGAATATGATCTGACTGGGCCCAAACCCAGAGTTTCCCATGGCCAACTTGCACAGCTGTAAATGGTAAGGCAGTTTAATTTCCAGAAGGAACTATGTATCAACTCTGTGCTAAGGCTTAAATTAAGAATACGCAGCTAGTGTCCACTGAGGTGGGAGTTGTATACATCAGAAAGATAGGCAATCACTGTCTCCTAAAAGTAATTTATAATTATACAACAGTTTAAATATGTTATCTCTCTTTCTCCAATACATTACTACATATCACAATTCTAACAAATATCTACTTAGCCCTATTAATAAAGGAAGACTTGAATGTGAGAAAATTACCATTGTAGCTATATATAAAAAATAGGCAGTCCTGGCCAGTTCGGCTCAGCGGTTAGAGCATCAGCCCAAGGACCAAAGAGTCACGGGTTTGATTCCAGTCAAGGGCACGTAACTCAGTTGTTGTTTGGTCCCCAGCCCTGGTTGGGGTCTTGCAGGAAGCAACCAATCGATGTGTCTCTCTCACATCAATGTTTCTCTCTCTCCCTCCCACTCTATCTGAAGATAAATGGAAAAATATCCACAGGTGAGGATTTAAAAAGAAGTGGACAGATCAATACAGTAATGACATTAAATATAAACTGACAGATGCCTAATTCAGACCCATTTGAGGATTTATTTTGAGGAATATTTCTATGAATTTGCAAACTACTCAGTTTTTAATAAAATTAAACCTACTGAGCAACAGTGTCTATCAACCATGAAAAGTGCTGTATTCTTATCAACTAATCCTTTGATATAGTGGTGTGGTTCTATAGCTATTCACTAATCAATAATATGTATTTGAGCCATAGATTTTATTTATTTACTTATTTAAATAAAATGTATTGGGGTGACATTGGTTAATAAAATTATATAGGTCTCAAGTGTACAGTTCTACAATACATCATGTGTATATTGAATTATATACTTCCTCCTAAAGAGACTAGGTAGTTCTAGGTGTCAAAAGATAAAAAGCAGTCTAACCGCGCCTCTGACAGTTCCCTTGAATCTTTATTTTAGAAGTGTAAGTGAACTTTATTTTATTCTCTATGATGCTGTACCTCTGTGATACAAGAATTTTTTCTCTCCAGGAAATAGAAGAATTTGTCCAGAGCTCAGGCAAAGACGGCATTGTGGTGGTTTCTATGGGTTCATTCATCCAAAATCTCACAGAAGAAAAGGGCAATCTTATTGCCTCGGCCCTTGCCCAGATTCCACAGAAGGTTAGTATAACCTTTAATCCTATGGGTAGCTATTATCAAGTGGAAAGAGAGTGTGACTAATGGTGTCTTTCCAACTGAAAGGTGAATCCTATTTTACACTTAACATATCAGGTACCAGTATTAAGAAAAAACTTGTAAAACATTGTAATAGTGAATTTAGGCATATTTGCGCCTTGCCTACCAAGCTTTGCTGCTCCTATGGAACACAACTTTTTACAATCATTTGTTTTCAATGAAATAGAAATTAAAATATTAAGTGTCTTGTTTGTGAAATTTTAAGGCCTGTTCTGACAACTTCCAAAATAGTTCTGAAGTGCATGCACTCCAGGACAAGGGGAGAACTGAAATGACAAAAATAGAGATGAATCATGCACAAGAACCTCCTCCATATCTTTGTTTGCATTAGGACTTGATTTGTCATAACTGAGCATAGAAGTAAAAGCCTATATTCATTTAGTGTTTTAATTAGAGTTTCCTAGAATTAAAAGATTATAGAAACTTTAATATTATTGTCTAGCAATTTGCATGACCTAATCTATGATAGTCCATTTTAATGTTATCACCACCATTCTAGATTAGTGCTCTTTATATAGTGCTATTTATAAAACATACAGAGCTCTTTTTATTTGTATATTTGGTTAAATTCCATAAAATTATATAAAAAATTCTATATAAAGGCAAATATGATAATTGCAAAAACAAAACAAAACCAGATACTTCACTGAACTTTGGCATATAAGCAAAAGCACTATCTTATTCTTACTTAAAAATATAAGAAGAAGAAGAAGAAGAAGAAGAAGAAGAAGAAGAAGAAGAAGAGGAAGAAGAAGAAGTAGTAGTTGTGGGGGGGGAAAGAAGATAGAAAGAAATGGAGGGTGAAAAGATAACCAGTCATCGAAAAAGTAAGTAGATCAAATCTAAAGCAATAATATTTGTAAGAAACACTAATTTGAACACAGAGCTAGGAATGCCAGTGACATAGATTTATACAGATGTCTTGTAGCCATAAACTTTTAACTCCCAAACTCTGATTCATTAGGCTATTACTGCATTATTTTCTAATTCTTCACTTACAATCCCACTCCTAGAAGATTTTAAGTGATAATAGACAAAATGATAATAGAATACATAATAGGTGACTACCACAAACTTTTTTAAAAAGGTAGCTGTAGCCCTGGCCGGTTTGGCTCAGCAGTTAGAGCATTGGCCCTTGAACAGAGGTTCTTGGGTTCAATTTCCAGTCAAAGGCATGTATGAGTTGCAGGTTCGACACCCACCCCAGTTGGGGTCTTGTGGGAGACAACCAATCAATGATCGATGTTTTTTTTCTCACATCTTTGTTTCCCTCTCTCTCTCTCTCTCTCTCCTCCTCCTCCTCCTCCTCCTTCCCTCCCTTCCATGCTATCTAATAATCAATGGAAAAATAACTGTGGTGAGGATTAACAAAAAATAAAAATAGATAAATAAATTAAAAGGTGTTTATAAACAGTCCCACTATTTCTTTCAGTGTTTATAAAGTATGTCTCCATACTCCCTTCCTAACTATCACCTATAGTATAGATGCATGATTTACACAGAACTCTACAACCTTAAAATGTCATTATCCTGAGGTATTACTTGTGAAATACTGTCTTCCACAGGTTTTATGGAGGTACAACGGGAAGAAACCAGCCACATTAGGAACCAATACTCGGATCTATGATTGGCTACCCCAAAATGATCTTCTTGGTGAGACTGAGGGGGAAAATCTGTATAGTTGGCTGATAAACAAGTTCAGTAACTGATAGCAACTAAATTCAATGAACACTTAATGATTTAACATTTTCACATTTTCCTCCCAATTTTAAAGCTGATATAATTAAAGAATTGGCCATTTATAGAGTCCTGCTTCCTTGGTTCACAAAAGAGAATCTTCAGTTACGACTCTCATCACTTTTCAAATTCGAACCTCAGTTCAGATATCACCTCCTTGTAAAGTCTTTCCAGACAATGCAGAGGGAGTTAATACTGCCATTTCCTGAGAACACAGTTTTCTGAGTTAGCAATAATCCCTGTGTTCAGCTTCTAAGAGGAAGAAAAGCTGTATAGTGGTTGATGGATAATTTGATTAATTCTTTAACAGCTAATATTAACATAAAACTAATATCAATAAATAGTTAACAATTGCAACTATTTCTCATTTTACCTCCAATTCAAAAAACATAATTAAACATTTAATCATTAATTTTATATATTCATACTTGCTATGAATTGAGATAAGAGTTTCAGGCAATACAGAGGAAATTAATGCCTCCTTTTCCTGGGATAATAATTTTCTGTGGTAGCAGTGCCCCATAGGAAATACTGTGGAAAATACTGCCTTCTTCAGTAACTTTCCCATAGATCTTCCTCTTCTGTCTCTGAATTTCTGTTCATGTATTATAATAAAATGTTCACCTGCTTCTCAATCTATCCCCAAACTAGGTCATCCAAAAACCAAAGCTTTTATCACTCATGGCGGACTAAATGGGATCTATGAAGCTATTTATCATGGGGTCCCCATGGTGGGAGTTCCCATGTTTTCTGATCAGCCTGATAACATTGCTCACATGAAAGCCAAAGGAGCAGCTGTGGAGGTGAACCTACACACAATGACAAGTGCAGATTTGCTCAACGCCTTGAGGACAGTCATTAACGATCCTTCGTAAGTACTATTTCTTTCTAAAGGATTACCATTGATTGTGTTATGCACCATACAACAAAATATTAGAGATCATGCTTACAGACCTTTTAATGGATCTTTTCCCATAACCTCTGGTCATTCACTACCTTGGTCTTGGAAATCTCCTAGAAAGTATAGTTCATACAATGTCTTACTTCCTGCTTGGAAAAATTAGGCTTCAATTAACTATTTTACTTTGATTTTTTTCTTATGTCTGCACTTAACCACATTCTCATACAAAAAGAATGTATTTTTTTCCCATGTCCCCATTATACATGTTAAAATTCTGTGCAGTGAGCAGAGTTGACGTAACAACAATTCTGTGGCCCTTAGATTAGTTTTTGTAACATGTATCACATAACTAACAAAAACAAAATTTCATTAATTTCTTTCTCTTTTTGCTTTTTCTTATTTGCCTTCCAGCTATAAAGAGAATGTGATGAGGTTATCAAGGATTCACCATGATCAACCTATGAAGCCTCTAGATCGAGCAGTCTTCTGGATCGAGTATGTCATGCGCCACAAAGAAGCCAAACACCTGCGGCCAGCCTCCCATGACCTCACCTGGTTCCAGTTCCACTCTTTGGATGTGATCGGGTTCCTGCTGGCCTGTGCAGCATCCGCTATATTCTTGATCATGAAATGTTGTTTAGTTTGTTGTAAAAAATTTGGTAAAACAGGAAAGAAGAAAAAGAGGGAATAGATCTTTCCAAGTTTGGCAAAAGTCTGAGTGGACAATCCTGTTTATTACTGCACTTTCTTCCCGTTTTCAAATTTCCCATTCCTCTTTTTTTTTTTTTTTTTTCTTTATTGATTTTAGAGAAAGAGGAAGGGAGAGGGAGAAAGAGATAGAAACATCAATGAGAGAGAACATTGACTAGTTGCCTCCTGCATGCCCCCCACTGGGGATTTGGCCCACAACCAGGACATGTGACCTGACTGGGAATCGAACCAGCAACCTGTTGGTATATGGATCGATGCTCAACCACTGAGCCACACCAGACAGGCCCATTCCTCTTTTTTAGCCTTAAAAAACAGCCTGCAATTCCATAAGACCATTAACTGGTGAGCATGTCCCATTCTTCCTTTTTCTAGTCCCAGGTGTTTTTACCCTCTTCCTCTTTATCCACTATCTGACACAGGGACATTAATACTCTATTCATGATACCACTATTTTTTATTGATTTTTTAGAGAGAGGAAGTGAGAGAGAGATAGAAACATCAACAGTGAAAGAGAAACATTGATCGGCTGCCTCCTGCACGTCCCTTCCTGGGGATCGAACCCAAATCCCAGGCATGTGCCCTAACAAGGAATCGGATTGGGACCTCTCAGTCTATGGGATGATGCTGAATCCACTGAGCCACACCAGCCAGGCCATGATATCACTATTTTAATTGTATAAACTTAAGTGATATGGTGACTGCTGGAGAGAACAAAATACGAGCTGAATTTCATGGCTGTAGGAAGCTCATAATAATACAGTTCACCAGTTGCCACAGATCATATAATCAGGGAAGTATCCTCAAAAATTAGTCTACTAGGAAAATATGATTTGCTTTTTAAATAAAAATAAGCCTCTCTACTTGCTCAATGTTATTAGGATGAGGCCAAAATTGAAAATAATGATGATGGTACATTCTCCTTCGGAATGTTTACAAAGTTTCCATAAATCTCAGCATTAGTCTGCTCAGGCGACATAACAAGACTCAGCAGCATAAGTAACAGAAATTAACTTTTTCACAATTCTGGAGGCTAGAAGTGCAAGATCAAGATGCCCTCAGGGCTGGTTTCTGGTGAGGCTTTCCTTTCAGGCAGGCAGCTACCTTTACCCTTTGTCCTCCAGATGCCCATGGTAAGAAAAAGATGCCTATGTCTCTTCCTCTTCTTACAAAGACACAAGTCTTGTGGGATTAGAGTCCACTTTCACGATCTAATTTAATTGTAAATATCTTGTTAAAGGTCTTATGTCCAAATACAGTCACATTGGGAGTTAAGGCTTCAACATATAAACTTGAGAGGGGTAAACAATTCAGTCCATAACAAATTCTACCCAACAATTATGCCTGTTTTTGCTTTTAATCAACAAATCTCTCTTGTGTGCCTTTTATAGACAAGGGACAATTCTGAGCATTTATTTAGACAATAAAGATAATCAATGGAAAGATTCTCCTCCTCCCTCCCCCCCCCACCCCAACAAGTGAAGATGTCAGTGATGTTTTAAAGTAAACTAATTATTTTAGGAGAAATTAAATATTTCCAAATTAAAGAATTATAGAAATAAATTGTTTTGCTGATTTTAATGAGATTGTTAAAGACCAATACAATTGATAACCTTAAAGTTAAATGTCAATTCATTATATTTAAAAATCACTAGTATTCATAATTTAAGAAATAATTCTATATAATCAAAGAAATAGTTTCCTACAGAAAAAAAGTCATATACTCTGAATGTAAGATCATTGCAATTTTTTTTAGTCTCTATATTCTATTAATATAAATTCATTACATATGGTTTCACTCATATGGGGAATATAAAACAAAAAGTAACAAATATAATAAAACATAAACAAAAACAAACTTGCAGAAACAGACAGCACACCGGTAATTACCAGAGGGGAAGTAGATGGGGGAAGAGCAAAATGTAAAGGGGGTCAAATATATGGTAACAGATGCAAACTAGACTTTTGGTGGTGAGCACATAATAGAGTACACAGATATCAAATTATAATGTTGTACACCTGAAATGTATATAACGTTATTAACCAATGTTATCTCAATTTAAAAAATATATACATCCTTGACAACTCCTAATAGAAGAATGAGGATTTTGGAACAAAACCACACCGTATTCTCCTGACTACTCCTTTGCATTTGAGAACTAACTCCTGGATTGTTACCGAACTCTGGTAGAGAGTAAACCAATGAGATGCAGATTAGTAGGGTACCACTTAATACTCTGATGTCCAATAATAAAAGTCAGGGTAAAGCTGTAACAAACTAATAAAAACAGATCATCACATTGATTCTGAATGAATAAAGGTGTAGATCATACCACCAACTAAAGAACCCTGACCAGGAGAGGAGCTGCCAAGGATAAAGGGTGCCCTTCTGTGTTTGTGTTACCTGTTTTTTGGGTCATACCACCATGGTAGGGGGAAATATGACAGGTCAAGGGGTAACCAGGTTTGAGAGCCCACCACCCAGCTACTGGCTTCCGTTAGCTTCTGGCAACACTGTACTGTGACCAGGATGCCAGAGAGACATCTGTTAATAAGCTGTCCAGTAATGCAATGTAATGGGGGCACCACTGCAGATCGGGGGATGGAGCTGAATTTATGGGCTCCAGAGCTGTTGCTGTCCCTCTTACCCTCTACCCACAGTGGTGTCAAAGCTACTACCTGATACTTCCACCCTTACCGCATTCGCTGGGGCTGCCAGCTCATCTGTGGAAAGCCATAAAACCCGGATTGTGTGTACCATCCCTATCCTTCCCCCGTCTTGCCTACCTATGCCTTCCAATACACTCACCTTCAGATACACTCATGTGTGGATCCCTCAGGTGCCCTGGTGAGCAGAGACACTTTGTTAGTTTATTGTGGAGATAAGAGCAGATATAAAGGGGTCATCTAACTTTGCCATGGTGCTGACATCACTCTAGTATTTCTATCTGCCACAGACAGAGTACATAAAGTAATACTTTCTAAGTCATAACGAATGTAATGCAGCCAGATATACAGTAGAGGACACTCATGTCCTAGATGAAGTAAAAAAAAAAAAAATGTAACTTACAGATCACTTCTTGAATAAGTTATGCTCACATACCCATATGTGGCATAGTTTCCATATTATTCAAAGTGGGCCTAATAAGCTTTGAGACCTCTTTTAACATGATGGACAGGTAAAGGTTTATTAGCTTGTTAACCCCACTAGAGGGACTATTCCAACTGAGAATAAGTTGGAATCTTATTCTGTTTCCCTGTGGATAACAATATTCCTCCCAAATGATTCAAACAGGGAAATTTTAATAAAAAGAATACTTACAAAAAGTGTGGATAATAAAGGGAACAAAGATAAATGATGAGGCATCCAGAGGCTAACAACAGTGACTTAGAAGGTACTTGATTATTATTAACTGAATTAGTGAATGAATAATGAACATTTCTGTTTACTAGACAGAAGCTACCATAACAGAAAGAAAAAGAAAAATACTGAGTAGAAAAAATAGAAGGTAAGTGAAACACCTGAAAGGTGTAAGTCAGGAATCATAGTAATAAATTTAGTAGATGAGGTAGAATAGTAATAAATTCTAGGTCATGTAAACAAAACTACTCATACATTTTTATCCAATTTCAGATTTTGTGCTGAGCCTGATATAACCTATTTAAGGGAAATGATGGGGGCAGAAGCTAAATTACAATATGGGAGATAAGGAAATAAGACAAAATGTGTAGACAGTTCTCATACAGTAGCATTCAGGCTGGGAAGTAAACTATTTGATGGTGAATGAGAAAGGGAGGTAATATGAAGACTGAGGAATGTAGGCATCAAGATCTATAAATGTCTACATATGTATTTTATTTTAATTCATAACATTGTTAAGTGTGAAATGCTTGGCATAATTTTAAGTACTCTAAATATATTAATTCAAATCATTCTTACAACAGTCATTATTAATACATGTGTTTTACAGATAAGGAAACTGAGGTACACATAGATTATATCATTTTCACAATGTGATATTACTGGCTAGTGGTTGGGGAGGATTTCACCATAAGCAGACAGAGCCCAGAGTAAATATGGTTAAAATTAATGATATATACCTCATTTATGAACATATACTTCTTACTGCAAAAGAGCCAATAAAGAGGAGAAGTTAAACATATAGAAAGGAGAAAGACAATGTATCAACTAAGGACCTGAGGTTGACTGGTCTTAACAGGAGTAATGGATAGGATGCTTCATTCATGTAAATGGAGAAAATAAAGAGAATTATATTGGTAGGAAAGTTTATAACATTTAGGTAAAGAAGTAAAGAGTTTGATTCCTTGCTAAAATAAGACAGGATATAGTTTTCTTTTTCTTCAATATTCCTTCCAGCTTTGCTGGATGGAGTAGTCTTGGATTCAGACCCTTGCCTTGCATTACTTTGCACACTTCATGCCACTCTCTTCTGGCCTGCAGCATTTCTATTAAGAAATCAGCTGACAGTCTAATGGGGGCTCCCTTGTAGGTTACTTTCTGTCTCTGTCTTGCTTCCTTTAAGATTCTTTCTTTGTCTTTAATATTTGCCATTTTTATTATGATATGTCTAGCTGCGGGTCTTCTGGAGTTCATCTTGCTTGGGACTCTCTGTGTTTCCTGGACTTGTGTGACTTTTTCCTTCACCAGTTTAAGGAAGTTTTCTGTCATTATTTCTTCAAACAGTTTCTCTATTCCTTTCTCTGTTTCTTCTCCTTCCAGTACCCATATAATGCGAATGTTGTTAAATTTTGTTTTGTCCCACAGCTCCCTTAAACTCTCCTCCTGCTTTTTAAACTTTTTTTCCATTTGCTGCTCTATTTGGGTGTTTTTCTCTGCTTTGTTTTCTAAGTTGCTGATTCGGTCTTCAGCTTCTTCTAATCTACTATTGAACCTTTCTAAGGTATTTTCCATTACAGCTATGTCATTCTTTATTTCCTCTTGATTTTTATGGGTAGCTTCTACCTCTTTTTCTAAGCTGAAGTAGTTCCCAGTGAGCTCTTCATAATTCTTATTAAGTTGCTTGTAATTCTCACCAAATTGTTTGAGCACCGTTAAAATCATTTCTTTGAATTCTTTATCTGACAAGTTGCTTTCTTCCATTTCCTGTAGTTTCTTTTCTGGTGATTCCTCTTTTTCTTTCCTTTGGGTGTTGTTTCTTTGTCTCCTCATTTTAGCCATCTGGTAGCTCTAGACCTGGTGAGGGATGTTTGGATGTGTAGGCAGCTCACTGTATATCAAATAAGGCTACTGTGCCTCCCAGACTGTTCTGTTGTGTGTCACCTCTTGCCTGCTGTGGATCCTGGAGGATTGATTACTGGAGGCTGGTATTGGTGTGTCCTGGTAGATGCTGCTGCTGGATCGCGTGGGCCCCTTTGAAACTGTGTTTCCCACTGGTCACTAGTGCCACCTATAGCTGTATGGCTCAGGCCCTACTGGAGCCGCACTCCCTGCCCGCATTGTGGGCTGCTGGGTCACACAGTCCCCTCTTGAGCCCCAGCTCCCTGCTGGTCCCATGGGCAGCTGTGTCGCACAGGCCCCACTGGGGCCCTGGTTCCCGCAGATCTTGTAGGCAGCTGGGTTGTACAGGTCCCGTTGGAATCCCTGCATCCTGTTGATCCCGTGGGGAGCTGGATCGCACAGTCTCCTCTGGAGACTCTTCTCCACACCTATCTTGTGGACCGCTGGGTCGCACAGGCCTGTCTGGGGCCGCAGCTCCCGGCAGGTCCTGTGGGGAGCTGGATTGCACAGGCCCCTCTGGAGCCCAGGCTCCCCACTGCTCTTGTGGGCAGCTGTGTTGCACAGGCCCCTGTGGAGCCCCAGGTCCCACAGCTGGCAGCTGGGGCATGCTGCTGCCCTGTGGGGCTCAGCTCCTGCTCAGCCTTTGCTGTAGTGTTTGGGGATGGGTCTCAGCTGCTGATCTGTGCTTCTGTTGCTTGGGGATGGATGTCTGCTCCCCAGCCTCTGTTGCTGGGGGTATATCTTGACTCTGATCAGGCTGCTACCTTGGGGGATGGTGCCGGGCTTCCGGCCATTTGAGGTTTCCTTGACAGCTCTGCTTCTGTGCACTGGTCTGTGTTGATATACGGTGTCCACTGGTCTGAGGGTGCCAGGTGCACTGGTGGGCTCAGGTTGCTGGGCCCTAGCCACTCCCACTGCCTCCTCCCAGAAAAGACCCGGGATCTTCCAAAATGGCGAGACCTCCCTGCAGAGCAGGGAGAAATGCCCTGAAGAATGCTTACCGTGGTAGCCGGCTGCTCCCCGTCCACAGCACAGGAACCCTCTGGTCTGCGTCTGTGCACTGCACAAGTTTGGTCATCCACCTTCACATCCACTCACACTCTCTCACACACTAGCTCACTCTCTCATGCACTCATCCTCCCTCTGGTCCTGCCCACCACCATCTTCCCTCTCAAGTCTATTATTTACATTTTCTAACTTTAAGTGATATGCTGATTCCTAAGAAGTGAACCAAATATGGGCTAAATTCAATGGATGTAAGGAACTCAGAAGAGCAAAATTCACAAGAGGCAATAGATCACACAAATCAGAAGAGTATAGTATCCCAGGAAATTAGCTTGTTAGGAAAAACAATGATTTCCCTTTACCAATAAAAATGAGCCCTCCTACAAGTCCAACATTACTGGATTAGAGCATGAATTGATATAACAGTGATAGGGCCAGACTCTAGGACAGGTTTACTATATTTTCATAGAACTCTTCTAGATAATCCTGGCCTACATTCCGCTTTTAGGACACCAATATTTCTTGTATCACCTCTACCTGTTACTGCCTTGAAACACTTAAGAGAATCAGTCCTTTCCCAGGTAAAGAAAATGTCAACAATATGTTAAAGGTAAATAGATTATTTTAAAAGAAATTATAAGAAATATAGAAAAATTATATTACTAATTTTATGAAACTTTTAGTTAACTATACACTGGATAAAACTTGAATTTAAAATTACTAATCTATAATCACTAAATATAATCAAAGGTATAATTTACTATGAAGAAAGTAAAGAAATATTCACTCTAAAAGTAAGAAGATCTTTATATTGTTTTCTAGTCTCTATCTTCTAGAATTATAAATTAATAAAATAATTACTTTCATGATAAGAATTTAAGATATTAGAAGACCTGTTTGACCAAGAATATGGTATCATATTTATCAATGTAAATCTCTACTTTAAATATTCATATTTTTATTATTTTTACATTAGTATAACAAATATATTACACTTTTCAGTTGGTTTACTTTTTAATCTTAATGACATATCAACTTTAAATTTTAATTTTAGTATTTGAAATATTAAACTAAATGTCATCACTGGCTTGCTAAAAATATTGAAATTTTTATATATTTTATACATTTTAATATGTATAGGATACATTACCTCCAATTTAAAAATGACTATGTAATTGGAATGTAAGTATTTCTTCTATTTTGTGTATGTGCCTGAAATGCAAATAAATTTACTAACTAAATGTTTTAAAAAAATTTTTTAAGTTATTCATATTGATGTGTTTTTCAACTTTTAATGTTTATGTTTTCTCGAAGCATTAGAATCCAACTGACCACCCTGATTGGTGTGGCTCAGTTAGTTGGGTGTCATCCTGTACACTGAAGGGTTGTCGGTTAGATTCCTGGTCAGGGCACATGCCCCAGTGGCAGGCGTGATCCCCAGTGGGGGGCATGCAGGAGGCAGCCCATCAATGTTTCTCTCTCACATCAGTGTTTTCTCTCTCCCTCTTCCTCTCTCTATAAAAATCAATTTAAAAATCTTTTAAAAAAACAATCCAACTGACCTTGTGATAGGCTGTGTCCTCACCACCTCCTCTGTCACCAGGAGCCTGCCTATGTTGGCTCTCTCCTATAGGGAACTCCTGGCCTCAAGTTCCAAGCAAGAGAGAAGGGAATAGTGAAGGAGAGATTTTTTAATTGATATATTATTGTTTTCATATGTTATTAGTAGGGAAAGCAAAAAGGATTTACATTTTTAAGATAAATGGATAATAGCTATCAATATAAAATGAGTTTTTCATGCAGCAAATTGGTTAAGGCTGTGAGTGATTCTGAGATTTTGCTGCATATTAGAATCACCTTGGACCTTTTTGACAATATTAATGTGATACCCATTTTCCATACAAACAAAAAAAGAATTCTGGTATTTAGGCCAAAATTTAATATTTTTGAGAGCTCCCTAGGTGATTCCAATGGACATTAGAGTGTGGGGAACACTGATTAAGGTTTAGATGAGCAGAAAACATGGTTATTATTTTATTTGGGATCCATAATTTACAGAAAAATTTGGGGGATGGCTTTTTTACATTGCTTATAATTGACTTCTGCATAAATCTCAAATATAATGTTCTCTAAAAATAATTTTAAGATTATTATTTAGTAACTTTGTTTCATCATAAATAAAAATCTTTACAGAATTTCAATCTATAACTACACTATATTTACATATCATTCAATATTTACATATTGAAAATTTACTATCTTATCACTTAAGCAAATATTTATGTAACAAGTTGTTTCTATGAAAAAAAGAGAGTTGAAATTCCAGACTACTAAATTTAAGCAAACCTTTGGACCATGTCCACATTAGCTACTAGATAATAAACAGAAAATCACAAGTGTTGACAAGTTTGTGGATATAAAGGAACCCTGTGCACTGTGGGTAGGAATGTAAAATGGTGTGGCCGCTGTGGAAAACGAAATGGAAGTTCTCCAAAAAATTAAAAATAAAATTGCCATATGATCTGGCAATGCCACTTATGTGAGTATATAGCCAAAAGAATTGAAAGCAGAATGTTGAAGAAATATTTGCACACCCATGTCCATTGAAGCAGTATTCTTAATAGTCAAGAGGAGAAAGTAACCCAAATATCCATGACCAGAAGAATAGATAAAGAAAATGGAGTACGTACACATGAAAGAATGTTATTCTAGCTTTAAAAAGAAGGAAATCCTGTCATTTGCCATAACATAAAGAACTGACAGGACATTATACTGATTGAAATAAACAAGTCAAAAAATATCAGTAGTAAATTAGAGTATGAGTCCTCAACGTATGCACTCACCATCACCCCAATATTAAGAAAATACAAAAGTCAGAGAAAATACTCTTCTCAAATGAATCTAAAGAAAAGAACCCAAACCATCATATTTGAACAGGCAAAGCATGATGGTGGACTTGTTTTTAAATCCAATTAAAATTACTTTGATTTGTGTTTAATTTTAAGCACTTAAATTCCTACCTCCAAATGTAGCTTTTAGGGAGTTTTTGGTAGTTTGAACTATGTTGCTTAATTTTATTGACCTTTTATATCAGAGCAGCTACACTAGTCATATTATTTTGCTCAGTCTTATTCTTTTAAATAGTATTATTATTATTATTATTATTATTATTGAGAGAGGAAGGGAGGGAGAGAGAAACATTAATTAGAGAGAGATACATCACTTGGTTGCCTCCCCCACACATCCTGACCCCGGATTGAACCTAAAACCTGGGTATGTGCCCTGACTGGGAATCAAACTGCCACCTTTTGGTGTACGGGATGATGCTCCAACCAACCGAGCCGCACCAGCCAGGGCATACACTCGATCTTAAACATTGGTATTGGCAGGCTGTCCAAAGTTCAGCCCCATTAACTATTAACTGGATGAGAGGTTGAAGCATGGAAGACACTTATCATACCTCTGGATTATGAGCTTTCTGTGTTTGGGGTGAGCCCAGGTTTAGTTGGAGCAATACCTTTTCAAATGAAAAATTAATGTGACTTTAGTAGCTTCCTCTGGGATGTAACCTAATAAGGTCATGTCATATGTTAGGTAACTTCTGCTAGGGTTTATATGAAAAAAACAACATCAACAGCACACACACACACATACACACACACACACACACACACACACACACATACTGTTTTTACAATGACTGAAGAAAGTCTACACTGAAGTGTTTTAAAGTAATTATAGTAATAGAAGTATGATATGTTATATCAATACCAAACCACAGAAGATCTGAATACCTCAATTGTTGTAATTAGTTTCACATTGTTGATTATTTCTGGATCCTAAATATTTCTCATTCATTAAAGTGCAGAGAAAAGCACAGATTTATAAGGTGGTAATAATTTTACTCTTCAAAAACAAAAACAGTAAAATTGTCTGCCATTAGGTCTTAAACAGAGAACTGTTCTCAACTCATTTCTTCCTACCCAGAAACTACTACTGCCATCATGTACTTAAAGATTAATCTTCTCTTTAAAAAAAGAAATTATTTTTTAGAGAGAGAAATAGAGAGGGAGAGAGAGAGAGAAACATCGATGTACATCGATAGGCTGCCTCCTGAACACCACGTACTGAGGATTGATCCCCAAACCCAGATATATATCTTGACCAGGAATGAACCTGGCTTGGTGCATGGGATGACATTCAATCCACTCAGCCACACTGGCCAGGAAAGATGAATCATCTTTATTCAAACCACAAATATCTCACAAATTGCTTGAAAACAAAAATACACCTACACTGTTTGGCAGTTTTTCTCTAAATGCATTCCATAACATAACCTCATGACAGAGAAACTTCAGACTTCAATCACTACCACTTATTTTCTTCATGATAAAGTCTCTTATTGCTTCACTGTATCTGGGATTAATTTACCTGGGTTAAATTCTCACTCTAGCTTTTCTTTGTTGCAAGAAATTCTAATCTGCAAAGAATTCTGCTTTTAAACATAATTCTTGATTGTAGCATTTAGAACGAGAAATTATGCTGGAGATATAGTTTGCTCAATACAGAAGAGAATGGACTATTGTTAACTATAATAAGGAATAATCTATTTTAGAGACTTGGTTCAAGTTTTATAGTTATTAAAATGCTCAGAGATAGACAAGTGATGTCAACAAGATAGCAGAATTGGAGGTCCCTCACTTGTATCCACCCACGGCAACAATAATTTGGCACCATCCATGGACAGGAGTGCTGTTTTTGCAAGCTTTGGCATCCAGGTAGGAGGCTGCGAAAACTTGATGGAGCCCAAGACTGAGGAGAGGCATTTTAAAAAGGCAGTGTGTGTCTAAGGTTAAAAGAATAAGGTGATTGTATATTTTTTGTCATGCCAAAGATTTTAGTGTTTTTATGTTAGCATAATGGGAGTGAGAGACAACAGGCTTCTGAGGAAAGAGAGAAGGAATGAAACATGCTGATCTAGTATGGTTATATGGAATAATGATCATTATTTCAAACTGCCTTCAACAAACACATTGAATTGTTCACTGAGTCTGTAAGTAGCTAAGTGATACTATGCCTTGTTTTGCAAGAAGTAGGCATATGTATATACACACACATTTGGAGAGAATGAAAATTCAGTAAGTCCCTTTAGAATATGGGTTCTGTTACTGGAAAGGGGACCTGGCCCTGAGTGGGACTGTCTAGGGCTAGGCCAGCAGTGTGTGGATTCTTGATTTTGTGCAGGAAAAATTTCACAACATGAGTCCAGGTGAATTTTAGGAGACGTTTATTAAAGCTGGGGACAGTGAAACAAGGAGGAGCTGGGGAAATGAGCCTAGGCTGGTCTGCTTTGGCTCACTAAGAAGTCAGAGAAGAGGGGGTCTTGAGGGCAGGTTCAGGGGGTTTGCCTGGGATGAACTGCCATTGCCCATTGATGCCCTGGTTGCAAGCCTCGTGGGGGTCCTTAGAGTTTAGGAACCCTGTGGGGAAATAAGGCTGAGAGAGCTGCTGGCGTGCTCCTGGGAAGTAGAGCTAGTGCTGGGTCCTTTGATTTGAGGCTTTTATCTCTCACTTGCTGGAGAGAATCTTAGGGGAGGTCTTAGGGGAGGGTTTCAGCAGACTATTTGTCAGTGTTCTAGATGTGTGCCTTCAGGGTCCTGGTCTCCACTGATAGGTCAGTGTCAGGGCAGGGGGTCATTAGTCATTGCAGCTGGTCCTGGTGTCGCCCACCTGGTTTTGCTCCTTTTCTGGGTCTCAAGCTGAAATACAGCTGGGGCCTAGATGTTTTCTCTAGGGAGGTGACCTGTAGCTGCTCTAAATTGCTCTGCCAGTTTGTTTAGCTATCTGTCTATCTGTGTCAGTTTTCCCTTTCCCACTTGTCCTGGCTTACTGACCTGTCTCAGATTCTACATGATCAAACCTACAACAGGGAATGTACATCTATTATCAGAGACTGAAACTAGAATGAAAGCAACCAGGTAAATCTTTTCATGGGGCTGTGAGGTATAGAGAAGTCGTTACTGAAACCAAGTCTTTCATGAATAGCTCAGTTTTATAATAGAAAGCAATTAGCTATTATATTTCTTTATCCACATACACTATAATGGGAAATGACTCAAACTGGATGAGGGCAAATGGCTTACCATGTTTTTAGGTAAGAAGTGATGCTGAGACTGGAGGTACCGTAAAACCAAGGAGCATTAGTGGTCTCCCAAAGTGAAATGGAAGGATGAATCACTTTACACAATTCTAACTATTGAATAATTTCTTTAGCAAAAGATACCACAAACTTACAAAGTTTAACACCAAAGTGAAGTTAAAATATTCTTAGTATTTGCACAGTATTACTGATATTGTGAATAAACTACTTAATGTTCTTGTGTTTCTACCTAATGTTTGAAACATAGTTGAGTTTAATAATGTTTTTGGTATAATTTTAGAATTAGAATAATACAATTCAATACATAACACATACAATGTATTTTTATTATTATGTTATTTTTTCCCTTTTTTAAAAAAATCTCTTTGCAATGAATATTTTTAACTCTTAGACAGTAAATCCCTTGAAAACCAATTTTGATCTTGATCTGAGAAGCTAAATTGTGAAAATTTATTTTGTCACAGGAAGAGGGGATCCTTCACTTTGCTGGACTAAATGGAAGAAGTCCCATCTATAAGGCATCTCAGCTTCAGGCCGCAGAAACATCTACTCTCCTTTTGTCTTCTTCCCTGGTTTAGCAAACTTCTGACAGCAACACAGACAACATTTCATGATGACAAATATAACAGTTGCCACACAGGCCAGCAGGAACCCAATCACATCCAAAGAGTGGTACTGGAACCAGGTGAGGTCATGGGAGGCTGGCCTCAAGTGTTTGGCCCCTTTGTGGCGCATGACATACTCGATCCAGAAGACTGCTCGATCTAGAGGTTTCATAGGTTGATCATGCTGAATTCTTGATAATCTCATAGCATTCTCTTTATATCTAAAGAAGAAACACAAAGATACCAACATTGAAAGAAAGTTAATTTACCCAAGCATATAATGCCCATGAAAGGTTTTGAAAATATCATACGTATGATTGAAAATAATGTCATCCATTGACTTGCAAAAGAAATAATATATATTTTACTTCTTCATAGGTGTTTTGGCTTTTAAATTGGAATTTTCTGATGCCATATAATTTGAAAAGTGAAAATGGAAGTTAAGTTGGGATAGTTCAATCTTTTCTAGCAGAATAAATGATAGGAACCATTGTTGCAGCTCTAAGTGAGATGGTGGAAATACTGCGCACTTTTAGAGTGATTCTCATGAAGTATGTAAAGGGAATAGTGTCATCGTGAGTGAAATGCCTCCTCCACAGTCCCTGTGCTCCTGCTCTTCTCTTGACCCTCTACTTTTTCTTTTCCATCATTTAGCCAGAATGAGTTTTGAAACAAGCATCAGATATAATGCTTCTGTGCTCAAAATTTCCATCTGATTTCTCATCACCTTAGAAAAGTCCAAATATGACTTTTGGACTAACGGGCTCTACATATCCATACCCCTGGCAACCTCTCTGACTTTCACTTGGTCTCATGAATACTTTGTTGTAGGTGCATTGGCCTTCTAGCTGTTCCTTGAGTTGCCTGACAGTTTTTTGTTGTTGTTAATTCTCACCCAAGGATATTTTTCAATTGATTTTTATTTTATTTGTGTATTTTTTATCCTCACCCAAGGACATTTTTGCATTTATCCTCTGATAAAGCGGGAGGGAGGGGGGGAAGAAGAGAGAGAGAGAAACATCAATGTGAGAGAGACACATCGACTGGTTGCCACCTGCACAACCCCAGCCAGGGCTGGAATGAACCGCAACCGAGGTACATGCCCTTAGCAGGAACCGAACCCGGGACTCTCTGGTCCGCAGGCCGACGCTCTAACCACCCAGCCAAACTGGCCAGGGCTCAATCCATTTTTAGATAGATTGAAAGAAAGGAAGGGAGGAAGGGAGGGAGGAAGAAACATCAATGTGAGAGAGACACATTGATTGGTTGCCTCTCGCATGACCCTGACCAGGGTCAAGATTGAACCTGCAACCCAGGTACATGCCCTTGACTCGGAATCAAACCCGTGATCCTTATGTCTATGGGCCAATGCTCTAACTGCTGTGCCAAAACTGCCAGGGCACTTTTTCCCTGTTTCTCCCCCCCCTTAATGCAAGTGCATGGCTTAAGCCTTAATTGCTGAGGCATCCATTTCAAAGAGGCATTTACTTGGAAGAGGGCTCTCTTTGCCAGCCACTTGACTACATAAAGAGCTAGGCTGGACCCCTCCAGTGAGGTTCCTTTCTTTTAGAGATTTAGTTCAGTTCATTAACTGACTATTTGGGCTCCTTTTGTTTCTCTTCCCCCCTCTGGCTCTTATGTTTTAAATCCAGAAATAAAGAGTGAGCTTGCCAAACTCTTTGTCCTTAACCCAATAAAAGCAGGCTGAGTGTTTCTCTCTCTACCTGTGACTTTGTTTTGTGGCCCAGGTGTCCTATTTTATTTTCCAGGTTTTGTTAAGAACACATTTTTGTTTTTAATAAGTGTTTATGGTTATTGCTGAAAGACGCCTCGCAATCAGGCTGAGACCAGCACAAAACAATATCAAATAGGTTACATTTTAAAATTGTGTTCTTTAAAACTTTTATCCATTATTTTGTTATCTTTTTCTATGTTATAGAGAAATGTGCTTAAAAACTCTCTATTATGATTATAGATATGTATATTTTTTCCTTTGTCCACTTTGCTTTGATTATTTTGAGTTTTTATTAGATGTTACCAATTAATAATTTATATTGTTTTCAAAAATTGATCTATTAATTATTGAGAGATATTTTTAGTAGTACTTCTGAACTACTATGTCTGAAATTAGTACAGGTACAAAATCTATGGTTACTGTTTAAATAGATCTTTTTCTATCTTTTTGCTTACAAATTCTTGTATACTACCATTTAAACATGTCTTGTAAACAGTATGTATACTTCATTTTTAAAATGCAGTCTGACAATCTTTGTCTTTAAAGGTAGAGTCTATTTAGATTTAATATAAGTACTGGCATATTTACATTTGCATCAACCATCTTATTTTATATGTTCTTTACTATTTGTCCAACCTGGTTTATGTTTCTTTTCCTATTCTTTCTTTCATATTTTGAGGTATTTTTATTATTCAATTATTCTAACATTTTATCTTTTAATAGCACATTGTGAAGTATTCCTTTAGGTGAGACCATACTAATATAATAATAATGCAAGTAGCAGTAAAAAGTACTGAATTGATGGTTGCCATGCTAGGCACTATACATTTCACCACACTAGTTTCCTTGGTAATATGGAAAATGTAATATTTATCTTATCATATTTGAAATATTTTATGCTTTAAAGAACATAATCAAGAAAGTGAACAATCAACCCATCCAGGATGGGAGAAAATATTAACAAGTTATATATCTGATAATGTACTTATATCGATAATACATAAATAATTGTTTATATTCAATAATAAGATAACCACATTTTAAAAGTGTCAAAGTATTGGAATACACATTTCTCTAATGAGGCTATATGCATGCCTAATAAGCATATGGAAAGATGCTAAATAATTATGGCTATAAGTGAAACGCAAATCAAGACCACCAGGAAGCCCTGACCTGTTTGGCTCAGCCATTAGAGCATCGGCCCAGGGACCAGAGAGTCCTGGGTTCAGTTCCTACTAAGGGCACATACCTCGGTTGCAATTTGTCCCTGGCCCTGGTTGGGGTCGTGTGGGTGGGAACCAGTCAATGTATCTCTCTCACATCGATGTTTCTCTCTCTCTTCCTCCCTCAAAAATGCTCAAGATCACTAATCATCAGGGAAATTCAAATTAGAACTATGAGATATCATCTCACATCTGTCAGAATAGCTATCACTATTAAATGAACAATTAACTAGTCCTGGTGGGGATGCAGTGCAAAGGGAACCCTCATACACAATTGGTGGCATCGTAAATCAATACAGCATCTGTGTAAAAGAGTATGGAGATTGCTCCAGAAATTAAGAATAGAACTACCATATATCCTGTCATTCTACTTCTGGGTATATGTTTAAAGTAAAAACTAATTGAAAAAGATATGTGCACCCTATGATATCCATCAATAGATGAATGGATAAAAAATATGTGAGAGTGTGTGTGTGTGTGTGTGTGTGTGTGTGTGTGTGTGTGTGTCTGTGTGTAATGTAATATTATTAAGCAGTAAAAAATAATGAAAGATTGCTATTTGTGACAACATGGATAAACCTAGAGGGTATTATTGCTTAGTGAAATAGCTAAGACAGAAAAAGACAGATACTGTCTGATTTCACCTTATGTATAATCTAAAAAAATCAAAACAAATGAACAAACAAAACCGAAACAGACCCATAGATAGAGAGGCAGCTGATGATTTCTAAAGGGGGAGTTGGGTGATGGGAATAAAATAAAGAAAAATAACCACTTGCTCTCTCATTAACAAATCTATAAAAGAACACATATCCCCTCATCTTCATTAACTTTGGGCATTTTCTGTCTTTTAAATCTTTGCCAATATGGTGTGTGGCATTGTTATCTCATTATTTGTATTTCTTTGATTCTCATTAGTCTCGCTCATTTTTCATATATTTTGTGGGAAATATTTTGTGGTATATACAGGGTAGGGAAAAAGTAGGTGATCTATTGTTCGTATGGAAAATAATAAAATAATTAATAGTAATACAAGAATAAACTATGTTTTCCATCCTCAATCTGTAAACCTACTTTTGCCCCTCTCTGTATAATAAAACTTTATTATGTTTATGTTATTTGAATTAATGATTCTATGTTTAAGAAGTAAACTCTAGGAAATATACTCTATCCACAGATTTATGTAAAAAATTATCATCCTGTTATTATTCATAAGAGGAGATATTGGTTAAATAACTGATAGAGTATGGTATCTATATGATGCTATATTATGCAGCCATTAAAAATTATGATTAACAATAGTTTATAGAATACTATTTTAAAGTAAGTAGGGGGAGAGAAAATTATGTACTAGAAATAAGAAGAAAAGAGATGAGAAAGAATACATTAAAATGTAAGCAATAGTTATTTATGAGTGATGAAACCATGGATAAATATTTTCTGTATTTCATCTTTAAAAATAGCAATAATAAACCAATTGCATGGTAACAGAAACAAACAATTACAAAAAGGAAAAGGCATAACTGGGCATTCTTGTCTTGCTCCTGCTTTTAGAGGAAAGGTTTTCAAATTTTCACCTTTGAACATATGATATTAGTTGTGCTCTTGTAATATATGGCCTTTATTATGTTGAGGTACCTGTTTTATATGCCTTATTCACAATTTTAATTATGAAAGGATTTTGAATTTAGCCAAATTCATTTTTCTGAATCTATTATGAGGATCATATGATTTGCTTTTTATCCATTTTGTTAAAATGGTTTACATTTATTGATTTGTGAACATTGAACTATTATTGCATAGCAGGGACAGATTAATAACCGTGCATGTCTTTTTTTAATGTACTCTTGAATTTGGTTTGCTAATATTTTGTTGAGTATTTCTGCATTTACATTCCTCAGAGATATTAACCTGTAATTTTCTTTTCTTGAAGTATGATTGTCTAGCTTTGATATCAGGGCAATTCTGGCTTTGTAAAATGATTTTGGAAGTGTTTCTTACCTTTTAATTGTTAAAAAATATTTTGAGAAAGGTTTGTATTAATTTTTTTTAAATGGTAGAATATACCTGTGGAGATATCAGTTCATGGGTTTTGTTTGTTGGGAAAATTCTGATTAGTGATGTAATCTACTTAATCCATTTATTGTGCTGTTCAGATTTTTTGTTACCTCATGATTCTATCTTGTTATGTTGTATGTTCTACGATTTTAAAAAAATTATCTTTGTTATTGAAAGTATTACAGATGTTCCCCTCTTTTCCCAACATTTATATCCTCTACTGCCTTCCTTACCCCCCTTCCCCATGCCTTCACTGCTCTATTGTCTGTGTCCATTGGTTATACATATATGCATATAAATTCTTTGGCTAATCTCATTCTACACTCCACCCCCACCCTCACCTTTCCCTCTGAGATTTGTCAGTCTATTCTCTGTTAGGATTTATCCATTTCTTCTAAATTATTTAATTTGTCAGTGTATATTATTCATAGTAATGGTATCACTTGCAATGTCTCCTGTTTTGTTTTTAATGTACAATTGGAATCTGCCTCTTTTTCTTAGTTTAGCTAATGGTTTATCAACTTTATTTTTAAAAAAATCATCTCAGTTTAGTTGATCTTTTCATTGTCATTTTATTTCCTATATTTCATTTCTGTTATAATCTTTTTTATTTCTTTTCTTCTGTTAACATCTTGCTTGGTTTGTTCTTCCCTTTTTAGTCCTGACAGCTGTAAAGTTAACTTGTTTATTTAAGACATTTTTCTTAACGTAGACATTTATTATACAGAATTCCCACTGAGAAATTATTTTTCTACATTATATAACTTTTGGTATGATTATGTTTTCATTTTCATTTGTATCACAATATTTTTTTATTTTTCTATTGGTGCATGAGTCGACACTCAACCACTGAGCCACACCGGCTGGGCTTGATTTTTCTTTTGATTTATACTTTCATCAGTTGGTTTTTCAGGAGTTTCTTGTTTAATTTTAAATATATTTGTGAATTTTCGAATATTCTTTTTGTAATTGGTTTCTGGTGTCATACTATTGTAGTTGAAAAAGATGTTTACTATGATTTAAATCTTCTTAAATTTGTTAATACTGTTTTGTGGCATGGCATGTGATCTGTCCTGGAGAAAGTTCTATGTGCACTTGTGAAGAATGTGTATTCTGATACTGTTGATGTAATGTTCCATATATATCTGTTGGGTTGAATAGTATGACATGTAATAAAGCCCATTATTTGCTTATTGATTTTTTTCCTGGATAATCTATCATTGTTTAAAGTGGGGTGTTTAAGTTCACTATTACTTCATTTCTGTCTATTTTTGCCTTCAGATGTGTTACTGTTTAATGTATTTGGGTGCTCCATATTAGTGCATATATATTTACAATTGCTATGTTCTCTTAATGAACTGACCCCATTTTTATTACATAATAACCTTTTTTTGTCTTGTTACATTTTATGCCTTAATGTCTGTTTTGTGAAATAAGCTACCCTTGCTCTCTCTTTGTTTCCATTTTTTTCTGGAATGTCTTTTCCATTCTTTTATTTTTATCCTATGAGAGTCTTTAACCTTAAGTAAAGTTCATTCAGGCAACATATAGTTGGTTCTTGCTTTTATCTATTCTGCCACTCCCTATGGCGTAATTAGAGAATTAGGAATAATTTACATTTAAAATAATTGTTGATAGGTAAGGACTTACTATCCTTGCAGAACATTGGGTCCTGTCCAAACATCTATGGAGACGTTTGGTCCATGCCAAAAGGTGCTTGACAGTTGGTTCTGTCTAAATGTCTGTGGAGAGATTTGTTTCATGCCAAAATGTTCAAGAATGTGTATGATCTGTTGGTGGCAGTGATGACTAGGACTATCGGGATCCTCAGAGATGAAGGCTTCTGAGGTCTTCCTGTTCCCCTTTTTTGCCTGTGATAAGAAATTCTAAACTAGATCCCTCTTGTCACCTGGTTTGGGGTGCTGGAACTCGGAGCAGTAGCAAAGCCAGGGTCCGGGTTTCAGGTACATGTAGAACTACCACAGTGCCTGGGGCACAGGTGCGCACATGCTGTAGCAGTGATGTTGGTGTCCAGGGTCCTGGCAAGTGCAGGTCTGTGGAACTGGGATCTGGGTCTGGGGCTTGTTACAGTGACTTGTGCAAGAGGTGAGGGGATGGAATGCAGCAGCAGCACTAGTTCTGGGGTGACAGGGTGCAGTAGTGATGGGCACAGTGGACAGGGTGCCAGCCTGTGGGTGTTCTGTCAGAGTCCGAACTCTGGCTCCAGGGGGCAGTTGCTGAACAGCAGCATCACATTCCCAGTGGTGGCCAGTTACAGCCATCTGTTGGGACTTGGGAAGGTTGTAGAGCAGCAGCAGTGTGGCCCCCGGGACTGGTAGTTAGAGCTTAGACATGGCACCTAGGGGATGGGGCTCAGAGCAGTGGTAGCGTGACCTCAGTAATGCAAATCAAAGTGTGACTTGGAACTCAGGGGGCAGGACTCTGAACAGCAATAGCTGTCCCAGTAACGGTAATGGTGGGTCAAAGCCATGATTTGGGACTGCAGGTGGAGCTCATAGCAGCAGTAGATCTGGCCCTGCACATGGCAAGGCACTTATTGTACTGATGCCAGAGAATGGGGCACATCAGTGACAGGAACCCTTGTTGGCAGGTCTCACTGTCACATCAGCTCCAGGAGGAGAAGCAATGGTGGGGACCCTGAGCAGCTCTGTCATTTAGGATAGGCATTGCTAAAGACCTTGGGAATCCTAGGTAGCAAAGGCTGCTAAAGTGAGCTTTGCTGGGGTTCTCCTGCTCTCATTTTTCTAATGGGGTGAGATGCCTCTGAGGAGATTGCTCCTGGTGTTGAGCTGCTGTGTACTGGAACATGGGGTGATGCAGGAAAAAGCTTGCTATGCTTTTCTATGTCATCATCCTCATCGAGCTCTGCAGGGTTTTGTTTTTGTTTGTTTGTTTGTTTTTTGCATCTTACACAGTATAGTTAAGAGCTTTCCATAAGCTATTCAGTTGTTTTGTGGTTGTTCTTTATTGTTTTTGTTGTTTTAGTGGGGGAAATGGGTTGTGGAACTCTCTAGCCCTCCATTAAACCACATAATACAATGAAACCAGTATAGCGAATGGTCAAACAGTGAAAACTCATATAGGGTAAAATTTTAAATTCCTGTCATTGGGAATTTTGTGTATTTTTCCAGATGATTTCTTCTGTGTTTACACAAATTTACATGTTTTATTTATTTCCAAAGAAGAGCATAAAGCTTATTCACTTTCAATTTTTATTAATTAATTTTTGTTACTGATGTTTCTCCTTTTTCGCCCCTAGACACCCTCCTCCCCATCCTGCCCCCTACCCCTCCAGCATTGTTGTCTATGTCCACTGGTTATGCACACATGCATATAAGTTCTTTGGTTTTTCTCCTCCATACCCCCCGCCTCCCTCCTCTGAGGTCTGTCAGTCTGAGCCCTACTCCTTTCTATGTCTCTGGGTCTATTTTGTTCATCAGGTTATTTTGTTCATTATATTCCATAAATAAGTGAGATCATTGGTTTTTGTCTTCCTCTGATTGGCTTATTTCCTTTAGATATGCTCTCTAGGTCCCTCCATGTCATCGCAGAGGAAAAGAGATCTTTCTTCCTTACAGCTGCATAGTATTGCATTATGTATATGTACAACAGCTTTTATATCCACTCATCTACTGATGGACACTTGGGCTGTTTCCAGATCTTAGCAATTGTAAATAGAGCTGCTATTAACATAGGAGTACATGTATTCTTTCTGATTGATATCTGAGCAGGGAGAGGAAATTCCTCTGCTGGGCACATGCGCAATAGGAAGTCGGTGACGTAATGAAACTTTGGACATGCACAATTGCCGCGACCTGCGCAGCTAGTCGAGCCAGACCTGAGTAGGTGCGACGGGAGACTAAGACAGACACAGAAACATTATAGAGAGGAAAGCTGGGACCAGGTGGGACACTGCTCTCTGATGGAGAAACAGTGACCCTGAGTTAGCTCAGGAAGTTTATTATACAGCCAATTGAAGGAGGGGAAGGTTTAACAGTTTAATTGTCTTCAAACCCCAGATGTTTTTTATCGGCCTCTGAGGTCAGGTCGAAACTGTTGATACAATCTTGCCCGCAGCTCAGAAGGCTCTTGCGTGGGCCTTGCTAGCACACAGGATCAACAAGAGACCTTGGGCAGAATGTTCCTGCTAAGTCTTGCCAACACACAGGATCAATAAATGGCCTTGGGACTAACGGCTCCTGGGTGAGACCCTGCAAACACCACAGGAGCAAGAGACCTTGGCTCAGCCGCCATTCACATCTCCCCCTTTTTGGTGTTTTAAATTTCCTCCCTTTTTGTTTTATGTTTGTTTGTTTTACAAATCTTCCCCTTTTCTGTCTTTAAATGCATGCAGTGAACATCTACTTGGACTCCTCTGAGTTGATTTGGAAGATCCGGCAGCTGACTGACAGGAGACAAAACAGAATGATTAGAGCAATAACAACACCAAACAGGTACCATGCAGTGTGTTTAAGAAGATTGAAAGGGTTGAAACCTTTAAGCTCATCTAAAATTTCTTTAGCCAGTTGTGCTAGATTAACAATATCATCACGGCTATTTTGAATATCTTGTATATGTCTATTCATTTGAAGCAAATCAAGACATATTATTATAAGTCTATATTCTTTGGAGATGTACCTTGACTTTGTCCCAGTTCCACTGGGTCTTATTATATGGGACTGAAGTAACACAGATAAAACAGTAAGCAGCATGGCAAAGCAACTTGTGTCGAGCTTCAATGCTCTCGATTTGATGTCCTAGTCTGATAACTGTGGCTTCCAAAGCATTTAATTTTGTTTCTAATTTGGTGTCAATATTTTTTTGACTGTATAAAGCAGCAGAGGTATTTTGAGCTAAATTATTTATAAATTGGGCATTATGAATACTTTGAGTCAGGGCTAAAGAAGCAGTTACAGTAGAAGCAATAAGACCCACAATAGTGATAATGCCAAAAATAGTCAATCCTAAAGCTTTTTTATGACGAGTCAATTGGTTCTTAATTTCTATCCAAGCTTGTAGCCCAGTTTCATGGTACCTATCTCCTGGTATGTTGGTAGGGAGCATAACAAAAGAGGGCTGATATAGAATTGAAACATCGTCATACTTATTGTCTCTTGTTACACAGTTAGTTAATGTACACTCAGGGCATGAGACAGAATAGTGTGTGGGAAGCTTAGTAATATTTACAGAGCCTGTCACAATCACATAAGAGGCCTGCACACAAGCCCGCAACCCATAACAGGGATTAGTGGGGTGACAGGCCATAGCAATGTTTGCCAAAAAAGAGTCAGAATAATTCATAAATCCAGACCAGTCTAACATCTGAAATCCTGTTCCCATGATATTGATGCCAACAAGGACAGGATTTGCACAAGCCTGCTATTGGGGGTAACCCCTAAATTGAAGGGTTCTCTTGTTAGGGCAATAAGGAAGCAGAGGGCGCTGATAAGGTACAACCCATGGGCCTGTAATAGTAGTAATGTCGGTGCCTCCATAAGATGTTTTATTCTCAGGTTTAACAGGCAGGCACCCATACCTGCCCGCGAGGGACAGGCAGATTGGAGGGTCTACACTGAAGCCAAGATAAGTATAATTATAGTGTGAAGTGGGTGTGATATGATGGTCAGAGTTTGCACCAATCATTGCTGAATCATTAGTGAAAACAGGCACAGATCCTCCTTCCCAAGTAGCTGGATTTACCACAGGAGGGTCCAGGAAATAAGTCCAATAGGAATTTGCCCCAACCATACTTACCTGGCTGCAAGACTTTCCACTGGGAAAGCCCTGCTGAAGCCTGCGGCAGGGTTGCCTGACGGTGCTCAGCAGCAGTGAGGTCATTGGTATCATAATTTTTAAAAATTTAAAGTATATAAGGTATGGTTCAGTTGACTCTGAGGAGTAAGAGCATATTCTGTATCTCCCCTTTGGTTTTTGTAATTGTAATTTTAAAGTTTTGTTTGCTCTTTCTACTATTGCTTGCCCCTGAGGATTATAAGGAATTCCTGTTTTATGTCGAATTTTATATTGCAAGCAAAATTTTTGAAAGGCAGAACTGGTGGTGTCATCTGGCCCGTTGTCAGTTTTTATTTCCTGGGGTTTCCCCAGTCGAGCAAATGGTGTATAACGTGCTTGACATTCTCCCCAGTCTGAGCTGTTGCAAAAATGAAACGGGAGAAAGTATCCACAGATACGTGCACCCAGCGCTGTTTCCCAAATTCAGGAATATGAGTCACATCCATTTGCCAAATTTGATTTGGTTTTAATCCTCGAGGGTCAATTCCAGATGACTGTTCTGGTAGATGAATGACACATGCTGGGCATTGTTTTACTATTTGCCTAGCCTGCTCTCTAGAGATTTTAAATTCTTTGCGCAGCGCTGCTGCATTCTGATGATGCAAAGAATGAGAATGTTGGGCTGAGGCTAGAGGAGTGGAAATTGTAGCATGCACCAGCAAGCAGTCAACAGCGTCATTCCCTTCAGCTAAAGGTCCTGGGAGTCCTGTGTGGGCATGAATATGGCTGATATAGCATGGGTATTTTTGTGATCTAATGACCTCCCTTAGTTTAGTAAATAGATGATATAACTCTTCATTACTAGTATGCCCAATTGTGGCAGTCTCAGTGACCTTAGCCATTCCTACCACATAACTGCTATCACTATATATATTTAAAAGTTCATCTTCAAAAGCTTCAAGGGCTGCTGTTAAAGCTTGGATTTCCACTCTTTGGGCTGACCAGTGTTTGGTCTGAAATACCTTAGAGCTTCTGTTGCAGTAATAGCCAGCCTGTCCTGAGCTAGACCCATCAGTGAAAACTGTTAAAGCCTGAAGAGTAGGTTGAGATTGTATTACCTTAGGGAAAATGAACGCAGTGGTAGATATAAACTGTAAAACCGTGTCCCCTGGGTAGTGGCTATCAACTTTGCCAAGGAAATTTGCTTGTGCGATTTGCCAATTATTTGAGAATTGCCAGAGCCAATTTTGTTGAGAGTTGGTAAATGGAACTACAATCTCAGCTGGTTCCTGATTAATTAATTGAGCAGTTGGTGTCTTGTCTTGGCAATCAACTGTGCTACCAAATCATGAAAGGGTGTGAGCGTCTTAGCAGGTGCATGAGCAAGATGGATCCATTCAATAACCCCTCCTTCTTGCCACAGAACTCCAGTGGGGGTATGGTTGATAGGAAATATTAACACTTTCACTGGCAGTTGCTGATTTACTCTTGTCAGTTGGGCATTTTGAATTGCAGATTCTACCTTATACAAGGCCTCTATTGCTTCAGGAGTTAACTGTCCAGGGGATGAGGGAGATAAATCACCCCGCAAAATTTGGAATAAAGGCCTCATGTCAGCAGCTGTTAATTTTAAAGCTAGTCTAATCCAACTGATGTCACCCAACAGCTATTGGAAGTCATTTAAGGTGGTTAAAGGATCTGTTCTCACCTGCAGACGTTGAGGGCAAACAGTCCGTCCCTCAATGATGCTACCTAAATACTGGAAAGGAGAAGAACGCTGAACCTTTTCAGGGACTATACAAAGTCCATCCTTCTCCAGAGCTGTCTGCAAGTCAGCAAAAAGGGAAAGTAGCATTTCCGTGTCCTGGCTTTCCACAAGTACAACATCCTTTCCCGCTTCCTCCTGCCTTACTGGCGAAGAGGACTTCTTTCAAAGCCTCAGCAATCTCGGCCCCCTGTATATGGGAAGATCCAATATCTGAAGAAATGTGGATGAATTCCGGTACATTAGCTTTTTTATGGTAAGGGCCTAGCGCCTCCCTGCAAGGCTTATTCCCATTCGCATAGGCAAGCTGTTTAACTATTGACATGCCGGCCTCTGAATCACTTATTACTCTGTTGACTGCCTGTAGCAACCAAGCTACACAATCTTGATATGGCTCTTCAGGTCCTTGTCTGATGGATGTAAGATCTAGCGACTTTTCCCCTTTTGTTGGGAGCCCTTTCCAGGCCTTCAAAGCACAAATATTAATCTGCTGATATGCCTGGAGAGCAAGCCCCAGCTGATCGTGAAGAGCTTGCTATTGCCCTATACCCGTCAGCATTTCCAAAGAGATGGGCACTTCATGCTGTTGATTCCGTGTGGCCTGCTCACCATAATCTCCATCCAGCTGCTTTTCCACATCAGAGAGTCCCCAGGCGTAAGGCGAGCTTTCGCTAATGTTTGCCAATCACCCAGGACTAAGGCTTCACTAGCAATGTTCTCTAATAAACTGAGCACAAAAGGAGCTGTGGGCCCATACACAGTACAAGAAGACGTGAGCTCTTTCAACGTCTTAAATGGGATGGGCTCATGCATTTTTAATAGCTGACCTGGACTGTTCGGGTCTAGCCGCTCTATCACTGGGAATAATGAAAACCCAGTAGCATCCTCTCTGGCCCGTCTTGCCTCTCTTAGTCCCATCCATAAGGGAGAGAGCACTGGGGCACTAGCGGGTTCTTTGGGCCGAGCCCCTGCATTCCCTCGGGATGGTTCAGAGGTAAGAGCCATTTTTGCAAAACTTTGGGTAACATTAAACTCAACTGATTCTTCCTGGGCACGGTGTCGCTGATCTTGTTCTGCCTCTCTTTCTTGTTCTCTCTCATACTCTGGGGGTAAAGTGTCATCAGGGGGATTAACCTCTCTCACAGATGTAGTGGAAGGCGCTGGGGCTGTCTTTGAGGATTCATAGCCTTTCTCCGCTTTTGTCAAGTCTTCCACTACACCTTGCTTCCCCGCCTTGTTAGCCTCTTGCACAGGATCAAGGCGCTCTCTAATTAGGGACCATAGAGTAAATGTTTGCGCCGGAACCTTGTTCGGGCCTTTCATTGTATCTCTGCCTTGCAGGCACTTCCCTACCTTTTCCCAGGTTTCCAAGTTGACTGTCCCCTCATCAGGAAACCAATGGCAAGTTTCATTCACATACTCTAAAAACTCAAGGAGTTCACATTACTTTACTGAGCATCCTTGAGCCTTTACCATAGCTCTTAACATAGATACCTAGAGATTTCTTTCTTGAGACATAGAATTTCACATATTTTACATTTGGCTATCAATCAATTAATTCCACTCCCTTACCTTGCTTTCGCTTCTTAACCTGCGCAGTTCATGGAGAGTCGTCTCCTCCGATCAGGCTTCAAGTCCCCCTGTACTCAGGTCCCTGTTCGGGCGCCACTTTACTGCGACCTGCGGGGCTAGTCGAACCAGACCTGAGTAGAGGTGACGGGAGACTCAGACAGACACAGAGACATTATAGAGAGAAAAGCTGGGGCCAGGTGGGACACTGCTCTCTGATGGAGAAACAGCGACCCCGAGCTAGCTCAGTCAGTGTATTATACAGCCAACGGAAGGGGGGAAGTTTAAAAACCTCATTGTTCTGAAACCTAAAGTGTTTTCATAGGCCTCTGAGCTCAAGGTCCAGACTGTCAATAAATCCTGCCCACGGCTCAGGACCCTCCTATGTGGGCCTTGCCAGCACACAGGAACAACGAGATCTTGGGCAGAATGTTCCTGCATGGACCTTGCCAGCACGCAGGGTCAACAAGTGGCCTTGGGACTAAAGGCTCCTGGGCAAGACCGTGCAAACACCACAGGGCCTCGTCCCTGGTACTGGAAGCTCCTGGGCGAGTCCAAGCAAACACCACAGGAACAAGAGACCTTGGCTAAGCCTCCCTCCACTGGAAGGCCTGGGTGTCTAACCAGCAAAATTGGGAAAACAGGCACCTTTCCCCCAGGGTGACCTTTCCTCCCCCAGCACATTGCTGCTCATGTGGTCTAAACCCCTTGACCTTTCATATCCCTCCGCATGCAGTTGGGGATCCTCCCTGACCTTTCCTCCACTGGTATGATGCTAGTCATGCAGGAGACCCCCTTGGAGGAGGAACGAGGGGCCGATGATTAGACTCATTGGACTCCCATTCGGGCTCTTGCTTGATCACTCCCTTAAGCATTAACCCCCTGAAATAACATCTAGACCTCGGTTGTGTTACAGCTCTAGGCCCAGAAAAGCAGCAAAACCAGAAAAGTGATGCCATGGCTGACTTCAGGTCCAGCTGCATTGACTAATGACCCTGCCCTGGTGCCAGCCAATCAGTAGAGACATGACCCTGAAAGGTCATGAATATTCTATTGGGATCATCCTCCACACCCCCACACCCCCACACCCCCTCAGACCTCCAGATAAGTCCTCTAAAGACAAAGGCTCAGCACCTTTCCCCACCCCCTTCTCCCAGGTGGTTCTCTGCTCTGTTGTTCCTAAGTTCCAAGGGCCCTTTGTTTGCCTCTGTAACTTGCTCTTGAGCCCATTTCTTTTATGGCTCACTACTTTTACCTCTGTGGCTTTCTAAATAAACTGTCGCTTATAGTTTGAGTTTTGGTGAGAAGGTAAGCCAGATACAGACCACCCCTTATCTCACAGTGCAGAGACCCCTGCCCCTGCCAGACACAGATGATCCCTTTATCTCACAGTGCAGAGACTTCTGCCACTGGCTTTTGTAATCCCCTTACATCCGCCAACTGCATAAACTACAGCAGAACTAGAACCCCCAAATACCTGGAGGCTTATCATGCATAAAAGGCAGCGGGAACCTGGGCGTGGGGCTCAGCCTTTGGAGGCGACTCCATGGGCCAGCACCAGTGCCCATTAAACAGTCCTTTTCTAATCCTCTGAGTGCGTGCAGTCTGTCTCTTCCCACCGACCGAATTTCTGCCACAACATTGGCTCTGAATTTTTCTTAGCCAGAACTCAAGTACCAAGGTTGCTGAACTGAGGTCTAATATTCTGGTGCCGTTTCGCTGCCAACATCAACTATCAATCAGCATTAATCAGTGATGAAATGGGGACATAACTACTGATCTTACAAAAAATTATAAGAGAATATTTTGAACAGTTTTATGTAAACAAATGTGATAACCTAGATTAAATAGAAAAAAACAAATCCTTAAACTGACTCAAGAAAAAGTGGATAATTTCAACACACCTTTAACAAGTAAGAGATTGAATAAATATTCAGAAACCTCCCCACAAAGGAAAGCCTAGAACCAGATGATTTCATTGACAAATTGTGTACCAAATATTCAAAGAGTAACACCAATCCTATTTTCAGCTAGTATCGATATGAGGAAAATAATTATTAATATAATGAAGAAAGCAAAAAGGAACTAAGTAATCTTAATAAACTGGGAAGCAGAAGCAGGTAACAGCAGAATTCTATCTAGTTCACTGGTAAACAGACACAGTCACACACTCTAGGGGACTGCCGCCAGGAATTTAATCCTTGGAAAGGGACAGGAAAATCTCCCCAGGGGTGCTGAAAACCTGGTACCTGAGCAGGGAGAGGAAATTCCAGTGCTGGGCACATGCGCAATAGGAAGTCGTGATGTAATGAAACTTGTGGACATGCACAATTGCCACGACCTGCACAGCTAGTCGAACCAGACCTGAGTAGGGGCGACGGGAGACTCAGACAGACACAGAGACGTTACAGAAAGAAAAGGTGGGGCAGGTGGGACACTGCTCTCTGATGGAGAAACAGTGACCCCGAGCTAGCTCAGCAAGTTTATTATACAACCAATTGAAGTGGGGGAAGGTTTAAAAGTTTTATTCTCTTCAAATCCCAGATGTTTCTTATCGGCCTCTGAGCTCAGGTCCAGACTGTTGATACATTCTGGCCTGCGGCTCAGAAGGCTCCTGTGTGGGCCTTGCCAGCACGCAGGGTCAACAAGTGGCCTTGGGACTAAAGGCTCCTGGGCAAGCCGTGCAAACACCACAGGGACAAGAGACCTTGGCTCAGCCACCCTCCACACACAATGAGAGTCAGGTGAGGAAACAGAGGGGCAGGCAGGGCCTAGCCTGGGAACAATAGGAGAGGTAATTGGATTGGAGAGAGGGCATGAAACCCCAATAAGAATTTACTGGGATGAGAGCCCAATCTCGGCTCCAGAAAAGTTAGGAATTTGGGTTGGATAATTTTGATGGTTCTTTGTCCTTTACCTGAACCAAGACGATATATGGAGGATTAACAGAAGCCTCGTGATGGTGCTTTAGAGCCTGGCCACCCTCTACGTCCCTGAGAGTGTATTAATTCCCCTTCATTCCCAATAAAATCTTACCTTCACATTTAAACTTCTCCAGATGTGTGCATTTGGAGTTCTTTTCTCACGTCACTGCAAGAGAACCCATCACATTCAGAGGCAACATTATTACAAGTACAAGGTTCATGTGCCGATGCTTCAAGTGATAGGCCAATATACAAAATGTCCTAATTTGGAGTAAGAAAGGTTTATTGATCGAGAAGGTGCCAACTGAGAAGATGGGAGAACTAATCCTCAAATCCATTTTAAGAGAGCCCCAAATTAAAGAGGCCCTTTTTTTTTCATGTCAAGTGAAGGGAGGAAGGGCGAGGCAAGAGACAGGTGAGGGTTGTAGACAGCTAGACAGCTAGGTACCTAAAGGGATCCAAGGAAGAGAGTGAAATTTCTAAGCCCCTTTTTTCTCAGTCAGTCCACTGACCTCCACTGTTCTGAGTCGGGTTCTGGAGACTCCTGTAAATCTTTAATAAACAGTCATTACTTTTTGCATTTTCCTCCCTCTTAGTGAAAGGGGTCCTCTCTCAAGGGGCTGATCTTGAAAAAACTCAAGCTCCAAGCAGAATTCCTCTAGTTAATTAGCATATTGGAGGCAGGAGCTATCAGCCTAAAGGCCATGGGAGAAATACTGACCAGAATCAAGATAGAGAGCAAGCATTTAATTGTTACAGTCCTTCTAGAACTCTTTCAAATAATACAAAGAGAGTGTTCTTGAACATTTTCCAACAAATTTATGAGGCCATCATTACCTTGCAGGCAAATCCAGAAAAACCTCACAAGAAAAAAATGGTAGATTAGTAGCCCTTATGAGTGTAGATGTAAATGTTACTGGCCCCAGGGAGGTGTTACTGGACAGCCCCCTGAGTCAGAGGGGGAGGGCTGTCCCCACCTTGTCGTGTTTGCAGGAATGAATTCAAATGAGTGACTCCAGATGACTGTGTTGTGATAAAGCCAATTTATTAATAAAATTAAAGCATGCAAATTTATGAAAGAAGCAAGGCAAATAAATCTCTCATCCAGCATAATGCAGGGATGGGCTCTCAGCTAATCTGAAGAGCCAGTTGGGTGGGGGGTTTCTGCCTTATATATGTTTCAGTCTATAGAATTTTAAATTCCTCTGCCAAATATCTAGGTATAGATTAATTTTCAAGGTTCCCCTTTTTCTTTGTTGTGACTTTCCCAGAATTTGTGAGAAGCACCTGACAATTTCCATTTAGGGAGTGGGATGATATAGGACTGCAGTCTTCCTTCCCCTTCCCCCCTCCTCTCTGTTGTCTTTGGTGAGAAATTAACCATTTTCTCTCAAGCATCCTTGGCTGGGGGGAAATAAGGGCTTTCCATTTACAAGCTGGCTGCAGGCTGCCAAACTGGCCTTGTTTACTTTTCTTGTCTCAGTTTCCCTCTTCCTCCTGCCTTGGAATTGTTCCAGCTTCTCGCTATCCTGTCACATAAAGATCCTCAGCAATATAGTAGGCAACTGAATCCACTAGCATATAAAAACATTCAGCATTTCCAAATGAAATTTATTTCAGACATGCAAGGGTGGGTAGTTGTATATATAATAATCTATCAATGTACAACACATCATAGAATAAAGGGGAGAAGTCACATGGTCCTCTCAATAAACACGTACAAACATTTAAGAAACTCATTGTGAAAACAGTAAAACTAATATCAGGGGCAGTTTTTTCACATGATAAAGGGCATCTGTGAAAGTCCACAGCTAACATCATACTTGAAAGACTAGAAGCTTTACCCCTGAGAACAGGAACAAAACAAAGATACAAGTTGTCAACATAAGAAACACTTAAACCTGTAGAGAATTTTTATGAGTTTATTTGAGCCAAACTGACAATTGTCAGGAAGCAAAATTTCAAAAGATTGAGAAAATGCTGCAGAAAATGGCAGTTTTACCCTTTATACGTCAGAATCAAAGAGGAAGACGTAAGAGTTGAGCATGAAATCCACTGGTGATAGATTAGGGAGGTGGGAGAAAGCAAAGTGGGTAAATCTCTGAGACTAGATAAAAAGTAAAATGGATAGTTACATACTTCCTTTACATTGGTGGTACAGGACAGTTAACAATGAGCATTTACGGCACATAGAGTTGGCATGTGGGATAACAAGGTAACAATGAGGGGTTCTGTGGACTCACATTCTGGTGGGAGATTGTGCCCTGAGTGGTCTGGGAAAAGGGGAATTACTGTGACATTCCAAAGGTATGTAATCATAGATGTAATAAGACAATAGACAGGCTCAGTTAAAGTAAAGATTGACTGTTGTCAAGGAAGATACCAGCTTAGGACATGACTACCTGCTATGACTTGCTTTTAGTTAGGAAGTTTTAATTTCAGGCCATCTTATGTGGTTACTTTAGGTCAAGGAATTTGTAAGGACCACCATGCAGGCATCCCCTGAACTTGTCAGGTTTAGTATGTGACCCCTATTTCATCCACACTGTTTTTATAACATCTGTTTTACAGTGTACTGGAAGTCCTAGCCAGATAAATTAGATAGGAGAGAGAATAAGTCATCCAGATTAGAAAGGAAAAGGTAAAATTACCTCTATTTATAGATGATATGACCTTAAATATAGAAAATCCTGCCCGGCCAGTGTGGCTCAGTGGATTGAGTGTCGTGCCATGGACTGAGAGGTCCCGGTTTTGTCCCAGTCAGGGCCATGCCTGGGTTGCGGGCTCGGTCTCCGGTGGGAGGCATGCAGGACGCAGCCGTTCGATGTTTCTCTCTCACATCGATGTTTCTTATTTCTCTTTTCCTCTCTCTCTCTAAAAAAAAAAAAAAAATCAATAAAAACAAATTTTAAAAGAATATAGAAAGTCCTAAACAGTCCACAAAAAACTATTAGAGCTAATAAACAAATTCAGGAGAATATCAGGGTACAATATGAACACACTTAAAAGTCAGTTGTATTTCTCTGCACTTGCAATAAAAAATCTGAAAAGAAAATAATTACATTTAAAATAGCATCAAAAAGAATAAACTAGTTTAGAATGAATTTAGCCATGGGGGTAAAAGTTTTGTATAGTTAAACTATACAATACTGAAAGGAATTAAGAGGACTTAAGTAAATGAAAAGACATCCCATGTTCACAAACCGGAAGACTTGTAAAGATGGCAGTAACCCCAAAGCAGTCTATACGTTCAGTGCAGTCCCTGTCCATATCCCAATGGCCTTGATTGCTAAATGGAAAATTGGTCCTGAAATTCTTATAGAGTTGAAAGGGGCCCTAAACAGCCAAATAATCTTGAAAAAGAAGAATGAAGTTGTTTGACTCAGACTTTCTGATTTCAAAACCTAACACAGATCCACAGTAATCAAGACTAAGTTGGATAGATAAACAGATCATTAAAATAGATATAAGAATCCAGAAATGTACCTTCACCTTATGATCAACTGATTTTTGGCAAGGTTGCCAAAGCAATTCAATAGGGAAAGAACTACTCTTTAGACAAATGGTTCTGGGAAAGTTGGATATTCATACGCAAAAGAATAAAATTGAATTCTTATGTCACATCATATATAAAAATGAAGATGTATAAAAAACCTAAATGTAGGAGATAGAACTATAAAACTCTTATTAGAAAACAGAAATAAATCATGATCTTGATTTGTCAGTGATTTCTATAATATGACGCAAAAGCACAAACTACCAAATTCGAAATAGATAATTTGGCCTCATTAAAATTAAAAACTTTTGTACATCAAAGGACACCATCAAGAACTGAAAAGCCAACCCACAGAATTGGTGAATATATTTGCAAATCATTTATCTAATAAAGGACTTGTATCAGGGACATGTAAGAAATTCTTACAAGTCAACAGCAAAAAGACAAAACAATGCAGTTTAAAAAATAGGCAGAGATTCCTAACAGACGTTCCTCCAAAGAAGATATACAAATTGTCAACAAGCATATGCAAATGTGCTTAACATCGTTAGGCACCAGGGACAGGTAAGTCAAAATCACAATGAAATGTCATTTTGTAACCACTAGGATAGCTACAATAAAAAAATAGGGAAAAAAAGTTTTGCCAGAGATGTGGAGAAATTAGAAACCTCTTGCATTGCTGCTGAGAATAAAATGGTACAACCACTTTGGAAGACAGTCTGGCAGCTCATCAAATGGTTAAGCATAGAATTACCATGTAACCCAACAATTCTACTCTTAGGCTTATGCATATCCTCAACAGTTGAAAACAGGTATTCAAACCAAAGCTTCAGATGAATGTTCATAGCAGCACCCTTCACAATAGGCTACTTGTGGGAACAACTCAATTGTCCACCAACAGTTGAATGGGCAAATGAAACATGGTATGTCTACACAATAGAATTGAATTCACTATCAGAGGAGTTAAGTAATAGTGTATGCCACATTGAAGGATATTAAAACATGTTAAATTAAAGAAGCCAGATACAAGTGGCTACAGTTTTTATGATTCCATTTATATTAAATGTGCAGAATAGGCAATCAGTGCATAGATATAGAAAGCACATTAGTGGTTGCTAGAGACTATGCAGAGGGAGATATAGGAAGTGATTGTTTAATGAACGATCTCCTTTTGAAGTGATGAAAATGCTCTGGATCTAGTGGTTATATCGCACAACATTGTAAATGTATGAAATGCTCCTGAAGTGCACATTTTAAAATGGTTAAAATGGTGAATTTTATTTTTGTGAATGTACCTCAATTAAAAAAACAACAACAACACTACTAAATGACTGATCAGATTTGGACTAGAAGCCCTAGTTTGTCAGTCATTGGGTTACACCATAAATTTAATTCCTACATAGTTGAAATAGGAATCTTTGTTATTTTTCTTATTTACATGTGAATATGTAACATTTTAAATATATATTAGGTAATTTATATAGAAACTAGAATTATTATGGAAATATTTTTTCCATTTAATAGTGATAGTTGTTAATGCAAGTCGAATTTTGCTCCTTACAGTGAGTATACAAAACACATATTTTTAGTGCTTTACCATGTTTTGCATTCATCCTTTCAATGACCTCACAATGAAAATGATACCATTACTCTGATAACCATTTCACTGGGGAAGTAAGGCATAGGGAGGTTCAGGAACTTGGCCAGCCCCACATAACTCTGTAGTGGTTTTGTAGGGACTTAAATTCTTATCATTATAAATACTGTTTTATTTGTAATGATTTCCTTTGTGTTTACACAGATTTATATATATTTTATTTCGAGAGAATATAATACTAACCTTTAAAAAACATTTTTTATTAAAACATTTATTTTTTCATTTTTTTTTATTAATTTCTATTTGTTACAGATGTTTTTCCAATTTCTCCCATTGTCACCCTCCTCCCCCTCCCTCCCTGCCCCGTCCCCAGTTTTGTTGTCCATGTCCATTGGTTATGAGTACAAGCGTACAAGTTCTGTGGTTCATCGCTCCCCTCCCCCACCCCCTCTTCTGGCAATTGCCAGTTTGTACCCTACTTCCACATCTCTGGGACTACCCTGTTCCTCAGATGTTATGTTTATTATATTCCAGAAATAAGTGAGATCATATGATATTTGTCTTTCTCTGCTAGGCTGGTTTCACTTAGGATAATAGTTTCCGGGTCCTCCCATGTCATCTCAAAGGATAAGAGATCGTTCTTTCTTACAACTGCATAGTACTCCATTGTGTATATGTACTACAGCTTTTTTATCCATTCGTCTACTGATGGACACTTGGGCTGTTTCCAGATCTTAGCTATTGTAAATAGCGCTGCTATGAACATGGGGGTACATATATTCTTTGTGTTTGGTGTTTCAGGCTTCTTAGGGTATATTCTTAGGAGTGGGATCACTGGGTCAAATGGTAATTCAATTTTTAATTTTTTGAGGTAACACCATAGTGTTTTCCATAGTGGCTGCACTAGTCTGCATTCCCACCAGCAGTGTACTAGAGTCCCCATTTCTCCACACCCTCGCCAGCACTTGTTGTTTGATGCTTTGTTGATGGCGGCTATTTGACAGGTGTGAGGTGATACCTCATTGTTGTTTTAATTTGCATCTCTCTGATGATTAGTGATGTTGAGCATTTCTTCATATGTCTCTTGGCCATTTGTATGTCCTGTTTGGAGAGGTGTCTATTTAGTTCCTCTGCCCATTTTTTAATTGGGTTTTTTGTTTTCCTTTTGTTGAGATGTATGAGCACTCTATATATTTTGGAGATTAACCCCTTATCTGATGTATCATTGGCAATTATGCTCTCCCATACAGTGGGTTGCCTTTCCACTTTGATGGTTGTTTCTTTTGCTGTGCAGAAGCTTTTGAGTTTGATGTAGTCCCATGTGTTCAGTTTTTCCTTTGTTTCTGTTGCCTTAGGTGATATATCAGTGAAGATTCTGCTGCATATGATGTCCGAAATTTTGTTGCCTACATTTTCTTCTAGGATTTTTATGGATTCATGAGTCACATTTCAGTCTTTTTTCCATTTTGAGTTTATTCTTGTGTATGGTGTAAGTTGATGGTCTAGTTTCATTTTTTTGCATGTAGTTGTCCAATTTTCCCAGCACCATTTATTAAAGAGGCTGTATTTGCTCCATTGTATGCTCTTGCCACCTTTGTCAAATATTAATTGAGCATAATATTTTGGGTCAATTTCTGGGTTCTCTGTTCTATTCCATTGATCTATGTGCCTGTTCTTGTGCCAGTACTAGGCTGTTTTGATTACAGTAGCTTTGTAGTATAACCTGATGTCTGGTAGTGTGATCCCGCCTACTTTGTCCTTCTTTTTCAAGATTGCTGTAACTATTCGGGGTCTTTTTTGGTTCCATATGAACTTCCGAAGCATTTGTTCTAGTTCTATGAAATATGTCGTTGGTAGTTTGATGGGGATTGCATTAAATCTATCGATTGCTTTGGGTAGTATGGACATTTTAATGATGTTAATTCTTCCAATCCATGAACAAGATATGTGCTTCCACTTTTTTATATCTTCCTCTATTTCTTTTTTGTTTTTGTCCATTGAGCATGATGTTGGCTGTAGGTCTTTCATATATGGCCTTTATAATGTTGAGATATGATCCCTCTATTCCCAAATTGCTGAGCGTTTTTATCAGAAATGGGTGCTGGATTTTGTCAAATGCTTTTTCAGCATCTATTGATATGATCATATGGTTTTTATCTTTCATTTTGTTTATGTGATGTATCACATTTATTGATTTGCGAATATTGTGCCAGCCTTGCATCCCTGGGATGAATCCCACTTGGTCATGGTGAATAATTGTTTTGATGTATTGCTGGATCCGATTTGCTAGTATTTTGTTCAGGATTTTGGCATCTATGTTCATGAGGGATATTGGCCTGTAGTTTTCTTTCTTTGTAGTGTCTTTTTCTGGTTTTGGAATTAGAATTATGCTGGCTTCATAAAACGAGTTTGGAAGTCTTCCTTCTTCTTGAATTTTTTGGAATAGTTTGAGGTGAATGGGTGTTAGTTCTCCTTTGAATGTTTGGTAAAACTCCCCCGTGAAGCCGTCAGGGCCTGGGCTTTTGTTTGCTTGGAGAGTCTTGATTACATCTTCAATTTCCTTAGCTGTTATTGGTCTGTTCAAGTTTTCTATCTCTTCCTGGTCCAGTTTTGGGAGACTATGTGTTTCTAGAAATGTGTCCTTTTCACTTAGATTGTTGAATTTGTTGCCATATAAATGTTCATAGTATTTGCTAACGATCCTTTGTATTTCTGTGGTGTCAGTTGTTACTTCTCCTCTTTCGTTTATGATTTTGTGTATTTGGGTTCTCTCTCTTTGTTTCTTGGTGAGTCTAGCTGAGGGTCCATCAATCTTGTTTATCTTTTCAAAAAACCAGCTCTTTGGTTCATTGATCCTTTGAATTGTTTCTCTGGTCTCCATGTCATTTATTTCTGCTCTGATCTTTACTATTTCCTTCCTTCTACTTGCTCTGGGGTTTTCGTTTTGTTTGCTTTCTAGTTCTTTAAGTTGTGAGGTTAGGTAGTCAATTAGAAATTTTTCTTGTTTCTTGAGGTAGGCCTGTAGTGCTATGAACTTCCCTGTCAGAACTGCTTTCACTGCATCCTATAGATTTTGTGTTGTTGTGTGTTCATTTTCATTAGTTTCCAGAAAGTTTTTAATTTCTTCCTTGATCTCCATGGTAACCGATTCATTGTTCAATAACATGCTATTTATCCTCCATGTGTTCAAATGTCTTTGCATGTTCTTGTTGCAATTGATTTCTAGTTTCATGCCATTGTGATTTGAGAAGATTCTTGATATGATTTCAATCTTCTTGAACTTGTAGAGACTTCGTTTGTGTCCTAACATGTGGTCTATCTTTGAGAATATCCCATGTGGAGTTGAGAAGAATATGAATTCTGCTGTTTTGGGGTGTAATTCTCTGTAAATATCTATTGAATCCATTTGATCTTGTGCTTCATTTAGAATTTCTGTTTCCTTGTTAATTTTTTGTCTAGATGATCTATCCAGTGATGTCAGTGGGGTGTTGAAATCTCCTGCTATGATTGTATTGCTGTCGATTTCTCCTTTGAAGTCCTCCAGAAGATTTTTAATATATTTTGGTGCTCCTGTATTGGGTGCATATATGTTTACCAAGGTTATATCTTCCTGTTGGATAGACCCTTTCAATATTATGTAGTCACCTTCTTTGTCTCTAGTTGTGGTCTTCAATTTGAAATCTAATTTATCAGATATGAGTATTGCTACCCTAGCTTTTTTTTCCTTTCTGTTTGCTTGGAAGATTTTTTTCCATCCCTTTACTTTCAACCTATGTGAGTCTTTTGTTGTGAGGTGTGTCTCTTGTAAACAACATATATGTGAATCATGCTTTCTTATCCAGTCAGCTACTCTGTGCCTTTTTATCGGAGCATTCAATCCATTTACATTTAAGGTGATTATTGATATGTACTTATTTATTGCCATTTTTGTTTAATGTGCTTATATTTTCCTTCCTATTTCTTCTAGTAATTACAGCAGTCCTTTTAACATTTCTTGCAGTGCTGGTTTGGTGCTAATATATTCCCTTAGCCTTTTTTTGTCTGGGAAGCTCTTTATTTGACCTTCTATTTTGAATGACAGCCTTGCTGGATAGAGTAGTCTTGGATTCAGATCCTTGTTTTTCATAACCTTGATTACCTCATGCCATTCCCTTCTGGCCTGTAGTTTTTGTGTTGAGAAGTCAGATGATAGCCTAATGGGGTTTCCTTTGTAGGTAACCTGTTGCTTATTTCTTGCTGCCTTTTGGATTCTCTCTTTGTCTTTAATTTTTGGCATTTTGATTATTATGTGCCTTGGTGTGGGCCTTTTTGGGTTCTTCTTACTTGGGGCTCTCTGTGCTTCTTGAACTTAAATGCCTTCTTCCTTCACCAGGTTAGGAACACTATTTCTTCAAATATATTCTCTAACCCTTGCTCATTTTCTTCTTCGGGGACTCCTATGATACGAATGTTATTATGTTTCCAGTTGTCCCACAGTTCTCTTAAGCTATCTTCCTGTTTTTGCATTGTTTTTTCCTTTTGGTTTTCTGATTGATTGATTTTTTCTACTCTGTCTTCTAATTCACTGATCCGGTCCTCCACTTCCTCTACTCTACTGGTCAGTCCTTCCAATGTGTTCTTTATTTCTGCTATGTCATTCTTTATTTCCACTTGGTTGGTTTTCATGGTGTTGATATCCTTACTCATGCTGTTTAGTTTCCTCAAGATCATGGCTCTGAACTCTACCTCTGATAATTTGCTTAACTGCATTTCATTTATCTCATCTTCGGTAGAGTTCTCTTGTTCTTTCATTTGGGATCTGTTTCTTTGTTTCACCATTTTTGCTATGTCAGTGGGTTTTGGAGCCTGCCAAATTTTCCCTGTGGGTGTTGGTGTTCTGCTATTTGTGGCTCCCTCTACTGGGTTTGGATGAGCGTGGAGGGCCCTCCTTAAACACCACTGTCAAGTCTCACTTTCCTGGGTAGTATTGCAAGCTCAGGAAAGGTTCAGTTATGCTCTAGCTTTTTGCCTGGAGGTTATTAGCCTCAGTTACTTGAAAAGCCTTAGGATCTCAGTTGAATGAGAAACTCCCTCAGGTGTTTATAGTGTGAGAGGATTTCCCGAGGGTGAGGCCAATGCTGGTTGTTAATGAGCCTCAATTTACCTCTTTTCCTCACCTGGGAATCTCCGAGGGAGGGGCTGCCACAGCTCCTGGAAGGAGCAAACTTGGCTGACGTTCTGTGTAACTGGGAAGTAGCGGCTGGCCACCACCGTCCTTTGTGGGCACAGCTCAGCACAAACTCTGAGCGCCCTCCAAATCCCAGGTGTCCCCACAGAGTTCCAGTCCAGTCTGCCCTCCATCTGCCAGAGCCCCAGGTGATGGGCTGTAGCTATTTAGCGATCTGTCCCGGCCCTCTGCACTGTGGAGCAGCTGGGGCTATCAACCCCGAGGGTGGGTGCCGCTGCTGCTCCCAGCTAAGGGCACTGCTTTCCGTGGGCTCCCGGCCCGCCACCCTCACGTGCCTCTGTATATCCTACCAGGCTCATTCAGTGTTCCTGGTTGTATGATCCTCTCTTGCTGCTTTTCTGTTGCTTTTTCTTGACGATTTGTCTTTATTTTTGTTGTAATTCCTGTTTGGTCGTGGGAGATCATCTGTGTAGCTTCCATTCACTCCACCGCCATTTCCCCCGGTCTGTCTTAGAACATTTATTTGTAATTAAAATGGACATACAATATTATTAGTTTTAGGTGTACAATTTAGTGATTCAACACTTATATATCTTGCAAAGTGTTCACCATAATAAGTCTGGTAACCACCTGTCATGTAGATCAGCGATTTTCCGTCAGTGTGCCACAGGAGAAACACCTGTGTGTTTTTGGAGGGCTTTGAGCATCCCTTTGATGTGATTTTTCTATTTCCATAAAATTTACATGTTTTTTGCATTCTTTGCATTGTTATTGATTGTGGTCAGTCACAGTGTGTATCTAGGTTTAAAAGAATAAGGTGATTGTATATTTTTTGTCATGTCAAAGATTTTAATGTTTCCATGTTAGCATAATGGGAGTGATGAGACAACAGTCTTCTGAAGAAAGAGAGAAGGACTAAGACATGCTGATCTAGTATGTTTATATGGAATAATAATCATTATTTTAAACTGCCTTCAACAAACACATTGAATTGTTCACTGAGTCTGTAAGTAGCTGAGTGATGCTGTGCCTTGTTTTTCAAGAAGTGGGCATATGTATGTACACACACATTGGGAGAGAATGAAAATTCAGTAAGTCCTTTTAGAATATGAATTCTGTTACTGGAAAGGGGACCTGGCCCTGAGTGGGTCTGCCTAGAGCTGGACTAGTGGTGTGTGGATTCTTGACTTTGTGCAGGAAAAATTTCAAAACTTGAGTCCAGATGAATTTTAGGGGATGTTTGTTAAAGCTGGGGACAGTGAAACAAGGAGTGGCTGGGGAAATGAGCCTAGGCTGGTCTGCTTTGGCTCACTAAGAATTCAGAGAAAAGAGGGCTTTGAGGACAGGTTCAGGGGGGTTGCCTGCGATGAACTGCCATTGCCCATTGCTGCCCTGGTTGCAAGCCTCGTGGGGTATCTTATCCTTTAGGAGATGCAACCCTGTGGGGAAATAAGGCTGAGAGAGCTGCTGGCGTGCTCCTGGGAAGCAGAGCTAGTGCTGGGTCCTTTAATTTGAGGCTTTTATCTCTCTCTTGCTGGAGAGAATCTTAGGGGAGAGTTTCTGCGGAATATTTGTCAGTTTTCTAGGTGTGTGCTTCAGGGTCGTGGTCTCCACTGATTGGTCAGTGTCAGGGCGGGGGGGGGTGGTCATTAGTCATTGCAGCTAGTCCTGGTGTTGCCCACCTGGTTTTGCACCTTTTCTGGGTCTCAAGCTGAAATACAGCTGGGGCCTAGATGTTATCTCTAGGGAGGTGACCTGTAGCTGCTGTAAATTGCTCTGCCAGTTTGTTTAGCTATCTGTCTATCTGTGTCAGTTTTCCCTTTCCCACTTGTCCTGGCTTACTGACCTGTCTCAGATTCTACATGATCAAACCTACAACAGGGAACGTATATCTATTATCAGAGACTGAAACAAGAGTGAAAGCAACCAGGTAAATCTTTTCATGGGGCTGTGAGGTATAGAGAAGTAGTTACTGAAACCAAGTCTTTCATAAATAGCTCAGTTTTATAATAGGAAGCAATTAGCTATTATATTTCTAAATCTGCATACACTTTATGTTGTAACGTGTCAGCGAGATAACCAGAGACGCATGGCCGAATTGTAAAGGAGCACTTTATGACACTGGTGGGCTGTTACACTGGCGGGCTGGGGGTGTACAACTTCCCCAAATCCTCAGCCCCGAGTCTTCTTTGTTGCCTGCTTTTAAAGGCACAAACTACAGAAAAAAAACTACATTCTCTTGGTGCTGCTTTTGGCACCGTTAAGGGGGGCTGATACAGAGATGGGGGGGAGTGGAGCAGGGTAACTATTAATCTCTTTTTTCTCATGGTTTCTCTGAGTTTCCCAAGGCCATCCTCAACCCCTTATCTTTACAGTTGTCTTTGGGTGTCTCAAGGCCCTTATGTTTACAGAAAAGAAACTGCCAGGGTGTGTACGTGCAGTAACTGAGGGTCAGAATGGAGTTATTACGTTTAATGGGAAATGACTCAAACTGGATGAGGGCAAATGGCTTACCATGTCTTTAGGTAAGAAGTGATGCTGAGACTGGAGGTATAGTAAAACCAAGGAGCATTAGTGGTCTCCCAAAATGAAATGGAAGGATGAATCACTTTACACGATTCTAACTATTGAATAATTTCTTTAGCGAAAGATATCACAAACTTACAAAGTTTAATACCAAAGTGATGTTAAAATATTCTGAGTATTTGCACAGTAATACTGATATTGTGAGTAAACTATTTAATGTTCTTGTGTTTCTACCTAATGTTTGAAACAGAGTTGAGCTTAATAATGTTTTTGGTATAATTTTAGAATTAGAGTAATACAATTCAATATATAACACATATAACATATTTTTATTATTATTTTATTTTATCCCAGTTTTTTTTTTAAATCTCTTTGCCATGAATATTTTTAACTCTTAGACAGTAAATCCCTTGAAGACAAATTTTGATCTGAGAAGCTAAATTGTGAAAATTTATTTTGTCACAGGAAGAGGGGATCCTTCACTTTGCTGGACTAAATGGAAGAAGTCCCATCTATAAGGCATCTCAGCTTCAGGCCGCAGAAACATCTACTCTCCTTTTGTCTTCTTCCCTGGTTTAGCAAACTTCTGACAGCAAAACAGACAACATTTCATGATGACAAATATAACAGTTGCCACACAGGCCAGCAGGAACCCAATCACATCCAAAGAGTGGTACTGGAACTAGGTGAGGTCATGGGAGGCTGGCCTCAAGTGTTTGGCCCCTTTGTGGCGCATGACATACTCGATCCAGAAGACTGCTCGATCTAGAGGTTTCATTGGCTGGTCATGCTGAATTCTTGATAATCTCATAGCATTCTCTTTATATCTAAAGAAGAAACACAAAGATACCAACATTGAAAGAAAGTTAATTTACCAAAGCATATAATGCCCATGAAGGGTTTTGAAAATATCATACGTATGATTGAAAATAATGTCATCCATTGACTTGCAAAAGAAATAATATATATTTTACTTCTTCATAGGTGTTTTGGCTTTTAAATTGGAATTTTCTGATGACATATATTTTGAAAAGTGAAAATGGAAGTTAAGTTGCGATAGTTTAATCTTTTCTAGCAGAATAAATGATAGGAACCATTGTTGCAGCTCTAAGTGAGATGGTGGAAATACTGTGCACTTTTAGAGTGATTCTCATGAAGTATGTAAAGGGAATAGTGTCATCGTGAGTGAAATGTCTCCTCCACAGTCCCTGTGCTCCTGCTCTTCTCTTGACCCACGGCTTTTTCATTTCCATCATTTAGCCAGAATGAGTTTTGAAGCAAGCATCACATATTATTCTTGCTTGCTCAAAATTTCTATCTGGCTTCTCATCACCTGGCAACCTCTCTGCCTTTCACTTGGTCTCATGCATACTTTGTTGTAGGTGCATTGGCCTTCCAGCTGTTCCTTGAAGTTGCCTGACAGTTTTTAGTTGCTGTTAATGCTCACCCAAGGATATTTTTCAATTGATTTTTAGATAGATTGGTAGAGAGGAAGGGAGGGAGGGAGGAAGAAACATCAATGTGAGAGAGACACATTGATTGTTTGCCTCTCGCATGACCCTGACCAAGGCCGAGATTGAACCTGCAACCCAGGTACATGCCCTTGACTTGGAATCAAACCCGTGATCCTTATGTCTATGGACCAATGCTCTAACTGCTGTGCCAAAACTGCCAGGGCACTTTTTCCTTGGTTTTTTCCCCCCCTTAATGCAGGTGCATGGCCTAAGCCTTAATAGCTGAGGCATCCATTCCAAAGAGGCATTTACTTAGAAGACAGCTCTCTTTGCCAGCCACTTGGCTACATAAAGAGCTAGGCTGGCCTCCTCCAGTGAGGTTCCTTTGTTTTAGAGATTTAGTTCAGTTCATTAACTGACTATTGGGGCTCCTTTTGTTTCTCTTCCCAGCTCTTTCAGTTCTGTCTCTTATGTTCTGTCTCAGAAATAAAGAGTGAGCTTGCCAAACTCTTGACCTTATTCCAATAAAAGCAGGCTGTGTGTGTCTCTCTCTACCTGTGACTTTGTTTTGTAGCCCCAGGTGTCCTATGTAATTTTCAGGTTTTGTTAAGAATAAATTTTTATTTTCAAAAGTGTTTATGGTTATTGCTGAACGAAGACTTGCAATCAGGCTGAGACCAGCACAAAACAGGATCAAACAGGTTACCTTTTAAAATTGTGTCCTTTAAAATTTTTATTCATTATTTTGTTATCTTTTTCTATGTTATAGAGAAATGTGTTTAAAAACTCTCTATTATGATTATAGATATGTATATTTTTTTCCTTTGTCCACTTTTGCTTTGATTATTTTGAGTATCTGTTAGATGTTATCAATTGATAATTTATATTGTTTTCAAAAATTGATCTATTAATTATTAAGAGATATTTGTAGTAGTGCTTCTGAACTACTATGTCTGAAATTAGTATAGGTACAAAATCTATGGTTACTGTTTAAATAGATGTTTTCCTATCTTTTTACTTACAATATTCTTGTATACTACCATTTAAACATGTCTTGTAAACAGTATGTATAGTTCGTTTTTAAAATGCAGTCTGACAATCTTTGTCTTTAAATGTCTTGTCTGTTTAGATTTAATGTAAGTACTAGCATGTTTACATTTGCATCTACCATCTTATTTTATGTGTTCTTTTCTGTTTGTCCAACCAGCTTTATGATTCTTTTCCTATTCTTTCTTTCATATTTTGAGGTATTTTTTTTATTCAATTATTCTATCATTTTATCTTTTAATAATACATTTTGAAGTATTCCTTTAGGTGATACCATACTAATATAATAATAATGCAAGTAGTAGTAAAAAGTACTGAATTGATGGTTGCCATGCTAGGCACCATACATTTCACCACACTAGTTTCCTCGGTAATATGGAAGATGTAATATTTATCTTATCATATTTGAAAAATTTTATGCTTTAAAGGACACAATCAAGAAAGTGAACAATCAACCCATCCAGGATGGGAGAAAATATTAACAAGTTATATATCTGATAATGTACTTATATCCATAATACATAAATAGTTGTTTATATTCAATAATAAGACAATTAACCACATTTTAAAATTGTCAAAGTATTGGAACAGACATTTCTCTAATGAGGCTATATGCATGCCTAATAAGCATATGAAAAGATGATAAATAATTATGGCTATAAGGGAAATGCAAATCAAGACCACCAGAAGGAGAGACCACTTCATACCCACTAGGATGGTTATAAAAAAGACAGAAGATAACAAATGTTGTCAATGATGTGGAGAACTTGGATCTCTCATACACAGCTGATGAGAATGTAAAATGCTGCAACGTCTTTGGATATCAGTTTGGCAGTTCCTTATAGAGTTACCATATAACCCAGCAATTCTATTTCTACTCAGAAGAAGTTGAAACATTTGCACACAAAACATGTATAGCAATGTTCATAATAGCAAAATGTGGAAACAACCAAAACGTTCATGAACTGATGAATGGACAAATAAATGAAGTATATCCATATGTAGAGTATTGTGGACAACAAATGGGCTCTGTAATAATTCAAAAGTAACCTCACAGAGTGATCTGATCATAACTGGTGAAGTCATGGTGGGTAGTCATGCCTCACACTTATGCAATATTTACCTTTCACTTAAGCAAGCCCTGTCCATTGTTCTTGTGCATCTAGGTTGACATATCTCTGAAATGTCAGATTAATCCTCTTTTTCAGACTCCTCAGAGGCATAACAACCCTCAAGGGATTACATAATCTTGTTAACTATCATGTACTGGTGGGTGAGGCTCAGTTGGCTGGGTTGGGGGTGTTGCCAGTTCATTCAATTGCCCATCAGGCCACATGACCAGGTTGCTGGCTCCATCCTTGGTAGGGGGTGTGCAGGAAGCAGCTGATTGATATTTTGCTCTCACATCCATCGATGTGTATATCTCTCTCTCTCCCTCTCCCTTCCTCTCTCTCTAAAAACCAACTTTAAAAATATTTTAAAAAATTTCTCTATAAGTTTGGACATTTCTTACATCAACACTATTATTCAGCAATGCAAAACTCAAAAACATACTATGTAAAAGAAGACAATTGCAAATATTGTATGATTCTATTTGTATAAAATGTCCAGATTAGGGTAATTTATAGGAGAGAGAGTAGATTAATGGTTGAATAGGGCAAGAGGAATGGGGAATAACTTCTAAAGTATATGAGGTTTCTTTTTGGTCTGGTAAAAATGCCCTAAATTTAGATTATATTGACAATTTTATAACTCTGCAACACACTAATACTTATATTTGATTTTTATACTTTAAACATTGAATTTTATATGTAAAATATATATCTTTGTAAAATATGTTAAAATAAGGATAATAATAAAAATCAGTTTTGTAAAAACAAAAAGTGATTGTCAACATAAGAACATCCAAACCTGTGGAGAATTTTTATGAGTTTATTTGAGCCAAACTAACAACATATGCCAGGGAACAAGATCTCAAATGCTCCAGAGAATAAGAGTTTTGTAGTTGCTTTTATGCATTTGAGATTAAGGAGAAAACAAAGGAAGATTACATGAAGGTAGGAGGAAGCAGAGTGGGGATTGCATTACAAGATACAGTTAACAAGATTATGTGCTTTCTTGAGAATTAATGCCCTTTTGAGGATTGTTATTTCTGGTATTTCAAAGGAGTGTTAACCTAGATGCACAAGAACAATGGACAAGGATGGTTTAAAACCTTTCACTAAAGAAATTATAGGCCTGGGGCATGACTACCCATCATGACCTACCCAGTTAGGAATTCATAATCCCATCACTCTGTGAGGTACTTCCCACAGAACCCCTATTTTCGTCTACAAGATTTATAGTTTCAGAAATGTTTGACACTTAATTGAAATATTTTATACAACTTCTTGAGTTCTTCATTCTTTCATTCTATGGGTTCTATCTTATTTTTAAAAACTTGTCCTTGTAATGACCAATATATCTTTGTGTTTGCTTGTGTAGAAAAGTGTTGCAGTAATTGGTTACTCATTAAATCAGGTTAAATGTGACTTTGAAATTCATGTCTGGTTGAAAATAAAAGCAGCTTTAAGATTGTTAATTCATGTGAATAATTTCAAAATTAATCTCTTAGTATGGCATTAAACTCATACTGACAAAATAGTCTATCTATAAATACTATTAAAATTGTGGTACTCACGAAGTGTCATTAATGACTGTCTTCAGTGCATTGAGCACATCTGCGCTGGACATTGTGTTGAAGTCCAGCCTGATAGCTACTCCCTTTGTCTTCATGCGAGCAATGTTATCAGGTTGATCCGCAAAAACAGGAATGCCCACCATTGGGATCGCATGGTAGATCGCCTCATAGATGCCATTGGTTCCACCATGAGTTATAAAGGCTTTGGTTTTTGGATGACCTAGGATTGGGTAAATTTCAATAAATTATTAATAATAAATCTTAGAAATAAAATGAAGGTTCGGCAAGAAAGAACTCAGAGAGGCAGTGTATTCTAGATGACAGATTATGATACACACGAAACTGCATTAACATGTATTTTAGATCTCAGAGCAAGAAGCGCTTTAGTTGCTGATGAGGTAAATGGTTATTGGTGTGGCATTGTGACTTGAAAAATGAATACAAGATTGCTGGGTGGACAAATTGAAAGAGAACATTCTGGATTAAAAAAATAGCATGTGCAGGGAAAAAACAAAAGATAGCATGTTAGACCATATTCTCTTAAACAAATAGTGTTGTCACTGAGTAGTACATGTAGGGTGTCCAGGCAGCAGGAAAATGGCCGTCATGACTCTGGAGTCAGAGAAAGAAAATACCACACTTTATCACGAAACGTGTTACACTTGATGAAAAAGATTGTGGATATTTCTCTAGAAAATGTAGAGTCACTGGTAATAAAAGAGGTGCATTTATTTTTTAATGGCAGTGAGTACCCATATAGAAGGGGAAAGAATAGAAATAAGACGGTAAAATTTGGAGACACTGTGATAATCCAGGGAGTTATTGAAAAATTCCTCATGGAAGTCATTACACCTGAAATTAAGATATTTGACTCTAGACATAAGGAAAGAGACTGAGTATAATAAAATGCCAGCTTTTATGTGTATTCTTTTTCCTCAGGACTGGAAAACAAATATAAGGAAATTAAGTTCTATTTTTGAGTTTTGTCTAATAAATGTTTAATAAATTCATTTCCTTTTGAACTATTAGCACTCTATTTGGAGTTATTGTGATCTCAGTGTTTGTTTTCCAGAGTCTCACCAAGAAGGTCATTCTGGGGGATCCACTTATGGAGCCGAGTATTTGGCCCTAAGGTGTCTGGTTTCTTGCCATCATATCTCCATATAACCTGTTAAAGTAAAGAAAATATTGTATTCCATGAGTTGAACTAAAGTTATAGCATGTTTGAATGCTAAAGAAATTAAGAGATAATCTAGTTAAGCCGCTTTATAGATAGATAAGCAATAAGGACAAAAGATGTTAAAATTGAGAACTATTATAACCATGGCATAATAGAAATACTCACATTTTCTATGCTTATTTTTATATTTAATCAAGTATGAATGCATTCATGATGTTGAGTACATACAGGTCTACAAATATAATCATCAATGATAAATTGAAGAATTTAAGAAATCTTTAGGTCTAGTCATAATTCTAGTGCAAAAAAGTAGGCAATTACTACATATTTACCTATTTATTATAATTGCTCTCATTTTACAATCTAATATTAACCTATTTTTTAAACTGTTATTGAAGAGAATTTTCTTATATCTACCTGTCATATAAGTTATTTTTTTACATCAAAGATTTAACTTAACTTTTACATTTTTCTGTTTTATTTATGTATTTAAGATCACTAATTGTTTTTTATTTTTAATTTTTATTTTATTGAATTAATTGGGGTGACACTGGTTAACAAAATTATACAGGTTTCAGGAGCACAGTTCTACAACGTGTCATCTGCACACTGTATTGTGTGTTCACTATCCCAAGTCAAGTCTCTGTCCATCACTATTTATCCCTTCTGTACCCACCCTCACACCCCTCTCCCCTGAAATCACCACACTGTTGTCTGTTTCCATGAGTTTTTCTCTTTATTTTTCTTTTTTGCTCAATCCTGCCACTCCCCACCACCAGCCCCCTTCCCCCGCCACCCCAAGAATAGTCAGCCTGCTCTCTATGTATGAATCTGTCCATTTTTTGCTTGTTAGTTCATTTGTTCATTAGATTCCACACATGAGTGAAATTACATGGTATCTGTCTTATTTTTTTTTAAGTATGTTTTTATTGATTTTTTTAGAAAGAGAGGAAGAGAGACAGAGAAACATCGATGTGAGAGAGAAACACTGATCGTCTGCCTCCTGCACTCCCACAGAGGGGATCGAGCCCGCAACCCGGGCATGTGCCTTGACCGGGCATTGAACGGGGGCCTCTCAGTCCAGGGGACGTCGCTCAATCCACTGAGCCACACTGGCCAGGTGGTATCTGTCTTTTTTATGACTGGATTATTTCACTTAGCATAATAAACACCAGGTCCATCCTTGCTGTCCCAAAAGGTAAGATTTTTTTTCACAGCCAAGTACTATTCCATTGTGTAAATGGACCACAGCTTTTCTATCCCCATAAACCTAAGGTTTATTACTATTTCTAGGCTTGGAAGTTTTTTAAATGTAAAAAAGAAGAGACTGTTGGCACTTTATTACAGTATACCTGTTGAAAAAATCCAAAATTATGATGCTAAAGTTTTTTCAACTAACTGTTAATATTTGAATGATACACTGCAAAGCAAGGACAGCACTGATTACTATGGGACCTGTAGCCAACAATTTTTATGCCCAGGACCAAAATAGATTTGATTTGGGGATTGTTCAGCGATCCTCATAAACTGGATTGTAATTTACAAATTCTTAATATGTATTTGCTATGTGACTGTTAAAGTAGCATCAGCGTCTCAGCAACAATTAGCATAGGCTAGCCCTGGCCAGCATGGCTCAGTGGTTAGAGCATTGGCCCCTGCACTGAACAGTTGTGGGATTGATTCCCTGACAAGGGCATGTACTTGTGTTGCAGGTTCTAAATCTGCCCCAACAGGGACACATGCAGGAGACAACCAATCGATGTGTTTCTCTCATGTCAATTTCTTTCTCTCTCTTGCCCCCACTCCCTTCCACTCTCTAAAAATCAATGGAAAAAAATATCCTTGGGTGAGGACTAACAACAACAACAAAAAATTAGCATAGGCTATAAGCAGAAATTTACATCAGTTAGGAAACTAAAAAGTAATTCACAAATACCCAAAGACTGTAGATGTATTCTATATATTGAAAAATAATTTACTACTCTCTTTTATGGAGAAGGGGGCATTTCGATCTTTCCCTTACCGGGCTTCTAATTGACTCCTTATTGTATTCCCTACTCCTTCCTCAAGCAGGAGGAGTTATTATTATGATACATTAGAACCAGAGATTTTTGGGAGCTACATTTTATAAAGCACAGGGTCACTTTAAGGGGTGGACCCATCTCCCTCCATTTCTAATTTATATTCCTCCACTTTTATAGGATCCAGTGAACCAGACCATGACAGTTTTTCTTCCTCTAATTATTGTGGCTGGCTTGGGTACCAGGACACAGCATAGTGAGTCCTGGCTATTCTTTCTCTGGATAGCACCTGGAAAAGCACATTGAATATGCCTATTTCAAAAATTCGGGTAGGTAAGAGTGTCCTGGATTACTTAGCAGGCCTAAACTGTATGATTCCTTTCAGACTGTTAAAAATTCTAACATTGCTGTTAGAATTTCATTCTTTCTGAGAACATCTGTAGTGTGTACAGTGCCTTCAGGAATCCTGCAATGAAAAGGAGCAAATGACAGGGCAGAGTTTGGTGATTTTGGTACCTACTAATAATATCATTATAATACCAAACTTTACATTGTACTTCTTCAATATATTTCATTCTGATCACAATGTCAATGCCAAAGTTACTGTTATATACACACTTTGTACTACTATTTTAGCACCTGCCTTGTGTATTTTGGTTTGAATGCATAGCTGAGATAAATGGGAGCTATTATAATGGCTTACATGTCACACAGGAAATTTATGTAATGAGACCCTTCACAGAGTTGTCTGTTATTAAGGTGCTTAGTCTAACCTTTTGAGGAATCTGGGCAAGAGCTGATGCAATCACGTTGGCTCTCTCTTCTGAGATGTTACCGACCATTGACCCCAGGGAGAACACCACAATACCATGTTTTCCAGAGCTCTGGGCAAACTCTTCCATTTCCTGTAAAGAAACAATGTGTTCCGTCACAAAAGAGCAATAGCATGGCAAATGCCATTAAAAGAATGCTTCAAACAACTAATGAGAGAAATCAAGTACTATCTGGAATTATGAGTACTTCCTTTTATTTTTAAGTTGTGGTAAAATACATATAACATAAAATTTACCATCTTAACAGTTTCTAACTGTACAATTCAGTAGTATGTATATTCACATTGTTGTATAACTAAGCTACAGAACTTTTTCATCTTGTAAAATTGGAACCGTACCCATTATGCAATAATTCCCCCTTCACCACTCCCTGGTAACCATGATTCTACTTTCTGCTTCTGCGAATTAGACCAGTCTGGATACATCATATAAGTGGACTCATGTAGTATTTGTCTTTTTGTCAGTGGTCCATTTCACTTAACATGGTATTCTCAGGCTTCATTCATGTTATAGTATGTGTTTGAATTTCCTTCGATTTTAAGGCTGAGTAAAATTGCATTTTATGTGAATAACACTTTTTTTTATTGATCCTTCTGTCAATAGGCACTTGGGTTGCTTTCACTTTTAATTGTTGTGAATAGTGTTGCTATTAATTTGGGTGTGCAGATATTTTATTGAGATCATGATTTTAATTCTTTTGCAAATATACCAAGAAATGGAATTGCTGGACCACATGGTAATCCTAGTTTCATTTTTTGGGGGGAATCTCCATTCTGTTTTCAGTAGTTGTTTGTTTGTTTGTTTTTGTTTTAACTGACTCAATCCTTCAGTTCTTATGGAAGGATGCATGTTATATTAGACTGATTTCCGTTATCTTGTATATTTTTGCAAGTGTTTATATTACCAAGAAATGAAATAGAGTTAGTACACAGTAGTGAGGAGGAAATACTGTTAGACAATTTTTATGTAAGACTTCATTTATAATGTTATTAATTACTAATATATATGTATAGATTCTTAGAAGGAGGCCACACAGCAGTTCTGAATTCACCTTTTATTCTTTATCGTTATGATTCTACTAACTCACTTGTGTTTATTTCAGGCATTTTTTCTGTAAAACTATTTTAGTTTAGTCATTAGTATTTTATTTCCCTAAGAAATATGATTGGAATCACTTTATATCTTTTCCTCTCACTTCTATAGTACTTTAATATTTGTAATAATTTCCAAAATGCTTCTTCTGTGTCATTTTTTAATGGCTGGAGGTTAAGGATAATTGATATTCAGGAGTCTTGTATATGGTTTGGTATTTCCTTGAAACAGTCCTAAGATTCCTATATATAATCCAGAATTACATGTGTATAGTTACATATTTGACTGACCATATTTCTGGGCTTATTTACATATGACACCATTTAACTGAAATCATATTATAAGATTAATGTCCCATTAGAAAGTACTATGTGTCACTAGCTGTGAGGGACTCCATTATCACCTTACTGAGTCCCCCATGGAGCACATTAATAACAGTGAGAAGTATACCAGGGTTAAAATCCTCTTGAGTAACTCACTTTCACCTATTTAAGTCTCTGTTGAAGTCTAGTTTTTCTGGAATTGTTTGAAAATAATTTTGACTTGTGACCCCTAATCCTTGTCAATATTTATAGTTTCATTACTTACTTTCTTTATATTTTTTTTAATTGTTGAAAGTATTACAGATGTACCCCTTTTAGTTTTATTACTTTTTTTCTTTATTTTATTTTTATTTTTTTAATTTTTATTAATTTATTTTTGTTACAGATGTTTCTCCTTTTATTCCCCATTGATACCCTCCTCCCCGACCCTCCACCCCTTCCCCAGTTTTGTTGTCCATGTCCATCAGTTATGCATACATGCCTATAAGTTCTGTGGTTTGCCAAAATAAATAAGCTAAAGATTATTAACTATTTTTATAGATTAGTACATTGTATTTATAACTCAAGTGTATGTGAATAATAACTAAAGGAAATAATTATTAGTCACTTATAATTCACTCTTTTGATCCACAATAACTCAGGTATAACATTTCAAATAAACTTTATGTAACAATTAATTTTTGTAAGTTTTTATTCAATTTCCTTCTTTTATTGGATATGTTCATATTTATTATTGTGAATCACTCCTTTAAATATAAAATTTTAGTAAATGCTATAAGCATGTCACCTAAATGTTTTAGAAATCAAAATCACCCATAGGTAACCAAGGTAGAATGTGAAGCACAGAAAACAAGGCATCTAGAGGATATAAATACATTGGCTAAGATGCTGTGAGATGAGGTTCTCATCAGTCACTGACAATATCATCCTGAGTGTCCTCAGGAAAAACTTTGTTATCAAATTAAAAGCATGAAACTCTATGACCTCAGACATAACTTTGAACACTAAAATATGATGACTCCAAAAGGAGACTTTCTACCCTGAGGTGTCTTTCACCACCAGCTTTGATTAGAATCCTAAAGAGAAAATAATTCTCATCTGAGTTTTCTCTTTAGTTTAGTTGAAAAGAATATTTTTTGTGTGCATATAAATGTTTGAACTGGTAATTTGCAAATAGTTAATCCTAAAGTTAATAGGGTTAACTATCTGCAAACTACCTATATGTTTTCCTTCAAGAAATATAAATTAAAGGCAGTATGGCAGTTGTAGCATGTACGCATATGTGTTCCTCACATCCCAAAAGGGTGTAAAATACTCCTAGAATTCTTGCTACAAAAATAGTGGCCCATCAGGAGATGTATGAGATTTGACTCAGGAGGATAAAATGGACCGATATTCAAAAATCCTTCAAGTATATGAGTCAACCAGAGACTATAACAAGATGAAAACAGATACATCCCTGACAGCACTGGAAAATCATCGGTAGTGATTTCCAAATATGGTGCAACGAATTTATCATTTTCTATTTAATTGGGGTGGGGGGAATGAGCTTTAAATTAATCAGTTGGTAGGAGTTGTTAAATTTTTGGCTGACTTCCTTGTAGTGAAAGTACTCTAAGATATAACTAGTTTTTTTTTTCTCTCCTATCCTCTCTACCTTACTCCATCTTCCTTTCTCTCTCTTTTTCTTTCTCTCTCCCATTCTTTCCCCTCCCATTCTTTCCTTCCCTTCTATCCATCCACCCTTCCTTCCTTCCTTCTGTCTGTCCCTCCCTCCCTTCCTCCTTCCTTTCTTCTTTCTTATATTATTTAATGCCTCCTTTCTATTTATGTTTATAAACCAAAGTTATTCTGGAGGACCTAAACTTATTTTTCCCATAATAGCTTTAACAGTAAGTTAATGGTGAAATTTGCCCTTTTTAACTTATATGCTAATTGGGTCCACTTAATCTTTGTTTTCTTTAGGAAGACCCACTGAATTATGTGAGACTTGAAAACAGTAGAAATATGGCTACTCTGAACATATTGGGATATTGAATTCCACATCCATATTTACCTATTTTTTAGTCTGTTGGAGGATTGCACTGCAAACCCACCAACATTTTACTTGAGTATTACAGTGGAGTTTTTATATCCCTTGTGAAAGGACACCTGACAGCCTTTAAAGAATACAACCTCCTAACAGTGACATGCTACTGCAAATTTTGGATTGCATCTCCAAAACTATTTTCCACACCACAAATCTTCTAAGTGATATTAGGTCATATGGACATAACATTGAGAATTTTAACTGAAGCAAGACATGAATGAGGTGGCACCTTAAAATACCAGTGGGATTAAAGTGTGCATAATGGATTGTAGGCATAGAAAAATAGAACCATGTTCTCTCTCTCTCCCATTTTTTTCGTGTGGGAGGCAACCAAATTTTTGGTGGCCTTGCTTCGGCGAGGCAGTAAAAAAAAAAAAAAAAAGAAAAAAAGAAAAATAGAACCATGCAGATCACTCAGGAGACTGCTTTAGTGTTCCTGACAAAGCATAACTGAGATCAGAACAAAAGTATTTACCAGTATGGTAGAGAGATAAAGATACTTTCATGAGACACTTTGGGCTAAATTCAAAGGTTTGGGAAGTGAAAGGAATTAACTATTCAGGGAAGAAGAGTTAAGGTGGACTACTGGATTTCTATCTTGTGTGTTTATTTGAATACTGATGGCTCTGAAATAGGAAACAGTTTGGAGGGACAACTTCTTTAAGATGAATATGTTCTCTTTCAGATTTATTCACTTCAAGGAACCAAAGCAATATTTAGGAGAAATTTTTTAGAAGTCATTTTGGAATATAGTCAATCATATTGTATAACTATGTATGGTGTCAGATGGGTACCAGAATTATCGAGGTTATCACTTTGTAAATTCAATAAATGTCTAATCACTGTGTTGTAAATCTTAAACTAATATATTGTATGTCAACATACAATATATTAGTATATTGAGGAATAGGACAATTATTTTTAAAAAGTAGCCGTTTGGATAATACAAGGTCTCAATCTCAGCAAACAGCAAAAGAAATAAAGTAAGGGTCACCATCATAAAGAGACCATGGAAATGAGAGGACTCAAACATTGGGTTAGTTCTTCACCAGCATGATAGTAGATTTTTTAAAGTAAAGAAAATTGAATAACACATTATAAGTCTTCAAAGAAATGTGGGGTGTTAGGGATTTTGGAAGGAAATAGTATTAAGAAGGAAAAGACAGTAATAGATAAATATGGTAACAATACTGTACTTAGTAATCAATGGGGACTGAGGAAAGAGATCTTTTTTTTTTTTAAGCCACTGAAATGAAAACCATGATTTCTCAACAGTAGGGAATGAGACTACAGCTACGATCTTTTCTTTTAAGTCTCTGCCATCCACTCCCCCAATTCAGATCAAAGTTCAGAGCAGCATAACACCAAGTTCTCTGTCAGCCAGTGTTCTCTGCTTTGGGGTCAGAGTTCACAGGTCAAGTTCACTCCATCCAAAGAATCATGGGAGGATGCTCAAGCTGTCCTCCACCAGCTGCAGGACACTGGCTCCTTCTTCCAAACAAGTGCAGCCCACCGCACCCATCTCATAGGTGTAAGCTTTGGCTAAGGTCTGAGTTACTAAGGATTAGTCAAGACAGGCAGAGTCTATTCCATTGGTTGGCTCCATACTGCCATCCCATTTATGCTGCTTCATCAGGGGGCACTCGCCTCCTTCCTGGGGGTCCAGATTATACATGTACAAGTATCCGTCGGAAGCTCCCACTAGCAATCAGGGAATCTTTGGAATTGTGGCTAGGGCACAGATGTTTTTGTGGTCACAGCAAGGCAGACGGGCTGTGGCAAAAGCTCTGCCCTTGTTAAACATTTTTGTTACTTTGGAGGGCAAGTAGCTGTTAGAAGCCATGAGCACCTTCTGGAAGTACCCAGTCCAGGTGGTGGGCTCCTCCCAAAGTTTTTCCTTCACCAGCTCAAGTTTGAAGATATGCACAGTCTCAGGGTGGCTGGGTGTGGACAGGAATATGCCGTCCATGCTGAAAGCCAGGCAGCAGATGCTCACATACCTCTTAACTCCTCTCTGGAACTCAGAGTTTCTGTTCATCTGGAATGAAAGATACCCTAAGCATGGTTTCCTTCTTGGAAGAAGTGGCAAGCTTGGTTCCACTGGCGTTGAAGACAGTGTGGCTCAAGGACTGTCTTGAGCCAGGATTATGGTGGCAGCTCTCCAGTTAAAGGTGTCGAAGACTGGCACCTCTCCGATGGTAGTGCTGCTGGAGTATGCTAAGTGGCAGCTGTCACTGTTCATGGACATCACTCATGGGTCTGGGGGATCTCCCTGATGGTGTGCAGTACCTTCATGTCTCAAATGTTGGGTATATACAGAGACTCTTCCAGGCACACTATGAGTCTCTGCGGGTTCAACTTCACAGTTAGTATTGCCTTGGAGTTGCAGATCTCAGTTCCTTTCTTGAAGTGGCAAATTATAGCTTCCTAGGAGCTTTGAGGCTGACAATGGCCACCAAGATGCTTGAGAACAATATTTCTACAATGCACCTGTCTTCAGTATCAGTGCAGCCATAGGTCTGTTCCAGTTTATCCACAGAAGAAAGGGAGAAAAAATGTTGTAACCAGACTTAACTACCAATAGCTAGGGATGTGATGTCCTGGTTGAAGCTAGTGAAGAGCAGCTGGCCAGAGCCTGCCTCTCTGCTCTGACTTGCTGGGTTCATGGTGGGCGCCAGCAGATGGGCCTGGTGGGGGTCTCGCACTCAGGATGGAGGTCGTTTGTGTGCTTAGGGTCCACGAAGTCCTGCTGCCACCTGGGTCACCGCAGCTCGCTGTGGAGGGTAGGGGTGGGGGTGCGGGTGGCCTCCATCACACTGTTGTCTCTGTCCATGGGCTATGCATATATGTTATTTGGCTAATTGCTTCACCTTCTTTTATCTAGTCCGCCCCCCCCACCCCCTTCCCCTCTGAGATCTGTCAGTCTGTTCCATAAATCCATGTCTCTGGTTCTATTTTGCTGGTCAGTTTATTTTGTTCGTTATAGTCCACATATGAGTGAGATCATATGGTATTTGTCTTTCTCTGACTGACTTATTTTGATTAGCATAATAATCTCCAGGTCCATCTGTTTTGCTATCGCAAAGGGTAAGAGTTCTTTCTTTTTACAGCCACATAGTATTCCATTGGGTAAATGTACCACGTTTTTTTATCCAATTATCTACTGATGGGCACTTGGGCTGTTTTCAGATCTTGGTTATTGTAAATAATGCTGCTATGAACATACAGGTGCATATATTTCTTCTCATTGTTGTTTTGGGATTCTTAGGATATCTAGAATTGTGATTGCTAGGTCAAAAGGCAGTTCCATTTTTAATTTTCTGAGGCAACTCCATACTGTTTTCCACAGTGACTGCACCAGTCTGCATTCCCACTAACAGTGCACTAGGATTCCCTTTTCTCCACATTCTTGCCAGCAGTTGTTGTTTATTGATTTATTGATGGTAGCCATTTTGGAATGTATGAGGTGATACCTCACTGTAGTTTTAATTTGCATCTCTCTGATGATTAGTGATATTGAACACTTTTTTATATGTCTGTTGGCCATCTGTATGTCCTCTTTGAAGAAATGTCTAATCAGGTCCATTGCCCTTTTTATTTTTATTTTTTTCTGTATTGATTTTAGAGTGAGAGGAAAGGAGAGGGAAAGAGATAGAAATATCAATGAGAGAGAACATTGATTGATGCCTCCTGCATGCCCCTTCCTGGGGAAATGACCTACAACCTGGGCATGTGCCCTACCTGGGAATTGAACTGGCAACCTCTTGGTGCATGGGTCGATGCTCAACCACTGAGCCACACCAGCCGGGCTCATTGCCCATTTTTAAATTGGATTGTTTGTCTTTCTGATGTTGAGTTGTATAAGTTCTTTATATATATTTAAACATTAACCCCTTATCAGATGTATCATTGGCAAATATGTTCTCCCATACAGTGGGTTCCTTGTCCTTTTGTTGATGGTATCTTTTGCTGTGCAGAAGCTTTTTAGTCTGATATAGTTACATTTGTTTATTTTTTCCTTTGTTTCTTTTGCCCTAGGAGACATATCAGAAAAAGATATTGCTTAAAGAGTTGTCTGAGATTTTATTGCTTGTTTTCTTCTAGGATTTTTATGGTTTTGCTACTCGCATTTAAGTTCTTTATCCATTTTGAGTTTATTCCTGTATATGGTATAGGTTGGTGGTCTAGTTTCATTTTTTTTTCATATACCTGTCCACTTTTCCCAGCATCATTTATTGAAGAAACTGTTTTTACTCCATTGTATGCTCTTGCCTCCTTTGTCAAATATTATTTAACCATAAAGTTGTGGGTTGATTTCTGGGGTCTCTGTTCTGTTCCATTGATCTATATGCCTGTTCTTGTGCCAGTAGCAGACTGTTTTGATTACAATGGCTTTGTAGTATCATTTGATATTGGGTATTGTGATCCCTGAAACTTTGTTCGTCTTCCTCCAGATTGCTAAGGTTATTTGGGGTCTTTTTGGGTTCCATATAAATTTTAGGAATATTTGTCATTGGTATTTTAATAGGAATTGTATTGCATCTGTAGATTGCTTAGGTTGTATGGGCATTTTAATGGTTAATTGTTCCAATCCATGAACATAGTATATTCTTCTACTTGTTTGTAACTTCCTGTGTTTCTTTCTTCAATGTCTTAATGTTTTCCAAGTACAGGTCTTTCACTTCCTTGGTTAAGTTTATTCCTAGGGACCTTATTTTGTTGTTGTTGTTGTTGCAATAGTAAATGGGATTGTTTTCTTAGTTTCTTTTTCTGATATATAAAAATTGTTGGTGTATAAAAGTGCCACTAATTGTGTTTATCTATACCACCATCTTGACTGGAAGTCTCCCTTACAATGCATTCTTGATGTCAGATATGGTATTCATTTCTGACTCACACTTATTTATGGTTTTTATGTCCTTTTTCATACTGATGTAGTTCCTACTAAGTTCATTGTAATTTTCACTAGTTCCTTGAGAATGCTTATAACCATTACATTGAACTCCATATCTGATGAATTGCTTGCCTCCATTTCACTTAGCTTTTTTCCTGGACATTCCTTCTGTTCTTTCATTTGCGGCTTCTTTTTTCCCATGTTAGCAGTCTCTTTGTGTTTGTTTCCATGTATTAGATAGAACAGCTATGACTTCCAGTGTTTGTGGTGTGGCCTTATGTAGTAGATGTCCTGAGGGACCCAGTGGTGCAGTCTCCTTGATCTCCTGAGTTGGATGCTCTAGGAATGTCCCTTGTGTGGGCTACATGGGCCCTCCTGTTGTAATTGGGCCTTGATTGATGTTGGCCTGTTCATGGGTAGGATCTACCCTCAGGTTGACTGACTGTGAGGCTCAACACCGACCATGTCCTGAAAGTTGTACAGGTGCTGACAGAACAAAACAAACAAACAATAAAACATCAACAACAGAGAATAAGAGAAAAGAAAATAGAAATATTAAAAGAAAAAAATATGAAAAGAAAGAAGAAAAATATATAGAAAAAATGGGGAAAAGGGAATAAATAGAGTCAAAAAAGAAGAGAAAAATAAGAGATACGAAGGAAAAAAGAGAAAAGAATAGCAAAGAAAACAGAGTTTGCCTCAGCAGAGTTTAGTGCCAGCTGCACTCTCCCTTTGGATATGCTGTTTGTGAAGCTTGTTGGATCCTGCTCTGATGTTGTCTGAATCTGGCCCACTTCTGGGCCTCCCAGAAGGTTCTCTAGTGCAAGCCAGTGTCAGACACTGTTCACAGCGGGCCCTCAGCAACCTTTCTAAAGCTATAAGTAATCCATAGTCTGTGACTGCCTCCACTGGGCTTTGCTGCACACAGGAAGGACCAAGGTGCACTCCAAAGCTGGCTTTATCTGTACAAGGCAGGGGGTGGGGGGTCAGCAAACATCCCAAGGCATCCCAGGATCCATCTCTGCCTGTCTCCACCTGCTGGCTGCCACTTTTAGTCACTGAAAAGGCTCAGATTCTGAAAGAGCCTCTGGTGGTATCAGGAGGATGGGACTTCTCGGATCTACCATGAAGGGGAGGTGATGTTAAGACTTCAGGTAAAATGGTGAATATGTTCCCCTGCCCCAGAGCCGCGCATTTGAGTCTGTCTGAGACTTTTTGCCTGTCCTAGGCAGGATGAAGCGCCTATTAGGCAGGCGAGTGGGGCCTCCAGAGCCCAGAGGTTGGGAAGGTGCTTCTATTGGCTCTTCTGTGAGGGAAAAGTGCCAATCAGGTTCCTGGGAAAGTGGGGGAAATGGCTCTGCCCCAAAGATAGTCACTGACACCCTCTGAGTTTTCCCAGACTTGTATGCCCCGGTCTATGCGGCTGTCTCCTCAGCAGGGCTTAAGATACAGGGTGGGGCAAGTGGGATTCCTGAGGGGTGATTGCTTCTCCCCAGGTTGATGCTGGTGGGAGGGGCTTGCTGAGAAATGGCTGCTGTGGTATCCAGGGATGACCCAGTACAGGGATCGTGGTGGCTGTTCCCCCACGTCTTTCCCCAAAGCCACCCACTCCAGTCTCTCTTCAGGCAACTCCAGTCCACACCACCTTCCCTCTGCTGGAGCCCAAGGTAAGTGGCTGAAATGAAAATCTTGTGTGTTGGCCCTTTAACAAAGTAGTTTGTTTCCAGCGGACTCCACCTGTCCTTGGCAGGCAGAAACCCGGCCAACTTTCACTGCTGGGTGCTACATGAGCGTCTGTTCCCGGTTCTGGCGCTCCAGGCTCAAGAGCTTTGTCTGGATTAAGGCTTCATACCTCTCAGGAAAACCACCCACACTCCCTGCAACTGAGATATCCCTCTGCAACCTTGGCCTGCCACCATGGGAGTGAGGCCAACCCCACCCTTCCGACCAGTCAGTCTTCTGCCAGTCCTTCGTCAAAAGTCTCCTCTTCAGATAGTCTTCAGTTAATAATTCATGGTGATTATTTCCCAATTTAGTTTTATTTCCAGTTTGGTTCTGGGAGGAGGTGCAAGAAAAATCCATCTAGTCTATCATCATGTTGAAAACCCCACATTTACTATTTTCAGTTTATGTTTCAGGCCATTATGGTCATATGTTTAAGTTAATAATACACATTTTTAATCATTTTCCCTTCTTTTAAATTCTTGCATTTGTATGCCATTTTATGTTTAGCTGCCAGAATTCTTTGCTAAATGAAAAATTTGATCTTGTGATTGCCTTTCTTTAAAATTTGTGTAGTCCAGAAGGATACCAGAAATGGCGGTGGAGTGAATGGAAGCTACACAGACGATTTCCCAGGACCAAACGGGAATCACAACTAAAATAAAAACAAATCGTCGGGAAAAAGCAACAGAAAAGCAGCGAGAGAGGATCATACAACCAGGGACACTGAATGAGCCTGGTAGGATCTGCGGAGGTGCGTGAGGGTGGCGGGCTGGGAGCCCGTGGACAGCAGCGGCCTTGGCTGTGAGCAGCGGCCTTACCTGTGAGCAGTGGCGTCGCCCGCCCTCGGGGTTAAGAGCCCCAGCTGCTCCACAGTGCAGAGGGCCGGGACAGATCGCTAAATAGCTACAGCCACTCACCTGGGGCTCCGGCAGAGGGAGGGCAGACTGGACTGGAACTCTGTGGGGACAACTGGGATTTGGAGGGCACTCAGAGTTTGTGCTGAGCTGTGGCCACAAAGGACGGTGGTGGCCAGCCGCTCCTTCCCGGTTACATAGAACGGCAGCCAAGTTTACTCCTTCCCAGAGCTGTGGCAGCCACTCCCTCGGAGATTCCAAGGTGAGGAAAAGAGGTAAAGAAATGCAAATTGAGGCTCATTAACACCCAGCATTGGCCCCACCCTCGGGAAATCCTCTCACACTATAAACACCTGTGGGAGTTTCTCATTCAACTGAGATCCTAAGGCTTTTCAAGTAACTGAGGCTAATAACCTCCAGGCAAAAAGCTAGAGCATAACTGAACCTTTCCTGACCTTGCAAATCTACCCAGGAAAGTGAGACTTGGCAATGGTGTTTAAGGAGGGCCCTCCACGCTCAATCAAACCCAGTAGAGGGAGCCACAAATAGCAGAACACCAACACCCACAGGGAAAATTTGGCAGGCTCCAAAACCCACTGACATAGCAAAAATAGTGAAACAAAGAAACAGATCCCAAATGAAAACACAAGAAAACTCTACCGAAGATGAGATAAATGAAATGCAGTTAAGCAAATTATCAGAGGTAGAGTTCAGAGCCATGATCCTGAGGAAACTAAACAGCATGAGTAAGGATATCGACACCATGAAAACCAACCAAGTGGAAATAAAGAATGACATAGCAGAAATAAAGAACACATTGGAAGGACTGACCAGTAGAGTAGAGGAAGCGGAGGACCGGATCAGTGAATTAGAAGACAAAGTAGAAAAAATCAATCAATCAGAAAACCAAAAGGAAAAAACAATGCAAAAACCAGAAGATAGCTTAAGAGAACTGTGGGACAACTGGAAACGTAATAACATTCGCATTATTGGAGTCCCCGAAGAAGAAGAAAATGAGCAAGGGTTAGAGAATATATTTGAAGAAATAGTGACAGAAAACTTTCCTAACCTGGTGAAGGAAGAAGGCATTCAAGTGCAAGAAGCACAGAGAGCCCCAAGTAAGAAGAACACAAACAGGCCCACACCAAGACACATAATAATTAAAATGCCAAAAATTAAAGACAAAGAGAGAATCCTAAAGGCAGCAAGAAATAAGCAACAGGTTACCTACAAAGGAACCCCCATAAGGCTATCATCTGACTTCTCAACAGAAACACTACAGGCCAGAAGGGAATGGCATGAAGTAATCAAGGTCATGAAAAACAAGGATCTGAATCCAAGACTACTCTATCCAGCAAGGCTATCATTCAAAATAGAAGGTCAAATAAAGAGCTTCCCAGACAAAAAAAAGGCTAAGGGAATATGTTAGCACCAAACCAGCACTGCAAGAAATGTTAAAAGGACTGCTGTAATTACTAGAAGAAATAGGAAGAAAAATATAACCACATTGAACTAAAATGGCAATAAATAAGTACATATCAATAATCACCTTAAATGTAAATGGATTGAATGCTCCGATAAAAAGGCACAGAGTAGCTGACTGGATAAGAAAGCATGATTCACATATATGTTGTTTACAAGAGACCCAACTCACAACAAAAGACTCACATAGGTTGAAAGTAAAGGAATGGAAAAAAAATCTTCCAAGCAAACAGAAAGGAAAAAAAAGCTGGGGTAGCAATACTCACATCTGATAAATTAGATTTCAAATTGAAGACCATAACTAGAGACAAAGAAGGTCACTACATAATATTGAAAAGGTCTATCCAACAGGAAGATATAAACTTGGTAAACATATATACACCCTATATAGGAGCACCAAAATATATTAAAAATCTTCTGAAGGACTTCAAAGGAGAAATCAACAGCAATACAATCATAGCAGGAGACTTCAACACCCCACTGACATCACTGGATAGATCATCTAGACAAAAAATTAACAAGGAAACAGAGACTCTAAATGAAGCACTAGAACAAATGGATTTAATAGATATCTACAGAGAATTACACCCCAAAACTACAGAATTCACATTCTTCTCAAGTGCACATGGGACATTCTCAAAGATAGACCACATGATAGGACACAAACTAAGTCTCTACAAGTTCAAGAAGATTGAAATCATATCAAGCATCTTCTTAGATCACAATGGCATGAAACTAGAAATCAATTGCAGCAAGAACATGCAAAGACATTTGAACACATGGAGGCTAAATACCATGTTATTGAGCAATGAATCGGTTACCATGGAGATCAAGGAAGAAATTAAGAACTTTCTGGAAACCAATGAAAATGAACACACAGCAATGCAAAATCTATGGGATGCAGTGAAAGCAGTTATGAGAGGGAAGTTCATAGCACTACAGGCCCACCTCAAGAAACAAGAAAAATTTCTAATTGACTACCTAACCTCACAACTTAAAGAACTAGAAAGCAAACAAAAAGAAAACCCTAGAGCAAGTAGAAGGAAGGAAATAGTAAAGATCAGAGCAGAAATAAATGACATGGAGACCAAAAAAACAATTCAAAGGATCAATGAAACAAAGAGCTGGCTTTTTTAAAAGATAAACAAGATTGATGGACCCTCAGCTAGACTCACCAAGAAACAAAGAGAGAGAACCCAAATACACAAAATCAGAAATGAAAGAGGAGAAGTAACAACTGACACCACAGAAATACAAAGGATCGTTAGCAAATACTATGAACATTTATATGGCAACAAATTCGACAATCTAAGCGAAATGGACACATTTCTAGAAACACATAGTCTCCCAAAAGTGAACCGGGAAGAGATAGAAAACTTGAACAGGCCAATAACAATGAAGGAAATTCAAGATGTAATCAAGACTCTCCCAGCAAAAAAAAGCCCAGGCCCTGATGGCTTCACGGGGGAGTTTTACCGAACATTCAAAGGAGAACTAACACTCATTCGCCTCAAACTCTTCCAAAAAATTCAAGAAGAAGGAATGCTTACAAACTCGTTTTATGAGACCAGCATAATTCTAATTCCAAAACCAGAAAAAGACACTACAAAGAAAGAAAACTACAGGCCAATATCCCTGATGAACATAATGCCAAAATCCTAAACAAAATACTAGCAAATCGGATCCAGCAATACATCAAAAAAAGGATTCACCATGACCAAGTGGGATTCATCCCAGGGATGCAAGGCTGGTACAATATTTGCAAATCAATAAATGTGATACATCACATAAACAAAATGAAAGATAAAAACCATATGATCATATCAGTAGACGCTGAAAAAGCATTTGACAAAATCCACCACCCATTTCTGATAAAAACGCTCAGAAATTTGGGAATAGAAGGATCATATCTCAACATTATAAAGGCCATATATGAAAGACCTATAGCCAACATCATACTCAATGGACAAAAATTAAAGCATTTCCCTTAAGAACAGGAACAAGACAAGGATGCCCACTCTCACCACTCTTATTTAACATAGTACTGGAAGTCTTAGCCACAGCAATCAGACATGAAGAAAAAAACTAAAAGGGATCCAAATTGGAAAGGAGGAAGTGAAACTGTCATTATTCACAGATGACATGATATTATACATAGAAAACCCTAAAGAGTCCATCAAAAGTCTACTAGACTTAGTAAATGAATTTGGCAAAGTAGCAGGATACAAAATTAATGTCAAGAAATTGATGGCATTCTTATACACCAATGATGAACTCACAGAAAGAGAAACTAAAAAAACAATCCCATTTACCATCACAGCAAAAAAATTAAGATACCTAGGAATAAACTTAACCAAAGAAGTAAAGGACCTATTTACAGAAAACTACAGGACATTGAAAAAAGAAATAGAGGAAGACATAAAAAAGTGGAAGCACATACCTTGTTTATGGATTGGAAGAATTAACATCATTAAAATGTCCATACTACCCAAAGCAATCTATAGATTTAATGTAATCCCCATCAAAATACCAACGACATATTTCATAGAACTAGAACAAATGCTTCAGAAGTTCATATGGAACCAAAAAAGACCCCGAATAGCTACAGCAATCTTGAACAAGAAGGACAAAGTAGGCGGGATCACAATACCAGACATCAGGTTATCCTACAAAGCTACTGTAATCAAAACAGCCTGGTACTGGCACAAGAACAGGCACATAGATCAATGGACTAGAACAGAAAACCCAGAAATTGACCCAAAACATTATGCCCAATTAATATTCGACAAAGGTGGCAAGAGCATACACTGGAGTAAAGACAGCCTCTTTAATAAATGATGTTGGGAAAATTGGACAGCTACATGCAAAAAAATGAAACTAGACCATCATCTTACACCATACACAAGAATAAACTCAATATGGATAAAAGACTTAAATGTGACTCATGAATCGATAAAAATCCTAGAAGAAAATGTAGGCAACAAAATTTCAGACATCATACACAGCAGAATCTTCACTGATATATCACCTAAGGCAACAGAAACAAAGGAAAAAATGAACACATGGGACTACATTAAAATCAAAAGCTTCTGCACAGCAAAAGAAACAACCATCAAAGTGGAAAGGCAACCCACTGTATGGGAGAGCATAATTGCCAATGATATATCAGATAAGGGATTAATTTCCAAAATATATAGAGTGCTAATACATCTCAACAAAAGGAAGACAAAAAACCCAATTAAAATTGGGCTGAGGAACTAAATAGACACCTCTCCAAACAGGACATACAAATGGCCAAGAGACATATGAAGAAATGCTCAACATCACTAATCATCAGAGAGATGCAAATTAAAACAACAATGAGGTATCACCTCACACCTGTCAGAATAGCCGCCATCAACAAAGCATCAAACAACAATTGTTGGTGAGGGTGTGGAGAAAAGGGGACTCTAGTACACTGCTGGTGGGAATGCAGACTGGTGCAGCCACTATGGAAAACACTATGGTGTTACCTCAAAAAATTAAAAATTGAATTACCATTTGACCCAGTGATCCCACTCCTAGGAATATACCCTAAGAAGCCTGAAACACCAAACAGAAAGAATATATGTACCCCCATGTTCATAGCAGCGCTATTTACAATAGCTAAGATCTGTTAACAGCCCAAGTGTCCATCAGTAGACGAATGGATAAAAAAGCTGTGGTACATATACACAATGGAGTACTAGGCAGCTATAAGAAAGAAAGATCTCTTATCCTTTGAGACGACATGGGAGGACCTGGAAACTATTATCCTAGAGGTTAAACCAGCCAAGCAGAGAAAGACAAATATCATATGATCTCAGTTATTTCTGGAATATAATAAACATAAAAGTCTGAGGAACAGGGTAGTCCCAGAGATGTGGAAGTAGGGTACAGACTGACAATTGCTAGAAGAGGGGGTGGGGGAGGAGAGCGATGAACCACAGAACTTGTACGCATGTACTCATAACCAATGGACATGGACAACAAAACCGGGGACGGGTCAGGGAGGGAATGGGAGGAGGGTGACAATGGGGGGAAAAGGAGAAACATCTGTAACAAAAATAAATTAATAAAAAAATGAAAAATAAAAAAAAATAAAATTTGTGTAGTCCAGCCTATGTGTCTCAGTGGTTGAGCATCGACCCATGCACCAAGAGGTCGCCAGTTTGATTCCCAGTTAGGACACGTGCTCAGGTTGTGGGCCAGATCCCCAGTGGGGGGGCATGCAGGAGGCAGCAAATCGATATTCTCTCTCATCGATGGTTCTATTTCTCCCTCTCATTTCTGCTCTCTCTAAAATCAATACAGGAAAAAAAAATTATTTTAAATAAAATTTGAGTAAATAGTTTTGCCTCTGTATTAAAATCCTAACCATTCAAGACTACCTATTGTCTCCTATTTCAGTCTAACTTTCTATAACTTACTGCCCACAACTTTGTATGTGATCCATACTCACTTAAATGTTTTCCAAATACCTATGAATTTTTCTCATTCCTCTACTCACTGTGAAATCTGTCCTTTTGCCACACTTTGCCTGGGTCCTACCAAGGCTTTCATCTCACCTCATATGTTATCTAACTTATTAAAGCTGTTTCCAATTATTCCATAGAGGATTATGTTTTTTCTGTGGAATTCTGTACACCCTGTGCAAGTCATAAAACTCTTATAAAAATATTCCCAATAGCTATCCAAGCAAATTACTTGCTATTTCACATAGGGAAAAAAAGATGTGCAATGTGTTTTCACCTAAGCCACTTGGCACCTTCAAACACAGAGTGGAATGGATATTGGTGTGTGTGTGTGAGTGTGTGAGGTATGTGTGTGTGTGTGTGTGAGAGAGAGAGAGAGAGAGAGAGAGAGACAGAGAGAGAGAGAGAGAGAGAATCATTAACTTTATGGGGTTCTTATTTGTTATTTTATTTTTAAGTTCTTGAAGTTGAAATAATTTTTCCCAGATATTGTTTTCTTTCCTCAATAAACATTAACCTTGCATGTAACCCATGAACATGTTCCTTTTAAAGTTAATTTTTAACATATTATATGTCTTAACTGCCATTTGCTCTCTGCAGTCAGCAGAAAAACCCTAAAACCACTGCAGAGCAGTGTGTGACGGAGCTGCTATCATGGTGTCTAAGAAGTGGGCTTTGGCGATTCTGCTGCTGCAGCTCTGTAATGCTGGCTGTGGATTCTGTGGGAAGGTTCTGGTGTGGCCTTGTGACATGAGCCACTGGCTTAATATAAAGGTTATTCTGGAGGAACTCACAAAGAAAGGACATGAGGTAACAGTATTGACTTCATCATATACTAAACTCATTGACTACAGCAAACCTTCCCCACTGAAATTTGAGCTATTGCATTCAGAATATCAAAAAGAATCAATGGAGGATGGACATGCTAAATTTCAGGACCTAATTTTTAATGTCTTGCCAAACTTAGCACCCTGGCAAGCAACAATAAAACTGAACGACTATTTTATTGAAATAACTGGAACTTTAAAAACCCTGTGTGAAAGTGCAGTCTACAATCAGACACTCATGAAGAAGCTCCAAGAAACCAACTACGATGTAATGCTTATAGACCCCGTGATGCCCTGTGGAGAGCTGGTGGCTGAATTGCTTGCAGTCCCTTTTGTGCTCACATTAAGAGTGTCTATAGGAGGCATGAAGGAGAAACGCTGTGGGAAACTTCCAGCTCCACCCTCCTATGTTCCTGTTCAGATGGTGGGGCTTACAGACAGAATGACCTTTCTGGAAAGAGTGAAAAATACAATGCTTTCCGTTTTCTTTGACTTCTGGATCTGGGATTATGACGTCCATGTTTGGCACCAGTTTTACAGTGAGGTATTAGGTAAGACACTTTGCTTTTTATTTTAAAGTTGTTATCCAAATAAATTTAGAAATCTAAGTGAATGAAATCTAAGTAAATGAAAGGAATACATTTCAAATGTCTGTCTTCCATTTAAAACTCTGCTAGTACAGTAAACAACTGGTTATCAAAAACTCAGTGGAAATGGGAACCAGAAGTCTTTTGCCATGGTTACCCTGTCTTTATAGTCATCAAAACATTTCTCATAAGATAACTAGATACTTATTAGGTTCCTGACAAAAACAATACATAACACAAAAAAAAACGTTAATCCTCTCTAGAGATGAAATGTTTGTCATATTTGGATATTACATATAAGTCCAGTACATTGAGTTTCCATATTCAAAGAAGTCATCATTATTCTTGGTAAAGAGAGAATAAGAGTAAGATAACCTACTTGCCTGCCACCAGTAATAAACTAAAATACACAAACACCTGAAAGAGTAATTAGACAACTCTAAAAGACTTTATGTCTTGAGCAGTTAAAGAGAATGGAATTTTTTAAACTTTACTGGTATATACCTATTCAATCTATTTTTAATTCTTTGCCTTTTCTGCTTAAAAATGCTTTGATTTGCAATTTCATACACTCAGCTGTGATCTGAATCGGTCAACTCAGACAGGCTTCTACTTCAACTATCTTTGAGAAAAACAAATACGAACAAATAAAGGATCATATGTGACACTAAATATACCATTTGATTTAAATCACTGAATATCTAATTGTTTCACAGAACTAATGTTCAAAGAAACCAACTTAAAATATTCTTTGATATAGACATAATTTGAAGTTAATATATTGATTTTCTATAATAATTAATTAATCAATTTATTAACCATTATACATGCCTAGGAACACAGTACATGCTAAGTTCTATAGATTTAGGAAAAAGATACAAGAATTTTGGCTCATGTCTACCCTCAGTAGGAACTGAAAACTATAATATATCACTGTCACATTTTGGTATAATAGGATTATGATAAAGACCTTTGAAAAGCCTCAACTTGAGAAAAAGAGGACAGAAGCACTATCTAAGGAAAAGGGTGAAAAAGAACATCTTCTATTAAGCAAAAATTGTACTGGCCATGCATTCAGGCAACTCCTAAGAAGTATTTAAAATAAAAAACCATCTCACTTGACCCATTGAGTAGCTTAACATAACAGATTCATTTGAAAATATCTACTTGGTACCTAAAATTTAATTTATTAATTATATATATATAATTAATACCTATTAATTAATATATATGTTTAGAATTATCCACTCTAATTATATAACTCAATTTTATGTAAATTATATAAGTAAAAGAAAAGAGGTATTTGTCAATTTTATTTCACTGTTTATGTCCATAATTCCTGATATGTAACATTTCAAATCCAATTTATGAAATTATTTACCGTTTATTTTATAAATAAATTCACTTTTGTTCTCTGTCTGTTTATCTCTTCTATAGTCATTATTGTGGATCATTACTTTAAATATAGAATTCTCCTAATTGCTTTAATCTCTGCCTTTCTAAAATGAAGCTAAGGTCATATAAACTAAATCACCTAGGGAGAAAAATGATTAAGTGAAATAAGAGAATGACAAATAAAAATATTACCTCAGGGTTTGTAATCAGGGCAGGATTTGAATTACAAAAAAAAAAAAAGTAGGCATCTAAAGGGCAAAAACACATTAATTCAGAAACTAAGAGATAGAATTCTAGTATAATCTCTGGCAATTTCAAACTGAGTGTCCTTGGGCAAAGCTTCTTCATTATCAAATTATAGCCATTGGATTATATGACCTTAAATATTATTTCAAACATTAAAAAGTGATGAGTCTAAAACGAGGCTTTCCTCCCTAGGTGTATGTCACCATCAACTTTAATTAGAATCCTAAAGTGAAAAGAATTATCACCTTGGTTGTTTTCCCTTTCTCTTAGTTATAAAACATATATTTTTTGTAAACAATAATCATTGACTTGTTTATTTGGTATTTTAGTCATAAAAACCTAAAATTAATACCTTAAATATCCTTCAAAACACATCAGTAAGAAAGCAGTAAAGTGGTACATGATAATCATGGTATGTATCAGACATCCCAAAAAGAGGATTATCATAAGTATGGATTAATCAGGGAGACCTTGCTAAAAAAAAACAAAAACAAAAACAAAAATGGTAGCCCATCAATTGAAGTGATGAGATATAACTCAGAAGGATAAGGTGGACTGATATTGTGAGATCCTATAACAACATGAGTAATCCTGAAATTAAAACATGCTGGAAGGGGCACAGACATATTTCTGACTGGAAGACTAGAAACCACTAGGAGGTGATTTGGTGCTGATATTGTGGGGCTAATCTATCATCTGCCATTCAATTGGAGAGAAAAAATTAGTAATAAATTAATTTGCAGTTTGGGGTTGTGTTTAAATGTTTGGTTTCTTTTATCTGTAAAAATAAATTTATAAATAACTCGATTTTTCCTTTTTTTTTACTGTCTTTCTCTTTCTTTCATCTCTGCTTCTTTTTCTCTTCCTTTCTTTGATTCCATGCTATCGTATTAATGCCTCTTATCATTTCACATCTAGAAGCTGTATTAGTCTTATTTTTAATGTAAAAATAAACTTATTTTTCCCTTGATAGCTATCAAATTAGTGGTGTAATTTTCCCATTTAACTTATTGTCTAATTCCCTCTACCCAACTTAAAAAATTTTTTTTTTCCAGGAAGACCCACTACATTATGTGAGACTCTGGGGAAAGCTGAAATTTGGTTAATTCGATCATATTGGGATTTTGAATATCCTCGTCCATACTTACCTAATTTTGAATTTGTTGGAGGACTGCACTGCAAACCTACCAAACCTTTACCTAAGGTAAGACTATAACATTGAAAGATTTGTATGTGCCTTATGATATGATACCTGATTTCCCTTTAAAGATTACAGTCTTAATAACAGAGACCTGATGTTGAACATCTTTGGATGGCCAACTCCATTTCCATTTTCCATATCAGAGGGGTTCTTGTAAGTTACATATAGGTATTTTATGCATTATATTGGAAAATTAGGCTAAAAAAATGGCATGATTGAAGCACATCTTAAAATATCATTGTTTCTATAGTTTGGACAATTGATAGGTGTGACAGGAAACCGAAGCCATGAAAATCACTAAGGAGACTGCTGCAGTATTCCTCACAAGCATGATCAAATTATGAACAAAAGCACTTATTATGATGGTAGAGAAATAAACATGCTTTCATAAGGCACTGGGATAAGTTACACACTATTTAATGGGTGAAAGGAAGTAAGAGTTGAAGGAAGAAAAGGAAATAAAGATGACTCCTTGACTTCCATTTTCAATATTTATTTGATAGTGATGGCTTCTACTGAAATAGGAAACATGGGGTTAAACTTATCTGAGACTAATAAAATGAGTTCTATACTGTGACTATTCACTTAAAGTAACAAGAAGAATTTTCAAGAAGTCATTTAGGTGATATGAGGTCTCAATATCAGCACACAGCAAAGGAAAGATGGAAAGTCATCAGCATAAAGTGGAGTTCATGAAAATGAGAGACCCAATCTTGGCTTGATTCTCTATCAGGCTGATGACAGGTTTCTTTTGGAATGAAAAAGATAATTGTATACCACATTCTTAAGTCTTCAAAGAAAAAATGTGGAGTGTCAAGGATGTTGGAAGGGAACAGTAATGAGAAACAAACAAGTAATAGATTAGCATTACACTGATACTGTGTTGAACTATCAATAGGGAGTGAGTAGGAAAACCCTCATTTACTTGTACTGTGAGAATATTAACAAAATCCCTTTAGAAAGTTTGCAGGGTACATGGAGTTCCCAGGAGAACTCATGATTTATTTTAAGATAAGCTGCATAGTGATGAATGATATTTCATTTCAGAATCATGAATATCCTTTTTCTTACCAATCAAGTTATAGTTGCAAACCAAGCTCTATTAAGACTTGGTATAATGAACTAATATCTAACATGAGAAATCAGTCACTGAATACACAGATTAAAAAGCAATGATAAGGTAAAAGCAGTTTGTTCTGGGACTTGGTGGTGTGGCACAGGGCTCTTGGAAATGGAATCCTTGGGCATGGACTGGTATCTGGGGACTGTGACTTGCAGAGTCTGCCATGGAGCCAGAGCACATACTGGAAGGACAGATACAGGTTGCAGAAAATCCTCACTCTGAGTACCGTCTCACAGATAATGTTGAGAGGATAGTAGAAAATGAGAATATTAATGCAGGAAAGTCATCAAAACCGAACGTGGATCTGCAGTCTTTGCTAACTGTGCCTACCTGAATCACAGTGTTCCTATCTTATCATAGGCAATTGTTGTTCTTGCAAAGGAAAGACCACCAAATGTCTAGCATCATATCTCTTAAAAATCAAGGCACAGTTGGAAGTCATCAAAACTGACTTATTAGGAAGAACAGAAAAATTTGGTTTCTACTATAGATTTACATGACTAACAGGCAGATTTAATTGCCATAACTTATCCCCCTTTTTGGAAGTATAAGGACCTTCAGGATAACAACTTATTACTGGAGTTGCAGAAGAAAACATATTTCACTTAGTTTTATTTAATCACCATACTTGTTTAATGAGTGTACTCTGTTCAATTTGTTCTCTGATTGTCCTTAACTTTGTTTTTAAATGACCTTCAAAATAAACTGTTAAAACCTCAAAAAAAATGATGAGACTTCTTACAATCAAGAACATTCACACATGTGTACGTACACACACACACTCTCACACAAACATTTTATTCAAACTCCATGTGTTTGAGAAGGTGAATCAAAATAATAACAAAATAATTTCTGTGATGTCAGATATGTCCTCCTAACATTAATGAATCTGACATCGTCAACTTTGACATCGTCTCTTTTCTGGTCATTTAACAACCTTTAACTGGGGAACACAGTGACTCCAGAGCTGTCATAAAAGATTTCCCAAGGAATAATGATGCATGTCTAGAGGATGTCATTTTCATAGAATATGATCTGACTGGGCCCAGACCCAGAGTTTCCCATGGCCAACTTGCACAGCTGTAAATGGTGAGGCAGTTTAATTTCCAGAAGGAACTATGTATCAACTCTGTGCTAAGGCTTAAATTAAGAATATGCAGCTAGTGTCCACTGAGGTGGGAGTTGTATACATCAGAAAGATAGGCAATCACTGTCTCCTAAAAGTAATTTATAATTATACAGCAGTTTAAATATGTTATCTCTCTTTCTCCAATACATTACTACATACCACAATTCTAACAAATATCTACTTAGCCCTATTAATAAAGGAAGACTTGAATGTGAGAAAATTACCATTGTAGCTATATATAAAAAATAGGCAGTCCTGGCCAGTTCGGCTCAGCGGTTAGAGCATCAGCCCAAGGACCAAAGAGTCACGGGTTTGATTCCAGTCAAGGGCACGTAACTCAGTTGTTGTTTGGTCCCCAGCCCTGGTTGGGGTCTTGCAGGAAGCAACCAATCGATGTGTCTCTCTCACATCAATGTTTCTCTCTCTCCCTCCCACTCTATCTGAAGATAAATGGAAAAATATCCACAGGTGAGGATTTAAAAAGAAGTGGACAGATCAATACAGTAATGACATTAAATATAAACCGACAGATGCCTAATTCAGACCCATTTGCGGATTTATTTTGAGGAATATTTCTATGAATTTGCAAACTACTCAGTTTTTAATAAAATTAAACCTACTGAGCAACAGTGTCTATCAACCATGAAAAGTGCTGTATTCTTATCAACTAATCCTTTGATATAGTGGTGTGGTTCTATAGCTATTCACTAATCAATAATATGTATTTGAGCCATAGATTTTATTTATTTACTTATTTAAATAAAATGTATTGGGGTGACATTGGTTAATAAAATTATATAGGTCTCAAGTGTACAGTTCTACAATACATCATGTGTATATTGAATTATATACTTCCTCCTAAAGAGACTAGGTAGTTCTAGGTGTCAAAAGATAAAAAGCAGTCTAACCGCGCCTCTGACAGTTCCCTTGAATCTTTATTTTAGAAGTGTAAGTGAACTTTATTTTATTCCCTATGATGCTGTACCTCTGTGATACAAGAATTTTTTCTCTCCAGGAAATAGAAGAATTTGTCCAGAGCTCAGGCAAAGACGGCATTGTGGTGTTTTCTATGGGTTCAATCATCCAAAATCTCACAGAAGAAAAGGGCAATCTTATTGCCTCGGCCCTTGCCCAGATTCCACAGAAGGTTAGTATAACCTTTAATCCTATGGGTAGCTATTACCAAGTGGAAAGAAAGTGTGACTAATGGTGTCTTTCCAACTGAAAGGTGAATCCTATTTTACACTTAACATATCAGGTACCAGTATTAAGAAAAAACTTGTAAAACATTGTAATAGTGAGTTTTGGCATATTTGCACCTTGCCTACCAAGCTTTGCTGCTCCTATGGAACACAACTTTTTACAATCATTTGTTTTCAATGAAATAGAAATTAAAATATTAAGTGTCTTGTTTGTGAAATTTTAAGGCCTGTTCTGACAACTTCCAAAATAGTTCTGAAGTGCATGCACTCCAGGACAAGGGGAGAACTGAAATGACAAAAATAGAGATGAATCATGCACAAGAACCTCCTCCATATCTTTGTTTGCATTAGGACTTGATTTGTCATAACTGAGCATAGAAGTAAAAGCCTATATTCATTTAGTGTTTTAATTAGAGTTTCCTAGAATTAAAAGATTATAGAAACTTCAATATTATTGTCTAGCAATTTGCATGACCTAATCTATGATAGTCAATTCATTTTAATGTTATCACCACCATTCTAGATTACTGCTCTTTATATAGTGCTATTTATAAAACATACAGAGCTCTTTTTATTTGTATATTTGGTTAAATTCCATAAAATTATATAAAAAATTCTATATAATGGCAAATATGATAATTGCAAAAACAAAACAAAACCAGATACTTCACTGAACTTTGGCATATAAGCAAAAGCACTATCTTATTCTTACTTAAAAAAATAAAAAGAAGAAGAAGAAGAAGAAGAAGAAGGAGAAGGAGAAGGAGAAGGAGAAGGAGAAGGAGAAGGAGAAGGAGAAGGAGAAGGAGAAGGAGAAGGAGAAGGAGAAGAAGAAGAAGAAGAAGAAGAAGAAGAAGAAGAAGAAGAAGAAGAAGAAGAAGAAGAAGAAGAAGAAGAAGAAGAAGAAGAAGAAGAAGTTGTCGGGGGGGGAAAGAAGATAGAAAGAAATGGAGGGTGAAAAGATAACCAGTCATCGAAAAAGTAAGTAGATCAAATCTAAAGCAATAATATTTGTAAGAAACACTAATTTGAACACAGAGCTAGGAATGCCAGTGACATAGATTTATACAGATGTCTTGTAGCCATAAACTTTTAACTCCCAAACTCTGATTCATTAGGCTATTACTGCATTATTTTCTAATTCTTCACTTACAATCCCACTCCTAGAAGATTTTAAGTGATAATAGACAAAATGATAATAGAATACATAATAGGTGACTACCACAAACTTTTTTAAAAACGTAGCTGTAGCCCTGGCCGGTTTGGCTCAGCAGTTAGAGCATTGGCCCTTGAACAGAGGTTCTTGGGTTCAATTTCCAGTCAAAGGCATGTATGAGTTGCAGGTTCAACACCCACCCCAGTTGGGGTCTTGTGGGAGGCAACCAATCAATGATCGATGTTTTTTTCTCACATCTTTGTTTCTCTCTCTCTCTCTCTCTCTCTCTCTCTCTCTCTCTCTCTCTCTCTCTCTCCTCCTCCTCCACCTCCTCCTCCTCCTTCCCTCCCTTCCATGCTATCTAAAAATCAATGGAAAAATATCTGTGGTGAAGATTAACAAAAAATAAAAATAGATAAATTAAAAGGTGTTTGTAAACAGTCCCACTATTTCTTTCAGTGTTTAAAAAGTATGTCTCCATACTCCCTTCCTAACTATCACCTATAGTAGAGTAGATGCATGATTTACACAGAACTCTACAACCTTAAAATGTCATTATCCTGAGGTATTACTTGTGAAATACTGTCTTCCACAGGTTTTATGGAGGTACAACGGGAAGAAACCAGCCACATTAGGAGCCAATACTCGGATCTATGATTGGCTACCCCAAAACGATCTTCTTGGTGAGACTGAGGGGGAAAATCTGTATAGTTGGCTGATAAACAAGTTCAGTAACTGATAGCAACTAAATTCAATGAACACTTAATGATTTAACATTTTCACATTTTACTCCCAATTTTAAAGCTGATATAATTAAAGAATTGGCCATTTATAGAGTCCTGCTTCCTTGGTTCACAAAAGAGAATCTTCAGTTACGACTCTCATCACTTTTCAAATTCGAACCTCAGTTCAGATATCACCTCCTTGTAAAGTCTTTCCAGACAATGCAGAGGGAGTTAATACTGCCATTTCCTGAGAACACAGTTTTCTGAGATAGCAGTAATCCCTGTGTTCAGCTTCTAAGAGGAAGAAAAGCTGTATAGTGGTTGATGGATAATTTGATTAATTCTTTAACAGCTAATATTAACATAAAACTAATATCAATAAATAGTTAACAATTGCAACTATTTCTCATTTTACCTCCAATTCAAAAAACATAATTAAACATTTAATCATTAATTTTATATATTCATACTTGCTATGAATTGAGATAAGAGTTTCAGGCAATACAGAGGAAATTAATGCCTCCTTTTCCTGGGATAATAATTTTCTGTGGTAGCAGTGCCCCATAGGAAATACTGTGGAAAATACTGCCTTCTTCAGTAACTTTCCCATAGATCTTCCTCTTCTGTCTCTGAATTTCTGTTCATGTATTATAATAAAATGTTCACCTGCTTCTCAATCTATCCCTAAACTAGGTCATCCAAAAACCAAAGCTTTTATCACTCATGGTGGACTAAATGGGATCTATGAAGCTATTTATCATGGGGTCCCCATGGTGGGAGTTCCCATGTTTTCTGATCAGCCTGATAACATTGCTCACATGAAAGCCAAAGGAGCAGCTGTGGAGGTGAACCTACACACAATGACAAGTGCAGATTTGCTCAACGCCTTGAGGACAGTCATTAACGATCCTTCGTAAGTACTATTTCTTTCTAAAGGATTACCATTGATTGTGTTATGCACCATACAACAAAATATTAGAGATCATGCTTACAGACCTTTTAATGGATCTTTTCCCATAACCTCTGGCCATTCACTACCTTGGTCTTGGAAATCTCCTAGTTCATACAATGTCATATTTCCTGCTTGGAAAAATTAGGCTTCAATTAACTATTTTACTTTGATTTTTTTCTTATGTCTGCACTTAACCACATTCTCATACAAAAAGAATGTATTTTTTTTCCCATGTCCCCATTATACATGTTAAAATTCTGTGCAGTGAGCAGAGTTGACGTAACAACAATTCTGTGGCCCTTAGATTAGTTTTTGTAACATGTATCACATAACTAACAAAAACAAAATTTCATTAATTTCTTTCTCTTTTTGCCTTCTTATTTGCCTTCCAGCTATAAAGAGAATATGATGAGGTTATCAAGGATTCACCATGATCAACCTATGAAGCCTCTAGATCGAGCAGTCTTCTGGATCGAGTATGTCATGCGCCACAAAGAAGCCAAACACCTGCGGCCAGCCTCCCATGACCTCACCTGGTTCCAGTTCCACTCTTTGGATGTGATCGGGTTCCTGCTGGCCTGTGCAGCATCCGCTATATTCTTGATCATGAAATGTTGTTTAGTTTGTTGTAAAAAATTTGGTAAAACAGGAAAGAAGAAAAAGAGGGAATAGATCTTTCCAAGTTTGGCAAAAGTCTGAGTGGACAATCCTGTTTGTTACTGCACTTCCTTCCCGTTTTCAAATTTCCCATTCCTCTTTTTTTTTTTTTTTTTCTTTATTGATTTTAGAGAAAGAGGAAGGGAGAGGGAGAAAGAGATAGAAACATCAATGAGAGAGAACATTGACTAGTTGCCTCCTGCATGCCCCCCACTGGGGATTTGGCCCACAACCAGGACATGTGACCTGACTGGGAATCGAACCAGCAACCTGTTGGTATATGGATCGATGCTCAACCACTGAGCCACACCAGACAGGCCCACTCCTCTTTTTTAGCCTTAAAAAACAGCCTGCAATTCCATAAGACCATTAACTGGTGAGCATGTCCCATTCTTCCTTTTTCTAGTCCCAGGTGTTTTTACCCTCTTCCTCTTTATCCACTATCTGACACAGGGACATTAATACTCTATTCATGATACCACTATTTTTTATTGATTTTTTAGAGAGAGGAAGTGAGAGAGAGATAGAAACATCAACAGTGAAAGAGAAACATTGATCGGCTGCCTCCTGCACGTCCCTTCCTGGGGATCGAACCCAAATCCCAGGAATGTGCCCTAACAAGGAATCGGATTGGGACCTCTCAGTCTATGGGATGATGCTGAATCCACTGAGCCACACCAGCCAGGCCATGATATCACTATTTTAATTGTATAAACTTAAGTGATATGGTGACTGCTGGAGAGAACAAAATAAGAGCTGAATTTCATGGCTGTAGGGAGCTCATAATAATACAGTTCACCAGTTGCCACAGATCATATAATCAGGGAAGTATCCTCAAAAATTAGTCTACTAGGAAAATATGATTTGCTTTTTAAATAAAAATAAGCCTCTCTACTTGCTCAATGTTATTAGGATGAGGCCAAAATTGAAAATAATGATGATGGTACATTCTCCTTCGGAATGTTTACAAAGTTTCCATAAATCTCAGCATTAGTCTGCTCAGGCGACATAACAAGACTCAGCAGCATAAGTAACAGAAATTAACTTTTTCACAATTCTGGAGGCTAGAAGGGCAAGATCAAGATGCCCTCAGGGCTGGTTTCTGGTGAGGCTTTCCTTTCAGGCAGGCAGCTACCTTTACCCTTTTCCTTTCAGGCAGGCAGCTACCTTTACCCTTTGTCCTCCAGATGCCCATGGTAAGAAAAAGATGCCTATGTCTCTTCCTCTTCTTACAAAGACACAAGTCTTGTGGGATTAGAGTCCACTTTCACGATCTAATTTAATTGTAAATATCTTGTTAAAGGTCTTATGTCCAAATACAGTCACATTGGGAGTTAAGGCTTCAACATATAAACTTGAGAGGGGTAAACAATTCAGTCCATAACAAATTCTACCCAACAATTATGCCTGTTTTTGCTTTTAATCAACAAATCTCTCTTGTGTGCCTTTTATAGACAAGGGACAATTCTGAGCATTTATTTAGACAATAAAGATAATCAATGGAATGATTCTCCTCCTCCCCCCCCCCACCCCAACAAGTGAAGATGTCAGTGATGTTTTAAAAGTAAACTAATTATTTTAGGAGAAATTAAATATTTCCAAATTAAAGAATTATAGAAATAAATTGTTTTGCTGATTTTAATGAGATTGTTAAAGACCAGTACAATTGATAACCTTAGTGTTAAATGTCAATTCATTATATTTAAAAATCACTAGTATTCATAATTTAAGAAATAATTCTATATAATCAAAGAAATAGTTTCTTACAGAAAAAAAGTCATATACTCTGAATGTAAGATCATTGCAATTTTTTTTAGTCTCTATATTCTATTAATGTAAATTCATTACATATGGTTTCACTCATATGGGGAATATAAAACAAAAAGTAACAAATATAATAAAACATAAACAAAAAAAACTTGCAGAAACAGACAGCAGACCGGTAATTACCAGAGGGGAAGTAGATGGGGGAAGAGCAAAATATAAAGGGGGTCAAATATATGGTAACAGATGCAAACTAGACTTTTGGTGGTGAGCACATAATAGAGTACACAGATATCAAATTATAATGTTGTACACCTGAAATGTATATAACGTTATTAACCAATGTTATCTCAATTTAAAAAATATATACATCCTTGACAACTCCTAATAGAAGAATGAGGATTTTGGAACAAAACCACACCGTATTCTCCTGACTACTCCTTTGCATTTGAGAACTAACTCCTGGATTGTTACCGAACTCTGGTAGAGAGTAAACCAATGAGATCCAGATTAGTAGGGTACCACTTAATACTCTGATGTCCAATAATAAAAGTCAGGGTAAAGCTGTAACAAACTAATAAAAACAGATCATCACATTGATTCTGAATGAATAAAGGTGTAGATCATACCACCAACTAAAGAACCCTGACCAGGAGAGGAGCTGCCAAGGATAAAGGGTGCCCTTCTGTGTTTGTGTTACCTGTTTTTTGGGTCATACCACCATGGTAGGGGGAAATATGACAGGTCAAGGGGTAACCAGGTTTGAGAGCCCACCACCCAGCTACTGGCTTCCGTTAGCTTCTGGCAACACTGTACTGTGACCAGGATGCCAGAGAGACATCTGTTAATAAGCTGTCCAGTAATGCAATGTAATGGGGGCACCACTGCAGATCGGGGGATGGAGCTGAATTTATGGGCTCCAGAGCTGTTGCTGTCCCTCTTACCCTCTACCCACAGTGGTGTCAAAGCTACTACCTGATACTTCCACCCTTACCGCATTCGCTGGGGCTGCCAGCTCATCTGTGGAAAGCCATAAAACCGGGATTGTGTGTACCATCCCTATCCTTCCCCCGTCTTGCCTACCTATGCCTTCCAATACACTCACCTTCAGATACACTCATGTGTGGATCCCTCAGGTGCCCTGGTGAGCAGAGACACCTTTGTTAGTTTATTGTGGAGATAAGAGGAGATATAAAGGGGTCATCTAACTTTGCCATGGTGCTGACATCACTCTAGTATTTCTATCTGCCACAGACAGAGTACATAAAGTAATACTTTCTAAGTCATAACGAATGTAATGCAGCCAGGATATATAGTAGAGGACACTCATGTCCTAGATGAAGTAAAAAAAAAAAAATGTAACTTACAGATCACTTCTTGAATAAGTTATGCTCACATATCCATATGTGGCATAGTTTCCATATTATTCAAAGTGGGCCTAATAAGCTTTGAGACCTCTTTTAACATGATGGACAGGTAATGGTTTATTAGCTTGTTAACCCCACTAGAGGTTATTCCAACTCAGAATAATTCAGTTTCCCCGTGGATAACAATATTCCTCCCAAATGATTCAAACAGGGAAATTTTAATAAAAACAGTACTTACAAAAAGTGTGGATAATAAAGGGAACAAAGATAAATGATGAGGCATCCAGAGGCTAACAACAGTGACTTAGAAGGTATTTGATTATTATTAACTGAATTAGTGAATGAATAATGAACATTTCTGTTTACTAGACAGAAGCTACCATAACAGAAAGAAAAAGAAAAATACTGAGTAGAAAAAATAGAAGGTAAGTGAAACACCTGAAAGGTGTAAGTCAGGAATCATAGTAATAAATTTAGTAGATGAGGTAGAATAGTAATAAATTCTAGGTCATGTAAACAAAACTACTCATACATTTTGATCCAATAGCAGATTTTGTGCTGAGCCTGATATAACCTATTTAAGGGAAATGATGGGGGCAGAAGCTAAATTACAATATGGGAGATAAGGAAATAAGACAAAATGTGTAGACAGTTCTCATACAGTAGCATTCAGGCTGGGAAGTAAACTATTTGATGGTGAATGAGAAAGGGAGGTAATATGAAGACTGAGGAATGTAGGCATCAAGATCTATAAATGTCTACATATGTATTTTATTTTAATTCATAACATTGTTAAGTGTGAAATGCTTGGCATAATTTTAAGTACTCTAAATATATTAATTCAAATCATTCTTACAACAGTCATTATTAATACATGTGTTTTACAGATAAGAAAACTGAGGTACACATAGATTATATCATTTTCACAATGTGATATTACTGGCTAGTGGTTGGGGAGGATTTCACCATAAGCAGACAGAGCCCAGAGTAAATATGGTTAAAATTAATGATATATACCTCATTTATGAACATATACTTCTTACTGCAAAAGAGCCAATAAAGAGGAGAAGTTAAACATATAGAAAGGAGAAAGACAATATATCAACTAAGGACCTGAGGTTGACTGGTCTTAACAGGAGCAATGGATAGAATGCTTCATTCATGTAAATGGAGAAAATAAAGAGAATTATATTGGTAGGAAAGTTTATAACATTTAGGTAAAGAAGTAAAGAGTTTGATTCCTTGCTAAAATAAGACAGGATAAATTTTTCTTTTTCTTCAATATTCCTTCCAGCTTTGCTGGATGGAGTAGTCTTGGATTCAGACCCTTGCCTTGCATTACTTTGCACACTTCATGCCACTCTCTTCTGGCCTGCAGCATTTCTATTAAGAAATCAGCTGACAGTCTAATGGGGGCTCCCTTGTAAGTTACTTTCTGTCTTGCTTCCTTTAAGATTCTTTCTTTGTCTTTAATATTTGCCATTTTTATTATATGTCTAGCTGTGGGTCTTCTGGAGTTCATCTTGCTTGGGACTCTCTGTGTTTCCTGGACTTGTGTGACTTTTTCTTTCACCAGTTTAGGGAAGTTTTCTGTCATTATTTCTTCAAACAGTTTCTCTATTCCTTTCTCTGATTCTTCTCCTTCCAGTACCCGTATAATGCGAATGTTGTTACATTTTGTTTTGTCCCACAGCTCCCTTAAACTCTCCTCCTGCTTTTAAAACTTTTTTTCCATTTGCTGCTCTACTTGGGTGTTTTTCTCTGCTTTGTTTTCTAAGTCGCTGATTCGGTCGTCAGCTTCTTCTAATCTACTATTGAACCTTTCTAAGGTATTTTTCATAACAGCTATGTCATTCTTTATTTCCTCTTGATTTTTATGTGTAGCTTCCACCTCTTTTTTTTAAGCTGAAGTAGTTCCCAGTGAGCTCTTCATAATTCTTATTAAGTTGCTTGTAATTCTCACCAAATTGTTTGAGCACCGTTAAAATCATTTCTTTGAATTCTTTATCTGACAAGTTGCTTTCTTCCATTTCCTTAGTTCCTTTTCTGGTGATTCCTCTTTTTCTATCCTTTGGGTGTTGTTTCTTTGTCTCCTCATTTTAGCCATCTGGTAGCTCTAGACCTGGTGAGGGATGTTTGGATGTGTAGGCAGCTCACTGTATATCAAATAATGCTACTGTGCCTCCCAGACTATTCTGTTGCGTGTCACCTCTTGCCTGCTGTGGATCCTGGAGGATTGACTACTGGGGGATGGTATTGGTGTGTCCTGGTAAATGCTGCTGCTGGATCGCGTGGGCCCCTTTGAAACTGTGTTCCCCACTGGTCGCTGGTGCCACCTGTAGCTGTATGGCTCAGGCCCTACTGGAGCCGCACTCCCTGCCCGCATTGTGGGCTGCTGGGTCACACAGTCCCCTCTTGAGCCCCAGCTCCCTGCTGGTCCCATGGGCAGCTGTGTTGCACAGGCCCCACTAGAGCCCTGGTTCCCCGCCAATCTTGTAGGTAGCTGGGTTGTACAGGCCCCGTTGGAACCCCTGCTTCCTGCTGATCCCGTGGGGAGCTGGATCGCACAGTCTCCTCTGGAGACTCTTCTCCACACCTATCTTGTGGACCGCTGGGTCGCACAGGCCTGTCTGGGGCCCCAGCTCCCGGCAGGTCCTGTGGGGAGCTGGATCGCACAGGCCCCTCTGGAGCCCAGGCTCCCCACTGCTCTTGTGGGCAGCTGTGTTGCACAGGCCCCTGTGGAGCCCCAGGTCCCACAGCTGGCAGCTGGGGCATGCTGCTGCCCTGTGGGGCTCAGCTCCTGCTCAGCCTTTGCTGTAGTGTTTGGGGATGGGTCTCAGCTGCTGATCTGTGCTTCTGTTGCTTGGGGATGGATGTCTGCTCCCCAGCCTCTGTTGCTGGGGGTATATCTTGACTCTGATCAGGCTGCTACCTTGGGGGATGGTGCCGGGCTTCCGGCCATTTGTGGTTTCCTTGACAGCTCTGCTTCTGTGCACTGGTCTGTGTTGATATAGGGTGTCCACTGGTCTGAGGGTGCCAGGTGCACTGGTGGGCTCAGGTTGCTGGGCCCTAGCCACTCCCACTGCCTCCTCCCAGAAAAGACCCGGGATCTTCCAAAATGGCGAGACCTCCCTGCAGAGCAGGGAGAAATGCCCTGAAGAATGCTTACCGTGGTAGCCGGCTGCTCCCCGTCCACAGCACAGGAACCCTCTGGTCTGCGTCTGTGCACTGCACAAGTTTGGTCATCCACCTTCACATCCACTCACACTCTCTCACACACTAGCTCACTCTCTCATGCACTCATCCTCCCTCTGGTCCTGCCCACCACCATCTTCCCTCTCAAGTCTATTATTTACATTTTCTAACTTTAAGTGATATGCTGATTCCTAAGAAGTGAACCAAATATGGGCTAAATTCAATGGATGTAAGGAACTCAGAAGAGCAAAATTCACAAGAGGCAATAGATCACACAAATCAGAAGAGTATAGTATCCCAGGAAATTAGCTTGTTAGGAAAAACAATGATTTCCCTTTACCAATAAAAATGAGCCCTCCTACAAGTCCAACATTACTGGATTAGAGCATGAATTGATATAACAGTGATAGGGCCAGACTCTAGGACAGGTTTACTATATTTTCATAGAACTCTTCTAGATAATCCTGGCCTACATTCCGCTTTTAGGACACCAATATTTCTTGTATCACCTCTACCTGTTACTGCCTTGAAACACTTAAGAGAATCAGTCCTTTCCCAGGTAAAGAAAATGTCAACAATATGTTAAAGGTAAATAGATTATTTTAAAAGAAATTATAAGAAATATAGAAAAATTATATTACTAATTTTATGAAACTTTTAGTTAACTATACACTGGATAAAACTTGAATTTAAAATTACTAATCTATAATCACTAAATATAATCAAAGGTATAATTTACTATGAAGAAAGTAAAGAAATATTCACTCTAAAAGTAAGAAGATCTTTATATTGTTTTCTAGTCTCTATCTTCTAGAATTATAAATTAATAAAATAATTACTTTCATGATAAGAATTTAAGATATTAGAAGACCTGTTTGACCAAGAATATGGTATCATATTTATCAATGTAAATCTCTACTTTAAATATTCATATTTTTATTATTTTTACATTAGTATAACAAATATATTACACTTTTCAGTTGGTTTACTTTTTAATCTTAATGACATATCAACTTTAAATTTTAATTTTAGTATTTGAAATATTAAACTAAATGTCATCACTGGCTTGCTAAAAATATTGAAATTTTTATATATTTAATACATTTTAATATGTATAGGATACATGACCTCCAATTTAAAAATGACTATGTAATTGGAATGTAAGTATTTCTTCTATTTTGTGTATGTGCCTGAAATGCAAATAAATTTACTAACTAAATGTTTTAAAAAAAATTTTTAAGTTATTCATATTGATGTGTATTTCAACTTTTAATGTTTATGTTTTCTCGAAGCATTAGAATCCAACTGACCACCCCTGATTGGTGTGGCTCAGTTAGTTGGGCGTCATCCTGTACACTGAAGGGTTGTCGGTTAGATTCCTGGTCAGGGCACGTGCCCCAGTGGCAGGCGTGATCCCCAGTGGGGGGCGTGCAGGAGGCAGCCCATCAATGTTTCTCTCTCACATCAGTGTTTTCTCTCTCCCTCTTCCTCTCTCTATAAAAATCAATTTAAAAATCTTTTAAAAAAACAATCCAACTGACCTTGTGATAGGCTGTGTCCTCACCACCTCCTCTGTCACCAGGAGCCTGCCTATGTTGGCTCTCTCCTATAGGGAACTCCTGGCCTCAAGTTCCAAGCAAGAGAGAAGGGAATAGTGAAGGAGAGACTTTTTAATTGATAGATTATTGTTTTCATATGTTATTAGTAGGGAAAGCAAAAAGGATTTACATTTTTAAGATAAATGGATAATAGCTATCAATATAAAATGAGTTTTTCATGCAGCAAATTGGTTAAGGCTGTGAGTGATTCTGAGATTTTGCTGCATATTAGAATCACCTTGGACCTTTTTGACAATATTAATGTGATACCCATTTTCCATACAAACAAAAAAAGAATTCTGGTATTTAGGCCAAAATTTAATATTTTTGAGAGCTCCCTAGGTGATTCCAATGGGCATTAGAGTGTGGGGAACACTGATTAAGGTTTAGATGAGCAGAAAACATGGTTATTATTTTATTTGGGATCCATAATTTACAGAAAAATTTGGGGGATGGCTTTTTTACATTGCTTATAATTGACTTCTGCATAAATCTCAAATATAATGTTCTCTAAAAATAATTTTAAGATTATTATTTAGTAATTTTGTTTCATCATAAATAAAAATCTTTACAGAATTTCAATCTATAACTACACTATATTTACATATCATTCAATATTTACATATTGAAAATTTACTATCTTATCACTTAAGCAAATATTTATGTAACAAGTTGTTTCTATGAAAAAAAGAGAGTTGAAATTCCAGACTACTAAATTTAAGCAAACCTTTGGACCATGTCCACATTAGCTACTAGATAATAAACAGAAAATCACAAGTGTTGACAAGTTTGTGGATATAAAGGAACCCTGTGCACTGTGGGTAGGAATGTAAAATGGTGTGGCCGCTGTGGAAAACGAAATGGAAGTTCTCCAAAAAATTAAAAATAAAATTGCCATATGATCTGGCAATGCCACTTATGTGAGTATATAGCCAAAAGAATTGAAAGCAGAATGTTGAAGAAATATTTGCACACCCATGTCCATTGAAGCAGTATTCTTAATAGTCAAGAGGAGAAAGTAACCCAAATATCCATGACCAGAAGAATAGATAAAGAAAATGGAGTACGTACACATGAAAGAATGTTATTCTAGCTTTAAAAAGAAGGAAATCCTGTCATTTGCCATAACATAAAGAACTGACAGGACATTATACTGATTGAAATAAACAAGTCAAAAAATATCAGTAGTAAATTAGAGTATGAGTCCTCAACGTATGCACTCACCATCACCCCAATATTAAGAAAATACAAAAGTCAGAGAAAATACTCTTCTCAAATGAATCTAAAGAAAAGAACCCAAACCATCATATTTGAACAGGCAAAGCATGATGGTGGACTTGTTTTTAAATCCAATTAAAATTACTTTGATTTGTGTTTAATTTTAAGCACTTAAATTCCTACCTCCAAATGTAGCTTTTAGGGAGTTTTTGGTAGTTTGAACTATGTTGCTTAATTTTATTGACCTTTTATATCAGAGCAGCTACACTAGTCATATTATTTTGCTCAGTCTTATTCTTTTAAATAGTATTATTATTATTATTATTATTATTATTATTATTATTATTGAGAGAGGAAGGGAGGGAGAGAGAAACATTAATTAGAGAGAGATACATCACTTGGTTGCCTCCCCCACACATCCTGACCCCGGATTGAACCTAAAACCTGGGTATGTGCCCTGACTGGGAATCAAACTGCCACCTTTTGGTGTACGGGATGATGCTCCAACCAACCGAGCCGCACCAGCCAGGGCATACACTCGATCTTAAACATTGGTATTGGCAGGCTGTCCAAAGTTCAGCCCCATTAACTATTAACTGGATGAGAGGTTGAAGCATGGAAGACACTTATCATACCTCTGGATTATGAGCTTTCTGTGTTTGGGGTGAGCCCAGGTTTAGTTGGAGCAATACCTTTTCAAATGAAAAATTAATGTGACTTTAGTAGCTTCCTCTGGGATGTAACCTAATAAGGTCATGTCATATGTTAGGTAACTTCTGCTAGGGTTTATATGAAAAAAACAACATCAACAGCACACACACACACATACACACACACACACACACACATACTGTTTTTACAATGACTGAAGAAAGTCTACACTGAAGTGTTTTAAAGTAATTATAGTAATAGAAGTATGATATATTATATCAATACCAAACCACAGGAGAAAGATCTGAATACCTCAATTGTTGTAATTAGTTTCACATTGTTGATTATTTCTGGATCCTAAATATTTCTCATTCATTAAAGTGCAGAGAAAAGCACAGATTTATAAGGTGGTAATAATTTTACTCTTCAAAAACAAAAACAGTAAAATTGTCTGCCATTAGGTCTTAAACAGAGAACTGTTCTCAACTCATTTCTTCCTACCCAGAAACTACTACTGCCATCATGTACTTAAAGATTAATCTTCTCTTTAAAAAAAGAAATTATTTTTTAGAGAGAGAAATAGAGAGGGAGAGAGAGAGAGAAACATCGATGTACATCGATAGGCTGCCTCCTGAACACCACGTACTGAGGATTGATCCCCAAACCCAGATATATATCTTGACCAGGAATGAACCTGGCTTGGTGCATGGGATGACATTCAATCCACTCAGCCACACTGGCCAGGAAAGATGAATCATCTTTATTCAAACCACAAATATCTCACAAATTGCTTGAAAACAAAAATACACCTACACTGTTTGGCAGTTTTTCTCTAAATGCATTCCATAACATAACCTCATGACAGAGAAACTTCAGACTTCAATCACTACCACTTATTTTCTTCATGATAAAGTCTCTTATTGCTTCACTGTATCTGGGATTAATTTACCTGGGTTAAATTCTCACTCTAGCTTTTCTTTGTTGCAAGAAATTCTAATCTGCAAAGAATTCTGCTTTTAAACATAATTCTTGATTGTAGCATTTAGAACGAGAAATTATGCTGGAGATATAGTTTGCTCAATACAGAAGAGAATGGACTATTGTTAACTATAATAAGGAATAATCTATTTTAGAGACTTGGTTCAAGTTTTATAGTTATTAAAATGCTCAGAGATAGACAAGTGATGTCAACAAGATAGCAGAATTGGAGGTCCCTCACTTGTATCCACCCACGGCAACAATAATTTGGCACCATCCATGGACAGGAGTGCTGTTTTTGCAAGCTTTGGCATCCAGGTAGGAGGCTGCGAAAACTTGATGGAGCCCAAGACTGAGGAGAGGCATTTTAAAAAGGCAGTGTGTGTCTAAGGTTACAAGAATAAGGTGATTGTATATTTGTTGTCATGCCAAAGATTTTAGTGTTTTTATGTTAGCATAATGGGAGTGATGAGACAACAGGCTTCTGAGGAAAGAGAGAAGGAATGAAACATGCTGATCTAGTATGGTTATATGGAATAATGATCATTATTTCAAACTGCCTTCAACAAACACATTGAATTGTTCACTGAGTCTGTAAGTAGCTAAGTGATACTGTGCCTTGTTTAGCAAGAAGTAGGCATATGTATATACACACACATTTGGAGAGAATGAAAATTCAGTAAGTCCCTTTAGAATATGGGTTCTGTTACTGGAAAGGGGACCTGGCCCTGAGTGGATCTGCCTAGGGCTAGGCCAGCAGTGTGTGGATTCTTGACTTTGTGCAGGAATAATTTCACAACATGAGTCCAGGTGAATGTTAGGAGACGTTTATTAAAGCTGGGGACAGTGAAACAAGGAGGGGCTGGGGAAATGAGCCTAGGCTGGTCTGCTTTGGCTCACTAAGAAGTCAGAGAAGAGGGGGTTTTGAGGGCAGGTTCAGGGGGTTTGCCTGGGATGAACTGCCATTGCCCATTGATGCCCTGGTTGCAAGCCTCGTGGGGGTCCTTAGAGTTTAGGAACCCTGTGGGGAAATAAGGCTGAGAGAGCTGCTGGCGTGCTCCTGGGAAGTAGAGCTAGTGCTGGGTCCTTTGATTTGAGGCTTTTATCTCTCGCTTGCTGGAGAGAATCTTAGGGGAGGTCTTAGGGGAGGGTTTCAGCAGACTATTTGTCAGTGTTCTAGATGTGTGCCTTCAGGGTCCTGGTCTCCACTGATAGGTCAGTGTCAGGGCAGGGGGTCATTAGTCATTGCAGCTGGTCCTGGTGTCGCCCACCTGGTTTTGCTCCTTTTCTGGGTCTCAAGCTGAAATACAGCTGGGGCCTAGATGTTTTCTCTAGGGAGGTGACCTGTAGCTGCTCTAAATTGCTCTGCCAGTTTGTTTAGCTATCTGTCTATCTGTGTCAGTTTTCCCTTTCCCACTTGTCCTGGCTTACTGACCTGTCTCAGATTCTACATGATCAAACCTACAACAGGGAATGTACATCTATTATCAGAGACTGAAACTAGAATGAAAGCAACCAGGTAAATCTTTTCATGGGGCTGTGAGGTATAGAGAAGTCGTTACTGAAACCAAGTCTTTCATGAATAGCTCAGTTTTATAATAGAAAGCAATTAGCTATTATATTTCTTTATCCACATACACTATAATGGGAAATGACTCAAACTGGATGAGGGCAAATGGCTTACCATGTTTTTAGGTAAGAAGTGATGCTGAGACTGGAGGTACAGTAAAACCAAGGAGCATTAGTGGTCTCCCAAAGTGAAATGGAAGGATGAATCACTTTACACAATTCTAACTATTGAATAATTTCTTTAGCAAAAGATACCACAAACTTACAAAGTTTAACACCAAAGTGAAGTTAAAATATTCTTAGTATTTGCACAGTATTACTGATATTGTGAATAAACTACTTAATGTTCTTGTGTTTCTACCTAATGTTTGAAACATAGTTGAGTTTAATAATGTTTTTGGTATAATTTTAGAATTAGAATAATACAATTCAATACATAACACATACAGTGTATTTTTATTATTATGTTATTTTTTCCCTTTTTTAAAAAAATCTCTTTGCAATGAATATTTTTAACTCTTAGACAGTAAATCCCTTGAAAACCAATTTTGATCTTGATCTGAGAAGCTAAATTGTGAAAATTTATTTTGTCACAGGAAGAGGGGATCCTTCACTTTGCTGGACTAAATGGAAGAAGTCCCATCTATAAGGCATCTCAGCTTCAGGCCGCAGAAACATCTACTCTCCTTTTGTCTTCTTCCCTGGTTTAGCAAACTTCTGACAGCAACACAGACAACATTTCATGATGACAAATATAACAGTTGCCACACAGGCCAGCAGGAACCCAATCACATCCAAAGAGTGGTACTGGAACCAGGTGAGGTCATGGGAGGCTGGCCTCAAGTGTTTGGCCCCTTTGTGGCGCATGACATACTCGATCCAGAAGACTGCTCGATCTAGAGGTTTCATAGGTTGATCATGCTGAATTCTTGATAATCTCATAGCATTCTCTTTATATCTAAAGAAGAAACACAAAGATACCAACATTGAAAGAAAGTTAATTTACCCAAGCATATAATGCCCATGAAAGGTTTTGAAAATATCATACGTATGATTGAAAATAATGTCATCCATTGACTTGCAAAAGAAATAATATATATTTTACTTCTTCATAGGTGTTTTGGCTTTTAAATTGGAATTTTCTGATGCCATATAATTTGAAAAGTGAAAATGGAAGTTAAGTTGGGATAGTTCAATCTTTTCTAGCAGAATAAATGATAGGAACCATTGTTGCAGCTCTAAGTGAGATGGTGGAAATACTGCGCACTTTTAGAGTGATTCTCATGAAGTATGTAAAGGGAATAGTGTCATCGTGAGTGAAATGCCTCCTCCACAGTCCCTGTGCTCCTGCTCTTCTCTTGACCCTCTACTTTTTCTTTTCCATCATTTAGCCAGAATGAGTTTTGAAACAAGCATCAGATATAATGCTTCTGTGCTCAAAATTTCCATCTGATTTCTCATCACCTTAGAAAAGTCCAAATATGACTTTTGGACTAACGGGCTCTACATATCCATACCCCTGGCAACCTCTCTGACTTTCACTTGGTCTCATGAATACTTTGTTGTAGGTGCATTGGCCTTCTAGCTGTTCCTTGAGTTGCCTGACAGTTTTTTGTTGTTGTTAATTCTCACCCAAGGATATTTTTCAATTGATTTTTATTTTATTTGTGTATTTTTTATCCTCACCCAAGGACATTTTTGCATTTATCCTCTGATAAAGCGGGAGGGAGGGGGGGAAGAAGAGAGAGAGAGAAACATCAATGTGAGAGAGACACATCGACTGGTTGCCACCTGCACAACCCCAGCCAGGGCTGGAATGAACCGCAACCGAGGTACATGCCCTTAGCAGGAACCGAACCCGGGACTCTCTGGTCCGCAGGCCGACGCTCTAACCACCCAGCCAAACTGGCCAGGGCTCAATCCATTTTTAGATAGATTGAAAGAAAGGAAGGGAGGAAGGGAGGGAGGAAGAAACATCAATGTGAGAGAGACACATTGATTGGTTGCCTCTCGCATGACCCTGACCAGGGTCAAGATTGAACCTGCAACCCAGGTACATGCCCTTGACTCGGAATCAAACCCGTGATCCTTATGTCTATGGGCCAATGCTCTAACTGCTGTGCCAAAACTGCCAGGGCACTTTTTCCCTGTTTCTCCCCCCCCTTAATGCAAGTGCATGGCTTAAGCCTTAATTGCTGAGGCATCCATTTCAAAGAGGCATTTACTTGGAAGAGGGCTCTCTTTGCCAGCCACTTGACTACATAAAGAGCTAGGCTGGACCCCTCCAGTGAGGTTCCTTTCTTTTAGAGATTTAGTTCAGTTCATTAACTGACTATTTGGGCTCCTTTTGTTTCTCTTCCCCCCTCTGGCTCTTATGTTTTAAATCCAGAAATAAAGAGTGAGCTTGCCAAACTCTTTGTCCTTAACCCAATAAAAGCAGGCTGAGTGTTTCTCTCTCTACCTGTGACTTTGTTTTGTGGCCCAGGTGTCCTATTTTATTTTCCAGGTTTTGTTAAGAACACATTTTTGTTTTTAATAAGTGTTTATGGTTATTGCTGAAAGACGCCTCGCAATCAGGCTGAGACCAGCACAAAACAATATCAAATAGGTTACATTTTAAAATTGTGTTCTTTAAAACTTTTATCCATTATTTTGTTATCTTTTTCTATGTTATAGAGAAATGTGCTTAAAAACTCTCTATTATGATTATAGATATGTATATTTTTTCCTTTGTCCACTTTGCTTTGATTATTTTGAGTTTTTATTAGATGTTACCAATTAATAATTTATATTGTTTTCAAAAATTGATCTATTAATTATTGAGAGATATTTGTAGTAGTACTTCTGAACTACTATGTCTGAAATTAGTACAGGTACAAAATCTATGGTTACTGTTTAAATAGATCTTTTTCTATCTTTTTGCTTACAAATTCTTGTATACTACCATTTAAACATGTCTTGTAAACAGTATGTATACTTCATTTTTAAAATGCAGTCTGACAATCTTTGTCTTTAAAGGTAGAGTCTATTTAGATTTAATATAAGTACTGGCATATTTACATTTGCATCAACCATCTTATTTTATATGTTCTTTACTATTTGTCCAACCTGGTTTATGTTTCTTTTCCTATTCTTTCTTTCATATTTTGAGGTATTTTTATTATTCAATTATTCTAACATTTTATCTTTTAATAGCACATTGTGAAGTATTCCTTTAGGTGAGACCATACTAATATAATAATAATGCAAGTAGCAGTAAAAAGTACTGAATTGATGGTTGCCATGCTAGGCACTATACATTTCACCACACTAGTTTCCTTGGTAATATGGAAAATGTAATATTTATCTTATCATATTTGAAATATTTTATGCTTTAAAGAACATAATCAAGAAAGTGAACAATCAACCCATCCAGGATGGGAGAAAATATTAACAAGTTATATATCTGATAATGTACTTATATCGATAATACATAAATAATTGTTTATATTCAATAATAAGATAACCACATTTTAAAAGTGTCAAAGTATTGGAATACACATTTCTCTAATGAGGCTATATGCATGCCTAATAAGCATATGGAAAGATGCTAAATAATTATGGCTATAAGTGAAACGCAAATCAAGACCACCAGGAAGCCCTGACCTGTTTGGCTCAGCCATTAGAGCATCGGCCCAGGGACCAGAGAGTCCTGGGTTCAGTTCCTACTAAGGGCACATACCTCGGTTGCAATTTGTCCCTGGCCCTGGTTGGGGTCGTGTGGGTGGGAACCAGTCAATGTATCTCTCTCACATCGATGTTTCTCTCTCTCTTCCTCCCTCAAAAATGCTCAAGATCACTAATCATCAGGGAAATTCAAATTAGAACTATGAGATATCATCTCACATCTGTCAGAATAGCTATCACTATTAAATGAACAATTAACTAGTCCTGGTGGGGATGCAGTGCAAAGGGAACCCTCATACACAATTGGTGGCATCGTAAATCAATACAGCATCTGTGTAAAAGAGTATGGAGATTGCTCCAGAAATTAAGAATAGAACTACCATATATCCTGTCATTCTACTTCTGGGTATATGTTTAAAGTAAAAACTAATTGAAAAAGATATGTGCACCCTATGATATCCATCAATAGATGAATGGATAAAAAATATGTGAGAGTGTGTGTGTGTGTGTGTGTGTGTGTGTGTCTGTGTGTAATGTAATATTATTAAGCAGTAAAAAATAATGAAAGATTGCTATTTGTGACAACATGGATAAACCTAGAGGGTATTATTGCTTAGTGAAATAGCTAAGACAGAAAAAGACAGATACTGTCTGATTTCACCTTATGTATAATCTAAAAAAATCAAAACAAATGAACAAACAAAACCGAAACAGACCCATAGATAGAGAGGCAGCTGATGATTTCTAAAGGGGGAGTTGGGTGATGGGAATAAAATAAAGAAAAATAACCACTTGCTCTCTCATTAACAAATCTATAAAAGAACACATATCCCCTCATCTTCATTAACTTTGGGCATTTTCTGTCTTTTAAATCTTTGCCAATATGGTGTGTGGCATTGTTATCTCATTATTTGTATTTCTTTGATTCTCATTAGTCTCGCTCATTTTTCATATATTTTGTGGGAAATATTTTGTGGTATATACAGGGTAGGGAAAAAGTAGGTGATCTATTGTTCGTATGGAAAATAATAAAATAATTAATAGTAATACAAGAATAAACTATGTTTTCCATCCTCAATCTGTAAACCTACTTTTGCCCCTCTCTGTATAATAAAACTTTATTATGTTTATGTTATTTGAATTAATGATTCTATGTTTAAGAAGTAAACTCTAGGAAATATACTCTATCCACAGATTTATGTAAAAAATTATCATCCTGTTATTATTCATAAGAGGAGATATTGGTTAAATAACTGATAGAATATGGTATCTATATGATGCTATATTATGCAGCCATTAAAAATTATGATTAACAATAGTTTATAGAATACTATTTTAAAGTAAGTAGGGGGAGAGAAAATTATGTACTAGAAATAAGAAGAAAAGAGATGAGAAAGAATACATTAAAATGTAAGCAATAGTTATTTATGAGTGATGAAACCATGGATAAATATTTTCTGTATTTCATCTTTAAAAATAGCAATAATAAACCAATTGCATGGTAACAGAAACAAACAATTACAAAAAAGAAATGGCATAACTGGGCATTCTTGTCTTGCTCCTGCTTTTAGAGGAAAGGTTTTCAAATTTTCACCTTTGAACATATGATATTAGTTGTGCTCTTGTAATATATGGCCTTTATTATGTTGAGGTACCTGTTTTATATGCCTTATTCACAATTTTAATTATGAAAGGATTTTGAATTTAGCCAAATTCATTTTTCTGAATCTATTATGAGGATCATATGATTTGCTTTTTATCCATTTTGTTAAAATGGTTTACATTTATTGATTTGTGAACATTGAACTATTATTGCATAGCAGGGACAGATTAATAACCGTGCATGTCTTTTTTTAATGTACTCTTGAATTTGGTTTGCTAATATTTTGTTGAGTATTTCTGCATTTACATTCCTCAGAGATATTAACCTGTAATTTTCTTTTCTTGAAGTATGATTGTCTAGCTTTGATATCAGGGCAATTCTGGCTTTGTAAAATGATTTTGGAAGTGTTTCTTACCTTTTAATTTTTAAAAAATATTTTGAGAAAGGTTTGTATTAATTTTTTTTAAATGGTAGAATATACCTGTGGAGATATCAGTTCATGGGTTTTGTTTGTTGGGAAAATTCTGATTAGTGATGTAATCTACTTAATCCATTTATTGTGCTGTTCAGATTTTTTGTTACCTCATGATTCTATCTTGTTATGTTGTATGTTCTACGATTTTAAAAAAATTATCTTTGTTATTGAAAGTATTACAGATGTTCCCCTCTTTTCCCAACATTTATATCCTCTACTGCCTTCCTTACCCCCCTTCCCCATGCCTTCACTGCTCTATTGTCTGTGTCCATTGGTTATACATATATGCATATAAATTCTTTGGCTAATCTCATTCTACACTCCACCCCCACCCTCACCTTTCCCTCTGAGATTTGTCAGTCTATTCTCTGTTAGGATTTATCCATTTCTTCTAAATTATTTAATTTGTCAGTGTATATTATTCATAGTAATGGTATCACTTGCAATGTCTCCTGTTTTGTTTTTAATGTACAATTGGAATCTGCCTCTTTTTCTTAGTTTAGCTAATGGTTTATCAACTTTATTTTTTAAAAAATCATCTCAGTTTAGTTGATCTTTTCATTGTCATTTTATTTCCTATATTTCATTTCTGTTATAATCTTTTTTATTTCTTTTCTTCTGTTAACATCTTGCTTGGTTTGTTCTTCCCTTTTTAGTCCTGTCAGCTGTAAAGTTAACTTGTTTATTTAAGACATTTTTCTTAACGTAGACATTTATTATACAGAATTCCCACTGAGAAATTATTTTTCTACATTATATAACTTTTGGTATGATTATGTTTTCATTTTCATTTGTATCACAATATTTTTTTATTTTTCTATTGGTGCATGAGTCGACACTCAACCACTGAGCCACACCGGCTGGGCTTGATTTTTCTTTTGATTTATACTTTCATCAGTTGGTTTTTCAGGAGTTTCTTGTTTAATTTTAAATATATTTGTGAATTTTCGAATATTCTTTTTGTAATTGGTTTCTGGTGTCATACTATTGTAGTTGAAAAAGATGTTTACTATGATTTAAATCTTCTTAAATTTGTTAATACTGTTTTGTGGCATGGCATGTGATCTGTCCTGGAGAAAGTTCTATGTGCACTTGTGAAGAATGTGTATTCTGATACTGTTGATGTAATGTTCCATATATATCTGTTGGGTTGAATAGTATGACATGTAATAAAGCCCATTATTTGCTTATTGATTTTTTTCCTGGATAATCTATCATTGTTTAAAGTGGGGTGTTTAAGTTCACTATTACTTCATTTCTGTCTATTTTTGCCTTCAGATGTGTTACTGTTTAATGTATTTGGGTGCTCCATATTAGTGCATATATATTTACAATTGCTATGTTCTCTTAATGAACTGACCCCATTTTTATTACATAATAACCTTTTTTTGTCTTGTTACATTTTATGCCTTAATGTCTGTTTTGTGAAATAAGCTACCCTTGCTCTCTCTTTGTTTCCATTTTTTTCTGGAATGTCTTTTCCATTCTTTTATTTTTATCCTATGAGAGTCTTTAACCTTAAGTAAAGTTCATTCAGGCAACATATAGTTGGTTCTTGCTTTTATCTATTCTGCCACTCCCTATGGCGTATTTAGAGAATTAGGAATAATTTACATTTAAAATAATTGTTGATAGGTAAGGACTTACTATCCTTGCAGAACATTGAGTCCTGTCCAAACATCTATGGAGACGTTTGGTCCATGCCAAAAGGTGCTTGACAGTTGGTTCTGTCTAAATGTCTGTGGAGAGATTTGTTTCATGCCAAAATGTTCAAGAATGTGTATGATCTGTTGGTGGCAGTGATGACTAGGACTATCGGGATCCTCAGAGATGAAGGCTTCTGAGGTCTTCCTGTTCCCCTTTTTTGCCTGTGATAAGAAATTCTAAACTAGATCCCTCTTGTCACCTGGTTTGGGGTGCTGGAACTCGGAGCAGTAGCAAAGCCAGGGTCCGGGTTTCAGGTGCATGTAGAACTACCACAGTGCCTGGGGCACAGGTGCGCACATGCTGTAGCAGTGATGTTGGTGTCCAGGGTCCTTGCAAGTGCAGGTCTGTGGAACTGGGATCTGGGTCTGGGGCTTGTTACAGTGACTTGTGCAAGAGGTGAGGGGATGGAATGCAGCAGCAGCACTAGTTCTGGGGTGACAGGGTGCAGTAGTGATGGGCACAGTGGACAGGGTGCCAGCCTGTGGGTGTTCTGTCAGAGTCCGAACTCTGGCTCCAGGGGGCAGTTGCTGAACAGCAGCATCACATTCCCAGTGGTGGCCAGTTACAGCCATCTGTTGGGACTTGGGAAGGTTGTAGAGCAGCAGCAGTGTGGCCCCCGGGACTGGTAGTTAGAGCTTAGACATGGCACCTAGGGGATGGGGCTCAGAGCAGTGGTAGCGTGACCTCAGTAATGCAAATCAAAGTGTGACTTGGAACTCAGGGGGCAGGACTCTGAACAGCAATAGCTGTCCCAGTAACGGTAATGGTGGGTCAAAGCCATGATTTGGGACTGCAGGTGGAGCTCATAGCAGCAGTAGATCTGGCCCTGCACATGGCAAGGCACTTATTGTACTGATGCCAGAGAATGGGGCACATCAGTGACAGGAACCCTTGTTGGCAGGTCTCACTGTCACATCAGCTCCAGGAGGAGAAGCAATGGTGGGGACCCTGAGCAGCTCTGTCATTTAGGATAGGCATTGCTAAAGACCTTGGGAATCCTAGGTAGCAAAGGCTGCTAAAGTGAGCTTTGCTGGGGTTCTCCTGCTCTCATTTTTCTAATGGGGTGAGATGCCTCTGAGGAGATTGCTCCTGGTGTTTCACTGCTGTGTACTGGAACATGGGGTGATGCAAGAAAAAGCTTGCTATGCTTTTCTATGTCATCATCCTCATCGAGCTCTGCAGGGTTTTGTTTTTGTTTGTTTGTTTGTTTTTTGCATCTTACACAGTATAGTTAAGAGCTTTCCATAAGCTATTCAGTTGTTTTGTGGTTGTTCTTTATTGTTTTTGTTGTTTTAGTGGGGGAAATGGGTTGTGGAACTCTCTAGCCCTCCATTAAACCACATAATACAATGAAACCAGTATAGCGAATGGTCAAACAGTGAAAACTCATATAGGGTAAAATTTTAAATTCCTGTCATTGGGAATTTTGTGTATTTTTCCAGATGATTTCTTCTGTGTTTACACAAATTTACATGTTTTATTTATTTCCAAAGAAGAGCATAAAGCTTATTCACTTTCAATTTTTATTAATTAATTTTTGTTACTGATGTTTCTCCTTTTTCGCCCCTAGACACCCTCCTCCCCATCCTGCCCCCTACCGCTCCAGCATTGTTGTCTATGTCCACTGGTTATGCACACATGCATATAAGTTCTTTGGTTTTTCTCCTCCATACCCCCCGCCTCCCTCCTCTGAGGTCTGTCAGTCTGAGCCCTACTCCTTTCTATGTCTCTGGGTCTATTTTGTTCATCAGGTTATTTTGTTCATTATATTCCATAAATAAGTGAGATCATTGGTTTTTGTCTTCCTCTGATTGGCTTATTTCCTTTAGATATGCTCTCTAGGTCCCTCCATGTCATCGCAGAGGAAAAGAGATCTTTCTTCCTTACAGCTGCATAGTATTGCATTATGTATATGTACAACAGCTTTTATATCCACTCATCTACTGATGGACACTTGGGCTGTTTCCAGATCTTAGCAATTGTAAATAGAGCTGCTATTAACATAGGAGTACATGTATTCTTTCTGATTGATATCTGAGCAGGGAGAGGAAATTCCTCTGCTGGGCACATGCGCAATAGGAAGTCGGTGACGTAATGAAACTTTGGACATGCACAATTGCCGCGACCTGCGCAGCTAGTCGAGCCAGACCTGAGTAGGTGCGACGGGAGACTAAGACAGACACAGAAACATTATAGAGAGGAAAGCTGGGACCAGGTGGGACACTGCTCTCTGATGGAGAAACAGTGACCCTGAGTTAGCTCAGGAAGTTTATTATACAGCCAATTGAAGGAGGGGAAGGTTTAACAGTTTAATTGTCTTCAAACCCCAGATGTTTTTTATCGGCTTCTGAGGTCAGGTCGAAACTGTTGATACAATCTTGCCCGCAGCTCAGAAGGCTCTTGCGTGGGCCTTGCTAGCACACAGGATCAACAAGAGACCTTGGGCAGAATGTTCCTGCTAAGTCTTGCCAACACACAGGATCAATAAATGGCCTTGGGACTAACGGCTCCTGGGTGAGACCCTGCAAACACCACAGGAGCAAGAGACCTTGGCTCAGCCGCCATTCACATCTCCCCCTTTTTGGTGTTTTAAATTTCCTCCCTTTTTGTTTTATGTTTGTTTGTTTTACAAATCTTCCCCTTTTCTGTCTTTAAATGCATGCAGTGAACATCTACTTGGACTCCTCTGAGTTGATTTGGAAGATCCGGCAGCTGACTGACAGGAGACAAAACAGAATGATTAGAGCAATAACAACACCAAACAGGTACCATGCAGTGTGTTTAAGAAGATTGAAAGGGTTGAAACCTTTAAGCTCATCTAAAATTTCTTTAGCCAGTTGTGCTAGATTAACAATATCATCACGGCTATTTTGAATATCTTGTATATGTCTATTCATTTGATGCAAATCAAGACATATTATTATAAGTCTATATTCTTTGGAGATGTACCTTGACTTTGTCCCAGTTCCACTGGGTCTTATTATATGGGACTGAAGTAACACAGATAAAACAGTAAGCAGCATGGCAAAGCAACTTGTGTCGAGCTTCAATGCTCTCGATTTGATGTCCTAGTCTGATAACTGTGGCTTCCAAAGCATTTAATTTTGTTTCTAATTTGGTGTCAATATTTTTTTGACTGTATAAAGCAGCAGAGGTATTTTGAGCTAAATTATTTATAAATTGGGCATTATGAATACTTTGAGTCAGGGCTAAAGAAGCAGTTACAGTAGAAGCAATAAGACCCACAATAGTGATAATGCCAAAAATAGTCAATCCTAAAGCTTTTTTATGACGAGTCAATTGGTTCTTAATTTCTATCCAAGCTTGTAGCCCAGTTTCATGGTACCTATCTCCTGGTATGTTGGTAGGGAGCATAACAAAAGAGGGCTGATATAGAATTGAAACATCGTCATACTTATTGTCTCTTGTTACACAGTTAGTTAATGTACACTCAGGGCATGAGACAGAATAGTGTGTGGGAAGCTTAGTAATATTTACAGAGCCTGTCACAATCACATAAGAGGCCTGCACACAAGCCCGCAACCCATAACAGGGATTAGTGGGGTGACAGGCCATAGCAATGTTTGCCAAAAAAGAGTCAGAATAATTCATAAATCCAGACCAGTCTAACATCTGAAATCCTGTTCCCATGATATTGATGCCAACAAGGACAGGATTTGCACAAGCCTGCTATTGGGGGTAACCCCTAAATTGAAGGGTTCTCTTGTTAGGGCAATAAGGAAGCAGAGGGCGCTGATAAGGTACAACCCATGGGCCTGTAATAGTAGTAATGTCGGTGCCTCCATAAGATGTTTTATTCTCAGGTTTAACAGGCAGGCACCCATACCTGCCCGCGAGGGACAGGCAGATTGGAGGGTCTACACTGAAGCCAAGATAAGTATAATTATAGTGTGAAGTGGGTGTGATATGATGGTCAGAGTTTGCACCAATCATTGCTGAATCATTAGTGAAAACAGGCACAGATCCTCCTTCCCAAGTAGCTGGATTTACCACAGGAGGGTCCAGGAAATAAGTCCAATAGGAATTTGCCCCAACCATACTTACCTGGCTGCAAGACTTTCCACTGGGAAAGCCCTGCTGAAGCCTGCGGCAGGGTTGCCTGACGGTGCTCAGCAGCAGTGAGGTCATTGGTATCATAATTTTTAAAAATTTAAAGTATATAAGGTATGGTTCAGTTGACTCTGAGGAGTAAGAGCATATTCTGTATCTCCCCTTTGGTTTTTGTAATTGTAATTTTAAAGTTTTGTTTGCTCTTTCTACTATTGCTTGCCCCTGAGGATTATAAGGAATTCCTGTTTTATGTCGAATTTTATATTGCAAGCAAAATTTTTGAAAGGCAGAACTGGTGGTGTCATCTGGCCCGTTGTCAGTTTTTATTTCCTGGGGTTTCCCCAGTCGAGCAAATGGTGTATAACGTGCTTGACATTCTCCCCAGTCTGAGCTGTTGCAAAAATGAAACGGGAGAAAGTATCCACAGATACGTGCACCCAGCGCTGTTTCCCAAATTCAGGAATATGAGTCACATCCATTTGCCAAATTTGATTTGGTTTTAATCCTCGAGGGTCAATTCCAGATGACTGTTCTGGTAGATGAATGACACATGCTGGGCATTGTTTTACTATTTGCCTAGCCTGCTCTCTAGAGATTTTAAATTCTTTGCGCAGCGCTGCTGCATTGTGATGATGCAAAGAATGAGAATGTTGGGCTGAGGCTAGAGGAGTGGAAATTGTAGCATGCACCAGCAAGCAGTCAACAGCGTCATTCCCTTCAGCTAAAGGTCCTGGGAGTCCTGTGTGGGCATGAATATGGCTGATATAGCATGGGTATTTTTGTGATCTAATGACCTCCCTTAGTTTAGTAAATAGATGATATAACTCTTCATTACTAGTATGCCCAATTGTGGCAGTCTCAGTGACCTTAGCCATTCCTACCACATAACTGCTATCACTATATATATTTAAAAGTTCATCTTCAAAAGCTTCAAGGGCTGCTGTTAAAGCTTGGATTTCCACTCTTTGGGCTGACCAGTGTTTGGTCTGAAATACCTTAGAGCTTCTGTTGCAGTAATAGCCAGCCTGTCCTGAGCTAGACCCATCAGTGAAAACTGTTAAAGCCTGAAGAGTAGGTTGAGATTGTATTACCTTAGGGAAAATGAACGCAGTGGTAGATATAAACTGTAAAACCGTGTCCCCTGGGTAGTGGCTATCAACTTTGCCAAGGAAATTTGCTTGTGCGATTTGCCAATTATTTGAGAATTGCCAGAGCCAATTTTGTTGAGAGTTGGTAAATGGAACTACAATCTCAGCTGGTTCCTGATTAATTAATTGAGCAGTTGGTGTCTTGTCTTGGCAATCAACTGTGCTACCAAATCATGAAAGGGTGTGAGCGTCTTAGCAGGTGCATGAGCAAGATGGATCCATTCAATAACCCCTCCTTCTTGCCACAGAACTCCAGTGGGGGTATGGTTGATAGGAAATATTAACACTTTCACTGGCAGTTGCTGATTTACTCTTGTCAGTTGGGCATTTTGAATTGCAGATTCTACCTTATACAAGGCCTCTATTGCTTCAGGAGTTAACTGTCCAGGGGATGAGGGAGATAAATCACCCCGCAAAATTTGGAATAAAGGCCTCATGTCAGCAGCTGTTAATTTTAAAGCTAGTCTAATCCAACTGATGTCACCCAACAGCTATTGGAAGTCATTTAAGGTGGTTAAAGGATCTGTTCTCACCTGCAGACGTTGAGGGCAAACAGTCCGTCCCTCAATGATGCTACCTAAATACTGGAAAGGAGAAGAACGCTGAACCTTTTCAGGGACTATACAAAGTCCATCCTTCTCCAGAGCTGTCTGCAAGTCAGCAAAAAGGGAAAGTAGCATTTCCGTGTCCTGGCTTTCCACAAGTACAACATCCTTTCCCGCTTCCTCCTGCCTTACTGGCGAAGAGGACTTCTTTCAAAGCCTCAGCAATCTCGGCCCCCTGTATATGGGAAGATCCAATATCTGAAGAAATGTGGATGAATTCCGGTACATTAGCTTTTTTATGGTAAGGGCCTAGCGCCTCCCTGCAAGGCTTATTCCCATTCGCATAGGCAAGCTGTTTAACTATTGACATGCCGGCCTCTGAATCACTTATTACTCTGTTGACTGCCTGTAGCAACCAAGCTACACAATCTTGATATGGCTCTTCAGGTCCTTGTCTGATGGATGTAAGATCTAGCGACTTTTCCCCTTTTGTTGGGAGCCCTTTCCAGGCCTTCAAAGCACAAATATTAATCTGCTGATATGCCTGGAGAGCAAGCCCCAGCTGATCGTGAAGAGCTTGCTATTGCCCTATACCCGTCAGCATTTCCAAAGAGATGGGCACTTCATGCTGTTGATTCCGTGTGGCCTGCTCACCATAATCTCCATCCAGCTGCTTTTCCACATCAGAGAGTCCCCAGGCGTAAGGCGAGCTTTCGCTAATGTTTGCCAATCACCCAGGACTAAGGCTTCACTAGCAATGTTCTCTAATAAACTGAGCACAAAAGGAGCTGTGGGCCCATACACAGTACAAGAAGACGTGAGCTCTTTCAACGTCTTAAATGGGATGGGCTCATGCATTTTTAATAGCTGACCTGGACTGTTCGGGTCTAGCCGCTCTATCACTGGGAATAATGAAAACCCAGTAGCATCCTCTCTGGCCCGTCTTGCCTCTCTTAGTCCCATCCATAAGGGAGAGAGCACTGGGGCACTAGCGGGTTCTTTGGGCCGAGCCCCTGCATTCCCTCGGGATGGTTCAGAGGTAAGAGCCATTTTTGCAAAACTTTGGGTAACATTAAACTCAACTGATTCTTCCTGGGCACGGTGTCGCTGATCTTGTTCTGCCTCTCTTTCTTGTTCTCTCTCATACTCTGGGGGTAAAGTGTCATCAGGGGGATTAACCTCTCTCACAGTTGTAGTGGAAGGCGCTGGGGCTGTCTTTGAGGATTCATAGCCTTTCTCCGCTTTTGTCAAGTCTTCCACTACACCTTGCTTCCCCGCCTTGTTAGCCTCTTGCACAGGATCAAGGCGCTCTCTAATTAGGGACCATAGAGTAAATGTTTGCGCCGGAACCTTGTTCGGGCCTTTCATTGTATCTCTGCCTTGCAGGCACTTCCCTACCTTTTCCCAGGTTTCCAAGTTGACTGTCCCCTCATCAGGAAACCAATGGCAAGTTTCATTCACATACTCTAAAAACTCAAGGAGTTCACATTACTTTACTGAGCATCCTTGAGCCTTTACCATAGCTCTTAACATAGATACCTAGAGATTTCTTTCTTGAGACATAGAATTTCACATATTTTACACTTGGCTATCAATCAATTAATTCCACTCCCTTACCTTGCTTTCGCTTCTTAACCTGCGCAGTTCATGGAGAGTCGTCTCCTCCGATCAGGCTTCAAGTCCCCCTGTACTCAGGTCCCTGTTCGGGCGCCACTTTACCGCGACCTGCGGGGCTAGTCGAACCAGACCTGAGTAGAGGTGACGGGAGACTCAGACAGACACAGAGACATTATAGAGAGAAAAGCTGGGGCCAGGTGGGACACTGCTCTCTGATGGAGAAACAGCGACCCCGAGCTAGCTCAGTCAGTGTATTATACAGCCAACGGAAGGGGGGAAGTTTAAAAACCTCATTGTTCTGAAACCTAAAGTGTTTTCATAGGCCTCTGAGCTCAAGGTCCAGACTGTCAATAAATCCTGCCCACGGCTCAGGACCCTCCTATGTGGGCCTTGCCAGCACACAGGAACAACGAGATCTTGGGCAGAATGTTCCTGCATGGACCTTGCCAGCACGCAGGGTCAACAAGTGGCCTTGGGACTAAAGGCTCCTGGGCAAGACCGTGCAAACACCACAGGGCCTCGTCCCTGGTACTGGAAGCTCCTGGGCGAGTCCAAGCAAACACCACAGGAACAAGAGACATTGGCTAAGCCTCCCTCCACTGGAAGGCCTGGGTGTCTAACCAGCAAAATTGGGAAAACAGGCACCTTTCCCCCAGGGTGACCTTTCCTCCCCCAGCATATTGCTGCTCATGTGGTCTAAACCCCTTGACCTTTCATATCCCTCCTCATGCAGTTGGGGATCCTCCCTGACCTTTCCTCCACTGGTATGATGCTAGTCATGCAGGAGACCCCCTTGGAGGAGGAACGAGGGGCCGATGATTAGACTCATTGGACTCCCATTCGGGCTCTTGCCTGATCACTCCCTTAAGCATTAACCCCCTGAAATAACATCTAGACCTCGGTTGTGTTACAGCTCTAGGCCCAGAAAAGCAGCAAAACCAGAAAAGTGATGCCATGGCTGACCTCAGGACCAGCTGCATTGACTAATGACCCTGCCCTGGTGCCAGCCAATCAGTAGAGACATGACCCTGAAAGGTCATGAATATTCTATTGGGATCATCCTCCACACCCCCTCACCCCCATACCCCCTCAGACCTCCAGATAAGTCCTCTCAAGACAAAGGCTCAGCACCTTTCCCCACCCCCTTCTCCCAGGTGGTTCTCTGCTCTGTTGTTCCTAAGTTCCAAGGGCCCTTCGTTTGCCTCTGTAACTTGCTCTTCAGCCCATTTCTTTTATGGCTCACTACTTTTACCTCTGTGGCTTTCTAAATAAACTGTCGCTTATAGTTTGAGTTTTGGTGAGAAGGTAAGCCAGATACAGACCACCCCTTATCTCACAGTGCAGAGACCCCTGCCCCTGCCAGACACAGATGATCCCTTTATCTCACAGTGCAGAGACTTCTGCCACTGGCTTTTGTAATCCCCTTACATCCGCCAACTGCATAAACTACAGCAGAACTAGAACCCCCAAATACCTGGAGGCTTATCATGCATAAAAGGCAGCGGGAACCTGGGCGTGGGGCTCAGCCTTTGGAGGCGACTCCATGGGCCAGCACCAGTGCCCATTAAACAGTCCTTTTCTAATCCTCTGAGTGCGTGCAGTCTGTCTCTTCCCACCGACCGAATTTCTGCCACAACATTGGCTCTGAATTTTTCTTAGCCAGAACTCAAGTACCAAGGTTGCTGAACTGAGGTCTAATATTCTGGTGCCGTTTCGCTGCCAACATCAACTATCAATCAGCATTAATCAGTGATGAAATGGGGACATAACTACTGATCTTACAAAAAATTATAAGAGAATATTTTGAACAGTTTTATGTAAACAAATGTGATAACCTAGATTAAATAGAAAAAAACAAATCCTTAAACTGACTCAAGAAAAAGTGGATAATTTCAACACACCTTTAACAAGTAAGAGATTGAATAAATATTCAGAAACCTCCCCACAAAGGAAAGCCTAGAACCAGATGATTTCATTGACAAATTGTGTACCAAATATTCAAAGAGTAACACCAATCCTATTTTCAGCTAGTATCGATATGAGGAAAATAATTATTAATATAATGAAGAAAGCAAAAAGGAACTAAGTAATCTTAATAAACTGGGAAGCAGAAGCAGGTAACAGCAGAATTCTATCTAGTTCACTGGTAAACAGACACAGTCACACACTCTAGGGGACTGCCGCCAGGAATTTAATCCTTGGAAAGGGACAGGAAAATCTCCCCAGGGGTGCTGAAAACCTGGTACCTGAGCAGGGAGAGGAAATTCCAGTGCTGGGCACATGCGCAATAGGAAGTCGTGATGTAATGAAACTTGTGGACATGCACAATTGCCACGACCTGCACAGCTAGTCGAACCAGACCTGAGTAGGGGCGACGGGAGACTCAGACAGACACAGAGACGTTATAGAAAGAAAAGGTGGGGCAGGTGGGACACTGCTCTCTGATGGAGAAACAGTGACCCCGAGCTAGCTCAGCAAGTTTATTATACAACCAATTGAAGTGGGGGAAGGTTTAAAAGTTTTATTCTCTTCAAATCCCAGATGTTTCTTATCGGCCTCTGAGCTCAGGTCCAGACTGTTGATACATTCTGGCCTGCGGCTCAGAAGGCTCCTGTGTGGGCCTTGCCAGCACGCAGGGTCAACAAGTGGCCTTGGGACTAAAGGCTCCTGGGCAAGCCGTGCAAACACCACAGGGACAAGAGACCTTGGCTCAGCCACCCTCCACACACAATGAGAGTCAGGTGAGGAAACAGAGGGGCAGGCAGGGCCTAGCCTGGGAACAATAGGAGAGGTAATTGGATTGGAGAGAGGGCATGAAACCCCAATAAGAATTTACTGGGATGAGAGCCCAATCCCGGCTCCAGAAAAGTTAGGAATTTGGGTTGGATAATTTTGATGGTTCTTTGTCCTTTACCTGAACCAAGACGATATATGGAGGATTAACAGAAGCCTCGTGATGGTGCTTTAGAGCCTGGCCACCCTCTACGTCCCTGAGAGTGTATTAATTCCCCTTCATTCCCAATAAAATCTTACCTTCACATTTAAACTTCTCCAGATGTGTGCATTTGGAGTTCTTTTCTCACGTCACTGCAAGAGAACCCATCACATTCAGAGGCAACACTATTACAAGTACAAGGTTCATGTGCCGATGCTTCAAGTGATAGGCCAATATACAAAATGTCCTAATTTGGAGTAAGAAAGGTTTATTGATCGAGAAGGTGCCAACTGAGAAGATGGGAGAACTAATCCTCAAATCCATTTTAAGAGAGCCCCAAATTAAAGAGGCCCTTTTTTTTTCATGTCAAGTGAAGGGAGGAAGGGCGAGGCAAGAGACAGGTGAGGGTTGTAGACAGCTAGACAGCTAGGTACCTAAAGGGATCCAAGGAAGAGAGTGAAATTTCTAAGCCCCTTTTTTCTCAGTCAGTCCACTGACCTCCACTGTTCTGAGTCGGGTTCTGGAGACTCCTGTAAATCTTTAATAAACAGTCATTACTTTGTGCATTTTCCTCCCTCTTAGTGAAAGGGGTCCTCTCTCAAGGGGCTGATCTTGAAAAAACTCAAGCTCCAAGCAGAATTCCTCTAGTTAATTAGCATATTGGAGGCAGGAGCTATCAGCCTAAAGGCCATGGGTGAAATACTGGCCAGAATCAAGATAGAGAGCAAGCATTTAATTGTTACAGTCCTTCTAGAACTCTTTCAAATAATACAAAGAGAGTGTTCTTGAACATTTTCCAACAAATTTATGAGGCCATCATTACCTTGCAGGCAAATCCAGAAAAACCTCACAAGAAAAAAATGGTAGATTAGTAGCCCTTATGAGTGTAGATGTAAATGTTACTGGCCCCAGGGAGGTGTTACTGGACAGCCCCCTGAGTCAGAGGGGGTGGGCTGTCCCCACCTTGTCGTGTTTGCAGGAATGAATTCAAATGAGTGACTCCAGATGACTGTGTTGTGATAAAGCACATTTATTAATAAAATTAAAGCATGCAAATTTATGAAAGAAGCAAGGCAAATAAATCTCTCATCCAGCATAATGCAGGGATGGGCTCTCAGCTAATCTGAAGAGCCAGTGGGGTGGGGGGTTTCTGCCTTATATATGTTTCAGTTTATAAAATTTTAAATTCCTCTGCCATATATCTAGGTATAGATTAATTTTCAAGGTTCCCCTTTTTCTTTGTTGTGACTTTCCCAGAATTTGTGAGAAGCACCTGACAATTTCCATTTAGGGAGTGGGATGATATAGGACTGCAGTCTTCCTTCCCCTTCCCCCCTCCTCTCTGTTGTCTTTGGTGAGAAATTAACCATTTTCTCTCAAGCATCCTTGGCTGGGGGGAAATAAGGGCTTTCCATTTACAAGCTGGCTGCAGGCTGCCAAACTGGCCTTGTTTACTTTTCTTGTCTCAGTTTCCCTCTTCCTCCTGCCTTGGAATTGTTCCAGCTTCTCGCTATCCTGTCACATAAAGATCCTCAGCAATATAGTAGGCAACTGAATCCACTAGCATATAAAAACATTCAGCATTTCCAAATGAAATTTATTTCAGACATGCAAGGGTGGGTAGTTGTATATATAATAATCTATCAATGTACAACACATCATAGAATAAAGGGGAGAAGTCACATGGTCCTCTCAATAAACACGTACAAACATTTAAGAAACTCATTGTGAAAACAGTAAAACTAATATCAGGGGCAGTTTTTTCACATGATAAAGGGCATCTGTGAAAGTCCACAGCTAACATCATACTTGAAAGACTAGAAGCTTTACCCCTGAGAACAGGAACAAAACAAAGATACAAGTTGTCAACATAAGAAACACTTAAACCTGTAGAGAATTTTTATGAGTTTATTTGAGCCAAACTGACAATTGTCAGGAAGCAAAATTTCAAAAGATTGAGAAAATGCTGCAGAAAATGGCAGTTTTACCCTTTATACGTCAGAATCAAAGAGGAAGACGTAAGAGTTGAGCATGAAATCCACTGGTGATAGATTAGGGAGGTGGGAGAAAGCAAAGTGGGTAAATCTCTGAGACTAGATAAAAAGTAAAATGGATAGTTACATACTTCCTTTACATTGGTGGTACAGGACAGTTAACAATGAGCATTTACGGCACATAGAGTTGGCATGTGGGATAACAAGGTAACAATGAGGGGTTCTGTGGACTCACATTCTGGTGGGAGATTGTGCCCTGAGTGGTCTGGGAAAAGGGGAATTACTGTGACATTCCAAAGGTATGTAATCATAGATGTAATAAGACAATAGACAGGCTCAGTTAAAGTAAAGATTGACTGTTGTCAAGGAAGATACCAGCTTAGGACATGACTACCTGCTATGACTTGCTTTTAGTTAGGAAGTTTTAATTTCAGGCCATCTTATGTGGTTACTTTAGGTCAAGGAATTTGTAAGGACCACCATGCAGGCATCCCCTGAACTTGTCAGGTTTAGTATGTGACCCCTATTTCATCCACACTGTTTTTATAACATCTGTTTTACAGTGTACTGGAAGTCCTAGCCAGATAAATTAGATAGGAGAGAGAATAAGTCATCCAGATTAGAAAGGAAAAGGTAAAATTACCTCTATTTATAGATGATATGACCTTAAATATAGAAAATCCTGCCCGGCCAGTGTGGCTCAGTGGATTGAGTGTCGTGCCATGGACTGAGAGGTCCCGGTTTTGTCCCAGTCAGGGCCATGCCTGGGTTGCGGGCTCGGTCTCCGGTGGGAGGCATGCAGGACGCAGCCGTTCGATGTTTCTCTCTCACATCGATGTTTCTTATTTCTCTTTTCCTCTCTCTCTCTAAAAAAAAAAAAAAATCAATAAAAACAAATTTTAAAAGAATATAGAAAGTCCTAAACAGTCCACAAAAAACTATTAGAGCTAATAAACAAATTCAGGAGAATATCAGGGTACAATATGAACACACTTAAAAGTCAGTTGTATTTCTCTGCACTTGCAATAAAAAATCTGAAAAGAAAATAATTACATTTAAAATAGCATCAAAAAGAATAAACTAGTTTAGAATGAATTTAGCCATGGGGGTAAAAGTTTTGTATAGTTAAACTATACAATACTGAAAGGAATTAAGAGGACTTAAGTAAATGAAAAGACATCCCATGTTCACAAACCGGAAGACTTGTAAAGATGGCAGTAACCCCAAAGCAGTCTATACGTTCAGTGCAGTCCCTGTCCATATCCCAATGGCCTTGATTGCTAAATGGAAAATTGGTCCTGAAATTCTTATAGAGTTGAAAGGGGCCCTAAACAGCCAAATAATCTTGAAAAAGAAGAATGAAGTTGTTTGACTCAGACTTTCTGATTTCAAAACCTAACACAGATCCACAGTAATCAAGACTAAGTTGGATAGATAAACAGATCATTAAAATAGATATAAGAATCCAGAAATGTACCTTCACCTTATGATCAACTGATTTTTGGCAAGGTTGCCAAAGCAATTCAATAGGGAAAGAACTACTCTTTAGACAAATGGTTCTGGGAAAGTTGGATATTCATACGCAAAAGAATAAAATTGAATTCTTATGTCACATCATATATAAAAATGAAGATGTATAAAAAACCTAAATGTAGGAGATAGAACTATAAAACTCTTATTAGAAAACAGAAATAAATCATGATCTTGATTTGTCAGTGATTTCTATAATATGACGCAAAAGCACAAACTACCAAATTCGAAATAGATAATTTGGCCTCATTAAAATTAAAAACTTTTGTACATCAAAGGACACCATCAAGAACTGAAAAGCCAACCCACAGAATTGGTGAATATATTTGCAAATCATTTATCTAATAAAGGACTTGTATCAGGGACATGTAAGAAATTCTTACAAGTCAACAGCAAAAAGACAAAACAATGCAGTTTAAAAAATAGGCAGAGATTCCTAACAGACGTTCCTCCAAAGAAGATATACAAATTGTCAACAAGCATATGCAAATGTGCTTAACATCGTTAGGCACCAGGGACAGGTAAGTCAAAATCACAATGAAATGTCATTTTGTAACCACTAGGATAGCTACAATAAAAAAATAGGGAAAAAAAGTTTTGCCAGAGATGTGGAGAAATTAGAAACCTCTTGCATTGCTGCTGAGAATAAAATGGTACAACCACTTTGGAAGACAGTCTGGCAGCTCATCAAATGGTTAAGCATAGAATTACCATGTAACCCAACAATTCTACTCTTAGGCTTATGCATATCCTCAACAGTTGAAAACAGGTATTCAAACCAAAGCTTCAGATGAATGTTCATAGCAGCACCCTTCACAATAGGCTACTTGTGGGAACAACTCAATTGTCCACCAACAGTTGAATGGGCAAATGAAACATGGTATGTCTACACAATAGAATTGAATTCACTATCAGAGGAGTTAAGTAATAGTGTATGCCACATTGAAGGATATTAAAACATGTTAAATTAAAGAAGCCAGATACAAGTGGCTACAGTTTTTATGATTCCATTTATATTAAATGTGCAGAATAGGCAATCAGTGCATAGATATAGAAAGCACATTAGTGGTTGCTAGAGACTATGCAGAGGGAGATATAGGAAGTGATTGTTTAATGAACGATCTCCTTTTGAAGTGATGAAAATGCTCTGGATCTAGTGGTTATATCGCACAACATTGTAAATGTATGAAATGCTCCTGAAGTGCACATTTTAAAATGGTTAAAATGGTGAATTTTATTTTTGTGAATGTACCTCAATTAAAAAAACAACAACAACACTACTAAATGACTGATCAGATTTGGACTAGAAGCCCTAGTTTGTCAGTCATTGGGTTACACCATAAATTTAATTCCTACATAGTTGAAATAGGAATCTTTGTTATTTTTCTTATTTACATGTGAATATGTAACATTTTAAATATATATTAGGTAATTTATATAGAAACTAGAATTATTATGGAAATATTTTTTCCATTTAATAGTGATAGTTGTTAATGCAAGTCGAATTTTGCTCCTTACAGTGAGTATACAAAACACATATTTTTAGTGCTTTACCATGTTTTGCATTCATCCTTTCAATGACCTCACAATGAAAATGATACCATTACTCTGATAACCATTTCACTGGGGAAGTAAGGCATAGGGAGGTTCAGGAACTTGGCCAGCCCCACATAACTCTGTAGTGGTTTTGTAGGGACTTAAATTCTTATCATTATAAATACTGTTTTATTTGTAATGATTTCCTTTGTGTTTACACAGATTTATATATATTTTATTTCGAGAGAATATAATACTAACCTTTAAAAAACATTTTTTATTAAAACATTTATTTTTTCATTTTTTTTTATTAATTTCTATTTGTTACAGATGTTTTTCCAATTTCTCCCATTGTCACCCTCCTCCCCCTCCCTCCCTGCCCCGTCCCCAGTTTTGTTGTCCATGTCCATTGGTTATGAGTACAAGCGTACAAGTTCTGTGGTTCATCGCTCCCCTCCCCCACCCCCTCTTCTGGCAATTGCCAGTTTGTACCCTACTTCCACATCTCTGGGACTACCCTGTTCCTCAGATGTTATGTTTATTATATTCCAGAAATAAGTGAGATCATATGATATTTGTCTTTCTCTGCTAGGCTGGTTTCACTTAGGATAATAGTTTCCGGGTCCTCCCATGTCGTCTCAAAGGATAAGAGATCGTTCTTTCTTACAACTGCATAGTACTCCATTGTGTATATGTACTACAGCTTTTTTATCCATTCGTCTACTGATGGACACTTGGGCTGTTTCCAGATCTTAGCTATTGTAAATAGCGCTGCTATGAACATGGGGGTACATATATTCTTTGTGTTTGGTGTTTCAGGCTTCTTAGGGTATATTCTTAGGAATGGGATCACTGGGTCAAATGGTAATTCAATTTTTAATTTTTTGAGGTAACACCATAGTGTTTTCCATAGTGGCTGCACTAGTCTGCATTCCCACCAGCAGTGTACTAGAGTCCCCATTTCTCCACACCCTCGCCAGCACTTGTTGTTTGATGCTTTGTTGATGGCGGCTATTTGACAGGTGTGAGGTGATACCTCATTGTTGTTTTAATTTGCATCTCTCTGATGATTAGTGATGTTGAGCATTTCTTCATATGTCTCTTGGCCATTTGTATGTCCTGTTTGGAGAGGTGTCTATTTAGTTCCTCTGCCCATTTTTTAATTGGGTTTTTTGTTTTCCTTTTGTTGAGATGTATGAGCACTCTATATATTTTGGAGATTAACCCCTTATCTGATGTATCATTGGCAATTATGCTCTCCCATACAGTGGGTTGCCTTTCCACTTTGATGGTTGTTTCTTTTGCTGTGCAGAAGCTTTTGAGTTTGATGTAGTCCCATGTGTTCAGTTTTTCCTTTGTTTCTGTTGCCTTAGGTGATATATCAGTGAAGATTCTGCTGCATATGATGTCCGAAATTTTGTTGCCTACATTTTCTTCTAGGATTTTTATGGATTCATGAGTCACATTTCAGTCTTTTATCCATTTTGAGTTTATTCTTGTGTATGGTGTAAGTTGATGGTCTAGTTTCATTTTTTTGCATGTAGTTGTCCAATTTTCCCAGCACCATTTATTAAAGAGGCTGTATTTGCTCCATTGTATGCTCTTGCCACCTTTGTCAAATATTAATTGAGCATAATATTTTGGGTCAATTTCTGGGTTCTCTGTTCTATTCCATTGATCTATGTGCCTGTTCTTGTGCCAGTACTAGGCTGTTTTGATTACAGTAGCTTTGTAGTATAACCTGATGTCTGGTAGTGTGATCCCGCCTACTTTGTCCTTCTTTTTCAAGATTGCTGTAACTATTCGGGGTCTTTTTTGGTTCCATATGAACTTCCGAAGCATTTGTTCTAGTTCTATGAAATATGTCGTTGGTAGTTTGATGGGGATTGCATTAAATCTATCGATTGCTTTGGGTAGTATGGACATTTTAATGATGTTAATTCTTCCAATCCATGAACAAGATATGTGCTTCCACTTTTTTATATCTTCCTCTATTTCTTTTTTGTTTTTGTCCATTGAGCATGATGTTGGCTGTAGGTCTTTCATATATGGCCTTTATAATGTTGAGATATGATCCCTCTATTCCCAAATTGCTGAGCGTTTTTATCAGAAATGGGTGCTGGATTTTGTCAAATGCTTTTTCAGCATCTATTGATATGATCATATGGTTTTTATCTTTCATTTTGTTTATGTGATGTATCACATTTATTGATTTGCGAATATTGTGCCAGCCTTGCATCCCTGGGATGAATCCCACTTGGTCATGGTGAATAATTGTTTTGATGTATTGCTGGATCCGATTTGCTAGTATTTTGTTCAGGATTTTGGCATCTATGTTCATGAGGGATATTGGCCTGTAGTTTTCTTTCTTTGTAGTGTCTTTTTCTGGTTTTGGAATTAGAATTATGCTGGCTTCATAAAACGAGTTTGGAAGTCTTCCTTCTTCTTGAATTTTTTGGAATAGTTTGAGGTGAATGGGTGTTAGTTCTCCTTTGAATGTTTGGTAAAACTCCCCCGTGAAGCCGTCAGGGCCTGGGCTTTTGTTTGCTTGGAGAGTCTTGATTACATCTTCAATTTCCTTAGCTGTTATTGGTCTGTTCAAGTTTTCTATCTCTTCCTGGTCCAGTTTTGGGAGACTATGTGTTTCTAGAAATGTGTCCTTTTCACTTAGATTGTTGAATTTGTTGCCATATAAATGTTCATAGTATTTGCTAACGATCCTTTGTATTTCTGTGGTGTCAGTTGTTACTTCTCCTCTTTCGTTTATGATTTTGTGTATTTGGGTTCTCTCTCTTTGTTTCTTGGTGAGTCTAGCTGAGGGTCCATCAATCTTGTTTATCTTTTCAAAAAACCAGCTCTTTGGTTCATTGATCCTTTGAATTGTTTCTCTGGTCTCCATGTCATTTATTTCTGCTCTGATCTTTACTATTTCCTTCCTTCTACTTGCTCTGGGGTTTTCGTTTTGTTTGCTTTCTAGTTCTTTAAGTTGTGAGGTTAGGTAGTCAATTAGAAATTTTTCTTGTTTCTTGAGGTAGGCCTGTAGTGCTATGAACTTCCCTGTCAGAACTGCTTTCACTGCATCCTATAGATTTTGTGTTGTTGTGTGTTCATTTTCATTAGTTTCCAGAAAGTTTTTAATTTCTTCCTTGATCTCCATGGTAACCGATTCATTGTTCAATAACATGCTATTTATCCTCCATGTGTTCAAATGTCTTTGCATGTTCTTGTTGCAATTGATTTCTAGTTTCATGCCATTGTGATTTGAGAAGATTCTTGATATGATTTCAATCTTCTTGAACTTGTAGAGACTTCGTTTGTGTCCTAACATGTGGTCTATCTTTGAGAATATCCCATGTGGAGTTGAGAAGAATATGAATTCTGCTGTTTTGGGGTGTAATTCTCTGTAAATATCTATTGAATCCATTTGATCTTGTGCTTCATTTAGAATTTCTGTTTCCTTGTTAATTTTTTGTCTAGATGATCTATCCAGTGATGTCAGTGGGGTGTTGAAATCTCCTGCTATGATTGTATTGCTGTCGATTTCTCCTTTGAAGTCCTCCAGAAGATTTTTAATATATTTTGGTGCTCCTGTATTGGGTGCATATATGTTTACCAAGGTTATATCTTCCTGTTGGATAGACCCTTTCAATATTATGTAGTCACCTTCTTTGTCTCTAGTTGTGGTCTTCAATTTGAAATCTAATTTATCAGATATGAGTATTGCTACCCTAGCTTTTTTTTCCTTTCTGTTTGCTTGGAAGATTTTTTTCCATCCCTTTACTTTCAACCTATGTGAGTCTTTTGTTGTGAGGTGTGTCTCTTGTAAACAACATATATGTGAATCATGCTTTCTTATCCAGTCAGCTACTCTGTGCCTTTTTATCGGAGCATTCAATCCATTTACATTTAAGGTGATTATTGATATGTACTTATTTATTGCCATTTTTGTTTAATGTGCTTATATTTTCCTTCCTATTTCTTCTAGTAATTACAGCAGTCCTTTTAACATTTCTTGCAGTGCTGGTTTGGTGCTAATATATTCCCTTAGCCTTTTTTTGTCTGGGAAGCTCTTTATTTGACCTTCTATTTTGAATGACAGCCTTGCTGGATAGAGTAGTCTTGGATTCAGATCCTTGTTTTTCATAACCTTGATTACCTCATGCCATTCCCTTCTGGCCTGTAGTTTTTGTGTTGAGAAGTCAGATGATAGCCTAATGGGGTTTCCTTTGTAGGTAACCTGTTGCTTATTTCTTGCTGCCTTTTGGATTCTCTCTTTGTCTTTAATTTTTGGCATTTTGATTATTATGTGCCTTGGTGTGGGCCTTTTTGGGTTCTTCTTACTTGGGGCTCTCTGTGCTTCTTGAACTTAAATGCCTTCTTCCTTCACCAGGTTAGGAACACTATTTCTTCAAATATATTCTCTAACCCTTGCTCATTTTCTTCTTCGGGGACTCCTATGATACGAATGTTATTATGTTTCCAGTTGTCCCACAGTTCTCTTAAGCTATCTTCCTGTTTTTGCATTGTTTTTTCCTTTTGGTTTTCTGATTGATTGATTTTTTCTACTCTGTCTTCTAATTCACTGATCCGGTCCTCCACTTCCTCTACTCTACTGGTCAGTCCTTCCAATGTGTTCTTTATTTCTGCTATGTCATTCTTTATTTCCACTTGGTTGGTTTTCATGGTGTTGATATCCTTACTCATGCTGTTTAGTTTCCTCAAGATCATGGCTCTGAACTCTACCTCTGATAATTTGCTTAACTGCATTTCATTTATCTCATCTTCGGTAGAGTTCTCTTGTTCTTTCATTTGGGATCTGTTTCTTTGTTTCACCATTTTTGCTATGTCAGTGGGTTTTGGAGCCTGCCAAATTTTCCCTGTGGGTGTTGGTGTTCTGCTATTTGTGGCTCCCTCTACTGGGTTTGGATGAGCGTGGAGGGCCCTCCTTAAACACCACTGTCAAGTCTCACTTTCCTGGGTAGTATTGCAAGCTCAGGAAAGGTTCAGTTATGCTCTAGCTTTTTGCCTGGAGGTTATTAGCCTCAGTTACTTGAAAAGCCTTAGGATCTCAGTTGAATGAGAAACTCCCTCAGGTGTTTATAGTGTGAGAGGATTTCCCGAGGGTGAGGCCAATGCTGGTTGTTAATGAGCCTCAATTTACCTCTTTTCCTCACCTGGGAATCTCCGAGGGAGGGGCTGCCACAGCTCCTGGAAGGAGCAAACTTGGCTGACGTTCTGTGTAACTGGGAAGTAGCGGCTGGCCACCACCGTCCTTTGTGGGCACAGCTCAGCACAAACTCTGAGCGCCCTCCAAATCCCAGGTGTCCCCACAGAGTTCCAGTCCAGTCTGCCCTCCATCTGCCAGAGCCCCAGGTGATGGGCTGTAGCTATTTAGCGATCTGTCCCGGCCCTCTGCACTGTGGAGCAGCTGGGGCTATCAACCCCGAGGGTGGGTGCCGCTGCTGCTCCCAGCTAAGGGCACTGCTTTCCGTGGGCTCCCGGCCCGCCACCCTCACGTGCCTCTGTATATCCTACCAGGCTCATTCAGTGTTCCTGGTTGTATGATCCTCTCTTGCTGCTTTTCTGTTGCTTTTTCTTGACGATTTGTCTTTATTTTTGTTGTAATTCCTGTTTGGTCGTGGGAGATCATCTGTGTAGCTTCCATTCACTCCACCGCCATTTCCCCCGGTCTGTCTTAGAACATTTATTTGTAATTAAAATGGACATACAATATTATTAGTTTTAGGTGTACAATTTAGTGATTCAACACTTATATATCTTGCAAAGTGTTCACCATAATAAGTCTGGTAACCACCTGTCATGTAGATCAGCGATTTTCCGTCAGTGTGCCACAGGAGAAACACCTGTGTGTTTTTGGAGGGCTTTGAGCATCCCTTTGATGTGATTTTTCTATTTCCATAAAATTTACATGTTTTTTGCATTCTTTGCATTGTTATTGATTGTGGTCAGTCACAGTGTGTATCTAGGTTTAAAAGAATAAGGTGATTGTATATTTTTTGTCATGTCAAAGATTTTAATGTTTCCATGTTAGCATAATGGGAGTGATGAGACAACAGTCTTCTGAAGAAAGAGAGAAGGACTAAGACATGCTGATCTAGTATGTTTATATGGAATAATAATCATTATTTTAAACTGCCTTCAACAAACACATTGAATTGTTCACTGAGTCTGTAAGTAGCTGAGTGATGCTGTGCCTTGTTTTTCAAGAAGTGGGCATATGTATGTACACACACATTGGGAGAGAATGAAAATTCAGTAAGTCCTTTTAGAATATGAATTCTGTTACTGGAAAGGGGACCTGGCCCTGAGTGGGTCTGCCTAGAGCTGGACTAGTGGTGTGTGGATTCTTGACTTTGTGCAGGAAAAATTTCAAAACATGAGTCCAGATGAATTTTAGGGGATGTTTGTTAAAGCTGGGGACAGTGAAACAAGGAGTGGCTGGGGAAATGAGCCTAGGCTGGTCTGCTTTGGCTCACTAAGAATTCAGAGAAAAGAGGGCTTTGAGGACAGGTTCAGGGGGGTTGCCTGCGATGAACTGCCATTGCCCATTGCTGCCCTGGTTGCAAGCCTCGTGGGGTATCTTATCCTTTAGGAGATGCAACCCTGTGGGGAAATAAGGCTGAGAGAGCTGCTGGCGTGTTCCTGGGAAGCAGAGCTCGTGCTGGGTCCTTTAATTTGAGGCTTTTATCTCTCTCTTGCTGGAGAGAATCTTAGGGGAGAGTTTCTGCGGAATATTTGTCAGTTTTCTAGGTGTGTGCTTCAGGGTCGTGGTCTCCACTGATTGGTCAGTGTCAGGGCGGGGGGGGGGTGGTCATTAGTCATTGCAGCTAGTCCTGGTGTTGCCCACCTGGTTTTGCACCTTTTCTGGGTCTCAAGCTGAAATACAGCTGGGGCCTAGATGTTATCTCTAGGGAGGTGACCTGTAGCTGCTCTAAATTGCTCTGCCAGTTTGTTTAGCTATCTGTCTATCTGTGTCAGTTTTCCCTTTCCCACTTGTCCTGGCTTACTGACCTGTCTCAGATTCTACATGATCAAACCTACAACAGGGAACGTATATCTATTATCAGAGACTGAAACAAGAGTGAAAGCAACCAGGTAAATCTTTTCATGGGGCTGTGAGGTATAGAGAAGTAGTTACTGAAACCAAGTCTTTCATAAATAGCTCAGTTTTATAATAGGAAGCAATTAGCTATTATATTTCTAAATCTGCATACACTTTATGTTGTAACGTGTCAGCGAGATAACCAGAGACGCATGGCCGAATTGTAAAGGAGCACTTTATGACACTGGTGGGCTGTTACACTGGCGGGCTGGGGGTGTACAACTTCCCCAAATCCTCAGCCCCGAGTCTTCTTTGTTGCCTGCTTTTAAAGGCACAAACTACAGAAAAAAAACTACATTCTCTTGGTGCTGCTTTTGGCACCGTTAAGGGGGGCTGATACAGAGATGGGGGGGAGTGGAGCAGGGTAACTATTAATCTCTTTTTTCTCATGGTTTCTCTGAGTTTCCCAAGGCCATCCTCAACCCCTTATCTTTACAGTTGTCTTTGGGTGTCTCAAGGCCCTTATGTTTACAGAAAAGAAACTGCCAGGGTGTGTACGTGCAGTAACTGAGGGTCAGAATGGAGTTATTACGTTTAATGGGAAATGACTCAAACTGGATGAGGGCAAATGGCTTACCATGTCTTTAGGTAAGAAGTGATGCTGAGACTGGAGGTATAGTAAAACCAAGGAGCATTAGTGGTCTCCCAAAATGAAATGGAAGGATGAATCACTTTACACGATTCTAACTATTGAATAATTTCTTTAGCGAAAGATATCACAAACTTACAAAGTTTAATACCAAAGTGATGTTAAAATATTCTGAGTATTTGCACAGTAATACTGATATTGTGAGTAAACTATTTAATGTTCTTGTGTTTCTACCTAATGTTTGAAACAGAGTTGAGCTTAATAATGTTTTTGGTATAATTTTAGAATTAGAGTAATACAATTCAATATATAACACATATAACATATTTTTATTATTATTTTATTTTATCCCAGTTTTTTTTTTAAATCTCTTTGCCATGAATATTTTTAACTCTTAGACAGTAAATCCCTTGAAGACAAATTTTGATCTGAGAAGCTAAATTGTGAAAATTTATTTTGTCACAGGAAGAGGGGATCCTTCACTTTGCTGGACTAAATGGAAGAAGTCCCATCTATAAGGCATCTCAGCTTCAGGCCGCAGAAACATCTACTCTCCTTTTGTCTTCTTCCCTGGTTTAGCAAACTTCTGACAGCAAAACAGACAACATTTCATGATGACAAATATAACAGTTGCCACACAGGCCAGCAGGAACCCAATCACATCCAAAGAGTGGTACTGGAACTAGGTGAGGTCATGGGAGGCTGGCCTCAAGTGTTTGGCCCCTTTGTGGCGCATGACATACTCGATCCAGAAGACTGCTCGATCTAGAGGTTTCATTGGCTGGTCATGCTGAATTCTTGATAATCTCATAGCATTCTCTTTATATCTAAAGAAGAAACACAAAGATACCAACATTGAAAGAAAGTTAATTTACCAAAGCATATAATGCCCATGAAGGGTTTTGAAAATATCATACGTATGATTGAAAATAATGTCATCCATTGACTTGCAAAAGAAATAATATATATTTTACTTCTTCATAGGTGTTTTGGCTTTTAAATTGGAATTTTCTGATGACATATATTTTGAAAAATGAAAATGGAAGTTAAGTTGCGATAGTTTAATCTTTTCTAGCAGAATAAATGATAGGAACCATTGTTGCAGCTCTAAGTGAGATGGTGGAAATACTGTGCACTTTTAGAGTGATTCTCATGAAGTATGTAAAGGGAATAGTGTCATCGTGAGTGAAATGTCTCCTCCACAGTCCCTGTGCTCCTGCTCTTCTCTTGACCCACGGCTTTTTCATTTCCATCATTTAGCCAGAATGAGTTTTGAAGCAAGCATCACATATTATTCTTGCTTGCTCAAAATTTCTATCTGGCTTCTCATCACCTGGCAACCTCTCTGCCTTTCACTTGGTCTCATGCATACTTTGTTGTAGGTGCATTGGCCTTCCAGCTGTTCCTTGAAGTTGCCTGACAGTTTTTAGTTGCTGTTAATGCTCACCCAAGGATATTTTTCAATTGATTTTTAGATAGATTGGTAGAGAGGAAGGGAGGGAGGGAGGAAGAAACATCAATGTGAGAGAGACACATTGATTGTTTGCCTCTCGCATGACCCTGACCAAGGCCGAGATTGAACCTGCAACCCAGGTACATGCCCTTGACTTGGAATCAAACCCGTGATCCTTATGTCTATGGACCAATGCTCTAACTGCTGTGCCAAAACTGCCAGGGCACTTTTTCCTTGGTTTTTTCCCCCCCTTAATGCAGGTGCATGGCCTAAGCCTTAATAGCTGAGGCATCCATTCCAAAGAGGCATTTACTTAGAAGACAGCTCTCTTTGCCAGCCACTTGGCTACATAAAGAGCTAGGCTGGCCTCCTCCAGTGAGGTTCCTTTGTTTTTAGAGATTTAGTTCAGTTCATTAACTGACTATTGGGGCTCCTTTTGTTTCTCTTCCCAGCTCTTTCAGTTCTGTCTCTTATGTTCTGTCTCAGAAATAAAGAGTGAGCTTGCCAAACTCTTGACCTTATTCCAATAAAAGCAGGCTGTGTGTGTCTCTCTCTACCTGTGACTTTGTTTTGTAGCCCCAGGTGTCCTATGTAATTTTCAGGTTTTGTTAAGAATAAATTTTTATTTTCAAAAGTGTTTATGGTTATTGCTGAACGAAGACTTGCAATCAGGCTGAGACCAGCACAAAACAGGATCAAACAGGTTACCTTTTAAAATTGTGTCCTTTAAAACTTTTATTCATTATTTTGTTATCTTTTTCTATGTTATAGAGAAATGTGTTTAAAAACTCTCTATTATGATTATAGATATGTATATTTTTTTCCTTTGTCCACTTTTGCTTTGATTATTTTGAGTATCTGTTAGATGTTATCAATTGATAATTTATATTGTTTTCAAAAATTGATCTATTAATTATTAAGAGATATTTGTAGTAGTGCTTCTGAACTACTATGTCTGAAATTAGTATAGGTACAAAATCTATGGTTACTGTTTAAATAGATGTTTTCCTATCTTTTTACTTACAATATTCTTGTATACTACCATTTAAACATGTCTTGTAAACAGTATGTATAGTTCGTTTTTAAAATGCAGTCTGACAATCTTTGTCTTTAAATGTCTTGTCTGTTTAGATTTAATGTAAGTACTAGCATGTTTACATTTGCATCTACCATCTTATTTTATGTGTTCTTTTCTGTTTGTCCAACCAGCTTTATGATTCTTTTCCTATTCTTTCTTTCATATTTTGAGGTATTTTTTTTATTCAATTATTCTATCATTTTATCTTTTAATAATACATTTTGAAGTATTCCTTTAGGTGATACCATACTAATATAATAATAATGCAAGTAGTAGTAAAAAGTACTGAATTGATGGTTGCCATGCTAGGCACTATACATTTCACCACACTAGTTTCCTCGGTAATATGGAAGATGTAATATTTATCTTATCATATTTGAAAAATTTTATGCTTTAAAGGACACAATCAAGAAAGTGAACAATCAACCCATCCAGGATGGGAGAAAATATTAACAAGTTATATATCTGATAATGTACTTATATCCATAATACATAAATAGTTGTTTATATTCAATAATAAGACAATTAACCACATTTTAAAATTGTCAAAGTATTGGAACAGACATTTCTCTAATGAGGCTATATGCATGCCTAATAAGCATATGAAAAGATGATAAATAATTATGGCTATAAGGGAAATGCAAATCAAGACCACCAGAAGGAGAGACCACTTCATACCCACTAGGATGGTTATAAAAAAGACAGAAGATAACAAATGTTGTCAATGATGTGGAGAACTTGGATCTCTCATACACAGCTGATGGGAATGTAAAATGCTGCAACGTCTTTGGATATCAGTTTGGCAGTTCCTTATAGAGTTACCATATAACCCAGCAATTCTATTTCTACTCAGAAGAAGTTGAAACATTTGCACACAAAACATGTATAGCAATGTTCATAATAGCAAAATGTGGAAACAACCAAAACGTTCATGAACTGATGAATGGACAAATAAATGAAGTATATCCATATGTAGAGTATTGTGGACAACAAATGGGCTCTGTAATAATTCAAAAGTAACCTCACAGAGTGATCTGATCATAACTGGTGAAGTCATGGTGGGTAGTCATGCCTCACACTTATGCAATATTTACCTTTCACTTAAGCAAGCCCTGTCCATTGTTCTTGTGCATCTAGGTTGACATATCTCTGAAATGTCAGATTAATCCTCTTTTTCAGACTCCTCAGAGGCATAACAACCCTCAAGGGATTACATAATCTTGTTAACTATCATGTACTGGTGGGTGAGGCTCAGTTGGCTGGGTTGGGGGTGTTGCCAGTTCATTCAATTGCCCATCAGGCCACATGACCAGGTTGCTGGCTCCATCCTTGGTAGGGGGTGTGCAGGAAGCAGCTGATTGATATTTTGCTCTCACATCCATCGATGTGTATATCTCTCTCTCTCCCTCTCCCTTCCTCTCTCTCTAAAAACCAACTTTAAAAATATTTTAAAAAATTTCTCTATAAGTTTGGACATTTCTTACATCAACACTATTATTCAGCAATGCAAAACTCAAAAACATACTATGTAAAAGAAGACAATTGCAAATATTGTATGATTCTATTTGTATAAAATGTCCAGATTAGGGTAATTTATAGGAGAGAGAGTAGATTAATGGTTGAATAGGGCAAGAGGAATGGGGAATAACTTCTAAAGTATATGAGGTTTCTTTTTGGTCTGGTAAAAATGCCCTAAATTTAGATTATATTGACAATTTTATAACTCTGCAACACACTAATACTTATATTTGATTTTTATACTTTAAACATTGAATTTTATATGTAAAATATATATCTTTGTAAAATATGTTAAAATAAGGATAATAATAAAAATCAGTTTTGTAAAAACAAAAAGTGATTGTCAACATAAGAACATCCAAACCTGTGGAGAATTTTTATGAGTTTATTTGAGCCAAACTAACAACATATGCCAGGGAACAAGATCTCAAATGCTCCAGAGAATAAGAGTTTTGTAGTTGCTTTTATGCATTTGAGATTAAGGAGAAAACAAAGGAAGATTACATGAAGGTAGGAGGAAGCAGAGTGGGGATTGCATTACAAGATACAGTTAACAAGATTATGTGCTTTCTTGAGAATTAATGCCCTTTTGAGGATTGTTATTTCTGGTATTTCAAAGGAGTGTTAACCTAGATGCACAAGAACAATGGACAAGGATGGTTTAAAACCTTTCACTAAAGAAATTATAGGCCTGGGGCATGACTACCCATCATGACCTACCCAGTTAGGAATTCATAATCCCATCACTCTGTGAGGTACTTCCCACAGAACCCCTATTTTCGTCTACAAGATTTATAGTTTCAGAAATGTTTGACACTTAATTGAAATATTTTATACAACTTCTTGAGTTCTTCATTCTTTCATTCTATGGGTTCTATCTTATTTTTAAAAACTTGTCCTTGTAATGACCAATATATCTTTGTGTTTGCTTGTGTAGAAAAGTGTTGCAGTAATTGGTTACTCATTAAATCAGGTTAAATGTGACTTTGAAATTCATGTCTGGTTGAAAATAAAAGCAGCTTTAAGATTGTTAATTCATGTGAATAATTTCAAAATTAATCTCTTAGTATGGCATTAAACTCATACTGACAAAATAGTCTATCTATAAATACTATTAAAATTGTGGTACTCACGAAGTGTCATTAATGACTGTCTTCAGTGCATTGAGCACATCTGCGCTGGACATTGTGTTGAAGTCCAGCCTGATAGCTACTCCCTTTGTCTTCATGCGAGCAATGTTATCAGGTTGATCCGCAAAAACAGGAATGCCCACCATTGGGATCGCATGGTAGATCGCCTCATAGATGCCATTGGTTCCACCATGAGTTATAAAGGCTTTGGTTTTTGGATGACCTAGGATTGGGTAAATTTCAATAAATTATTAATAATAAATCTTAGAAATAAAATGAAGGTTCGGCAAGAAAGAACTCAGAGAGGCAGTGTATTCTAGATGACAGATTATGATACACACGAAACTGCATTAACATGTATTTTAGATCTCAGAGCAAGAAGCGCTTTAGTTGCTGATGAGGTAAATGGTTATTGGTGTGGCATTGTGACTTGAAAAATGAATACAAGATTGCTGGGTGGACAAATTGAAAGAGAACATTCTGGATTAAAAAAATAGCATGTGCAGGGAAAAAACAAAAGATAGCATGTTAGACCATATTCTCTTAAACAAATAGTGTTGTCACTGAGTAGTACATGTAGGGTGTCCAGGCAGCAGGAAAATGGCCGTCATGACTCTGGAGTCAGAGAAAGAAAATACCACACTTTATCACGAAACGTGTTACACTTGATGAAAAAGATTGTGGATATTTCTCTAGAAAATGTAGAGTCACTGGTAATAAAAGAGGTGCATTTATTTTTTAATGGCAGTGAGTACCCATATAGAAGGGGAAAGAATAGAAATAAGACGGTAAAATTTGGAGACACTGTGATAATCCAGGGAGTTATTGAAAAATTCCTCATGGAAGTCATTACACCTGAAATTAAGATATTTGACTCTAGACATAAGGAAAGAGACTGAGTATAATAAAATGCCAGCTTTTATGTGTATTCTTTTTCCTCAGGACTGGAAAACAAATATAAGGAAATTAAGTTCTATTTTTGAGTTTTGTCTAATAAATGTTTAATAAATTCATTTCCTTTTGAACTATTAGCACTCTATTTGGAGTTATTGTGATCTCAGTGTTTGTTTTCCAGAGTCTCACCAAGAAGGTCATTCTGGGGGATCCACTTATGGAGCCGAGTATTTGGCCCTAAGGTGTCTGGTTTCTTGCCATCATATCTCCATATAACCTGTTAAAGTAAAGAAAATATTGTATTCCATGAGTTGAACTAAAGTTATAGCATGTTTGAATGCTAAAGAAATTAAGAGATAATCTAGTTAAGCCGCTTTATAGATAGATAAGCAATAAGGACAAAAGATGTTAAAATTGAGAACTATTATAACCATGGCATAATAGAAATACTCACATTTTCTATGCTTATTTTTATATTTAATCAAGTATGAATGCATTCATGATGTTGAGTACATACAGGTCTACAAATATAATCATCAATGATAAATTGAAGAATTTAAGAAATCTTTAGGTCTAGTCATAATTCTAGTGCAAAAAAGTAGGCAATTACTACATATTTACCTATTTATTATAATTGCTCTCATTTTACAATCTAATATTAACCTATTTTTTAAACTGTTATTGAAGAGAATTTTCTTATATCTACCTGTCATATAAGTTATTTTTTTACATCAAAGATTTAACTTAACTTTTACATTTTTCTGTTTTATTTATGTATTTAAGATCACTAATTGTTTTTTATTTTTAATTTTTATTTTATTGAATTAATTGGGGTGACACTGGTTAACAAAATTATACAGGTTTCAGGAGCACAGTTCTACAACGTGTCATCTGCACACTGTATTGTGTGTTCACTATCCCAAGTCAAGTCTCTGTCCATCACTATTTATCCCTTCTGTACCCACCCTCACACCCCTCTCCCCTGAAATCACCACACTGTTGTCTGTTTCCATGAGTTTTTCTCTTTATTTTTCTTTTGTGCTCAATCCTGCCACTCCCCACCACCAGCCCCCTTCCCCCGCCACCCCAAGAATAGTCAGCCTGCTCTCTATGTATGAATCTGTCCATTTTTTGCTTGTTAGTTCATTTGTTCATTAGATTCCACACATGAGTGAAATTACATGGTATCTGTCTTATTTTTTTTTAAGTATGTTTTTATTGATTTTTTTAGAAAGAGAGGAAGAGAGACAGAGAAACATCGATGTGAGAGAGAAACACTGATCGTCTGCCTCCTGCACTCCCACAGAGGGGATCGAGCCCGCAACCCGGGCATGTGCCTTGACCGGGCATTGAACGGGGGCCTCTCAGTCCAGGGGACGTCGCTCAATCCACTGAGCCACACTGGCCAGGTGGTATCTGTCTTTTTTATGACTGGATTATTTCACTTAGCATAATAAACACCAGGTCCATCCTTGCTGTCCCAAAAGGTAAGATTTTTTTTCACAGCCAAGTACTATTCCATTGTGTAAATGGACCACAGCTTTTCTATCCCCATAAACCTAAGGTTTATTACTATTTCTAGGCTTGGAAGTTTTTTAAATGTAAAAAAGAAGAGACTGTTGGCACTTTATTACAGTATACCTGTTGAAAAAATCCAAAATTATGATGCTAAAGTTTTTTCAACTAACTGTTAATATTTGAATGATACACTGCAAAGCAAGGACAGCACTGATTACTATGGGACCTGTAGCCAACAATTTTTATGCCCAGGACCAAAATAGATTTGATTTGGGGATTGTTCAGCGATCCTCATAAACTGGATTGTAATTTACAAATTCTTAATATGTATTTGCTATGTGACTGTTAAAGTAGCATCAGCGTCTCAGCAACAATTAGCATAGGCTAGCCCTGGCCAGCATGGCTCAGTGGTTAGAGCATTGGCCCCTGCACTGAACAGTTGTGGGATTGATTCCCTGACAAGGGCATGTACTTGTGTTGCAGGTTCTAAATCTGCCCCAACAGGGACACATGCAGGAGACAACCAATCGATGTGTTTCTCTCATGTCAATTTCTTTCTCTCTCTTGCCCCCACTCCCTTCCACTCTCTAAAAATCAATGGAAAAAAATATCCTTGGGTGAGGACTAACAACAACAACAAAAAATTAGCATAGGCTATAAGCAGAAATTTACATCAGTTAGGAAACTAAAAAGTAATTCACAAATACCCAAAGACTGTAGATGTATTCTATATATTGAAAAATAATTTACTACTCTCTTTTATGGAGAAGGGGGCATTTCGATCTTTCCCTTACCGGGCTTCTAATTGACTCCTTATTGTATTCCCTACTCCTTCCTCAAGCAGGAGGAGTTATTATTATGATACATTAGAACCAGAGATTTTTGGGAGCTACATTTTATAAAGCACAGGGTCACTTTAAGGGGTGGACCCATCTCCCTCCATTTCTAATTTATATTCCTCCACTTTCATAGGATCCAGTGAACCAGACCATGACAGTTTTTCTTCCTCTAATTATTGTGGCTGGCTTGGGTACCAGGACACAGCATAGTGAGTCCTGGCTATTCTTTCTCTGGATAGCACCTGGAAAAGCACATTGAATATGCCTATTTCAAAAATTCGGGTAGGTAAGAGTGTCCTGGATTACTTAGCAGGCCTAAACTGTATGATTCCTTTCAGACTGTTAAAAATTCTAACATTGCTGTTAGAATTTCATTCTTTCTGAGAACATCTGTAGTGTGTACAGTGCCTTCAGGAATCCTGCAATGAAAAGGAGCAAATGACAGGGCAGAGTTTGGTGATTTTGGTACCTACTAATAATATCATTATAATACCAAACTTTACATTGTACTTCTTCAATATATTTCATTCTGATCACAATGTCAATGCCAAAGTTACTGTTATATACACACTTTGTACTACTATTTTAGCACCTGCCTTGTGTATTTTGGTTTGAATGCATAGCTGAGATAAATGGGAGCTATTATAATGGCTTACATGTCACACAGGAAATTTATGTAATGAGACCCTTCACAGAGTTGTCTGTTATTAAGGTGCTTAGTCTAACCTTTTGAGGAATCTGGGCAAGAGCTGATGCAATCACGTTGGCTCTCTCTTCTGAGATGTTACTGACCATTGACCCCAGGGAGAACACCACAATACCATGTTTTCCAGAGCTCTGGGCAAACTCTTCCATTTCCTGTAAAGAAACAATGTGTTCCGTCACAAAAGAGCAATAGCATGGCAAATGCCATTAAAAGAATGCTTCAAACAACTAATGAGAGAAATCAAGTACTATCTGGAATTATGAGTACTTCCTTTTATTTTTAAGTTGTGGTAAAATACATATAACATAAAATTTACCATCTTAACAGTTTCTAACTGTACAATTCAGTAGTATGTATATTCACATTGTTGTATAACTAAGCTACAGAACTTTTTCATCTTGTAAAATTGGAACCGTACCCATTATGCAATAATTCCCCCTTCACCACTCCCTGGTAACCATGATTCTACTTTCTGCTTCTGCGAATTAGACCAGTCTGGATACATCATATAAGTGGACTCATGTAGTATTTGTCTTTTTGTCAGTGGTCCATTTCACTTAACATGGTATTCTCAGGCTTCATTCATGTTATAGTATGTGTTTGAATTTCCTTCGATTTTAAGGCTGAGTAAAATTGCATTTTATGTGAATAACACTTTTTTTTATTGATCCTTCTGTCAATAGGCACTTGGGTTGCTTTCACTTTTAATTGTTGTGAATAGTGTTGCTATTAATTTGGGTGTGCAGATATTTTATTGAGATCGTGATTTTAATTCTTTTGCAAATATACCAAGAAATGGAATTGCTGGACCACATGGTAATCCTAGTTTCATTTTTTGGGGGGAATCTCCATTCTGTTTTCAGTAGTTGTTTGTTTGTTTGTTTTTGTTTTAACTGACTCAATCCTTCAGTTCTTATGGAAGGATGCATGTTATATTAGACTGATTTCCGTTATCTTGTATATTTTTGCAAGTGTTTATATTACCAAGAAATGAAATAGAGTTAGTACACAGTAGTGAGGAGGAAATACTGTTAGACAATTTTTATGTAAGACTTCATTTATAATGTTATTAATTACTAATATATATGTATAGATTCTTAGAAGGAGGCCACACAGCAGTTCTGAATTCACCTTTTATTCTTTATCGTTATGATTCTACTAACTCACTTGTGTTTATTTCAGGCATTTTTTCTGTAAAACTATTTTAGTTTAGTCATTAGTATTTTATTTCCCTAAGAAATATGATTGGAATCACTTTATATCTTTTCCTCTCACTTCTATAGTACTTTAATATTTGTAATAATTTCCAAAATGCTTCTTCTGTGTCATTTTTTAATGGCTGGAGGTTAAGGATAATTGATATTCAGGAGTCTTGTATATGGTTTGGTATTTCCTTGAAACAGTCCTAAGATTCCTATATATAATCCAGAATTACATGTGTATAGTTACATATTTGACTGACCATATTTCTGGGCTTATTTACATATGACACCTTTTAACTGAAATCATATTATAAGATTAATGTCCCATTAGAAAGTACTATGTGTCACTAGCTGTGAGGGACTCCATTATCACCTTACTGAGTCCCCCATGGAGCACATTAATAACAGTGAGAAGTATACCAGGGTTAAAATCCTCTTGAGTAACTCACTTTCACCTATTTAAGTCTCTGTTGAAGTCTAGTTTTTCTGGAATTGTTTGAAAATAATTTTGACTTGTGACCCCTAATCCTTGTCAATATTTATAGTTTCATTACTTACTTTCTTTTTATTTTTTTTAATTGTTGAAAGTATTACAGATGTACCCCTTTTAGTTTTATTACTTTTTTTCTTTATTTTATTTTTATTTTTTTAATTTTTATTAATTTATTTTTGTTACAGATGTTTCTCCTTTTATTCCCCATTGATACCCTCCTCCCCGACCCTCCACCCCTTCCCCAGTTTTGTTGTCCATGTCCATCAGTTATGCATACATGCCTATAAGTTCTGTGGTTTGCCAAAATAAATAAGCTAAAGATTATTAACTATTTTTATAGATTAGTACATTGTATTTATAACTCAAGTGTATGTGAATAATAACTAAAGGAAATAATTATTAGTCACTTATAATTCACTCTTTTGATCCACAATAACTCAGGTATAACATTTCAAATAAACTTTATGTAACAATTAATTTTTGTAAGTTTTTATTCAATTTCCTTCTTTTATTGGATATGTTCATATTTATTATTGTGAATCACTCCTTTAAATATAAAATTTTAGTAAATGCTATAAGCATGTCACCTAAATGTTTTAGAAATCAAAATCACCCATAGGTAACCAAGGTAGAATGTGAAGCACAGAAAACAAGGCATCTAGAGGATATAAATACATTGGCTAAGATGCTGTGAGATGAGGTTCTCATCAGTCACTGACAATATCATCCTGAGTGTCCTCAGGAAAAACTTTGTTATCAAATTAAAAGCATGAAACTCTATGACCTCAGACATAACTTTGAACACTAAAATATGATGACTCCAAAAGGAGACTTTCTACCCTGAGGTGTCTTTCACCACCAGCTTTGATTAGAATCCTAAAGAGAAAATAATTCTCATCTGAGTTTTCTCTTTAGTTTAGTTGAAAAGAATATTTTTTGTGTGCATATAAATGTTTGAACTGGTAATTTGCAAATAGTTAATCCTAAAGTTAATAGGGTTAACTATCTGCAAACTACCTATATGTTTTCCTTCAAGAAATATAAATTAAAGGCAGTATGGCAGTTGTAGCATGTACGCATATGTGTTCCTCACATCCCAAAAGGGTGTAAAATACTCCTAGAATTCTTGCTACAAAAATAGTGGCCCATCAGGAGATGTATGAGATTTGACTCAGGAGGATAAAATGGACCGATATTCAAAAATCCTTCAAGTATATGAGTCAACCAGAGACTATAACAAGATGAAAACAGATACATCCCTGACAGCACTGGAAAATCATCGGTAGTGATTTCCAAATATGGTGCAACGAATTTATCATTTTCTATTTAATTGGGGTGGGGGGAATGAGCTTTAAATTAATCAGTTGGTAGGAGTTGTTAAATTTTTGGCTGACTTCCTTGTAGTGAAAGTACTCTAAGATATAACTAGTTTTTTTTTTCTCTCCTATCCTCTCTACCTTACTCCATCTTCCTTTCTCTCTCTTTTTCTTTCTCTCTCCCATTCTTTCCCCTCCCATTCTTTCCTTCCCTTCTATCCATCCACCCTTCCTTCCTTCCTTCCGTCTGTCCCTCCCTCCCTTCCTCCTTCCTTTCTTCTTTCTTATATTATTTAATGCCTCCTTTCTATTTATGTTTATAAACCAAAGTTATTCTGGAGGACCTAAACTTATTTTTCCCATAATAGCTTTAACAGTAAGTTAATGGTGAAATTTGCCCTTTTTAACTTATATGCTAATTGGGTCCACTTAATCTTTGTTTTCTTTAGGAAGACCCACTGAATTATGTGAGACTTGAAAACAGTAGAAATATGGCTACTCTGAACATATTGGGATATTGAATTCCACATCCATATTTACCTATTTTTTAGTCTGTTGGAGGATTGCACTGCAAACCCACCAACATTTTACTTGAGTATTACAGTGGAGTTTTTATATCCCTTGTGAAAGGACACCTGACAGCCTTTAAAGAATACAACCTCCTAACAGTGACATGCTACTGCAAATTTTGGATTGCATCTCCAAAACTATTTTCCACACCACAAATCTTCTAAGTGATATTAGGTCATATGGACATAACATTGAGAATTTTAACTGAAGCAAGACATGAATGAGGTGGCACCTTAAAATACCAGTGGGATTAAAGTGTGCATAATGGATTGTAGGCATAGAAAAATAGAACCATGTTCTCTCTCTCTCCCATTTTTTTCGTGTGGGAGGCAACCAAATTTTTGGTGGCCTTGCTTCGGCGAGGCAGTAAAAAAAAAAAAAAAAAGAAAAAAAGAAAAATAGAACCATGCAGATCACTCAGGAGACTGCTTTAGTGTTCCTGACAAAGCATAACTGAGATCAGAACAAAAGTATTTACCAGTATGGTAGAGAGATAAAGATACTTTCATGAGACACTTTGGGCTAAATTCAAAGGTTTGGGAAGTGAAAGGAATTAACTATTCAGGGAAGAAGAGTTAAGGTGGACTACTGGATTTCTATCTTGTGTGTTTATTTGAATACTGATGGCTCTGAAATAGGAAACAGTTTGGAGGGACAACTTCTTTAAGATGAATATGTTCTCTTTCAGATTTATTCACTTCAAGGAACCAAAGCAATATTTAGGAGAAATTTTTTAGAAGTCATTTTGGAATATAGTCAATCATATTGTATAACTATGTATGGTGTCAGATGGGTACCAGAATTATCGAGGTTATCACTTTGTAAATTCAATAAATGTCTAATCACTGTGTTGTAAATCTTAAACTAATATATTGTATGTCAACATACAATATATTAGTATATTGAGGAATAGGACAATTATTTTTAAAAAGTAGCCGTTTGGATAATACAAGGTCTCAATCTCAGCAAACAGCAAAAGAAATAAAGTAAGGGTCACCATCATAAAGAGACCATGGAAATGAGAGGACTCAAACATTGGGTTAGTTCTTCACCAGCATGATAGTAGATTTTTTAAAGTAAAGAAAATTGAATAACACATTATAAGTCTTCAAAGAAATGTGGGGTGTTAGGGATTTTGGAAGGAAATAGTATTAAGAAGGAAAAGACAGTAATAGATAAATATGGTAACAATACTGTACTTAGTAATCAATGGGGACTGAGGAAAGAGATCTTTTTTTTTTTTAAGCCACTGAAATGAAAACCATGATTTCTCAACAGTAGGGAATGAGACTACAGCTACGATCTTTTCTTTTAAGTCTCTGCCATCCACTCCCCCAATTCAGATCAAAGTTCAGAGCAGCATAACACCAAGTTCTCTGTCAGCCAGTGTTCTCTGCTTTGGGGTCAGAGTTCACAGGTCAAGTTCACTCCATCCAAAGAATCATGGGAGGATGCTCAAGCTGTCCTCCACCAGCTGCAGGACACTGGCTCCTTCTTCCAAACAAGTGCAGCCCACCGCACCCATCTCATAGGTGTAAGCTTTGGCTAAGGTCTGAGTTACTAAGGATTAGTCAAGACAGGCAGAGTCTATTCCATTGGTTGGCTCCATACTGCCATCCCATTTATGCTGCTTCATCAGGGGGCACTCGCCTCCTTCCTGGGGGTCCAGATTATACATGTACAAGTATCCGTCGGAAGCTCCCACTAGCAATCAGGGAATCTTTGGAATTGTGGCTAGGGCACAGATGTTTTTGTGGTCACAGCAAGGCAGACGGGCTGTGGCAAAAGCTCTGCCCTTGTTAAACATTTTTGTTACTTTGGAGGGCAAGTAGCTGTTAGAAGCCATGAGCACCTTCTGGAAGTACCCAGTCCAGGTGGTGGGCTCCTCCCAAAGTTTTTCCTTCACCAGCTCAAGTTTGAAGATATGCACAGTCTCAGGGTGGCTGGGTGTGGACAGGAATATGCCGTCCATGCTGAAAGCCAGGCAGCAGATGCTCACATACCTCTTAACTCCTCTCTGGAACTCAGAGTTTCTGTTCATCTGGAATGAAAGATACCCTAAGCATGGTTTCCTTCTTGGAAGAAGTGGCAAGCTTGGTTCCACTGGCGTTGAAGACAGTGTGGCTCAAGGACTGTCTTGAGCCAGGATTATGGTGGCAGCTCTCCAGTTAAAGGTGTCGAAGACTGGCACCTCTCCGATGGTAGTGCTGCTGGAGTATGCTAAGTGGCAGCTGTCACTGTTCATGGACATCACTCATGGGTCTGGGGGATCTCCCTGATGGTGTGCAGTACCTTCATGTCTCAAATGTTGGGTATATACAGAGACTCTTCCAGGCACACTATGAGTCTCTGCGGGTTCAACTTCACAGTTAGTATTGCCTTGGAGTTGCAGATCTCAGTTCCTTTCTTGAAGTGGCAAATTATAGCTTCCTAGGAGCTTTGAGGCTGACAATGGCCACCAAGATGCTTGAGAACAATATTTCTACAATGCACCTGTCTTCAGTATCAGTGCAGCCATAGGTCTGTTCCAGTTTATCCACAGAAGAAAGGGAGAAAAAATGTTGTAACCAGACTTAACTACCAATAGCTAGGGATGTGATGTCCTGGTTGAAGCTAGTGAAGAGCAGCTGGCCAGAGCCTGCCTCTCTGCTCTGACTTGCTGGGTTCATGGTGGGCGCCAGCAGATGGGCCTGGTGGGGGTCTCGCACTCAGGATGGAGGTCGTTTGTGTGCTTAGGGTCCACGAAGTCCTGCTGCCACCTGGGTCACCGCAGCTCGCTGTGGAGGGTAGGGGTGGGGGTGCGGGTGGCCTCCATCACACTGTTGTCTCTGTCCATGGGCTATGCATATATGTTATTTGGCTAATTGCTTCACCTTCTTTTATCTAGTCCGCCCCCCCCACCCCCTTCCCCTCTGAGATCTGTCAGTCTGTTCCATAAATCCATGTCTCTGGTTCTATTTTGCTGGTCAGTTTATTTTGTTCGTTATAGTCCACATATGAGTGAGATCATATGGTATTTGTCTTTCTCTGACTGACTTATTTTGATTAGCATAATAATCTCCAGGTCCATCTGTGCTATCGCAAAGGGTAAGAGTTCTTTCTTTTTACAGCCACATAGTATTCCATTGGGTAAATGTACCACGTTTTTTTATCCAATTATCTACTGATGGGCACTTGGGCTGTTTTCAGATCTTGGTTATTGTAAATAATGCTGCTATGAACATACAGGTGCATATATTTCTTCTCATTGTTGTTTTGGGATTCTTAGGATATCTAGAATTGTGATTGCTAGGTCAAAAGGCAGTTCCATTTTTAATTTTCTGAGGCAACTCCATACTGTTTTCCACAGTGACTGCACCAGTCTGCATTCCCACTAACAGTGCACTAGGATTCCCTTTTCTCCACATTCTTGCCAGCAGTTGTTGTTTATTGATTTATTGATGGTAGCCATTCTGGAATGTATGAGGTGATACCTCACTGTAGTTTTAATTTGCATCTCTCTGATGATTAGTGATATTGAACACTTTTTTATATGTCTGTTGGCCATCTGTATGTCCTCTTTGAAGAAATGTCTAATCAGGTCCATTGCCCTTTTTATTTTTATTTTTTTCTGTATTGATTTTAGAGTGAGAGGAAAGGAGAGGGAAAGAGATAGAAATATCAATGAGAGAGAACATTGATTGATGCCTCCTGCATGCCCCTTCCTGGGGAAATGACCTACAACCTGGGCATGTGCCCTACCTGGGAATTGAACTGGCAACCTCTTGGTGCATGGGTCGATGCTCAACCACTGAGCCACACCAGCCGGGCTCATTGCCCATTTTTAAATTGGATTGTTTGTCTTTCTGATGTTGAGTTGTATAAGTTCTTTATATATATTTAAACATTAACCCCTTATCAGATGTATCATTGGCAAATATGTTCTCCCATACAGTGGGTTCCTTGTCCTTTTGTTGATGGTATCTTTTGCTGTGCAGAAGCTTTTTAGTCTGATATAGTTACATTTGTTTATTTTTTCCTTTGTTTCTTTTGCCCTAGGAGACATATCAGAAAAAGATATTGCTTAAAGAGTTGTCTGATATTTTATTGCTTGTTTTCTTCTAGGATTTTTATGGTTTTGCTACTCGCTTTTAAGTTCTTTATCCATTTTGAGTTTATTCCTGTATATGGTATAGGTTGGTGGTCTAGTTTCATTTTTTTTTCATATACCTGTCCACTTTTCCCAGCATCATTTATTGAAGAAACTGTTTTTACTCCATTGTATGCTCTTGCCTCCTTTGTCAAATATTATTTAACCATAAAGTTGTGGGTTGATTTCTGGGGTCTCTGTTCTGTTCCATTGATCTATATGCCTGTTCTTGTGCCAGTAGCAGACTGTTTTGATTACAATGGCTTTGTAGTATCATTTGATATTGGGTATTGTGATCCCTGAAACTTTGTTCGTCTTCCTCCAGATTGCTAAGGTTATTTGGGGTCTTTTTGGGTTCCATATAAATTTTAGGAATATTTGTCATTGGTATTTTAATAGGAATTGTATTGCATCTGTAGATTGCTTAGGTTGTATGGGCATTTTAATGGTTAATTGTTCCAATCCATGAACATAGTATATTCTTCTACTTGTTTGTAACTTCCTGTGTTTCTTTCTTCAATGTCTTAATGTTTTCCAAGTACAGGTCTTTCACTTCCTTGGTTAAGTTTATTCCTAGGGACCTTATTTTGTTGTTGTTGTTGTTGCAATAGTAAATGGGATTGTTTTCTTAGTTTCTTTTTCTGATATATAAAAATTGTTGGTGTATAAAAGTGCCACTAATTGTGTTTATCTATACCACCATCTTGACTGGAAGTCTCCCTTACAATGCATTCTTGATGTCAGATATGGTATTCATTTCTGACTCATACTTATTTATGGTTTTTATGTCCTTTTTCATACTGATGTAGTTCCTACTAAGTTCATTGTAATTTTCACTAGTTCCTTGAGAATGCTTATAACCATTACATTGAACTCCATATCTGATGAATTGCTTGCCTCCATTTCACTTAGCTTTTTTCCTGGACATTCCTTCTGTTCTTTCATTTGCGGCTTCTTTTTTCCCATGTTAGCAGTCTCTTTGTGTTTGTTTCCATGTATTAGATAGAACAGCTATGACTTCCAGTGTTTGTGGTGTGGCCTTATGTAGTAGATGTCCTGAGGGACCCAGTGGTGCAGTCTCCTTGATCTCCTGAGTTGGATGCTCTAGGAATGTCCCTTGTGTGGGCTACATGGGCCCTCCTGTTGTAATTGGGCCTTGATTGATGTTGGCCTGTTCATGGGTAGGATCTACCCTCAGGTTGACTGACTGTGAGGCTCAACACCGACCATGTCCTGAAAGTTGTACAGGTGCTGACAGAACAAAACAAACAAACAATAAAACATCAACAACAGAGAATAAGAGAAAAGAAAATAGAAATATTAAAAGAAAAAATATGAAAAGAAAGAAGAAAAATATATAGAAAAAATGGGGAAAAGGGAATAAATAGAGTCAAAAAAGAAGAGAAAAATAAGAGATACGAAGGAAAAAAGAGAAAAGAATAGCAAAGAAAACAGAGTTTGCCTCAGCAGAGTTTAGTGCCAGCTGCGCTCTCCCTTTGGATATGCTGTTTGTGAAGCTTGTTGGATCCTGCTCTGATGTTGTCTGAATCTGGCCCACTTCTGGGCCTCCCAGAAGGTTCTCTAGTGCAAGCCAGTGTCAGACACTGTTCACAGCGGGCCCTCAGCAACCTTTCTAAAGCTATAAGTAATCCATAGTCTGTGACTGCCTCCACTGGGCTTTGCTGCACACAGGAAGGACCAAGGTGCACTCCAAAGCTGGCTTTATCTGTACAAGGCAGGGGGTGGGGGGTCAGCAAACATCCCAAGGCATCCCAGGATCCATCTCTGCCTGTCTCCACCTGCTGGCTGCCACTTTTAGTCACTGAAAAGGCTCAGATTCTGAAAGAGCCTCTGGTGGTATCAGGAGGATGGGACTTCTCGGATCTACCATGAAGGGGAGGTGATGTTAAGACTTCAGGTAAAATGGTGAATATGTTCCCCTGCCCCAGAGCCGCGCATTTGAGTCTGTCTGAGACTTTTTGCCTGTCCTAGGCAGGATGAAGCGCCTATTAGGCAGGCGAGTGGGGCCTCCAGAGCCCAGAGGTTGGGAAGGTGCTTCTATTGGCTCTTCTGTGAGGGAAAAGTGCCAATCAGGTTCCTGGGAAAGTGGGGGAAATGGCTCTGCCCCAAAGATAGTCACTGACACCCTCTGAGTTTTCCCAGACTTGTATGCCCCGGTCTATGCGGCTGTCTCCTCAGCAGGGCTTAAGATACAGGGTGGGGCAAGTGGGATTCCTGAGGGGTGATTGCTTCTCCCCAGGTTGATGCTGGTGGGAGGGGCTTGCTGAGAAATGGCTGCTGTGGTATCCAGGGATGACCCAGTACAGGGATCGTGGTGGCTGTTCCCCCACGTCTTTCCCCAAAGCCACCCACTCCAGTCTCTCTTCAGGCAACTCCAGTCCACACCACCTTCCCTCTGCTGGAGCCCAAGGTAAGTGGCTGAAATGAAAATCTTGTGTGTTGGCCCTTTAACAAAGTAGTTTGTTTCCAGCGGACTCCACCTGTCCTTGGCAGGCAGAAACCCGGCCAACTTTCACTGCTGGGTGCTACATGAGCGTCTGTTCCCGGTTCTGGCGCTCCAGGCTCAAGAGCTTTGTCTGGATTAAGGCTTCATACCTCTCAGGAAAACCACCCACACTCCCTGCAACTGAGATATCCCTCTGCAACCTTGGCCTGCCACCATGGGAGTGAGGCCAACCCCACCCTTCCGACCAGTCAGTCTTCTGCCAGTCCTTCGTCAAAAGTCTCCTCTTCAGATAGTCTTCAGTTAATAATTCATGGTGATTATTTCCCAATTTAGTTTTATTTCCAGTTTGGTTCTGGGAGGAGGTGCAAGAAAAATCCATCTAGTCTATCATCATGTTGAAAACCCCACATTTACTATTTTCAGTTTATGTTTCAGGCCATTATGGTCATATGTTTAAGTTAATAATACACATTTTTAATCATTTTCCCTTCTTTTAAATTCTTGCATTTGTATGCCATTTTATGTTTAGCTGCCAGAATTCTTTGCTAAATGAAAAATTTGATCTTGTGATTGCCTTTCTTTAAAATTTGTGTAGTCCAGAAGGATACCAGAAATGGCGGTGGAGTGAATGGAAGCTACACAGACGATTTCCCAGGACCAAACGGGAATCACAACTAAAATAAAAACAAATCGTCGGGAAAAAGCAACAGAAAAGCAGCGAGAGAGGATCATACAACCAGGGACACTGAATGAGCCTGGTAGGATCTGCGGAGGTGCGTGAGGGTGGCGGGCTGGGAGCCCGTGGACAGCAGCGGCCTTGGCTGTGAGCAGCGGCCTTACCTGTGAGCAGTGGCGTCGCCCGCCCTCGGGGTTAAGAGCCCCAGCTGCTCCACAGTGCAGAGGGCCGGGACAGATCGCTAAATAGCTACAGCCACTCACCTGGGGCTCTGGCAGATGGAGGGCAGACTGGACTGGAACTCTGTGGGGACAACTGGGATTTGGAGGGCACTCAGAGTTTGTGCTGAGCTGTGGCCACAAAGGACGGTGGTGGCCAGCCGCTCCTTCCCGGTTACATAGAACGGCAGCCAAGTTTACTCCTTCCCAGAGCTGTGGCAGCCACTCCCTCGGAGATTCCAAGGTGAGGAAAAGAGGTAAAGAAATGCAAATTGAGGCTCATTAACACCCAGCATTGGCCCCACCCTCGGGAAATCCTCTCACACTATAAACACCTGTGGGAGTTTCTCATTCAACTGAGATCCTAAGGCTTTTCAAGTAACTGAGGCTAATAACCTCCAGGCAAAAAGCTAGAGCATAACTGAACCTTTCCTGAGCTTGCAAATCTACCCAGGAAAGTGAGACTTGGCAATGGTGTTTAAGGAGGGCCCTCCACGCTCAATCAAACCCAGTAGAGGGAGCCACAAATAGCAGAACACCAACACCCACAGGGAAAATTTGGCAGGCTCCAAAACCCACTGACATAGCAAAAATAGTGAAACAAAGAAACAGATCCCAAATGAAAACACAAGAAAACTCTACCGAAGATGAGATAAATGAAATGCAGTTAAGCAAATTATCAGAGGTAGAGTTCAGAGCCATGATCCTGAGGAAACTAAACAGCATGAGTAAGGATATCGACACCATGAAAACCAACCAAGTGGAAATAAAGAATGACATAGCAGAAATAAAGAACACATTGGAAGGACTGACCAGTAGAGTAGAGGAAGCGGAGGACCGGATCAGTGAATTAGAAGACAAAGTAGAAAAAATCAATCAATCAGAAAACCAAAAGGAAAAAACAATGCAAAAACCAGAAGATAGCTTAAGAGAACTGTGGGACAACTGGAAACGTAATAACATTCGCATTATTGGAGTCCCCGAAGAAGAAGAAAATGAGCAAGGGTTAGAGAATATATTTGAAGAAATAGTGACAGAAAACTTTCCTAACCTGGTGAAGGAAGAAGGCATTCAAGTGCAAGAAGCACAGAGAGCCCCAAGTAAGAAGAACACAAACAGGCCCACACCAAGACACATAATAATTAAAATGCCAAAAATTAAAGACAAAGAGAGAATCCTAAAGGCAGCAAGAAATAAGCAACAGGTTACCTACAAAGGAACCCCCATAAGGCTATCATCTGACTTCTCAACAGAAACACTACAGGCCAGAAGGGAATGGCATGAAGTAATCAAGGTCATGAAAAACAAGGATCTGAATCCAAGACTACTCTATCCAGCAAGGCTATCATTCAAAATAGAAGGTCAAATAAAGAGCTTCCCAGACAAAAAAAAGGCTAAGGGAATATGTTAGCACCAAACCAGCACTGCAAGAAATGTTAAAAGGACTGCTGTAATTACTAGAAGAAATAGGAAGAAAAATATAACCACATTGAACTAAAATGGCAATAAATAAGTACATATCAATAATCACCTTAAATGTAAATGGATTGAATGCTCCGATAAAAAGGCACAGAGTAGCTGACTGGATAAGAAAGCATGATTCACATATATGTTGTTTACAAGAGACCCAACTCACAACAAAAGACTCACATAGGTTGAAAGTAAAGGAATGGAAAAAAAATCTTCCAAGCAAACAGAAAGGAAAAAAAAGCTGGGGTAGCAATACTCACATCTGATAAATTAGATTTCAAATTGAAGACCATAACTAGAGACAAAGAAGGTCACTACATAATATTGAAAAGGTCTATCCAACAGGAAGATATAAACTTGGTAAACATATATACACCCTATATAGGAGCACCAAAATATATTAAAAATCTTCTGAAGGACTTCAAAGGAGAAATCAACAGCAATACAATCATAGCAGGAGACTTCAACACCCCACTGACATCACTGGATAGATCATCTAGACAAAAAATTAACAAGGAAACAGAGACTCTAAATGAAGCACTAGAACAAATGGATTTAATAGATATCTACAGAGAATTACACCCCAAAACTACAGAATTCACATTCTTCTCAAGTGCACATGGGACATTCTCAAAGATAGACCACATGATAGGACACAAACTAAGTCTCTACAAGTTCAAGAAGATTGAAATCATATCAAGCATCTTCTTAGATCACAATGGCATGAAACTAGAAATCAATTGCAGCAAGAACATGCAAAGACATTTGAACACATGGAGGCTAAATACCATGTTATTGAGCAATGAATCGGTTACCATGGAGATCAAGGAAGAAATTAAGAACTTTCTGGAAACCAATGAAAATGAACACACAGCAATGCAAAATCTATGGGATGCAGTGAAAGCAGTTATGAGAGGGAAGTTCATAGCACTACAGGCCCACCTCAAGAAACAAGAAAAATTTCTAATTGACTACCTAACCTCACAACTTAAAGAACTAGAAAGCAAACAAAAAGAAAACCCTAGAGCAAGTAGAAGGAAGGAAATAGTAAAGATCAGAGCAGAAATAAATGACATGGAGACCAAAAAAACAATTCAAAGGATCAATGAAACAAAGAGCTGGCTTTTTTAAAAGATAAACAAGATTGATGGACCCTCAGCTAGACTCACCAAGAAACAAAGAGAGAGAACCCAAATACACAAAATCAGAAATGAAAGAGGAGAAGTAACAACTGACACCACAGAAATACAAAGGATCGTTAGCAAATACTATGAACATTTATATGGCAACAAATTCGACAATCTAAGCGAAATGGACACATTTCTAGAAACACATAGTCTCCCAAAAGTGAACCGGGAAGAGATAGAAAACTTGAACAGGCCAATAACAATGAAGGAAATTCAAGATGTAATCAAGACTCTCCCAGCAAACAAAAGCCCAGGCCCTGATGGCTTCACGGGGGAGTTTTACCGAACATTCAAAGGAGAACTAACACTCATTCGCCTCAAACTCTTCCAAAAAATTCAAGAAGAAGGAATGCTTACAAACTCGTTTTATGAGACCAGCATAATTCTAATTCCAAAACCAGAAAAAGACACTACAAAGAAAGAAAACTACAGGCCAATATCCCTGATGAACATAATGCCAAAATCCTAAACAAAATACTAGCAAATCGGATCCAGCAATACATCAAAAAAATGATTCACCATGACCAAGTGGGATTCATCCCAGGGATGCAAGGCTGGTACAATATTTGCAAATCAATAAATGTGATACATCACATAAACAAAATGAAAGATAAAAACCATATGATCATATCAGTAGACGCTGAAAAAGCATTTGACAAAATCCACCACCCATTTCTGATAAAAACGCTCAGAAATTTGGGAATAGAAGGATCATATCTCAACATTATAAAGGCCATATATGAAAGACCTATAGCCAACATCATACTCAATGGACAAAAATTAAAGCATTTCCCTTAAGAACAGGAACAAGACAAGGATGCCCACTCTCACCACTCTTATTTAACATAGTACTGGAAGTCTTAGCCACAGCAATCAGACATGAAGAAAAAAACTAAAAGGGATCCAAATTGGAAAGGAGGAAGTGAAACTGTCATTATTCACAGATGACATGATATTATACATAGAAAACCCTAAAGAGTCCATCAAAAGTCTACTAGACTTAGTAAATGAATTTGGCAAAGTAGCAGGATACAAAATTAATGTCAAGAAATTGATGGCATTCTTATACACCAATGATGAACTCACAGAAAGAGAAACTAAAAAAACAATCCCATTTACCATCACAGCAAAAAAATTAAGATACCTAGGAATAAACTTAACCAAAGAAGTAAAGGACCTATTTACAGAAAACTACAGGACATTGAAAAAAGAAATAGAGGAAGACATAAAAAAGTGGAAGCACATACCTTGTTTATGGATTGGAAGAATTAACATCATTAAAATGTCCATACTACCCAAAGCAATCTATAGATTTAATGTAATCCCCATCAAAATACCAACGACATATTTCATAGAACTAGAACAAATGCTTCAGAAGTTCATATGGAACCAAAAAAGACCCCGAATAGCTACAGCAATCTTGAACAAGAAGGACAAAGTAGGCGGGATCACAATACCAGACATCAGGTTATCCTACAAAGCTACTGTAATCAAAACAGCCTGGTACTGGCACAAGAACAGGCACATAGATCAATGGACTAGAACAGAAAACCCAGAAATTGACCCAAAACATTATGCCCAATTAATATTCGACAAAGGTGGCAAGAGCATACACTGGAGTAAAGACAGCCTCTTTAATAAATGATGTTGGGAAAATTGGACAGCTACATGCAAAAAAATGAAACTAGACCATCATCTTACACCATACACAAGAATAAACTCAATATGGATAAAAGACTTAAATGTGACTCATGAATCGATAAAAATCCTAGAAGAAAATGTAGGCAACAAAATTTCAGACATCATACACAGCAGAATCTTCACTGATATATCACCTAAGGCAACAGAAACAAAGGAAAAAATGAACACATGGGACTACATTAAAATCAAAAGCTTCTGCACAGCAAAAGAAACAACCATCAAAGTGGAAAGGCAACCCACTGTATGGGAGAGCATAATTGCCAATGATATATCAGATAAGGGATTAATTTCCAAAATATATAGAGTGCTAATACATCTCAACAAAAGGAAGACAAAAAACCCAATTAAAATTGGGCTGAGGAACTAAATAGACACCTCTCCAAACAGGACATACAAATGGCCAAGAGACATATGAAGAAATGCTCAACATCACTAATCATCAGAGAGATGCAAATTAAAACAACAATGAGGTATCACCTCACACCTGTCAGAATAGCCGCCATCAACAAAGCATCAAACAACAATTGTTGGTGAGGGTGTGGAGAAAAGGGGACTCTAGTACACTGCTGGTGGGAATGCAGACTGGTGCAGCCACTATGGAAAACACTATGGTGTTACCTCAAAAAATTAAAAATTGAATTACCATTTGACCCAGTGATCCCACTCCTAGGAATATACCCTAAGAAGCCTGAAACACCAAACAGAAAGAATATATGTACCCCCATGTTCATAGCAGCGCTATTTACAATAGCTAAGATCTGGAAACAGCCTAAGTGTCCATCAGTAGACGAATGGATAAAAAAGCTGTGGTACATATACACAATGGAGTACTAGGCAGCTATAAGAAAGAAAGATCTCTTATCCTTTGAGACGACATGGGAGGACCTGGAAACTATTATCCTAGAGGTTAAACCAGCCAAGCAGAGAAAGACAAATATCATATGATCTCAGTTATTTCTGGAATATAATAAACATAAAAGTCTGAGGAACAGGGTAGTCCCAGAGATGTGGAAGTAGGGTACAGACTGACAATTGCTAGAAGAGGGGGTGGGGGAGGAGAGCGATGAACCACAGAACTTGTACGCATGTACTCATAACCAATGGACATGGACAACAAAACCGGGGACGGGTCAGGGAGGGAATGGGAGGAGGGTGACAATGGGGGGAAAAGGAGAAACATCTGTAACAAAAATAAATTAATAAAAAAATGAAAAATAAAAAAAAATAAAATTTGTGTAGTCCAGCCTATGTGTCTCAGTGGTTGAGCATCGACCCATGCACCAAGAGGTCGCCAGTTTGATTCCCAGTTAGGACACGTGCTCAGGTTGTGGGCCAGATCCCCAGTGGGGGGGCATGCAGGAGGCAGCAAATCGATATTCTCTCTCATCGATGGTTCTATTTCTCCCTCTCATTTCTGCTCTCTCTAAAATCAATACAGGAAAAAAAAATTATTTTAAATAAAATTTGAGTAAATAGTTTTGCCTCTGTATTAAAATCCTAACCATTCAAGACTACCTATTGTCTCCTATTTCAGTCTAACTTTCTATAACTTACTGCCCACAACTTTCTTTGTGATCCATACTCACTTAAATGTTTTCCAAATACCTATGAATTTTTCTCATTCCTCTACTCACTGTGAAATCTGTCCTTTTGCCACACTTTGCCTGGGTCCTACCAAGGCTTTCATCTCACCTCATATGTTATCTAACTTATTAAAGCTGTTTCCAATTATTCCATAGAGGATTATGTTTTTTCTGTGGAATTCTGTACACCCTGTGCAAGTCATAAAACTCTTATAAAAATATTCCCAATAGCTATCCAAGCAAATTACTTGCTATTTCACATAGGGAAAAAAAGATGTGCAATGTGTTTTCACCTAAGCCACTTGGCACCTTCAAACACAGAGTGGAATGGATATTGGTGTGTGTGTGTGAGTGTGTGAGGTATGTGTGTGTGTGTGTGTGAGAGAGAGAGAGAGAGACAGAGAGAGAGAGAGAGAGAGAATCATTAACTTTATGGGGTTCTTATTTGTTATTTTATTTTTAAGTTCTTGAAGTTGAAATAATTTTTCCCAGATATTGTTTTCTTTCCTCAATAAACATTAACCTTGCATGTAACCCATGAACATGTTCCTTTTAAAGTTAATTTTTAACATATTATATGTCTTAACTGCCATTTGCTCTCTGCAGTCAGCAGAAAAACCCTAAAACCACTGCAGAGCAGTGTGTGACGGAGCTGCTATCATGGTGTCTAAGAAGTGGGCTTTGGCGATTCTGCTGCTGCAGCTCTGTAATGCTGGCTGTGGATTCTGTGGGAAGGTTCTGGTGTGGCCTTGTGACATGAGCCACTGGCTTAATATAAAGGTTATTCTGGAGGAACTCACAAAGAAAGGACATGAGGTAACAGTATTGACTTCATCATATACTAAACTCATTGACTACAGCAAACCTTCCCCACTGAAATTTGAGCTATTGCATTCAGAATATCAAAAAGAATCAATGGAGGATGGACATGCTAAATTTCAGGACCTAATTTTTAATGTCTTGCCAAACTTAGCACCCTGGCAAGCAACAATAAAACTGAACGACTATTTTATTGAAATAACTGGAACTTTAAAAACCCTGTGTGAAAGTGCAGTCTACAATCAGACACTCATGAAGAAGCTCCAAGAAACCAACTACGATGTAATGCTTATAGACCCCGTGATGCCCTGTGGAGAGCTGGTGGCTGAATTGCTTGCAGTCCCTTTTGTGCTCACATTAAGAGTGTCTATAGGAGGCATGAAGGAGAAACGCTGTGGGAAACTTCCAGCTCCACCCTCCTATGTTCCTGTTCAGATGGTGGGGCTTACAGACAGAATGACCTTTCTGGAAAGAGTGAAAAATACAATGCTTTCCGTTTTCTTTGACTTCTGGATCTGGGATTATGACGTCCATGTTTGGCACCAGTTTTACAGTGAGGTATTAGGTAAGACACTTTGCTTTTTATTTTAAAGTTGTTATCCAAATAAATTTAGAAATCTAAGTGAATGAAATCTAAGTAAATGAAAGGAATACATTTCAAATGTCTGTCTTCCATTTAAAACTCTGCTAGTACAGTAAACAACTGGTTATCAAAAACTCAGTGGAAATGGGAACCAGAAGTCTTTTGCCATGGTTACCCTGTCTTTATAGTCATCAAAACATTTCTCATAAGATAACTAGATACTTATTAGGTTCCTGACAAAAACAATACATAACACAAAAAAAAACGTTAATCCTCTCTAGAGATGAAATGTTTGTCATATTTGGATATTACATATAAGTCCAGTACATTGAGTTTCCATATTCAAAGAAGTCATCATTATTCTTGGTAAAGAGAGAATAAGAGTAAGATAACCTACTTGCCTGCCACCAGTAATAAACTAAAATACACAAACACCTGAAAGAGTAATTAGACAACTCTAAAAGACTTTATGTCTTGAGCAGTTAAAGAGAATGGAATTTTTTAAACTTTACTGGTATATACCTATTCAATCTATTTTTAATTCTTTGCCTTTTCTGCTTAAAAATGCTTTGATTTGCAATTTCATACACTCAGCTGTGATCTGAATCGGTCAACTCAGACAGGCTTCTACTTCAACTATCTTTGAGAAAAACAAATACGAACAAATAAAGGATCATATGTGACACTAAATATACCATTTGATTTAAATCACTGAATATCTAATTGTTTCACAGAACTAATGTTCAAAGAAACCAACTTAAAATATTCTTTGATATAGACATAATTTGAAGTTAATATATTGATTTTCTATAATAATTAATTAATCAATTTATTAACCATTATACATGCCTAGGAACACAGTACATGCTAAGTTCTATAGATTTAGGAAAAAGATACAAGAATTTTGGCTCATGTCTACCCTCAGTAGGAACTGAAAACTATAATATATCACTGTCACATTTTGGTATAATAGGATTATGATAAAGACCTTTGAAAAGCCTCAACTTGAGAAAAAGAGGACAGAAGCACTATCTAAGGAAAAGGGTGAAAAAGAACATCTTCTATTAAGCAAAAATTGTACTGGCCATGCATTCAGGCAACTCCTAAGAAGTATTTAAAATAAAAAACCATCTCACTTGACCCATTGAGTAGCTTAACATAACAGATTCATTTGAAAATATCTACTTGGTACCTAAAATTTAATTTATTAATTATATATATATAATTAATACCTATTAATTAATATATATGTTTAGAATTATCCACTCTAATTATATAACTCAATTTTATGTAAATTATATAAGTAAAAGAAAAGAGGTATTTGTCAATTTTATTTCACTGTTTATGTCCATAATTCCTGATATGTAACATTTCAAATCCAATTTATGAAATTATTTACCGTTTATTTTATAAATAAATTCACTTTTGTTCTCTGTCTGTTTATCTCTTCTATAGTCATTATTGTGGATCATTACTTTAAATATAGAATTCTCCTAATTGCTTTAATCTCTGCCTTTCTAAAATGAAGCTAAGGTCATATAAACTAAATCACCTAGGGAGAAAAATGATTAAGTGAAATAAGAGAATGACAAATAAAAATATTACCTCAGGGTTTGTAATCAGGGCAGGACTTGAATTACAAAAAAAAAAAAAAAGTAGGCATCTAAAGGGCAAAAACACATTAATTCAGAAACTAAGAGATAGAATTCTAGTATAATCTCTGGCAATTTCAAACTGAGTGTCCTTGGGCAAAGCTTCTTCATTATCAAATTATAGCCATTGGATTATATGACCTTAAATATTATTTCAAACATTAAAAAGTGATGAGTCTAAAACGAGGCTTTCCTCCCTAGGTGTATGTCAGCATCAACTTTAATTAGAATCCTAAAGTGAAAAGAATTATCACCTTGGTTGTTTTCCCTTTCTCTTAGTTATAAAACATATATTTTTTGTAAACAATAATCATTGACTTGTTTATTTGGTATTTTAGTCATAAAAACCTAAAATTAATACCTTAAATATCCTTCAAAACACATCAGTAAGAAAGCAGTAAAGTGGTACATGATAATCATGGTATGTATCAGACATCCCAAAAAGAGGATTATCATAAGTATGGATTAATCAGGGAGACCTTGCTAAAAAAAAACAAAAACAAAAACAAAAATGGTAGCCCATCAATTGAAGTGATGAGATATAACTCAGAAGGATAAGGTGGACTGATATTGTGAGATCCTATAACAACATGAGTAATCCTGAAATTAAAACATGCTGGAAGGGGCACAGACATATTTCTGACTGGAAGACTAGAAACCACTAGGAGGTGATTTGGTGCTGATATTGTGGGGCTAATCTATCATCTGCCATTCAATTGGAGAGAAAAAATTAGTAATAAATTAATTTGCAGTTTGGGGTTGTGTTTAAATGTTTGGTTTCTTTTATCTGTAAAAATAAATTTATAAATAACTCGATTTTTCCTTTTTTTTTACTGTCTTTCTCTTTCTTTCATCTCTGCTTCTTTTTCTCTTCCTTTCTTTGATTCCATGCTATCGTATTAATGCCTCTTATCATTTCACATCTAGAAGCTGTATTAGTCTTATTTTTAATGTAAAAATAAACTTATTTTTCCCTTGATAGCTATCAAATTAGTGGTGTAATTTTCCCATTTAACTTGTTGTCTAATTCCCTCTACCCAACTTAAAAAATTTTTTTTTTCCAGGAAGACCCACTACATTATGTGAGACTCTGGGGAAAGCTGAAATTTGGTTAATTCGATCATATTGGGATTTTGAATATCCTCGTCCATACTTACCTAATTTTGAATTTGTTGGAGGACTGCACTGCAAACCTACCAAACCTTTACCTAAGGTAAGACTATAACATTGAAAGATTTGTATGTGCCTTATGATATGATACCTGATTTCCCTTTAAAGATTACAGTCTTAATAACAGAGACCTGATGTTGAACATCTTTGGATGGCCAACTCCATTTCCATTTTCCATATCAGAGGGGTTCTTGTAAGTTACATATAGGTATTTTATGCATTATATTGGAAAATTAGGCTAAAAAAATGGCATGATTGAAGCACATCTTAAAATATCATTGTTTCTATAGTTTGGACAATTGATAGGTGTGACAGGAAACCGAAGCCATGAAAATCACTAAGGAGACTGCTGCAGTATTCCTCACAAGCATGATCAAATTATGAACAAAAGCACTTATTATGATGGTAGAGAAATAAACATGCTTTCATAAGGCACTGGGATAAGTTACACACTATTTAATGGGTGAAAGGAAGTAAGAGTTGAAGGAAGAAAAGGAAATAAAGATGACTCCTTGACTTCCATTTTCAATATTTATTTGATAGTGATGGCTTCTACTGAAATAGGAAACATGGGGTTAAACTTATCTGAGACTAATAAAATGAGTTCTATACTGTGACTATTCACTTAAAGTAACAAGAAGAATTTTCAAGAAGTCATTTAGGTGATATGAGGTCTCAATATCAGCACACAGCAAAGGAAAGATGGAAAGTCATCAGCATAAAGTGGAGTTCATGAAAATGAGAGACCCAATCTTGGCTTGATTCTCTATCAGGCTGATGACAGGTTTCTTTTGGAATGAAAAAGATAATTGTATACCACATTCTTAAGTCTTCAAAGAAAAAATGTGGAGTGTCAAGGATGTTGGAAGGGAACAGTAATGAGAAACAAACAAGTAATAGATTAGCATTACACTGATACTGTGTTGAACTATCAATAGGGAGTGAGTAGGAAAACCCTCATTTACTTGTACTGTGAGAATATTAACAAAATCCCTTTAGAAAGTTTGCAGGGTACATGGAGTTCCCAGGAGAACTCATGATTTATTTTAAGATAAGCTGCATAGTGATGAATGATATTTCATTTCAGAATCATGAATATCCTTTTTCTTACCAATCAAGTTATAGTTGCAAACCAAGCTCTATTAAGACTTGGTATAATGAACTAATATCTAACATGAGAAATCAGTCACTGAATACACAGATTAAAAAGCAATGATAAGGTAAAAGCAGTTTGTTCTGGGACTTGGTGGTGTGGCACAGGGCTCTTGGAAATGGAATCCTTGGGCATGGACTGGTATCTGGGGACTGTGACTTGCAGAGTCTGCCATGGAGCCAGAGCACATACTGGAAGGACAGATACAGTTTGCAGAAAATCCTCACTCTGAGTACCGTCTCACAGATAATGTTGAGAGGATAGTAGAAAATGAGAATATTAATGCAGGAAAGTCATCAAAACCGAACGTGGATCTGCAGTCTTTGCTAACTGTGCCTACCTGAATCACAGTGTTCCTATCTTATCATAGGCAATTGTTGTTCTTGCAAAGGAAAGACCACCAAATGTCTAGCATCATATCTCTTAAAAATCAAGGCACAGTTGGAAGTCATCAAAACTGACTTATTAGGAAGAACAGAAAAATTTGGTTTCTACTATAGATTTACATGACTAACAGGCAGATTTAATTGCCATAACTTATCCCCCTTTTTGGAAGTATAAGGACCTTCAGGATAACAACTTATTACTGGAGTTGCAGAAGAAAACATATTTCACTTAGTTTTATTTAATCACCATACTTGTTTAATGAGTGTACTCTGTTCAATTTGTTCTCTGATTGTCCTTAACTTTGTTTTTAAATGACCTTCAAAATAAACTGTTAAAACCTCAAAAAAAATGATGAGACTTCTTACAATCAAGAACATTCACACATGTGTACGTACACACACACACTCTCACACAAACATTTTATTCAAACTCCATGTGTTTGAGAAGGTGAATCAAAATAATAACAAAATAATTTCTGTGATGTCAGATATGTCCTCCTAACATTAATGAATCTGACATCGTCAACTTTGACATCGTCTCTTTTCTGGTCATTTAACAACCTTTAACTGGGGAACACAGTGACTCCAGAGCTGTCATAAAAGATTTCCCAAGGAATAATGATGCATGTCTAGAGGATGTCATTTTCATAGAATATGATCTGACTGGGCCCAGACCCAGAGTTTCCCATGGCCAACTTGCACAGCTGTAAATGGTGAGGCAGTTTAATTTCCAGAAGGAACTATGTATCAACTCTGTGCTAAGGCTTAAATTAAGAATATGCAGCTAGTGTCCACTGAGGTGGGAGTTGTATACATCAGAAAGATAGGCAATCACTGTCTCCTAAAAGTAATTTATAATTATACAGCAGTTTAAATATGTTATCTCTCTTTCTCCAATACATTACTACATACCACAATTCTAACAAATATCTACTTAGCCCTATTAATAAAGGAAGACTTGAATGTGAGAAAATTACCATTGTAGCTATATATAAAAAATAGGCAGTCCTGGCCAGTTCGGCTCAGCGGTTAGAGCATCAGCCCAAGGACCAAAGAGTCACGGGTTTGATTCCAGTCAAGGGCACGTAACTCAGTTGTTGTTTGGTCCCCAGCCCTGGTTGGGGTCTTGCAGGAAGCAACCAATCGATGTGTCTCTCTCACATCAATGTTTCTCTCTCTCCCTCCCACTCTATCTGAAGATAAATGGAAAAATATCCACAGGTGAGGATTTAAAAAGAAGTGGACAGATCAATACAGTAATGACATTAAATATAAACCGACAGATGCCTAATTCAGACCCATTTGCGGATTTATTTTGAGGAATATTTCTATGAATTTGCAAACTACTCAGTTTTTAATAAAATTAAACCTACTGAGCAACAGTGTCTATCAACCATGAAAAGTGCTGTATTCTTATCAACTAATCCTTTGATATAGTGGTGTGGTTCTATAGCTATTCACTAATCAATAATATGTATTTGAGCCATAGATTTTATTTATTTACTTATTTAAATAAAATGTATTGGGGTGACATTGGTTAATAAAATTATATAGGTCTCAAGTGTACAGTTCTATAATACATCATGTGTATATTGAATTATATACTTCCTCCTAAAGAGACTAGGTAGTTCTAGGTGTCAAAAGATAAAAAGCAGTCTAACCGCGCCTCTGACAGTTCCCTTGAATCTTTATTTTAGAAGTGTAAGTGAACTTTATTTTATTCCCTATGATGCTGTACCTCTGTGATACAAGAATTTTTTCTCTCCAGGAAATAGAAGAATTTGTCCAGAGCTCAGGCAAAGACGGCATTGTGGTGTTTTCTATGGGTTCAATCATCCAAAATCTCACAGAAGAAAAGGGCAATCTTATTGCCTCGGCCCTTGCCCAGATTCCACAGAAGGTTAGTATAACCTTTAATCCTATGGGTAGCTATTACCAAGTGGAAAGAGAGTGTGACTAATGGTGTCTTTCCAACTGAAAGGTGAATCCTATTTTACACTTAACATATCAGGTACCAGTATTAAGAAAAAACTTGTAAAACATTGTAATAGTGAGTTTTGGCATATTTGCACCTTGCCTACCAAGCTTTGCTGCTCCTATGGAACACAACTTTTTACAATCATTTGTTTTCAATGAAATAGAAATTAAAATATTAAGTGTCTTGTTTGTGAAATTTTAAGGCCTGTTCTGACAACTTCCAAAATAGTTCTGAAGTGCATGCACTCCAGGACAAGGGGAGAACTGAAATGACAAAAATAGAGATGAATCATGCACAAGAACCTCCTCCATATCTTTGTTTGCATTAGGACTTGATTTGTCATAACTGAGCATAGAAGTAAAAGCCTATATTCATTTAGTGTTTTAATTAGAGTTTCCTAGAATTAAAAGATTATAGAAACTTCAATATTATTGTCTAGCAATTTGCATGACCTAATCTATGATAGTCAATTCATTTTAATGTTATCACCACCATTCTAGATTACTGCTCTTTATATAGTGCTATTTATAAAACATACAGAGCTCTTTTTATTTGTATATTTGGTTAAATTCCATAAAATTATATAAAAAATTCTATATAATGGCAAATATGATAATTGCAAAAACAAAACAAAACCAGATACTTCACTGAACTTTGGCATATAAGCAAAAGCACTATCTTATTCTTACTTAAAAAAATAAAAAGAAGAAGAAGAAGAAGAAGGAGAAGGAGAAGGAGAAGGAGAAGGAGAAGGAGAAGGAGAAGGAGAAGGAGAAGGAGAAGGAGAAGGAGAAGGAGAAGGAGAAGGAGAAGAAGAAGAAGAAGAAGAAGAAGAAGAAGAAGAAGAAGAAGAAGAAGAAGAAGAAGAAGAAGAAGAAGAAGAAGAAGTTGTCGGGGTGGGAAAGAAGATAGAAAGAAATGGAGGGTGAAAAGATAACCAGTCATCGAAAAAGTAAGTAGATCAAATCTAAAGCAATAATATTTGTAAGAAACACTAATTTGAACACAGAGCTAGGAATGCCAGTGACATAGATTTATACAGATGTCTTGTAGCCATAAACTTTTAACTCCCAAACTCTGATTCATTAGGCTATTACTGCATTATTTTCTAATTCTTCACTTACAATCCCACTCCTAGAAGATTTTAAGTGATAATAGACAAAATGATAATAGAATACATAATAGGTGACTACCACAAACTTTTTTAAAAACGTAGCTGTAGCCCTGGCCGGTTTGGCTCAGCAGTTAGAGCATTGGCCCTTGAACAGAGGTTCTTGGGTTCAATTTCCAGTCAAAGGCATGTATGAGTTGCAGGTTCAACACCCACCCCAGTTGGGGTCTTGTGGGAGGCAACCAATCAATGATCGATGTTTTTTTCTCACATCTTTGTTTCTCTCTCTCTCTCTCTCTCTCTCTCTCTCTCTCTCTCTCTCTCTCTCTCTCTCTCTCCTCCTCCTCCTCCTCCTCCTCCTCCTCCTTCCCTCCCTTCCATGCTATCTAAAAATCAATGGAAAAATATCTGTGGTGAAGATTAACAAAAAATAAAAATAGATAAATTAAAAGGTGTTTGTAAACAGTCCCACTATTTCTTTCAGTGTTTAAAAAGTATGTCTCCATACTCCCTTCCTAACTATCACCTATAGTAGAGTAGATGCATGATTTACACAGAACTCTACAACCTTAAAATGTCATTATCCTGAGGTATTACTTGTGAAATACTGTCTTCCACAGGTTTTATGGAGGTACAACGGGAAGAAACCAGCCACATTAGGAGCCAATACTCGGATCTATGATTGGCTACCCCAAAACGATCTTCTTGGTGAGACTGAGGGGGAAAATCTGTATAGTTGGCTGATAAACAAGTTCAGTAACTGATAGCAACTAAATTCAATGAACACTTAATGATTTAACATTTTCACATTTTACTCCCAATTTTAAAGCTGATATAATTAAAGAATTGGCCATTTATAGAGTCCTGCTTCCTTGGTTCACAAAAGAGAATCTTCAGTTACGACTCTCATCACTTTTCAAATTCGAACCTCAGTTCAGATATCACCTCCTTGTAAAGTCTTTCCAGACAATGCAGAGGGAGTTAATACTGCCATTTCCTGAGAACACAGTTTTCTGAGATAGCAGTAATCCCTGTGTTCAGCTTCTAAGAGGAAGAAAAGCTGTATAGTGGTTGATGGATAATTTGATTAATTCTTTAACAGCTAATATTAACATAAAACTAATATCAATAAATAGTTAACAATTGCAACTATTTCTCATTTTACCTCCAATTCAAAAAACATAATTAAACATTTAATCATTAATTTTATATATTCATACTTGCTATGAATTGAGATAAGAGTTTCAGGCAATACAGAGGAAATTAATGCCTCCTTTTCCTGGGATAATAATTTTCTGTGGTAGCAGTGCCCCATAGGAAATACTGTGGAAAATACTGCCTTCTTCAGTAACTTTCCCATAGATCTTCCTCTTCTGTCTCTGAATTTCTGTTCATGTATTATAATAAAATGTTCACCTGCTTCTCAATCTATCCCTAAACTAGGTCATCCAAAAACCAAAGCTTTTATCACTCATGGCGGACTAAATGGGATCTATGAAGCTATTTATCATGGGGTCCCCATGGTGGGAGTTCCCATGTTTTCTGATCAGCCTGATAACATTGCTCACATGAAAGCCAAAGGAGCAGCTGTGGAGGTGAACCTACACACAATGACAAGTGCAGATTTGCTCAACGCCTTGAGGACAGTCATTAACGATCCTTCGTAAGTACTATTTCTTTCTAAAGGATTACCATTGATTGTGTTATGCACCATACAACAAAATATTAGAGATCATGCTTACAGACCTTTTAATGGATCTTTTCCCATAACCTCTGGCCATTCACTACCTTGGTCTTGGAAATCTCCTAGTTCATACAATGTCATATTTCCTGCTTGGAAAAATTAGGCTTCAATTAACTATTTTACTTTGATTTTTTTCTTATGTCTGCACTTAACCACATTCTCATACAAAAAGAATGTATTTTTTTTCCCATGTCCCCATTATACATGTTAAAATTCTGTGCAGTGAGCAGAGTTGACGTAACAACAATTCTGTGGCCCTTAGATTAGTTTTTGTAACATGTATCACATAACTAACAAAAACAAAATTTCATTAATTTCTTTCTCTTTTTGCCTTCTTATTTGCCTTCCAGCTATAAAGAGAATGTGATGAGGTTATCAAGGATTCACCATGATCAACCTATGAAGCCTCTAGATCGAGCAGTCTTCTGGATCGAGTATGTCATGCGCCACAAAGAAGCCAAACACCTGCGGCCAGCCTCCCATGACCTCACCTGGTTCCAGTTCCACTCTTTGGATGTGATCGGGTTCCTGCTGGCCTGTGCAGCATCCGCTATATTCTTGATCATGAAATGTTGTTTAGTTTGTTGTAAAAAATTTGGTAAAACAGGAAAGAAGAAAAAGAGGGAATAGATCTTTCCAAGTTTGGCAAAAGTCTGAGTGGACAATCCTGTTTGTTACTGCACTTCCTTCCCGTTTTCAAATTTCCCATTCCTCTTTTTTTTTTTTTTTTTCTTTATTGATTTTAGAGAAAGAGGAAGGGAGAGGGAGAAAGAGATAGAAACATCAATGAGAGAGAACATTGACTAGTTGCCTCCTGCATGCCCCCCACTGGGGATTTGGCCCACAACCAGGACATGTGACCTGACTGGGAATCGAACCAGCAACCTGTTGGTATATGGATCGATGCTCAACCACTGAGCCACACCAGACAGGCCCACTCCTCTTTTTTAGCCTTAAAAAACAGCCTGCAATTCCATAAGACCATTAACTGGTGAGCATGTCCCATTCTTCCTTTTTCTAGTCCCAGGTGTTTTTACCCTCTTCCTCTTTATCCACTATCTGACACAGGGACATTAATACTCTATTCATGATACCACTATTTTTTATTGATTTTTTAGAGAGAGGAAGTGAGAGAGAGATAGAAACATCAACAATGAAAGAGAAACATCGATCGGCTGCCTCCTGCACGTCCCTTCCTGGGGATCGAACCCAAATCCCAGGCATGTGCCCTAACAAGGAATCGGATTGGGACCTCTCAGTCTATGGGATGATGCTGAATCCACTGAGCCACACCAGCCAGGCCATGATATCACTATTTTAATTGTATAAACTTAAGTGATATGGTGACTGCTGGAGAGAACAAAATAAGAGCTGAATTTCATGGCTGTAGGGAGCTCATAATAATACAGTTCACCAGTTGCCACAGATCATATAATCAGGGAAGTATCCTCAAAAATTAGTCTACTAGGAAAATATGATTTGCTTTTTAAATAAAAATAAGCCTCTCTACTTGCTCAATGTTATTAGGATGAGGCCAAAATTGAAAATAATGATGATGGTACATTCTCCTTCGGAATGTTTACAAAGTTTCCATAAATCTCAGCATTAGTCTGCTCAGGCGACATAACAAGACTCAGCAGCATAAGTAACAGAAATTAACTTTTTCACAATTCTGGAGGCTAGAAGTGCAAGATCAAGATGCCCTCAGGGCTGGTTTCTGGTGAGGCTTTCCTTTCAGGCAGGCAGCTACCTTTACCCTTTGTCCTCCAGATGCCCATGGTAAGAAAAAGATGCCTATGTCTCTTCCTCTTCTTACAAAGACACAAGTCTTGTGGGATTAGAGTCCACTTTCACGATCTAATTTAATTGTAAATATCTTGTTAAAGGTCTTATGTCCAAATACAGTCACATTGGGAGTTAAGGCTTCAACATATAAACTTGAGAGGGGTAAACAATTCAGTCCATAACAAATTCTACCCAACAATTATGCCTGTTTTTGCTTTTAATCAACAAATCTCTCTTGTGTGCCTTTTATAGACAAGGGACAATTCTGAGCATTTATTTAGACAATAAAGATAATCAATGGAATGATTCTCCTCCTCCCCCCCCCCCACCCCAACAAGTGAAGATGTCAGTGATGTTTTAAAAGTAAACTAATTATTTTAGGAGAAATTAAATATTTCCAAATTAAAGAATTATAGAAATAAATTGTTTTGCTGATTTTAATGAGATTGTTAAAGACCAGTACAATTGATAACCTTAGTGTTAAATGTCAATTCATTATATTTAAAAATCACTAGTATTCATAATTTAAGAAATAATTCTATATAATCAAAGAAATAGTTTCTTACAGAAAAAAAGTCATATACTCTGAATGTAAGATCATTGCAATTTTTTTTAGTCTCTATATTCTATTAATGTAAATTCATTACATATGGTTTCACTTATATGGGGAATATAAAACAAAAAGTAACAAATATAATAAAACATAAACAAAAAAAACTTGCAGAAACAGACAGCAGACCGGTAATTACCAGAGGGGAAGTAGATGGGGGAAGAGCAAAATGTAAAGGGGGTCAAATATATGGTAACAGATGCAAACTAGACTTTTGGTGGTGAGCACATAATAGAGTACACAGATATCAAATTATAATGTTGTACACCTGAAATGTATATAACGTTATTAACCAATGTTATCTCAATTTAAAAAATATATACATCCTTGACAACTCCTAATAGAAGAATGAGGATTTTGGAACAAAACCACACCGTATTCTCCTGACTACTCCTTTGCATTTGAGAACTAACTCCTGGATTGTTACCGAACTCTGGTAGAGAGTAAACCAATGAGATGCAGATTAGTAGGGTACCACTTAATACTCTGATGTCCAATAATAAAAGTCAGGGTAAAGCTGTAACAAACTAATAAAAACAGATCATCACATTGATTCTGAATGAATAAAGGTGTAGATCATACCACCAACTAAAGAACCCTGACCAGGAGAGGAGCTGCCAAGGATAAAGAGTGCCCTTCTGTGTTTGTGTTACCTGTTTTTTGGGTCATACCACCATGGTAGGGGGAAATATGACAGGTCAAGGGGTAACCAGGTTTGAGAGCCCACCACCCAGCTACTGGCTTCCGTTAGCTTCTGGCAACACTGTACTGTGACCAGGATGCCAGAGAGACATCTGTTAATAAGCTGTCCAGTAATGCAATGTAATGGGGGCACCACTGCAGATCGGGGGATGGAGCTGAATTTATGGGCTCCAGAGCTGTTGCTGTCCCTCTTACCCTCTACCCACAGTGGTGTCAAAGCTACTACCTGATACTTCCACCCTTACCGCATTCGCTGGGGCTGCCAGCTCATCTGTGGAAAGCCATAAAACCGGGATTGTGTGTACCATCCCTATCCTTCCCCCGTCTTGCCTACCTATGCCTTCCAATACACTCACCTTCAGATACACTCATGTGTGGATCCCTCAGGTGCCCTGGTGAGCAGAGACACTTTGTTAGTTTATTGTGGAGATAAGAGGAGATATAAAGGGGTCATCTAACTTTGCCATGGTGCTGACATCACTCTAGTATTTCTATCTGCCACAGACAGAGTACATAAAGTAATACTTTCTAAGTCATAACGAATGTAATGCAGCCAGGATATACAGTAGAGGACACTCATGTCCTAGATGAAGTAAAAAAAAAAAATGTAACTTACAGATCACTTCTTGAATAAGTTATGCTCACATACCCATATGTGGCATAGTTTCCATATTATTCAAAGTGGGCCTAATAAGCTTTGAGACCTCTTTTAACATGATGGACAGGTAATGGTTTATTAGCTTGTTAACCCCACTAGAGGTTATTCCAACTCAGAATAATTCAGTTTCCCCGTGGATAACAATATTCCTCCCAAATGATTCAAACAGGGAAATTTTAATAAAAAGAGTACTTACAAAAAGTGTGGATAATAAAGGGAACAAAGATAAATGATGAGGCATCCAGAGGCTAACAACAGTGACTTAGAAGGTATTTGATTATTATTAACTGAATTAGTGAATGAATAATGAACATTTCTGTTTACTAGACAGAAGCTACCATAACAGAAAGAAAAAGAAAAATACTGAGTAGAAAAAATAGAAGGTAAGTGAAACACCTGAAAGGTGTAAGTCAGGAATCATAGTAATAAATTTAGTAGATGAGGTAGAATAGTAATAAATTCTAGGTCATGTAAACAAAACTACTCATACATTTTTATCCAATTTCAGATTTTGTGCTGAGCCTGATATAACCTATTTAAGGGAAATGAGGGGGCAGAAGCTAAATTACAATATGGGAGATAAGGAAATAAGACAAAATGTGTAGACAGTTCTCATACAGTAGCATTCAGGCTGGGAAGTAAACTATTTGATGGTGAATGAGAAAGGGAGGTAATATGAAGACTGAGGAATGTAGGCATCAAGATCTATAAATGTCTACATATGTATTTTATTTTAATTCATAACATTGTTAAGTGTGAAATGCTTGGCATAATTTTAAGTACTCTAAATATATTAATTCAAATCATTCTTACAACAGTCATTATTAATACATGTGTTTTACAGATAAGGAAACTGAGGTACACATAGATTATATCATTTTCACAATGTGATATTACTGGCTAGTGGTTGGGGAGGATTTCACCATAAGCAGACAGAGCCCAGAGTAAATATGGTTAAAATTAATGATATATACCTCATTTATGAACATATACTTCTTACTGCAAAAGAGCCAATAAAGAGGAGAAGTTAAACATATAGAAAGGAGAAAGACAATATATCAACTAAGGACCTGAGGTTGACTGGTCTTAACAGGAGCAATGGATAGGATGCTTCATTCATGTAAATGGAGAAAATAAAGAGAATTATATTGGTAGGAAAGTTTATAACATTTAGGTAAAGAAGTAAAGAGTTTGATTCCTTGCTAAAATAAGACAGGATATAGTTTTCTTTTTCTTCAATATTCCTTCCAGCTTTGCTGGATGGAGTAGTCTCGGATTCAGACCCTTGCCTTGCATTACTTTGCACACTTCATGCCACTCTCTTCTGGCCTGCAGCATTTCTATTAAGAAATCAGCTGACAGTCTAATGGGGGCTCCCTTGTAAGTTACTTTCTGTCTTGCTTCCTTTAAGATTCTTTCTTTGTCTTTAATATTTGCCATTTTTATTATATGTCTAGCTGTGGGTCTTCTGGAGTTCATCTTGCTTGGGACTCTCTGTGTTTCCTGGACTTGTGTGACTTTTTCTTTCACCAGTTTAGGGAAGTTTTCTGTCATTATTTCTTCAAACAGTTTCTCTATTCCTTTCTCTGATTCTTCTCCTTCCAGTACCCGTATAATGCGAATGTTGTTACATTTTGTTTTGTCCCACAGCTCCCTTAAACTCTCCTCCTGCTTTTAAAACTTTTTTTCCATTTGCTGCTCTACTTGGGTGTTTTTCTCTGCTTTGTTTTCTAAGTCGCTGATTCGGTCGTCAGCTTCTTCTAATCTACTATTGAACCTTTCTAAGGTATTTTTCATAACAGCTATGTCATTCTTTATTTCCTCTTGATTTTTATGTGTAGCTTCTACCTCTTTTTTTTAAGCTGAAGTAGTTCCCAGTGAGCTCTTCATAATTCTTATTAAGTTGCTTGTAATTCTCACCAAATTGTTTGAGCACCGTTAAAATCATTTCTTTGAATTCTTTATCTGACAAGTTGCTTTCTTCCATTTCCTTAGTTCCTTTTCTGGTGATTCCTCTTTTTCTATCCTTTGGGTGTTGTTTCTTTGTCTCCTCATTTTAGCCATCTGGTAGCTCTAGACCTGGTGAGGGATGTTTGGATGTGTAGGCAGCTCACTGTATATCAAATAATGCTACTGTGCCTCCCAGACTATTCTGCTGCGTGTCACCTCTTGCCTGCTGTGGATCCTGGAGGATTGACTACTGGGGGATGGTATTGGTGTGTCCTGGTAGATGCTGCTGCTGGATCGCGTGGGCCCCTTTGAAACTGTGTTCCCCACTGGTCGCTGGTGCCACCTGTAGCTGTATGGCTCAGGCCCTACTGGAGCCGCACTCCCTGCCCGCATTGTGGGCTGCTGGGTCACACAGTCCCCTCTTGAGCCCCAGCTCCCTGCTGGTCCCATGGGCAGCTGTGTTGCACAGGCCCCACTAGAGCCCTGGTTCCCCGCCAATCTTGTAGGTAGCTGGGTTGTACAGGCCCCGTTGGAACCCCTGCTTCCTGCTGATCCCGTGGGGAGCTGGATCGCACAGTCTCCTCTGGAGACTCTTCTCCACACCTATCTTGTGGACCGCTGGGTCGCACAGGCCTGTCTGGGGCCCCAGCTCCCGGCAGGTCCTGTGGGGAGCTGGATCGCACAGGCCCCTCTGGAGCCCAGGCTCCCCACTGCTCTTGTGGGCAGCTGTGTTGCACAGGCCCCTGTGGAGCCCCAGGTCCCACAGCTGGCAACTGGGGCATGCTGCTGCCCTGTGGGGCTCAGCTCCTGCTCAGCCTTTGCTGTAGTGTTTGGGGATGGGTCTCAGCTGCTGATCTGTGCTTCTGTTGCTTGGGGATGGATGTCTGCTCCCCAGCCTCTGTTGCTGGGGGTATATCTTGACTCTGATCAGGCTGCTACCTTGGGGGATGGTGCCGGGCTTCCGGCCATTTGAGGTTTCCTTGACAGCTCTGCTTCTGTGCACTGGTCTGTGTTGATATACGGTGTCCACTGGTCTGAGGGTGCCAGGTGCACTGGTGGGCTCAGGTTGCTGGGCCCTAGCCACTCCCACTGCCTCCTCCCAGAAAAGACCCGGGATCTTCCAAAATGGCGAGACCTCCCTGCAGAGCAGGGAGAAATGCCCTGAAGAATGCTTACCGTGGTAGCCGGCTGCTCCCCGTCCACAGCACAGGAACCCTCTGGTCTGCGTCTGTGCACTGCACAAGTTTGGTCATCCACCTTCACATCCACTCACACTCTCTCACACACTAGCTCACTCTCTCATGCACTCATCCTCCCTCTGGTCCTGCCCACCACCATCTTCCCTCTCAAGTCTATTATTTACATTTTCTAACTTTAAGTGATATGCTGATTCCTAAGAAGTGAACCAAATATGGGCTAAATTCAATGGATGTAAGGAACTCAGAAGAGCAAAATTCACAAGAGGCAATAGATCACACAAATCAGAAGAGTATAGTATCCCAGGAAATTAGCTTGTTAGGAAAAACAATGATTTCCCTTTACCAATAAAAATGAGCCCTCCTACAAGTCCAACATTACTGGATTAGAGCATGAATTGATATAACAGTGATAGGGCCAGACTCTAGGACAGGTTTACTATATTTTCATAGAACTCTTCTAGATAATCCTGGCCTACATTCCGCTTTTAGGACACCAATATTTCTTGTATCACCTCTACCTGTTACTGCCTTGAAACACTTAAGAGAATCAGTCCTTTCCCAGGTAAAGAAAATGTCAACAATATGTTAAAGGTAAATAGATTATTTTAAAAGAAATTATAAGAAATATAGAAAAATTATATTACTAATTTTATGAAACTTTTAGTTAACTATACACTGGATAAAACTTGAATTTAAAATTACTAATCTATAATCACTAAATATAATCAAAGGTATAATTTACTATGAAGAAAGTAAAGAAATATTCACTCTAAAAGTAAGAAGATCTTTATATTGTTTTCTAGTCTCTATCTTCTAGAATTATAAATTAATAAAATAATTACTTTCATGATAAGAATTTAAGATATTAGAAGACCTGTTTGACCAAGAATATGGTATCATATTTATCAATGTAAATCTCTACTTTAAATATTCATATTTTTATTATTTTTACATTAGTATAACAAATATATTACACTTTTCAGTTGGTTTACTTTTTAATCTTAATGACATATCAACTTTAAATTTTAATTTTAGTATTTGAAATATTAAACTAAATGTCATCACTGGCTTGCTAAAAATATTGAAATTTTTATATATTTTATACATTTTAATATGTATAGGATACATTACCTCCAATTTAAAAATGACTATGTAATTGGAATGTAAGTATTTCTTCTATTTTGTGTATGTGCCTGAAATGCAAATAAATTTACTAACTAAATGTTTTAAAAAAAATTTTTAAGTTATTCATATTGATGTGTTTTTCAACTTTTAATGTTTATGTTTTCTCGAAGCATTAGAATCCAACTGACCACCCCTGATTGGTGTGGCTCAGTTAGTTGGGCGTCATCCTGTACACTGAAGGGTTGTCGGTTAGATTCCTGGTCAGGGCACGTGCCCCAGTGGCAGGCGTGATCCCCAGTGGGGGGCGTGCAGGAGGCAGCCCATCAATGTTTCTCTCTCACATCAGTGTTTTCTCTCTCCCTCTTCCTCTCTCTATAAAAATCAATTTAAAAATCTTTTAAAAAAACAATCCAACTGACCTTGTGATAGGCTGTGTCCTCACCACCTCCTCTGTCACCAGGAGCCTGCCTATGTTGGCTCTCTCCTATAGGGAACTCCTGGCCTCAAGTTCCAAGCAAGAGAGAAGGGAATAGTGAAGGAGAGATTTTTTAATTGATATATTATTGTTTTCATATGTTATTAGTAGGGAAAGCAAAAAGGATTTACATTTTTAAGATAAATGGATAATAGCTATCAATATAAAATGAGTTTTTCATGCAGCAAATTGGTTAAGGCTGTGAGTGATTCTGAGATTTTGCTGCATATTAGAATCACCTTGGACCTTTTTGACAATATTAATGTGATACCCATTTTCCATACAAACAAAAAAAGAATTCTGGTATTTAGGCCAAAATTTAATATTTTTGAGAGCTCCCTAGGTGATTCCAATGGACATTAGAGTGTGGGGAACACTGATTAAGGTTTAGATGAGCAGAAAACATGGTTATTATTTTATTTGGGATCCATAATTTACAGAAAAATTTGGGGGATGGCTTTTTTACATTGCTTATAATTGACTTCTGCATAAATCTCAAATATAATGTTCTCTAAAAATAATTTTAAGATTATTATTTAGTAACTTTGTTTCATCATAAATAAAAATCTTTACAGAATTTCAATCTATAACTACACTATATTTACATATCATTCAATATTTACATATTGAAAATTTACTATCTTATCACTTAAGCAAATATTTATGTAACAAGTTGTTTCTATGAAAAAAAGAGAGTTGAAATTCCAGACTACTAAATTTAAGCAAACCTTTGGACCATGTCCACATTAGCTACTAGATAATAAACAGAAAATCACAAGTGTTGACAAGTTTGTGGATATAAAGGAACCCTGTGCACTGTGGGTAGGAATGTAAAATGGTGTGGCCGCTGTGGAAAACGAAATGGAAGTTCTCCAAAAAATTAAAAATAAAATTGCCATATGATCTGGCAATGCCACTTATGTGAGTATATAGCCAAAAGAATTGAAAGCAGAATGTTGAAGAAATATTTGCACACCCATGTCCATTGAAGCAGTATTCTTAATAGTCAAGAGGAGAAAGTAACCCAAATATCCATGACCAGAAGAATAGATAAAGAAAATGGAGTACGTACACATGAAAGAATGTTATTCTAGCTTTAAAAAGAAGGAAATCCTGTCATTTGCCATAACATAAAGAACTGACAGGACATTATACTGATTGAAATAAACAAGTCAAAAAATATCAGTAGTAAATTAGAGTATGAGTCCTCAACGTATGCACTCACCATCACCCCAATATTAAGAAAATACAAAAGTCAGAGAAAATACTCTTCTCAAATGAATCTAAAGAAAAGAACCCAAACCATCATATTTGAACAGGCAAAGCATGATGGTGGACTTGTTTTTAAATCCAATTAAAATTACTTTGATTTGTGTTTAATTTTAAGCACTTAAATTCCTACCTCCAAATGTAGCTTTTAGGGAGTTTTTGGTAGTTTGAACTATGTTGCTTAATTTTATTGACCTTTTATATCAGAGCAGCTACACTAGTCATATTATTTTGCTCAGTCTTATTCTTTTAAATAGTATTATTATTATTATTATTATTATTATTATTATTGAGAGAGGAAGGGAGGGAGAGAGAAACATTAATTAGAGAGAGATACATCACTTGGTTGCCTCCCCCACACATCCTGACCCCGGATTGAACCTAAAACCTGGGTATGTGCCCTGACTGGGAATCAAACTGCCACCTTTTGGTGTACGGGATGATGCTCCAACCAACCGAGCCGCACCAGCCAGGGCATACACTCGATCTTAAACATTGGTATTGGCAGGCTGTCCAAAGTTCAGCCCCATTAACTATTAACTGGATGAGAGGTTGAAGCATGGAAGACACTTATCATACCTCTGGATTATGAGCTTTCTGTGTTTGGGGTGAGCCCAGGTTTAGTTGGAGCAATACCTTTTCAAATGAAAAATTAATGTGACTTTAGTAGCTTCCTCTGGGATGTAACCTAATAAGGTCATGTCATATGTTAGGTAACTTCTGCTAGGGTTTATATGAAAAAAACAACATCAACAGCACACACACACACATACACACACACACACACACACACATACTGTTTTTACAATGACTGAAGAAAGTCTACACTGAAGTGTTTTAAAGTAATTATAGTAATAGAAGTATGATATATTATATCAATACCAAACCACAGGAGAAAGATCTGAATACCTCAATTGTTGTAATTAGTTTCACATTGTTGATTATTTCTGGATCCTAAATATTTCTCATTCATTAAAGTGCAGAGAAAAGCACAGATTTATAAGGTGGTAATAATTTTACTCTTCAAAAACAAAAACAGTAAAATTGTCTGCCATTAGGTCTTAAACAGAGAACTGTTCTCAACTCATTTCTTCCTACCCAGAAACTACTACTGCCATCATGTACTTAAAGATTAATCTTCTCTTTAAAAAAAGAAATTATTTTTTAGAGAGAGAAATAGAGAGGGAGAGAGAGAGAGAAACATCGATGTACATCGATAGGCTGCCTCCTGAACACCACGTACTGAGGATTGATCCCTAAACCCAGATATATATCTTGACCAGGAATGAACCTGGCTTGGTGCATGGGATGACATTCAATCCACTCAGCCACACTGGCCAGGAAAGATTAATCATCTTTATTCAAACCACAAATATCTCACAAATTGCTTGAAAACAAAAATACACCTACACTGTTTGGCAGTTTTTCTCTAAATGCATTCCATAACATAACCTCATGACAGAGAAACTTCAGACTTCAATCACTACCACTTATTTTCTTCATGATAAAGTCTCTTATTGCTTCACTGTATCTGGGATTAATTTACCTGGGTTAAATTCTCACTCTAGCTTTTCTTTGTTGCAAGAAATTCTAATCTGAAAAGAATTCTGCTTTTAAACATAATTCTTGATTGTAGCATTTAGAACGAGAAATTATGCTGGAGATATAGTTTGCTCAATACAGAAGAGAATGGACTATTGTTAACTATAATAAGGAATAATCTATTTTAGAGACTTGGTTCAAGTTTTATAGTTATCAAAATGCTCAGAGATAGACAAGTGATGTCAACAAGATAGCAGAATTGGAGGTCCCTCACTTGTATCCACCCACGGCAACAATAATTTGGCACCATCCATGGACAGGAGTGCTGTTTTTGCAAGCTTTGGCATCCAGGTAGGAGGCTGCGAAAACTTGATGGAGCCCAAGACTGAGGAGAGGCATTTTAAAAAGGCAGTGTGTGTCTAAGGTTAAAAGAATAAGGTGATTGTATATTTGTTGTCATGCCAAAGATTTTAGTGTTTTTATGTTAGCATAATGGGAGTGAGAGACAACAGGCTTCTGAGGAAAGAGAGAAGGAATGAAACATGCTGATCTAGTATGGTTATATGGAATAATGATCATTATTTCAAACTGCCTTCAACAAACACATTGAATTGTTCACTGAGTCTGTAAGTAGCTAAGTGATACTGTGCCTTGTTTAGCAAGAAGTAGGCATATGTATATACACACACATTTGGAGAGAATGAAAATTCAGTAAGTCCCTTTAGAATATGGGTTCTGTTACTGGAAAGGGGACCTGGCCCTGAGTGGGACTGTCTAGGGCTAGGCCAGCAGTGTGTGGATTCTTGATTTTGTGCAGGAAAAATTTCACAACATGAGTCCAGGTGAATTTTAGGAGACGTTTATTAAAGCTGGGGACAGTGAAACAAGGAGGAGCTGGGGAAATGAGCCTAGGCTGGTCTGCTTTGGCTCACTAAGAAGTCAGAGAAGAGGGGGTCTTGAGGGCAGGTTCAGGGGGTTTGCCTGGGATGAACTGCCATTGCCCATTGATGCCCTGGTTGCAAGCCTCGTGGGGGTCCTTAGAGTTTAGGAACCCTGTGGGGAAATAAGGCTGAGAGAGCTGCTGGCGTGCTCCTGGGAAGTAGAGCTAGTGCTGGGTCCTTTGATTTGAGGCTTTTATCTCTCCCTTGCTGGAGAGAATCTTAGGGGAGGTCTTAGGGGAGGGTTTCAGCAGACTATTTGTCAGTGTTCTAGATGTGTGCCTTCAGGGTCCTGGTCTCCACTGATAGGTCAGTGTCAGGGCAGGGGGTCATTAGTCATTGCAGCTAGTCCTGGTGTCGCCCACCTGGTTTTGCTCCTTTTCTGGGTCTCAAGCTGAAATACAGCTGGGGCCTAGATGTTCTCTCTAGGGAGGTGACCTGTAGCTGCTGTAAATTGTAGTTTGTTTAGCTATCTGTGTCAGTTTTCCCTTTCCCACTTGTCCTGGCTTACTGACCTGTTTCAGAGTCTACATGATCAAACCTACAACAGGGAACATATATCTATTATCAGAGACTGAAACTAGAATGAAAGCAACCAGCTAAATCTTTTCATGGGGCTGTGAGGTATAGAGAAGTAGTTACTGAAACCAAGTCTTTCATAAATAGCTCAGTTTTATAATAGAAAGCAATTAGCTATTATATTTCTTTATCCACATACACTATAATGGGAAATGACTCAAACTGGATGAGGGCAAATGGCTTACCATGTCTTTAGGTAAGAAGTGATGCTGAGAGTGGAGTTACCGTAAAACCAAGGAGCATTAGTGGTCTCCCAAAGTGAAATGGAAGGATGAATCACTTTACACAATTCTAACTATTGAATAATTTCTTTAGCAAAAGATACCACAAACTTACAAAGTTTAACACCAAAGTGAAGTTAAAATATTCTTAGTATTTGCACAGTATTACTGATATTGTGAATAAACTACTTAATGTTCTCGTGTTTCTACCTAATGTTTGAAACATAGTTGAGTTTAATAATGTTTTTGGTATAATTTTAGAATTAGAATAATACAATTCAGTACATAACACATACAATGTATTTTTATTATTATGTTATTTTTTCCCTTTTTTAAAAAAATCTCTTTGCAATGAATATTTTTAACTCTTAGACAGTAAATCCCTTGAAAACCAATTTTGATCTTGATCTGAGAAGCTAAATTGTGAAAATTCATTTTGTCACAGGAAGAGGGGATCCTTCACTTTGCTGGACTAAATGGAAGAAGTCCCATCTATAAGGCATCTCAGCTTCAGGCCGCAGAAACATCTACTCTCCTTTTGTCTTCTTCCCTGGTTTAGCAAACTTCTGACAGCAAAACAGACAACATTTCATGATGACAAATATAACAGTTGCCACACAGGCCAGCAGGAACCCAATCACATCCAAAGAGTGGTACTGGAACCAGGTGAGGTCATGGGAGGCTGGCCTCAAGTGTTTGGCCCCTTTGTGGCGCATGACATACTCGATCCAGAAGACTGCTCGATCTAGAGGTTTCATTGGCTGGTCATGCTGAATTCTTGATAATCTCATAGCATTCTCTTTATATCTAAAGAAGAAACACAAGGATGCCAACATTGAAAGAAAGTTAATTTACCCAAGCATATAATGCCCATGAAGGGTTTTGAAAATATCATACGTATGATTGAAAATAATGTCATCCATTGACTTGCAAAAGAAATAATATATATTTTACTTCTTCATAGGTGTTTTGGCTTTTAAATTGGAATTTTCTGATGCCATATAATTTGAAAAGTGAAAATGGAAGTTAAGTTGGGATAGTTCAGTCTTTTCTAGCAGAATAAATGATAGGAACCATTGTTGCAGCTGGTGGAGATGGTGGAAATACTGTCCACTTTTAGAGTGATTCTCAGGAACTTATAAAGGGAATAGTGTCATCGTGAGTGAAATGCCTCCTCCACAGTCCCTGTGCTCCTGCTCTTCTCTTGACCCTCTACTTTTTCATTTCCATCATTTAGCCAGAATGAGTTTTGAAACAAGCATCAGATATAATGGTTCCCTGCTCAAAATTTCTATCTGATTTCTCATCACCTTAGAAAAGTCCAAATATGATTTTTGGACTAAAGGGCTCTACATATCCATACCCCTGGCAACCTCTCTGACTTTCACTTGGTCTCATGCATACTTTGTTGTAGGTGCATTGGCCTTCTAGCTGTTCCTTGAGTTGCCTGACAGTTTTTTGTTGTTGTTAATCCTCACCCAAGGATATTTTTCAATTGATTTTTATTTTTATTTTATTTGTGTATTTTTTATCCTCACCCAAGGACATTTTTGCATTTATCCTCTGATAGAGCGGGAGGGAGGGGGGGAAGAAGAGAGAGAGAGAGAAACATCAATGTGAGAGAGACACATCAACTGGTTGCCACCTGCACAACCCCAGCCAGGGCTGGAATGAACCGCAACCAAGGTACATGCCCTTAGCAGGAACCGAACCTGGGACTCTCTGGTCCGCAGGCCGACGCTCTAACCGCCCAGCCAAACTGGCCAGGGCTCAATCCATTTTCAGATAGATTGAAAGAAAGGAAGGGAGGGAGGGAGGAAGAAACATCAATGTGAGAGAGACACATTGATTGGTTGCCTCTCGCATGACCCTGACCAGGGTCAAGATTGAACCTGCAACCCAGGTACATATCTCTTGACTCAGAATCAAACCCGTGATCCTTATGTCTATGGGCCAATGCTCTAACTGCTGTGCCAAAACTGCCAGGGCACTTTTTCCGTGCCCCCCCCCCCCTTAATGCAAGTGCATGGCTTAAGCCTTAATTGCTGAGGCATCCATTCCAAAGAGGCATTTACTTGGAAGAGGGCTCTCTTTGCCAGCCACTTGACTAGATAAAGAGCTAGGCTGGACCCCTCCAGTGAGGTTCCTTTCTTTTAGAGATTTAGTTCAGTTCATTAACTGACTACTTGGGCTCCTTTTGTTTCTCTTCCCCCCTCTGGCTCTTATGTTTTAAATCCAGAAATAAAGAGTGAGCTTGCCAAACTCTTTGTCCTTAACCCAATAAAAGCAGGCTGCGTGTTTCTCTCTCTACCTGTGACTTTGTTTTGTGGCCCAGGTGTCCTATTTTATTTTCCAGGTTTTGTTAAGAACACATTTTTGTTTTTAATAAGTGTTTATGGTTATTGCTGAACGACGTCTTGCAATCAGGCTGAGACCAGCACAAAATAATATCAAATAGGTTACATTTTAAAATTGTGTTCTTTAAAACTTTTATCCATTATTTTGTTATCTTTTTCTATGTTATAGAGAAAGGTGCTTAAAAACTCTCTATTATGATTATAGATATGTATATTTTTCCTTTGTCCACTTTGCTTTGATTATTTTGAGTTTTTATTAGATGTTACCAATTAATAATTTATATTGTTTTAAAAAATTGATCTATTAATTATTGAGAGATATTTGTAGTAGTACTTCTGAACTACTGTGTCTGAAATTAGTACAGGTACAAAATCTATGGTTACTGTTTAAATAGATCTTTTTCTATCGTTTTGCTTACAAATTCTTGTATACTACCATTTAAACATGTCTTGTAAACAGTATGTATACTTCATTTTTAAAATGCAGTCTGACAATCTTTGTCTTTAAAGGTAGAGTCTATTTAGATTTAATGTAAGTACTGGCATATTTACATTTGCATCAACCATCTTATTTTATATGTTCTTTTTTATTTGTCCAACCTGCTTTATGTTTCTTTTCCTATTCTTTCTTTCATATTTTGAGGTATTTTTATTATTCAATTATTCTAACATTTTATCTTTTAATAGCACATTGTGAAGTATTCCTTTAGGTGATACCATACTAATATAATAATAATGCAAGTAGCATTAAAAAGTACTGAATTGATGGTTGCCATGCTAGGCACTATACATTTCACCACACTAGTTTCCTTGGTAATATGGAAAATGTAATATTTATCTTATCATATTTGAAATATTTTATGCTTTAAAGGACATAATCAAGAAAGTGAACAATCAACCCATCCAGGACGGGAGAAAATATTAACAAGTTATATATCTGATAATGTACTTATATCCATAATACATAAATAATTGTTTATATTCAATAATAAGATAACCACATTTTAAAAGTGTCAAAGTATTGGAATACACATTTCTCTAATGAGGCTATATGCATGCCTAATAAGCATATGGAAAGATGCTAAATAATTATGGCTATAAGTGAAATGCAAATCAAGACCACCAGGAAGCCCTGACCTGTTTGGCTCAGCCATTAGAGCATCGGCCCAGGGACCAGAGAGTCCTGGGTTCAGTTCCCACTAAGGGCACATACCTCGGTTGCAATTTGTCCCTGGCCCTGGTTGGGGTCGTGTGGGTGGGAGCCAGTCAATGTATCTCTCTCACATCGATGTTTCTCTCTCTCTTCTTCCCTTCTCCCTCTGGCTCTATCTGAAGATAAATGCAAAAATGTCCTCGGGTGAGGATAAAAAAAAAAAGACCACCAGGAGGAGAGACCACTTCATGCCCACTAGGACGGTTATAAAAATGACAGAAGATAACAAATGTTGTCAGTGATGTGGGGAACTTGAATCTCTCATACACAGCTGATGGGGATGTAAAATGGTGCAACGTCATTGGATATCAGTTTGGCAGTTTCTTATAGAGTTACCATATGACCCAGAAATTCTATTTCTAGATTTCTACTCAAAGGAAATTAAAACATTTTCACACAAAACATGTACAGCAATATTCAAAATACCAATATGTGGAAACAACCAAAACGTTCATGAACTGATCCGTGGATAAATAAATGCAGTGTACCTATATGTAGACTATTGTGGACAACAAAGGGGCTCTGTAATAATTCAAAAGTAACCTCACAGAGTGATCTGATCATAACATTCTTAACTGGTGAAGTCATGGTGGGTAGTCATGCCTCACACTTATGCAATATTTACCTTTCACTTAAACAAGCCCTGTCCATTGTTCTTGTGCATCTAGGATGACATATCTCTGAAATGTCAGATTAATCCTCTTTTTCAGACTCCTCAGAGGCATAACAACCCTCAAGGGATTACATAATCTTGTTAACTATCATGTACTGTTGGGTGGGGCTCAGTTGGCTGGGTTGGGGGTGTTGCCAGTTCATTCAATTGCTGATCAGGCCACATGACCAGGTTGCTGGCTCCATCCTTGGTAGGGGGTGTGCAGGAAGCAGCTGATTGATATTTTGCTCTCACATCCATCGATGTGTATATCTCTCTCTCTCCCTCTCCCTTCCTCTCTCTCTAAAAACCAACTTTAAAAATATTTTAAAAAATTTCTCTATAAGTTTGGACATTTCTTACATCAACACTATTATTCAGCAATGCAAAACTCAAAAACATACTATGTAAAAGAAGACAATTGCAAATATTGTATGATTCTATTTGTATAAAATGTCCAGATTAGGGTAATTTATAGGAGAGAGAGTAGATTAATGGTTGAATAGGGCAAGAGGAATGGGGAATAACTTCTAAAGTCTATGAGATTTCTTTTTGGTCTGGTGAAAATGCCCTAAATTTAGATTATATTGACAATTTTATAACTCTGCAACACACTAATATCTATATTTGATTTTTATACTTTAAACATTGAATTTTATATGTAAAATATATATCATTGTAAAATATGTTAAAATAATGATAATAATAAAAATCAGTTTTGTAAAAACAAAAAGTGATTGTTAACATAAGAACATCCAAACCTGTGGAGAATTTTTATGAGTTTATTTGAGCCAAACTAACAACATATGCCAGGGAACAAGATCTCAAATGCTCCAGAGAATAAGAGTTTTGCAGCTGCTTTTATGCATTTGAGATTAAGGAGAAAACAAAGGAAGATTACATGTAGGTAGGAGGAAGCAGAGTGGGGATTGGATTACAGGATACAGTGAACAAGATTGTGCGCTTTTCTGAGAGTTAATGCCCCTTTTGAGGGTTGTTATTTCTGGTATTTCAAAGGAGTGTTAACCTAGATGCACAAGAACAATGGACAGGGATGGTTTAAAACCTTTCACTAAAGAAGATATATGCCTGGGGCATATGTAGGCCTAGGAATTTATAATCTGATCACTCTGTGAGGTACTCCCATAGAACCCCTATTTTCATCCACAAGATTTATAGTTTCAGAAATGTTTGGCACTGAGTTGAAATATTTTATACAACTTCTTGAGTTCTTCATTCTTTCATTCTATGGGTTCTATCACATTTTTAAAAACGTGTCCTTGTAGTGACCAATATATCTTTGTGTTTGCTTGTTTAGAAAAGTGTTGCAGTAATTGGTTACTCATTAAATCAGGTTAAATGCAACTTTGAAATTCCTGTTGGGATGAAAATAAAAGCAGCTTTAAAGTTGTTTAATTCATGTGAATAATTTCAAAATTAATCTCTCAGTATCGGATTAAACTCATACTGACAAAATAATCTATCTATAAATACTATTAAAATTGTGGTACTTACGAAGGGTCATTAATGACTGTCTTCAGTGCGTTGAGCACATCTGTGCTGGACATTGTGTTGAAGTCTAGTCTGACAGCTACTCCCTTGGTCTTCATGCGAGCAATGTTATCAGGTTGATCCGCAAAAACAGGAATGCCCACCATTGGGATCCCATGGTAGATCGCCTCATAGATGCCATTGGTTCCACCATGAGTTATAAAGGCTTTGGTTTTTGGATGACCTAGGATTGGGTGAATTTCAGTAAATTATTAATAATTAGTCTTAGAAATAAAATGAGGGTTCGGCAAGAAAAGCACTCAGCGAGGCAGTGTATTCTAGATGACAGATCATTATACACACGAACTGCATTAAAATGTATTTTAGATCTCAGAGCAAGAAGCGCTTTAGTTGCTGATGAGGTAAATGGATATTGGTGTGGCATTGTGACTTGAAAAATGAATACAAGATTGCTGGGTAGACAAATTGGAAGAGAACATTCTGGATTAAAAAAAAATAGCATGTGCAGGGAAAAAACAGAAAAGATGGCATGTTAGACCATATTCTCTTAAAGAAATAGTGTTGTCACTGAGTAGTACATGTAGGGTGTCCAGGCAGCAGGAAAATGGCCGTCATGACTCTGGAGTCAGAGAAAGAAAATACCACACTTTATCACGAAACGTGTTACACTTCATGAAAAAGATTGTGGATATTTCTCTAGAAAATGTAGAGTCACTGGTAATAAAAGAGGTGCGTTTATTTTTTAATGGCAGTGAGTACCCATATAGAAGGGGAAAGAATAGAAATAAGACGGTAAAATTTGGAGACACTGTGATAATCCAGGGAGTTATTGAAAAATTCCTCATGGAAGTCATTACACCTGAAATTAAGATATTTGACTCTAGACATAAGGAAAGAGACTGAGTATAATAAAATGCCAGCTTTTATGTGTATTCTTTTTCCTCAGGACTGGAAAACAAATATAAGGAAATTAAGTTCTATTTTTGAGTTTTGTCTAATAAATGTTTAATAAATTCATTTCCTTTTGAACTATTAGCACTCTATTTGGAGTTATTGTGATCTCAGTGTTTGTTTTCCAGAGTCTCACCAAGAAGGTCATTCTGGGGGATCCACTTATGGAGCCGAGTATTTGGCCCTAAGGTGTCTGGTTTCTTGCCATCATATCTCCATATAACCTGTTAAAGTAAAGAAAATATTGTATTCCATGAGTTGAACTAAAGTTATAGCATGTTTGAATGCTAAAGAAATTAAGAGATAATCTAGTTAAGCCGCTTTATAGATAGATAAGCAATAAGGACAAAAGATGTTAAAATTGAGAACTATTATAACACTGGCATAATAGAAATACTCACATTTTCTATGCTTATTTTTATATTTAATCAAGTATGAATGCATTCATGATGTTGAGTACATACAGGTCTACAATTATAATCATCAATGATAAATTGAAGAATTTAAGAAATCTTTAGGTCTAGTCATAATTCTAGTGCAAAAAAGTAGGCAATTACTACATATTTACCTATTTATTATAATTGCTCTCATTTTACAATCTAATATTAACCTATTTTTTAAACTGTTATTGAAGAGAATTTTCTTATATCTACCTGTCATATAAGTTATTTTTTTACATCAAAGATTTAACTTTCACATTTTTCTGTTTTATTTATGTATTTAAGATCACTAATTGTTTTTTATTTTTAATTTTTATTTTATTGAATTAATTGGGGTGACACTGGTTAACAAAATTATACAGGTTTCAGGAGCACAGTTCTACAACGTGTCATCTGCAGCCTGTATTGTGTGTTCACTATCCCAAGTCAAGTCTCTGTCCATCACTATTTATCCCTTCTGTACCCACCCTCACATCCCTCTCCCCTGAAATCACCACACTGTTGTCTGTTTCCATGAGTTTTTCTCTCTTTTTTTTTCTTTTTTGCTCAATCCTGCCACTCCCCACCACCAGCCCCCTTCCCCCGCCACCCCAAGAATAGTCAGCCTGCTCTCTATGTATGAATCTGTCCATTTTTTGCTTGTTAGTTCATTTGTTCATTAGATTCCACACATGAGTGAAATTACATGGTATCTGTCTTATTTTTTTTTTAAAGTATGTTTTTATTGATTTTTTTAGAAAGAAAGGAAGAGAGACAGAGAAACATCGATGTGAGAGAGAAACACTGATCGTCTGCCTCCTGCACTCCCGCAGACGGGATCGAGCCCGCAACCCGGACATGTGCCTTGACCGGGCATTGAACGGGGGCCTCTCAGTCCAGGGGACGTCGCTCAATCCACTGAGCCACACTGGCCAGGTGGTATCTGTCTTTTTTATGACTGGATTATTTCACTTAGCATAATAAACACCAGGTCCATCCTTGCTGTCCCAAAAGGTAAGATTTTTTTCACAGCCAAGTACTATTCCATTGTGTAAATGGACCACAGCTTTCCTATCCCCATAAACCTAAGGTTTATTACAATTTCTAGGCTTGGAAGTTTTTTAAATGTAAAAAAGAAGAGACTGTTGGCACTTTATTACAGTATACCTGTTGAAAAAATCCAAAATTATGATGCTAAAGTTTTTTCAACTATCTGTTAATATTTGAATGATACACTGCAAAGCAAGGACAGCACTGATTACTATGGGACCTGTAGCCAACAATTTTTATGCCCAGGACCAGAATAGATTTGATTTGGGGATTGTTCAGCGATCCTCATAAACTGGATTGTAATTTACAAATTCTTAATATGTATTTGCTATGTGACTGTTAAAGTAGCATCACCGTCTCAGCAACAATTAGCATAGGTTAGCCCTGGCCAGCATGGCTCAGTGGTTAGAGCATTGGCCCCTGCACTGAAGGGTTGTGGGATTGATTCCCTGACAAGGGCATGTACTTGTGTTGCAGGTTCTAAATCTGCCCCAACAGGGACACATGCAGGAGACAACCAATCGATGTGTTTCTCTCATGTCAATTTCTCTCTCTCTCTTGCCCCCACTCCCTTCCACTCTCTAAAAATCAATGGAAAAAAATATCCTTGGGTGAGGACTAACAACAACAACAAAAAATTAGCATAGGCTATAAGCAGAAATTTACATCAGTTAGGAAACTAAAAAGTAATTCAAAATACCCAAAGACTGTAGATGTATTGTATATATTGAAAAATAATTTACTACTCTCTTTTATGGAGAAGGGGGCATTTCGATCTTTCCCTTACCGGGCTTCTAATTGACTCCTTATTGTATTCCCTACTCCTTCCTCAAGCAGGAGGAGTTATTATTATGATACATTAGAACCAGAGATTTTTGGGAGCTACATTTTATAAAGCACAGGGTCACTTTAAGGGGTGGACCCATCTCCCTCCATTTCTAATTTATATTCCTCCACTTTTATAGGATCCAGTGTACCAGACCATGACAGTTTTTCTTTCTCTAATTATTTTGGCTGGCTTGGGTACCAGGACACAGCATAGTGAGTCCTGGCTATTCTTTCTCTGGACAGCACCTGGAAAAGCACATTGAATATGCCTATTTCAAAAATTCAGGTAGGTAAGAGTGTCCTGGATTACTTAGCAGGCCTAAACTGTATGATTCCTTTCAGACTGTTAAAAATTTTAACATTGCTGTTAGAATTTCATTCTTTCTGAGAACATCTGTGGTACACAGTGCCTTCAGGAATCCTGCAATGAAAAGGAGCAAATGACAGGGCAGAGTTTGGTGATTTTGGTACCTACTAATAATATCATTATAATACCAAACTTTACATTGTACTTCTTTAATATATTTCATTCTGATCACAATGTCAATGCCAAAGTTACTGTTATATACACACTTTGTACTACTATTTTAGCACCTGCCTTGTGTATTTTGGTTTGAATGCATAGCTGAGATAAATGGGAGCTATTATAATGGCTTACATGTCACACAGGAAATTTATGTAATGAGACCCTTCACAGAGTTGTCTGTTATTAAGGTGCTTAGTCTAACCTTTTGAGGAATCTGGGCAAGAGCTGATGCAATCACGTTGGCTCTCTCTTCTGAGATGTTACTGACCATTGACCCCAGGGAGAACACCACAATACCATGTTTTCCAGAGCTCTGGGCAAACTCTTCCATTTCCTGTAAAGAAACAATGTGTTCCGTCACAAAAGAGCAATAGCATGGCAAATGCCATTGTAAGAATGCTTCAAACAACTAATGAGAGAAATCAAGTACTATCTGGAATTATGAGTACTTCCTTTTATTTTTAAGTTGTGGTAAAATACATATAACATAAAATTTACCATCTTAACAGTTTCTAACTGTACAATTCAGTAGTATGTATATTCACATTGTTGTATAACTAAGCTACAGAACTTTTTCATCTTGTAAAATTGGAACCGTACCCATTATGCAATAATTCCCCCTTCACCACTCCCTGGTAACCATGATTCTACTTTCTGCTTCTGCGAATTAGACCAGTCTGGATATATCATATAAGTGGACTCATATAGTATTTGTCTTTTTGTCAGTGGTCCATTTCACTTAACATGGTATTCTCAGGCTTCATCCATGTTATAGCATGTGTTTGAATTTCCTTCGATTTTAAGGCTGAGTAAAATTGCATTTTATGTGAATAACACATTTTTTTTATTGATCCTTCTGTCAATAGGCACTTGGGTTGCTTTCACGTTTAATTGTTGTGAATAGTGTTGCTATTAATTTGGGTATGCAGATATTTTATTGAGATCGTGATTTTAATTCTTTTGCAAATATACCAAGAAGTGGAATTGCTGGACCACATGGTAATCCTAGTTTCATTTTTTGGGGGGAATCTCCATTCTGTTTTCAGTAGTTGTTTGTTTGTTTGTTTTTGTTTTAACTGACTCAATCCTTCAGTTCTTATGGAAGGATGCATGTTATATTAGACTGATTTCCGTTATCTTGTATATTTTTGCAAGTGTTTATATTACCAAGAAACAAAATAGAATTAGTACACAGTAGTGAGGAGGAAATACTGTTAGACAATTTTTATGTAAGACTTCATTTATAATGTTATTAATTACTAATATATATGTATAGATTCTTAGAAGGAGGCCACACAGCAGTTCTGAATTCACCTTTTATTCTTTATCATTATGGTTCTACTAACTCACTTGTGTTTATTTCAGGCATTTTTTCTGTAAAACTATTTTAGTTTAGTCATTAGTATTTTATTTCCCTAAGAAATATGATTGGAATCACTATCTATCTTTTCCTCTCACTTCTATAGTACTTTAATATTTGTAATAATTTCCAAAATGCTTCTTCTGTGTCATTTTTTAATGGCTGGAGGTTAAGGATAATTGATATTCAGGAGTCTTGTATATGGTTTGATATTTCCTTGAAACAGTCTTAAGATTCCTATATATAATCCAGAATTACATGTGTATAGTTACATATTTGAATGACCATATTTCTGGGCTTATTTACATATGACACCATTTAACTGAAATCATATTATAAGATTAATGTCCCATTAGAAAGTACTATGTGTCACTAGCTGTGAGGGACTCCATTATCACCTTACTGAATCCCCCATGGAGCACATTAATAACAGTGAGAAGTATACCAGGGTTAAAATCCTCTTGAGTAACTCACTTTCACCTATTTAAGTCTCTGTTGAAGTCTAGTTTTTCTGGAATTGTTTGAAAACAATTTTCATTTGTGACCCCTAATCCTTGTCAATGTTTATAGTTTCATTACTTACTTTTTTTAAATTTTTTTTTAATTGTTGAAAGTATTACAGATGTATCCCTTTTAGTTTTATTACTTTCTTTTCTTTATTTTATTTTTATTTTTTTATTAATTTATTTTTGTTACAGATGTTTCTCCTTTTTTTCCCCATTGACACCCTCCTCCCCGACCCTCCACCCCTTCCCCAGTTTTGTTGTCCATGTCCATCAGTTATGCATACATGCCTATAAGTTCTGTGGTTTATCTCTTCCCCTCCCCCTTCTGAGGGTTGTCAGTCTGTACCCTACTTTCACATCTCTGGGTCTACCCTGTTCTCCAGACTGTTATGTTTATTATATTCCACAAATGAGTGAGATCATGTGATATTTGTCTTTCTCTGCTTGGCTTGTTTCGCTTAGCATAATACTCTCGAGGTCCCTCCATGTCGTCTCAAAGGATAAGAGATCTTTCTTTCTTACAGCTGCCTAGTACTCCATTGTGTATATATACCACAGCTCTTTTATCCATTCGTCTACTGATGGACACTTGGGCTGTTCCAGATCTTAGCTATTGTAAATAGCGCTGCTATGAACATGGGAGTACATGTATTCTTTCTGATTGGTGTTTCAGGTTTCTTAGGGTATATTCCTAGAAGTGGGATCACTGGGTCAAATGGCAATTCAATTTTTAATTTTTTGAGGTAACACCATAGTGTTTTCCACAGTGGCTCCACCAGTCTGCATTCCCAGCCGTAGTGTACTAGAGTCCCCATTTCTCCACACCCTCGCCAACACTTGCTGTTTGACGATTTGTTGATGGTGGCCATTCAGACAGGTGTGAAGTGATACCTCATTGTTGTTTTAATTTGCATCTCTCTGATGATTAGTGATGTTGAGCATTTCTTCATATGTCTCTTAGCCATTTGTATGTCCTGTTTGGAGAGGTGTCTATTTAGTTCCTCTGCCCATTTTTTAATTGGGTTCTTTGTCTTCCTTTTGTTGAGTTGTATGAGCACTCTATATATTTTGGAGATTAACCCCTTATCTGATGTATCATTGGCAATTATGCTCTCCCATACAGTGGGTTCCCTTTCCGTTTTGATGGTTGTTTCTTTTGCTGTGCAGAAGCTTTTGGGTTTGATGTAGTCCCATGCATTCATTTTTTCCTTTGTTTCTGTTGCCTTAGGTGATGTATCAGTGAAGATTCTGCTGTGTATGATGTCCGAAATTTTGTTGCCTACATTTTCTTCTAGGATTTTTATGGATCCAGCAATACATCAAAAAAATTATTCACCATGACCAAGTGGGATTCATCCCAGGGATGCAAGGCTGGTTCAATATTCGCAAATCAATAAATGTGATACACTACATAAACAAAATGAAAGATAAAAACCACATGATCATATCAATAGACGCTGAAAAAGCATTCGACAAAATTCAGCACCCATTTCTAATAAAAACGCTCAGCAATTTGGGAATAGAGGGATCATATCTCAACATAATAAAGGCCATATATGAAAGACCTACAGCCAACATCATACTCAATGGGCAAAAATTAAAAACATTCCCCTTAAGAACAGGAACAAGACAGGGATGCCCACTTTTGCCACTCTTATTTAACATAGTACTGGAAGTCTTAGCCACAGCAATCAGACGTGAAGAAAAAATAAATGGAATCCAAATTGGAAAGGAAGAAGTGAAACTGTCATTATTCATAGATGACATGATATTATACATAGAAAACCCTAAAGACTCCATCAAAAATCTACTAGATCTAATAAATAAATTTGGCAAAGTAGCAGGATACAAAATTAATGTCAAGAAATCGATGGCATTCTTATGCACCAATGATGAACTCACAGAAACAGAAACTAAAAAAAAATCCCATTTACCTTTGCAGCAAAAAAATTAAGATACCTAGGAATAAACTTAACCAAAGAATTAAAGGATCTATTTGCAGAAAACTACAGGACATTGAAAAAAGAAATAGAGAATGATATAAAAAAGTGGAAGCACATACCTTGTTCATGGATTGGAATAATTAACATCATTAAAATGTCCATATTACCCAAAGCAATCTATAGATTCAATGCAATCCCCATCAAAATACCAGTGACATATTTCATAGAACTAGAACAAATACTCCAAAAGTTCATATGGAACCAAAAAAGACCCTGAATAGCCACAGCAATCTTGCAAAAGAAGGACAAAGTAGGTGGGATCACAATACCGGATATCAGATTATACTACAAAGCTACTATAATCAAAACAGCCTGGTACTGGCACAAGAACAGGCATATAGACCAGTGGAACAGAACAGAGAATCCAGAAATTGACCCAAGACATTATGCTCAATTAATATTTGACAAAGGTGGCAAGAGCATACAATGGAGCAAAGACAGCCTCTTTAATAAATGGTGTTGGGAAAATTGGACAGCTACATGCAAAAAAAATGAAACTAGACCATCAACTTACACCATACACAAGAATAAACTCAAAATGGGTAAAAGACTTAAATGTGACTTGTGAATTCATAAAAATCCTAGTTTTATTACTTTTGATACTGGCATAATTCCTCATTTTTCCATGTACTCTTCTCAAAAACTGAAATGTAGACGAGCCAAATTTTTCCTGGATATTTTAAAACTGAATACTTATATCTTTTTTTTCTTTTCCCTTCTGTTTAAATGTATTATTTGTTTTCTTTTTTAAAAAAATAAAGATGGAAATCTTCCAAAATAAACATATACATTCCATTTTTACCCATTGACATAAAGTTTTTTGAAACATGCTTTTCAGATAAAAGAAAACAGGATAAACTTTTCAAACTTTGTCAATGCAGTCTACGTAATGGTTAGGACATTCTTTAAAATTATAATTTTACTTTGATGACATTAGTTTCAATATGAAGGGCACTGAACTTTCCTATGACTCACATGGTCCATCTAGCTAAGATGTGGAATTCCAGTGATCTGTAGCAATATTTAAAGTTACTTGTGTTTAATGTTTTGTCTCATTAACTGACTGCCACTAGCTCTCTTAATTCATGCTGTGGAAGGTGGTTCCCAATAGTAATTTAATAATACAGCTTCTCTTTTCAGATTAATCACTAACAGGGACTGGTCATTTTCATTCTGTGACAAGTTTCACAATCATTGACTTGGATTCAAGTTTTGTTTTGCAAGTTAATAACAACTTCTAGCACTAATTATTGTGATTATACTGCTATCCATCTTCTTATCCTCTTCCTCTTTTTCCAAGTCCTACTGACATTCACTTTCCCTTCATGTGAAGTATGAATGCTTTAAAGAACAGGGATAGATTGGTTCCAGCCCAAGGTGGAGCCATAGGAGCAGTGTCCTCTGAGAGAATTACAGAAACTAGCAGACTGACTCTACACATTGGGCAAACATGAAAATACATCACTTGTAGTAAACATATCTCCCTGGAGTCAGGAGAAGCCAGTAGGCACCACAGAAGGGCTCTCATTGAGCCCACCCCTAATTACAAATATCTCCCTGCAAGGAGCTTGTATACATACCTGGCAGCCCACTTTTGCCCCTGCCACCCAAGGAATGGATATTTAGATTGACTGGCTTTGACAGCCAATGACACTTGCATTCATGAGTCCCACAGGGCTGTAGCAAACAAACAAATAGTTATTAATGATGCAGGAGCATCCTCAGAGGCTACAGCTGTATAGAGGTAGCAGGCAAAACATCTCCCAGTTTCTCCCTGGAAGGACCCTAATTACATACTTTCCTGGTTGCTGACTGGGGGTCCAACTTCTAACCAGCCTACAATTAGGTGATGATTGCAGTTATTTTCTTTGGAATACTGACAGGTCTTGGTACACCTTCAATTACTGGGAGCCACTAAGAACAAAGAAAGTATATTTGACAATCACAAAGGTTTGAGACAAAACCAAGAGCACTGGCTGGACTGATGGATAAGGTTCATCTCCGATGTGAGACCATTCTGCCAAGATTGGGAGAGGTGCCTGTTTTATCTAATGTGTAGGAATGAACCCCCAGAGAGTTAAGGAAAATGAAGAAATGGGAGTGTGTTATGTTCCAAACAAAAGAACTAGACAAACCTTCAGAAATGCCTTAATGAAACAGATAAGTGACTTGTCTGATAAAGAGTTCAAAATAATGGTCAGGAAAATAATGTATAAACAAAGTGAGAATGTCACAGAGTTAGAAAGTGTCAAACAGAAATCACAGAGCTGAGGAATATATTAAATGCACTGAAAAATTCAATAGCAAGACTCAAAATAGGACAGATCAAGTGAAAAAGGATTAGAAAACTTGCAGAAAGGGCAGTAAGATTCATCCAATCAAATGAGCAAAAGAAAAAAAAATGTTAAAGAGTGAAGGTAATTTAAGGGGCATATGGAATATTATCAATTGTAACACTATATGCTTTATATAGTTCCTAAAAGGAGAAGATAAAGGGGTGGAAAGGTTATTAAAGAAGTGATGGCAGAAAACTTTTCTAACCTGAAGAAACAGATATTCATTTCTACACAGCCCAGAGAATTCCAAATAAGAGTAATCCAAAGAAACCAACACCAAGACACACTACAATTGTCAAAACTTAGGGAGAAAATCTTAAAAGCAGCAAGGGAAAAACAACTTGTCATAAACAAGGGAACAACCATAAGACCACTAGCAGACTTTTCAGCAGAAACTTTAGAGGCTAAGGGAATGAATGCCATGATATATTCATAGTACTGAAAGAAAGGATCACCAAGCAATAATATTCTACCCTGTAAACTTGTCCTTCAGAATTGAATGAAAGTTAAAAAGTTTTCAGACAAGCAAAAGCTGAAGGTCATCCCCACTATGAACAGCTTCATGGGAAGTTTTAAAATAATTCCTCAACCTGACATGAAAGGGTGCTAATTAGTAACAGGAAGACATAGGAAAGGACAAGTTTACTGGTAAAGGTAAATATGTAGTTAAATTGGGAATACTCTGATGTAATGATGGGGGATAAATTATTTATAACTCCACTATTAAGGTTAAAAGAAAAACGTTTTAGAAATGACTATAACTACAATAATTGTTAATGGATACAATGACAAAAAGATGTAAAGTGTGACAACAAAAACAAAATGTGTGTGGAGGAGATTAGAAATATAGAACTTTATCATGCCTTCAGAGTTTAGTTATAATTAGTTTAAAATATACCTTTATAAATACAAGATATTTATGTAAGTCTTATGGCAACTAAAAAGCAGGAACCTGTAGTAGATACACAAAAAAGATAAGGAGAAAGAATCTAAGCATATTACTATAAAAATGATCAAATCACAAAGGACAAGAGTAAAAGAAGAAAGGAACAAAAAAGTACAAACAGCAAGAAAACAGTTCAAAATAATGATAATAAATCCATACTTATCTTTTGTTTCTATTTTAAATGTAAATGGCTAGATTCTGCAATCCAAATATATAGATGATTAAGTGCATTAAAAAAAATAAAAACAGGACCCAAATATATGCTACCTAGAATAGACACAGTCAGATACTGAAAGTGAAGGGATAGAAAAGATATTTTATGACAAGGAAAATAAAGAAAGCAGAGGTAGCTATACTTATACCGGCACAATACTCTTTAAGCTATTAATGGTCACAATAGACAAAGTCAAATATAATGATAAAAGGGTCAATCCAACAAAAGGATATTATATTTGAAAATATTTATGCACCAAACATAGGAACACCTAAATGGAAAACAGATAGTAACAGACCTGAAGAGAGATAGATAGCAATACAATCACAAGAGGGCACTCAATACCCCACTTCTGTTTTGTTTTTTTAAATTCTCACCTGAGGACATTTTTCCATTTTTTGTTCAGATAGAGTGGGAGGGGGAGAGAGGAAGAGAACGAGAGAGAAACATCAATGTGAAAGGGACACATCGAGTGGCTGTCTCCCACATGAACAACCAGGCCCGGGGACAAATTGCAACCTAGGTACATGCCCCTAGCGGGAACCAAACTGGGTCTCTCCAGACCGCAGGCTGACGCTCTAACCGCTGAGCCAAACCGGCCAAGGGCAATACCCCACTTTCAACAATGGGTAGATCATCCAAAAAAATCAATATGGAAACATTGGAATTAAACTACACTTTAGAGCAGAAGGACTTAACAGATATTTACAGAACTTTCTATCTAATACTTTCTCCTCAAGGACACATGAAATGCTCTCCAGGATAGATCATTAGTTAGTTACAAAGCAAGTCTTAATAGATTTAAGAAGATTGAAATCATCCCAAGTATCTTCTCTTACCACAATGATGTGAGACTAGAAATCACCTCCAATAAGAACACCAGAAAATTCCCAAATATGTACAGATCAAATAATATACTGTTAAACAACCAATGGGTCCAAAAAAATCAAAGGGAAATAAAAATATCTTGAGTCAAATGAAAATGCAAGTACAACATACCAAAATTTATAAGATGCAGCAAAAGCAGTTCTAAGAGGAACATTTATAGTGATAAATCTCTGTCTAAAAGAAAGCCATATCAAAGCCTATCAAGGAAATAAAAACTGAAGAATAAACTAAGCTGAAAGTTAGCAGAAAGAAGGAAATGACAAAGATTAGAGCACAAATAAATTAAATAGAGACTAAAATAGAAAAGACCAGTAACTATATGAGCTGGATTATTTTAGAAAAGATAAAACACAAAACTTTAACTTTAGTTAGACTTACTGAGAAATAGACAGGACTCGAAAGAATAAAATTAGAAATGCAAGCAGAGATATTTCAACTAATGGCATACAAATACAAAGAATAGGAGCCACAAAGAATATACAAAGAATAGACACTGCTATCAACAATTATACACCAACAAATTTGACAACCTAGAATAAACTGATAAATTTCTACAAATATACAACCTATCAGGACTGAAAAATAAGGAAGTAAAAAATCTGAACAGAGTAATTATGAGTTAGGTGATTGAGTTAGTAATCAAATATCTCCCAAAAAGGAAAAGTGGAGAACCAGATTGCTTCATGGGTAGAGTTCACAAAATAAATGAGAATACTGATTCTTTTCAAACTGTTCCAAAAAATAAAAGAGGAGGGAGCACTTCCAAACCAATTTTATGAGTCTGATAATACCTTGATACCAAAACCAGACCAGGACACCATAAGAAAATAAAATGATACATTAAACAATTACACTATGATTAAGTGGGCTTTTTTCTAGTGATGCAAGGATGGTTCAAATCGAAAAATCAATAAATGTGATACTCCACATTCATAGAATGAAAGATAAAAGTCATATGATCATCTCAACAGATGCAGAAAAGGCGTTTGACAAAAATTCAGCATCCAATCATTATGAAAACTTTCAGCAACATGGGTATAGAGGGAAAGACCACAACAAAATAAAGGCCATCTGTGACAAGTCTACAGCTAAAATACTCAATGATGAAAAACTGAAAGGTTCTCAACTAAGATCAGTAATAAGACAAGGATGCCCACTCCTGCCACTTTTATTCAACATATTACCTGGAGCCCTACTCAGAGCAATTAAGCAACAAAATGAAATAAAAGCCATCCAAATTGGAAAGGAAGAAGTAAATTGTCTCTATGTTCAGATGCAATGATAATTTATATAGAAAATACTAAAGACTCCATTAAAAACTTAATGAATTAAGTAAATTGATAAATTAAGTAAAGTTCCAGGATTCAAAGTCAATGTACAACACTTGGTTGCAAATTTATATACTCACAACAAACTATAGAAAGGAAAAAATCCTTGATGTTTGTTTAGACAATAATTTTTTTTTTTTTGCATGCAACACCAAAAGCACAGAAAATAAAAGTGGAAATAACAAGTGGGAGTATCTCAAACTAAAAGCTTCTGTACAACAAAAGACCATCAACAAAATTAAAAGGCAACTTACAGAGTGGGAGAAACTACTTGGAAATCATATATCTGATAAGGGGTTAATTTCCAAAATATGTTGAGAACTCACACATTTCAGTAGCAAAAATTCCACTCAGATTAAGAAATGGACAGAGCTCTGAAGAGATATTTTCCAAAGAAGATATACAAATGGACAACTGGTACATAAAAAGGGGTTAAACATCACTAATCATCAGAGAAAAGCAAATCAAAACCACAGTGAGCTATCACCTAATACCTGGTAGAATGCCTATCATAAAAAAGAGATAACAAGTTTGGAGAGGATATGGGGAAAAGGGGACATATGTATAGTTTTGGTAGGAATATAAATTGGTGCAGCCACTGTGGAAAAGAGTACGGAGTTTCTTTAAAAAATTAAAAATAGAACTATCATATGATCCACCAATTACAGTCCTGGGTATACCATATACAAAGGAAATTAAAACAGGCTATTGAAAAGATGTCTGTACTCCCATGTTTTTTGCAGCATGATTCAGAGTGCCAAGATATGGAAACAACCTTGGTATTCATCAAAGGATGAGTGAGATATGTATATCACACACACACAGAGAGAGAGAGAGAAAGAGAGAGAGAGAGAGAGAGAGAGAGAGAGAGAGAGAGAGAGAGAGAAATAGTGCATATTATCACTTATACATGGAATCTTAAAACAAAAAACAAAAGGCAAACATAGAAAAAGATTAGAAAAGTTTTGCCAGAGGTTGGGTGTGGAGGAAATAGGGACATGTTGATATCAGGTAATAAACTTTTATCTATGTTATTAGTAGGTCTGAGATTCTAATGTATAACTGGTTGACTAAAGTTCATAACATTGGATTGTGCAATCGAAATTTGCTGAGAGCAGAACTAATATATTTCCCACACACAAAAAAGATAAATATGTGAGGTGATGGATGTGTTAGTTAACTACATGAGCAGAATTCCTTCACAATATATATGTATAATAAATCACTATGTACACATTAAATACATTAATTTTATATGTCAATTACACCTAAATAAAGCTAAAAAAAAACAATAGGATTAGATAGAATAGAAATTTTACTAACTTAACCTCAAGCTTTAGACCTTGAGAAAGTTATCATGTATAGCTAAACATTTTTAAGTCAAAATAGAAATGGTGTTAAACCTTGAATAAGATATCTGTTTTATGTTGCTGCCAATCAAATGATAGACAAACAGGATGTCTTAAGAGATAGTAAAATAATTCAGTAAAGGATGCTTGTTTTGTAATAATGTTTTAAAGATATGATATCAATTTAAAGCATATTAGACTATTGCTCTCCTTCATAAGGAATATCCTATATGCTGACAATTCTTTTGCAATTTTGTATTATAGCTGAATTTCAGACACAATTTGTAGAAATTATTTGGCCTATTAAATATGCAGGATTTTTTATCCTTATTATATATGCAGTGTACATTTTCTTTGTGCTCACTTTGTCAGTCAGCTGTGTGGTTGAGAACCATGTTCCCTCACTGAGATTTTGTGCAGGCTTGGTGTATGGCAGAAAACAGCTGCTTTAATAGGCTATGTATTCCCTTTTTATACTAAGATGTCAAACCCAGTGATCTCAAATGGGGAATGTTTTAAATGCTGGAGTGACAGCATTGCTGCAAATATTGTTGGAATACACATTCATATTGTTGAGGAATTGTCTTCCTTCTAAGGTAGAATACTGGTGAAGATCCTCAAAAGAAAACAAACAGGAATAGATAACCTTAGGCAGGGGTTTGGCAGGCTTGCAGTGGAGTCCTCCAACAAAATGGACATGTGGTAAGAACGGGCGAGGAAATTCAAAATCCCAATAAGTTCGAATGAGCCACATTTCAGCTTTCCCCATTGTCTCATATAATGTAGTGGGTCTTCCTGAAGGGAAACAAGCACACAGAAGGGTAGAGGAAATGAGAGTATTTTGATGTAAATACTATACTAGGAAATTCTCTGAAAAGTGATTGGAATAATGTAGCCAAAATGTTTTAGAGTGTCTGTGCTTTGATAACACAAATATTTATACACATGGTGTGTGTGTGTGTGTATATAATTTGATAAAACTTGTATGTTTTATGCTTAATTTCAAATATGTAAGACAAAGTGCTAGAGACTTTTTATATCTAATGTGATATCAGTACATTCACAGTGATAACCAATTATTAAATGTAAGCCACGATAGAATTAAATGTGTATGTTTACTCTGTAAAGCCACAAAAGTAACAGATGCAAATGTACACAATTATTTGTGCTCCCTAATCTATTAAGCAATGAAAACAGGTTGCCTTAGAGTACTCAGCTTGATTTCTACAATTTAGCAAGCTGTTCTCTTTATACTAGATTTTCTAAGAACTGTGAGGTTTTTGAAAGTTTGTTTCAGTTCTGGATACGTATTATTGTATTTTGTTCATTTTAAGAGCTTCAGAATATTTGTATATATTTAATAACATTTGCAAATAATAGCTGGGATGTTTTCATAAGATATGGAAATAGATGTTTTCTCTCTTAAATTTGGCTCATTTTATTTGTAATGGAGAGATGTAGTTTTTAAAAATATAGACGAATAGCTTGATTGTCCACCCTGCAACAAGATTTTGGCCTTTAAAACAGATCATTGGTAAGCACTTAGTGAATGAATATGTAATCATTAGAAACTTTGAATTATAGTTTCTTGAGTCTAGGATGGAGCCATTATATCTTCATTTGTGAAAGAATTTTTAAGGTAATATGGCAAAACAGTTTAATTTTCAAATAAAGAAATTGAGGAGAAACAAGTGGAAACAATTACCTCAGTGCTACACAAACATTGTGCTAGAAATAAAGTAACTTCTCAACCTACACTTCTGCTTTGATCAAGGTATTTAGCCAAATTTCTAATGCCTTTATTTTAAGATGAAAAATATATAGTAAAATGGATATGTTGGAAATAAATGCAGCACAGAGAATTTTTAGGGTAGTGAAACTACTCACTATAATACATTATAAATTTGTCAAAACTCATGGAATATGTCCAACATAAATGGTGGACTTTGATGATAATGATGTGTCAATATAGGTTCAACAGTTGTAACAAATGTATCACCCTGGTGACTATGTTGAAAATGAGGGCGACTGTGCATATGTGAGGGCAGGGGTTATATGGGAAATCTTACTCAATATTGCTGTGAACTTAAAAGTGCTCTAACCATAAGTATACGATGGGTAACATTTTGACATTATATTTAGGGAACAAAAAAGAGAGAATAAAATGCTTTACCCAGAAGAAAAGAATAAAAAAGTAAATTATATTACAAACAAACATACAAAGAATTGAGATGTAATTGTTTCTAGAACTCAGAGCTTCAATTTGTGGTTTTTGACTTTCTGAAGTGTCCTGTATTAATAATGAACTATGGGGTTAAAAATAATCTTATAATTTAAGCATTTCTAGACTATTTGTGAGATTGAAAGATCATTATATATTATTATTTAGTCATTTTACTAATAAAAGATAAATCCCTCTGATTTTCTATTTATACAAACTCATCTCTCATGGCACTAACAAAGTTAGGACTTCAAGCTACCAATTAAAACATGACTTACCTAGTACATCACTGTAAAGTTTATCCCACTTCTTCTGATTAAATGCTTCGAACCAGAAGTCAAAATAAAGCATGTACATCATATTTTTGACCCTGTCCATGAATGTCATTTGATCACTTAATTCTGACAAGACAACAGGTACGTAGGACGGAGGGGATGGAAGTCCTCCACTATACTTTTCAATTGTGTAGCCAGGAGAGAAGCGGAGACTGTACACTAAAGGTACATTAAGTAGCTCAGCCAGCAGTTCACCACAGGGTCCAACAGCATCTGCAAGAATGACATCAAACCTTGATTCCTGTAGTTTTGTCATAAGTTTCTTGTTGAAAACTACATCTTTACAGAGCTTTCTAATACAATCATAATATTTCCAAATCATATCTTGCGTTAGTGAAAAATAAGCAAAAAATGATTCTTTTGGCATATATGCCCATTTAGAGATCAGCTGAATGAAAAGAGCCTCAAAATCATCTTTTGTTAAAGATGTAGGGAAAATCTCAAATTTAATAGCAGATGGTTTGTTGGGATCCACAAGAATTGAAGCTGAAGACACCAGAACAACCACTTCATGACCTCTCTGAACAAGTTCATCCAGCATTGTCTTCATATTGATCCAGTGGCTGTATTCTGTGGGCCACACCAGCACCTTTCCACAACACCCAGGGCTGAAGTAACAACTCAGCTGTAACAGCAGAAGAACTGAAATCCATTTCATAGACATCCTGGTGGAACACATGCTTCTTTTCAAGTCGTTGATCCCTTCTGCTATGGCTCATGCTTATATCCAAAGACAAATCAATCAGGAAGTTAAAATGTAACTTCTACACCCCAAAGTAAATACATTTATGAACAGTCAGGGCATCTGGATGGAAGTTGAAAGAGCAAATATAGATGATCTTACTTAATTTATGATTATAAATGCTATCAATACATTGCATATGCAAGTCTTGCTTCTACTTTAAGGGTCTCCTTTAATTAGAAAAGGAAAGGCCATAACCAGAAATGAGAAAATATGATAAAGAAAAAAAATTCACAGGTAAAGCCAAATACATCATATGAGACATTTAAAAAGCTACTACAAAGGTAGAAAGAAAAAAAGTATGAAGCTCAACTAAAAGTAGAATAATTATTAGGGGATACATAACATAAAAGATCCAGAACATGATATCAATAACCTAAAACGTGGAGGGGGAGTAAAAATTTAATTCTTTTAGAATATATTTGAACATAAATGCATATTAGCTTAAAATAGACTGATATAGATATAGAATGATGTACATAAACCTTATGATGACCACAAACCAAAACCCTAAATATGATATTCAAAGAACAAAAAGGAAGGAATACAAACAAGACACTAAAGAAAAACAAAAAACCACAAGGGAAGAATTGAAGAGAAGAAGAAAGGAATAGAGGAGAACTGTAAAAACAAAAAAAAATTATTAACAAAACAGCAACAGGTAAATATTAATTGATTACTTTATTTTTTAAAATACTTTTCTTTATTGATTTGAGAGAGGAAAGAAGACAGACAGAGAGAGAGAGAGAGAGAGAGAGAGAGAGAGAGAGAGATCAATGAGAAAATTCAATGATTACTTTAAATGAAAATGGAATTCATGCTCTAGTAGAGACACATGGGGTGGCCCTGACTAGGTGGCTCAGCTGGGTAGCGTGTCATCCCACATACCGAAAAGGTTGTAGCACACCGAAAAGGTTGTAGATTTGATCCATGGTCAGGTGTGTTCAGGGGCAACCAATCTATGTTTCTCTCTCACATCAATGTTTTTTTCTCTCTCTCCCTTCCTCTCTCTCTGAAATCAATAAACATAGCCTCAGGTGAGGATTAAAAACAGAACACATAGGGTGGATGAAAAAATAAACATGTCCTTTCTGTATGCTGCTTACAAGAGACACTTCAAATTCAAAGACACATACAAACAGAAAATGGAGGGATGGAAAAATATATTCCATGTGAAAAGAAAGATGAGGTAGTGATGCTTATATCAGACAAAGTAGACTTTAAAACAAAAAATGTAAAAGGCAAAGGACATTACATAAATATAAAGAGGTCAATCAAAGAAGAGAATGTAACATTTAAAATATCTGTACACCCAACATAGTAGCATCTGAATATATAAAGGAATTATTAACAGACATAAAGTGAGAAATGCAAGGTAATACAATAATAGTAGGGGATTTTAATACCACACTCATATCAATGGATAGATCATCCATACAGAAAATTAATAAGCAAAGAATGGCTTAAAATGTCACATTAGATCAGATCGAATTAATAGATATTTATGGAACATTTCATCCCCAACACAGAATACACAGTTTTCAAGTGCACATGGAACATTCTCCAGGATAGATCACATATTAGGCCACAAAGAATCCTCAAATATTTTAACAAGATTGAAATTATATTAAGCACCTTTTCTGACCACAGTGCTATGAAACTAGACATCAACTACAGGAAGAAAACTGGAATGAACACAAATATGTGAAAACTAAACAAAATGCTCCTAAACAGCATAGATCAAGAGAAAATCAAACAAGTATTCAAAAGTACCTTATAACAGATAAAAATGAAAACACAACTTTTCAAAATTTATAGGATGTAGAAAAAGCAGTTCTAAGAGGGAAGTTCATATCTATACAGGCATACCTCAAGAAACAAGAGAAATTCCAAATAGACAATCTAATTTTACATCTAAAGGAACAAGAAAAAAAAACAGATGAAAACCCAAGTAAAGAGAAGGAAAGAGCTAGTTAAGATCAGAGCAAAAATAAATGAAATAGAAAGAAATAAATAAATGGAAAGTACAATAAAACTAAGAGCTGATTCTTAGTTGGCTAAAGTGATAAACCTTTAGCCAAACTCATCAAAGAAAAAAGAGAGAGCCCAAATAAATAAAATCATAAATGAAAGAGGAGCAGTTACAACTGAAACCATAGAAATACAAAAACTCATTAAAGAATATTACAAACAACTAATTACATGAAATTACAGTCCAGAACAAACAGATACAAACTCACAATATTGAACTAGGAAGAAATACAAAATTTAAAGAGACTCATTACTAGCAATGAAATTGAAGCAGTAATAGAGGGGCTTCTTGTCACGATTGTGGTATAGATAAACGTATTTCTCACATCCTCCCACAACCATATCAAAATTACAACTGAACTAAAGAACAACCATCATTCAGAACTGCCTGAAATCTGGCTGAACAGAAGTCCTACAACTAAGATATAAAGAAGAAGCTATATCCAGACTGATAGAAGGGGCAGAGACATGGAATGGGCTGGTCCAACACCCATGTGTGGAGTATAAAATCGAGAGGGACATCTCAGCTGCAGAGGTTCACCTTGAGGAGTGACGTCCCAGCCTCACACTAGGCCCACCCAGCCCAGGGTTCCAGTGCCAGGAAGATAATTCCCCATAACTTCTGGCTGTAAAAACTCACAGGGATTGTGGCTGAGTGAGACAGAGGGAGGCTAGAATACCAGGCATTCTTCTTAAAGGGCCTGCACATGGACTTACTCTACTCACTTTTTCTGAGCTATGGTATTAGGGCAGTAGCTCAAAAGGTACCAGAGACATAAAGGAAAGAACTGAAGTATTTGACATCAGAGCTAGAGCTGGAGGGGAAGTTTTCTCTCAGACAGAAGTGCTGGCAGAAGCCATTGTTTCTTTCATGACCGACCCCCCTCCCCACAACAAAGCTGGCAGACATCAAGCTTGTTAACACTGTTATCCCTACCCTAGTGATTCCCTGAGACCAAACCCCACCCAATTTGCAGGCCCATTCCAAGCCCTTTCCAGTGGCCTTTGCATATGAACAGCCTGTCTGGGCTCATGTTTTAGACTTTCCTAAAATCTCTCGAACAAGCAGCATCTAGCCTAGGTGTGCCCCATACCTATTGCAAGGTGGCCCCAGACTGGGAACTAATGGCAGCCAGCCTTGTTCACAGCTTGGTTTCTCCTGGGCACCTCCAAGCCCAGCAACAGTAGCAACCATTTGCAGATTGCTTTGTAGCTCATGCAAGGTGGCTCCAGGCAGAATACAAACAGTGGTTGACATTGACCTGCACCTCCTGGGAGCTAGTGCACTTGATTGACAGCTTCAGACCACATTGAAGCACCACCCAACTGTGGAGGGTGGCTGAGCCTAGGTCCTTTGTTCCTGTCGTGTTTGCAAGGTCTTGCCCAGGAGTCTTCTGTCCCAAGACCTCTTGTTCTTCTCATGTGCTGGCAAGATCCACACAGGAGGGTCCTGAGCTGCGGGCAAGTAATCTGGACCTTGAGCTCAGAGGTTGAGGGAAACATTTGGTTTTGAGAACAATGAAGATTTTGAACTCCCCCCTCCCCTTCAATTTGCTATATAATAAACTGCCTGAGCTAGCTCGGGGTCACTGTTTCTCCATCAGAGAGCAGTGTCCCACCTGGCCCCAGCTTTTCTCTCTAGAATGTCTCTGTGTCTTTCTTAGTCTCTTGTGTTTTTCTCAGTCTCCCGTCGCCCCTCCTCAGGTCTAGTTCAACTAGCCATGCAGGTTGCGGCACCCAGCCACCCTCACAAGTGACACACTCAAGGGGTGGACTCAGCAGACACCATAGCCCTACTGAAGTAAGTCTTGCTCCATGGGGTGGGGCCCTGCACAGCTGATCCTCCATGGTGGTTGCAGCCAGGTCTTGCAGCTGATCAGTCTGGGGGTATATTCCTCCCACTGATATGCCATCATAACCAAGGCTCAACTAAATCAGGAAAGGATACACAACCCACACAGGTGGTTCCATCTGGACTGCGAAGCTTGGGTGAAATGGGAGGCTGTACCTCAAAGGACACCTACTATATAAGGCTACTTTACCAAGCCCAGAAGATGTTACTGCTTTACCTACTACATAGAAATAAACAGAGGGAGGCAGCCAACAGGAGGCGACCAAGAAACTCCAGAAAAAATAAACTAAACAAAATGGAGTCAAGCAATCTACCAGATGCAGAGTTGAAAACACTGGTTATAAAGATACTCAATGAAATTTGGGGAAGAGTAGATGAACTCACTGAGAACTTCAACAAAGAGATTGGAAATATAAAAACTGAGATAGAAAATATAAAAAAGAACCAGTCCGAAATGAAGGATACACTAATTGAAATGAAGAGTACATTACAGGGAATCAACAATGGAGTAGATGAAGCAAAGGAATAAATCAGAGATTTGAAAGATAAGGAAGCAGAAAATACCCAATCTGAATAGCAAAAAGAAAAAAAAATCAAAAAAATGAGGATAGTAGAAGGAGCCTCTGGGCCAACTTCAAATGTATCAACATTCACATCATAGGGGTGCTAGAAAGAGGAGAGAGAGAGCAAGAAATTGAAAACCTATGTGAAAAAATAATGACAGAAAGCTTTCTTAACCTGGTGAAAGAAATAGACATACAAGTCCAGGAAGTGCAGAGAGTCCCAAACAAGATGAACCCCAAGAATTCTACACCAAGACACATCATAATAAAAATGCTAAAGGTTAAAGACAAAGAGAGAATCGTAATAGCAGCAAGAGAAAAGCAGTTAGTTACCTACAAGGGAGCTCCCATAAGTCTGTCAGCTAATTTCTCAACAGAAACTTTGCAGGCCAGAAGCAATTGGCACAACATATTCAAAGTGATGAAAAGCAAGGGCCTTACAACCAAGATTACTCTTCCCAGGAAAGCTATCATTAGAATCAAAAGACATATAAAGAGCTTTCCAGAAAAGAAGGAGTTAAATGAGTACATTACTACCAAATCAGTAGTACATGAAATATTAAATGGTCTTCTTCAAGAAGAAGAAGAAGAAAAGAAGATAAGAAATATAAACAATAAAATGGCAAAAATATAAACAATAAAATGGCCAGATGGGAAGGGGTTTGAGGAAATGATAAAAAGTTGAAGAGATTCAGAAATGCAAATTAGTAGTTACAGAATAGTCATGGGATGTAAAGTAAAACATAAGGATATAGTCAATAATATTCTAATAACTATGTATGGTGTCAGACGGGCATGAGATTTATCGGGATGATCAGTTTGTATGTTATATACTGTCTAATCACTGGATTGTACACCTGGAACTAATAGAATATTGTATGTCAACTGTAACTAAAAAATAAATAAAAAATTAATGGAAAAAAATAGAAAGAAATTGAAGCAGTAATAAATACTCTCTACAAATAAAAGTCTATGACCAGATGACTTCACAGGTTAATTCTACCAAACGTTTAAAGAAGAATTAATACCTGTCCTCCTTAAACTGTTTCAAAATTGAAGAGGAAGGGACACTTCCAAACTCATTCTATGAAGCCAGCATTACCCTGATAAAACAAAACAAAACAAAACAAAAAAAATTACAAAGAAAGAACATTACAAGCCAATATCCTTGATGAACATAGATGTAAAAATTCTCAAGAAAATAACAAACTAGATTCAAGAATACATTAAAAGGATTATACACCATGACCAAGTGGGAATTATCCCAGGGTTATAAGAATGGTTCAACACCCATAAGTCAATCGATGTGATACATATCATTAATAATAATAAAGGATAAGAACCATATGAGCACCTCAAGAGATGCAGAAAAACCATTTGACAAAATTCAACATTGTTTTATGATAAAAACTCTCAGCAAAATGGGTATAGAAGAATACATCTCAACATCATAATCTCCATAAATGACAAACCCACAGCTAATACCACACTCAATGTTAAAAGGAAGCTCGTCTTATAAAATCAAAAACAAGACAAGGATGCCCACTATCATCATTTCTATTTAACATGGTATTGGAAATAATAGCACAGCAATAGTAAGAAAAAGAAATAAATGGCATCCAAATCAGAAATGAAGAAGTAAAAAGTCTCATTATTTACAGATGACATGATACTATATAAAGAAAATCCTAAAGATACCACAACAAACAAACAAACAAAAACAAAAAACAGACAAAAAAACTCCTAAACTAATAAATGAATTCAGTAAGTCATGGGATACATAATCATTTTACAAAACTTTGTTGCATTTTATATACCAATAATGAACAATCAGAAGGAGCAGTTAAAAATATCATACTATTTAATATTGCATCAAAAAGCATAAAATATCTAGGAATTGATTTAACCAAAGTGCTATCTTCTGTACTCTGAAAACCATTAGACATTGAAAAGATACAAATAAATGGAAGGATATAACTTACTCATGGATTAGAAGGATTAATATTGTTAAAATGTTCTTACTACCCAAAACAATAGACAGATTCAATGCAGTTCTTATTAAAATACCAATGGCATTCTTAGAATTAGAACAACTAATCTAAAATTTATGTGGAACCACAATAATCTGTGAATAGCCAAATAAATTCTGAGAAAGAACAAGGTGGGAGGTATCATGCTCCCTGATATCAAACTGTACATACTACAAAGCTACAATAATCAAAACAGTCTGGTACTGGTATATAAACATAGATATATTGATCATTGGAATAGTATAGATAGCCCCAAAATAATTCCTTGCTTATATAGTAAATTAATCTATGACAAAGGAGGCCAGAATATTACCACAGAAGTGGTAAAAAAAAAAAAAGAAAAGAAAAGGACCACTTTCTTACACCATATACAGAAATAAACACTGAATAGATTAAGGACTTAAATGCAAAACCTGAAACTATAAAAGTCCTAGTAGAAAACACAGTACATCTTTGATGTTGGTATTATCAATATTATTTTGGATATGTCTCATCAGACAAAGACATCAAAAGAAAAAAACAAGTGAACCTACATCAAACTGAAAAGATTTTGTACAGTGAAATCATTAAAAAAATGAAAAGACAATCTACTGAATGGGAGAAAATATTTGCCAATGATACATCCAAAGGGATTAATATTCAAAACATATAAGAAACTCATATAATTTAATATCAAAGAAAGAAACACACAATCCAATTAAAAATGGGCAGGGGACATGCCCTTGCCGATTTGGCTCAGCGGTTAGAGCTTCACACGTGGACCAGGAGACCTAGGTTCGGTTCCCGCTAAGGGCATGTACCTTGGTTGCAGTTTGTCCCCCACCCCAGTTGGGGTCATGTGGGTTGCAACTAGCCAATGTGTCTCTCTCACATCAATGTTTCTCTCTTTGTCTTCCTTCCTTTCTACCTCCTGCTCTATCTGAAGATAAATGCAAAAATGTCCTTGGGTGAGGATAAAATTTTTTTTTTTTTTAATGGGCAGAGGACATACAGATGGCCAACAAACATGAAAAAATGCTCAAGATCACTAATTATCAGGGAAATTCACATTAGAACTGTGAGATATAACCTCACATCTGTCAGAATAACTATCACTCTTAAATGAACAATTAACAAGTCCTGATGGGGATGCAGAGCAAAGGGCACCCTCGTCCACTATTGGTGGCACTGTAAATCAGTGTAGCCACTGTGTAAAACAGTATAGAGATTCCTCTAGAAAATAAAAATAGAACTGCCATACCATCCTGTCATTCTACTTGTGGGTATATATCTGAAGAAAATAAAAACTCATTGAAAAGGATATATGCACCCCTGTGTTTATTGCTGCATTACTAGCATAGCCAAAATATGATATCTATCAATAGATGAATGGATAAAAAACATATGAATATGTGTGTGTTTGTGTGTAATGTAGTATTATTAAGCAATAAAAAATAATGAAAGATTGCCATTTGTGACAACATGGATGAACCTAGAGGGTATTATTGCCTAGTGAAATACCTAAGACAAAAAAAGACAAATACTGTCTGATTTCACTTTATATATAATCTAAAAAAAAAAAAATCAAAACAAATGAACAAACAAAACAGAAACAGACCCATAGATATAGAGGCAGCTGATGATTTCTAAAGGGGGAGTTGGGTGATGGGAATAAAATAAAGAAAAATAACCACTTGCTCTCTCATTAACAAATCTGTAAAAGAACACATATCCCCTCATCTTCATTAACTTTGGACATTTTCTATCTTTTAAATCTTTGCCAACATGGTGTGTGGAATTGTTATCTTATTATTTGTATTTCTTTGATTCTCATTAGTCTTGCTCATTTTTCATATATTTTGTGGGAAATATTTTATGGTATATACAGGGTGGGACAAAATAGGTGTACTGTTGTTCATATGGAAAATAATACAATAATTAATAGTAATACAAGAATAAACTATGTTTTCCATCCTCACATCTGTAAACCTATTTTTACCCCTCTCTGTATAATAAAACTTAATTATGTTTATGTCATTTGAGTTAATGATTCTATGTTTAAGAAGTAAAATCAAGGAAATATACTCTATCCACAGATTTATGTAAAAAAGTATCATCCTGTTATTATTTATAAGAGGAGATACTGGTTAAATAAATGATAAAGTATGGTGTCTATATGATATTATATTATGCAGCCATTTAAAAATTGTGTTTAACAATAGTTTATAGAATATTATTTGAAAATAAGTAGGGGAAGAGAAAATTATGTACTAGAAATACAAAGAAAAGAGATGAGAAAGAATACATTAAAATGTAGGCAATAGTTATTTATGAGTGATGGAACCATGGATAAATATTTTCACTACTTCATCTTTAAAAAATAGCAATAATAAACCAATTACATTGTAACAGAAATAAACAATTAAAAAAAAGAAATGGCATAACTGGGCATTCTTGTCTTGTTCCTGCTTTTAGAGGAAAGGTTTTCAAATTTTCACCTTTGAACATATGATGTTAGTTGTGGTCTTGTAATATAGGGCCTTTATTATGTTGAGGTACCTGTTTTATATGCCTTATTCACAATTATGAAAGGATTTTGAATTTAGCAAAATTCATTTTTCTGAATCTATTTTGAGGATCATATGATTTGCTTTTTATCCATTTTGTTAAAATGGTTTACATTTATTGATTTGTGAACATTGAACTATTCTTGCATTGCAGGGATTGATTAACAATTGTGCATGTCTTTTTTTAATGTACTCTTGAATTTAGTTTGCTAATATTTTGTTGAGTATTTTTGCATTTATATTTCTCAGAGATATTGACCTGTAATTTTCTTTTCTTGAGGTATCATTGTCTAGCTTTAATATCAGGGCAATTCTGGCTTTGGAAAATGATTTTGGAAGTGTTTCTTACTCTTTACTTTTTTAAAAAATATTTTGAGAAAGATTTGTGTTAATTTTTTTAAAATGGTAGAATTCACCTGTGAAGATATCAGTTCATGGGCTTTTGTTTGTTGGGAAAATTTTGATTAGTGGCTTAATCTACTTGCTCGTTATTAGGCTGTTCAGATAGTCTGTTAGCTCATGATTCTATATTGTTATGTTGTATGTTCTAGGATTTAAAAAAAATAATAATCTTTATTGTTGAAAGTATTACAGATGTTTCCCTCTTTTCCCACCATTGATATCCTCGACTGCGCTCCTGCCCACCATGCCACCCCCTCCCCATGCCATCACTGCACTGTTGTCTGTGTCCATTGGTTATGCTTATATGCGTATAATTTCTTTGGCTAATCTCATTCTGCACCCCACCCCTACCCCCCGCCTTTCCCTCTGAGATTCATCAGTCTATTCCCTGTTAGGATTTATCCATTTCTTCTAAATTATTTAATTTGTCAGTGTATATTGATCATAGTAGTGGTATCACTTGTAATGATTCCTGCTTTGTTTTTAATGTATAATTGGAATCTGCCTCCTTTTCTTAGTTTAGCTAATGGTTTGTCAATTTTATCTTTTAAAAAATCATCTCAATTTAGTTGATCTTTTCATTATCATTTTATTTCCTATATTTCATTTCTGTTATGATCTTTTTTATTTCTTTCTTTCTGCTAACATCTGGCTTTGTTTCGTCTTCCCTTTTTAGTCTTTTCAGTTGTAAAGTTAACTTGTTTAAGACATTTTTCTAAATGTAGACATTTATTATATAGACTTACCACTGAGAAATTATTTTTTTACATTATATAACTTTTGATATGATTATGTTTTCATTTTCAGTTGTCTCACAATATTTTTGATTTTTCTTTTGATTTATACTTTCACCAGTTGGTGTTTCAGGAGTTTCTTGTTCAATTTTAAAATATTTGTGAATTTTCAAATATTCTTTTTGTAATTGTTTTTAGTGTCATACTATTGTGGTTGAAAAGATGTTTGATATGATTTAAATCTTCTTAAATTTGTTAATACTGTTTTGTAACATAGCATGTGATCTCTCCTGGAGAATGTTCTATGTGCCCTTGTGAAGAATGTGTATTCTAATACTATTGATGTAATGTTCCATATATATCAGTTAGGTTGAATAGTATGACATGCAGTATAAGCCCATTATTTCCTTATTGATTTTTTCCTGGATAATCTATTCATTGTTAAAAGCAGGGTATTTAAGTTCCCTATTATTTCATTGCTGTCTATTTTTGCCTTCAGATATGTTACTGTTTAATGTATTTGGGTGCTCCAATATTGGTGCATATATATTTATAATTGCTATATCCTCTTAATGAATTGACTCCATTTTTATTACATAATAAACTTTTTATGTCTTGTTACATCTTTTACCTTAGTGTCTGTTTTGTCTGAAATAAGCTACCCTTGCTCTCTTTGTTTCCACTTTTTCTGAGATGTCTTTTTCCATTCTTTTATTTTCATCCTATGAATGTCTTTAAGTCTTAAGTAAAGTTCGCTCAGGTAACATATATCTGGTTCTTGCTTTTATCTATTCTGCCACTCTCTATGGCTTAATTAAAGAATTAGGAATAATTTACATTTAAAATAATTGTTGATAGGTAAGGACTTACTATCCTTGCAGGACATTGGGTCCTGTCCAAACATCTATGGAGACGTTTGGTCCATGCCAAAAGGTGCTTGACAGTTGGTTCTGTCTAAATGTCTGTGGAGAGATTTGTTTCATGCCAAAATGTTCAAGAATGTGTATGATCTGTTGGTGGCAGTGACGACTAGGACTATTGGGATCCTCAGAGATGAAGGCTTCTGAGGTCTTCCTGTTCCCCTTTTTTGCCTGTGATAAAAAATTTTAAACTAGGTCCCTCTTGACATCTGGTTTGGGGTGCTGCAACTCGGAGCAGTAGCAAAGCCAGGGTCCGGGTTTCAGGTGCATGTAGAACTACCACAGTGCCTGGGGCACAGGTGCGCACATGCTGTAGCAGTGATGTTGGTGTCCAGGGTCCTGGCAAGTGCAGGTCTGTGGAACTGGGATCTGGGTCTGGGGCTTGTTACAGTGACTTGTGCAAGAGGTGAGGGGATGGAATGCAGCAGGGCACTAGTTCTGGAGTGACAGGGTGCAGTAATGATGGGCACAGTGGACAGGGTGCCAGCCTGTGGGTGTTCTGTCAGAGTCCGAACTCTGGCCCCAGGGGGCAGTTGCTGAACAGCAGCATCACATTCCCAGTGGTGGCCAGTTACAGCCATCTGTTGGGACTTGGGTGGGTTGTAGAGCAGCAGCAGTGTGGCCCCCGGGACTGGTAGTTAGAGCTTAGACATGGCACCCAGGGGATGGGGCTCAGAGTAGTGGTAGCGTGACCTCAGTAATGCAAATCAAAGTGTGACTTGGAACTCAGGGGGCAGGACTCTGAACAGCAATGGCTGTCCCAGTAATGGCAATGGTGGGTCAAAGCCATGATTTGGGACTGCAGGTGGAGCTCATAGCAGCAGTAGATCTGGCCCTGCACATGGCAAGGCACTTATTGTACTGATGCCAGAGAATGGGGCACATCAGTGACAGGAACCCTTGTTGGCAGGTCTCACTGTCACATCAGCTCCAGGAGGAGAAGCAATGGTGGGGACCCTGAGCAGCTCTGTCATTTAGGATAGGCATTGCTAAAGACTGTGGGAATCCTAGGTAGCAAAGGGTGCTAAAGTGAGCTTTGCTGGGGTTCTCCTGCTCTCATTTTTCTAATGGGGTGAGATGCCTCTGAGGAGATTGCTCCTGTTGTTTCGCTGCTGTGTACTGGAACACGGGGTGATGCAGGAAAAAAGCTTGCTATGCTTTTCTATGCCATCATCCTCATCGAGCTCTGCAGGGTTTTTTTTGTTTGTTTGTTTTTTTGTTATTTTTTTGTTTGTTTGTTTGTTTGCAGCTTATACAGTATAGTTAAGAACTTTTCATAAGCTATTTTTGTTGGTCTGTGTTTGTTCTTTATTGTTTTTGTTGTTTTAGTGGGGGAAATGGGTTGTGGAACTTTCTAGCCCTCCATTAAACCATGTAATACAATAAAACCAGTATAACGAATGGTCAAACAGTGAAAACTTATATAGGGTAATATTTTAAATTCCTGTCATTGGGAATTTTGTGTATTTTTCCAGATTATTTCCTCTGTGTTTACACAAATTTACATCTTTTATTTAATTCCAAAGAAGAGCATAAAGCTTATTTTTTTTCAATTTTTATTAATTTATTTTTGTTACAGATATTTCTCCTTTTTCCCCCCTAGACACCCTCCTCCCCATCCTGCCCCTGCCCCCAGCATTGTTGTCTATGTCCATTGCTTACACATATATGCATATAAGTTTTTTGGTGTATCTCATCCATTCCCCCCACCCCCTCCTCTGAGGTCTGACAGTCTGAGCCGTACTCCTTTCTATGTCTCTGGGTCTATTTTGTTCATCAGCTTATTTTGTTCATTATATTCTATAAATAAGTGAGATCATGTGGTATTTGTCTTTCTCTTACTGGCTTATTTCGCTTAGCATAATGCTCTCCAGGTCCCTCCATGGCATCTCAAAGGATAAGAGATCTTTCTTTCTTACAGCTGCATAGTATTCCATTGTGTAATGTACCACAGCTTTTTTATCCATTCGTCTACTGATGGACACTTGAGCTGTTTCCAGATCTTAGTTCTTGTAAATAGTGCTGCTATGAACATGGGGGTACATATATTCTTTCTGATTGGTGTTTCAGGCTTCTTAGGGTATATTCCTAGAAGTGGGATCATTGGATCAAATGGCAGTTCAATTTTTTACTTTTTGAGGTAACACCATAGTGTTTTCCATAGTGGCTGCACCAGTCTGCATTCCCACCACAGTGTAATAGAGCCCCCTTTTCTCCACTCCCTTGCAAGCACTTGTTTCATGATTTGTTGATGGCAGCCATTCTGGAAGTTGTGAGGTGATACCTCCTAGTTGTTTTAATTTTATCTCTCTAATGATTAGTGACATTGAATATTTTTTCATATGTCTCTTGGCCATTTGAATGTCCTCTTTGGAGAAGTGTCTATTAAGGTCCTCTGCCCATTTTTTTAAATCCTCATCTGAGGACATTTTTGCATTTATCTTTAGACAGAGCTGGAAGGAAAGAAGGAGGAAGAGAAAGAGAGAAAAATTGACGTGAGAGAGACACATTGAGTGCTTGCCACCAACACGACCCCAACTGGGATTGGGGACAAACTGCAACCGAGGTATGTGCCCTTAGCGCGTACCAAAGCTGGGACTCTGGTTCAGGGGCCGACGCTCTAAGCGCTGGTCCATGGGCCAACGCTCTAACTGCTGAGCAAACCAGCTCAGGCTTCTGCCCATTTTTTAATTGAGTTCTTTGTCTTCCATTTGTTGAGTTTTATGAGCATTCTATATATTTAGGAAATTAACCCCTTATCTGATGTATCATTGGCAATTATGCTCTCCCATATAGTGAGATTCCTCTCCATTTTGACGGTTATTTCTTTTGCTGTGCAGAAGCTTTTTAGTTTGATGTAGTCCAATGTGTTCATTTTTTTCCTTTGTTTCTCTTGCCTTAGGCATTGTATCAGTGAAAGTTCTGTTGTGTATGATGTATGAAATTTTGTTGCCTACATTTTCTTCTAGGATTTTTATAGATTCACAAGTCACATTTAAGTCTTTTATCCATATTGAGTTTATTCTTTTGTATGGTGTAAGTTGATGGTCTAGTTTCATTTTTGTGCATGTAGCTGTCCAATTTTCCCAACAAAATTTATTGAAGAGGCTGTCTTTACTCCATTGTATGCTCTTGCCACCTTTGTCAAATATTGATTGAACATTGAACATAATGTCTTGGGTCAATTTCTGGATTCTCTGTTCTGTTCCATTGATCTATATGCCTGTTCTTGTGCCAGTACCAGGCTGTTTTGATTACAATGGCTTTGTAGTGTAACCTGATATCTGGTATTGTGATCCCTTCTACTTTGTCCTTCTTTTTCAAGATTGCTGTGGCTATTCAGGGTCTTTTTTGGTTCCATATGAACTTTTGAAGTATTTGTTCTAGTTCTATGAAATATGTCATTGGTATTTTGATGGGGATTGCATTGAATCTATAGATTGCTTTGGTTATTATGGATGTTTTAATGATGTTAATTCTTCCAATTCATGAACAAGGTATGTGCTTCCACTTTTTTATATCTTCCTCTATTTCTTTTTTTAATGTCATGTAGTTTTTTGCAAATAGGTCCTTTACTTCTTCGATTAAGTTTATTCCTAGGTATCTTAATTTTTTTGCTGCAATGGTCAATAGGATTTTTTTTTTTTAGTTTCTCTTTCTGTGAGTTCATTGTTGGTGTATAAAAATGCCATCAATTTCTTATTGTTAATTTTGTATCCTGCTACTTTGCCAAATTCATTTATTAAATCTAGTAGATTTTTATGGAGTCTTTAGGGTTTTCTATGTGCAATATCATGGCATCTGCAAATAATTATAATTTCACTTCCTCCTTTCCAATTTGGATCCCTTTTATTTTTTCTTCATGTCTAATTGCTGTGGCTAAGACTTCCAGTACTATGTTAAATAAGAGTGGTGAAAGTGAACATCTCTTACTTGTTCCTGTTCTTAAGGGAAATGCTTTTAGTTTTTGCCCACTGAATATGATGTTAGCTGTAGGTTTTTCATATATGTCTTTAATTGTGTTGAGATATGATCCCTCTATTCCCACATTGCTAAGCATTTTTATCATAAATGGGTGCTGGATTTTGTCCAATGCTTTTTCAGTATCTATTGATATGATCATATGGGTTTTATCTTTCATTATGTTTATGTGTGTATCACATTTATTGATTTGCGAATATTGTACCAGCCTTGCATCCCTGGGATGAATCCCACTTGGTCATGGTGAATAATTTTTTTAATGTATTGCTGGATCCGATTTACTAATACTTTTTTATGGATTTTGGCATCTGTGTTCATCAGGGATATTGGCCTGTAGTTTTTTTCTTTGTAGTGTCTCTATCTGGTTTTGGAATTAGAATTATGCTGGCTTCATAAAACGAGTTTGGAAGTCTTCCTTCTTCTTGACTTTTTTGGAATATTTTGAGGAGAGTGGGTGTTAGTTCTTCTTGAATGTTCTGTAAAACACCCCGGTGAAGCCATCCAGGCATGGATGTTTGTTTGCTGGGAGAGTCTTGATTACATCTTCCATTTCCTTCGTTTTTATTAGTCTGTTCATGTTCTCTATCTCTTCCCAGTTCAGTTTTGGGACACAATTTGTTTCTAGAAATTTGTCCATTTCACCCAGATTGTCCAATTTGTTGCCGTATAATTGTTCATAGTATTTGTTAATGATCCTTTGTGTTTCTGCGGTGTCAGTTGTTATTTCTCCTCTTTCATTTCTGATTTTGTGTATTTGGGTTCCCTCTCTTTGTGTCTTGGTGAGTCTAGCTAAGGGTCCATCAATCTTGTTTATCTTTTCAAAGAACCAGCTCTTTGTTTCATTGATCTTTTGAATTGCTTTTTGGTCTCTATATCGTTTACTTCTGCTCTGCTCTTTACTATTTCTTTCCTTCTACTTGCTCTGGGTTTTTCTTTTTGCTTTCTAGTTCTTTTTTTAAAACTTTTTTTATTAATTTATTTTTGTTGCAGATGTTTCTCCTTTTTCCCCCTTTGACACCCTCCTCCTCCCAATCCTTCGTCCTTGCCTCATCCCCAGCATTGTTGTCTTATGTCCACTGGTTACGCATACATACAAAGAAGTTCTGTGGTTTATCTCTTTGCTTTCTAGTTCTTTACATTGTGAGGTTAGATAAATAATTAGAAGTTTATCTTGTTTCTTGAGGTAGGCCTGTAGTGCTATGAACTTCCCTCTCAGGACTGCTTTTGGTGAATCCTATAAATTCTGTGTTGTGTATTCATTTTCATTGGTTTCCAAGAAGTTTTTAATTTCTTCCTTGATCTCCATGGTTACCCATTCATTGTTCAGTAACATTCTATTTAGCCTCCATGTGTTCAAATGTCTTTGCATGTTCTTGTTGCAATTGATTTCTAGTTTCATGCCATTGTGTTCTGAAAAGATGCTTGATATGATTTCAATCTTCTTGAACTTGTAGAGACTTAGTTTGTGCCCTAACATATGGTCTATCTTAGGGAATGTCCCATGTGCTCTTGAGAAGAATGTGAATTCTGCCATTTTGGAGTGTAATTCTCTGTAGATATCTATTAAATCCATTTGATCTAGTGCATCATTTAGAGTCTCTGCTTCCTTGTTAATTTTTTGTCTAGAGGATGTCAGTGGGGTGTTGAAGTCCCCTGCTGTGATTGTAATGATGTTCTTTGAAGTCCTCCAGAAGATTTATAATATATTTTGGTGCTCCAATATTGAGTGCATATATGTTTACCAAGCTTATATCTTCCTGTTGGATAGATTCTTTCAATATTATGTAGTGGTCTTTTTTGTCTCTAGTTATGGCCTTCATTTTGAAATCTATTTTTTCAGATATGAGTATTGCTATCCCAGCTTTTTTTCCCTTTCCGTTTGCTTGGAAGATTTTTTTCCATCCCTTCACTTTCAATCTATGTGAGTCTTGTGTTGTGATGTGGGTCTCTTGTAGATAACATATATATGAGTCATGCTTTCTCATCCAATCAGCTACTCTGTGTCTTTTGATCAGAGCGTTCAATTCATTTACATTTAAGGTAATTATTGATATGTACTTATTTATTGACATTTTTGTTTATTGTGGTTACATTTTCTTCCTATTTCTTCTACTAAGTACAGCAGTCCTTTTAACATTTCTTGCAGTGCTAGATTAGAGCTAATATAGTCCCTTAGCCTTTTTTTTTTGTCTGGGAAGCTCTTTATTTGACCTTCTATTTTGAATGATAGCCTTGCTGGACAGTCTAGTCTTGGATTCAGATCCTTGTTTTTCATGACCTTGATTACTTCATGCCATTCCCTTCTGGCCTGTAGTGTTTCTGTTGAGAAGTCAGCTGATAGCCTTATGGGGGTCCCTTTGCAGGTAACCTCTTTCTTATCTCTTGATGCCTTAAGGATTGTCTCTTTGTCTTTAATTTTTGGCATTTTAATTATTATGTGTCTTGGTGTGGGCCTGTTTGGGTTCTTCTTACTTGAGGCTCTCTGTGCTTCTTGAACTTGAATGCCTTCTTCCTTCTCCAAGTTAGGAAAATTTTCTGTCATTATTTCTTCAAATATATTCTCTAACCCTTGCTCATTTTCTTCTTCTTCTGCAACTCCTATGATGTGAATTTTGTTACGTTTCAAGTTGTCCCACAGTTCTCTTACGTTGTCTTCTTGTTTTCTAATTGTTTTTTTCCTTTTGGTTTTTTGATTGGTTGATTTTTTTTCTGCCCTGTCTTCTAATTGACTGATCCAGTCCTCAGCTTCCTCTACTCTGCTGGTTATTCCTTCCAATGTGTTCTTTATTTCTGCTATGTCATTCTTCATTTCTGCTTGATTTTTCATTTGGTTGATTTTCAATGTTTCTAATATCTTTACTTATGTTGTTGAGCTTCCTCGTTATCATCACTCTGAACTCTACCACTGAAAACTTGCTTAACTGCATTTCATGTACCTTGTGTTCAGTAGAGTTCTCTTGTTCTTTCATTTGGGCTTTGTTTTTTGTTTCAGCATTTTGGCTGACTCAGTGTGTTTTGGAGTCTGCCAAATTTTCCCTGTGGGTGTTGATGTTCTGCTGATTGTGCCTCCCTCTTCTGGGTTTTGATGGGAATTGTAGGACCCACATTAAACAGAGGTGTCCAGTTTTACTTTCCCGGGTAGATTTTCAAGCCCAGGAAAGGTTCAGTTATCCTCTAGCTTTTTGCCTGGAGGCTATTAGTCTTAGTTACTTGATGAGCCTTGGGTTTTAGCCCTCAACTGAATGAAATAATCCCTCATGTGTTCAGGGTAAGGGATTTCCAGCGGGTGGGGCAGATGCTGGCTGTTAATGAGCCTCAATTTGCATTTCTCTGGCCTGGCTTGGTGCTGTTAAATTTCCGAGGGAAGGGCTGCTGCTTCTCCCCATGGCTCTGGGAAGGGGCTTTTTGAGTAAGATGGCAACTGTCCTATGAGGGAGTGATTCAGCATAAAATTTTTCACTGATACAATGCCTAAGGCAATAGAAACAAAGAAAAAAATTAACACATTGGACTACATCAAACTACAAAGCTTCTGCACAGCAAAAGAAACAATCATCAAAATGAAAAAGGAACCCTCTATATGGGATAGCATAATTGCCAACAATACATCAGATAAGGGGCTAATTTTCAAAATATATAGAGTACTCATACAACTCAACAAAAGGAAGACAAAGAACTCAATTAAAAAATGGGCAGAGGACCTAAAGAGATACCTCTCCAAACAGGACATACAAATGGCCAAGAGACATATGAAAAAATGCTAATGTCACTAATCATCAGAGAGATGCAAATTAAATAACTATGAGGTATCACCTCACACCTGCCAGAATGGCTGCCATCAACAAATCATCAAACAACAAGTGCTGGCGAAGGTGTGGAGAATAGGGGACTCTAATATTTTGCTGGTGGGAATGCAGACTGGTACAGCCACTATGGAAAACAGTATGGTGTTTTCTCAAAAATTAAAAATTGAATTGCCATTTGACCCAGTGATCTCACTTCTATTAATATATCCTAAGAATCCTAAAACACCAATCAGAAAAAATATATGTATCCCTATGTTCATAGCGGCCCTATTTACAATCACTAAGATCTGGAAGCAGCTCAAGTGTCCATCTATAGATGAGTGGATAAAAAAGCTGTGGTACTTTTACACAATGGAATACTATACAGCTGTAAGACAGAAAGATCTCTTATCCTGTAGCCAACATGGAGGGACCTGGAGGGTATTATCCTAAGCGAAACTAGCCAATTAGAGAAAGACAAATTTCACATGATCTCACTTATTTGTGGTATATAATGAACAAAACAAACAATGATCAAAATAGATTCAGTGACTTAGTAGTAGGGTACAGACTGACAAACCTCAGAATGGGGATCGGGGGGGAGAGGAGGGAAGAGATAAACCATGAAACTTATACACAGGTATGCATAACCATGGACATAGACAACAATGCTAGGGATGGGTGCAGGAGCGGGAACGGGATGAGGGGGATCAATGGGGGCAAAAGGAGAATCATTTGTAACCAAAATAAATTAACTTAAAAAAAAAGTCATTTCAGTAGACTCACATGTAGGATTAAAATAATACATTCAAACAATAACAATATTGATATGGTAACTCAAATGTAACAGCTCATTTATTAATTATATATTATTTCCATAATTCCCCACTTTGTTCATAACTCGTTTTGTGTAATATAATTATCGGAAAAAGACTGGTGGTGAACTTTAATTCTATATTTTTGTTTCATAATTCCTCAGTATGACATTTACATGTCTTATGAAATTATTTATGAACTTCCTGATACTTTTGCTCAATTTCATTCTCTTTACTTTTGATTGGCTTTATATTTGATAGTAGGCATCACTGCATCAGATACAGAATTTTGGTGAATACTTTAAGCTGTGTCTTTCTTAAAATGTGGTCTACAGGTTATGCACAATACTTTCACCTAGGGTGTTGGTAATCAAGGCAGGGTGTCAGGTAAATGGAACAAGACTTCTAAAGGACATAAACACTGTGGCATGGAAGCTGTGAGGCGGTTCTCATCCAATCTCTCACAACTTCAAGCTGAGTGTCTTTGTGAAATGCTTCCTCATTATCAAATTAAGGCATTTGCTTACATAAGCTCCAACACACATTCAAACACTACAAAATAATGACTACAAAGAGGCTGTCTAACCTGGGGTATATATGATCACCAATTTCTATTAGAATACTGAAGAAAGGATTTTTATCTGAGTTTTTCTTTCCTTAGATACAAAATATGTTTTCTGTGTATAAAAATGGTTGACTTAGTCACTTGCAAATACTCCTTATTCTCCACAAGTCTCCTAAAATTAATACTTAGAATTTGTCCCTTTCAAGAAACATCATTTAATGGTAACACTAAAATAAATGTGTATTATTGGTAATGTATAATATGTACTTCACATTCTAAAGGGGATTGTACTGGGTATGAAATACTCAGGGAATTACTACTGAGAAAAGAAGTACAAATCAATTCAAGTGGATTGGATTTGACTCAGGAGGATAAAGTAAACTGATATTGGTAGGATTCTTCAACAACATGAGATAATGAGAAAATATAATAAGCTGGAAGGTAGAAATACTTTCCTGACAGGAAATTAGAAAACTATTGAGAGGTGATTTGGTGCTAATATGATGGGACTAATCGATCATCTGCCATTTAATTGGAGGGAAACAATGAGTATTAAATTCATCAGTAGGATTGTACTTAACTTTTTTTTATTAATTTCAATTTTTGTGAATTTATTTTATTCATTCTTATTTTATTTTGAATGCATTCTTTTACACATTATTGTTTTTTCACGCAAATATTATCTCTCCCTCCCTCCCTCCTTTTCTTATTACTTTAAATTCTCCTTTCTTTTAAAATCTAGACATAATAAATAATCTAGAGGACCTAGATTTCTTTAATTTCTTACTAGCACATCAGAAAATCAGAGATACATTTCTTTACCTAACAAATATATATGCTAATAACATCCACCCAACTTTCTTTATTTTCTCCAGGAAGACCCACTACATTATGTGAAACTATGGGGAAAGAAGAAATTTGGCTGATGAGGACATATTGGGATTTTTAATTTCCTCGCCCGTACTTACCTAATTTTGAGTTTGTAGAAGGACTGCATTGTAAACCTGCCAAACTGTTACCTAAGATAAGTTTATTATAGTGGAATATTTTTTGCACCTTATGATAACAATTCTGATTTTCCTCTAAAGTTTATAGCCTAAATAACAGTGATGTGCTGCTGGTTATCTTTAGTTTGCTACTCCAAATCAATTTTCTAAGTCATGGGCCTCTCTTATGAGTGGTGTTACTACTTTTTTGGACTTTGCTTTGGTATTTAAAGAGCATGTTAAAAATATAAGTGTGTCTATGGTGTGGGTACTAAATTGAAGGGACAGGAAACTAAAGATGTGAAAGTCTCTAAGGAGCCTGCTGTAGTCATCCTAACAAGCACAGAGGAATTATGAATAGGGATACTTACTATGGTTGTTTGAGTGATAAAGAGGCTTTCGTGAGAACTGTTGGGTAGAATCCACAGGATTTGGTCAGTAGAATAAAAGATTGTTAGAAGACATGGAATCAGATACGGCTTCTTGGATAGCACTGACCTTTACTGAAATAAGAAACAATTAGTGGAAATACTTTTTTGAGATGACAACTATGAGTTCAATTTCAAATTCACTTTAAGGAGCCAAAGGAATTTTCAGATGAAGATTTCTAGAAACTGTTTGGACAATATAAGGTCTCTGTCCCAGCAGAGAGCATTAGAAGTAGATTGGGAGTCATCAACATAAAGTAGAAGTCATAGAACTTAGAGACTCAGATGGTGAATTGATTCTTTGAACATGATGTCAGGTTTTTGTTTTTGGTTTTTGATTAAAAAATGAAATTGTATAACACATCCTAAAGTTATTTCTGCCAGAAATGTTGAAAGAAAACAATATTGAGAAGCAAAAGAGAATAATAGGTAACCATAGTAATAAATATCTTGTATTTAACTTTATCAGTGGGGAGTGAAAAGAAACTCATTTGCTTGGTTTGTAGGTAAACAAAAATAATCTCTGTAGAAGATTACAGGTTAAATGGTGTTACCAGTAGAGTTCTTTTTTTTAATCCTCACTCGAGGATATTTTTCCATTTATCCTCAGATAGAGTGGGAGGGAGGGAGAGAGAGAGAAACATCGATGTAAGAGAGACATATCGACTGTTTGTCTCCCGCACAACCCCTACCAGGGCCAGGGATGAACTGCAACTGAGGTATGAGCCCTTGACCAGAAGTGAACCCACAACTCATTGGTCTGTGGACCGATTCTCTAACCACTGAGCCAAACTGGCCAGGGCTCCAGTAGAGTTCCTGATTTCTGCTTCGAGTATGATGCATATTTAAGTTTAAAATTTTATTCCAGGATTCTGAATATGGTTTTCTTACCAGCCAGTTAGAGCTTCAAGCAAACTCTATTGAGTGTTATTACAGGAGATAATTAACCAATATCTAAATAAAAGTAGAGTAAGAGACATGACATATTCTGTGGCTCACCACATAACACATTGACACATTATTATGTTTATCACAATTTCACAAAAACAACTCAGATATGTTTTACAAGAGGGGAGAATTATCCTATTTCAAACCCAATTATTAATGTAGACATTTGAGCAACATGAATACAAATCATGGTTTATATCTCTGATGAAAGAATCATGCCAGTCACTGAACATACAGAATATAAATGCAGTGAGAGGCAGTCAAATCAAGAATCTAAATCAAACAAGTAGATATGTAAGTCTTAATGGGAGTGTGTGAGTGTGTGTGTGTGTGTGTGTGTGTGTGTGTGTGTGTGCTGTACATACATATTTTATTATTCAATCATCTGTTTAGGAAGATGAATCAAAATAGTAAAGCACCAATTCCTGGGACTTCAGAGATATTCTTCTAACTTTAACTAAGCTAAAAATAGAAATCTACCTTTATGGCATCATCTCCCCCTAGTTATTAAAAGGCTTTACTGGCCTTACATTGAGAAACATCAGTGATCATAAGGCAACTGCAAATAGTTACAAATAGAATGCATAATACATCTCTAGAGAGTGACCTTCACATAGATTACACTGTGAAAGACCCTAACCCCAGATGGTGCAGTGCTCAACCTGCCCAACTGAAGTGACGAACAAGAGCATTTTGTCTTGCAGAGAAATGTATATTTACTTCTGTGCTAAGGCTCAAATCGATGGCATGCAGTTGTGTCACGCTCTTGTGAGAAGAGAATCACTGTTTCATACATATTATCCTGATTATATCAGGAGTTTAACTGTGTTGTCACCTTTTAAACATATTACATTGTATCCTGTTTGTTTTTTAAAAGTTACTTTTAGCCTTATGAATTAAGGAAAGAAAAAATAGGAGAAAAATATCCTAAATACCCAACAGAAAGTTAGATCGATTCATTAATAACCTATCAGCTGTAAATGAGCATGCTGAAAAAATTTAAAGCTTAGTTCTAAACCCCTTTATGGGGCTTTCCTCCAAGGAATACTTTTATGAGTTTGAAAACAATTCTGTTGGCTCATAAAATTAAGCCTTGGGAGTAATGCAGGTGAATTTTTTTCTCTGTGATCCTGTACTTTTATAATAAATAGAATTTTATCTGTACAGGAAATGGAAGAATTTGTCCAAAGTTCAGGTGAACATGGTGTTATGGTGTTTTCTCTAGGATCAACGGTCAAAAACCTCACAGAAGAAAAAGCCAATCTCATTGCCTCAGCGCTCACTCAGATTCCACAGAAGGTCAGTACAACCTACCATCCCTGTGGTAGTCACTCTGTCAATTGGAGGGAAAGTGTGGCTAATAATACTCTTTCCAGACCAAAGTTGAAGCTCATTATACATGAGCATAATTTGCACCACCTTTCAGGAAAAATTTCTCAAAACATCAAAATGTTGTATTTGGACCCATTTGATCATTTGCCTACTGAGTCTTTGCAATAATATGGAGATACATCTTTTGATAAAATTATTTCCGAGGGAATGGAAATAAAAATGTTAAGATTCTAGTAAGTTCTTACTAAATTTCACGACTTAGACTGACTACTTTTAAAGTTTTCAAGTGTGTTAGCTCCAAGGTCCAGGAAAAGAGAGGGGTTATACACAGAAAGGAATCATGCTTAAAAGTATACTTTGTATCTCTGTGTTTTACTAGGATTCTACCAAAGTGTAGTTGGTCTAGAAGCAGAAGCCCATCTTTCTCAATTGATTTTCTACAGTTAAAAACAATGGAAGAAAAAGATGGCGGTGGGCAGGACCTGAGGGAGGATGAGTGCGTGAGAAAGTGAGCTAGTGTGTGAGAGAGTGTGAGTGGATGTGGAGGTGGACGGCCAAACTCGTGCAGTGCAGAGACACAGAGCAGCAGGTTCCTGTGCTGTGGACAGGAGCAGCCGGCTACCACGGTAAGCGGCCCTTCAGGGTGCTTCTCGCTGCTTTGCGGACAGATCCCACCATCTTGGAAGATCCCGGGTCTTCCCTGGGAGGAGGCAATGGGAACGGCTAGGGCCCAGCAACATGAGCCCACCAGTACATCTGGCACCCTCGGACCAGTGGACACCCTGTGTCAACACAGACCAGTGCACAGTAGTAGAGCTGCCAAAGTGCCTGTTGCAGAAGCCGCAAATGGCCGGGATCCCAGCACCATCCCCCACAGTAGCAGCCTGATCAGAGTCAAGATATACCCCCAGCAACAGAGGCTGGGGAGCAGACATCCATCCCCAGGCAACAGAAGCACAGATCAGCAGCTGAGACCCATCCCCAAAAACTACAGCAGAGGCTGAGCAGGAGCTGAGCCCCATGGGGCAGCAGCACTCCCCAGCCACCAGCAAAGGCCTCTGTGACCCAGCGACCCACAAGATAGGCATGGAGCCGAGTCCCCAAAGAGACTGTGCAATTCAGCTGCCCGCGGGACTTGCTGGGTGCTGGGGCACCAAAGAGGCCTGTGCAACACAGCTGCTCACAAGATAGGCATAGAGCCAGTTCTCCAAAGGGACTGTGATCCAGTTGCCCACAGGACCTGCAGGGTGCTAGGGCAACAGAGAGGCCTGTGCGACCCAGTGGCACACAAGATAGGCGTGGAGTTGGGTCTCCAAAGGGACTGTGCTATCCAGCTCCCCACGGGATCAGTGAGAAGCAGGGGCTCCGACAGGTCCTGTACAACCCAGCTGCACACAAGATCGGTGGGGAGCCAGGGCTCCAGTAAGGCCTGTGCAACACAGCTGCCCATAGTACAGACAGGGAGCATGGCTCCAACAGGGCCTGAGCTATACAGCTAAAGGTGTCACCAGTGACCAACTTGGAACACAGCTCCAGAGGGGCCCATGTGATCCAGCAGCAGCGCCTACTAGGATACACCAATACCAGCCCCCAGTAGTCAATCTTCCAGGATCCACAGCAGGCAAGAGGCAACATGCAACAGAACAGTCTGGGAGGCACAGCAGCCTTATTTGATATACAGTGAGCTTCTTACACATCCAAACATCCCTCACCAGGTCTAGAGTTACCAGACGGCTAAAATGAGGAGACAAAGAAACAACACCCAAAGGAAAGAAAAAGAGGAATCACCAGAAAAGGAACTACAGGAAATGCAAGATAGCAACTTGTCAGATAAAGAACTCAAAGCAATGATTTTAAGGGTGCTCAAAAATTTGGTGAGAACTACAAACAACTTAATAAGAATTATGAAGAGCTCACTGGGAACTACTTCAGGTTAAAAAAAGAGGACGAAGCTATGCATAAAAATTAAGAGGAAATAAAGAATGACATAGTTGTTATGAAAAATACCTTAGAAGGATTTAATAGTAGATTAGAAGAAACTGGAGACCGAATCAGTGACTTAGAAGACAAGGTAGGGAAAAACTCCCAAATAGAACAGCAAATGGAAAAAAAGTTTAAAAAGCAGGAGGAAACTTTAAGGGAGCTGTGGGACAATACAAAACGTAACAATATTCACATTATAGGGATACCAGAAGGAGAAGAATCAGAGAAAGGAATAGAGAACCTGTGTGAAGAAATAATGACAGAAAACTTCCCTAAACTGGTGAAGGAAAAAGTCACACAAGTCCAGGAAACACAGAGAGTCCCAAGCAAGATGAACCCCAGAAGACCCACAGCTAGACACATCATAAGAAAAATGGCAAACATTAAAGACAAAGAAAGAATCCTAAAGGAAGCAAGAGAGAGACAGAAAGTTACCTAGAAGGGAGCTCCCATTAGATTGTCAGCTGATTTCTCAACAGAAACGCTGCAGGCCAGAAGGGAACGGGATGAAGTGTACAAAGCAATGCAAGGCAAGGGTCTGAAGCCAAGACTATTCTATCCAGCAAGGCTATCATTCAAAATTGAAGGAGAAATAAAGAGCTTCATGGATTAAAAAAAAAAAGCTAAAGGAATTTACCACCACCAAACCAGCACTGTAAGAAATGCTGAAGGGACTGTTGTAAGAAGAAGAAGAAACAGAGAGAGAGAGAGAGAAAGAGACACAGAGAGAGGAACACAGGCATAAAATTAAAATGGCAACTAATAACTATCTATCAATAATTATCTTAAATGTAAATGGCTTAAATGCTCCAATCAAAAGACATAGGGTAGCTGATTGGATAAGAAAACACGACCCATATATATGCTGTCTACAAGAGACTCACCTCACAACAAAAGACTCACACAGGATGAAAATGAAGGGATGGAAAAAATTTTTCCAAGCAAATGGAAATGGAAAAAAAGCTGATGTAGCAATACTCATATCTGACAAGATAGACTTGATATGATCCTGGTAAACCTATACACACCAAATACAGGAGCACCAAAATATATTTAAAAACTCCTAGAGGACTTCAAGGGAGAGATCAATAGCAACACGATCATAGTGAGTGATTTTAACATGCCACTGACACCACTGGATAGATCTTCTAGACAAAAAACTAACAAAGACATAGAGTCCTTATAAGACAACTAGATCAGTTGGACTTCGTTAATATTTACAGAACATTTCACCCCAAAGCTGCAGAATATACATTCTTCTCAAGTGCACATGGGTCATTCTCAAAGATAGACCACATGTTAGGACACAAAGCAAGTCTCTACAAATTCAAGAAAATTGAAATCATATCAAGCATCTTCTCAGATCACAGTGGCATGAAATTAGAACTCAATTACAATAAAAACACACAAACATATCCAAACACATGGAGGCTAAATAACATGTTATTAAACAATGAATTGGTTGCTATTTAGATCAAGGAAAAAATTAAAAACTTCCTGGAAACCAATGAAAACAAACACAAAACAACACAAAATCTATGGAACATGGCGAAAGCAGTCCTGAGAGGGAAGTTCATAGTACTACAAGCCTACATGAAAAAACAAGAAAAAATACTAATTGACTTTCTAACCCTACAACTTAAAGAACTAGAAAGTAAACAAAAACAAAAACCCAGAGCAAGTAGGAGGAAGGAAATAGTAAAGGTCAGAGCAGAAATAAACAACATAGATACTAAAAAAAAAAAAAAAATCCAAAAGATCAATGAAACAAAAAGCTGGTTCTTTGAAAAGATAAACAAGATCGATGGACCCTTAGCTAGACTCACCAAGAAACAAAAAGAGAGAAACCAAATAAACAAAATCAGAAATGAAAGAGGAGAATTAACAACTGACACCACAGAAATACAAAGGATCATCTAAACATACTATGAACAATTATATGCCCAAAATTGGACAATCTAAGAGAAATGGACAAATTTCTAGAAACAGACAGCCACCCAAAACTGAACCAGGAAGAGATAGTACAATTGAACAGACCAATAACAACAAAGGAAATTGAAGACGTAATTAAGAAACTCCCAGCAAACAAAAGCCCAGGACCAGATGGCTTCACGGGGGAGTTTTACGAACATTCAAAGAAAATCTAATACCCATTTTACTCAAACTATTCCAGAAAATCCAAGAAGACGGAAGACTTCCAAACTCATTTTATGAGGCCAGCATAAACCTAATTCCAAAACCGGCTAAAGACACTACAAAGAAAGAAAATTACAAGCCAATTCCCTGATGAACACAGATGCCAAAATCCTTAACAAAATATTAGCAAGTTGGATCCAGCAATACATCAAAAAAATTATTCATCATGACCAAGTGGGTTTCATCCCAGGCATGCATGGATGGTACAATATTCACAAATCAATAAATATGATACATCACATAAACAAAATGAAAGATTAAAAACCACATATCATATCAATAGATGCTGAAAAAGCATTCAACAAAATCCAGCACCTGTTTCTGATAAAAACGCTCAGCAATGTGGGAATACAGGGATCATATCTCAACATAATAAAGTCCATATATGAAAAACCTACAGCCAACATTGTACTCAATGGGCAAAAAGTAAAAGCATTTCCCTTAAGAACGGGAACAAATAAGAGATGCCCACTTTAGCCACTCTTATTTAACATAGTACTGGAAGTCTTAGCCACACAAATAGACATGAAGAAAAAATAAAGGAGATCCAAATTGGAAAGAAGGAAATGAAACTGTCATTATTTGCAGATGACATGATATTGTACATAGAAAATTCTAAAGACTCCATCAAAAATCTACTAGACTTAATGAATTTGGCAATGTAGCAAGATACAAAATTAATGTCAAGAAATCGACGGCATTCTTATACACCAATGATGAAATCACAGAATGAGAAACTAAAAAAAAATTCCCGCTTACCATCATGGCAAAAAAATTAAGATACTTAGGAATAAACTTAACCAAAGAAGTAAAGGACCTCTTCACAGAAAACTACAGGTCATTGAAAAAAGAAAAAGGTAGATACAAAAAAGTAGAAGCATATACCTTGTTCATGAATTGGAAGAATTAACATCATTAAAATGTCCATAAAAACCAAAGCAATCTATAGATTCAATGCAATCCCCATCAAAAGACCAACAACATATTTCACAAAACTAGAACAAAATCTCCAAAAGTTTGTATGGAACCAAAAAAAGACCCCGAATAGCCACAGCAATCTTGAAAAAGAAGAACAAAGTAGGAGGGATCACATTACCAGATAACAGGTTATACTACAAAGCCACTGTAATCAAAACAGCCTGGTACTGGCACAAGAACAGGCATATAGATCAATGGAACAGAATAGAGAAACCAGAAATTGACCCAAGACAATATGCTCAATTAATATTCAACAAAGGTGACAAGAGCATACAGTGGAGTCAAGACAGTCTCTTCAATAAATGGTGTTGGGAAAATTGGACAGCTACATGCAAAAAAATGAAACTAGATCACCAACTGACACCATACATGAGAAGAAATTCAAAACGGATAAAAGACTTAAATGTAACTCGTGAATCTATAAAAATTCTACAAGAAAATGCAGGCGACAAAATTTCAGACATCATACACAGCAGAATTTTCACTGATACAACACCTAAGGCAAGGGAAACAAAGGAAAAAATGAACACAAGGGACTACATCAAACTCAAAAGCTTCTACACAGCTAAAGAAACAACCATCGAAACAGAAAAGGATCCCACTATATGAGAGACCATAATCGCAAATGATGCATCAGATAATGGGTTAATTTCCAAAATATCTAGAGTGCTCATACAACTCAACAAAAGGACGACAATTATAAAATGGGCAGAGGACCTAAATAGACACCTCTCCAAACAGGACATACAAATGGCCAAGAGACATATGAAGAAATGCTCAACTTCACTAATCATCAGAGAGATGCAAATTAAAACAACTATGAGGTATCACCTCACACCTGTCAGAATGGCCGCCATCAACAAATCATCAAACAACAAGTGTTGGCGAAGGTGTGGAGAAAAGGGGACCCAGTACACTGCTGGTGGGAATGCAGACTGGTGCAGCCACTGTGGAAAATACTATGGTGTTTCCTCAAAAAATTAAAAATTGAACTGCCATTTGACCCAGTGATCCCACTTCTAGGAATATACTCTAAAAACCTAAAACACTAATCAGAAAGAATATATGTACCCCTATGTTCATAGCAGCACTATTTACAATAGCTAAGATCTGGAAATAATCCAAGTGTTCATCAGTAGATGGGTGGATAAAAAAGCTGTGGTACATGTACACAATGGAATACTATGCAGCTGTAAGAAAGAAAGACCTCTTATCCTTTGAGATGGCATGGAAGTACCTGGAGAGTATTATGCTAAGTGAAACAAGCAAAGCAGAGAAAGACAAATACCACATGATCTCACTTATTTGTAGAATATAATGAACTAAACAAACTGATGAACAAAATTGACCCAGAGACATAGAGGTGGGGTACAGACTGACAAGCCTCAGAGGAGGGGAGATGGGAGGAGAAGAGATAAACCACAGAACTTATATGCATGTATGCATGACCAATGGACATGGACAACAGGGCTGGGGATGGGGCAGGGGGGATGGGGAGGAGGGTGTCAATGGGGGAAAAAGGAAAAACATCTGCAACAAAAACAAATTAATAGAAAAATAAAATAAAATAAAATAAATAAAAAAATAAAAAACAATGACATTTCATCCTATTATTGTCAAACAATATATATTTTCTAATTTATGATATTCAATTAACTTTAATTTTGTTTTTATTACCATTTTAGATGTCTACTCTTTATATATACTCTGTTAACCTAAAAAGATTAAAGGCCAAAATGAGATAACAAGTGTTTGAGGTCAAAAAAGAATTGCAATTCTGGGAAACACTGATTCAGGCAGAAACCAAATAATGTTCTGATTAGAAGGTGAAGGTGAAGAGTACTTATGAAAAGAAAAGGAGAATAACTACATAAACAATTCTGTTGATGTTAATTAGCCAAGAAGAAATTTTGTAGGCACAAATAAGCTATGTGATTCTTTAGCTACACATGGTGGTCTTAATTCTAAAGAACATCTTTAATTTTCAGTTCATTGTTCAGGATGTCTGCTTTCCTGTTAACTCTGCAAACAGTTGTTTGGAATACAATGTTGCTCTCAGACCAGTCTGAAGTGTATTTTGCCCAGTATAAACTTTCAAAATATTTGAAGAGGAATACATGCAAGGCTTGCTCTGAAATGGCAGCTTTGACTCCATTTTAAAGTGGCTAGTTTATTTTATTTATTTATTTATTTTAAATCCTCACCTGAGGTTATACTCATTGATATTGGAGAGAGGGAAAGGGAGGGAGAGAGACAGAGAGAGAGATACTATGGATTGGTTGCCTTCCCTATGTGCCCTAATCAAGGATGGAACCTGCAACCTGGGTATGATCCCTGACCCGAATTGAACCTGAAACCTTTTGGTGTATGGGACGACACTCCAACCAACTGAGCCACCTGCCCAGGCTTTGTTTATATTATTTTTCACAACTCCTGTTCATGAAATATCCAAGGACTTTATATTTGTATGTTAGTTAAAAGTCTGTAATCAGCTGCATAGTAATTAGGCCTGTTAAAACTTTGGATTTTTATTTCTAAAAACCTTTTATTTTTATTTCTAACAAAATTTTCTATTAAGCATTTGCCACCTATTCCAGTATATAATCTGGAATTTGTCTTACAGAGTCCCCCAGAAAGAAATTATGTAATGAAGTTAACATCCTATCAAGATACTTCATTAAAAAATGGAATATAATAAAACCTCCCATCTCACCCTCCCTACAAAACCTTAGAAAGAAAGATAGAGAGAGGATAGAAAATGAAAGAGAGAAAGAGAGAGAGAAAGAAAGAAAGAAAGAAAGAAAGAAAGAAAGAAAGAAAGAAAGAGAGAAAGAAAGAGAGAAAGAAAGAGAGAAAGAAAGAAAAGAAAAGAAAAGAAAAAAGAAAGAAGGAAAGAAGGAAGGAAGGAAGGAAGGAAGGAAGGAAGGAAGGAAGGAAGGAAGGAAGGAAGGAAGGAAGGAAGGAAGGAAGGAAAGAAGAAAGAAAGAAAGAAAGAAAGAAAGAAAGAAAGAAAGAAAGAAAGAAAGAAAGAAAGAAAGAAAGAAAGAAAGAGAAGACAGAAAGAAAAGACAGAAGGAGGGAGGAAGGAAGGAAGGAAATACAAGCAACCATCAAAACACCAGACAATAAAAATCTAAAGCTAATTATATTTTTGGAAAATGTTTCATTTGAAACTTGAGAGCTAGAATGGCCTCCTGACAAATAAGTTTACATAACATTCATATTTGTTTTAATGCTTTTTGATTCCCAACTCTGGCTCACTAAACTTGTCTTATTTATTTTCTATTTCTTCACTTACAATTTCACTCCCCAAAGCTTTTAATTGATAAACATCCCTTTAAAGTGATAATAATATACATAAACTATCAGTTCCAGCTTTTTCAAAAACGGTAGATGTAAATGTCCTACTATATCTCTCAATGTCTGCAAACTACCCCTTTTGTACATTCTTCTCAAATATCACAGAGTGCACTACATTTTTTAATAACTCTACAGCCCTAAAATTCCTTAACTGTGTGTTTTTTTTATCTGAAAAATTAATGCACTGTTTTCCACAGGTTTTATGGAGATACAAAGGAAAGAAACCAGCCACATTAGGAGCCAATACTCGGCTCTATGACGGGATACCCCAGAATGATCTTCCTGGTGAGTCTAAGGGGGAAAAGCTATATAGTTGGCTGATGAACAAATTCAGTAATTTATAGCAACCAAAATCAATCAACATTTAATGATTTAAAATTTTCACATTTTACTCCCAATTTTAAAGCAGACATAATTAAAGAATTGGCTATTTATAGAGTCCTGCTTCCTCTGTTTCACAAAGGACAATCTTCAGGTATGACTCATCATTATTCAAATTTGAACCTCAGTTCAGATATCACCTCCTTGTAAAGTCTTTCCAGACAATGCAGAGGGAGTTAATCCTGCCATTTCCTGAGATCACAGTTTTCTGAGATAGCAATAATCCCTGTGTTCAGCTTCTATAGAAAATACTGCCTTCTTCATTGGTTTATCCTGTAGTTTTCTCCATCTCTCTCTGCAATTTTGTCAACATATTACAATGAAATCCTCATCTGCTTCTCACTCAACCCTCAAACTAGGTCATCCCAAAGCAAAAGCTTTTATCACTCATGGTGGAACAAATGGGATCTATGAAGCTATTTATCATGGGGTCCCCATGGTGGGAGTTCCCATGTTTGCTGATCAGCCTGATAACATTGCTCACATGAAGGCCAAAGGAGCGGCTGTGGAGGTGAACATAAACACAATGATAAGTGCAGATTTGCTCAACACCTTGAAAACAGTCATTAATGAACCTTTATAAATGCAACTGCTTTGAAAGGCTTACCATTGATTATGTTACCCATCATATTTAAGAATGTTCAATATATCATGTATTTGTAATTGATGTACTTTTAAATAATAACCATAAAATGACTAATACAAAAACCACTTTATTTCATTCCCCAAATTGATGAAGTGATTTGCTAAAATTGCAAAAAACCCTCAGATCTCAAATACCTACCAACGTTTTTTCAAAATAATGTTAATGATGATGCAAATTCTCAGATATTTTTAGATCATCTGATTACTTTTTGTTTTTTTAATTTTGCATTGATATTTTTTGAGAGAGAGGAAGGGAGAGGGAGAGGGAGAGAGAAACATTGATGTGAGAGTGAAACATTGGCTGCATGCCCCCTGTCAGGGATCAAGCCTGAAACCCGTAGCATATGCCTCGACCAAGAAACGAACCAGCAATCTTTAGGTGCACAGGATGACACCCAACCAATTGAGCCATAACAGCCAGGGCTTCTCTGCTTACTTTTATAAATATCTATGCTTCTTTAAATGTTATAAGTGTTTAATAAGTACAAAAAAAGAAGTGATAATTTGCCAAATATTAATCATTCAAAAATAACCATCATTAATGAGTGCATACCACCATTAGCATATGCATATATACAAAGAGGAGAGATAAAATAGTTAATAACTTTATAAATATAGGTAGTATGGATTTTTAAACAAAACTTAAATTCTATCTGATTTAGCTAAAGATAAATTAAAATGAATCTATATCCTATATTTAACTTTAGATGCATATAGTTATACCTTAGGTTATTTTTCTCTGAAAGATTCCAACAAAGTTAAGAATTAATGTATGTATGTATAGTTTTGAGTGAGTTTTTTCGTTTTGTTCATTTAGTTTTTGAATGTTAATTTTTAACTGTATGTTTTAAATTTAGACAGTATCAGTTTAACTCATGCTGTGGAAGTAATCTCATCTCTAATATGTATTACTTAAAATTTTTATTTGTCACTATTCTTGGTACTTACTTTTTCTCACATTTACTTAGGGATTTTTAAAAATAATTTAAAGGAAATCAAATTTTTCCATTGAATCAGAGATTCTGTATTCCAAAATATTTTGGATTAGTTTTTAAATAAATATATTGTATGGAATTTTCTTTCAATAAAGATTTGTAGATATTGAATTCTTTGAGATCATGTTTAGCGATACTTGCTCACAGCCTTGATTTGATATGAGAATGACACTTATCTGAATATACTCAGCTCTCACTTTTTTTTCTTCAGAACTATGTAAGTTAACCATGGTCTTCCAGTGTTAAATCCTGCTGTAGGTTTTGAGGCCTATCTGATTATATTTTTCTCTTTACATGTTTCTTTTCCAGCATGGAAAAATATCATTAATTTTTCTTAATTCAGAAACCTAATAATGATGTATCTTTATAAATTATTTTCTACATTTTTCCTGAGGTATAGTGATTCAATACTATTAATCTAGATAAAAAAGTACTATTTAATTTTTCCTTTCAGAAATTAATTGTGTATGTTATTTATTAGAATTATTTTTAGGGAGATTCCAAAATGGCAGCAGAATGAATAGAAGCTACACAGACCATCTCCCAGGACCAAACTGGAATTACAACTAAAATAAAGACAAATCGTCTCGAAAAAGCAACAGAAAAGCAGCTTGCAAGGATCATATAACCAGGGAAACAGAATTGATCCTAGTAGGATTGCTGAGGCTCGAGAGGGGGGCTGGGAGCCCATGGACAGCAGCAGTCTTAGCTGTGAACAGCACCCTCAGGGTTAAAATCCCAAGCCAGCTCCACAGCACAGAGGGTGGGAATAGAGTGCTAAAATATTCACAACCACTCACCTTGGGCTCCGACAGAGGGAGGGTAGACTGGACTGGAACTATGTGGGGATACTCGGGATTTGGAGGGTGCTCAGAGCTTTTGCTGAGTTGTGGCCATGCAGGACAGTGGCCATCTTATTCCTTCCCAGGGCTCTGGGGAGAGCTGGCCGTGCCCCCCCCCCTCAGAGATTCAACCACCCACAGGTGGGCCATTGAAATGCAAATTGAGGCTCATTAACAACCAGCATCTGCCCCACCCACTGGAATTCCTCTTATATGGAACACCTCAGGGAGTTTTTCATTCAACTGAGAAATCAAGGCTCTTCAAGTAACCCTGACATCCTCCAGGCATAAAGCTAGAGGATAACTGAACCTTTCCTGGGCTTGAAAATCTACCCAAGAAAGTAAGACTTGACAGTGGTGTTTAAGTGGGTCCTCCCATGCTCATCCAAACCCAGTAGAGGGAGCCACAAACAGCAGAATACCAACACGCACAGGGAAATTTTGGCAGGCTCAAAACCCACTGAGATAGTTAAAATGGTGAAACAAAGAAACAAATCCCAAATGAAAGAACAAGTGACTTCTATTGAAGATGAGATAAATGAAATGCAGTTAAGCAAGTTATCAGAGGTAGAATTCAGAGCCGTGATCTTGAGGAAGCTCAACAACATGAGTAAGGACATCAGCACCATGAGTAAAGACATAGAAACATTGAGAATCAACCAATTGGAAATGAAAAATCATGAAGAAGAAATGAAGATGACATAGAAGAAATAAAGAACACATAGGAAGGACTAAACAGTGGACTAGAGGAAGCTGAGGACCGTATCAGTCAATTACAAGACAGGGTAGAAAAAATCAACCAATCAGAAAACCAAAAGGAAAAAACAATTAAAAAAACAGGAAGACAGCTTAAGAGAACTGTGGGACAACTGGAAAAGTAATAGTATTCGCATCACAGGAGTCCCCGAAGAAGAAGAAAATGAGCAAGGGTTAGAGAATATATTTGAAGAAATAGTGACAAAAACTTCCCTAATTTGGTGAAGGAAGAAAGCATTCAAGTCCATAAGCACAGAGAGCCCCAAGTAAGAAGAACCCAAACAGGCCCACGCCAAGACACATAGTGATTAAAATGCCAAAAATTAAAGACAAAGAGACAATCCTAAAGGCAGCAAGAGATAAGAACAGGTTACCTACAAAGGAACCTCCATAAGGTATTCAACTGACTTCTCAAAAGAAACACTACAGGCCAGAAGGGAATGGCATGAAGTAATCAAGGTCATGAAAAACAAGGATCTGAACCCAAGACTACTCTGTCCAGGAAGGCTATCATTCAAAATAGAAGGTCAAATACAGAGCTTTCCAGACAAAAAAAAAAAGGCTAAGGAATATATTAGCACCAAACCAGCACTGCAAGAAATGTTAAAAGGACTGCTGTAGTTAGTAGAAGAAATAGGAAGGAAAATAGAACCCCACTAAAAAAAAATGGCAATAAATAAGTACATATCAATAATCAATTTAAATGTAAATGGATAGAATGCTCTTATAAAAAGACACAGAGTAGCTGATTGGATAAAAAAGTATGACCCATATATATGTTGTTTACACGAGACCCACCTCACAACAAAAGACTCACATAGGTTGAAAGTGAAGGAATGGAAAAAAATCTTCCAAGCAAACAGAAAGGAAAAAAAAGCTTGGGTAGCAATACTCATATCTGATCAAACAGATTTCAAAATGAAGGCCATAACTAGAGACAAAGAAGGCCACTACATAATATTGAAAGGATCTATCCAACAGGAAGATATAACCTTGGTAAACATATATGCACCCAATATAGAAGCACCAAAATATATTAAAAATCTTCTGGAGGACTTCAAAAAAGAAATCGACAGCAATACAATCATTGCAGGGGACTTCAACACCCTGCTGACATCACTGGATAGATCCTCTAGACAAAAAATTAACAGAGAAACACAGACTATAAATGAAGCACTAGAACAAATGGATTTAATAGATATCTACAGAGAATTACACCTCCAAAACTGCAGAATTCACATTCTTCTCAAGTGCACATGAGACATTCTCAAAGATAGACCACATGTTAGGACACAAACTAAGTCTCTACAAGTTCAAGAAGACTGAAATCATATCAAGCATCTTCTCAGAACACTATGCCATGAAACTAGAAATCAATATCAACAAGAACATGCAAAGATATTTGAACACATGGAGGCTAAATAGCATGTTATTAAACAATGAATGGGTTACCGAGGAGATCAAGGAAGAAATTAAAAACTTCCTGGAAACCAATGAAAATGAACACACAACACAAAATCTGTGGGATGCAGCGAAAGCAGTTCTGAGAGGGAAGTTCATAGCACTACCAGCCTACCTCAAGAAACAAGAAAATTTTCTAATAGACTATCTAACCTCACAACTTAAAGAACTAGAAAGCAAACAAAAAGAAAACCCAGAGCAAGTAGAAGGAAGGAAATAGTAAAGATCAGAGCAGAAATAAATGACATGGAGACCAGAGAAACAATTCAAAGGATCAATGAACCAAAGAGCTGGTTTTTTGAAAAGATAAACAAGATTGATGGACCCTTAGCTAGACTCACCAAGAAACAAAGAGAGAGAACCCAAATACACAAAATCAGAAATGAAAGAGAAGTAACAACTGACACCACAGAAATACAAAGGATCATTAACAAATACTCTGAACAGTTATATCGCAACATATTCGACAATCTATGCGAAATGGACACATTTCTAGAAACACATAGTCTCCCAAAATTGGACCAGGAAGAGATAGAAACTTGAACAGACCAATACCAACAAAGAAATTTAAAGATGTAATCAAGACTCTCCCAGCAATCAAAAGCACAGGCCCAGACAGCTTCACGGGGGAGTTTCACCAAACATTCAAAGAAGAACTAATACCCATTCTCCTCAAACAATTCCAAAAAATTCAAGAAGAAGGAAGGCTTCCAAACTCATTTAATGAGGCCAGCATAAACCTAATTCCAAAACAAGAAAAAGACACTACAAAGAAAGAAAACTACAGGCCAATATTCCTAATGAACACAGATGCAAAAATCCTTAAGAAAATACTAGCAAATCGGATCCAGCAATACATCAAAAAAATTATTCACCATGACCAAGTGGGATTCATCCCAGGGATGCAAGGCTGGTTCAATATTCACAAATCAATAAATATGATACACCACATAAACAAAATGAAAGATGAAAACCACGTGATCATATCAATAGACACTGAAAACGCATTTGACAAAATCCAGGACCCATTTCTGATAAAAATGCTCAGCAATACGGGAATAGAGAGATCATATCTCAACACAATAAAGGCCATACATGAAAAACCTACAACCAACATCATATTCAATGGGTAAAAACTAAAAGCATTTCCCTTAAGAACAGGAAAAAGTAAGGGACGTTCACTTTCACCACTCTTATTTAACATAGTACTGGAAATCTTAGCCACAGCAATCAGACATGAAGGAAAAATAAAAGGGATCCAGATTAGAAAGGAGGAAGTGAAACTGTTATTATTTGCAGATGACATGATATTGCACATAGAAAACCCTAAAGACTCCATCAAAAATCTACTAGACTTAATATATGAATTTGGCAAAATAGCAGGATACAAAGTTAATATTAAGAAATCGACGGCATTCTTAAACATCAATGATGAACTCACAGAAAGGGAAACTAAAAAAATAATCTCATTTACCATCGCAGCAAAAAAATTAAGATACCTAGGAATAAACTTAACCAAAGAAGTAAAGGAACTATTTTCAGAAAACTACAGGACATTGAAAAAAGAAGTAGAGGAAGATATAAAAAAGTGGAAGCACATACATTGTTCATGGATTGGAAAAATTAACATCATTAAAATGTCCATACCACCCAAAGCAATCTATAGATTCAATGCAATCCCCATCAAAATACCAACAATATATTTCACAAAACTAGAACAAAATCTCCAAAAGTTTGTATGGAACCAAAAAATACCCCGAATAGCCACAGCAATCCTGAAAAAAAAGGGCAAAGTAGGTGGGATCACAATACCGGATATAAGGTAATACTACAAAGCTACTGTAATCAAAACAGCCTGATATTGGCACAAGAACAGGTACATAGATCAATGGAATAGAACAGAGAACCCAGAAATTGACCCAAAACTTTATGCTCAATTAATCGACAAAGGTGGCAAGAGCATACAATGGAGTAAAGACTGTCTCTTTAATAAATGATGTTGGGAAAATTGGACAGCTACATGCAAAAAAATGAAACTAGACCATCATCTTACACCGTACAAAAGAATAAACTCAAAATGGATAAAAGTCTTAAATGTGACTCGTGAATCCATAAAAATCCTAGAAGGAAATGTAGGTAACAAAATTTCGGACATCTTATGCAGCAGAATCTTCACTGATATATCACCTAAGGCAACAGAAACAAAGGAAAAAATGAACACATTGGACTACATCAAACTCAAAAGCTTCTGCACAGCAAAAGAAACAACCATCAAAATGGAAAGGCAATCCACTGTATGGGAGAGCATAACTGCCAGTGATACATCAGATAAGGGGTTAATTTCCAAAATATATAGAGTGTTCATATAACTCAACAAAAGGAAGACAAAGAACCCAATTAAAAAATGGGCAGAAGAGTTAAATAGACACCTCTCCAAACAGGACATACAAATGGCCAAGAGACATATGAAGAAATGCTCAACTTCACTAATCATCAGAGAGATGCAAATTAAAACAACAATGAGGTATCACCTCACACCTGTCAGGATGGCCGCCATCAACAAATCATCAAACAACGAGTGTTGGCGAGGGTGTGGAGAAAAGGGGACTCTAGTACACTGCTGGTGGGAATGCAGACTGGTGCAGCAACTATGGAAAACACTGTGGTGTTACCTCAAAAAATTAAAAATTGAATTACCATTTGACCCAGTGATCCCACTTCTAGGAATATACCCTATGAAGCCTGAAACACCAATCAGAAAGAATATATGTACCCCCATGTTCATAGCAGCACTATTTACAATAGCTAAGATCTGGAACAGCCCAAGTGTCCATCAGTAGACAAATGGATAAAAAACCTGTGGTACATATACAGAATGGAGTACTATGCAGTTGTAAGAAAGAATGATCTCTTATCCTTTGAGACAACATTGAAGGACCTGGCGAGTATTACCCTAAGCAAAACAAGCCAAGCAGAGAAAGACAAATATCATATGATCTCACTTATTTGTGGAATATAATGAACATAACAGTCTGAGTAACAGGGTAGTCCCAGAGACATGGAAGTAGGGTACAGATTGACAATCCCCAGAAGAGGGGGTGAGGGAGGAGAGATAAACCACAGAATTTATACACATGTACACATAACCAATGGACATGGACAACAAAGCTGGGGACAGAGTGGGGAGGGAGGGGGAGGCGGGTGTCAATGGGGGAAAAGGAGAAACATCTGTAACAAAAATAAATAAATAAATAAAATAAAACAATTTAAAAAAAAGAAGTAAAGGACCTATTTGCAGAAATCTACAGGACATTGAAAAAGAAATAGAGGAAGATATAAAAAAGTGGAAGCACATACCTTGTTCATGGATTGGAAGAATTAACATCATTAAAATGTCCGTAATAACCAAAGCAATCTATAGATTCAATGCAATCCCCATCAAAATACCAATGACATATTTCACAGAATTAGAACAAATACTTCAAAAGTTCATATGGAACCAAAAAATACCCCGAATAGCCACAGCAATCCTGAAAAAGAAGGGCAAAGTAGGTGGGATCACAATACTGGATATCAGGTTATACTACAAAACTACTGTAATCAAAACAGCCTGGTATTGGCACAAGAACAGGCACATAGAACAATGGGATAGAACAGAGAACCTAGAAATTAACCCAAAACATTATGCTCAATTAATAATCAACAAAGGTGGCAAGAGCATACAATGGAGTAAAGACAGCCTCTTTAATAAATGGTGTTGGGAAAATTGGACAGCTACATGCAAAAAAATGAAACTAGACCATCATCTTACACCATACAAAAGAATAAACTTAAAATGGATAAAAGACTTAAACGTGACCGGTGAATCCATAAAAATCCTAGAAGGAAATGTAGGCAACAAAATTTCAGACAACATATGCAGCAGAATCTTCACTGATACATCACCTAAGGCAACAGAAACAAAGGAAAAAATGAACACATGGGACTACATCAAACTCAAAGGCTTCTGCACAGCAAAAGAAACAACCATCAAAATGGAAAGGGAACCCACTATATAGGAGAGCATAACTGCCAATGATGCATCAGATTAAGGGGTTAATTTACATTAATTTAACAAATAGATTAAAGACTGAACTTTCTTTACCCTTTGTAAACTTAATGACACGTCCAACTAAAGATTTTATTTCAGTATTTGATGTATAATTAAGGAGATAAATGACATCTATTGGCCTACTGACAATGTTGAAATACTTATTCATTTCAATATGGTATGTTAAAAATTACTTCCAATTTTATAATAACTGTATCATGAAAGCATATAACTATTTATTCTTGAATATATTCATTACTGAAAATGAAAATAAAATTTACAATTTTTTGTGAAGGCTAGAAATGTACTTACTATAAATTAACATTTTAAAAGGGTAATTCACATGGATGTGTTTTGAGTTTTACACTTTTGTTATATTTTGAGAATAACTATTTTTGCTCTATACTCAGTTTATTTTCTTCAATTAGAATGCAGTGAATGGCTATAATCCAATGAGAAGCGGATTGGTCTTCTGTAGTGCTGAGCTCTACCCAAATTCAAGCATCCATTTGGTTTCTCATACAGGCCCCCATTGCCTAGGGGACTTGCTTGTGCTCAATATCCACTGCTCACATGATTTTCCCCCTCCTGCTCTCTGATTATCCGCAGGTTTCTTTCTTTTCCTGAATATCATCAGATGCTAGCTGGTGAAAATTCCTTGGTGATACCATCTTCATTAGCATAACTTCAGCATATACTTTTTTTAAAAGTCTTAGAATGGACTTTTCTTACCAGTCATTCATAAAACTGTTCAGATGAGAAAATTCTTATCTCTAACAAGGCAAAAACCATGTGCCATTGACCAGAGTACTTTGCACAATTCTTACATTCTCAAAACTTAGAGATACTCAGGACCCTGGATTTATTACTTTTACTTTTTTTGTTCATATGTGTTTCATGTGCTCCTTATCCTATGGCAACATCTGCTGTGGTCAAGGTTCTTTACTTTACCTGGCAAAATGGTCCAAATCTTCATCCATTCCAAATCAATGTGATAATATAGGGTATCTCAAAAAAAAGTATACACAAAAATTGTAATTATAAAGCCAGTGTTTATTAAAATACATTTCATTTTCAAAATTTAATAGCATCTACAGACACCTTGTATACATTGTTTGAATGATTTGTCACAGCTTTCCATTGATTTTTTACTATTGGATATGAGTATTAAATAGTAATTGACTGGATATGAGACAAAATTGTGCCTACACTTTATCATGTGTCAGCAATCTAGTTTATCTTTGGTATTTTGAAACAATCCCTATAGCCAGGAGAGTAATACCTTCTCTGACTGGATAAACAATATGGTATTTCCCCCCAAAATTACAAATTGAACTGCCATTTGACCCAGTGATCCCACTTCTAGGAATATATCCTAAGAAGCCTGAAACACCAATCAGAAAGAATATATGTACCGCTATGTTCATAGTAGAACTATTTACAATTGCTAAGATTTGGAAACAGCCCAGGTGTCCATCAATAGATGTAGATAAAAAAGCTGTGGTGCATATACACAATGGAATACTGTGCAGCTGTAAGAAAGAAAGGTCTCTTATCCTTTGAGACGACATGGAGGGACCTGGAGAGTATTATGCTAGGCAAAACAAGCTAGTCAGAGAAAGACAAGTATCACATGATCTCACTTATTTGTGGAATATAATGAACAAAATAAACTGATGAAAAAAATAGACCCAGAGACATAGAAGGAGGGATCAGACTGAAAGATCTCAGAGGGGGAGGGGGAGGAGGAAGGAAGAGATAAATCAAAGAACATATATGCATGTATGCATAACCAGTGAACATAGACGACAATGCTGCGGACAGGGTGCTGGGGGGGAATGGGAAGAGGGTACTAATGGGGGGGAAAAGGAGAAACATCTGCAACAAAAATAAATTAATTTAAAAAACAATAATAATAAAAAGCAGAGGAGCTCAAAATAATCAAGTAGCATTCATAGGTTCTAATGTAAGTAAACCATGGCCATATTCCTAGGTGGAATCATTCCTCTCTTGACAAACGCAACCTCTAAACTGTCTGACTCCAAGTTGTAATAATGAAAAACAAACTTGTCTAAGGGAAATAGTGAAGCATACTTGTAAGGAGACCCATTCTCTTTCAATCCCTTGAACTCTGAACTCATGTATTCAAAAAAATACTGAAGGCATCATATATCAGGGTATGATTTCAAGCATTCCCTGCATCCTTTAATAGGGGATTATCTCAGCTAAAATTCTGAAAAGCTTTCATTAGTTAATGGGTAAAATCAGCAAATTGTATGGATATTAGATTTTGTTACATTTTTTTGGCTATAAATATGTTTCCCGGTCATACATATGTTGATATCAATAACATGATTTTTACTAAGATTTCATACTCATGGTTTGTGAGGCTGGAAAAAGTACTACAGAGAGTGGGGTGGGAGATATTTCTTATTTTGAAATTTAACTACTTCTATGGAGAAAAGGGATGCATCTTCTAGGATGGAAGGTAACCAATTCAATCTTCTAGTTTCTGGCTGGTTAGAATCCTAGGAAGTGGGGCAATATTGAGAAGGCAGTGGGGAGATATCTTCTATTAACAGGTTGAGGATATAACAGCTAAAGTAGCCAGATAAGCCCTTAGTGAGGTGAATTCAGTGAGAAAGAGCGAGAGAGAGAGAGAGAGAGAGAGAGAGAGAGAGAGAGAGAGAGAACATCAATGGCAGAGAGAGAAATATAGATTTGCTGTCTCTAATAGGTGCCCCTACCAGGGATCAAACCCATAACCTAGGCATGTGCCCTAACTGGGAATCAAACTCGCAACCTTTTGGTGTATGGGATGACACTCCAACCAACCAAGCCACCCAGCCAGGGGAAAATTTACTTTTCTTGTGTTTATCTTACTGCACTGCAGCCTTATAAGTCCAACTGCTATTCCTCATCTATGTTAAAATGTTCACATATACTTTACAAATGTGCTATTTGAAAGTGAGCTCCTGCTCTTACCCTACTGAACAAGTTCTCCTGAAATTGTCACTATTTCGATTAAAAATCAACTCAGTCCTTCCAGAGATTCAGGTAAAAAATACTGGTCTCATTATGTATCTCTTTTTCTCTTTCAATTGTCTAATAATATCTGTCAGCATTACTCACAATACAGGGTAGGGCAAAAGTAGGTTTACAGTTGTTCATATGTAAAGTAATACAATAATTAATAAATAAGAATATAAGAATAAACTTTGTGTTTGCATCCTCACTACTGTAAGACTACTTTTTCCCCACCCTGTATATCTGGAATTTGCACCCTATTCTTCACCTCCATGGGCTTTCCTTGGTTGAAAGTACCTTTATCTCTCACCTGGGTTAAAATAATAGACTCAGCAGTATAAACTTCAGTAAAGCCAAGCTGATGTAGCTCAGTGGTCGAATATTGACCCATGCACCAAGAGGTCGCCAGTTTGATTCTTGGTCAGAGCACATGCCCAGGCTGTGGGCCAAATCCCCAGTGGGGGGCATGCAGGAGACAGCCAGTTGTTCTCTTTCATCGATGTTTCTATCGCTCTCTCCCTCTCCATTTCTCTCTCTGAAATCAATAAAAGAGAAAATAAAAATAAATAAACTTCAGTAAAAAGACAGGTAAACTACCATGCTTCGTGTTGCATAGAGGTATATTTCCAATATAAATGTTTTAGAAAGGAAGAAAGCTCTACTGAAGAATTCAACCAGGTATAAAGGCATTGATTATCTCATTACTTTGGTGTCCCTTCATCCCTTAGGATGCTGTTCTTGTCCATGTACTTAGGTAGGGACACCTATAGTCTAACTTAAGATATTAAGAAAGTGAAGGACATTTTCCTGTTTAAGTCATATGATCAAGATACTGTACAAAGGTTGTCACTTGCCTTTGGCAAGGATTTAGCAACATGGTCACACCTAAAACACCTAGTAAAAGTTGTCTCTACATACCCATCTACCTAATTTCTGATATCTAAAATATTAGGAATTGCTAACCACTGAAGTCCTCTCTCCCCTTGCCTTTTGCTTCATCTATAGTAAAGCATTTGACCATGTGTTCAGGCTAATTCCAAGAATTCTTTTAAATTAAAACAATCTCATTTAAATTACTATGTGATATTAGAAAATACAGTCATTAAATAAAAATATATACTTGGTATGTCAAAATAAATAAGCTACTGATTATTAACTATTTTTATAGATTAGTACATTGTATTTATAACTCAAGTGTAAGTGAATAATAAATAAAGGAAATAATTATTAGTCACTTATAATTCACTCATTTGATCCACATTAACTCAGGTATAACATTTCAAATAAACCTTATGTAATAATTAATTTTTATAAGTTTTTATTCCATTTCATTCTCTTTTATTGGATATGTTCATATTTATTATTGTGAATCACTCCTTTAAATATAAAATTTTGGTAAATGCTATAAGCATGTCGCCTAAATGTCTTAGAAATAAAAATCACCTATAGGTTTGGTAGTCAAGGTAGAATGTGAAGCACATAAAACAAGGCATCTAGAGGATATAAATTTATTGGTAAGATGCTGTGAGATGAGGTTCTCATCAGTCACTGACAATATCATCCTGAGTGTCCTCAGGAAAAACTTTGTTATCAAATTAAAAGCATGAAACTCTATGACCTCAGACATAACTTTGAACACTAAAATGTGATGACTCCAAAAAAAGACTTTCTACTCTGGGGTGTCTTTCACCACCAACTTTGATTAGAATCCTAAAGAGAAAATAATTCTCATCTGAGTTTTCTCTTTAGTTCAGTTGAAAAGAATATTTTTTTGTGCATATAAATGTTTGACCTGGTAATTTGCAAATAGTTAATCCTAAAAGTAATAGGATTAACTATCTGCAAACTACCTATATGTTTTCCTTCAAGAAATATAAATTAAAGGCAGTATGGCAGTTGTATCATGTACGCATATGTGTTCTTACATCCCAAAAGGGTATAAAATACTCCTAGAATTTTTGCTAAAATATAGTGGCCCATCAGGAGATGTGATGAGATTTGACTCAGGAGGATAAAATGTACCAATATTCAAAAATTTTTCAAGTATATGAGTCAACCAGATACTAAAACAAGATGAAGACAGGATACATCCTTGACTGCACTGGAAAATCATTGGTAGTGATTTGCAAATATGGTGCAACTAATTTATTATTTTCTATTTCATTAGGGTGGGGGGAATGAGCTTTAATCAGTTGGTAGGAGTTGTTAAATTTTTGGCTGACTTCCTTGTAGTGAAAGTACACTAAGATATAACTAGATTTTTTTCTCTCCCATTCTCTCTACTTTACTCCTTTCCCTCTCTTTTTCTTTCTCCCATTCATTCCCCTTCCTTCCTTCTTTCCTTCTTTCCTTCCCTTCTTATCATCCACCCTTCCTTCCTTCCGTCTGTCCCTCCCTCCCTTCCTCCTTCCTTTCTTCCTTCTTACATTATTTGATGCTCCCTTTTTATTTATGTTTATAACCCAAAGTTATTCTGGAGGACCTAAACTTATTTTTCCCATAATAGCTTTAACAGTAAGTTAATGGTGAAATATGCCCTTTTTAACTTATATGCTAATTGGGTCCACTTAATCTTTGTTTTCTTTAGGAAGACTCACTGAATTATGTGAGACTTGAAAACAGTAGAAATATGGCTACTCTGAACATATTGGGATATTGAATTCCACATCCATATTTACCTATTTTTTAGTCTGTTGGAGGATTGCACTGCAAACCCACCAACATTTTACTTAGAGTATTACAGTGGAGTTTTTATATCCCTTGTGAAAGGACACCTGACAGCCTTTAAAGAATACAACCTCCTAACAGTGACATGCTACTGCGAACTTTGGATTGCATCTCCAAAACTATTTTCCACACCACAAATCTTCTAAGTGATATTAGGTTATATGGACATAACATTGAGAATTTTAACTGAAGCATGACATGAATGAGATGGCACCTTAAAATACCAGTGGGATTAAAGTGTACATAATAGATTGTAGACATAGAAAAATAGAACCATGCAGATCACTCAGGAGACTGCTTTAATGTTCCTGACAAGCATAACTGAGATCAGAACAAAAGTATTTACCAGTATGGTAGAGAGATAAAGATACTTTCGTGAGACACTTTGAGCTAAATTTAAAGGTTTGGTACGTGAAAGGAATTAACTATTCAGAGAAGAGGAGTTAAGGTGGACTACTGGATTTCTATCTTGTGTATTTATTTGAATACTGATGGCTCTGAAATAGGAAACAAATTGGAGGGACAACTTCTTTAAGATGAATATGTTCTCTTTCAGATTTATTCACTTCAAGGAATCAAAGCAATATTTAGGTGGAATTTTTTAGAAGTCATTTGGAATATAGTCAATCATATTGTATAACTATGTATGATGTCAGATGGGTACCAGAATTATCGAGGTATCACTTCGTAAATTCTATAAATGTCTAATCACTGTGTTGTAAACCTTAAACTAATATATTTCATGTCAACTGTAATTGAGGAATAGGACAATTATTTTTAAATAGTAGCCATTTGGATAATACTCGGTCTCAATCTCAGCAAACAGCAAAAGTAATAGAGTAAGGGTCACCAGCATGAGAGAGATCATGGAAATGAGAAGACTCAAACATTGGGTTAATTCTTCACCAGCATGATGGTAGATTTTTTTGAAGTAAAGAAAATAGAATAACACATTCTAAGTCTTCAAAGAAATGTGGGGTGTTAGGGATTTTGGAAGGAAATAATATTAAGAAGGAAAAGACGGTAATAGATAAATATGGTAACAATACTGTACTTAGTAATCAATGGGGACTGAGGAAAGAGATCTTTTTTTTAAGCCACTGAAATGAAAACCATAATTTCTCAACAGTAGGGAATGAGACTACAGCTACGATCTTTTTTTTTAAGTCTCTGCCATCCACTCCCCCAATTCAGATCAAAGTTCAGAGCAGCATAACACCAAGTTCTCTGTCAGCCAGTGTTCTCTGCTTTGAGGTCAGAGTTCACAGGTCAAGTTCAGTCCATCCAAAGAATCATGGGAGGATGCTCGAGCTGTCCTCTTCCAGCTGCAGGGCACTGGCTCCCTCTTCCAAACAAGTGCAGCCCACCGCACCCATCTCATAGGTGTAAGCTTTGGCTAAGGTCTGAGTTACTAAGGATTAGTCAAGACAGGCAGAGTCTATTTCACTGGTTGTCTCCATACTGCCATCCCATTTATGCTGCTTCATCAGGGTGCACTCGCCCCCTTCCTGGGGGTCCAGATTGTACATGTACAAGTATCCGTCAGAAGCTCCCACTAGCAATCAGGGAATCTTTGGAATTGTGGCTAGGGCACAGATGTTTTTGTGGTCACAGCAAGGCAGACGGGCTGTGGCAAAAGCTCTGCCCTTGTTAAACATTTCTGTTACTTGGGAGGGCAAGTAGCTGGTAGAAGCCATGAGCACCTTCTGGAAGTACCCAGTCCAGGTGGTGGGCTCCTCCCAAAGTTTTTCCTTCACCAGCTCAAGTTTGAAGATATGCACAGTCTCAGGGTGGCTGGGTGTGGACAGGAATATGCCGTCCATGCTGAAAGCCAGGCAGCAGATGCTCACGTACCTCTTAACTCCTCTCTGGAACTCAGAGTTTCTGTTCATCTGGAATGAAAGATATCCTAAGCATGGTTTCCTTCTTGGAAGCAGTGGCAAGCTTGGTTCCACTGGCACTGAGAGACAGTGTGGCTCAAGGACTGTCTTGAGCCAGGATTATGGTGGCAGCTCTCCAGTTAAGGGTGTCGAAGACCGGCACCTCTCCAATGGTAGTGCTGCTGGAGTATGCTAAGTGGCAGCTGTCACTGTTCATGGACATCACGCATGGGTCTGGGGGATCTCCCTGATGGTGTGCAGTACCTTCATGTCTCAAATGTTGAGTATATACAGAGACTCTTCCAGGCACACTATGAGTCTCTGCAGGTTCAACTTCACAGTTAGTATTGCCTTGGAGTTGCAGATCTCAGTTCCTTTCTTGAAGTGGCAAATTATAGCTTCCTAGGAGCTTGGAGGCTGACAATGGCTACCAAGATGCTTGAGAACAATATTTCTACAATGCACCTGTCTTCAGTATCAGTGCAGCCATAGGTCTGTTCCAGTTTATCCACAGAAGAAAGGGAGAAAAATGTTGTAACCAGACTTAACTATCAATAGCTAGGGATGTGATGTTGAAGAGCAGCTGGCCAGAGCCTGCTTCTCTGCTCTGACTGGCTGGGTTCATGGTGGGTGTCAGCAGGTGGGCCTGGCCCAGGTCTCGCACTCAGGATGTAAGTCATTTGTGTGCTTAGGGTCGAGAAACCCTGCTGCCACCTGGGTCACCGCAGCTCACTGTGGGGGTTGGGAGTGGGGATGCAGGTGGGAATCAATCATTGTCTTATCCTGTCCTAGCTCTTGTTTCCAGAGAGACCACCTTTTACTTGGGTTGTTGGAATATGAGCAAAATCTCTTCTTCTTCTAAGAATGTTGCAAGGTAAATAGTGTTCCCAGGAGAGCTCTTGATTTCTGTTTATTGTAAAATGTGTATTGATGTTTGAAATTTCATTCAAGATTCTAAATATCCTTCTTTTCCCCAGTGAAGTTATAGATACAACCCAACCTCTATAGAGAGATGCTATTATAGAAGACACTGAGTCAATATTTATTAGACATACAGAATGAGATATGACATTTTTCTTGGCACTCTAATCTCTCAGTCTGCAATATCATACTTATTCTTCTAATCTCTCTTTTCCCCCATGCACAAGACACAAACCACAAAATGAACTATAATTCTTCACAAAGTCATCTCAACTAAGTTATACAAGATGGAAAAAATTGTTCTCTTCCCCCCAAATTCATCCACTAATATAAAAGTTTGTGCAGTATGAGTACACCATCATGATTTACAGCTCTTCTGAAAACACTAAGATATAATAGAAGGTACAAACTGTTAATTGAATGTCATAATGTAAAAGGAATTACATTGATGTATTTTATTATTGTAGAGGGACGGATAGATAGATAATCATCTGCCTAAGTCTGATTATCTAAGAGGCGTATAAACATTTCAATGAAGTTGTCTTACTAAATCAGTCACTTTGCAGGGTGGGGTGGGGGGGGTCTAATCATCATTTTGATTCCTAAACCTGCTGTTAATCTTGTGTATAATATTTTATCTAATGACATTATCAGCTTTTTAGTCTTTCAGGCAGAAATCACATTTCTTCACATCTTTGTACAAACCACACATTTTTGCTCTCATACATTGTTTTTAGTCTCAGATCTAATCACTAATCACAAATTTCAACTATAGTCCTTACACTTACTTTTCTTTAAATTTTTTATTGTTGACACTATTACAGATGTCCCCCATATTAACCCTTTTGCCCATCTATACCCAGCCCTTGCCCTCCCCCTCCCCTGGCCTCCACCCGACTGTTGTCTGTGTCCATGGACTATGCATATATGTTATTTGGCTAATCTCTTCACCTTCTTTTATCTACTCCCCCACCCCTACCCCCTTCCCCTCTGAGATCTGTCAGTCTGTTCCATAAATCCATGTCTCTGTTTCTATTTTGCTGGTCAGTTTATTTTGTTCATTATATTCCACATGAGTGAGATCATACGGTATTTGTCTTTCTCTGACTGACTTTTTACGATTAGCATAATAATCTCCAGGTCCATCTGTGCTATCGCAAAGGGTAACAGTTCCTTCTGTTTACAGCCACGTAGTATTCCATTCAGTAAATGTACCATGGCTTTTTTATCCACTCATCTACTGATGGGCAATTGGGCTGTTTTAAGATCTTGGTTATTGTAAATAATGCTGCTATGAACATACGGGTGCATATATTCCTTCTCATTGGTGTTTTGGGATTCTTAGGATATCCAGAATTGCGATTGCTAGGTCAAAAGGTAGTTCCATTTTTTAATTTTCTGAGGCAACTCCATACTGTTTTCCACAGTGGCTTCACCAGTCTACATTCCCACTAACAGTGCATTAGGGTTCCCTTTTCTCCACATTCTTGCCAGCAGTTGTTGTTTATTGATTTATTGATGGTAGCCATTCTGGAAGGTGTAAGGTGATACCTCACTGTAGTTTTAATTTGCATCTCTCTGATGATTACTGATATTGAACACTTTTTCATATGTCTATTGGCCATCTGTATGTCCTCTTTGAGGATGTGCCTAATCAGGTCAATTGCCCAAATTTATTTATTTTTTCTTTACTGATTTTAGAAAGAGGAAAAGAGAGAGAGAGAGAAACATCAATGAGAGAGAACATTGGTTGGCACCTCTTGCATGCCCCCTGCTGGAGACCTGGTCCACAACCTGGGTATGTGCCCTAACCGGGAATTGAACTGGCGACCTCTTGGTGAATGGGTTGATGCTCAACCACTGAGCCACACAAGCCGGGCTCATTGCCCATTTTTAAATTGGATTGTTTGTCTTTCTGATATTAGGTGTATAAGTTCTTTATATATTTTAAACATTAACTCCTTATCAGATGTATCATTGACAAATATGTTCTCTCATACAGTGGGTTCCTTTTCCTATTGTTGATGGTTTCTTTTGCTGTGCAGAAGCTTTTTAGTCTGATATAGTTACATTTGTTTATTTTTTCCTTTGTTTCTTTTGCCCTAGGAGACATATCAGAAAAAGATATTGCTTAAAGAGTTGTCTAAGATTTTATTGCCTATGTTTTCTTCTAGGATTTTTATGCGTTTGCTACTTACATTTAAGTTCTTTATCCATTTTGAGTTTATTCTTGTGTATGGTATAGGTTGGTGGTCTAGTTTCATTTTTTTTTTTCATGTACCTATCCAATTTTCCCAGCATCATTTATTGAAGAAACTCTTTTTACTCCATTGTATGCTCTTGCCTCCTTTGTCAAATATTAATTGACCATAAAGTTTTGGGTTGATTTCTGGGGTCTCTGTTCTGTTCCATTGATCTATATGCCTGTTCTTGTGCCAGTAGCAGACTGTTTTGATTACAGTGGCTTTGTAGTATAGTTTGACATTGGATATTGTGATCCCTGAAACTTTGTTCTTCTTCCTCCAGATTGCTGAGGTTATTTGGTATTGTTTTTGGTTCCATATAAATTTTAGGAATATTTGCCAATGGTATTTTAATAGGAATTGTGTAGATTGCTTAGGTTGTATGGACATTTTAATGATTAATTGTTCTAATCCATGAACATGGTATATGCTTCTACTTGTTTGTAACTTCCTCTGTTTCTTTCTTCAATGTCTTAAAGTTTTCCAAGTACAGGTCATTCACCTCTTTGGTTAAGTTTATTCCTAGAGACCTTATTTTTTTGTTGTTGTTGCAATAGTAAATGCATTGTTTTCTTAGTTTCTCTTTCTGATATATAAAAATTGTTGGTGTATAAAAATGCCACTGATTGTGTTTATCTATACCACCATCTTGACTGGAAGTCTCACTTACAGTGTATTCTTGATGTCAGATGTGGTATTCATTTCTGACTCATTTTTATTTATGGTTTTTATGTCCTTTTTAATACTAATACAGTTCCCACTAAGTTCATTATAATTTTCACTACGTTCCTTGAGAATGCTTATAACCATTACATTGAACACTATATCTGATAAATTGCTTGCCTCCATTTCATTTAGCTTTTTTCCTGGACATTCCTTCTGTTCTTTCATTTGAGGCTTCTTTGTCTCCCCATTTTAGCTGTCTCTTTGTGTTTGTTTCCATGTATTAGATAGAACAGCTATGACTTCCAGTGTTTGTGGTGTGGCCTTATGTAGTAGATGTCCTGAGGGACCCAATGGTACAGTCTCCTTGATCTCCTGAGTTGGATGCTCTAGGAATGTCCCTTGTGTGGGCTACATGGGCCCTCCTGTTGTAATTGGGCCTTGATTGATGTTGGCCTGTTCATGGGTAGGATCTACCCTAGGTTGACTGACTGTGAGGCTCAACACCGACCATGTCCTGAAAGTTGTTGTACAGGTGCTGACAGAACAAAACAAACAAACAATAAAACATCAACAACAGAGAATAAGAGAAAAGAAAATAGAAATATTAAAAGAAAAAATATATGAAAAGAAAGAAGAAAAATATATAGAAAAAATGGGGAAAAAGGAATAAATAGAGTCAAAAAAGAAGAGAAAATAAGAGATACAAAAGAAAAAAGAGAAAAGAATAGCAAATAAAAAAGCAGAGTTTGCCTCAGCAGAGTTTAGTGCCAGCTGCACTCTCCCTTTGGATATGCTGTTTGTGAAGCTTGTTGGATCCTGCTCTGATGTTGTCTGAATCTGGCCATTTTGTGGGCCACTTCTGGGCCTCCCAGAAGGTTCTCTAGTGCAAGCCAATGTCAGACACTGTCCACACCGGGCCCTCAGCAACCTTTCCAAAGCTATAAGCAATCCATAGTCTGTGACTGCCTCCGCTGGGTTTGGCTGCACACAGGGAGGACCAAGCTGCACTCCAAAGCTGGCTTTTACCAGTACAAGGGGTGAGGGGTCAACAAACATCCCAAGGCACCCCAGGATCCATCTCTGCCTGTCTCCACCTGCTGGCTGCCACTTTTAGTCACTGAAAAGGCTCAGATTCTGAAAGAGCCTTTGGCGGTATCAGGAGGATGGGACTTCTCGGATCTACCATGAAGGGGAGGTGACGTTAAGACTTCAGGTAAGATGGTGAATATGTTCCCCTGCCCCAGAGCCAAACCTCTGAGTCTGTCTGAGACTTTTTCCCTGTCCTAGGCAGGGTGAAGCGCCTATTAGGCAGGCGAGTGGGGCCTCCAGATCCCAGAGGTTGGGAAGGTACTTCTATTGGCTCTTCTGTGAGGGAAAAGTGCCAGTCAGGTTCCTGGGAAAGTGGGGGAAATGGCCCTGTCCCAAAGATAGTCACTGATACCCTCTGAGTCTGGCCAGACTTGTATGCCCTGGTCTATGTGGCTACCTCCGCAGCAGGGCTTAAGATACAGGGTGGGGCAAGTGGGATTCCTGAGGGGTGATTGCTTCTCCCCAGGTTGATGCTGGTGGGAGGGGCTTGCTGAGAAATGGCTGCTGTGGTATCCAGGGATGGCCCAATACAGGGATCATGGTGGCTGTTCCCCCACATCTTTTCCCAAAGCCACTCATTCCAGTCTCTCCTCAGGCAACTCCAGTCCACACCACCTTCCCTCTGCTGGAGCCCAAGGTAAGTGGCTGAAATAAAAATTTTGTGTGTTGGCCCTTTAACAAAGTAGTTTGTTTTCAGCGGACTCCACCTCTCCTTGGCAGACAGAAAACCAGCCAACTTTCACTGCTGGGTGTTACATGAGCGCCTGTTCCTGGTTCTGGCGCTCCAGGCTCAAGAGCTTGGTCTTGGATTAAGGCTTCATGCCTCTCAGGATAACCACCCACACTCCCTGAAACTGAGATATCCCTCTGCAACCTTGGCGTGCCACCATGGGAGTGAAGCTAACCCCACCCTTCCGACCAGTCTTCTGCCAGTCCTTCGTCAAAAGTCTCCTCTTCAGATAGTCTTCAGTTAATAATTCAGGGTGATTATTTCCCAATGTAGTTTTATTTCCAGGTTGGTTCTGGGAGGAGGTGCAAGAAAGAACCACCTACTCTGCCATCAAACTTGAAAACCCCCCATTTACTATTTTCAATACATGTTTCAGGCCATTTTTAATCATTTTTCCTTCTTTTAAATTCTTGCTTTTTTATGCCATTCTGTTTCGCTGCCAGAATTGTTTGCTAAAGGAAAAAAATTGATCTTGTGGTTGACCTTCCTTAAAATTTGAGTAAATAGGCCATTTTGCGGCGGAGTGAATGGAAGTTACACAGATGATCTCCCAGGACCAAACTGGAATTACAACTAAAATAAAGACAAATCGTTGGGAAAAAGCAACAGAAAAGCAGCTTGCGAGGACCATACAACCAGGGACACTGAATCGATCCTGGTAGGATTGCGGAGGCGCGAGAGGGGGACTGGGAGCCCACGGACAGCAGCAGCCTTAGCTGTAACCAGCGCACCGCCCTCGGGTTAAAGCTCGAGCTGGCTCCACAGTGCAGACAGGGACAGAGCGCTAAAACAGCCACAGCCACTCACCTGGGCTCCAGCAGAGGGAGGGCGGACTGGACTGGAACTGTGTGGGAACACTCAGGATTATGATGGCGCTCAGAGCTTTTGCTGAGTTGCAGCCACGCAGGACTGTGGCCTGGCCATCTTACTCCATCCCAGGGCTCTGGCGAGAGGCGGCAGCCCCTCCCTCGGAGATCCAGCCACACCCTAGTGAGCCATTGAAATGCAAACTGAGGCTCATTAACTACTAGCATCTGCCCTACCCGCTGGAAATCATCTCCCTGAACACCTGAGGGAGGTTTTCATTCAACTGAAAACCCAAGGCTCTTCAAGCAACCACAACTAATAGCCTCTAGGCAGAAAGCTAGAGGATAACTTAACCTTTGCTGGGCTTGCAAATATACCCTGGAAAGTAAGACTCCACAGTGGTGTTTAACGTGGGTCCTCCCACGTTCATCCAAACCCAGTAGAGGAAGCCACAAACAACAGAACACCAACATCCACAGGAAAATTTGGCAGGCTCCAAAAACCCCTAAGATAGCCAAAATGGTGAAACAAAGAAACAGAACTCAAATGAAAGAACAAGAGAATTCTACCGAAGATGAGATAAATGAGAGTTAAGCAAGTTAACAGAACTAGAATTCAGAGCCATGATCTTGAAGAAGCTCAACAAAATGAGCAAGGACATCAAAACCATAAGCAAAGGCACAGAAACATTGAAAATCAACCATTTGGAAATGAAGAAGCAGCAAAAAGAAATGAAGAATGACATAGCAGAAATGAAGAACACATTGGAAGGACTAAACAGCAGAGGAGAGGAAGCTGAGAACTGGGTCAGTGAATTAGAAGACAGGGTAGAAAAAAATCAACCAATCAGAAAACCAAAAGGAAAAAACAATGAAAAAACAGGAAGACAGCTTAAGAGAACTGTGGGACAACTAGAAACGGAATAATATTCACATCATTGGAGTCCATGAAGAAGAAGAAAATGAGCAAGGGTTAGAGAATATATTTGAAGAAATAGTGACAGAAAACTTCCCTAATTTGGTGAAGAAAGAAGGCATTCAAGCTCAAGAAGCACAGAGAGTCCCAAGTGAGAAGAACCCAAACAGGCCCACACCAAGACACATAGTAATTAAAATGTCAAAAATTAAAGACAAAGAGAGAATCCTAAAGGCAGCAAGAGATAAGCAACAGGTTACCTACAAAGGAACCCCCATCAGGCTATCAGCTGACTTCTCAACAGAAACACAACAGGCCAGAAGGGAATGGCGTGAAGTAATCAAGGTCATGAAAAACAAGGATTTGAATCCAAGACTACTCTACCCAGCAAGGCTGTCATTCAAAATAAAAGTCAAATAAAGAGCTTCCAGACAAAAAAAAAAAAAAAAAAAAAAAAAAAGGCTAAGGGAATACATTAGCACCAAACCAGCACTGCAAGAAATGTTAAAAGGACTGCTGTAATTAGTAGAAGAAATAGGAAGGAAAGTAGAACCACACTAAACAAAAATGGCAATAAATAAGTACATATCAATAATCACCTTAAATGTAAATGGATTGAATGCTCAGATAAAAAGACACAGAGTAGCGGATTGGATAAGAAAGCATGACCCATATATATGTTGTTTACAAGAGACCCAACTCACAACAAAAGACTCACATAGGCTGAAAGTAAAGGGATGGAAAAAAATCTTCCAAGCAAACAGAAAGGAAAAAAAACCTGGGGTAGCAATACTCATATCTGATAAAATAGATTTCAAAATGAAAGCCATAACTAGAGACAAAGAAGGTCACTACATAATATTGAAAGGATCTATCCAACAAGAAGATATAACCTTGGTAAACATATATGCACCCAATATAGGAGCACCAAAATATATTAAAAATCTTCTGGAGGACTTCAAAGGAGAAACTGACAGCAATACAATCATAGTAGGAGACTTCAGCACCCCACTGACATCACTGGATAGATCCTCTAGACAAAAAATTAACAAGGAAACAGAGACTCTAAATGAAGCACTAGACCAAATAGATGTAATAGATATTTACAGAGAATTACACCCCAAAACTACAGAATTCACATTCTTCTCAAGTGCACATGGGACATTCTCAAAGATACACCACATGTTAGGACACAAACGAAGTCTCTACAAGTTCAAGAAGATTGAAATCATATCAAGCATTTTCTCAGATCACAATGGCATGAAACTAGAAATCAATTGCAACAAGAATATGCAAAGACATATGAACACATGGAGGCTAAATAGCATGTTATTAAACAATAAATGGGTTACCGAGGAGATCAAGGAAGAAATTAAAAACTTCCTGGAAACCAATGAAAATGAACACACAACAACACAAAATCTATGGGATGCAGCGAAAGCAGTTCTGAAAAGGAAGTTCATAGCACTACAGGCCTACCTCAAGAAACAAGAAAAATTTATAATAGACTATCTAACCTCACAACTTAAAGAACTAGAAAGCAAACAAAAAGAAAACCCCAGAGCAAGTACAAGGAAGGAAATAGTAAAGATCAGAGCAGAAATAAACGACATGGAGACCAAAAAAACAATTCAAAGGATCAATGAAACAAAGAGCTGGTTTTTGAAAAGATAAACAAGATTGATGGACCCTTAGCTAGACTCATCAAGAAACAAAGAGAGAGAACCCAAATACACAAAATCAGAAATGAAAGAGGAGAAGTAACAACTGGCACCACAGAAATACAAAGGATCGTTAGCAAATACTATGAACATTTATATGGCAACAAATTCGACAATCTAAGTGAAATGGACACATTTCTAGAAACACATAGTCACCCAAAACTGGACCGGGAAGAGATAGAAAACTTGAACAGACCAATAACAGCTAAGGAAATTGAAGATGTAATCACGACTCTCCCAGCAAACAAAATCCCAGGACTGGATGGCTTCACGGGGGAGTTTTACCGAACATTCAAAGAAGAACTAACACCCATTCTCCTCAAACTATTTCTAAAAATTCAAGAAGAAGGAAGACTTCCAAACTCGTTTTATGAGGCGAGCATAATCCTAAGTCCAAAACCAGAAAAAGACACTACAAAAAAAGAAAACTACAGGCCAATATCCCTGATGAACGTAGATGCCAAAATCCTGAACAAAATACTAGCAAATCGGATCCAGCAATACATCAAAAAAATTATTCACCATGACCAAGTGGGATTCATCCCAGGGATGCAAGGCTGGTTCAATATTCACAAAGCAATAAATGTGATACACCACATAAACAAAATGAAAGATAAAAACCACATGATCATATCAATAGACGCTGCAAAAGCATTTGACAAAATCCAGCACCCATTTCTGATAAAAACGCTCAGCTATTTGGGAATGGAGGGATCATATCTTGATATAATAAAGGCCATATATGAAAGACCTACAGCCAACATCATAGTCAATGGGCAAAAGCTAAAAACATTTCCCTTAAGAACAGGAACAAGACAGGGATGCCCACTTTCGCCACTCTTATTTAACATAGTAGTGGAAGTCTTAGCCACAGCAATCAGACGTGAAGAAAAAACTAAAAGGAATCCAAATTGGAAAGGAGGAAGTGAAACTGTCATTATTCACAGATGACATGATATTTATATATAGAAAACCTTAAAGACTCCATCAAAAATCTACTAGACTTAATAAATGAATTTGGCAAAGTAGCAAGATACAAAATTAACGTCAAGAAATCAACGGCATTCTTATACACCAATGATGAACTCACAGAAAGAGAAACTAAAAAAACAATTCCATTTACCATCACTGCAAAAAAATTAAGATACCTAAGAATAAACTTAACCAAAGAAGTAAAGGACCTATTTACAGAAAACTACAAGACATTGAAAAAAAATAGAGGAAGATATAAAAAAATGGAAGCACATACCTTATTCATGGATTGGAAGAATTAACATCATTAAAATGTCCATATTACCCAAAGCAATCTATAGATTCAATGCTATCCCCATAAAAATACCAGTGACATATTTCACAGAACTAGAACAAATACTTCAAAAGTTCATATGGAACCAAAAAAGACCCCAAATAGCCACAACAATCTTGAAAAAGAAGAACAAAGTGGGTGGGATCACAATACTGGATATCAGCTTATCCTACAAAGCTACTGTAATCAAAATAGCCTGGTACTGTCACAAGAACAGGCATATAGACCAGTGGAACAGAACAGAGAATCGGGAAATTGACCCAAGACATTATGCTCAATTAATATTTGACAAAGGTGGCAAGAGCATACAATGGAGTAAAGACAGCCTCTTTAATAAATGGTGTTGGGTAAATTGGACAGCTACATGCAAAAAAATGAAACTAGACCATCAACTTACACCATACACAAGAATAAACTCAAAATGGATAAAAGACTGAAATGTGACTCATGAATCCATAAAAATCCTAGAAGAAAATGTAGGCAACAAAATTTCGGACATCATACGCAGCAGAATCTTCACTGATACATCATCTAAGGCAACAGAAACAAAGGGAAAAATGAACACATGGGACTACATCAAACTCAAAAGCTTCTGCACACCAAAAGAAACAACCATCAAAACAGATAGGGAACCCACTCTATGGGAGAGCATAATTGCCAATGATACATCAGATAAGGGGTTAATCTCCAAAATATAAAGAGTGCTCATACAACTCAACAAAAGGAAGACAAAGAATCCAATTAAAAAATGGGCAGAGGAACTAAATAGACACCTCTCCAAACAGGACATACAAATGGCTAAGAGACATATGAAGAAATGCTCAACATCACTAATCATCAGAGAGATGCAAATTAAAACAACAATGAGATATCACCACACACCTGTCAGAATGGCCGCCATCAACCAATCATCAAACAACAAGTGTTGGTGAGGGTGTGGAGAAAAGGGGACTCTAGTACACTGCTGGTGGGAATGCAGACTGGTGCAGTCACTGTGGGAAACACTATGGTGTTACCTCAAAAAATTAAAAATTGAATTGCCATTTGACCCAGTGATCCCAATCCTAGGAATATACCTTAAGAAGCCTGAAACACTAAACAGAAAGAATACATGTACTCCCATGTTCATAGCAGCGCTATTTACAATAGCTAAGATCTGGAAACAGCTCAAGTGTCCATCAGTGGATGAATGGATAAAAAATCTGTGGTACATATACACAATGGAGTACTATGCAGCTGTAAGAAAGAAAGATCTCTTATCCTTTGAGACAACATGGAGGAGGGACCTGGAGAGTATTATCCTAAGCGAATCAAGCCAAGCAGAGAAAGACAAATATCACATGATCTCACTTATTTGTAGAATATAATGAACATAACAGTCTGAGGAACAGGGTAGATTCAGAGATGTGGAAGTAGGGTATAGACTGACACCCCTCAGAAGAGGGGTTGGGGGGGAGGGAAAAGATAAACCACAGAATTTATGTGCATGTATGTATAACTGATAGACTTGGACAACAAAGCTGGGGACGGGGTGGGGGGATGGGGAGGAGGGTGTCAATGGGAAAAAAAGGAGAAACATCTGTAACAAAAATAAATTAATAAAAAAATAAATAAATAAAGCTGCCATTCTGAAAAATAAATAAATAAATAAAAATTAAAAAAAAATAAAGTTTGAGTAAATAGTTTTGCCTGTGTATTAAAATCCAAAACCATTCAAGACTACCTATTGTCTCTTATTTCAATCTAACTTTCTTCTATAACCTACTACCCACAACTTTGTCTGTGATCCATACTCACTTGAATGCTTTCCAAATACCCATGAATTTTTCTCATTCCTCTACTCACTGTGAAATCCATCCTTTTGCCACACTGTTCCTGAGTCCTACCAAGGCTTTCATCTCACCTCATATGTTATCTACCTTACTAAAGCTGTTCCCAATTATTCATAAAGGATTATATTCTTTCTCTGGAATTCTGAACACCCTGTACTAGTCATAAAACTCTTATAAAAATATTCCCAATAGCTATCCAAGCAAATTACTTGCTATTTCACATAGGGAAAAAAAAGATGTGCAGTATGTTTTCACCTAAGCCACTTGGCACCTTCAAACACAGAGTGGAATGGATGTTGGTGTGTGTGTGTGTATGTGTGTGTGTGTGTGTGTGTGTGTGAGAGAGAGAGAGAGAGACAGAGAGACAGAGAATCATTAACTTTAGGAGATTCTTATTTGTTATTTTCCTTATTTCCAATCTAGAGAATAAATGTATCTCTATTTAATGTATTTTATTTTTAAGTTCTGGAAGTTGAAATAATTTTTCCCAGATATTGTTTTCTTTCCTCAATAAACATTAACCTTGCATGTAACCCATGAACATGTTCCTTTTAAAGTTAATTTTTAACATATTATATGTCTTAACTGCCATTTGATCTCTGCACTCAGCAGAAAAACCCTAAAACCACTGCAGAGCAGTGTGTGACGGAGCTGCTATCATGGTGTCTAAGAAGTGGGCTTTGGCGATTCTGCTGCTGCAGCTCTGTAATGCTGGCTGTGGATTCTGTGGGAAGGTTCTGGTGTGGCCCTGTGACATGAGCCATTGGCTTAATATAAAGGTTATTCTGGAGGAACTCACAAAGAAAGGACATGAGGTAACAGTTTTGACTTCATCATATACTAAACTCATTGACTACAGCAAACCTTCCCCACTGAACTTTGAGCTATTGCATTCAGAATATCAAAAAGAATCAGTGGAGGATGCACATGCTAAATTTCAGGACCTAATTTTTAATGTCTTGCCCAACTTAACACCCTGGCAAGCAACAATAAAATTGAATGACTGTTTTACTGAAATAACTGGAACTTTAAAAACCCTGTGTGAGAATTTTATTAAAAAATTAAAAATAAATAAATAAATAAATAAATAAATAAAAATAAAAACCCTGTGTGAGAGTGCAGTCTACAATCAGACACTCATGAAGAAGCTCCAGGAAACCAACTACGATGTAATGCTTATAGACCCTGTGATGCCCTGTGGAGAGCTGGTGGCTGAATTGCTTGCAGTCCCTTTTGCGCTCACATTAAGAGTGTCTGTAGGAGGCATGAAGGAGAAACGCTGTGGGAAACTTCCAGCTCCACCCTCCTATGTTCCTGTTCAGATGGTGGGGCTTACAGACAGAATGACCTTTCTGGAAAGTAAAAAATACAATGTTTCCTTTTTCTTTGACTTCTGGTCTGGGATTATAATGTCCATGTTTGGGACCAGCTTTACAGTGAGGTATTAGGTAAGACACTTTGTTTTTTATTTTAAAGTTGTTATCCAAATAAATTTAGAAATCTAGGTGAATGAAATCTAAGTAAATGAAAGGAATACATTTCAAATATCTGTCTTCCATTTAAAATTCTGCCAGTACAGTAAACAACTGGTTATCAAAAACTCAGTGGAAATGGGAACCAGAATTCTCTTGCCATGGTTACTCTGTCTTTATAGTCATCAAAACATTTTTCATAAGATAACTAGATACTTATTAGCTTCCTGACAAAAACAATACAAAACACAAAAAATGTTAATCCTCTAGAAGATGGAATGTTTGTCATATTTAGATATTACATATAAGTCCAGTACTTTGAGTTTCCATTTTAGAAGTTATCATTATTCTTGGTAAAGAGAGGATAAGAGTAAGGTAACCTACTTGCCGGATACCATTAATAAACTAAAATATGATGATTATTAACAAAGAGGTTGTATTTAATTCACCTGAATCCACTCCAAATTTTTTTAAGATTTTATTAATTTATTTTTGTTACAGATGTTTCTCCTTTTTTCCCCATTGACACCCTCCTCCCAATTCCTCCTACCCTATCCACAGCTTTGTTGTCCATGTCCATCAGATATGTGTACATGCATATAAGTTCTGTGATTTATCTCTTTCCTCCTCCTCCATCCCCTCTTCTGAGGGTTGTCAGTCTGTACCCTCCTTCCACGTCTCTGGGTCTACCTTGTTCCTCAGACTGTTATGTTCATTATATTCTACAAATAAGTGAGATCATGTGATATTTGTCTTTCTCTGCTTGGCTTGTTTCGCTTAGGATAATACTCTCAAGGTCCCTCCATGTTGTCTCAAAGGATAAGAGATCTTTCTTTCTTACAGCTGCATACTACTCCATTGTGTATATGTACCACAGCTTTTTTATCCATTAGTCCACTGATGGACACTTGGGCTGTTTCCAGATCTTAGCTATTGTAAATAGTGCTGCTATGAACATGGGGGTACATATATTCTTTCTGAATGGTGTTTCAGGCTTCTTAGGGTATATTCCTAGAAGTGGGATCACTGAGTCAAATGGCAATTCAATTTTTAATTTTTTGAGGTAACACCATAGTGTTTTCCATAGTTGCTGCACCCGTCTGCATTCCCACCAGCAGTGTACTAGAGTCCTTTTTTCTTAATGATCCTTTGTATTTCTTTAATGTCAGTTGTTACTTCTCCTCTTTCATTTCTGATTTTGTGTATTTGGGTTCTCTCTCTTTGTTTCTTGGTGAGTCTAGCTAAGGGTCCATCAATCTTGTTTATCTTTTCAAAAAACCAGCTCTTTGTTTCATTGATCCTTTGAATTGTTTTTTGGTTGTTTTTTTTTTGTTTCTATGTCATTTATTTCTTCTCTGATCTTTACTATTTCCTTCCTTCCACTTGCTCTGTGGTTTTCTTTTTGTTTGCTTTCTAGTTGTTTAAGTTGTGAGGTTAGATAGTCTATTATAAATTTTTCTTGTTTCTTGAGGTAGGCCTGTAGTGCTATGAACTTCCCACTCAGAATTGCTTTCGCTGCATCCCATAGATTTTGTGTTGTTGTGTGCTCATTTTCATTGGTTTCCAGGAAGTTTTTAATTTCTTCCTTTATCTCCTCAGTAACCCATTCATTGTTCAATAACATGCTATTTAGCCTCCATGTGTTCAAATGTCTTTGCATGTTCCTGTTGCAATTGATCTCTAGTTTCATGCCATTATGATCTGAGAAGATGCTTGATATGATTTCAACCTTCTTGAACTTGTAGAGACTTAGTTTGTGTCCTAACATGTGGTCTATTTTTGAGAATGTCCCATGTGCACTTGAGAAGAATGTGAATTCTGTAGTTTTGGAGGTATAATTCTCTGTCGATATCTATTAAATCCATTTGTTCTAGTGCTTCATTTAGAGTCTCTGTTTTCTTGTTAATTTTTTGTCTAGAGGATCTATCCAGTGATGTCAGCGGGTTGTTGAAGTCCCCTGCAATGATTGTATTGCTGTCAGTTTCTCCTTTGAAGTCCTCCAGAAGATTTTTAATATATTTTGGTGCTCCTATATTGGGTGCATATATGTTTACCAAGGTTATATTCTCCTGTTGGATAGATCCTTTCAATATTATGTATTGACCTTCTTTGTCTCTAATTATGGCCTTCATTTTGAAATCTATTTTATCAGATATGAGTATTGCTACCCAAGCTTTTTTTTCCTTTCTGTTTGCTTGGAAGATTTTTTTCCATCCCTTCACTTTCAACCTATGTGAGTCTTTTGTTGTGAGGTGGGTCTCTTGTAAACAACATATATATGGGGCATGCTTTCTTATCCAATCAGCTACTCTGTGTCTTTTCATCAGAGCGTTCAATCCATTTACATTTAAGGTGATTATTGATATGTACTTATTTATTGCCATTTTTGTTTAGTGTGGTTCTATTTTCCTTCCTATTTCTTCTACTAATTACAGCAGTCCTTTTAACATTTCTTGCAGTGCTGGTTTAGTGCTAATATATTCCCTTAGCTTTTTTTTGTCTGGGAAGCTCTTTATTTGACCTTCTATTTTGAATGATAGCCTTGCTGGGTAGAGTAGTCTTGGGTTCAGATCCTTGTTTTTCATGACCTTGATTACTTCATGCCATCCCCTTCTGGCCTGTAGTGTTTCTGTTGAGAAGTCAGCTTATAGCTTTATGGGGGTTCCTTTGTGGGTAACCTGTTGCTTATCTCTTGCTGTCTTTAGGATTCTCTCTTTGTCGTTAATTTTTGGCATTTTAATCACTATTTGATGGTGAATTAGAAAGAGAGGTAACATGAAGACTGAGGAATGTAGGCATCAAGATCTATATATGTCCACATATGTATTTTATTTTAATTCACAACATTGTTAAGTGTGAAATGCTTGGCATAATTTTAAGTACTCTAAATATATTAATTGAAATCATTCTTATAATAATCATTATTAATACATGTGTTTTATAGATAAGGACACTGAGGTACACATAGATTATATCATTTTCACAACGTGATATTTCTGGCTAGTGCTTGGGGAGGATTTCACCATAAGCAGACAGAGCCCAGAGTAAATATGGTTAAAATTAATGATATATACTTCATTTATGAACGTATATTTCTTACTGCAAAAGAGCCAATAAAGAGGAGAGGTTAAACATATAGAAAGGAGAAGGATAATATATCAACTAAGGACCTGAGGTTGACTGGTCTTAACAGGAGTAATGGATAGGATGCTTCATTCATGTAAATGGAGAAAATAAAGAGAATTATATTGGTAGGAAAGTTTATAACATTTAGGTAAAGAAGTAAAGAGTTTGATTCCTTGCCAAAATAAGACAGAATATAGTTTTCTTTTTCTTCAATATTCCTTCAAGCTTTATGTCGATTAAAATGTTTTCAAAGTCAAGCTTTACACCACCTATGTTAAACCTGGGCTGAAATCACTTTGTTTGTCTAATCTTCTATCAGATTCCAATCAGCAGCACTTTAGAACCTTACAGAGTTCTTGGTGAACTGTGTCCCTCCAGTTTTAATGGGAGTGTGTCCAGGCTTTGAGAACCACTCCATATGCCCCCTTCTCCATCTTCCTCACATTGCTCTTTCTCAACATTCAGCCACCTCACTGGTGATGGGAGAAGCTTCTTACAGTAGCAGTCACTGCTCATCGTACATGAAGAGAAGCCCTAAGAAACAGGGGTAGTGTTTTTGTTTTATAGCTCCAAGGATGAGTATCAAGTGACATATCAAAGTGCAACAAAGCAATCCTTCCCCCATAATCCTATATTTTTTCCATTGCTTCCCTAAAATGTCAGTGCAATCATCTCATGTTTCTTTATAATCCTGAGAATTTTGTAAGAAATAAACTCATTTTTAAAACTCATAACACCTTCCTTTTCCATTTTCCTGTCATCCATGCTGAGATTTTGTCTGTTCTTACCTGTTTCCTATTACTTAGTCACTGGGAAAGCAAATAAAGCACTTACACAGACTACAGAATGACAAACACCACTACACCAGAGACTATAAAATGGAAGTCTTTGTATCTAGCTTGGGAATTGCTCATTTGGAGAATAAGTGCCACATATTACATGAGAAGCAGAGATGTGACCCCTAATCCCTTGTCCCATCTCTGACTAGTGAGGTGAAGTTGTATGACTTTGCATCTGTGGCAGCTGAGAGATCTGATGACAAAATATCCAAAATCTAACTTTCTCATTATGTTTTCTGTTATATTTAATGAATTTATTTCAGGTACAAATGTCACACCAACTTTTGTATTTCCTGGATGTAATAAAACAGTGATTCTAAAGGAAAAGAAAATGGAGTATTTGGGATCCAACCCTTCAGATAGCCACAACATATAACCATTCTAATCCTTTTATTCTGTCATAAAGAAATAGGTGTTCCTCTTACTATCAAATAAGAATGATTATCAAAAAGATTTTCTTGTTTTTCTATGAAGAATCAGTTGATCAAACAATTTTCTTTAGAGGAATGAAATATTCTCTTGAAAACAATCTTTATATAGAATCCAGTACTTTGAAAATAGTATGAAAAAATTTTTTCGGAAAAGAAGGTGTAATCTTCCATGCTGTACTCACTAGGAGCCTACTCCCACAACTGTTTACATGCCTTCTCACAATAACAATTTGAAATGTTCAGTAAAGTTATCAATAATTGTATCTTGGAAATAGGTGAATTACAGAGCTCTTTCTATAAATTATACTGCTAGAGTCAACATTGCATGAAAGACAAATCTAGAAGTCCCATATGTCTTTACCCTCTTCTCACTCTCCTGATGCAAGAGTACCAGAAGTAAAATTTTATATACATGATATTATTTAAAATTTCTAACCTTAAGTGATATGCTGATTCCTGGGAAGTACACCAAATATGGGCTAAATTCAATGGATGTAAAGAACTCAGAAGAGCAAAATTCACAAGATGCAATAGATGACACAAATCGGAAAAGCATAGCATCCTAGGAGATTAGCTTGTGAGGAGACACAGTGATTTCCTTTTACCAATAAAAATGAGCCCTCCTACAAGTCTAACATTACTGGATTAGAGCATGAATTGATATAACAATGATAGGGCCAGACTCTAGGACAGGTTTACTATATTTTCATAGAACTCTTCCAGATAATCCTGGCCGACATTCTGCTTTTAGGCCACCAATAGTTCTTGTATTACCTACACCTGTTACTGCCTTCAAACAATTAAGAGAATCAGTCTTTTCCCAGGTAAAGAAAATGTCAACAATATGTTAAACGAAAATAGATTATTTTAGAAGAAATTATAAGAAATATAGAAAAATTATATTATTATGAAACTTTTAGTTAACCATACACCAGATAAAACTTGAATTTAAAAATACTAATCTATAATTATTATATATAATCAAAGGTATAATTTAAGTAAAGAAATATTTACTCTAAAAATAAGATCATTACATTGTTTTCTAGTCCCTATCTTCTAGAAATATAAGTTAATAAAATAATTACTTTCATGATAAGAATTTAAGATATTAGAAGACTTGCTTGACCAAGAATATGGTATCATATTTATCAATGTAAATATTACTTTAAATATTCATATTTTTATTATTTTTACATTAGTATAACAAATATATTACACTTTTCAGTTTGTTCACATTTTAATCTTAATGACATATCAACTTAAAATTTTAATTTTAGTATTTGATATATTAAACTAAATGTCATCACTGGCTTGCTAAAAATATTGAAATTTTTATATATTTTATACATTTTAATATGTATAATATACATTATAAATTAACCCCAATTTAGAAATAACTATATAAATGGAAAATGTAAGTCTTCCTTCTATTTGTGTATGTGCCTGAAATGCAAATAAATTTACTAACTAAATGTTTTTAAAAGTTTTTGTAAGTTATTCGTATTGATGTGTATTTCAATTTTTAATATTTATGTTTACTCTAAGCATTAGAATTCAACTGACCACCCTGGTCGGTGTGGCTCAGTTGGTTGGGCATCATCCTGTACACTGAAGGTTGTCAGTTAGATTCCTGGTCAGGGCACATGCCCCGGTTGCAGGTGTGATCCCCAGTGGGCGGCGTGCAGGAGGCAGCCCATCAATGTTTCTCTCTCACATTGATGTTTTCTTTCTCTCTCTCTCTCTCTCTCTCCCTCATCCTCTCCCTCTTCCTCTCCCTTCCTCTCTCTATAAAAATCAATTTTAAAATCTTTTAAAAAAAAGAATCCAACTGACCTTGTGATAGGCTGTGTCCTCATCACCTCCTCTGTCACCAGGAGCCTGCCTATGTTGGCTCTCTCCTATAGGGAACTCCTGGCCTCAAGTTCCAAGCAAGAGAGAAAGGAATAGTGAGGGAGAGATTTTTTAATGATAGATTATTGTTTTCATATGTTATCAGTAGGGAAAGCAAAAAGGATTTACATTTTTAAGATAGATAATAGATATCGACATAAAATGAGTTTTTCGTGCAGCAAATTGGTTAAGGCTGTGAGTGATTCCCAGATTTTGCTGCATTAGAATCACCTTGGGCCTTTTTGACAATATTAATGTGATACCCATTTCCAATACAAACAAAAAAAGAATTCTGGTATTTAGGCCAAAATTTAATATTTTTAAGAGCTCCCTAGGTGATTCCAATGGGCATTAGAGTGTGGGGAATACTGATCAAGGTTTAGATGAGCAGAAAACATGGTTATTATTTTATTTTGGATCCATAATTTACAGAAAAATTTGGGGGATGGTTTTTTTTACATTGCTTATAATTGACTTCTGCATAAATCTCAAATATAATCTTCTCTAAAAATAATTTTAAGATTATTAGTTAGTAATTGTGTTTCATCATAAATGAAAATTTTACTAAATTTAAATCTACAGCTACACTATATTTACATATCATTCAATATTTACATACTGAAAATTTGCTCTCTTATCACTTAGGCAAATATTTATGTAACAAGTTATTTCTATGAGAAAAAGAGAGTTGAAATTCCAGACTACTAAATTTAAGCAAACCTTTGGACCATGTCCACATTAGCCACTAGATAATAAACAGAAAATCACAAGTGTTGACAAGTTTGTGGATATAAAGGAATCCTGTGCGCACTTATTAAATTCCTACCTCTAAATGTAGCCTTTAGGGAGTTTTTGGTAGTTTGAACTATGTTGCTTAATTTTATTGACGTTTTATATCAGAGCAGCTACACTCAGTCTTATTCTTTTAAATATTTTTTTTATTGATTATTATTACAGAGAGAGGAAGGGAGGGAGAGAGAGAGAAACATTGACTGGAGAGAGAAACATCAATTGTTTGCTTCCCCCACACACCCCGACCCCAGATTGAACCCCAAACCTGGGTATGTGCCCTGACTGGGAATCAAACTGCCACCTTTTGGTGTACGGGATGATGCTCCAACCAACCGAGCCGCACCAGCCAGGGCATACACTCGATCTTAAACATTGGTATTGGCAGGCCGTCCAAAGTTCAGCCCCATTAACTATTAACTGGAGGAGAGGTTGAAGCATGGAAGACACTTATCATACCTCTGGATTATGAGCTTTCTGTGTTTGGGGTGAGCCCAGGTTTAGTTGGAGCAATACCTTTTCAAATGAAAAATTAATGTGACTTTAGTAGCTTCCTCTGGGATGTAACCTAATAAGGACATGCCATATGTTAGGTAACTACTGCTAGGGTATATACGAAAAAAAACCCACAACAACAGCACACACACACTCACACACACATATATACTTTTTTTTACTCACAATGCCAGAAAGTCTATACTGAAGTGTTTTAAAGTAATTATAATAGAAGTATAATATATTTAATTAAAGTATAATATGTTATATCAAACCCAAACCACAGGAGAAAGATCTGAATACTTAAATTGTTGTAATTAGTTGTTGATTATTTCTGGATCCTAAATAGTTCTCATTCATTAAAGTGCAGAGAAAAGCACAGGTTTATATGGTGGTAATAATTTTGCTCTTCAAAAGAACAAAACGAAAACAATAAAATTGTCTGCCATTAGGTCTTAAACAGAGAACTGTTCTCAACTCATTTCTTCCTTCCCAGAAACTACTACTGCCATCATGTACTTAAAGATTAATCTTCTCTTTTAAAAAAAATGTTATTTTTTAGAGAGAGAGAAATAGAGAGAGAGAGAAACATCGATGTACATCAATAGGCTGCCCTCTGCACACCCCGTACTGAGGATTGAGCCCCAAACCCAGGCATATGTTCTGACCAGGAATGGAACTGGCATCCTCTTGGTGCATGGAATGACATTCAATCCACTGAGTCACAATGGCCAGGAAAGATTAATCATCTCTATTTAAACCACAAATATCTCAAAAATTGCTTGAAAACAAAAATGCACCTACACTGTTTGGCAGCTTTTCTCTAAATGCATTCTATGACATAACCTCATGACAGAAAAGCTTCAAACTTCAAATACCACCACTTATTTTCTTTATAATAAAGTCTCTTATAGCTTCACTGTATCTGGGATAAATTTATCTGGGATAAATTCTCACTCTAGCTTTCCTTTGCTGCAAGAAATTGTAATCTGCAAAGAATTCTGCTTTTAAATGTAATTCTTAATTGTAGCATTTAGAATGTGAAATTATGCTGGAGATATAGTTTGCTCAATACAGAAGAGAATAGACTATTGTTTGCTATATTAAGGAGTAATCTATCTTAGAGACTTGGTTCAAGTTTTATAGTTATCAAAATGCTCAGAGATAGACAAGTGATGTCAGCAAGATAGCAGAATTGGAGGTCCCTCACTTGTATCCACCCACAGCAACAATAGTTTGGCACCATCCATGGACAGGAATGCTTTTTTTTTTTTTTTGCAAACTTTAGCATCCAGGTAGGAGGTTGCGAAACCTTGATGGAACCCAAGACTGAGGAGAACCATTTTTAAGCATCTTTTCTTTTTTCTTTCTTTATTGATTTTAGAGCGAGAGGAAGGGAGGGGGAGAGAGAGATAGAAAGGAGAGCCATTTTTAAAAGGCAGGTCCACACCCAGGCTGACCAACCATGACCATAACTATAGATCCCATACCCCAGTGCATTTGACTAGAGCCCTGACTGACCTTGATCCTGCCACCAGCATCATTCACCAAGCAGCCTGGGAGAAGCCACACCTGCCCGTGCCTTGGGTAACAGGCCTGCCAACCCTGGTTTCTACTGGGGATCCAGAAGCAGCCCTATAACTTAGCTCCAACCCATCTCAGCTGTGGTCCAAGAGTACTCCTGCCATCCCAGATATCCAGTGGGAGACATGCCCATCTGTGTCCCTGGAGGCGGGCCCAATTACATTGTATGACCACAGGTCCTAAAACAACCCTTTGATTCTGATCCAACCCTTCCTAGTCACAATTCAGGAGTTGTCCTGCCTGCCCGGGATCCAGCCGAGAGATACCTATCATGACCCCAGAGCCAGGCCTGCAGACCTTGAACCTGTCCGTTGATGTGAAGGCAGTTCTATGATTTAGTTCTGTCCCATTCAACTGTGGTCCAGGGCTAGTCCTGCCTGCCCAAGGACCCACCAGTAACCCAGTAGGAGTCCTCCCAGGAACCTGAGGAAAGCCATGCCCATGCAAACACTTACAAACTCGCCTCACATGTTAGAAAACTATAATAATTAGGACAATGTGGTATCAGAGCAGAGACAGGCAGATTGAGCAAGAAAACCAAATACAGGACCCAGAAAATACTTATGCATGTATAGATATTTGCTATACGATAGAGATGGTTAAAGGCATCAGAAGGGGAAGTCTACACATTTCATTGGGACAACTGTTTACCTACATAGAGAAAAAAAAAAAAAAAAAAAAAAAAAGCCTGGCTCTTGTTTCACAGCATACACAAAAATCGACCTCAAGGTACTGAAGACCAAAATGTGAAATGCAAAACTATCACCTATTTTTAAAGTACATTATAGAACAATATTTTCATAATCTCAACAGAGGGAAAAAGCTTTAAAAACAAGACAATGACAACTAATCATAAAATAAGAAAAAAATTGCCCAGCGGTGTGGCTCAGTGGATGAGCATTGACCCATGCACCAAGAGGCCACCGGTTCAATTCCCGGTCAGAGAACATGCCCAGGTTGGGGGCCAAATCCCCAGTGGGGGCATGTAAGAGGCAGCCAGTCAATGTTCTCTCTCATCGATGTTTCTATCTCTGAGATATAGAAAATCAATAAAGGGAAAAAAATAAGAAAAAAATTATAAATTTAAGTACATTAAAATGAAGAACTTCTACTCATTAGAGACACCATGGAAAGACTGAATAGGCAAGTCACAGGGTGAGCAGAGGTTTGCAATGGGTCTTATCACTCAAAAAAGTAGAATGGCTTACTGATGACTTAGTTACAACAACACTTGGGAGGCAAGACCCTGAAAGGATGGGGTTCTGTTTTATAAGAGGCAGAGTATGCTTTGATTCAAAAACCATTATATGGTGCTGTCTCCCCACAGCCACACTACATGGGTGCAGAAATCAAGGAGTAGAAGTGGATTACACTATTACACGCGCAGAATTTTTGCTTCTCATTCAGAAATTTATCTCAATCCTCAATGGGAAATGCTTCCACCATGGGACACAATAATGGTTTCATTAAATTGGAAGGTGAAAGTACCACCTTGCCATTTTGAGCTTTGTATGCCACTGAACCAATAGGCAAAAAAAAAAAATTTAAAAAAAAAGGTTACTCTAGGTCAACAATTTTCAACCAGAGTGTCCCAACACCACACTGGTGTGTTGCAAGAATTTTTAAAACATGCTGTACCTGACTATTTATTTAGTCAGGAGCACTGACATCTTTTCCCTTAGATTGTCAAATAAACAAATTACAACAGCCAACACATTTATAGCTTTCCAGTGTAAATGAATCAAAATTATTTTTTGTCAGATCGGCAAAAAATATATATTTATTAGTGTGCCTCAAAATTTTAGTAATTAGTTTATGTGTGCTACAAGATGAAAAAGGTTGAAAATCACTGATCTAGGTTAAACTATTGTATGGACTGATTCATTCTGATTACCAAGGGGAAGTTTAGTTGTTGCTACACAATGGAGCTGATAGAACTGTGTCAGGAACTCAGGGGATGCTCTGGAATGCCTCAATTACTTTCATCCCAAATGTAAATAAATGTTAATGGAATACCAAGAGTAACCAGAAAAAGTCAGGATGATTAAAGACAGATCTGGAATGATGACCTGGGTCATTCCACCAGGTAAAGAACCCAGAGAAGTTTCTGGTTGAAGACAAAGGAAGTATGAGATGGGACTAAAGAAGGAAGCTGTAGATATCAACTATGACATGACCAATTTATAGAAATAAGAACTATAGATGCTTTGATATTTTCTCTTTGCTTATCATATGCATGTGTTATCTGTATATACTAATCCTTTTCTTCTTTCTCCTTCCAACTTTATTTCATATAGAAGTCCTTAGAGGTTAACTCACAATGTAATCTTTGGATAACAGAATATTTATTGGGATTGTGACTAAATTTGTTTTGTTTTTTTTTTGGAGAGACTGATTTTAAGAGTGTTTTTTAAATGTTTATTCTGGGGTAATTATACATACTCAAAGACAACTATTTATATACATTTGAATGTAAAATTTAAGTGAACAGAAGCCACTTCACAGAATAAATAGAACAAGAAAATGTTTATGTATTGAATAAGTCTAATTTTAAAGAACTATTACCTCTAATGATTGATTAAATTGGTCACACACATCCATTTTGAAATCAGATGGCCCAGCATGAGACAAGTTCTCTGATTTTAGGCAAGATATTTATAAAATATGGATGGCTTAGGGTTGTTATAGGATAGAGTGAGATAATGTACACAAAGAACAATTTCAGTTCAGTGAAATTTGTAGATATTCAATAAATGTTATATTTTGTAAATCATCCATTAATTCATTTATTCATTCAACTAATCGTGCACTTCCAGTGGAATAGACAGTGTGCTAGGAACCTACGCCTCTTTTCATAAACTAAAGTCTTTAGGGGGAGGGGATGACAGATATTAAACTCCCATTTCAACAATTTTTATCTAAAATTGTCTCACTTCTCCAACTCTGTTTAAAGCACTTGTGATCATTTTTGCTTTGGTTTTTGCTTGTTTGCTTTTTTCCATCCCCTCTTATAGACAGTAAACTCAAAGGAAGATTGGTCCTTCCTGACTTGTGTTTTTCTCTTATTACCACAGTTCACAGCACAGTATGTAATACTATCAGTAATTAAAATGAATATTTGAAAATAAACTAACATTTTAATACATAATCATAAATTTGGTAAGTACTCTAAAAGATAACAAGAGATTCTAAAAAATAGTAACAAACAGAAGCAACAACTGAGAAAAAACAAGAACAAAAGAAGATATGAAGGTTCCCAGCCCAAAGAGGAAGTTGGAAGAACCAGTTTTAGAGTTCAGATCTCCCAGAGGAACTGTTACTCAATCGCTGGAAAGGCCAAATAGTACAGTTTTAAGGTTCACAAATATGTTGTGTACAGGCTTCACCATGAAAAACCTGCTGTTCTTTGAACACATCCTGCACACAAATCAAATGGTGCTTCCTACCAGTGCCCAAATGTGGCCCATGTTGTATGTCCTGTGTCTCTGTCTGGACACCTCTTCACTGTGCACAAGTTGAAGGAACCTCAGCCAGTGTCCAAGCAGAATAGGTCTGTGGAAGATAACCAGCAGGAGAAGTAACCCAGGCACAAGGGTCAAGCATTTGATGCTGTGGTATCAGACAGAAAGTTCAAAGTGTGCAGAAAAAACTTTTGTAGATGAATCTGCTTAAATACTCATGTGTAGACACATGGCATGGCCTTCATTAAATCAAAGGAATGAATTCAACTGAGAAGTAGCTACACATATCCACAAGGAAAACCTCTGTTCACATTGGAATAAAAAAAATTTTTTGTTGTTATAAAACATCTGCAGCATAATAGAGTGAATAGTGCTATCTAAGCTGTGGCAATATATTTTTTCAATGTACCTTCTTCATTTGATATATCCTTGGATGAGCATTAAATATATTGTATATATTTAAATAAATAATTTTTATACTCTTGTTATATGTTTCTATCAGTATTTAGTGGAAAATGTTTTGAGGTTTTTGGGGTTAATTTTTTTAACTGTTTGTTTACAACGGAGTTCTTTTTTTTAAAATATGTTTTATTGATTTTTTTAGAGAGAGAGAGATAGAAACATCGATGTGAGAGAGAAACATCAATCAGCTGCCTCCTGCATGCCCCCTACTGGGGATAGAGCCCACAACCCTGGGCATATGCCCTGACCAGGAACCAAACCAGGACCTCTCAGTGCATGGGACAACGCTCAATCCACTGAGCCACACTGGCCAGGCCAGAGTTCTTAATTACAGGGGCTGTTCCTAAATTCTAATAAACCAACTTGCATCTTACAGCTATTAATGGATTAACTAATTATTGACTGAGATAATGTCTTTTTAATTTTTAGAATTTACTGCATAAATTATAAATGACTGTGGATCTCAAAAACATTAGGCACTTTTAATGACCTTAGCTCTACCCTCAATGTACCTGCTCAAAGTAACAGTGCACGCTGGAGACACAACTGCAGTGATAAGTTCATCACAGCTTCTTCAGGCCATGGCAGTGTTTAAGGCAACTTTGCAACTAGTTTCTTTCCCAGTGATCAATAAAACTTAGGCTAAGAATCCAGTAATGAATGTGGATTTCTTTAATTTAATCTCAGGAATGGGAAAGAATGGTATTATTAAGAAAAAGTGGGGACTGGATGTTTCTTGGGCACATTTGCAAGGCTGGTTTCAAGCGCATAAAGCGATAAAGTTATGAAAGGGCTGGACTAGTATAAAAGTGACAAATATGCAATTAGATACATTTATATATTCACATTTTGTAGTGTTTTTTTATTATTATTATTACAGAGAAACAATAAGGAATAACAAGTATTATTCTGAGTCTTCATGGTAAAAAAAAAAAACACAACTGACAACTTTTTACTGCTGAAAATATGGGCATTTCCTGTTCTAGGTTCTGGTCTCCCTTCCTGCAATGAGTCAAATAAAACTACCTTTGCTTGATCAACAAGATTGTTTTTTATTTTTGTTCTTTGGTTGTGAGCGTGTGTGTTCTTTTGAGAAATTAACAGATGACTTAAGTATTCAAAACGATTTTGAACTAACAGAATTCCTTGAATAAAATGAGAGTCTATAATTAGGTTTCTTAGATTTGTATGTCACTCTGTGTCAAATATATTTGTTACTGAATTGATCCACTTTTCTTCTTGGTAGTTTTCAGGAAGTCTCTCTCAGTGTGTAGGCTCTTCTAATTATGAAGGCTACATATGATAATATAACCTAATTATATCATTGCTTTGGTAAAAGAAGGAAAATGCTCTTGTTAAATCATCCATATGCACATAAATAAGAACCTTCAATTTATTAACCACAGCCTTTCCTAGTGTTTCTAATTCCCACTAACAACAGGCTCTCTAAATTAAGCCTCAGGTGAGACTCTGATCTACTAACCTAAATTACAATGATGTATATTAATATTATTTGTATATAGAATGGCTAAATATTAATACAAATTTAATTCTATTTCTGATCTTGTCGCAGATATTTTAAGGAAATTAAAGCCATGATTTATAAAGAATGTGACAGAGGAGAAAATGGCGGTGGAGTGAATGGAAGCTACACAGACGATCTCCCAGGACCAAATGGGAATTACAACTAAAATAAAGACAAATCATCGGGGAAAAAGCAACAGAAAAGAAGCAGGAGAGGACCATACAACCAGGGACACTGAATGAGCCTGGTAGGATCTGCAGAGGCACGTGAGGGTGGCGGGCTGGGAGCCCACAAACAGCAGCGGACTTAGCTGTGAGCAGCAGCGGCACCCACCCTCGGGGTTAAGATTCAAAGCTGCTCCACAGTGCAGAGGGCTGGGACAGAGTGCTAAATAGCTACAGCCACTCACCTGGGGCTCCGGCAGAGGGAGGGCGGACTGGACTGGAACTCTGTGGGGACACCTGGGATTTGGAGGGTGCTCAGAGTTTGTGCTGAGCCTCGGCCACAAAGGATGATGGTGGCCAGTCTACTCCTTCCTGGTTACACAGAACAGCAGCCAAGTTTGCTCCTTCCAGGAGCTGTGGCAGCCCCTCCCTCGGAGATTCCCAGGTGAGGCAAAGAAATGCAAATTGAGGCTCATTAACAACCAGCATCGGCCCCACCCTTGGGAAATCCTCTTACACTATAAACACCTGAGGGAGTTTCTCATTCAACTGAGATCCTAAGGCTTTTCAAGTAACTGAGGCTAATAGCCTCCAGGCAAAAACCTAGAGCATAACTGAACCTTTACCTGAGCTTCCAAATCTACCCAGGAAAGTGAGACTTGACAGTGGTGTTTAAGGAGGGCCCTCCAAGCACATCCAAATCCACTAAAAGGAGCCACAAATAGCAGAACACGAACACCTACAGAGAAAATTTGGCAGGCTCCAAAACCCACTGAGATAGCAAAAATGGTGAAAAAAAGAAACAGATCCCAAATGAAAGAACAAGAGAACTCAACCGAAGATGAGATAAATGAAATGGAGTTAAGCAATTATCAGAGGTAGAGTTCAGAGTCATGATCTTGAGGAAACTAAACAGCATGAGTGAGGACATCGACACCATGAAAACCAACCAAGTGGAAATAAAGAATGACATAGCAGAAATAAAGAACACATTGGAAGGACTGACCAGCAGAGTAGAGGAAGCAGAGGACCGGATCAGTGACTTAGAAGACAGAGTAGAAAAAATCAATCAATCAGAAAACCAAAAGGAAAAAACAATGAAAAAACAGGAAGACAGCTTAAGAGAACTGTGGGACAACTGGAAACGTAATAACATTCGCATCATAGGAGTCCCCGAAGAAGAAGAAAATGAGCAAGGGTTAGAGAATATATTTGAAGAAATAGTGAAAGAAAACTTTCCTAACCTGGTGAAGGAAGAAGGCATTCAGGTTCAAGAAGCACAGAGAGCCCCCAGTAAGAAGAACCCACACAGGCCCACACCAAGACACATAATAATTAAAATGCCAAAAATTAAAGACAAAGAGAGAATCCTAAAGGCAGCAAGAGATAATCAACAGGTTACCTAAGGAACCCCCATAAGGCTATTAGCTAACTTCTCAACAGAAACACTACAGGCCAGAAGGGAATGGCATGAAGTAATCAAGGTCATGAAAAACAAGGATCTGAATCCAAGACTACTCTATCCAGCAAGGCTATCATTCAAAATAGAAGGTCAAATAAAGAGCTTCCCAGACAAAAAAAGGCTAAGGGAATATATTAGCACCAAACCAGCACTGCAAGACATGTTAAAAGGACTGCTGTAATTAGTAGAAGAAATAGGAAGAAAAATACAACCACACTGAACAAAAATGGCAATAAATAAGTACATATCAATAATCACCTTAAATGTAAATGGATAGAATGTTCCGATAAAAAGACACAGAGTAGCTGACTGGATAAGAAAGCATGATTCACATATATGTTGTCTACAAGAGACCCACCTCACAACAAAAACGCACATAGGTTGAAAGTAAAGGGATGGAAAAAATTCTTCCAAGCAAACGGAAAGGAAAAAAAAGCTGGGGTAGCAATACTCATATCTGATAAATTAGATTTCAAATTGAAGACCATAACTAGAGACAAAGAAAGCCACTAAATAATATTGAAAGAGTCTATCCAACAGGAAGATATAACCCTGGTAAACATATATGCACCGAATATAAGAGCACCAAAATATATTTAAAATCTTCTGGAGGACTTCAAAGGAGAAATCAACAGCAATATAATCATAGCAGGGGACTTCAACACCCTGCTGACATCACTGGATAGATCCTCTAGACAAAAAATTAACAAGGAATGAGCAGTAGACCAAATGGATTTAATAGATGTTTACAGAGAATTACACCCCAAAACTACAGAATTCACATTCTTCTCAAGTGCACATGAGACATTCTCAAAGATAGACCACATGTTAGGACACAAACGAAGTCTCTACAAGTTCAAGAAGATTGAAATCATATCAAGCATTTTCTCAGATCACAATGGCATGAACCTAGAAATCAATTGCAACAAGAACATGCAAAGACATTTGAACACATGGAGGCTAAATAGCAGGTTATTGAACAATGAATGGGTTACCGAGGAGATCAAGGAAGAAATTGAAAACTTCCTGGAAACCAATGAAAATGAACACACAACAACACAAAATCTATGGGGTTCTGAGAGGGAAGTTCATAGCACTACAGGCCTACCTCAAGAAACAAGAAAAATTTCTAATAAACTTTCTAACCTCACAACTTAAAGAACTAGAAAGCAAACAAAAAGAAAACCCCAGAGCAAGTAGAAGGAAGGAAATAGTAAAGATCAGAGCAGAAATAAATGACATAGAGACCAGAAAAACAATTCAAAGCATCAAAGAAACATAGAGCTGGTTTTTTGAAAAGATAAACAAGATTGATGGACCCTTAGCTAGACTCACCAAAAAACAAAGAGAGAGAACCCAAATGCACAAAATCAGAAATGAAAGAGGAGAAATAACAACTGACACCACAGAAATACAAATGATCATTAACAAATACTATGAACATTTATATGGCAACAAATTCGACAATCTAAGTGAAATGGACACATTTCCAGATACACATAATCTGCCAAAACTGGACCGGGAAGAGATAGAAAACTTGAACAGACCAATAACAACTAAGGAAATAGAAGATGTAATCAAGACTCTCCCAGCAAACAAAAGCCCAGGCCCAGATGGCTTCACGGGGGAGTTTTACCGAACTTTCAAAGAAGAATTAACACCCATTCTCCTCAAACTATTCCAAAAAATTCAAGAAGAAGGAAGATTTCCAAACTCGTTTCATGAGGCCAGCATAATTCTAATTCCAAAACCAGAAAAAGACACTACAAAGAAAGAAAACTACAGGCCAATATCCCTGATTAACATAGATGCCAAAATCCTAAACAAAATACTAGCAAATCGGATCCAGCAATACATCAAAAAAATTATTCACCATGACCAAGTGGGATTCATACCAGGGATGCAAGGCTGGTTCAATATTCGTAAATCAATAAATGTGATACACCACATAAACAAATGAAAGATACAAACCACATGATCATGTCAACAGATGCTGAAAAAGAATTCGACAAAGTCCAGCACCCATTTCTGATAAAAACGCTCAGCAATTCAGGAATAGAGGGATCATATCTTGACATAATAAAGGCCATATATGAAAGACCTACAGCCAACATCATACTCAATGGGCAAAAACTAAAAACATTTCCCTCAAGAACAGGAACAAGACAAGGATGCCCACTTTCACCACTCTTATTTAACACAGTACTGGAAGTCTTAGCCACAGCAATCAGACGTGAAGAAAAAATAAAAAATAAAAGGGATCCAAATTGGAAAGGAGGAAGTGAAACTGTCATTATTTGCTGATGACATGATATTATACATAGAAAACCCTAAAGACTCCATGAAAAATCTAGACCTAATAAATGAATTTGGCAAAGTAGCAGGATACAAAATTAACGACAAGAAATCGACGACATTCTTATACACCATTGATGAACTCACAGAAAGAGAAATTAAAAAAATAATCCCATTTACCATCACAGCAAAAAAATTAAGATACCTAGGAATAAACTTAACCAAAGAAATAAAGGATCTATTTGCAGAAAACTACAGGACATTGAAAAAAGAAGTAGAGGAAGATATAAAAAAGTGAAAGCACATACCTTGTTCATGGATTGGAAGAAGTAACATCATTAAAATGTCCATACTACCCAAAGCAATCTATAGATTCAATGCAATCCCCATCAAAATACCAGTGACATATTTCACAGAACTAGAACAAATACTCCAAAAGTTCATATGGAACCTAAAAGACCCCGAATAGCCACAGCAATCTTGAAAAAGAAGGACAAAGTAGGTGGGATCACAATACTGGATATCAGGTTATACTACAAAGCTACTATAATCAAAACAGCCTGGTACTGGCACAAGAACAGACATATAGACCAGTGGAACAGAACAGAGAATCCAGAAATTGATCCAAGACATTATGCTCAATTAATATTTGACAAAGGTGGCAAGAGCATACAATGAAGCAAAGATAGCCTCTTTAATAAATGGTGTTGGGAAAATTGGACAACTACATGCAAAAAAATGAAACTAGACCATCAACTTACACCATACACAAGAATAAACTCAAAATGGGTAAAAGACCTAAATGTGACTCTTGAATCCATAAAAATCCTAGAAGAAAATATAGGCAACAAAATTTCGGACATCATACGCAGCAGAATCTTCACTGATACATCACCTAAGGCAACAGAAACAAAGGAATAAATGAACACATGAGACTACATTAAATTCAAAAGCTTCTGCACAGCAAAAGAGACAACCATCCAAACGGAAAGGGAACCCACTGTATGGGAGAGCATAATTGCCAATGATACATCAGATAAGGGGTTAATCTCCAAAATATATAGAGTGCTCATACAACTCAACAAAAGGAAGACAAAGAACCCAATTAAAAATGGGCAGAGGAACTAAATAGACACCTCACCAAACAGGACATACAAATGGCTAAGAGACATATGAAGAAATGCTCAACATCACTAATCATCAGAGACATGCAAATTAAAACAACAATGAGGTATCACCTCACACCTGTCCAAATGGCCGCCATCAACAAATCATCAAACAACGAGTGTTGGTGAGGGTGTGGAGAAAAGGGGACTCTAGTACACTGCTGGTGGGAATGCAGACTGGTGCAGCCACTGTGGAAAACACTATGGTGTTACCTCAAAAAATTAAAAATTGAATTGCCATTTGACCCAGTGATCCCACTTCTAGGAATATACCCTAAGAAACCTGAAACACCAATCAGAAAGAATATATGTACCCCCGTGTTCACAGCAGCACTATTTACAATAGCTAAGATCTGGAAACAGCCCAAGTGTCCATCAGTGGATGAATGGATAAAAAAAGCTGTGGCACATATACACAATGGAGTACTATGCAGCTGTAAGAAAGAAAGATGTCTTATCCTTTGAGACGACATGGAGGGACCTCAAGAGTATTATCCTAAGTGAAAGAAGCCAAGCAGAGAAAGACAAATATCACATGATCTCACTCATTTGTGGAATATAATAAACATAACAGTCTGGGGAACAGGGTAGACCCAGAGATGTGAAAGTAGGGTATAGAGTGACAACCCTCAGAAGAAGGGGGTGGACGGAAGAGATAAACCACAGAACTTATATGCATGTATGTTCATGGACAACAAAGCTGGGGAAGGGGTGGGGGTTTGGGGAGGAGGGTGTCAATGGGGAAAAAAGGAGAAACATCTGTAACAAAAATAAATTAATAAAATAATAATAATCAATAAAAAAACTAAAAAAAAAAAAATGGGCAGAGGAACTAAATAGACACCTCTCCAAACAGGACATACAAATGGCCAAGAGACATATGAAGAAATGCTCAACATCACTAATCATCAGAGAGATGAAAATTGAAACAACAATGAGGTATCACCTCACACCTGTCAGAGTAGCTGCCATCAACAAAGCATCAAACAACAAGTGTTGGCGAGTGTGTGGAGAAAAGAGGACTCTAGTACACTGCAGGTGGAATGCAGACTGGTGCAGCCACTGTGGAAAACACTATGGTATTACCTCAAAAAATTAAAAATTGAATTGCCATTTGACCCAGTGATCCCACTCCTAGGAATATACCCTAAGAAGCCTGAAACACCAATCAGAAAGAATATATGTAACCCGATGTTCATAGCAGCGCTATTTACAATAGCTAAGATCTGTTAACAGCCCAAGTGTCCATCAGTAGACGAATGGATAAAAAAGCTGTGGTACATATACACAATGGAGTACTATAGAACTGTAAGAAAGAAAGATCTCTTATCCTTTGAGACGACATGGGAGGACCTGGAAACTATTATCCTAAGCGAAACAAGCCAAGCAGAGAAAGACAAATATCATATGATCTCACTTATTTCTGGAATATAATGAACATAACGGTCTGAGGAACAGGGTAGTCCCAGAGAGGTGGAAGTAGGGTACAGACTGACAATTGCCAGAAGAGGGTGTGGGGGAGGGGAGCGATGAATCACAGAACTTGTATGCATGTACTCATAACCAATGGACATGGACAACAAAACAAAACTGGGGACGGGGCAGGGAGGGAGGGGGAGGAGGGTGTCAATGGGGGAAAAAGGAGAAACATCTGTAACAAAAGTAAATTAATAAAAAAATAAAATAAAATAAAATAAAATAAAATAAAAATATATATAATGAATGTGACAAATTTTGTCTCTAAAATATTTATTTTGAGGGGATTTCACTCTCAAAATTAACTCAAAATAAATGGGTTAATGAATACAGAAATCAGTCTATCTATTAATTAATTGGGGTCTTGACATAAAGTTATGGAAAATCTTAATTAATATTTCTAACTTTGTGGTCTGTTGTGCACGCTAATATTCTATCAGGCATTTACTCCATAATTTCTTACTTTATTATATTTATTTTCAAGGCTAGCTAGTGAGATCAGGCAATTTAAAATTTTGAAACAGAATCACACCTTATCTAAATAATGCACTACTGATTGATTTGCAATGCATCACTATGACTAATTCCTGAGAGAGGCATATTTCCATGTATTATATTATCAGACTACAGTGATCTCTGCTCTGTTTTGTGCTGTGAAGTTCTTTGATATCAAATAAGATGAGATAAAATGCTGGAGTACATTCAGAACTGTTTTTAGAAAAAATATTATAAGTTTGTATGTATATATATGCAATCTCTTCAATCTAGATACTGATGGAAATTGCTTACAACTTCAAATAGATTTAACATTTTCATCTACTTACTTTGCTTAAAAAACAGATTACTTTTGTTAAAAGGGTCACTAGTAAACATTGAAATCACAATAGCTAATATTTATTAAACCCTATGTTCTTGGCACTGTGTATGGGCTTTATATATTTGGGCTTTACATATTCGTATCATTCCCAGTAGTTATGTTCTACAAAGTTGCCACAGACATATCATCAATGAATACTGAATCATTACTCCTAGGAGAAACATAGGGTTAGGTTCCTTCAAGTCTCTTGTCACACCTATCAACACATAACCATTTTTATGTATATTTGTTTTAAAATAGCTTATTTAATATATGTTGTTGATTCATGAACAGTACATTCAAAAATCATAATGAACAGTACTCATGCAACAGAATGAAGCTTAGTCAACAATATTTTCTCCCTAAGGTATGTCACAGCCTTCTTGATTCTTAGGAACACTAGAAAGCTCTGCAGCACTATCTTCAGGGTTTTTTTACACAGTAAAATAACTGACAAAAATCACAAAAATGGAAAAAAAAAAAAGTGGCATTAAATGTACCACAAAAAGGACACTGTTTTGCAGTGTGAAATGCAACAAGGCAGAGCATCCCATTGCTCCACCCCACTGGAATCACACCTGTCCAGTGAATCAATTTTTTCCTGCTATGAACACATCCATGAATGACCATGGAAGCATTAAGAGTATCAGTTCCACCCTGGCCAGTTTAGCTCAGTGGTTAGAGCATTGGCTGGAGGACTAAAAGGTTGCAAGTTCTATCTCCAGTCCAGTCAGGGTCGTGTGGGAAGCAACCAATCAATGTGACTCTTCCATATGGACGTTTCTCTTTCTCCCCCACCCCCTATGTAAAAATCAATGGAAAAAATATCCTCAGGTGAGAATTAACAACAAAAAACAAGAGTACCAATTCAAGGGTTAAAAATTAAATTTTAGTAAACAAATTTGAAAATATGTTTTGAGAATGAGAAGTCACTATATTAGAGCATTTTATTCTCACACCAAATCAATAAGATAGAAATTGTTTCTGTCTTGTTTTACACCGAGGCTTGAAGACATTATGTAATTTGTCCATGGTCACATAGCTGGTTAGTGGCAGAGGGGAGATCATGATTTGATTCCCATTAGTCTGACTACAGTGCCCACTTTTTAAACTGTCCACTTCACTTTAAAATAAGTCTGGCCCTGGCCTGTTTGGCTCAGCGGTTGGAGCATCAGTCCGCGGTCCAGAGACCCGGGTTCGGTTCCCGCTAGGGGCATGTACCTCGGTTGTAGTTTGTCCCCAGCCCCAGTTGGGGTTGTGTAGGTGGCGATCAGTCGATGTGTCTCTCTCACATCGATGTTTCTCTCTCTCTCTTCCTCCCTCTCTCCCTCCTGCTCTATCTGAAGATAAATGAAAAAAAAAAAATGTCCTCGGGTGAGGATAAAATAAATAAATAAATAAAATAAAATAAGTCTGGAATAGTAAATATAATTTGAAAACATATATTTGTATTCAGATTTAAAATTACCTTTCAATTACAACATAAAAGGAAGACATTGTCCCTCTTCTTCCCCTCAAATGTATATACCTTTCTCCTCAGTAAAAGTATACCTGGAAATATACACAAGGATCTTGCAGTTTCCCCTGACTTGTACTTCTGTGGTGTCAAATGTAAAGCTAGCCATCCTATTCTCCTTTTGCACACATACATTCATCTCGTAACCTGAATTTCTAAGGGTAAACTCTTGTAAGGATCACATTTAGAGAAATGAAAGCTACCATATGCCAGGCCAAAGACACATACACCAGTATTTTGCTGTAGAAAGCTTTATATTTCAGTCTATAATCACACATATAGATAAGTAAAACCTACACACACACACACACACACACACATTCATATTTCATAGCAGAGGTAATGCTGCCAGGATTGGGGTCTTTGTGCATTGTTGGCTGTCATAATACCATGTATTAAAGCACCAGATCCCATCTTATGTCTAGTATGGCCTTTGAATACAATCATGTATTTTCACTTTTAATATAACATTATCAGAATTTGACTCTTTCAAATATAGAACAAAATGGTTTTTTGCTGGAATCTTTAGGATTCTCTACATACAATATCATGTCAACTGGAAATAATGACAGTTTTACTTCTTCCTTTCAAATTTGGATGCCTTTTATTTCTTATTTTTGTCTGATTGCTGTGGCCAGTACTATGCTGAATAAGAGTGGTGAAAGTGTATGTCCCTGTCTTCCTCCTGATATTAAGGAAAATGCTTTTAGTTTTTCCCCACTGAATATGATATTAGTTGTGAGTTTGTCATATATGGCCTTTATTGTGTTGGGATACATTCCCTTTATTCCCACTTTGTTGAAAGATTTATCATAAATGAGTGCTGCATTTTTATCAAATATTTTTTCTGAATCTATTGATATGATCATGTGATTTTTAAAAGTATTTTTTTATTGATTTTAAAGAGAGTAAGGAAGGGAGGGGGAGAGAGAGAAACATTGATGAGAGAGAAACATTGATGGGCTGCCTCCTGCACCTTCCCCTACTGGGGATCAAACCCACAACCTGGACATGTGCCCTGACCAGGAATTAAATGAGCATCATTGGATGATGCTCAACCAACTGAGTCACACTGGCCAGGTTTGATCATGTGATTTTTATCCTTCATTTTGTTTATGTGGTGCATCATATTTATTGATTTGTAGATACTACACCAACCTTGCATCCCAAGAATAAATTCCACTTTATCATGGTGTATGATCTTTTTAATGTATTTCTGGATTCCATTTGCTAATATTTTATTGAGAATGTTTGCATCTATGTTCATCAGGAATATAGGCCTATAATTTTCTTCCTTTGTAGTGTCTTTATCTGGTTTTGGAATTAAGATAATGTTGGACTCGTAAATTAAGCTTGAGTGGCTTCCCTCCCTTTGAAATTTTTGGAATAGTTTCAGAAGGATAGGTGCTAATTCTTCTTTAAATATTTGGTAAAATTCACCTGTGAAACCATCCAGTCTAGGGGGGTTTTGGGGGGAGTTTTTTTTTATTACTGCTTCAATTTCATTAGTTCTAATCTGTCTGTTTGGACTTTCTGTTTCTTCTTGATTTAGTTTTGGGAGAGTGTATGTTTCTAGAAATTTGTCTATGTCTTCCAGATTGTCCAATTTGTTGGCATATGATTGTTCACAGTATTTTCTTATAATCCTTCATATTTCTGCAGTGTCAGTTGTTACTTCTCCTCTTTCATTTCAGGTCCTCTCTTGTTTTTTTCTTAATAAGTCTGGTTAAAGTTTTATCAATCTTGTTTATATTTTCAAAGAACCAGCTCTTAGTTTCATTGATCTTTTGTATTTTTTTTAGACTTCATTTTATTTCTGCTCTGATCTTTATTATTTCCTTTCTTCTAATCATTTTGGGCTTTCCTTGTTATTCTTTTTCTAGTTCCTTTAAGTATAAAATTAGATTGTTTATTTGAGATTTTTCTTATTTCTTGAGGTAGGCCTGTAATGCTAGAGTTTCCCTCTTGGGACTGCGACCCCTTTTGCTGCCCATAGATTTTGGGTTGTTGTGGTCTCATTTTCATATGTTTTAAGGTATCTTTTGATTTCTTCTTTGACCTTATTGCTAACGCATTCATTGTTTAGTAACATGTTACTTTAACTCCATATATTTGATTTTCAGTTTTTTTCTTGGATTGATTTCTAGTTTCATAGCATTATGGTAAGAGAAGATGCTTGATATGATTTCAATCTTCTTAAATTTATTGAGACTTGTTTTCTATCCTAATATGTAGACTATCCTAAAAATGTTCCATGTGCACTTGAAAAAGAATGTATATTCTGTTGCTTTAGAGTGAAATAGTCTGAAAATATCAATTAAATCCATCTGATCTAGTATGTTATTTAAGGCCACTGTTTCCTTGTTGATTTTCTGTCTGGAAGATCTTTCCATTGATGTCAATAGGGTGTTGAAATCCCCTATTATAACTGTATTAATGTTGATCTCTCCCTTTATGTCCATCAAATTTGCTGTATATATTTATGTGCTCCTATGTTGGGTACATAAATGTTTATAAGGGTTACATACCCTTGTTGGATTGCTCCTTTTATCATTATGTAGTGTCCTTCCTTGTCTCTTGTTATAGCTTTTTGTTGTTATTTTAATATTTTTTATTGATTTTAGAGAGAGAGATGAAGGGAGAGAGAGAGAGAGAGAGAGAGAGAAACATCAATGAAAGAGAAACACTGACCAGCTGCCTCCTGCACGCCTCCTACTGCGGACTGAACCCACAACCTTGAGCAATGTCCTGACCAGGAATCGAACTGGCAGCCTCTTGGCACATGAGACGATGCTCAAACCAAGTGAGCCACACTGGCCAATGCTATAGTCTTTGTTTTAAAGTCTATTTTGTCTGCTATAAGTAGTATTACTTTGGCTTTTTTTTCCCATATCCATTTGCATGAAATATTTATTTCCATTCCTTTACTTTTATTTGTATGTATCTCTTGATCTAAACTGACTCTCTTATACACAGCATAGATATAGGTCTTGTTTTTTTTATCCATTCAGCCACACTATGTCTTTTGATTGGAGCATTTAACCCATTTACATTTAAAGTGAATATTGATAGTATGTATTTATTGCCATTTATTCATGTTTGATCCTCTTTATTATCTTTCTTCTTCTTATAAAATTCCCCTTAACATTTCATAATATTGGTGTGGTGGTGATGAATTCCTTTACCTTTTTATTGTCTGAGAAGCTTCTTATCTCTCCTTCAATTTTAATTTTTTTTTTAATCCTCACCCAAGGACATTTTTGCATTTATCTTCAGATAGAACAGGAGGGAGAGAGGGAGGAAGAGAGAGAGAGAAACATTGACTCGAGAGAGACACATCAACTGGTTGCCACCCACACGACCCCAATCGAGGCCAAGAACGAACTGCAACCAATGTACATGCCCTTATTGGGAACCGAACCCGGGACTCTCTGGTCCATGGGCCGAGGCTCTAACTGCTGAGCCAAACTGGCCAGGGCTCTCCTTCAATTTTAAATCATAGCCCTACTGGGTAAAGTATTCTTGTTTGTAGGTCCTTGCTTTTTTGTTTGTTTATTAATTCTCACTCAAGGATATTTTTTTCCATTGATTTTTAGAGAGAGTGGAAGGGATGGAAGGGGAAGAAAGAGCGAGGAGAGAGAGAGAAAAAAAAAAACTGATGTGAAAGAGACATATTGATTAGTTGCCTTCCACATGCCCCAGACCAGAGCCAGGGATCAAACCTACAACCAAGGTACACGCCCTTGAGCAGGAATCAAATCCACGACCCTTTGGTATGCAGGTTGACAGTCTAACCACTGCTCAGTCTAACACTGGCTAGGGCTGTAAGTCTTTGCTTTTTATCAGTTTGAATAATTTGTGCCAATCACTTCTCTCCTGAAAAGTTTCTGTTCAGAAATCGCTGACAACCTTATGGAAGCTCCCTGTAGGTAACTGTCATTTTCTTACTACTTTTAATATTCTCTCTTTGTCTTTAACCTTTACTATTTTAATTATGATGTGTCTTAGTGTGGGCCTCTTTGGGTTTCACCTGCTTTGGGTTTCTCTGTACTGCCCGGACTTGTGTATTTTTTTCCTTCACCAGGTGAGTGTAGTTTTCAGTCATTATTTCTTCAAATAGGTTCTCAATCCCTTGCTCTCCCTCTTCTCTTTCTGGTACCCCTATGATGGAGATGTTGTCCCAGAGGTTCCTTAAACTATCATTATTTTTTTGAAATATTTTTTTTCTTATTGTTGTTCTGATTTGGTGTTTTCTGCTACCTTGTCTTCCAAATTGTTGTTTTGATCCTCTTCTTCATCTAAAGTGCTGTTGATTTCTTCTGGTGTATTCTTCATTTCAGTTATTGTGTTTTTCATTTGTGACTTTTTTTATGGTTTTTATGTCCTTTTTATGCTTACTATATTTTTGTTGAAGTTCTGAGTTTCTCTATTCTTTTCTTAAGTTCCTTGAGCATCCTTATAACCATTGCTTTGAACTCTGTACCTGGTAGATTATTTGCCTCCATTTCAGTTAGTTTTCTTTCTGGAGATTTTTCCTCTTCTTTATCTGTGGCATGTTTCTTTGTCTCCTTATTTGGCTGTCTAAAACCCAGTGTTTAAAACAGCAACCATATAATTTGCTCATTATCCTGCAGATCAGCAATTTGGGCTGGGCTCAGTAAATGTTTCTTTAGGACTTGCCTGGGCTCATTCATTAGGATACAGTTAGCAGTCAGTTTGGCTAGGGCATACTAAAAAAGCCTCACACATATGGCTGAGGTTTGGCAGATTAGCAGGACACTTTGATTCTCACTTCATGTTAGCTCTCTAACAGGCAAGTTAACAGGCAAGTCTGGGCTTTTTCACATGATAGCAGAATTCCAGAAGAGCTTATATAAGTTCTAGGCCTAGGTTTAGAAGTCACACAGTATAATTTCTGCCACATTCTATTGGTAAAACAGGTCACAAGGCAAGCCCAAATTCAGAGGATGGAGAAACAGGCCTCTCAATAGGAGCTGCAAAGAATATATATCATTTGTAATATACTACAGAAGAAAACTTCATTTAATATATTTATAAATTCAAGTGAAGGTCAGTCAAGAGAAAATATAATTTTCAAACATGGTTCTAGTAAAAAAGTCTACTTTATGTGTAAGAAAGTATGATGCTTTGTGAAACCTTTATGTTTACTTGCCTTTAAAATTAAACAATTCTATGAGTTCACAGTTAAGGTTTCTTTTGGCTTTCAGAATCAAAGTCTCCGATCTCTCTCTCTCCTAGTTTCAATTATTCTACTATCTCTATCATATAATATTTCTATTAAGAAAGAAAATCGCTTATCTGCAAATGAGTTTTCTCTGAGGATTAGCTAGTATTACTTCTTCCTTTTCAATGGATTAAGTCATCCACTAAGTAAATCTAACATTTTGGGTATTAACATTAAATTATCAATGTCTGTTTCCTGATTCTATAATCACCTCTTCCCCTCAGTTTGAAAAATGAAGCAAAATGTGAAAGTCTAGTATATTTTTCATACCTGAATTATTTCTAATCTTGATTCTATAACCATATTCATTCAAAACAAATATTTATTGATCATGTCCTACATTTCCTGTTTGCAGGAGGCAAAGGAAATTTAGTGAAAATTTACTCTCTTCCAGGAAAACTTCTAAGCCCTTTATGTGTATCACTCACAGAAGACACACACAGCAGTCCTTTTCATAAGTATTATTATTATTTCATTTTTATGACTGTGGAAACTGAAGTATGGGAAGTTCAAGTAACCTATCCAAGTTTTCATGAGAGGAAGTGATGAAGGTGGGATTAAAACACAGCGGTCTGGCACCTGGACCTAACTACTTTGCATATTGCATTAATTAAAAGTTAAGAGAAAGACACTGACTTCAAAACTCCACACATTATTTCGAGAGACACTGTGCTAAGCTCCAAGTGTACTACAATATAGAAGATCACAAAAGTTCATTTTTCTTGATCTGAATGATCTTTTTAATAGACACTTTCCATAACCAGAATATATCACTCAATTAGCCAAATTTATCTTAGCCAAGAGAGGTGTTTCCTTATCATCGTCCCTCATATATATAAAACATTTTTTATGTCACTATTTTAAAATTTTTGAAAACCTAAGAAAAACATCTTTTTCAAAGGGAATTTAACCATCATTACTAGAAATGTCATAATTACTCTCAATAACCAAGAAGGTTTATAAGGTTAATTTAAGATTATAGAGGAAATAAATATCTGAGTTATAAAAGCATTAATCTTTATATATAAAGATTATACACACACACACACAAAGTCTCACAAATAAATCTGCTAAAAATTAATCAGGAATTACAGGTCATAAAAAATAAATTCTTAATTGAGGCATTCAAGGGAATGGGAAGGAAAACCAGGCATCAAATGGTAAATAGTCAAAGTAGAAAGCTAGTTGGTGAGTGAAGTGGGAGGGTGAGTAGATCTGTCCAGATTAAATAAAAAATCCAAAGACCAAAGTTTCTAAGATAATAATGCTAATAATTAATCAGAAATCATAGCTCATAGAATTAAGCTCTTAGAAGAGATGCCATAGCAAAGGGAATGCAAGGTAACGTGATGAAAACTAGGTATCAAATTGCAAATAATCAAAGTAGAAAGCTGGAGAGCAAGTAGAGTTGGAGAGTGGTAGTTCTGTGGCAAAAGAGTAAACAAATAATCCAAGAGCAAAGTTTTTAGTAAATCTGCTAAAATTAATCAGGAATCATACATAGATCATAGAAAATAAGGTCTTAGATGAAATATCATAGTAAGCACATGCACCATAATGTGTGTGTGTGGGGGGGGGGAGGCACCAAATGGCAAAACAATCAATGTAGAGAGCCAGAAAGAGAGAACTGGATAGGTGAATGCATTGGTGGATCTGTGGCAACATAAAACTAAACAAATAATCCAAAGTCACAAAGAAGCTTAGAAAACATTTTAGGTAATAATGGAACAGAGGCGCAAGGGATTAATGCAAATAGACTTTTGCAACAAAGTCAGTTTTCCATCCTCACTTTCCACAAGTTACCCATCACAGCACTGCTGATTTATTCTAAGGATAAACTGACAAAGAAGATCCCTTGACCAAGTTATATTTAAGAGAGAGAATTTTCAGCTACCACCCTTTCCCACATATTTGGCAATATTTATATTTAGTTTTTCTAATATTTATAATTTTTTTGGAGACCAGACACCATACACATAAATTTAGGTATGGGAAAACACCAGATAGACTGAATTGTGGGATAGTTCCTCAGGCTCCCATTCTTTCCAGGAAGTTATCAAGTTGCCTTCCTTTTACATTAAATCATAATAATCAATGTTTCAGAATGGTTCACATTTATTAGGACAGAAAAATAAGTGACATGGAGATGGAGGTGAAAGATATCGTGTCATTTAGTTCATCTTATTCATCATGCACTCTTCTGACCACAGATGGTCCAGGAGTTTATTCTTGCAATAAGCTTTCTTCTGTCAAATATACCAAGGAGGGCAAGTCTTTAAGCTATGGAAGGGAAGGCTTGTGTATTCCTGGTGACATCTGCATCATTAGAAAGGACTCTTGAGCCACTGGGGTTTCCCTGCTTGCCTTTCCCTATAACCCTAAGGAAAATTCATCTTCCCACGAGAAACCTACTTCTCTGGTGGCTGGCTGAGTGCAGCTGGGTACCAGATGGAGACAAGTATAAACTATTCAATTTCTTCATGCTGCACACCCTTATTTAATGTGGAAGATCATTTTGATCTCTACAAAACAATTACTAAAAGTGACTTGAGAAGCATGGCAGCAAGAGAGGTCCTACTGGTCTCTCCCTTGAAGTTACAGTAAGTTGAACAGCTATAATTCAACAAAGGATTGCTTGCTCAACACAAAGACACAACTGAGAGATCCACGCATTTAAACATCTGAAGTGGGCAAATGGGAGAAAATGGGGGTGGGGGTGGGGGGGAGTAGAGATGGGTGCTACAGACTCAGTCTAGAGCTCATTGCAGTAAGGGGGAAGCAGAAGACAAATCAGATTGCAGCGTACACCCTCTGCAGCCCTGAGGAGCAGAGAAGTAGAATAAGCATTCCTCCCTGAGTGGTCAACACATACTGAACCCAGTGGCCGATGCACAGATGGAACACAGAGGTGTGGCAGCTGTGGTCTAGCAGCCACCACAACCAGGCAGAAAACAAATTCACTGAGCCTGGCCACCTCCCCTCAAACTGCCAGAGCTAGCAATAAATCCCAGAATAATCTGTAGGAGTGAGTATCGGGTTACAGAGTGCACTATCTGCAGCCCTGAGGACTGGACAGGCAGAAGCATTCCTCCTTTAGGGGCAGGAGAGCACAATGTAGCTAATCCCATTTACAGGGGTGGAGATACAGAGGAGTGGTGGCTGAGGTCTGGCAACCACCATTACTGGGAGGAGAACAAACCAAGAATTCAGGAACCAGCTTCTCTCTTAACTCACCCTGCCCTTTGTTGAATTTTCTCCCCTTCATCGAATCCATTTTAAGGGGCCCACTAAAAACTTTAAAGAGACTCGTTCCAGTATTTGTTAAGCAAAATGCAATTTATCAGACCTGTGGAATCTGGGAAAGGGCCGATGCAATCCTGTTATTCTTTTCTTTGAGAAGGTTTTGGACCATTGATCCCAAACTAAATATTACAACACCATTCTCTCCTGATCTCTGGACAAACTCTTCTATTTTCTGTATTATATAAGGGGCATTAATGAGGTTTTTGTTTTATTGATTTTTTTTAGTTTATTTGAAGTAAATGAATGTACATATTTCTAAATAGAGAATTGTTAGAATAGTCTTTTCTTCTAACATGTCAAACCATTAAATCACTTTAGAAGGAGATGTGTAATATGAACTCCACTTTCTTTAACCAATGTATAATCAATGATTACTAGGCAACTATGGTGATTTATTTATCAATTCCCAACAAGAGATGGAAGTAAAAAGAGTGTCCTTTGAAGAACCCATCACATTGTGGCAATACAGGTTTAATTTTCTTAAGTGAGTACTAAAGACAGTATAATTAATTTCTGTTCCATGTGTCAAACAATACCAGCAGGAATTTTTTTCCTAGTCTTGTGTATAGTAATACTGACACCCAACAAAAATAGCTTAGTACTTTGTGTGAGATTGACAAGATGTGACCAACTACAATAGTGTACTTATTAAAAAACATAGCTTGCTCACTAAGACAAGATTCAAAACCTCAACTAACTGTGTTCAGCAAGCCAAAATTATATCAGAAACTTTGCCTAGTCCCAACCAGTTTCATACATTACAAAGCCCTCCTTTATATCGCCATCCCAGGCCCCAACACATTGAATTATCTTCCCCTGAATTTTCTCTTCTGACACATTAATAAAACTTTGTCAAAGTCCAATTCTCCCTCTGGCAATAAGTCAAACAAACCTACCTTTGCTTGACCAACAAGTTTTTTTTGTTTGTTTTTGCTGGTCTTTTGAAGAGCTGACAGATGACTTAAGAATTCTAAAGGATCTGATCTAAGATAATTCCTTAAATGAAAGATAGTCTGTAATGATCTTCTTGAATTTGTTTATCACTGCATATCCAATATATTTATTATTGGATTAATCCATTTTTCTGGGCACTTTTCAGGAAGTCTCTTTCAGTGTGTAGGTTTTCCTGATTTTGAGGTTACATAGAATTGCTTTGGTTAAAAAAGGAAAGTGCTCTAGTTAAATCATTTATATGTACATTAATAAGAATCCTCAGCCCTGGTCAGTTTGGCTCAGCGGTTAGAGCATCAGCCTGTGGACCAGAGAGTCCCGGGTTCAGTTCTCACTAAGGGAATGTACCTCGGTTGCGGTTTGTCCCCGGCCCTGGTTGGGGTTGTGTGGGTGGCAACCAGTCAATGTGTCCCTCTCACATAGGTGTTTCTCTCTCTCTCTCTTCCTCCCTCTCTCCCTCTCACTCTTATCTGAAGATAAATGCAAAAATGTCCTCGGATAAGGATAAAAAAAAAATTAAAAAAAAAAAGAATCCTCAGTTTATTATGCACAACTTTTCCTGGTGTTTCTAATTCCCAGTAGTGACAGGCTTCCTAAACTTAAGCTTCAGCTAAGACTCTGTTCTCTTAACTTCTTTTTTGGTGGTATTACATTAATTGACCGAGACAAAAGTGTCAAAAAAACAAAGGTTATGAGTATAATTTTTCTTAAAGTCGTATATCCTTTTCCTTTGTGCCACATGCTCTGATAATATTGGGCATAGTATATTCATCTTATCTCTATTAAGGAAATAGCTTTCTAAAACTTCCTGTAGTTGATTTCTTCCTATTTCATAGGAGAAAAATAAAAAGTCCTAATGAAATTGCCATGGCATGTGTTAACATTATTTTTATATAAAATGCTTAAATCTTGAGTATAAATTTGATTCTATTTCTGATCCTGGCCAAGATATTTTAAGGGAACTAAAGCTGTGATTAATAATAAATGTGAAACATTTTGCGTGCAAACTATTTATTTTAGGTGGATTTTACTCCATGAGAGTGTGATTTATTAGGTAACACATCTGATAAATCTACCATATTTTCTGTTTGGATGATCTATCCATAGCTGTCAATGGGGTATTTAGGTCCCCTACTATAATTATGTTTTTGTCAGTTTCTCCCTTTAGTTCTGTTAGTCATTGCTTTACATAGTTTGGTACTCCCACTTTGGGTGTATATATATTAATAAGTATTATGTCTCCTTGATGTATTGTCCCCTTTATCTTTATGAAACTTCTATCTTTGTAGTGTTATCATTTTATCTTAAAATCTATTTTGTCATATATAAGTATAATTACACCTGCTTTTCTCTAGATGCCATTTGCTTGGAGTATCATTTTTCACCCTTCCACTTTGAGTCTATGTTTATCCTTGAGCTGAGATGGGTCTCCTGAAGCAGTATGTGGTTGGGTTTTGTTTTTTGATCCAATCCGCTTCCTTGTGCCTTTTTATTAATGAGTTCAGATTATTTGCATTTAGGGTGATTATTGATATATGAATATTTCCTATAGTCATTTTACCTTTTATTTTCTGGTAGGTCTGTGTCTCCATTGTTTCTTTTCCCCTGTGTTTCTGTCTGTTATTTTAGTTTGGTGGTATTTTGTGATTTTTTTCTCCCTTTTGTTTCCTCTTTTTTATGTTATGTGTCTCAATTCTAGATTATTTTTGTGTGGTTACCACTAAGCTTATGCAAAAGAAAGTTTAATATATGCAGTAGTCTTTTTTTTCTCCTGAATGCATCTTATCTCTTTTCCCCTATGCATATCCAAACCTTTACCCCTCCCCTTTTATGTTTTCATTGTCACAAATTATTATTTTATGCTGTTTTTATTTCCAAATTGCCATGGCTATTGTCTTCTTTTATGAAAAATGTTTTTACCTCCTTTAACCTTTTATATTTAAGTGTTTAATACCCTATCGCGAATAAGGCTGGAAATTTCTTGTTTCTGTCTGTTAATCATTCTATTCCTAGTTGTGTATCCTTTTGTCTTTTTGTTTCAGGTAGAAGAGCACCTTTAAGCAATTCTTGTAACAGCCTTGTGGTGGTAAAGTCCCTCAACATCTGTATATCTAGAAAAGCTTTTATTTATCCTTCATATCTAAAGGATTCCTTTGCTGGATATATTATTCTTAACTGGTGATTTCTCTCTTTCAATAGTTTGGGTATTTGATTCCACTCTCCTATAGTTTGTAGGGTTTCTACTTTAAAAAATCCAATAATATTCTAATGGGGTTTGCTTTATGGGTTACTGTCATCTTTTCCCTGGCTGTCTTGAGAATTCTTTCTTTGTTGATAATTTTTGACAGTTTTAATATAATGTGCCTTGGAGAAGGCCATTTTAGATTGAGATAATTAGGTGTTCTGTTAGTTTCTTGGATTCAAGGATCCAGTTCTATTTACATAGATTTGGGAAGCTCTCATCGGTTATTTCTTTGTATATGTTTGTTGTGAAAAAAATTCGGTCGGCAGGAAGAGACAGACTGTACGCACTCGGAGGATTAGAAAAGGACTGTTTAATGCGCACCAGTGCTGTCCCAGAGGAGTCACCACCAAAGGCTGAGCCCCACGCCCGGGTTCCCGCCGCCTTTTATACATGATAAGCTTCCAGGTATTTGGGGGCTTCTAGTTCCACTGTAGTTTAGGCGGTTGGCGGATGTAAGGGGATTACAAGAGCCAGAGGCAGGGGTCTCTTGTACTGTGAGAAAAGGGGATCATCTGTATCTGGCTTGCCTTCTCATGTTATCTGTTCCTCTTCCTCTCTTCTTCTAGTATACCCATTATTCTTATTTTGCTCTTTTGATGGAGACAGATAGTTCTCATAGAGTTCTTTCTTTCTTTCTTTCTTTCTTTCTTTCTTTTTTTTTGACTCTCAATTCTCTCTCTTGTTCCACCTGGGTCATTTCTAAATTTCTATCTTCTATGTCACCTATTCTTTCATCCATCTGGTCTGCTCTATTTCCTAAGCTTGATAGTTCACTTTTTATCTCTTTTATTGAGTTCTTCAGCTCCAGAATCTCTATCTGGTTCTTTTTTGTAGTTTTAATCTTTTTTGTGAAGTACTCCTTTTGTTCATTGACTATTTCGGAGTTCAATGAATTGCTTTTCTGAGTTTTCTTATAGCTCTTTGAGTTTTTCAGAACTCTGTCATTTAAATCACACATTTCCATGTCTTTAATTTTATTTTCTGGATACTTTTCTCATTTTCTTTCTGAATTCCCTTGTTATATTCATTGTGCTGTTGGGACTTCCAGAATCTCTGTGGGGCATTGTCGCCCTGGCCATAGAAAATGCTTCTTATTCCCCAGGAGGTGGGCATCCCCTTTACAAGTTGGTCACCTCAGTCTCAGAGTCCCACTCACATAGATTGGAAGGGGTGGGCTATAGGTCTCCCATATACTCCTGGCATTGCCTTTCTATAGCCAGAAGCCAGGGCTGTTCTGAGTTGACCCAGCTGCTTCTACCTGGCTGTGCTGGGATGGGTGGGCAAGGGGAAGTAAGTTCATACATCCGTGGTTCTGCTCTTCTTTGTGGGTTTAGCCACAATGAGTACAGACCACTTAGGCTGGAAAGCTTTTTATCAGCCCTTTTACAGTCTAATGAATGAGCATTTTACTGCTCTGGGGAGCCACAGAATGGATGTGGTAGGTGGATTCTCCATCTGTGGAATCCTTGGTCCAATACTGGTGTGTCTCAAGGCCCTGTGATTTTTTTTTTTTTTTTGCACTGTCTCTCTGCCCTGGACACTGGGCCCAGCCTCAATGTGTGCCAGCCACCCAGGCCCATTTGCTGTCTCTGCCCCTCTTCCCAGTGGGGGCTTCACACCAGTCCTTCACTGTTGTCATGTTCACTAGGGCTGTGGCCAGCACAGGGTACATGAGGCTTCTGCCTCTATCCTTCTCCCTCCCCAACCCATCTCTGTGTTTGCTCAGATTCACCCAGCTTAAGATGTCTCTGTGCAATCTCACATACATTTATGTGTTGAGCAGGGAATCCCTTGTTGAATTATAGCTTTCCAACTTGTTGTAACTTCAAGGGGAGAGGTCTAGAGGTCCTCTCATGCCACCATGCTGCTCATATCACTCCAAAATGGTTTTGGAAAAGGCCAAGTTGGTACATAAAGATTCAGAACCTTCCTCCTGCTCCTGTTCCTGCTACCTCTTTTCCCAAGATGAAAACAGGATATATATTAAAACCAGTCTTCTAAGAAAAGACCAAGAGGGAACCTTAGATATTCCTGATGCTACTTGGTGCAGAATAGTGGAAGAAACTAAAGATCAGACCCAAATGTGTCAGGCTTTGTTTCCTGATAAGTCAGAAAAGAGTGATAGAGAGGAAGAGGCACAAGCTCTGACTTTAAAGTCTCTTAGTCCTACCCATTTTAACTGACACCTCCTTGCCCAAATTAGTCTGTTATATTGAGGTTTTACTATATGTGTCTATTCCTTTTACTTTTTTTTTTTTTTTTAAGATAGAGGGAGGAAAGGAGAGAGAAATATTGATGTGAGAGATACATCAATCAGCTGCCTCCTGCACACACCCTGACCAGGGATCAAACCCGAAACCCAGGCACGTGCCTTGACCAGGAATCAAACCCAGGATCCTTCGGTGCACCAGACAACACTTAAACCAACTGAGTCACACTGGCCAGGGATCCTTTTACTTTTTATCCAATCCCAGAGATTTCCCTGCTTTGTTTTCTCCTGCCTCCCTAATCTACCACCAATGGATTTCATGTAACCCATCACATCTTCTCCTTTGACTGTAATGTACAAAATAAGGTGCAAAAGTGCCATTCTCTGGCGCATTTTCTCAATCCATTCAGATTTTGCTTCCTGGCAGCAGTCATCAGTTTGGCTCAAATAAACTCATAAAAATTCTCTACAGGTTTGGACATTTCTTACATCAATAATAAACATATTAATACATTCCAAGTCATTTTATGAGGACATAATATCCTTCCTATCAAAATCAGATGAGCACATTAAAGAAAGGAGAATGTAAAAACAATTCCTTTCTTAAATCAAATATTAGGGAACTAAATAGAGTTCCATGGAAAAAGAATAAAACATCATGACCAAAATGGGTTTATCCCAGGATTAAATGTTTGCTCAAATGTTTGAAAATCAATCAATACAATTAATAAATTGTCAACATGAAAGAGAAAAATAATATGACCATTTCATAGTGTAAAGAAAAGCATTTAATGAAAATCAGCATCCATTCACAATATTAAAAAAAAAAAAAAGCTTTTGCAAACTACAAGTAAAAAGAAATAATCTAATAATGGTTATCTATAAAAAACTGTACAAAATATTAATTACTGGCAAGATATATATAGCTTTACCCTCTGTTAGTCATAAAAAATTAAAATTAAAATCTCTCTATTAATTCATCAGAAAAGCTAAAATTTAAAAAGTATTGACAAGAATGTGAAGAAATGGGAATACTCAGTACACTCTACTGGTGGGCACATAAAATAATAAACCACTTTAGGTAATTGTTTAGTGATATCAATGAGACCCAAACATACATGCACCTTTCTCTCAGCAATACCACTCCTAAATATATGACTAACAAAATATATGCAAATCAAAAACAAAAACATATGCAAGAATTAGTATAGCCACATTATTAGTAATGGCCAAAAAACTATTAACATTCCAAATGCCCACTAATCAAAGAATGAATAATTTGTGGTATTGTCATAGAAAGGCATGCTATACAGCAATGACATTAACCAATATCTGCTACACAGAAGACGGATACAAAAGAGTATATACTATATGATTACAGTATATACACAAACAAATTAGACCATGGTGTTAGAAGTCTGGTTAGTACTTAATTTGGGAAGACAGTAGTGACTAGGAGTGTTCACAAGGAAACGGTGCTTCTGGGGAGCCTATCACACTATATATCATGATCTGGATAGTACCTATATGAGTATTTTACCTTGTAATACTTTTCTAGCTAATTTTTAATTTCAAGCTGTTTACACAGGAAATGTGCAGTTTTCACATTCAATATTTAAAAGTTTATTTTAGAAAATATAACATATTTTAAATTTTGTGTATGTTAAATAGAAAAATAAACAAAACACAATAGAAGAAATGTTCCAATAAACGACATGGAGACCAAAAAAACAATTCAAAGGATCAATAAAACAAAGAGCTGGGTTTTTGAAAAGATAAACAAGATTGATGGACCCTTAGCTAGACTCACCAAGAAACAAAGAGAGAGAACCCAAATACACAAAATCAGAAATGAAAGAGGAGAAGTAACAACTGACACCACAGAAATACAAAGGATCATTAGCAAATACTATGAACATTTATATGGCAACAAATTCGACAATCTAAGCGAAATGGACACATTTCTAGAAACACATAGTCTCCCAAAACTGAATCGGGAAGAGACAGAAAACTTGAACAGGCCAATAACAATGAAGGAAATTGAAGATATAATCAAGACTCTCCCAGCAAACAAAAGCCCAGGCCCTGACGGCTTCACGGGGGAGTTCTACCAAACATTCAAAGAAGAAATAACACCCATTCTCCTCAAACTATTCCAAAAAGTTCAAGAAGAAGGAAGACTTCCAAACTCGTTTTATGAAGCCAGCATAATTCTAATTCCAAAACCAGAAAAAGACACTACAAAGAAAGAAAACTACAGGCCAATATCCCTCATGAACATAGATGCCAAAATCCTTAACAACATACTAGCAAATCGGATCCAGCAATACATCGAAACAATTATTCACCATGACCAAGTGGGATTCATCCCAGGGATGCAAGGCTGGTACAATATATGCAAATCAATAAATGTGATACATCACATAAACAAAATGAAAGATAAAAACCATATGATCATATCAATAGATGCTGAAAAAGCATTTGACAAAATCCAGCACCCATTTCTGATAAAAACGCTCAGCAATTTGGGAATAGAGGGATCATATCTCAACATTATAAAGGCCATATATGAAAGACCTACAGCCAACATCATACTCAATGGACAAAAACTAAAAATATTTCCCTTAAGAACAGGAACTAGACAAGGATGCCCACTTTCACCACTCTTATTTAACATAGTACTGGAAGTCTTACCCACAGCAATCAGACGTGAAGAAAAAATAAAGGGATCCAAATTGGAAAGGAGGAAGTGAAACTGTCATTTTTCGCAGATGACATGATATTGTACATAGAAAACCCTAAAGACTCCATCAAAAATATACTAGACTTAATTAATGAATTTGGCAAAGTAGCAGGATACAAAATTAACATCAAGAAATCGACGGCATTCTTATACACCAATGATGAACTCACAGAAAGAGAAACTAAAAAAACAATCCCATTTACCATCATGGCAAAAAAATTAAGATACCTAGGAATAAACTTAACCAAAGAAGTAAAGGACCTATTTGCAGAAAACTACAGGACATTGAAAAAAGAAATAGAGGAAGATATAAAAAAGTGGAAGCACATACCTTGTTCATGGATTGGAAGAAGTAACATCATTAAAATGTCCATACTACCCAAAGCAATCTACAGATTTAATGCAATCCCCATCAAAATACCAATGACATATTTCACAGAACAAGAACAAATACTTCAGAAGTTCATATGGAACCAAAAAAGACCCCGAATAGCTACAGCAATCTTGAAAAAGAAGGATAAAGTAGGAGGGATCATAATACCGGACATCAGGTTATACTACAAAGCTACTGTAATCAAAACAGCCTGGTACTGGCACAAGAACAAGCACATAGATCAATGGAACAGAACAGAGAACTCAGAAATTGACCCAAAACATTATGCTCAATTAATATTTGACAAAGGTGGCAAGAGCATACAATGGAGTAAAGACAGCCTCTTTAATAAATGGTAATGGGAAAATTGGACAACTACATGCATAAAAATGAAACTAGACCATCAGCTTACACCATACACAAGAATAAACTCAAGATGGATAAAAGACTTATATGTGACTCATCAATCCATAAAAATCCTGGAAGAAAATGTAGGCAACAAAATTTCAGACATCATACGCAGCAAAATTTTCACTGATATATCACCTAAGGCAACAGAAACAAAGGAAAAAATGAACACATGGGACTACATCAAACTCAAAAGCTTCTGCACAGCAAAAGAGACAACCATCCAAACGGAAAGGGAACCCACTGTATAGAAGAGCATAATTGCCTATGATATATCAGATAAGGGATTAATTTCCAAAATATATTGAGTGCTCATACATCTCAACAAAAGGAAGACAAAGAACCCAATTAAAAAATGGGCAGAGGAACTAAATATACACCTCTCCAAACAGGACATACAAGTGGCCAAGAGACATATGAAGAAATGCTCATCTTCACTAATCATCAGAGAGATGCAAATTAAAACAACAGTGAGGTATCACCTCACGCCTGTCAGAATAGCCGCCATCAACAAAGCATCAAACAACAAGTGTTGGTGAGGGTGTGGAGAAAAGTGGACTCTAGTACACTGCTGGTGGGATTGCAGACTGGTGCAGCCACTATGGAAAACACTATGGTGTTACCTCAAAAAATTAAAAATTGAATTACCATTTTACCCAGTGATCCCACTCCTAGGAATATACCCTAAGAAACCTGAAACACCAATCAGAAAGAATACATGTACCCCCATGTTCATAGCAGCGCTATTTACAATAGCTAAGATCTGGAAACAGCCTAAGTGTCCATCAGTAGACGAATGGATTAAAAAGCTGTGGTACATATACATAATGGAGTACTATGCAGCTGTAAGAAAGAAAGATCTCTTATCCTTTGCGATGACATTGGAGGACCTGGAAACTATTATCCTAAGTGAAATAAGCCAAGCAGAGAAAGACAAATATCATATGATCTCACTTATTTCTGGAATATAATGAACATAACAGTGTGAGGAACAGGGTAGTGCCAGAGACGTGGAAGTAGGGTACAGACTGACATTTGCCAGAAGAGGGGGTGGGGGAGGGGAGCGATGAACACAGAACTTGTACACATGTACTCATAACCAATGGATATGGACAACAAAACTGGGGACGGGGCAGGGAGGGAGGGGGAAGAGGGTGTCAATGGGGGAAAAAAGGAGAAACATCTGTAACAAAAGTAAATTAATATAAAAAAAAAAAGAAAGAAAAGAAATGTCCATGAATGCTACCACAATGTGGCCAGGAAAAGTCACTCTGAAGAAGACACTGAAACAAAGGCCTCCATCAAGAGGTAGAAGGAGCCCTGCTGGTGTGGCTCAGGGGTTGGGCGTCGACTCATGCATAAAGAGGTTGCCAGTTCACAGGGCACATGCCCAGGTTGTGGGCCAAATCCCCAGTGGGGAGCATGCAGGAGGCGGTCAGTGGATGTTCTCTCTCATCAATGTTTCTATCTCTCCCTCTCCCTTCCTCTCTCTCTAAAATCAATAAAGAAAAAAAGGTTTTTTAAAAAAGAGGTAGAAGCAAGCCTAGGGGTGTTGCAGGGAAGACCATTTCAGCAGGACAGAGAAGACAGAAAATTCAGAGGTGCTGAGGGGAGAACACACTTTGCCACTTCAATCACTAGTTAAAAGGCCAATTTGCCTACAACAAAGTGTAGGAGACAATGTGATAGGAGAAGAGGTTGCCAAGGGTCTGACTATGGAGGATCCTAGACCAAAGAACAGAATTCGATTTTATTTTAAATGCGATGAGAAGCCAGATGAAAATTTTGAGCAGGAAGGTATCACAACCTGGCATGTGTTTGAAACAAAAATATATCTTTGTTAGATACTAGTGGAAAATAGATGCAAAGGGTAGAAGAGAAGCACAGGGACTGTTTAGAAGCCACTTAACCCTCCATGACACAATTACTCTTTAAAATCTGTAAGAGTATCACTCTAAAATTACATTTCCACCATCTCACTTACAGTACTTAGAATAGCTTATATCATGTCCTCTGCTAGAAAAGAAAATATACTAATAACTTCTGCAATTCTATGGCATTTATTTTGGGTTATGAGTATGACACTTCAAATATCATTAATGGGATTGGTACACTTAGTCAAATTAAATTCCTTTCAATGTTGGTATCTTTGCTTTTCTCCATTAGAAATAAAAAGAATGCTATGAAATTCTCAAGAATTCATCATGACCAGCCAGCGAAGCCTTTGGATCTAGCAGTCTTCAGGATCAAGTTTGTCATGAACCAAACTCAAAGGACAAAGGAGTCAAACATCTGTGGCCAGCCTCCCATGACCTCGCATGGTTCCAGTACCAGTCTTTGGATGTGATTGGATTCCTGCTGGCCTGTGTGGCAACTGCTATATTTGTCATCATGAAATGTTGTCTGTTTTATTGTCAGAAGTTTTCTAAAACAAAAAAGAAGGGAAAAAGGAAGTAGTTGTTTCTGAAGTCTGAAGCTGGTATGCCTCATAGATGAGACACCTCTAGTTTATTCCAGCACTGTTGTGATGTAAGGATCCCTTCTTCCTGTGACAAAATGACTTTTCACAATTTAGGTTCTCAGATCAAAATTTGTTTTCAAGGGATTTATTATCTATTTATGAGTTAGAAATATTTTATGCCAAGAGAAAGTAAACTGGGAGAAAAAAAAATAAAACCATATGATTTTTACTGAAATTTATAGTTCTAATTCATGTTATACCAAAAATATTTATTGAGCTTAATTGTGTTTCTAATGTTGTCCATGGCCACGTGAACATTAAGGTGTCTATTCAAATTATCAATATTATTTTGCAAAATATTCAGAATATTTTAACTTCATTTTGGTGCAGAAATTTGTACTTTTATCTTTTGCTAAAGAAACTATTCAATAATTTGAATTGTGTGGAAAGATTCCCTCTTCCATTTCATTTTGGAAGACCACTAATGCTGCTTGGCTTTCACTGTATGTAATGACTGCTATCTGCCTCCTACAATAAAGCTGAGCAATTTGGGAAAGTCTTTAGTTTCATTAGCTAATTTTCTTTTCCTCAGAGCCCTTTAAAAGGATTCACCTGGTTGTTTTTTCTCATTTTTCAACCCCTGATAATGGATGTAAAATCTTAACTGGAGGTTGTGATAATATACAAGCTGTACTCTAAAGGCACTTAATTGAATATTTATTCTGTCCAAATGTATGTGTATACATATGCCCACAGCTTTCAAAAAAAGGAAAAGAATGAGTTACTTACAGATATTGTGAATTCATTGTGTAAATTTGTTGTGTTTGCTGAAGACAGATTAAAATAATTATTATTCTATGCAACCATACTAAATCAGCATGTCTCATTCTTTCTCTGTTTTCTCAGAAACCTGTTTCCCATCCCTCATATTAACCTAATATAAAAACATCACATTCTTTGGCATGAAAAAAATAATACAATAAGCATTTTCTTTTAAACATAGGCAAACTATGACTGACCATAATCAATAACGATGCAAAAAATACAAAATTATGTATTTTCTTTTTTGTAAAACAGGTAAATCAAATAACAAGGATTCTCGAGGCCCTCCTAAAACCAACACATCAGGGAATCACTTAGGATCAAAGTGGTCCAGGTTGAGAAAAACATACATGTCTGTATGGGTAATGAAGACCATCATCAAAGTCTTACAACAAACATTCTGCAGTTTAAGGCGTGAATTTATTTTTTAAAAAAATTAAAACTGTGATGATAAGAGAATTATAGATTAAATTTACAAAGCATTTTCCATACAAATCAACTAGAACACTGACATTTTTTAAAAGAAAAATATAACTAATACAGTACCATATACATAATATTGTTGTGCCATACATACAGTATTGACTTAATTTTCTTCAAATCTATCCTGCAACATATGTAACATAAAAAGAACTGATATTCACTGGATAGTGAAAAATCCTACAAATCACAAACAAACAAAAATAGTCCAATATGAAAATAGATAAAGAATATGATGAAACTACAGGCCAAATTCCCTGATGAACACAGATGCCAAAATCCTGAACAAAATATTAGCAAATCAGATCCAGCAATACATCAAAACATTATTCACCATGGTCAAGAGGGATTCATCCCAGGAATGCAAGAATGGTACAATATTCACAAATCAATAAATGTGATACACCACATAAACAAAATGAAAGATAAAAACCATATGATCATATCAATAGAAGCTGAAAAAGCATTCGACAAAATCCAGCACACATTTCTGATAAAAAGGCTCAGCAATGTGGGAATAGAGGGATCATATCTCAATATAATAAAGGCCATATATGAAAACCCTACAGCCAACATCATACTCAATGGGCAAAAACTAAAAATATTTCCCTTAAGAATGGGAACAAGACAGGGATGTCCACTTTTGCCACTCTTATTTAACATAGTACTGGAAGTCTTAGCCACAGCAATTAGGCATGAAGAAAAAATAAAAGGGATCCAAATTGGAAAGGAGGAAGTGAAACTGTCATTTTTTGCAGATGACATGATATTGTACACAGAAAACCCTAAAGACTCCATCAAAAATCTACTAGACTTAATTAATGAATTTGGCAAAGTAGCAGGATACAAAATTAACAATAAGAAATCAACGGCATTCTTATACACCAACAATGAACTCACAGAAAGAGAAACTAAAAAAGCAATCCCATTTACCATCGCAGCAAAAAATTCAGATACCTAGGAATAAACTTAACCAAAGAAGTAAAGGATCTCTTCACAGAAAACTACAGGTCATTAAAAAAAGAAATAGAGGAAGATATAATAAAATGGAAGCATATACCATGTTCATGGATTGGAAGAATTAACATCATTAAAATGTCCATACTACCCAAAGCTATCTATAGATTCAATGCAATCCCCATCAAGATACTACTGATATACTTCACAGAACTAGAACAAATGCTTCAAAAGTTTATATAGAACCGAAAGAGCTCCTGAATAGCCACAGCAATTTTGAAAAAGAAGGACAAAGTAGATATCAGGTTATACTACAAAGCCACTGTAATCAAAACAGCCTGAAACTGGCATAAGAACAGGCACATAGATCAATGAAACAGAACAGAGAACCCAGAAATTGACCCAAGACAATATGCTCAATTAATATTTGACAAAGGCGGCAAGAGCATACAATGGAGTCAAGACAGTCTCTTCAATAAATGGTGTTGGGAAAATTGGACAATTACACACAAAAAAAATGAAACTAGACCACAAACTTACACCATACACGAGAATAAACTCAAAATGAATAAAAGACATAAATGTGACTCGTGAATCCATAAAAATCCTAGAAGAAAATGTAGGCAACAAAATTTCAGACATCACATGCAGCAGAAGTTTCACTGATATAATCTCTAAGGCAAGAGAAACAAAGGAAAAAATGAACACATGTGACTACATCAAACTAAAAGGCTTCTGCACAGCAAAAGAAACAACCACCAAATGTAAAGGGAACCCACTATATGGGAGAGCGTAATTCCCAATGATACATCAGATAAGGGGTTAATTTCAAATTATATAGAGTGCTCATATAACTCAACAAATGAAAGACAAAGAACTCATTTAAAAAATGGGCAGAGGACCTAAATAGACACTTCTCCAAAAAGGACATACAAATGGCCAAGAGACACATGAAAAAATGTTTTATGTCACTAATCATCAGAAAGATGCAAATTAAAAATCTATGAGGTATCACGTCATACCTGCCAGAATGACTGCCATCAACAAATCATTAAACAAGTGCTGGCGAGGGTGTGGAGAAAAGGGGAGTCTAGTACACTGCTGGTGGGAATGCAGACTGGTGCAGCCACTATGAAAAACAGTATGGTGTTTCCTCAAAAAATTAAAAAGGGAACTGCCATTTGACCCAGTGATCCCACTTCTAGGAATATATCCTAAGAAGCCTGAAACACCAATCAGAAAGAATATGTGTACCTCTATGTTAATAGCAGCACTATTTACAATTGCTAAGATCTGGAAACAGCCCAAGTGTCCATCAGTAGATGAGTGGATAAAAAAGCTGTGGTACATATACACAATGCAATACTATGCAGCTGTAAGGAAGAAAGATCTCTTATTCTTTGAGATGACATGGAGGGACCTAGAGAGCATATCTAAAGGAAATAAGCCAATCAGAGACAAAGACCAATGATCTCACTTATTTATGGAATATAATGAACAAAATAACCTGATGAACACAATAGACCCAGAGACATAGAAAGGAGTACTGCTCAGACTGACAGACCACAGAGGAGGTGGGCGGGGGTATGGATGAGAAAAACCAAAGATCTTATATGCATGTGTGCATAACCAGTGGACATAGACAACAATGCTGGAGGGATAGGGGGCAGGATGGGGAGGAGGGTGACTAGGGGGGAAAAAGGAGAAATATATATAACAAAAATAAATTAATAAAAATTGAAAAAATATAAGCTTTATGATCTTCTTTGGAAATAAATAAAAGATGTAAATTTGTGTAAGCACACAGTAAATCATCTGGAAAAATACACAAAATTCCCAATGACAGGAATTTAAAATTTTACCCTATATAAGTTTTCACTGTTTGACCATTCACTATACTGGTTTCATTGTATTATGTGGTTTAATGGAGGGCTAGAGAGTTCCACAACCCATTTCCCCCACTAAAACAACAAAAACAATAAAGAACAACCACAAAACAACTAAATAGCTTATGGAAAGCTCTTAACTATACTGTGTAAGATGCAAAAAACAAACAAACAAACAAAAACAAAACCCTGCAGAGATCAAGAAAATGAGGATGATGACATAGAAAAGCATAGCAAGCTTTTTCCTGCATCACCCCATGTTCCAGTACACAGCAGCTCAACACCAGGAGCAATCTCCTCAGAGGAATCTCATCCCATTAGAAAACGAGAGCAGGAGAACCCTAGCAAAGCTCACTTTAGCAGCCTTTGCTACCTAGGATTCCCACAGTCTTTAGCAATGCCTATCCTAAATGACAGAGCTGCTCAGGGTCCCCACCATTGCTTCTCCTCCTGGAGCTGATGTGACAGTGAGACCTGCCAACAAGGGTTCCTGTCACTGATGTGCCCCATTCTCTGGCATCAGTACAATAAGTGCCTTGCCATGTGCAGGGCCAGATCTGCTGCTGCTATGAGCTCCACCTGCAGTCCCAAATCATGGCTTTGACCCACCATTACCGTTACTGGGACAGCCATTGCTGTTCAGAGTCCTGCCCCCTGAGTTCCAAGTCACACTTTGATTTGCATTACTGAGGTCACGCTACCACTGCTCTGAGCCCCATCCCCTGGGTGCCATGTCTAAGCTCTAACTACCAGTCCCGGGGGCCACACTGCTGCTGTTCTACAACCCACCCAAGTCCCAACAGATGGCTGTAACTGGCCACCACTGGGAATGTGATGCTGCTGTTCAGCAACTGCCCCCTGGGGCCAGAGTTCGGACTCTGACAGAACACCCACAGGCTGGCACCCTGTCCACTGTGCCCATCACTACTGCACCCTGTCACTCCAGAACTAGTGCCCTGCTGCATTCCATCCCCTCACCTCTTGCACAAGTCACTGTAACAAGCCCCAGACCCAGATCCCAGTTCCACAGACCTGCACTTGCCAGGACCCTGGACACCAACATCACTGCTACAGCATGTGCGCACCTGTGCCCCAGGCATTGTGGGAGTTCTACATACACCTGAAACCAGGACCCTGGCTTTGCTACTGCTCCGAGTTCCAGCACCCCAAACCGGGTGACAAGAGGGATCTAGTTTAGAATTTCTTATCACAGGCAAAAAAGGGGAACAGGAAGACCTCAGAAGCCTTCATCTCTGAGGATCCCAATAGTCCTAGTCATCACTGCCACCAACAGATCATACACATTCTTGAACATTTTGGCCTGAAACAAATCTCTCCACAGACATTTAGACAGAACCAACTGTCAAGCACCTTTTGGCATGGACCAAATGTCTCCATAGATGTTTGGACAGGACCCAATGTCCTGCAAGGATAGTAAGTCCTTACCTATCAACAATTATTTTAAATGTAAATTATTCCTAAATCTCTAATTAAGCCATAGGGAGTGGCAGAATAGATAAAAGCAAGAACCACCTATATGTTGCCTGAATGAACTGTACTTAAGATTTAAAGACACTCATAGGATGAAAATAAAAGAATGGAAAAAGACATCCCAGAAAAAAATGGAAACAAAGAGAGAGCAAGGGTAGCTTATTTCACACAAAACAGACATTAAGGCAAAAAGATGTAACAAGACATAAAAAGGTCATTATGTAATACAAATGGGGTCAATTCATTGAGAGGATATATAGCAATTGTAAATATATAAGCGCCAATATTGGAGCACCCAAATACATTAAACAGTAACACATCTGAAGGCAAAAATAGACAGCAATGAAGTAATAGTGAACTTAAATACCTCACTTTTCACAATGAATAGAATATCCAGGAAAAAATCAATAAGGAAATAATGGGCTTGTACTACATGTCATATTACTCAACCCCACAGATAAATATGGAATATTACATCAACAGTATCGGAATACACATTCTTCACAAGGGCACATAGAACTTTCTCCAGGAGAGATCACATGCCATGCCACAAAACAGTATTAACAAATTTAAGAAGATTTAAATCATAGCAAACATCTTTTCAACCACAATAGTATGACAGTAAAAATCAATTACAAAAAGAATATTGGAAAATTCACAAATATTTTAAAATTAAACAAGAAACTCCTGAAAAACCAACTGATGAAAGTATAAATCAAAAGAAAAATCAAGCCCAGCCAGTGTGGCTCAGTGGTTGAGTGTCGACTCATGCACCAAAGAAAAATAAAAAATATTGTGAGACAAATGAAAATGAAAACATAATCATATCAAAAGTCATATAATGTAGCAAAATAATTTCTCAGTGGGAAATCTGTATAATAAATGTCTATGTTAAGAAAAATGTCTTAAACAAGTTAACTTTACAACTGAAAGGACTAAAAAGGAAAGACCAAAGAAAGCCAGATGTTAGCAGAAGGAAAGAAAGAAAAAAGATTATAACAGAAATAAAATATAGGAAATAAAATGACAATGAAAAAGATAAACTAAACTGAGATTTTTTTTTTTTATCCTCACCTGAGGACATTTTTTTGCATTTATCTTCAGATAGAGTGGGAGGGAGAGAGGGAGGAAGAGAGAGAAACATCAATGTGAGAGAGACACATCGACTGGCCGCCACCCACACAACCCCAACTGGGGCCGGGGACAAACTGCAACTGAGGTACGTGCCCTTAGCGGGAACTGAACCCGGGTCTCTCTGGACCATGGGCCGACAGTCTAACCCCTGAGCCAAACCGGCCAGGGCACCTGAGGTGATTTTTTAAAAGATAAAATTGATAAGCCATTAGCTAAACTAAGAAAAGGAGGCAGACTCCAATTATACATTAAAAACAAAACAGGAGACATTGCAAGTGATACCACTACTATGAACAATACACACTGACAAATTAAATAATTTAGAAGAAATGGATAAATCCTAACAGGGAATAGACTTATGCATCTCAGAGGGAAAGGCAGGAGGTGGGGGTGGGGTGTAGAATGAGATTAGCCAAAGAAATTATACGCATATAAGCATATGCAATGGACACAGACAATAGTGCAGTGAAGGCATGGGGTAGGGGGGACAGGAGCGCGGTAGAGGATATCAATGGTGGGAAAAGAGGGGAACATCTGTAATACTTTCAATAATAAAGATAATTTTTTTAAAATCCTAGAACATACAACATAACAAGATAGAATCATGAGGTATAGAAAATCTGAACAGCCCAACAAATGGATTAAGTGGATTAGGTCACTAATCAGAATTTTCCCAACAAACAAAAGCCCATGAACTGATATCTTTGCACGTAAATTCTACCATTTAAAAAAAATTAATACAAATCTTTCTCAAAATATTTTTTTAAAAGGGTAAGAAACACTTCCAAAATCATTTTACAAAGCCAGAATTGCCCTGATATCAAAGCTAGACAATGATACTTCAAGAAAGGAAAATTACAGGTCAATATCTCTGAGGAATATAAATGCTAAAATACTCAACAAAATATTAGCAAACCAAATTCAAGAGCACATTTAAAAAAGATATGCATGATTATTAATCTATCCCTGCAATGCAAGAACAGTTCAATGTTCACAAATCAATAAATGTAAACCATATTAACAAAATGGATAAAAAGCAATCATATGATCCTCATAATATTATAGATTCAGAAAAATGAATTTTGCTAAATTCAAAATCTTTTCATAATTAAAACTGTGAATAAATTAGGCATATAAAACAGGTACCTCAACATAATAAAGGCCCTATATTATAAGACCACAACTAACATCATATGTTCAAAGGTGAAAATTTGAAAACTTTTCCTCTAAAATCAGGAACAAGACAAGAATGCCCAGTTATGCCATTTCTTTTTTTTAATTGTTTGTTTCTGTTATCATGTAATTGATTTATTATTGCTATTTTTAAAGATGAAATAGAGAAAATATTTATTCATGGTTCCATCACTCATAAATAACTATTGCTTACATTTTAATGTATTCTTTCTCATCTCTTCTCTTCGTATTTTTAGTACATAATTTTCTCTCCCCCTACTTACTTTAAAATAATATTCTATAAACCAGCGGTTCTCAAACTTCCTAATGCCGCAACTGTTTAATATACTACCTCATGTTTTGGCGACCCTCAACCATAAAATTATTTTTGTTGCTACTTCATAACTGTAATTTTGCTACTGTTATGTCTTAGGTGACCCCTATGAAAGGGTCGTTTGACCCCCAAACTGGTCTCCACCCACAGGTTGAGAACCGCTGCTATAAACTATTGTTAAACTTAATTTTTAAATGGCTGCATAATATAGCATCATAAAGATACCATGCATTATCATTTATTTAAACAATATCTCCTCTTATAAATAATACCAGGATGATAATTTTTTACATAAATCTGTGGATATAGGGGGACCAGAAAGTAATGTCGTGTTTTTACATTAAATTCAAACAAAGTTTTAACAAGTTTTTATTTTGAATCAATGATGTAATCACCCTCATTATCAACAATCTTTTGCCATCTAGTGTGCAAATTTTCAATGCCGGATCAATAAAAATCAATTGGTTTTTGAGTAAAATATCTGGAGATGGCATTTTGGACATCATCCAAATTTTCAAATTTTTTGTCACTTAGAAAATGTTGTAGCGATCGGAATAAATGGAAATCTGATGGCGCAATATCGGGCGAGTATGGTGGGAGAGGCAATACCTCCCACCCCAATTCATTAATTTTTCCAGGGTTCGTCTTGCACAGTGCGGTCTTGCACTATCGTGTTGCAGGATAACGCCTTTTCTTGACAATCGCTGGGCACTTTTCAATTAAAGATTGATTTACTCGATCCAATTGTTCACAGTAAAGGTCTGCATTCAGTTTGTCCAGGTTTCAGCACTTCAAAATGAACGACCCTGCGAATACTCCACCAAACACACAATAGTGCCTTTTTGGGGTGTAAACCTGGCTTAGCTGTACTTCGTGGTGATTCATTCGGAGAGAGCCACTGCCTTTTGCGTTTTGGGTTATCATAGAGGACCCATTTTTCATCTCCAGTGATCAAACGATCATAAAACGCTTCTGTATTGTGCCGCTGAAGCAATAAATTGCATGTGGTAGACCGGTTAGCTTTGTTTTCTTCGGACAGATCATGCGGGACCCAAACACCTGCTCTGCTTACTGTACCAATCTGCTGCAAATGTACTTGGATGGTCGACCAAGGTTGGTTAAGAGTGTTTGACAGTTCCTCGATTGTCTGACACGGATTTGCTTCCACTTCCACCCTTAACATGTCATTGTCTAAAGTTGTTGGTCTTCCTGATCAATACGAGTCAGAAAGATCAAAATTACCGGATTTGAATTTAGAAAACCACCTTTGGCATTTACAAACGTCTAAAGCACTTGGATAAACATTGCAAATGTTTTTGGTAGCAACTGTTGCGTTACTACCCTTGTGAAACTCAAAAAGCATACAATGCCGGATATGTAACTCTTCTGGTATTTGGCTGGCCATTTCACTATAAATTGCAAAAAAAAAAAAAAAAAAAAATTAAGATTTAATTATTTATGAGTAAACAAGTCACTCTAACCTTAAAATACCTTTGGCACGATTTTGAAGTACACAATGAGCTGATAAATGACAAACGAATATCGAAATGCGCAGAAACGACATTACTTTCCGGTCCCCCTAATATATTTCCTTGATTTTACTTCTTAAACATAGAATCATTAACTCAAATAACATAAACAGAATTAAGTTTTATTATACAGAGAAGGGCAAAAGTAGGTTTACACATATGAGGATGGAAAACATAGTTTATTCTTGTATTACTATTATTATATTATTTTCCACACGAACAACAGTACGCCTACTTTTGTCCCACCCTATAAAAACCACAAAATATATGAAAAATGAGCAAGACTAATGAGAATCAAGGAAATACAAATAATGAGATAACAATGCCACACACCACATTGGCAAAGATTTAAAAGACAGAAAATGCCCAAAGTTAATGAAGATGAGGGGATATGTGTTCTTTTATAGATTTGTTAATGAGAGAGCAAGTGGCCATTTTTTTTTATTTTATTCCCATCACCCAACTCCCCCTTTAGAAATCATCAGCTGCCTCTCTCTCTATGGGTCTGTTTCTGTTTTGTTTGTTTATTTGTTTTGATTTTTTTAGATTATACATAAAGTGAAATCAGACAGTATTTGTCTTTTTCTGTCTTAGGTATTTCACTAGGCAATAACACCCTCCAGGTTTATCCATGTTGTCACAAATAGCAATCTTTCATTATTTTTTTATTGCTTAATATTACATTATACACACACACAATCACACACACACACACACACACACACACACACTATTTACATCTTTTTTATCCATTCATCTATTGATGGATATCATATCTTGGCTATGACTAGTAATGCTGCAATAAACACAGGGGTGCATATATCTTTTTCAATTAGTTTTTATTTTCTTCAGATATATACCCAGAAGCAGAATAACAGGATGGTATGGTAGTTCTATTTGTAATTTCTGGAGGAATCTCCACACTGTTTTACACAGTGGCTGCATTGATTTACGATGCCACCAATAGTGGACGAGGGTGCCCTTTGCTCTGCATCTCCATCAGGACTTGTTAATTGTTCACTTAATAGTGATAGCTATTCTGACAGATGTGAGGTGATATCTCATAGTTTTCATTTGAATTTCCCTGATGATTAATGATCTTGAGCATTTTTTCCATATGTCTGTTTGGTCATCTGTATGCCTCCTGCCCATTTTTAATTGGATTGTGTGTTTCTTTGATATTAAATTATATGAATTTCTTATACATTTTGAATATTAATCCCTTATTGGATGTATCATTAGCAAATATTTTCTCCCATTCAGGAGGTTGTCTTTTCATTTTTTTAATGATTTCACTGTACAAAATATTTTCAGTTTGATGTAGGTCCACTTGTTTTTCTTTTGTTGTCTTTGTCTGATGAGACACATCCAAAATAATATTGATAATACCAACATCAAAGATTTACTATGTCTTCCACTAGGAGTTTTATAGTTTCAGGTTTTACATTTAAATCTTCAATCTACTCAGTGTTTCTTTCTGTATATGGTGTAATAAAGTGGTCCAGTTTGGTTTCTTTTTTTACATGTATATGTCCAGTTTTCCCACTACCACTTATTGAATAAACTATCTTTACCCCATTGTATATTCTGGCCTCCTTTGTCATAGATTAATTTACTATATAAGCAAGGAATTATTTTGGGGCTATCTATACTATTCCAATGATCAATATATCTATGTTTATATACCAGTACCAGACTGTTTTGATTATTGCAGCTTCGTATATGTATAGTTTGATATCAGGGAGCATGATACCACCCACCTTGTTCTTTCTCAGAATTTATTTGGCTATTCACAGATTATTGTGGTTCCACATAAATTTTAGATTAGTTGTTCTAATTCTAAGAATGCCATTGGTATTTTAATAAGAACTGCATTGAATCTGTCTATTGTTTTGGGTAGTAAGAACATTTTAACAATAATAATCCTTCTAATCCATGAGTAAGTTATATCCTTCCATTTATTTGTATCTTTTCAATGTCTAATGGTTTTCAGAGTACAGAAGATAGCACTTTGGTTAAATCAATTGCTAGATATTTATGCTTTTTGATGCAATATTAAATAGTATGATATTTTTAATTGCTCCTTCTGATTATTCATTATCGGTATATAAAATGCAACAGACTTTTGTATAATGATTCTGTATCCTGTGACTTACTGAATTCATTTATTAGTTTAGGAGGTTTTTGTCTGTTTTTTGTTTTTGTTTGTTTGTTTGTTGTGGTGTCTTTAAGATTTTCTTTATATAGTATCATGTCATCTGTAAATAATGAGATTTTTACTTCTTCATTTCTGATTTGGATGCCATTTATTTCTTTTTCTTATGATTGCTGTGCTGTTATTTCCAATACCATGTTAAATAGAAGTGGTGATAGTGGGCATCCTTGTCTTGTTTTTGATTTTATAAGAAGAGCTTCCGCTTTTTTAACATTGAGTGTGATATTAGCTGTGTGTTTGTCATCTAAGGGAATTATGATGTTGAGATGTGTTCCTCTGTACGCACTTTGTTGAGAGTTTTTATCATAAAAGAATGTTGAATTTTGTCAAATGGTTTTTCTGCATCTATTGACGTGATCATATGATTCTTATCCTTTATTATTATTAAAGAGATGTATCACATTGATTGACTTATGGGTGTTGAACCATTCTTATATCCCTGGGATAATTCCCACTTGGTCATGGTATATAATCCTTTTAATGTATTCTTGAATCTAGTTTGTTATTTTCTTGAGAATTTTTACATCTATGTTCATCAAGGATATTGGCTTGTAATGTTCTTTCTTTGTAATGTTTTTATCTGTTTCTTGTATCAGGGTAATGCTGGCTTCATAGAATGAGTTTGGAAGTGTCCCTTCCTCTTCAATTTTGAAACAGTTTAAGAAGGACAGGTATTAATTCTTCTTTAAATGTTTGGTAGAATTAACCTGTGAAGCCATCTGGTCATAGACTTTTATTTGTAGAGAGTATTACCGATTCAATTTCTTTCTCTTTTTTTACATTAATTTTTTTTTATTTTTCTATTACAGTTGACATACAATATTCTATTAGTTCCAGGTGTACAGCCCAATGATTAGACATTATATAACATACAAACTGATCATCCTAATAAATCTCATGCCCATCTGACACCATACATAGTTATTATAATATTATTAACTGTATCCCTATGTTCTACTTTACATCCTACGAGTATTCCGTAACTAGCAATTTGCATTTCTTAATCCCTTCAACTTTTTATCATCTCCTCAAACCCCTTCCCATCTGGCCATTTTATTGTTTATATTTCTTATCTTTTTTTTTTTTCTTCTTCTTCTTCTTGAAGAAGACCCTTTAATATTTCATGTACTACTGATTTGGTAGTAATGTACTCCTTTAACTTCTTCTTGTCTGGAAAGTTCTTAATATGTCTTTTGATTCTAAATGATAGCTTTGCTGAGTAGAGTAATCTTGGTTGTAAGGCCCTTGCTTTTCATCACTTTGAATATGTTGTGCCAATTGCTTCTGGCCTGCAAAGTTTCTGTTGAGAAATTAGCTGACAGACTTATGGGAGCTCCCTTGTAGGTAACTAACTGCTTTTCTCTTGCTGCTATTAAGATTCTCTCTTTGTCTTTAACCTTTAGCATTTTAATTATGATGTGTCTTGGTGTGGTATTCTTGGGGTTCATCTTGTTTGGAACTCTGCACTTCCTGGACTTGTATGTCTATTTCTTTCACCAGGTTAGGAAAGCTTTCTGTCATTATTTTTTCAGATGGGTTTTCAATTTCTTGCTCTCTCTCTCTTCTCTTTCTAGCACCCCTATGATGTGAATATTGATACATTTGAAGTTGGCCCAGAGGCTCCATATACTATCCTCATTTTTTGGATTCTTTTTTCTTTTTGCTATTCTGATTGGGTATTTTCTGCTTCCTTATCTTTCAAATCTCTGATTTATTCCTTTGCTTCATCTACTCCATTGTTGATTCCCTGTAATGTACTTTTCATTTCAATTAGCGTATCCTTCATTTCGGACTGGTTCTTTTTTATATTTTCTATCTCAGTTTTTATGTTTCCTATCTCTTTGTTGAAGTTCTCAGTGAGTTCATCTACTCTTCCCCAAATTTCATTGAGTATCTTTATAACCAGTGTTTTCAACTCTGCATGTGGTAGATTGCTTGACTCCATTTTATTTAGTTTATTTTTTCTGGAGTTTCTTGGTCTCCTCCTTTTGGCTGCCTCCCTCTGTTTGTTTCTATGTAGTAGGTAGGGCTGCAACATCTTCTGGGCTTGGTAGAGTAGCCTTATATAGTAGGTGTCCTTTGAGGTACAGCCTCCCATTTCACCCAAGCAGGGCACTCCAGATGGAAGCCTCTGTGTGGGCTGTGTATCTTTTCCTGATTTAGTTGAGCCTTGGTTATGTTGGCATATCAGTGGGAGGGATATACCCCCAGACTGATCAGCTGCAAGACCTGGCTGCAACCACCATGGAGGATCAGCTGTGCAGGGCCCCACCCCATGGAGCAAGACTTACTTCAGTAGGGCTATGGCGTCTGCTGAGTCCACCCCTTGAGTGTGTCACTTGTGAGGGTGCCTGGGTGCCGCAACCTGCATGGCTAGTCGAACTAGACCTGAGGAGGGGTGACGGGAGACTGAGAAAAACACAGAGACTAAGAAAGACACAGAGACATTCTAGAGAGAAAAGCTGGGGCCAGGTGGGTCACTGCTCTCTGATGGAGAAACAGTGACCCCGAGCTAGCTCAGCAAGTTTATTTTATAGCAAATTGAAAGGAGGGAAGTTCAAAAGCTTCATTGTTCTCAAACACCAATAGTTTCCCTCGGCCTCTGAGCTCAAGGTCCAGATTACTTGCCTGCAGCTCAGGATGCTCCTGTGTGGGCCTTGCCAGCACACAGGAAGAACAAGAGGTCTTGGGACAGAAGACTCCTGGGAATGACCTTGCAAACACCACAGGGCTTTGTCCCAAGTTTCAGAAGCTCCTGGGCGAGACCTTGCAAACACCACAGGAACAAAGGACCTTGGCTCAGCTGCCCTCCACAGTTGGGTGGTGCCCTCCACAGTTGGGTGGTGCTCCCAGGAGGTGCAGGTCAATGTCAACCACTGTTTGTGCTCTGCCTGGAGCCACCTTGCATGAGCTACAAAGTAATCTGAAAATGGTTGCTACTTTTGCTGGGCTTGGAGGTGCCCAGGAGAAGCCAAGCTGTGAACAAGGCCGGCTGCCATTAGTTGCCAGTCAGGGGCCACATAGCAATAGGTATGGGGCACACCTATGCCAGATGCTGCTTTTTCGAGAGATTTTAGGAAAATCTAAAGCATGAGCCAGGACAGGCTGTTCATATGCAAAAGGCACTGGAAAGGGCTTAGAATGGGCCTGCAAGTTGGGTGAGGCTTGGTCTCAGGGACTCACTAGGGTAGGGATAATAGTGTTAAGAAGCTTGATGGAGACTCATATGGCACTGCCTGCCTGCCAGCTTTGTTGGTAGTGGGGGGTTATGAAAAGAACAATGGCTTCTGCCAGCACTTTTGTCTGAGAGAAAAAGTGCTCCAGCTCTAGCTCTGATGCCAAATACTTAAGTTTTTTCCTTTATGTACCTGGTACCTTTTGAGCTACTGCCCTAACACTAGAGCTCAGAAAGAGTCAGTAGAGTAAGTCCATGTGCAGGCCCTTTAAGAAAAATGCCTGGTATTCCAGCCTCCCTCTGTCTCGCTCAGCCACAATCCCTGCTGGTTTTACAGCCAGAAGTTATGACGACTTATCTTCCTGGCACTGGAACCCTGGGCTGGGTGGGCCTAGTGTGAGGCTGGGACGTCACTCCTCAAGGTGAACCTCTGCAGCTGAGATGTCCCTCTCGATTTTTATACTCCACAGATGGGTTTTGGACCAGCCAATTCCATGTCTCTGCCCCTTCTATCAGTCTGGATATAGCTTCTTCTTTATATCTTAGTTGTAGGACTTCTGTTCAACCAGATTTCAGGCAGCTCTGAATGATGGTTGTTCTTTAGTTCAGTTGTAATTTTGATGTGGTTGTGGGAGGATGTGAGTAATGCGTTTATCTATACCACAATTGTGACAAGAAGCCCTTCTATTACTGCTTCAATTTCATTGCTAGTAATGAGTCTCTTTAAATTTTGTATTTCTTCCTAGTTCAATATTGTAAGGTTATATCTGTTTGTTTTAGACTGTTGAATTTCATGTAATTAGTTGTTTGTAATATTCTTTAATGAGTCTTTGTATTTCTATGGTGTCAGTTGTAACTGCTCCTCTTTAATTTATGATTTTATTTATTTGGGCTCTCTCTCTTTTTCTTGATGGGTTTGCTAAAGGTTTATCACTTCTGTTTCTTTACAAAGAATCAGCTCTTAGCTTTATTGTACTTTCCATTTATTTTTTTCTTTCTATTTCATTTATTTTAGCTCTGATCTTAACAAATTCTTTCCTTCTCTTTACTTGGGTTTTCATCTGTTTTTCTTAGTTCCTTTAGATGTAAAATTACATTGTCTATTTGGAATTTTTCTTGTTTCTTGAGGTATGCCTGTATAGATATGAACTTCCCTTTTAGAATTGCTTTTTCTACATCTCATAAATTTTCAAAAGTTGTGTTTTCATTTTTATTTCTTATAAGGTACTTTTGATTTCTTGTTTGATTTGCTCTTGATCTAGCCTTTTAGAATCATATTGTTTAGTTTTCACATATTTGTGTTCATTTCAGTTTTCTTCCTGTAGTTGATGTCTAGTTTCATGCGACTGTGGTCAGAAAAGGTGCTTAATATACTTTCAATCTTGTTAAAATATTTGAGGCTTCTTTGTGGCCTAATATGTGATCTATCCTGGAAAATGTTCCATGTGCACTTGAAAATTGTGTATTCTGCATTGGGGATGAAATGTTCCATAAATATCTATTAAGTCAATCTGATCTGTTGTGACATTTTAAGCCATTCTTTGCTTATTAATTTTCTGTCTGGATGATCTATCCATTGATATGAGTGTGGTATTAAAATCCCCTACTATTATTGTTTTACTTTGCATTTCTCACTTTACGTCCATTAATAATTGCTTTATATATTCAGATTTTTACATTTTTTGTTTTAAAGTTTACTTTGTCTGATATAAGCATCACTACCTCATCTTTCTTTTCACATGGAATAAATTGTTCCATCCCTCCATTTTCTGTCTATATGTGTCTTTAAATTTGAAGTGTCTCTTGTAAGCAGCATATAGAAGGGACACGTTTTTTAATTTTTCATCTACCCTATGTCTTCTGTTTTTAATCCTCACCTGAGGCTATGTTTATTGATTTCAGAGAGAGAGGAAGGGAGAGAAAGAAAACATTGATGTGAGAGAGAACATAGATTGGTTGCCCCCGAACACACCTAACCATGGATCAAATCTACAACCTTTTCGGTGTGCTACAACCTTTTCAATATGTGGGATGACACTTTAACCAGCTGGGCCACCTAGTCAGGGCCATCCAATGTCTCTACTGGAGCATTAAATCCATTTACATTTAAAGTAATCATTGAATTTTCTCATTGATCTCTCTCTCTCTCTCTCTCTCTCTCTCTCTCTCTCTCCCTCTCTCTCTCTCAAATCAATAAAGAAAAAAATTTAAAAAAAATAAAGTAATCATTAATCAGTATTTACCTATTGCCGTTTTGTTAATAATTTTTTGGTTGTTTTTATAGTTCTCCTCTGTTCCTTTCTTCTTCTCTTGAACTCTTCCCTTGTTTTTTTGTTTTTCTTTAGTGTCTTGTTTGTATTCCTTCCTTTTTTTTCCTTTGTATATCATATTTAGGGTTTTGGTTTGTGGTCTTCATAAGGCTTATGTATATCATTCTATATCTATATCAGTCTATTTTAAGCTAATATGCATTTAAGTTCAAATATATTCTAGAAGAATTAAATTTTTACTCCCCCTCCACATTTTATGTTATTGATAACATGTTTTAGATCTTTTATGTTATGTAGCCCCTAATAATTATTCTATTTTTAGTTGAGCTTCATACTTTTTTTCTTTCCACCTTTGTAGTAGATTTTAAATGTATCATATGATGTATTTATTAAATATTTGGCTTTACCTGTGAATTTTTTTTCCTTTATCATATTGTCTTATTTCTGGTTATGGCCTTTCCTTTTCTAACTAAAGGAGACCCTTAAAGTAGAAGTGAGACTTGTATATGCAAGGTTATTGGTAGCATTTATAATCATAAAACAAATAAGATCATCTACATTTGCTTTTTCAACTTCCATCCAAATTCTCTGACTGTTCATAAATGTATTTACTTTGGGGTGTAGAAGTTATATTTTAACTCCCTGATTGATTTGTCCTTGGATATAAGCATGCGCCATAGCAGAGGGGATCGGCAATTTGAAAAGAAGCATATGTTCCACCAGAATGTCTATGAAATGGATTTCAGTTCTGCTGCTGCTGCAGCTGAGTTCTTATTTCAGCTCTGGGTATTGTGGAAAGGTGCTGGTGTGGCCCACAGAATACAGCCACTGGATCAATATGAAGACAATGCTGGATGAACTTGTTCAGAGAGGTCATGAAGTGGTTGTTCTGGCATCTTCAGCTTCAATTCTTGTGGATCCCAACAAACCATCTGCTATTAAATTTGAGATTTTCCCTACATCTTTAACAAAAGATGATTTTGAGGCTGTTTTCATGCAGCTGATCTCTAAATGGGCATATCTGCCAAAAGATGCATTTTTTGCTTATTTCTCACGAATGCAAGATATGTTTTGGAAATATTTTGATTGTATTCAAAAGCTCTGTAAAGATGTAGTTTTCAACAAGAATCTTATGAAAAAACTACAGGAATCAAGGTTTGATGTCATTCTTGCAGATGCTGTTGGACCCTGTGGTGAGCTGCTGGCTGAGCTACTTAATGTACCTTTAGTGTACAGTCTGCGCTTCTCTCCTGGCTACCAAATTGAAAAGTATAGTGGAGGACTTCCATTCCCTCCGTCCTACGTACCTGTTATCTTGTCAGAATTAAGTGATCAAATGACATTCATGGACAGGGTCAAAAATATGATATACATGCTTTATTTTGACTTCTGGTTCCAAACATTTAATCAGAAGAAGTGGGATCAATTTTATAGTGATGTACTAGGTAAGTCATGTTTTAATTGGTAGTTTGAAGTCCTAACTTTGTTAGTGCCATGGGAGATGAGTTTGTATAAATAGAAAGTCAGAGGGATTTGTCTTTTATTAGAAAAATGACTAAATAATAATATATAATGATCTTTCAATCTCACAAATATTCTAGAAATGCTTAAATTGTAAGTTTATTTTTAACCCCGTGGTCCATTATTAATACAGGACATTTCAGGAAGTCAAAAACCACCTATTGAAGCTCTGAGGAGTTCTAGAAGCAATTGCTTCTAGATAGTATGTATCTAGAAACGAAAAATACTTTCAAAAACCTAACAGATCTTAGAAAATCTAGTATAAAGAGAAAAGTGTGCTAACTTGTAGAAATTAAGCTGAGTACGCTAAGGAAACATGTTTCCATTGATTAATTGATTAGGGAGCACAGATAATCGTGTACATGCGCATCTGGTACTTTTGTAGCTTTACAGAGTAAACAAACATGTTTATTTCTATAGTGGCTTACATTTAATAATTGGTTATCACTGTGAATGTACTGATATCACATTAGAGATAAAAAATCTCTAGCACTTTGTCTTATGTTTGAAATTAAGCATAAACATACAAATTTTATCAAATTATACACACACACACACACACACACACACACACACCATGTGTATAAATATTTGTATTATCAAAGCTCAGACACTTTAAAATATTTTGGCTACATTATTCCAAGCACTTTTCAGAGAATTTCCTAGTATAGTATTTACATCAAAATACTCTCATTTCCTCTACCCTTCTGTTTGCTTGTCTCCCTTCAGGAAGACCCACTACATTTTATGAGACAATGGGGAAAGCTGAAATGTGGCTCATTCGAACTTATTGGGATTTTGAATTTCCTCGCCCGTTCTTACCACATGTCCATTTTGTTGGAGGACTCCACTGCAAGCCTGCCAAACCCCTGCCTAAGGTTATCTATTCCTGTTTGTTTTCTTTTGAGGATCTTCACCAGTATTCTACCTTAGAAGGAAGACAATTCTTCAACAATATGAATGTGTATTCCAACAATATTTGCAGCAATGCTGTCACTCCAGCATTTAAAACATTCCCCATTTGAGATCTCTAGGTTTGACATCTTAGTATAAAAAGCGATTCATTGCCTATTAAAGCAGCTGTTTTCTGCCATACACCAAGCCTGCACAAAATCTCAGTGAGGGAACATGGTTCTCAACCACACAGCTGACTGACAAAGTGAGCACAAAGAAAATGTACACTGCATATATAATAAGGACCAAAAGTCCTGCATATTTAATAGGCCAAATAACTTCTACCAATTGGGTCTGAAAATCACCAATAATACAAAATTGCAAAAGAATTGTCAGCATATAGGATATTCCTTATGAAGGAGAGCAACAGTCTAATATGCTTTAAATTGATATCATATCTTTAAAACATTATTACAAAACAAGCATCCTTTACTGAATTATTTTACTATCTCTTAAAACATCCTATTTGTCTACCATTTGATTGGCAGCAACATAAAACAGATATCTTAATCAAGGGTTAACCCAATTTCTATTTTGACTTAAAAATGTTTAGCTATATATGATAACTTACACAAGGTCTAAAGCCTGAGGTTAAATTAGTAAAATTTCTATTCAATCTAATCCTATTTTTTAGCTTTATTTAGGTATAATTGACACATAAAATTGAGATACCTAAAGTGCACATAGTGATTTATTTTACATATATACTGTGAAGGAATTCTGCTCATGTAGTTAACTAACACATCCATCACCTCACATATTGATCTTTGTTGTGTGTGGGAAAATATATTAGTTCTGCTCTCAGAAAATTTCAATTACACAATACAATGTTATCAACTTTAGTCACCCAGTTATACATTAGAACCTCACACCTAATAATCTCATAGATAAAAGTTTATAAACTTATATCAACATGTCCCTATTTCCTCCACCCCCAACCTCTGGCAAAACTTTTCTAATCTTTTCTATATTTGTCTTTTGTTTTTGTTTTAAGATTCCATGTATAAGTGATAATATGCACTATTTGTCTTTCTCTGTCTGGCTTATTTATCTTAACATAATGCCCTCATGGTCCATTTATGTTGTAACCAAGAGCAATTTCCTTCTTTCTCATGGCTGAATAATATTCCACTCTGTGTGTGAGTGTGTGTGTGTGTGTGTGTGTGTGTGTGTGTGTATGTGTGTGATATACATATCTTGCTCATCCTTTGATGAACACTAGGTTATTTCCATATCTTGGCACTCTGAATAATGCTGCAAAAAACATGGGAGTGCAGATATCTTTTCAATATCCTGTTTTAATTTCCTTTGGATATGGTATACCCAGAACTGGAATAGGTGGATCATATGATACTTCTATTTTTAATTTTTTAAAGAAACTCCACACTCTTTTGCATAGTAACTGCACAAATTTATATTCCTACCAAAACTATAAATGTGTCCCCTTTTGCACATATCCTCTCCAAACTTGTTACCTCCTTTTTATGATAGGCATTCTACCAAGTTTTAAGTGATATCTCATTGTACTTTTCATTTGCTTTTCTCTGATGATTAGTGATGTTGAACCCCTTTTCATGTACCAATTATCCATTTGTATGTCTTCTTTGGAAAATGTCTCTTCAGAGCTCTGCCTATTTCTTAATCTGAGTGGAATTTTTGCTACTGAAATGTGTGAGTTCTCAACATATTTTGGAAATTAACCCCTTATCAGATATATGATTTCCAAGTAGTTTCTCCCACTCTGTATGTTACCTTTTAATTTTGTTGATGGTTTGCTTTGTTGTACAGAAGCTTTTAGTTTGAGGTACTCCCACCTGTTATTTTCTCTTCTATTTTTTATGCTTTTGGTGTTGCATCAAAAAAAAAAATCATTGTCAAAACAAATATCAAGGATTCTTTCCTTTCTATAGTTTGTTGTGAGTGTAAAAATATGACTTTGACTCCTGGAACTTTTCTTAATTTATCAATTTGCTTAATTTATTAAGTTTTTTTAATGGAGTCTTGTAGTGTTTTCTATAGAAATTATTATTGCATCTGTAAATAGAGACAATTTACTTCTTCCTTTCCAATTTGGATGGCTTTTATTTCATTTTGTTTCCTAATTGTTCTGACTAGGGCTCCAGGTAATATGTTGAATAAAAGTGGCAGGAGTGGGCATCCTTGTCTTATTACTGATCTCAGTTGAGAACCTTTCAGTTTTTCATCATTGAGGATTTTAGCTGTGGGCTTGTCATAATCGCCTTTATTTTGTTGTGGTCTTTCCCTCTATACCCATGTTGCTGAAAGTTTTCATAATGATTGGACATTGAATTTTTGTCAAATGCCTTTTCTGCATCTGTTGAGATGATCATATGACTTTTATCTTTCATTCTATTAATGTGGAGTATCACATTTATGGATTTTTGGATTTTGAACCATGCTTGCACCACTAGAAAAAAGCCCACTTAATCATAGTGTAATTTTTTAATGTATCATTTTATTTTCTTATGGTGTCCTTGTCTGGTTTTGGTATCAAGGTATTACTGGACTCATAAAATTCGTTTGGAAGTGCTCCCTTCTCTTTTATTTTTTGGAAGAGTTTGAAAAGAAACAGTATTCTCATTTAAATATTTTGTGAACTTTACCCATGAAGTAATCTTGTTCTCCACTTTTCCTTTTTGGGAGATATTTGATTACTAACTCAATCACCTAACTCACAATTACTCTGTTCAGATTTTCTACTTCCTTATTTTTCAGTCCTGATACGTTGTATATTTGTAGAAATTTATCAGTTTATTCTAGGTTGTCAAATTCGTTGGTGTATAATTGTTGATAGCAGTGTCTTGTGGCTCCTATTCTTTGTATTTGTATGGTATTAGTTGAAATATCTCTGTTTGCATTTCTAATTTTATTCTTTCGAGTCCTGTCTATTTCTCAGTAAGTCTAACTAATGTTTTGTGTTTTATCTTTTCTAAAAAATCCAGATCATATAGTTATTGGTCTATTCTATTTTAGTCTTTATTACATTTATTTCTGCTCTAATCTTTATCATTTCCTTCCTTCTACTAACTTTCAGCTTAGTTTGTTCTTCTGTTTCCAGTTCCTTGACAGGTTGTTGATATGGCTTTCTTTTAAATAGAGATGTATCACTATAAATGTTCCGCTTAGAACTGCTTTTGCTGCATCTTATACATTTTGGTATGTTGTATTTGCATTTTCATTTGACTCAAGATATTTTTATTTTCCTTTGATTTTTAATTTGACCCATAGGTTGTTTAACAGTATGTTGTTTGATCTGTACATATTTGGGGATTTTCCAATTTTCTTATTGCAATTGATTTCTAGTCTCACATCATTGTGGTAAGAAAAGATACTTGGGATGATTTCAATCTTCTTAAATCTATTAAGACTTGCTTTGTAACTAACTAATGATGTATCCTGAAGAGTATTTCATGTGTCCTTGAGGTGAAAGTATTGGATAGAAAGTTCTGTAAATATCTGTTAAGTCTTTTTGCACTAAAGTGTAGTTTAACTCCAGTTTCTTCATATTGACTTTTTTTTTTTTTTAATGATCTACCCATTGTTGAAAGTGGGGTATTGAGTGCCCCCTTGTGATTTTATTGCTATCTAACTCTCTTCAGGTCTGTTACTATCTGCTTTCCGTTTAGGTGTTCCTATGTTTGGTGCATAAATATTTTCAAATATAATATTCTCTTGCTGGACTGACCCTTTTATCATTATATTTGACTTTGCCTGTTGTGACCATTATTAGCTTAAAGAGTATTGTGCTGGTATGAGTATAGCTACCTCTGCTTTCTTTATTTTCATTGTCATGAAATATTTTTTCTATCCCTTCACTTTCAGTATCTTAGTGTGTCTATGCTAGGTAGCATATATTTGGGTCCGGTTTTTATTTTTTTAACGCACTTAATCATCTATATATTTGTATTCCAGAATCTAGCCATTTACATTTAAAATAGAAACAAAAGATAAGTATGGACTTATTATCATTATTTTGAACTGTTTTCTTGCTGCTTGTACTTTTTTGTTCCTTTATTTTACTCCTGTCTTTTGTGATTTCATCATTTTTATAGTGATATGCTTAGATTCTTCATCCCTTTTTTATGTATCTACTACAGGTTCCTGCTTTGTAGTTGCCATGGAACTTACATAAATATCTTGTATTTATAAAGGTATATTTTAAACTAATTATAACTAAACTCTGAAGGCATGATAAAGTTCCATATTTCTAATCTCTTCCACATACATTTTGTTATTGTTGTCACACTATACAACTTTTTGTCATTGTATCCATTAACAATTATTGTAATTGTAGTCATTTCTAATATGTTTTTCTTTTAATCTTAATAGTACAGTTATAAATAATGTATCCACCATCATTACATTAGAGTATTCCTAATTTAACTACTTATTTACCTTTACCAGTAAAATTGTACTTTCCTATGTTTTCCTGTTACTAATTAGCACCCTTTCATTTCAGCTTTAAGAATTATTTTAATACTTCCTGTGAGGGTGGTCATACTGGGGATGACCTTCAGTTTTTGCATGTCTGGAAAATTTTTATCTTTCATTCAATTCTGAAGGACAAATTTACAGAGTAGAATATTATTGGTTGTAGATCTCTCTTTTCAGTACTATGAATATATCATGTCATTCATTCCTTTGGCCTCTAAAGTTTCTGCTGAAATATCTGCTGATGTTCTTATGGTTGTTCCCTTGTTTATGACAAGTTGTTTATCCCTTGCTGCTTTTAAGAGTCTCTTTCTAACTTTTGACAAATGTAATGTGTCTTGGTGTAGGTATCCTTGGATTCCTCTCATTTGGAACTTTCTGGACTGTCTAGAAATGAGTATCTGTTTCTTTCCCTAGGTTAGGAAACTGTTCTGCCAACACTTCTTTAAATAACCTTTCTACTCCTTTCTCTTCTCCTTTTAGGAACTCAATAAAGCATATATTGTTGCAATTGATAATATTCCATATGCCCCTTAAATTACCTTCACTCTTTAAGATTTTTTCTTTTGCTCATCTGATTGGATGACTCTCACTCTTCTTTCTGCAACTTTTTTCTGATCCTTTTTCACTTGATCTATTCTATTTTGAATCTTTCTATTGAATTTTTCAGTGTATTTAATATATTCTTCACCTCTGTGATTTCTGTTTGACACTTTCTAACACTGTGAAAATCTCGTTTTGTTCATACATTATTTTCTTGATTATTATTTTGAATTCTTTATCAGACAAGTGACTTATCTGTTTCATTAAGGTATTGTTGAAGGTTTGTCTAGTTCTTTGGTTTGGAACAAAACACACTCTTATTTCTTCATTGTCCTTGACTCTCTGGGGGTTGATTCCTGCACATTAGATAAAACAGGCACCTCTCCCAATCTTGACAGAATGGTCTTATATGGGAGATGAACCTTATCCATCAGCCCAGCCAGAGCTATTGGTTGTGTCTCAAACCTCTGCGGTTGTCCAATCTACTTTCTTTGTTCTTAGTAGCTCCCAGTAATTGAAGGTGTACCAAGACCTGTCAGTATCCCAAAGAAAATAACTGTAGTCATCACCTAGATGTAGGCTGATTAGAAGTTGGACCCTCCGGCAGCAACCCGGAAAGTATGTAGTTAGGGTCCTTCCAGGGAGAAACTAGGAGATGTTTTGCCTGCTCCCTCTATACTGCTGTAGTCTCTGAGGAGGCTCCTGCACCATTAATAACTATTTGTTTGTTTGCTACAGTCTTGTGGGACTCATGAATTCAAGTGTTGTTGGCTATGAAAGCCAGTCATCTAAATATCCATTCCTTGGGTGGCAGGGGCAAAAGTGGGCTGCCAGGTATGTATACAAGCTCCTTGCAGGGAGATATTTGTAATTAGGGGTGGGCTCAATGAGAGCCCATCTGTGGTGCCTACTGGCTTCTCCTGACTCCAGGGAGATATGTGTACTACAAGTGATGTATTTTCATGTTTGCCCAATGTGTAGAGTCAGTCTGCTAGTTTCTGGAATTCTCTCAGAGGAAACTGCTCCTATGTCACCACCATGGACTAGAACCAATCTACCCCTATTCTTTAAACTTTCACCTTTCACATGAAGGGAAAGTGAATGTCAGTTGGACTTGGAAAAAGAGGAGGAGAATAAGAAGATGGAGAGCAGTATAATCACAATAATTAGTGCTAGTAGCTGTTGTTAATAACTTGCGAAACAAAACTTGAATCCAAGTCAATCATTGTGAAACTTGTCCCAGAATGAGAATGACCAGTCTGTGTTAGTGAATAATCTGAAAAGACAGGTTGTATTATTAAAATACTATAGGGAACCACCTTCCACAGCATGAATTAATAAAGCTAATGGCAGTCAGTTAATGAGACAATACATTAAACACGAGTAAATTTAAATATTGCTACAGATCACTGGAATTCCACATCTTAGCTAGATGGACCATGTGAGTCATAGGAAAGTTCAGTGACCTTCATATTGAAACTAACATCATCATAGTAAAATTATACTTTTAAAGAATGCCCTAAACGTTACAGTGTGCATGGACAGACTTTGAAAAGTTTTATCCTATTTTCTTTTATCTGTAAAAGCACTGTTTCAAAAAAACTTTATGACAATGAGTTAAAACAAAAAGTATATTTTTATTTTGGAAGATTTCAGTCATTATTTATTTATTTATTTTTTATCTTCACTCGAAGACACTTTTGCATTTATCTTCAGATAGAGCAGGAGGGTGAGAGGAGGGAGAGAGAGAGAGAGAAACATTGATGTGAGAGAGAGACATCGACTGGTTGCCACCGACCTGACCCCAACCGGGGCTGGGGACAAACTGCAACCAAGGTACGTGCCCTTAGTGGGAACCGAACCCAGGACTCTCTGGTTCGCAGGCCGATGCTCTAACCTCTGAGCCAAACCATCCAGGGCTCAGTCATTATTTTTAAAGAGAAAGAAAAGAAATAATAAATCTAAAACAGAAGAAACAAAAAAAAAGATATAAGTATGCAGTTTTAACAAAATATCCAGGAAACATCTGGCTTGTCTACATTTCAGATTTTTAGAAGAGTACATGGAAAAATGAGGAATTATGCCAGTATCGAAAGTAATAAAACGAAAAGGGGGACATCTGTAATACTTTCAACAATTTAAAAAAAGAAGAAGAAAGTAAGTAATAAAATGATAAATATTGGCAAGGATTAGGGGTCACACACAAAACAAAATTATTTTCAAAATATTCCAGGGAAACCTGACTTCAACAGAGACTTAAATAGGTGAAAGTGAGCTACTCAAGAGAATTTTAACCCTGGTATCCCTCTCACTGTAATTAATGTACTCCATGGGGGACTCAGTAAGGTAATAATGGAGTCCCTCACAGCTAGTGACACATAGCACTTTCTAATAGGACATTAATCTTATAATATGATTTCAGGTAAATGGTGTCATATGTAAATAAGCCCAGAAATATGGTCAATCAAATATGTAACTGTACATATATAATTCTGGATTATATATAGGAATCTTAAGACTGTTTCAAGGAAATTCCAAACCATTACACAAGACTCCTGAATATCAACTAACTTTAACCTCTAGCCATTAAAAAGTGACTCAAAGGAATCATTTTGGAAATTATGACAAATATTAATATATAATATTACTATAGAAGTGAGAGGAAAAGATATATAGTAATTCCAATCATAATTCTTAGGGAAATAAAACACTAATGACTAAACTAAAATAGTTCTACAGAAAATCTGCCTGAAATAAACACAAGTGAGTTAGTAGAACCATAATGATAAAGAATAAAAAGTGATTTCAGAACTGCTGTGTGGCCTCCTTCCAAGAATCTATATATGTAATAGTAGTAATTAATAACATTATAAATGAAGTCTTGCATAAAAATTGTCTAACAATATTTCTTCCTCACTACTGTGTACTAGCTCTATTTCATTTCTTGGTAATATACACACTTGCAAAAATATAGAAGATAAAGGAAATCAATCTAATATAACATGCATCCTTCCATAAGAACTGAAGGATTGAGTCAGGTAAAACAAAACAAAAAAAACAACAAAAAAAACAACTACTGAAAACAGAATGGAGATTCCCCCCAAAAAATGAAACTAGGATTATCATGTGGTCCAGCAATTCCACTTCTTGGTATATATGCAAAAGAATTAAAATCACGATCTCAACACAATATCTGCACACCCAAATTAATAGCAGCACTATTCACAACAATTAAAAGAGAAAGCAACCCAAGTGCCCATCAACAGAAGAATCAATAAACAAAATGTGGTATTTACATAAAATGCAATTTTACTCAGCCTTAAAATTGAAGGAAATTCTAACACATGCTACAACATGAATGAAGCCTGAGAATATCATGTTAAGTGAAATGGGCCACTGACAAAAAGACAAATACTACATGAGTCCACTTATATGATGTATCCAGACTGGTCTAATTCGCAGAAGCAGAAAGTAGAATCATGGTGACCAGGGAGTGGTGAAGGGGAAATTATTGCATAATGGGTATGCTTCCAATTTTACAAGATGAAAAGGTTCTGTAGCTTAGTTATACAACAATGTGAATATACATACTACTGAATTGTACAGTTAGGAACTGTTAAGATGGTAAATTTCATATGTATTTTACCACAAGTTAAGAAAAAAGGAAGTACTCATAATTCCAGATAGTACTTGATTTCTCTCATTAGTTGTTTGAAGCATTCTTACAATGGCATTTGCCATGCTATTGCTCTTTTGTGACGGAACACATTGTTTCTTTACAGGAAATGGAAGAGTTTGCCCAGAGCTCTGGAAAACATGGTATTGTGGTGTTCTCCCTGGGGTCAATGGTCAGTAACATCTCAGAAGAGAGAGCCAACGTGATTGCATCAGCTCTTGCCCAGATTCCTCAAAAGGTTAGACTAAGCACCTTAATAACAGACAACTCTGTGAAGGGTCTAATTACATAAATTTCCTGTGTGACATGTAAGCCATTATAATAGCTCCTACTTGTCTCAGCTATGCATTCAAACCAAAATATACAAGGCAGGTGCTAAAATAGTAGTACAAAGTGTGTATATAACAGTAACTTTGGCATTAACATTGTGATCAGAATAAAATATCTTTAAGAAGTACAATGTAAAGTTTGGTATTATAATGATATTGTAAGTAGGTACCAAAATCACCAAACTGTGCCCTGTCATTTGCTCCTTTTCATTGCAGGATTCCTGAAGGCACTGTACACACTACAGATGTTCTCAGAAAGAAGTGAAATTCTAACAGCAATGTTAGAATTTTTAACAGTTTGAAAGGAATCATACAGTTTAGGCCTGCTAAGTAATCCAGGACACTCTTACCTACCCGAATTTTTGAAATAGGCATAATCAATGTGCTTTTCCAGGTGCTATCCAGAGAAAGAATAGCCAGGACTCATTATGCTGTGTCCAGGTACCCAAGCCAGCCACAATAATTAGAGGAAGAAAAACTGTCATGGTCTGGTACACTGGATCCTATGAAAGTGGAGGAATATAAATTAGAAAGGGAGGGAGATGGGTCCACCCCTTAAAGTGACCCTGTGCTTTATGAAATGTAGCTCCCAAAAATCTCTGGTTCTAATGTATCATAATAATAACTCCTCCTGCTTGAGGAAGGAGTAGGGAATACAATAAGGATAAATTAGAAGCCCAGAAAGGGAAAGTTTCAAACACCCCCTTCTCCATAAAACAGAGTAGTAAATTATTTTTCAATATATAGAATACATCTACAATCTTTGGGTATTTATGAATTACTTTTAAGTTTCCTAACTGATGTAAATGTCTACTTATAGCCTATGCTAATTTTCTGTTCTTGTTGCTAATCCTCACCCAAGAATATTTGTTCCATTGATTTTTAGAGAGAGTGGAAAGGAGTGGGGGAAAGAGAGAGAGAAATTGACATGAGAGAAACACATTGATTGTTTGCCTCCTGCATGTGGCCCAGAAGGGGCAGATTTAGAACCTGCAACACAAGTATATGCTCTTGACAGGAAATCAATCCCGCAACCCTTCAGTGCATGGGCTGATGCTCTAACCACTGTGCCACGCTGGCCAGGGCTAACCTATGCTAATTGTTGCTGAGACTCTGATACTACTTTAACATTGACATAGCAAATACATATTAAGCATTTGTAAATTACAATCCACTTTATGAGGATCGCTGAACAATTCCAAAATCAGAATCTATTTTGGTCCTGGGCATAAAAATTGTTGGCTACAGGTCCCATAGTAATCAGTGCTGTCCTTGCTTTGCAGTGTATCATGTAAGTATTAACAGTTAGTTGAAAAAACTTTAGCATCATCATAATTTTGGATTTTTTCAACAGGTATACTGTAATAAAGTTCCAACAGGCTCTTCTTTTTTACATTTAAAAAATTTCCAAGCCTGGAAATAGTAATAAACCTTAGGTTTATTGGGATAAAAAAAAAAGCTGTGGTACATTTACACAATGGAATACTACTTGGCCCTAAAAAAAAAAATCTTACCTTTTGGGACAGCAAGGATGAACCTGGTATGTATTATTCTAAGTGAAATAAGCCAGTCATAAAAAAGACAGATACCACCTGTCTGGTGTGGCTTAGTGGATTGGGTGACGTCCCATGGACTGAGAGGACCCGGTTCAATTCGCGGTCAAGGCACATGCCCAGGTTGCAGGCTCGATTCCATGTGGGAGTGTGCAGGAGGCAGCCTATCAATGTTTCTCTCTCCCATCAATGTTTCTCTGTCTCCCCTCATCTCTCTCTAAAAAAATCAATAACAACATATTTTTTATAAAAAAGACAGATACCATATAATTTTACTCATATGTGGAATCTAATGAATAAAATGAACTAACAAGCAGCAAAGAGACAGATTCATAGATAGAGAGCAGGTTGACTAATCTCAGGGTGGAGGGGGAAGGGGGCTAGTGGTGAGTGACAGGACTGAGCAAAAAAAAAAAAAAAGAGAAAAACTCATGGACACAGACAACAGTGTGGTGATTGGTGATTTCAGATGGGGGTTGTAGGGGAGGGTGTAGTAGGGATAAATAATGATGGACAGAGACTTGACTTGGGATGGTGAACACACAATACAGTGTACAGATGACATGTTGTAGAACTGTGCTCCGGAAACCTGTATAATTTTCGTAACCACTTTCGCCCCAATAAATTCAATAAAATAAAAATAAAAAATAAAAAACAATTAGTGACCTTAAATACAAAAATAAAACAGAAAAATGTAAAAATAAAGTTAATTCTTTGATGTAAAAAAATAACTTATGTAACAAGTAGATATAAGAAAATTCCCTTCTATAACAGTTAAAAAAATAGGTTAATAAGATTGTAAAATGGGAGCAATTTTAATGAATAGATAAATGTATAGTAATTGCCTACTTTTTTGCACTAGAATTATGACTAGACCTAAAAATTTCTTAAATTGTTCAGTTCATCATTGATGATTACATTCGTAGACCTGTATGTGCTCAACATCATGATTGCATTCATACTTGGTCAAATATAAAAATAAGCATAAAAAATGCGAGTATTTCTATTATACCAGTGTTATTTATAATGGTTCTCAATTTTAACATCTCTTGTCCTTATTGCTTATCTATTTATGAAAGGGTTTAACTAGATTATCTCTTAATTTCTTTAGCATTCAAACATGCTATAACTTTAGTTCAACTCATGGAATACAATATTTTCTTTACTTTAACAGGTTATATGGAGATATGATGGCAAGAAACCAGACACCTTAGGGCCAAATACTCGGCTCCATAAGTGGATCCCCCAGAATGACCTTCTTGGTGAGACTCTGGAAAACAAACACTGAGATCACAATAACTCCAAATAGAGTGTTAATAGTTCAAAAGGAAATGAATTTATTAAACATTTATTAGACAAAACTCAAAATAAAACTTAATTTCTTTATATTTGTTTTCCAGTCTAGAAGAAAAAGAATACACATTAAAGTTAACATTTTATTATACACAGTCTCTTTCCTTATGTCTAGAGTCAAATATCTTAATATCAGGTGTAATGACTTCCATGAGGAATTTTTCAATAACTCCCTGGATTATCACAGTGTCTCCAAATTTTACCATCTTATTTCTGTTCTTTCCCCTTCTATATGGGTACTCACTGCCATTAAAAAATAAACACACCTCTTTTATTACCAGTGACTCTACATTTTCTAGAGAAATATCCACAATCTTTTTCATGAAGTGGAACACGTTTCGTGATAAAGTGTGGTATTTTCTTTCTCTGACTCCAGAGTCATGACGGCCATTTTCCTGCTGCCTGGACACCCTACATTACTACTCAGTGACAACACTATTTCTTTAAGAGAATATGGTCTAACATGCCATCTTTTCTGTTTTTTCCCTGCACATGCTATTTTTTTTAATCCAGAATGTTCTCTTTCAATTTGTCCACCCAGCAATCTTGTATTCATTTTTCAAGCCACAATGCCACACCAATAACCATTTACCTCATCAGCAACTAAAGCGCTTCTTGCTCTGAGATCTAAAATACATTTTCATGCAGTTTGTGTGTATAATAATCTGTCATCTAGAATACACTGCCTCTCTGAGTTCTTTTCTTGCCAAACCCTCATTTTATTTCTAAGACTAATTATTAATAATTTACTGAAATTCACCCAATCCTAGGTCATCCAAAAACCAAAGCATTTATAACTCATGGTGGTACCAATGGCATCTATGAGGCGATCTACCATGGGATCCCAATGGTGGGCATTCCTGTTTTTGCGGATCAACCTGATAACATTGCTCGCATGAAGACCAAGGGAGTAGCTGTCGGACTGGACTTCAACACAATGTCCAGCGCAGATGTGCTCAACGCACTGAAGACAGTGATTAATGACCCTTCGTAAGTACCACAATTTTTTTTTAAACCAGTGTTCTTTTTATTTTTATTTTTTTTGTTTTTGTTTTTATTAATTTATTTTTGTTACAGATTTTTCTCCTTTTCCCCCCATTGTCACCCTCCTCCCCCTCCCTCCCTGCCCCGTCCCCAGTTTTGTTGTCCATGTCCATTGGTTATGAGTACATGCGTAAAAGTTCTGTGGTTCATCGCTCCCCTCCCCCACTCCCTCTTCTGGCAATTGTCAGTCTGTACCCTACTTCCACATCTCTGGGACTACCCTGTTCCTCAGACTGTTATGTTTATTATATTCCAGAAATAAGTGAGATCATATGATATTTGGCTTTCTGTGCTTGGCTTGTTTCACTTAGGATAATAGTTTCCAGGTCCTCCCATGTCGTCGCAAAGGATAAGAGATCTTTCTTTCTTATAGCTGCATAGTACTCCACTGTGTATATGTACCACAGCTTTTTTATCCATTCATCCACTGATGGACACTTGGGCTGTTTCCAGATCTTAGCTATTGTAAATAGCGCTGCTATGAACATGGGGGTACATATATTCTTTCTGTTTGTTGTTTCAGGTTTCTTAGGGTATATTCCTAGGAGTGGGATCACTGGGTCAAATGGTAATTCAATTTTTAATTTTTTGAGGTAACACCATAGTGTTTTCCACAGTGGCTGCACCAGTCTGCATTGCCACCAGCAGTGTACTAGAGTCCCCTTTTCTCCACACCCTCGCCAACACTTGTTGTTTGATGCTTTGTTGATGGCAGCTATTCTGACAGGTGAAGGTGATACCTCATTGTTGTTTAATTTGCATCTCTCTGATGATTAATGAAGTTGAGCATTTCTTCATATGCCTCTTGGCCATTTGTATGTCCTGTTTGGAGAGGTGTCTATTTAGTTCCTCTGCCCATTTTTTAATTGGGTTTTTGTCTTCCTTTTGTTGAGATGTATGAGCACTCAATATATTTTGGAAATTAATCCCTTATCTGATATATCATAGGCAATTATGCTCTCCCATACAGTGGATTGCGTTTTCACTTTGATGGTTGTTTCTTTTGCTGTGCAGAAGCTTTTGAGTTTGATGTAGTCCCATGTGTTCATTTTTTCCTTTGTTTCTGTGGCCTTAGGAGTACCACAATTTTAATAGTATTTATCAATAGATTATTTTGTCAGTATGAGTTTAATCCGATACTGAGAGATTAATTTTAAAATTATTCACTTGAATTAAACAACTTTAAAGCTGCTTTTATTTTCAACCCAACAGGAATTTCAAAGTTGCATTTAACCTGATTTAATAAGTAACCAATTACTGCAACACTTTTCTACACAAGCAAACACAAAGATATATTGGTCACTACAAGGACACGTTTTTAAAAATATGATAGAACCCATAGAATGAAAGAATGAAGAACTCAAGAAGTTGTATAAAATATTTCAACTCAGTGCCAAACATTTCTGAAACTATAAATCTTGTGGATGAAAATAGGGGTTCTATGGGAGTACCTCACAGAGTGATCAGATTATAAATTCCTAGGCCTACATATGCCCCAGGCCTATAACTTCTTTAGTGAAAGGTTTTAAACCATCCCTGTCCATTGTTCTTGTGCATCTAGGTTAACACTCCTTTGAAATACCAGAAATAACATCCCTCAAAAGGGGCATTAACTCTCAAAAAAGCACACAATCTTGTTCACTGTATCCTGTAATCCAATCCCCACTCTGCTTCCTCCTACCTACATGTAATCTTCCTTTGTTTTCTCCTTAATCTCAAATGCATAAAAGCAGCTGCAAAACTCATTCTCTGGAGCATTTGAGATCTTGTTCCCTGGCATATGTTGTTAGTTTGGCTCGAATAAATTCATAAAAATTCTCTACAGGTTTGGATGTACTTATGTTGACAATTACTTTTTGTTTTTAAAAAACTGATTTTTATTATTGTCATTATTTTAACACATTTTACAATGATATATATTTTACATATAAAATTCAATGTTTAAAGTATAAAAATCAAATATAGATATCAGTGTGTTACAGAGTTATAAAATTGTCACTATAATCTAAATTTGGGGCATTTTCACCAGACCAAAGAAAAATCTCATATGCCTTAGAAGACATTCCCATTCCCCCTGACTTACATAACCATTAATCTACCCTCTCTCCTTTAAATTATGCTAAATTGGACATTTTATACAAATAGAATCATCTTAGTATATTTTTGAGTTTTGTATTGCTGAACAATAATGTTGGCGTAAGAAATATCCAAACCTATAGAGAAACTTTTAAAAATAATTTTGAAGTTGGATTTTAGAGAGAGAGGAAGGGAGAGGGAGAGAGAGAGAGACAGAAACATTGATGTGAGAGCAAAATATCAATCAGCTGCTTCCTGCACACCCCCTACCAAGGATGGAGCCAGCAACCTGGTCATGTGGCCTGACCAGCAATTGAATGAACCAGCAACACCCCCCAACCCAACAAACTGAGCCCCACCCACCAGTACATGATAGTTAACAAGATTATATACTCCCTTGAGGGTTGTTATGTCTCTGAGGACTCTGAAAAAGAGGATTAATCTGACATTTCAAAGATATGTCAAACTAGATGCACAAGAACAATGGACAGGCTTGCTTAAGTGAAAGGTAAATATTTCCTAAGTATGAGGCATGACTACCCACCATGACCTCACCAGTTAAGAATGTTATGATCAGATCACTCTGTGAGGTTACTTTTGAATTATTACAGAGCCCCTTTGTTGTCCACAATACTCTACATATGGATATACTTCATTTATTTGTCCATTGATCAGTTCATGAACGTTTTGATTGTTTCCACATTTTGCTATTATGAACATTGCTATACATGTTTTGTGTGCAAATGTTTCAACTTCTTTTGAGTAGAAATAGAATTGCTGGGTTATATGGTAACTCTATAAGGAACTGCCAAACTGATATCCAAAGACATTGGAGCATTTTACATTCCCATCAGCTGTGTATGAGAGATCCAAGTTCTCCACATCATTGACAACATTTGTTATCTTCTGTCTTTTTTATAACCATCCTAGTGGGTATGAAGTGGTCTCTCCTCCTGGTGGTCTTGATTTGCATTTCCCTTATAGCCATAATTATTTATCATCTTTTCATATGCTTATTAGGCATGCATATAGCCTCATTAGAGAAATGTGTGTTCCAATACTTTGACAATTTTAAAATGTGGTTAATTGTCTTATTATTGAATATAAACAACTATTTATGTATTATGGATATAAGTACATTATCAGATATATAACTTGTTAATATTTTCTCCCATCCTGGATGGGTTCATTGTTCACTTTCTTGATTGTGTCCTTTAAAGCATAAAATTTTTCAAATATGATAAGATAAATATTACATCTTCCATATTACCGAGGAAACTAGTGTGGTGAAATGTATAGTGCCTAGCATGGCAACCATCAATTCAGTACTTTTTACTACTACTTGCATTATTATTATATTAGTATGGTATCACCTAAAGGAATACTTCAAAATGTATTATTAAAAGATAAAATGATAGAATAATTAAATAAAAAAAATACCTCAAAATATGAAAGAAAGAATAGGAAAATAATCATAAAGCTGGTTGGACAAACAGAAAAGAACACATAAAATAAGATGGTAGATGCAAATGTAAACATGCTAGTACTTACATTAAATCTAAACAGACACAACATTTAAAGACAAAGATTGTCAGACTGCATTTTAAAAACGAACTATACATACTGTTTACAAGACATGTTTAAATGGTAGTATACACGAATATTGTAAGTAAAAAGATAGGAAAACATCTATTTAAACAGTAACCATAGATTTTGTACCTATACGAATTTCAGACATAGTAGTTCAGAAGCACTACTACAAATATCTCTTAATAATTAATAGATCAATTTTTGAAAACAATATAAATTATCAATTGATAACATCTAACAGAAACTCAAAATAAAGCAAAAGTGGACAAAGGAAAAAATATACATATCTATAATCATAATAGAGAGTTTTTAAACACATTTCTCTATAACATAGAAAAGGATAACAAAATAATGAATAAAAGTTTTAAAGAACTCAATTTTAAAAGGTAACCTGTTTGATCCTGTTTTGTGCTGGTCTCAGCCTGATTGCAAGTCTTCGTTCAGCAATAACCATAAACACTTTTGAAAAATAAAAATTTATTCTTAACAAAACCTGAAAATTACATAGGACACCTGGGGCTACAAAACAAAGTCACAGGTAGAGAGAGACACACACAGCCTGCTTTTATTGGAATAAGGTCCAAGAGTTTGTTAAGCTCACTCTTTATTTCTGGATTTAAAATAAGAGACAGAACTGAAAGACCTGGGAAGAGAAACAAAAGGAGCCCAAATAGTCAGTTAATGAACTGAACTAAATCTCTAAAACAAAGGAAACTCACTGGAGGAGGCCAGCCTAGCTCTTATATGTAGCCAAGTGGCTGGCAGAGCCCTCTTCTAAGTACATGCCTCTTTGAAATGGATGCCTCAGCAATTAAGGCTTAAGTCATGCACTTGCATTAAGGGGGGAAAATAAACCACGGAAAAAGTGCCCTGGCAGTTTTGGCACAGCAGTTAGAGCATTGGCCCATAGACATAAGGATCACGGGTTTGATTCCAAGTAAAGGGCATGTACCTGGGTTGCAGGTTCAATCTCGGCCTTGGTCAGGGTCATGCGAGAGGCAAACAATCAATGTGTCTCTCTCACATTGATGTTTCTTCCTCCCTCCCTCCCTTCCTCTCTTCCAATCTATCTAAAAATCAATTGAAAAATATCCTTGGGTGAGGATTAACAACAACAAAAACTGTCAGGCGACTTCAAGGAACAGCTAGAAGGCCAATGCACCTACAACAAACTATGCATGAGACCAAGTAAGAGGCAGAGAGGTTGCCAGGGGTATGGATATGTAGAGCCCTTTAGTCCAAAAATCATATTTGGACTTTTCTAAGGTGATGAAAAGCCAGATAGAAATTTTGAGCAGGCAAAAATAATATGTGATGCTTGTTCTAAACTCATTCTGGTTAAATGATGGAAATGAAAAAGTAGAGGGTCAAGAGAAGAGCAGGAGCACAGGGACTGTGGATGAGACATTTCACTCACGATGACACTATTCCCTTTACATACTTCATGAGAATCACTCTAAAAGTGCACAGTATTTCCACCATCTCACTTATAGCTACAACAATGGTTCCTATCATTTAGTCTGCTAGACAAGATTGAACTATCCCAACTTAACTTCCATTTTCACTTTTCAAAATATATGTCATCAGAAAATTCCAATTTAAAAGCCAAAACACCTATGAAGAAGTAAAATATATATTATTTCTTTTGCAAGTCAATGGATGACATTATTTTCAATCATACGTATGATATTTTCAAAAACCTTTCATGGGCATTATATGCTTGGGTAAATTAACTTTCTTTCAATGTTGGTATCTTTGTGTTTCTTCTTTAGATATAAAGAGAATGCTATGAGATTATCAAGAATTCAGCATGACCAGCCAATGAAACCTCTAGATCGAGCAGTCTTCTGGATCGAGTATGTCATGCGCCACAAAGGGGCCAAACACCTGCGGCCAGCCTCCTATGACCTCACCTGGTTCCAGTACCACTCTTTGGATGTGATTGGGTTCCTGCTGGCCTGTGTGGCAACTGTTATATTTGTCATTATGAAATTTTGTCTGTTTTGTTATCAGAAGTTTGCTAAACCAGGGAAGAAGAAAAAAGGAGAGTAGATGTTTCTGCGACCTGAAGCTAAGATGCTTTACAGATGTGGTTCCTTCCACTTAGTCCATCAAAATGAAGTTGCAACATAAGGATCCCCTCTTCCTGTGACAAAATGAATTTTCACAATTTAGCTTCTCAGATCAAAATTTGTTTTCAAGAGATTTATTGTCTAAGAGTTAAAAATATTCATGGCAAAGAGATTTAAAAAAAAAACTGGGAAAAAAGAAAATAATAATAAAAATATGTTATAAGTGTTATATATTGAATTGTATTATTCTAATTCTAAAATTATACCGAAAACATTATTAAGCTCAACTATGTGTCAAACATTAGGCATAAACACAAGAACATTAAGTAGTTTATTCACAATATCAGTATTACTGTGCAAATACTCAGAATATTTTACTTTACTAGTCCAAATCTGATCAGTCATTTATTATTATTGTTGTTTTTTTAATTGAGGTACATTCAAAAAAATAAAATTCACCATTTTAACCATTTTTAAGTGTGCACTTCAGGAGCATTTCATACATTTACAATGTTGTGCGATATCACCACTAGATCCAGAGTATTTTCATCACCTTTATTTTTGTGAATGTACCTCAATTAAAAAAAACAACAATAAAAAAACAACTAATCAGATTTGGATTAGAGAGCCTAGTTTGTCAGTCACTGGGTGACACCATAAATTTAATTCTTACATAGTTGAAATAGGAATCTTTGTTATTTTTCTTATTTACATGTGAATATGTAACATTTTAAATATATACTAGGTAATTTATATAGAAATTAGAATTATTATGGAAATATTTTTTCCATTTAATAGTGATAGTTGTTAATGCAAGTTGAATTTTGCTACATATAGTGAGTATATAGAAAACATATTTTTATATGCTTTACCATGTTTTGCATTCATCCTTTCAATGACCTCACAATGAAAATAATACCATTACTCTGATACCCACTTCACTGGGGAAGTAAGGCATAGGGAGGTTCAGGAACTTGCCCAGCCCTACATAACTCTGCAGTGGTTTTGTAGGAACTTAAATTCTTATCATTATACATTGTGTTTTCTTTCAAATGATTTCCTTTGTGTTACACAGATTTATATATATATATATATATATATATATTTTATTTCCAGAGAATAGAATGCTTACCTTTAAAAAGCATTTTTTATTAAAAAATTTATTTGTAATTAAAATGGACATACAATATTTTTAGTTTTAGGTGTACAATTTAGTGATTCAACACTTGTGTATCTTACAAAGTATTCACCACAATAATTCTAGTAACCACCTGTCATGCAGATCAGCGATTTTCAACCAGTGTGCCACAGGAGAAACACAGGTGTTTTAGGAGGGCTTTGAGCATCCTCGTGATGTGATTTTTCTATTTCCATAAAATTTACATGATTTTTGCGTTCTTTGCATTGTTATTGGTTGTGGTCATTCATAGTGTGTCTAGGTTTAAAACAATAAGGTAACTGTATATTTTTTGTCATGCCAAAGATTTTAATGTTTCCGTGTTAGCATAACGGGAGTGATAAGACAACTGGCTTCTGAGGAAAGAGAGAATGAATGAGACATGCTGATCTAGTATGGTTATATGGAATAATAATCATTATTTTAAACTGCCTCAACAAACACATTGAATTGTTCACTGAGTCTGAAAGTAGGCAATTGATGCTGTGCCTTGTTTTGCAAGAAGTGGGTGTATGTAGGTACACACACATTGGGAGAGAATGAAACTTCAGTAAGTCCCTTTAGAATATGGGTTCTGTTACTGTAAAGGGGACCTGGCCCTGAGTGGGTCTGCCTAGAGCTGGGCCAGTAGTGTGTGAGTTCTTGACTTTGTGTAGGAAAAATTTCACAACGTGAGTCCAGGTGAATTTTAGGGGATGTTTGTTAAAGCTGGAGACAGTGAAACAAGGAGGGGCTGGGGAAATGAGCCTAGGCTGGTCTGCTTTGGCTCACTAAGAAGTCAGAGAAAAGAGGGCTTTGAGGACAGGTTCAGGGGGGTTGCCTGCGATGAACTGCCATTGCCCATTGCTGACTTGGCTGCAAGCCTCGTGGGGTATCTTAGCCTTTAGGAGATGCAAGCCTGTGGGGAAATAAGGCTGAGAGAGCTGCTGGCGTGCTTCTGGGAAGTAGAGCTAGTGCTGGGTCCTTTGATTTGAGACTTTTATCTCTCGCTTGCTGGAGAGAATCTTAGGGGATATCTTAGGGGAGGGTTTCAGCAGAATATTTGTCAGTTTTCTAAGTGTGTGCTTTAGGGTCGTGGTCTCCACTGACCGGTCAGTGTCAGGGCAGGGGGTCATTAGTCATTGCAGCTGGTCCTGGTGTCGCCCACCTGGTTTTGCTCCTTTTCTGGGTCTCAAGCTGAAATACAGCTGGGGCCTACATGTTCTCTCTAGGGAGGTGACCTGTAGCTGCTGTAAATTGCTCTGCCAGTTTGTTTAGCTATCTGTGTCAGTTTTCCCTTTCCCACTTGTCCTGGCTTACTGACCTGTCTCAGATTCTACATGATCAAACCTACAACAGGGAACGTATATCTATTATCAGAGACTGAAATGAGAGTGAAAGCAACCAGGTAAATCTTTTCATGGGGCTGTGAGGTATAGAGAAGTAGTTACTGAAACCAAGTCTTTCATAAATAGCTCAGTTTTATAATAGGAAGCAATTAGCTATTATATTTCTAAATCCGCATATACTTTAATGGGAAATGACTCAAACTGGATGAGGGTAAATGGCTTACCATGTTTTTAGGTAAGAAGTGATGCTGAGACTGGAGGTACAGTAAAACCAAGGAGCATTAGTGGTCTCCCAAAATGAAATGGAAGGATGAATCTCTTTACACAATTCTAACTATTGAATAATTTCTTTAGCAAAAGACACCACAAACTTACAAAGTTTAATACCAAAGTAAAACAATCACCCCATCCAGGATGGGAGAAAATATTAACAAGTTATATATCTGATAATGTACTTGTATCCATAATACATAAATAGTTGTTTATATTCAATAATAAGACAATTAACCACATTTTAAAATTGTCAAAGTATTGGAACACACATTTCTCCAATGAGGCTATATGCATGCCTAATAAGCATATGAAAAGATGATAAATAATTATGGCTATAAGGGAAATGCAAATCAAGACCACCAGGAGGAGAGACCACTTCATACCCACTAGGATGGTTATAAAAAAGACAGAAGATAACAAATGTTGTCAATGATGTGGAGAACTTGGATCTCTCATACACAGCTGATGGGAATGTAAAATGCTCCAATGTCTTTGGATATCAGTTTGGCAGTTCCTTATAGAGTTACCATATAACCCAGCAATTCTATTTCTACTCAAAAGAAATTGAAACATTTGCACACAAAACATGTATAGCAATGTTCATAATAGCAAAATGTGGAAACAATCAAAACGTTCATGAACTGATCAATGGATAAATAAATGAAGTATATCCATATGTAGAGTATTGTGGACAACAAAGGGGCTCTGTAATAATTCAAAAGTAACCTCACAGAGTGATCTGATCATAACATTTTTAACTGGTGAGGTTATGGTGGGTAGTCATGCCTCACACTTATGAAATATTTACCTTTCACTTAAGCAAGCCCTGTCCATTGTTCTTGTGCATCTAGGTTGACATATCTTTGAAATGTCAGATTAATCCTCTTTTTCAGAGTCCTCAGAGGCATAACAACCCTCAAGGGAGTATATAATCTTGTTAACTATCATGTACTGGTGGGTGGGGCTCAGTTTGTTGGGTTGGGGGGTGTTGCTGGTTCATTCAATTGCTGGTCAGGCCACATGACCAGGTTGCTGGCTCCATCCTTGGTAGAGGGTGTGCAGGAAGCAGCTGATTGATATTTTGCTCTCACATCAATGTTTCTGTCTCTCTCTCTCCCTCTCCCTTCCTCTCTCTCTAAAAATATTTTTTAAAGATTTTTAAAATCTTTAAAAAATATATTTTTTTAATTTCTTAACAGGTTTAGACATTTCTTACATCAACACTATTATTCAGCAATACAAAACTCAAAAACATTAAGTGAAAGAAGACAATTGCAAATATTGCATGATTCTATTTGTATAAAATGTCCAGATTAGGGTAATTTATAGGAGAGAGAGTAGATTAATGGTTGCATAGGGCAGGGGGAATGGGGAATGACTTCTAAGGCATATGAGATTTCTTTTTGGTCTGGTGAAAATGTCCTAAATTTAGATTATAGTGACAATTTTATAACTCTGTAACACACTAGTATCTATACTTAATTTTTATACTTTAAACATTGAATTTTATATGTAAAATATATATCATTGTAAAATATGTTAAAATAATGAAATAATAAAAATCAGTTTTTTAAAAACAAAAAGTAATAGTCAACATTAAGAACATCCAAACCTGTAGAGAATTTTTGTAAGAGTTTATTTGAACCAAACTAACAACGTATGCCAGGGAACAAGATCTCAAATGCTCCAGAGAACAAGAGTTTTGCAGCTGCTTTTATGCATTTGAGATTAAGGAGAAAACAAAGGAAGATTATATGAAGGTAGGAGGAAGCAGAGTGGGGATTGGATTACAGGATACAGTGAACAAGATTGTGTGCTTTTTTGAGAGTTAATGCCCCTTTTGAGGGTTGTTATTTCTGGTATTTCAAAGGAGTGTTAACCTAGATGCACAAGAACAATGGACAGGGATGGTTTAAAACCTTTCACTAAAGAAGTTGTAGGCCTGGGGCATGACTACCCCTCATGACCTGCCCAGTTAGGAATTCATAATCCGATCACTCTATGAGGTCCTTCCCACAGAAGCCCTATTTTCGTCCATAAGATTTATAGTTTCAGAAATGTTTTGCACTGAACTGAAATATTTTATACAACTTCTTGAGTTCTTCATTCTTTCATTCTATGGGTTCTATCATATTTTTAAAAACGTGTCCTTGTAGTGACCAATATATCTTTGTGTTTGCTTGTGTAGAAAAGTGTTGCAGTAATTGGTTACTCATTAAGTCAGGTTAAATGCAACTTTGAAATTCATGTCGGGTTGAAAATAAAAGCAGCTTTAAGATTGTTTAACTCATGTTAATAATTTCAAAATTAATCTCTCAGTATCAGATTAAACTCATACTGACAAAATAATCTATCTATAAATACTATTAAAATTGTGGTACTTACGAAGGGTCATTAATCACTGTCTTCAGTGTGTTGAGCACATCTGCGCTGGACATTGTGTTGAAGTTCAGCCTGACAGCTACTCCTTTGGTTTTCATGCGAGCAATGTTATCAGGTTGATCCGCAAACACAGGAATGCCCACCATTGGGATCCCATGGTAGATCGCCTCATAGATGCCATTGGTTTTTGGATGACCTAGGATTGGGTGAATTTCAGTAAATTATTAATAATTAGTCTTAGAAATAAAATGAGGGTTCGGCAAGAAAAGCACTCAGCGAGGCAGTGTATTCTAGATGACAGATCATTATACACACGAACTGCATTAAAATGTATTTTAGATCTCAGAGCAAGAAGCGCTTTAGTTGCTGATGAGGTAAATGGATATTGGTGTGGCATTGTGACTTGAAAAATGAATACAAGATTGCTGGGTGGACAAATTGGAAGAGAACATTCTGGATTAAAAAAAATAGCATGTGCAGGGAAAAAACAGAAAAGATGGCATGTTAGACCATATTCTCTTAAAGAAATAGTGTTGTCACTGAGTAGTACATGTAGGGTGTCCAGGCAGCAGGAAAATGGCCGTCATGACTCTGGAGTCAGAGAAAGAAAATACCACACTTTATCACGAAACGTGTTACACTTCATGAAAAAGGTTGTGGATATTTCTCTAGAAAATGTAGAGTCACCGGTAATAAAAGAGGTGCGTTTATTTTTTATTTTTATTTTTATTTTTTTAGGGAGAGAGAGAAAGAGAGAGAGAGAGAAACATCGATGTGAAAGGGACACATCGAGTGGCTGCCACCCGCATGACCAACCAGGGCCGGGGACAAACTGCAACCGAAGTACATGCCCTTAGCAGGAACCGAACCCGGGTCTCTCTGGACCGCAGGCAGACGCTCTAACCGCTGAGCCAAACCGGCCAGGGCAGGTGCGTTTATTTTTTAATGGCAGTGAGTACCCATATAGAAGGGGAAAGAACAGAAATAAGACGGTAAAATTTGGAGACACTGTGATAATCCAGGGAGTTATTGAAAAATTCCTCATGGAAGTCATTACACCTGAAATTAAGATATTTGACTCTAGACATAAGGAAAGAGACTGAGTATAATAAAATGCCAGCTTTTATGTGTATTCTTTTTCCTCAGGACTGGAAAACAAATATAAGGAAATTAAGTTTTATTCTGAGTTTTGTCTAATAAATGTTTAATAAATTCATTTCCTTTTGCACTATTAGCACTCTTTTTGGAGTTATTGTGATCTCAGTGTTTGTTTTCCAGAGTCTCACCAAGAAGGTCATTCTGGGGGATCCACTTATGGAGCCGAGTATTTGGCCCTAAGGTGTCTGGTTTCTTGCCATCATATCTCCATATAACCTGTCAAAGTGAAGAAAATATTGTATTCCATGAGTTGAACTAAAGTTATAGCATGTTTGAATGCTAAAGAAATTAAGAGATAATCTAGTTAAACCCCTTCATAGATAGATAAGCAATAAGGACAAGAGATGTTAAAATTGAGAACCATTATAAATAACACTGGTATAATAGAAATACTCACATTTTATATGCTTATTTTTATATTTGATCAAGTATGAATGCATTCATGATGTTGAGCACATACAGGTCTACAAATGTAATCATCAATGATGAATTGAAGAATTTAAGAAATTTTTAGGTCTAGTCATAATTCTAGTGCAAAAAAGTAGGCAATTACTACATATTTATCTATTTATTATAATTGCTCTCATTTTACAATCTTATTAACCTATTTTTTAAAACTACTACAGAAGAGAGTTTTCTTATATATACTTGTTACATAGTTATTTTTTTTACATCAAAGATTTAACTTTATTTTTACATTTTTCTGTTTTATTTATGTATTTAAGGTCACTAATCGTTTTTTATTTTTTATTTTTATTTTATTGAATTTATTGGGGATAACACTGGTTAACAAAATTATACAGGTTTCAGGAGCACAGTTCTACAATGTGTCATCTGTACACTGTATTGTGTGTTCACCATCCCAAGTCAAGTCTCTGTCCATCACTATTTAGCCCTTCTATACCCTCCCCCACAACCCTCCCCCCACCCCCACCAGAAAACACCACACTGTTATCTGTGTCCATGAGTTTTTCAGTTTTTCTTTTTCTTTTTTGCTCAATCCTGTCACTCCCCACCAACACGCTTCCCCCCGCCACTCCGAGAATAGTCAGTATGCTCTCTATCTATGAATCTGTCTCTTTTTTGCTTATTAGTTCATTTTGTTCATTAGATTCCACATATGAGTGAAATTATATGGTATCTGTCTTCTTTTTAAAGGTATGTTTTTATTGATTTTTTTTTTTTTTTTAGAGAGAGGAAGGGAGACAGAGAAACATCGATGTGAGAGAGAAACATTGATCGGCTGCCTCTTGCACACCCCCACAGGGGATCAAGTCCACAACCTGGGCATGTGCCTTGACCGGGAATTGAACTGGGGCCTCTCAGTCCAAGGGACGTCGCTCAATCCACTGAGCCACACCAGCTGGGTGGTATCTGTCTTTTTTATGACTGGCTTATTTCACTTAGCATAATACACACCAGGTCCATCCTTGCTGTCCCAAAAGGTAAGATTTTATTTTTACGGCCAAGTAGTATTCCAATGTGTAAGTGTAACACAGCTTTTTTATCCCCATAAACCTAAGGTTTATTACTATTTCTAGGCTTGGAAATATTTTAAATGTAAAAAAGAAGAGCCTGTTGGTACTTTATTACAGTATAACTGTTGAAAAAAATCCAAAATTATGATGATGCTAAAGTTTTTTCAACTAACTGTTAATACTTACATGATACACTGCAAAGCAAGGACAGCACTGATTACTATGGGACCCGTAGCCAACAATTTTTATGCCCAGGACCAAAATAGAATCTGATTTTGAAATTCTTCGGTGATCCTCATAAACTGGATTGTAATTTACAAATGCTTAATAATGTATTTGCTATGTGACTGTGACAGTAGCGTCAGCATCTCAGCAATAATTAGCATACGCTAGCCCTGGCCAGCGTGGCTCCGTGGTTAGAGCATTGGCCCATGCACTGAAGGGTTGTGGGATTTATTCCTGGTCAAGGGCATGTACTTGTGTTGCAGGTTCTAAATCTGCCCCAACAGGGACACATGCAGGAGGCAACCAATTGATAGGTTTCTCTCATGTCAATTTCTTTCTCTCTCTTCCCCCCACTCCCTTCCACTCTCTCTAAAAATCAATGGAAAAAATATCCTTGGGTGAGGTTTAACAACAACAACAAAAAATTAGCATAGGCTATAAGTAGAAATTTACATCAGTTAGGAAACTAAAAAGTAATTCACAAATACCCAAAGACTGTAGATGTATTGTATATATTGGAAAATAATTTACTACTCTGTTTTATGGAGAAGGGGGCATTTGGATCTTTCCCTTACTGGGCTTCTAATTGACTCCTTATTGTATTCCCTACTCCTTCCTCAAGCAGGAGGAGTTATTATTATGATACATTAGAACCAGAGATTTTTGGGAGCTACATTTCATAAAGCACAGGGTCACTTTAAGGGGTGGACCCATCTCCTTCCCTTTGTAATTTATCTCCCTCCACTTTTATAGGATGCAGTGTACCAGACCATGACAGTTTTTATTTCTCTAATTATTGTGGCTGGCGTGGGTACCAGGACACAGCATAGGGAGTCCTGGCTATTTTTTCTCTACATAGTGCCTAAAAAAGCACATTGAATATGCCTATTTCAAAAATTAGGGTAAGTAAGAGTGTCCTGGATTACTTAGCAGGCCTAAACTGTATGATTCCTTTCAAACTGTTAAAAATTCTAACATTGCTGTTAGAATTTCACTTCTTTCTGAGAACATCTGTAGTGTGTACAGTGTCTTCAGGAATCCTGCAATGAAAAGGAGCAAATGACAGGGCACAGTTTGGTGATTTTGGTACCTACTAATAATATCATTATAATACCAAACTTTACATTGTACTTCTTAAAGATATTTCATTCTGATCACAATGTCAATGCCAAAGTTACTGTTATATACACACTTTGTACTACTATTTTAGCACCTGCCTTGTATATTTTGGTTTGAATTCATAGCTGAGATAAATGGGAGCTATTATAATGACTTACATGTCACACAGGAAATTTATGTAATTAGACCCTTCACAGAGTTGTCTGTTATTAAGGTGCTTAGTCTAACCTTTTGAGGAATCTGGGCAAGGGCTGATGCAATCATATTGGCTCACTCTTCTGAGATGTTGCTGACCATTGACCCCAGGGAGAACACCACAATACCATGTTTTCCAGAGCTCTGGGCAAACTCTTCCATTCTCTGTAAAGAAACAATGTGTTCCCTCACAAAAGAGCAGTAGCATGGCAAATGCCATTGTAAGAATGCTTCAAACAACTAATGAGAGAAATCAAGTACTATCTGGAATTATGAGTACTTCCTTCTTTTTTTATTTTTTTTTTTTTTTGAGTTGTGGTAAAATACATATAACATAAAATTTACCATCTTAACAGTTCCTAACTGTACAATTCAGTAGTATGTATATTCACATTGTTGTATAACTAAGCTACAGAACCTTTTCATCTTGTAAAATTGGAACCATATCCATTATGCAATAATTCCCCCTTCACCACTCCCTGGTAGCCATGATTCTACTTTCTGCTTCTGCGAATTAGACCAGTCTGGATACATCATATAAGTGGACTCATATAGTATTTTTCTTTTTGTCAGTGGTCCATTTCACTTAACATGGTATTCTCAGGCTTCATTCATGTTGTAGCATGTGTTAGAATTTCCTTCAATTTTAAGGCTGAGTAAAATTGCATTTTATCTAAATACCACATTTTATTTATTGATTCTTCTGTCAATGGGCATTTGGGTTGCTTTCGCTTTTAATTGTTGTGAATAGTGCTGCTAAGAATTTAGGTGTGCAGATATTTTATTAAGATCGTTATTTTAATTCTTTTGGATATATACCAAGAAGTGGAATTGCCGGACCACATGATAATCCTAGTTTCATTTTTGGGGGGGAATCTCCATTCTGTTTTCAGTAGTTGCTTTTTTGTGTTTTTTAACTGACTCAATCCTTCAGTTCTTATGGAAGGATGCATGTTATAATAGATTGATTTCCTTTATCTTCTATATTTTTGCAAGTGTGTATATTACCAAGAAATGAAATAGAGCTAGTACACAGTAGTGAGGAGGAAATACTGTCAAACAGTTTTTATGCAAGACTTCATTTATAATGTTATTAATTACTAATATATATGTATAGATTCTTGGAAGGAGGCCAAACAGCAGTTCTGAATTCACCTTTTATTCTTTATCATTATGGTTCTACTAACTCACTTGTGTTTATTTCAGGCAGATTTTCTGTAGAACTATTTTAGTTTAGTCATTAGGATTTTATTTCCCTAAGAATTATGATTGGAATCACTATATATCTTTTCCTCTCACTTCTATAGTACTTTAATGTTTGTCATAATTTCCAAAATGCTTCCTCTGAGTCACTTTTTAATGACTAGAGGTTAAGGATAGTTGATATCAGGAGTCTTGTGTAATAGTTTGGAATTTCTTTGTAACAGTCCTGTAATTCCTATATATAATCCAGAATTATATATGTATAGTTACATATTTGATTGACCATATTTCTGGGCTTATTTACATATGACAACATTTACCTGAAATCATATTATAGGATTAATGTCCCGTTAGAAAGTGCTATGTGTTACTAGCTGTGAGGGACTCCATTATCACCTTACTGAGTCCCCCATGGAGCACATTAATTGCAGTGAGAAGTATACCAGGGTTAAAATCCTCTTGAGTAACTCACTTTCACCTATTTAAGTCTCTGTTGAAGTCAGGTTTTCCTGGAATTGTTTGAAAATAATTTTGACTTGTGACCCCTAATCCTTGCCAATATTTATAGTTTTATTACTTAATTTCTTTTTCTTTTTCTTTTTTCTTTTTTATTGTTGAAAGTATGACAAATGTCCCCCTTTTAGTTTTATTACTTCTGTTACTGACATAATTCCTCATTTTTCCATGTACTCTTCTCAAAAACTGAAATGTAGCAAGCCCAATGTTTCCTGTATATTTTGTTAAAAATGCATATTATATATTTTTTTGTCTCTTCTGTTTTAAATTTATTATTTGTTTTCTTTCTCTTTAAAAATCATGACAGAAATCTTCCAAAATAAAAATATGCTTTCCATTTTTACTCATTGTCATAAAGTTTTTTGAAACAGTGCTTTTACAGATAAAAGAAAATAGTATGAAACTTTTCAAACTTTATCCATACAGACTATGTAAAGTTTAGGGCATTATTTAAAATTATAATTTTACTATGACGATGTTAGTTTCAATATGAAGGTCACTGAACTTTCCTATGACTCACATGGTCCATCTAGCTAAGATGTGGAATTCCAGTGATCTGTAGCAACATGTAAAGTTACTTGTGTTTAATGTTTCGTCTCATTAACTGACTGCAATTAGCTTTCTTAATTCATGCTGTGGAAGGTGGTTCCCTATAGTATTTTAATAATACAACCTGTCTTTTCAGATTAATGACTAACAGGGACAGGTCATTCTCATTCTGGAACAAGTTTCACAATGATTGACTTGGATTCAAGTTTTGTTTCGCAAGTTAATAACAACAGCTACTAGCACTAATTATCATGATTATACTGCTCTCCATCTTCTTATTCTCCTCCTCTTTTTCGAAGTCCTACTGACATTCACTTCACTTCATGTGAAGGGTGAAAGCTTTAAAGAATAGGGGTAGATTGGTTCTAGTCCAAGGTGGTGACATAGGAGCAGTTTCCTCTGAGAGAATTCCAGAAACTAGCAGACTGACTCTACACATTGGGCAAACATGAAAATACATCACTTGTAGTAAACATATCTCCCTGGAGTCAGGAGAAGCCAGTAGGTACCACAGAAGGGCTCTCTTTGAGCCCACCCCTAATTACAAATATCTCCCTGCAAGGAGCTTGTATACATACCTGGCAGCCCACTTTTGCCCCTGCCACCCAAGGAATGGATATTTAGATGACTGGCTTTCATAGCCAACAACACTTGCATTCATGAGTCCCACAGGACTGTAGAAAACAAGAAAATAGTTATTAATTGTGCAGGAGCATCCTCAGAGGCTACAGCAGTGCAGAGGTAGCAAGCAAAACATCTCCCAGTTTCTCCTTGGAAGGACCCTAACTACATACTTTCCTGGTGCTGCCCTAGGTTCCAACTTCTAATCATCCTACATCTAAGTGATGACTATAGTTATTTTCTTTGGGATACTGACAGGTCTTGGTACACCATCAAATTACTGGGAGCCACTAAGAACAAAAAAAGTAGATTGGACAACCACAAAGGTTTGAGACACAACCAAGAGCTCTGGCTGGGCTGATGGATAAGTTTCATCTCCCACGTGAGACCATTCTGTCAAGATTGGGAGAGGTGCCTATTTTATCTAATGTGCAGGAATCAACCCCCAGACAATCAAGCAAAATGAAGAAACAGAAGTGTGTTATGTTCCAAACCAAAGAACAAGACAAACCTTCAGAAATACCTTAATGAAACAGATAAGTCACTTGTCTGATAAAGAGTTCAAAGGAATGGTCAGGAAAATAATGTATGAACAAAGTGAGAATTTCACAGAGTTAGAAAGTGTCAAACAGAAATCACAGAGGTGAAGAATATATTAAATGCACTGAAAAATTCAATAGAAAGATTCAAAATAGAATAGATCAAGTGAAAAAGGATCAGAAAACTTACAGAAAATACAGTGAGATTCATCCAATCAGATGAGCAAAAGAAAAAAAAATATTAAAGAGTGAAGGTAATCTAAGGGCCTTAGGGAATATTATCAATTGTATCAATATATGCTTTATTGAGTTTCTAAAAGGAGACAAGAAAGGAGTAGAAAGGTTATTTAAAGAAATGATGGCAGAACACTTTCCTAACCTGGGTAAAGAAACAGATACTCATTTCTAGACAACCCAGAGAGGTCCAAATAAGAGGCATCCAAAGACACCTACACCAAGATACACTACATTGTCAAACGTTAGGGAGAGAATCTTAAAAGCAAGAAGGGAAAAACAACTTGTCATAAACAAGGGAACAACTATAAGACTATCAGCAGATTTTTCAGCAGAAACTTTAGAAGCCAAGGGAATGAATGACATGAGATATTCATAATACTGAAAGAAAAGATCACCAACCAATAATATTCTTTCTCTAAATTTGTCCTTCAGAATTGAATTAAAGATAAAAAGTTTCTAGACAAGCAAAAACTGAAGGTCATCCCTACTATGACCAGCCTCACAGGAAGTATTAAAATAATTCTTCAAGCTGAAATGAATGGGTGCTAATTAGTAACAAGAAAACATAGGGAAGTACAACTTTGCTGGTAAAGGTAAATATGTAGTTAAATTAGGTTTACTCTGATGTAATGATGGGGGATAAATTATTTATAACTCCACTATTAAGGTTAAAAGAAAAAAGTATTAGAAATGACTATAACTATAATAATTGTTAATGGATACAATGACAAAAAGATGTAAAGTGTAATAACAAAAACAATTTGTGTGGAGGAGATGAGAAATATAAAACTTTATCATTCCTCCAGAGTTTAGTTATAATTAGTTTAAAATATACTTTTATAAATACAAAATATTTATGCAAGTCTCATGGCTACTACAAAGCAGGAACCTATAGTAGATACACAAAAAAGAAAAGGAGAAAGAATCTAAGCATATCACTATAAAAATGATCAAATCACAAAGGACAAGAGTAAAAGAAGAAAAGAACAAAAAAGTACAAACAGCAAGAAAACAGTTAAAAATAATGATAATAAGTTCGTGCTATCTTTTGTTTCTATTTAAAATGTAAATGGCTGGATTCTGCAATCCAAATATATAGATGATTAAATGCATTAAAAAATAAAAACAGGACCCAAATATATGCTACCTAGAATAAACACACTCAGATACTGAAAGTGAAGGGATAGAAAAGATATTTCATGACAATGAAAATAAAGAAAGCAGAGGTAGCTATACTTATACCAGCACAATACTCTTTAAGCTAATAATGGTCACAACAGACAAAGTCAAATATAATAATAAAAGGCTCAATCCAACAAGAGGATATTATATTTGAAAACATTTATGCACCAAACATAGGAATACCTAAATGGAAAGCAGATAGCAACAGACCTGAAGAGAGATAGATAGCAATACAATCACAAGAGGGAACTCAATACCCCACTTTCAACAATGGGTAGATCATAAAAAATAAAAAATAAAAATAAAAAGTCAATATGGAAATACGGGAATTAAACTACATTTTAGTGCAAAAGAACTTAACAGATATTTATAGAACTTTCTATCCAATACTTTCACCTCAAGGACACATGAAATACTCTTCAGAATACATCATTAGTTGGTTACAAAGCAAGTCTAATAGATGTAAGAAGATTGAAATCATCCCAAGTAACTTTTCTTACCACAATGAGGTGAGACTAGAAACCAATTGCAATAAGAAAACTGGAAAATTCCCAGATATGTATAGATCAAAAAACATACTGTTAAACAACCAATGAGTCAAATTAAAAATCAAAGGGAAATAAAAATATCTTGAGTCAGATGAAAATGCAAATACAACATACCAAAATTTATAAGATGCAGCAAAAGCAGTTCTAAGAGGAACATTTATAGTGATACATCTCTATTTAAAAGAAAGCCATATCAACAACCTATCAAGGAACTGGAAACAGAAGAACAAACTAAGCTGAAAGTTAGTAGAATGAAAGAAATGACAAATTTAGAGCAGAAATAAATGAAATAAGAGACTAAAATAGAAAAGACCAATCACTATATGAGCTGGGTTTTTTTTTTTTAATTTTTTAAAAGATAAAACACAAAACTTTAGTTAGACTTACTGAGAAATAGACAGGACTCGAAAGAATAAAATTAGAAATGCAAGCAGAGATATTTCAACTAATACCATACAAAGAATAGGAGCCACAAGAGACTGCTATCAACAATTATACACCAACAAATTTGACTACCTAGAATAAACGGAAACATTTCTAGAAATATACAACCTATCAGGACTGAAAAATGAGGAAGTAGAAAATCTGAACAGAGTAATTATGAGTTAGGTGATTGAGTTAGTAATCAAATATCTCCCAAAAAGGAAAAGTAAAGAACCTGATTGCTTCATGGGTAAAGTTCACAAAATATTTAAATGAGAATACTGTTTCTTTTCAAACTCTTCCAAAAAATAAAAGAGGAGGGAGCCCTTCCAAACCAATATTATGAGTCCAGTAATACCTTGATACCAAAACAAGACAAGGGCACCATAAGAAAATAAAATGATACATTTAAAAAAATTACACTATGATTAAGTGGGCTTTATTCTAGTGATGCAAGGATGGTTCAAATCGAAAAATCAATAAATGTGATACTCCACATTCATAGAATGAAAGATAAAAGTCATATGATCATCTCAACAGATGCAGAAAAGGCATTTGACAAAAATTCACCATCCAATCATTATGAAAACTTTCAGCAACACGGTTATAGAGGGTATAGAGGGAAAGACCACAACAAAATAAAGGCCATTATGACAAGCCCACAGCTATAATACTCAAAGATGAAAAACTGAAAGGTTCTCAACTGAAATCAGTAATAAGACAAGGATGCCCACTCCTGCCACTTTTATTCAACATATTACCTGGAGCCCTAGTCAGAGCAATTAGGCAACAAAATGAAATAAAAGCCATCCAAATTGGAAAGGAAGAAGTAAATTGTCTCTATTTACAGATGCAATGATAATTTACATAGAAAATACTAAAGACTCCATTAAAAACTTAATGACTTAAGTAAATTGATAAATTAAGTAAAGTTCCAGGATTCAAAGTCAATGTACAAAACCCAGTTGCATGTTTATACACTCACAACAAACTATAGAAAGGAAAAAATACTTGATATTCATTTTGACAATGATTTTTTTTTTTTTTGGATGCAACACCAAAAGCACAGAAAATAAAAGTGAAAATAACAGGTGGGAGTACCTCAAACTAAAAGCTTCTGTACAACAAAGCAAACAAACCATCAACAAAATTTAAAAGGCTTCCACCACAGAACTTGTATGCATGTACTCATAATCAATGGACATGGACAACAAAACTGGGGACAGGGCAGGGTGGGGGGGAGGGTGACAATGGGGGGGAAAGGAGAAACATCTGTAACAAAAATAAATTAATAAAAAATTAAAAATAAATAAATAAATAAATAAATAAATAAATAAATAAATAAATAAATAAATTTAAAAGCCAACCTACAGAGTAGGAGAAAATACTTGAAAATCATATATCTGATAAGGGGTTAATTTCTAAAAATATGTTGAGAACTCACACATTTCAGTAGCAAAAATTCCACTCAGATTAAGAAATGGACAGAGCTCTGAAGAGAGATGTTCCAAAGAAGACATACAAGTGGACAATTGGTACATGAAAAGGGGTTCAACATCACTAATCATCAGAGAAAAGCAAATGAAAACCACAATGAGATATCACTTAATACCTGGTAGAATGCTTATCATAAAAAAGAGATAACAAGTTTGGCGAGCATATGGGGAAAAGGGGACACATGTATAGTTTTGGTAGGAATATAAATTGGTGCAGCAACTGGGAAAAGAGTGTGGAGTTTCTTTAAAAAATTAAAAATAGAACTATCATATGATCTACCAATTCTAGTTCTGGGTATACCATATCCAAAGGAAATTAAAATAGGATATTGAAAAGATATCTGCACTCCCATGTTTTTTGCAGCATTATTCAGAGTGCCAAGATATGGAAATAACCTAGTGTTCATCAAAGGATGAGTGAGATATGTATATCACACACACACACACACACACACACACACACACACACACACGAGTGGAATATTATTCAGCCATGAGAAAGAAGGAAATTGCTGTTGGTTACAACATAAATGGACCATGAGGGCATTATGTTAAGATAAATAAGCTAGACAGAGAAAGACAAATAGTGCATATTTATCAGTTATACATGGACTCTTAAAAGAAAAACAAAAGGCAAACATAGAAAAAGATTAGAAAATTTTTGCCAGAGGTTGGGGATGGAGGAAATAGGGACATGTTGATATAAGTTTATAAACTTTTATCTATGAGATTATTAGGTGTGAGATTCTAATGTATAACTGGGTGACTAAAGTTGATAACACTGGATTGTGTAATTGAAATTTTCTGAGAGCAGAACTAATATATTTTCGCACACACAAAAAAGATAAATATGTGAGGTGATGGATGTGTTAGTTAACTACATGAGCAGAATTCCTTCACAATATATATGTATAATAAATCACTGTGTGCACTTTAAATATCTTAATTTTATATGTCAATTAAACCTCAATAAAGCTTAAAAAACAATAGGATTAGACTGAATAGAAATTTTACTAATTTAACCTCAGGCTTTAGACCTTGTGAAAGTTATCATGTATAGCTAACATTTTTAAGTCAAAACGGAAGTTGGGTTAACCCTTGATTAAGATATCTGTTTCATGTTGCTGCCAATCAAATGGTAGACAAATAGGATGTCTTAAGAGATAGTAAAATAATTCAGTAAAGGATGCTTGTTTTGTAATAATGTTTTAAAGATGTGATATCATTTAAAGCATATTACACTACTGTTTTCCTTCATAAGGAATATCCTATATGCTGACAATTCTTTTGCAATTTTATATTATTGGTGATTTTCAGACCCAATTGGTAGAAGTTATTTGGCCTATTAAATATGCAGGATTTTTTATCCTTATTATATAGGCAGTGTACATTTTCTTGGTGCTCACTGTCAGTCAGCTGTGCGGCTGAGAACCATGTTCCCTCACTGAGATTTTGTGCAGGCTTGGTGTATGGCAGAAAACAGCTGCTTTAATAGGCTATGTAATCCCTTCTTATTTTTATTTACTTATTTATTTTTTAATCCTCACCCGAGGACATTTTTCCATCTTTTGTTCAGATAGAGTGGGAGGGAGAGAGGGGAAGAGAGAGAGAGAGAAACATCGACGTGAAAGGGACACATCGAGTGGCTGCCTCCCGCACGACCAACCAGGGCCGGAGACAAACTGCAACCGAGGTACATGTCCCTAGCGGGAACAGAACCCGGGTCTCTCTGGACCGCAGGCCGATGCTCTAACTGCTGAGCCAAACCGGCCAGGGCTGTATTCCCTTTTTATACTAAGATGTCAAACCCAGTGATCTCAAATGGGGAATGTTTTAAATGCTGGAGTGACAGCATTGCTGCAAATATTGTTGGAATACACATTCATATTGTTGAGGAATTGTCTTCCTTCTAAGGTAGAATACTGGTGAAGATCCTCAAAAGAAAACAAACAGGAATAGATAACCTTAGGCAGGGGTTTGGCAGGCTTGCAGTGGAGTCCTCCAACAAAATGGACATGTGGTAAGAACGGGCGAGGAAATTCAAAATCCCAATAAGTTCGAATGAGCCACATTTCAGCTTTCCCCATTGTCTCATATATTGTAGTGGGTCTTCCTGAAGGGAGACAAGCAAACAGAAGGGTAGAGGAAATGAGAGTGTTTTGATGTAAATACTATACTAGGAAATTCTCTGAAAAGTGATTGGAATAATGTAGCCAAAATATTTTAGAGTGTGCTTTGATAACACAAATATTTATACACATGGTGTGTGTGTGTGTGTGTGTGTATAATTTGATAAAATTTGTATGTTTTATGCTTAATTTCAAATATATAAGACAAAGTGCTAGAGACTTTTTATCTCTAATGTGACATCAGTACATTCACAGTGATAACCAATTATTAAATATAAGCCACTATAGAATTAAACATGTTTGTTTACTCTGTAAAGCTACAAAAGTAACAGATGCAAATGTACACAATTATTTGTGCTCCCTAATCAATTAAGCAATGAAAACAGGTTGCCTTAGAGTACTCAGCTTGATTTCTACAATTTAGCAAGCTGTTCTCTTTATACTAGATTTTCTAAGAACTGTGAAGGTTTTGAAAGTTTGTTTCAGTTCTGGATACATACTATTGTATTTTGTTCATTTTAAGAGCTTCATAATATTTGTATATATTTAATGACATTTGCAAATAATAGCTGGGAAGTTTTCATAAGATATGGAAATAGATGTTTTCTCCCTTAATTTTGGCTCATTTTATCTGTAATGGAGAGATGTAGTTTTTAAAAATATAGATGAATAGCTTGATTGTCCACCCTGCAACAAGATTTTGGCCTTTAAAACAGATGATTGGTAAGCACTTAGTGAATGAATATGTAATCATTAGAAACTTTGAATTATAGGTTCTTGAGTCTAGGATGGAGCCATTATAGCTCTTCATTTCTGAAAGAATTTTTAAGGTAATATGGCAAAACAGTTTAATTTTTAAATAAGGAAACTGAGGAGAAACAAGTGGAAACAATTACCTCAGTGCTACATAGACATTGTGCTAGAAATAAAGTAACTTCTCAATCTACATTTCTGATTTGATCAAGGTATTTAGTGAAATTTCTAATAACTTTTTTTTAGATGAAAAAATTATAGTAAAATTGATATGTTGGAAATAAGTGCAGCACAGAGAATTTTTAGGGTAGTGAAACTACTGTCTATAATACATGTCATTATAAATTTGTCAACACTCATGGAATATGTCCAGCATAAAAGGTGGACTTTGATGATAATGATGTGTCAACATAGGTTCAACAATTGTAACAAATGTATCACCCTGGTGACTATATTGAAAATGAGGGAGTCTATGCATGTGTGGGGCAGGGGTTATATGGGAAATCTTACTCAATATTGCTGTGAACTTAAAAGTGCTCTAACCATAAGTATACGATGGGTAACATTTTGACATTATATTTAGGAAACAACAAAGCGAGAATAAAATGCTTTACTCAGAAGAAAAGAATATAAATGTAAATTATATTACAAACAAAGGATTGAGATGTAACTGCTTCTAGAACTCCTGAGAGCTTCAATTTGTGGTTTTTGACTTCCTGAAGTGTCCTGTACTAATAATGGACTACAGGGTTAAAAATAATCTTATAATTTAAGCATTTCTAGAATATTTGTGAGATTATATATTATTATTTAGTCATTTTGCTTATAAAAGATAAATCCCTCTGACTTTCTATTTATACAAACTCATCTCCCATGGCACTAACAAAGTAGGACTTCAAGCTACCAATTAAAACATGACTTACCTAGTACATCACTATAAAATTGATCCCACTTCTTCTGATTCAATGTTTGGAACCAGAAGTCAAAATAAAGCACGTATATCATATTTTTGACCCTCTCCATGAATGTCATTTGATCACTTAATTCTGACAAGACAACAGGTACGTAGGACGGAGGGAATGGAAGTCCTCCACTATACTTTCCAATTTGGTAGCCAGGAGAGAAGCGCAGACTGTACACTAAAAGTACGTTAAGTACCTCAGCCAGCAGCTCACCACAGGGCCCAACAGCATCTGCAAGAATGACATCAAACCTTGATTCCTGTAGTTTTTTCATAATTTTCTTGTTGAAAACTACATCTTTACAGAGCGTTTGAATGCAATCAAAATATTTCCAAAATATATCTTGCATCATTGAGAAATAAGCAGAAAATGTATCTCTTGGCAGATTTGCCCATTTAGAGATCAGCTGCATGAAAAGAGCCTCAAAATCATCTTTTGTTAAAGATGTAGGGAAAATCTCAAATTTAACAGTAGATGGTTTGTTGGGATCAACAAGAACTGAAGCTGAAGATGCCAGAACAACCACTTCATGACCTCTCTGAACAAGTTCATCCAGCATTGTCTTCATATTGATCCAGTGGCTGTATTCTGTGGGCCACACCAGCACCTTTTCACAATACCCAGAGCTGAAATAAGAACTCAGCTGCAGCAGCAGCAGAACTGAAATCCATTTCATAGACATCCTGGTGGAACACATGCTTCTTTTCAAATCGCTGATCCCTTCTGCTATGGCTCATGCTTATATCCAAGAACAAATCAATCAGGGAGTTAAAATATAACTTCTACACCCCAAAGTAAATACATTTATGAACAGTCAGAGAATTTGGATGGAAGTTGAAAAAGCAAATATAGATGATCTTTTTTCTTTTATGATTATAAATGCTACCAATAACCTTGCATATGCAAGTCTCGCTTCTACTTTAAGGGTCTCCTTTAATTAGAAAAGGAAAGGCTATAACCAGAAATAAGAAAATATGATAAAGGAAAAAATTCGCAGGTAAAGCCAAATATTTAATAAATACATCATATGAGACATTTAAAAAGCTACTACAAAGGTAGAAAGAAAAAATATGAAGCTCAACTAAAAGAATAATTATTAGGCGATACATAACATAAAAGATCTAAAACATGATATCAATAACATAAAATGTGGAGGGGGAGTAAAAATTTAATTCTTCTAGAATACATTTGAATTTAAATGCATATTAGCTTAAAATAGACTGATATATAGAATGATGTACATAAACCTTATGATGACCACAAACCAAAACCCTAAATATGATATACAAAGAAAAAAAGGAAGGAATACAAATAAGACACTAAAGAAAAACAAAAAAACAAGAGAAGAGGTCAAGAGAAGAAGAAAGGAATAGAGGAGAACTATAAAAACAACCAAAAAATTATTAACAAAATGGCAATAGGTAAATACTGATCAATGATTACTTTATTTTTTTAAATATTTTTCTTTATTGATTTGAGAGAGAGAGAGAGAGAGAGAGAGAGAGAGAGAGAGAGGAATGTCAATGAGAAAATTCAATAATTAAATGTAAATGGATTTCATGCTCCATTAGAAAGACATGGGGTGGCCCTGACTAGGTGGCTCAGCTGGTTAGCGTGTCATCCCACATACCGAAAATGTTGTAGCACACCGAAAAGGTTGTAGATTTGATCCATGCTCGGGTGTGTTCAGGGGCAACCAATCTATGTTTCTCTCTCACATCAATGTTTTTCTTTCTCTCCTTTCCTCTCTCTCTGAAATCAATAAACATCGCCTCAGGTGAGGATTAAAAACAGAAGACATAGGGTGGATGAAAAATTAAAAAACATGTCCCTTCTATATGCTGCTTACAAGAGACACTTCAAATTCAAAGACACATATAGACAGAAAATGGAGGGATGGAAAAATATATTCCATGTGAAAAGATAGATGAGGTAGTGATGCTTATATCAGACAAAGTAGACTTTAAAACAAAAAATGTAAAACGCAAAGGACATTACATAAATATAAAGAGGTCAATCTAAGAAGAGAATGTAACATTTAAAATATATGTACACCCAACATAGTAGCATCTGAATATATAAAGCAACTATTAATATATATAAAGTGAGAAATGCAAAGTAATACAATAATAGTAGGGGATTTTAATAACACACTCATGTCAATGGATAGATCATCCAGACAGAAAATTAATAAGCAAAGAATGGCTTAAAATGTCACATTAGATCAAATTGACTTAATAGATATTTATGGAACATTTTATCCCCAACACAGAATACTCAATTTTCAAGTGCACATGGAACATTCTTCAGGATAGATCACATATTAGGCCACAAAGAATCCTCAAATATTTTAACAAGATTGAAATTATATTAAGCACCTTTTCTGACCACAGTCGCATAAAACTAGACATCAACTACAGGAAGAAAACTGGAAAGAACACAAATATGTGAAAACTAAACAGTATGCTTCTACACAGCAAATCGACCAAGAGCAAATCAAACAAGAAATCGAAAGTACCTTATAAGAAATAAAAATGAAAACACAACTTTTCAAAATTTATGGGATGTAGAAAAAGCAGTTCTAAAAGGGCAGTTCATATCTATACAGGCATACCTCAAGACACAAGAAAAATTCCAAATAGACAATCTAATTTTACATCTAAAGGAACAAGAAAATAAACAGATGAAAACCCAAGTAAAGAGAAGGAAAGAGCTAGTTAAGATCAGAGCAAAAATAAATGAAATAGAAAAAAATGAATGAAAGAACAATAAAACTAAGAGCTGAAATTGAAGCAGTAATAAATACTCTCTACAAATAAAAGTCCATGACCAGATGGTTTCACAGGTTAATTCTACCAAACATTTAAAGAAGAATTAATACCTGTTCTTCTTAAACTGTTTCAAAATTGAAGAGGAAGGGACACTTCCAAACTCATTCTATGAAGCCAGCATTACCCTGATACAAAAAACAGATAAAAACATTACAAAGAAAGAAAATTACAGGCCAATATCTTTGATGAACATAAATGTAAAAAAATCTTAAGAAAATAAGAAACTAGATTCAAGAATATATTAAAAGGATTATACACCATGACCAAGTGGGAATTATCCCAGGGATATAAGAATGGTTCAACACCCATAAATCAATCAATGTGATACATGTTTTTAATAATAATAAAAGGTAAGAAACATATGATCACCTTAATAGATGCAGAAAAACCATTTGACAAAATTCAACATTCTTTTATGATAAAAACTCTCAGCAAAGTGGGTATAGAGGAGCACATCTCAACATCATAATCCCCATAGATGACAAATCCACAACTAATACCACACTCAACGTTAAAAAAGTGGAAGGTCGCCCTGGCCGGTTTGGCTCAGCAGTTAGAGCATCGGCCCGCGGACCAGAGAGTCCTGGATTCGGTTCCCGCTAAGGGCAGGTACCTTGGTTGTAGTTTGTCCCCGGCCCCAGGTGGGGTCATGTGGGTGGCAACCATTCGATGTATCTCTCTCATATCGAAGTTTCTCTCTCTCTCTTCCTCCCTCTCCCCTCCCCCTCTATCTGAAGATAAATACAAAAATGTCCTTGGATGAGGATTAAAAAAAAAAGAAAAGTTGAAACTCTTCTTATAAGATCAAAAAGAAGACAAGAATGCCCACTATCACCACTTCTATTTAACATGGTATTGGAAATAATAGTACAGCAATCATAAGAAAAAGAAATAAATGGCATCCTGATCAGAAACGAAGAAGTAAAAATCTCATTATTTACAGATGACATGATACTATATATAGAAAATGCTAAAGACAGCACAAAGAACAAACAAAAACAAAAAACAAACAAAAAATCTACTAAAACTAATAATTGAACTCAGTAAGTCACGGGATGCAGAATCATTATACAAAATTCTGTTGCATTTTATATACCAATAATGAATGATCAGAAGGAGCAATTAAAAATATCATACCATTTAATATTGCATCAAAAAGCATAAAATATCTAGGAATTGATTTAACCAAAGTGCTATCTTCTGTACTCTGAAAACTATAAGACATTGAAAAGATACAAATAAATGGAAGGATATAGCTTACTCATGGAGTAGAAGGATTAATATTGTTAAAATGTTCTTACTACCCAAAACAATAGAAAGATTCAGTGCAGTTTTTATTAAAATACCAATGGCATTCTTAGAATTAGAACAACTAATCTAAAATTTATGTGGAACCACAATAATCTGTGAATAGCCAAATAAATTCTGAGAAAGAACAAGGTGGGAGGTATCATGCTCCCTGATATCAAACTGTACATACTACGAAGCTACAATAATCAAAACAGTCTGCACTGGTATAAAAACAGATATACTGATCATTGGAATAGTATAGATAGCCCAAAAATAATTCCTTGCTTATATAGCAAATTAATCTATGACAAAGGAGGCAAGAATATACAATGGGGTAAAGATAGTTTATTCAATAAGTGGTAGTGGGAAAACTGGACATGTACATGTGAAAAAAACCAAACCAAACTGGACCACTTTTTTACACCACACACAGAAATAAACACTGAATAGATCAAGGACTTAAATGTAAAACCTGAAACTATAATACTCCTAGTAGAAGACTTAGTAAATCTTTGATGTTGGTATTATCAATATTATTTTGGATGTGTCTCATCAGACAAAGACATCAAAAGAAAAACAAGTAGACCTACATCAAACTGAAAAGATTTTGCACAGTGAAATAATTAAAAAAAAAAAAATGAAAAGACAACCTACTGAATGGGAGAAAATATTTGCCAATGATATATCCAATAAGGGATTAATATTCAAAATATATAAGAAACATATATTTAATATCAAAGAAACACACTCCAATTAAAAATGGGCAGGAGGCATACAGATGACCAAACAGACATATGAAAAAAATGCTCAAGATCACTAATCATCAGGGAAATTCAAATTAGAACTATGAGATATCACCTGTCAGAATAGCTATCACTATTAAGTGAACAATTAACAAGTCCTGGTGGGGATGCAGCGCAAAGGGAACCCTCATACACAATTGGTGGCATCGTAAATCAATACAGCATCTGTGTAAAAGAGTATGGAGATTGCTCCAGAAATTAAGAATAGAACTACCATACCATCCTGTCATTCTACTTCTGGGTAAATATTTAAAGGAAGTAAAAACTAACTGAAAAAGATATGTGCAGCCCTATGTTCATTTCAGCATTACTAGTCATAGCCAAGATATGATATCCATCATAGATGAATGGATAAAAAATATGTGAGAGTGTGTGTGTGTGTGTGTGTGTGTGTGTGTGTGTCTGTGTGTAATGTAATATTATTAAGCAGTAAAAAATAATGAAAGATTGCTATTTGTGACAACATGGATAAACCTAGAGGGTATTATTGCTTAGTGAAATAGCTAAGACAGAAAAAGACAAATACTATCTGATTTCACCTTATGTATAATCTAAAAAAATCAAAACAAATGAACAAACAAAACCGAAACAGACCCATAGATAGAGAGGCAGATGATTATTTCTAAAGGGGGAGTTGGGTGATGGGAATAAAATAAAGAAAAATAACCACTTGCTCTCTCATTAACAAATCTATAAAAGAACACATATCCCCTCATCTTCATTAACTTTGGGCATTTTCTGTCTTTTAAATCTTTGCCAATATGGTGTGTGGCATTGTTATCTCATTATTTGTATTTCTTTGATTCTCATTAGTCTCGCTCATTTTTCATATATTTTGTGGGAAATATTTTGTGATATATACAGGGTGGGGCAAAAGTAGGTATACTATTGTTCGTATGGATAATAATAAAATAATTAATAGTAATACAAGAATAAACTATGTTTTCCATCCTCAATCTGTAAACCTACTTTTGCCCCTCTCTGTATAATAAAACTTAATTATGTTTATGCTATTTGAATTAATGATTCTATGTTTAAGAAGTAAAATCAAGGAAATACACTCTATCCACAGATTTATGTAAAAAATTATCATCCTGGTATTATTCATAAGAGGAGATATTGGTTAAATAACTGCTAGAGTATGGTATCTATATGATGCTATATTATGTAGACATTAAAAATTATGATTAACAATAGTTTATAGAATATTATTTTAAAGTAGGGGGAGAGAAAATTATGTACAAGAAATACGAAGAAAAGAGATGAGAAAGAATACATTAAAATGTAAGCAATAGTTATTTATGAGTGATGGAACCATGGATAAATATTTTCTGTATTTCATCTTTAAAAACAGCAATAATAAACCAATTACATGGTAGCAGAAACAAACAATTACAAAAAAGAAATGGCATAACTGGGCATTCTTGTCTTGTTCCTGCTTTTAGAGGAAAGGTTTTCAAATTTTCACCTTTGAACATATGATATTAGTTGTGCTCTTGTAATATATGGCCTTTATTATGTTGAGGTACCTGTTTTATATGCCAAATTTATTCACAATTTTAATTATGAAAGAATTTTGAATTTAGCAAAATTCATTTTTCTGAATCTATTATGAGGATCATATGATTTGCTTTTTATCCATTTTATTAAAATGGTTTACATTTATTGATTTGTGAACATTGAACTATTATTGCATAGCAGGGACAGATTAATAACTGTGCATGTCTTTTTTTAATGTACTCTTGAATTTGGTTTGCTAATATTTTGTTGAGTATTTCTGCATTTACATTCCTCAGAGATATTAACCTGTAATTTTCTTTACTTGAAGTATGATTGTCTAGCTTTGATATCAGGGCAATTCTGGCTTTGTAAAATGATTTTGGAAGTGTTTCTTACCTTTTAATTTTTAAAAAATATTTTGAGAAAGATTTGTATTAATTTTTTAAAAATGGTAGAATATACCTGTGGAGATATCAGTTCATGGGTTTTGTTTGTTGGGAAAATTCTGATTAGTGATGTAATCTACTTAATCCATTTATTGTGCTGTTCAGATTTTTTGTTACCTCATGATTCTATCTTGTTATGTTGTATGTTCTACGATTTTAAAAAAATTATCTTTGTTATTGAAAGTATTACAGATGTTCCCCTCTTTTCCCAACATTTATATCCTCTACTGCCTTCCTTCCCCCCTTCCCCATGCCTTCACTGCTCTATTGTCTGTGTCCATTGGTTATACATATATGCATATAAATTCTTTGGCTAATCTCATTCTACACTCCACCCCCACCCTCACCTTTCCCTCTGAGATTTGTCAGTCTATTCTCTGTTAGGATTTATCCATTTCTTCTAAATTATTTAATTTGTCAGTGTATATTATTCATAGTAATGGTATCACTTGCAATGTCTCCTGTTTTGTTTTTAATGTATAATTGGAATCTGCCTCTTTTTCTTAGTTTAGCTAATGGTTTATCAACTTTATTTTTAAAAACATCATCTCAGTTTAGTTGATCTTTTCATTGTCATTTTATTTCCTATATTTCATTTCTGTTATAATCTTTTTTATTTCTTTTCTTCTGTTAACATCTTGCTTGGTTTGTTCTTCCCTTTTTAGTCCTGTCAGCTGTAAAGTTAACTTGTTTATTTAAGACATTTTTCTTAACGTAGACATTTATTATACAGAATTCCCACTGAGGAATTATTTTTCTACATTATATAACTTTTGGTATGATTATGTTTTCATTTTCATTTGTATCACAATATTTTTTTATTTTTCTATTGGTGCATGAGTCGACACTCAACCACTGAGCCACACCGGCTGGGCTTGATTTTTCTTTTGATTTATACTTTCATCAGTTGGTTTTTCAGGAGTTTCTTGTTTAATTTTAATATATTTGTGAATTTTCAACTATTCTTTTTGTAATTGATTTCTGGTGTCATACTACTGTAGTTGAAAAAGATGTTTGCTATGATTTAAATCTTCTTAAATTTGTTAATACTGTTTTGTGGCATGGCATGTGATCTCTCCTGGAGAAAGTTCTATGTGCACTTGTGAAGAATGTGTATTCTGATATTGTTGATGTAATGTTCCATATATATCTGTTGGGTTGAATAGTATGACATGTAATAAAGCCCATTATTTGCTTATTGATTTTTTTCCTGGATAATCTATCATTGTTTAAAGTGGAGTGTTTAAGTTCACTATTACTTCATTTCTGTCTATTTTTGCCTTCAGATGTGTTACTGTTTAATGGATCATCTGTGTCTGGCAGGGGCAGGGGTCTCTGCACTGCGAGATAAAGGGATCATCTGTGTCTGGCAGAGGCAGGGGTCTCTACACTGTGAGATAAGGGGTGGTCTGTATCTGGCTTACCTTCTCACCAAAGCTCAAACTATAAGCGACAGTTTATTTAGAAAGTCACAGAGGTAAAAGTAGTGAGCCATAAAAGAAATGGGCTCAAGAAGCAAGTTACAGAGGCAAATGAAGGGCCCTTGGAACTTAGGAACAACAGAGAATGGAACCATCTGGGAGAAGGGGGTGGGGAAAGGTGCTGAGCCTTTGTCTTGAGAGGACTTATCTGGAGGTCTGAAGGGGTGTGGGGGTGTGGGGGATGATCCCAATAGAATATTCATGACCTTTCAGGGTCATGTCTCTACTGATTGGCTGGCACCAGGGCAGGGTCATTAGTCAATGCAGCTGGTCCTGAAGTCAGCCATGGCATCACTTTTCTGGTTTTGCTGCTTTTCTGGGCCTAGAGCTGTAACACAACCGAGGTCTAGATGTTATTTCAGGGGGTTAATGCTTAAGGGAGTGATCAAGCAAGAGCCCGAATGGGAGTCCAATGAGGCTAATCTTCGGCCCCTCGTTCCTCCTCCAAGGGGGTCTCCTGCATGACTAGCATCATACCAGTGGAGGAAAGGTCAGGGAGGATCCCCAACTGCATGAGGAGGGATATGAAAGGTCAAGGGGTTTAGACCACATGAGCAGCAATATGCTGGGGGAGGAAAGGTCACCCTGGGGGAAAGGTGCCTGTTTTCCCAATTTTGCTGGTTAGACACCCAGGCCTTCCAGTGGAGGGAGGCTTAGCCAAGGTCTCTTGTTCCTGTGGTGTTTGCTTGGACTCGCCCAGGAGCTTCCAGTACCAGGGACGAGGCCCTGTGGTGTTTGCACGGTCTTGCCCAGGAGCCTTTAGTCCCAAGGCCACTTGTTGACCCTGCGTGCTGGCAAGGTCCATGCAGGAACATTCTGCCCAAGATCTCGTTGTTCCTGTGTGCTGGCAAGGCCCACACTGGAGGGTCCTGAGCCGTGGGCAGGATTTATTGACAGTCTGGACCTTGAGCTCAGAGGCCTATGAAAACACTTTAGGTTTCAGAACAATGAGGTTTTTAAACCTCCCCCCTTCCGTTGGCTGTATAATACACTGACTGAGCTAGCTCGGGGTCGCTGTTTCTCCATCAGAGAGCAGTGTCCCACCTGTCCCCAGCTTTTCTCTCTATAATGTCTCTGTGTCTGTCTGAGTCTCCCGTCACCGCTACTCAGGTCTGGTTCGACTAGCCCCGCAGGTCGCGGTAAAGTGGCGCCCGAACAGGGACCTGAGTACAGGGGAACTTGAAGCCTGATTGGAGGAGACGACTCTCCATGAACTGCGCAGGTTAAGAAGCGAAAGCAAGGTAAGGGAGTGGAATTGATTGATTGATAGCCAAGTGTAAAATATGTGAAATTCTATGTCTCAAGAAAGAAATCTCTAGGTATCTATGTTAAGAGCTATGGTAAAGGCTCAAGGATGCTCAGTAAAGTAATGTGAACTCCTTGAGTTTTTAGAGTATGTGAATGAAACTTGCCATTGGTTTCCTGATGAGGGGACAGTCAACTTGGAAACCTGGGAAAAGGTAGGGAAGTGCCTGCAAGGCAGAGATACAATGAAAGGCCCGAACAAGGTTCCGGCGCAAACATTTACTCTATGGTCCCTAATTAGAGAGCGCCTTGATCCTGTGCAAGAGGCTAACAAGGCGGGGAAGCAAGGTGTAGTGGAAGACTTGACAAAAGCGGAGAAAGGCTATGAATCCTCAAAGACAGCCCCAGCGCCTTCCACTACAACTGTGAGAGAGGTTAATCCCCCTGATGACACTTTACCCCCAGAGTATGAGAGAGAACAAGAAAGAGAGGCAGAACAAGATCAGCGACACCGTGCCCAGGAAGAATCAGTTGAGTTTAATGTTACCCAAAGTTTTGCAAAAATGGCTCTTACCTCTGAACCATCCCGAGGGAATGCAGGGGCTCGGCCCAAAGAACCCTCTAGTGCCCCAGTGCTCTCTCCCTTATGGATGGGACTAAGAGAGGCAAGACGGGCCAGAGAGGATGCTACTGGGTTTTCATTATTCCCAGTGATAGAGCGGCTAGACCCGAACAGTCCAGGTCAGCTATTAAAAATGCATGAGCCCATCCCATTTAAGACGTTGAAAGAGCTCACGTCTTCTTGTACTGTGTATGGGCCCACAGCTCCTTTTGTGCTCAGTTTATTAGAGAACATTGCTAGTGAAGCCTTAGTCCTGGGTGATTGGCAAACATTAGCGAAAGCTCGCCTTACGCCTGGGGACTCTCTGATGTGGAAAAGCAGCTGGATGGAGATTATGGTGAGCAGGCCACACGGAATCAACAGCATGGAGTGCCCATCTCTTTGGAAATGCTGACGGGTATAGGGCAATAGCAAGCTCTTCACGATCAGCTGGGGCTTGCTCTCCAGGCATATCAGCAGATTAATATTTGTGCTTTGAAGGCCTGGAAAGGGCTCCCAACAAAAGGGGAAAAGTCGCTAGATCTTACATCCATCAGACAAGGACCTGAAGAGCCATATCAAGATTGTGTAGCTCGGTTGCTACAGGCAGTCAACAGAGTAATAAGTGATTCAGAGGCCGGCATGTCAATAGTTAAACAGCTTGCCTATGCGAATGGGAATAAGCCCTGCAGGGAGGCGCTATGCCCTTACCATAAAAAAGCTAATGTACCGGAATTCATCCGCATTTGTTCAGATATTGGATCTTCCCATATACAGGGGGCCGAGATTGCTGAGGCTTTGAAAGAAGTCCTCTTCGCCAGTAAGGCAGGAGGAAGCGGGAAAGGATGTTGTACTTGTGGAAAGCCAGGACACGGAAATGCTACTTTCCCTTTTTGCTGACTTGCAGACAGCTCTGGAGAAGGATGGACTTTCTATAGTCCCTGAAAAGGTTCAGCGTTCTTCTCCTTTCCAGTATTTAGGTAGCATCATTGAGGGACGGACTATTTGCCCTCAACGTCTGCAGGTGAGAACAGACACTTTAGACGAGTGGGGCGCGTTCAGGGTGGTATGGCCGTAGACGAGAACAGATTCTTTAACCACCTTAAATGACTTCCAATACCTGTTGGGTGACATCAGTTGGATTAGACTAGCTTTAAAATTAACGGCTGCTGACATGAGGACTTTATTCCAAATTTTGCGGGGTGATTTATCTCCCTCGTCCCCTGGACAGTTAACTCCTGAAGCAATAGAGAGGCCTTGTATAAGGTAGAATCTGCAATTCAAAATGCCCAACTGACAAGAGTAAATCAGCAACTGCCAGTGAAAGTGTTAATATTTCCTATCAACCATACCCCCACTGGAGTTCTGTGGCAAGAAGGAGGGGTTATTGAATGGATCCATCTTGCTCATGCACCTGCTAAGACGCTCACACCCTTTCATGATTTGGTAGCACAGTTGATTGCCAAGACAAGACACCAACTGCTCAATTAATTAATCAGGAACCAGCTGAGATTGTTAGTTCCATTTACCAACTCTCAACAAAATTGGCTCTGGCAATTCTCAAATAATTGGCAAATCGCACAAGCAAATTTCCTTGGCAAAGTTGATAGCCACTACCCAGGGGACACGATTTTACAGTTTATATCTAACACTGCATTCATTTTCCCTAAGGTAATACAATCTCAACCTGTTCTTCGGCTTTAACAGTTTTCACCGATGGGTCTAGCTCAGGACAGGCTGGCTATTACTGCGACAGGAGTTCCAAGCTATTTGAAACCAAACACTCGTCAGCCCAAAGAGTGGAAATCCAAGCTTTAACAGCAGCCCTTGAAGCTTTTGAAGATGAACCTTGAAATATATATGGTGACAGCAGTTATGTGGTAGGAATGGCTAAGGTCATTGAGACTGCCACAATTGGGCATACTAGTAATGAAGAGTTATATCATCTATTTACTAAACTAAGGGAGGTCATTAGATCACAAAAACACTCATGCTATATCAGCCATATTCATGCCAACACAGGACTCCCAGGACCTTTAGCTGAAGGGAATGACGCTGTTGACTGCTTGCTGGTGCATGCTACAATTTCCACTCCTCTAGCCTCAGCCCAACATTCTCATTCTTTGCATCATCAGAATGCAGCAGCGCTGCGCAAAGAATTTAAAATCTCTAGAGAGCAGGCTAGGCAAATAGTAAAACAATGCCCAGCATGTGTCATTCATCTACCAGAACAGTCATCTGGAATTGACCCTCGAGGATTAAAACCAAATCAAATTTGGCAAATGGATGTGACTCATGTTCCTGAATTTGGGAAACAGCGCTGGGTGCACGTATCTGTGGATACTTTCTCCCGTTTCATTTTTGCAACAGCTCAGACTGGGGAGAATGTCAAGCACGTTATACACCATTGTCTGGCCACTTTTGCTCGACTGGGGAAACCCCAGGAAATAAAAACTGACAACGGGCCAGCTGACACCAGTTCTGCCTTTCAAAAATTTTGCTTGCAATATAAAATTCGACATAAAACAGGAATTCCTTATAATCCTCAGGGGCAAGCAATAGTAGAAAGAGCAAACAAAACTTTAAAATTACAGTTACAAAAACCAAAGGGGAGATACAGAATATGCTCTTACTCCTCAGAGTCAACTGAACCATACCTTATATACTTTAAATTTTTAAAAATTATGATACCAATGGCCTCACTGCTGCTGAGCACCGTCAGGCAACCCTGCTGCAGGCTTCAGCAGGGCTTTCCCAGTGGAAAGTCTTGCAGCCAGGTAAGTATGGTTGGGGCAAATTCCTATTGGACTTATTTCCTGGACCCTCCTGTGGTAAATCCAGCTACTTGGGAAGGAGGATCTGTGCCTGTTTTCACTAATGATTCAGCAATGATTGGTGCAAACTCTGACCATCATATCACACCCACTTCACACTATAATTATACTTATCTTGGCTTTAGTGTGGACCCTCCAATCTGCCTGTACCTCGCGGGCAGGTATGGGTGCCTGCCTGTTAAACCTGAGAATAAAACATCTTACGGAGGTACCGACATTACTACTATTACAGGCCCATGGGATATGAAGAAATATATTCAGACTGCGACTAAACTAAGATTTCCCTATAACACCCAGGTTGTACCTTATCAGCGCCCTCTGCTTCCTTATTGCCCTAACAAGATAACCCTTCAATTTAGGGGTTTCCCCCAATAGCAGGCTTGTATAAATCCTGTCCTTGTTGGCATCAATATCATGGGAACAGGATTTCAGAAGTTAGACTGGTCTGGATTTATGAATTATTCTGGCTCTTTTTTGGCAAACATTGCTATGGCCTGTCACCCCACTAATCCCTGTTATGGGTTGCGGGCTTGTGTGCAGGCCTCTTATGTGATTGTGACAGGCTCTGTAAATATTACTAAGCTTCCCACACACTATTCTGTCTCATGCCCTGAGTGTACATTAACTAACTGTGTAACAAGAGACAATAAGTATGACGATGTTTTAATTCTATATCAGCCCTCTTTTGTTATGCTCCCTACCAACATACCAGGAGATAGGTACCATGAAACTGGGCTACAAGCTTGGATAGAAATTAAGAACCAATTGACTCGTCATAAAAAAGCTTTAGGATTGACTATTTTTGGCATTATCACTATTGTGGGTCTTATTGCTTCTACTGTAACTGCTTCTTTAGCCCTGACTCAAAGTATTCATAATGCCCAATTTATAAATAATTTAGCTCAAAATACCTCTGCTGCTTTATACAGTCAAAAAAATATTGACACCAAATTAGAAACAAAATTAAATGCTTTGGAAGCCACAGTTATCAGACTAGGACATCAAATCGAGAGCATTGAAGCTCGACACAAGTTGCTTTGCCATGCTGCTTACTGTTTTATCTGTGTTACTTCAGTCCCATATAATAAGACCCAGTGGAACTGGAACAAAGTCAAGGTACATCTCCAAAGAATATGGACTTATAATAATATAAGTCTTGATTTGCATCAATTGCATAGACATATACAAGATATTCAAAATAGCCGTGATGATATTGTTAATCTAGCACAACTGGCTAAAAAATTTTAGATGAGCTTAAAGGTTTCAACCCTTTCAATCTTCTTAAACACACTGCATGGTACCTGTTTGGTGTTGTGATTGCTCTGATCATTCTGTTTTGTCTACTGTCAGTCAGCTGCCGGATCTTCCAAATCAACTCAGAGGAGTCCAAGTAGATGTTCACTGCATGCATTTAAAGACAGACAAGGGGAAGATTTGAAAAACAAACAAACATAAAACAAAAAGGGAGGAAACTTAAAACACCAAAAAGGGGGAGATGTGAATGGCAGCTGAGCCAAGGTCTCTTGCTCCTTTGGTGTTTGCAGGGTCTCACCCAGGAGCCGTTAGTCCCAAGGCCACTTATTGATCCTGTGTGTTGGCAAGACTTAGCAGGAACATTCTGCCCAAGGTCTCTTGTTGATCCTGTGTGCTGGCAAGGCCCACGCAAGAGCCTTCTGAGCTGCGGGCAAGATTGTATCAACAGTTTCGACCTGACCTCAGAGGCCGATAAAAAACATCTGGGGTTTGAAGACAATTAAACTTTTAAACCTTCCCCTCCTTCAATTGGCTGTATAATAAACTTCCTGAGCTAACTCAGGGTCACTGTTTCTCCACCAGAGAGCAGTGTCCCACCTGGTCCCAGCTTTCCTCTCTATAATGTTTCTGTCTGTCTTAGTCTCCCGTCGCACCTACTCAGGTCTGGCTCGACTAGCTGCGCAGGTGCGGCAATTGTGCATGTCCAAAGTTTCATTACGTCACCGACTTCCTATTGCGCATGTGCCCAGCAGAGGAATTTCCTCTCCCTGCTCAGATATCAATCAGAAAGAATACATATACTCCTATGTTAATAGCACCTCTATTTACAATTGCTAAGATCTGGAAACAGCCCAAGTGTCCATCAGTAGATGAGTGGATATAAAAGCTGTTGTACATATACATAATGCAATACTATGCAGCTGTAAGGAAGAAAGATCTCTTTTCCTCTGCGATGACATGGAGGGACCTAGAGAGCATTATCTAAAGGAAATAAGCCAATCAGAGAAAGACAAAGACCAATGATCTCACTTATTTATGGAATATAATGAACAAAATAACCTGATGAACAAAATAGACCCAGAGACATAGAAAGGAGTAGGGCTCAGACTGACAGACCTCAGAGGAGGGAGGCGGGGGGTATGGAGGAGAAAAACCAAAGAACTTATATGCATGTGTGCATAACCAGTGGACATAGACAACAATGCTGGAGGGGTGGGGGGCATGATGGGGAGGAGCGTGTCTAGGGGCGAAAAAGGAGAAACATCAGTAACAAAAATTAATTAATAAAAATTGAAAGTGAATAAGCTTTATGCTCTTCTTTGGAAATAAATAAAACATGTAAATTTGTGTAAACACAGAAGAAATCATGTGGAAAAATACACAAAATTCCCAATGACAGGAATTTAAAATTTTACCCTATATGAGTTTTCACTGTTTGACCATTCGCTATACTGGTTTCATTGTATTATGTGGTTTAATGGAGGGCTAGAGAGTTCCACAACCCATTTCCCCCACTAAAACAACAAAAACAATAAAGAACAACCACAAAACAACTGAATAGCTTATAGAAAGCTCTTAACTATACTGTGTAAGATGCAAAAAACAAACAAACAAACAAAAACAAAACCCTGCAGAGATCAAGAAAATGAGGATGATGACATAGAAAAGCATAGCAAGCTTTTTCCGGCATCACCCCATGTTCCAGTACACAGCAGCTCAACACCAGGAGCAATCTCCTCAGAGGAATCTCATCCCATTAGAAAACGAGAGCAGGAGAACCCCAGCAAAGCTCACTTTAGCACCCTTTGCTACCTAGGATTCCCACAGTCTTTAGCAATGCCTATCCTAAATGACAGAGCTGCTCAGGGTCCCCACCATTGCTTCTCCTCCTGGAGCTGATGTGACAGTGAGACCTGCCAACAAGGGTTCCTGTCACTGATGTGCCCCATTCTCTGGCATCAGTACAATAAGTGCCTTGCCATGTGCAGGGCCAGATCTGCTGCTGCTATGAGCTCCACCTGCAGTCCCAAATCATGGCTTTGACCCACCATTACCATTACTGGGACAGCCATTGCTGTTCAGAGTCCTGCCCCCTGAGTTCCAAGTCACACTTTGATTTGCATTACTGAGGTCACGCTACCACTGCTCTGAGCCCCATCCCCTGGGTGCCATGTCTAAGCTCTAACTACCAGTCCCGGGGGCCACACTGCTGCTGCTCTACAACCCGCCCAAGTCCCAACAGATGGCTGTAACTGGCCACCACTGGGAATGTGATGCTGCTGTTCAGCAACTGCCCCCTGGGGCCAGAGTTCGGACTCTGACAGAACACCCACAGGCTGGCACCCTGTCCACTGTGCCCATCACTACTGCACCCTGTCACCCCAGAACTAGTGCTGCTGCTGCATCCCATCCCCTCACCTCTTGCACAAGTCACTGTAACAAACCCCAGACCCAGATCCCGGTTCCACAGATCTGCACTTGCCAGGACCCTGGACACCAACATCACTGCTACAGCATGTGCGCACCTGTGCCCCAGGCACTGTGGTAGTTCTACATGCACCGGAAACCTGGACCCTGGCTTTGCTACTGCTCCGAGTTCCAGCACCCCAAACCAGGTGAAGGATCTAGTTTAGAATTTCTTATCACAAGCAAAAAAGGAGAACAGGAAGACCTCAGACGCCTTCATCTCTGAGGATCCCAATAGTCCTAGTCATCACTGCCACCAACAGATCATACACATTCTTGAACATTTTGGCATGAAACAAATCTCTCCACAGACATTTAGACAGAACCAACTGTCAAGCACCTTTTGGCATGGACCAAACGTCTCCATAGATGTTTGGACAGGACCCAATGTCCTGCAAGGATAGTAAGTCCTTACCTATCAACAATTATTTTAAATGTAAATTATTCCTAATTCTCTAATTACGCCATAGGGAGTGGCAGAATAGATAAAAACAAGAACCAGCTATATGTTGCCTGAATGAACTTTACTTAAGGTTAAAGACTCTCATAGGATGAAAATAAAAGAATGGAAAAAGACATTCCAGAAAAAAATGGAAACAAAGAGAGAGCAAGGGTAGCTTATTTCACAAAACAGACATTAAGGCATAAAATGTAACAAGACATAAAAAGGTTATTATGTAATAAAAATGGGGTCAGTTCATTAAGAGAATATAGCAGTTGTAAATATATATGCGCTAATATGGAGCACCCAAATACATTAAACAGTAACACATCTGAAGGCAAAAACAGACAGAAATGAAGTAATAGTGAACTTAAACACCCCACTTTAAACAATGATAATAGATTATCCAGGAAAAAAATCAATAAGCAAATAATGGGCTTTATTACATGTCATACTATTCAACCCAACAGATATATATGGAACATTACATCAACAGTATCAGAATACACATTCTTCACAAGTGCACATAGAACTTTCTCCAGGAGAGATCACATGCTATGTTACAAAACAGTATTAACAAATTTAAGAAGATTTAAATCATAGCAAACATCTTTTTCAACTACAATACTATGACACCAGAAATCAATTACAAAAAGAATAGTCGAAAATTCACAAATATATTAAAATTAAACAAGAAACTCCTGAAAAACCAACTGATGAAAGTATAAATCAAAAGAAAAATCAAGCCCAGCCGGTGTGGCTCAGTGGTTGAGTGTCGACTCATGCACCAATAGAAAAATAAAAAAATATTGTGATACAAATGAAAATGAAAACATAATCATACCAAAAGTTATATAATGTAGAAAAATAATTTCTCAGTGGGAAATCTGTATAATAAATGTCTACGTTAAGAAAAATGTCTTAAATAAACAAGTTAACTTTACAGCTGACAGGACTAAAAAGGGAAGAACAAACCAAGCAAGATGTTAACAGAAGAAAAGAAATAAAAAAGATTATAACAGAAATGAAATATAGGAAATAAAATGACAATGAAAAGATCAACTAAACTGAGATGATTTTTTTAAAAATAAACTTGATAAACCATTAGCTAAACTAAGAAAAAGAGGCAGATTCCAATTATAAATTAAAAACAAAACAGGAGACATTGCAAGTGATACCACTACTATGAATAATATACACTGACAAATTAAATAATTTAGAAGAAATGGATAAATCCTAACAGAGAATAGACTGACAAATCTCAGAGGGAAAGGTGAGGGTGGGGGTGGAGTGTAGAATGAGATTAGCCAAAGAATTTATATGCATATATGTATAACCAATGGACACAGACAATAGAGCAGTGAAGGCATGGGGAAGGGGGGGGAAGGAAGGCAGTAGAGGATATAAATGTTGGGAAAAGAGGGGAACATCTGTAATACTTTCAAAAATAAAGATACTTTTTTAAAAAATCTTAGAACATACAACATAACAAGATAGAATCATGAGGTAACAGAAATTCTGAACAGCCCAATAAATGAATTAAGTAGATTAAGTCACTAATCAGAATTTTTCCAACAAACAAAAGCCCATGAACTGATATCTTTGCACGTAAATTCTACCATTTTTTAAAAATTAATACAAATCTTTCTCAAAATATTTTTTAAAAATTAAAAGGTAAGAAACACTTCCAAAATCATTTTCTAAAGCCAGAATTGCCCTGATATCAAAGCTAGACAATCATACTTCAAGAAAAGAAAATTACAGGTTAATATCTCTGAGGAATGTAAATGCAGAAATACTCAACAAAATATTAGCAAACCAAATTCAAGAGTACATTAAAAAAAAGACATGCACAGTTATTAATCTGTCCCTGCTATGCAATAATAGTTCAATGTTCACAAATCAATAAATGTAAACCATTTTAACAAAATGGATAAAAAGCAAATCATATGATCCTCATAATAGATTCAGAAAAATGAATTTGGCTAAATTCAAAATCCTTTCATAATTAAAATTGTGAATAAGGCATATAAAACAGGTACCTCAACATAATAAAGGCCATATATTACAAGAGCACAACTAATATCATATGTTCAAAGGTGAAAATTTGAAAACCTTTCCTCTAAAAGCAGGAACAAGACAAGAATGCCCAGTTATGCCTTTTCCTTTTTGTAATTGTTTGTTTCTGTTACCATGTAATTGGTTTATTATTGCTATTTTTAAAGATGAAATACAGAAAATATTTATCCATGGTTTCATCACTCATAAATAACTATTGCTTACATTTTAATGTATTCTTTCTCATCTCTTTTCTTCTTATTTCTAGTACATAATTGTCTCTCCCCCTACTTACTTTAAAATAATATTCTATAAACTATTGTTAATCATAATTTTTTAATGGCTGCATAATATAGCATCATATAGATACCATACTCTATAAGTTATTTAACCAATATCTCCTCTTATGAATAATACCAGGATGATAATTTTTTACATAAATCTGTGGATAGAGTATATTTCCTTGATTTTACTTCTTAAACATACAATCATTAATTCAAATAACATAAACATAATAAAATTTTATTATACAGAGAGGGGCAAAAGTAGGTTTACAGATTGAGGACGGAAAACATAGTTTATTCTTGTATTACTATTAATTATTTTATTATATTCCATACAAACAATAGTACACCTACTTTTGCCCCACCCTGTATATACCACAAAATATTTCCCACAAAATATATGAAAAATGAGTGAGACTAATGAGAATCAAAGAAATACAAATAATGAGATAACAATGCCACACACCATATTGGCAAAGATTTAAAAGACAGAAAATGCCCAAAGTTAATGAAGATGAGGGGATATGTGTTCTTTTATAGATTTGTTAATGAGAGAGCAAGTGGCCATTTTTCTTTATTTTATTCCCATCACCCAACTCCCCCTTTAGAAATAATCATCTGCCTCTCTATCTATGGGTCTGTTTCGGTTTTGTTTGTTCATTTGTTTTGATTTTTTTAGATTATACATAAGGTGAAATCAGACAGTATCTGTCTTTTTCTGTCTTAGCTATTTCACTAAGCAATAATACCCTCTAGGTTTATCCATGTTGTCACAAATAGCAATCTTTCATTATTTTTTATTGCTTAATAATATTACATTACACACACACACACACACACACACACACACTCTCTCTCTCTCTCTCACATATTTTATATCCATTCATCTATGATGGATATCATATCTTGACTATTACTAGTAACGCTGAAATGAACATAGGGGTGCACATATCTTTTTCAATTAGTTTTTACTTTAAATATATACCCAGAAGTAGAATGACAGGATGGTATGGTAGTTCTATTCTTAATTTCTGGAGCAATCTCCATACTCTTTTACACAGATGCTGTATTGATTTACGATGCCACCAATTGTGTATGAGGGTTCCCTTTGCGCTGCATCCCCCCCAGGACTAGTTAATTGTTCATTTAATAGTGATAGCTATTCTGACAGATGTGAGATGATATCCCATAGTTCTAATTTGAATTTCCCTGATGATTAGTGATCTTGATCATTTTTTTCATATGTCTCTTTGGTCATCTGTATGCCTCCTGCCCATTTTTAATTGGATTGTGTTTCTTTGATATTAAATATATGAGTTTCTTACATATTTTGAATATTAATCCCTTATTGGATATATCATTGGCAAATATTTTCTCCCATTCAGTAGGTTGTCTTTTCATTTTTTTAATGATTTCACTGTGCAAAATCTTTTCAGTTTGATGTAGGTCTACTTGTTTTTCTTTTGATGTCTTTGTCTGATGAGACACATCCAAAATAATATTGATAATACCAACATCAAAGATTTACTACGTTTTCTACTAGGAGTTTTATAGTTTCAGGTTTTACATTTAAGTCCTTGATCTATTCAGTGTTTATTTCTGTGAGTGGTGTTAAAAAGTGGTCCAGTTTGGTTTGGTTTTTTTGCATGTCCATGTCCAGTTTTCCCACTACCACTTATTGAATAAACTATTTTTACCCCATTGTATATTCTTGCCTCCTTTGTCATAGATTAATTTGCTATATAAGCAAGGAATTATTTTGGGGCTATCTATACTATTCCAATGATCAATATATCTATGTTTTTATACCAGTGCAGACTGTTTTGATTATTGTAGCTTCGTAGTATGTACAGTTTGATATCAGGGAGCATGATACCTCCCACCTCGTTCTTTCTAGAATTTAATTGGCTATTCACAGATTATTGTGGTTCCACATAAATTTTAGATTAGTTGTTCTAATTCTAAGAATGCCATTGGTATTTTAATAAGAACTGCATTGAATTTGTCTATTGCTTTGGGTAATAAGAACATTTTAACAATATCAATCCTTCTACTCCATGAGTAAGTTATATCCTTCCATTTATTTGTATCTTTTCAATGTCTTATAGTTTTCAGAGTACAGAAGATAGCACTTTGGTTAAATCAATTCCTAGATATTTTATGCTTTTTGATGCAATATTAAATGGTATGATATTTTTAGTTGCTCCTCCTGATTGTTCATTATTGGTATATAAAACGCAACAGATTTCTGTATAATGATTCTGTATCCCGTGATTTACTTAATTCATTTATTAGTTTTAGTAGGTTTTTTGTTTGTTTTTTGTTTTTGTTTGTTTGTTTTTTGTGCTGTCTTTAGGATTTTCTATATATAGTATCATGTCATCTGTAAATAATGAGATTTTTACTTCTTCCTTTCTGATCAGGATGCCATTTAATTCTTTTTCTTATGATTGCTGTGCTATTATTTCCAATACCATGTTAAAGAGAAGTGGTGATAGTGGGCATTCTTGTCTTGTTTTTGATCTTATAAGAAGAGCTTTCACTTTTTTTTTATTGTGACCCAAGGACATTTTTGCATTTATCTTCAGATAGAGGGGGAGGGAGAGATGGAGGAAGAGAGAGAGAGAAACATTGACGTGAGACAGAAACACATGGACTGGTTGCCACCCACATGACATCAACCGGGGCTGGGGACAAACTACAACCAAGGTACAAGCCCTTAGTGGGAACTGAATCCAGGACTCTCTGGTCCGCAGGTCGATGCTCTAACCGCTGAGCAAAACCGGCCAGGGCCCTCTCGATTTTTATACTCCACACATGGGTGTTGGGCCAGACCATTCCATGCTTCTGCCCCTTCTATTAGTCTGGATACAGCTTTTTCTTTATTCCTTAGTTGTAGGACTTCTGTTCAGCCAGATTTCAGGGAGTTCTGAATGATGGTTGTTCTTTAGTTCAGTTGTAATTTTGATGTGGTTGTGGGAGGATGTGAGTAATGCATTTATCTATACCACAATCGTGACAAGAACCTCCTCTATTACTGCTTCAATTTCATTGCTAGTAATGATTTCTTTAAATTTTGTATTTCTTCCTAGTTCAATATTGTGAGGTTGTATCTGTTTGTTCTAGACTGTTGAATTTCATGTAATTAGTCATTTGCAATATTCTTTAATGAGTTTTTGTATTTCTATGGTTTCGGTGGTAACTGCTCCCCTTTCACTTATGATTTTATTTATTTGGGCTCTCTTTTTCTTGATGACTTTGGCTAAAAGTTTATCACTTTTGCTTCCTTTCAAAGAAGCAGCTCTTAGTTTTATTGTTCTTTCCATTGATTTTTTTCTTTCTATTTTATTTATTTTGCTCTGATCTTAACTATTTCTTTCCTTCTCTTTACTTGGGTTTTCATCTGTCTTTTTCTAGTTCCTTTAGATGTAAAATTAGATTGTCTATTTGGAATTTTTCTTGTGTCTTGAGGTATGCCTGTATAGATATGAACTGCCCTTTTAGAACTGCTTTTTCTACATCCCATAAATTTTGAAAAGTTGTGTTTTCATTTTTATTTCTTATAAGGTACTTTCGATTTCTTGTTTGATTTGCTCTTGATCGATTTGCTGTGTAGAAGCATACTGTTTAGTTTTCACATATTTGTGTTCTTTCCAGTTTTCTTCCTGTAGTTGATGTCTAGTTTCATGTGACTGTGGTCAAAACAGGTGCTTAATATAATTTCAATCTTATTAAAATGTTTGAGGCTTTTCTTTGTGGCCTAATATGTGATCTATCCTGGAGAATGTTCCCTGTGCACTTGAAAATTGTGTATTCTGTGTTGGGGATGAAATGTTCCATAAATATCTATTAAGTCAATTTGATCTAATGTGACATTTTAAGCCATTCTTTGCTTATTAATTTTCTGTCTAGATGATCTATCCATTGATATGAGTGTGGTATTAAAATCCCCTATTATTGTTTTACTTTGCATTTCTCACTTTATATATATTAATAGCTGCTTTATATATTCAGATGCTACTATGTTGGGTGTACATATATTTTAAATGTTACATTCTCTTCTTAGATTGACCTCTTTATATTTATGTAATGTCCTTTGCCTTTTACATTTTTTATTTTAAAGTCTACTTTGTCTGATATAAGCATCACTACCTCATCTTTCTTTTCACATGGAATATATTTTTCCATCCCTCCATTTTCTGTCTATATGTGTCTTTGAATTTGAAGTGTCTCTTGTAAGCAGCATATAGAAGGGACATGTTTTTTAATTTTTCATCCACCCTATGTCTTCTGTTTTTAAACCTCACCTGAGGCTATGTTTATTGATTTCAGAGAGAGAGGAAAGGAGAGAAAGAAAAACATTGATGTGAGAGAGAAACATAGATTGGTTGCCCCTGAACACACCCGAGCATGGATCAAATCTACAACCATTTCGGTGTGCTACAACCTTTTCAATATGTGGGATGACACTCTAACCAGCTGAGCCACCTAGTCAGGGCCACCCCATATCTTTCTACTGGAGCATGAAATCCATTTACATTTAATTATTGAATTTTCTCATTGATATTTCTCTCTCTCTCTCTCAAATCAATAAAGAAAAATATTTTAAAAAATAAAGTAATCATTGATCAGTTTTTACCTATTGCCGTTCTGCTAATAATTTTTTGGTTGTTTTTATAGTTCTCCTCTGTTCCTTTCTTCTTCTCTTGAACTCTTCCCTTGTTTTTTGCTTTTCTTTAGTGTTTTGCTTGTATTCCATCCTTTTTTTTTTTTTTTTGTATATCATATTTAGCGTTTTGGTTTGTGGTCATCATAAGGCTTATGTATATCATTCTGTATCTATATTAGTCTATTTTAAGCTAATATGCATTTAAGTTCAAATATATTTTAGAAGAATTAAATTTTTACTCGCCCTCCACATTTTATGCTATTGATATCACGTTTTAGATCTTTTATGTTATGTATTCCCTTATAATTATTCTGCTTTTAGTTGAGTTTCATCCTTTTTTCTTTCTACCTCTGTAGTAGCTTTTTAAATGTCTCATATGATATATTTATTAAATATTTGGCTTTACCTGTGAATTTTATTTTTTTATCATATTTTCTTATTTCTGGTTATGGCCTTTCCTTTTCTAATTAAAGGGGACCCTTAAAGTAGAAGCAAGACTTGTATATGCAAGGTTATTGGTAGCATTTATAATCACAAAACAAATAAGATCATCTACATTTGCTTTTTCAACTTCCATCCAAATTCTCTGACTGTTCATGACTGTTCATTTACTTTGGGGTGTAGAAGTTATATTTTAACTCCCTGATTGATTTCTTCTTGGATATAAGCATGCGCCATAGCGGAGGGGATCGGCAATTTGAAAAGAAGCATGTGTTCCACCAGAATGTCTATGAAATGGATTTCAGTTCTGCTGCTACTGCAGCTGAGTTCTTATTTCAGCTCTGGGTATTGTGGAAAGGTGCTGGTGTGGCCCACAGAATACAGCCACTGGATCAATATGAAGACAATGCTGGATGAACTTGTTCAGAGAGGTCATGAAGTGGTTGTTCTGGCATCTTCAGCTTCAATTCTTGTGGATCCCAACAAACCATCTGCTATTAAATTTGAGATTTTCCCTACATCTTTAACAAAAGATGATTTTAAGGATCTTTTCATGCAGCTGATCTCTAAACGGGCATATATGCCAAAAGATTCATTTTTTGCTTATTTCTCAGTAACACAAGAAATATTTTGGAAATATTTTGATTTTTTTCAAAAGCTCTGTAAAGATGTAGTTTTCAACAAGAAAATTATGAAAAAACTACAGGAATCAAGGTTTGATGTCATTCTTGCAGATGCTGTTGGGCCCTGTGGTGAGCTGCTGGCTGAGGTACTTAACGTACCTTTAGTGTACAGTCTCCGCTTCTCTCCTGGCTACCAAATTGAAAAGTATAGTGGAGGACTTCCATTCCCTCCATCCTACGTACCTGTTGTCTTGTCAGAATTAAGTGATCACATGACATTCATGGAGAGGGTCAAAAATATGATGTACGTGCTTTATTTTGACTTCTGGTTCCAAACATTTAATCAGAAGAAGTGGGATCAATTTTATAGTGATGTATTAGGTAAGTCATGTTTTAATTGGTAGCTTGAAGTCCTAACTTTGTTAGTGCCATGGGAGGTGAGTTTTGTATAAAAAGAAAGTCAGAGGGATTTATCTTTTACAAGTAAAATGACTAAATAATAATATATAATGATCTTTCAATCTCACAAATATTCTAGAAATGCTTAAATTATAAGATTATTTTTAACCCTTTAGTCTATTATTAGTACAGGACACTTCAGAAAATGTAAATCCACAAATTGAAGCTCTGAGGAGTTCAAGAAGCAGTTACATCTCAATTCTTTGTTTATAATCTAATTTACTTTTTAATTCTTTTCTTATGGGTAAAGAGTTTTATTTTCTCTTTGTTGTTTCCTAAATATAATGTCAAAATGTTACCCATCGTATACTTATGTTTAGAGCACTTTTAAGTTCACAGCAATATTGAGTAAGATTTCCCATACAACCCCTGCCCTCACATATGCACAGTCGCCCTCATTTTCAACATAGACAACAGGGTGATACATTTGTTGCAACTATTGAACCTATATGGACATATCATTATCATCAAAGTCCACCATTTATGTTGGACATATTCCATGAGTTTTGACAAATTTATAATGTATTATAGTGACTAGTTTCACTACCCTAAAAATCCTCTGTGCTGCACTTATTTCCAACATATCCATTTTACTATAATTTTTTCACCTTAAAAAAAAGGTATTAGAAATTTCACTAAACACCTTGATCAAAGCAGAAATGTAGGTTGAGAGTTACTTTATTTCTAGCACAATGTTACTTTTGTAGCTTTACAGAGTAAATATACATGTTTAATTCTATAGTGGCTTACATTTAATAATTGTTTATCACTGTCAAAGTACTGATGTCACATTAGAGATAAAAAGTCTCTAGCACTTTGTCTTATATATTTGATATCATAAAACATACAAATTTTTATCAAATTATACACACACACACACGTGTATAAATATTTGTGTTATCAAAATACAGACACTCTAAAATATTTTGGCTACATCATTCCAAGCACTTTTCAGAGAATTTCCTAGTATAGTATTTACATCAAAATACTCTCATTTCCTCTACCCTTCTGTGTGCTTGTTTCCCTTCAGGAAGACCCACTACAATATATGAGACAATGGGGAAAGCTGAAATGTGGCTCATTCGAACTTATTGGGATTTTGAATTTCCTCGCCCGTTCTTACCACATGTCCATTTTGTTGGAGGACTCCACTGCAAGCCTGCCAAACCCCTGCCTAAGGTTATCTATTCCTGTTTGTTTTCTTTTGAGGATCTTCACGAGTATTCTACCTTAGAAGGAAGACAATTCCTCAATAATATGAATGTGTATTCCAACAATATTTGCAGCAATGCTATCACTCCAGCATTTAAAACATTCTCCATTTGAGATCACTGGGTTTGACATCTTAGTATAAAAAGGGAATACACAGCCAATTAAAGCAGCTGTTTTCTGCCATACGCCAAGCCTGCACAAAATCTCAGTGAGGGAACGTGGTTCTCAACCACACAGCTGACTGACAAAGTGAGCACAAAGAAAATGTACACTGCATATATAATAAGGACCCAAAGTCCTGCATATTTACTAATTGTGTCTGAAAATCACCCATAATACAAAATTGCAAAAGAATTGTCAGCATATAGGATATTCCTTATGAAGAAAAACAGTAGTCTAATATGCTTTAAATTGATATCATATCTTTAAAACATTATTACAAAATAAGCATCCTTTACTGAATTATTTTACTATCTCTTCAGACACTGTTTGTCTACCATTTGATTGGCAGCAACATAAAACAAATATCTTATTCAAGGGTTAACCTAATTTCTATTTTGACTTAAAAATATTAGCTATACATGATAACTTTCACAGGGTCTAAAGCCTGAGGTTAAATTACTAAAATTTCTATTCAATCTAATCCTATTGTTTTTTGACCTTTACTGAGGTTTAATTGACATATAAAATTAAGATATTTAAAGTGCACAGCTGCCCTGCTAGGTGCTGGAACTGCCAGCACCACAGATGCAGCTGCTGTGCTGCACATGCGATGCTAGGGCAAAGAGGAAGTGGCTCTCTATATATGCTTTCAGTTACTAAAGACACTGACTTTTTTTTTATTGTGTAATTGTGAATTGCCTGCCCCTGTCATTTGTCCTTCTTTTCTGTTGGCACAAGAAAAAAATAATAATAATAAAAAAATAAAGTGCACAAAGTGATTTATTATATATATATATATATATATATATATATAGAGAGAGAGAGAGAGAGAGAGAGAGAGAGAGAGAGAGAGAGAGAGAGAGAGAGAAGGAATTCTTCTCATGTAGTTAACTAACACATCCATTGATCTTTTTTGTGTGTGTGAAAATATATTAGTTCTGCTCTCAGAAAATTTCAATTACACAATACAATGTTATCAACTTTAGTCACCCAGTTATACATTAGAACCTCACACCTAATAATCTCATAGATAAAAGTTTATAAACTTATATCAACATGTCCCTATTTCCTCCACCCCCAACTTCTGGAAAAATTTTCTAATCTTTTTCTATGTTTGCCTTTTGTTTTTGTTTTAAGATTCCATGTATAATTAATAATATGCACTATTTGTCTTTCTCTGTCTGGCTTATTTATCTTAACATAATGCCCTCATGGTCCATTTATGTTGTAACCAACAGCAATTTCCTTCTTTCTCATGGCTGAAAAATATTCCACTCTGTGTGTGTGTGTGTGTGTGTGTGTGTGTGTGTGTGATATAAATATCTCACTCATCCTTTGATGAACACTACATTATTTCCATATCTTGGCACTCTGAATAATGCTGCAAAAAACATGGGAGTGCAGATATCTTTTCAATATCCTGTTTTAATTTCCTTTGGATATGGTATACCCAGAACTGGAATTGGTGGATCATATGATAGTTCTATTTTTAATTTTTTAAAGAAACTCCACACTCTTTTGCATAGTAACTGCACAAATTTATATTCCTACCAAAACTATACATGTGTCCCCTTATCCCCATATCCTCTCCAAACTTGTCATCTCCTTTTTATGATAGGCATTCTACCAAGTATTAAGTGACATCTCATTGTAGTTTTCATTTGCTTTTCTCTGATGATTAGTGATGTTGAACCCCTTTTCATGTACCAATTGTCCATTTGTATGTCTTCTTTGGAAAATGTCTCTTCAGAGCTCTGCCTATGTCTTAATCTGAGTGGAATTTTTGCTACTGAAATGTGTGAGTTCTCAACATATTTTGGAAATTAACCCCTTATCAGATATATGACTTCCAAGTATTTTCTCCCACTCTGTATGTTGCCTTTTAATTTTGTTGATGGTTTGCTTTGTTGTACAGAAGCTTTTAGTTTGAAGTACTCGCACCTGTTATTTTCTCTTCTATTTTCTGTGCTTTTGGGGTTGCATCAAAAAAAATCATTGTCAAAACAAATATCAAGGATTCTTTCCTTTCTATAGTTTGTTGTGAGTGTAAAAATATGACTTTGACTCCTGGAACTTTTCTTAATTTATCAATTTGCTTAATTTATTAAGTTTTTTAATGGAGTCTTGTAGTGTTTTCTATAGAAATTATTATTGCATTTGTAAATAGAGACAATTTACTTCTTCCTTTCCAATTTGGATGGCTTTTATTTCATTTTGTTGCCTAATTGCTCTGACTAGGGCTCCAGGTAATATGTTGAATAAAAGTGGCAGGAGTGGGCATCCTTGTCTCATTACTGATCTCAGTTGAAAACCTTTCAGTTTTTCATCAATGGGTATTTTAGCTGTAGACTTGTCATAGATGGCCTTTATTTTGTTGTGGTCTTTCCCTCTATACCCATGTTGCTGAAAGTTTTCATAATGATTGGACATTGAATTTGTGTCAAATGCCTTTTCTGCATCTGTTGAGATGATCATATGACTTTTATCTTTCATTCTATTAATTTGGAGTACCACATTTATGGATTTTTGGATTTTGAACCATCCTTCCATCACTAGAATAAAGCCCACTTAATCATAGTGTAACTTTTTTAATGTATCACTTTCTTTTCTTATGGTGTTCTTTTCCGGTTTTGGTATCAAGGTATTAACGGACTCATAAAATTCGTTTGGAAGTGCTCAACTGTCTTTTATTTTTTGGAAGAGTTTGAAAAGAAACAGTATTCTCATTTGAATATTTTGTGAACTGTACCCATGAAGTAACCTGGTTCTCTACTTTTCCTTTTTGGGAGATATTTGATTACTAACTCAATCACCTAACTCACAATTACTCTGTTCAGATTTTCCACTTCCTCATTTTTCAGTCCTGATAGGTTGCATATTTCTAGAAATTTATCAGTTCATTCTAGGTTGTCAAATGTGTAGGTGTGTAACTGTTGATAGCAGTCTCTTGTGGCTCCTATTCTTTGTACTTGTATGGTATTAGTTGAAATATCTCTGCTTGCATTTCTAATTTTATTCTTTCGAGTCCTGTCTATTTCTCAGTAAGTCTAAAGTTTTGTGTTTTGTCTTTTAAAAAAAAACCCAGCTCATACAGCTATTGGTCTTTTCTTTTAGTCTCTATTTAATTTATTTCTGCTCTAATCTTTGTCTTTTCCTTCATTCTACTAATTTTCAGCTTAGTTTGTTCTTCTGTTTCCAATTCCTCGATAGGTTGTTGATATGGCTTTCTTTTAAATAGAGACTTATCACTATAAATGTTCCTCTTAGAACTGCTTTTGCTGCATCTTATAAATTTTGGTATGTTGTATTTGCATTTTCATTTGACTCAAGATATTTTTATTTCCCTTTGATTTTTAATTTGACCCATTGGTTGTTTAACAGTATGTTTTTTGATCTATACATATTTGGGAATTTTCCAGTTTTCTTATTGCAATTGGTTTCTAGTCTCACCTCATCGTGGTAAGAAAAGTTACTTGGGATGATTTCAATCTTCTTACATCTATTAAGACTTGCTTTGTAACCAACTAATGATGTATTCTGAAGAGTATTTCATGTGTCCTTGAGGTGAAAGTATTGGATAGAAAGTTCTATAAATATCTGTTAAGTCCTTGTGCATTAAAGTGTAGTTTAATTCCAGTTTCTCCATATTGACTTTTTTTTTTTTTCGATGATCTACCCATTGTTGAAAGTTGGGTATGAGTGCCCTCTTTTGATTGTAGTGCTATCTGTCTCTCTTCAGAACTGTTACTATCTGCTTTCCATTTAGGTTTTCTGTCGGAGCCAGCCGACGAGATCAAACAGTCCTGAGGGAGAGGTGAGGATGAAAGAAAAGACAGACAGACAAAAGCTGGGATCAGGAGGACTGCAGTTCGAAACTGCAGCCCCGAGTTTATTGTTACAGATGATTTTATAAGATTCACAAACAATCCCCCTTTACTACTGACCTTTGAAACTACCCTAATCCAGGAACACATACTTCTATCTTGACACACAAGATAATCACATCCATGTGTATGTTAACTTGTTTAGGTTAACAATTATCTATACTTCCTTGCACTGCTAAACTTGCTATTTTCTGTAACTCTCCAGGCAGTTAGCAAAGTATTCAGGTAAAAGGTCAAAGCAGGAGAGCAGACCCTAGCTCTCCTAGGCAGCTCCTTTCAGAGCAGACCCTAGGGCCAGGCAGCTCCCCACAGTTTTCCTATGTTTTGTGCATAAATATTTTCAAATATAATATCCTCTTGTTGGATTGACCCTTTTATTATTATATTTGACTTTGGCTATTGTGACCATTATTAACTTTAAGAGTATTTTGCTGGTATAAGTATAGCTACCTCTGCTTTCTTTATTTTCATTGTCATGAAATATTTTTTCTATCCCTTCAGTTTCAGTATCTGAGTGTGTCTATTCTAGGTAGCTTATATTTGGGTCTTGTTTTTATTTTTTAATGTACTTAATCATCTATATATTTGGATTGCAGAATCTAGCCATTTATATTTAAAATAGAAACAAAAGATAAGTATGGACCTATTATCATTATTTTAAACCGTTTTCTTGCTGTTTGTACTTTTTTGTTCCTTTCTTTTACTCTTTCCTTTGTGATTTGATCATTTTTATAGTGATATGCTTAGATTCTTTCTATCTTTTTTATGTATCTACTACAGGCTCCTGCTTTGTAGTTGGCATGAGACTTACATAATTATTTTGTATTTATAAAAGTATATTTTAAACTAATTATAACTAAACTCTGAAGGCATGACAAAGTTCTATATTTCTCATCTCCTCCACATACATTTTGTTTTCGTTGTCACACTTTACAGCTTTTTGTCATTGTATCCATTAACAATTATTGTAGTTGTAGTCATTTCTAATACTTTTTTCTTTTAACCTTAATAGTACAGTTATAAATAATTTATCCCCCATGATTACATTAGTGTATTCCTAATTTAACTACATATTTACCTTTACCAGTAAAATTGTACTTTCCTATTTTTTCCTGTTACTAATTCGCACCCTTTCATTTCAGCTTGAAGAATTATTTTAATTCTTCCTGTGATGGTGGTCATAGTGGGGATGACCTTCAGCTTTTGCTTGTCTGGAAACTTTTTATTGTGCACTCAATTCTGAGGGACAAATTTACAGGGAAGAATATTATTGATTGATGATCTTTTCTTTCAGTACTATGAATATATCATGTCATTCATTCCCTTGGCCTCTAAAGTTTCTGCTGAAAAATCTGCTGATAGTCTTATGGTTGTTCCCTTGTTTATGACAAGTTATTTTTCCGATCCTGCTTTTAAGATTCTCTCCCTAACTTTTGACAATTGTAGTGTCTTAGTGTAGGTGTCTTTGGATGCCTCTTATTTAGAACTCTCTGGGTTGTCTAGAAATGAATATCTGTTTCTTTCCCAAGGTTATGAAAGTGTTCTGTCATCACTTCTTTAAATAACTTTTCTACTCCTTTCCCTTCTCCTTTTAGGAACTCAATAAAGCATATATTGATACAATTGATAATATTCCATAAGTCCCTTCAATTACCTTCACTCTTTAAAATTTTTTTTCTTTTGCTCATCTGATTGGATGGATCTCACTGTCCTTTCTGCAAGTTTTCTGATCCTTTTTCACTTGATCTATGCTATTTTGAATCTTTCTATTGAATTTTTCAGTGCATTTAATATATTCCTCAGCTCTGTGATTTCTGTTTGACACTTTCTAACTCTGCGAAATTCTCACTTTGTTCATACATTATTTTCCTGACCATTCCTTTGAAATCTTTATCAGACAAGTGACTTATCAGTTTCATTAATGTATTTCTGAAGGTTTGTCTAGTTCTTTGGTTTGGACCATAACACACTTCTGTTTCTTCATTTTGCTTGACTGTCTGGGGGTTGATTCCTGCACATTAGATAAAACAGGCACCTCTCCCAAGCTTGACAGAATGGACTCACGTGGGAGATGAAACTTATCCATCAGCCCAGCCAGAGCTCTTGGTTGTGTCTCAAACCTTTTTGGTTGTCTAATCTATTTTCTTTGTTTAGTGGCTCCCAGTAATTGAAGGTGTACCAAGACCTGCCTGTATTCTAAAGAAAATAACTGTAGTCATCACCTAGATGTAGGCTGATTAGAAGTTGGAACCTCAGGCAGCAACCAGGAAAGTATGTAGTTAGGGGCCTTCCAGGGAGAAACTAGGAGATGTTTTGCCTGCTCCCTCTATAACTGCTGTAGCCTCTGAGGAGGCTCCTGCACAATTAATAACTATTTGTTAGTTTGCTACAGCCCTGTGGGACTCATGAATGCAAGTGTTGTTGGCTATGAACGCCAGTCATCTAAATATCCATTCCTTGGGTGGCAGGGGCAAAAGTGGGCTGCCAGGTATGTATACAAGCTCCTTGCAGGGAGATATTTGTAATTAGGGGTGGGCTCAAAGAGAGCCCTTCTGTGGTACCTACTGGCTTCTCCTGACTCCAGGGAGATATGTTTACTACAAGTAATGTATTTTCATGTTTGCCCAATGTGTAGAGTCAGTCTGCTAGTTTCTGGAATTCTCTCAGAGGAAACTGCTCCTATGTCACCACCTTGGACTAGAACCAATCTACCCCTATTCTTTAAAGCTTTCACCCTTCATATAAAGGGAAAGAGAATGTCAGTAGGACTTGGAAAAAGAGGAGGAGAATAAGAAGATGGAGAGCAGTATAATCACGATAATTAGTGCTAGTAGCTGTTGTTATTAACTTGCGAAACAAAACTTGAATCCAAGTCAATCATTGTGAAACTTGTCCCAGAATGAGAATGACCAGTCTGTGTTAGTGATTAATCTGAAAAGACAGGTTGTATTATTAAAATACTATAGGGAACCACCTTCCACAGCATGAATTAATAAAGCTAACGGCAGTCAGTTAATGAGACAAAACATTAAACACGAGTAACTTTAAATATTGCTACAGATCACTGGAATTCCACATCTTAGCTAGATGGACCATGTGAGTCATAGGAAAGTTCAGTGACCTTCATATTGAAACTAACATCGTCATAGTAAAATTATACTTTTAAAGAATGCCCTAAACTTTACATAGTCTGTATGGACAAACTTTGAAAAGTTTTATACTATTTTCTTTTATCTATAAAGCACTGTTTCAAAAAACTTTATGACAATGAGTAAAAACGAAAAGTATATTTTCATTTTGGAAGATTTCAGTCATTATTATTATTATTATTTTTATCCTCACTTGAGGATACTTTTGCATTTATCTTCAGATAGAGCAGGAGAGAGAGAGGGAGGAAGAGAGAGAGAGAAATATCGATGTGAGAGAGACATATTGAGTGGTTGTTACCCATATGACCCCAACCGGGGCTAGGGACAAACTGTAACCAAAGTACGTGCCATTAGCAGGAAACGAACTTGCCACCCTCTGGTCCCAGGGCCAATGTTCTAACCACTTAGCCAAACCGGCCAGGGCTAAGTCATTATTTTTAAAGAGAAAGAAAAGAAATAATAAATTTAAAACAGAAGAAACAAAAAAAAGATATAAGTATGCAGTTTTAACAAAATATCCAGGAAACATCTGGCTTGTCTACATTTCAATTTTTTACAAGAGTGAAAAATGAGGAATTATGCCAGTGTCGAAAGTAATAAAACTAAAAGGGAGACTTCTGTAATACTTTAAACAATTAAAAAAAAAGAAGAAGAAAGTAAATAATAAAATGATAAATATTGGCAAGGATTAGGGGTCACACCCAAAACAAAATTATTTTCAAACAATTCCAGGAAAACCTGACTTCAACAGAGACTTAAATAAGTGAAAGTGAGCTATTCAAGAGGATTTTAACCTTGGTATCCCTCTCACTGTAATTAATGTGCTCCATGGGGGACTCAGTAAGGTGATAATGGAGTCTTTCACAGCTAATGACACATAGTACTTTCTAATGGGACATTAATCTTATAATATGATTTCAGGTAAATGATGTCATATGTAAATAAGCCCAGAGATGTGGTCTGTCAAATATGTAACTGTACATATATAATTATGGATTATATATAGGAATCTTAAGACTGTTTCAAGGAAATTCCAAACCATATTACAAGACTCCTGAATATCAACTATCCTTAACCTCCAGCCATTAAAAAGTGACTCAGAGGAAGCATTTTGGAAATTATGACAAATATTAATTTATAATATTACTATAGAATATAACCATAGAAGTGAGAGGAACAGATATATAGTGATTCCAATCATAATCCTTAGGGAAATGAAACACTAATGACTAAACTAAAATAGTTCTACAGAAAATCTGCCTGAAATAAACACAAGTGAGTTAGTAGAACCATAATGATAAAGAATAAATGGTGAATTCAGAACTGCTGTATGGACTCCTTCCAAGAATCTATCCATATATATTAGTGATTAATAACTTTATAAATGAAGTCGTGCATAAAAATTGTCTAACAGTATTTCCTCCTCACTACTATGTATTTGCTCTATTTCATTTCTTGATTATATACACACTTGCAAAAATATAGAAGATAAAGGAAATCAATCTAATATAACATGCATCCTTCCATAAGAACTGAAGGATTGAGTCAGTTAAACAAACAAACAAACAACTACTGAAAACAGAAGGGAGACTCCCCCCAAAAAATGAAACTAGGATTATCATGTGGTCCGGCAATTCCACTTCTTGGTATATATCCAAAAGAATTAAAATCACGATCTCAATAAAATATCTGCACACCCAAATTCTTAGCAGAACTATTCACAGTAATTAAAAGTGAAAGCAACCCAAGTGCTCATTGACAGAAGAATCAATAAACAAAATGTGGTATTTACATAAAATGCAATTTTACCACAACTCAAAAAAAAAAGAAGGAAGTACTCATAATTCCAGATAGTACTTGATTTCTCTCATTAGTTGTTTGAAGCATTCTTACAATGGCATTTGCCATGCTATTGCTCTTTTGTGACGGAACACATTGTTTCTTTACAGGAAATGGAAGAGTTTGCCCAGAGCTCTGGAAAACATGGTATTGTGGTGTTCTCCCTGGGGTCAATGGTCAGTAACATCTCAGAAGAGAGAGCCAACGTGATTGCATCAGCTCTTGCCCAGATTCCTCAAAAGGTTAGACTAAGCACCTTAATAACAGACAACTCTGTGAAGGGTCTCATTACATAAATTTCCTGTGTGACATGTAAGCCATTATAATAGCTCCCATTTATCTCAGCTATGAATTCAAACCAAAATATACAAGACAGGTGCTAAAATAGTAGTACAAAGTGTGTATATAACTGTAACTTTGGCATTGACATTGTGATCAGAATGAAATATATTTAAGAAGTACAATGTAAAGTTTGGTATTATAATGATATTATTAGTAGGTACCAAAATCATCAAACTCTGCCCTGTCATTTGCTCCTTTTCATTGCAGGATTCCTGAAGGCACTGTACACACTACAGATGTTCTCAGAAAGAAGTGAAATTCTAACAGCAATGTTAGAATTTTTAACAGTCTGAAAGGAATCATACAGTTTAGGCCTGCTAAGTAATCCAGGCCAATCTTACTTACCCGAATTTTTGAAATAGGCATATTCAATGTGCTTTTCCAGGTGCTATCCAGAGAAAGAATAGCCAGGACTCACTATGCTGTGTCCAGGTACCCACGCCAGCCACAATAATTAGAGAAATAAAAACTGTCATGGTCTGGTACACTGGATCCTATGAAAGTGGAGGAATATAAATTAGAAATGGAGGGAGATGGGTCCACCCCTTAAAGTGACCCTGTGCTTTATAAACTGTAGATCCCAAAAATCTCTGGTTCTAATGTATCATAATAATAACTCCTCCTGCTTGAGGAAGGAGTAGGGAATACAATAAGGTGTCAATTAGAAGCCCGGTAAGGGAAAGATCGAAATGCCCCCTTCTCCATAAAACAGAGTAGTAAATTATTTTCCAATATATAGAATACATCTACAGACTTCGGGTATTTGTGAATTATTTTTTAGTTTCCTAGCTGATGTAAATTTCTGCTTATAGCCTACGCTAATTTTCTGTCGTTGTTGTTAATGCTCACCCAAGGATATTTTTTCCATTGATTTTTAGAGAGAGTGGAAGGAAGTGGGGGGAAGAGAGAGAGAAATTGACATGAGAGAAACACATTGATTGGTTGCCTCCTGCATGTGTCCCTGTTGGGGCAGTTTTAAAACCTGCAACACAAGTACATGCCCTTGACCAGGAATCAATCCCACAACCCTTCAGTGCAGGGGCCAATGCTCTAACCACTGAGCCAAGCTGGCCAGGGCTAACCTATGCTAATTGTTGCTGAGACTCTGATACTACTTTAACATTGACATAGCAAATACATATTAAGCATTTGTAAATTACAATCCACTTTATGAGGATCGCTGAACAATTCCAAAATCAGAATCTATTTTGGTCCTGGGCATAAAAATTGTTGGCTACAGGTCCCATAGTAATCAGTGCTGTCCATGCTTTGAAGTGTATCATAGAAGTATTAACAGTTAGCTGAAAAAACTTTAGCATCATCATAATTTTAGATTTTTTTAAAAGTTATACTGTATTAAAGTGCCAACAAGCTCTTCTTCTTTTTTACATTTTAAAAATTTCCAATCCTAGAAATAGTAATAAACCTTAGCTTTATGGTGATAAAATAGCTGTGCTACATTTACACAATGTAATACTACTTGGCCCTAAAAAAAAAAATCTTACCTTTTGGGACAGCAAGGATGAACCTGGTATGTATTATGCTAAGTGAAATAAGCCAGTCATAAAAAAGACAGATACCACCTGTCTGGTGTGGCTCAGTGGATTGAGTGACGTCCCATGGACTGAGAGGCCCCGGTTCAATTTCCAGTCAAGGCATATGCCCAGGTTGCGGGCTCGATCCCATGTGGGAGTGTGCAGGACGCAGCCGATCAGTGTTTCTCTCTCCCATCGATGTTTCTCTGTCTCCCTTCATCTCTGTCTAAAAAAATCAATAACAAAATATATTTTTTAAAAAAGATAGATACCATATAATTTTACTCATATGTGGAATCTAATGAACAAAATGAACTAACAAGCAAAAGAGACAGATTCATAGAGAGCAGGCTGACAGTTCTCTGGGTGGTGGGAGGAAGAGGGCTGGTGGGGAGTGACAGGACTGAGCAAAAAAAAAAGAGAAAAACTCTTGAACACAGACAACAGTGTGGTGATTGGTGATTTCGGGGGGAGGTTGTAGAGGAGGGTACAGAAGGGATAAATAGTGATGGACAGAGACTTGACTTGGGATGGTGAACACACAATACAGTGTACAGATGACATGTTGTAGAACTGTGCTCCTGAAACCTGTATAATTTTCGTAACCAGTTTCACCCCAATAAATTCAATAAAATAAAAAAATAAATAAAAAACAATTAGTGACCTTAAATACATAAATACAACAGAAAAATTTAAAAATAAAGTTAATTCTTTGATGTAAAAAAATAACTTATGTAACAAGTAGATATAAGAAAATTCCCTTCTATAACAGTTAAAAAAATAGGTTAATAAGATTGTAAAACGGGAGCAATTTTAATGAATAGATAAATGTATAGTAATTGCCTACTTTTTTGCACTAGAATTATGACTAGACCTAAAAATTTCTTAAATTCTTCAATTCATCATTGATGATTACATTCGTAGACCTGTATGTGCTCAACATCATGATTGCATTCATACTTGATCAAATATAAAAATAAGCATATAAAATGTGAGTATTTCTATTATACCAGTGTTATTTATAATGGTTCTCAATTTTAACATCTCTGGTCCTTACTGCTTATCTATCTATGAAGGGGTTTAACTAGATTATCTCTTAATTTCTTTAGCATTCAAACATGCTATAACTTTAGTTCAACTCATGGAATACAATATTTTCTTTACTTTGACAGGTTATATGGAGATATGATGGCAAGAAACCAGACACCTTAGGGCCAAATACTCGGCTCCATAAGTGGATCCCCCAGAATGACCTTCTTGGTGAGACTCTGGAAAACAAACACTGAGATCACAATAACTCCAAATAGAGTGCTAACGGTGCAAAAGGAAATGAATTTATTACACATTTATTAGACAAAACTCAAAATAAAACTTAATTTCCTTATATTTGTTTTCCAGTCCTGAGGAAAAAGAATACACATAAAAGCTGGCATTTTATTATACTCAGTCTCTTTCCTTATGTCTAGAGTCAAATATCTTAATTTCAGGTGTAATGACTTCCATGAGGAATTTTTCAATAACTCCCAGGATTATCACAGTGTCTCCAAATTTTACCGTCTTATTTCTATTCTTTCCCCTTCTATATGGGTACTCACTGCCATTAAAAAATAAACGCACCTGCCCTGGCCGGTTTGGCTCAGCGGTTAGAGCGTCGGCCTGCGGTCCAGAGAGACCCGGGTTCGGTTCCCGCTAAGGGCATGTACTTCGGTTGCAGTTTGTCCCCGGCCCTGGTTGGTCGTGCGGGTGGCAGCCACTCGATGTGTCCCTTTCACATCGATGTTTCTCTCTCTCTCTCTTTCTCTCTCTCCCTAAAAAAATTAAAATAAAAATAAAAATAAAAAATAAACGCACCTCTTTTATTACCAGTGACTCTACATTTTCTAGAGAAATATCCACAACCTTTTTCATGAAGTGTAACACGTTTCGTGATAAAGTGTGGCATTTTCTTTCTCTGACTCCAGAGTCATGACGGCCATTTTCCTGCTGCCTGGACACCCTACATGTACTACTCAGTGACAACACTATTTTTTTTAGAGAATATGGTCTAACATGCCATCTTTTCTGTTTTTTCCCTGCACATGCTATTTTTCTTAATCCAGAATGTTCTCTTTCAATTTGTCCACCCAGCAATCTTATATTCATTTTTCAAGTCACAATGCCACACCAATATCCATTTACCTCATCAGCAACTAAAGCGCTTCTTGCTCTGAGATCTAAAATACATTTTAATGCAGTTCGTGTGTATAATAATCTGTCATCTAGAATACACTGCCTCTCTGAGTTCTTTTCTTGCCGAACCCTCATTTTATTTCTAAGACTAATTATTAATAATTTACTGAAATTCACCCAATCCTAGGTCATCCAAAAACCAAAGCCTTTATAACTCATGGTGGAACCAATGGCATCTATGAGGCGATCTACCATGGGATCCCAATGGTGGGCATTCCTATTTTTGCGGATCAACCTGATAACATTGCTCGCATGAAAACCAAAGGAGTAGCTGTGAGGCTGAAATTCAACACAATGTCCAGCACAGATGTGCTCAACGCACTGAAGACAGTGATTAATGACCCTTCGTAAGTACCACAATTTTAATAGTATTTATAGATAGATTATTTTGTCAGTATGAGTTTAATCCGATACCGAGAGATTAATTTTGAAATTATTCACATGAATTAAACAACTTTAAAGCTGCTTTTATTTTCAACCCAACAGGAATTTCAAAGTTGCATTTAACCTGATTTAACCAATTACTGCAACACTTTTCTACACAAGCAAACACAAAGATATATTGGTCACTACAAGGACACGTTTTTAAAAATATGATAGAACCCATAGAATGAAAGAATGAAGAACTCAAGAAGTTGTATAAAATATTTCAACTCAGTGCCAAACATTTTTGAAACTATAAATCTTGTGGATGAAAATAGGGGTTCTATGGGAAGTACCTCACAGAGTGATCGGATTATAAATTCCTAGGCCTACATATGCCCCAGGCCTATAACTTCTTTAGTGAAAGGTTTTAAACCATTCCTGTTCATTGTTCTTGTGCATCTAGGTTAACACTCCTTTGAAATACCAGAAATAACAACCCTCAAAAGGGGCATTAACTCTCAAAAAAGCACACAATCTTGTTCACTGTATCCTGTAATCCAATCCCCACTCTGCTTCCTCCTACCTACATGTAATCTTCCTTTGTTTTCTCCTTAATCTCAAATGCATAAAAGCAGCTGCAAAACTCTTATTCTCTGGAGCATTTGAGATCTTGTTCCCTGGCATATGTTGTTAGTTTGGCTCGAATAAACTCATAAAAATTCTCTACAGGTTTGGAAGTTCTTATGTTGACAATCACTTTTTGTTTTTAAAAAACTGATTTTTATTATTATCATGATTTTAACATATTTTACAATGATATATATTTTACATATAAAATTCAATGTTTAAAGTATAAAAATCAAATATAGATATCAGTGTGTTACAGAGTTATAAAATTGTCACTACAATCTAAATTTAGGGCATTTTCACCAGACCAAAGAAAAATCTCATATGCCTTAGAAGATATTCTCATTCCCCCTGACTTACATAACCATTAATCTACCCTCTCTCGTATAAATTATGCTAAATTGGACATTTTATACAAATAGAATCATCTTAGTATGTTTTTGAGTTTTGTATTGCTGAACAATAATGTTGGCATAAGAAATGTCCAAACCTATAGAGAAATTTTTAAAAATAATTTTGAAGTTGGATTTTAGAGAGAGAGGAAGGGAGAGTGAGAGAGAGAGAGACAGAAACATTGATGTGATAGCAAAATATCAATCAGCTGCTTCCTGCACACCCCCTACCAAGGATGGAGCCAGCAACCTGGTCATGTGGCCTGACCAGCAATTGAATGAACCGGCAACACCCCCCAACCAAGCCAACTGAGCCCCACCCACCAGTACATGATAGTTAACAAGATTATATACTCCCTTGAGGGTTGTTATGCCTCTGAGGACTCTGAAAAAGAGGATTAATCTGACATTTCAAGGATATGTCAACTTAGATGCACAAGAACAATGGACAGGGCTTGCTTAAGTGAAAGGTAAATATTTCATAAGTGTGAGGCATGACTACCCACCATGACCTCACCAGTTAAGAATGTTATGATCAGATCACTCTGTGAGGTTACTTTTGAATTATTACAGAGCCCCTTTGTTGTCCACAATACTCTACATATGGATATACTTCATTTATTTGTCCATTCATCAGTTCATGAACGTTTTGGTTGTTTCTACATTTTGCTATTATGAACATTGCTATACATGTTTTGTGTGCAAATGTTTCAACTTCTTCTGAGTAGAAACAGAATTGCTGGGTTATATGGTAACTCTATAAGGAACTGCCAAACTGATATCCAAAGACGTTGCACCATTTTACATTCCCATCAGCTGTGTATGAGAGATCCAAGTTCTCCACATCATTGACAATATTTGTTATCTTCTGTCTTTTTTATAACCATCCTAGTGGTTATGAAGTGGTCTCTCTTCCTGGTGGTCTTGATTTGCATTTCCTTTATAGCCATAATTATTTATCATCTTTTCATATGCTTATTAGGCATGCATATAGCCTCATTAGAGAAATGTGTGTTCCAATACTTTGACAATTTTAAAATGTGGTTAATTGTCTTATTATTGAATATAAACAACTATGTATTATGGATATAAGTACATTATCAGATATATAACTTGTTAATATTTTCTCCCATCCTGGATGGGTTCATTGTTCACTTTCTTGATTGTGTCCTTTAAAGCATAAAATTTTTCAAATATGATAAGATAAATATTCCATCTTCCATATTACCGAGGAAACTAGTGTGGTGAAATGTATAGTGCCTAGCATGGCAACCATCAATTCAGTACTTTTTACTACTACTTGCATTATTATTATATTAGTATGGTATCACCTAAAGGAATACTTCAAAATGTATTATTAAAAGATAAAATGATAGAATAATTGAATAATAAAAATACCTCAAAATATGAAAGAAAGAATAGGAAAAGAATCATAAAGCTGGTTGGACCAATAGAAAAGAACACATAAAATAAGATGGTAGATGCAAATGTAAACATGCTAGTACTTACATTAAATCTAAACAGACACAACATTTAAAGACAAAGATTGTCAGACTGCATTTTAAAAACGAACTATACATACTGTTTACAAGACATGTTTAAATGGTAGTATACAAGAATATTGTAAGTAAAAAGATAGGAAAACATCTATTTAAACAGTAACCATAGATTTTGTACCTATACGAATTTCAGACATAGTAGTTCAGAAGCACTACTACAAATATCTCTTAATAATTAATAGATCAATTTTTGAAAATATAAATTATCAATTGATAACATCTAACAGAAACTCAAAATAATCAAAGCAAAAGTGGACAAGGGAAAAAAATATACATATCTATAATCATAATAGAGAGTTTTTAAACACATTTCTCTATAACATAGAAAAAGATAACAAAATAATGGATAAAAGTTTTAAAGAACACAATTTTAAAAGGTAACCTATATGATCCTGTTTTGTGCTGGTCTCAGCCTGATTGCAAGTCTTTGTTCAACAATAACCATAAACACTTTTGAAAAATAAAACTTTATTCTTAACAAAACCTGAAAATTACATAGGACACCTGGGGCTACAAAACAAAATCACAGGAAGAGAGAGACACACACAGCCTGCTTTTATTGGAATAAGGTCAAGAGTTGGCAAGCTCACTCTTTATTTCTGGATTTAAAACATAAGAGCCAGAACTGAAAGAGCTGGAAAGAGAAACAAAAGGAGCCCAAATAGTCAGTTAATGAACTGAACTAAATCTCTAAAACAAAGGAAACTCACTGGTGGAGGCCAGCCTAGCTCTTTATGTAGCCAAGTGGCTGGCAAAGAGAGCTGTCTTCTAAGTAAATGCCTCTTTGGAATGGATGCCTCAGCTATTAAGGCTTAGGCCATGCACCTGCATTAAGGGGGGGAAAAAAAACAAGGAAAAAGTGCCCTGGCAGTTTTGGCACAGCAGTTAGAGCATTGGCCCATAGACATAAGGATCACAGGTTTGATTCCAAGTCAAGGGCATGTACCTGGGTTGCAGGTTCAATCTCGGCCTTGGTCAGGGTCATGCGAGAGGCAAACAATCAATGTGTCTCTCTCACATTGATGTTTCTTCCTCCCTCCCTCCCTTCCTCTCTTCCAATCTATCTAAAAATCTATTGAAAAATATCCTTGGGTGAGGATTAACAGCAACTAAAAACTGTCAGGCAACTTCAAGGAACAGCTGGAAGGCCAATGCACCTACAACAAAGTATGCATGAGACCAAGTGAAAGGCAGAGAGGTTGCCAGGTGATGAGAAGCCAGATAGAAATTTTGAGCAAGCAAGAATAATATGTGATGCTTGCTTCAAAACTCATTCTGGCTAAATGATGGAAATGAAAAAGTAGAGGGTCAAGAGAAGGGCAGGAGCACAGGGACTGTGGAGGAGGCATTTCACTCACGATGACACTATTCCCTTTACATACTTCATGAGAATCACTCTAAAAGTGCACAGTATTTCCACCATCTCACTTACAGCTGCAACAATGGTTCCTACCATTTATTCTGCTAGAAAAGATTGAACTATCCCAACTTAACTTCCATTTTCACTTTTCAAAATATATGTCATCAGAAAATTCCAATTTAAAAGCCAAAACACCTATGAAGAAGTAAAATATATATTATTTCTTTTGCAAGTCAATGGATGACATTATTTTCAATCATATGTATGATATTTTCAAAACCTTTCATGGGCATTATATGCTTGGGTAAATTAACTGTCTTTCAATGTTGGTATCTTTGTGTTTCTTCTTTAGATATAAAGAGAATGCTATGAGATTATCAAGAATTCAGCATGACCAGCCAATGAAACCTCTAGATCGAGCAGTCTTCTGGATCGAGTATGTCATGCGCCACAAAGGGGCCAAACACTTGAGGCCAGCCTCCCATGACCTCACCTGGTTCCAGTACCACTCTTTAGATGTGATTGGGTTCCTGCTGGCCTCTGTAGCAACTGCTATATTTGCCATCATGAAATGTTGTCTGTCTTGCTGTCAGAAGTTTGCTAAACCAGGGAAGAAGACAAAAGGAGAGTAGATGTTTCTGCGGCCTGAAGCTGAGATGCCTTATAGATGGGACTTCTTCCATTTAGTCTACCAAAGTGAAGTTGCAACATAAGGATCCCCTCTTCCTGTGACTAAATGAATTTTCACAATTTAGCTTCTCAGATCAAAATTTGTCTTCAAGGGATTTACTGTCTAAGAGTTAAAAATATTCATGGCAAAGAGATTTAAAAAAAAACTGGGATAAAATAAAATAATAATAAAAATATGTTATATGTGTTATATATTGAATTGTATTACTCTAATTCTAAAATTATACCAAAAACATTATTAAGCTCAACTATGTTTCAAACATTAGGTATAAACACAAGAACATTAAGTAGTTTACTCACAATATCAGTATTACTGTGCAAATACTCAGAATATTTTAACATCACTTTGGTATTAAACTTTGTAAGTTTGTGATATCTTTTGCTAAAGAAATTATTCAATAGTTAGAATCTTGTAAAGTGATTCATCCTTCCATTTCATTTTGGGACACCATTAATGCTCCTTGATTTTACTGTACCTCCAGTCTCAGCATCACTTCTTACCTAAAGACATGGTAAATCATTTGCCCTCATCCAGTTTGAGTCATTTCCCATTAAATGTAATAACTCCATTCTGACCCTCAGTTACTGCACGTACACACCCTGGCAGTTTCTTTTCTGTAAACATAAGGGCCTTGAGACACCCAAAGACAACTGTAAAGATAAGGGGTTGAGGATGGCCTTGGGAAACTCAGACCAACCATGAGAAAAAAGAGATTAATAGTTACCCTGCTCCTCTCCCCCCCCATCTCTGTATCAGCCCCCCTTAACGGTGCCAAAAGCGGCACCAAGAGAATGTAGTTTTTTTCTGTAGTTTGTGACTTTAAAAGCGGGCAACAAAGAAGGCTCGGGGCTGAGGATTTGGGGAAGATGTACCCCCCCAGCCCACCGGTGTAATAAAGTGCTCCTTTACAATTCGGACATGCGTCTCTGGTTATCTCGCTGACACGTTACAACATAAAGTGTATGCGGATTTAGAAATATAATAGCTAATTGCTTCCTATTATAAAACTGAGCTATTTATGAAAGACTTGGTTTCAGTAACTACTTCTCTATACCTCACAGCCCCATGAAAAGATTTACCTGGTTGCTTTCACTCTCGTTTCAGTCTCTGATAATAGATATACGTTCCCTGTTGTAGGTTTGATCATGTAGAATCTGAGACAGGTCAGTTAGCCAGGACAAGTGGGAAAGGGAAAACTGACACAGATAGCTAAACAAACTGGCAGCGCAATTTACAGCAGCTACAGGTCACCTCCCTAGAGATAACATCTAGGCCCCAGCTGTATTTCAGCTTGAGACCCAGAAAAGGAGCAAAACCAGGTGGGCAACACCAGGACCAGCTGCAATGACTAATGACCCCTCCCCCGCCCTGACACTGACCAATCAGTGGAGACCACGACCCTGAAGCACACACCTAGAAAACTGACAAATATTCCGCAGAAACTCTCCCCTAAGATTCTCTCCAGCAAGAGAGAGATAAAAGCCTCAAATTATAGGACCCAGCACTAGCTCTGCTTCCCAGGAGCACGCCAGCACCTCTCTCAGCCTTATTTCCCCACAGGGTTGCATCTCCTAAAGGATAAGATACCCCACGAGGCTTTCAACCAGGGCAGCAATGGGCAATGGCAGTTCATCCCAGGCAAATCCCCTGAACCTGTCCTCAAAGCCCTCTTTTCTCTGACTTCTTAGTGAGCCAAAGCAGACCAGCCTAAGCTCATTTCCCCAGCCCCTCCTTGTTTCACTGTCCCCAGCTTTAACAAACATCCCCTAAAATTCATCTGGACTCAAGTTTTGAAATTTTTCCTGCACAAAGTCAAGAATCCACACACCACTAGTCCAGCTCTAGGCAGACCCGCTCAGGGCCAGGTCCCCTTTCCAGTAACAGAATTCATATTCTAAAAGGACTTACTGAATTTTCATTCTCTCCCAATGTGTGTGTACATACATATGCCCACTTCTTGAAAAACAAGGCACAGCATCACTCAGCTACTTACAGACTCAGTGAACAATTCAATGTGCTTGTTGAAGGCAGTTTAAAATAATGATTATTATTCCATATAAACATACTAGATCAGCATGTCTTAGTCCTTCTCTCTTTCTTCAGAAGACTGTTGTCTCATCACTCCCATTATGCTAACATGGAAACATGAAAATCTTTGACATGACAAAAAATATACAATCACCTTATTCTTTTAAACCTAGATACACACTGTGACTGACCACAATCAATAACAATGCAAAGAATGCAAAAAACGTGTAAATTTTATGGAAATAGAAAAATCACATCAAAGGGATGCTCAAAGCCCTCCAAAAACACACAGGTGTTTCTCCTGTGGCACACTGACGGAAAATCGCTGATCTACATGACAGGTGGTTACCAGACTTATTGTGGTGAACACTTTGCAAGATATATAAGTGTTGAATCACTAAATTGTACACCTAAAACTAATAATATTGTATGTCCATTTTAATTACAAATAAATGTTCTAAGACAGACCGGGGGAAATGGCGGTGGAGTGAATGGAAGCTACACAGATGATCTCCCAGGACCAAGTGGGAATTACAACAAAAATAAAGACAAATCGTCAAGAAAAAGCAACAGAAAAGCAGCAAGAGAGGATCATACAGCCAGGAACACTGAATGAGCCTGGTAGGATCTGCAGAGGCACGTGAGGGTGGCGGCCGGGAGCCCACGGAAAGCAGTGCCCTTAGCTGGGAGCAGCAGCGGCACCCACCCTCGGGGTTGAGAGCCCCAGCTGCTCCACAGTGCAGAGGGCCGGGACAGATCGCTAAATAGCTATAGCCAATCACCTGGGGCTCTGGCAGAGGGAGGGCGGACTGGACTGGAACTCTGTGGGGACACCTGGGATTTGGAGGGTGCTCAGAGTTTGTGCTGAGCTGTGCCCACAAAGGACGGTGGTGGCCAGCCGCTACTTCCCAGTTACACAGAAGGGCAGCCAAGTTTGCTCCTTCCAGTAGCTGTGGCAGCCCCTCCCTCAGAGATTCCCAGGTGAGGAAAAGAGGTAAAGAAATGCAAATTGAGGCTCATTAACAACCAGCATTGGCCCCACCCTCGGGAAATCCTCTCACACTATAAACACCTGAGGGAGTTTCTCATTCAACTGAGATCCTAAGGCTTTTCAAGTAACTGAGGCTAATAACCTCCAGGCAAAAAGCTAGAGCATAACTGAACCTTTCCTGAGTTTGCAATACTACCCAGGAAAGTGAGACTTGACAGTGGTGTTTAAGGAGGGCCCTCCACGCTCATCCAAACCCAGTAGAGGGGGCTAAAACTAGCAGAACACCAACACCCACAGGGAAAATTTGGCAGGCTCCAAAACCCACTGAGATAGCAAAAATGGTGAAACAAAGAAACAGATCCCAAATGAAAGAACAAGAGAACTCTACCGAAGAGGAGATAAATGAAATGCACTTAAGCAAGTTATCAGAGGTAGAGTTCAGAGCCATGATCTTGAGGAAACTAAACAGCATGAGTAAGGATATCGACACCATGAAAATCAACCAAGTGGAAATAAAGAATGACATAGCAGAAATAAAGAATACATTGGAAGGACTGACCAGTAGAGTAGAGGAAGCGGAGGACCGGATCAGTGAATTAGAAGACAGAGTAGAAAAAATCAATCAATCAGAAAACCAAAAGGAAAAAACAATGAAAATACAGGAAGATAGCTTAAGAGAACTGTGGGACAACTGGAAACGTAATAACATTCGCATCATAGGAGTCCCCGAAGAAGAAAATGAGCAAGGGTTAGAGAATATATTTGAAGAAATAGTGACAGAAAACTTTCCTAACCTGGTGAAGGAAGAAGGCATTCAAGTGCAAGAAGCACAGAGAGCCCCAAGTAAGAAGAACACAAACAGGCCCACACCAAGACACATAATAATTAAAATGCCAAAAATTAAAGACAAAGAGAGAATCCTAAAGGCAGCAAGAAATAAGCAACAGGTTACCTACAAAGGAAACCCCATTAGGCTATCATCTGACTTCTCAACACAAACACTACAGGCCAGAAGGGAATGGCATGAAGTAATCAAGGTCATGAAAAACAAGGATCTGAATCCAAGACTACTCTATCCAGCAAGGCTATCATTCAAAATAGAAGGTCAAATAAAGAGCTTCCCAGACAAAAAAAGGCTAAGGGAATACATTAGCACCAAACCAGCACTGCAAGAAATGTTAAAAGGACTGCTGTAATTAGTAGAAGAAACAGGAAGGAAAATAGAACCACACTAAACAAAACTGGCAATAAATAAGTACATATCAGTAATCACCTTAAATGTAAATGGATTGAATGCTCCGATAAAAAGGCACAGAGTAGCTGACTGGATAAGAAAGCATGATTCACATATATGTTGTTTACAAGAGACCCACCTCACAACAAAAGACTCACATAGGTTGAAAGTAAAGGGATGGAAAAAAATCTTCCAAGCAAACAGAAAGGAAAAAAAAGCTGGGGTAGCAATACTCATATCTGATAAATTAGATTTCAAATTGAAGACCACAACTAGAGACAAAGAAGGTGACTACATAATATTGAAAGGGTCTATCCAACAGGAAGATATAACCTTGGTAAACATATATGCACCCAATATAGGAGCACCAAAATATATTAAAAATCTTCTGGAGGACTTCAAAGGAGAAATCGACAGCAATACAATCATAGCAAGAGACTTCAACACCGAACTGACATCACTGGATAGATCATCTAGACAAAAAATTAACAAGGAAACAGAAATTCTAAATGAAGCACAAGATCAAATGGATTTAATAGATATATACAGAGAATTACACCCCAAAACTGCAGAATTCATATTCTTCTCAAGTCCACATGGGACATTCTCAAAGATAGACCACATGATAGGACACAAACGAAGTCTCTACAAGTTCAAGAAGATTGAAATCATATCAAGCATCTTCTCAGATCACAATGTCATGAAACTAGAAATCAATTGCAACAAGAACATGCAAAGACATTTGAACACATGGAGGATAAATAGCATGTTATTGAACAATGAATCAGTTACCATGGAGATCAAGGAAGAAATTAAAAACTTTCTGGAAACTAATGAAAATGAACACACAACAACACAAAATCTATAGGATGCAGTGAAAGCAGTTCTGAGAGGGAAGTTCATAGCACTACAGGCCTACCTCAAGAAACAAGAGAAATTTCTAATAGACTATCTAACCTCACAACTTAAAGAACTAGAAAGCAAACAAAAAGAAAACCCTAGAGCAAGTAGAAGGAAGGAAATAGTAAAGATCAGAGCAGAAATAAATGACATGGAGACCAGAGAAACAATTCAAAGGATCAATGAAACAAAGAGCTGGTTTTTTGAAAAGATAAACAAGATTGATGGACCCTTAGCTAGACTCACCAAGAAACAAAGAGAGAGAACCCAAATACACAAAATCAGAAACGAAAGAGGAGAAGTAACAACTGACACCACAGAAATACAAAGGATCGTTAGCAAATACAAGTTCCTGAACCTCCCTATGCCTTACTTCCCCAGTGAAGTGGTTATCAGAGTAATGGTATTATTTTCATTGTGAGGTCATTGAAAGGATGAATGCAAAACATGGTAAAGCACTAAAAATATGTGTTTTGTATACTCACTATAAGGTTAAAATTCGACTTGCATTAACAACTATCACTATTAAATGGAAAAAATATTTCCATAATAATTCTAGTTTCTATATAAATTACCTAATATATATTTAAAATGTTACATATTCACATGTAAATAAGAAAAATAACAAAGATTCCTATTTCAACTATGTAGGAATTAAATTTATGGTGTAACCCAATGACTGACAAACTAGGGCCTCTAGTCCAAATCTGATCAGTCATTTAGTAGTGTTGTTGTTGTTTTTTTAATTGAGGTACATTCACAAATATAAAATTCACCATTTTAACCATTTTAAAATGTGCACTTCAGGAGCATTTCATACATTTACAATGTTGTGCGATATCACCACTAGATCCAGAGCATTTTCATCACTTCAAAAGGAGATCGTTCATTAAACAATCACTTCCTATATCTCCCTCTGCATAGTCTCTAGCAACCACTAATGTGCTTTCTATATCTATGCACTCATTGCCTATTCTGCACATTTAATATAAATGGAATCATAAAAACTGTAGCCACTTGTATCTGGCTTCTTTAATTTAACATGTTTTAATATCCTTCAATGTGGCATACACTATTACTTAACTCCTCTGATAGTGAATTCAATTCTATTGTGTAGACATACCATGTTTCATTTGCCCATTCAACTGTTGGTGGACAATTGAGTTGTTCCCACAAGTAGCCTATTGTGAAGGGTGCTGCTATGAAGATTCATCTGAAGCTTTGGTTTGAATACCTGTTTTCAACTGTTGAGGATATGCATAAGCCTAAGAGTAGAATTGTTGGGTTACATGGTAATTCTATGCTTAACTATTTGATGAGCCGCCAGACTGTCTTCCAAAGTGGTTGTACCATTTTATTCTCAGCAGCAATGCAAGAGGTTTCTAATTTCTCCACATCTCTGGCAAAACTTTTTCTCCCTATTTTTTATTGTAGCTATCCTAGTGGTTACCAAATGACATTTCATTGTGATTTTGACTTACCTGTCCCTGGTGCCTAATGATGTTAAGCACATTTGCATATGCTTGTTGACAATTTGTATATCTTCTTTGGAGGAACGTCTGTTAGGAATCTCTGTCTATTTTTTAAACTGCATTGTTTTGTCTTTTTGCTGTTGACTTGTAAGAATTTCTTACATGTCCCTGATACAAGTCCTTTATTAGATAAATGATTTGCAAATATATTCACCAATTCTGTGGGTTGGCTTTTCAGTTCTTGATGGTGTCCTTTGACGTACAAAAGTTTTTAATATTAATGAGGCCAAATTATCTATTTCGAATTTGGTAGTTTGTGCTTTTGCGTCATATTATAGAAACCACTGACAAATCAAGATCATGATTTATTTCTATGTTTTCTAATAAGAGTTTTATAGTTCTATCTCCTACATTTAGGTTTTTTATACATCTTCATTTTTATATATGATGTGAGAAAAGAATTCAATTTTATTCTTTTACATATGAATATCCAACTTTCCCAGAACCATTTGTCTAAAGAGTAGTTCTTCCCTATTGAATTGCTTTGGCATCCTTGCCAAAAATCAGTTGATCATAAGGTGAAGGTACATTTCTGGATTCTTATATCTATTTTAATGATCTGTTTATCTATCCAACTTAGTCTTGATTACTGTGGATCTGTGTTAGGTTTTGAAATCAGAAAGTCTGAGTCAAACAACTTCATTCTTCTTTTTCAAGATTATTTGGCTGTTTAGGGCCCCTTTCAACTCTATAAGAATTTCAGGACCAATTTTCCATTTAGCAATCAAGGTCATTGGGATATGGACAGGGACTGCACTGAACGTATAGACTGCTTTGGGGTTACTGCCATCTTTACAAGTCTTCCGGTGTGTGAACATGGGATGTCTTTTCACTTACTTAAGTCCTCTTAATTCCTTTCAGTATTGTATAGTTTAACTATACAAAACTTTTACCCCCATGGCTAAATTCATTCTAAACTAGTTTATTCTTTTTGATGCTATTTTAAATGTAATTATTTTCTTTTCAGATTTTTTATTGCAAGTGCAGAGAAATACAACTGACTTTTAAGTGTGTTCATACCGTACCCTGAAATTCTTCTGAATTTGTTTATTAGCTCTAATAGTTTTTTGTGGACTCTTTAGGACTTTCTATATTTTTTTAAAATTTGTTTTTATTGATTTTTTTTTTTTTGAGAGAGAGAGAGAGGAAAAGAGAAATAAGAAACATTGATGTGAGAGAGAAACATCGATCGGCTGCGTCCTGCATGCCTCCCACCGGAGACCGAGCCCGCAACCCAGGCATGGCCCTGACTGGGACAAAACCGGGACCTCTCAGTCCATGGCACGACACTCAATCCACTGAGCCACACTGGCCGGGCAGGATTTTCTATATTTAAGGTCATATCATCTATAAATAGAGGTAATTTTACCTTTACCTTTCTAATCTGGATGACTTATTCTCTCTCCTATCTAATTTATCTGGCTAGGACTTCCAGTACACTGTAAAACAGATGTTATAAGAACAGTGTGGATGAAATAGGGGTCACATACTAAACCTGACAAGTTCAGGGGATGCCTGCATGGTGGTCCTTACAAATTCCTTGACCTAAAGTAACCACATAAGATGGCCTGAAATTAAAATTTCCTAACTAAAAGCAAGTCATGGCAGGTAGTCATGTCCTAAGCTGGTATCTTCCTTGACAACAGTCAAACTTTACTTTAACTGAGCCTGTCTATTGTCTTATTACATCTATGATTACATACCTTTGGAATGTCACAGTAATTCCCCTTTTCCCAGACCACTCAGGGCACAATCTCCCACCAGAATGTGAGTCCACAGAACCCCTCATTGTTACCTTGTTATCCCACATGCCACCTCTATGTGCCGTAAATGCTCATTGTTAACTGTCTTGTACCACCAATGTAAAGGAAGTATGTAACTATCCATTTTACTTTTTATCTAGTCTCAGAGATTTATCCACTTTGCTTTCTCCCACCTCCCTAATCTATCACCAGTGGATTTCATGCTCAACCCTTACGTCTTCCTCTTTGATTCTGACGTATAAAGGGTAAAACGGTCATTTTCTGCAGCATTTTCTCAATCTTTTGAAATTTTGCTTCCTGACAATTGTCAGGTTGGCTCAAATAAACTCATAAAAATTCTCTACAGGTTTAAGTGTTTCTTATGTTGACAACTTGTATCTTTGTTTTGTTCCTGTTCTCAGGGGTAAAGCTTCTAGTCTTTCAAGTATGATGTTAGCTGTGGACTTTCACAGATGCCCTTTATCATGTGAAAAAACTGCCCCTGATATTAGTTTTACTGTTTTCACAATGAGTTTCTTAAATGTTTGTACGTGTTTATTGAGAGGACAATGTGACTTCTCCCCTTTATTCTATGATGTGGTGTACATTGATAGATTATTATATATACAACTACCCACCCTTGCATGTCTGAAATGAATTTCATTTGGAAATGCTGAATGTTTTTATATGCTAGTGGATTCAGTTGCCTACTATATTGCTGAGGATCTTTATGTGACAGGATAGCGAGAAGCTAGAACAATTCCAAGGCAGGAGGAAGAGGGAAACTGAGACAAGAAAAGTAAACAAGGCCAGTTTGGCAGCCTGCAGCCAGCTTGTAAATGGAAAGCCCTTATTTCCCCCCAGCCAAGGATGCTTGAGAGAAAATGGTTAATTTCTCACCAAAGACAACAGAGAGGAGGGGGGAAGGGGAAGGAAGACTGCAGTCCTATCTCATCCCACTCCCTAAATGGAAATTGTCAGGTGCTTCTCACAAATTCTGGGAAAGTCACAACAAAGAAAAAGGGGAACCTTGAAAATTAATCTATACCTAGATATTTGGCAGAGGAATTTAAAATTCTATAGACTGAAACATATATAAGGCAGAAACCTCCCACCCAACTGGCTCTTCAGATTAGCTGAGAGCCCATTCCTGCATTATGCTGGATGAGAGATTTATTTGCCTTGCTTCTTTCATAAATTTGCATGGTTTAATTTTTTTAATAAATGTGCTTTATCACAACACAGTCATCTGGAGTCACTCATTTGAATTCATTCCTGCAAACACGACAAGGTGGGGACAGCCCTCCCCCTCTGACTCAAGGGGCTGTCCAGTAACACCTCCCTGGGGCCAGTAACATTTACATCTACACTCATAAGGGCTACTAATCTACCATTTTTTTCTTGTGAGGTTTTTCTGGATTTGCCTGCAAGGTAATGATGGCCTCATAAATTTGTTGGAAAATGTTCAAGAACACTCTCTTTGTATTATTTGAAAGAGTTCTAGAAGGATTGTAACAATTAAATGCTTGCTCTCTATCTTGATTCTGGCCAGTATTTCTCCCATGGCCTTTAGGCTGATAGCTCCTGCCTCCAATATGCTAATTAACTAGAGGAATTCTGCTTGGAGCTTGAGTTTTTTCAAGAACAGTCCCTTGAGAGAGGACCCCTTTCACTAAGAGGGAGGAAAATGCACAAAGTAATGACTGTTTATTAAAGATTTACAGGAGTCTCCAGAACCCGACTCAGATCAGTGGAGGTCAGTGGACTGACTGAGAAAAAAGGGGCTTAGAAATTTCACTCTCTTCCTTGGATCACTTTAGGTACCTAGCTGTCTAGCTGTCTACAACCCTCATCCGTCTCTTGCCTCGCCCTTCCTCCCTTCACTGCACATGAAAAAAAAGGGCCTCCTTAATTTGGGGCTCTCTTAAAATGGATTTGAGGATTAGTTCTCCCATCTTCTCAGTTGGCACCTTCTCGATCAATAAACCTTTCTTACTCCAAATTATGACATTTTGTATATTGGCCTATCACTTGAAGCATCGGCACATGAACCTTGTACTTGTAATAGTGTTGCCTCTGAATGTGATGGGTTCTCTTGCAGTGACGTGAGAAAAGAACTCCAAATGCACACATCTGGAGAAGTTTAAATGTGAAGGTAAGATTTTATTGGGAATGAAGGGGAATTAATACACTCTCAGGGATGTAGAGGGTGGCCAGGCTCTAAAGCACCATCACGAGGCTTCTGTTAATCCTCCATATATCGTCTTGGTTCAGGTAAAGGACAAAGAACCATCAAAATTATCCAACACAAATTCCTAACTTTTCTGGAGCCGGGATTGGGCCCTCGTCCCAGTAAATTCTTATTGGGGTTTCATGCCCTCTCTCCAATCCAATTACCTCTCCTATTGTTCCCATGCTAGGCCCTGCCTGCCCCTCTGTTTCCTCACCTGACTCTCATTGTGTGTGGAGGGCGGCTGAGCCAAGGTCTCTTGTCCCTGTGGTGTTTGCACGGCTTGCCCAGGAGCCTTTAGTCCCAAGGCCACTTGTTGACCCTGCATGCTGGCAAGGCCCACACAGGAGCCTTCTGAGCCGCAGGCCAGAATGTATCAACAGTCTGGACCTGAGCTCAGAGGCCAATAAGAAACATCTGGGATTTGAAGACAATAAAACTTTTAAACCTTCCCCCACTTCAATTGGCTGTATAATAAACTTGCTGAGCTAGCTCGGGGTCACTGTTTCTCCATCAGAGAGCAGTGTCCCACCTGCCCCACCTTTTCTCTCTATAATGTCTCTGTGTCTGTCTGAGTCTCCCGTCGCCCCTACTCAGGTCTGGTTCGACTAACTGTGCAGGTCGTGGCAATTGTGCATGTCCACAAGTTTCATTACATCACGACTTCCTATTGCGCATGTGCCCAGCACAGGAATTTCCTCTCCCTGCTCAGGTACCAGGTTTTCAGCACCCCTGGGGAGATTTTCCTGTCCCTTTCCAAGGATTAAATTCCTGGCGGCAGTCCCCTAGAGTGTGTGACTGTGTCTGTTTACCAGTGAACTAGATAGAAATTCTGCTGTTAGCTGCTTCTGCTTCCCAGTTTATTAAGATTACTTAGTTCCTGTTTGCTTTCTTCATTATATTAATAATTATTTTCCTCATATCGATACTAGCTGAAAATAGGATTGGTGTTATTCTTTGAATATTTGGTACACAATTTGTCAATGAAATCATCTGGTTCTAGGCTTTCCTTTGTGGTGAGGTTTCTGAATATTTATTCAATCTCTTACTTGTTAAAGGTGTGTTGAAATTATCCACTTTTTCTTGAGTCAGTTTAAGGATTTGTTTTTTTCTATTTAATCTAGGTTATCACATTTGTTTACATAAAACTGTTCAAAATATTCTCTTATAATTTTTTGTAAGATCAGTAGTTATGTCTCCATTTCATCACTGATTAATGCTGATTGATAGTTGATGTTGGCAGCGAAACGGCACCAGAATATTAGACCTCAGTTCAGCAACCTTGGTACTTGAGTTCTGGCTAAGAAAAATTCACAGCCAATGTTGTGGCAGAAATTCGGTCGGTGGGAAGAGACAGACTGCACGCACTCAGAGGATTAGAAAAGGACTGTTTAATGGGCACTGGTGCGGCCCATGGAGTCGCCTCCAAAGGCTGAGCCCCACGCCCAGGTTCCCGCTGCCTTTTATGCATGATAAGCCTCCAGGTATTTCAGGAGTTCTAGTTCCACTGTAGTTTAGGCAGTTGGCGGATGTAAGGGGATTACAAAAGCCAGTGGCAGAAGTCTCTGCACTGTGAGATAAAGGGATCATCTGTGTCTGGCAGGGGCAGGGGTCTCTGTACTGTGATAAGGGGGTGGTCTGTATCTGGCTTACCTTCTCACCAAAACTCAAACTATAAGCGACAGTTTATTTAGAAAGTCACAGAGGTAAAAGTAGTGAGCCATAAAAGAAATGGGCTCAAGAGCAAGTTACAGAGGCAAATGAAGGGCTCTTGGAATTTAGGAGCAACAGAGCAGAGAACCACCTGGGAGAAGGGGGTGGGGAAAGGTGCTGAGCCTTTGTCTTGAGAGGATTTATCTGGAGGTCTGAAGGGGTGTGGGGGTGAGGGGGTGTGGAGGATGATCCCAATAGAATATTCATGACCTTTCAGGGTCATGTCTCTACTGATTGGCTGGCACCAGGGCAGGGTCATTAGTCAATGCAGCTGGACCTGAGGTCAGCCATGGCATCACTTTTCTGGTTTTGCTGCTTTTCTGGGCCTAGAGCTGTAACACAACCGAGGTCTAGATGTTATTTCAGGGGGTTAATGCTTAAGGGAGTGATCAAGCAAGAGCCCGAATGGGAGTCCAATGAGTCTAATCATCGGCCCCTCGTTCCTCCTCCAAGGGGGTCTCCTGCATGACTAGCATCATACCAGTGGAGGAAAGGTCAGGGAGGATCCCCAACTGCATGCGGAGGGATATGAAAGGTCAAGGGGTTTAGACCACATGAGCAGCAATATGCTGGGGGAGGAAAGGTCACCCTGGGGGAAAGGTGCCTGTTTTCCCAATTTTGCTGGTTAAACACCCAGGCCTTCCAGTGGAGGGAGGCTTAGCCAAGGTCTCTTGTTCCTGTGGTGTTTGCTTGGACTCGCCCAGGAGCTTCCAGTACCAGGGACGAGGCCCTGTGGTGTTTGCACGGTCTTGCCCAGGAGCCTTTAGTCCCAAGGCCACTTGTTGACCCTGCGTGCTGGCAAGGTCCATGCAGGAACATTCTGCCCAAGATCTCGTTGTTCCTGTGTGCTGGCAAGGCCCACACAGGAGGGTCCTGAGCCGTGGGCAGGATTTATTGACAGTCTGGACCTTGAGCTCAGAGGCCTATGAAAACACTTTAGGTTTCAGAACAATGAGGTTTTTAAACTTCCCCCCTTCCGTTGGCTGTATAATACACTGACTGAGCTAGCTCGGGGTCGCTGTTTCTCCATCAGAGAGCAGTGTCCCACCTGTCCCCAGCTTTTCTCTCTATAATGTCTCTGTGTCTGTCTCCCGTCACCTATACTCAGGTCTGGTTCGACTAGCCCCGCAGGTCGCAGTAAAGTGGCGCCCGAACAGGGACCTGAGTACAGGGGAACTTGAAGCCTGATTGGAGGAGACGACTTTCCATGAACTGCGCAGGTTAAGAAGCGAAAGCAAGGTAAGGGAGTGGAATTAATTGATTGATAGCCAGGTGTAAAATATGTGAAATTCTATGTCTCAAGAAAGAAATCTCTAGGTATCTATGTTAAGAGCTATGGTAAAGGCTCAAGGATGCTCAGTAAAGTAATGTGAACTCCTTGAGTTTTTAGAGTATGTGAATGAAACTTGCCATTGGTTTCCTGATGAGGGGACAGTCAACTTGGAAACCTGGGAAAAGGTAGGGAAGTGCCTGCAAGGCAGAGATACAATGAAAGGCCCGAACAAGGTTCCGGCGCAAACATTTACTCTATGGTCCCTAATTAGAGAGCGCCTTGATCCTGTGCAAGAGGCTAACAAGGCGGGGAAGCAAGGTGTAGTGGAAGACTTGACAAAAGCGGAGAAAGGCTATGAATCCTCAAAGACAGCCCCAGCGCCTTCCACTACAACTGTGAGAGAGGTTAATCCCCCTGATGACACTTTACCCCCAGAGTATGAGAGAGAACAAGAAAGAGAGGCAGAACAAGATCAGCGACACCGTGCCCAGGAAGAATCAGTTGAGTTTAATGTTACCCAAAGTTTTGCAAAAATGGCTCTTACCTCTGAACCATCCCGAGGGAATGCAGGGGCTCGGCCCAAAGAACCCTCTAGTGCCCCAGTGCTCTCTCCCTTATGGATGGGACTAAGAGAGGCAAGACGGGCCAGAGAGGATGCTACTGGGTTTTCATTATTCCCAGTGATAGAGCGGCTAGACCCGAACAGTCCAGGTCAGCTATTAAAAATGCATGAGCCCATCCCATTTAAGACGTTGAAAGAGCTCACGTCTTCTTGTACTGTGTATGGGCCCACAGCTCCTTTTGTGCTCAGTTTATTAGAGAACATTGCTAGTGAAGCCTTAGTCCTGGGTGATTGGCAAACATTAGCGAAAGCTCGCCTTACACCTGGGGACTCTCTAATGTGGAAAAGCAGCTGGATGGAGATTATGGTGAGCAGGCCACACGGAATCAACAGCATGGAGTACCCATCTCTTTGGAAATGCTGACGGGTATAGGGCAATAGCAAGCTCTTCACGATCAGCTGGGGCTTGCTCTCCAGGCATATCAGCAGATTAATGTTTGTGCTTTGAAGGCCTGGAAAGGGCTCCCAACAAAAGGGGAAAAGTCGCTAGATCTTACATCCATCAGACAAGGACCTGAAGAGCCATATCAAGATTGTGTAGCTCGGTTGCTACAGGCAGTCAACAGAGTAATAAGTGATTCAGAGGCCGGCATGTCAATAGTTAAACAGCTTGCCTATGAGAATGGGAATAAGCCCTGCAGGGAGGCGCTATGCCCTTACCATAAAAAAGCTAATGTACCGGAATTCATCCGCATTTGTTCAGATATTGGATCTTCCCATATACAGGGGGCCGAGATTGCTGAGGCTTTGAAAGAAGTCCTCTTCGCCAGTAAGGCAGGAGGAAGCGGGAAAGGATGTTGTACTTGTGGAAAGCCAGGACACGGAAATGCTACTTTCCCTTTTTGCTGACTTGCAGACAGCTTTGGAGAAGGATGGACTTTGTATAGTCCCTGAAAAGGTTCAGCGTTCTTCTCCTTTCCAGTATTTAGGTAGCATCATTGAGGGACGGACTGTTCGCCCTCAACGTCTGCAGGTGAGAACAGATTCTTTAACCACCTTAAATGACTTCCAATAGCTGTTGGGTGACATCAGTTGGATTAGACTAGCTTTAAAATTAACAGATGCTGACATGAGGCCATTATTCCAAATTTTGCGGGGTGATTTATCTCCCTCATCCCCTGGACAGTTAACTCCTGAAGCAATAGAGGCCTTGCATAAGGTAGAATCTGCAATTCAAAATGCCCAACTGACAAGAGTAAATCAGCAACTGCCAGTGAAAGTGTTAATATTTCCTATCAACCATACCCCCACTGGAGTTCTGTGGCAAGAAGGAGGGGTTATTGAATGGATCCATCTTGCTCATGCACCTGCTAAGACGCTCACACCCTTTCATGATTTGGTAGCACAGTTGATTGCCAAGACAAGACACCAACTGCTCAATTAATTAATCAGGAACCAGCTGAGATTGTAGTTCCATTTACCAACTCTCAACAAAATTGGCTCTGGCAATTCTCAAATAATTGGCAAATCGCACAAGCAAATTTCCTTGGCAAAGTTGATAGCCACTACCCAGGGGACACGATTTTACAGTTTATATCTACCACTGCATTCATTTTCCCTAAGGTAATACAGTCTCAACCTATTCTTCAGGCTTTAACAGTTTTCACTGATGGGTCTAGCTCAGGACAGGCTGGCTATTACTGCGACAGGAGTTCCAAGCTATTTGAAACCAAACACTCGTCAGCCCAAAGAGTGGAAATCCAAGCTTTAACAGCAGCCCTGAAGCTTTTGAAGATGAACTTTTAAATATATATAGTGATAGCAGTTATGTGGTAGGAATGGCTAAGGTCACTGAGACTGCCACAATTGGGCATACTAGTAATGAAGAGTTATATCATCTATTTACTAAACTAAGGGAGGTCATTAGATCACAAAAATACCCATGCTATATCAGCCATATTCATGCCCACACAGGACTCCCAGGACCTTTAGCTGAAGGGAATGACGTTGTTGACTGCTTGCTGGTGCATGCTACAATTTCCACTCCTCTAGCCTCAGCCCAACATTCTCATTCTTTGCATCATCAGAATGCAGCAGCGCTGCGCAAAGAATTTAAAATCTCTAGAGAGCAGGCTAGGCAAATAGTAAAACAATGCCCAGCATGTGTCATTCACCTACCAGAACAGTCACCTGGAAATGACCCTCGAGGATTAAAACCAAATCAAATTTGGCAAATGGATGTGACTCATGTTCCTGAATTTGGGAAACAGCGCTGGGTGCACGTATCTGTGGATACTTTCTCCCGTTTCATTTTTGCAACAGCTCAGACTGGGGAGAGTGTCAAGCACGTTATACACCATTGTCTGGCCGCTTTTGCTCCACTGGGGAAACCCCAGGAAATAAAAACTGACAACGGGCCAGATGACACCAGTTCTGCCTTTCAAAAATTTTGCTTGCAATATAAAATTTGACATAAAACAGGAATTCCTTATAATCCCCAGGGCAAGCAATAGTAGAAAGAGCAAACAAAACTTTAAAATTACAATTACAAAAACCGAAAGGGGAGATACAGAATATGCTCTTACTCCTCAGAGTCAACTGAACCATACCTTATATACTTTAAATTTTTAAAAATTATGATACCAATGGCCTCACTGCTGCTGAGCACCGTCAGGCAACCCTGCCGCAGGCTTCAGCAGGGCTTTCCCAGTGGAAAGTCTTGCAGCCAGGTAAGTATGGTTGGGGCAAATTCCTATTGGACTTATTTCCTGGACCCTCCTGTGGTAAATCCAGCTACTTGGGAAGGAGGCTCTGTGCCTGTTTTCACTAATGATTCAGCAATGATTGGTGCAAACTCTGACCATCATATCACACCCACTTCACACTATAATTATACTTATCTTGGCTTCAGTGTAGACCCTCCAATCTGCCTGTCCCTCGCGGGCAGGTATGGGTGCCTGCCTGTTAAACCTGAGAATAAAACATCTTACGGAGGTACCGACATTACTACTATTACAGGCCCATGGGATATGAAGAAATATATTCAGACTGTGACTAAACTAAGATTTCCCTATAACACCCAGGTTGTACCTTATCAGCGCCCTCTGCTTCCTTATTGCCCTAACAAGAGAACCCTTCAATTTAGGGGTTTCCCCCAATAGCAGGCTTGTGCAAATCCTGTCCTTGTTGGCATCAATATCATGGGAACAGGATTTCAGATGTTAGACTGGTCTGGATTTATGAATTATTCTGACTGACTCTTTTTTGGCAAACATTGCTATGGCCTGTCACCCCACTAATCCCTGTTATGGGTTGCGGGCTTGTGTGCAGGCCTCTTATGTGATTGTGACAGGCTCTGTAAATATTACTAAGCTTCCCACACACTATTCTGTCTCATGCCCTGAGTGTACATTAACTAACTGTGTAACAAGAGACAATAAGTATGACGATGTTTTAATTCTATATCAGCCCTCTTTTGTTATGCTCCCTACCAACATACCAGGAGATAGGTACCATGAAACTGGGCTACAAGCTTGGATAGAAATTAAGAACCAATTGACTCGTCATAAAAAAGCTTTAGGATTGACTATTTTTGGCATTATCACTATTGTGGGTCTTATTGCTTCTACTGTAACTGCTTCTTTAGCCCTGACTCAAAGTATTCATAATGCCCAATTTATAAATAATTTAGCTCAAAATACCTCTGCTGCTTTATACAGTCAAAAAAATATTGACACCAAATTAGAAACAATTAAATGCTTTGGAAGCCACAGTTATCAGACTAGGACATCAAATCGAGAGCATTGAAGCTCGACACAAGTCGCTTTGCCATGCTGCTTACTGTTTTATCTGTGTTACTTCAGTCCCATATAATAAGACCCAGTGGAACTGGAACAAAGTCAAGGTACATCTCCAAAGAATATGGACTTATAATAATATAAGTCTTGATTTGCGTCAAATGAATAGACATATACAAGATATTCAAAATAGCCGTGATGATATTGTTAATCTAGCACAACTGGCTAAAGAAATTTTAGAAGAGCTTAAAGGTTTCAACCCTTTCAATCTTCTTAAACACACTGCATGGTACCTGTTTGGTGTTGTGATTGCTCTGATCATTCTGTTTTGTCTCCTGTCAGTCAGCTGCCGGATCTTCCGAATCAACTCAGAGGAGTCCAAGTAGATGTTCACTGCATGCATTTAAAGACAGAAAAGGGGAAGATTTGTAAAACAAACAAACATAAAACAAAAAGGGAGGAAATTTAAAACACCAAAAAGGGGGAGATGTGAATGGCGGCTGAGCCAAGGTCTCTTGCTCCTGTGGTGTTTGCAGGGTCTCACCCAGGAGCCGTTAGTCCCAAGGCCACTTATTGATCCTGTGTGTTGGCAAGACTTAGCAGGAACATTCTGCCCAAGGTCTCTTGTTGATCCTGTGTGCTAGCAAGGCCCACGCAAGAGCCTTCTGAGCTGCGGGCAAGATTGTATCAGCAGTCTCGACCTGAGCTCAGAGGCCGATAAAAAACATCTGGGGTTTGAAGACAATTAAACTTTTTAAACCTTCCCCTCCTTCAATTGGCTGTATAATAAACTTCCTGAGCTAACTCAGGGTCACTGTTTCTCCATCAGAGAGCAGTGTCCCACCTGGTCCCAGCTTTCCTCTCTATAATGTTTCTGTGTCTGTCTTAGTCTCCCGTCGCACCTACTCAGGTCTGGCTCGACTAGCTGCGCAGGTGCGGCAATTGTGCATGTCCAAAGATTCATTACGTCACCGACTTCCTATTGCGCATGTGCCCAGCAGAGGAATTTCCTCTCCCTGCTCAGATATCAATCAGAAAGAATACATGTACTCCTATGTTAATAGCAGCACTATTTACAATTGCTAAGATCTGGAAACAGCCCAAGTGTCCATCAGTAGATGAGTGGATAAAAAAGCTGTTGTACATATACATAATGCAATACTATGCAGCTGTAAGGAAGAAAGATCTCTTTTCCTCTGAGATGACATGGAGGGACCTAGAGAGCATTATCTAAAGGAAATAAGCCAATCAGAGAAAGACAAAGACCAATGATCTCACTTATTTATGGAATATAATGAACAAAATAACCTGATGAACACAATAGACCCAGAGACATAGAAAGGAGTAGGGCTCAGACTGACAGACCTCAGAGGAGGGAGGCGGGGGGTATGGAGGAGAAAAACCAAAGAACTTATATGCATGTGTGCATAACCAGTGCACATAGACAACAATGCTGGAGGGGTGGGGGGCAGGATGGGGAGGAGGGTGTCTAGGGGCGAAAAAGGAGAAACATCAGTAACAAAAATTAATTAATAAAAATTGAAAGTGAATAAGCTTTATGCTCTTCTTTGGAAATAAATAAAACATGTAAATTTGTGTAAACACAGAAGAAATCATGTGGAAAAATACACAAAATTCTCAATGACAGAAATTTAAAATTTTACCCTATATGAGTTTTCACTGTTTGACCATTCGCTATACTGGTTTCATTGTATTATGTGGTTTAATGGAGGGCTAGAGAGTTCCACAACCCATTTCCCCCACTAAAACAACAAAAACAATAAAGAACAACCACAAAACAACTGAATAGCTTATAGAAAGCTCTTAACTATACTGTGTAAGATGCAAAAAACAAACAAACAAACAAAAACAAAACCCTGCAGAGCTCGATGAGGATGATGGCATAGAAAAGCATTGCAAGCTTTTTCCTGCATCACCCCATGTTCCAGTACACAGTAGCGAAACACCAGAAGCAATCTCCTCAGAGGCATCTCACCCCATTAGAAAAATGAGAGCAGGAGAACCCCAGCAAAGCTCACTTTAGCAGCCTTTGCTACCTAGGATTCCCACAGTCTTTAGCAATGCCTATCCTAAATGACAGAGCTGCTCAGGCTCCCCACCATTGCTTCTCCTCCTGGAGCTGATGTGACAGTGAGACCTGCCAACAAGGGTTCCTGTCACTGATGTGCCCCATTCTCTGGCATCAGTACAATAAGTGCCTTGCCATGTGCAGGGCCAGATCTGCTGCTGCTATGAGCTCCACCTGCAGTCCCAAATCATGGCTTTGACCCACCATTACCGTTACTGGGACAGCCATTGCTGTTCAGAGTCCTGCCCCCTGAGTTCCAAGTCACACTTTGATTTGCATTACTGAGGTCACGCTACCACTGCTCTGAGCCCCATCCCCTGGGTGCTTTGTCTAAGCTCTAACTACCAGTCCCGGGGGCCACACTGCTGCTGCTCTACAACCTTCCCAAGTCCCAACAGATGGCTGTAACTGGCCACCACTGGGAATGTGATGCTGCTGTTCAGCAACTGCCCCCTGGGGCCAGAGTTCGGACTCTGACAGAACACCCACAGCCTGGCACCCTGTCCACTGTGCCCATCACTACTGCACCCTGTCACTCCAGAACTAGTGCCCTGCTGCATTCCATCCCCTCACCTCTTGCACAAGTCACTGTAACAAGCCCCAGACCCAGATCCCAGTTCCACAGACCTGCACTTGCCAGGACCCTGGACACCAACATCACTGCTACAGCATGTGCGCACCTGTGCCCCAGGCACTGTGGTAGTTCTACATGCACCTGAAACCCGGACCCTGGCTTAGCTACTGCTCCAAGTTGCAGCACCCCAAACCAGATGTCAAGAGGGACCTAGTTTAAAATTTTTTATCACAGGCAAAAAAGGGGAACAGGAAGACCTCAGAAGCCTTCATCTCTGAGGATCCCAATAGTCCTAGTCATCACTGCCACCAACAGATCATATACATTCTTGAACATTTTGGCATGAAACAAATCTCTCCACAGACATTTAGACAGAACCAACTGTCAATCATACCAAAAGTTATATAATGTAGAAAAATAATTTCTCAGTGGGAATTCTGTATAATAAATGTCTACGTTAAGAAAAATGTCTTAAATAAACAAGTTAACTTTACAGCTGACAGGACTAAAAAGGGAAGAACAAACCAAGCAAGATGTTAACAGAAGAAAAGAAATAAAAAAGATTATAACAGAAATGAAATATAGGAAATAAAATGACAATGAAAAGATCAACTAAACTGAGATGATTTTTTTAAAAATAAAGTTGATAAACCATTAGCTAAACTAAGAAAAAGAGGCAGATTCCAATCATACATTAAAAACAAAACAGGAGACATTGCAAGTGATACCACTACTATGAATAATATACACTGACAAATTAAATAATTTAGAAGAAATGGATAAATCCTAACAGAGAATAGACTGACAAATCTCAGAGGGAAAGGTGAGGGTGGGGGTGGAGTGTAGAATGAGATTAGCCAAAGAATTTATATGCATATATGTATAACCAATGAACACAGACAATAGAGCAGTGAAGGCACGGGGGAGAGGGGGGGAAGGAAGGCAGTAGAGGATATAAATGTTGGGAAAAGAGGGGAACATCTGTAATACTTTCAATAACAAAGATAATTTTTTTAAAATCGTAGAACATACAACATAACAAGATAGAATCATTAGGTAACAAAAAATCTGAACAGCCCAATAAATGGATTAAGTAGATTACATCACTAATCAGAATTTTCCCAACAAACAAAACCCATGAACTGATATCTCCACAGGTATATACTACCATTTTTAAAAAATTAATACAAATCTTTCTCAAAATATTTTTTAACAATTAAAAGGTAAGAAACACTTCCAAAATCATTTTACAAAGCCAGAATTGCCCTGATATCAAAGCTAGACAATCATACTTCAAGAAAAGAAAATTACACGTTAATATCTCTGAGGAATGTAAATGCAGAAATACTCAACAAAATATTAGCAAACCAAATTCAAGAGTACATTAAAAAAAGACATGCACGGTTATTAATCTGTCCCTGCTATGCAATAATAGTTCAATGTTCACAAATCAATAAATGTAAAGCATTTTAACAAAATGGATAAAAAGCAAATCATATGATCCTCATAATATTATAGATTCAGAAAAATGAATTTCGCTAAATTCAAAATCCTTTCATAATTAAAATTGTGAATAAGGCATATAAAACAGGTACCTCAACATAATAAAGGCCATATATTACAAGAGCACAACTAATATCATATGTTCAAAGGTGAAAATTTGAAAACCTTTCCTCTAAAAGCAGGAACAAGACAAGAATGCTCAGTTATGCCATTTCTTTTTTGTAATTGTTTGTTTCTGTTACCATGCAATTGGTTTATTATTGCTATTTTTAAAGATGAAATACAGAAAATATTTATCCATGGTTTCATCACTCATAAATAACTATTGCTTACATTTTAATGTATTCTTTCTCATCTCTTTTCTTCTTATTTCTAGTACATAATTGTCTCTCCCCCTACTTACTTTAAAATAGTATTCTATAAACTATTGTTAATCATAATTTTTAATGGCTGCATAATATAGCATCATATAGATACCATACTCTATCAGTTATTTAACCAATATCTCCTCTTATGAATAATACCAGGATGATAATTTTTTACATAAATCTGTGGATAGAGTATATTTCCTAGATTTTACTTCTTAAACATAGAATCATTAATTCAAATAACATAAACATAATAAAGTTTTATTATACAGAGAGGGGCAAAAGTAGGTTTACAGATTGAGGATGGAAAACATAGTTTATTCTTGTATTACTATTAATTATTTTATTATATTCCATACGAACAATAGATCACCTACTTTTGCCCCACCCTGTATATACCACAAAATATTTCCCACAAAATATATGAAAAATGAGCGAGACTAATGAGAATCAAAGAAATACAAATAATGAGATAACAATGCCACACACCATATTGGCAAAGATTTAAAAGACAGAAAATGCCCAAAGTTAATGAAGATGAGGGGATATGTGTTCTTTTATAGATTTGTTAATGAGAGAGCAAGTGGCTATTTTTCTTTATTTTATTCCCATCACCCAACTCCCCCTTTAGAAATAATCATCTGCCTCTCTATCTATGGGTCTGTTTCTGTTTTGTTTGTTCATTTGTTTTGATTTTTTTAGATTATACATAAGGTGAAATCAGACAGTATCTGTCTTTTTCTGTCTTAGTTATTTCACTAAGCAATAATACCCTCTAGGTTTATCCATGTTGTCACAAATAGCAATCTTTCATTATTTTTTACTGCTTAATAATATTACATTACACACACAGACACACACACACACACACACACACTCTCACATATTTTTTATCCATTCATCTATTGATGGATATCATATCTTGACTATTACTAGTAACGCTGAAATGAACATAGGGGTGCACATATCTTTTTCAATTAGTGTTTACTTTAAATATATACCCAGAAGTAGAATGACAGGATGGTATGGTAGTTCTATTCTTAATTTCTGGAGCAATCTCCATACTCTTTTACACAGATGCTGTATTGATTTACGATGCCACCAATTGTGTATGAGGGTTCCCTTTGCGCTGCATCCCCACCAGGACTAGTTAATTCTTCATTTAATAGTGATAGCTATTCTGACAGATGTGAGATGATATCTCATAGTTCTAATTTGAATTTCCCTGATGATTAGTGATCTTGAGCATTTTTTTCATATGTCTCTTTGGTCATCTGTATGCCTCCTGCCCATTTTTAATCGGATTGTGTGTTTCTTTGATATTAAATATATGAGTTTCTTACATATTTTGAATATTAATCCCTTATTGGATATATCATTGGCAAATATTTTCTCCCATTCAGTAGGTTGTCTTTTCATTTTTTTAATGATTTCACTGTGCAAAATCTTTTCAGTTTGATGTAGGTCTACTTGTTTTTCTTTTGATGTCTTTGTCTGATGAGACACATCCAAAATAATATTGATAATACCAACATCAAAGATTTACTACGTTTTCTACTAGGAGTTTTATAGTTTCAGGTTTTACATTTAAGTCCTTGATCTATTCAGTGTTTATTTCTGTGTGTGGTGTAAAAAAGTGGTCCAGTTTGGTTCGGTTTTTTTGCATGTCCGTGTCCAGTTTTCCCACTACCGCTTATTGAATAAACTATTTTTACCCCATTGTATATTCTTGCCTCCTTTGTCATAGATTAATTTGCTATATAAGAAAGGAATTATTTTTGGGCTATCTATACTATTCCAATGATCAATATATCTATGTTTTTATACCAGTGCAGACTGTTTTGATTATTGTAGCTTCGTAGTATGTACAGTTTGATATCAGGGAGCATGTTACCTCCCACCTCGTTCTTTCTAGAATTTATTTGGCTATTCATAGATTATTGTGATTCCACATAAATTTTAGATTAGTTGTTCTAATTCTAAGAATGCCATTGGTATTTTAATAAGAACTGCATTGAATTTGTCTATTGCTTTGGGTAGTAAGAACATTTTAACAATATTAATCCTTCTACTCCATGAGTAAGTTATATCCTTCCATTTATTTGTATCTTTTCAATGTCTTATAGTTTTCAGAGTACAGAAGATAGCACTTTGGTTAAATCAATTCCTAGATATTTTATGCTTTTTGATGCAATATTAAATGGTATGATATTTTTAGTTGCTCCTCCTGATTGTTCATTATTGGTATATAAAATGCAACAGATTTTTGTATAATGATTCTGTATCCCGTGATTTACTTAATTCATTTATTAGTTTTAGTAGGTTTTTTGTTTGTTTTCTGTTTTTGTTTGTTTGTTTTTTGTGCTGTCTTTAGGATTTTCTATATATAGTATCATGTCATCTGTAAATAATGAGATTTTTACTTTTCCCTTTCTGATCAGGATGCCATTTAATTCTTTTTCTTATGATTGCTGTGCTATTATTTCCAATACCATGTTAAATAGAAGTGGTGATAGTGGGCATTCTTGTCTTGTTTTTGATCTTATAAGAAGAGCTTTCACTTTTTTTTTATCGTGACCCAAGGACATTTTTTATTTATCTTCAGATAGATGGGGAGGGAGAGATGGAGGAAGAGAGAGAGAGAAACATTGACGTGAGACAGAAACACATGGACTGGTTGCCACCCACATGACATCAACCGGGGCTGGGGACAAACTACAACCAAGGTAGATGCCCTTAGCGGGAACCGAATCCAGGACTCTCTGGTCCACAGGTCGATGCTTTAACCGCTGAGCCAAACCGGCCAGGGCCCTCTCGATTTTTATACTCCACACATGGGTGTTGGGCCAGCCCATTCCATGTTTCTGCCCCTTCTATTAGTCTGGATATAGCTTTTTCTTTATATCTTAGTTGTAGGATTTCTGTTCAGCCAGATTTCAGGCAGTTCTGAATGATGGTTGTTCTTTAGTTTTATTGTTCTTTCCATTGATTTTTTTCTTTCTATTTTATTTATTTTGCTCTGATCTTAACTAGTTCTTTCCTTCTCTTTACTTGGGTTTTCATCTGTCTTTTTCTAGTTCCTTTAGATGTAAAATTAGATTGTCTATTTGGAATTTTTCTTGTGTCTTGAGGTATGCCTGTATAGATATGAACTGCCCTCTTAGAACTGCTTTTTCTACATCCCATAAATTTTGAAAAGTTGTGTTTTCATTTTTATTTCTTATAAGGTACTTTCGATTTCTTGTTTGATTTGCTCTTGATCGATTTGCTGTGTAGAAGCATACTGTTTAGTTTTCACATATTTGTGTTCTTTCCAGTTTTCTTCCTGTAGTTGATGTCTAGTTTCATGTGACTGTGGTCAAAACAGGTGCTTAATATAATTTCAATCTTATTAAAATGTTTGAGGCTTTTCTTTGTGGCCTGATATGTGATCTATCCTGGAGAATGTTCCCTGTGCACTTGAAAATTGTGTATTCTGTGTTGGGGATGAAATGTTCCATAAATATCTATTAAGTCAATTTGATCTAATGTGACATTTTAAGCCATTCTTTGCTTATTAATTTTCTGTCTAGATGATCTATCCATTGATATGAGTGTGGTATTAAAATCCCCTATTATTGTTTTACTTTGCATTTCTCACTTTATATATATTAATAGCTGCTTTATATATTCAGATGCTACTATGTTGGGTGTACATATATTTTAAATGTTACATTCTCTTCTTTGATTGACCTCTTTATATTTATGTAATGTCCTTTGCGTTTTACATTTTTTGTTTTAAAGTCTACTTTGTCTGATATAAGCATCACTACCTCATCTTTCTTTTCACATGGAATATATTTTTCCATCCCTCCATTTTCTGTCTATATGTGTCTTTGAATTTGAAGTGTCTCTTGTAAGCAGCATATAGAAGGGACATGTTTTTTAATTTTTCATCCACCCTATGTCTTCTGTTTTTAATCCTCACCTGAGGCTATGTTTATTGATTTCAGAGAGAGAGGAAAGGAGAGAAAGAAAAACATTGATGTGAGAGAGAAACATAGATTGGTTGCCCCTGAACACACCCGAGCATGGATCAAATCTACAACCTTTTCGGTGTGCTACAACCTTTTCGGTATGTGGGATGACACGCTAACCAGCTGAGCCACCTAGTCAGGGCCACCCCATGTCTTTCTACTGGAGCATGAAATCCATTTACATTTAATTATTGAATTTTCTCATTGATATTTCTCTATCTCTCTCTCAAATCAATAAAGAAAAATATTTAAAAAAATAAAGTAATCATTGATCAGTTTTTACCTATTGCCATTTTGCTGAAAATTTTTTGGTTGTTTTTATAGTTCTCCTCTGTTCCTTTCTTCTTCTCTTGAACTCTTCCCTTGTTTTTTGTTTTTCTTTAGTGTTTTGCTTGTATTCCTTCCTTTTTTTTTTTTTTTTTTTTTTTGTATATCATATTTAGGGTTTTGGTTTGTGGTCACCATAAGGCTTATGTATATCATTCTGTATCTATATCAGTCTATTTTAAGCTAATATGCATTTAAGTTCCAATATATTCTAGAAGAATTAAATTTTTACTTCCTCTCCACATTTTATGCTATTGATATCACGTTTTAGATCTTTTATGTTATGTATTCCCTTATAATTATTCTGCTTTTAGTTGAGCTTCATCCTTTTTTCTTTCTACCTCTGTAGTAGCTTTTTAAATGTCTCATATGATATATTTATTAAATATTTGGCTTTACCTGTGAATTTTATTTTTTTATCATATTTTCTTATTTCTGGTTATGGCCTTTCCTTTTCTAATTAAAGGGGACCCTTAAAGTAGAAGCAAGACTTGTATATGCAAGGTTATTGGTAGCATTTATAATCACAAAACAAATAAGATCATCTACATTTGCTTTTTCAACTTCCATCCAAATTCTCTGACTGTTCATAAATGTATTTACTTTGGGGTGTAGAAGTTATATTTTAACTCCCTGATTGATTTGTCCTTGGATATAAGCATGCGCCATAGCAGAGGGGATCGGCAATTTGAAAAGAAGCATATGTTCCACCAGAATGTCTATGAAATGGATTTCAGTTCTGCTGCTGCTGCAGCTGAGTTCTTATTTCAGCTCTGGGTATTGTGGAAAGGTGCTGGTGTGGCCCACAGAATACAGCCACTGGATCAATATGAAGACAATGCTGGATGAACTTGTTCAGAGAGGTCATGAAGTGGTTGTTCTGGCATCTTCAGCTTCAATTCTTGTGGATCCCAACAAACCATCTGCTATTAAATTTGAGATTTTCCCTACATCTTTAACAAAAGATGATTTTGAGGATCTTTACAGGCAGCTGATCTATAAATGGGCATATCTGCCAAAAGATGCATTTTTTGCTTATTTCTCAGTAACACAAGATATATTTTGGAAATATTTTGATTTTTTTCAAAAGCTCTGTAAAGATGTAGTTTTCAACAAGAAAATTATGAAAAAACTACAGGAATCAAGGTTTGATGTCATTCTTGCAGATGCTGTTGGGCCCTGTGGTGAGCTGCTGGCTGAGCTACTTAACGTACCTTTAGTGTACAGTCTGCGCTTCTCTCCTGGCTACCAAATTGAAAAGTATAGTGGAGGACTTCCATTCCCTCCATCCTATGTACCTGTTGTCTTGTCAGAATTAAGTGATCACATGACATTCATGGAGAGGGTCAAAAATATGATGTACGTGCTTTATTTTGACTTCTGGTTCCAAACATTTAATCAGAAGAAGTGGGATCAATTTTATAGTGATGTATTAGGTAAGTCATGTTTTAATTGGTAGCTTGAAGTCCTAACTTTGTTAGTGCCATGGGAGGTGAGTTTTGTATAAAAAGAAAGTCAGAGGGATTTATCTTTTATAAGTAAAATGACTAAATAATAATATATAATGATCTTTCAATCTCACAAATATTCTAGAAATGCTTAAATTATAAGATTATTTTTAACCCTTTAGTCTATTATTAGTACAGGACACTTCAGAAAATGTAAAACCACAAATTGAAGCTCTGAGGAGTTCAAGAAGCAGTTACATCTCAATTCTTTGTTTATAATCTAATTTACTTTTTAATTCTTTTCTTATGGGTAAAGAGTTTTATTTTCTCTTTGTTGTTTCCTAAATATAATGTCAAAATGTTACCCATCGTATACTTATATTTAGAGCACTTTTAAGTTCACAGCAATATTGAGTAAGATTTCCCATACAACCCCTGCCCTCACATATGCACAGTCGCCCTCATTTTCAACATAGACAACAGGGTGATACATTTGTTGCAACTGTTGAACCTATATTGACACATCATTATCATCAAAGTCCACCATTTATGTTGGACATATTCCATGAGTTTTGACAAATTTATAATGTATTATAGTGACTAGTTTCACTACCCTAAAAATCCTCTGTGCTGCACTTATTTCCAACATATCCATTTTACTATAATTTTTTCACCTTAAAAAAAAGGTATTAGAAATTTCACTAAACACCTTGATCAAAGCAGAAATGTAGGTTGAGAGTTACTTTATTTCTAGCACAATGTTACTTTTGTAGCTTTACAGAGTAAATATACATGTTTAATTCTATAGTGGCTTACATTTAATAATTGTTTATCACTGTCAAAGTACTGATGTCACATTAGAGATAAAAAGTCTCTAGCACTTTATCTTATATATTTGATATCATAAAACATACAAATTTTTATCAAATTATACACACACACACACGTGTATAAATATTTGTGTTATCAAAATACAGACACTCTAAAATATTTTGGCTACATCATTCCAAGCACTTTTCAGAGAATTTCCTAGTATAGTATTTACATCAAAACACTCTCATTTCCTCTACCCTTCTGTTTGCTTGTCTCCCTTCAGGAAGACCCACTACAATATATGAGACAATGGGGAAAGCTGAAATGTGGCTCATTCGAACTTATTGGGATTTTGAATTTCCTCGCCCGTTCTTACCACATGTCCATTTTGTTGGAGGACTCCACTGCAAGCCTGCCAAACCCTTGCCTAAGGTTATCTATTCCTGTTTGTTTTCTTTTGAGGATCTTCACCAGTATTCTACCTTAGAAGGAAGACAATTCCTCAACAATATGAATGTGTATTCCAACAATATTTGCAGCAATGCTGTCACTCCAGCATTTAAAACATTCTCCATTAGAGATCACTGGGTTTCACATCCTAGTATAAAAAGGGAATACATAGCCTATTAAAGCAGCTGTTTTCTGCCATACACCAAGCCTGCACAAAATCTCAGTGAGGGAACATGGTTCTCACCCACACAGCTGACTGACAAAGTGAGCACAAAGAAAATGTACACTGCATATATAATAAGGACCAAAAGTCCTGCATATTTACTAATTGTGTCTGAAAATCACCCATAATACAAAATTGCAAAAGAATTGTCAGCATATAGGATATTCCTTATGAAGAAAAACAGTAGTCTAATATGCTTTAAATTGATATCATATCTTTAAAACATTATTACAAAACAAGCATCCTTTACTGAATTATTTTACATCTCTTCAGACATTGTTTGTCTACCATTTGATTGGCAGCAACATAAAACAAATATCTTATTCAAGGGTTAACCTAATTTCTATTTTGACTTAAAAATATTAGCTATACATGATAACTTTCACAGGGTCTAAAGCCTGAGGTTAAATTAGTAAAATTTCTATTCAATCTAATCCTATTGTTTTTTGAGCTTTACTGAGGTATATAGCTTCACTATATATATAGTGAAGGAATTCTTCTCATGTAGTTAACTAACACATCCATTGATCTTTTTTTGTGTGTGAAAATATATTAATTCTGCTCTCAGAAAATTTCAATTACTCAATACAATGTTATCAACTTTAGTCACCCAGTTATACATTAGAATCTCACACCTAATAATCTCATAGATAAAAGTTTATAAACTTATATCAACATGTCCCTATTTCCTCCACTCCCAACTTCTGGCAAAATTTTTCTAATCTTTTTCTATGTTTGCCTTTTGTTTTTGTTTTAAGATTCCATGTATAATTAATAATATGCACTATTTGTCTTTCTCTGTCTGGCTTATTTATCTTAACATAATGCCTTCATGGTTCATTTATGTTATAACCAACAGCAATTTCCTTCTTTCTCATGGCTGAAAAATATTCCACTCTGTGTGTGTGTGTGTGTGTGTGTGTGTGTGTGTGTGTGTGTGTGTGTGTGTGAAAAAAACATATCTCACTCATCCTTTGATGAACACTAGGTTATTTCCATATCTTGGCACTCTGAATAATGCTGCAAAAAACATGGGAGTGCAGATGTCTTTTCAATATCCTGTTTTAATTTCCTTTGGATATGGTATACCCAGAAATGGAATTGGTGGATCATATGATAGTTCTATTTTTAATTTTTTAAAGAAACTCCACACTCTTTTGCATAGTAACTGCACAAATTTATACTCCTACCAAAACTATACATGTGTCCCCTTTTCCCCATATCCTCTCCAAACTTATCTCCTTTTTATGATAGGCATTCTACCAAGTATTAAGTGATATCTCATTGTAGTTTTCATTTGCTTTTCTCTGATGATTAGTGATGTTGAACCCCTTTTCATGTACCAATTGTCCATTTGTATGTCTTCTTTGGAAAATGTCTCTTCAGAGCTCTGCCTATGTCTTAATCTGAGTGGAATTTTTGCTACTGAAATGTGTGAGTTCTCAACATATTTTGGAAATTAACCCCTTATCAGATATATGACTTCCAAGTATTTTCTCCCACTCTGTATGTTGCCTTTTAATTTTGTTGATGGTTTGCTTTGTTGTACACAAGCTTTTAGTTTGAAGTACTCGCACCTGTTATTTTCTCTTCTATTTTCTGTGCTTTTGGGGTTGCATCAAAAAAAAATCATTGTCAAAACAAATATCAAGGATTCTTTCCTTTCTATAGTTTGTTGTGAGTGTAAAAATATGACTTTGACTCCTGGAACTTTTCTTAATTTATCAATTTGCTTAATTTATTAAGTTTTTTAATGGAGTCTTGTAGTGTTTTCTATAGAAATTATTATTGCATCTGTAAATAGAGACAATTTACTTCTTCCTTTCCAATTTGGATGGCTTTTATTTCATTTTGTTGCCTAATTGCTCTGACTAGGGCTCCAGGTAATATGTTGAATAAAAGTGGCAGGAGTGGGCATCCTTGTCTCATTACTGATCTCAGTTGAGAACCTTTCAGTTTTTCATCAATGAGTATTTTAGCTGTAGACTTGTCATAGATGGCCTTTATTTTGTTGTGGTCTTTCCCTCTATACCCATGTTGCTGAAAGTTTTCATAATGATTGGACATTGAATTTGTGTGAAATGCCTTTTCTGCATCTGTTGAGATGATCATATGACTTTTATCTTTCATTCTATTAATGTGGAGTACCACATTTATGGATTTTTGGATTTTGAACCATCCTTCCATCACTAGAATAAAGCCCACTTAATCATAGTGTAACTTTTTTAATGTATCACTTTCTTTTCTTATGGTGTTCTTTTCCGGTTTCGGTATCAAGGTATTAACGGACTCATAAAATTGCTTTGGAAGCGCTCCCTTGTCTTTTATTTTTTGGAAGAGTTTGAAAAGAAACAGTATTCTCATTTGAATATTTTGTAAACTGTACCCATGAAGCAACCTGGTTCTCTACTTTTCCTTTTTGGGAGATATTTGATTACTAACTCAATCACCTAACTCACAATTACTCTGTTCAGATTTTCCACTTCCTCATTTTTCAGTCCTGATAGGTTGCATATTTCTAGAAATTTATCAGTTCATTCTAGGTTGTCAAATGTGTAGGTGTGTAATTGTTGATAGCAGTCTCTTGTGGCTCCTATTCTTTGTACTTGTATGGTATTAGTTGAAATATCTCTGCTTGCATTTCTAATTTTATTCTTTCGAGTCCTGTCTATTTCTCAGTAAGTCTAAAGTTTTGTGTTTTGTCTTTTTTAAAAAAACCCAGCTCATACAGCTATTGGTCTTGTCTTTTAGTCTCTATTTAATTTATTTCTGCTCTAATCTTTGTCTTTTCCTTCATTCTACTAATTTTCAGCTTAGTTTGTTCTTCTGTTTCCAATTCCTCGATAGGTTGTTGATATGGCTTTCTTTTAAATAGAAATTTATCACTATAAATGTTCCTCTTAGAACTGCTTTTGCTGCATCTTATAAATTTTGGTATGTTGTATTTGCATTTTCATTTGACTCAAGATATTTTTATTTCCCTTTGATTTTTAATTTGACTCATTGGTTGTTTAACAGTATGTTTTTTGATCTATACATATCTGGGAATTTTCCAGTTTTCTTATTGCAATTGGTTTCTAGTCTCACCTCATCGTGGTAAGAAAAGTTACTTGGGATGATTTCAATCTTCTTACATCTATTAAGACTTGCTTTGTAACCAACTAATGATGTATTCTGAAGAGTATTTCATGTGTCCTTGAGGTGAAAGTATTGGACAGAAAGTTCTATAAATATCTGTTAAGTCCTTCTGCATTAAAGTGTAGTTTAATTCCAGTTTCTCCATATTGACTTTTTTTTTTTTCCGATGATCTACCCATTGTTGAAAGTTGGGTATGAGTGCCCTCTTTTGATTGTAGTGCTATCTGTCTCTCTTCAGAACTGTTACTATCTGCTTTCCATTTAGGTTTTCTGTCGGAGCCAGCCGACGAGATCGAACAGTCCTGAGGGAGAGGTGAGGATGAAAGAAAAGACAGACAGACAAAAGCTGGGATCAGGAGGACTGCAGTTCGAAACTGCAGCCCCGAGTTTATTGTTACAGATGATTTTATAAGATTCACAAACAATCCCCCTTTACTACTGACCTTTGAAACTACCCTAATCCAGGAACACATACTTCTATCTTGACACACAAGATAATCACATCCATGTGTATGTTAACTTGTTTAGGTTAACAATTATCTATACTTCCTTGCACTGCTAAACTTGCTATTCTCTATAACTCTCCAGGCAGTTAGCAAGGTATTCAGGTAAAAGGTCAAAGCAGGAGAGCAGACCCTAGCTCTCCTAGGCAGCTCCTTTCAGAGCAGACCCTAGGGCCAGGCAGCTCCCCACAGTTTTCCTATGTTTTGTGCATAAATATTTTCAAATATAATATCCTCTTGTTGGATTGACCCTTTTATTATTATATTTGACTTTGGCTATTGTGACCATTATTAACTTTAAGAGTATTTTGCTGGTATAAGTATAGCTACCTCTGCTTTCTTTATTTTCATTGTCATGAAATATTTTTTCTATCCCTTCAGTTTCAGTATCTGAGTGTGTCTATTCTAGGTAGCTTATATTTGGGTCTTGTTTTTATTTTTTAATGTACTTAATCATCTATATATTTGGATTGCAGAATCTAGCCATTTACATTTAAAATAGAAACAAAAGATAAGTATGGACCTATTATCATTATTTTAAACTGTTTTCTTGCTGTTTGTACTTTTTTGTTCCTTTCTTTTACTCTTTCCTTTGTGATTTGATCATTTTTATAGTGATATGCTTAGATTCTTTCTATCTTTTTTATATATCTACTACAGGCTCCTGCTTTGTAGTTGGCATGAGACTTACATAAATATTTTGTATTTATAAAAGTATATTTTAAACTAATTATAACTAAACTCTGAAGGCATGACAAAGTTCTATATTTCTCATCTCCTCCACATACATTTTGTTTTCGTTGTCACACTTTACAGCTTTTTGTCATGTATCCATTAACAATTATTGTAGTTGTAGTCATTTCTAATACTTTTTTCTTTTAACCTTAATAGTACAGTTATAAATAATTTATCCCCCATGATTACATTAGTGTATTCCTAATTTAACTACATATTTACCTTTACCAGTAAAATTGTACTTTCTTATTTTTTCCTGTTACTAATTCGCACCCTTTCATTTCAGCTTGAAGAATTATTTTAATTCTTCCTGTGACGGTGGTCATAGTGGGGATGACCTTCAGCTTTTGCTTGTCTGGAAACTTTTTATTGTGCACTCAATTCTGAGGGACAAATTTACAGGGAAGAATATTATTGATTGATGATCTTTTCTTTCAGTACTATGAATATATCATGTCATTCATTCCCTTGGCCTCTAAAGTTTCTGCTGAAAAATCTGCTGATAGTCTTATGGTTGTTCCCTTGTTTATGACAAGTTATTTTTCCGATCCTGCTTTTAAGATTCTCTCCCTAACTTTTGACAATTGTAGTGTCTTAGTGTAGGTGTCTTTGGATGCCTCTTATTTGGAACTCTCTAGGTTGTCTAGAAATGAATATTTGTTTCTTTCCCAAGGTTAGGAAAGTGTTCTGCCATCACTCCTTTAAATAACCTTTCTACTCCTTTCCCTTCTCCTTTTAGGAACTCAATAAAGCATATATTGATACAATTGATAATATTCCATAAGTCCCTTCAATTACCTTCACTCTTTAAAATGTTTTTTCTTTTGCTCATCTGATTGGATGAATCTCACTGTCCTTTCTGCAAGTTTTCTGATCCTTTTTCACTTGATCTATGCTATTTTGAATCTTTCTATTGAATTTTTCAGTGCATTTAATATATTCCTCAGCTCTGTGATTTCTGTTTGACACTTTCTAACTCTGCGAAACTCTCACTTTGTTCATACATTATTTTCCTGACCATTCCTTTGAACTCTTTATCAGACAAGTGACTTATCAGTTTCATTAATGTATTTCTGAAGGTTTGTCTAGTTCTTTGGTTTGGACCATAACACACTTCTGTTTCTTCATTTTGCTTGACTGTCTGGGGGTTGATTCCTGCACATGAGATAAAACAGGCACCTCTCCCAAGCTTCACAGAATGGTCTCACGTGGGAGATGAAACTTATCCATCAGCCCAGCCAGAGCTCTTGATTGTGTCTCAAACCTTTGTGGTTGTCTAATCTATTTTCTTTGTTTAGTGGCTCCCAGTAATTGAAGGTGTACCAAGACCTGCCTGTATTCTAAAGAAAATAACTGTAGTCATCACCTAGATGTAGGCTGATTAGAAGTTGGACCCTCAGGCAGCAACCAGGAAAGTATGTAGTTAGGGGCCTTCCAGGGAGAAACTGGGAGATGTTTTGCCTGCTCCTTCTATAACTACTATAGCCTCTGAGGATGCTCCTGCACAATAAATAACTATTTTCTTGTTTTCTACAGTCTTGTGGGACTCATGAATGCAAGTGTTGTTGGCTATGAAAGCCAGTCAATCTAAATATCCATTCCTTGGTTGGCAGGGGCAAAAGTGGGCTGCCAGATATGTATACAAGTTCCTTGCAGGGAGATATTTGTAATTAGGGGTGGGCTCAATGAGAGCCCTTCTGTGGTGCCTACTGGCTTCTCCTGACTCCAGGGAGATATGTTTACTACAAGTGATGTATTTTCATGTTTGCCCAATGTGTAGAGTCAGTCTGCTAGTTTCTGGAATTCTCTCAGAGGAAACTGCTCCTATGTCACCACCTTGGACTAAAACCAATCTACCCCTATTCTTTAAAGCTTTCACCCTTCATATGAAGGGAAAGAGAATGTCAGTAGGACTTGGAAAAAGAGGAGGAGAATAAGAAGACGGAGAGCAGTATAATCACGATAATTAGTGCTAGTAGCTGTTGTTATTAACTTGCGAAACAAAACTTGAATCCAAGTCAATCATTGTGAAACTTGTCCCAGAATGAGAATTACCAGTCTGTGTTAGTGATTAATCTGAAAAGACAGGTTGTATTATTAAAATACTATAGGGAACCACCTTCCACAGCATGAATTAATAAAGCTAACGGCAGTCAGTTAATGAGACAAAACATTAAACACGAGTAACTTTAAATATTGCTACAGATCACTAGAATTCCACATCTTAGCTAGATGGACCATGTGAGTCATAGGAAAGTTCAGTGACCTTCATATTGAAACTAACATCATCATAGTAAAATTATACTTTTAAAGAATGCCCTAAACTTTACATAGTCTGTATGGACAAACTTTGAAATGTTTTATACTATTTTCTTTTATCTGTAAAAGCACTGTTTCCAAAAACTTTATGACAATGAGTAAAAACGAAAAGTATATTTTCATTTTGGAAGATTTCAGTCATTATTATTATTATTATTTTTATCCTCACTTGAGGATACTTTTGCATTTATCTTCAGATAGATCAGGAGAGAGAGAGGGAGGAAGAGAGAGAGAGAAATATCGATGTGAGAGAGACATATTGAGTGGTTGTTACCCATATGACCCCAACCGGGGCTAGGGACAAACTGCAACCAAAGTACATGCCATTAGCAGGAACCGAACTTGCCACCCTCTGGTCCCAGGGCCAATGTTTTAACCACTTAGCCAAACCGGCCAGGGCTAAGTCATTATTTTTAAAAAGAAAGAAAAGAAATAATAAATTTAAAACAGAAGAAACAAAAAAAAGATATAAGTATGCAGTTTTAACAAAATATCCAGGAAACATCTGGCTTGTCTACATTTCAGTTTTTTACAAGAGTGAAAAATGAGGAATTATGCCAGTGTCGAAAGTAATAAAACTAAAAGGGAGACTTCTGTAATACTTTAAACAATTTAAAAGAAAAAGAAGAAGAAAGTAAATAATAAAACTATAAATATTGGCAAGGATTAGGGGTCACACCCAAAACAAAATTATTTTCAAACAATTCCAGGAAAACCTGACTTCAACAGAGACTTAAATAAGTGAAAGTGAGCTATTCAAGAGGATTTTAACCTTGGTATCCCTCTCACTGTAATTAATGTGCTCCATGGGGGACTCAGTAAGGTGATAATGGAGTCTTTCACAGCTAATGACACATAGTACTTTCTAATGGGACATTAATCTTATAATATGATTTCAGGTAAATGATGTCATATGTAAATAAGCCAGAGATGTGGTCTGTCAAATATGTAACTGTACATATATAATTATGGATTATATATAGGAATCTTAAGACTGTTTCAAGGAAATTCCAAACCATTATACAAGACTCCTGAATATCAACTATCCTTAACCTCCAGCCATTAAAAAGTGACTCAGAGGAAGCATTTTGGAAATTATGACAAATATTAATTTATAATATTACTATAGAATATAACCATAGAAGTGAGAGGAACAGATATATAGTGATTCCAATCATAATCCTTAGGGAAATGAAACACTAATGACTAAACTAAAATAGTTCTACAGAAAATCTGCCTGAAATAAACACAAGTGAGTTAGTAGAACCATAATGATAAAGAATAAATGGTGAATTCAGAACTGCTGTATGGACTCCTTCCAAGAATCTATCCATATATATTAGTGATTAATAACTTTATAAATGTAGTCTTGCATAAAAATTGTCTAACAGTATTTCCTCCTCACTACTATGTATTTGCTCTATTTCATTTCTTGATTATATACACACTTGCAAAAATATAGAAGATAAAGGAAATCAATCTAATATAACATGCATCCTTTCATAAGAACTGAAGGATTGAGTCAGTTAAACAAACAAACAAACAACTACTGAAAACAGAATGGAGATTCCCCCCAAAAAATGAAACTAGGATTATCATGTGGTCCGGCAATTCCACTTCTTGGTATATATCCAAAAGAATTAAAATCATGATCTCAATAAAATATCTGCACACCCAAATTCTTAGCAGAACTATTGACAGTAATTAAAAGTGAAAGCAACCCAAGTGCCCATCAACAGAAGAATCAATAAACAAAAATGTGGTATTTACATAAAATGCAATTTTACTCAGCCTTAAAATTGAAGGAAATTCTAACACATGCTTTAACATAGATGAAGCCTGAGAATATCATGTTAAGTGAAATGGGCCACTGACAAAAAGACAAATACTACATGAGTCCACTTATATGATGTATCCAGACTGGTCTAATTCGCAGAAGCAGAAAGTAGAATCATGGCTACCAGGGAGTGGTGAAGGGGGAATTATTGCATAATGGGTATGGTTACAATTTTACAAGATGAAAAGGTTCTGTAGCTTAGTTATACAACAATGTGAATATACATACTACTGAATTGTACAGTTAGGAACTGTTAAGATGGTAAATTTTATGTTATATGTATTTTACTACAACTCAAAAAAAAAAAGAAGGAAGTACTCATAATTCCAGATAGTACTTGATTTCTCTCATTAGTTGTTTGAAGCATTCTTACAATGGCATTTGCCATGCTATTGCTCTTTTGTGACGAAACACATTGTTTCTTTACAGGAAATGGAAGAGTTTGCCCAGAGCTCTGGAAAACATGGTATTGTGGTGTTCTCCCTGGGGTCAATGGTCAGTAACATCTCAGAAGAGAGAGCCAACGTGATTGCATCAGCTCTTGCCCAGATTCCTCAAAAGGTTAGACTAAGCACCTTAATAACAGACAACTCTGTGAAGGGTCTCATTACATAAATTTCCTGTGTGACATGTAAGCCATTATAATAGCTCCTATTTATCTCAGCTATGTATTCAAACCAAAATATACAAGACAGGTGCTAAAATAGTAGTACAAAGTGTGTATATAACAATAACTTTGGCATTGACATTGTGATCAGAATGAAATATATTTAAGAAGTACAATGTAAAGTTTGGTATTATAATGATGTGTAAGTAGGTACCAAAATCATCAAACTCTGCCCTGTCATTTGCTCCTTTTCATTGCAGGATTCCTGAAGGCACTGTACACACTACAGATGTTCTCAGAAAGAATGAAATTCTAACAGCAATGTTAGAATTTTTAACAGTCTGAAAGGAATCATACAGTTTAGGCCTGCTAAGTAATCCAGGCCAATCTTACTTACCCGAATTTTTGAAATAGGCATATTCAATGTGCTTTTCCAGGTGCTATCCAGAGAAAGAATAGCCAGGACTCACTATGCTGTGTCCAGGTACCCAAGCCAGCCACAATAATTAGAGTAAGAAAAACTGTCATGGTCTGGTTCACTGGATCCTATAAAAGTGGAGGAATATAAATTAGAAATGGAGGGAGATGGGTCCACCCCTTAAAGTGACCCTGTGCTTTATAAACTGTAGATCCCAAAAATCTCTGGTTCTAATGTATCATAATAATAACTCCTCCTGCTTGAGGAAGGAGTAGGGAATACAATAAGGTGTCAATTAGAAGCCCGGTAAGGGAAAGATCGAAATGCCCCCTTCTCCATAAAACAGAGTAGTAAATTATTTTCCAATATATACAATACATCTACAGACTTCGGGTATTTGTGAATTACTTTTTAGTTTCCTAGCTGATGTAAATTTCTGCTTATAGCCTACGCTAATTTTCTGTCGTTGTTGTTAATGCTCACCCAAGGATATTTTTTCCATTGATTTTTAGAGAGAGTGGAAGGAAGTGGGGGGAAGAGAGAGAGAAATTGACATGAGAGAAACACATCGATTGGTTGCCTCCTGCATGTGTCCCTGTTGGGGCAGATTTAAAACCTGCAACACAAGTACATGCCCTTGACCAGGAATCAATCCTACAACCCTTCAGTGCAGGGGCCAATGCTCTAACCACTGAGCCAAGCTGGCCAGGGCTAACCTATGCTAAGTGTTGCTGAGACTCTGATACTACTTTAACATTGACATAGCAAATACATATTAAGCATTTGTAAATTACAATCCACTTTATGAGGATCGCTGAACAATTCCAAAATCAGAATCTATTTTGGTCCTGGGCATAAAAATTGTTGGCTACAGGTCCCATAGTAATCAGTGCTGTCCATGCTTTGAAGTGTATCATAGAAGTATTAACAGTTAGCTGAAAAAACTTTAGCATCATCCTAATTTTAGATTTTTTTAAAAGTTATACTGTATTAAAGTGCCAACAAGCTCTTCTTCTTTTTTACATTTTAAAAATTTCCAATCCTAGAAATAGTAATAAACCTTAGCTTTATGGTGATAAAATAGCTGTGCTACATTTACACAATGTAATACTACTTGGCCCTAAAAAAAAAAATCTTACCTTTTGGGACAGCAAGGATGAACCTGGTATGTATTATGCTAAGTGAAATAAGCCAGTCATAAAAAAGACAGATACCACCTGTCTGGTGTGGCTCAGTGGATTGAGTGACGTCCCATGGACTGAGAGGCCCCGGTTCAATTTCCAGTCAAGGCATATGCCCAGGTTGCGGGCTCGATCCCATGTGGGAGTGTGCAGGACGCAGCCAATCAGTGTTTCTCTCTCCCATCGATGTTTCTCTGTCTCCCTTCATCTCTATCTAAAAAAATCAATAACAATATATATTTTTTTTAAAAAGATAGATACCGTATAATTTTACTCATGTTTGGAATCTAATGAACAAAATGAACTAACAAGCAAAAAAGAGAGATTCATAGAGAGCAGGCTGACAGTTCTCTGGGTGGCGGGAGGAAGAGGGCTGGTGGGGAGTGACAGGACTGAGCAAAAGAAAAGAGAAAAACTCTTGAACACAGACAACAGTGTGGTGATTGGTGATTTCGGGGGGAGGTTGTAGGGGAGGGTACAGAAGGGATAAATAATGATGGACAGAGACTTGACTTGGGATGGTGAACACACAATACAGTGTACAGATGACATGTTGTAGAACTGTGTTCCTGAAACCTGTATAATTTTCGTAACCAGTTTCACCCCAATAAATTCAATAAAATAAAAATAAAAAATAAAAAACAATTAGTGACCTTAAATACATAAATACAACAGAAAAATGTGAAAATAAAGTTAAGTCTTTGATGTAAAAAAATAACTTATGTAACAAGTAGATATAAGAAAATTCCCTTCTATAACAGTTAAAAAAATAGGTTAATAAGATTGTAAAATGGGAGCAATTATAATGAATAGATAAATGTATAGTAATTGCCTACTTTTTTGCACTAGAATTATGACTAGACCTAAAAATTTCTTAAATTCTTCAGTTCATCATTGATGATTACATTCGTAGACCTGTATGTGCTCAACATCATGATTGCATTCATACTTGATCAAATATAAAAATAAGCATATAAAATGTATTTCTATTATACCAGTGTTATTTATAATGGTTCTCAATTTTAACATCTCTTGTCCTTATTGCTTATCTATCTATGAAACGGTTTAACTAGATTATCTCTTAATTTCTTCAGCATTCAAACATGCTATAACTTTAGTTCAACTCAGGAATAAAATATTTTCTTTACTTTAACAGGTTATATGGAGATATGATGGCAAGAAACCAGACACCTTAGGGCCGAATACTCGGCTCCATAAGTGGATCCCCCAGAATGACCTTCTTGGTGAGACTCTGGAAAACAAACACTGAGATCACAATAACTCCAAAAAGAGTGCTAATAGTGCAAAAGGAAATGAATTTATTAAACATTTATTAGACAAAACTCAGAATAAAACTTAATTTCCTTATATTTGTTTTCCAGTCCTGAGGAAAAAGAATACACATAAAAGCTGGCATTTTATTATACTCAGTCTCTTTCCTTATGTCTAGAGTCAAATATCTTAATTTCAGGTGTAATGACTTCCATGAGGAATTTTTCAATAACTCCCTGGATTATCACAGTGTCTCCAAATTTTACCGTCTTATTTCTATTCTTTCCCCTTCTATATGTCACAGGCATTTTCCTGCTCCCTGGACACCCTACATGTACTACTCAGTGACAACACTATTTCTTTAAGAGAATATGGTCTAACATGCCATCTTTTCTGTTTTTTCCCTGCACATGCTATTTTTCTTAATCCAGAATGTTCTCTTTCAATTTGTCCACCCAGCAATCTTGTATTCATTTTTCAAGTCACAATGCCACACCAATATCCATTTACCTCATCAGCAACTAAAGCGCTTCTTGCTCTGAGATCTAAAATACATTTTAATGCAGTTCGTGTGTATAATAATCTGTCATCTAGAATACACTGCCTCTCTGAGTTCTTTTCTTGCCGAACCCTCATTTTATTTCTAAGACTAATTATTAATAATTTACTGAAATTCACCCAATCCTAGGTCATCCAAAAACCAAAGCCTTTATAACTCATGGTGGAACCAATGGCATCTATGAGGCGATCTACCATGGGATCCCAATGGTGGGCATTCCTATTTTTGCGGATCAACCTGATAACATTGCTCGCATGAAAACCAAAGGAGTAGCTGTCAGGCTGAAATTCAACACAATGTCCAGCGCAGATGTGCTCAACGCACTGAAGACAGTGATTAATGACCCTTCGTAAGTACCACAATTTTAATAGTATTTATAGATAGATTATTTTGTCAGTATGAGTTTAATCCGATACTGAGAGATTAATTTTGAAATTATTCACTTGAATTAAACAACTTTAAAGCTGCTTTTATTTTCAACCCAACAGGAATTTCAAAGTTGCATTTAACCCGATTTAACCAATTACTGCAACACTTTTCTACACAAGCAAACACAAAGATATATTGGTCACTACAAGGACACGTTTTTAAAAATATGATAGAACCCATAGAATGAAAGAATGAAGAACTCAAGAAGTTGTATAAAATATTTCAACTCAGTGCCAAACATTTCTGAAACTATAAATCTTGTGGATGAAAATAGGGGTTCTATGAGAAGTACCTCACAGAGTGATCAGATTATAAATTCCTAGGCCTACATATGCCCCAGGCCTATAACTTCTTTAGTGAAAGGTTTTAAACCATCCCTGTCCATTGTTCTTGTGCATCTAGGTTAACACTCCTTTGAAATACCAGAAATAACAACCCTCAAAAGGGGCATTAACTCTCAAAAAAGCACACAATCTTGTTCACTGTATCCTGTAATCCAATCCCCACTCTGCTTCCTCCTACCTACATGTAATCTTCCTTTGTTTTCTCCTTAATCTCAAATGCATAAAAGCAGCTGCAAAACTCTTATTCTCTGGAGCATTTGAGATCTTGTTCCCTGGCATATGTTGTTAGTTTGGCTCGAATAAACTCATAAAAATTCTCTACAGGTTTGGATGTTCTTATGTTGATAATCACTTTTTGTTTTTAAAAAACTGATTTTTATTATTATCATGATTTTAACATATTTTACAATGATATATATTTTACATATAAAATTCAATGTTTAAAGTATAAAAATCAAATATAGATATCAGTGTGTTACAGAGTTATAAAATTGTCAATACAATCTAAATTTAGGGCATTTTCACCAGACCAAAGAAAAATCTCATATGCCTTAGAAGATATTCTCATTCCCCCTGACTTACATAACCATTAATCTACCCTCTCTCCTATAAATTATGCTAAATTGGACATTTTATACAAATAGAATCATCTTAGTATGTTTTTGAGTTTTGTATTGCTGAACAATAATGTTGGCATAAGAAATGTCCAAACCTGTAGAGAAATTTTTTAAAATAATTTTAAAGTTGGATTTTAGAGAGAGAGGAAGGGAGAGGGAGAGAGAAAGATAGAAACATCAGTGTGAGAGCAAAATATCAATCAGCTGCTTCCTGCACACCCCCTACCAAGGATGGAGCCAGCAACCTGGTCATGTGGCCTGACCAGCAATTGAATGAACCGGCAACACCCCCCAACCCAGCCAACTGAGCCCCACCCACCAGTACATGATAGTTAACAAGATTATATACTCCCTTGAGGGTTGTTATGCCTCTGAGGACTCTGAAAAAGAGGATTAATCTGACATTTCAAAGATATGTCAACTTAGATGCACAAGAACAATGGACAGGGCTTGCTTAAGTGAAAGGTAAATATTTCATAAGTGTGAGGCATGACTACCCACCATGACCTCACCAGTTAAGAATGTTATGATCAGATCACTCTGTGAGGTTACTTTTGAATTATTACAGAGCCCATTTGTTGTCCACAATACTCTACATATGGATATACTTCATTTATTTGTCCATTGATCAGTTCATGAACGTTTTGGTTGTTTCCACATTTTGCTATTATGAACATTGCTATACATGTTTTGTGTGCAAATGTTTCAACTTCTTCTGAGTAGAAACAGAATTACTGGGTTATATGGTAACTCTATAAGGAACTGCCAAACTGATATCCAAAGATGTTGCAGCATTTTACATTCCCATCAGATGTGTATGAGAGATCCAAGTTCTCCACATCATTGACAACATTTGTTATCTTCTGTCTTTTTTATAACCATCCTAGTGGTTATGAAGTGGTCTCTCTTCCTGGTGGTCTTGATTTGCATTTCCTTTATAGCCATAATTATTTATCATCTTTTCATATGCTTATTAGGCATGCATATAGCCTCATTAGAGAAATGTGTGTTCCAATACTTTGACAATTTTAAAATGTGGTTAATTGTCTTATTATTGAATATAAACAACTATGTATTATGGATATAAGTACATTATCAGATATATAACTTGTTAATATTTTCTCCCATCCTGGATGGGTTCATTGTTCACTTTCTTGATTGTGTCCTTTAAAGCATAAAATTTTTCAAATATGATAAGATAAATATTACATCTTCCATATTACCGAGGAAACTAGTGTGGTGAAATGTATAGTGCCTAGCATGGCAACCATCAATTCAGTACTTTTTACTACTACTTGCATTATTATTATATTAGTATGGTATCACCTAAAGGAATACTTCAAAATGTATTATTAAAAGATAAAATGATAGAATAATTGAATAATAAAAATACCTCAAAATATGAAAGAAAGAATAGGAAAAGAATCATAAAGCTGGTTGGACCAAAAGAAAAGAACACATAAAATAAGATGGTAGATGCAAATGTAAACATGCTAGTACTTACATTAAATCTAAACAGACACAACATTTAAAGACAAAGATTGTCAGACTGCATTTTAAAAACGAACTATACATACTGTTTACAAGACATGTTTAAATGGTAGTATACAAGAATATTGTAAGTAAAAAGATAGGAAAACATCTATTTAAACAGTAACCATAGATTTTGTACCTATACGAATTTCAGACATAGTAGTTCAGAAGCACTACTACAAATATCTCTTAATAATTAATAGATCAATTTTTGAAAATATAAATTATCAATTGATAACATCTAACAGAAACTCAAAATAATCAAAGCAAAAGTGGACAAGGGAAAAAAATATACATATCTATAATCATAATAGAGAGTTTTTAAACACATTTCTCTATAACATAGAAAAAGATAACAAAATAATGGATAAAAGTTTTAAAGAACACAATTTTAAAAGGTAACCTATTTGATCCTGTTTTGTGCTGGTCTCAGCCTGATTGCAAGTCTTCATTCAGCAATAACCATAAACACTTTTGAAAAATAAAACTTTATTCTTAACAAAACCTGAAAATTACATAGGACACCTGGGGCTACAAAACAAAATCACAGGTAGAGAGAGACACACACAGCCTGCTTTTATTGGAATAAGGTCCAAGTGTTTGGCAAGCTCATTCTTTATTTCTGGATTTAAAACATAAGAGCCAGAACTGAAAGAGCTGGGAAGAGAAACAAAAGGAGCCCAAATAGTCAGTTAATGAACTGAACTAAATCTCTAAAACAAAGGAAACTCACTGGAGGAGGTCAGCCTAGCTCATTATGTAGTCAAGTGGCTGGCAAAGAGAGCTGTCTTCTAAGTAAATGCCTCTTTGGAATGGATGCCTCAGCTATTAAGGCTTAGGCCATGCACCTGCATTAAGGGGGGGAAAAAAAACATGGAAAAAGTGCCCTGGCAGTTTTGGCACAGCAGTTAGAGCATTGGCCCATAGACATAAGGATCACGGGTTTGATTCCAAGTCAAGGGCATGTACTTGGGTTGCAGGTTCAATCTCGGCCTTGGTCAGGGTCATGCGAGAGGCAACCAATCAATGTGTCTCTCTCACATTGATGTTTCTTCCTCCCTCCCTCCCTTCCTCTCTTCCAATCTATCTAAAAATCAATTGAAAAATATCCTTGGGTGAGCATAAACAACAACTAAAAACTTTCAGGCAACTTCAAGGAACAGCTGGAAGGCCAATGCACCTACAACAAAGTATGCATGAGACCAAGTGAAAGGCAGAGAGGTTGCCAGGTGATGAGAAGCCAGATAGAAATTTTGAGCAAGCAAGAATAATATGTGATGCTTGCTTCAAAACTCATTCTGGCTAAATGATGGAAATGAAAAAGTAGAGGGTCAAGAGAAGAGCAGAAGCACAGGGACTGTGGAGGAGGTATTTCACTCACGATGACACTATTCCCTTTACATACTTCATGAGAATCACTCTAAAAGTGCACAGTATTTCCACCATCTCACTTACAGCTGCAACAATGGTTCCTATCATTTATTCTGCTAGAAAAGATTAAACTATCGCAACTTAACTTCCATTTTCACTTTTCAAAATATATGTCATCAGAAAATTCCAATTTAAAAGCCAAAACACCTATGAAGAAGTAAAATATATATTATTTCTTTTGCAAGTCAATGGATGACATTATTTTCAATCATACGTATGATATTTTCAAAACCTTTCATGGGCATTATATGCTTGGGTAAATTAACTTTCTTTCATTGTTGGCATCCTTGTGTTTCCCCTTTAGATATAAAGAGAATGCTATGAGATTATCAAGAATTCAGCATGACCAGCCAATGAAACCTCTAGATCGAGCAGTCTTCTGGATCGAGTATGTCATGCGCCACAAAGGGGCCAAACACCTGCGGCCAGCCTCCTATGACCTCACCTGGTTCCAGTACCACTCTTTAGATGTGATTGGGTTCCTGCTGGCCTGTGTGGCAACTGCTATATTTGTCATCATGAAATTTTGTCTGTCTTGCTGTCAGAAGTTTCCTAAACCAGGGAAGAAGACAAAAGGAGAGTAGATGTTTATGCGACCTGAAGCTGAGATGCCTTATAGATGGGACTTCTTCCATTTAGTCTAGCAAAGTGAAGTTGCAACATGAGGATCCCCTCTTCCTGTGACAAAATGAATTTTCACAATTTAGCTACTCAGATCAAAATTTGTCTTCAAGGGATTTACTGTCTAAGAGTTAAAAATATTCATGGCAAAGAGATTTAAAAAAAAACTGGGAAAAAATAAAATATTAAAAAAAAATGTTATATGTGTTATATATTGAATTGTATTACTCTAATTCTAAAATTATACCAAAAACATTATTAAGCTCAACTATGTTTCAAACATTAGGTATAAACACAAGAACATTAAGTAGTTTACTCACAATATCAGTATTACTGTGCAAATACTCAGAATATTTTAACATCACTTTGGTATTAAACTTTGTAAGTTTGTGATATCTTTCGCTAAAGAAATTATTCAATAGTTAGAACCGTGTAAAGTGATTCACCCTTCCATTTCATTTTGGGAGACCATTAATGCTCCCTGATTTTACTGTACCTCCAGTCTCAGCATCACTTCTTACCTAAAGACATGGTAAATCATTTGCCCTCATCCAGTTTGAGTCATTTCCCATTAAATGTAATAACTCCATTCTGACCCTCAGTTACTGCACGTACACACCCTGGCAGTTTCTTTTCTGTAAACATAAGGGCCTTGAGACACCCAAAGAAAACTGTAAAGATAAGGGGTTGAGGATGGCCTTGGGAAAATCAGAGAAACCATGAGAAAAAAGAGATTAATAGTTACCCTGCTCCTCACCCCCCATCTCTCTATCAGCCCCCCTTAACGGTGCCAAAAGCAGCACCAAGAGAATGTAGTTTTTTTTCTGTAGTTTGTGCCTTTAAAAGCAGGCAACAAAGAAGGCTCGGGGCTGAGGATTTGGAGAAGCTGTACCCCCCCAGCCTGCCGGGGAACAGCCCACCGGTGTAATAAAGTGCTCCTTTACAATTCGGCCGTGCGTCTCTGGTTATCTCGCTGACATGTTACAACATAAAGTGTATGCAGATTTAGAAATGTAATAGCTAATTGCTTCCTATTATAAAACTGAGCTATTTATGAAAGACTTGGTTTCAGTAACTACTTCTCTATACCTCACAGCCCCATGAAAAGATTTACCTGGTTGCTTTCACTCTCGTTTCAGTCTCTGATAATAGATATACGTTCCCTGTTGTAGGTTTGATCATGTAGAATCTGAGACAGGTCAGTAAGCCAGGACAAGTGGGAAAGGGAAAACTGACACAGATAGCTAAACAAACTGGCAGAGCAATTTACAGCAGCTACAGGTCACCTCCCTAGAGATAACATCTAGGCCCCAGCTGTATTTCAGCTTGAGACCCAGAAAAGGAGCAAAACCAGGTGGGCAACACCAGGACCAGCTGCAATGACTAATGACCCCCTGCCCTGACACTGACCAATCAGTGGAGACCACGACCCTGAAGCACACACCTAGAAAACTGACAAATATTCCGCAGAAACTCTCCCCTAAGATTCTCTCCAGCAAGAGAAAGATAAAAGCCTCAAATTAAAGGACTCAGCACGAGCTCTGCTTCCCAGAAGCACGCCAGCACCTCTCTCAGCCTTATTTCCCCACAGGGTTGCATCTCCTAAAGGATAAGATACCCCACGAGGCTTTCAACCAGGGCAGCAATGGGCAATGGCAGTTCATCCCAGGCAAATCCCCTGAACCTGTCCTCAAAGCCCTCTTTTCTCTGACTTCTTAGTGAGCCAAAGCAGACCAGCCTAAGCTCATTTCCCCAGCCCCTCCTTGTTTCACTGTCCCCAGCTTTAACAAACATCCCTTAAAATTCATCTGGACTCATGTTTTGAAATTTTTCCTGCACAAAGTCAAGAATCCACTCACCACTAGTCCAGCTCTAGGCAGACCCGCTCAGGGCCAGGTCCCCTTTACAGTAACAGAATTCATATTCTAAAGGGACTTACTGAATTTTCATTCTCTCCCAATGTGTGTGTATACACATATGCCCACTTCTTGAAAAACAAGGCACAGCATCACTCAGCTACTTACAGACTCAGTGAACAATTCAATGTGTTTGTTGAGGCAGTTTGAAATAATGATTATTATTCCATATAACCATACTAGATCAGCATGTCTCATTCCTTCTCTCTTTCTTCAGAAGACTGTTGTCTCATCACTCCCATTATGCTAACATGGAAACATTAAAATCTTTGACATGACAAAAAATATACAATCACCTTATTCTTTTAAACCTAGATACACACTGTGACTGACCACAATCAATAACAATGCAAAGAATGCAAAAAACATGTAAATTTTATGGAAATAGAAAAATCACATCAAAGGGATGCTCAAAGCCCTCCAAAAACACACAGGTGTTTCTCCTGTGGAACACTGACGGAAAATCGCTGATCTACATGACAGGTGGTTACTAGACTTATTGTGGTGAACACTCTGCAAGATATAAGTGTTGAATCACTAAATTGTACACCTAAAACTAATAATATTGTATGTCCATTTTAATTACAAATAAATGTTCTAAGACAGACCGGGGGAAATGGCGGTGGAGTGAATGGAAGCTACACAGACGATCTCCCAGGACCAAATGGGAATTACAACAAAAATAAAGACAAATCGTCAAGAAAAAGCAACAGAAAAGCAGCAAGAGAGGATCATACAGCCAAGAACACTGATTGAGCCTGGTAGGATCTGTGGAGGTGCGTGAGGGTGGCGGGTCGGGAGCCCACGGAAAGCAGTGCCCTTAGCTGGGAGCAGCAGCGGCGCCCGCCCTCAGGTTTGAGAGCCCCAGCTGCTCCACAGTGCAGAGGGCCGGGACAGATCGCTAAATAGCTACAGCCAATCACCTGGGGCTCCAGCAGAGGGAGGGCGGACTGGACTGGAACTCTGTGGGGACACCTGGGATTTGGAGGGCACTCAGAGTTTGTGCTGAGCTGTGCCCACAAAGGACGGTGGTGGCCAGCCGCTGCTTCAGAGTTACACAGAACGGCAGCCAAGTTTGCTCCTTCCAGGAGCTGTGGCAGCCCCTCCCTCAGAGATTCCCAGGTGAGGAAAAGAGGTAAAGAAATGCAAATTGAGGCTCATTAACAACCAGCATTGGCCCCACCCTCGGGAAATCCTCTCACACTATAAACACCTGAGGGAGTTTCTCATTCAACTGAGATCCTAAGGATTTTCAAGTAACTGAGGCTAATAGCCTCCAGGCAAAAAGCTAGAGCATAACTGAACCTTTCCTGAGTTTGCAATACTACCCAGGAAAGTGAGACTTGACAGTGGTGTTTAAGGAGGGCCCTCCACGCTCATCCAAACCCAGTAGAGGGGGCTAAAACTAGCAGAACACCAACACCCACAGGGAAAATTTGGCAGGCTCCAAAACCCACTGAGATAGCAAAAATGGTGAAACAAAGAAACAGATCCCAAATGAAAGAACAAGAGAACTCTACCGAAGATGAGATAAATGAAATGCACTTAAGCAAGTTATCAGAGGTAGAGTTCAGAGCCATGATCTTGAGGAAACTAAACAGCATGAGTAAGGATATCGACACCATGAAAACCAACCAAGTAGAAATAAAGAATGACATAGCAGAAATAAAGAACACATTGGAAGGACTGACCAGTAGAGTAGAGGAAGCGGAGGACTGGATCAGTGAATTAGAAGACAGAGTAGAAAAAAAATCAATCGATCAGAAAACCAAAAGGAAAAAACAATTAAAAAACAGGAACATAGCTTAAGAGAACTGTGGGACAACTGGAAATGTAATAACATGCGCTCATAGGAGTCCCCGAAGAAGAAAAAAATGAGCAAGGTTTAGAGAATATATTTGAAGAAATAGTGACCAAAAACTTTCCTAACCTGGTGAAGGGAGAAGGCATTCAAATTCAAGAAGCAAAGAGAGCCCCAAGTAAGAAGAACCCAAACAGGCCCACACCAAGGCACATAATAATCAAAATGCCAAAAATTAAAGACAAAGAGAGAATCCTAAAGGCAGCAAGAAATAAGCAACAGGTTACCTACAAAGGAAACCCCATTAGGCTATCATCTGACTTCTCAACACAAACACTACAGGCCAGAAGGGAATGGCATGAAGTAATCAAGGTCATGAAAAACAAGGATCTGAATCCAAGACTACTCCATCCACCAAGGCTATCATTCAAAATAGAAGGTCAAATAAAGAGCTTCCCAGACAAAAAAAGGCTAAGGGAATATATTAGCACCAAACCAGCACTGCAAGAAATGTTAAAAGGACTGCTGTAATTAGTAGAAGAAATAGGAAGGAAAATAGAACCACACTAAACAAAAATGGCAATAAATAAGTACATATCAATAATCACCTTAAATGTAAATGGATTGAATGCTCCGATAAAAAGGCACAGAGTAGCTGACTGGATAAGAAAGCATGATTCACATATATGTTGTTTACAAGAGACCCACCTCACAACAAAAGACTCACATAGGTTGAAAGTAAAGGGATGGAAAAAAATCTTCCAAGCAAACAGAAAGGAAAAAAAAGCTGGGGTAGCAATACTCATATCTGATAAATTAGATTTCAAATTGAAGACCATAACTAGAGACAAAGAAGGTCACTACATAATATTGAAAGGGTCTATCCAACAGGAAGATATAACCTTGGTAAACATATATGCACCCAATATAGGAGCACCAAAATATATTAAAAATCTTCTGGAGGACTTCAAAGGAGAAATCGACAGCAATACAATCATAGCAAGAGACTTCAACACCGAACTGACATCACTGGATAGATCATCTAGACAAAAAATTAACAAGGAAACAGAAATTTTAAATGAAGCACTAGATCAAATGGATTTAATAGATATATACAGAGAATTACACCCCAAAACTACAGAATTCACATTCTTCTCAAGTGCACATGGGACATTCTCAAAGATAGACCATATGATAGGACACAAACGAAGTCTCTACAAGTTCAAGAAGATTGAAATCATATCAAGCATCTTCTCAGATCACAATGGCATGAAACTAGAAATCAATTGCAACAAGAACATGCAAAGACATTTGAACACATGGAGGATAAATAGCATGTTATTGAACAATGAATCGGTTACCATGGAGATCAAGGAAGAAATTAAAAACTTTCTGGAAACTAATGAAAATGAACACACAACAACACAAAATCTATGGGATGCAGCAAAAGCAGTTCTGAGAGGGAAGTTCATAGCACTACAGGCCCACCTCAAGAAAGAAGAAAAATTTCTAATTGACTACCTAACCTCACAACTTAAAGAACTAGAAAGCAAACAAAAAGAAAACCGCAGAGCAAGTAGAAGGAAGGAAATAGTAAAGATCAGAACAGAAATAAACGACATGGAGACCAAAAAAACAATTCAAAGGATCAATGAAACAAAGAGCTGGTTTTTTTAAAAGATAAACAAGATTGATGGACCCTTAGCTAGACTCACCAAGAAACAAAGAGAGAGAACCCAAATACACAAAATCAGAAACGAAAGAGAAGTAACAACTGACACCACAGAAATACAAAGGATCATTAGCAAATACTATGAACATTTATATGGCAACAAATTCGACAATCTAAGTGAAATGGACACATTTCTAGAAACACATAGTCTCCCAAAACTGGACCGGGAAGAGATAGAAAACTTGAACAGACCAATAACAGCTAAGGAAATTGAAGATGTAATCAAGACTCTCCCAGCAAACAAAAGCCTTGGCCCTGACGGCTTCCTGGGGGAGTTTTACCCAACATTCGAAGAAGAACTAACACCCATTCACCTCAAACTATTCCAAAAAATTCAAGAAGAAGGAAGACTTTCAAACTCATTTTATGGGGCCAACATAATTCTAATTCCAAAACCAGAAAAAGACACTACAAAGAAAGAAAACTACAGGCCAATATCCCTCATGAACATAGATGCCAAAATCCTTAACAAAATACTAGCAAATCGGATCCAGCAATACATCAAAAAAATTATTCTCCATGATCAAGTGGGATTCATCCCAGGGATGCAAGGCTGGCACAATATTCGCAAATCAATAAATGTGATACATCACATAAACAAAATGAAAGATAAAAACCATATGATCATATCAATAGACGCTGAAAAAGCATTTGACAAAATCCAGCACCCATTTCTGATAAAAACGCTCAGCAATTTGGGAATAGAGGGATCATATCTCAACATTATAAAGGCCATATATGAAAGACCTACAGCCAACATCATACTCAATGGACAAAAACTAAAAAAGAAATAGAGGAAGATATAAAAAAGTGGAAGCACATATCTTGTTCATGGATTGGAATAATTAACATCATTAAAATGTCCATACTACCCAAAGCAATCGATAGATTAAATGCAATCCCCATCAAATTACCAACGACATATTTCATAGAACTAGAACAAATGCTTCAGAAGTTCATATGGAACCAAAAAAGACCCCAATCTTGAAAAAGAAGGACAAAGTAGGTGGGATCACACTACCAGACATCAGGTTATACTACAAAGGTTATACTACAAAGCTACTGTAATCAAAACAGCCTGGTACTGGTACAAGAACAGGCACATAGATCAATGGAATAGAACAGAGAACCCAGAAATTGACCCAAAACATTATGCTCAATTAATATTTGACAAAGGTGGCAAGAGCATGCAATGGAGCAAAGACAGCCTCTTTAATAAATGGTGTTGGGAAAATTGAACAGCTACATGCAAAAAAATGAAACTAGACCATCAACTTACACCATACACAAGAATAAACTCAAAATGGATAAAAGACTTAAATGTGACTCATGAATCCATAAAAATCCTAGAAGAAAACGTAGGCAACAAAATTTCGGACATCATACGCAGCTGAATCTTCACTGATATATCCCCTAAGGCAACAGAAACAAAGGAAAAAATGAACACATGGGACTACATCAAACTCAAAAGCTTCTGCACAGCAAAAGGAACAACCATCAAAGTGGAAAGGCAACCCACTGTATGGGAGAGCATAATTGCCAATGATACATCAGATAAGGGGTTCATCTCCAAAATATATAGAGTGCTCATACATCTCAACAAAAGGAAAACAAAAAACCCAATTAAAAAATGGGCAGAGGAACTAAATACACACCTCTCCAAACAGGACATACAAATGGCCAAGAGACATATGAAGAAATGCTCAACATCACTAATCATCAGAGAGATGCAAATTAAAACAACAATGAGGTATCACCTCACACCTGTCAAATAGCCGCCATCAACAAAGCATCAAACAACAAGTGCTGGCGAGGGTGTGGAGAAATGGGGACTCTAGTACACTACTGGTGGGAATGCAGACTGGTGCAGCCACTATGGAAAACACTGTGGTGTTACCTCAAAAAATTAAAAATTGAATTACCATTTGACCCAGTGATCCCACTCCTAAGAATATACCCTAAGAAGCCTGAAACACCAAACACAAAGAATATATGTACCCCCATGTTCATAGCAGCGCTATTTACAATAGCTAAGATCTGGAAACAGCCCAAGTGTCCATCAGTAGACGAATGGATAAAAAAGCTGTGGTACATATACACAATGGAGTACTATGCAGTTGTAAGAAAGAAAGATCTCTTATCCTTTGAGACGACATGGGAGGACCCGGAAACTATTATCCTAAGTGAAACCAGCCAAGCAGAGAAAGACAAATATCATATGATCTCACTTATTTCTGGAATATAATAAACATAACAGTCTGAGGAACAGGGTAGTCCCAGAGATGTGGAAGTAGGGTACAGATTGGCAATTGCCAGAAGAGGGGGTTGGGGAGGGGAGCGATGAACCACAGAACTTGTACGCATGTACTCATAACCAATGGACATGGACAACAAAACTGGGGACGGGGCAGGGAGGGAGGGGGAGGAGGGTGACAATGGGGGGAATTGGAAAAACATCTGTAACAAAAATAAATTAATAAAAAAAATGAAAAAATAAATGTTTTAATAAAAAATGTTTTTTAAAGGTTAGCATTATATTCTCTGGAAATAAAATATATATAAATCTGTGTAAACACAAAGGAAATCATTACAAATTAAACAGAATTTATAATGATAAGAATTTAAGTCCCTACAAAACCACTGCAGAGTTATGTGGGGCTGGCCAAGTTCCTGAACTTCCCTATGCCTTACTTCCCCAGTGAAGTGGATATCAGAGTAATGGTATTATTTTCATTGTGAGGTCATTGAAAGGATGAATGCAAAACATGGTAAAGCACTAAAAATATGTGTTTTGTATACTCACTGTAAGGTTAAAATTCGACTTGCATTAACAACTATCACTATTAAATGGAAAAAATATTTCCATAATAATTCTAGTTTCTATATAAATTACCTAATATATATTTAAAATGTTACATATTCACATGTAAATAAGAAAAATAACAAAGATTCCTATTTCAACTATGTAGGAATTAAATTTATGGTGTAACCCAATGACTGACAAACTAGGGCCTCTAGTCCAAATCTGATCAGTCATTTAGTAGTGTTGTTGTTGTTTTTTTAATTGAGGTACATTCACAAATATAAAATTCACCATTTTAACCATTTTAAAATGTGCACTTCCGGAGCATTTCATACATTTACAATGTTGTGCGATATCACCACTAGATCCAGAGCATTTTCATCACTTCAAAAGGAGATCGTTCATTAAACAATCACTTCCTATATCTCCCTCTGCATAATCTCTAGCAACCACTAATGTGCTTTCTATATCTATGCACTCATTGCCTATTCTGCACATTTAATATAAATGGAATCATAAAAACTGTAGCCACTTGTATCTGGCTTCTTTAATTTAACATGTTTTAATATCCTTCAATGTGGCATACACTATTACTTAACTCCTCTGATAGTGAATTCAATTCTATTGTGTAGACATACCATGTTTCATTTGCCCATTCAACTGTTGGTGGACAATTGAGTTGTTCCCACAAGTAGCCTATTGTGAAGGGTGCTGCTATGAACATTCATCTGAAGCGTTGGTTTGAATACCTGTTTTCAACTGTTGAGGATATGCATAAGCCTAAGAGTAGAATTGTTGGGTTACATGGTAATTCTATGCTTAACCATTTGATGAGCTGCCAGACTGTCTTCCAAAGTGGTTGTACCATTTTATTCTCAGCAGCAATGCAAGAGGTTTCTAATTTCTCCACATCTCTGGCAAAACTTTTTCTCCCTATTTTTTATTGTAGCTATCCTAGTGGTTACAAAATGACATTTCATTGTGATTTTGACTTACCTTACCCTGGTGCCTAATGATGTTAAGCACATTTGCATATGCTTGTTGACAATTTGTATATCTTCTTTGGAGGAACGTCTGTTAGGAATCTCTGCCTATTTTTTAAACTCATTGTTTTGTCTTTTTGCTGTTGACTTGTAAGAATTTCTTACATGTCCCTGATACAAGTCCTTTATTAGATAAATGATTTGCAAATATATTCACCAATTCTGTGGGTTGGCTTTTCAGTTCTTGATGGTGTCCTTTGACGTACAAAAGTTTTTAATTTTAATGAGGCCAAATTATCTATTTCGAATTTGGTAGTTTGTGCTTTTGCGTCATATTATAGAAACCACTGACAAATCAAGATCATGATTTATTTCTATGTTTTCTAATAAGAGTTTTATAGTTCTATCTCCTACATTTAGGTTTTTTATACATCTTCATTTTTATATATGATGTGAGATCAGAATTCAATTTTATTCTTTTGCATATGAATATCCAACTTTCCCAGAACCATTTGTCTAAAGAGTAGTTCTTTCCCTATTGAATTGCTTTGGCATCCTTGCCAAAAAACAGTTGATCATAAGGTGAAGGTACATTTCTGGATTCTTATATCTATTTTAATGATCTGTTTATCTATCCAACTTAGTCTTGATTACTGTGGATCTGTGTTAGGTTTTGAAATCAGAAAGTCTGAGTCAAACAACTTCATTCTTCTTTTTCAAGATTATTTGGCTGTTTAGGGCCCCTTTCAACTCTATAAGAATTTCAGGACCAATTTTCCATTTAGCAATCAAGGCCATTGGGATATGGACAGGGACTGCACTGAATGTATAGACTGCTTTGGGGTTACTGCCATCTTTACAAGTCTTCCAGTTTGTGAACATGGGATGTCTTTTCATTTACTTAAGTCCTCTTAATTCCTTTCAGTATTGTATAGTTTAACTATACAAAACTTTTACCCCCATGGCTAAATTCATTCTAAACTAGTTTATTCTTTTTGATGCTATTTTAAATGTAATTATTTTCTTTTCAGATTTTTTATTGCAAGTGCAGAGAAATACAACTGACTTTTAAGTGTGTTCATATTGTACCCTGATATTCTTCTGAATTTGTTTATTAGCTCTAATAGCTTTTTGTGGAGTCTTTAGGACTTTCTATATTTTTTTAAAATTCGTTTTTATTGATTTTTTTTTTTTTTTTTTTTTTTTTTAGAGAGAGAGAGGAAAAGAGAAATAAGAAACATCGATGTGAGAGAGAAACATCGATCGGCTGCTTCCTGCATGCCTCCCACCGGAGACCGAGCCCGCAACCCAGGCATGGCCCTGACTGGGACAAAACCGGGACCTCTCAGTCCATGGCACGACACTCAATCCACTGAGCCACACTGGCCGGGCAGGATTTTCTATATTTAAGGTCATATCATCTATAAATAGAGGTAATTTTACCTTTTCCTTTCTAATCTGGATGACTTATTCTCTCTCCTATCTAATTTATCTGGCTAGGACTTCCAGTACACTGTAAAACAGATGTTATAAAAACAGTGTGGATGAAATAGGGGTCACATACTAAACCTGACAAGTTCAGGGGATGCCTGCATGGTGGTCCTTACAAATTCCTTGACCTAAAGTAACCACATAAGATGGCCTGAAATTAAAACTTCCTAACTAAAAGCAAGTCATGGCAGGTAGTCATGTCCTAAGCTGGTATCTTCCTTGACAACAGTCAATCTTTACTTTAACTGAGCCTGTCTATTGTCTTATTACATCTATGATTACATACCTTTGGAATGTCACAGTAATTCCCCTTTTCCCACACCACTCAGGGCACAATCTCCCACCAGAATGTGAGTCCACAGAACCCCTCATTGTTACCTTGTTATCCCACATGCCACCTCTATGTGCCGTAAATGCTCATTGTTAACTGTCCTGTACCACCAATGTAAAGGAAGTATGTAACTATCCATTTTACTTTTTATCTAGTCTCAGAGATTTACCCACTTTGCTTTCTCCCACCTCCCTAATCTATCACCAGTGGATTTCATGCTCAACCCTTACGTCTTCCTCTTTGATTCTGACGTATAAAGGGTAAAACGGCCATTTTCTGCAGCATTTTCTCAATCTTTTGAAATTTTGCTTCCTGACAATTGTCAGGTTGGCTCAAATAAACTCATAAAAATTCTCTACAGGTTTAAGTGTTTCTTATGTTGACAACTTGTATCTTTGTTTTGTTCCTGTTCTCAGGGGTAAAGCTTCTAGTCTTTCATGTATGATGTTAGCTGTGGACTTTCACAGATGCCCTTTATCATGTGAAAAAACTGCCCCTGATATTAGTTTTACTGTTTTCACAATGAGTTTCTTAAATGTTTGTACGTGTTTATTGAGAGGACCATGTGACTTCTCCCCTTTATTCTATGATGTGGTGTACATTGATAGATTATTATATATACAACTACCCACCCTTGCATGTCTGAAATGAATTTCATTTGGAAATGCTGAATGTTTTTATATGCTAGTGGATTCAGTTGCCTACTATATTGCTGAGGATCTTTATGTGACAGGATAGCGAGAAGCTAGAACAATTCCAAGGCAGGAGGAAGAGGGAAACTGAGACAAGAAAAGTAAACAAGGCCAGTTTGGCAGCCTGCAGCCAGCTTGTAAATGGAAAGCCCTTATTTCCCCCCAGCCAAGGATGCTTGAGAGAAAATGGTTAATTTCTCACCAAAGACAACAGAGAGGAGGGGGGAAGGGAAAGGAAGACTGCAGTCCTATCTCATCCCATTCCCTAAATGGAAATTGTCAGGTGCTTCTCACAAATTCTGGGAAAGTCACAACAAAGAAAAAGGGGGACCTTGAAAATTAATCTATACCTAGATATTTGGCAGAGGAATTTAAAATTCTATAGACTGAAACATATATAAAGCAGAAACCCCCCACCCAACTGGCTCTTCAGATTAGCTGAGAGCCCATCCCTGCATTATGCTGGATGAGAGATTTATTTGCCTTGCTTCTTTCATAAATTTGCATGGTTTAATTTTTTTTAATAAATTGGCTTTATCACAACACAGTCATCTGGAGTCACTCATTTGAATTCATTCCTGCAAACACGACAAGGTGGGGACAGCCCACCCCCTCTGACTCAGGGGGCTGTCCAGTAACACCTCCCTGGGGCCAGTAACATTTACATCTACACTCATAAGGGCTACTAATCTACCATTTTTTTCTTGTGAGGTTTTTCTGGATTTGCCTGCAGGGTAATGATGGCCTCATAAATTTGTTGGAAAATGTCCAAGAACACTCTCTTTGTATTATTTGAAAGAGTTCTAGAAGGATTGTAACAGAATTAAATGCTTGCTCTCTATCTTGATTCTGGTCAGTATTTCTCCCATGGCCTTTAGGCTGATAGCTCCTGCCTCTAATATGCTAATTAACTAGAGGAATTCTGCTTGGAGCTTGAGTTTTTTCAAGAACAGTCCCTTGAGAGAGGACCCCTTTCACTAAGAGGGAGGAAAATGCACAAAGTAATGACTGTTTATTAAAGATTTACAGGAGTCTCCAGAACCCGACTCAGATCAGTGGAGGTCAGTGGACTGACTGAGAAAAAAGGGGCTTAGAAATTTCACTCTCTTCCTTGGATCCCTTTAGGTACCTAGCTGTCTAGCTGTCTACAACCCTCATCCGTCTCTTGCCTCGCCCTTCCTCCCTTCACTGGACATGAAAAAAAAGGGCCTCCTTAATTTGGGGCTCTCTTAAAATGGATTTGAGGATTAGTTCTCCCATCTTCTCAGTTGGCACCTTCTCGATCAATAAACCTTTCTTACTCCAAATTATGACATTTTGTATATTGGCCTATCACTTGAAGCATCGGCACATGAACCTTGTACTTGTAATAGTGTTGCCTCTGAATGTGATGGGTTCTCTTGCAGTGACGTGAGAAAAGAACTCCAAATGCACACATCTGGAGAAGTTTAAATGTGAAGGTAAGATTTTATTGGGAATGAAGGGGAATTAATACACTCTCAGGGATGTAGAGGGTGGCCAGGCTCTAAAGCACCATCACGAGGCTTCTGTTAATCCTCCATATATCGTCTTGGTTCAGGTAAAGGACAAAGAACCATCAAAATTATCCAACCCAAATTCCTAACTTTGCTGGAGCCGGGATTGGGCCCTCATCCCAGTAAATTCTTATTGGGGTTTCATGCCCTCTCTCCAATCCAATTACCTCTCCTATTGTTCCCAGGCTAGGCCCTGCCTGCCCCTCTGTTTCTTCACCTGACTCTCATTGTGTGTGGAGGGCGGCTGAGCCAAGGTCTCTTGTCCCTGTGGTGTTTGCACGGCTTGCCCAGGAGCCTTTAGTCCCAAGGCCACTTGTTGACCCTGCATGCTGGCAAGGCCCACACAGGAGCCTTCTGAGCCGCAGGCCAGAATGTATCAACAGTCTGGACTTGAGCTCAGAGGCCGATAAGAAACATCTGGGATTTGAAGACAATAAAACTTTTAAATCTTTCCCCACTTCAATTGGCTGTATAATAAACTTGCTGAGCTAGCTCGGGGTCACTGTTTCTCCATCAGAGAGCAGTGTCCCACCTGCCCCACCTTTTCTCTCTATAACGTCTCTGTGTCTGTCTGAGTCTCCCGTCGCCCCTACTCAGGTCTGGTTCGACTAGCTGTGCAGGTCGTGGCAATTGTGCATGTCCACAAGTTTCATTACATCACGACTTCCTATTGCGCATGTGCCCAGCTGAGGAATTTCCTCTCCCTGCTCAGGTACCAGGTTTTCAGCACCCCTGGGGAGATTTTCCTGTCCCTTTCCAAGGATTAAATTCCTGGCGGCAGTCCCCTAGAGTGTGTGACTGTGTCTATTTACCAGTGAACTAGATAGAAATTCTGCTGTTACCTGCTTCTGCTTCCCAGTTTATTAAGATTACTTAGTTCCTTTTTGCTTTCTTCATTATATTAATAATTATTTTCCTCATATCGATACTAGCTGAAAATAGGATTGGTGTTATTCTTTGAATATTTGGTACACAATTTGTCAATGAAATCATCTGGTTCTAGGCTTTCCTTTGTGGTGAGGTTTCTGAATATTTATTCAATCTCTTACTTGTTAAAGGTGTGTTGAAATTATCCACTTTTTCTTGAGTCAGTTTAAGGATTTGTTTTTTTCTATTTAATCTAGGTTATCACATTTGTTTACATAAAACTGTTCAAAATATTCTCTTATAATTTTTTGTAAGATCAGTAGTTATGTCCCCATTTCATCACTGATTAATGCTGATTGATAGTTGATGTTGGCAGCGAAACGGCACCAGAATATTAGACCTCAGTTCAGCAACCTTGGTACTTGAGTTCTGGCTAAGAAAAATTCAGAGCCAATGTTGTGGCAGAAATTCGGTCGGTGGGAAGAGACAGACTGCACGCACTCAGAGGATTAGAAAAGGACTGTTTAATGGGCACTGGTGCTGGCCCATGGAGTCGCCTCCAAAGGCTGAGCCCCACGCCCAGGTTCCCGCCGCCTTTTATGCATGAGAAGCCTCCAGGTATTTGGGGGTTCTAGTTCTGCTGTAATTTAGGCAGTTGGCGGATGTAAGGGGATTACAAAAGCCAGGGGTGGAGGTCTCTGCACTTCGAGATAAAGGGATCATCTGTGTCTGGCAGAAGCAGGGGTCTCTACACTGTGAGATCCGGCTTGCCTTCTCACCAAAACTCAAACTATAAGCGACAGTTTATTTAGAAAGTCACAGAGGTAAAAGAAGTGAGCCATAAAAGAAATGGGCTCAAGAAGCAAGTTACAGAGGCAAATGAAGGGCCCTTGGAACTTAGGAGCAAGAGAGAAGAGAACCACCTGGGAGAAGGGGGTGGGGAAAGGTGCTGAGCCTTTGTCTTGAGAGAACTTATCTGGAGGTCTGAGGGGGTGGGAGGGGGTGGGGGATGATCCCAATAGAATATTCATGACCTTTCAGGGTCATGGTCTCACTGATTGGCTGGTCCTGAGGTCAGCCATGGCATCACTTTTCTGGTTTTGCTGCTTTTCTGGGCCTAGAGCTATAACACAACCAAGGTCTAGACGTTATTTCAGGGGGTTAATGCTTAAGGGAGTGATCAGGCAAGAGCCCGAACGGGGGTTCAATGAGTCTAATCATCGGCCCCTCGTTCCTCCTCCAAGGGGGTCTCCTGCATGACTAGCATCATACCAGTGGAGGAAAGGTCAGGGAGGATCCCCAACTGCATGAGGAGGGATAGGAAAGGTCAAGGGGTTTAGACCACATGAGCAGCAATATGCTGGGGGAGGAAAGGTCACCCTGGGGGAAAGGTGCCTGTTTTCCCAATTTTGCTGGTTAGACATCCAGGGCTTCCCATCTTGGTGACCTTCCGTACCTGGCCCATTGTCCTTGCTCTGCTCCTGTCTAACTGCCTACCAGTGTGCAAGTCTAGCTAAAGTTTTGTCAATTTTGTTGATCTTTTCAAAGAATCAATTTTGGGTTTTATTGATTGTCTCTATTGTTTTTCTATGGTGTGTTTCATTAAACTTCATCCTAATTATTATTTCATTCCATTTACTAGCTTTAGGTTCTTTTGTTATTCTCTTTGTAATTTTTTTTTTTTAATCCTCACCAGAGGATATTTTTCCATTTATCTTCAGATAGAGTGGGAGGGAAAGTGGGAGGAAGAGAGAGAGAGAGAAACATTGATGTGAGAGAGATATATGGATTGGTTGCCTCCTGCATAACCCCAACCAGAGCTGGGGACAAACCACACCCGAGGTATGTGCCCTTGCCGGAATCGAATCCGAGACTCTTTGGAACCACAGGCCAACGCTCTAATAGCTGAGCCGAACTGGCCAGGGCTCTCTTTGTAATTTCTTAAGATACAACTCAGATTAGTTTTTTCATAATTTTTTTTTTTTTATGCAGGCAATTGCAGCTATAAATTTTCTCTTAGTGCTGTTTTCAGTAGATCCCATAAGGTTTGGTAAGTTGGCTTTCTTTTTCATTTTTCCTAACGTCCTTTCTAATTTACCCTGTGATTTTTCTTTTCCGGTTACTCATTGGTTAATTCAGAGCATTTGATTTAGATTCTGTTCCAAGATGGTGATATCAGAGGCTCCTTAACTCAACACCTCCCACAGACACACTGAATCTACAGCTAGACATGGAGCAAATCCCTCTGAAAGAAATCCAAAAACTAGATAAGTGACTTCCACACATCAGGCAAACTAGAAAATGCCCACATCAAAATGGGTAGGAGATGCTGAGACACAGTCACCATAAACTTCATACCCAACATAGCATCATACAAACAGGAAGAAACTCACAACTCCCTGCTAATCCCTGAGAAGTGAAGGCGTTTGGACCCAACATCTAGCACAACTTTTAAAACAACCACTGGAGGCCTGGCCCCCAAACCACATAGCTTGGAGTCACGATGGGGCTTGTGTGCATTTTAAGGGCTTACAAGGAATCACTATGGCTATCTTCTAAGGGCTCAGAGCAGAGGCAGCAAAGAGAAATGCTCATCTCTTAGTCTTTCCTTGAATGAGGATTATCTGTATGCTTTAAAAACTGCTGCCTGGGGTTCAGGTTTCTAGATTAGCACACATCTACGGGCTGACTCTAATCCTCCCAGAGACCAGGGAGTCCAGTGTGTGTTGTACCTTTGTTTTCCTTCCTGCCCAACCAATGCCACTGGTATCTCCCTGGAAAGAGCTTCTGTACACTTCTATAACCCTGGCTTTTGCTTCTGCACAGAGGATGCACTCATTCATCACTTGGCTCTGGTTGTGAGTAGAACCTGAAGTCCCAGGTCCCACAGGTCTATAGCAAGCAAAGAAACAATTCTTAACAATCTGTCGCCCCAGGGCTCAGTGCAGAGGTAGCAGACAGAAATGGTCATCTCTCCTTCTTTCCATGAAACAGGCTTATTATACACTTTGAAAGCTATTGCCTGAGGGTCTGCAGGTAGTGCTGAGATCCTCCCCTTTGGGACACTGACAGGTCTCAGCACACCCTCCACTACTGGAAGGCCCTAAGAACAAAGAAAATGGCTTGAAGATCACAAAAGTTTGAGAGAGAACAAGAACTTTGGCAGGTTGAACAATATGGTTTATCTTCTGCACGAGACCTTCAAGACTGGGGGGGTGGCTGTTTTATCTAATGCATAAAAACCAACACAGAATCAAGGGATATATGCCAAACCAAAGAACAAAATAAAAATCTTGGAAGCATAAATTAATGAAAGGGAGATAAGTGATTCACCGAATAATGAGTTCAAGTAATGGTTATAAAGATGTTAACCAAGGTCAGGAAAACAGCACATAAACAAAATGAGAATTTCAACAAAGAGATAGAAAGTATGAGAGTACAAAACAGAAATCACAGAGCAGCAGAATACACCTTCTTCTCTAGTGTCTATAAAACATTCTCCAGAATAGGTCATATTTTAGGCCACAAAACAAATCTAAATAATTTTAAGAAGATTGAAGTCATGTCAAATATGTTTTTTGACAACAATGATATGATATTAGAGATCAATTACAAGAAGAAAACAAGAAATTCACAAATATATAGAAGTGTGTGAGTTTCTAATTGGCAGGTCATTTTTTGCAGATTCTCATATCTCTCGCAGTGTGATCAGACATTCTGGATGAAGGACACAGAATCATCCATATATATATATATATATATATATATATATATATATATATATATATATATATATACCTGTTGTCCTGTCAGAATTAAGTTATCAAATGACATTCATGGAGAGGGTGAAAAATATGATGTATGTGCTTTATTTTGACTTCTGGTTCCAAACATTTAATCAGAAGAAGTGGGATCAGTTTTACAGCAAAGTACCAGGTAAATCATAAAATCCTAACTTCCCTAGTGTCTTGAAAGGTGAGTTTGCATAAATATTATGTCAGAGAAAATTGTCTTTTATAAGTAAAATGACAAAACATATTATAAAATGATCTCTCATTCTCTCAAATATTATGGAAATACTTAAATTATAGATCTTTGAGGAATTGCTTCCTCTTGTTTAGTTTAGTTTGATTTAAAAACAGAACTATTTTTCCATATTACCTGAAGGATTCTTTCACAACAGAGAGATAGAGTGCTCTATACCAGACTCAGGAACTTATGATTTGAAGTTTCTAATGACCTCACATCCCTTCAGTAAGTACTTACAACTCATCTGTTTAAACACTAAAATTTTGTTGAAGGGTGAACATGTAAGCCAGTAAACTATATTTTGTAAAATCTCTCCCTTCACTAAAGACAAAATGAACCAAAATTAAGAGTGAGCACATCTTGCCCTGGCCAGTTTGGCTCAGCGGTTAGAGCATCAGCCTGCGGACCGGAGAGACCCAGGTTCGGTTCCTGCTAAGGGCATGTGCCTCAGTTGCAGTTTGTCCCCGGCCCTGGTTGGGGTCATGTGGGTGGCAACCAATCGATGTGTCTCTCTCACGTCGATGTTTCTCTCCCTCTCTCCCTCTTGCTCTATCTGTAGATAAATGCAAACATGTCCTCGGGTGAGGATTTTAAAAAAAAGAAGAGTGAGCACATCTATTGCCATACTTTATGAAAATATTCCAGCTGTTATTTGCAAATATTTTTATTCATGCACAAGTATTATTAAGCTCCTAAAATGAACCAAATGCAGTTATAGTACCAGGAATTGAGCCACACTCTCAAAACCTCAGTTTTTGGGAAATCTAGGAAAAAGGGAATGGCTTGCTAAATTGCAGAAACTAGACTAAATAATCTAAGGGAAATGTTTCCATGGCTATGGCAGAATTACTGATCAAGGAGTTGAAATCATTGTTTACATTTCCATCTGCTACTTTTGCAACTTTACAGAGTAAATAAATGCATGTTTAATTCTATAGTGGCTTAGGGTTAATCACTTTCTGTGATTGTGAATGTCCTGATGTGATGTTGGAGAAGATTTACATTTTATATATAGTTGTTCATATATATGAAAAACATAATATAAAATATGTATATTATATAAATATGTTTGTAATAGTGAGCCATAGACACTTTAAACATCTTTGTCTACATTATTCCAAGCTCTTTTTATCCGAAAATTAAATGGTATATTCACATTACAATATTCTCAGTTTCTCTACCTTCTATTTGTTTGTTTTTTCCTTTCAGGAAGACCCACTATATTATTTGGGTTAATCAGTAAAGCTGAAATATGGTTCATTCGAAACTATTCTGAATTTCCTCGCTCACTCTTGCCACATTTTGAATTTGTTGGAGGCCTCCACTGCAAGCCTGCCAAACCTTTGCCTAAGGTGAACCTATTCATGTGTTTTACTTTGCATTTCCAGTAGGAATGATTCTGTGTCCTTCATTCAGAAGGTCTGATCACACTGCGAGAGATGAGAATCTGCGTAAAGTGAGACCTGCCAGTTAGAAACTCACACATTTCTATACTATTTCAAGAATATAAATGTCATTGTCATTATAGAATAAAGAATTATACTTGGGAGACTTTGGAAATAGGGTCAGTTAAATTAAGGTCTTCATTATCCAACACATAAAAAAGTATCAGCCATTAATTCAAAGAATAATTCTGAAGTGACCAGCACAGTGCAAGTATAAGTGATAGATGTGCAGAGGAGCAGTGTAGACAGTTTTTGCTCCCACACACCAGATACTCTACTAGCAAAGATACAATATAAGCAAGTACTAAAAATGGCATGAAAAAGTATTATAATAAAGAAAAAAACATAATGCTACAATAATGCTAGAGAACATCCCAGGGAAATGGATCATGATACCTCAGGAGTAACGACAGCAATCTGGTGTAAGTGAGCATGACACATACCTTGTTTTTGTCCCCCTTCAACAACAAAAATTTGTTATCTATCCATGAACAAAAGTACCTCGGTGGAAGTTTTAGGATCCAGCATCATATGCCAAGGGACCTGGGAAGGGTCTTGCCCACCTGTGCATCAGGTAATAGGCAGAAAGGCTCCAGTACTGGCTGTGATATCTACAGGGTATTGTGAATTGGTTCCAGCCCCTCGTAGCTGCAGTCCATGAGCACCATGACTTGCGCAGTCACCTATGGATTTTGTGGAAGTCCAGATTTCCAGAGGAGAAGTTCCAGCACTAGTGTTGGAGCACAAAATACATTCATTTAAATGCATTGGTGTGGGTGAGAGGAAAGCTTGATTTTGCCAGGATCGTTCCTCCTCCAAGGATGCACAGTTTAAGGCTAAAAGAAGGCGTGTGATTTCTTCACACAGGGGACAGGGAGAGCAGGTGAGTGGATGCCGAGCTTTCCTGGTGTGCAGGATGCTTCCAAAGGCTCTGGTCTCTCTCACAGCATCCAAGGCATTAAATTAGGAGCTCAGTAATTGGTGAGAGGGAGCAGATCAGGAGAGTGGCATATTAGAATTCCAGAGGGCAATAAAGAGACACAGATCCTCCTGACTGCATTCTGTACCCTATCAGGAAGCCTGACCACAAACCATGAAGGAAGCCTCTCTTACAGATCCCTCCAACTGGCCTGTGGGCACCAACAGGGAACTGCATTCCAAACCCATACCTCCTCTGCTCTGCAGCTAGCTCCATGTACAAGCTGCCAAGGGCAGCAGCAAGAGAAATATTTGAGAGAAGGCTGAGGAGCTAGAGCAGAATGCGGACAAGGGTTTGGCAACAAGAGAGAACCCACAAGCTTGAGCTGTAGCACCACCTTCAGGAAAAGAAAAGAGAGGCTGTCAGCTTCTGGCCTGATGCTAGGATGGAGGGAAAACATACAGGTTTAAGAATTCTCCCACAAGAGGGAGCAAGAAGCACAGAGCAGGCATATTCATACAAGGTCTGAGAATGCCTTATCTATAGCCGTTCTGACAAAAGGTATCTCTACCCTGAAAGTAGTAAATATAACTACGTGCCTGCTAACTCAAATGCAAAAACAGCAATGCAAAACTCCAAAGAACATGAAAAATCAAGGAAACATTAGATCACCAAACTTTACAATAATCTTCCAGCAACCAAATACGGACATATAGATAAATCATTTACCCAACAAAAAAATTCAAAATAGCTGTGCTAATGAAACTCAGTGATCTACAAGAAAACACAGAACCTTGTACACGGTTGGTGGGAAGGTAAAATCAGTGTGACCACTATGAAAAACAGTATGGAGTTTTTTCAAGAAATTAAAATAGAGCTACTACTCTATTTTATACTTCTGGGTATATATCCCAAAGTAAGAAAAACAAGATATCAAAAATATATTCAAAATTCCATGTTTATCGCACCATTATTCACAATAGCCAAGAAATGGGAACAACTTAAGTATCTGTCAAAAGATAAAAGGGTAAAGAGATGTGAAATACACACACACTATATCCAGCCATGAGAAAGAAGGAAATCTTACCATTTGGGACAAAATAATAGAACCATGAAGACATTATGCCAAGTGACATAAATAACATTGAAAAAGACAAATAATGTATGATATCACTTATATATGGAATCTACAAAAGGCAAAACTCATAGAGACAGAGAGTAGAATGGTGATTACCATGGATTGGTGAAAGGGAACTGAGGGGGCAGGGAGGTAAGAAGACGCTGGTGAAGGGTACAAACTTGCAACTCAAAGATGATTAAGTTCAGGAGATATAGGGATTATAGCTAACAATACTCTACCATATACTTGAAAGTTTCTAGAGACTAGATCTTAAATGTTCTCACCACACACACAAAAAGGTAATTATGTGACCTAACAGAGGAGTTCACTAATGTGAAGGTGGTAATTATGCTGTAATTTATAAATGAGTCAACTCAACACACTGTACACCTTAAACTTACAGAATGTTATATGTCAATTATTTCTCAATTTTTAAAACAAAAGATGAAACAATGATTAGAATGAGAAAGTAAACATTTTATGTTAGAAGGGTAAGGTCATTATTTTCCAGAGAGAAAAACAAGTAAACAATTTAAAACAGAAAGATTGGGGGGAGAAAATAGATGAGTATGAAGTTTGGATCAGATATTCATGAAATTTTGACTCCTTACATATTGGGGGAGGGGCAGAAGGTACATTGAGCAATCAGCAATTTTTCTACTAAAGAAAGTAATAAAATTTGAAAACTGATAAATATCAGGGACCACAGTCAGAATAATTCTGAAACAATTCCAGGTGATCATGACTTCACCTGAAACTGTGTACATATCAAACCGAGCTACTCAAGAGGGTGACCAGATCTCCTCTGCTGCAGAGAGCCCAGCTGTACTTCTCTTACTATGGGGCAGGTGTTCCTGGAAGACTCAGTGAAGTGATGATGAGGACCCCTCACAGACAGTTACACACAGAATATTCTACTAGAACATCCATTTTACAATATGATTTCAGAGTAAAAGGTATCATACATAAACAAGCCAGAAACATGGTCACTCATATAAGTAACTGTATATAAGTAACTGTCACTCATATAAGTAACTCATATAAGTAACAAATACAATTCTGGATTACAAATAGGAATCTTAGGGCTATTTCATGGACATTCCAGACTGTAATATCAGACGCAGAAATTATAGTGATTCTGCAGCCTATAAAAGTGATTTAGGAAGACAGTCCAAGATGTCAGCATAGGAAGACCCTGGATTCATACCCTCCCATAACAGACAGAATATACACCTCATGTAAAGCATTTCCTCCTGAAAAACAACTGAAGGCTGATTGAACAGCTTCTGCACAACAAATGGGATAGAGAAGGCATAGAGAAGGCTGAGAAATTGTGAAAACTCTCCAGGTTCCATAGAAATTCTTTGGGATTGGAGGTGCCAGTGAGTGCCAATGTTTACATTCTCTTTCCACAGACAGCACGGGCAGGAATTCAACTCAAGTGCTGTAGCCCACCTACAAGGCTGCCATAGTGTGTGCCCTAGACTGCTTACCCCACACTCACTCCAGGCTCAGACAGCCAAATTGCCATGGCATGCTGCAGCCACATGCCCCAGGCTGCTCCAAACACAGCCAGCCAGTCTACCACGGTGCCCCTGGAGCTGTGCACCTTGGGGAAATTGGCCCATGTCTGCCTCAACTGTAGTTAGCCTGCATGCCAGGGAACCCCTCATGCCTCAAGCAACCAGTTCAACTCCAACCAGCCTGCCAAAGCCACCTAGCACATACAGACTACACAGAGATCATTCCTATACAAAGCCACTCCATCGAGTTCAGGAGAGGTAGCTATTTCACCTAATTCTTAGAAATAAACACAGAAACTAAAACAAATGAGGAAATACAGAAATATGTCCCAAATGAAAGAACAAATAAAGACCTCAGGGGGAAAAAAAATAACCTAAAGAAACTAAGGTAAGTAATTTTCCTGATAAAGTATTCAATATAATGGTCATAAGGATGCTCACCAAATATGATGATAATAGAGGAACACAGTGAGAACATTAACAAAAAGTTATAAAGCATTTTTTAAAAAACAATTTGAACTGAAGAATACAATAATTAAAATGAATCAAATATGCTAGAGCAACAGCAAATTAAATCATGGAGAAGAATAAGGAAGCAACTTGGAAGACAGAATAGTGAAAATCACCCAATTAGAACAGCAAAAAGAAAAGAAAAAAAAAGGAGAATTTTAAAAAACAACAATAGCTTCAAAAGACCCCTGGAACAACATCAAGGTATGACCATTCACATTATAGGGGCTCCAGAAGGAAAAGAGAGAGAAAGGGGCAGGAAAGCTATTTGAAAAAATAATGACTGAAAACTTTCCTAACCTGAAGAAAGAAACAGACACCCAGGTCCAGGAATTTCAGAGTCTAAAACAAGATTAATCCAAAGAGATCCCAAACAAGATATGTTATAGTTAAAATGACAAAACATAAAGATAAAGAGAGGATACTGAAGGCAGCATGAGAAAAACAATTAATCACATACAAGGGAAACCTCATAAAACTACCAACTGATTTCTAAGGAGAAAAGTTACAGGCCAGAAGGTAGTAGCATAATATACTTAAAGTGCTAAAAGAATAGAACCTACAACCTAGAATACTCTATCAGGCAAGGTTATCATTCAGCATTGAAGGAGAAATAAAGCATTTTCAAGCAAGCAAAAATTAAAGTTCATCACCAATATACCAGCTTTACAAGAAATGTTAAAGAGCCTTCTTTAAGCATAAAAAAAAAGGCCATAACCAGAAATAAGAAAGAAACCTCACTGGTAAAGGCAAATATATAATAAATACAATGGATCAGCTATTTAAAAAAACTAGGATAGCCCTGGCCGGTTTGGCTCAACGGATAGAGTGTAGGCCCACAGACCACAGGGTCCTGGGTTCAGTTCCCACAAAGGGCACGTACCTTGGTTGCAGTTTATCCCTGGCCCTGGCTGGGGTCGTGTGGGTGGCAGCCAGTCGATGTGTCTCTCTCACGTCGATGTTTCTCTCTCTCTCTTCCTCCCTCTCTCCCTCCCACTCTATCTGAAGATAAATGCAAAAATGTCCTCAGGTGAGGATAAAAAAAAAAAAACTAGGATAAAGGTTCAAACACAAAAATACCAAATTAACTATAACTACAATAAGTATTTAGGACATACACAACAATAAAAAGATGTTAAAAAATGATGTCAAAAACAAAATAGAGAGAGGGCAGTAAAAATGTAGCTCTTTTAGAATGTTTTGAACTTGCATGCATATCAGCTTAACATAGACTGCTATACATATAGATAGATAATACGAACCCCATGGTAATGACAAACCATAAATCTACAAAAGATACCACTCAAAATAAACAAAAGAACATCCCCCCAAAATAAACAAAACCAGCAAACCAAGAGGAAGAGATAACGAAATGAAGAAACGAAAAAAGAACTACAAGAGCTACCAAACAAAACAATTACCAAAATAGCCAAAAGTACATAATGATAAATTACTTTACATATAAATGGACTAAATGCTCTACTAAAAAAGCATAGGGTGATTGAATGGATTAAAAAACAAGACCCATTTATATTCTGCCTGAAAGAGACTCACTTCATATTGAATGACACAGACTGAAAGTAAAGGGATAGAAAAAGACGTACTATGCAAATAAAAATTAAAAGAAAACTGGGTTATTGTTGTGGCACGAGAGAACTGAGAGACCACCAGAGCCAAATTAAAGCCAAATAGAGGGCAAAGCTGACCGGCAACTGATCCCGAGTTCTCAGAGACCAGCCTCAATATGCTTTATTACATGCCTTTTATACCTTACAGAAAATAGGATCTTCTTGATATAATGCCCAGGGCTACAACAATGCTGTATAGAATTAGTTTGCCTTGTAGATAACAGGAACACCCAGGCCCACCCAGGAACACCCAGGTACACCCAGGCATTTCAAGGTACATTGGGTCACACTTAGCCCCGAGCTGCACAAACACAATGCAAGCCCAATTCCTTGAGATTGTGGGGAAGGTCGAGTCTGACTCAAGACCTCCAGGCTCCATGGACTCTGTCAGACACGTAGCTGGCTCCCAACAATTTCTTGGTTCAGGGAGTATTCCAATTTACTGAGGTTATTTTGATCTCTATCCTGTCTATAAACAAGTCAGCACAATAATTCACCAATCATCAATTATGGGGTTATAAACATATCAGCACAATATCAATACTCATATCAGACAAAATAGAGTTTAAAGCAAAGACTGTAAAAAGAGACAAAGAAGGGACTTATATAATAATAAAAGGGGTCAATCTAAGAAGAGACTATAACATTATGTACCCAAAATAGGAGCACCTAAATATATAAAGCAAATATTAATAGTCATAAAGTGAGAAATTGACAGTATTAAAATAATAGCAGGGGACTTGAACAACCAACTTACATTAATGAATAGATCATCCCAACAGAAAAATCAATACAGAAACAATGGCCTTAAACATCACATTCAACCAGATGAATTTAATAGATATTTAAAGAACATTACAACAAAAATATCACAACATATCCATTCTTTTCAAAGGCACATAGACATTCTTTAGGATAGATCATGTTAGGTCACAAAACAAGTCTCAATAAATTCAAAAAGACTGAAATGATATCAAGCATATTTTCTGACCACAACTATATGAAATTAAAAATCAATTAAAAGAAGAAAACTGTAAAAAACATGCACATATGCATACTAAATAAACAAGATTCTACTAAACAACAAATAGGTAAAAGAGGAAAGGAAATCAACTAGAATATCAAAAACTACTTTGAAATAGCCCTGGTGGGTGTGGCCCAGTGGTTGGAGCATCAACCCACGCACCAAAGGGTCATGGGTTTGATTCCTGGTCAAGGGCATGAACCTGGGTTGCAGGTTTGATCCCTGGCCCCAGTCAGGGAATGTGTGGGAGGCAAACAATTGATGTGTCTCTCTCACACCAACGTTTCCTTCTTTACACGCCCGCCCCCAACCTCCCTTCCACTCTCTCTAAAATTCAATGGAAAAAATATTCTCAGGTGAGGATTAACAACAACAAAAAAAAACTACCTTGAAACATATGATAATTAAAATACAACTTTCCAAAATCTTTGAGATGCAACAATAGTAGGTCTAAGGGAAATTCATAGCGATTGAGGCCTACCTCTTAAAAAAAGAAAATCCTGAGGATCTAAGATGGTGGCAGAGAGGGTGGAAGCTATATTCATATCCTCCCAGGACAAAACTGGAATTAGAACTAAATTATAGAACAATCATCTTGAATAATCAACTGAAAACTAGCTGAAGAGGAGCCTTACAACTGAGGATTTACAAAAGAAGCCACATCAAGACTGGTAGGAAGGGCGAAGATGCAAAAAAACTGGTCCACACTCAGACAGCGGCTGAAGTTCTGGAGGCATATCTCAGTTGTGCAGGGGGTTCGTCCTGAGAAGCATGGGGCGTAGACCCTAAGCTGGGCTCCCAAGTCCAGAGCACCAGACCTGGGTATAGGCGGCCACATAACATCTGGCTGTGAAAAGCAGTGGTGTTTCTGTCCACCAAAGAAAGATGACTAGAGACACAGGCACTCTTTTAGAGGGCCAATGCACAAAATTTCTTTCACAGCCACTCAACCTGAGCTCTGGTTGAAGAAGGGCAAAGCAGACTAGAGTTGAGCAAGGACAGTCTGGGGTTTGTGGCCTTGGGGAGGAAGCTGAAGGGACAGCCACCAGGATCCCTGTGCTGAGTCATTCTTCAATACTGCAGTTGCCATCTTTCTTGGATGGAGTACTCCCTCCATGCAGTATCAGCCAGAGGGAAAACAGTTCCACCCACTGGACTCACTCTTATCCCACACTGTGGAGCTCATAACCTGCCAGAGGCACTTTCAATGACTGAGCCTAACAGGCAGCCAGCAAATGGAAGCAAGCAAAGGCAGATTTCGTTGGAGTGCCCTGGGACTTTTGCTGCCCTGCCCCCAGGCCCAGTGCTGCTAAAAACTGGACTTGTTGTGCAGCTTGGTACTTCCTGTATGCACCCAAGCCCAGCAGAAACAGCCACAAACTGTGGATCACTGGTACCTCCTAACAGGTTGCCCAAGGCCAGTCACAGGCAATATCTGATATTGGCCTGCACCAGAGTCTCTCCCAAGAGGCCCAAAACCAATACACTTAGTGGCCAGCTTCAGACAACAACAGAGCAGGTTCTGATAGGCTTCAAAAACAGCATATCCAAAGACAAATCATGACAGGCACCAAAACCTGCTGAGGCAAATTCCACTTCATGGGGTCAGCACCTGCACAGCAGCTCACATGCCATGGTTGGAGTTGAGCCTCACAGTCAGCTAGAGTGGGGGTCAAACCCATGCATGAACTGGAAAAGAGCAATAAAGACTTAATTACAATAGGAGGATCTACATAACTCACACAAGAAACATTCTCAGAGCATCCAGCTCAGGTAATCAAGAAGACTGCGCCAGTAGCCCCCTTCAGGACACCTACTACATGAGGCCACCCAATGAAGACTAGGAGTTAAAGCAAATCTACCTAATATATAGAAACAAACACAAAGAGGCAGCAAATATAGGGAGAAAAAGAAACAGGTTCCAAATGAAAGAACAGAAGAAATCTCCAGAAAAATTTATACAAAATGAAGGCAAGCAATTTATCACTTATAGAGTTTAAAGTAATGGTTATAAGAATGCTCAAGAGCATGAAATAGAACAGAGAAGCCATAAAAAAGGACCAGTCAGAAATGAAGAATGTCTAAAATGAAGAATACACTGGAAGGAATAAACATTAGGTTGGATGAAGCAGAGTATCAAAATGGTGATTTAGAAGCCAAGGTAGAAAAAAAAAAAACACATCAAATCAGAGCAGCAAAAAGAAAAAAAAAATCTATTTTTATTTATTTATTTATTTTTAATAATTTTTTTCTTTTTATTAATTTTAGAGAGAGAAGAAGGGAGAGAGAGAGAGAGATAGAAACATCAATGAGAGAGAACATTAACTGGCCACCTACTGCATGTCCCCCACTGGGGATTGGCCCCACAACCTGGGCATGTGCCCTGACCAGGACTTGAACTGGCAACCTCTTGGTGCATGGGTCGATGCTCAACCACTGAGCCACTACAGTTGGGCTGAAAAAAAATTTTTTTTAATTGAGGATAGTTTAACAGAACTCATATGAATGTATGCATAATCAATGGACACAGACAACAAAGCTGGGGATGGGGCGGGAAGTGGATTGGGAAGGAGGGTGTCAATGGGGGAAAAAGGAGAAACATCTGTAACAAAAATAAATTAATAAAAATAATTTTTAAAAAATTAGGATAGTTTAGCCCTGGCCGGTTTGGCTCAGCGGTTAGAGCGTCGGCCTGCAGTCCAGAGAGACCCGGGTTCAGTTCCTGCTAAGGGCATGTACTTCAGTTGCAGTTTGTCCCCAGCCCTGGTTGGTCGTGCAGGTGGCAGCCACTCGATGTGTCCCTTTCGCGTCGATGTTTCTCTCTCTCTCTCTTCCTCTCTCTCCCTCCCATTCCATCTGAACAAAAAATGAAAAAAAATAATAAAAAAAAAAATTAAAAATTAGGATAGTTTAAAGGACCTTTGGAGCAACATGAAGCATAACAATATCTGCATCATAGGAGTACCAGAAGAAGAAGAGAGAGCAAGGGATCAAAAACCAATTTGAAGAAATAATGACCAAAAATTTCCCTAACCTAAAGAAGAAAAAAGATACAAAAGTCCAGGGAGCACAAAGAGTCACAAGCAAGATGGACCCAAAGAAGCCCACACCAAGACACATCACACTTAAAATAGTAAAGATTAAAGACAAAGAGAGTATCTTTTTAAATATATATATATTTTTTTTCTTTATTTGTTTTAGGGAGAGAGGAAGGGAGAAGGAAAGATAGAAACATCAATGAGAGAGAACATCAATTGGCCACCTCCTGCATGCCCCCTACTGGAGATTGGGCCCACAACCTGGGCATGTGCCCCGACTGGGAATCAAATAGGCGACCTCTTAGTGCATGAGTCGACGCTCAACCAGTGAGCCATACTGGCCAGGCAAAGAGAGAATCTTAAAAGCAACAAAGACCCCTGGCCAGTTTGGCTCAGCAGTCAGAGCATCAGCCTGCAGATCAATGAGTGGTGAGTTCAATTCCTGGCAAGAGCACGTACCTCTGTTGCAGTTCATCCCAGCCCTGACTGGGGTCATGCAGGAGGCAACCAGTCAATGTGTCCCTCTCACGTTGATGTTTCTCTCTATCTCTCTTTCTCTCCATCTCTTTGCCTCCCTCCCATTCTATCTGATGATAAATTAAAAAATATCCTCAGGTGGATATTTTTTTTTTATCCTCATCCAAGGACATTTTTTGCATTTATCTTCAGATAGAGCAGGAGGGAGAGAGGGGGGAAGAGAGAGAGAGAAACATCAATGTGAGAGAGACACATTGACTGGCTGCCACCCACATGACCCCAACCGAGGCCAGGGACAAACTGCAACCAAGGTATGTGCCCTTAGCGGGAACCAAACCCGGGACTCTCTGGTCTGCAGGCCAACGCTCTAACCGCTGAGCCAAACTGGCCAGGGCAAAATTTTTTTTCTAAAAAAAAAAAAGTAACAAAGACCCTGGACCTGTTTTGCTCAGTGGTTAGAGCATCAACCTGTGGACTGAAGGGTTGCAGGTTCAATTCCCAGTCAAGGGCCCATACCTGGGCACATCATTTGCCCCGGTCAGGTTTGTATGGAAAATAACCAATCAATGTGTCTCTCTCACATCAATTTTCTCTCTCTCCCTCCCTCCCTTCCAGTCTATCTAAAAATAAATGAAAAAAATATCCTCAGATGAGGATTGACAACAACAAAAAATGCAACAAAGAAAGAGTTAGTTACCTATAATAAAGCTCCCATAAGACTATCATCTGATTTCTCAACAGAAACATTGCAGTCCAGAAGGGACTGGCATAAAATATTCAAAGTGATGAAAAGCAAGGACCTACAAACAAAACTACTTTACCAAGCAAGGCTATCGTTTAAAACTGAAGGAGAAATAAAAAGTTCTCCAGACAAGAAAAAACTAAAGGAAACTGTTATTACCAAACCAGATTTACAAGAAATGTTAAAGGGCCTGCTTGAAGAAGAAGGTGAAGGAGAGGAAGCAGGAGGAGAACAAAACAACAATGAGGAGGAAGAGGAAGATGAGGACAAGAAAAAGAAAAGAAACACAGGAACATATTTAAAGAATAAAATAGCATACATATTAATAATCACTTTAAATGTAAATGGCTTAAATGCTCCAATCAAAAGACATAGGGCAGCTGAATGGATAATAAAACAAGATCCATATATATGCTGTCTAAAAGAGACCTACCTCAAAATGAAAGGTACACACAACTAAAAGTAAAAGGGATGGAAAAGTATTTCATATAAATGGGAATGAAGAAAAAGCTGGGGTAGCAATACTTATATGTGACAAGATAAACTTTAAGACAAAGGCTGTAGTAGGAGACTGCAAATGACAGTACATAATTTTAAAAAATAAAAAGGGGAACAATCCAACAGGAGGATTTAACCCTTATAAAAACTGATGCATCCAACACAGGAGCACCTCAATGTGTAAATCAAATCTTGATGGATATAAAGGGAGAGAATGACAGTAATACAGTGATAGTAGGAGATTTGAACACCCCATTGACATAAATGGATAGATCTTCCAGACAGAAAATCAACAAGGAAACAGTGGCCTTAACTGGCACACTAAATCAGATGGACTTAATCAATATCTTCAGAGCATTTCATGTCAAAGCAGCAGAATATATACTCTTTTCAGGTGCACATAGAACACTTTCTAGGATAAACTATACGTTAGGACACAAAACAAGTCTCAATAAATTTAAGAAGACTGAAATCATATCAAGTATCTTCTTTGACCATAATGATATGAAGTTAGAAATTAATCACTAGAAAAGAACTGAAAAACACACAAAAACATGGAGGCTAAATAATATGTTACTAAATAATGAATAGGTTAACAATGACATCAAGGAAAGAATCAAAAGATAACTTGAAGCAAATGAAAATGTGAACACAACAACCCAAAAGTATGGGACATAGCCAAAACAATCCTAAGAGAGGAATTCATAGCATTACAGGCCTATCTCAAGATACAAGAAAAATCTCAAATAAATTTGCACTTAACGGAACTGGGAAAAACCAACAAAAAAAGCCCAACATGAGTAGAAGAAAGGAAGCAATGAAAATCAGAGCAGAAATAAACAACAATGAGGTATCACTTCATACCTGTCAGAATAGCCGCCATCAACAAATCATCAAACAACAAGTGCTGGCGAGGGTGTGGAGAAAAGGGGACCGTAGAACACTGCTGGTGGGAATGCAGACTTGTGCAGCAACTATGGAAAATACTATGGTGTTTCCTCAAAAAATTAAAAATTGAACTGTCATTTGACCCAGTGATCCTACTTCTAGGAATATATCCTAAGAAATATATCCTAAGAAGCCTGAAACACCAATCAGAAAGAATATATGCACCGCTATGTTCATAGCAGCACTATTTACAATAGCTAAGATCTGGAAACAGCCCAAGTGTCCATCAGTAGACGAGTGGATAAAAAAGCTGTGGTACTTATACACGATGGAGTACTAAGCAGCTGTAAGAAAGAAAGATCTATTATCCTTTGAGACGACATGGAGGGACCTAGAAAGTATTATCCTAAGTGAAACGAGCCAAGCAGAGAAAGACAAATATCACATGATCTCACTTATTTCTGGAATATAATGAACTATAATATAATAAACAAACTGATGAACAAAATAGACCCAGAGACATAGAAGTAGGGTACAGACTGACATTCCTCAGAAAGGGGGGGGGGGAACCACAGAACTTATATGCATGTATGCATAATCGATGGACACAGACAACAAAGCTGGGGACAGGGTGGGAGGGGATAGGGAGGAGGGAGTCAATGGGGGGAAAAAGGAGAAACATCTGTAACAAAAATAAATTAATTTAAAAAAAAAAGAATATCAGAGCAGAAATAAACAAAATAGAGTCTAAAACATTTTTTAAAAGATCAATGAAACCAAGAGTTGTTCCTTAAAAGGATAAAAAAGATTGATAGACTTTTAACCAGACTCATCAAGAAAAAAAGAGAGAGAACCCAAATAAATAAAATCAGAAATGAAAGAGAAGTAACAACTGAAACCAAAGAAATACAAAGGATTATAAGACAATATTACAAACAACTATGTGCCAACAAATTAGACAATCAGGACAAAATGGATATATTCCTAGAAACATACAATCTTTCAAAACTGAATCAGGAAGAATTAGAGAATCTAAATAGACCCACTACAACTAATGAAATTGAAACACTATTCAAAAAACCCCCAACAAACAAATATCATGGACCAGCTGGCTTCACAGGTGAATTTTACCAAACATTCAAAAAGAACTAACAACTGTCTTTCTCAAACCATTCCAAAACATTCAAAAGGAGGGAAGACTCCCAAGGTCATTTTACGAGGTCAGTATTATGCTAATTCCAAAACCAGATAAAGACACTACAAACAAAGAAAATTACAGGCCAATATCCCTGATGAACACAGATACCAAAATCCTTAACAAAATATTAGCAAATCTGATCCAGCAATATATCAAAAAAATTATTCATCATGACCAAGTGGGATTCATCCCAGGGATGCAAGGATGGTACAATATTCGCAAATCAATAAATGTGATACACCACATAAACAAAATAAAAGATAAAAACCATATGATCATATCAATAGACGCTGAAAAAGCATTTGACAAAATCCAGCACCCATTTCTGATAAAAACGCTCAGCAATGTGTGAATACAGGGATCATATCTCAACATAATAAAGGCCATATATGAAAAACCTACAACCAACATCATACTCAGTGGGCAAAAACTAAAAGCATTTCCCTTAAGAACAGGAACAAGACAGGGATGCCCACTTTCACCACTCTTATTTAACATAGTACTGAAAATCTTAGCCACAGCAATCAGACATGAAGAAAAAACAAAAGGGATCCAAATAGGAAAGGAGGAAGTGAAACTGTCATTATATTGCAGATGACATGATATTGTACATAGAAAACTCTAAAGACTCCATCAAAAATCTACTAGACTTAATAAATGAATTTGGTAAATTAGCAGGATACAAAATTAATGTCAAGAAATCAACGGCATTCTTATACACCAACAATGAACTCACAGAAAGAGAAACTAAAAAAACAATCCCATTTATCATCGCAGCAAAAAAAATTAAGATACCTAGGAATGAACTTAAAGTAAAGGATCTCTTCACATAAAACTACAGGTTATTGAAAAAAGAAATAGAGGAAGATACAAAAATATGGAAGCATACATCATGTTCATGGATTGGAAAAATTAACATCATTAAAATGTCCATACTACACAAAGTTATCTATAGATTCAATGCAATTCCCATCAAAATACCAAGGATATACTTCACAGAACTAGAACAAACACTCCAAATGTTCATATGGAACCAAATAAAGGACCCAAATAGCCACAGCAATCTTGAAAAAGAAGAACAAAGTAGGAAGGATCACAATACCAGATATCAGGTTATACTACAAAGCCACTGTAATCAAAACAGCCTGGTACTGGCACAAGACCAGGCACATAGATCAATAGAACAGAACAGAGAACCCAGAAATTGACCCAAGACAATATGTTCAATTAATATTTGACAAAGGTGGCAAGAGCACACAGTGGAGTCAAGACAGCCTGATTAATAAATGGTGTTGGGAAAACTGGACAGCTACATGCAAAAAAATGAAGCTAGACCACCAACTTACACCAAACACAAAAATAAACTCAAAATGGATAAAAGACTTAACTGTGACTCGTGAATGCATAAAAATCCTAGAAGAAAATACAGGCAACAAAATTTCAAACATACACAGCAGAATTTTCACTGATACAACACCTAAGGCAAGAGAAACAAAGGAAAAAATGAACACATGGGACTACATCCAACTAAAAAGCTTCTGCACAGCAAAGGAAACAACCACCAAAATGGAAAGGGAACCCACTATATGGGAGACCATAATTGCCAATGATACATCAGATAAGGGGTTAGTTTCCAAAATATATAGAGTACTCACACAACTCAACAAAAGGAAGACAAAGAACCCAATTAAAAAATTGGCAGAGGACCTAAAGAGACACCTCTCCAAACAGGACATACAAATGGCCAAGAGACATATGAAAAAATGCTCAACATCACTAATCATCAGAGAGATGCAAATTAAAACAACAATGAGGTATCACTTCACACCTATCAGAATGGCCGCCATCAACAAATCATCAAACAACAAGTGCTGGCGAGGGTGTGGAGAAAAGGGGATCCAAGTACACAGCTGGTGGGAATGCAGACTGGTGCAGCCACTATGGAAAAGACTATGGTGTTACCTCAAAAAATGAAAAATTGAACTGCCATTTGACCCAGTGATCCCACTTCTAGGAATATACCCTAAGAAGCCTGAAACACCAATCAGAAAGAATATATGTACCCCTATGTTCATAGCAGCACTGTTTACAATAGCTAAGATCTGGAAACAACCCAAGTGTCCATCAGTAGATGAGTGGATAAAAAAGCTGTGGTCCTTGTACACAATCGAATACTATGCAGCTATAAGAAAGAAAGATCTCTTATCCTTTGAGATGGCATGGAAGGACTTGGAGAGTATTATGCTAAGCAAAACAAGCCAAGCAGAGAAAGATAAATATCACATGATCTCACTTATCTCTGGAATATAATGAACTAAACAAACTGATGAACAAAATTGACCCAGAGACATAGAGGTGGGGTACAGACTGACAAAACTCAGAGGAGAGGGGTTTGGGGGGGGGAGGGAAGAGATGAACCACAGAACTTATAGGCATGTATACATGACCAATGGACACAGACAACAAAGCTGGGGATGGGGCAGGGGGGATGGGGAGGAGGGTATCAATGGGGGAAAAAGGAGAAATATCTGTAACAAAAACAAATTAATAAAAAAAAAAAAAAAAAGAATAGTAATGGAATTGAACATACATGCTGGGGCAAAACCAAGACTCAGTATTCAAAATGTTTCAAATTGTAAAGAGTATATGTCCAACCAGACTAGAATTAAATTAGAAATAAAAGGAAAACATAAACTAATAAAATCTCTAAATTTTGGAAATTAAGCAACACATTTCTAAATAATTCGGAGTCAATGCTGAAATCATAATCATACATATACCTTCTTCTTAGCAATTCCTCTTCTACTTATATACACAACAGATATGTATAAATATGTAAACCAAAAGACATATACAAAGATATTACATCAGTATTAGTAGAAATAGCTCAAAAATATTAACAATCCAAATGCCCATTGAACATTATGAAGTGATAATCTGTGGTACTGTCATATATCAGCTAATATATAGCAATGGAATAGAAAAGACAACAGTAAATATTACTATATGGTTCCAATATATAAATATGAAAAACGAATCTATGATGTTAAAAGTAATGATAGTAGTTAATTTGTGGAAGGGATTAGTGACTAAAAGTCCAAGAAATGGGTAGCTTCTAGTAGTTTGTGGTATCCTATATCAGTGTCTAGGTAGTAAGTACATTGGTATATTTACTTCATGATAATTTACTAGGTAATTATAAATTTTTGAGCTGTTTAGTTAGGATATGTGCATTTTTCTTATGTTCTTTAATACTGAAATTAAGGGTATACTTTACAAAATGTATTGTTTTGTTTTGTTTGGGGGAGGCAGCACAAAAGTTATACTCTAGCTGCCAGCACAAAAGTTATACTCAAAGATTGATTTCTGTCTTTGCTAGGAATTTATATAGCAGAGGTTCATGTGGGAATTATAATTTCACAAGCCAATAGCATACAGGATATAATCTCTTAATAAGTCAAATAAAGAAATAACATATACCAAACAAACGACTGGTTAATCACACTATTATTCCAAGCAAGGGAAGATGAAGGAATAAAGTCCAAATTTAATAAGAATCAGTGACCAACCAAGAGCTGATTTCTAGCTGCCAGCACAAAAGTAAAATTTCTGTGCTGCTGGAGCAGGTTGCTAGGGAGCAAAGACACCAGTGTTGGAAGGCTGGCTGATCTCTTTTTCACAGGGCTGCTCTGAGATTTATCTCCATTGTCTAAGAGACATATGTCACCAAGACAGGAAGGAATGCCCCAAGCGTCTCTGGAGAGTGTTTAGGTTTGTGAAGAGTCACCCTGCCCAAACCAAAACTCTCAAATAGTCCTCACAAAATCTCAATATTTATATCTAAATGTTTCCTTGTCATAGTTGCTTCTCTACCTCTTCTTATCAAATAAGCACCCCCCTGGGGGGGGGGTTGGAGGGGGCTCTGCTTATGAACAAACACCAGATGTAGAATGACATCCTAGCAGGACTTACTTCATTCTTACAACAAAGCAACTTTTTCTGTCTTTGTCATAAACAATTGGATTAAAACAACTTCACTTATAAACAAGTGGATTTGAAATCATATTAAACCAATGCACCTGTATTTCTAAATCTAGGGATTAAATAGTAAAAAAAATAAATAACATAGAAGAAATGCCTAGGAGTGCTATTACTGTGGCCAGGAAAAGCTTCTCTGAGACATGACATTGATGCCAAGGCCTCCATCAGAAACTAAAAGCAGCCTTGGAGTGTTGCAAGGAAGAATTCTCCAAAAGAGGGACAGAGGAGACAGAAAGTGCAACGGTGCTGAGGTGGAAACAGCCAGGTCAATGTGCCTACAACAGAGTGTTCACAGGAAAAAGTGATAGGAGAGGAGGTTGTCAGGGATCTTTCCATTGTCAAAATACAAAATTCAATCAAGTAAATTTGAAGATCTAATTGGCTATTTGAAGCAATTCATGAATCAAGCAGCATCCCATTAGCAACTAGAAGGGCACGCAGAGGGGTTGTATAAAATGGGAAGTTTTGTGTAGGAATAAGGGGAGTTATTAGCAAAAGAAAAGGAAAGATTGTTTTGAGACACGGGCATTTTTTTCCAGCAAAGGAAAAGCAAGAGTTTTATCATGGAGATTGCCTCTTCTTTCTATAGGAGATAGAGAAGGTCCAAGTGACAGATTGCCTCATTGATATTAATCAGAAAATTCCAAACTGGTTGATTAAGATTATATTTCTGGGAGAAGCTGAAACATCAATTAAATCAGGTATTAAATCTAGGTTTGGCATCATGATCTTTTAGCAGAAGTAAAGCCATTTAGGGCATATGGTTTTCTCTTTAACACCATGTAGGGTCTTGTAGGCCAAAAAAAGATTTGGAGTTTATTCTAAATGTGTTGAGAAGACAAATGGACATTTTGAGCAGGAGAGTTTCATAATCTTATATGTTTTAAAACAATATCTTTCTGCGTGGAAAATAGACAACAGTTATGAAGAGAAGAGTAGAAGTACAGGGACTAGTGAGAAGGCACTTCTCCTGCCACCATACAATTCCTCTTTAAAAACTTCAAAAGCATCATCCTAAAACTGCATTTCACCATCTGACTAATGTGCAAGAAAGAAAGTCTAAACCTATCAAAAAATTTTTATAGGGGGACTTCTGGTCAAGATGGCGGCCTAGGTGGACACGGAATCGCGTCCTCCCACAACCACATCAAAGTTACAACTAAATCACAGAACAACTATCACTTAAAGACCACATGAAATCAAGCTGAATGGAAGCCCTGCAACTACGAAATTAAAGAAGCAGCAGAATGGAGACAGCATACTGCCCTCTAGGACCCTCCTTGTCGCCTGAAAGGAAACGAGATCCTGCAGCCAGGTGTGCCTGGGGAAGCCAAGCAACCCCCCCCACCACGGAGGAACCCAGGAGGGAGGGAGCCGAGCAAACCCCCACCCCGGAGGAACCCAGGCAGAGCGAGGGAGCCAGGCGACCCCCCCACCACGGAGGAACCCAGGCGGAGCGAGGGAGCCAGGCGACCCCCCCACCACGGAGGAACCCAGGCAGAGCGAGGGAGCCTGGCGACCCCCCCACCACGGAGGAACCCAGGCGGAGCGAGGGAGCTGGGCAACCGCCACACCAATGGAGGAACCCAGGCGGAGCGAGGGAGCCGAGCAACCCCCACACCAACGGAGGAAGCCGGCAACACACAGGAGAACTGAGCAAACTGAACAACGAAATTGACCCAGAGACATGGAGGTGGAGTACGGGATGATGGGCCTCAGAGGAGGGGGGAGGCGGGGGAAAGAGATAAATCACAGAGCCTATGTGCATGGGTGCATAACCAATGGACATGGACAACAGGGATGGGGACGAGGAGAAGGGGAGGGGGAGGAGGGTGTCAATGGGGGAAAAAAAGGAAAAACATCTGTAACAAAAACAAATTAATAATAAAATAAATTATTAAAAAAAAATTTTATAAAAGTTTATTTGAACCAATAACTGAGGACTAGCCCAGAAGCAAGATCAATGGATGAAATAATGCTCTGGAAAATGGCAGTTTGGCAGTTCTTTTGTGCATTTAGAATCAAAGAAGAACACATAAGAAAGCTTACATGAAATTCATTGGTGATAGATTAAGGAGACAGGAGAAAGAAAAGTAGAGGTGGGTGGTGGTGCGGGGACAGGGATCTCTAGGATTGGAGAAAAAGTAAAATGGAGAGATACATACTTCTTTTACACTGGTAGGTACAAAATAGTTAACATTTAACATTTATAGTAAATACAGCTGGTATGTAGGCAACAAGAGAAGTTTGCGGTCACTGTGCTCTGATGTTTGTGGTTATGCTTCCAGAAATTACTCTGGCATTTCAAAGATATGTTATCCTACATGCATCAGAACAATGAACAAGCTCATTTAAAGTAAAGATTAAACTTTTACTAAGGAAACTATAGGCTGGGATGAGACAACTCACAAGGATCTGCCCAGTTAGAAATTTTGTGATGAGATCATCCTGCGAGTTTACTTTGGGTCACAGAGCTTGTCAGGCCTGCCATGTAGCCCCCTGACATTGTTAGGTCTGCTATGTAGCCCCTTTTTCATTCACATTTATAGCCTGTAGAATAGTTCCTATCATTTCCGGTGCTAAAAAGATGTAATTTTCCCACCTTATCTTCCATCTTCACTTTATAAAATATTTGTCATCATACAATTCCACTTTAAAAGTCATACCATCTATGTAGACCCAAATAATATACTTCTGCAATTCTATGACATTTATTTGAAACATATGTATAACACTTCAAAAACCTTTCATGGGAATGGCTCGCTTAAGCAAATTAACTTTCTTTCAATGTTAGTATCTTTGTGTTTCTCCTTTAGATATAAAGACAATGCTATGAGATTATCAAGAATTCAGCATGACCAGCCAATGAAACCTCTAGATCAAGCAGTCTTCTGGCTAGAGTATGTCATGTGCCACAGAGGAGCCAAATATCTGTGGCCAGCCTCCTATGACCTCACCTGGTTCCAGTACCACTCTTTGGATGTGATTGGGTTTCTGTTAACCTGTGTGGCAACTGCTATGTTAGATATCACAAAATGTGCTCTGTTTTGTTGCCAAAGTCTGCTAAAACAGGAAAGAAGGAAGAAGGGGAGTAGTTGTTTCTGAGGCCTGAAGCGGATATGCCTCATAGATGGGACTCCTCCATTTTATTGCAGCAATGAGAAGTTGTGATGTAAGGATCCCTGTCTCCTGTGACAATATGACTTTTCACAATTTAGTTTCTCAGATCAAAATTTGTTTTCAAGTGACTACCTGTTTAAGAGTTATAAATATGCCATGCCAAAGATAAAAACTTGTAAAAAATAAAACCATATGGATATATATTTAAATTTGTTATTCTAATTGCAAAGTTATACCAAAAAAAAAAAAAAAAAAAGAACTTAACTGTATTTCAAACATTATACTTGGACACAAGAACATTAAGTAGTCTCTTCACATCAATATTATTTTTCAAATACTCAGAATATTTTAACTTCACTTTGCTGCAAAATTCTGTAGTTTTATATTTTGCTAAAGAAACTATTCAATAGTTAGAATTGTATAAAATGATTCATCCTTCCATTTCATTTTGGGAGACCACTAATGCTCCTTGGTTTTACTGTACATCCAGCCTCAGCATCACTTCTTACCTAGAGATGTGGCAAGTCATTTGCTTTCATCCAGTTTAAGTTAATTTATCATCAAAATGTATGTGGATTGAGAAATATAACAATAGCTAATTGCTTCTTATTATAAAACTGAGTTATTTATGAAAGACTTTTGTTTCAGTAACTAATTCTCTTTACCTCATAGTTCCTTAAAAAGGTTCACCTGGTTGCTTTCACTCTCATTTCAGTCTTGGATAATAGATATATAGTTTCAATTGTAGGTTTGATAATGCAGAACCCATACTCTAAAGAAACTTATTGAGTTTTCATCCTCTCCAAATGTGTGTGTACATATATATATGCCCACTATTTGCAAAACAAGGGATATCATTACTTAGCTACTTACAGACACAATGAACAATTCAATGTGTTTGTTGAGGCAGTTTGAAATAATGATCATTATTCCATATAACCATACTAGATCAGCATGTCTCATTCCTTCTCTCTTTCCTCAGAAGCCTGTTATTTCATCCCACCCATTAACCTACTATAAAAACATTATATCCTTTGGCATGACAAAAAATATATATACAATGATCTCCTTCTTTTAAACCCAGGCACTCTATGACTGACCTGTATCTACAGCAATGCAAAGAATACAAAAATCATGAAAATGTTATGGAAATAGGAAAATCAAATCACAGGGATTCTCAAGGCCCTCCTAAAACATACACACTAGGATTGAAGTGGTCCAGGTGAGAAAATCATTCCTGTCTTTATTGGTCAAGAAGACCATCATCAAAGTCTCACAATAAATATTGTTCATCCTACGGCATGAATTCATTCTGGAAACAAATGAAAAATCCAATACTGGAGGACTTAGGGACACATTTATCACTGAACTTCCGAAGAACTCTTCTAGATATTTGAAATAATTTTAAAGAAAAAGCAGAAGTAACATATTGCCATAGTAGATAATAATGTTAAATCATGCATATAGGTTTAATTTTCCTCAAATCTATCCAGTAACACATATAACAGATAAAGGCTGGTAATCGTTGTGTAGTGAGAAATCTTACAAATCACAAACGAAAAGACAAACATTCCAAGATAAAAATATATGCAGGATATGAGCAGGCAATTCACAGAAGTAAAAATGCCCAATGACGTAGAAAAGATGGCAAAGGCAGCGGTTTTATTTCAATGTAAACTGAGTCAATAAATTGTTATCCACAAAATCTTTATCACACATGAGACTCTGCGGGACAGAGGCCGCTGCGGCTGCCGGAAGCACTCACCCTGAAGGCTGACACCGCCCACCAGGAGGCGCCGAGTTCCCGGAAGCAGAGCTGGCGGCTCTTCCGGCGCAGCAGGAGCCAGAGCGGCTGGGGTCTGTGTCGCCCCTGCGGCCCAAAGTCTGCAGGTGCCGAAATGAGATTCTGCGCTTGGCCGGACGAAGTGCTGCCTGAGCGGGGGTGCACCCACAGCCGCACTGGCAACCGCACCCTTGCTGGTCGTTGGCTGCGGTGGGCTCGGCTGCCCGTAGCGGACCCCTGGCAGCGGCCTGTGCAGGCCGCCTTGGCCCTGTGGGCCGCGAGGTGGCGGAAAGCAGCAGACTGGGCCGCTAAGCGCTGCATGGCGAGGCGCAGGTGCGCCAGGCCAGGGTCTTCGCGGCCGCACCTGGCCGCGCCTGCTCGGTTCCGCTTGCTCGGTTCCGCTTGCTCGGTTCCGCCTGGAGTGCGTGCCCGGTTCTCCGCGCTTACGTCAGCCAGCGCTGGACCTCGGCCGCAGCCGGTCGGGCGGGCCCGCGGACAACCTGCTCTGTGGTTACCTGGTTGACGGCGCTTCGGTGCTGGTGCTGGCCGACCAGCCTCCCGTGTGGGCCAGCGCCAGGTGCTTCCAGGTCAAACGCGATTTCCCACTGTGACACCCGGCCTTGCCATCCCTGGATAGTCCCTCAGCTACCTCCAGCTGCGCGATGGCAGGGTGCTCGGGCCTAACTGGGGTCCTGGGCTGCCGGCAGAGGCTGCAAGTGTTGAAGATCGCTGCAGGTCTGGGCCTCTCATGGTGACAGCCAGTTGCCCTTGGATGCCTTCAGAAGACATTTCTGCCAAATTCGGCTGTGGAGCCGCATCCCGACTGTGCAGCTTTGTGGGCAGTGGCCCATTGCGACTGACTTGCAGAACTGCGAACAAAGCCTTCTGTGGCTCCTCAGCCACCAATAAGTGCCACTCCCTGCTGTTGCTGAGCCCAGAAGAGCGAGTTTGTCACCGACTATACCGCAATAACCGATTTTCGGATTCTGGGTCGCGCCACTCCATCAGGCCTCAAGTGGAAGTGGACATATGTTGTTTGCCTTATGCCCTACACATCCCTTTGAAACGTTTCGAAACGAGATGTGGAGAGCCCAAAACTCTTAGGACAGGCAATCCCAGAAAGCCGTCAAGATACCGCTGTCCTTGTCAGCAGTCCAGGAGTTCGATTCTTTAACAGCCCAGCATGTTATGGGGGCTTCATGGCCTGGGCTGCCAAAATCCATGGCACAGTTCTGAAGTACTGAGGTGGCTGGTATAGTCTGACCTGAGAAAGATATGGATTGCTATAATCTAAAAATATATTTATCTGAAGTTTTTTCAGTAATATACAGAAGAGCCTGGTGTTCTATAATACCTGTGAATGCATGGATTGCTTTTTATAAGGGGTTTTACTGTTGTAATTTGTTGGATGACAGTGGTTATTAATAGGTTATGGTGGTGTTTCTGAGACAGGCGTTGTGTTTTCAGCACTTAGTATCTTGAACATGTGAGCTATAATGTAAGTAACAGGATTTTGTGACAGCTTTTTCTCCTCCTATCCCAATCAAAAGCTTTCTAAATTGCCCATATTACACCCAGAATTAAAGAATAGTAAACTTAGTCTTACTGAATTGATCACAGGTGATATACTTAAGGTCATTGTATTGCTTACTAAGACATTCATTTATTTATACTCCAAATGACAAAATATATTCTACAGAAATAAGTGTTTAAAATGTAAATTGGTTTCATTATTTGGGAAGTGGTCATTCTAATAAATATTTTGAAGTAATATCAAAGTGAGATATTTACAGTTTAGCAAGATAAAGCCAACCACCTTTGTTGTATATTAGTTTCTCTTATAAACTTTTTTATTTTTTTATTAAAGTTATCTTTAGGGTATACCTTATGTTGTACACACACAACATTTTCTAAACTGTATACTGCGCTTTGGCTTGTTTTGGACTTCAAGTCCAAGTCCCAAACTTATGCTCTCCTCCTGCCCATTTTTTGTCTAAGCAATGTTATTTTTATTTTTGGCTGTACTGAATGGCCAGGAACCCACATAAAATATGGATTACAGCAGAATAATGAACATTGTTATATCCTTCCCAATCTCAGGTGGAAAACCTTTGACTGTTTGACCAATATTGCTTATTATTGCTTAACTATAGGAAATACCTTTTATTAGATTAAAGAAATGTCCTATTTAAAAAAAAAAAGAATCTGAGAAAACTGTTTTCAGGGAGTATAATGTGGAATATTGCTTTCAAATAAAGTTTAAACATACTGTTTAGCCCTGGCCAGTTTGGCTCAGTGGTTAGAGCGACAGCCTGTGGACCAGTGAGTCGAGGGTTCGATTCTGGTCCAGGGCAGGTACCTCAGTTGTGGTTCCTCCCTGGCCCTGGTCGGGTCATGCGGGAGGCAACCAGTCAATGTGGCTCTATCACATCAATGTTTTTCTCTGTCTCTCCCTCTCCCTCCCTCCCACTCTATCTGATAATAAGTAGGAAAAAAAAATTTTTTAAAACACTATTTAACCCTGCAATTCTACACCAAGGATCTGTTATATAAAAACTTACAGGGGCACATATTTTTATATAGCATGTTCCCTCAGTTACCTGAATATCTATCAGTCAGTGAACACACTTAGCTCCAAAAAGGCATACAGTAATTACAGAGAATATTGTATTACAGACAATATTGTTGCAGGTTCTCCATGTCCCATTGCTAAATAAACACATTCCAGGGTGGGGGCAGGACATCGTATGATAGCCTTCTTTGGAAATGGAATATATATTAATTTGTATAAACACAGAGGAAACATTCTGAAAGAATACACAGAATTTATTATGGTGTTAATTTAAATTTTTATATATGTCATCATTGTTTGACATTTCACAACATGGTTTTTATGCATTATGTGGAATAAAATAATGTATTAGTGAAGTAAACATTGATTCAAGATAACAACTTCTAATACCTTAATATTGTCTTATCAATTTGTTAGTGTTATTCAGAATACTTCAGTTGACCAAAAATCTGGTATACTATCTATTGTATTAAATTGGGGCCCTTTTAACATATTTTTTAAAATATTTCAAATATCTGGGAATAAATATATTACAATATTTATTAAAAATTTCAATGCATGTGAAAATCTAAACTCCCAATTCTTCACAATTTTACTGTTTTGAATGTCAATATTTTATGAATTTTACAGTAACTTAGTGACTTCTGCTGGCTTACTTTGAAAGATTATATTTGTGGTGATTTTGAAATATGACTACAAACACTTTGACAATCCTCCCAACCCATCTCCTCCCTTTGAACTTTGGCAGGTCTTATAGCTGTCTCAACAAAAAGTATGAAGTGAAAGTGATGTTAATTTTTAAGGCTCTAATAGAAAAGGCAATACATTCTGTCTCTCTTTTATTCTCTCTCATTCTTTCCCTCCATCTGGGGAATTTATACCATCTCAAAGCTAGATGCTCAAATTTAGCAAAAGAGAGAGGAATAGCATCAAAAAGGGCAAATAGTGTCCTGGTTCAGACAAGAGCCCACAGCAGAGAGGAAGCAAGAGAGTGAGCCATGTATTAGAATTTTCCAGTTCTGTGCTTGGAATGACGGAGTATTCTGGTCCAGTCTCCTCCTGTTTTATCAAGTGTTTGTTCATGTGCTTCAGTCAGTAACTGCCCAAATTATTGGTAACCAGGCACTGTACTACATGAAGATATTTGTTTGTGGCTGGAATTCTTCCTCACATCAATTTTCAATGCTCTTTGGGTGCTTCCCTGTTTCTGCTTAGCAAAGTTGTGAATGCCATTTGGTTTCAAAATAAAACTGATTTGGCATTCAAGGTATCAGGGAGGAAGCCTCATCTATTTCCTATTGTCAGCAAAATCATTGCTGATAAGCTCTTCAACCTTCTGCTGCAAGCTCTTTTCCTCATCCAGGGGATGTTTGTGAGTATCTTTCCCATCCATCTTGTTGGTCTGCTGGTTAGTCCCTGCGTACATCCCTTCTCTGTCTATATAGCTTTGAATATTTTTGGTTCAATGAAAGAATTGAAATGCACCAGCAGTTGTCAAACATAGGAAATGGCCTTACTACTTTGGATTTAGTTTGCCCTTGGCTTTCCTCAAGCAGTGCAGTCCTCATACATGATCAGTGGCTGCCTCTTCCCTATCCTCTTTCTTTATTCATGATCAGTGCCGAAGCAAGGACTGCTAGGTGAGCCTCTTCTCCTTGGTGGTTTTCTTAAGCAACAGATTCTTCCAAAAGACAGTCTACCTGCAGTCTTCCCCAAGGGTCTCAACCTCTGCGAAGGAGTTTCCTTCTCCGCATCCATCGCCTGCCAAACTAAAGGCATCTGCAGGCCACTGAGTCACCTGCCATCCAGAGGGGATGAGTGGGTTTGGAAGGAGGTATTACAGCTCTTTCCTTGTTCATCTCCCCACCAAGGAAGGCAGGACCCACTTTGCCAAGGGCCTGCTGCATATTCTCTTCTCTCTGAGGAATTGGGATTTTTGTCTCTGGTGCATATAAGGCACAATCCTCCTGGCACCAATATGTGGATTTTTAACCTGTAAGTCTGAAAGAACCACTGGTTTTTCTGCAGCTCTTTACTATCATTTGCCAGCCCCCATGCCTGGACTGATTTGAATACTTTTTTTTCCTTGTACTATTTACCATCCCACCTCACTTTCCTGCCTCCCACCACCCTTGGATGAATGGATTTTGTAATTCAAGCTGTTGTATTTTGTGGACCTGTTATTTTTGTTGTTCTCTGTGAAGCACATACATTGGATGTGCAAGGTAAAAGATTGTATCCCAGTTTTTCCTGGTCACTCCCTTTATAGCCATCACTGTCTTGTTGTTTGTAGCTCAGGTTAGGTTCTGGTCTCTCTTGCTCCCCTACAAAAAACAAACAAACAAAAAAGCCGAAGACATGGAACAGGAGGAAAGACCTCACAGCCATATCTGCTGGGTTTTGAAGAATCATTTTTCTTCCCCTTCAAGGGGAAAAGTTTTTTCAACTGGTACATTTGAAGTTGCCCACCTTCAGGGAGGTACCAGTATTGGATAAGTGCTGCTACAACACAGAATGTGCAGAGAACCCGAACTTGAGCTCTGCAGGTCGGAAATGTACTGTCGGCCCCCACCAAGTCTGTCTAGTGTTTCAAAGGAATATTGGGTGCTGCAAATAGGAACCGAAGGGGTAAACTTATTTAATCCATTAAACCTGCTTTGGGTTAGTGTTTTCCTGCCATTTTAAAGAGACTAAATATGGGGGAAGGGAGAATATGTCAAAACACTTGCACAATTTTAAAATGTCGCAATTAAACATGAGCTAGTTTCCATAAATAAATAAATAAATACTTACATGTTGTGTGTGTATCTTCATGTGGAATCTAGTAACTATGATAAGGATGGTATGAGATGTTTTTGTGTCATCATATCGTCTAACTATTCATCTACCTTTTGCTTTTTCCACTTCTGATCCAAATGCTATCACTGTTTTTCAATTCAGGTGGAGGAGTTATATTTTAACTTCCTGATTGATTTATCCTTGTACGTAAGCATGAGCCATGGCAGAAGGGATCAGCGATTTGAAAAGAAGCATGTGTTCCACCAGGATGTCTATGAAATGGATTTCAGTTCTGCTGCTGCTGCAGCTGAGTTCTTACATCAGCTCTGGGGGTTGTGGAAAGGTGTTGGTGTGGCCCACAGAATACAGCCACTGGATCAATATGAAGATAATCCTTGATGAACTTGTCCAGAGAGGTCATGAAGTGGTTGTTCTGGCATCTTCAGCTTCGATTCTTGTTGATCCCAACAAACCATCTGCTATTAAATTTGAGATTTATCCTACATCTTTAACAAAAGATGATATGGTGGTTTTTTTCATGAAGCTGATCAATAAATGGACTTATGATCTGCCAAAAGAAACGTTTTGGGGATATTTTTCACAAATTCAAGAAATGGTTTGGGAAGGTTCTGACTATGTTGAAAAGCTCTGTAAAGATGCTGTTTTTAATAGGAAATTTATGACAAAACTACAGGAATCTAAGTTTGACGTCGTTCTTGCAGATGCTGTTGGACCCTGTGGTGAGCTGCTGGCTGAGCTACTTAACATACCTTTTGTGTACAGTCTCCGCTTCTCTTTTGGCCACACAATTGAAAAGTATAGTGGTGGACTTCCATTCCCTCCATCCTACGTGCCTGTCATCATGTCAGAATTAAGTGATCAAATGACATTCATGGAGAGGGTAAAAAATATGATATATGTGCTCTATTTTGACTTTTGGCTCGAAACACATAATCAGAAGAAGTGGAATCAGTTTCTCAGCGAAGCACTAGGTAAGCCATATTTTTACTTGGTAGCATGAAGTCCTAACTTTCCTAGTGCCTTAGAAGGTGCGTTTGTATAAATATTAAGTGAGAAGAATTTGTCTTTTATAAGTGAAATGATTAAATAATAATATATAATGATCTTTAAATCTTACAAATATTATAGAAATGCTTAAATTATAAGGTTAGTTTGAACCCTGTGATCCACTAGTATAGGACACTCCAGGAAGTCAGAGACCCCAACTTGAAGCACTGAGGAGTTCTTTAAGCAATCGCATATCCATTCTTCTTTGTTTGTAATAGGCTTTATTTTATAGAAGAGCTTTAGGTCCACAGCAATATTAAGTAGAGATTTCCCTTATATGCCCTGCCTCCTCTATGGTCAACATCCCCTACCAGAGAACTATGTTTGTTACAATTGATGAAAATGTATTGATATATTATTATCTCAAGTCCATAGTTTATATCAGGGTTTGCTCTGGGTATTATATATTCTATGATTTTGGACAAATTTATAATGTCATTTATCCACCATTATAATATTGTACAGAGTAGTTTAACTACCCTAAAAATCCTCTGTGCTCTGTCCATTTATCCTACACATCAATTTTACTATAATTTTTTCATCTTCAATAAAGGCATTAGAAATTTCACTAAATATCTGCATCAAAGCACAAATGTAGATTGAAGAGTTTCATATTTCCAGCACAATGTCTGTGGAGCATTGAGGAAATTGTTTCCACTTGTTTCTCTTCAGTTTTTTATTGAAAAATTAAACTGTTTTGCCATATTACCTGAAGGAGTCCTTGACAATGGAGAGATATCTCAGATTAAGGAACCTATAATTCAAAGTTTCTAATGATTACATTTCTTCACTAAGTGCTTATAAATCATCTGTTTTAAGGGCCTAAAATCTAACTGATGCGTGGATAATCAAGTTATATGTCTATATTTTTTTAAAACTATATTTCTCCATTAAAGACAAGCTGAGCCAAAATTAAGAATGAACACATCTATTTCCATACTTTTTAAAAACTTTCCAGCTGTTTTTGCAAATATTTTTATTTAATACACAGATATTATTAAGCTCCTAACATGAATCAAATGCAATAATAGCCATACTATAAAAAACCTTGCAGTTTACTTATAAAATCTAGAAGCAAGGGAATAGCTTGCTAAATTGTAGAATCTAGACTGAGTATTCTAGGGGAAGGCATTTCCATGTGTATGGTAAGGTTAATTGAGGAGTTGAAATCACTCTTTACATTTGCATTTGTTAATTTTGAGGTTTTACAGAGTAAATAAATGCAGGTTTAATTTTTTAGTGCTTAGATAAATAATTGTTTATGATTCTGAATGTACTGATGTGACATTAGAGATAAAAGTCTATATATAACATTTGTGTGTGTGTGCGCGCGCGCGCGCACATGTATTTTCAAACTAATCACTTTTAAACATATTTGGCTACATTACTCCAAGCTCTTTGCAGAAAATTATGTGGTAAATTCATATTACACTACTCTCATTTCCTCTACCTTCTGTTTGCTTGTATCCCTTCAGGAAGACCCACTACATTATTTGAGTTAATGAGTAAAGCTGATATGTGGCTCATTCGAACTTACTGGGATTTTGAATTTCCTCGCCCACTCTTGCCAAATTTTGAATTTGTTGGAGGCCTCCACTGCAAGCCTGCCAAGCCTCTACCTAAGGTGAACCTATTCATGTTTGTTTTACTTTGCACTTTCAGTAGGAATGATTCTGTGTTCTTCACTAAGAATGTCTGATTACACTGCAAGAGATATGGGAATCTGGGTAAAGTGAACTGCCAATTAGAAACTGATATATTCTATACTATTTCAAAAATCTGAATGTCATTATCATTACAGAACAAAGAATTATACTTGAGAGACTTTGGAAATAGGGTCAGTTAAATTGAGGTCTTCCTTATCCAACACATAAGAAAGAGTCAGTCATTCATTCAAAGATTATTCTTAGAGACTAGCATAGTTGAGAGGTAAGTGCTGGGTATACAGAGAAACAGTGTAAACACAATTTCTACCCATAGCTACCTGGCATTCTACTTGGAAAGGCAGAATATAAGTAATGAAAACTATGTGAAGAGTATTATAATGAGGAAAGACAACAATGCTAGAGAACATCCAACAGGGAGTATAGAAAATATTTCATATCATTAATTATTAAGTGGGACCTGAAGGATGTGCAGTAATAGCAGGAAGGAATGGGGAAAGAGGCAGACACAAAAAGTAAAGCAGAAAAAATAATAATGACAGTTCCCAAGACGTCCAAGTGTAATGCATCAGGAAGAGGCTGAAAAACGAGGCAGATGATGCTGCAGAAGTAAGTTAGAGATTAGTAATTATAGGGATTTTGAAGCATCTAATGAAAGCATTTGGGAGTTAATGAAAAGAAAAAGAATAAAGGAAGATATATGATCAGATTTTCTTTTTTAAAAAGCCCTCAAGATATAGTCACTAGATTGACTTGCACAGGGACAAGAGTGGAAAACCAGACAAAGAGGAGGTTGTTGCGAGAGTTCAGGCAACAAATAATGGAAAAGTAGACATTAAAGATGTGACAACACCTATCCTCATCATTATAATATCAACCTCATATTTCCATTCAGTAGAAATACTTTAAAAAAATAAAATAATTAAAATGTCTTTGGCACATAATGACACAGAAATAATATTAACTATTGTTACTATTGGTGTTTCTTTTACTGTTAAGATTATTGGCCTGGCCAGGTAGCTCAGTTGGTTAGAGAATTGTCCCAATGCACCAAGGTTGAGGGTTCAGTCCCAGTCAGGGCACATGCAGGAAGCAGCTAATAAGTACATGAATAAGTAGAACAACAAATCTCTCTCTCTCCTTTTCCTTTTCCTCTCTCTCTGTCTCAAATCAATAAATTTTTTAAAAGAATACTATTAATAACCTAATATGTGTCAGCCTATAATTTCTCATTTAATAAAAATTGGTTTCCAATAGATCAAGATTATATTTTTCTATCAAAGTCATAGAGAACATATCCTGTGAAGTACTTAAAAGTAAATGTATATATAATTTGGTAATCAGATGAGCTCGTTGAAATACTGCAAAATTTTTGTAAGGGTTGTGGCTCCTCAGAAGTACTCTAGCTTAAAGAGAAGACCATTCCTCAACAATATGAATGTTACCCCCAAAACACCAGCAGCCAAACCAAATGTTTACTTGCCTTCAGTACAGTATTTAAACAATTACTGATTTAAGACCCCAGAAATTTGAGGTCCTTAGAGCATAGAAGAGATTTGCTTATTACAGCAGGTATTTTCTGCCATGCACCAAGCCTGTACAAAATCTCAGGAAAGATCTCTTAGTGAACACAGTTCTTGCCATTGTAGCAAGATAATAATCAAAGAGAAAATGTACACTGCATATAAAATAATGACCATAAATTATGTATATTTAATAAAGTCCAAATAGTCTCTACCACTTCTATCTGAAAGCTGTTCATAGTTTAAAAATACAAAGAATTCTGTTAGTATAATATATTCTTAAGAGAGAAATAATCTATATATTTTAAGTTGATACCATAACTTTAAGACATAAGTAGAAAGCATCACCCTTTACTAAACTAGTAAATAATCTATTAGAAGATCCTTCTCTACCATTTGATAAGCAGAACATAAAGCAGATCTTATTAAATGATTAATGCAATATCTCTTTTGATTGCAAATTATTTAGACTGTATATGGAAACTTTCACAGGCTGAGGTAAGATTACTGAAAGTTCTATTCAAACTAAACCTGTTTTGAAAAATGTACCCCTTCACATTAAGGGACAGTGATAATGTCAGTCAGTAAGAATGGAAAATAAGGATGAGGAGAGCAGGAGAAGGAGAAGGATGAATAGAAATATAATCATAATAATTAGTAATAGTAGCTGTTGTTATTAAGTTGCAAAAACAAGACTTGAATCCTAGTCAATGATTTGTGAAGCCTATACTTATTATTTGTTATATAAAGTAAATTGGTCCTCCAAACTACTTGTTTCACATTAATTATCAGGACCCCAGATAATTTCTGTACTTTCCTTTTAAGAAATAAGAATCTGACAAATTGCAACAAGATTCATAAAAATGCTTATAGACTTTGACTTCATAATATACTCCTATGAAACTATACAAAGAAAAATAATCAAAGTGTGCAAAAATGCATACAAATTTTACACCGAGGATATACCTGGATGGAGAATAGGGATGAATCTTACTTCCTTTTTAATTCTTTTTCATACTTTTCCAGATGTCCAATCCAGGGGCATGTGCTATTTTTATAACCATGTCACAGAATGAGAATGACAGTCCATGTCAGTGATTAATCTATAACGAGAAGCTGTATTATATTATTATAGTACTATCAAGAATCATCTTTCACAGCACACTGGAAGAAGGCTATTGACAGAGAACTAATGAGACAAAACACTGAACACGGTAGATTAACATATATTTTGCATGTTGTGTGTATTGTATACCACATTCTTACAATAAAGCTAAAGAAAAGAAAATTATAAGGAAAATACATTTAGAATATTTATTGAAAAAAATCCATAAATAAGTGGACCCACACAGTTTAAACCTGTGTTGTTCAAGGGTCAACTGTATAGTTTGAACTGAGCTACTCAAGAGGGTGACCAGATCTCTGCTGCAGAAAACCCAGCTGTATTTCTCCTGCTGTGGGGCAGGTGCTCCCCAGGGAACTCAGAGAGGTGATGATGAGGGCCCCTCACAGCCAGTTACACATAGCACATTCTACTAGGACATCCATGTTACAATATGACTTAAAAGCAAAAGGTGTCATACATAAACAAGATATAAATATGGTCACTCAAATTAGTAATTATATAAGTATATTTCTGAATTGCAAATAGGAATCTGAGGGCTATATCATGGAAACTCTAAACAGTAAAACCAGAATCATGACAACAACCCTTAACCTCCAGTCTTTAAAGATCGATTTAGAAGGAGAACTTGGGAAATGCTGACAAGGGTTAAGGTGAGGTCATAATATATTTTTTCTTTTTGCTCATAGTCAAAGAAATAAAATACTAATGACAAAACAAAAATAATTCTTCAAAAAACCTGCCAGGAATAAACACAAGTATTTTAGTACAACTGTAACAAATAATTAAAGCTGAGCTAATATCTCCTATTTGGCCTGCTTCCAAAAATCTGTACTAGTAATTAATAACATTATAAATAAAGAGTTTGGATTTAATATAGTCTAAGGGTATTTCCTCCTCAATACTGTGTACTGGCTCTATTTCATTTCTTATACATACACATTTGCACAATAGACGAAATAAAGGAAATGAGTCTTATATCAACTATATACTCCCAAAAGAAATAAGAGATGAGGTCTGTTATAAGCAGCTACTAATGAAAAAGGAATGGAGGTTATTTAAAATATTAAATATAGAATAGCTATTTGGTCCAGCACTTCCACTTATGGTTATATATCCAAAGGAACTGAAATTGGGATCCTGATGAGACATTTGAACACCCACCTTCACAGCAGCATTATTCACAGGAGCCAAAACGTGGAAACAACTCAAGTGTCCAACAATAGATGAATTAATAAAAAAAAAAAAGTGCTATGTGCACAGAATGGAATATTCTCAACCTTAAAATAGAAGGAAATTCTAATACATGTTACAACATTGATGAAACTTAAAGACATTATACTAAGGGAAAAAAACTGATCACAAAAAAGGCAATTACTGTATGATTTAAGATATATGAGGTATCCAGTCTAGTCAAATGCATAGAAACAAAGTAGAATGATGATTGTCAGGGACTGGTGAAATGGGAAATGGAGAATTACATTATAAGAAATACAGTTCCAATTTGCAAGATGAAAAGTTCTTAGAAATGGGTTGCACAACAATAAGAATATATATATATTACTGAACTGTACACTTAAGAATGGTTAAGATGGGCCCTGGCTGGTGTGGCTCAGTTGGTTGGGCATCATCCCATGCACCAAAACGTTGCTGGTTGATTCCCAGTCAGGGGCTCAATCCCCAGAAGGGGGTGTGCAGGGGCATGAAGGAGGCAGCCACTTGATGTTTCTCTCCTTTCTCCCTCTCCCTTCCCCTCTCCCTCTAAAAATCAATTAAAATATATTTAAAGTGGTTAAGATGGTAACTTTACATTATATGTATTTTAACACAGTTTAAAATAACAAACACTACACTAATAACTCCTTATAATACTTAATTTTCTCTCTTTAGTTGTTTATACCAATCCTTTCAATAGTTTACTGTGCTGTTGCTCTTTTGTGATGGGAAAAATTCTTCCTTCACAGGAAATGGAAGAGTTTGCCCAGAGCTCTGGAGAAAATGGCATTGTGGTGTTCTCCCTGGGGTCAATGGTCACTAACCTGACAGAAGAAACTGCCAACATGATTGCATCAGCCCTTGCCCAGATTCCTCAAAAGGTTAGATAAAGAATTTAAGAGTAGAAAACTAATGAGTGTGTTAAACTCTGTAAAGGGTCTGATTACAGAAATTTCTACATGAAAGGTAAACTATTATGATAGCTCCAATTTATCTCAGATAGCAATTTGAAAAACAAAATACACATGGCAGGTGCTAACGTATACAGAAGGTGTTTCTGATAGACAATAACTTTGGCACTAACATTGTGATCACAAAGAAGTATGTTTAAGAGATACAGTGTGAAGTGTGGTATTATAATAGTATTGTAGGCAGGTACAGATATCACCAAATTCTGTCCTGTCATTTGCTCCATTTCATTGCAGGATTCCTAGGGTACAGTACACACTACAGGTGTTCTCAGAATGGAATTAAATTTTAACAGTAACATTAAACAGGGAATGATAACAGTCTGAAAGGCATCGTACAATTTAGGCTTGCCAGGTAATCCAGGCCTCTCTTACTTTTCCTGAATTTTGGATTAGAGCTATTCAGTATTTCAAGGTGATATTCAGAGAAAGGATTTCCAGGGCTCACCAAGCTACATCCAAGTACCTAAGCCAGCCACAGTGATTAAAAGAAAGAGAAAAACTGGCCTGTAAAAAAGAAAGAGAACTCCTTCCTGGTGGGCTGCACCCTGCTGAATTCTGAAGCAGGAAGATATAAAAGAAAGAGTGGAGGAGGGTCCAGCCCTCAAGGTGACCTTGTGTTTTACAAAATGTGGCCACAGAACAACCCATCAGAATAATAACTTCTCCTGATTGAAGAAGAAGGAAATATAAAAAGGAGTCAACCAGAAGAAAGCCTAGCATGGAACAGTTTCAGATGCCCTCCCTTCTCCATAAATTATGATAGTAAATTATTCTAATACATGAAATACACTTGAAGTCTCTGGGTATTTGTGAACTACTTTTAGTTTCCTAACTAATGTACCTTTCTCCTTATCACCTATACTAATTTGCTGAGAACCTGAGTAACTTTAACATTCACACAGCGTATAGATGTTAACCACTTATAAACTAGAATTCAGCTTAGTAGTGTACTTAGAAATTGCTTGGCCATTTATAATTAATTAATCCTGTTAAACAATGCCATCAGTGCATTGTAGCACGTTTTGAAGTGTAATAGACAGTTAAATAAAATCTACCATCATCATCATATTTGATCTTTTCAACATGTAGAATATTGTTTATGAAGTGATAATGGGCTTACTTTTCTATATTTTAAGAAAACTTTCAATCCTCGCTGGGTAATAATTCTGGCTTTATGTAAAAATTATCACTTGGAGGTGGTGATTAATTCAAAAACTAAAAAGAAGCTAAACATACTCATTAAGCAGAAATCATTTTTTATTATTGATACATTGTTAAATATCAGAATGATTTAATTCTTATTGCATTGATTTTGTAAATCAAATGATGTAATACTCTAATGTAAGTAAATCACTTCAATAACAAATAGGTTAACATTAAATCTGGAAGATGAGAGCTAGTATAATAAACAGTTAAAACAAAATAAATGTGTAGATTATTAATAATTTGCTGGACTTAGCACTATAATTATATGACTACATAAAATTTTGTATATGCTTGAGTTGTCACTGATAATCTCATTTGTCTACCCCTGTGAAACATCATGATGGCATTCATACCTGACTGAAAATAAAAATAAGTACACATAATACAAGTATGTACTGCTCTTACATCAGTGTTTTATTGGTTCTCATTATCTAACATGTCCTCATTTCCTTATCTGTAATATGTAAGGGATTTAACTTGATGTTTCTTAATTTATATAGAATTCTAACACAATATAACTCGGTAGTTTGACTCAAAAAATACGGTACTTTCTTTACTCTAACAGGTGATATGGAGACATGATGGCAAAAAACCAGACACCTTAGGGCCAAATACTCGGCTCTATAAATGGATTCCCCAGAATGACCTTCTTGGTAAGATTCTGGAAAACACTGAAATCAGAGTCAATTCAACCAATGATAAACAATTCAATAGGAATGAAATGTATTGAACATTTGTTTTTGATAACCTCAAAAATAAAAATGAACTTCCCAATATATTTCCCAGTCCTAGGGGAAAGGATAAGCTGGAACAGTTGGCATCTTACTTTACACAGTCACATTCCTTATGGCCACAAACAAAATATCTTCATTTCATGTGTAATTACCTCTCACAGAGAATATCTCAACACTTTCCTGATCATCACTCTATCTCCTAATTCTCTCCTTACACCAATCCTTTAACCCACTATACAGGTGCCCCTGAAAAGTATCAGCTCCTCTTCAATTACCAGTGACTCTCCATTTTCCATTGGGAAAAAATTCAAAATCTCCTTCTGAACATATAATAACATATTTCATTATAAAGTGTAGTTCTTCCTCTGATTTCTGGCCCAATGCCATTCCATTGCCTGCTGCCTTGACACCCTACATATCACACTCAGTGACTTCACTATTTTATTAAGAGAATATACTTCAGTATGCCCCACCACTTTTTGCATGCCCTTAAAAAATATATATATAAATATATATATATATATAAATATATATATGTGTGTGTGTGTGTGTGTTTTTATTGATTTCAGAGAGAGGAGGAGAGAGGGAGAGATAGAAACATAGATGAAAAAGAAACATCTACTGGCTACCTCCTGCACTCCCCCTGTTGGGGATCAAGCCTGCAACCGAGGCATATGCCCTGACTGAGAATCCAACCAGGGACCTCCTGGTGCATGGGACAGTGTTCAAGCAATTGAGCCATACCTGCCAGGCTATACATTTTTTTTAATCCAGAATATTCTCTTTCAATTTTTCCACTGACAACTTGTATTCATTTTCAAGTCACAAGAAACACACCAATCTTCTATGTAAGCCTTCACTGTCTCTCCAGCAGACTTAGGTGCCTCTTCCTTTGAGTTCTGAAAGATATTTTAATACAGTCTGAAGTGTATACCAATCTGTTACCAAATAAATAGTCTCTGTCAGTGCCTTTATTGTCCAATTCTCATTTTATTCCAAGACTTATAATTCATAATTTGTTGAATTTCACCTAATCCTAGGTCATCCAAAAACCAAAGCCTTTATAACTCATGGTGGAACCAATGGCATCTATGAGGCGATCTACCATGGAATCCCAATGGTGGGCATTCCTATGTTTGCAGATCAACCTGATAACATTGCTCGCATGAAGACCAAGGGAGCAGCTGTCAGATTGGACTTAAACACTATTTCAAGTGCAAGTTTGCTCAAAGCATTGAAGACAGTCATTAATGACCCTTCGTAAGTATCACATATTTTTTTAATAGTATTAATAGATAGGTTTTTTGTCAGTGGTGCATATAAATTTCATCTTATTTTTAAGAGGCTAATTTGACATTATTAACATGATTTAACCCATCTTAAATCTACTTTTATTTTCAATCAGACATTTATTTCAAAGTTACATTTTAATGCCATTGATTTAATAGGTAACCAAAAATTTTCTACACACAAAAAATATAAAGCTATGTAGATAATTACAAAAAGGACACATTTAGAAAAATATGATAGAACCATAGATGGAAAGAATGATGGACTAGACGAAATATCATAAATTATATAAACTCACTATGTAAAATTTCTGAAATTATAAATCTTTTTTGCTCAAAAATTGATTTCTTTGTCATTATTATAACAGATTTTATAATATAATTTATATAAAATTCACCTGTTTAAAGTATAAAATTCAAACATACAGTTTGTTTACAGAGCTATGTACTATCATAATAGTATAAATTTAGGACATTATTGTCACATCAAAATGGAAATGTCATGTCTTAGAAGTCATTTTTCACCCCCTCCACCTGCCCAACCCCCACTCAAGCAACAATTAATCAACTTTCTGTCTTTATATATAGATTAGCCCTTCGGGACATTTCATATAAATGGATTCATACAATATATGGTCTTTTGCAACTGGTTTCTTTCATGTACCATAAGGTTTTTAGTTTCTTCCCTGTTGTAGCTTTATACTACTGAATATTTTATTGTATGAATATAGCATTTTATTTATCCATCTCTCAGTTCAGAGACATTTTGGTTGCTTCAGCATTTGGCTGTTATGAATATAACATTGTTTTTGTGTGAATATCTGTTTTCATTGATTTTGGGGTAGATATCTACAAGTGGATTCTGGGTCATACATAACTTTATGACAAACTGCCAAACTGATGTCCAAAGAGACTGTACCATTTTATATTCCTATCAGCTATGTATAAGGGTTCCAAGTCTCGACATCATTGTGAATACTTGTTATCATCAGTCTTTTTTCAAAAATGTTATTGAATTTATTGGGTGACATGTGTTAATAAAATTATATAGGTTCAGGTGTACAATCCTATAATATATCATCTATATATTATACTTTGTTTACCACCCAAAGTCAATCACCATTTGTCCCCCCATTTACCCTATTCTACTTCCCCACACTCCCCTTTCCCTCTAGTAATTACCATACTGTTGTCTGTGTGTATGTGTGTGTGTGTGCGTGTAAAATTTTTTTTTGCTTAATACCTTTACCTCTTCACTCAGCCCTCCCCTCAAACAGCTGTCAGTGTTTTCTGTATCTATGAGTGTGTTTCTGTTTTGTTTTTTTTGTTTGTTTGTCTATTTTGTTCACTAGATTCCACATATAAGTGAAATTATATGGTATTTGTCTTTCTCTGACTGGCTTATTTTACTTAGCATAATACTCTCCAGATCCATCCATGCTATTGCAAAAGCTAAGATTTCCTTCTTTTTTATGGCCAATTTGTACTCCATTGTGTAAATGTTCCACAGCTTTTTTTATCCACTCATCTGATGGGTATTTGGGCTGCTTTTAAATATTGGCTGTTGAAAATAAACATAGGGGTGCATATATTCTTTCCAATCAGTGTTTCAGGTTTCTTCAGCTATATTCCCAGAAGTGGAATTGTTGGACCAAAAGGCAGTTTCATTTTTAATTTTTTAAGGTAACTCCATACTGCTTTCCCAAGTGGCTGCACCAATCTGTGTTCCCACCAACAGTGTACAAGGGTTCCCTTTCTCCACATTCTTGCCAACAATTGTTGTGTATTGATTTATTGATGATAGCCATTCTGACAGGTGTGAAGTGATATCTCATTGTGATTTTGATTTGCACTTCTCTGATGATTAGTGACTTTGAGCATTTTTTCATATGTCTATTGGCCATTTGTACGTTCTCTTTGGAGAAGTGTTTATGTAGGTCCCGTGCCCATTTTTAAATTATATTGTTTGTTTTCTTGGTGTTGAGTTGTATAACTTTTTTCTTTTTTAATTAATTAATTTATTTTTGTTACAAATGTTTCTCCTTTTTCTCCCCAGACACCACCCTCCTCCCTATCCCGTCCCCCACCCCTACCCCACAATGTATAACCTCTTTATAAAGTTTGGACAGTAACCCCTCATCATTGCTGAATATATTCTCCCATTCAGTGGGTTGTCTTCTCATTTTGTTGATGGTTTCCTTTGCTGTGAAAAAACTTTTTAGCTTGATGTAGTCCCATTTGTTTATTTTTTCCATTGTTTCCCTTGCCCAAAGAGACATATAAAAAAATATATTGCTACAAGAAATGTCCAAGATTTTACTGCCTATGTTTTCTTCTAGGATTTTTATGGTTTTGAGTCTTACATTGAAGTGGTTAATTCATTTTAAGTTTATTCTTGTGTGTGGGTAAGAAGGTAGCCTAGTTTCATTTTCTTGCACACATCTGTCCAATTTTCCCAACACCACTCATTGAATAGACTATCTTTATCCCATTGTATGTTTTTGCCTCCTTTCTCAAATATTAATTGAGTAAACAGGTGTGGGTTTTGTTCTGGGTTCTCTATTCTGTTCCATTGATCTATATGTCTGTTTTTAAACCAGTGCCATGTTATCTTGATTACTACAGCCTTGTAGTATAGTTTGATATCAGGTAGTGTGATTTCTCCAACTTTGTTTTTCTTTCTCAATATTGCTGTGGCTATCTGGGGTATTTTGTGGTTCCATATAAATTTTTGGAATATTTGTCCTAGTTCTATGAATTCCACCATTGGTGTCTTCATAGGAATTGTGTTTAATCTAATAATTGCTTGGGTAGTATAGATATTTTAATGATATATACTTTTAACCAAACTCACTGATAATAAAAGAGAGAGAACCCAAATTAAAAAATCCGAAATGAAAGAGAAGTAACAACTGACTCCACAGAAATACAAGGGATTGTAATAAAATTTTATGACCAATTATATAAAAAAAAAATTGGACAATCTGCATGAAATGGATAAATTCCAAGAACATACAGTCATTCAAAACTGAATCAGAAAGAATCAGAGAATCTGAATAGACTGATTACAACTAATGAAATCAAAGTGGTAATTTAAAAAAAAAATTCCAACAAACAAAAGTCCTACACTGGATGGCTTCACAGGTAAATTTTACCAAACATTCAAAGAAGAACTAACACTTATCCTTCTCAAACTATTCCAAAAAATTCAAAAATGGGGAAGACTCCCAAACTCATTTTATGAGGCCAGCATTATCCTAACACCAAAACCAGACAAGGACACTACAAAGAAAGAAAATTATAGGCCAATATCCCTGATAAACATAGATGCTAATATCTTCAACAAAATATTAGCAAACTGGATCCAGCAATACATTAAAAAGATCATAAAACATGATCAAGTGGACTTTATTCTGGAGATGCAAGGTTGGTACAATATTCTCAAATTAATTCACCACATAAACAAAATGAAGAATAATCACATAAATCCTATCAGTAGATGCAGAAAAAACATTTGATAAAATTCAGCACCCATTTATGATAAAAATTCTCAGCAAAATGGGAATAAAAGGAACATACCTCAACATAATAAAGGCCATATGTGACAAACCAACAGCCAACATCATACTCAATGGGAAAAACTAAAAGAACTTCCCTTAAGATCAGGAATAAGACAGGGATGTCTGCTTTCACTGCTCTTATTCAACATGGTACTGGAAGACCTAAAACTACTAGATCTAATAAATGAACTCAGTAAAGTAGCAGGATACAAAATAGATACCCAGAAATCAGTTGCATTTTTATATACCAATAATGATCTATCAGAAAAGGAAACTAAGAAAGCAATCCCATTTACAACTGCATAAAAAAATAAATAAAATACCTAGAAATAAATTTAACCAAGGATGTAAAAGACCTTTCCGTGGAAAATTATAACACACCGAAGAAAGAAATTAAAGAAGATAAAAATAATTGAAAGCATATACCATGTTCATGGATAGGAAGAATCATCAATCTTTTTTATTGTAGCCATCCTATCAAATGTGAATTAGTCTCTCTCTGTGGTCTCCATTAGCATTTCCCTTATAGACAAAAATGTTGAACATATTTTCTTGTGCTTATTGGCCATTTATTTATTTTACTTTGAGAAATGTCTATTTGAATGCTTTGCCAATTTTTAATTGAGTTATTTGTCTTTACATTATTGAATTGTAAGAACTCTTTATATACTACAGATACAAATACCTTATTAAATATTTGATTTGCAAATACTTTCTCCCATTCTAGTTGGTCAATTTTCATTCTCTAATTGGTATTATTTCAAGTAGAAGATGTTTTAATTTTTTATCAAATAAATCTTTAATGATTAAATTTTTCATACTACAAAGGAAAATAGCATTGTGAAATTTGTAGTGTCTAGCATGGTGACCATCATTTGATCATTTATTACTACTATCAGCATTATATATTAAAAGGGAAATACCTAAGGAATACTTAAAAATGTATTATCAAGAAGAAAACAGTAGTACAATTGAATTAAAAATACTTTTAAAGGAGGAAAGAAGGAATAAGAAAAGAAACAAAAAGCAAGTTGGACAAATAAAAAAGAAATGTAGGATAAGGTAATAGATGCAAATGTAAATATGTCAGTACTTACAGCAAATCTAAACAGACTAAATCATTTAAACATAAAGAATGTCAGACTGGATTTCAAAAACTAACTATATATACTATTTAAAAGACAAGCTTACATGTTGCTTTCTAGCTTCACCTGAGGTCACTAGTATTCCAACATCACCTTGGGTCCCTGCCTCTGCTCCTACAACTCAAGCACCAACACCAAACCTCAAGACAGTAGCTACTTCATCTTCTCCAATGCAGACAACAGAAACCCAGTCTATCACACCACAGGAAACAAATACGACCAGCTCACCATTGAACTCTTGCCCAGCAGATAGGAATAGCACTATGACACAGCATTCAGATAGTGGTTGGCAATACAATGAAACTTACACATGTCTGGAACAAAATCCATGGATGATCACCAATGAGGCACTATACATTGAAATTTCCATTACTGCCCTAACATTGCTTATTACTTTGGCTGCTATAATTCCAAAAAAATATTTATGCATGCGAAGAAAGGTGTTACAAATAAGCAAACTTTCATCAAAAGACCCTAAGGATGGAACTTTGCAAAATGCAACTGCAATATGCTCCCACAAGCAGATGAGAATATCTACATTGAGAACAATCTTTACAATGGCCCTCCAAGGCTTTATCCCCTTGACTACAGAAGACCAGATCTCACCATGTCATAGTCTTTTTAAGCTCCAAGATAATTTTTATGTCAATTTTCCATGACATTCCAACATGCTGGTGATGTTGGGTAGAGTGTCTTTAGCTCATCTGTGTGTAGTCAACTTATTGGTAATAAGTCCTAATATTTTTATACTAAAATTGGCTCGATCTTTCTGGTCATAGCAGAGCTCTCTCCCAAATATGAAATAAACACTTTGGAATTGTTTATTCTTTTTAGACCTTATGAATCCTGTATCCAGCCAGAATATTCATTGGGTAGACAGAAAGGAACTTTACCTTGGTCACTAAAGCTGTCAAGAATGGTAGAATAGGACTTAAAATCCAATTTGGTACTTAAATGACTTCAGTTGGAAGCATTTCATGATTATCTTTTTTATCTTGCAACTCCAAACCTTACATTTCTTAGATCCCCCGAGGGTTTCAAATTATGGAGGTGCACAGGTTTTTATTTCTTTCATGGGGAAATAAAGTTAGTGTGATTTCGTCATTAGATCTGTTTTATCATGGCTCTGAAAATATAAGGTTTGAAGCACTTTTGCTGGGACCAGGATGTGACTTTCAGTAGCTAGAAGAAGCTAGAATGGTTGAGTGGACCAAATACATACCAGGGGAAGAAAATAAATTACCATGTGATTTAACACATGTATACTATTTCTGCTACATCTGTGCCATAATTCCAGGCAATTATATAGGCAACTGTCAGGGAATCTGAACTAAGTTTTAGAATGATACAGGGCAGAGAGAAGGAAAAGGAAAAAAAGGAGAGAATAGGGAAAATGGCTTCCGGCCTTAGAAAAGTAAGTTTGCAAATATAATAGTGTTTGAGAGTGTTACTAGTTTCAATTAAAATTTTAATTATCCCAAACCACTTTGATTATTAAAATCATTTAATGTATTTATTTAATTGTTTTGTTGTTGTTAATCCTCACCTGAGGATATTTTTCCATTGGTTTTTAGATAGAGTGGAAGGGAGGGAAGGAGAGAGAGAGAGAGAAACATCAATGTGAGAGAGACACATCGACTGGTTGCCTCCTGCATGACCCCAACCAGGGTCTGGGATCTAACCTGCAACCCAGGTACATGCCCTTGTCAGGATATCAAACCTGCAACCCTTTGGTCCGCAGGCTGATGCTCTAACCACTGAGCCAAACCATTTAGAGTTATTAAAATTATTTTAGAAGGTGAAGGGTTTTTTTCATATCAAATCAATTCCAATGCTGTTCCTTTTTCATAACTGAATTAAATCTTTGGCTTTGTCAAGAAAGGTAAACAAAGCAAAAGGTAAGGATATTTTTAGCCACCAGAAACATTTCTACATGAATAGTTCACAGGGCTGGGTATTGATTTCTATTTGAGTTACGCATGAAATAATTCATGCTTGGGGTTCAGTGCTACTTATACCATAGAGGTCTAGGAGGGCAAACGCTTGTTTCTGAAGGCAACATTTATGATACAGTTCTGCAGAATTCTAGAAAATTAATAAGACCTCTGAATAAAGTTTATATTGGTGAAATATAAATAAAAGACATGTTTAAATAGCAGTATACAAAACTGTAAGTACAAAGATAAAAAAGGATTTATTTCAACATCAAGCATAGAAAGATGTTATAGCTATACTAATATGAGATACAGTTAGACAAGATGCACTGCTAAAAATTAAGAGAAATATTTTAGGATGATAAATAGGTTAATCTCTCAAAACAATACAAAGTATTCATTAGTAACACCTACTAATAAATTGACCATATACACAAAGTAAAAGTAAACAAAAAGAAAAAAAATGTTGAAATACATAATCATAATAGGACATTTTTAAAGACCTTTCTATATAATATTGAAGATCAGGAAATAGATAAATTGGAGAAAGGAGTAGTAAAATGGTCCAGGAGTGAGGTACTTCTATGGATAGTGGGTATATTAGTATGTTCATTTCATGATCATTTTATTGCTAATTTTGAAATTTTGAGCTGACCACTTAGAATATATGCACGTTCTTGCCCTGGCCAGTGTGGCTCAGTGGTTGAGCATCAACCCATGCACCAAGAGGTTGCCGGTTTGATTCTCAGTCAGGACACATGCCCAGGTTGTGGGCCCGATCCCCAGTGGGGGGCATGCAGGAGGCGGCCAATCAGTGTTTTCTCTCATTGATGTTTCTATCTCTCTCTTCCTCTCCCTTCCTCTCTCTCTAAAATCAATAAAGAAAAAAAAAAGAATATATGCACATTCTTATGTATTTCATACATAAATTGAAGGTATATTTTATAAAGTATATTTAGAAATTCTAGGAATCAAATAGGAAAAGAAAAAAAAAAAAAAAACCAAAGACATAAAAGAAATGCTATGATGGTGTGGCCAGGGAAAGCCTCTCTGAGATGTGATGCTGAGCCAATGTCAGCAAGAGATAGAAGCAGCCTTGGGGTGCTGCAGGAAAAACTGCTCTAGGAGAGGGACAAAGGGGACAGTAAGTGCAAAGATGCTGACATGAGAACACATTTGGCAGCTTCAATGAACAGCTAGATCATTGTGACTACAGTAGAGTGTACATGGGACAAAATGATGGAAGAGGTAGCCAGGGGTCTGTCCATGGAAGGTCCTATAGGGCAAAGAACAGATTTGGATTTTATTCTAAATGTAATGGGACGCCAGATAGAAATTTTGAGCAGATGAGTGTCGTATTCTGATGGGTTTCAAGAAAATTATTTTGGCTACAAGGTTAAAAATAGAGTTATAAAGAGAAGAGTAGAAGTGCAAAGATTTGTGAGGAAGCATTTCCCCTGCTACCACACAATTCCTCTTTAAAAACTTCTAGAGCATCATCCTAAATATGCATTTCCACCACCCAACACGTAGCCCATAGAATGGCTCCTAACAATTCCTCTGCTAAAAAAAAATTTTAAATCCCACTTTATCTTTCACCTTCACTGTTTAAAATATTTTCAATCAGAAATTTTTAATTTAGAAGTTAAACTTTCTTTGAGACCCAAATAAAAATATACTACTACCTCTGATTCTAAGGTATGCATTTTAAATCGTTTGCTTGACAAAACCCCTTTATGGGTTTGAATTGGTTAAGCAAATTAACTTTCATTGTTGGCATCCTTGTGTTTCTCCTTTAGATATAAAGAGAATGCTATGAGATTATCAAGAATTCAGCATGACCAACCAATGAAACCTCTAGATCGAGCAGTCTTCTGGATCGAGTATGTCATGCGCCACAAAGGGGCCAAACACCTGCGGCCAGCCTCCCATGACCTCACCTGGTTCCAGTACCACTCTTTGGATGTGATTGGGTTCCTGCTGGCCTGTGTGGCGACTGCTATATTTGTCATCATGAAGTGTTGTCTGTTTTGTTGTCAGAAGTTTGCTAAACCAGGAAAGAAGAAAAAAGGAGAGTAGTTGTTTCTGTGGCCTGAAGCTGAGATGCTTTATAGATGGGACTTCTTTCATTTAGTCCAGCAAAATGAAGTTGCAATGTAAGGATCCCCTCTTCCTGTGACAAAATGAATTTTCACAATTTAGCTTCTCAGATCAAAATTTATTTCCAAGTGATTTACTGCCTGTTTAAATATTTTACTCCAAAGAGAAAAAACTTGGAAAAAATAAAAAATAACAAACTATATGGGTTTATATTGAACTTTACTGCTCTAATTCACAAGCAATACCAAAAATATTATTGAATTTTACAGTGTTTCACATATTGAACATGGACACAAAAACATTAAGAAGTCTACTCATATTATTCATATTATTTTGTAGACACTCAGAATATTTTAACTACATTTTGATGCAGAATTTTGTAGCTTTAGCTCAATCACTGGAATCTCAATCACTGGAAGATTCACCCTTCCATTTCATTTTTGGAGACAGTAATGCTCCCTGGCTTTTACTGTACATCCAGCCTCAGTATAATTTGTTACCTAAAGACATGGCAAGTCATTTGCCTTCATTCAGTTTAACTCATGTCCCAGTGGAATGTTTGTTGAATTAGAAAAATAACAGTTACTACCTGCTTTCTATTATAAAATTGAGCTATTTATGAAAATCTTGGATTTCACAAACTAAATTATCTCTTTCTCATGGCCTTTAAAAATATTCACCTGCCCTGGCAGGTTTGGCTCAGCGGTTAGAGCGTCAGCCTGCAGACCAGAGAGGCCCAGGTTCGGTTCCCGCTAAGGGCACATACCTCGGTTGCAGTTTGTCCCCACCCTGGTTGGGGTCGTGTGGGTGGCGACCACTCAATGTGTCTCTCTCACATCGATGTTTCTCTCTCTTCCTCTTTCTCTCCCTCCCACTCTGTATCTCAAGATAAAGTGCAAAAGTGTCCTCTGGTGAGGATAAAAAAATATATATATTCACCTAATTGCTTTCACTCTCATATTCAGCCTTTAATAATGGATGTAAGGTCTCAATTGTAGATTAAGGTAATATAGAACCTGCACTCTTTTTTTTTGTTGTTAATCCTCACCAAGCATAGTTTTCCATTGATTTTTATGTAAAGTAGAAGGGAGGGAGGGAAAAAGAGAAACATTGATGTGAGAGAGACACATTGATTGGTTGCCTCCCACATGACCTTGACTGGGAGCCGAGAAACAAACCTGCAACCCAGGCATGTGCCCTTGACTGGGAATCGAACCCATGACCCTTTGGTCCACAAGCTGACACTCCAACCACTGAGCAAACCAGTCACAGTTAGAACCTGTACTCTTAAAAGGACTTATTTAATTTTCATTCTCTCTAAATGTGTATACATATTTCTTTCAGAATAAGATGTAGCATCACTTATCTACTGACAGATATGTGTGAAATTCAATGTGTTTGTTGAACACAATTTGATAGAATGACAATTATTCCATATAACCATACTAGATCAGCATATCTGTCTCATTTTTTTTTTCTTTATCGATTTTTAGAGAGAGAGGGAGAGGGAGAGAGAGATAGAAACATCAATGAGAGAGAACATTGACTGGCCACCTCCTGCATGCCCCACACTGGGGATTTGGCCTACAACCTGGGCATGTGTCCTGACTGGGAATCAAACTGGCGACCTCTTGGTGCATGGGTCGACGCTCAACCACTGAGCCACACCAGTCAGGCTTTCTCATTCTTTTGTCTCTTTCCTCGGGATACTGTTGCCCCATTCCTCCCATAGCTCTTATATGTAAACATTCAATTCTTTGTTATGACAAAAAAAAAATTATCATTTTTATTAAACCTAGGCACACTATGACTGACATTATCAGTAACAATGAGAAGAATGTAAGAATTACACAAATATTATGAAAAATTGGTAAATCAAACCAAAGGAATCTGAAGGCCCTCCTGAAACCTGCACATCAGGAGAGAACTTTATGAATAAATTGGTCCAACATGGAAAAATCATTTATTGATCTTTATTGATCTAGATGACCACCATTAAAGTCTTACAGAAAACATTCTTCAGACTAAGGCATTCTAGAACAGTTTGATCATGGAGGACCAGGCTGAAGGCCTAAAAACCAGTTTAAAGCCCCGCACCCACATGTGTAGCTGAGTATTTCCTCCCGCAGGATGGGGAATATCTGGCCTGTGGGTGTAGAAGACTCCCAAAATCAATACAAGTTAACATCACACACCTCACCAAATTAGCTTGACCAAATATAGCAGACTAACTTTTAAGCTGGTGATGGTGTATGGCCCATGAATGATGTTATAGATATCCAAATGGCCCTGGCAGAAATAAGATTCCCCATCCCTGACTGGATTTCGCCCCATGCAGGGCTCACCAGCCCAGAGCAACAAGGCTGAGAGGAGGTGCTCACATAACATCTGGCGGTAGAGATCAGCAGGGATTCTCTCCACCAGGGAGAGAGAGGACTGCTAGAAACCCAGGTGCTCTCTTGACAGACCAGTGCAAAGGATCTCTATGGCCACTCGTCCTGGGATCCTGCAGAGGGAGTGGGGGTCAGAGCAAACTAGAGGCTTTCGAGAACAGACTGGGCAGTATAGCTCCAGAAAGTGAGCTGGGGGATGGCCACTGGGGTCATCCCTGTGCTGAGTCCCTCTCCCATACCACCCACAGATGCCATCTTTCCTGGGGCAAACACTCTCCTCCAGTCTACATTGGCCTTGGGGGCCTGCACAAGCCCCACTTTCCCAGAGCTCATGCCCGGTGGAGGAGTCTGCTCCCTAAGCCTGTGGTATAGATTCTCTTAAAGGGATCTTGAGGACAAACCCAAAGAGAATCAGAGACAGAGCTGTGTGGCTCAGGGGCCAAGACCCCTCCCCACCCACTACAGGCCAGGGGAGCCCAGCCTTGTGACCACAGAAGCCCAGGCGCTTATTAACCTGGAACCCCCCATTCCCTGAGCAGCAGGTAGCAGCACAGGCCCAGAGCACCCTGCCTCCCTTCCCCCCAGCAGTAGCAGCAGGGCCCCTGCTTGTCCCAACCCCCAATAGGAGACCCACTAGCCCCATCAGGGGAGCACCATTAGTTCCATCCTCCTGACTCCTGGTGGCCCCACCCAGCTGAGCTTGTGGTACTCAGTAGTAGCAGTCAGGATCCCCAGTGCAGAAGCCTCTTCAGGAGGTTTGGGCCACTCTGGGAAAAACTGAGTTGTGTGGCTCTTATGGCCAGCATTTTTTTTCCTTCATGCACTCTAGACCAATGCCACTGTTCCTGTGCAGAGCCTTCCTTTTACATGTTGCCAAAGTAAGAAACATCCAAACCTGTAAGAATTTTTATGAGTTTATTTGGGCCAAACTGACAATTACTGGGAAGCAAAACCTCAACAGAGTGAGAAAATGCTCCAGAAAATGACAGTTTTGCACCTTGTTTTATACATCGGAATCAAAGGGGAAGACGTAAGGGTGGTGCATGAAATCATTGGTGATAGGTTAGGAAAGTGGGAGAAAGCAAAGTGGGGAAATCTCTGAGACTGAATAAAAAGTAAAATGAATAGACTCATCCTTCTTTTACATAGGTGGGTACAGGATAGTTAACAGTCAACAATTAATATAACAATAACAATGAGGGGATTTGTGGTCGCTGCTCTGGTGCATAGGTTGTGATTTGAGGGGTCTGAAAAAAGGAAATTACTTTGTCATTCCAAAGGTGTTTATCAGGTATGTTATCCTAGATGCAAAAAGAAAACAGATGGGCTCAGTTAAGGTGAAACTGACCTTTGTTAGGGAAAAATACTGCCCTAGGACATGACTACCTGCCATGAACTGCTTTTAGTTAAAAGGTTTTTATTTCAGACCATCCTATGTGGTTACTTCAGGTCTCTGAGTTTGTAAACGCACCATGCAGCCTCCCCTGAGCTTGTCAGGTTTACTATGGGGCCCCTTTTTGTCCACATGGCCAAGCCCTGCTTGGTGTAGGCCTGATGAACACTGCTGGCCTCCTCACCCTAATGAATTCCTGAGACCAACCCCACCACAAAGGTTCATGGGAACATGACAAGTGGCGGCTGACCTCGGTGTTAACCTGAGACTGTTGCTGAGTGGCCTCAAACCCAACACTGGCACCAAGAAAACATAGCTCTGTTCAATTCTGTTTACACAAGAAGGCTTTTCATGAATTTGTTTAGGAGAAGAATTCACCTTTTTTTTTTTTTATTATTAACTTATCTTTATTACAGATGTCCCTCATTTTTGTCCCCCATTGACCCCTTCCTCCCCACTCCCACCCATCTCTTGCCTTCCCCACACTATTGTCTGTGTCCATTGGTTATGCATATAAGTTCTTTGGTTTATCTCTTCCCGCCCCCTCTTCCCCTTTCCCTTAGAGGTTCCTCAGTCTAACAACCAATTTGTACTTCTTAATCCCTTCACTTTTTTCACCCATCCCCCAAACCACCTTCCATCTGGCAACCAACAAAAAGTTCTCTGTATTTATGAGTCTGTTTCTGTTCTGATTGCTCATTTTGTTTGTAGATTCAATTGTTGATAGGTATGTATTTATTTCCATTTTATTGTTCATGTTTGATCTTCTTCTTTAAGAAGACCCTTCAACATTTCATATAATACTGGTTTGGTGGTGATGAACTCCTTTAGTTTTTTCTTGTCTGGGAAACTCTGTATACGGCCATCAATTCTAAATGATAGCATTGCAGGATAGAGTAATCATGGTTGTAGGTTCTTGCTTTTCATCACTTTGAATATTTCTTGCCACTCCCTTCTGGCCTGCAAAGTTTCTTTTGAGAAATCAGCCAACAGTCTTATGGGGGCTCCCTTGTAGGTAACTAACTGCTTTTCTCATGCTGCTTTTAAGATGTTCTCTTTGTCTTTAATATTTTGTGCTTTGATTATGATGTGCCTTGGTGTGGGCCTCTTTGGGTTCATCTTGTTTGGGACTCTCTGTGCTTCCTAGACTTGTGTGTTTTTTCCTTCACCAAGTTAGGAAAGTTTTCTGTCATTATTTTTTCAAATAGGTTTTAAATTTCTTGCTCTCTCTCTTCTTCTTCTGGTACTCCCATGATACGAATGTTGGTATACTTGAAGTTGTCCCAAAGGCTCCTTACACTGTCCTCATTTTGAGGGGTTCTTTTTTATTTTTGCTGTTCTGATTGGGTGTGTTTTTTTGTTGTTGTTGTTCTTTTTTTTTTGCTTCCTTATATTCCAAATCAATGGTTTGCTTCTTGGCTTCACCTACTCTACTGTTGACACCCTGTAAATTATTCTTTATTTCAGTTAGTGTATCCTTCATTTCTGACTGGTCCTTTTTTATGTTGTTAATGTTCTCACTAAGTTCCTTGAAGTTCTCATTAACTTCCTTGAAGTTCTCACTAAGTTTTTGAGCATGCTTATAACCAGTGTTTTGAACACTACATCTGTTAGGTTGCTCATCTCCATTTTGTTTAGTTCTTTTCCTGGAGCTGTGTTCTTTTCTTTCATTTGGGACATGTTTCTTTGTCTACTCATTTTGGCTGCTTCCCTGTGTTTGTTTCTATGTATTAGGTAGAGTTGCTATGTCTCCTAGGCTTCATAGGGTGGGTGGCCTATGTTAGTACGTGTCCTGTAGGCTCTACTGGCCTTCCTGATTACCCCAGCTGGGCCCTCAAGGTGCATCCCTAGTGTGGACTATACACCCTTCTACTGTAATTGAGTCTTGATTGCTGTTGGCATGTCAATAGGAGAGATTTACTCAGGCTGATCAGCTGCAAGGACTGGCTGTGCCCACTGCCCATTGACCTCTGACTACCTTGGAGGATCAGCTGTGCAGAGGCCCATTACACAGAGCAAGACTTACTTCAGCAGGGCTCTGGTACCTACTGAGTCCACTCCTTGAGTGTGTCGCTTGTGGAGGTGGCTGGGTGGTGGTGCTTCAATGTAGTCTGAAGCTGTCCACTGGGTGTGCTGGCTCTAGGGCAAGGTCAGCCACTGCCTGTGTTCTACCCCGGGCCACCCAGCATAAGCTACAATGTGATCTGCCTATGGCTGCTTCTTTTGCTGGGCTTGGAGGTGCCCAGGCAAAATCAAGCTATGAACCAAGACTGGCTGCTCCTAGTACCAGGCCTGGGGCCACTTAGTGAGAGGTATGGGGCTCACTGAGGCCAGATGTTGCTTGTTTGAGAGAATTCAGGAAAATCTGAAGCAGGAGCCAAGACAGGCTAGTCATATGGTAAAGCCACTGGAAATGGCTTGGGTGGGCCTGAAAGTTGGGTGGGACAGGGCCTCAGGGAATCACCAGGCCAGGGCAAACAGTGTGAGCCAGGTTGCTAGAGTCCCAGATATGGTGGCTGCCTGCCAACCTCATGGGGGAAGGGCTCACCAAAGGAACAACGGCCTCCACCAGCACATCTGTCTGGGAGAAAGAGGAACTGCCTGGGACTTCAGAAGCCTCAGCCTCCCTCAGCCTCAATCTCTGCTGGCTTTTACAGCAGAAGTTATGCAGACTTCTCTTCCTGGCTCTGGAACCCTGAGCTGGAAGCCTGGTGTGGGACAGGGACCCCTCACTACTCAGGGAGGACCTTCAGAGCCGAGGTGTCCTTCCTGATTTTTATCTGCCACACGTAGGTGTAGGACCAGCCCGTCCATGCCTCCGCCCTTCCTACTGGTCTCTATGTGGCCTGTTCTTTAATTTTGTAGTTGTAGGACTTCCATTCAGCTCAATTTCAGGCAGTTCTCATATTTTTATAGCAATACTCCTTGAGTAGACTACTGTTTACCCAGACGTTATGGAAAATATCATTGTACTGATATGATTAAAATAATTTGTTGCATTCTTTGAGTAGTTTACTCAATTTTTCAGAAAGCCTAAACAAACTAGGAATCAGAATCTTTTCAAACATTGTGCTTTATAGAAAACACACACACACACACACGCACACACACACACACACACACACACACACACACACATACACACACAGAGCTAGCAGAACAATTAGGACTAATCTGTAAGAAAATAAAACTTACAGAATTTGAATTTAGGCTTTAACTATTTAGAATTTTCTATTTAACATCTAAAGAGGCAGAACTTTGCTCCATTCAGGTGGTCATTATTACAGTTTCATTTTTTTAAAAGGCTATTCATAATTAAATTAAAAATCTGTCCCCAATAAATTAGCTAAAAATCTGTAATCTGTTAACTATAAATGGGTAAAGTAAGATCATCTCAAAGTAGAGTTTAAAGACTTAGAAAGTTTTGGTTGAGATCAAAGAGCTGAGTCTTAGACTTCACACTGCTCATGGTCAATGGCATGTTGCTATTTTTTAGAGAAAGAGAGAGAGAAACACATCAATTGTTGTTCCACTTATTTATGCATTCATTGGTTGATTCTTGTATGTTCCCTGACTGAGGATCAAACCCACAACCTTGCCATATTGAAACAACACTCTAGCCAACTGAGCTACCCAGCCAGGGCCATCACTGTGCCTATTTACTTATAATTACTAATGCTATTCATAATTATCAATATCATTCACAAGGGTTTAGATATCTGTTTTAGGGTTTGATTTCATCTGAAAGCCTGAATCACTTGAAATATATATGTATCTGTAAATTACCTTATCTATGGATATTTATGAATAACTTTTTTCCAAGCATTCATTCAACAAAATAGTAAAATAATTTTCATGAATAATTAGATTATGTTTAGTTATGTTCAAAGTACCTGAGTACAATTTTTTTTTAATTTTTTTTAATCCTCACCTGAGGATTTTTGCATTTATCTTGAGGTAGAGCAGGACAGAAGGAAGAGAGAGAGAGAAACATCGATGTGAGAGAGACACATCGAGTGGTCGCCACCCACATGACCCCAACCAGGGCCGGGGACAAACTGCAACCGAGGTATGTGCCCCTAGCAGAAAATGAACCCGGGACTCTCTGGTCCGCAGGCCGACATTCTAACCACTGAGCCAAACCGGCCAGGGCCTGAGTACAATTTTTAAAAGCTTGTTTGAATTGATTAATTTGAAACGAACTTCTCACCTATGGATATAACATCGATAATGCTCATGAGTAGTTAACAAGAATAAACTTGCACAAAAATATAAAACGAAAAGAGAAAGAAAAAAGACTACAGCATCCTCACAGAAAAGGTTAAAAGGAGTTCTTCAAGCTGAAATGAAAGGATGCTAATTCTGAATTAATGTCCATGTATAATGCAATGCTTATTAAAGACTATGACAGCCCTGGCCAGGTGTCATCCCAATACCCCAAGATTGTGAGTTTGATCCCTGGTCAGGGCACATACAAGAAGCAACAAATGAACGCATAAATAAGTGGAACAGCAAAGTGACGTTTTTCCCTCTACAATCAATATTTTTTTAAAAAAAGGGGAAAAAAGAATAAGAAACACATATGGTGTTCTTCTATTTTTAAGTATATTATTTAGTATTTTAAAGTATACTCTTTAATATGTATGTTCCTAAAACCCAACAATAATCACAAAAATTACTGAGTAATAATAAAGAAGGGTGGGACCTTTAAAGGGATGTTTCTCCCTGCCACTGCTGCCTTGCAGAGTCACCTCGATATTCTGTATTGATGAAGCTTAACATTCATCCAGCTAGCAAAGGAGAAACAATATTTATAGGGTCCAGATTTAATATCACAAAGCTGAATTTGGAACTGAGACACATTGAAAACTTGTACAGCACAACACAATATTCCAAATTTCTCATTTGTTAGCATCCCAAAGGTTTTCATACCTTTGGACACTGCATCAGGTAAAATTTAGGTGAATAAGGCATAGTTTTCTTTTAAAATGGTTTGTAAAAGTGAGGATATAAACAGGTCCTGACGAAGGTGAGCTTAGAGTAGGCCCATTTGGTTTGTAGCCCCGCTGGTGGTAACTCCCTGATCTCTGAATGTATGATCAGAATAGACATACTGGAAGGCCAGAACCTTGGTTTCAGTATTAACTAGCTCAGTCTTTGGTTAGAGGGAGTCCACTTTGTCAGGCTGATGTGTAGCCTTCATCTCTGTACCCATCGCCAGTCTATTCAAACACCCATCAAACCAGCACTAGAGTGAGCAGCTATTTGGTACCTCTCCTATAGTGTATATTAGTTTTACCAATCCAAAATACATGGAAATGCATTTCATTGATTTAAACAGCAAATCCCTAATTATTAATCTGGCCACCTTTTTGTGTTTTTGTCCGTTTAGAATTTTTTTTTTTTCCATGTATGGCATTCTTTTTCTACTGTGGTGTTTTTCTATGGACTCTTCTTTGGTGTAGAGAAGTTACAAAGGATAAATTTGTTATTTGTTAAAAATCTACAATCCTGAGATCATGGATGACAGTGGCTCAGGGTGACTGGTCAAGCAACAAGAACAATAAAACTGTTAAAAATTAATCAGGAATCCTAGGTCAGAGAAGACGAGCTTTGAAACCGGGTTGATCAATCATCATGAGGACATACATGTTGCAAGAGTCAGGATGGCATGAAATAAAAGTTGAGGCAAACACATTGCATCAGATCACAGTGCAATAAAAGTCAGGAAAACATTTAGAAAAAGAGAACTTTAGAAATACAAAAAGTAATTAAGAGGGCTCTAATGCAAGTTGTTAGCAAATAACACCTATTTTAATCAGTTCACTGGAAATTCTAGAGCCTTTAGGTGTAGAAGGATGTCAGTCAAGTTTCATTCAGGAAAACAGAAAATTCACTAATTCTCTCTATAGCTGATCTTGTTCATTCTTCTATTTACCCATTCAATTCCAATTTTATTTCATATAATCAATTATATTTCATATAATCAATTATATTTCATATAACCAATGAATGTGTTTCTGATTTTTAGAATTTCTAAATGGCTTTTATATTTATCTTTCTCACCCCATCCCATTCTTTGTTGTTTTTTTTTAATATGTTTGTATTGATATTTTAGAGAGACAGGAAGGGATAGAAACATCAATGTGAGAGAGATACATTGATTAGCTGCCTCCTGCACCCCTCCTACTGGGGATCAAGCCCACAACCCGGGCATGTGCCCTGACAGGAAACTGAACCAGGACCTCTCAGTCCATGGGAGGATGCTCAATCCACTGAGCAACATGGGCTGGGCTCACCCCATCCCATTCTCATGTTAACTGCTCTTTCATCTCTGAACATTTTAAACATGCTTATTTTTAAATCTCATTCTGATTTTTGTTTCTATCTGCAATCCTCAGAAATAAATCATCTTATTTTGTATAGTTAGTCATTTCCTCATGTTTTTAATGAATTAATCTTCAATATGGCTAAATACACACACATACATACATACATACATACATACATACATACATACATACATGCCCTGGCCAGTTTGGCTCAGCAGTTGGAGTGTCAGCCCACAGACTGAAGGGTTGTGGATTCGATTCTTGGTCAGGGGCATGTGCCTGGGTTGCAAGTTCAATCCCTAGCCCTGGTTGGAGTCATGCAGGAGGCAACCAACTAATGTGTCTCTCTCACATCGATGTTTCTCTGTCTCTCTCTCCCTCCCTCTCTTCCATTCTATATAAAAAAAAAAAAATTTTTTTAATGGAAGAATATCCTTGGGTGAGGATTAACAAAAAAATAAAAGCTGGATAAAAATATCTGAGAATCTGAGTTTCTTAATAAATTTACTTAATTCACATTTAAATATGCAAGTGTATTACATTATATTAAATGCAAATGAATATATTACATGAAAAATTAGTTTGCACTTATCTGTAACAATTTAAGGTTTTATTTACCATGTTTTTGCTTACTGCATTCTACTTTTTCTGCCTTGTTTTTTGTTAGAACGATCAAGATGTTTTTATTCTCTAAGCTGCCAATAAAAGTTATACATACATATATTTCCCATCTCTCTCTACTAAGAGGCCCTAGAAGTAATGACATCTCAATAGCAATGAGCATACCTAGTATCCAGATCTTAGTTTCTACATACTATTCCTCAATAAAAGGAATGATGGCTTTTTGGACAAATTATTGATATTAGTCCTGAAATAAGAAAAATACAAGATGAGTATAATATATCTTGTGGCATCAGAAAATAAAGAAATATATAAAATGATGAAAAACAGGTAAAAAGGATATGGGGAGGCAACTACAGGAAGTCCTAATGAGTAAAATATGAAATGATTTGAGCAATAAAATTAACAATGATAGTTATAGAACATAACACAGAATAAATTTTTAAAAATCCACAAATAGCTCTGCTGGTGTGGCTCACTTGTTGAGCATCGACCCATGCACCAAGAGGTGGCTGGTTTGATTCCGATCCCCAGTGGGGGCATGCAGGAGGCGGTCAATTGATGTTCTCTCTCATCGATGTTTCTCTCTCTCTCCCTCTCCCTTCCTCTCTCTCTAAAAGCAATAAAGAAAACAAATTAAAAATAAAAATCCACAAACATATAGTGATAAAAAAATAAATAAATGGAGGAAAGGGGATATTTTTCTTATTGGTAGCCTTTCAATGAATAATTATAGAAGAAATTATGAATATAGAAATTACCATTAGGCAAACGCCATCGTAATATTTGTTTCAGGCAAGAATTATCTATCAATAAATACTAAAATTAGAGAGTAAAAGCATGATGACAAACAGGATATTTACACAGTCTCTAAGTATCTCCTCACAAGATAATTTCAAAAGGAGAAATCATAACTTTACAGTGCAGAGAACTGCAGACATCATTTTAATCAAGTGATCAAAGCTAACATCACCACTAAGATACACTAACATCATATGCTTCCTGAAATGTCCTAAGAAAAGCACATCTCTCCTATGGTATTCTTGCCAAAAATGCATAATTTGAATTTAGTCAGAAAGAAACATCAAGAAAACCTAAATTAAGAACTATTCTACAAAATAACTGGTCAGTAATTCATCAAAAGTGTCAAAATTAAGACACACACAAAAAAGACCAAGGGATTATCTCAGATTAAAAGAGACTAAGGAGATATGACAACACTGAAATGCAACATATGATCCTAGCTTAGCACCTGGTGCAGAAAAAAAATTAGTAAGAGCCTTGGCCAGTTTGGCTCAGCAGTTAAGAGCATTGGCCTGGGGACCAAGGAGTCAAAGGTTTGATTCCAGTCTAGGGCATGTACCTCGGTTGCGGTTCGATCCTCGGCCCTGATTGGGGTCATGTGGGAGGCAAACAATCGATGTGTGTGTCTCACATCGATGTCTCTCTCTCTCTCTCTTCCTCATTTCCACTCTATCTGAAGATAAATGGGAAAATATCCACGGGTGAGGATTTAAAAAAATATTAGTGAGAGAGCAGAAATGCCTGAGCTAGACTCTTATACTGTGGTCCCTACATCATACTTACATCCCACCTCTCCACTCCCCTACATTAGAGTTCTTGTCTAAAGAAATTGAGATAGCCCTGGCCAGTTTTGCTCAGTGGTTAGAGCATCAGCCCATAGACCAATGAGTCGCGGGTTTGATTCTGGCCAAGGGCACATACCTCGGTTCCAGTTCATCCCCGGCCCTGGTCAGATGGTGCTAGAAGCAACCAGTCAATGTGGCTCTATCACATCGATGTTTCTCTCTATCTCTCTCTCCCTCCTTCCCTCCCTCCCACTCTATCTGATGATAAATAGAAAAGTATCCTCAGATGAAGAATAAAAAAAGAAAAAAAAAATTGAGATAGTCTGGGATGAAACAAAGTAACTGGAATTGATGTAACATCCAAGTAAAACCATTCTCATTCTGACATGTATGGGTCTCCTTAGGTAATATCTAGTAATACATACTCAGCATAAAAGTCAAAGCCAGCCAGTTGACAAGTCCTTCACAGGTACACAGAGATTCCAGTGAGTCAGTCTATTGCTTCATATTTTAAATATAAATGTCCAGCCAAAGATCAGCAAACATTTGGGAAAAGCTAATAAAATGGCAGAGTAAAGCCAAAATAAATACACACACAGAAACAGGGTGGACAAGATGATTTTAAAGAAGAAAAAGTTTAATCTTATTAGTAACCTCAGAGGTAGTGAAAATATTTCACCCATACAAAGAATAATATACTGCAGCCCAGCCCGTGTGGTTCAGTGGTTGAGCATCAACCCATGCACCAAGAGGTCACCGGTTCAGTTCCCAGTTGGGGCACATGCCCAGGTTGTGTGCCAGATCCCCAGTGGGGGGCATGAGGGGGTGGCCGATGGATGTTCTCTCTCATCGACATTTCTCTCTCTCTCCCTCTCCCTTCCTCTCTCACTGAAAACAAATAAAGAAAAAAAAATTTTTTTTAAGAATAATATACTGCAAAATGAAATAGATAAAAGGGAAGGTTCTTGTCTACTCCACATCTATTATACCCCATTTTATACCTTTTCTGCCCATTGTTTGCTCTACTTCATGCTGTGGCAAGGAGCTTTTGCAGTTATAATGTGAGAGTACAGATCTCTCACTTTCTGTACTAAGGCTTCTTTGACATCACTGCATGAAATTGCTGAAGGAACACACCTAACACTCATGCATAATCCAACAGTATGCCCAGTAGGAGCCCTCTCCTGTCCTCGGGGTCATTTGAGGTATATACCATATGGCATCTTACTGGGCCCCAGTGGGCTGAATTCCAGTTGCTCACAATGATGATTAGCTTGGTAACATACTGCATTGACTTTCCTCTCTTCCTGTTTCACCCTTCCCTGACCCTTATTCTTATACCCTAGGCTTTTTCATAATAAACTATTGCATTCTGATTCTAATTAATAGACCTACAACATGAGACTTGGAAATGGAATAATTCACTGATAACTGGCAATAACAATCTCATCGCTGATAACATGATGATGATGATAACTCCTAGCACTCTGTAAAGTCACAATTTATGATTCACACAGGGGAGTGAGGAATTGTGGTGAGGTACATGGGAAGGTAAAGTATTAACTTACAGACAGTATGGGGAACAATAGTAATTATATAGTTTATTGAGTAAAAGGGCTTTATTAAGTTTTAGAACCTTATATTTAAAAAAAATTTTTTTCCTTTATTGATTTTAGAGAGGGAGGAAGGGAGAGGGAGAGAGAGAGAGAAACATTGACTGGCCGCCTCCTGCATGCCCCATACTGGGGATTTGGCCCACAACCTGGGCATGTGCCCTGACCGGGAATCAAACCGGCGACCTCTTGGTGCAAGGGTTGATGCTCAACCACTGAGCCATACCAGCCGGGCAAGTCTTAGAACCTTATAAAAACAGGCTCAGTTGAAAGAAATATTAAATCAAAATATGATGTGAAAGTCAAAAATATTATTTGGCAGTGTTTAAAGAGGCTTTTCTTCTGCAGCAACAGAAAACCAGGTTTAGAATTTAATTGCAAAGATAGCAGAGCTACAAAGGAGACTCAATTCACAACCTCAACAGGCCTCATATATCAAAGTCAGTGCCTAGGTAGAAAAAGAATGAGACCCTGAGACCTGGAGGGAATGAGCCCAAAAATCTTGAGTCCCCAAGTTCTTCTGGGTTCTGTTTCTGAGGAGGGTTGTGGAGACATTTCTATCAAGGGTCATAGTTAAGGTTTCCACTAAACTTAAAGCTATGAATGATTACCACATGGTCATTTTGGATTCCTCATATCAGTGGAAGAGTGGGGGGTGGAATGTTATTATCAGTGGGACCTATTGACCCTGAGTACATTGAGGAGCTAGGATCACAATTACATGATAGGAAAGGAAGGAACTTACCCAAGACCCAGAAGATGCAGAGGGGTGCCTAAAATTCAGAGAGGGTGGTAACTCAGTGCCTAATGATAACTCTTAAGAGTGTGCTTGCAGCAATCAGGACCCAAGAAGAGTAAGGTAACTTAGGAATAAAGGCTCATGTCATCCCATCAGAACATACCAATAGCTGGTTCTGAGAAAAATATGGAATTTGCAGTAGAGGAAGACGATGAAAAATACTAATTATTCCCTCAAGACAACTTGCAGTAGTGGGGATAAAAGCCTATTTTTACTAACTTCCTTGTAAATGTTGAATTTGGCCACTAAATTGAAAATTCTGACTGACTGGAGTTAAGTAAGGCCTCAAAAGAAAACAGCATTTCAAAGGTGGATTACATTGATCACTTTTTGCCTGATCTCACATCTTCACTCCTCCCTCCCCACCCTTCCAATTTCCTTTAGCCACTGCACTGTCAACTAGCTTCCTTGAGGAGACAACAAGACACCGTCACTTTTCAGCTGCACTGCACGATCTGCTCTCTGGACATCTGTGAGAAGATGCATTGACTCTCACTACTTGAATATTTAATTAGTGCAGAATTATCACCATATACAACCCTTGATCAACAGGAGATAAAAGCCAGTAAATACATTCCTGCTTCTACCATTGTTCAGGTGGACTAATCCAAGGAGTGCTCTATGCACCATTTCAGATGGTCCCAGCAGGACAGAGACCAGTTAACCACAGCAAGGACCAGCTCAGTAATGCACCCTGGTGCTGACTGGTTTTCCCTCCTTCCTGTGTCACTTTCCTTGTCCCACACTCCAGTTTTATAGGATTGGTTTCAGAAATACAATACTAACATGCAAGCCCTTCTCTCAGTTTCAGCTTTCTGAGGGAAATAAGGCTGAGAGATATCTTTAGAAGATAAAAAAACTAACAAGACGAGGAAGATGGAAGCGGGCAGGACTAGAGCGAGGGTGACTGTGTGAGAGAGTGAGCGAGTGTGAAAGTGTGAGTGAACGTGAGTGTGACGACCAACCTTGAGCAATGTAAAAACGTGGGGCAGAAGGTTCCTGTGTGGTGGACAGGAGCAGCCGGCTACCACGGTAGGCGGCTTGTCAGCAAGCTTCTCCCTGCCTGGCCAGGAGGCCCCACCATTTTGGAAGATCCCTGGTCTTCCCTGGGAGGAGGAAGCAGGGAGCGGCTAGGGCCCAGAAACCTGAGTCCACCACAGTGCCTTGCACCATCGGTCCAGTGGACCTCACTGTGTCAACATCAACCAGAGCACAGTAGCGGCGCTATGGAGATGCCTGCTGCAGTGGCCGAAACTGGCCAGGAGCCGAGACCCACCCCCCAACAGCAGCTGAGGCTTGGGAGAGAACATCCATCCCCAGGCAGCAGTTCAGATTGGCAGCTGAGACCCATCCCCAGCAGCATCAGCAGAGGCTGATCAAGAGCAGTGCCCCAGCCCAAGCAGCATCAAGGCTCGGGCAGCCGAGACCTGGCCCTGACAACTGGAGCAGCGGATTTGGAGTGGAGGCCCTCCTCCCGGCAGCAGCAAAGCCCCATGAGCAGAGCATCCTCAGCCCACAACAGCAGCAGATGATTGGAACCTGAGAGCACCCCCTGGCAACAGCAGCAGCAGTAGCAGTGAAAACCAGGAGCTGACACTCGCCCGCAGCAGCAACTGATCAGGAGCTGAGCCCCACCAGGCAGCAGAATACCCCAGCAGCACATCAGCGGGACCCATGCACCCCAGGAGCATACCAGGAGACCCACGAACCCCAGCAGTGTACCAGTGGAATCCACTCACCCCAGGAGAATACCAGCAGGAGCTCATGCACCCCACAGCACACCAGCATGACCCATGCACTGCAGAAGCACACCAGCTGAACCCATGAACCCCAGAACAGTACCAGTGGAACCCACGCACCCCAGCAGATTACCAGCAGGACCCACGCACCCCAGGCAGAGGCAGCACAGATTGGCAGCTGAGACCCATCCCCAGCAGCATCAGCAGAGGCTGATCAGGAGCGGAGCCCCAGCCCAAGCAGCAGCAAGACTCAGGGAGCCAAGACCTGCATGACAGACCAATACCGACTGCCAATCCTCCAGGACCCACAGCAGGCAAGAGGCGCCATACACCAAAACGATCTTGGAGGCACAGCAGCCTAATTTGATACACACTGACCTGCCTACACATTCCAACATCCCTCACTGGGACTAGAACTACCAGAATGCTAAAATGGGGAGACAAAGAAACAACACCCAAATGAAAGAAAAAGAGGAATAACCAGAAAAGGAACTACAGGAAATGGAAAAAAGCAACTTGTCAGATAAAGAATTCAAAGCAATGATTTTAAGGGTGTTCAAACAATTTGGTGAGAACTACAAGCAACTTAATAAGAATTATGAAGAGCTCATAGGGAAACATTCAGCTTAAAAAAAAGAGGTAGAAGCTATGCATAAAAATCAAGAGGAAATAAAGAACGACATAGCTGTTATGAAAAATACCTTAGAAGGGTTCAATAGTAGATTAGAAGAAGCTGAAGACCGAATCAGTGACTTAGGAGACAAGGTAGAAAAAAACACCCTAATAGAGCAGCAAATGGGGAAAAAAAATAAAAAGCAGGAGGAGAGTTTAAGGGAGCTGTGGGACAATACAAAACGTAACATTCGCATTATAGGGGTACCACAAGGAGAAGAATCAGAGAAAGGAATAGAGAATCTGTTTGAAGAAATGACAGAAAACATGCCTAAACTGGTGAAAAGTCACACAAGTCCAGGAAACACAGAGAGTACCAAGCAAGATGAACCCCAAAAGACCCACAGCTAGGCACATCATAATAAAAACAGCAAACATTAAAGACAAAGGAAGCAAGAGAGAGACAGAAAATTACCTACAAGGGAGCTCCCATTAGAATATCAGCTGATTTCTAAATAAAAACACTGCAGGCCAGTAGGGAGTGGCATGAAGTGTACAAGGGTCTGAATCCAAGACTACTCTATCCAGCAAGGCTATTGTTCAAAATTGAAGGAGAAATAAAGAGCTTCACAGACAAAAAAAAGCTAAAGGAATTTACCACCACCAAACCATCACTGCAAGAAATGCCAAAGGGACTGTTGTAAGAAGAAGAAGAAACAGAAAGAGAGAGAGAGGAACACAGGCATAAAATAAAAATAGCAACTAAAAAGTATCTATCAATACTTACCTTAAATGTAAATGGCTTAAAAGCTCCAATCAAAAGACATAGGGTACCTGATTGGATAAGAAAACACGACCCATATATATGCTGTCTACAAGAGACTCACCTCAAAACAAAAGACTCACACAGGATGAAAGTGAAGGGATGGAAAAAAATTTTCCAAGCAAATGGAAATGAAAAAAAAGCTGGTGTAGCAATACTCATATCTGACAAGATAGACTTCAAAACAAGGGCCATAATAAGATACAAAGAAGGTCACTACATAATATTAAAAGAATCAATCCAAGAGGATATAACCCTGGTAAAAATATATGAACCAAATATGGGAGCACCAAAATATATTTAAAAACTTCTGGAGGACTTTAAGGGAGAGATCAATAGCAATACAATCATAGTGGGTGACTTTAACACCCCACTGACACCACTGGATAGATCTTCCAGACAAAAAATTAACAAGGACATAGAGTCCTTAAATGCCAAACTAGATCAGTTGGACTTAATTGACATTTACAGAACATTTCACCCCAAAGCTGCAGAATATACATTCTTCTCAAGTACACACAGGACATTCTCAAAGATAGATCACATGTTAGGACACAAAGTAAGTCTCTACAAATTCAAGAAGATTGAAATTATATCAAGAATCTTCTCAAATCACAATGGCATGAAACTAGAATCAATTACAACAAAAACACACAAAAATATTCAAACACTTGGAGGCTAAATAGCATGTTATTAAACAATGAATGAGTTATTGAGGAGATCAAGGAAGAAATTAAAAATTTCCTGGAAACCAATGAAAATGAACACACAACAACTCAAAATCTATGGGACACAGCGAAAGCAGTCCTGAGAGGGAAGTTCATAGCACTACAGGCCTACCTCAAGAAACAAGAAAAATTCCTAATTGACTTTCTAACCCTACAGCTTAAAGAACTAGAAAGTAAACAAAAAGAAAAACCCAGAGCAAGTAGAAAGAAAGAAATAGTAAAGGTCAGAGCAGAAATAAACGACATAGAGACTAATAAAAAACAATTCAAAAGATCAATGAAACAAAGAGCTGGTTCTTCGAAAAGATAAACAAGATGGATGGACCTTTAGCCAGACTCACCAAGAAACAAAAAGAGAGGACCCAAATAAACAGAATCAGAAATGAAAGAGAACAACTGACACCACAGAAATAAAAAGGATCATCAAAACATACTATAGACAATTATATGCCAACAAATTGGACAATCTAGGTAAAATGGACAAATTTATGGAAACACAGTCTCCCAAAACTGAACCAGAAAGAGATAGACAACTTGAACAGACCAATAACAACAAAGGAAATTGAAGATGTAATTAAGAACTCCCAGCAAACAAAAGCCCAGGCCCAGACGACTTCACAGGGGAGTTTTACCAGACATTCAAAGAAGATCTAATACCCATTCTCCTCAAACTATTCCAAAAAATCCAAGAAGATGGAAGACTTCCAAACTTGTTTTATGAGGCCAGCATAATCCTAATTCCAAAATCAGATAAAGACACCACAAAGAAAGAAAACTACAGGCCAATATCCCTGATAAACATAGATGCCAAAATCCTTAACAAAATATTAGTAAGTCAGATTCAGCAATACATCAAAAAAATTATTCATCATGACCAAGTGGGATTCATCCCAGGGATGCAAGGACGGTACAATATTCACAAATCAATAAATGCGATACACCATATAAACAAAATGAAAGATAAAACCACATGATCATATCACTAGACTCTGAAAAAGCATTTGACAAAATCCAGCACCCATTTCTGATAAAAACGCTCAGCAATGTGGTAATAGTGGGATCATATCTTGACATAATAAAGGCCATATATGAAAGACCTACAGCCAACATCATACTCAATGAGCACAAACTAAAAGCATTTCCCTTAAGAACAGAAACAAGACAGGGATGCCCCCTTTCACCACTCTTATTTAACATAGTACTGGAAGTCTTAGCCACTGCAATTAGATATGAAGAAAAAATAAAAGGGATCCAAACTGGGAAGGAGGAAGTGAAACTGTCATTATTTGCAGATGACATGATATTGTACATAGAAAATCCTAAAGACTCCATCAAAAATCTACTAGACTTAATAAATGAATTTGGCAAAGTAGCAGGATACAAAATTAACATGAAGAAATTGACAGCATTCTTATATACCAACGATGAACTCAGAGAAAGAGAAACTGAAGAAACAATACCATTTACCATCACGGCAAAAAATTAAGATATATAGGAATAAACTTAACCAAAGAAGTAAAGGACCTCTTCACAGAAAACTACAGGTCATTGAAAAAGAAATAGAGGAAGATATAAAAAAGAGGAAGAACATACCATGTTCATGGATTGGAAGAATTAAGCTCATTAACATGTCCATACTACCCAAAGCAATCTATAGATTCAATGCAATCCTCATCAAAATACCAACGACATATTTCACAGAACTAGAACAAACACTCCAAAAGTTTATATGGAACCAAAAAAGACCCCGAATAGCCACAGCAATCTTGAAAAAGAAGAACAAAGTAAGAGGGATCACAATACCAGATATCAGGTTATACTACAAAGCCACTGTAATCAAAACAGCCTGGTACTGGCACAAGAACAGGCATATAGATCAATGGAACAGAACAGAGAACCCAGAAATTGACCCAAGACAATATGCTCAATTAATATTTGACAAAGGTGGCAAGAGCATACAGTGGAGTCAAGACAGCCTGTTCAATAAATGGTGTTGGGAAAATTGGACAGCTTCATGCAAAAAAGTGAAGCTAGACCACCAACTTACACCATACACAAGAATAAACACAAAATGGATAAAAGACTTAAATGTAACTCATGAATCCATAAATATCCTAGAAGAAAATGTAGGCAACAAAATTTCAGACATCATACACAGCAGAATTTTCACTGATACCATGCCTAAGGCAAGAGAAACAAAGAAAAAAATGAAAACATGGGACTACATCCAACTAAAAAGCTTCTGCACAGCAAAGGAAACAACCATCAAAATGGAAAGGGAACCCACTATATGGGAGAGCATAATTGCCAATGATACATCAGATAAGGGGTTAATTTCCAAAATATATAGAGTACTCATGCAACTCAACAAAAGGAAGACAAAGAACTCAATTAAAAAATGGGCAGAGGACCTAAAGAGACACCTCTCCAAACAGGACATACAAATGGCCAAGAGACATATGAAAAAATGCTCAATGTCACTAATCATCAGAGCGATACAAATTAAAACAATAATGAGGTATCACCTCACATCTGTCAGAATGGCTGCCATCAACAAATTACCAAACAACAAGTGCTGGTGAGGGTGTGGAGAAAAGGGGACTCTAGTACACTGCTGGTGGGAATGCAGACTGGTGCAGCCACTGTGGAAAACACTGTGGTGTTACCTCAAAAAATTAAAAATTGAACTGCCATTTGATCCAGTGATCCCACTTCTAGGAATATACCCTAAGAAGCCTGAAACACCAATCAGAAAGAATATATGCACCCCTATGTTCATAGGAGCACTATTTACAATTGCTAAGATTTGGAAACAGCCCAGGTGTCCATCAATAGATGAGTGGATTAAAAAGCTGTGGTACATATACACAATGGAATACTATGCAGCAGTAAGAAAGAAAGATCTCTTATCCTTTGAGACGACATGGAGGGACCTGGAGAGTATTATCCTAAGCGAAACAAGCCAAGTAGAGAAAGACAAATATCACATGATCTCACTTATTTGTGGAATATAATGAACAAAACAAACTGATGAACAAAATAGAACCAGACACATAGAAGTAGGGTATAGACTGACAAACCTCAAAAGAGGTGGTTGCGGGGGAAGGAAGAGATAAACCACAAAATGTATATGCATGTATGTGTAATCAATGGACATAGACAACAAAGCTGGGGACGGGGTGGGGGGTATGGGGAGGAGGGTGTCAATGGGGGAAAAGGGAGAAACATCAGTAACACAAAAAAATAATTAAAATAATAATAAATAAATAGAAACTAACAAGACAAGACTTGGGAATTGGATAATTCACTGATAACTGGCAATAGCAATCTCATTGCTGATAACTCCTAGCATCACAATTTAGAAGATTCACACAGGGGATTTACACACTAGCTAAAATTAAAATACATGAAATCAAAAGACATGTTGGAACATAACATAAAGGAAATCTCTTAGAATGTCAAAAGGCCAAAAAAAAAAAAAAAAAAAAAAAGAAAGAAATAAAAGGGGCAATAATAAAAAATTCCCATGGTATCTTATTGGCCTAAGTATGGTAAACTGCTCAGTTCTAAACCAAGTCCTGGCAAGAGAAATATCATGCCCTGATAGTTTCAGGAATTCCTATGAGAATGACATAACCCAGGCTAATCAAATCTACTCTCTGAGGATAGGGCCAGCTACATGGGGTCAGGTGGCATTGGGTACTTGAGTGGTAACTGAAGAACTGTTATGGCCCTGGCTGGTTTTGCTCAGTGGTTAGTGTCGACCTGCAGACCAGAAATAACTGTTATGATGGATAAAAGAATAACTATAGAGAAGATTCATTATAACCATTATTTAGAATTTATTAATATGAGTCAGTGGAATCTGTTCTCAGGTTATCTCAAATTGAGTGACCTCATGGCAATGAAAGACAGATGCTATAGTACAGACAATGTATGTTTCTAAAGATGTCTGCTTACACAGTATGAGAAGAGCCCCAGTTCTTGCATGAGTATTTTGTACAAAACAAAAACAAGTGTTTGTGACTTTGAAAGAAGAAATGACACAAATGGGGCATTTATCTTTATCTAAAATCCCCCAAATCAAGTTGTATACAGTAAATATGTTATGTGCATTTAAATAGTTTTGAACCGCCCAGCTAGTGTGGCTCACTGATTGAGCATCGACCCATGCACCAAGAGGTCACCGGTTCAATTTCTAGTCAGGGCACATGCCCAGGTTGTGGGCCCAATCCCCAGTGGGGGGCGTGCAGGAGGCAGCCAATCGATGTTCTCTCTCATGGATGTTTCTCTCTCTCCCTCTCCCTTCCTCTCTCTAAAATCAATATAGAAAGAGCTCAACATTAATCCCAATAATATTCTATCTCCATAGATTTCAGTTAAAAACTCTCATCAGTTACATAGGGAAAACAAACAAAAAAGACGATTACTTTTATAGTAAAATAAATACCTCTTTTAATCGAGGATGTTCCCATAAAAACCACTTGAGACTTAATGTTGACCCAAATTCTCATCCACTACTGAAACCACTACAGTCATCCCTCGCCACTTTCAAATAGTATAGTATTTGAAAAAACCGCGATAGAGTGAAGCCATGAAAGTCCAAGCGCGATGTGGCGAGGACGACTGCATATAAAGAAAGAATCCTACTTCGCGGAAATTCATTTATCGCGGTAGAGTCTGGAACTGATTAACCGCGATCAACGAGGGCCGACTGTACAAGGGAAGTGGAAAGTAGGCAGTTTTGCATTTGATACTCCTGTTTTCCCAACTAATTTAATATTTATAGCCAAAACTTGAGCTCACATTCCAGAATTTTGTGTACTTTGGAAACTACAAGGCTAACGGTAGCCTCCTGTCTTCTGGCTTCATAATTTAAAAACAAAATTCCTTTGACTTTAGTGGAAGCCAAGATCTGGAAGAGGAGTCTATTGAGCTGTTATACCTTGAATATCATTAGTAGGAATAAATAATCTTTCAGATGCCACAAACAAGTTTAGGACACAAGAGAAAAAGCTGAAAGGGAAATGGAAAGTATAAGATTTAGAAACGAGGAGAGGCCAAAAATTACACGACCCATACATATTACAGAAAGAATACTATGAATTGTTTAAACTCTTAAGATTTGATTCCTACTAAAAGGAATTTAAGATTTAAAAGTTTGGGCCAATAGTGTCACGTGTTCCTCTATTTTAAATATGTGTATCAAATTGTGTTAGGAATGTTTTCTATCCAACAAAACTTGAACAATTGGGAGATAAAATGATCCGTGTATGTCAGTCACCCTTACCGTGGGGTCAGGGAATTCTAGTCAGTAAAATGCTGGCAAAAATTCACAGTTCCTTCTTAACATTCCACACATCCTACATGCCTTAGGGTCATAATTTTTAATCATATGACAAAGCATGATCTATGACCAAAGCATACTACAGCAAGATAAGAAGATATCTAGGAGCAGAAGTAAGCTATATATCTATAACAAAATATTCTGAGCAAAAAGTCAGACATTCAGGTATTAGTTCTTTATGAGATCATGTATTTAATGGTTATCAGACATCTGTTACTTTGTCCATCTCATTTGGAAACTGCCCCTCCAGATGTAATTTCTAGTGGGACTCTAAGATCCCTTCTCTTCCCTCTCATGCTGGCTAGTCAAGGAACCCCATTTCCCTGGACAGACATTAGATCAGAGGTGGCTCTATGAAACGAGCATGGCTACTCAGAGTCCTTTTGCGGAACAGATATGGAAAGCTAGTGGGAAAATGGTCTTTCTCCTCTGACACTGAAAACTATGTGAATAACAGAAGCCTGAAGGTGGTGATAGCCATTTTCAGAACATGCAGACTATGCTTGAGAATAAAGCCATCAGCAAAGCTAAATGATTATTGATATATCTGAATTCAATTTCACTCTCCTGAACTTTTTACTCTAGACAATGAAATCCGATTGAATTTTTAAACTCTGAATAACTAGATTTTGTTTTTGACTTGAACATGTTGTTGATGTAGATATTTATAAAATCAACATTATAGAGTACATGGAAGAAACTATGCCTCTCATAGCAAGCAAGACTGCCATAAAAGTCTTTCAAATAGCTAGTCAAAAATTGTATGTATCTATTATTCTGACCCTTTTGTAAAGAAAAAATTTATGCAATCTTTTACACTGTTTCTCTCTTTTTTTTTTTTTTCATCCAAAAATATCAGGAGAAAACAGTTATTGTGATTAAATGCACTAAAGTATATAAAGTATATAAATATTCTATAAATGTTCTCTTCATAGAATAAATTAACTAGGATCCAAGATAGCAATGAAATAGATGGATGTTACACTCACCTCCTCCCAGGACCATATCAAAATTACAACTAATTGTAGAAAAATCAACCTGGATTACCATCTAAAAACTAGCTGAGCCCGTCTTCTAACTAAGGATATACAGACGCCAAGTTGAGACTGGTAGGAGGGGCAGAGACATGAATAAGGCTGACCCTGCACCCCCACATATGGCAGTTGAGAATCTGGAGGGACATCTCAGGGGCTGAGGTCCACCCAGGGCAGCAAGGAGTCCCCCAGCCTGAAAAACTAGTGCTGGGAAGAGAAGCCCAAATAACACCTGGCTATAAAAGTTAGTGGGGCCCTGGCCGGTTTGGCTCAGCGGTTAGAGCGTCGGCCTGCACTCCAGAGAGGCCCGGGTTCGGTTCCCGCTAAGGGCACGTACCTCGGTTGCAGTTTGTCCCCGACCCTCGTTGGGTCGTGCGGGAGGCAGCCACTCAATGTGTCCCTTCCACGTCGATGTTTCTCTCTCTCTCTCTCTCTCTTCCTCTCTCTCCCTCCCACTCTATCTGAACAAAAATGGAAAAATGTCCTCGGGTGAGGATTAAAAAAAAAAGTTAGTGGGAATTCCATCCGCCCGAGTGAAATGACTGCTGGAAACCCAAGTGCCTTCTTAACGGGCTACCAACACAAATCCTCACTTACAGGCACTCACCCCTACAGCAAAGGAATGGTGGCTTGGAGGGCACAGGAGACATATAGGAAAAGACTGGATTGTGTGATTTTGAAGAGGGCTAGAGGGACAGCCACCTATGTACCTGGGTTGAGTCCCTTTCCCACACCTGTCACAAACACCATCTTTCCTAGGTCAAGCACTCCCCTCTGTTATGCATTAGCACAGTGGACAGTTTGAGCCCATATTTGTCTTTCTTAAAAACAAACAAACAAATAAATAAATTTTGGGCACTCAGTGGGTACCAGACACACATAGGAAGAGACTAAGTAGTGTGACTTTAGGGGGAGTGACATTTTCTTTCCGCGCGCTGGAATGGCACCATAGTTCCCGTATTGGTCACAACCCCTCAACCCCACAGCACTAGCCTGGGTAACTGCAGTAGCTCCACCCCAAAGAACCCTGAGGCCTTGCTTACCAAGTTCACAAGCAGCTGTGGGATCTGCTAGAGGCAGGTGGCGGCTGCCCTTGGTTCACCTGAGACTTATGCTGAGTGGCCTCAGACTCAGCACTGGAACAAAGTTTGACTCTGTATTAATCTGGTGAATACCACTCAACCCTACCTGGTGAATCTCTAAGAATGTGCCTCACACAAGTCGGATACTGCCTGAGGTTATTTCAGAGGTTATGCCTAACAGGTAGCCGGCAGGTGGTAGCAAATCTTGGACCTTTTGCTAACCTACCCCAGGCCCAGTACTAGTGGCAGCTGGCCTCAGTACACAGAATGGCCCCTCCCACAAGCATCCAGACCAATAGAAGCAGTTACTAATCATGGATCACTTTGTAGCTCCTAAAAGGTAGCCAAGGGCCAGTAACAGTGTTACAAACCACAGCAGAACGTGACCCAGTTAGCTCCATGAGCAGCACACCCAAAGGGAGGTCTTCACAAACACCAGACCCAGCTTGGGCAAATTCTGCTTCCTAGGGTTAGCCCATGCACACAGCAGCTCATATACTGTAGTCTTGGTCAATTCTCAATCAGCCACACGGAGGGTCAACCCCACCACCGATGGGCCAACAGCAATCACAATTAAACTACAACACAAGCTGAAGTAGCCCACACAAGGGACATTCCTAGAGCACCCAGCTCAGGTGCCCAGGAAGACTGCACCACTGAACCTCACAGGACACCTACTACATAACACTACCTGATTAAGACTGAGACATAGCACATCCACCTAATACATAGAAACGAACACAGAGAAAACAGCCAAAATGGGGAGACAAAGAAATGTGTCCCAAATAAAAGAAGAAATCTCCAGAAAAAAACAAAAACATTAAAATAGAGGCAAGCAATCTACCAAATACAGAATTCAAAACAATGGTTATAAAGATACTAAATGAACTTAGTGAGAAATTCAACAGCATAAAAAAGGACATAAAACCAAAAAAAGAACCTGTCAGAAATGAAGAATACAATACCTTAAAAACAGAACACACTAGAATGAATCAACAGCACCTTAAATAAAAAAGAAAACTGAATTGGCACTTTTCAGAGACAAGGTAGCAGAAAACACCTAATCAGAGCAGCAAAAATAAAAAATAACTCTAAAAAATGAGGACAGTCTGCCCAGCCAGTGTAGCTTGGTGGATTGAGCATTGTCCCATGCACCAAGAGGTCACTGGTTTAATTCCCGATCAGGGCAAATGCCCAGGTTGTGGGCTGGATCCCTGGTAGGGGACATGCAGGAGGCAGCCAATTGATATTTCTCTCTCATCAATGTTTCTATCTCTCTCTCCCTTCCTCTGTCTCTAAAATCAATAAAAAAAAAATGTATTTAAAAAAATGAGGACAGTCTAAGGGACCTCTGGGACAACATAAAATCTAACAACATCTGCATCTTAGGGGTACCAGAAGGATAACAGAGAAAGCAAGAGATTGAGAACCTATTTGAAGAAATGACAATTAACTTCCCTAAACTAGAGAAGAAAAACAACATATAAGTTCAGGAAGCAAAGAGAGTCCCAAACAAGATGAACCCAGAGAGGTCCACACCAAGCAAGACACACCATAATTAAAATGCCAAAGGTTATAGACAAAGAGAATCTTAAAAGCAACAGAGAAGGAGAGAGAGCTCCTATAAGACTGTCAGCTGGCCATTGCCAGTTTGGCTCAGTGGTTAGAGCGTCGGCCTGCAGACCAGAGTCCTGGGTTTGGTTCCCACTAGGGGCACGTACCTCGGTTGCAGTTTATCCCTGGCCCGGTTGTGGTCATATGGGTGGCAACCACTCAAAGTGTCTCTCTCACATGGATGTGTCTTTCTATCTCTTCCTCCCTCTCTCCCTCCCACTCTGTCTGAAGATAAATGCAAAAATGTCCTAGGGTGAGAGAAAAAAAAAAAAAAAAAGACTGTCAGCTGATTTCTCAGCAGAAACTTTTCAGGCCAGAAGGTTTTGGCATAAAATATTCACAGTGATGAAAAGCAAGGACCTCCAATCAAGACTGCTTTACCTAGTGAGGCTATCATTTAAAATTAAAGAAGTAATGAAAAATTTCCCAGCCAAGAAAAAGCTAAAGGAGTTCATCACCATCAAACCAGTAGTAGTATAAGAAACATTAAAGGGGCTTCTTTAAAAAGATAAAAAAATAAACATAAACATAATAAAAGGTCAATAAAAAGGTATCTATTAATAATCACTTTAAATATAAATGGATCAAATGCTCTAAACAAAAGACACAGGGTAGCTGAATGAATAATAAAACAAGACTCATATATATACTATCTACAAGAGACCCACCTCAGAATAAAAGACACACAGAATAAAAGTAAAGGGATGGAAGATATTCTATGAAAATGGAAACAAACAAACAAACAAAAGCTGGGGTAACAATACTTGTATTTAGAAAAAAAAAGACTTTAAAACAAAGGCTATGATAGACAAAAAGGACATTACATAATGATAAAGGGAATCAATCCAACAAGATATAATCCTTGAAAACATTTGCACCCAACACAGGAGAATGTAAATATTGACTAATGTAAAAGGAGAGATGGACAGTAATATAGTCATAGCAGGGAACTTTAACATCCCATTGACCATCAATGGATAGTTCTCTCAGACAGAAAGTCAACAAGGAAAAAAAAACCTTAAATGACACATTAGACCAGATAAATGTAATTGATATTTTCAGAGCACTTAACCCCAAAGAAACAATGTACATTCTTTACAAGTGCTCATGGAACACTTAGGACAGAGTAACATGTTACTAAATAATTAATGGGTTAACAATGAGATCAAGAAAGAAATCAAGAGGTATCTTAAGACAAGTAAAAATGAAAACACCAAAACTCATAATCTCTGGGACACAGCTAAAGAAGTCTTAAGAAGGAATTTTTTTTTAAAATATGTTTTTATTGATTTTTTAGAGAGAGAGGAAGGTAGAGAGAGATAGAAACATCAATGTGAGAGAAATGCATCCATTGGCTACCTCCTGCATGCCTGCAACTGGGGATTGAGCCCACAACCCGGGTATGTGCCCTGACCTAGAATTGAACCAGAACCTCTCAGTCCATGGAATTGATGCTCAATCCATTGAGTCACACCAGCTGGGCTAAAAGGAAATTAATAGATATACAGGTGTACCTCAAGAAAAAAGAAAAATCTCAAATAAACAATCTAACCTTATACCTAAAGGAACTAAAAAAAGAACAACAAACAAAGCCTAAATAAGTAGAAGGAAAGAAATAAAAATCATCAGAATAAAAATTAACAAAATAGTCTAAAAAAAAAAAAAACATAAAAGATCAATGAAACCAAGAACTAGTTCTCTGAAAAGATAAAAGATTAATAAACATTTTTTTCAGTGGTTCTCAACCTTCCTAATGCCATGACCATTTAATACAGTTCATGTTGTGGTGACCCCAACCATAAAATTATTTTCGTTGCTACTTCATAACTGTAATTTTGCTACTGTTATGTCTTAGGCGACCCCTGTGAAAGGGTCATTCAACCCCCAAAGGGGTCATGACCCACAGGTTGAGAACTGCTGCTTTAATCAGACTCAAGAAAAAAAGAAGACTCAAATACATAAAATGAGAAATTACAGAGAAGTAACAACTGACACCACAGAAATATAAAGGATTATAAGAAAATACAACAAACTATATGCCAACAAATTGAATCTCCAAGAAATGAATAAATTTATAGAAATATACAATCTTCCAAGACTGAATCAAAAGAAAGAGAACATCTGAACAGACCAATTATAACCAACAAAATCAAAGCAATAATAAATAAATAAATAAAAACTCCCAACAAACAAAAGTGCTGGATTGAATGGCTTCACAGCTGAATCTTACAACACATTCAAGAAACTAACACCTATCCTTCTCAAATTTTTCCAAAAATTTCAAGAGGGAAGAATTTCAAGCACATTTTAAGTGGCCACCATTTTCCTAATTCCAAAACCAGATAAAGACACCACAGAGAAAGGAACTGATAGGCCAATATCCATGATAAACACAAATTAGCAAACTGGATCCAGCATTACATTAAAATAGTCATATACCACAATAAAGTGAAATTTATTCCTGGGACGCAAGGTTGGTACAATATTTGCAAACCAATTAACATGATACACCACATAAACAAAATGAAGAATATAAATCATATAATCATATAATAGATACAGAAAAAGCTTTTGACTAAATCCAGCACCCATTTATGATAAAAACTATCAGCAAAGCAGGAATAGAGGTAATATACCTAAACTAAATAAAGGCCATATATGATAAACCCACAGTTTACATCACACTCAACATAAAACTGCTAAAACTATTTCAAGATCAGGAACAAGACAGGGATGTCCACTTTCATCACTCTTGTATAACTTAGTACAGGAAGTCCTAACCATAGCAATCAGACAAGAAAAAAATAAAAGGTATCCAAATTGGAAAGGAAAAAGTAAAACTATTATTTGCAGATGTCATGATACTATATATAGATAACCCAAAAGATTCCACCAAAAAACTACTGAAATGAGTTATGTATGAGTCAGGAGTTCAGGGAAGAAGGACTGCTTGGGTTTTTACTTTTTGAAAAAAAATAAGAACTGAAGCATTATGATGGTCAATATAAAAGGAACGTGATTTTTCACTGTTTGAAGTCATAATTAAAACACAAGTGCCGAGATTTTCCAAAATGGCGGCAGAGTGAATGGAAGCTACACAGACCATCTCGCAGGATCAAATTGAAATTACAACTAAAATAAAGACAAATTATCAGAAAAAAGTAACAGAAAGCAGCTTTCGAGGACCACATAACCAGGGACACTGAATTGATCCTGGTAGGATTGCAGAGGCGCGAGAGGGGGGCTGGGAGCCCATTAACAGCAGTGGTCTTAGGTGTGAGCAGCGCCCTTGGGGTTAAATTCCCAAGCAGCTCCACAGCGCAGAAGGCCGCAGAAGGCCGGGACAGAGCACTAAAATAGCCACAGCCATTCACCTTGGGCTCCAGAAGAGGGAGGGTGGACTGGAATGGGAACTGTGTGGGGACACTTGGGATTTGGAGGACGCTCAGAGCTTTTGCTGAGTTGCAGGCATGCAGGACGATGGTCATCTTACTCTTTCCCAGGGCTCTGGGGAGAGGTGGCAGCCTCTCCCTCGGAGATTCAACCCCACCCAGGTGGGCCATTGAAATGATAATTGAGGCTCATTAACAACCAGCATCTGCCCCACCCTCAGGAAATCCTCTTACACTGAACACCTGAGGGAGGTTTTCATTCAACTGAGAACCCAAGGTTCTTCAAGTAACCACGACTAATAGCCTCCAGGCAAAAAGCTAGAGGACACTTGAACCTTTCCTGGGCTTGAAAATCTACTCAGAAAAAACTTGACAGTGGTGTTTAATGTGGGCCCTCCCACGCTCATCCAAACCCAGTACAGGGAGCCACAAACAGTAGAATACCAACACCCACAGGGAAAATTTGCCAGGCTCCAAAACCCACTGAGATAGCCAAAATGGTGAAACAAAGAAACAAATCCCAAATGAAAGAACAAGAGAACTCTACCAAAGATGACATAAATGAAATGGAGTTAAGCAAGTTCACAGAGCTAGAATTCAGAGCCATGATATTGAGGAAGCTCAACAGCATGAGTAAGGACATCAACACCATGAGTAAAGACACAGAAACACTGAAAACCAACCAACTGGAAATCAAGAAGCACCAAGAAGAAATAAAGAATGACATAGCAGAAATAAAGAACACATTGGAAGGACTAAACAGCAAAGTAGAGGAGGCTGAGGACTGGATCAGTGAATCAGAAAACAGGGTAGAAAAAAAATCAACCAATCAGAAAACCAAAAGGAAAAAACAATGAAAAAAACAGGAAGACAGCTTAAGAGAACTGTGGGAGAACTGGAAACGTAATAACATTCGCATCATAGGAGTCCCCAAAGAAGAAGAAAATGAGCAAGGGTTAGAGAATATATTTGAAGAAATAGTGACAGAAAACTTTCCTAACCTGGTGAAGGAAGAAGGCATTCAAGTTCAAGAAGCACAGAGAGCCCCAAGTAAGAAGAACCCAAACAGGCCCACAGCAAGACACATAGTAATTAAAATGCCAAAAATTAAAGACAAAGAGAGAATCCTAAAGGCAGCAAGAGATAATTAACAGATTACCTACAAAGGAACCCCCATAAGGCTATCAACTGACTTCTCAACAGAAACACTACAGGCCAGAAGGGAATGGCATGAAATAATCAAGGTCATGAAAAACAAGGATCTGAATCCAAGACTACTCTACCCAGCAAGGCTATCATTCAAAATAGAAGGTCAAATAAAGAGCTTCCCAGACCAAAAAAAAAAAAAAAAAAAAAAGGCTAAGGGAATACATGAGCACTAAATCAGCACTGCAAAAAATGTTAAAAGGACTGCTGTAATTAATAGAAAAAATAAGAAGGAAAATAGAACCACACTAAACAAAACTGGCAATAAATAAGTACATATCAATAATCACCTTAAATGTAAATGGATTGAATGCTCCGATAAAAAGACACAAAGTAGCTGATTGGATAAGAAAGCATGACCCATATATAAGTTGTTTACAAGAGACCCACCTCACAACAAAAGACTCACATAGGTTGAAAGTAAAGGGATGGAAAAAAATCTTCCAAGCAAACAGAAAGGAAAAAAAAACTGGAGTAGCAATACTCATATCTCATGAAAGAGATTACAAAATAAAGGTCATAACTAGAGACAAAGAAGGTCACTACATAATATTGAAAGGATCTATCCAACAGGAAGATATAACCTTGGTAAACATATATGCACCCAATATAGGAGCACCAAAATATATTAAAAATCTTCTGGAGGACTTCAAAGGAGAAATCGACAGCAATACAATCATAGCAGGGGACTTCAACCCCTGCTGACATCACTGGACAGATCCTCTAGACAAAAAATTAACAAGGAAACAGAGACTCTAAATGAAGCACTAGACCAAATGGACTTAATAAATATCTACAGAGAATTACACCCAAAAACTACAGAATTCACATTCTTCTCAAGTGCACATGGGACATTCTCAAAGATAGACCACATGTTAGGACACAAACGAAGTCTCTACAAGTTCAAGAAGATTGAAATCATATCAAGAATCTTCTCAAATCACAATGGCATGAAACTAGAAATCAATTGCAACAAGAACATGCAAAGACATTTGAACACATGGAGGATAAATAGCATGTTATTAAATAATGAATGGGTTACAGAGGAGATCAAGGAAGAAATTAAAAACTTCCCGGAAAGCAATGAAAATGAACACACAACAACACAAAATCTATAGGATGCAGTGAAAGCAGTTCTGAGAGGGAAGTTCATAGCACTACAGGCCTACCTCAAGAAACAAGAAATATTTTCAATAGACTATCTAACCTCACAACTTAAAAAACTAGAAAGCAAACAAAAAGAAAACCCCAGAGCAAGTAGAAGGAAGGAAATAGTAAAGATAAGAGCAGAAATAAATGACATAGAGACAAAAAAAAACAATTCAAAGGATCAATGAAACAAAGAGGTGGTTTTTTGAAACGATAAACAAGATTGATGGACCCTTAGCTAGACTCACCAAGAAACAGAGAGAGAGAACCCAAATACACAAAATCAGAAATGAAAGAGGAGAAGTAACAACTGACACCACAGAATTACAAAGAATCGTTAACAAATACTATTAACATTTATATGGCAACAAATTCGACAATCTAAGTAAAATGGACAAACTTCTAGAAACACACAGTCTCCCAAAACTGGACTGGGAAGAGATAGAAAACTTGAACAGACCAATACAACTAAGGAAATTGAAGATGTAATCAAGACTCTCCCAGCAAACAAAAGCCCAGGCCCAGACGGCTTCATGGGGGAGTTTTACCGAACATTCAAAGAACTAACATCCATTCTCCTCAAACTATTTCAAAAAATTCAAGAAGAAGGAAGACTTCCAAACTCGTTTTATGAGGCCAACATAATTCTAATTCCAAAACCAGAAAAAGACATTACAAACAAAGAAAACTACAAGTCAATATCCCTGATGAACATAGATGCCAAAATCCTGAACGAAATACTAGCAAATCGAATCCAGCAATACATCAAAAACATTACTCACCATGACCAAGTGGGATTCATCCGGGGGATGCAAGGCTGGTTCAGTATTTGCAAATCAATAAATGTGATACACCACATAAACAAAATGAAAGATAAAAACCACATGATCATATCACTAGACTCTGAAAAAGCATTCGACAAAATCCAGCACCCATTTCTGATAAAAACGCTCAGCAATGTTGGAATAGAGGGATCATATCTCGACATAATAAAGGCCATGTATGAAAGACCTACAGCCAACATCATACTCAATGGGCAAAAACTAAAAACATTTCCCTTAAGAACAGGAGGAAGACAAGGATGCCCACTTTCGCCACTCTTATTTAACACAGTACTGGAAGTCTTAGCCACAGCAATCAGACATGAAGAAAAAATAAAAGGGATCCAAATTGGTAAGGAGGAAGTGAAACTGTCATTATATTGCAGATGACATGATATTATACATAGAAAATCCTAAAGACTCCATCAAAAATCTACTAGACTTAATAAATGAATTTGGCAAAGTAGCAGGATACAAAATTGACATCAAGAAATTGACAGCATTCTCATACACCAATGATGAACTCACAGAAAGAGAAACTAAAAAAACAATCCCATTTACCATCACAGCAAAAAAATTAAGATACCTAGGAATAGAGTTAACCAAAGAAGTAAAGGACCTATTTGCAGAAAACTACAGATCATTGAAAAAAGAAATAGAGGAAGATATAAAAAAGTGGAAGCACATATCGTGTTTTTGTATTGGAGGAAGTAACATCATTAAAATGTCCATATCACCTAAAGCAATCTATAGATTCAATGCAATCCCCATAAAAATACCAATAACATATTTCACAGAACCAGAACAAAATACTTCAAAAGTTCACATGGAACCAAAAAAGACCCCAAATAGCCACAGCAATCTTGAAAAAGAAGGACAAAGTAGGTGGGATCACAATACTGGATATCAGATTATACTAGAAAGCTAGTGTAACTAAAACAGCCTGGTACTGGCACAAGTACAGGCATATAGACCAGTGGAACAGAACAGAGAATCCGGAAATTGACCCAAGACATTATGCTCAATTAATATTTGACAAAGGTGGTAAGAGCATACAATGGAGTAAAGACAGCCTCTTTAATAAATGGTGTTGGGAAAATTGGACAGCTACATGCAAAAAAATAAAACTAGACCATCAAGTTACACCATACACAAGAATAAACTCAAAATGGATAAAAGATTTTTTTTTAATCCTCACCTGAGGACATTTTTTTTTTTTCATTATTTGGTCAGATAGAGTGGGAGGGAGAGAGAGGAAGAGAGAGAGAGAGAGAAACATCGACGTGAAAGGGACACACAAAATGGATAAAAGATTTAAATGTGACTCATGAATCCATAAAAATCCTAGAAGAAAATGTAGGCAACAAAATTTTGGACATCATACGCAGCAGAATCTTCACTGATACAACACCTCAGGCAACAGAAACAAAGGGAAAAATGAACACATGGGACTACATCAAACTAAAAAGCTTCTGCACAGCTAAAGAAACCATCAAAATGGAAAGGCAACCCACCGTATGGGAGAGCATAATTGCCAATGATACATCAGATAAGGGGTTAATCTCCAAAATATATAGAGTGCTCATACAACTCAACAAAAGGAAGACAAAGAACCCAATTAAAAAATGGGCAGAGGACCTAAATAGACACCTCTCCAAACAGGACATACAAAGGTCTAAGAGACACATGAAGAAATGCTCAACATCACTAATCAGCAGAGAGATGCAAATTAAAACGAGGTATCACCTCACACCTGTCAGAATGGCCGCCATCAACAAATCATCAAACAACAAGTGTTGGCAAGGGTGTGGAGAAAAGGGGACTCTAGTACTCTGCTGGTGGGAATGCAGACTGGTGCAGCCACTGTGGAAAACACTATGGTGTTAACTCAAAAAATTAAAAATTGAATTACCATTTGACCCAGTGATCCCACTCCTAGGAATATACCCTAAGAAGCCTGAAACACCAATCAGAAAGAATATATGTACCCCCATGTTCATAGCAGCGCTATTTACAATAGCTAAGATCTGGAAACAGCCCAAGTGCCCATCAGTGGATGAATGGATAAACAAGCTGTGGTACATATACACAATGGAGTACTAGGCAGCTGTAAGAAAGAAAGATCTCTTATCCTTTGAGACAACATGGAGGGACCTGGAGAGTATTATCCTAAGTGAAACAAGCCAAGCAGAGAAAGACAAATATCACATGATCTCACTTATTTGTGGAATATAATGAACATAAAAGTCTGAGGAACATGGTAGACCCAGAGATGTGGAAGTAGGGTACAGACTGACAACCCTCAGAAGAGGGAGTGGGGAGGGAGGGAAGAGATAAACCACAGAACTTATACACATGTACACATAACTGATGGACATGGACAACAAAGCTGGGGACGGGGTGGGGGGGATGGGGAGGAGGGTGTCAATGGGGAAAAAAGGAGAAACATCTGTAACAAAAATAAATTAATAAAACTATTATACAAAAAAAAAATACTGGAATAAATCAATTCAGTAAAGAAGCAGGACCCAAAATACTCAGAAATCAGTTGCATTTTTATACACTAATAATAAACTATCAAAAAAAAAAAAACACCTAAGAATACAATCTCACTAACAATTTTATAAAAAAGACAATACCTAGAAATAAATTTAACCAAAGAAGTAAACACCTGTACTTGAAAAACTGTAAGACACTGAAGAGAGAACTGAAGATATAAATAAATGGAATTATACACTGTGCTCATACTTAGGAAGAACTAACACTAGTTAAAATGTCCATACTACCCAAAGCAATCTATAGAGTCAAAGCAATTTCTATCAAAAGACCAATGGCGTTTTTTTTTTGTTTTTTTGCAAAGAACTAAAACAAATAATCCATAATTTTTTATGGAACCACAAAAGACTCCAAATAACAACAATCTTGAGAAAGAATAAAGTTGGTGGTATCACACTACTTGATATCAAACTATACTATAAGCATGGTGGTGGCATAAAACAAGACACATATATCAAGGGAACAGAATAAACCCAAAAATAAATCCACGCCTATGAAAGGTCAATTAATATTGACAGAGGAAGGAAGAACATACAATGGGATAGGATAGTCTACTCAATAAATGGTGTTGGGAATATTGGACAGATACATACAAAAAAAATTAAGACTAGACCAGCTTTTTACACTATAGAGAAGAATAAACACAGAATAGATTAAATACTTAAATGTACGACTCAGAACCACAAATTCCTAGGAAAAAAACATAGGCAGTAAAATCTCTTGACGTTTCTCTTAGCAATATTTCTTTTCTGACATCTATCTCCTCGGGCACGGGAGAAAAAAAAGAAAAAAGAAACATATGGGAGTACACAAAACTAAAAAGCTTTTGCAGGGCAAAGGAAACTATAAACAAAATGAAAGGACAACCTAACTGAATGGGAGAACATACTTGCCAAGGATACATAAGATAAGCAGTTAATATACAAAATTTATAAAGAAGTCATACAACTCAACACCCAAAAAACAATCCAATTTAAAACTGGGCAGAGAACCTGAACAGACATTTCTCTAAAGAGGACATACAGATGGCCAACAGATGTATGAAAAGATGCTTAACGCCACTAATCGTCAGAGAAATGCAAATTAGAACCACACTGAGGTATCATCTCACACCTGTCAGAAAGGCTATCATAAAAAATCAGCAGTTATTGGTGAGAACGTGGAGAAAAGGGAATGCAGCCACTGTGGAAAATAGCATGAAGGTTCCTCAAAAAATTGAAAATGGATGTGCACTGTGACCCAGCGATTCCACTTCTGGGGATACATCCAAAGAAACCCAAAATACTAATGCAAAAGAATATACACGTCTACCTTTATTGCAGCATTATTTACAATTGCCAGGATATGGAAGCAACCCAAGTGTCTATCAGTATACAAGTGGATAAAATAGTTGTGGTACATATATAAATGGAATATTACTTGGTCATAAAAAAAAGAATGGAATCTCACCATTTGGGACAGCATGGATGGACCTAGAGGGTATTATGCAAAGTAAATTAAGTCCGTCAGACAAAGACAAATACCATATGATTTCACTTATATGTGAAATCTAAAGAATATAATAAATGAACAAAGAAAACAGACTCACAGATACAGAGAACAGACTGATGGTTTCCAGAAGGGAGAGCACTGGGGGACTGGGTCAAAAACTTTGTTTTTGAAGGGATTTAGAAGTACAGATTGATAGTTACAAAATATTCATGAGAAGATATATTACAGCATAGGGAATATAGTCAATAATATTGTATGGTGTCAGACAAGTACTTGAAATATCAGGGGGACCACTTTGTAAAGTATGCAATTGTCTAACCACTATGCTGCACATCAGAAACAAATATAATATTGAATGTAAACTGTAACTAAAAAATAAAATAAAATTACTGGGTGAAAACAGGAAAAAAAAATTAACCAGATACTAAGCTTCTTAACTCCCAAAATACAAAACACAGGTTAACATCTAAGTGATTGAATACTTTAGAAAAACTCTTGATAGTAAGGATGCTTAAAAGAAGTATGTTTAATATGCTTAGAATCTAGCACCAACATTTTAAACATTAATTTGTATTTTATTTTTTCCAAAAGAGATGAGGTAGCTTCTCCAGAAATATTAAATTATATAAAAATACAGGTGGAATCTTGGCTCTATCAGTGACTACCTTGTAATCTTGGGCAAGTTGTTAGCCTCTCTAGGCCGGTCGCCCTATCTATAAAAATAGGAAGTGGAGCCCTGGCCAGTTTGGCTCACCAAACCAGAGAGTCCCGGGTTCGGTTCCCGCTAAGGGCACGTACCTCGGTTGCAGTTCGTCCCTGGCCCCTTTTGGGGTCATGTGGGGGGCAATCAGTCGATGTGAGATGATGTTTCTCTCTCTTCTCTCCCTCCTGCTCTATCTAAAGATAAACGCAAAAATGTCCTCAGGTGAGGATTTAAAAAAAAAAGGAAGTGGGGCCCTGGCCAGTGTGGCTCAGCTGGTTGGGCACTGAATGGTTGCAGGTTCAATTTCCAGTCAGGGCACTTGCCTGGGCTGTGGGCTCAATCTCGTTGGGGAGTGCAAGGGGCAACCGATAGATGTTTAACTCTTGCATTGACGTTTCTCTCACTCTTCCCCTTTCTCTTAAAAACCAATAAAAATTTTAAAACCTTTAAAAAATATAGGAAGTGGGATGTTATATGAAAACTAAAAAGTCAGTACTGTATATGGAAGCACAAAGTACCTTTACATACTAAGTGCTTAATATAATTTATCATGTCTTATGATTACTATTATTTTAGAAATATGACTTTAATATTAACTTACCAGTTTAACATTTTGGTGATTCCTCTACATTTTAGAAATTAGAGTTTAAGAACTTAAAAAAAAAAAAAAAAAAAAAAAAAAAAAACCTTAAGATATTAACTTGTGTAACTTACTGATGAATACAAACAACTGGTTTAATTAATGGCAATGCTGAAAATAGAACCAAGGTTTCCTAACACCCAGTTAAATGCTCTTTCCTTTCTGTCACACTTCAAAGTTTAAAATAAAGCCTTATGCCATATTTTTCAAATAGGTAAATAAAATTACTAATAGTGAGTGAATAGGAAAATATTCTGACAGTGAGAATATAAAAGCAAACTGATAGTTTTAAATATCCTTCAAGAGTGAAGTTCCTGTATTCCCCTGTTCAGACTTATATAAATATAGACTAAATGTAAAATTGAGCACAATTATACTACTATGAAAACAGGAAAAAAGTGGTCTAATATTCCAATATTCCAAGTGTTTAAATATTCAACCTAAGAAAGGCCAAAATTTCAGGAATAATCCACAAAACTGAAATGCAAAAAAATCTTTCTTCAACTGCTTTCTCCTGTTGCTCTCTCTTTTTAACATGGTTTGTTACTATTGGGAGGAAGTGATGGTTAACTTAAAATATGTAACTAACTATAAGAGGGTTACATTTTAAAAGGAAAGTAGGAAACATCCATTAATTAGTTCACTTAACAAAGATGATTACGACACAAAACCTGAAATAAAAAAAAAAAAATCCTGTGACCAGAATAGATCCTAAAATGTTATCAGATAAATGCTTAGCCAAAATACCAACATATTTCCATTGTGTACCATTAGTTCTTACATTAGAAATAGAAGTAAGCTTTTAATAAAATTGGCCTAGGTCAATCATTTCCGCTAAAATATGCAAAAACAGGCAAATGGGGTTTCTACAATTTCGAAACACAAAAAACATTCTTTTATATCTACCATGCATAATAAAATAAACTTGTATCAAAACAAGAAAGAAATACAACAGGTAAGTGTCAATCTTTACCAATTTATTTTATACAAAACAGTAGCAATGTAGAATATGGGAATTATCTTCTGCTGCCACACACGCAAGTTGTGAACATTCCAAGCCAATGTTTACAGTTTGGAGGGGAAGGCTAAACAATAGCATCAACCATGCTACTGAACATAGGAATTTTTTATTGAAAAAGATTAAAAATTAGATAGCAAGGTCTTCATAATATTGCTTTCATCATTGAAGACTGAAGAAAAATAAAAAGTCACTTAAGATTTAAAAAAAAGAGGGAAAGGGAGAAACCAAGAGGCTGCTACAACACTGCCATACAGTCAAACCATCATACTTCAATAATTGCATACTTCATAGCAGCATTATTTTTACTGAACCGTGTGCAACTACACTTAGAAACACATCAAAGCAAAATATCATGGCAGTCATCAATCAAAATCCAAAAGAAAGCAAAGAAAAAAATAACTCTAGGATGAACACACTATAAGTAGATGAACATTTATGGAGATTAAATCAATATCTACATTCTTGGACTGTTCCATTCTGCCCCAATAAAAGTTTCAACTCAAACTGTCAACTGTGCATTTTTTGGAGGATTTGAGTTTTTCCAGTTCTTATTATACTGCATGCTTGGAACAAAAAGGGTCATAATAAATCCTTCTACACAATGAACTTTTAAGTAGACAGCTGAAAATAAATTTACTACTTGTAAACACACAAAAAAAATACAAGATTTTTTATCTTTAAACAATCAGTGCTTCCAAAAGCGCATTATCTTCTGTATCGACCTCTCTCCCCTCGGTCTCTGTCCCGATCACATAATCGTTCTCTTTCTCTTTCTCTATCACGTCCTCTATCTCGCTCTCTGTCTCTTCTGTTATCTCTGGGGCGGTCTCGCTCTCGTTCCCGGTCTCTTTCACGGGGTCTACTTCTCCGACCACTGACAACAGCTTGTGTGCGACGAAGGAAATCATCAACCCTCATATCATAATCATGCTAGAAAAGGTAAAAGAAATTGCTTAGGTACATCAGAAATTGAATGGAATTTATGAGTCTCTATATTGTAAATATTATCTTGTAGAAAGAAAGAATCTAGAGAAATGCACTAATGCAGTAATTCACAGAATGTAATTATGACATTTAGAAACAGGACTTTGATATTTAATTAGATACCTAAAACAGAGGATTATACCTATCTCATTAAAAAATCACTTCATGCAGTTTCCGAATGTAACCTTAATGACTTTTCCATCCAGTCCCTTTATTTATTTTTTTAATCCTCACCCGAGGATATTTTTCTATTTATCTTCGGATAGAGTGGGAACGAGGGAGAGAGAAGGAGAGAAACATCGATGTGAGAAGGACACATCGACTGGCTGCCGCCGGCACAACCCTGACCAGGGTCAGGGACGAACTACAACCAAGATACGTCCCCTTGACCAGAATGGAACCCGCGACTCATTGGTCCGCCAGCCAACGCTCTAACTGCTGAGCCAAACCAGCCAGGGGTCCATCCAGTCCCTTTAAATAAGAGGCCAAAGTAATCAACCACTAATGACCATCAACCACATCATGCATACATGCTAACAATTATGCTAAATGTCATCAATGTTTATCTGTAACAGGTAAATCCTACTGATAATTTCCTCCACTGATTCTACAAACATGAATCGAATTCTACATAAGGTAAAATCAGGAATTCCCACATTCCAGATTTTATTAAACTAAATGTTGATGACAAACAATTTATGAAACTTGATAGAATTTTAAGAAAATATGTACTTCAGGTAAGATTCTGGAGTTTATTCCACACAAAGCTAATAATGTACAAAAGGCTGAGGAGAGCAAGGATAAGATGAGCAACTGTCCAAGTGAGATGTAAATTGTCATTGTCAGTAATTCTAAGCTTGACTCCTGCTCTAGCTTTCCTTTCTTCTCACTTTTAGTTAACTTAGTCTCTTTTCCAAAGTCAGCATAAATATATAGAATAGAAGATTCAAAAACACAATTTCACATTACCTTTCATATATAATGAATATGTGAGCATTACATAAGCATTAGTCAGGATTCTTAAACTGCTTTACTGAATATTAAAGAGCCTAATAAGATATGATTTCCAGGATTTTTATCTTTGTTAGGATAAAGCAATGATTTTCAACCGGTGTGCCTTAAAACATGCAATACCTGACTATTTAGTCAGGGACACTTTTCTCTTAGATTGTCAAATAAAAAAATGACAGCTGGCTGGTGTGCCTCGGTGGATTGAGAGTCATCCCATGGACTGAGAGGTCCTGGTTCAATTCCTAGTCAGGGCACACACCCGGGTTGCAGGCTCGATCCCCAGTAGGGGGCATGCGGGTGGCAGCCAATCAACGTTTCTATCTTACATCGATGTTTCTATCTCTCTCCCTTCCTCTCAAAAAAAAATCCATAAAAACATTTTTTTTTAAATGACAAAGGCGTCCAGCTGGTATGGTTCAGCGGTTGAGCGTCGACCCATGCACCAAGAGGTCACCGGTTCGATTCCTGGTCAGGACACATGCCCAGGTTGTGGGCCCGATCCTCAGTGGGGGCATATAATCGAGTTGCATCTTAATAATAAGGTTGCATCTGATTGGTTAATTTTTGGTACCAGAAATCCTTACATAAAAGTATAAGCACCTGATTTTTTAAAAAGTCACTTTGGAGCAAAAAGGCAGGCAATTACTATTATCATCATTACTATTTTTTATAAATAAATCAAAATTATACCTGTTTTTTTATCAAATCAGCAAAAAATATATATTTTTCTGGTGTGCTACAAAATTTTAGTAATTAGTTTGTGTGTACTGTGAGGTGAAAAAGCTTGAAAATCACTCAGATAAGGAAATAAATGACAATAATGAAAGCATCTCAAAGACAGGCAAGACTAGGAAACTAATGGGCAGACCGACCCTCTCAAATATGCATGCTCTTCATCTAAGTGGGAAGATAAAAGGATGTTAATTTGGCTCAGTGTTGGGGATTAGAGGTTGATGGTAGAAATCTCAAACTGTATATCCTATTTTAACAATCAAACTACCCTTTTAAGGCTACCAAACTTATATACAAAGGAATTATGCTAACAAGTGCCAGGAGACAATTTCACTTTTAAAAATAAAACTACTATTAGGGAAAAAAATTGAACACCATTTAATAAACAAAGTCAACCTGATTAGTACAAAAACTCAGAAAACTCAAACTAGAGAGTGTCTTTCATTCATCCTCTTTTGAAGTGATCAAAAAAAGCTTTCACATCAACCATATCAAATTATCAGTAACTACTAAAGTACCATTTACTCCTCTGCTGCATTTCTTAGTATGTTTGTCATTTGCTAGCATCATCATCAGAATCAGAGATAGAGGTGAAACTATTTACTTGGTTACTAGTTTTAACTTTGGTAGAAACAAATGACTAAATGAGATTGGAGATTTATCTGTTAACTAACTAAATATACACCACCTGTCCTATTAAAATTGAGTCAGAATACACAAAAAGCTTAGAAATGACTATTTGCAATAATATTAATTACACAATTATAATCGACGACACCAGTATAGAAAGAAAATATCATAGTATACCTCTAAGAAATCTAACAGCTATATTTAAGAGTTGCCTCAACTTAAGTCATTTGTGTTTGATCAGAAGAAATATAGTCTATTTAAATAATCCAAAGAACTTAGCCATTTTAAATAAAAGCAAGTTGTGAATTACTTCAAAATAGTTTGTAGTAAGAATATGAAACAGTCCACCACTCAACCTAATATGGTAGCCTCCATATTTAAATTATCTATAGAATTCTAAGTAGCTCCCTCACACTTTTGCATTCTCATGCACTTACTACTCGTTTATCTCTGTATCTTGCTTCATGTGGTACTGGATGATGTCCTGAGTAAGGGGGATGAGCTTGAGGAGGTGGAGCATGGTGCTGATAGTAAGGATGGTGTGGAGGTTGTTCCATTCCAGGATAAGGAGCCTTAAAAAAAAACCAAATAAACAAAAACAGCCCATTTCCATAAGCATGTATCACACATCCTTATAAACAAACCACTCTTAAAATTCCGCTACCCAAACCACTAATTCCAAACAAATAATTTAATCTATACCAGCCATCTACTTTGATGGCATAAAGGTTCTTCAAAATACCCTTTATTTGCTTGTTGAAAATATGTCTATAATAAACTCTAGTCACATATCTTACAAGATTTAACATGTTTACACTTTTATACAATATCATTTAAATACTAATAGAAATAGCAATCCCTTACATACTATCATAAGCACTTTACATGTCTCCTTCAATTCTCACAGCAACCATATGCTATAGATACTATTATTCCTATTTTACAAAAGGGGAAACTGAGGTAACAACTGGTTGGGTACCCTGCTTAAGATCACATTGCTAATAAAGGAGTGAAGCTGGGACACAACATAAGGCATTCTGGTTCTAGAATCAGTGATCTTCACCACAATGTTGAAAAAAAAAAAGCCTTCTAGGAACTAATGAACTTTTAAATTAATTAGGGCAAATCAAAGGTCACTTCCCTTGTTAGTGCCAAAATGTTATTAAATATTTTTTATTTTTTAAATTTTCACAGAATTTAAAAGGAAAAAAATTTTATAATTCATCTATCTATATATAGTACCTTAAGTAAAACACAAGTCAGATGAAGAGGCCACGTTACAGGTAGTATTATGTGGGGTTTTTTTCTTTTAACAGGTAACAAATAGTAAGAATGACATAAATTTATAAGTTTTTTATTTCTTGGGAATTAATGCTTTAGCTATCCTCAATATCTTAAAATATACTCTAAGAAGAATATTCAGTTTTCTTAATAGAAAAAATTAAAAATCAGAAACAGGGTTTAATTAACTTAGTTTATATGAAGAATTTACTGAACATTAGGATCAGGCACTATCCTCAACTTTACATGTATTTTGTAAGTTTAACTTCTCAACAATCCTATAAGACTATGCTATTAAATTTTAAGCCATACAAGGATAGCCATAATGTCCATTTTGTTCACCAATGTATACACAGAGCAAGCAGAGTGCCTTGCAGAAAGTAGGTACTAAATATTAGTTTGATGAGCCAAAGAACAAATTAATGCCTACTGAGTTTTTTACATTCAAGGAAAACTAAGAAAGAAAATATAAAACTTGGCTAAGGTCAGAATTGAGAAGGTAAGGTACATGAACCCAGGGAGAGTTAGTACCACTAGCCACTACAATAATAAACCATAACCCTTATCAATTAAGCCTATTATTAACACAAATCAAGTAATTCATTTTTTAAAAACAGCATGTAATTATTTACCAAAGATATATATTTTAAGTCTCTTAATGGATAACTGTTAATGATCGTATTCCACATAAGCACTCAAAATATATGAAACTGCAAATAAAGTTAAATAACTTGCAAAAACAGAATACAAACCATTCCTTGCCAAGGTGGTGGTGGTCCCATGTTATGAAATTCCCTCACATAGTCATTGTAGGACTAAAATAAAAGATGATAATGTCAATACCAAATAAAAATCAAACCCAGAACTACAAAATAAATCAATTCCTGATTTTATGTACATTTAATATATGAAGTGAAATGCTTACCCCATTTAAAAACACATCTCGGCGAACTCCTGAAAATCGTCTGTTGGGAATAAGATTTGTGAAACTAAATTCAGGTAATTCATAAACTAGTTCCAAGAATGTAATTCAAAACTAAGCAAGAGTGAACCCAACTTACCTGTCTACTTCCTGGTATCGTGGGTCCTTTAAATACCCTGTTCAAACATCAAGCATTTTAGTAAATCAAACTTATAGTTTTTATTATGGCATCATAATTAAACTTTCCTTACCACTCATCTCAATTCTTCCCATGAATATAGTGATGCTACTAAGTGATGCTATTATTGTATTATTCCATTTTCAGATTTTCTTCTCAGATTACATAAGGTAGGAAGTAATAATTTACTGATACCACAGAATTATAAACTGCTAGAGAGGTTTTCATATGAATCTTCTGATGCTATTAAGTGATGCTATTGTATTATTCCATTTTCAGATTTTCTTCTCAGATTACTTGATAATCTAGAAAGTAGTAATTTACTGATATGACAGAATTACAAACTGCTAGAGAGGTTTTCATATGGATCTTCTAAATCCACACCCCAGTTTTCGCTAGATAGAAAATTTCTTCATTCTGCACCATAAGGAAGGTAAGGGCAGAGGAAGTATCTTGAGGACACTGTAATAGAATTTCTTTAAAACAAATGTTCACCATCTACCTGAGTATACAGAGTCTTGCTAGGTCAACCACAGATACTTTTTAAAAATGCGAACTTAAAGAGAAGAATAACAAAAGTGCAAAAATAGATGGGTACATTTAAAATGAAAGAACCATGGCAATAACATTCTTTCCCACCTTCTTTTAGTAAGGCCTCAGCAAATTAAAACAAAAAATTTGAGTGGCCATGTTATTGAAGAAAAACTAATTTCACTCTCTGTAATACCCATTTTGGAGAAGAATGAGGTTTATCAAGCCACTTGTTATGTAATAGTGCTAGTAATGCTCACTAATACCAATTTCCAAATTGCCTAATTTTTATAAATGTATCACTGTTTAAAATAAGTATTTTCTCATAAATACAGTTGCCCTTTTTAAAATTCCGTTAAGGAAAAGACTAACTTAAAAGCTGGCTTTTAGATTACAAACAAAATACTTTCCATTCCTCTCTAAAACCATGAAGTCAAAGATTTTTATTTATAAAAATATAGTATAATTTCAGTTTCCAATCAAAGCTATATACCACATGAAATACTAAATAGCACAGGGAATAAAACGCATACGGAGTATAAGATTATTGCTTTCCCTGACTACACCTAACCTTGTGCAGTAATTAAAATTAGCAATTTCAGGTAATTAACAGATTTATGATAATGAGTCACACTAGAATAGCTTGGACAACCTCAATAAAGAAGAGGAAGAATTACTAGGTGAGGACTATTAATAACTTCCTAAAGTTTAAGTAGTCATGCCCTAGTTTTCTCACGTTTAAAACTATACAGTTACAACAGAAGTTTTTGTGTTGTTGTTGTTGTTGTTGTTGTTTAGTAATTTTAAGTCAAATATCTGCAGGATTATAAAATATTAACCTGGTCTCTGGTGAAACTCAGGGGCATAGTCAATCCTTGGTTTCTTTCTGCTGTTATGAATATCATAATCTTCTGGTCGACGCCTACACAAATTAGACATATTAGAAATTAAACCAAAAACTGCTGGGAGAACAAATAGCAAAGCAAGAGTTTCTGACAGAAGTACAGAGAATTGCCCATTAATTACTTTAAAATAAAACCCAAATTTGTGGTAAACAAATAATCTTAAAATCAGTCTTTAAACATATTGCTGGAAGTAGATATTCTCTGCAGTTCTCATGCTATGATGAGACAGTTGGAAAAGTAATCTGCTCAAAATACGTAAATCACATTTTAGTACTCCAAACAAAGGTGAATGAGCCACCCTCAAACTAATGTAAATATATATCCAATTTAACAATTAATACACTTTCCAAAATAAAGTCTCTGTTCAGGTAAAAAAGAAAGGGAAAAAAAATACTCTAACATCATTACACAATAGGTAACTTTTAAATCTATACATTTAAATTTACTAATGTCATTTTAGGATAAGTCTCAACAAAATTAAGAATTTTTAAAATATTTTTCTTTGGCTTTGCACAAAATTATACTTTTGACATCGTCATACAGAAAATTTGATACTTATTAAAAGTGATTTTACAGAAAAGCTTTGATAATCTCAATACTTTAAAAAATAAATTTCTGTATTTAATAACATTTAAAAATTAAAGGGAATTTCTTCCAGAGACAATGCCTTAAAATAAACTGGAAAGTAATGGGGCAGAGTTTTAACAGAGTTCATAAAAGAAGTTCAAAGAGTATTCTTTAGAAGGGGAAATTTTATTCTCTGCAGTGTTGCTCTTTACTAAGACTTCCATAAATCTTAAAGGTTAATGTAATACATCATTAAATACACTTCATTTTACTTAGCATTTAAGAAAGAGCTACACAAAATTTTTAAAATCCAAGTTTTTAGGTAATATATCTTTTTAGCCTTAATGTCTAATAAACTCTACCAAAAACTCTGTCAAATAACCTGGCATCACTAGTTTTCCAGCTATTTCTCTGAATATTAACTGCTTTCATTAACTTTTGTAACACAAGTTCATGAAAACTGTAAACTCAATAACCCCAAACCCCATCCCCCAACAGAATAACATAGATGCATCTACAATATATATAAGACTAAGAAAATTAAAAGCTGGTTAAAAAATAAACATACCGCTTTCTTGTAGTTTGGGAAGTGCATTTACGACCGGTATAAAACATGATAGTAACAGTTCATATAGTAGTCCAACTACTGACTTTAAGCTGTAAGCCACATACATATATGGAGGCCCTGGCAGGCTTGAGAGAAGGTGTAGTGGTGTAATAAGTATAGTTTGCAGTCCATTGCAAAACTGAGGTAAAAACTTCAGTTGTATGTACTGTATTGCACTGGAAACCTCTTAGCTTAAAACTTCAAAAGACATCTTGTCGCTCAGTCCTTTTAGGCCAAAAATAAGGGGGCTCTGCCAGGTTTCCTCCTACCTACTCGACAGTGTCCTTTTTAAGCTCAAAGAAATGGGGACTCTTGTTGGATTATCTGTACCTACCACAGGATGTTTCCATCAAAAGGAAACTTAACCAAAGGTTTCATCCCATCAACCATACATCCAACAGTCTTTAGCAGAATATTTTAGATTAGTTGTATGCAAATCTATACAGGGGAAGGTGTTGGGTAGAAGGGCTTAAATCAGTCCTTTGCAAAGACTTCTCCAATTCTGTAACAAGTTAAAACCCCTTTTCCTGGAAAATGATGTTTAGTTCATAAGGTAGTGATCAATAACCATGGCGATCCTCTAAAAAACACTTTAAGTCCACAGGTACTGCCAGCATCTGGAAAAGTTGTAAACAGACACAGCAACAGCCCTTCTTTTTGGTTTGTTGCCGGGTCTCCCAGGGCCACTTGATCCCCTTTGGAAAGGACCTATTGTTTTCAGAAGCTCAGCAAGATGTATGAATTCACTGGGTACATGTTAGAGAATATCTGGCAATGGGGTTAACAACATCACGGTGATAAAATTTGCAACAGTCCCAATAATGCTCCTCTTGAATATCAAAATAACTTAAAATATTTTATCCTCTAAAATGAGGCGTCATCTTCTGAAAAAATATTAGTGATCCTTTATAAAAGTCCCATATCTCATAAGGTTTATCCAGAGACATACCTGCAAGAAAAGGCTTTTTACAAAATATTAACATTTTTTGTGAATAAAGACTTCCTCCTTTCTAGCCTGTTCTTAGCAACAAAAGCCTACCTCATTTCAATTTTATACATTGTATTATCAGAATATTAACTAATCTAAACTGGTTATATTACTCTTTAGAAAATAACTTTTTCTGTATAAGGAAAGATCCCCATTTTCCTCTTGAAAAATGACTGAGACCAAGGTGACCATGTGAAATCCTCAATGAAGCCACAAACTAGTCCATGCAGCTTGATTTGAGGATTTTCTCTTTCTTCTTTATCGCAGGACAAACTTTTGACGAATCACATTCCTCCATCATGTTATTCTGATACATGTGCCTATTATCAGTCCAAAGAACGTTTCTAACCTTCCCACATCCCGGACTGGTTCTCGACGGGATGGACGTCCTCTTGATCGGGGCTGAGAATGCATTCTTCTCTTGTGACGCATTTTATGAATGACCTGATACAAGTCAATACTTTCATCGGGGGGAAATAGAAGACAAAGCTGGGTTCCACATTCGAGTTCAATTTCCTAGAATAGGAAAGTAGTAAGTTACACAATGAAAATAGAAGAATCCATAAACTTGCATTTTCTCGATGTACAAGAACAAAAACAGACTGTTTTGGGGGCTTCCTTCCCAAAGTTAGTGATCACATGGGACAATGATAAACTTCCTTGAAAGGTTTAAACCTTTCAATAGTGTTTCATGTACTTAACAAGGGTAAAAATAAAAAGTGTAGAACCTCTAAGGTTAAATACACAAATGCAGTTGCTTAAAACTGAGACAATCGCCCTCTGAAATTATTTCTTTGTACAAAATACGGAAATACCAGGACAAATCTATCCATCCATCTCAACACAGTGGAGGAAAAACATGTATGCTAGTGAAAACATAAGAAAAGGTGCCAACAACTCTAATTACAAACTGCTAAATGCACTGAAATACATCAGACTAACTATGAAGGCATACTAACCTATGGGCTTTTAAAAATTAAGTTTTATTTTCCAACATTTTCACTTATGAGAGATGAAAACATTACTTCTGGTTCAAAATTACCTACAGAAACTGTAAGGGTCAAAGGTTTTAGTTTATTTAAAACAAATGCACACTTTTAATTTCATTTGCAGACTTGAAAATCTGAGTACATCTACTGATCCTTTTATAAAGCTTCCTTCTAGTCAGAAAACATAAGAAAAGGTGTTAACTGGCATTTCTAAAATGTATACACAGTCCAGAATATCAGTAATAATATAATGAAAAGCCATTTAAAATCAGGTAATTCTCTTCAAAAACTTTTCCTTCGATTGCATTTATGAAAGTGCCATATAAAGCTTCTAAAATTATGGAGGTCTTATTAAACAGTCATAATCACAGTAATCATAAACTCCATATAAGAACATTTTCCTTTAATCCTGCAACAAATTCTTACAAAAATGGTTTAAAATGTCCTTCAACAAAGATCACAAAAAAGGTTGATTAGATATGTTTTTTAAAGAATCAATTCAAACAACACACCTGTCCATCACGTCCAATCTTTACTGGTTTATGTTCATTCCAAGGATTGGTGAGATGAGCTGACTTAGTGAAGGGTAATTCACGCCTAAATACAAAGTAATAGTAATTACATTCTTTTACAGAATTTTTTAAGGACCTTATATTACCTTCAGTAGTACATATTAATGATGAATTAAATGTGACTAAAATTTAAAGAATCACTTAGACTGATAAAGAGTTTATTCCCCAGAAAAGGAACCCCTTGAGATGCACTCTTTCCACATTCTCAATTTTGAGTGTACTCAAAAAAAGCTAAATAATATAGTGATTAAGAACATGAGCTTGGAAACTAAGACAATCTAGAGTTTGAGTTCCAGCTCTCTTTTAAATTCTCTTAGCCCGTTTCTTCATCTTATAAACAGTATTTGTTTTAAGTAGTTTGCAAATGAAATGACATATAAGTTGTTTAGTATATTTCTTGATTCTTTGTACTAAAAAAAAAACAACTATTTTTTTATTGACTGATCAACAAAGAGCTGAATCTTAACCAGGCAGTTAATACAAAATAAAAATAAATATCCCCTATCCTTGGTTCAGGGCTGCTTTCCCGGATTCAAGTGTCCTCCCCCCTTTAAAATGGCAATTAATTATTATCCATCATCCATAGAATGGCTTTTTTTAATTGATTTTTTAGAGACAGAGGGAGAGATTGAAACATCAATGTGAGAAACATCGATCGGCTGCCTCCTGCATGCCCCCTACTGACCGGGAATCTAACCAGGACCTCTCAGTCCATGGGACGACACTCAATCCACTGAGAGACACTGGCTGGGCCATAGAATGGCTCTTAATACTGGTGTTTATTTATAAATCTATGAATTTGCATGTATTAGCTATGCCCTCCACTTACACTAGAGTGCAGTATTGTATACAATTTTAAACAAACTCTAACTCCTTTCTGAGCCATAGGGCAAAATGGTCCCATCAACTTAAAAAAGATATCCTGTATTTTTGTAGTTCTTTATCAACCTAGCACAGTGCTGAATGCAAATATAGCATGTAATAAATACTTGTTAGTTGTCAAGGAGTAATAAAAAATTAACACCATTTGATAAGATTTTATCTATTTGTGCATAAAATGAGTAATGCTAAATTAAATAAATGCTTTAAAGAAATAATATATATACAATGCAAATGAAACTGCCCAGCCAAAGGATATATATAGATGAACAAGGTAAAGAGCTGCTTTCAATTCTACTCTTTTTTTCCACAGCTATCATAGAATAAACAAGCACACACAATTATTTCATAAAAGAGTTGGTACAATGAATAGAATACAAAAGTTTTTAATGTGAAGGTCACACATCTCTTTTGGAGAGAAAAAGTATCAGAAAATGCTTCCTGGAAGAAGTGGCATAGGTATAAGCCTAAAAGACAAGTGAGTGGGGATAGGTCCTATGTAGAATGGTAAAGCAGGGTTACGACATTCAAAGCAATGAGAAGGGCTTGGAGCAAAAGCAAAATGGAGAAGAAAAAGCATAAGCAAGCTGGTCCAGTGGACGAGCTATATAACCACTTATTTTAATCTTACATGAATTTTCTTAAAGATGAATAATGAATGCTCAAGTTTTATGTAACATTCTTAAACCATTGAAAAAATTGACATTTACAGGGAAAGAGTATATCTAAAGTTATAGTAACAAAGTGGCATGCTCTGTGGTGGTGGTGATGTGAATGTATGAGGGAAGTAGACAGTGAGGGATGAATGTGCCCACTATGTAGTACTATACAGATTAGGATTCTTAGTCTAATATACATCTTACTTTACACATTAAAGGGTGGTACAGTAGTACACAAAATCTTAGTAAGATGAATTGTTTGGGTCTGTATCTCTTCTGTTGCTAAATACATTTCAAACAAGTTGGTAAAATAGCCAATAAATCAATAAAGAATATGAAAAAAACAATCTAACAATAAATGAAGCCTACCTTCTAAAATTTGGAAACAAATTTGCTTATCAATAATTTGAAAATAAGGTTAATAGAACAAGTCACGTTCAAAACAAAATTTGTTGCAACCAATCTAAAACTGGGAAATTATTTTTCTTCTATTCCTAAGAAAGCATGATCTCCAACTATTTTCCAGTGACTCCGCTAATGTTTCTAATCACAGAAACTTAGACTAAAAAGCTTGTCCTTAGGCGTTTACAGTTTTATCCATCCAAAAAAATAATAATGTCTATATCTGCAAGAAATAACTGGCACCCTGTGTTCTCTATAAACTGCCAGATTTTTAAAAATTTTATAACTTTATTGATTATAATTTAATTATAATGATTACAACTTTAATTCTAAGAATTATGAATTTATATTTAAAAAACCCCTGCCCTGCCCTGGCCGGTTTGGCTCAGCAGTTAGAGCGTCGGCCTGCAGTACAGAGAGACCCGGGTTCGGTTCCCGCTAAGGGCATGTACCTCGGTTGCGGTTTGTCCTCGGCCCTGGTTGGTCGTGTGGGTGGCAGCCACGATGTGTCCCTTTCACGTCGATGTTTCTCTCTCTCTCTCTCTCTTCCTCTCTCTCCCTCCCACTCTATCTGAACAAAAAATGAAAAAAAAAAAAAAAAAAAAAATGTCCTCAGGTGAGGATAAAAAAACCCGGCCCTGGCCAATTTGGCTCAGCAGTAGAGCGTCGGCCCACAGACTGGGGAGTCCCGGGTTCGGTTCCCACTAAGGGCACGTACCTCAGTTGCAGTTTGTACCCAGCCCCGGCTGGGGTCGTGTGGGTGGCAGTCACTCGATGTCTCTCTCGCATCGATGTTTCTCTCTCTCTCTTCCTCCCTCTCTCCCTCCCACTCTATCTGAACATAAATGCAAAAAAAGTGTCCTCGGGTAAGTATAAAAATAAATAAATAAAAAATAAAAACCCAGGTAGGATTATCATCCACACTCTAACCACCCTCACATTACAGCTTGACATTATAATTATTTTTTCATGTGTTATATCTTTCCACTTTGTAACATGGACAAATATTTCTGCATATTACATGTAAATAAGAAATCATAATTTACTTAACCAATTTCCTATGTGGGAGAATTTAGATTGCATCTAATTTTTCCCTCTAGAAAGTAATGATAGGATGAGTAATGATGATATATTTTTATGCATACGGCGTTTTGCTATTCTAGTAACAATCAACCTAATACACCATTTCCACTATATCATTGCCCATATATCTTCAAAGTTCCTCACTGTCCCATAGTAAAAGTTTAATTCCTTAGGTGGCCACATTACTCTTTATCTTTGCCTTTTGGTCTTCTCTTTACTATCTGCTTCATAAAAAAGGTGGCTTTCTATCCCACCCACAAAACCCTCCCACACCCTGTTTCTGTTTTCATGTTCTTCCTTGTGCTACTCTGCCTTCCTGAATATGAATAGCATTTTTTTTTTCTTTTTATTCTTATCCAATTCCACCATCCTCATCAAAATCCAACACCTAAGCCAACATATAACTTAGAAAATATTAGCAGGGTTTTTTCCAGGTAATTTAACTAATTTTATAGATAATAGATTAGTACATGCCATATAAAGTTCACTTAAATAATTAGCTCTACATGTGTTTACGTAACTTTCTAGGCCCAAGATGGAGCTGCTTCTGCCTAGGATGCCATGTCAGCAAACTGAAACTTAAGATATTCTTAGATAGGCTTTCTCACCCCAAACAAGGTTGACAGTGTGGACACAGCCAATCAGGTGTTTTCTATTTGTCTCTTCCTATCCTTTATTCTTTAATCCTATGAAAGATTTCTGCTTTCTGCTCTATTTGGCAGCTCTCCACAGGAGATTGTCCATTTCATGTAGTGTTAAAGATTTGTTTGTATCAACTAAATTTACTTCTTTAACCACTTTTGAAACAATGTACAAGCATTCAGTAAGGACATAATAGTGGTAATAACTCAGTGTTCAAAATAAATCTTTTATTAATAAACATATTTAAATCCTAATTACTCCAATTTCCAAAAGATCACAATGCCAACTAAGCATGGTTTTCTAACTTTCTTAAAAAACAATTTGTTTACAACTAACTCAGTCACATCCAAAATGTTAGCAAAGAGTATTTTTCCATTCCACAGTAAATAACATGTTAAATCACTAAAATTGCATAGATATATGCCAGATAACATTCCAAACTGTCTAATTCATGATAAATTTACTGCTATATTACTAATACAGAGAATAAACAAAGTACACAAAACTCTTAACTAAACCTTTGCACTTTGCTTCCTATATTAGATTACAAAGGCAGTAAACAAGATAAAGTAAACATATTGATTGATGTTATATTTTAACATTGTTCAGTTTTATGATCCAAATCAGCCTAGAAATAAGAACTCCCCCCAAAATAACCAGAGAATGATAAATTAAAACTAAACAACCACAGAGTTTTAATATTATTCCCAATTGCTAGCCCATTCATTCAAAATAAGGGCGGTAACTTTTCACTGTAATTTACCTGCAAATCCAGTCAATTTTAAAGACACCTCCCAACATTTTAGCATTCATTCCTGCTGGAAGCACCCAATGTATAGGAGATCCTCCATGATGTGATTCTGAAGAAAGTCTTGCAAATCCTAAGGAAATCAAATAACAACATAATATAAAAATACTAATACAGTATAATCAATGTTTTTACATATCCAAATTATTTTTATTCTTTACCTTGAAATTTTCCACTCTCTCTGACAGAAAATATTAAGATAACACTCCTTGCAGATCTGAATGCAGCATTTAATTTCTTCTCATTTACCGGCAGCGTGGACCACACACCCTATACAAATGATATAAAGATAGTACAGATTGTAATTAATGTAAATCTACCGTATTTCCTGTTATATTTGCAAAAGACCAAAGCTACCGATACTGTTGTACTTTAAATTCAAGTAAGCTCTAATGAAGAAAGGTCTTATTTATCAGCTGTCAAAATACTCTAATAATTTTTTTTAATTCAGAAAAAATATGGAGAAAACTACCAACTTTAGCAAAATCATTAGTACATACTGGGGTAGGAGGAATTTTCTATATAATAAAAATAATCACCTACAATTATTTTACTATCATAGCCATTTACTATGTTTTGTAAAAACATGTTTGAAGGTGAATCACAACACATACAACAATTTTTGTCTTAAAAATCTGTTACTAATAATCAAAAAATTATTGTAAAAGTAAATCCATAAGTGAAGAATTTCTGTCAAGTTTCCAGCATTTCTCAATTTTTTTCTACTCATGTTCAAAATTTTTAATCAACAGTTTCACTAAAGAGGCCTGTGTTCTTTACAGAGAGGCAGAACACAGGTAATTTCCAAAACATTTTAAGCAATTCTTTGTTCATGAATGATTAAAACAGAGAGAAAGATAAGGTAAGGCAAAAGCGCTAATTCAGTTTAATCTGCTCAAACAGACTAAACTTCATTCACACTAAGTGCTTAATTCTGCCTAAATCCACTCCTCCTGAAGAACAGAATAAACTTCTACTACAGAGCTATTTGGTGCATTATTCTTTCCATATGCAAAGTTTCATGGGTAATCCTCGATTTAAGTTACAAATACAGGATATTAATATTGATAAAAATATGGTTAGAAAAAAATGTTTAACTTTAGTTTTTCATTTTCTAAAAACCAACAGAAATTGTAATTACTCATTTTAAACCAAGAACAGAAAGACATAATAGTTGGTGTAGCAAACGTGTATTTTTGAAGCAAAAACATAAAAAGAAAACTATTATTTTACAACATCCTTCAGGAAATGGGATAAAGCCTGGGGTGGACCTTTAAGTTAACTCTCTCCTTTTCTTCTAAATCCAGTGATCTTACTTCTAAAAACAAAAGAAACTCTACCTAAAGAAATGAATTCTTTACAAGAAGATCTCAAGGTGTAAAACAAGCATCGATATAAAGCAAAAACTGATTAAACTTTTTAAGAAGTTTTAGTACAAATAATTAGCAATTGAATACAGAAACACAAAAATCAATAGAAACACATCTTTTACAGTACAAAGTACAATATATATCAAATATCTGACTTCTAAAATCATCATTAAAAGTTTTAAAAGAAAACTAAAATGACTATTAGGTTGCCTAACCAAGCACAAAGCACTGGGCTCTGGATCTTTAAAACCTTTATGAAAAATGACAGTCTCTTAGGCTAATTAATTCGACCTTCCCATTTAAAATCTTCAAGATTAGGATAATTTCAACAGAACAGATGTTAATACCTTAGCTTTGGCAAGAGACACATTCTCATGGTTGTTACTCTTTATGAGAAAAAATCTTGCATCTTGTAGGACATATTTGAGTTTACTTGTTTGATCTGAAAAATAGAAACCCAAATTGATTAACGAGAGGTCATTATCACACAAAGGGGTTCAAGTTGTACTAACTGAAATTAGCCCTCCACAACCCAGGTAAACTTTTAAAATTCATAGTCACCCATTCAACCTATAAAGCTAAGCCACAAGACATAATAAAGCAAAGCTAAGAAAAGAACCAGCATTTTGCAAGAAGGTAAACCTAAATCCAGTGATGTTCCGATATATCAGATCCATACTTATGTATGATATGACTACAAATTTTATAGATTTCTTTCATCAGATTCTTTTAAAGATTGATAATAGACTATTATGCTATTAAAAATATATAGCCTAGCCAGTGTGGCTCAGTGGATTGTCATCCCACATACCAAGAGGTCACCAGTCACCAGTTTGAATCCCTGTCAGGACACGTGCCTGGGTTGTGGGCTTGATCCCCAGTAGGGAGCATGCGGGAGGCAGCATATCAGTGTTTCTCTCACACATCGATGTTTCTATTTCTCCCTATCCCTTCCTCTCTCTCTTTAAAAATCAATAAAAACATATTAAAAAAAATATATATATATACACACACACCATCCACTGTGCCCCAAAACTGCAACATATCGAGATGTTTGCTATTGTTCTAAAAGATATGCAGTAAGTGAACATGTAGCTTTGTAACACATTATTTTTTTCATTAATATATCAGAACATTACTATATTAAAACCAACTATTAATGGAGAACCAATAAGGCAAAATAATGGCTTTATGCAGCATGCAATGAAAACAATTTCAAATTTAAATGATACCTTTTCGGACAGCACGAACGGAAGATGATAATTTCTCATGCTTCTTTTCTGAACCTGTATTTAGCCAAAGTACATTTGTTCAGATTGAGCTTTAATAGAGATTAAGACAAAATTTCTACAGTCTTGTCACATAAAGTTCCCATTCAAGACAAATTATTCTTCCTGGCGCACCCACACACACAAAAATACTTCTCAATGTGTACGAGTGTTTTGCTTTTTGGGTTGTTTGGATTTTTTAAAAGTATGTATATTTGAACAGTTTCCCACTCAGAAAACTAGTCACTGAATCATCATCTTCCAAGAAAAAAAAAGTGAAATTCCACTTAAGCAGTAACAGAACAGGATTAAAATAATAAGAAAAAGCTTAGTTTTCTCTAGAATTATTACACTGAACATGCCACCAACAAGTTCACACTAAACTACAGCCTCCACACACTTTCTACAGAAGATTACATTAGAATCAGTCAGATATGATCACAAGAAAAGGTAAAGTGAGAATACCTGCATATGACTCTGATGCAGAGCTTCCACTTCTATCAAAAACAATTGGAGAGATGCCTCTAGCTCTCTTTCTTTCTTTCTTTTTCTCATCTAAAAAGAATTCAAACAAGGTTTTTAAAAACATTACAACATAGCAACATAGGTATAGGTAACAAGAATATTTCATTATTTTTTTACATAATCCCTAAATGTTAATTATTGCTAATCTCTCTTCTGACGACTTCATTGCCTCAGAATGACGTGTTCCGTTTCAAAGACACTGCTCAAAAACTAAGGACATTTTGTTGTTTCTCCCACCAATTCCAATCAAATAAAAACACATGCCCATAATTGTGAATTATTTACCCTATATATAAGGGTGGTCTTGAATAAAGTTTTCCAAGTGTGTGTGTGTGTGGGGGGGAGGGATCTGCAAAGCAAACCCAACTTTTCTTTTCATTAAAATTTACTGTATTCCCTTCTATATATCAGGTCACACTGTTCTAGGTCCTTTTTTTAAAAGTATACTATCAGTCTTCATCATTCCAACTCATTCTATCTTAGATGTCTAATGCACTTCAGACTCAAAGCTATTCAGCTGCTAAAAAAACAGATCAAAACAAAAACACTATAGTAAATTAGTAACTCCCTTCTCATAGCCACTGCTTGCTTTTGTGTCTTTAATTCCATTCTTCTTGACTATTTCCTTCCTGGATCACTGTTCTTATCTTCAAATTCAATTTAAAATGTACTCTTAAAATCTTAATGATATCCTATGTATTTCTATAAAAAAGATAGGCATCTTCAGTAAACAGAAAAGTTTGCATTACCTGTCACATAAGAACCATTTCAAGCTTAACTTGTAACTTTAGAAGCACATAAATGAGGACCTAAAATGGAACAAGGTTCTCCTGTTTATTGGTATTTTAATTATAACATTATAAGCTCCTTCACTTTTCAGCTAGAAGGAATATGAAGGGAGAAATTGCATATACATACTTTATATATAAAAAAAAAGCTAAAATATAATCATTAATGATCTTGCATACAATCTCCTATTATGTGACTTATAATTAACTATTTTAAAAGCTTTAATTACCTTCCTTAATCCTCCCAACAAGCTCATGAGATACTCATTTATTGAAAAGGAAACCTCAATTCAGAGGGGTGATTAAGGCAACTTGGTCAATGCCCCAGTTTCTGGGTGGTGAAACTATAGTTTCAAATGTGCATCCTATAACTTGAAAATGCAAACCCTGAGCTCCATTCTTATTAAGCCAAAAGAAAAAATATTTTATTGCTATTTTTGAAAGGGGATACTAGGTCTAAGATGGAAAACTCCAAGGACATCCTAAGTTCCTTTTATTTTAGTTTAAGCAGCCTCCCCTTTGTAATGTACTAATAACTGCTTCTCCAAATAGATATACCAAGCAGCTTGTAAATAACACTGAATTTCCTAACTTAGAGCTGAAAAGGAGAGCAAAGAAGCACATAATGGAACAATTACAAAGCCAAGACCATTTAAAGCTTGCAATCATGGGGGCAAAATGGTTATTTCAAATAACCAGCTATAGAAAAAAGCATTTATTTCCAGGCTTGCTGGCTTTGAATAATGATACCTAACTTGAACCTTTTAGTATAAAATGACTGAGAATTTCATCCAAATAGATGAGGAATGGGGGTGGGGTTGTGTCAAATCATCTCTTTCTAAAGTATTTCTGTTTCATTCACTGACTACACATTCCTATATAGTGCCTGGCACATAGTAGGCACCAGATTCACTGAATCAATGAATAAGACATCCATATGAGATTAAAAAAATGAAACCTTGCTAAAATTTTTTTACATTATTTCTTTCAAAAATCCTAGCATGTTTAATTTTTCCTCTGAATAGTACACTTAAGAGTCTAATCATTATGAAATGATCACTAAGGATGATACATCTCTTGTTATTTAAAAACAACTTTAAGGGGGTCAACCATATGGTGACATGAGGAGACTAGTCTTTGGGTGGTGAGTATACAGATGCTGTATTATAAAGTTGTACACCTGAAATGTCTACAACGCTATTAATCAATGTTATCCAATTAATTTAATTAAAAAAAAACTTTATGGCTCAAATTATTAAAAGGATCTCTCACAAAGATAATGCAGAAAAGAAATAGCAGCACAAATAAGATCCTGTCCAACTATTTTAATGTAATGTTGAATCTACTATTACCACAAGAAATCTCCAAGCATTTTTTATCTTTTTTAGTATAAATAACTCCACTGCTCTTAACTTTATGATCTCCTCTCCCATCTATTATACTCAGGTCAAAAGAATAAAAGTCACCTAAAAGTTTTTATATCAAACCCAATTACTCATCTATTCAATTTAACTTTTTAATCAGATTCCAAAAAGTTTTTATATCAAACCCAATTACTCATCTATTCAATTTAACTTTTTAATTTCTGTCAAAAACCTGTTTAAACTCCTAAACTTAAAACTCTAGTGAGCAAAAGGTTGAAAGTAGCTGGTCATTTGCTCTATCATCTACTCTAACGAATATAATTTACTAACACTATACCCCTAAAATAATATAATTCTATAATAATAAGTATGTAACTGTCCTATATATCAAAAGAACAGGATTATTCTTGTATTCCAATGTTCAGTACACTTTGCTTATGTAGCAGATCTGGCTGCATCTTTACATATGACAGCTGTGAGAATATAATCTTTATGTAATGGCCGGAGCTCTTTAAGTACCCTGACCTTTCTCTCCTTGCTGTACCCTCTCAATATCTCCCCCAAAAAGGGCTCCTCAGCCACCCTAGTGACTGCAACCTAGTAACATTCCTACATTTACATCTCATGGATCAAATAGAGATAAAGTGGTAGGACACATAGTAACAAAAGAATGAACCAAGATGGCTCTTACCCAATCACTCCACAAGAATTTTTATACACTCTTATTTTTCATCTTATACCTTTACACCCAGCCCTCTGAAGACCATGCACAGGTGCCATATGAATATCTTCAAGTACATCAGTGTTTAAACAGGCTGTTGCTAATATGAAAATCTAAGAATTTATAACATTAAGACCTGAAATACATTTCTTTATAGAGAAACAATCGAACTTATGTTCATTTATAATATGATATAGTCAAGCTGGAAAATACCTTTACAAAGGTATATAAATCTTATTCAAATGTATTTACAACACTCAAAAGCTTGTAATTAACTATAAAAAAAAAAAATCACAAGACAGTCTTAACATCCTCCATCTCCTCAAAAATTTTATAATTCAATCGAAACATGTTCAAGAATAAAACCAATAACATCAAATATTTTCAAAGGACAAACTTTTGCATATAAATAGTACCTGATCCATCTGTGCCTGAACCAGATCTGACAGACCCATCTGTGAAGGAAACAGATTCAGAATCAGAGTCGCTAGCCTCACTTCGAGTGTCATAATCATTTCCCTCTTCCTTCTGATCTCTCTCATCCTGTTCATATTCTTCTTCCTCCTCTTCCTCCTCCTCCTCTTCTTCTTCCTCCTCCTCCTCTTCTTCCTCTCCATCTTCATCCACCTCTTCATCTTCCTCTGCGTCCTCTTCTACCTCTTCATCCTCCTCCACATCTTCCACTCCTTCCTCCTCATTCTCAGTGTTGTTGCCTTGCTCATCAGAAGAACCACTGCTGCCAGTCTCATGGTCAGAGCCATATTCTTCAGAGTTCACCTCTTCCTTAGAAGACTGGCTGGATCTGCTTGCACGTCTATCCACATCAAGCCCAATTCTCTGATGTTTAAAGAAAAAGGGTATCAGTAGTCATAAAACAGACAGGGTCAGAGTGAATACATAGTTCTAAAGCCTCAAAAAGAATTGCTGTTTTATATCTGAAATAACATTTACTACCTCAGAACCATCTGGTGTAGGGGATTTGGTCCTCCTTTCAGGATCCCTTTTCCGGAGACCAGATTTTTCTGGTTGACTCTTATAAGGTTCTCTGGAGGCACTGCTTGATAAACGAATTTTCCGGTCAGCTTCCAGACGCTTGTTTCTTTCAGATCTTTGATATTCCTCATTTTTATACTCTGTGACTGACTTTCCCTTTGTACTAACTATTCTTTTGTTATTGCTAATTGATGAGCTCAGTGGCTTAGAAATCAACTGTCTTGAATGAACAGAGGGCTTCTGTCGTTTGACGTCAGTAGATTCCATTCTGTCACTTTTTCTTTTTGATCCTTAAAAACACAATAAAAGTGTTTAAGTATTCCATTTATTTCACCAGAGATTAACAGTTACCATATACATCAGAGAGGGAAAGAAAGCCTCATTTATTTAAAATATCTTCTGAAATAATTTTATTCCAAAGCTAATCATAAAGAAAACACAGTTTTCAACCCTTGAAATAAATTCATCTAGTTGAGATGTTTCACACATTTGGAAAAAAACAAATTACTCTTATTCATGTGGCATTAGGTACCATGTTTATGATTGTGCTTTTGGTATTAATGCCTCAAGAAACAAGTACAAAAGCAAGGTCACTTTCTTAAGAAATTAAATACATTGTTATTTGAACAAAAATAATAGAAATCTTACCCTTTTTCTCGTTTTTATCTTGTTCACTCTCTGGATTATACAGTTCATCATCCTGTTCTGGTACTTCTGTCAAAATATCATCTAAAACATTAAGTTCTCCATCTGAAAGCAAGAAAATTAAAATAGGGGAATAATTATCATTATCATTAAGCATTTATTTTTAAGTATTTACTATGCTCAGGTTACAGATGTACAAGAACATAACCCTCAAGAAGCTTTTATTTCAGGATGAAGACATAAGAATAATTCCTATAAAATCATACAAAGTAAAGGAGGTGACACAGAGCTCTGCTCTACAAAGCCAGGAGTATACACGCCATAGAGTATGAAAGGATATACTGGGATGCAAAAAGCAAATGCCAGAACTTTTATATTTGTATTTTATCCTTTAATTTCTAAATTTTGTAACTGCTTAAAATGTGCACAAATTAGTATGGAAATACATGTGTATAACTTATAAATATACATTTATCAAGGATTGTGTACACCTAGGAAGATACTTATTGACTACCAAGAGAAAAGCTTGCCAACTCCAGCATAATCAAGTAATCGAAGTTACTATCATCAATAGTGGGTCAAATCAACATCATGGACCTCCTGTCATGATGCACTGAGAACAGAACAACAATTCTGTGGCAGTCCTATGAAAAATACAAAATGAACCTATACATGGGGAAACATCAAACAACCCCAAATTTAAGGGACATCCAAAAATGTCAATGTTATGAAAACAAACCAAGTACTCCAGATTAAAGGACATTAAAGTGTCATAATTAGCTGAGTACAGCACTTGATCTGAAACATAACTGGGAAAATTAATAACTCTAAATAAGGCCTGTAGATTACAGTAAGTATCAATGTTGATTTCCTGATTTTGGTAGTACACACTATACTTAAGTAACAGTAAGTCCTAAATTTTTAAGAAATAAATACTTAAGATTTTAGGGGCAAAGAAGCATCATGTCTACAACCGACAAACAGTTCAGGGAAAAGTGTGTCTGCATGCATATATCCATATATATACAATGAGACAAAGACAGAGAGAGAGAAGAGAATATATGTTTAAGAAAGAGAATATGACTTAGAAAGACAAATGTGGTAAAATGTTAACATTTGTGAAATATGGCTGAAAAGTACAAGAAAATTATTTGTACTATTATTATAGCTATTCTGTTTGTCTGAAATAACATTAAAATAAATTTAAAAGAAAAAAATTATTGATGTGCTACACAATCAAAAATGTTTGAGGCTGCTGGTATGGACTAAAAAAATGTAACTTGTTCAGACAAGGAAACTACTGCTGTAACTGACATACTATTCAGTGATTATGAAAACTTAGGATTTGGTTTTGTCACCCCATTCCCACCTTCACTCTGTCCAATAGGACAAAGTAAATCTTAGAGATACATGCAAATATTTACTACTTTACACTGATTTTTTATAATGGACTTAATCCAATGGTAAAAGTTTTCAACACTAAGCATTCTAGTATCAAAAATATTTTTTTTTCAAATTTAAGGTGTGGCAAAGAGAAATATAAAGTAATGCAAAGTATTTACGGCTCCCACCAAAAAGCAAAGCCCCTCAAAGTACAGCAGGGTTATTAACCTGAGGTCTGTAAGCAGGTTAGATGGGATTCAAATTTCCCCAAAGGGTGACAGAAATCAGTGACTGAAGAGAAATAAAACAGTTAATGTAGGTGTGATAAGAAAGAAAAAAAAAAGCAAGGTTAGGTAGGATACAGAAAAGGTAACATTTGGAGTTAGACACAGTTATTTAAGAAGATCTAAAAATGATATATGCCTGGAATGGCATAACAATTGATTTCTTTGGTGGTAAAATGTTTATGTGCTTTACCATTTTTCTAAAATAAATATATACTATACAGATTTTTAAATTTTTATTTCTTCTTTTTTTTTTCTTTTAAAATTTTAGAGAGGGAGAAAGAGATGGAAACATCGATGAGAGAGAACATTGATTGGCCACCTCCTGCATGCCCTCCATAGGGGATCTGGCCCACAACCTGGGCATGTGCCCTGACCAGAAATCGAACTGGCGACCTCTTGGTGCATGGGTTGACGCTCAACCAGTGAGCCACACCGGCCAGGCTAAATGTTATTTAAAATAAAAATATGCCAACCAAAAAGGCTTCTCTCCCCTTCTGGATTCACTACTTTTACTAGAAGGAAATGCCCTCAAGGTCTGAATGGTGGCAAATATGATTTTTAGACTTTATATTATAAATAAAAAACTAAAAACATATAATTTGATAGAAAGTGCAAGTTCTGCAAATAGTTAATTATTCTTGGGTAAAAGCTCTCTAGTCAGTAAAGAAAAAGTGGATCCCAACAAATCTTGACAGAATATATTTGTAGAAACAGAAGAAAAAATTATGACAAAATAGGCAAGTAAATACAGCGCTACTTCTTTTCATGACATCACTAGTTCTTAATTTAAAATATCAATTCAAAAGCTTAAATCTAAGCTTTTGAAATTATACACTTTACATGTGCTAAATCTAATAGAACAAAAACTATGCAGTTTCATCTAAATCAACTTAAATGTCAGACATGCCTTAATCATGATTTCCCTATTAAACGGTGCATTTTTGTTTAAAAAGTTGTAACAAAGAAGTAAAATTCAGAGATTGGTTGCAGTTTCAGAAAGCATCTACAAATTCTTAAGACAATGAATATTAACCAATGCTTGTTTTAACACTTTATAACTTTCATATATACTTATCATAAGGTATGTTTTATCATCCATTCATTTGCAGATAAAGAAACAGAAGCTCAGAAGTTCAAGTTGACCAAATTTACTTGTCTAGAAAAGACAGATATAAGTCTGAAGTACAGACTTTCTAAATCTAGGGTTAAATTTGATGGGGAACATTAAAAACACTTTCAAGCAAAGATAAGGAAACAATAAAACTGCAAATTATTAAAAGGTGGTGTGCACTAGATTAATTTCAAATTAGTGCACCAGAAAGCTCTGTATTATCAACATTATAGTATCTATAATTTATTTTTTAAGACTCACGGAGCCTCCTTTTTATTTATTTTTTAAACATTTAAAAACATTTTTCCCCTTTATTGATCTTAGAGAGAGAGGAAGGGAGGGGGAGAGGGAGAGGGAGAGGGAGACAGAAACATCCATGAGAGAGAATATCGATTGGCCGCCTCCTGCATGTCCTCGCTGGGGATCAGGCCCACAACCTGGGCAAAATGCCCTGATCGGGAAATGAACCGGTGACCACTTGGTGCATGGGTCGATGCTCAACCACCGAGTCACACTGGCCGGGCTCTATAATTTACTTTAAGATCAACCATAGCATCCTCACTTAATGGTCCATACATTTTTTTCTGTATTTTAGTCCATGATACCAATAAGCTAACTGTGGTTTTATTACAATATTGGCAAACTAAGACCTGCAGGACAAGTTCAGCACAAGGCTTGTTTTTGATCCACAAGAAAAAAAGTTTTCTGTTAAGGTTGTATTTTTTAAAAAAGCAAAGAAAAACATGGCACAAAGACCTTATGCAGCCCACATAAAGCCTAAACTATTATTTACTATCTGTCCCTTTAAAAAAGTTTGTCAATCCTGATATAAATGACCACTTCTTTTAAAAGATTTTTTTTTTCCTACTTAATTTTGAGAGGAAGGGAGAAAAACATCAGTGTGAAAGCAGAACCTACATTGGCTGCCTCCTGCATGCCCCCTTCTGGGGATTGAGCCTGCAACCAGGGCATGTGCCCTGACCAGGAATGGAACCAGCAACCTTTAGGTGCATAGGACAACGCCCAACCAATTGAGCCACACTGGCCTGGACTAAATGATCATATTTTAAGTTACATTTCTCCATCACTGAAACCGCTTACTTATTTACCGAAATATGATACATAGGGGAAAGAGATTTGGATTTGGAAGAAAATCCAGTTTATCGTTTAAGAGCTAGGTATCCTTGGGAAAACCCCAGCCTGAGCTCCAGTTTCTTCACTTCTGATAAGAAGCACTTTGAATAAAAATATCAAGTGTTTGGGGAAGGAAACAAAAGGGTAATTATTTGAATCTCCTGGTGAGTTTTTCAACCTGTAAGCCTTTTCCTATTACTATCAGATTCTAATAAACCTTGCCTGCCACAAACTGTTTAATGACTAGGGTACATAATAAACAAAATCTGGTCCAAAGCACATTTTTTCCCCCAATAAGACAGAGATATACATGTTCTGGTTATCTACTGATGTATAACATGCCACAACAAAACTATGTGTTTTAAAACAATACAATCATTTATTATTATTACTTATGGTTCTGAAGCTCAACCTAGGTAGGCCTCTCACATGGCTGCAGTCAGTGTTCAGGGCTAGAATCATCTGAATGCTTGCTCATTCACATGTCTGGTGGGCACCTAGGCTGGGAAGACTCAAAACAGCTGGAGTTTCTACGGCATTTCTTTCTGTGGTCTTCCCCATACCCCGCCCCATGGCACCTTCAGGGTAGGCAGACCTCTTATATGGTGGTTTAGGGCTCTAAAGATCCCAACAAAGAAAGGGCCAGGCAATAGCTCGGCAACATTACCACAGTATTTGTTTTTTTTACGTTATCTTTATTGTTGAATGTATTACAGATGTTCTTCATTTTTCCCTCATTGCCCCCCTCCCCCCCATTTCCGCCCCCCTCCTGCCTTTCCCACACTATTGTCTGTGTCCATTGGTTATGCATATATACATATAAGTTCTTTGGTTTATTTCTTCCCACCCTCTAACCCCCCTTCCTTTTGAGGTTTGTCAGTATAACAACCAATTTGTACTTCTTAATCCCTTCATCTTTTTCACCCATTCCCCCAACCCCCTCCCATCTGGTAACTAACAAAAGTTCTCTGTATCTAGGAGAATGTTTCTGTTCTGCTTGTTCATTTTGTTTGTAGATTCAATTGTTGATAGATATGTATTTATTGCCATTTATTTTATTTTTTTTAATCTTTTTCTTCAAGAAGACCCTTCAACATTTCCTATAAGAATGGTTTGGTGGTGATGAACTCCTTTAGCTTTTCCTTGTCTGGGAAACTCTTTAGATGGCCATCGATTCTAAATGACAGCTTTGCAGGATAGAGTAATCTTGGTTGTAGGTTCTTGCTTTTCATCACTCTGAATATTTCTTGTCACTCCTTTCTGGCCTGCAAAGTTTCTTTTGAGAAATCAGCTGACAGTCTTATGGGAACTCCCTTGTAGGTAACTACTTTTCTCTTGCTGCTTTTAAGATTCTCTCTTTGTCTTGAACCTTTTGCATTTTGATGATGATGTGTCTTGGTGTGGGCCTCTTGGGGTTCATCTTGTTTGGGACTCGCTGTGCCTCTTGGACTTGTATGTCTGTTTCCTTCACCAAATTTGGGAAGTTTTCTGCCATTATTGTTTCAAATATGTTTTCGATTTCTTGTTCTCTCTCTTCTCCTTCTGGCACTCCCAAGATGCGAATGTTGGCACGCTTGAAGTTGTCCCAGAGGCTCCTTACACTACCCTCATTTTTTTGGATTCTTTTTTCTTTTTGCTGTTCTGATTGGGTGTTTTTTGCTTCCTTATATTCCAAATCGATGGTTTGCTTCTTGGCTTTACCTACTCTAATGTTGAATCTGTGTAAATTATTCTTTATTTCAGTTAGCGCCTCCTTCATTTCTGACTGTGCATCCATCATTTCTGACTGGTCCTTTTTATGCTCTTGAGGCCCTCACTAAGTCCATTGAGCATCCTTATAAGCAGTGTTTTGAACTCTACATCTGTTAGGTTGCTTATCTCCATTTCGCTTAGTTCTTTTCCTGGAGTTTTGTTCTGTTCTTTCATTTGGGGCATGTTTGTCTCATTTTGCCTGCCTCCCTGTGTTTGTTTCTATGTACTACTTAGCGGGAGGTATGGGGCTAGCTGAGACCAGATGCTGCTTGTTTGAAAGAATTTAGGAAAAGCTGAAGCAGGATCCAAGATAGGCCAATCCTATGGTAAAGCAACTGGCAACAGCTTGAGTGGGCCTGAAAGTTGGGTGGGGCAGGGCACACATTGTGAGCCAAGTTGCTGGAGTCCCAGATATGGCAGCTGTCTGCTGTCCCAGGGAAGGGCTCACCAAAGGAACAAAGGCCTCTGATAGAACGTCTGTCCAGGAGAAAGCTGCCTCTCCAGCCCTCGTGCCAATGCCAAACAACTCAGTTCTTCCCCATATGTCTCTGGTGCCTTTCAAGCTGCCTCCCCCACGCAGGAGCCTGGAGGGTGCAAGTCCGAGTAAGTCTGTGTGCGAGCCCTTTAAGAGGAACTGCCTGGGGCTCCATCCGCCTCAGCCTCAGTTCCCACTGGTTTTCCAGCCAGAAGTTATGGGGACTTCTCTTCCTGGCACTGGAACCCTGAGCTGGGCGCCTGGTGTGGGACAGGGACCCCTCAGTCCTCAGGGAGGACCTTCCCAGCCGAGGTATCCTCCTAATTTTTATCGGCCACATGTGGTGTGGAACCAGCCCGTCGCGCTTCCACTTCTCCTACCAGTCTCAATGTGGCTTCTTCAATTTCGTAGTTGTAGAACTTCCATTCAGCTAGATTTCAGGTGGTTTTTGAATGATGGTTGTTCTGTAGTTTAGTTGTAACTTTGATGTGGTTGTGGGAGGACGCGATACTGCGTTTCCTACGCTGTCGTCTTGACCGGAAGTTCCTACCACAGTATTTTATTCACAAGCAATCACAAAAGTCTACCCAAGTTCAGAGGAGAATCAAGGCTCCACCTACTGTTAGGAGAGGTGTCAAATACTTTGAACATGTTTTCAAAACTACCATCTACTTTGTTTTGCTTAAACTTAATGCTTTTATTTATTTATTTATTTTTATCCTCACCCGAGGACATTTTTTCATTTTTTGTTTTTGTTCAGATAGAGTGGAAGGGAGAGAGAGGAAGAGAGAGAGAGAGAGAAACATCGACGTGAAAGGGGCACATCGAGTGGCTGCCACCCGCACAACCAACCAGGGCCGGGGACAAACTGCAACCGAGATACATGCCCTTAGCGGGAACCGAACCCGGGTCTCTCCGGACCGCAGGCCGACGCTCTAACCGCTGAGCCAAACGGGCCAGGGCAAACTTAATGCTTTTAACTATAAAGATAAGTGCATCTTTAAAACCCAAAATCTGGTTTTAAAAGGCAAGAGTTTATAGTATTGGGTTATAAAGCTAACTTAATCTGCTTCCTCTGACCCCCTTCTTTCATTGGCTGGAAAAAGTACACTTAGTGTATCTTTAATTCCTTTTTTCAATTTAGAATAAGTTAGTCATGAAGATTTTTTTTTTAAAAGTTTCAGAAGCCACTGCTATTAGAGACCAATCATCACTGGCATTATCCTTTTTGAAAAAAGTAACTCTTTGAGAAATAAAAGTGACATCCACAAATTCTCTATGGTAACTTTAAATTACTTTAATAAATGTTTAAATCACTCTTTGTCCTGAAACTTAACCTTATTATTCTGTATAAAAGTATATATATATTAAATAACTTCACAGTAGTTTGACAGAGGAACCCAATCTAAGAATATTAAGGTAAATGAAGAAAGGATAGCAAATGCCAGGTTAGGAAGAGTTCTACAAACATACAACTCATGTACTATAGAAGTAACTCTAATGCAGTATTTCTATGCTAAAGCACTTCACATTAAGTTTTTTTGGTAAGTCTATATAAAGAACTATACAGTCCTTTAAAAGTAATTTTAAAACCTCGACAACTGTGTTTAAGATGCCACAAAAAAATTAATGTTTTCACATGTCAGTGCAATAAATTAGCTCAAATGAAAAACAAAATGTTTCATTATACAGTATATTTCCATTTATGGCTAAAAATCAAATCTATCCAAAAGTTATACACTAATAGATGAATCTAGCTCTTGGATGCTTTGTTTCTGAAAACTCTTAAGGATTTATCATAAAAATCCAAACCCTACATTTTTAAAGGACTATTTGATCATCAGAGGCCCAGATTCTCACCTAAAAAGCGTCAGCTGGAACTCTCCTAATAGTCTTCTTTTAAGATACAGAGAGGGTAACATATGTGAAGGTCTGGCATGAGAAAATCTGGGTTTATGCCTGGTAAATCAGGGTATTTATTAATACTGCCTGAACATGGACCATGTTTGCTTATTTATTTTTTAACATATAATCACCATCATCTATGGTATTAAACAATTATTTTATCTGCCTGACCCTAGTATACATATAAGCCTATAACTCCTAAATAACATTGACATTAAATAACTGCAAATCAGTTGAAGGTTCAGTTCAGTAAACACTGATACACAGGGACACCAAACTCCAGTTTTAGTATATATGGTACTTTGTGAAAGAGTAGAAATGCTAAAGCGATTAATTCCCTCAACTCCAGTGGATTAACTGCCTTGATAGAATGCAAGCACCATGTTGTCAGATCTTCCAAATTTCCAAGAGAATTCCCAACTTCAGATTTTTATTTGGAATTCTGACTTTTAAATGTTGCCTCAATTAAAAACAAAACAAAACAGGCTGCTGCTAGCTTGAGTCCACCGTGGAAGTATAATAATCTGTGAACCTTTTGCATTCACAATATATGACGTATACTTCTTCACTTGATGGTCACTGGTACAAGCTAGCAAGATCTCAATTATTGCAAACTATTGAGATAAAGGTACAGATTCGGGGATACAGGAGGCAAAATAAGAAAATAAAAAGAATAATTGTTTTTAGAGCCTGTTCAAAAACTGACAAGATGTGAGCAGTAAGAAGACTTATGTTTTGTTGCTTGATTTGGGGATTTTTGTTTGAGATAAACATGGGAACTTAAAAATCTAACTGGTTCAAAGTAGTTTATCCTTTAGAAGGTTATGTATGTAACAACTCCAAAATGAAGCCCACAGAAGAATTTACATGACTAAAATCTCGCAACTCTGAATCCAAATGTAGTACTCTTCATACTTTACTACTGAAATTCCTGGCCCAGGAAGGCCACAAACTCCAGGGATATCAGTGTAGAAAATTAACCTTTATTTGAGACTCAGCACCTCCCTACCCGCCCCCTCCTTTTTTTTTTTTTTACCTCAGAAGCTTCTAGGTCAGCAGATACAAAAAGTACTACTTATTTCAGGGTCCAGCATCAGATTAAGACCTGGAGTATTTAAATAAAGAAAACTGGCAGGTAAGTATACTACACACTTTTTTCCCCAACACAGGGCACCAGTGTACATTACATTTTTTATTTTAATTCGTTTAATATAGTTTTAGTGGGGGGTTGGCAATGGAGCAAGATTTCCTGGAACCTTCTCTTCTGTTACATTTTACATTACACAGTCTGTCAGTTACTTTTTTTTGTCACTCAAAACTGTCAATCCTCTATGAAGTGTAGAGACTTGGATTTCCCATCCCATCCATATTTCTTGTCTTCCAAAAGCATACATTTGAAGTCTAAGGAGAACATTCTAAATTTTTTATTCCACTTCTATTATGGGTAAAACAGGTATGTTGGAATACCAAATATATACTCCATACTTTATAGGGCCCTAACTAAAGGGACCAAGAAAGTCAATCTTATCCTAAGGACACACTATAGGGAGGGCTAGCGGATATATATACACATGTGTGTGTAAATATATAATTCAAACCCCAAAACTCTTAGCTTTGGACATCAATAGAAATGTCACATAACTAGTCAGTTATTAATGAATTCCAACCTGCAATGATTTACAGCCACACAATTACTGTACACCAGGAACCTGGTGAACAAGACATACTCCTGGCCCTCACAGAGCTTCCAGTTTGGTAATGCAGAAAACATATTACTTATGAAAGTGATCATTCATTATCCACATTTTGGATATATTAAACTTTTACAACTATTCTTTGGAGAGAGCTTGATAAGAGCTTAAGAACTATAATGTAGCCCAGCCGGTGTGGCTCAGTGGATGAGCATCGACCCATGCACCAAGAGGTCGCCGGTTTGATTCCTGGTCAGGGCACATGCCCAGGTTGTGGGCCTGATCCCCAGTGGGGGGCATGCAGGAGGTGGCCAATCGAAGTTCTCTCTCACTGATGTTTCTAGCTCTCTCTCTCTTCCTTCTTCTCTCTCTAAATCAATAAAGAAAAAAAATTTTTTTTAAGAAGAAATATAATGTATATAAGATATTTATAGAATAAAAGTTGTGTACTGCCTCATAGAGAAAAACAGTATTTAACACACCACCAACATTTCAACTTCTTTCAAATATGTGTTTTGGACAAATAACCACCATAAGAATCAGAAGGAACTGGCAATTTGTCCAGTTATATGGGTTTCAGCTTCTAAGTATGAGTATTACAGAAGCATTATAGAACTTAATGTCTCTTTTACCACACAGCTGATGTGCAAAGCTCAATAATCAAAGGACTCTATGGCCAAAAATCTTTCAATGTTCTGTGGTTAATTGCAAATTTCTACAATTTAAACTCATTTCTTATCAAAATCTTAGACCATTTATGAAATCATTTAGAAGGGAACTAAGGTTTGTGACATGTCTAAGGTTCTTACAAGGCTTATCTTTATAATTTTCCAGTATTTCATATAAGATAATAGACAACAATAGGTACTCAGCTTCCCACTTTTTCTTGTTCAAGTATGAGAAGAAAGAGTCAAGTATTGATTCTAATTCTGGATATTATTCTAGCTGTGTGACAATGCTCAAGTGAGACACCCAGGGCCTCTAATAGGTGGCATTACCACTTCACAATTATAGTTACAGAATTTATGTATTTGGGGACTGCATTTTCATCAATAACGCATTTCCAAAACAAAATATTTAAAACATCGCCCATTTTTCTTCCTCAATGCACATTACTGTAGCTACTCTATTACTGACTTACAACTATGTTTCAACAGACAATGAATTCTTGACAGCAGAGATTTACTCATTTTGTATATAGTCCATCTCACCCACAACTGTACACACAGCTTACAGATTACACTGTGACACAATCAAATGTTGACTGAATTGATTAAAATCATTTGGTTTAATAACTGACTTTACTACTAATTAAAAGCAGTTTCCTTTATTCACTAACCTCATGCAATCCTATATTTGCACTCCTTTCAGATTTCTCAAAAAATCAGGGATAGAGATTCTTTTAGGATTCAGTTAGGGAAGGGAAATTAAACCACTATATCCTAATCATTCAACTGCTTTAGGATAGGAGGAATATCTTAAACTTATCCTCGCCCACCCCACTTTTCCCAAGCTTGTCCCTATCCTAGGGCAGTTTATTACAGCATGAAGACTTCTTTCTCTGAAGAAAAATTGTAGAAGAAAAGAGCACAGGCCTGACTTGACTTCAGAGCCCATTTAACAAATCCTCACCACAAATTAATTAGGCACATGAGGGTAGTTCTGTGAAATACAGGACAGCAGCTGTGCCACATTTTTATCAACTTATAACCTTTCCAAAACTATCAAGGAATCTTAGTGGTGTAAAAGAACTTAAGGCAGCATCTAATCTAAACCACTCTCCAGACATATAATGATCCAGGATATACACCAACATCTCTAGAGCCTGGCAGGTCGGTATTTCAAAAGACATGACATTCCATTCTAACACCATCAGTTCTTCCTATATTTCACTGTAACTTTATCCCCCAACCCTCTATAAATTACAACCATTTGTCCCTGGTTGTACTTTCTGGGAGCTACGCACAACGTGTTTCTATCAGAATAGCAGTCAGAATTTTTTTGTCAGGCCTAAGTCACACAATTATTTTTCAAACATCGTTATTTCCCAAAATAAGTATTCGAAGAACCAAACTGGCAATTCTTACCATTTTGTCTCTGTAACAAGAACAGCCAGGACTTATTTGCACATATTTCTCGAGATGAATAATCAACCTACCTACACGACTTTTTAAATATGCTCACTTACTAGACTCCCAGCTTTGATCAGGGCATTAAGGGTTTTCGAAATTTAGCCTAACAGAAAAGGCTGTTCTGAAAAGACGCATTACATCCGCATAATCCTACCGGGAAATAAACTAAACCTAAGGGCCTGCAACTCAGAACAGGCCTCCTCTCAGCCGCGCCCAGGACAGCTAACCGGAAAGTGAAGAGGGGAATTGGGATCAAAGAAAAACCCTAGGCCAGACGAAGTGTTAGGTCACATGGAGATCCCGAACGAAAGGGCAGGCCCGGACTCCGCCAATGTGCCCGTGTCTCCGTGGGGCACCGGATCCGCGCGGGTCAGGCTAACCTCCCCACCCCCCACCCCGCAACGGAGAACCACCGCTCCGGCGACCCACTCCCGAGCCCCGCCTCCGCCCGTCACCTTTCTCCGCACTAACCTTTCTCCTCCCGGCTGTCGGCCGCCATTGCTCCTCTCCTGTTTCCGCTGCTGCCGCCGCCGCCGTCGCCTCGACGCGACTCGCGCGTGGGCCGCAGCCGCGGCAGCAGGAGCACCGGAACGTCCGTCAGTCCGTCCGCCGGGCTGCGTGCTTCACACCTTGGCCTCTACCACTCACCTTTCTCCACTCACCCTTTCCCTCCTCGCTTCTCCCCTTTCTCCCTTTTCCCCTTCCCTCCTTGCACTCCAGCCTCCGGAGGCCTAGGCCCACCCTTCCCGTTGGGGCTTGGGGACGGGAGGGGGGTTAAGGGGGAGGGATGGGAAACAGATGGCGACGGCGGGCGGCGCTAAAATGGAGCCTGCTTCCTGCGTGAAACAATCCCGCTCCCGAAATGCCCTGCGCTGTTTACGCTTCGTTCCTCTCTGGCAACGTCACAGTGCGGGGAGGGGCGGAGAAGCGAAACGGGCAAGGGAACGTGACGTAACGTCCGCATGTCGCCCCGCCCCCTGCAGCTCGGAGGTCCCTGGAATAACTCAGTGATTCGGTCGCCCGAGCTACTTAGGCAGTCTCCCGTGCCGCGTGCACTTGGGGGGCCCAGTTTTGTCACTTGAAACGCCTACTGCCGGACCTTCCAGCTTCAGGGCAAAGATGCTCCCTGTCGCTCTGCGGGAGTCCTGATTTGGGCTGGTCCCTTTCCTTTGCTGCCACCACTTTCTACTCTGGGTACCAGGTGTACCCAAAGGCAGCGCGGGATACAGTCGGCTCATTTGTCATAAAAGCCTACTGGTTTTGTTTTTAATTGGGGAAAGGAATTAAAATCTATTTTAATTTTGCATTCTAATTCACATAATAAATTTCATTTAAACATTTATCGAGTCTCCAGGGAACACAGTTGACTGAAATAGACTATTGAGGAATTGAACTACAGAAGTGACCAAAAATTACTTAACTATATAATATGGTAAAATTTGCAAGGAAACTTTTAAGTTCATTGTCCAAAGAAATGAAAATTTAATTTTGTTTCACTGCTGCATAACTGTTTACAAGGGAAAGAAAATTTGAAGAAAAAAAAGTAACATTGTTATATAAAAACGAACAAATGTTATGTTCAGAGAAAGAGTCTAGATTGTCTTGGTCCTTGATGGCCATTGTAACAGGGTGAGACCAAATTGAAGGCAGTGGGAAGATTTTAAGCAGTGGAAAAACACGAATTGAGAATTGTTTGGAGCCATCTGGAGGGATTTTAGGGAAAAAAGAGAAGGAAAAACAATTCAGTGAATATGAAACCTAGCTATGTATCAGATGCTTAGGAATTAAGGGTTAACAGGACTGTACTTCTGCCTTTAAGGAAGTTTTAGAATAACATAGGGAAGAGATTAAGAAGTCTAAGCCAGTAGGAGATCACATCCACAATGCAAGGCCAATGTAGAGCAAAATGATTTTATTGCATGCGCCTGAGTTCAGGCAGGCTGAGCCGAAAAGGGGTCAGCCTTGAATAACAGATATGGTGTAGGTTATACACTCTGCTTCTAGCTTTCTGCAGTTCCTGCTGACATACTCTGCCTGGCCCACTGTCCACTTTGCAATTGGACTGGTCTGGTATCATCACATCCTGCATCTGCAGATAATCTGATAATCCGTACTCAACAGAAGGCTGAGCAAAGGTATGCAAGCAACGCATTTTTCACAGTTTCTGCCTTTTGCAAGCTTTTGCCTTTACCCTTTAAAACGTTATTAACCCTTTCATAGACAAGTTAACAGGAAATTACTGTGTAAGAATAATAACTAAAAATTGTGTGTTCTTACTGTGTGCAGGTACTGTTCTGAGCACTTGACCTGCATAATGTGATTTGATCTTCCAAAAACCCAATTAAATTACATTATTAGCTCTATTTTACATAAAGGGAAAGCAAAGTAATATGGAATTAAGTGCACAAGGCCAGGAGTGTAAGTAACATGGTTCCCATCCAGGTCATTTAGCTCCAGCCCAGCCCACTCACTAGATGGTACACCCTGCCTCACATAGAATAAGCTCAGGATGTTATTGGAACCCTTAGCAAGTGCAGAATAGAGTCAAGGAAAGCTTTCTGGAGAAGGGTAAAGTAAAGCTTAGCTGAGAACTGAAAGATTATTAGTTTAGGTGAAGGGGAGACAGGACAAGGATAATGAGCAGGATGGTTTTCATGTTTTGAAAAAAGGGAGGGTTGGGGTGGTCCTAGGTGGCAGATTTGCCCATGGTTCAATTCAGGTTGATATTCAATGGTTAGGTAAGAAGAGGCTGAATCAATAAAATTGTTGTATAATGTTCTACTCATTTATTAATTCAGTCAACTAGTATTTATCAAATTCCTATTCAGTCCCAAATATATATATATATATATATATATATATATATATATATATATATATATATATCATGTAGGATCTGATTTATCTCTAGTTAGGGAGACAAGGCATAAGTAAACAAATTTAAAATCATGATGAATTATATGAAAGAAACAAGATGCTAATATGGCAAGGTGGGGAGAAGGAATGCTTTTTATGTAGAAAAACTAGTAAAGGCTCTCTGAGGAGGGAAGTTGTGACTGATACCTAGAAAAAGGTGCAGGTAAGAGTCTTCCAGGCAGAGAACAGCGTATGCAAAAGCTCTGGGGGAGAAAGAGACCTTGGTGTGGTCAAGGATCTAAAGATAATGCCAATGAGCTGGACCCCAAATCATGAGTGAGAGGCTAAGTGCCTGAGATAATATTTGAGAAACAGGCCACATCTTAGGAGTAAGGACCTAATCAAGACCCAGCTAAAACAAAAGCGGTATAAGATCTGCAGAGGGACAGGATTTTGAGGTTAAGCCCACTGGAGGGTGGAAATGGAAAACATCTTGGGCTTTTCACAGATCCACACCTGTTAAATGTAAAACTGAGCCCACACAAGTTCAAAGTAGTCAGCATTCCTCATAGGAAGAAACAAAATCTAGAGTCTCTGAAACATATTTTCACAATATTCAATATTAATCAGATCAGAGCCAGGTTATATAGCACAGATGGCAAACTGATTCCTACTGACCTAAGACTTTCCTTGAAACTAGCACTATTGAGTCACTTTTATTGAAGATTGATGCCTTTGATCAGCTGACACCCTTTTCAATGAGTCTTGGCCTTCACTATCCCTCTCAATTGCCTTACCCCTGGTGAATATTACTGATTGAAGTTTGTATATATCTATCAAGAATGTGGATTCAGAAAAAAAAATTGGATTTTGTTACCCTGGAAGTGTTATTTAGAGTGAGGAGCAAAGGACACACAGACTAGAGTCTTAGAGAACATAATTATAGGGAAGGCAAATGTACAATATGAACCTAGAACATGGCATATCAGAAAGAAGCAATAAAAAAAATGCTAGGGTCGTCTGCCTGGTGTGGCTCAGTGGACTGAGCATTGTCCCATGGACTGAGAGGTCCTGGTCCAATTCCCAGTCAGGGCACATGCCTGGGTTTGGGGCTCAGTCCCTAGTGGGGGGCATGCAAGAGGCAGCCAATCAATGTTTCTCTCTCACATTGATGTTTCTATCTCTCTCTCTCTCTTCCTGTCTCACTAAAAAAAAACAAATCAATAAAAACATATTTAAAAAAAATTCTAGGGTCTTATCAAAATGACTCAGAAGAGTTGCTAACTAAACTGTCTGCCAGTGGACAAATATGAGATATTTGGAGCTTCTGTAAAGGTAAAACTGTATTGGATTGAAACATAGCAAATATGTTTAATTCCATGAATTTATAATAGTTAAAAAAAATTTAGCCCCCTTTGAATGATGTTAGAGAACAGTTCATTATTTTGAAAACTGGTAAGCAAAAAGAAATCTTTATTAACTTTGTCTTTTCTATTGGAATTATCTCAGGGTTACCAAACAAATAGTTGATGAAGTTAAGTTTCTATTTATGAAAGTATTCCAGCTAATACATGGCCAGGACAAAGTAATGATAGAACTAGGACATCATCATTATATATTCATTAATGAAATAAACAAAGCAATGGTTACTAATGGCTGCTAATTAATATAACAAAAAGACAATCAGATTGCCCAGCCCATGTAGCTCAGTGGATTGAGCATTCTCAGTGGATTGAGCATCCTCCCATGGACTGAGAAGTCCCGGTTTGATTCCCTGTCAGGGCACATACCCAGGTTGCCAGCTCGATACCAAGTAGGGGGCATGCAGGAGGCAGCCAATTGATGCTTCTCTCTCACATCAATGTTTCTATCTCTCTCTCCCTTCTTCTGTCTCTAAAAAAACTCAATAAAAACATATTTATTTAAAAAAAAGACAATCAGATAGTATGTGCCTCCTGATGGAAGTACATAACACTACCTATGAAGAAATCTTGCCTAAAAATTAAACGTGGCCCTCATCAAGACTATTATCAGTGGTTCTCAAGCGAGAGTGATTCTGTCCCCAGGGCACATTTAGAAATGTTTATAGAGAAATTTATGGTTGCCACAACAGAGGGAGTGTGCTACTAGCACGTATTGGGTAGAGGCCAGGAATGCTCTGAAACACCTCACAAAGAAAGCCTTTGCCCCAATAACAAAGAAATGTCCCACCGAAATGCCAGCAGTGCTCATGCTGAGAAATCATGCTCTGGGGCATGGGCAAAGCACAGGTGAATATGCTGAGCAATGCCACACAAATATCATTAGCAAAATCCACACAATAGAAAACTATGGAACAAACAAGCAAGTGTCTTTAAAAATAAATTGCAAGAAAGGAGGACAGAAAGCTGGAGGAGTAAAGAATCTATACATTAAAATAAATTTATGAGAAATATAAAAAATATAAACCAATTGCAGTATATGAATGTTATGGGTTGAATTTTGTCCCACAAAATAATGTGGTGAAGACCTAACATGAGTACCTCAGAATGTAACCTTATTTGGATATGGAGTTGTTTCAGATGTAAAATAAAGTTATAGTGGAGTAGCTCTGGCCGGTTTGGCTCAGCAGTTAGAGCGTCGGCCTGCGGTCCAGAGTGGCTCGGGTTCGGTTCCCGCTAAGGGCACGTACCTCGGTTGCAGTTTGTCCCCGGCCCTGGTTGGTCGTGCGGGTGGCAGCCACTCGATGTGCCCCTTTCACGTCGATGTTTCTCTCTCTCTCTCTCTTCCTCTCTCTCCCTCCCACTCTATCTGAACAAAAAATGAAAAAGTGTCCTCGGGTGAGGATAAAAAAAAAAAAGTTATAGCGGAGTATGGTGGACCCTTAATCCAATATGACTAGTGTTCTTATAAGGGAGAAAGGAGACAGAGAGGCATAAAGGAAAATATAGCCATGTGACAATGGAGGCAGAGATTAGAGTGATACAGCCAAGGAATGTGAAGGCTTGCCAGCAAAAATCAGGAGCTAAACAAGGCAAGGAGAAGTAGTCTTCCCTGCAAGTCTCAGAAGGAACACAGGACTCTCAACACCTTGATTTCAGACTTCTATCCTTTAGAACTATAAAATAATAAATTTCTATTGTTTTAAGCCACCCAGTTTCTGGTACTTTGTAACAGCAGCCTTATGAAACTAATAGTATGGACCTTATTTGGGTACCAATTTGAATACATGAACACACGCGCACACACACTCATACACATATACATATCAGCAAGCTGTGAATACTAAGTGAATGTCTGATGATTTTGAAAGAATTGTTAATTTTTTAATTTGTAACAGTATGTTTAAAATATAATGTTTAAATAAAAGGAAGAAAAATTTAAAAAAAGAATGTTTATAAGTTCATGATACTAAAATATTTGCAGAAGAAATGATATGAAATCTGGGATTTGCTTCAAAAATAAACTGGTAGAGGGCAGGAGGATATGGTTAGGAGTCATAGATGAAATAAATTTTGCCCATGAGTTGAAAGTGGGTGACATATATATGAATAGACATACTCTCCTATTTTTTTTTTAATATTTGAGATTTTCTTTAACAATTTTAAAGAAAGGCAGAGCCAGGAAAATTGTGGTGATATCAAAATGACATTTTCCCTATTCCATATTTATCCTGTCAGTACTAAGAAGTAATTGAAAATAAGTTTTAATGTAAATATAATCCTATATTTAAATCTTTGTTATTAAAATAAGGTTATAAAAAAAAAACCACAACTGTTTTAAAAAAGCATGATTTTCCTTTCAATTATGTTGATAAAAAGGAAAAGTCACCGAGGTTATAAAGAATTTAACTCTAGATCTGTTGAACATTGGTTTATTCAAGTAAATGATCGTGTAGTGATAAAGAGCAAAGGCTTTGCTGTCACAGTGAGCCAGTACAAACTCTGGCTCTGCCATTCACTAGCATGAAGCCTTAGAGAAATTAACCTCTAATCTATACTGTCTTTATAAACAAGGATTTAGAAATTATTTTCAAAGGGTTACTGTAATGTTTAAGAGGATTAGAAAAAGGTATTTAAATATTCAATAAGCTAGAGCTACTGTTACTTTTATTATTTCAGTAGTTCAGGAAAGATGGATTGTTCTACCAATTATCATCAGTGAACTTAACCAGAAGATGTAGTACTAAAGACACTAGATATTTGGCTTAGTTATGGATGCAGGTAATTTCCTGAGTAAAGATGGGTAAACTAAAAATGTACAGCCAAAAATTCTCTTTGGGCCTCAGGGATCATCACAATATTGTTTTAAAATACAATACAGTTTCTGAAGGGGAAAATTCCTTTTAAACTGATGGGAATGAATTGTGAATTAAGATTAAAGAATTTACGTAGCAATGAAAAGTGCCCAGAGGTATCCATGTGCAGAATAGAATCATGAAAGCATTACCAGATTTCAGGCATTATTAGGCTGATATCAGAACAGAGACAACAGAGGACATCAACAAAGCTAGGCAAAAAGAGCAATGGTAGGGAATTTGGGAGATCTAGCCTCATCAGTATTTCATAATACCCCTGATATCCAGCTGAGACACCATAAAGGCTACACCATAAGAATAAGGGCCTTGGCCTAAGGTAATTTTAATCATGACTTACTCTAAGGTTAAAACCAACACCCATCAAGATCCACAGGGAAAACAAAATATGAAGGTAGAGTCTTGCATGTTAAGGTTAAGAAACAACTTGGGCTTACCATAGATCTTTTTCTATTAAGCATAAACGTCCTATCTACACAAGTTCAAGGTGATTAGCCTTCATATGACTGTAGCCCTAATCAATATCTGACTGCAGTTTCATGAGCCAGAACTGCCTAGCTGAGTGGTTCTGAAATTTTTGATGGGCAGAAACCATGAGAAATAATAAATACTCACGTTATTTTTAAGGCACTAAACTTTGGAGGTGTTTTGTTACACAGCAATAGATAATTAATATACAAAGTCACATGTAAAAATCAATTGTATGTCTAAATACAGCAACAAAGAGTTGGAAAATGAAATTTTAAAACATTTATAATAATATTAAAAACAAACACTTAGGAATACTGAAAACTATAAAACAATATTGAGAAAGATCAAAGAAGACTTAAATAAAGGAAGAGATACTCATCATGCATTGAGGACTCAATATCAATGGTCAGTTCTTCCTAAACTAATCTATAGATCCAATTAAAATAACAATAAGCTTTCTTACAGAAATTGACAAGGTAAATTTAAATTTGTGGAGAAATGAAAAAGACATGGGATAGCCAAACTAGTTTTCGAAAAGAAGAACAATTTCAGAGGACTAACCATCTGATTTCAAGACTTATAAAGGTAAGTAAACATGACAGTGTGGTACTTAGTAAAGGAAGACAAACAGACAAATAAATCAATAAAGTGTTTCATACATAGGCATGAAATACACTTAACTACATAGATAATTCCTGTTATATTCATATGTCGCTATGCAATACAGAAATAAAAATGAACTAGAGCTATGTGTACCAACATGGTTAGATTTAGAAAAGATAACATTAAGTGAAGAAAGGAATAGAACTGAGAAGGAATACAAGGAGGACTTCACCTTTCATCAGATATGCTGTATTTATTTAGACAACAACAACAACAACAAAAAGACCTGAAACATATGGCAAAGTAATAAGATTACTGAGTACATGAAGATTATATTACTGTCTTCAGTGTTTTGGGGATATTTTATTATTTAAATTGCACATATAGAATGTTCTTCTAATTTTAAAATAGAACTCATTATTGTTGGGAGCGGTGCCACTGGAACAGTGATCACCACAGTTTGACATAGTCACGGGTGAGCTCTACGGATTGACATAGTCCCGGGAGTTATGAAGGCCTCCATGGTTTGACATAGTCCCTGGAGAAGTGGATTCATTGCGTGGCAGGAATCACGAAGAACAGTGGCTGAAGACAAAGGCTAATAAGAAAAATAAAATTATAGGATGGCAACTGAAGGAGACTAATCTTTGCTTTCTCTGTCTATCTGTTATCTGTCTGTTAGGAATCATTTTAGAAGTAACATATAGATGATTAATAATATAGATGTTAGAATAGACTGCAGAAAGAAAAGGCAAAAAAGTAATAAGAATTTAGGATAAGATTATAAAAGATTAAGAGGGAGCTTAGAAAAGGAGAATAGGTCAAGAGTTAAGAGAAAGTTAAAGAAATTGAATTAGAGGTGTGGGGAAGTAAGAAGTTAAATGATACAATGTCTGCATATATGTTAACAGAAAGGTTGCTAAGCAATGAGTCATATGGTGAAAGTAATTGTAAAGGTTAAGAGCTGATGAACATCATTGTTATGTCTGGATGAAAAATGAAAGGGTTAATAATGTTTTAACAAAATCAATCTCCATTCTGACCCTCAGTTACTGCACATACTAACCCTGGCAGTTTCTTTTTTGTAAACATAAGGGCCTTGAGACACCCAAAGAAAACTATAAAGATAAGGGGTTAAGGATGGCCTTGGGAAACTCAGAGGAACCATGAGAAAAAAGAGATTAAAAGTTGCTCTGACCTCTAAGAAGCTCCTCTCCCCCACTTCTCTGTATCAGCCCCCCTTAACGGTGCCAAAAGTGGGGCCAAGAATGTAGTTTTCTTTTTCTGTACTTTGTACTTTTAAAAGCAGGCAAAAAGAAGGCTCGTGGCAGGGATCTGAAAAGAGCTTCCCAGCCCATCGGTGTAACAGCCCTCTGGTGTAATAAAGTGAAGCACCTCTGACTCACGTCTCGTCTCTCTCTCGCCAACTCCGTCCACACCTAAGGGAATCCCTGGACTGCTGAGGCTGGACCCCAGCACATTATTGCATAATGCACCTGTGTCTAAAATAGTTGGTCAAACCATTAAAAAACCTGAACCTCTCATAGTCTTTGTCTCTTGGCCTTCTCCACGTCAGGCTTTGTTTCTGCTCATTCTGAACAGCCTGATGCAGACTTAAGAGACTATCCTAATGGAATGTGTGTAGGTGAGAGGAGAGCACAAAACAGGACTGTGTATCTTTTTTTTTTTTTTAATTTTTTTTTCTTTATCGATTTTAGAGAGAGAGGAAGGGAGAGGGAGAGAGACAAAAACATCGATGAGAGAGGACATCGATTGACCGCCTCCTGCATGTCCCCCACTGGGGATCGGGCCCACAACCTGGGCATGTGCCCTGACCGGGAATTGAAGCGGTGACCTCTTGGTGCATGGGTTGACGCTCAACCACTGAGCCACACCGGCCAGGTAGGACTGTATATCTTTTATTGAGATGTTTATCTGGATCTCCAGATGCATAAAGCCCTACTTGTTGTCAAGGAGAGTCTGTTCCATGACGTGACCGCTGTCTGTCCTGCAAGCTGGACCTGGGCCAGAATAGAGGTTGCTTCCCATAAAACCCCTTTAGAGATTGTCTGATCAATGTTCATTCTGACATAAATCAGCACCTGACCCTGCCTCTGGCTAAGTGCTGGTTCCTGGAACAGGCCATTGTCCTGTTCTGGAGAAGCATGTACAGTAATTTCCCTCACCTGGTAGCATTAACATACTAGAACCCGTGACTAGCCCCTCCACAGGCCCCCACCTTTTACCCAATATAATTCTCTGGTGCCTGTCAAGTGGCTTGGAGGATATCCACTTTGTCTTTCAGCCACCCAAGGGGCACCTTGTATGCAAATTTGCCTTAATAAACTCTGCTAATTGCCAGACTGGAGTGGCCTGCACCCTTCTTCAGTCTTTCCCTGCCATCCGCTTACTGAGGTAGATTTTCAGTTTTGGAGTTTTTCCCTAGGTCTGTGCGTACTAACACTTGCCTTCACATTCCAGCCTCTCTTCTGTTTACTGCCTGTCTGTGAACCATTGTAAGCTAATGCATGAGCTAATGTGGTTGGACCTGATTTGCTGTTCCTGACACTGTATCCTTCCCTGTCTTCATCCATGCCCGGTAAGGAGGAGGTCTTTTTGTAAAATAATGCACCACGTGGTCCTGTGTAATAACAGAAAGCAATAATAGCAGGAGAGGTACAAACTTTCAGTTATACGACGAATAAATTTTGGAAATCTAATTTATATCATGGTGACTATAGTTCATAGTACAGTATTATACACTTGAAATTTGCTGAGGGTAAATCTAAATATTCTCATTACATCCCCCCAAATGGTAACTATGTGAGGTGATGGATGTGTATATTAACATGCTCATGGTAATCATTTCACAATGTATATATATATCACCCTTTTCACATTTTTAGTTTGTCAATAGAGTTTTAAAAAGTTAAAAAAAAAAATAAAGAGGGATTGTTTGTACTTGTAGCTGCCCCTCTCTGAAGAATGTCTGTCAAGGACCTATGCCTCTCAAGGGTAAGTGGGCCTTTCTGGCCTGACCAGAGAAGGCGAGGCCAAATGATGGGAAACTCTGAGGAGGTGGAGAGCAGAGGCTAGAAAAGAGAGTCTGAAGGAAAGCCTTAGAGAAGAGAACCTCCAGAACCCACCTGAATTAGATTTATAAAGTCTTAAAAGAAGACTTGATGCGAACAATTAACCCTTTGAACAACACGGCTTTAAAGTGTTTGGGACCACTTATATGTAAATATTTTTCAATAAGTACCTATACTGCTTTCGATCCACGGTTGGAAGTCTACATATGCAGGGGGCGGGGGGACTGTATGTATTGTTCTATGCCACTTTCTATAAGGGACTTGAGCATCTTGAAATCAATCCCCCACAGACATGGAGGGACAACTAAGTTTTGAGGGAGTCAAAAATTATACCCGAATTTTAGGGAGGTTGGTGCCCTAACCTGTGCATTATGCAAGGATCAACTATATACCACAGTAAACATTGCTGAACTATTGAGTGTCATGCCGCAGAGCCCTCGGTGTCTTAAAATAAATAAATAATATTTGACTAGTATATTTTCTGCCTTTTTTATTATCCTAATGAATCAGAGAATTAAAAGAGGCTATCACTCAGGAAAGCAGTTTCTGCCTTATCACAGGGACAGAATACCTTCCCACACCCTTGAAACAGCCTTATGGGTCACATCCACAAAACTTGCCGGGTGACAGGCTTGGTCTTTTGTGTCTGACCCAGGGACTACAAGCCATGCCAGCTCTGGCTTCCAGAGTGCTTGACTGAACTCAAGATCTTCTCACTGAGGAAGGAGTTAGACTTAATGGGGTATGGAGAGGCAGGGTACTGACAATGCTTAGTCTTTTTTTTGTTTAGTCCTCACCCAGCTGGGCAGGGCGAACTTTTCATTCTTATCTCCCACTTATACCTAATCAAATGATCTCACTGAATTAAGTTTGTCTCTCTGCTCTCTGCTAAATACACTGTATTATTTTTTATCGTATTTACAAACTTGCGCATGTTACTTTTGCCTAGAATCTTGTTTCTCCTGTTTCTTATTAACCATTATTTCCACTAGATAGTCCGTGCCATGTGTTCACAGTTCCTTTTGAGTTCTACCATATATATTACCCATGTTTCTTATATCATCTGGCTACCCTGGCCATAGTTTAGTGGATTAGGGTCAGACTCCTATCTCAGAAACCTATTGCCTCGCTTAGAGAGCTCTGTTTTGGATGGTTACTGGCCTTCCAAATTAGATCCCCTGTCTTGTGGGTGACTCATTAAACAGTAAGGCAGACAAAAATGGAGAGAAGCAGAAAGAGAAGTGAGAAGTCATAAATAAAAACAAGTCATGGGGTTAAGAGCAGAAGACGAAAAAGCTGTTAGTGACATGAAGGGGAGCTAAAGTGAAAAATGAACCAAAGCCCTGGCCAGTTTGGCTCAGCAGTAAAGCATCAGCCTACGGATCAATGAGTCATGGGTTTCATTCCGGTCAAGGGCACATACTTCGGTTATGGTTAGTCCCCGGCCCTGGTCAGGGTCGTGTGGGAGGCAACCAGTCAATGTGTCCCTCTCACATCGATGTTTTTTTTCTCTCTCTCCCTTTCTCTCCCTCTCTCTCCCTCCCACTCTATCTGAAGATAAACAGAAAAATATCCTCGGGTGAGGATTAAAAAAAAAAAATGAACCAAAGCTAACTCATCGTATTGATGGACTGATTCCAGGAGAAGGAACTAAGAAATTCCCACTTCTGAGAGATATTTGCTGGAGTTGCTATTTATTCAGCAAAAGTCTGTGAAACAATCAGAGCTATTTCTGTATCCTAAATCTCCTTCTAGTTGTTTATTTTGTCATGCCACTTGCCTAAAAGGCTGTGAAATGAGTACCTCACTGTTCCCTATAAGGAGTCCAGCATGCTTCTCAATTGTGAAGAAAAGCTTTCTACTTTTCTTTAATTGACTTTAATTTTTATTAACTTTCTATAAGAATGTACACTTTTATAAGAATATAAAAAGAAAACTATACATTTATTTGCATATTTCTTTTTTTAAAGATATCACCCAACCTGCTTCAGTGACCACTGCCTGCTCAGTGTTCCCATGACACTTCCTGTCTGCTCCTCTCGGACACTGTTCTCCTTGGGGCTACCTGTTTACGTGGCTATCATTCTGATATCCATCTATCCAAATTCACCATCATCTCCTGGTGAACAATAACATATTGTTAAAACCACTTCTGGCTCAGATGGTTAGAGCATCGTCTCTATACGCCAAGGTTGAAGGTTTGATCCCTGGTCAGGGCATATACAAAAATCAACCAATGAATGCATAAATAAGTAGAACAACAAATCTCTCTCTCTCTCTCTCTCTCTCAAAAAATAAAAATTAAGAAAAAAAATCCTCCTATTTTTAAATCAAAATTGGGATGCATATAATTCAAGTGCCCAAATGGCAAAATTATATAAAGTGTTTATGAGAAAAAAATGGTAAAAAAAAATTTTACATCTTTTGAAAAGTTAGAAATGTATGATCCTTACACTAGCTATTGTTTTATTCTCCCTTAGTACTAAACAAGGTGATAGCTGTTCTACAAACATTTGTTGATGAAAACTAAATTAAAAAAAAAAAAAAACTGTTTTGGGTAAATGTTTGAGATTCTGACTAAATTGAGATTCAAAATCTAAATTGAGTACAGGGCCATTATATTGAGGCTGTAGGTAATACATGGGTGAGGGTTTCATACAGGCATGTGTGTATTGGGAGAGTTAGAAAAACTGGAGGTGAAGGAAACAGATACGTAGACAATAAGGTCCTAAGGTAACTAGTCAATATTTACTAATTATTAAATGCCAAGCACTGTGAAAAGTGCTTTATGTGCAGTCTCATGTAACCTCATTTTACAGAATTCTAGATAGAAGCTTGTGGCTAATAAATTGCAGAACTAAAGTTTGAACATATCTTTTCTGTTTCCAGGCTCTGTGCACTTAACCTCCATCCTTTACTACCACTGATGATAAGGTTAGACAAATGTTTTAAATCATTCATTTGAAGAACAAATTCCTTCATAAGTAATACATTTATATGTAGTTGTCTTTGAAGTTTCATGAACAATTAACTTTTGAATGTGTAACTAGGGTATACACTCAGCTTTTTTATAACTTGATTAGGAAGTCAAAGTTATAGAAGGAACAATTGTATTGGAATCAATTGTTATAGGTAGTTTGATAAAAACGTATCTTCTATTACAGTAGAAGTAGTAGATGGTAGGGTGAAGGGTATTTTTATTCCTTTAGCTCTCCAGAAGAAAAAAACCTTCTTTGTAGTGTTTGCCAATTTCTGTGGTATAAATACTCCCACCATGATCTATTTTAAGTTACTGCAATGACATCCCATCACCAGCAGAACTGAGAAGTGTACAATAACATACAATTATGCAGTATTTTCCTCATACATAGGCAATAGGTGTATATTTATATAACCTCAAGAACATAGGTAACAGTAACTTTTAGTTGAAAGGATTAGGAAGAGGGAAGTTTTGAAATATATTACTTTTGTTTTAATATAATTTACTTAACTATAACTTTATATAATTTAATTTTTGATAATCCCTGTGTTTAACAACCAGCCTTTAAAATTTCTGGAGATCTAACAATTGGCTCTTGTAAGTCATTATTAGCCAGCTCCAGCACACCATTGCCCTTAACTGTCTCTCAGATACACAGCTCCCTGTAGCTATATCTGTACGATGTTATAGTAGCTCCTGGCCACAGCTGATCAGAGTCAGTCCCAAGTCATTCATCCCAGAATTTATAATCAGACCAGGTATCATTTTCTCTGTGTGGCTGAAGCTATAACTAACAGGTGAATATTTGATGCTAATCACTTTTTGACCATATTGTGAACTGAGTAGCAGATAAGATTGATCTACCATTAAAGAAGAAAGAAGAAATACAAAAGGAAAAGCAGAAATGGGAAAACACATCTTGGTTGTCTTACAGCATTCTGGTTTTCAACTGTAGTTCTTTTTTCTTTCTTTCTTTCTTTTTTTTAATCCTCACCTGAGGACATTTTTGCATTTATCTTCAGATAAAGCGGGAGGGAGAGAGGGAGGAAGAGAGAGAGAGAGAAACATTGACGTGAGAGAGACACTTCCAGTGGTTGCCACCCATACGACCCCGACCGGGGCCGGGGACAAACTGCACCCGAGGTATGTGCCCTTAGCGGGAACCAAATCTCGGACTCTCTGGTCCGCAGGCCGACACTCCAACCGCTGAGCCAAACCAGCCAGGGCTTAACTGTAGTTCTTGAAGCCTGGCTGCATTTTAACATTGAACTTGGACAGAAAACCTTGCCTCCTGTTTAGTCAATTAACAAGGCCATTAGACTGAGGACACACAAATGCTGTGGTGGCCTATGTAAACAAACTAAAACCTAACGCTGTCAGTTTCTCAAGTTATCAAATCAAAACCCCTAAGGACAACCAATCACAAACAGGCAACTAGAACTTAAGCTATAACCAATCAAATAATTCCATTTCTTTGCTTCTGCACTTTCTCTCTACTGTGTAAGTCTTTCCCTGGCTCCTGTCAGTGGATGCTCCTAATCACCTCTGGTTTGATGCTGCCCCTTTTGAATCCAGTTTTGCTCAAATAAACTCTTAACATTTTTAATATGCCTCAGTTTATCTTTTAGCACTGGTGACAATGCAAAATAGTTCAGTCACTTTGGAGGGCAGATTGGCCGTTTCCTGCAAAATGAAACATACTCTTACTATTTGATCCAGCATTCATACTTACCCAAAGGAGTTGAGAAGTTATGTCCACACAAAAACTTGCACATGGATGTTTATAGTAGCTTTAATCATAATTGCTAAAATTTGGAAGCAAGCAAGATATCCCTTAGTAGGTGAATGGATAAATAAACTGCGATACATCCTGACAGTAGAATATAAGGACATGAGCTATATTAAGCCACAAGAAGACATGGAGGAAACAAGTGCATATTACTAAGTGAAAGAAGCCAGTCTGAAAAGGACACATACTCTATGTTTCCAAATATATGATATTTTGCAAAAGGTAAAACTATGGAAACAATAAAAACATCAGGGGTTGGAGGTAGGGCAAGAATGAATAGGTAGAGCACAAAGGATTTTTAGGGCAATGAAACTACTCTATTTAATACTGTAATGATGGATATGTATCATTGTACATTTGTCCAAACCCATATAATGTACAAGACCAAGAGTGAACCCAAACTTAGAACTTTGAGTGATGATGATGTGTCAATGCAGGTTCATCAATTGTAACAAAGGTACCACTCTGGTGGGGGTGTTGATAATGAGGAAGGCTGCACATTTGTTGGGGCAGGGGGTGTATGAGAAATTTCTGTACCTTCTTCTCAATTTTGCTGTGAGCCAAAACCACCCTAAAAAACCAAAATCTTAAAGAAAGAAAACATAATTAGGAGACTTTTTACTTGGGTAAGTTTGGATTTAAATTGTGCCAGACTCTGAAGAAATTTCCAGGAACATTGTAGAAATTTTGTGGGCTAACTGGAACACAGATGTGCAGCATCTACATTTGTGCATGTGTGAATATGCACATCTCGGAAGGACCTCAGCAGAAGCTGTGCTCTTATAAATCAACGTTTCCATTTAAACTGACTCATTTGACCACCATAACCAGTTCATATGCCACTGCAAGTAGAGAAAGGTGTAATAATAAAAGGGAAAGAATGAAAGGCATTTAAAAGCCGAATAGTTAACTTTACACTTAGTTAATCATTGCATTTGTTTTACAAGGGCTACTCAAGTTTTTGGAGAAAGAAAAGCAAGGTAGAAAGCAGACTGCAATTAGTATGTGCAGGATTTCCGTAGGACATTTAGTCTATGTGCCTTATCTCTCCATCTTAAGCCTTATTTTATCCAAAACTCAAGTAGTTCAATCTACTTTCCTCTTCCCACCCCTCCATGTTTCCATGTCTTTTTTTCCCTTTTTTCACAAGTATTTATTGAACATCTATTACATGGAAGGCACTGCACAAAACATGGGTTTTGTGCCAAAATAACAAGTTTAAACTTGATCCTCTTCATCTGTTGTTCTCAAACCTACATCTTATATTGTGCATAGGATTAATAAGGAATGTGGTAGTTAGACAGAAGGACCACAGGCCAGGTACAGAGGGTCACCAGAGCAGAAAACTTGGGGTGCCTAGCAATGGGCAAAACTGGGAAAACAAGGACCTGGCCCCCAAGGTGACCTTTCCTCCCCCAGCATATCTCCAGTCATGCGGTTTAGACCCTCTGATCTTTCATATCACTGGTTATTCACTTTGGACCCTCCCCTGACCTTTCCTCCCCTGGCATGTTGCTAGTCTTACAGGTTAGATCCCCTTAGAAGGGAGTCATACATACAAGGAAGACCACAGAATAGCCTTTAAGCATTAAGCGCCCAGGATAGTGAGGTTCTGACCTGCATCAAATTCATCCAGGCCTCAGTTGTGTTCCATCCAGGCCCAGAAAAGCAGCAAAACCAGACAAGTGACACCATGGTTAACCTCAGGACTAGCTGCATTGACTAATGACATCCTGCCCTGGTGCCAACCAATCAGTAGAAACCACGACCCTGAAAGGACACATCTAGAAAGCCGATGAATATTCTATTGGGATCCTCCCCTGAGACCTCCACATAAATACCCTCAAGACAAGGGTTCAGCACTCTTCTCTCTCCCAGCACACCTGCACCTTTCCCCACCCCCTTCTCCCAGGCATGTTTTCCTTGCCTCTCTCTTGCTCCTAAGCTCCAAGGGCCCTTCCTTTGCTGTAACTTGTTTCCTAACCCCATTTTTTCTACCACTCCTTCTGCCTCTGTGACTTTCTAAATAAACTTTCTCTTATAGTTTGAGTCTTGAATCTGAATTATTTCTCAGTCAGAACTCAAGAACTGAGATTGCTAAACCAAGGTCTGGTTTGACTCCACTGGTCTAACACCTGGTGCTGTTTCACCACCAACAGGAACATTTATTGAGAATGCAGAGTCCTGATCTTAAACCCAGAGCCAGGTTCAGAAGTTTATTATAGGCCTGGGAATCTGCTATTTTAACCAGCTTCTCAAGTGGCTCAAGAGAATAACATGATTGGATTTACATTTTAAAAATATAACTCTATCAATCTCCTTGCATCTAGTAATTTGGTCTGTGGGCACTCTGATCCTGTAGATTTTTACCTCTCTTTAAGAACTATGGAATCAGACTCTCTGTTCTCATTTAGACTCTGCTTCTTAGCTATTGGTCAAATTAACCACTTTCTCTGTGAGGGTATGTGGCAATTGGAATTTCTACCTCAGAGAGTTATGTGCAGATTTAGCAAGTAAAGCATATGTTGTATCTGGCGCATAGCTGTAAGTGCTAAAATGTATATATATTATTATTATTGTCGGCATCATTGTTGTTATTGGTAGTAGTTTTAGCTTCTTTTTAGAGGGAAGAAGAATAGGACAGAATTTTAGTGACAACAAATGATCAGGTTCTTGGTGCATGACTAGATAGATGATTGCTTCAAAAGAGTTCTAAGTCATTGTGTTAGTACTGTTAAAAAGAAAACCACAGGTCCAAAATGGCATAATTTATGTTAAAAAGCCCATTATACTAACCTAGATTTAATGCTTGATCTAATTGCAGTTTCAACCTCTCCCAGAAATGTAATCTTGATTAACCAGTCTGGAATTCACCAGTAAGGTAATCTGTCACATAGGCTCTCTTTATGCCCCATAGAAAGAAGAGGCAATCTGCATGATAAATATCCTTCCTCCCTCAAAAAAAAAAAAAAAAAAAAAAAAGATAAATAAATAAATAAAATGTCCTGGCCTCAAATAATTCTTTCTTTTCTTTCACTAATAGCTCCACTGCCACACCCTGCTTCCTATAAAAACTTTCCATTTTGTACAACCCCTCTCAGCGCCCTTCTAGTTGCTAGATGGGATACTGCCTGATTCATGAATTACTAAATGAAGCCAATTAGATCTACAAATTCACTCAGTTAATTTTTGTTTTGTTTTGTTTTTTTACTGTACTGATCATTTTATTTTACACTTCCCATGTGTTGACATTAAATTCCTGGGTACTGTGTGCTACCACTGTTGCTGCTCTGAACTTTTCTTCTCATTGCTATTTTAAAAGAACTAAATGAAAAGAAAGGATTACTTTTGGGCTTAGGACATATTTTCTCTCAGGGGAAGGGAATGGGGAAGGGATTTCAATTACGCAGATGGCCTCTTTTCTATGGGGGATTGAAAGAGTCCAGGTAACAGATTATTTTACTGGTGCTTGACCAGAAAATCCCAGACTACCTGATTAAGATTATATTTCTGGGAGAGGTTGAAATTGAAATTAGATCAGGTATTAAATCTAGGTTTGGTATCATGGGGCTTTTAGCATGAATGACGCCATTTGGGGCCTGTGGTTTTCTCTTTAACAAGAGAAAAGGCTGAAACATAGAAAGGAAATTATTTGATTAGCTATAGCTTAAAGCCTAGTTGGCTGTCTGTGATTGGTTGTCCTTAGGTTTTGATTGGGCAACCTTGAGGCCTTTACAGGCTTAGGTTTGGGTTTGCTTACCTAGGCTGACAGGGCATTTAAAGCCACCTCAGTCTAACGGCCTCCTTGTTTGATTAATTTGACACAGCTAAGAGAAATGGTGTAATTCATATCAGAGGGAAAAGACATTTCTGTAGTTTCCTTCTCCTCTTGTAAAGAATGGGGACAACAGGCAGAAAATCACTAGATGGATTGTTCAGAAAAGAAAATAGAAACTACCCTCCCAATTTCTCTCTTTCCCAAGAATTACCTGAACAATTGAAATTGGGAGGAATACAGGGCTTCTATCATTTTTGTGGGTTTGAGTCAAATTTGCTTGAATATTGAAAGACAGTCTACTTTAGTTGATAACTGGATTACATCTACAAATATATATTTTTGAGGGAAATTAGGTAGCACAGCAACAGAATGGTGGCTAAGATGAAAAGCAGTAGAGAAGTCTTTGTAGTGCTGTATGTAAAAAAATTCGCATTTGATTTTCTCTACAACCGTGTCGAACTACTCGCATGTGCTTGATTGTTTTCTCTAGAAGACATAGAGGCCCTATAAGAAATCAGTTTTTGGCATAAGTAAGAATTACGTTCTAAATGAGCAAAAAATAAATTGTCCAGTAAAACACCTACAGAATTTAATCCTACAATTAAATATTAATTTTGAGAATGTGATTTTTAAATTGATGTGTTATATTGCGCTGTGTGGATGCACTACTGGATATGGTTCAGCAGACCATACTATCTAGTGTAAGGAGAAATGAACTTATTACTGGGTATTAGATAGCTTAAACACTTCAAAATTGCAGGAGCGGGCAGTAAGCGAGCTTCCGGAACAACTTCCACGGGTAAGGATCACATCACTGCCTCTGCGATGCCGAGGCAGCATTGCTACCCTCTTTGCAGCGGGCTGAACAATGAAGGACCCAAAGCACAAAAACCGCGGCTGCCGCAGGTCCCGCGTCTAGGGATCCGTGTCCCTGATTGGTGGAATCCAAACGCACCTGAAACCCTAACAGAGAGGGCGTCTGGGAAATGTAGTTTTTACTTTCCAACCTCCAAGTCACAGAAAGAATCTTTTAAATAGACTGGAACGGAAGTAGAGCAATGTATTATAATTTACTTAACCATTTCTTAAATTTTATATTTTTAGGTTGTTACGTTTAGGTTGTTGTTATATTTTTCTTTGTGATAAATAAATTTCTAAAAGTGGAATCTCTGAGTACAACAGTATGGATATTTTAAAGTTTTTTGTTTGTTTCTTTCTACATAATTATAGCAAAATTGCCCTCTTGAAAACTTATACTAGTTTATATTCTTTCCAGCCATCCTTGTTCCATATTATCAATCATGATTAATGAATTTCTTTTAAAAAGGAAAATGACACATCATTTAAAAACTTAGAATTTCTTTTGCCACTGAATTTGAACATTTTAATTCTACATAAGTGATTTATAATCAAGTCTTTATACTACCCGTGTTCTCAGTATTTCTCAGCAATACATTTAAACATTATCTCAAATGATGGGAAACTTAACCGTTGTTCTGTCTTCCATGTACACTTATTACTAGTTAAATAAATAACTCTAAGATTTAGTGAGCCCTATATTGGTAGGTAGACAATCCTCTCTAGATTTTTCAAGTAAATGCCAAGGAAACTTTCTTCTTTTACTGTCTCCAAAATCAAACTTAGTTGAAGTCTGTAGGCCTTAACTTAAAAGTAAGATTATATAACTTGATTATGATGCAGCCAATTCAATTTAGGTGCAAAAGCTAGACTTGAATTGTGTCTGAATATTTATCAGTATAATTTTATTATTTATTTATTTATTTATTTATTTATTTATTTATTTATTTATTTATTTATTTATTTTTGTAACAGATGTTTCTCCTTTTCCCCCTATTGACACCTTCCTCCCAATCCAGCCCTCAGCCCCCAGCATTGTTATCTACGTCTATTGGTTATGCATACATGCGTATAAGTTCTGTGGTCTCTCTCATTCCTCCCTGCTGTCCCCCTCTCCTGAGGTTTATCAATCTGTACCCCACATCCATGTCTCTGGGTCCATTCTGTTCATCAGTTTTTTTGTTTGTTTGTTTTTTAAACATTTTTTTCCCTTTATTGATTTTAAAGAGAGAGGAAGTGAGAGGGAGAGAGAGAGAGAGAAACATCAATGAGAGAGAACATCGATTGGCCGCCTCCTGCATGCCCCCCACTGGGGATCGAGTCCACAACCTGGGCATGTGTCCTGACTGGGAATTGAACTGGTGACCTCTTGGTGCATGGGTCAATGCTCAACCACTGAGCCACACCAGCCAGACTCATCAGTTTGTTTTGTTCATTATATTCCACAAATAAGTGAGATCATGTGATATTTGTCTTTCTTTGATTGGCTTATTTCGCTTAGCATAATACTCTCCAGGTCCCTCCATGTTGTCTCAAATGAAAAGAGATATTTCTTTATTACAGCTGCATTATATTCCATTGTATTAATATATATGTACCACAGCTTTTTTATACACTCATCTATTGATGGACACTTGGGCTGTTTCCAGATCTTAGCAATTATAAATAGTGCTGCTATGAACAGAGGGGTACATATATTTTTTCTGATTGGTGTTTCAGGCTTCTTAGGATATATTCTTAGGAGTGAGTTCACTGGGTCAAATGGCAGTTCCATTTTTAATTTTTTGAGGAAACACCATATTGTTTTCCATAGTGGCTGCACCAGTCTGCATTCCCACCAGCAGTGTACCAGAGTCTCCTTTTCTCCACACCTTCACCAGCACTTGTTGTTTGATGATTTGTTGATGGCAGCCATTCTGGCAGGTGTGAGGTGATACCTCATAGTCATTTTAATTTGCATCTCTCTGATGATTAGTGATGTTGAGCATTTTTTATATGTTTCTTGGCCATTTGTATGTCCTGTTTGGAGTGGTGTTCCCATTTTTTAATTGGGTTCTTTGTCTTCCTTTTGTTGAGTTGTATGAGTATTCTATATATTTTGGAAATTAACCCCTTATCTGATGTATCGTTGGTAATTATGGTCTCCCATATAGTGGGTTCCCTTTCCATTTTGATGGTTGTTTCCTTTGCTGTGCAGAAGCTTTTTAGTTGGATGTAGTCCCATGTGTTCATTTTCTCCTTTGTTTCTCTTGCCTTAGGCATTGTATCAGTGAAAATTCTGCTGCATATGATGTCTGAAATTTTGTTGCCTACATTTTCTTCTAGGATTTTTATGGATTCACGAGTCCCATTTAAGTCTTTTATTCATTTTGAGTTTATTCTTGTGTATGGTGTAAGTTGGTGGTCTAGCTTCATTTTTTTTGCATGTAGCTGTCCAATTTTCCCAACACCATTTATTAAAGAGGCTGTCTTTACTCCATTGTGTACTCTTGACACCTTTGTCAAATATTAATAGAGCATAATGTCTTGGGTTAATTTCTGGATTCTCTGTTCTGTTCCATTGATCTATATGCCTGTTCTTGTGTCAGTACCAGGCTGTTTTGATTACTGTGGCTTTGTAGTATAACCTGATATCCAGTATTGTGATCCCTTCTACTTTGTTCTTCTTTTTCAAGATTGCTATGGCTATTCAGGGTCTTATTTGGTTCCATATAAACTTTTGGAGTATTTGATCTAGTTCCATGAAATATATCATTGGTATTTTAATGGGGATTGCATTGAATCTATAGATTGCTTTGGGTAGAATGGACACTTTAATGATGTTGATTCTTCCAATCCATGAACAAGGTATATGCTTCCACTTTTTAATATCTTCCTCTATTTCTTTTTTCAATCAGTATAATTTTATAAGTTCTGTGGGTTACTTGTGCAAGGGTAAAGGCCATGAATGTCTTGCCACCCACAATAAGAGCCTATATAAGGAAGAGAACTGTGACTCAGGGAGGCTTGAAGAGAAGGAGTCACTGTATTTCCTTCCCTGATTTAATGTGGCCAAAATGAATTCTCGGGGAACCCTCAGGCTGTTAGAAAAGTTTCCATATCTTTTTCTTCTATAAGGTAGCATGTACAGCATCTAGACTGAATTGTTAAGAGTTTGATTGATTGGTTGATTTACTATTCCCGGGCTAAAGATCCTCCTTTTTCTTCTTAAATAATATAGGGAGATTTAGAGGATGCATTAAGAGAAGGCTTGTTTTGCCCTGGCCCGTTTGGCTCAGCAATTAGAGTGTTGGCCTGTGGACCAGAGAGTCCTGGGTTCAGTTTCCGCTAAGGGCACGTACCTTGGTTGCAGTTTATCCCTGACCCCATGTGAGTGGCTGCCACTTGATGTTTCTCTCTCTGTCCCTCCCATTCTATCTGAAGATAAATGCAAAAATGTCCTTGAGTGAGGATAAAAAAAACAAAAACAAGAGAAGGCTTGTTGTATTCAAATTTAATGACTCAGAGTGGAAGAACTTATTCTAAATTCACCTTTGAAACTAGAATATTAATATTCACCAGGTTAAGACAAGACGCCATACATATGCATTAGCTATCTTTAAAGGCTGTTTACAAGACCATGAACTGTCATCGTTCTCCATCTAGTGGCAAGATAGGTTAATTGAAACCACGTTCCTAAGAAGAAATATTCTGACGTTTGAATGTTAGAGCCAAATATTTAAAAAGAGAACAGTAAATATTGTTGTATCAAATGAACCCCACAACTGTTTTGTTAAATTTTAATATAAATGAAAGCCCTATTTAAAATAATCCATGATTGTAATTTGATATTATGTCAGGTTATCTAATTTGGAAATTAAAAGAATATTCTTGTTGGATAATAAACAAGAATATTCATAACTACAGGCCTTTTCCTGAAAGCATTTATTCTTAACATTGTAAACATTTTATGATTTAAAAAATCTTATTGTTCTTAAGAAAATGCTGGATTGTGTTTACATTGTTGCAGGGAGAGGATTTAGATAATATGTTGCCAATAAATTTAGGGTAAATCAACATCAAAATTGGGTCATTGGGCAGGAGATTTTTGGTACAAGAACTTTACAATCTGGGAATATTAAAGCTTTTTTTTCTTTATTGATTTTAGAGAGAGAGGAAAGGAGAGGGAGAGAGAGAGAAACATCAATGAGAGAGAACATCAGTTGGCCACCTCCAGCATACCTCCTGCATGCCCCCCACTGGGGATTGGGCCCACAACCTGGGTATATGCCCTGACCAGGAATTGAACCAGTGACCTCTTGGTGCATGGGTCAACACTCAACCACTGAGCCACACCAGCCAGGCACAATCTGGGAATATTAATTAGGATACAAGGGTTTGCAAAACTAGCAAAGGTAGTGGATAGTCCCAAATTAGGTGGAAATTCAGCATTGAGCCTATATCAGGTAGTTATAGTGGGCATCTATCTATCCCAATAGGTTCAAATTCTATTAGGATTAGTTGGTGTTCATGCTCTGGGTTATTAACTCATTTAGATATTATTCCAGATGATAAGGGACAAAGGAAAAAATAACAAAGTAGGAGGAATGCAAGTATTATGAAAAGAAAGTAAGCAAACGAAGACATCTTTAAAACAGAAAGCCAAATGAATGAACCAGATTGAACAAGTATTTTTATTTTTTTTTATCCTCACCCAAGGACATTTTCCCATTTTTGTTCAAATAGAGTGGGAGGGAGAGAAAGAGAGAGAGAAAAAAAACATGGACTTGAAAGGGACACATTGAGTGGCTGCTTCCCGCATGACCCCAACCAGGGCCAGGGATGAACCATGGCTGGGGATGAACCGCAACTGAGGTACATGCCCTTGACCAGAATCGAACTCGCGACTCATTGGTCTGTGGGCTGACGCTCTAACCGCTGAGCCAAACTGGCCAGGGCTGAATAAGTATTTTTGTTTTTATTATTATTATTTTTTAATCCTCACCCAAGGATATTTTTACATTTATCTTCAGACAGAGTGGGGGGGTGGGGAGAGAGAAATATTGATGTGAGAGAGACACATTGACTGGTTGCCACCCGTGACCCCAACCGGGGCCGGGGACAAACCGCAACCAAGGTACATGCCCTTGGCTGAAATTGAACCCGGGACTCTTCGGTCTGCAGGCCAACACTCTAACCACTGAGCCAAACCAGCCAGGGACTGACAAGTATTTTTTAAAAACATATTAAATTACCCTAGGGAACTAAAGGAGGAAATTGGAAACATGAATCAAGAAAAACAGTTATAAAGGACAAATTGGAGATGTTCAATATGAAAAATCTAATAGATAAAATATTGAAGGATAGTATCAGATATACCTGACTACTGTTTTGTGCATATGTTGCTTGTTTTTTTTTTTTTTTTTTCAGAGTAAATCCACTTGAAAAACAAGGTAGTGAGCTGAAAGATCAGGTCAGTGAACAGTTCCAGAAGGAATTACGAAGGGACAACATGTTACTAAAAAAATGAAAGAAAAGTTAAGACAGTGACAGAATATTGCAAGATTAAAGAATGATATTAGTATTTAGATGGAAAGAGCACAGAGAAAGTGGTAGAATAAGAAAATTTTGAAGCCAGATTTTTAATCTAATTATTTATAGGTAAGGCTGAAATACGTTATTGTAGGTACACACACACACACACACACACACACACACACACACAGAAGGCTGATACACAAAGTTCCTATTGGAAAACACTGGGATGAAGTGTTTGAGCAAGAAATAGAATACACCCAGGAGGTAGCAAGGTGTGGAAAGTGTGAAAGAAGCAAAGCTTTGCATTGCTTTTGGATCAGAAACTGCTGGAGGGAGACATCTTGAATACAAACAGAGATTTCACACAGTATACACATGTCACTCATGTCATATGTGTGTATTTATCGGAGGAAAAAAGGCCGTAAGAACCTCCCCTGAGTTTATTTACAATACAAGTTATAAATGTGAGAATGCATTATTTCCTGTAATCGGAGGTGATATTTAAAATACATGACATCTAGTACTGACCAATCAGAGCAGAGGCCAGTCAACATGTTGGAGTGGATTCTAGGAGGCTCCTGCTGTGCCCTTCACCTGAGGATTATGAATATCTTTGGGGTGGGCTTGGGCAGTGGGGAGGGCCTGAGGGAGGGCTGAGGATAGCTTCTATTTACTAATAGATGTGGAATTGTTCAAAATTTTAACAATTGGTACAGCCATGTATATTGGCAGAATAGCAACATGCTTTCATGTCTGATGATGTCATACAATTTTCTGAAACACTCTTTACTTGTTTTTCAAAACAAACATTGGGTAGATGTTATATTCCTGAGAGATTAAGACCATCTATATAGTAAAACAATTTGGCATGTCAGAGAGTCTCTTCTTTACATTAAAGGTAGAAAATATAAGTAGAGGATATTAAGTTATAATAAAGGAGAGAGAATAGTCAAATATAATCTTACTCAAGAAATTTTCTGATGTCAGCTCGCAAGGTTTTTCACTAGGCTTACTGGGTTGTAAATATTCAGTACTATTTTCTTTCCTATATTTTAAAGAAAGGCTGTTTAAAACATGAAACTTTTAAAGCAAAGTTTTTAAAAAAAAATCTAAAGGATAGTTTCATCTCATTGCAGACCTCAACCAAACTGCAGGCACAGTAGATCTCAGCAGAACCACAACTTCCAGCAGACTGATGTGCACACCCATGAGTGAAAAATAAACCTTGTTGTTATGTCATTGAGTTGTGCAGTGTGTTACAGCAAAAAACATTCCTTTGTCACTTGTGCATTTATTCATCATTCATTTGATATACATTGAACATCTGTGTGCCAGGCATTACTATAAAAATCTAAAGCTGGTTTTCCTTGTTTTTTTTTTTTTTAAATAAATTTGTTTCTTTTGTTGTTTTAAAATGTTTTTTGTTGATATTTTACAGAGAGGAAGGGTGAGAGAGAGAGAAACATCAATCACAAACCCCGACATGGGATTGAGCTCGCAACCTGGGCATGTGACCTGACTGGGAATCAAACCTGTACATAGGACGAAGGTCAACCTACACCTTGAGCCACACAGGCCAGGGCTGGCTTTTCTTTTTAAAAGGTCGAATAGACTAGCTTCTGATAAAACTAATTGGGGGAAAAAGAAGGAAGATGCAAATAAATAACAGCACCCATGAAGTTTGCTTTCTACTGTTGAAACAGAAAATGCACAAACAGGGAAACCCAAATGGCTAATGAGCAAATGAAAAAAAGTTATTTACTCATACAAGTAATCAGAGAAATGCAAATTAAAATACTAATTAGAAGGTCTGTGGTAAGGGTGTTAGGAAATAAGAAACCTCCCATTCAGCTTAAAGGAAAGTCAACTGGTTCAACCTTGCCAAAGAACAACTTGGAAGTACTTGGTAACTTAACTGTATTTATCCTCTCTAAAGGATGTAGCCATTACATCCTGTGTCTCTTGCACATTTTGCTAAGAATATTTTTACAGCACTGTTTACGGTAATTAGAATGGAGAAAGCTTAGATGTCCATCAAGAGAGGAAAGGGAAGTAAAATGAGAGCTAGACAGCCTGGCTGGTGTGGCTCAGTGGATTGAGCATCATCCCATGGACTGAAAGGTCCCTGTTTGATTCCCAGTCAGGGCAAATGCCCAGGTTGTGGGCCTGATCCCCAGTAGGGGGTGTGCAGGAGGCAGCTGATTGATGGTTCTCTCTCACATCAATGTTTCTATTTCTCTCTTCCTTCCTCTCTCTCTAAAAAAATCAATAAAAACATATTTTAAAAAATGAGAGATAGACACATAAGGAATATTCTAGATTAATAATAGATGAATATTAAAATATGGCAAATGCAAAAATAAGAAATATTATGAGATTTATAAAAGAATACCTTCCAAGGACATTAACGCACACACTCAGAAAATACCACATTTATTTTTAAGAAGATTACATATATATAATATATATATAAGCAGACTACAAAGGCATATATTAAATACACAAGTGTGGGGAAAGAGATGAGGATGGTGAATAAATGGAAAAAATAATAAAATAAAAGTATAAAAGGAAATAAAAGAGGCATTGGACAGATGCTAATGTGTAATGATAGATTGTGACTAATTCGATTTTGTGCACTTGATAGTCTAAAAGTAATAATACATGCTAGAACTTGGAGTGTGGAGTCTAGAGTAATTTGAGAGAGAATATGAAAGTCAGTGCTATCTGAGCATATTGAATTCTTATGGTTTCTGATGATCCCCTGTTCTTAGTGTAATTGTTTTGGTTTGGCAAATGAAAACAGGATAAACTATTAAGCTCTTACTGACATATCTATTTATATTGGTAAATATAAATGTAGAAAATATATTTAAAAGGAAAATGATGTACCATCTTCATCAAAATTGTCACCTTTCCGTATGACATATATGTTGATATATTTTTTCATAATGGAATTTCTTTTGCAATTATCTTATTAATTGTTATAATGTGATATTTAAATTCACTCATAGATTTTAATATGGTATCATTAGAAATTACTTCAATTGAAGCCATCATTTTATTTTTAATTATCATTAATGACCTTGAATGAGGTTTATATTTAGAGCTCAGTACATCTCAAAATTATGTCTTCCACCTACCCTGTGCTCTCCGTCCTTATTTTCTTGCTTCCTTTGAATAGTGTGGTGAAGGCAGGGTGAGGTGTTGGGTGGAGATGGACAAAGGGTAGGAAAATAGGGGACATCTATAATAGTGTCAATAATAATAAATAAATAAATAACACCTAAAAAACAAAAAAAGAAGGCAATGTAGGATACAGTATTAAAGGTAATCGTTAAAACAATAGTTTCTTAACTATTGAATGTGACTATTAAGAGGACATTTTGCTTCCATGCAGAACATATAACTATGTTCAGCGTGTGTTATCATCATCATTAATTGCTCCCTAATTCACGGTGTAGTGAATGTTTGTCATAGGGGAAAATGCCAGCTTTGCATCTCAGGGAATCTGAAGAATGTCTTTGGCTGCTGACTAAAGTGCTTCAGAAAGTTTAAAGAGTATGTGTGTTTTGTAGGGTGAGAAAGGACAGATATTACCATTTGAGAAAGAAAAAGCTTCCTTTATCACTCACAGTGTTGATTACAATTCAACTGTTATCTGTTTCTTTCATCTTTTAACTAGGTGGCTTTAGAAGAACAGGCTCAGAAACATTACTTAAGGAAAATAATTATGGTAAATTGGTTTGTTTTCACTCTGTAAATGGAAGGTGATGCTACTTTCCTCTTTATTTTCATTATAATTTTGTTCATTTTTTTGTTTATTTCATGTGAGTTTTTATACATATTGCATTTCAAAATGTTTTTGCAGTTGCAAAAATTATTATTTTGAAATCCAAAGACAAAAGGAATAAGATAATCCTTTGGGATCTGATTGTGTTGGAACTACAAGTTCCTGCTTATTTTTCTTAGTATTTATCTGCTGGTTGCTATAGATGTAACCTGTTCTTCATGATTCATTCCCCAAAGAAGTAGAATTTGTGAGATGGTTCCATTTCCGATTTTGATCCATTCCTCTGGGTCAGGCTAAATCACAAACTCCCTGGTTCACAGCCCCAAACTCCCTGCTTCACTGTCACAATAAGCAAGGTGATTAAGAATGACCTACAGTACTTTCTTTCAGAAATTCAATCATTCAGCGCATTGAATGTTAATTACTAATACTTACTAATATGGCCTGGAGGAACATTTTCTTTGTTATTCTCTGTAGGAAGAAGTATTCTTCAGATACACAGTTACTTTGTATCATAATTAGAAAGGTCATGCATTTTATAAAACATCTGAAATTTCAAAGTCTCTATTTACAATAGAAAAGAAGCAATGTTAGTTTTTGGTTTTTTTATCTTTTCTTTCTTAAGTGGTTTGAAATGATTCCTATACAAATGCAAGTCACTAGTTAAAGAGAAATTATAGAAACATCCACATATACTGTATGTTTTTAGAATTTTTTTTCTTTATTGACATTAGAGAGAGAGAGGGAGAGAGAGAGAAACATCGATGAGAGAGAACATCAATTGGCTGCCTCTTGCATGTCCCCCACTGGGGATCGGGCCCACAACCTGGGCATGTGCCCTGACCAGGAATCAAACCTACAACCTCTTGGTGCATGGGTCAATGCTCAACCACTGAGCCACACCCACCGGGCTACGTATACTGTATTTTTGCAACTTTGGAGTTGCAATCAGCAATCTTCATCAAAAGCTATTAGTTAAAAATGGTATTGTACATATGAGGTCAGGCATGTAGGCTTTATCTTTGAATAGACTAAGGATGAAATTAGATTAATATTTTGACATAAATCTGTATAAAAATAATATATCTTAAGACTCTATTAATATAATCTTGATATTAAAATTGTTACAATAATATCAGTACTTTCAATTTCTGAGATTTTTCTAATTTATAAAATACTTTCATATACATATTTTTATAGACAGGGACTATTTTATTGACTTTTATCCCTTGAACCACAAAGTTGCCAGCCCAATAAGTCACAGCTCAATAAGTGATTGAGGTAAATATTTATCTTTTGTTGTTCTTTTTGTGCAGAGTGAAAACTCCCTTTCTATATTTGGGAAACTCTCTACTATATGCATCTTTGACAGAAGCCCCAAGGGCCATATACTCTAGATCCCATATTCCTTTTCAACTAGAGCACAGGAACATGGCCTGGGCGCAACTGATCAGCTGGTCCTCTTGACTTTGCATTGGGAGCTAGTGATGCAAAGGAGCAGGAATGATAGAGAATCTACTCAAATAGTGAACAGTATGCAGGAAGCGACTTGCTCTAGGGCACTGGTGGGAACAGAACTAGTGTGGCTTATGATGCCCAGTGCCAGAGGTCGGTGGCCATGCAAGAGCTGGCATTAAGTGTTCACCAATGCTGGGAACAGTGTTCCCATGACCCTAGATTCATGATTTCAGTTGTGATCCTAGCTGCTGCTGCCTTGCGTTCTTTGTACCTTCCCATTTTGGAATGTGGTTCTTTAGCTTTTGTGGCAATTCTTTTAGCTATGTAACATCCTTTCAATAAATTAGTTTTCTTCATAAATTAAAGTTGGCTTCTGTTATTTGCTTTAATTAATTACCCTGACCAATAAAATATAGAATTGAATTGCATATCTCTATAACCTTATAAAGACAGATTTTATGGATACTGTTTACATATCAGGAAACAAAGATTAAGAGAGAGACATTAATTAACTTGGCTAAGATCAAGCACTTAGTAAGAACTAAGAGTCAGAATTCAAATATAACTACTCTAATTTTAAGTCTGGGGCTCTTTCTCTCTTATTGTAGTGTGGCAGAGATGGGCTACATGTTGAACTTTGCTTTTTCATTTTACTAAGCATATAGGAAGCTTACATTTCACGGCCTCTCATGTTATTAATTTGAGGCCATGTGACTGAGTGAAAGTGATGTAGGCTACTTCCTGAGCTGGCCACTAAAATGCTTCCTCAATCTTGTACATACTCTCTTCCTGGGTGGTTGGAAGGGTCTCACTGTGGAAGGAATCCAAATCTCTGAGTCATCACTTGGCACAGAGTCATCTGGAAGAGCTACCTGAGCCACATCAAAAACCAGAGACAAATTTTTGTTGTATTAAACCTCTCTGGTTTGAGGGCTCATTGTGAAAGCAGGTAGTGATCTTTACTTTTATTAACACAGGAATTGGTAACAGAAGTGAGGTTCTATCATAACAAAAACCTAAAACATGTGGTACTACCTTAGCTATCAGCTGTGATAGTGAAGAAATAGTTATTAGATAGCTATGATAGCTGGCAAAATTTTTGGTAAATTTGTTTCCTGCTTTTCTTTATAAGGTAAACCGGTAAACCATGTGCCACTTGGAGTTGTAGCTCTACAGAAAGAGTTTGGAAAACTTAATGTTAGCAATGTTTTTGGAAACTATTGGCTCATTTGGCAAAGTATAGTTAAAAAAGAGAGATGACCCCGGCTGGTGTGGTTGAGTGTAGACCCATGCACCAAGAGGTCACTGGTTCAATTCCCAGTCAGGGCACATGCCCAGGTTGTGGGCCAAATTCCCAGTGGGGGGCATGCAGGAGGCAGACAATCAATGTTCTCTTTCATTGATGTTTCTATCTCCCTCTTCCTTCCTCTCTCTCTAAAATCAATAAAGAAGAAAAAAAAAAATAGAGAGATGATCCCAGGAGAAAATTGATCAGTTGATAAACAGAAATGATAAGAAGAAGAGAGAGAATAGGAATTCAGGGTTGAAGCTGAAAGTTCCCAATGTTCTAAACCTTAAACGGTAAAAGATAGGCTTGCTAAGAACTGTGAATAAAAAAAGTTAAGTACAAAGTGATGGTTGGATAGAGGGACTCATAGCAAAGATCAGATTATGGGTATGTCCTTCATTTACTCAAGATAAGACTCAAGGTAGCTGCCATTAAGGAAAGGGAATCATAGGGTGAAGAAGCACCACAAATCAGACTGGAGAATCATGTCAAGGAAAAAACTATTGGCATGGGTACTAGCACATGGAATTGACTAGAAACAGATACAAATAATAAAATTTTGAAATAATTTTGCCAATGAAACAATGGAAGTGCAATAAAAAGCATTTAGGATATTAAGATTTAAAACAGCCTACAGATCCTCTATCTGGAAGCAGTAGGCAGGTTTTTAAATCTATACAGCCTCTACAGAGGGCATGCTTCCCAATACTCACTTCAGATGTAGTCATGGAAAATAATGGACATGGAGGAGCCTTCCAGAGTTTGAGAGCATTGGATAATAGAGCTCTCCCAAGGGATTATAATCAGAACCTAATCAAGAATTTCCCCTGCTGCTAGTGACCTGGGCCTCGAGGCTAAGATGACTAGATTCCATTCTTATGTAGGCCCCTTGGCTAAGGCAACTAAATGACTCCATTTTTATCATCAATGGACCTTCCTCGATATTTTTCCAATAATAGGTTAATTACACCTAGAAGTAAAGGAATTTTGCCTAAGGTTATAGTTGCCCCACGTGTTGGGAGGTATTTGTAGTTTCGGAAACTGCAAATCATGAGCCCAGTGAATAATGCTAATTTTCACTTCTGTAATCGCTGTCACACTTGCTATTGAACCGGTCCCCTGAGGGGGGTAGTAAAAGAGGGATGGGGCTTCTGTCTTTAATATTGGATGAGCAAGAAGAATCGGTGCTGAGGATCTGGGGAAGCTGTAACCCCCCAGCCCACCCGTGTAATGAAGTGCTCCTTTACAATTCAGCTGTACGTCTCTGGTTATCTCGCTGACACATTACAACATTTGGAGGACCCAGCGAGATTCCCTGGTGTTTTGCTACACCAAGGGCTAGACGCCTAGGATGGGCAGCCTCTCCCGATCCGGCCACCAGACCCCTATAGATCTGAGGGGAGGCGCACCCTGAATTCCAGGGCCCCAAATAGCCTACTTCGGTTTCCGACGAGTGGCCGGGAGACGCCAAGACATGCCCAAAAAGATTAAAGGAGACCTGGTAAAAGCCTCCAGAGGTGAGTTCTGGGTGACTGGTCTATCTGGATGAGAGTGAGAGGGCCAGACACGGTACAGCCTCTCCTCTCCTGGGAATCCCTTTAAGACGTTAGGTGGGGTTCAAATCTGGCAAATTCTGGTTCAAATCTGGCAAATTCTGTTTATTCAGACCTGCCACTGGGGCAGAAGTGGAGACTGATCACCTCCTAAGCGGCATAGGTGCCGCTCAGGATAGGGAATTTCTGGAAGAAAATTCAAACAGTGTGTGAGTGTGACCATGTGAATGTAATTGTGTATGTCTGCCAGCAAACCTGATCTGAGTTGGGGGCTTATTCTAACCTGCCACATGCCAAGAGGCATCTGAAATCTCTGCGAGGGGAGCAGTCAGGCAGACCAAGCAAAAGTTTCTGTCTTGTGTGTCTTCCCTTGTTTTTGTCCTCGTCAGCCTCCCTACTGTGTCTCCCTCAACTATCTAATCATGGATAGCAGCACTAATGCCCAGAAGACCTCATTGGGTTGCATATTGAAACATTCTTAGAGAAGAATTTGAGGAAGTTTCTGATTAGGGCACGAATACTGGTAGTGGGCCCCAAGAGAAACCTGGGCAAAGGTAGGGAAGTGCCTGCGAGGCAGAGATACAGCAAAAGGCCCGAACAAATTTCTGGTGTAAATATTTACTCTTTGGGCCCTAATTAGAGATTGCTTTGATCCTGTGCAGGAGGCTAATAAGGTGGGGAAGAAAGGTGTAGTGAAAGAGTCTAGGAAAGCTGAGAAAGGCTATGAGTCCTTAAAGACTCCCCCACTGTCTTCTGCTACACCTGTGATTAATATTTGTGCTTTGAAGGCCTGGAAAGAGCTCCCAACAAAAGGGAAAAATTCGCTAGATCTTACATCCATCAGACAAGGACCTGAAGAGCCATATCAAGATTTTGTAGTTCAGTTGCTACAGGCAGTTAACAAAATAATAAGTGATTCAGGGGCCGTCCCTGCTGGTGGGCCACCCTGTGCATCCTGCATGGTGCCACGCATCGGGACTGGGGTCCTGTGTAGAGAGCCCCTCGTCCTGGGAAATGGGGATGGCGGGCAGGCACACAGGCACTCACCTGGAGGCCACAGGGTTCCCCGGGGAGGGCAGTCAGGCCACGGAAGGGGCGTGTTCCTTCAGTGCCAGCCTGGGCAGCTCATCTGTTCGCTGCCCCAGGTTTGGCAGCAGCAAGTTTCCAACAGGCTTCTATGAACTTTGGGGAGTTGAAAATAGGGATCCCAGGCGTGGGCGTGAAGTGCTCTTGGAGAGAGTTGAAAAATACTCTGCCTCGTGTAAACATGTGCTCTAGGATGACACTTCCTTTTCCTGCATCCTTTTGAAAACCTGGGGTCAGAGGAAATTTTCCCATCCCTTTGTCCACAGTGGGACCCAAATACTGCCAGGGGGAGGGCTTCCTTGGACACTTTTCACCGTGTTCTCCTGTTAGGCCTAAAGGCCCAATTGGTTAAATAGCTCAAAAGGTATATAATAATAAAGACACCCCTGGAAAAAAACAAGATAAAAGAATAGCAAATGTAATGAAGGCAGCCTTAAGGGAAACAGGGCCCATGGGGAAGGATCACCCTAGGAAGGGTCAGGATGGCAGGCTTAGGTCCCAATTAGGGATAGAAAAGACAAGGGCAAAGTCAGGTATAGAGGAACAGAGTAAAATCTTTAACTTAGAAAAATGACAGAGCCAGGGCTCCTTCCAACTGAGTCCTCAGGAGCCAAGAATAACAAGACAATAGGGGACAAACTAGTTAGTTTCCTGGTAGATACTGGTGCAGCAGACTCAGTCCTGACCGAGCCAATGGGCCCCTAACCTACCCCTGGACTTCAAAGAGGACTATAGACCTTGGGAAAAATACTGTGACTCATTCGTTTCTGGTCCTGCCAGAGTGCCTATACTCCCTACTCAGACATGATCTTCTCCAGTGATTGTTCAATTGCTGGCCACTGCCACTCCAGGTCAGCCCCACATCAAGTTCCACAAGGCATTGGCCATCAATCCTGCCAGCCTGCTCCAGATGATGACCAGGAGAAACCTCTACAGGACTGCCTGGAGGTAATCGACATAGTGCAGACAGCCTGCCCAGACCTCAAGGATGTCCCATTGCCATCATCAGATGAGGTATTGTTCTCCGATGGGAGCAGCTATGTCCAGGAAGAAATCAGGTACGCTGGGGCAGCAGTAGTAACTCTGGACCGTGTCGTCTTGTCACAGTCCTTGAATAGGGGAACTTCAGCCCAATAGGCTGAACTCATAGCCCTAATCCAGGCTCTCTGATGGGGCACAGGAAAATCTGCTGCAGATCAGAAAGCTTGGGGAGGCAGCCCTAAAAACAGTGGGGCCTCTCCAGATACACTAGGTCAGAAAATGACTTAGCCAAGCAGAAACAAGCCATAAAAGAAATCAATGGATGGTGGACACTGTCTGATGGGAGGTTGTTAGTCCCAGAGGCTCTAGGTCGGACTTTAGTCAACCAGCTGCACCAGTCTACCCACTTAGGTTACACCAAGCTTACTGAACTCCTGAGAGGCAGGTAATGTCCAGTAAAATCACAAGGAAAGGAAGAAGGCAGAGGGAGGCAGGTATGTGTGGGTCTGAGTAGGGAGGAAGAGAAGGAAAGCTGGGGAATGTGCAGACAGCAGATAGATTGAGCAAGCTCTCAGGTTAATGTCAGGGGAAGGACTAGGAAAGTTGCAGAGGGTCTATGCAAGTTAAAGAAGGATTATGCAGAGGAAAGAAAAGATAAGAAAGGATGAAAGAAAGAGACATACATATTACAGGAAGACAGGACATTGGAGGAATACTCAAGAAGGGAAGAAGATAGGACACTGAGAGAGGGAGAGCTTGCCCCTAGTAATGAAATAACAGTCTGGGATATAATAAAGAGAGTAATAGGTTTAGGCTACTCCTGACCCTTGGATCAGACAATGGCGCCACCTTTATAGCAAAGAGATCACAGGATATCTCTAAAGGGTTAGATATAAATTGGAAGTGCAATTGTGCTTACCGCCCACAGAGTTTCGGGCAGGTAGAGCGCACGAACAGGATCTTAAAGGAAACCTTAACCAAATTTACTTTAGCAACCAGTGAAAACTGGACCACTCTGCTCCCCCTCACCCTCTCACAGTTCTTTCAGTCCCTGCAGTCCGCCCAGAAAGCTGTCCATAAACACATCTGTGACGCCCTGCCTGTGCCCACCTCGGACCCTGTGCACCCCTTCCAGCCCGGGGACGCCATGTGGGTAAAGAAGTTCACCACCCAGGGACTAACTCCAGCCTGGAAGGGACTATACACTGTCATCCTGTCTGCACCAACCGCTATCAAGGTCAACAGCATCCCAATCTGGCCAGCATCATTCCCGGCTTGGGGGGAAAAAGCAAAACGGACAGTTTAGGCCTCTCTAGATAAGACTCTTGCATTTATCGGGACTTTGATTTTTCTGGTTATGACTGTTCAGGGGAATCCTTATAGACCTGGGCCCCAATGGAACTGGGAACTTAGAAATGGTACTACAGAACAGGAGAGGATTAGACCTCTTATTTCTTAAGGAAGGAGGATTATGTGTTGCACTGGGAGAAGAATGCTGTTTTAATGCGAATAATTCAGGGATTATTCAAGAAAGCTTACCACTAGTTAGGAAAAATATTGAGGAACAAGAAAGAAAAAGGCGACAATCTGAAAATTGGTTTACAACTCTATTATCCGCCATTGCCGGCCCTCTCACTATATTATGTTTACTCCTAGCCTTTGGGCCATGCCTAATAAACGGCCTCATAAAAAACTAAATCGAGTCAAAGATTTGACTTGTCAGGAAAACCAGTGAGGAATGACCTGGGCCCCGAGGCTAAGGAGACTAGATTCCATTCCATTCTTGGCTAAGGCAACTAAATGACTCATTTTTTTATCATCAATGGACCTTCCTCTATATTTTTCCAAAATAGGTTAATTACCCCTAGAAGTAAAGGAATTTTGCCTAAGGTTATAGTTGCCCCGTGTTGGGAGGTATTTGCAGTTTCGGATACTCATATGAGCCCAGTGAATAATGCTAATTTTAACTTCTGTAATCACTGTCACACCCGCTATTGTAACAGTCCCCTGACGGGGGGAGGTAAAAGGGGGATGGGGCTTCTGACTTTAAAACTGGCCAAGCAAGAAGAATCAGTGCTGAGGATCTGGGGAAGCTGTACCCCCCAACTCGCCAGTGTAATGAAGTGCTCCTTTACAATTCGGCTGTGCGTCTCTGGTTATCTCACTGACGTTACAACACTAGGGCAATGTCTACCCAGTAGGATTTCAAAAACTGTCAAATCAGTGACAGCTGTATTTCTTATTCTCCTTCCAAATGGAAGTCTTTCTTATGGTTACTTTATCCCTACTCCACCATTGCAATTTAGATATGTGTTTGGGTATAGATCACTTACTTATCTTTTAATTAATTAAATAATTTTAATCCTCACCAGAGGATATGTGTTCTTTAAAAATTATTTTTATTAATTTATTTTTGTTATAGATGTTTCTCCTTTTCCCCCCATTGACACCCTCCTCCCCATCCCCCCACCCTGCCCCGTCCCCAGCTTTGTTGTCTATGTCCATTGGTTATGCATACATGCATTAAGTTCTGTGGTTTATCTCTCCTCCCCCTCCCCCCCTCTTCTGAGGTTTGTCAGTCTGTACCCTACTTCTATGTCTTTGGGTCTATTTTGTTCATTATTTTGTTTTGTTCATTATATTTCACAAATAAGTGAGATCATGTGATATTTGTCTTTCTCTGCTTGACTTGTTTCGCTTAGGATAATACTCTCCAGGTCCCTCCATGACGTCTCAAAGGATAAGAGATCTTTCTTTCTTACAGCTGCATAGTATTCCATTGTGTATATGTACCACAGCTTTTTTATCCACTCATCTACTGATGGACACTTGGGCTGTTTCCAGATCTTAGCTATTGTAAACAGTGCGGCTATGAACATAGGGGTCCGTACTTTCTTTCTGATTGGTGTTTCAGGCTTCTTAGGGTATATTCCTAGAAGTGGGATCACTGGGTTAAATGGCAGTTCAATTTTTAATTTTTTGAGGTAACACCGGATATGTTTTTTTATTGGTATTTTTAGAGAGAGAGGAAGGGAGAGAGACACAAACACACATACACACACACACACAGAGAGAGAGAGAGAGAGAGAGAGAGAGAGAGAGAGAGAGAGAGAGAGAGAGAGAGAGAGAGAGAGAGAATTACATCAATTGAGAGAGAAACATCCATCAGTTGCCTCCTGTACGTGCCCAGACTGGGAATAGAACCTGTAACCTTTTTTTTCTTTTGGTATATGAGATGACACTCCAACCAGCTGAGCCACGCAGCCAGGGCCTTACTTATCTTTTTAGTTCATAGGTCTCTGGAGTCTAGGGCGTCACACCTTGATCAGATTGGAAGACTGCATGTTCACTGGAGAGCCGGGATTCTGAGTTGATGCAATTTGTAATTAAAGGTTTTGGGTTAATGTTTCATATCTGGGAGGATGAATAAGAGAGATGAGTGGCTAGAAAGGAGGACCATGGCAGAGACCAGCTAGATGCTATTAATATTATTTCTTTCTCTTGGGCATATGGGAAAGTGTCTCTTGCAGTTAGATCAGCAAAATTGCAGTTACATGATTGGTGCACAGAATGTGGGCAGAAGCTATTGTGCTACTTCTAGACCTAGTTCCTTAAAAGACCTTCACAATCCTTCATGCACACTCTCCATTGTCCCATTACTATAAGCAAAAACTTCTGAGAGTGGAGCTTCCTTGAGTCAACACTTGGAAGACAGCTGCTCAAGAAAGCTGCCAGACCAACTTTGGACTGTGACTTTGTAAAATCACTAAGATATTGGGATGGTAAATAGAGTTACTGTCATCTTTGAAGATATGATATAGAAGAAATTATGTGAGCACATTCAATAAATCTGTATATACAATAAATAAAAAAATCCTTGTACAATCTGAATTTTATCTGTTGCAGTGTTGGAAAAGAAAAGGGACCATATAAAAGGGTATTCTTGGATTCCTTGGAATATAATAGAATATACTCCAAGAACAAATAAGATCCTAGTGAAGAAATAGATAGCAAAGTGAAATGAATAATTAGCTCTTGAAAACAGAATAAAAAAACAGAAACAAACAAGGGAAAGATAAGTGTTGCTCAGTAGTGATTCCAGAGCTTGGGGAGGTGATGAGAGGGGAAGAAGGACAGTCTGTAAGTGGCTTGAAAAAACTTTGTGCTGAGGAAGGGGAAAGCTTCAATGAGTCCTATGGGTGGGGTTTATGTGTTATCTGCAGCTGTCTTACCCAAGGAACAGCCTTTGTGCCAAGGAGAATAAAAGGCTCAGAATTGTGCATCTAAGAAATGAGTGGTTTAGAGCTCCTGAGGAAAGAGTTTAGTCAGTGCATAAGATGATGGAAATATGGTTTTAGAAGAAGTGAATTATTGGAGAGTTTGTAAAGGAGAAAGAAAAATTAAATTTTTGAAGGGGAGCCAGATTTGCTGACTTTTCAATCCTTTTCAGTGCCCATATTTAGAAATAAATTCAATTCATATTTTATATTTTGCAGCATTTGCTACTCTTCCCTTTAAGATTTATCCTATTCATAGGGAGATAAATTCACTAGTTTACGCTTATTTATCATTCCTAGTGTCCAGAGCATTCAAAGTGCCCTGTATACTGTGTTAAAATGATAAAGATTCTAGTCTTTAAAGAGTCTGTAATACATTTCAACAAAAACTATTAAGCTCCTATACTATACTCAGCAGTAGGGATATAAAGATGAGTAAATTGCAACCCCTACCCTCAAAGAGTGACCATTCAGTTCTCGAGGAGGACTATTACTCCTGCTGCCGAGCTGAAGGGATTTGTTTGCCTCCCTGCATCAAAGCCCAACAAAACCCAAACAGAAGTTTGCAGCAAAGGAAATAAACTTTTATTTAAGAAAATGGCATTAAGTCCAGAGACACAGGTGAGATGACACTGTAAGACTGAGCTCCCCACCCTGGCCAGTGTGGCTTAGTGTATAGAGCGTCAGTCTGCACACCTAAGTATCGCAAGTTCAATTCTCGGTCAAGGACACATACCTGGGTTGCAGTTTTGATCACTGGCCCCAGTCTGGGTGCATGTGGGAGGCAACAAATTGATGTGTCTTTCTGACACTGATGTTTTTCTTTCTCTCTCTTTCATACCCCCTCACTGTCTCTCTCTAAAAAAGAAAAGAAAAAAAAAAGACTGGGTTCCCTGATGGCTCCCATGGAGACAGATTATATATGGGGAAAAATTATTAATCATGGTAACTAAGGGAGTTTGGTCATGGGCTCTATGTATTGGTTGGGGCCAGGGTAGGGAGTAGTAGACCATTGTATTAGGTCCAGATATAAACCATGGCATCCTTTGGTCTGGTTTTGTGAGGGTGTGGTCTAGGATGGTCTGCTTTCATTGGCCTGGGGCTGAAACACAACTGAGGTGCCTTTTTCTTCTCCCCTTTTTTCCCCCACAGGCATACATCTCCTAAACTCCAAGGGATCCCAGGAGACTTGCAACCAGGGGAGCAATGAGCAGTGGCAGCTTGCCTGTCTCCAAAGCCCCCTTTTCTGTGACTTGCCAGTGAGCTGACAGCAGCCCCGCCTTGGATCACTTCTTCCCCATGTTTCTGGACAACCAAAGCAGCCCCACCTAATCTCTCCTGTTTCTTCTTCTGCCCGAAGCCCTTCCTTGTTTTATTGTCCCCAGCTTTAATAAATGTACTCTTGGGAGAAAAATGTTGTCTTCAGTTTGACCCAAAATTCTATTCCCTTGATCAATATGTGACAGGATAGTAAGAAGCTAGGAAAATTCTTGGGCAAGTGGAATAGGGAAACTGAGACAAGAAAATTAGATAAAGCCAGACAGTTTGGGTAGCTTACAGCTAGCTTGTGAATCGAAAGACCTTATCTTCCCCAACCAAGGACACTTGAGAGCAAATGGTTAATAACTCTCCCCCCTAAGCAGAGAATACATAGCTTAAATTACCCTGGAACTGCTAAGGCAGGAGAGGGTAAGAGGGAAGGAATAAAGGGAGAGTTTTATCTCACCCACTGAACAAAGAAGTCAGCCATCTTAGGACTTGCCAAACAAGATGACCAGGTGTATGTACAAAAACTCCAAGAAACACCACAACAAAGTAAAACGGGGACCTTGAAATCTAGTCTGTTGCCCAAGATGTCCAGCCGAGGAACCTTGAAACCTATAGGAAGAAGGGTATAAAACCCCTTGAATCCTCACCTCAGATTAGCTGAGTGGCCCACTTGTGCTTTATGCCAAATGTATTTTTAATAAATTTGCTTGCCATGTATCCTTAACAAATTTGATTGCTTTGCTACAAAGCTATTTGTCTGTCATTTGTCTGAAGTCTTTCTCAGGAGACTGACAAAAACTGAGGAGGGGAGGAGTCCTCTCCCTCCAACTCAGGACGGTGTCCAATATCTTTTCTGGTGCTGGTAAGAAATAGAATTGAGGCTTTATTCTTAAGACAGTTTGACACTGATCAGAGCCTGATGCCCTAAGGGCTTAATGTTTAAGGGAATGGACGTGCAGTATGCCACGGTGCTATTAGACTGGACAAAGCTAGCTCGAATTAAGGGAAAAGTCATGTTAAATAAATGAAGTTCCTGTGAAGTTGCATTCTACACCCAATTCCAAAGTGTGGGGTTTTTTTTCCCCCACACCACCAAGCAACTCTCTGATGCTAGCTGGCTGTCCTAAAATTCAACTCAATTCTGATTCTATCTATCCAGAGATAGCAATAGATTCCACAGGTTAAGAGCTCAATTCTAGGAGAGATTGCACTCCACTTTAGATGCTAATTACAAGTCCAGGTTGTTATCTCTGCTTTAGGCTGACTGGCGATAAATCCAGGATTCCCATGATTCCCATTATGTTTTATTCATTTGCTAGAACAGCCCACAGAACTCAGGAAACCTGTTTATTCACCAGATTACTGGTGTATTACAAAGGTTGTTAAGGATATGAATCAACAGCCAGAAGAAGTGATACATAGTCTGAGGTCCTGAACAAAGTAGCTTCTGTTCCCAAGGAGATTGGGGACTAGCATAGTGGAAATATTCTGATTCAGCAATCTGTTCTCGGGTTTTTATGGAGGCTTCATTACATAGACATGCTTGAGTCATTGGCTGGTGATTGAACTATTTCCAGGCACTCTTCTCCCCCTCAGAAGTCAGGAGGTAGGACTAAAGGGTTTAACCCTATCATCACAAGGTTGGTTCTCCTGGCAACCAGCCTCCACACTTGCATGATTTAGAGGCTTTCCAAAAGTCATTCATTAACACAACAAAAGACACCCTTGTGGTTCTCATCACTAAGGAAACTCCAAGGATTTCAGGAGCTTTGTGTCAGGAACATAGACTAAGACCAAATATATATTTCTTATTATAAATCACACTATCACAAGGACACCCAGAAATGTGAAGATACTATTATAATCCAATGAAACAGTTGGCATAGTGATTAAAAGCATGAACTCTTAAATGCTTTTAAGCCAGATTACCTGGGTTCAAAACCAGCTATTTAACTTACTGGGTATATGACTTTTGAAGAGTTATTTAACATTTGTGTGTTCAGAAGTTTCTACATAGAGTTAGTTTAAAGTTTGAGTTAATATACCTAAAAACCTAGAACAGCCCAGCCTGTGTGGATTAGTGGTTGAGGATCGACCCATGCACCAAGAGGTCACAAGTTCAATTCCTCCTGGTCAGGGCACATGCCCAGGTTGTGGGCTTGATCCCCAGTAGAGGGCGTGCAGGAGGCAGCTGATCGATGTTTCTCTTTTGTCAATGTTTCTCTCTCTCTCTCCCTCTCCCTTCCTCTCTAAAAAATCAATAAAAACATATTTTTAAAAAGTCTTAAAAACCTAGAACAATGTCTAGCACATAGTGAACACTATAGCCTTAACTATGATTATAATAGACTAATCTATGATGTATTCTGAGGGCAAGGAGAAGGAATAGGCAAATTTAGTCTGTAGGGTGAAAAAGAACCTTGGAGGGGCTGAACTTTGCAGACCAAGGGGAGAGATGGGTATTAAGTCATGTGAAAATTAATAAAGGAGACCTCAACTAAGATTGGAGGACCTGCAGGGGGAGCTCTCATGTCCTACCACTAATTAGTAGTTGCCCCAAACAGAAAAAGACTGCCTTGCATCTGCAGCAGACCCAGTCAGTGAGACTGTCACAGCTCAGCCAATGAATAGCCACTACACTTCAAATTTCCAGTTTCCTCCAACGGATTCTTTGTTTATAATAGTTCCTCCCAACTTCCCCTTTCCTTTATAAAAGAATATTTCTCTCTTTATTCTCTGGGTTTATGCTTTTGCCATAGCTTGTATGTGCCAAATTGCAATTTTCTACTATTCTTCAATGAAGCCTTTTTGCTGGTAAAATAACTGTTTATTTTTAAGTCAGCAATCATATTTGAGGCATTTTACAGACTGTGTCAGGTTTTAGAGAATATCGTCTGGATGAACTGGTTTGGATAAATCCTTTAGCATGAACTCATGACATTCAGAGGATGATGCCATGCCAAATGAGTATTTACGCCTATTGGAATCTTATATAAAAAGTTAGAGCTGACTAGAAGCAACTTTATTGCATTCAGCTTAATGCTCACAATCTGGTTTATAAAGCCAGTTTCTCTCTCCTTTTTCCTTTAAAAAAAAAATTTTTTTTTTCTTTATTGATTTTAGAGAGAGGAAGGGAGAGGGAGAGAGAGATAGAAACATCAACGAGAGAGAACATTGATTCGTCATCTCCAGCATGCCCCTGACTGGGGATTGGGCCCACAATGTAGGTATGTGCCCTGACCAGGAATCGAACCAGCGACCTCTTGGTGCATGGGTCGATGCTCAATCACTGAGCCACACCTGCCAGGCACCCCCTTCTCCCTTTTTTATATTGCACTTATAAATAGTATACAGTTTGAATTTTATTTTTTATTTTTTAATCCTCACTCAAAGATATTTTTCCATTTATCTTCAGATAGAGTGGAAGGGAGGGAAGGGGAGAGAAACAGAGAGAGACAGAGAAACATTGATATGAGAGACACATTGATTAGTTGCCTCCCGCATGACCCGACCAGGGCTGGGGACTGAACCACAACTGAGGTATGTGCCCTTGACTGAAATCGAACCTGAGACTCTTGGTCCATGGGCCAATGCTATAACCATTGAGCCAAACCAGCCAGGGCCAGTTTAAATGATTATTCAGAGCAAAGAAGGGGATTGATTCACACTTAAGAAATTTCCTTTTCATGTTACTGGTTTTAAAACTTGCTCACTTAGTAATAACTAAGGATTTTGTGGTGTTTTCTTAGAAATGAGTCAATGATATTAGCTCCGATGACAGGCAAAAGATGTCTAAATCACACATCATACTTTCAATGGACTATTTTAGCAAAAAGAGTACAAATGATCAAACGAGGAAGATGTCTTTTCCAGGTAAGAATGAAAGGATCTGCCAATCCACTGAACAATGACTGCCTCTTCTCTGTATAAAAAATATTCTTTACTTTCTGAAAATGAGAGAACTGTTAATCTCTTAATTCCATTCCCAGGGACTTTCAAATTTTTATGTTTTACTATGAATGAGTCTGAACAGCACTATGTAGGCTAAAAACAAAGATTTTCAATTTTCAGCGTTTGCCCCAGGGCTTTGCAACCCAAGCACCACCTTGCTTCTTTCTGAGGTGACTACACCCTCTCTTCTCCAGGCATTAGAGTCTCTCCTGTACGTGTACAAGCATTTGTCTGACAGTTTCATTGTCAGGGAATTTCTAGATAGGGATCTTGAAGTTAACATTCCAAATTATATGCATCCACCCACCCTCATATTATAATTACTCTCTTAGAGTTTAAAAAAAATAACTACGCACATCAACAGTTTCACAACTGCTAGAGTGAGTGGCAAGATTAGTAGGCAAACCCCTAGAGAAATGGTCTGACCACAGTTATTCATGTGCACATTGTTAAAATGTTTAAATATTGTCATGATGGACCGGGGCCAAGTTCGAAGATTCCATCAGCATGATGTTGTTGGCTCGGCACTTCAGAACTAAATTAAATGGGTTTGAAGGTCTGTTTCCCTACTTGTATGCTTGTATGCTGCCTGCTTTGGGGTTTTTCCTCATAAAGAACATCATGCAGCATTTGTGGGGAACATTAAGAAATGTTCCTTTTAGGAACCACAGCTAAAGTTACAATCTGGTAGCTACTTTGTATATCTTTATACGATAACTAGTCTAACTAATCATGAACATTTTTTTCTCTATTAATTTCACTTTAGTCAAATATTTCCCAGAATGAAATTAGAAGACAATTATATAATGAAAAAATTGCACATCATAGACTATTAGAATTGAGAAAGACCATAGAAATGTTGATTTTACTAATGAATAGACTATGTATTTGGCCCAGGAGGAGAAGTGACTTGCACATTCTGGTTGTGTAGAGCCTGTAAATTTCCTTAAGTTATTCCTGGGCCTTACTACCTCAATTTCTAATTCAAATTAACACTGTTTAAGTGCTCAGACAGTTCACTGAACAATGCTTGATACTGTGAGTAAGGTGGGCTTGCTCTCTCCATTCCAAACCCTTTTCCGCTTTTTGTCTGACCGGCCAGGTGGAAGAGAGCAGTTGGTGTAGCAGCTCACTTAATAGGAGTGATGAGTTTGTCCAAGTCTGAACTAAAGCTTACCCAGCTGGGCCCAGAAGAGCCTTGCAGACATAATGTCCTTGTATTTGTTGATTTATTGTTTTTCATAGAGTATTTAAGTCTTTTTTTTTTTTTTAATCCTCACCTGAGGACATTTTTTCATTTTTTGTTCAGATAGAGTGGGAGGGAGAGAGAGGAAGAGAGAGAGAGAGAGAAACATCGATGTGAAAGTGACACATCGAGTGGCTGCCACCCACACGACCAACCAGGGCCGGGGACAAACTGCAACCGAAGTACATGCCCTTAGCGGGAACCAAACCCGGGTCTCTCTGGACCGCAGGCTGACGCTCTAACCGCTGAGCCAAACGGCCAGGGCGAGTATTTAAGTCTTTAAAAAAATTATTATTGTGTTTGTGTCCTACATTCCATCTTTATATGCTCCTCAGTACTCAGGCTGTAAAAATGAACGGTTTCACCAGCAAGGTCTTTTTAGAAATAAAATAAAATAATTATTACTTATTATTACAATATATTTATTGCAAACATTTTGAAAAATATATTGAATAGGAAGAAGAAAAAAATCTCTTGTATATGAGATAATCATATTTTTGGAGGGAAAAAAACTGTTTATTCTTAAAAAATTTTTTTTTTCTCTTCATTTTAGAGAGAGAGAGGAAGGGAGAGGGAGAGCGAGATAGAAACATTGATTGGTGCCCTGGCCAGTTTGGCTCAGCGGTTGGAGCGTCAGCCTGTGGACCAGAGAGTCCTGGGTTCGGTTCCCGCTAGGGGCACGTACCAAAAAAAAAAAAAGAAACATTGATTGGCTACCTCCTGCATGCCCCCCCCCCACCCGCCCTCGCCTGTAGATTTGGCCCACAACCTGGGCATGTGGCTGACCTGGAATTGAACTGGTGACCTCTTGGTATATGGGTCGATGCTCAACCACTGAGCCACACCAGCCAGGGTATTCTTAATCTATAAATAGTAATAATGCAGAAACTTCAGATAATACTGATAGTCAAAACGAAGTTAAAAAATTTATCTAAACTTTAGGTAAAAATATTCAGTGTTACATTATTGTGTTTTTTTATATTGTTATTCTCTGCGTATATGTGTGCATGTGTGTGTTTAGTCAAGTGGTTTATTTTCAGAATTGAAATAGTATAAGAAATATATTTTATATCCCCCCCTTTTTTTATCCTCACCCAAGGACATTTTTGCATTCTTCAGATAGAACGAGAGGGAGAGAGGGAGGAAGAGAGAGAGAAAATCATCAATGCGAGAGATACACATCGACTGGCTGCCACCCACACGACCCCAACTGGGGATGGGGACAAACTGCAACCAAGGTATGTGCTCTTAACAGGAATCAAACCTGGGTCTCTCTAACTGCTGAGCCAAACCAGCCAGGGCTTTATACCCTTTTTATTTCATTTAATGCTAATCACAGACATTTCTTTATTCTTTAAATGGGCCTCAAGGTCATGATTTTTAGTAATTGTATAATAGTCAAACAGATGGCTAATATATTTATCTAACTATTCTCCAAGTGACAAAAGTTTAGGTTATGTTTACATTTTACTATAAATAATGCTGTAATGAACATTCATATACATAAATATTTATGTTTCTCTCTGATGTGTTTAGGCCAAATTCCTTGAAGTGGTATGGCTAAATAAAGATAATTTAAGCTTTTAACATGTATTTTTGAATATATTATCAAATTGCCTTCCAAAAAAGTTGTACCAATGTATAAACTCACCAACAACTTATTTATTTTATTTATTTATATACTTTTAAAATTTTTAATTGAGTTTATTGGAATGACATTGTTTAACAAAACCATACAGGTTTCAAGTGTACAACTCAACAAAACACCATCTGCATTCTGCATTGTGCACCCATGCCCAAAATAAAGTCTCTTTTCTTCCCCATTTATCCTTCTTTGCCCTCTTCCACCTCCTCCACCCCACCTTTCCCTTTGGCTATCAGCATAATGTTGTCTGTGTCTGTCTGTCTATCTATCTATCTATCTATCTATCTATCTATCTATCTATCTATCTATCTATCTATCATCTATCTATCTATAATTTTTAAATAATTCTTTCACCCTTTTTTTCACCCAGTTCACCAAATCCCTCCTCTTTGACAGCTGTCAGTCTGTTCTATGTACCTAGGCTTCTGTTTCTATTTTGTTTGTTAAATTATTTTGTTCATTATATTCCACATATAAGTGATAATATGGTATTTATCTTTCTCTGACTGGTTTATTTCACTGAGCATAATATTCTCCAAGTCCATCCAAGTTGTTGCAAAATGTAAGATTTCCTTCTGTTTTACTGCCAAATACTATTCCATTGTGTAAATGTACCACAGCTTTTTTTTAATCTACTCAGCTACTGATGGGCACTTGGGCTCTTTCCAGGTCTTAGTTATTGTAAATTTTCTCCCATTCAGTGGGTTGCCTTTTTATTTTGTTGATGGTTCCTTTGCTGTGCAAAGCTTTTTACTTTGGTGTAGTCCCATTAATTTATTTTTCCTTTGTTTCCCTTGCCCTAGGAGATATATCTGCAAAAATATTGCTACGATAAATGTCCGAGATTTTGCTGTCTATATTTTCTTCTAGAATTTTTATGTTTTTTGACTTACATTTAAGTCTTTAATTCATTTTGAGGTTATTCTTGTGTATGATGTAAGTTAGTGGTCTAGTTTCATTTTTTTTTTTTTGCATGTATCTGCAATTTTTCCAGCATCATTTACTGAATAGACTGTTTTTACTCCATTGCATGTTCTTCCCTCCTTTGTTAAATATTAATTGACCAGCCTGGCCAGTGTGGCTCAGTTGTTGAGCATCGACCCATGCACCGAGAGGTCACCAGTTCGATTCCCAGCCAGGGCACATGTACAGTTTGTGGGCCCAATCCCCAGTGGGGGGCATGCAGGAGGCAGCCAATTGATGTTCTCTCTCATTGATGTTTTTGTCTCTCTCTCCCTCTCCCTTCCTCTCTCTCTAAAATTCAATAAAGAAAAAAAAATTAATTGACCATAAAGACACGGGTATATTTCTGGCTCTCTATTCTGTTCCATTGAGCTGTATGCCTGTTCCTATGCCAGTACCATGCTGTTTTGAGTACTGTGGTCTTGTAGTATAGTTTGATATTAGATAGAGCTATACCTTCAACTTCGTTCTTCTTTTCCAAAATTGCTGAAGCTATTTGTGTGTGTGTGTGTGTGTGTGTGGTTCCATAGAAATTTGTGGAATATTTGTTTTAGGTCCATGAGATATGCCATTAGTATTTTAATAGGAATTGCACTGAATCTATAGATTGCTTTGGGTAGTATGGACATTTTAATGAAGTTAACTCTTCCTGTCCATGAACATGGTATATGCTTCCACTTATTTGTATCTTCCTCAATTTATTTCTTCAATATCTTATATTTTCCTGAGTATAGGCTTTTTACCAATTTGGTTAAATTTATTCCTAGGTACCTTATTTTTTTCTTGCAATAGTAAATGGAATTGTGTTCTTAATTTCTCTTTGTGATAGTTCATTATTGGTATATAAAAATGCTATCAAATTCTAAATATTAATTTTGTATCTTGCTACTTCACCAAATTCATTTATCAGTTCTAGTATTTTTTTGGTGGAATGCTTATACAATATCATGTTGTCTAAAAATAATGACAGTTTTACTTCTTCCTTTCCAATTTGGATGCCTTTTATTTCTTCTTTCTCTCTGCTTGATGTAGCTAGGACTTCCAGTACTACATTGAATAAGAGTGGTGAAAGCAGACATACCTGTCTTGTTCCTGTTCTTAAAAATGCTTTAGTTTTTGCTCATTGAATATGATTTTGGGTGTGGGCTTGTCATATACAGCCTTTATTATGTTGAGGTATGATCCTTCTATTCCCACTTTCTTGAGAACTTTTATCATAAATGGGTGCTGGATTTTATAAACTATTTTTCTGTATTTATTAATATAATCATGTAAATTTTATCCTTTATTTTGTTTATGTAATGTATCACATTTATTAATTTGCAAATATTAATTTGCATCCCTGGAATAAATCCCACTTGTTCATGGTATATGATCATTTTAATGTATTGCTGGATCCAGTTTGCTGATATTTTGTTGAGGATGTTAGCATCTATGTTCATCAAGGATATTGGCCTATAATTTTGTTTCTTTGTAATGTCTATCTGGTTTTGGAATTAGGATAATGCTGGCCTTGTAAATGAGTTTGGGAGTCTTCCCTCCTCTTGAAATTTGGAATAGTGTGAGGAGAATAGGTATTAGTTCTTCTTTGAATGCTTTTAGCATAGCATTCATCTGTGAAGCCATCTGGTCCAGGACTTTTGTTTGCTGGGAGTTTTTTATTTTTATTTTTTATTACTGCTTCAATTTCATTAGTTGAAATTGGTCTAGTCCAATTTTCTGATTCTTCATGATTTAGTTTTGGAAGATTGTATGTTTCTAGAAATTTATCCATTTTGCCTAGGTTATCCAATTTGTTGGCATATAGTTGTTCATAACAATTTCTTACAACTTTTCATTTCTGTGGTGTCAGTTGTTACTTCTCTTTCATTGCTGATTTTATTTATCAGGGTTCTCTCTCTCTCTCTCTCAGTCTGGTTAAAGGCTTGTCAATCTTGTTTATTTTTTTAAGCAACCAGTTATTGGTTTCACTGATATTTTTGTATCTTTTTTTAGTCTCTACGTCATTTATTTCTGCTCAAGTATTTCTGTTCTTCTACCTACTCTGGGCTTTGTTTATTGTTCTTTTTCTAGTTCTTTTAGGTGTAGCATTAGATTTTTTATTTGAGTTTTTTCTTGCTTCTTGAATTAGGCCAACAGTGCTATGAATTTCCTTCTCAGAACTGCTTTCTCTCTGACCCATAAATTTTGGGTTGTTGTGTGTTCATTTTTGTTTGTCGCCAGGTAACTTTTCATTTCTTCCTTGAAATCATTGTTAACCCATTCATTGTTTAATAACATTTTATTTCACCTCTATGTGTTTAAGTGCTTTTAATTTTTTTATTGTAATTGATCTCTAGTTTTATACCATTGTGGTCAGAGAATATGCTTGATATGATTTTAATTATATTGAATTTATTAAGGTTTATTTTGTATATTGGTTGTCTCCATTTAATTTAATTTAATTCTTTTTCTGGGGATTTCTCTTGTTTTTTCACTTGGGGTATATTTTTGTCTCCAAATTGTGTCTGGTTTTTTTTTTGTTGACTCTGTGTATTAGGTAAATCTGCTTTGACTTCCAAGCTTGTTATGAACAGTTTCTGTTGTAGGTGTCTTGTGGGTCTCAGTGGCGCAATCTTTTAGATCACCTAAGCTAGGTGCTCCAGAAATGTTTCTTGTGTGGGTTATGTGCACCCTCCTGTTATAGTTGAGTCTTGAATGCTGTTGGCTTGTTTGTGGGTGGAGTTATTCCTTAGGCTGACTGACTATAAAGATAGATCTCATTCACCATGTATGAATAACTGTTCTGGGTTCCACCACCCCAGAGTTGTTCCCAGCAGTGTCTAGAATCCCCCTTTGGCTGTGCCATTTGTGTGGCTAGTTGGGTTGAGCTCTGGTGAGGTTTGAGGCTGCCACTGGTTGTGTTGGTTCTGGACCCACTTGGATGGGGTTCCAGTGCAGGTCAGTGTCAGATGTTGTATGTAACAAGCCTTGGGCTTCCTGTCTGGAATGATCACACTATTCACTGATTATGGTTATGTCTACAGGGCCTGGGTTTGTGTGAAGGGGCCAAACTGTATACAAGGGTTGGCTTCCTGCAGTGCTGAGGTGGAGGCAGTTCAGTAAAAGGTCCAAGGCTCTCTGAGGTCGGTGTCCACCTGTCATCTACTCTGCCACCCCCTGAGGTTGCCTGGATTTCCTCCAGAGCTTTTTGAAGAAACACTGTAGAGTGGGCCCAACTGGCCATGCCTCTCTGCCCCTTCCAAACAGTGCAAGTTTGGTAGGGCAGGGTGCCTGGGTTGGGAGGATGGGGCTAGTGAGTCCCCTACTTGGAAGCAGCATGGTCAGGCACTCAGTAGGGAGAGTGTGACCCCTACTCTAGAGTCATACCACTCAGTCTCTACTACAGTCTCCAACTCTAGCTCCCCAAGAAGGAATGTACCACTGGTTCAGGTTGGGTGCAGCAAGCTGTCTCCACTGCAGGAGCAAGCTCAACAGGGCAGGGTCACCAGGATTTAGGAAGACAGATCCAGACAGTCTTTTGTTAGGAGTGGTGCTGCCTAGCTCATGGGAGGAGAGCCAACTCTATGCCCCACCTTATTTGTGTGGTCATGCTTGCTTGAGCCCCAGGCTGAGGGAGATGCACTTTGAAAGTCCCAGCTCTGAGTGGCATTCCCTTTTCCCCACAGATCAGAGCTCAGCAGGATGGGGCCACTTGGACTTTGGAAGATAAAACAAAACAGTCTCTCATTATGGGTGGGGCTGGCTGAGCCTGCAAGTGCAGGGGAAGACTGGCCTCAGTTCTGTCTGACTGTCTGCCTATAGTTTCTCTAGAGAAAGAGCACACCAATGGTCCCTATTGGGTGCAGCCAACAGTTCTTTCTGCTGGACTCAAAGTTGGCAGGGTGGTATTGCTAGTATTTGGGGGACTGGATTAGTGTACTCACCAGGCTGATGCTGTAAGAATCAGAGTGAGTGCCTAGACCCTTGGAAGATGGTACCCAAAGCTAGTTTGGGATATTGACTCAGGACTGAGACCTCAGTAGTTGACCCTCCAGATCTCTCTTTGGAGTCATGTCACTCAGATATTCTTTCTGTGACTCCCATATACCCTGAATCGCCTTCCCTCTACCAGAACCCAGGTGAGTGCTTGAGAGCAAATTCCTATGCATTGGTTCTTTAGGAGAGCACTTGGGATTCTAGCAGACTCCCACCTCTTCCCAGCAGGCAGAGTCCTGCTGATTTCCACTGCCAGATGCTATGCAGGTTCCACTTTTTGGTTGTGGTGCTCTGGGTTGGAGATCCTGGCATGGGGTTGAGACCCCATGCTCCTTAGGGGGGACTTTTGCAGCAGAGCTATCCCTCCACCTTCTCAGCCACTGCATGTGGGCACAGGGGTCAGCCTTCTGCATCTTCGCCCTTCTTACCAGTCTCTATGTAGCTTCTCCTATAAATCCTTGGATACAATACTCCTGTTCAGCTATCCTTCAGTTGGTTATTCAGGTTGGTTGTTCTATAATTTAGCTGTAAATCCAGTTTGGTACCCAGAGGAGGTGAGTGTAGCTTCCACATACTCTGAAGCCATCTTAAAATTCCAATAGTTTCTAATTTGCTCTTACTGTTTGCAACATTGAGTATTGTTTTATCTTTTAACACTTAAATACTGATTGGTGATTAATGGTATATTTTTATTTTTATTTGCATTTTTTATTATAATATCTTCACCCTTTGTAGATATTCTATGAATTGCCAGTTATTTACTTATTTTTTCTATTGAACATGCTCATCTTTTGTATATTTTTATGTTTTAAAAAAAATGTGGTTTTTTTGTTTGTTTGTTTTAGAGAGGGAGCGAGAGATAGAAACATCAATCAGCTGCCTCCTACATGCCCCTTGCTGGGGATCGAGCCCACAACCCAGGCATGTGCCCTGACCGGGAATTGAAACCAGACCTCTCAGTCCATGGGATGACACTCAATCCACCAAGCTACACCAGCTGAGCTATTTTTTAGGAGTTTAAAAAAATTTTTTAAGGGCATTAACACTGTCATATTCATTGTAAATATTTCTCCGTTTTGTAATTTACCTTCTCATCTGATTTACATGTTTTTAGGAGTAGATTGTGGTGTTAGTCACCTTAGTATAAGGAGATATTGGACAGAGACATACTATTGGTCTGAGAAGAGCTGATTGAGTTGGGGCATGACTGATATTTTGTGTCTTGGATTAGAATGAGGATGATTGGTTTACTCTCTTTGACAATGATATAATTTTGGTGATAAAGCCTCTATTATAGTCATGTGCTACTTAACAATGAGAATAAATTCTAAGAAATGCATCATTAGGTGATGTGTGCAAACATCACACAGTATACTTACACAGACTTATGTGGTATAGCTTACTACTGTAATTGTATGTGCTATACTTTTATACAACTGTTAGTGTAGTAGGTTTGTTTACAATAGCACCACCATAAACATTGGAGTAATGCGTCTGCTATGACATTATGACAGCTACAACATCATTAGGTGATGGAAAATGTTCAGCTTCATCACAATCCTATGGGACCACTGTAATATATTCCATCTGTTGTTTACTGAAACATCACTATGTGATGAATGACTATATTTCTAACTCTTAAAACTAACCTTTAAACTGCTATCACCATACTTAAGTCACAGAACTGCTAAGGTGGCAAAAGTACGATTACAAACCAGGTTTGTCCAATGTCAAGGTCAATTCTTATGACTACTCCACACTTCTAAAGATTAAATAAGTGTTCTTTCACCCCTATACTTCTTCAATATGTTTTTAAATGCCATCCTGATAGTCCATAAAGTTGATGTTCCATAAACTCACTATAATTGAATTTATATCTCAACTACATAGATGAGGATACAAAGGAACAGAAAGAATAAGTATCTCACTCAAGATTTCCCAGGTAGAGACATTCTTCAGAGAAGGTCCATGGGCAGCAGCCATGGTGCCCTGCTGAAATGGCAAGATCCTAAAGGCCCACTTCCACAAGGACTTGCTGTGGCATGTTGCCATGTGGTTTAACCAGCCAACGTGGAAGATCCCTAGATGCAAGGCCCAGCAAGTCAAAGTGTGATGCATCACCCTACTTCCTGCATCAGGACCCATCCAACCCATAGTGAGATGCCCCACGGTGAGGTACCACACCAAAGTGAGAGACAGTAGGGGCTTCAGCTTGGAGGAGTTAACGGGGTCAGCATCCACAAAAACGTGGCCCAGACCATTGGGATCTCCGTGGATCTGAGGAGGTGGAACAAGTCCACCGAGTCCCTGCAGGCCAATGTGCAGCGGCTGAAGGAGTACCGCTCCAAGCTCATACTCTTCCCCAGGAAGCCCTTGGTCCCCAAGAAGGGAGACAATTCTGCTGAGGAACTCAAGCTGGTCACCCAGTTGACAGGACCAGTCATGCCTATATGGAATGTCTACAAGAAGGAGAAAGCCAGGGTCATCACAGGGGAGGAGAAGAACTTCAAGGCCTTTGCCAGTCTTCACATGGCCCATGCCAATGCTGTGCTCTTTGGCATTTGGTAAAAAGAGCCAAGGAAGCTGAAGAATGGGATGTTGAAAAGAAAAAATGAAGTGCTGTTGGCAACTTGTGATAAAAAAAAAATTTCGCAGGTAGTAAAACTGATCCAGAAAAAGGGGAGAAGGCCAAGAACAGTCAGACCTACTGTATCAATCTTTTCATCCTGTGTTTCTTCCATTGTTTTTTATGCCTAGAAAGTCCTTCTTTGCCTAGAGATGACAGATAATCAGTTATATTTTCTTCTGTTTCTGGTGCTTGTCTGTACATTTATATTTACTCAAGATAATCTGGAATATATTTTGGTGAAATAAATGTTAGAGGTTTTTTCCTAAGGAGAGGACTTGATGAAATGATTCAAAGTTTTTTTCTGGAAGAATATACAGAGATAACTGCTGAACAATATTTGAAAGGAAAAGTATTGGAACAGGAAACTAATATGCCAGAAATTAAAAAAATAATAATCATGCAATAATTAAATCAATACACACTGTTTTAGGAAAAAAGCATCAACTCTGTTCAGTATAAAGAAACAATTAAAATAATCTGAAAATCTATTTTTTCCTCAAAGAGCATATTAGTTTATTAATTTGGGATTTGATAATTTTTCAGATCTAAATAATATCAAAATAATAAAAAAATCCTAACAAGTGTAGTGTTTGCTTCCATAGTACCTATACTAAAATTAGAACCTCACAGAGAAGATTAGCATGGCCCATGGAAAATCGTGAAATGTTCCCTGTTTTTCTGGTATGCGCGATGAGTATTATACATCAATAAAGATGAAAAAAAGTCCAAGTCTAAGTTTTCTCATAACAGGGCTGGTCCTTAATTGTGAGAGTGAAATAATCCTTTGACATGGTGCAATTGCTACAGCTATAAACATAGGTGTCGTGGCAGATGCTGGCTGCCGAGGCTCCTGAGCTGATGAGCACACGCTCATCAGCTTTGTTTATTTTTAAATATATATATTTTTTCTTTATGGATTTTAGAGAGAGAGGAAAGAAGAGAGAGAGAGGAAAGAAGAGAGAGAGATAGATAGAAACATCAATGAGATAGAACATCAATTGGTTGCTTCCTGCATGCCCCCTTACTGGGAATTTGGCCCACAACCTGGGCATGTGCCCTGACCAGGAATCAAACTGGTAACTTCCTGGTGGATGGGTTGATGCTCAACCACTGAGTCACACCAGCCGGGCTCATTGGCTTTGTTGACGAACCCAAGATGCTTTCTGCAGGCTCCACACACCTGACTCCTGAAGGCAGGATGCTCTCTTTTCTCTTCACCTATCTTTCTACATTTTTTTGGTCTACTTTTGAACTGTATTAGGTTTGGGTCATCATGAGTTCTTTTTCCTGGGACTTGAATAAGTGGGAAGGGAACCTCTTATTGGAATTAGGAGGATGTTAAAAGAGGCCTTCAGGTACAAAGCATTTGACTTTGACCTCATGTAGAAAAGAAAGGAGAGGGTGGACAGACAATAATCCTAGAACCAAGGAGTTTTAAAAACAGGAGAAAAGAAAACAACAACAACAACAACAACAGCAAAAAAAAAAAAAAAAACCAGGAGGAAGGATTTCCCTCAACCTTCTATTATTCAGCCTGAAACCTATAAACATATATGGTTTTCAGAACGAGGAACTCAATACCAGAAATAAAAAACTAAAGGCCTGCTATGAGTTTCAAGGCTTAGGGATTTATTTGCTAACCCTTTTTTCCTCAGTGACATTTACTGAGGAAAAAGGGAAAATGTATTTCCTTCTAAGAAAAGCAAGCTTGGAAAGATGTTAACTTTTCTATAGAAATCAGTCAATTCTATTTTTCTGCTTCTAATTGCCCTGGATTCTAAAGAACGTCTGACTTCTAAACCTTCTAAATAGTACTCTGGATTAAGCAGACTTCATTGTCTCCACTGAAAATGGGGTGTTGCTTAAGTGGAGAATCATGCCTAATATGTAGTACTCACATGGCTTAAGTTAAGGCTTTTTTTCCTTCGTAGATGAGGGAATATTAATATAGAAAATCTGTTTCTCTGGTTTGCAAAATTTATAGAGACTCCAAATTTCAAGTGCTAGTTTATAAAGAAAGACATCAATCTATTTTTTGTTTTTGCATTTTCTATTACACCTTTTAGCATAGATTCTTATGCATATAATTTTTCAATAATAAAATAATAAAAACTTATTGAAACTAAGAAGTCTAATCAAGGTAAAACTTTAAATTAATTTTGAGATGAGGCAAATTTAAAAAAGAAACATATTATAAACCTTATTATTTCTTCCTTATTTTGACCATTGGCCATAATTTAGTTGAAGCATAGACATTTATCTATCCAGTATTAAAGAAGGTCATAGAAATATCCTTCCCAAATGTCTCAGCTTTTTCTTCTAGGAAGACTGTATACACACATTATAGAATGTAGACCATTCTGCAATGTGAGAGGGAAACTTCAGGATTATAGACAGACCTAAGAAAAATGATTTATTCTTTGGGCAAATATTTCTAATGCATAATTTACTTAGACATACCTCTTTTGATACAAGACTCGGCTCTGTGCTGTAAATAAATAATTTAAAATTACTTTTCAGGAGGAATAGCAAAATAGATATACCTGTGATACTTTTCCTAAGGTGAAGTCTTTAGTTCATATGTGCCATACCAGGCAAGTTTTCTGTAAGGGCATATGCCACACGTCAGAATTTTTGTCAGAGTTGGTTTCTGTATGTCTGTCATTCTGCATTTGTCACGCTTAATGAGAGCTTGTATATACACAAGTGGACGTGTCAAGGCCATCTGGCAATTAATTCATGCTATACTGTTTCTCAAAACAAAAGGACAAGCCATCAATTATTAATGCATATGTCTTTCTAGTGGCAATAAAATACATTTCTTAAATTATTTTAAAATCTAGGTAAATAAATGAACAAATAAATAGTGGGAAAATAGGTGAAAGAGTTTTCAGACGAGACAGCCTTGGATGGCTTACTCCTTTTCTTTGGATGAGATTTATTATTTTCCTGCTTCTAGCTGGGCTGATTTGAGAGGAAAGGACATCTTGCCATTGACTGAGATGCTCCCCAGTCATTCTACATTTTTTTTTTTTTAGTAGACTGGAATTATCCTGGGAGGTTTTCTTGGCTGTCAGTGGCCTCATTTAATTTTATCTGTTGTTGTTCCCTCATAATGCCTGTGCCTAAGGCAGCAGCCAACACTTCAGCTGCCAAGGTTAGCAGATTACAGTTTGCTAAAGGGAGTTGCCCTTCCAGGCTCATGCATCAAGTTTATATCAGGGCCCAAATGGACTATGGTGACAAATGATAACTTCTAAATTTTCTTGTTTCCTCTCTCTTCAGTTTTTCCACTAGTTTTTGCATACTCTTTAAAGTTATACATGCTAACTGGAAAAAACTGAGAGGATGAAAAGAAAAATAAGGAGACAACTAAACTACAATATAGCCATCATTCAGAACTGCCTGAAATCGATGAATGGAAGTCCTACAACTATGAAATTAAAGAAGCAGCCACACTGAGACTGGTAGGAGGGGCAGAGGCGTGGATGGGCTGGTCCCACACCCACATGTGTGGCGGATAAAAATCAGGAGGGACACTTTGGCTGGGAAGGTCCTCCCTGAGGAGTGAGGGGTCCCTGTCCACACCAGGCTCCCAGCTCAGGGTTCCAGTGCCAGGAACAGAAGTCCCATAACTGCTGGCTGTAAAATCCAGCTGAACTGAGGCTGAGGGAGGCTGCGGCTGCAGGAGCCCCAGGCAGCTCCTCTTAAAGGGCCCACGCACGGACTTACTCGGACTTGCTCCCTCTGAGCTCAGAGGGGAGGCAGCTTGAGGGGCGCCAGAGACACACAGGGAAGAACTGAGCTGTTTGGCTTCGGGATGAGGGCTGGAGAGGCAGCTTTCTCCTGGACAGACATGCGGGTGGAGGCTGATGTTCCTTTGGTGAGCCCTTCCCCAGGCGGCAGACAGCCGCCATGTCTGGGACCCCAGCAACCTGGCTCACACTGTTTGCCCTGCCCTGCTGATTCCCTGAGGCCCTGCCCCACCCAACTTTCAGGCCCACCCAAGCTGTTTCCAAGGGCTCTACCATAGGATTGGCCAGTCTTGGATCCTGATTCAGAGTTTCCTAAAATCTCTCAAACAAGCAGCATCTGGTCTCAGTGAACCTCATACCTCTCGTTAAGTGGCCCCAGGCCTGGCACTAGAATCAGCCAGCCTTAGTTCACAACTGGCTCTTCCTGGGCACCTCCAAGCCTAGCACAAGAAGCAACCATCTGCAGATCACTTTGTAGCTTATGCTGGGTGGCTCCAGATAGAACACAGGCAGTGGCTGACCTTGCCCCAGAGCCAGCACACCCAGTAGACAGCTTCAGACTACATCGAAACACCACCACCCAACCACCTCCACAAGCGACACACTCAAGGAGTGGACTCAGTGGGTACCAGAGCCCTGCTGAAGTAAGTCTTGCTCTGTGTAGTGGGCCCCTACACTGCTGATCCTCCAAGGGAGTCAGAGGCCAGTGGTCAGTGGGCACAGCCAGTCCTTGCAGCTTATCAGCCTGAGTAAATCCCTCCCATTGATGTGCCAACAGCAGTCAAAACTCAATTACAACAGAAGGGTGTATAGTTCACACTAGGGGTGCACCTTGAGGGCCCAGCTGGGGTGATCAGGGAGGCTATGCCACTGGATCCTACAGGACACCTACAACAATAGGCCACCTTATGAAGCCTAGGAGACATAGAAACTCTACCTAATACATAGAAACAATCACAGAGAAGCAGCCAAAATCAGGAGACAAAGAAACATGTCCCAAATGAAAGAAAAGAACAAAACTCCAGAAAAAGAATTAAACAAAATGGAGATAATCAATCAGATGCAGAGTTCAAAACACAGGTTATAAGGTTGCTTAAGAAACTTGGTGAGACATTCAAGGAACTTAGTGAGATCTTCAAGGAACTTAAGGAGACCTCCAAGGAACTTAGTGAGAACATCAACAACATAAAAAAGGACCAGTCAGAAATGAAGGATGCACTAACTGAAATAAAGAATAATTTACAGGAAATCAATAGTAGAATAGGTAAAGCCAAGAAGCAAATCATCGATTTGGAATATAAGGAAGCAATAAACACCCAATCAGAACAGCAAAAAGAAAAAAGAATCCAAAAAAATGAGGATAGAGTAAGGAGCCTCTGGGACAATTTCAAGCATGCTAATAGTCGCATCATAGGGGTGCCAGAAGGAGAAGAGAGCAAACAAAAAATTGAAAACCTATTTGAAACAATAATGACAGAAAACTTTCCTAACTTGGTGAAGAAAACAGACATACAAGTCCAGGAAGCACAGAGAATCCCAAACAAGATGAACCCAAAGAGGTCCACACCAAGACACATCATCATCAAAATGCTGAAGGTTAAATACAAAGAGAGAATCTTAAAAGCAGCAAGAGAAAAGCAGTTTGTTACCTACAAAGGAGCTCCCATAAGACTGTCAGTTGATTTCTCAAAAGAAACTTTGCAGGCCAGAAAGGAGTGGCAAGAGACATTCAAGGTGATGAAAAGCAATGACCTACAACCAAGATTACTTTATCCTGCAAAGCTATCATTTAGAATCGATGAACATATCAAGAGTTTCCCAAACAAGAGAAAGCTAAAGGAGTTCATCACCCCCAAACCAGTATTATATGAAATGTTGAAGGGTCTTCTTGAAGGAGAACAACAAAAATATGAACAATAAAATGGCAATTAATACATATCTATCAACAATCGAATCTACAAACAAAATGAGCAAACAGAACAGAAACAGACTCATAGATACAGAGAACTTTTTGTTGCTTGCCAGATGGGTGGGGCTGGGAGGTATGGGTGAAAAAGATGAAGGAATTAAGAAGTACAAATTGGTTGTTAGACTGATGAACCTCAAAGGGAAGAGGGGAAAGAGGGTGGGATGAGATAAACCAAAGAACTTCTATGCATATATGCATAACTAATGGACACCGACAATAGTGTGGGGAAGGCAGGAGGGGGCAGGATTGGGGAGGAGGGGGTCCATGGGGAGAAAAAGGGGGAAACATCTGTAATACATTCAACAATAAAGATGAGTTTTAAAAAATAAGAAAAAGAAAAATAGGGAAAATTAGAATGTACATCAATTAGTTAAAAAAACAAAACCCTTGCCCTGGCCAGTTTGGCTCAGCAGTTAGAGCGTTGGCCCTGCAGACCAAAGAGTTGCGGGTTTGATTCTGGTTTAGGGCATGTACCTTGGTTGCGGTTCGGTCCCTGGCCCTGGTCTGGGTTGTGCAGGAGGCAACCAATCGATGTGTCTCTCTCACATCAGTGTTTCTCTCTCTCTCTCTCTCTCTCTTTTTTTCTCTCTCCCCCTCCCTCCCTCCCACTCTATCTGAAGATAAATACAAAAATATCCTCGGGTAAGGATTATTTAAAAAATTATTCATATAAATAGAATGGATTTGTTAAAATTAATCCAACACAGAGAACCTTTGCTATCCTTCCCTTGTTCTTGTCTGACAGTCTTTGTAGTCTCTATGACATTGCACAGCTCTCTTCACAAGTGACTCTCTTGTAAGTCTCCAGCAAAACTAAATTCCACATCTCTTTGGATGATGATGCTCAGCTGGAGCTTCACCGCTTATGTTTTCACGGTTCCTTACAAATAGAAGACACCCACTACGTCCAATCTCAGTATTACAACTCCTCTCAAAATTCTCAGTCCTGAACCGCAGTGCAGCCAGTCCTTCTGAATGCAAATACAACAGCACAAACTTATATCTTGTCAATTTTTTAAAGTATAGAATCCGCTTCTATACAATGCTATTATACATACATGTAAAATATTCATAGGGATTAAACATTCATGACAACAGAGGAAACTATAAGGCTTGAGATGTGCTCTCTCTGAGAAGATGTGACCCACATCTAAATAAGTGTCACTCTGCAGCCACTGCAAAACACGCCTCCGCTTTTTAACACCCCCCCCCCTTACTGCTTCCAAAAAAAAACTGCTTACTTTATGCTCTATTTAAAGCCAAAGCCTGGTTGGCAACATGCCTTCATATGCAAAGTGAGACTGAGTAAGAAACAAGCAGGAAAGTGGCTGTAGGGAAGCGTGAAGAGGTGACTGTGAGATGACTCGTCCAGAACTTGTGCGACACATGCCTCCAGCTTCACTAGCCTGTCATTACAAACCGAGGGTATGTTTCATTTTTGTGTCTAGATAATTATGGATAAAGCCTCTGCCTATCTGCTTACCAGATATTGGCACCTTTTTGTCTAGCACACTGTTTAGAGAGTTTCTAGAGTGCTACCTCAAATGTGGCTTGGAGCTTTGCTACAGTCAGATCCCAACATGTAGCCTTCCCATCCTGCTGGCTGACAGGATTGTTACCTTTGCTGCTGTTTACCAGATGTCCACTCTGCCTCTACCACACATATTGCTGGCCCAGCTCATTCTCCATAGCAGGTTGAGAACCTGCTAGGGCCTTGTTGATGGAGATCTGGCTGCTAATGGCAATGTGTGAAGACTGTATGGTGTAAGAAAAGTGGCCATGACATTTGGTTTTAATGTCAGAAAATTACAGGCAATGTGAGAGTGGTGGTGAACTGGCTGGCTAGCACATGTCTCATTTAAAAGGAGAAGCTGCTATTTAGAGCCAACTGATTGTTGACCTGTGGGGACAAGACTTAGTTTTGCCAGATCTGATTTTGCAAGAAAAGTCTGAAACATATTTTTAAGTGAAACCTTAGTTTTCAACACTGGTACTTGACTATATAGATATATGAATGACATTGCCATAGCCAAACCATACATTTCTGTGGGATTGTGGGACACTAGTTAATAATCATCGACTAACAGCCATGATTACAAGAATCTACTCTTAGAACCCGTAGCCCAACTACACTTCCAAGTCCTTAAACAGCAACTCTCAGACTTCCATGTGGCATGTGCCAACACACACACACACACACACACACACACACACACACACACACACACAGTGCATGCAAGTGAGAATTCTATTCTTATCAGGGGGAAATACACAGCCTTACCACTAATGGAGTCTGGCTCCACCAACTACTCAAAACAGTCAGTTTGCCCAATTCCATCTCCAACAGCAGTTTATATGAGAGCGTTACATTATAGTCCAGCTATCACTACACCAAATGCAATAGTTTGCTATCAGTCTTGCCTTCAGGATGAGACAAAGAAAAGTTGCAACTGCACATATAATATGATTTTATCTCTTACCTTCTTGGAAGAAAATTCTTGAACAAAAGTTATAAACAGCCTTAAAAAAATAGTAATTTTCAGGTAGAGAGAAGACTGTACTCAGATTTAAGAGAAATGGTCTTCAGCTCTGTGGAGGCAGTCTTACTGGTAAACCAACCTTACATTACTCGGCAGGACACTTAAGCCCAATGTCAGGCTTCTGTTAGGGGGCTACTTCTCTATATTCAGGACTCTCCTCAAGAATAATGAAAAGCTACTTGTGTACAAGTGTAAAAGGGCCCACCCAATTTCCACACCAGAATGCAGGAAAACTACATGCCACCTTCTCATAGAAGCTTTTCCTTCTTCAAAATTTAAAGTTCACTCTCCACTAGATAGTCCAGGAACCTTGATCAAAGGCAAAACAAATTTAATAAAAGAACAATTCTGCCAGAGATGCAGAAATAAGCAGAGTCCTAAAGTCTACCAATAGTAGTATGAAACTACATCATGCTGGGTAAAAGGTGAGAGGCCACCTCTAGATTTTGGATAACTTAGCAGATAGATATCCATTGTTGGGGACATGCATCTGGTATATTGGAATATATAATTAATATCTGTGGTTTTGATTTCATACTCACTAGAAAATACAGGGTGCCCCAAAAAATGTATACAGAGTGTCTATAGATTCTATTATATTTTGGAAATTAAATGTACTTTAATGAACACTGGCTTTATAATTATTCAAAATTATGTATATATTTTGGGGGGGACATTGTATATTCTGATAATTTGATTTGCCCAGATTTGCTTACCAGAAGAGAATGTGCTGGTCAGGCCAAACCAAAAAATATGGCCCACTTAATTATGATCTTTTTTCCCCATTAATTTATTTTTGTTACAGATGTTTCTCCTTTTTTCCCCATTGACACCCTCCTCCCCAACCCCCCCCCACCCCATCCCCACCTTTGTTGTCCATGTCCATCGGTTATGTATACATGCGTATAAGTTCTGTGGTTTATCTCTTCCCTCCTCCCCCACCCCCTCTTCTGAGGATTGTCAGTCTGTACCCTACTTCCATGTCTCTGGGTCTACCCTGTTACTCAGACTGTTATGTTCATTATATTCCACAAATAAGTGAGATCATATAATATTTGTCTTTCTCTGCTTGGCTTGTTTCAGGATAATACTTTCCAGATCCCTCCATGTCGTCTCAAAGGATAAGAGATCTTTCTTTCTTACAGCTGCATATACTCCATTGTGTATATGTACCACAGCTTTTTTATCCATTCGTCTACTGATGGACACTTGGGCTGTTTCCAGATCTTAGCTATTGTAAATAGTGCTGCTATGAACATGGAGGTACATATATTCTTTCTGATTGGTGTTTCAGGCTTCTTAGGGTATATTCCTAGAAGTGGGATCACTGGGTCAAATGGCAATCAATTTTTAATTTTCTGAGGTAACACCATAGTGTTTTCCATAGTGGCTGCACCAGTCTGTATTCCCACCAGCAGTGTACTAGAGTCCTCTTTTCTCCACACCCTTGCCAATACTTGTTTGATGCTTTGTTGATGGTGACCATTCTGACAGGTGTGAGGTGATACCTCATTGTTGTTTTAATTTGCATCTCTCTGATGCTTTGCGATGTTGAGCATTTCTTCATATGTCTCTTGGCCATTTGTACGTCCTGTTTGGAGAGGTGTCTATTTAGCTCCTCTGCCCATTTTTTAATTGGGTTCTTTGTCTTCCTTTTGTTGAGTTGTATGAGCACTATTTTGGAAATTAACCCTTTATCTGATATACCATTGGCAATTATGCTCTCCCATACAGTGGGTTGCCTTTCCATTTTGATGGTTGTTTCTTTTGCTGTGCAGAAGCTTTTGAGTTTGATGTAGTCCCATGTGTTCATTTTTTCATTTGTTTCTGTTGCCTTAGGTGATGTGTCAGTGAAGATTCTGCTGTGTATGATGTCCGAAATTTTGTTGCCTACATTTTCTTCTATGATTTTTATGGATTCTCGAGTCACATTTCATTCTTTTATCCATTTTGAGTTTATTCTTATGTATGGTATAAGTTGATGGTCTGGTTTCATTTTTTTGCATGTAGCTGTCCAATTTCCCAACACCATTTATTAAAGAGGCTGTCTTTACTCCATTGTATGCTCTTGCCACCTTTGTCGAATATTAATTGAGCATAATGTTTTGGGTCAATTTCTGGGTTCTCTGTTCTATTCCATTGATCTATGTGCCTGTTCTTGTGCCAGTACCAGGCTGTTTTGGTTATAGTAGCTTTGTAGTATAACCTGATATCTGGTATTGTGATCCCACCTACTTTGTCCTTCTTTTTCAAGATTGCTGTAGCTATTCGGGGTCTTTTTTTGTTCCATATGAACTTTTGAAGTATTTGTTCTAGTTCTTTGAAGTATGTCATGGGTATTTTGATGGAGATTGCATTGAATCTATAGATTGCTTTGGGTAGTATGGACATTTTAATGATGTTAATTCTTCCAATCCATGAACAAGGTATGTGCTTCCACTTTTTTATATCTTCCTCTATTTCTTTTTTCAATGTCCTGTAGTTTTCTGCAAATAGGTCCTTTACTTCTTTGGTTAAGTTTATTCCTAGGTATCTTAATTTTTTTGCTGCGATGGTAAATGGGATTGTTTTTTTAGTTTCTCTTTCTGTGAGTTCATCATTGGTGTATAAGAATGCTGTCGATTTCTTGACATTAATTTTGTATCCTGCTACTTTGCCAAATTCATTTATTAAGTCTAGTAGCTTTTTGATGGAGTCTTTAGGGTTTTTTATGTACAATATCATGTCATCTGCGAATAATGACAGTTTCACTTCCTCCTTTCCAATTTGGATCCTTTTTATTTTTTCTTCATGTCTGATTGCTGTGGCTAAGACTTCCTGTACTATGTCAAATAAGAGTGGTGAAAGTGGGCATCCTTGTCTTATTCCTGTTCTTAAGGGAAATGCTTGTAGTTTTTGTCCATTGAGTATGATGTTGGCTGTAGGTTTTTCCTATATGGCCTTTATAATGTTGAGATATGATCCCTCTATTCCCAAATTGCTGAGCATTTTTATCAGAAATGGGTGCTGGATTTTGTCAAATGCTTTCTCAGCAGCTATTGACATGATCATATGATTTTTATCTTTCATTTTGTTTATGTGGTGTATCACATTTATTGATTTGCGAATATTGGACCAGCCTTGCATCACTGGGATGAATCCCACTTGGTCATGATGAATAATTTCTTTGATGTATTGCTGGATCCAGTTTGCTAGTATTTTGTTCAGGATTTTGGCATCTATGTTCATCAGGGATATTTGGCCCACTTAATTAGACTGACAATATTTCTCACTATAAATCCACAAACGAGTTTTCTGATTATATACTTTAGTTACACAAATATATTACATAACTACATGGCATAAATGCATAGGGAGTAAAACATAATAATAAATAAATGCATAGGGAGTACTTTATGTACTTTATATACTCAAATATTTGATAATTTGATTTTAAATAGGTATTCATTCACAGATGCAATGTGGGTAAATTAAAACATCACCTTGTTCATTGAAGTTCATTTTTAACTTTTCTTTATTCATAGACTGGAAAAATAAATTTCTATTTTTATTTTTCAAATTCTTTTTCAAGGTTAAATGAATTCACATTTGTGTACCTGCAAATTCTGCACTGCTAAGAGGGAGCAAGTGAAGGAAATTCACATTTATTTACAGCCTACTATTGTTTAGCCCTTTAAATATATAAGTCATTTGTTTTACATAATGATCCCGGGGTCAAAAAGGTATTCCTCTCATTTTATAAAAATGACTTTAGGCATGTTTGGTACAACTTGTCCTGTGTCACACAACTAGTAAATTGCAGGGTGGGACTTAAATTTAAAGAGGCTAGGTGACTCTTTTATTTCTTCTGATTTATTATTGACACATTGTAGCCTAACATTCTAAAAGAACATATAATCTTGTGTGCTACTAAAAGTTTTAATCTGCCCTGACCAAAGTTTAAGTGGTATTTGAACCAGCCAGTGTGGGAGAGGCCGACTCAAGTCTGGCAGACATGTGGGGTTGTAGTGGGATGGGCCTCACAAATAAGGGAATCAGGCCAGAGACATGAGGTTTCAAATTAATTTAAAATCTAGATCATCCTTTGTAAGGTGGTGGGAGGCACGAGGAATGGGCAGAAAATAAGTGTGTTAGTCAAAGGAACAAACTGAATGTGGCTTCCAAAGAATCAGTTTAGTTGCAGAGAAGCTAAAGGAAACATTCACTCATAGCAGGCAATAGGCAGGAGGCCTATGGATTGGATCAGCTATATATTCTACCTAAAATAGGACTAAAACTTATTTAAGTAATATTAAACTAAATGCATACAGAGCTAGAAAATAAGACCATCAAATTCTCAGTTAATGTTTCTTCTGAAAATGGCTTTGTTTACTTAATAATTGGACTAGGTATAGACTTTCAGGTTCAATTTTTTTTTCCACTCAATATTTGCCTCAGGTGTTTCATTGTAAGCAGTATGCTGACGAAAATTTCTTTTTATTATTCTGTAAGGTACGTTTTCTTTCTAATAGCATCAGTATTTTCCTCTTTAAGTTGACATTCTAAGATTTCGCCATCATGATGTTTTTGTGTTTTTAATTTTGCATGACATTCACCGGCCCTTTGTGAGGTTTTATGTCTTTGTATAGTTTTGGAAAATTCTAGGCAATTACCTCCTGAAATAGTTCTACCACAATCTCTCTAAATCTAACGCAGAATGTTATGCCTGGTGGGGTAATCTGATGACTGTTCTTTGGGATCCTGAGTGCTCTCCATTCCTCTTAGTGTGGCCAGCCATGTAGGGTGCTGCTCTATCTATCTGCGGTGTCTGAAGTGCCCATGTCCATCCTTCCTGCCTGGAGGTAGATACTGCTATTTGTATTACAGGAGGGGAAGGAGAGAGACATGCAAGGATTCACCTGCCTGGCCCCTTCTTTTGTGATACTCCAGTTAATGATCTCACCATTTGCTTCTGGGTTTACTTCTAGATTTCATTATCTTACAGACATGGAGCATTTGTGTTGCTGGTTTCACTTGCGGGTTAAACTTTCCCAAGAGAATCCTGGACTGTGACCTTACGTGCCCCTAGCGGAAACCGAACCCGGGACTCTGGTCCGCAGGCCGACGCTCCAATCGCTGAGCCAAACCGGCCAGGGCTCTTGTCTGTATTTTTCAAAGGTTAATTACTGTTTCTGTAGTTCTTTAAGTTATTTGTTTGTTTTTTACTATGGCTATTTTTATTTAATGTTTAAAATATAGTTCCCTTAATTCTATGAATTTAGTGTGGGAGGGGAGAGTACATCAAATGTTTACTTACCATTTTGAAACTGGAAGTCTGTCCCCCACCCTTTTATTCATCAATATGTGTGTTTTGTACTTAATATTATGATCAAATAATTATGTATGGAATTATCTCAAAAACTTAAAAAAATCAGAAGAGATGTGCCCTGATCAAGAATCTAAGCAGTGACCTCTTGGTGCAAGGAATGATGCCCAACCAACTGAGCCACACCAGACAGGGCAATGAAAGAAATCCTTATACATCCAAAGACAAGAGGAAAATAGATAAGAAGTACATAAGAAGAAAGAGGATAGAGGGCTTAAGATGGCTGTGTCTTAATAGGAGGTTGAGTGCCCGTGTTCCCAGCCATGGACCAGATTTACAGCTAATATATTGCGTGGTCAGCTTGAAAAGACAAGAGAAGTGTAGCTGATTGGACATATTTTGTCTATGGAGCACTGAAGTAACATCCTAGAGACTGGTAAGAAAGGAGGAGTTGCAGACAGAGGGAGCCCCTCTGGAGTTGGGGCCAGTGATATTGGCTGGAAAGCTCCCTCCCCGTGGTGGTGTGGGCTTGCATCCACATGCAGGGACCCCAAACCCCTAAAAGCAAAGACTGGAAGGAGAGCCCACGTAACATTGGGCAGAGGGATCCAGAGGAACTCATTTTTTGGCTGGGAGGCTGGGTCTGTACATTCCCAGTGAAAGAGTGAACCCAATGGTGGCAGCCCCCTGTGGGAGAGACTCACTCTGGGATCTGACTGCTAAAAAGGCTGTGCCATGGTATGTGGCCCCAGAATAGAAAGGGGCCTGAGGTCTGCACCCAACAGTGACTTAAAGGGACCCTCTGCTTTCCTGAAAGGCATTGTATAGAGCATCAGATAGTGACTGGGGTGTGTGGTTTGGGAAAGGAGCAGAGGACTCTCCTATCTCCAGAGCAGGTTTGGGACCCCTCCTCCCACCTGTGGAGTGTGTGGGTGGCCTTGTCCTGTGGTGCTGGTGGCAGGACAGATTGGGGAATTTTGATCCGCTCTGAGGAGATCTGAGAGCTGGAGCAGAGCAAGAACTCTCAGCCTGGTTTTACTGAGATCAGCTGTGAGGAGAGAGTGGAACCCTGCACGGGGATGACTTTGTAATCTTTCTGCTTGGACCTGTCGCGTGGGGGTGCAGGGCCCTTGCAAAGCAGAGGGTTTTTCTTGTTTGTTTTTGTTTTTGGGAAGCATCCCAGGGCATCCCCCGGGAAGGCTGGTGTTGGGGAGACAGAGCTGGGCTTTGTGACTGCATTGTGGGGAGGCTGATCTGGGTGCCCTGTGAGTTCAGTCCTGGGAAGGAGGGGTCGAACATGTCTACCCTTTCTGCAGTCTGGGAACACCACCCCCAACAGGAAAGGGTGTGGATCAGCTCACTGAAGCCCTGGATACCCACGCTGGGTGCAGTTCAGTAGGGGTAGGGAGAACAACTCAGAGGAGCACATTCCAAGAGTAAGAGCCCTAGAACCAATGTCTAAGACCAGGAGGAAATGCTTAGCCCCCCTCCAGTGGGCTGGGCAGGCAACATGCTCACTGGAGACTCTTTTGATCAATCCCACTGAGCCCAGGGCAGCTGAAACTTCTACTGCAGAAAAGGTGGCAGGCTGTATCCAACCTGAACCTGCACCAGGCCACCTTAGGGGGAACTAGAGTTGGAGGATAGGTAGAGATTGAGGGGTTTGGCTTTGAAGCAGAGATTAATTTCCCTTCATTGAATGCCTGGTGGCAAAATCTCTAAGTAGGGGGTTCACTATCCCTAGCTATGCTAGCCTGGCTCCACCCTAAAGATTTTCTTCCAATGATACTAGAGGAAGACCAGGCATCCTCAGGGGGGAGGTGGAGTAGCTGACAGGTGGAGGTGGTCCTCAGAGAGTCTCAAACTGACCACAACTACAATAGGACAACAAGAGCCAAATTTGGACACCTCCTGACATTGGCTGACAGAAAAGTACCTCTGGGAGGCCTGAAATTATCACCAAAACAGTGAGCCTCAGACAATGTAAGCTGCCCAGACAAACATCATTTGGCTAGCTTTTAAAAAAATAATTTTTATTTTTTCTTGTTTGTTTTTTTTTTGGTTCTTTTTTCAATATTTTCTATATTTTATGCTTTATTGCTTTGATGTTATTATTATTGTTGTTAAGATTTTCCCTCTTGTTTCATTCATATCTCTCTCTCTCTTTTAAATCCTAACTTGAGGATATTTTTCTATTTATCTTCAGATAGAGTGGGAGGGAGGGGGAGAGAAAGTGAGAGAGAAGAAGAGAGAGAGAAACATCAGTGTGAGAGAGACACATCAACTGGTTGCCTCCCTCATGACCCCGACCAGGGCCGGGGACGAACCGCAACTGAGGTATATGCCCTTGACCAGAATCGAACCCGCGACTCTTTGGTCTGTGGGTCAATGCTCTAACCACTGAGCAAAACCAGCCAGGGCTCATTCATATCTCTTATTGGCTTCCTTCTTTTTCTTACTCTACCTTTTGCCCCCCCCTCTTTCTTTTGCTTTATGTTTCTCTCTCTTCCATTTACCTTTATATAACTTCCCCTCCTGTTTTCTTGTCTTTTTTAACATTTTCCTTTGCCTGCTCTTTATTCTTAGTTTTTGCTAGCCATTTTTTTCTTTCAGAATATTTTTTTTGCCCCCTTTCTCTCCCAGTATCTTCTTTATTTTTAATTTTACTATTAACAACACTATGTTTTTCTCTCTTTTTTGTTTATAATTCATGTTCTCTTTTCTCTTTCCTATGTCTCTTTTCTTTTGTGGTTGTTTTTGCTGTTGTTGGTGGGATCTTTTATATGATCCTGTTTGTTTGGTTTTATTTGGATTTTCCCTATCAGCACCTGTACAACAGTTCACATGATGTGGTTGGGGCTGGGCCTTACAGTCAGCCAACCTGAGAGGAGAGCTCATCCATTAATGGGATAACAACAATTAAGATGCAATTACAACAGGAGAGTCCAAATAACCTAAAAAGGCTCACACCTAGAGCGTACAGTTCAGGAGTGCAAGAAAACCACATCACTGGTTCCCACAGAACATTTACTACAAAAGCCCACCCCACAAAGACAGGAGTCATAACAAGTATACCTAATACATAGATACAAACACAAAGAGACAACTAAAATGGGGAAACAAAAAAACAACTCCCAAGTTAAGGAAAAGGGGGAATCACCAGAAAAATACCTAAACAAATAGAGGTAAGCAAGTTATTAGACATAGAGTTCAGAGTAATGGTTTTATAAAAATGGTCAAGGAACTTAGCAAAAACTGCAAGAAACTTAATGGAAACTACCAGAAACGTAGTGGGAACTACAAGGAGCCTAATGGAAACTACGTCAGCATGAAAAAAATATAGAAATTGTGAGTAAGAACCAGGCAGAAGTGAAGAATACTATATCAGACATCAAGAATACACTGGAAGGAATTAAAAGCAGGCTTGATAAAGCAGAGGATCGAATATGAATCAGAAGGCAAGGTAGAAAAAAACACATTTAATTAGAGCAGCAAAAAGAAAAAAAATACTTCAAAAGCATGAGGACAGTTTAAGGGAACTTTGGATAATACAAAATGGAACACTTTAGCAACATAGGGGTATCAGAGAGAGAAGAAAGTGAGCAAGGGATAGAGAACCTACTTGAAGACATAATGACAGAAAACTTCCCTAAGCTGGTGAAGGAAAATCACAAGAGGGTACCAATCAAGATGAATGCAAAGAGACCCACTCTAAGACACATCATAATTAAAATGGCAAATGTTAAAGGCAAAGAGAGAATCTTAAAGGCAGCAAGAGAGAGATAGTCAGTGATCTACAAGAGAGCACCCATAAGGGTGTCAGCTGATTTCTTAACAGAAACACTACAGGCCAGAAGGGAATGGCATGAAGTATTTAAAGTAAAAAAATCAAGGATCTAAAATCAAGACAACTTTATCCTGTAAGGCTATCATTCAAAATTAAAGGTGAAATAAAGAGCTTCCCAGACAAAACAAGGTTAAGGGAGTTTATTGCCACCAAATCTGCAATGTAAGAAATGTTAAAGGGATTGCTAGAAGGAGAAGGAGAAGGAGGACAAGAGGAAAAGGAGAAAGGAGAAATGGAAGAAATATATAGAGAGAGGAACAGAGAAATAAAGAATAAAAATGCCAATAAATAAGTACCTATCAATAATAATCTTAAATGTAAATGGCTTAAATTCTCCAATTAAAAGACATAGGGTAGCAGAATGGATAAGAAAACACGACCCATATATCTTCTGTCTACAAGAGACCCACCTCAAAACAAAAGACTTACAGAGGATGAAAGTGAAGGGATGAAAAAATTTTTTTCTAGGCATATGGAAACAACAACAACAAAAAGCAGGGGTAACAATAATTATATCTAACAAAATAGACTTCAAAGCAAAGTCCATAATAAGAGACAAAGAGTGCCACTATATAATACTAAAAGGATCAATACAACAAGAGGATATGACCCTGGTAAACATATATGCACCTAATATAAAAAAGTTATTGGAGGACTTTGAGGGAAAGATCGACAGCAGTATAGTCATAGCAGGGGACTTTGATACCCCACTGACATAACAGGATAGATCTTCCAGACAAAAAACTCAACAAAGAAACAGTGATCCTAAACAGCACACTAGATTAGATGGATTTAATTGACATTTACAGAACATTTCACCCCAAAGATGCAGAACTTACATTTTTCTCAAGTGCACATGGGACATTCTCAAAGATAGATCACATGCCAGGACACAAACTAAGTCTCTACAAGTTAAAGAAGATTGAAATCATATCAAGCATCTTCTCAGATCACAGTGGCATGACACTAGAAATCAACTATAATAAAATCACTCAAAAACATTCAAACACTTGGAGGCTAAACAGCATCTTATTGAACAATGAATGGGTTACCAATAAAATCAGGGAAGAAATAAAACCTTCCTGGAAACAAAGAAAAATGAACACATAACAACCCCAAATCTATGGGACACAGTGAAAACAGTCCTGAGAGGGAAATTTATAGCGTTATAGGCCTACCTCAATAAACAAGAGAAACTTCTAATAAATGATATAACCCTACAACTAAAAGAATTATAAAGAGAACAGCAAGAAAAGTCCAGAGTAAGTAAAAGGAAGGAAATAATAAAGATAAGGGCAGAAATAAATGACATAGAGACTAAAAATACAATACAAAAGATCAATGAAATCAAGAGCTGGTTCTTTGAAAAGATAAACAAGATTGATGAACCCTTAGCCAGACTCACCAAGAAACAAAGAGAGAGGACCCAAATAAACAAAATCAGAAATGAAAGAGAAGTAACAACTGACACCACAGAAATACAAAGGATTGTAAGAAAATACTCTGAACAAATATATGCTAATGAATTGGACAATCTGGGAGAAATGGACAAATTCCTACAAACATTTAGTCTTCCAAAACTGAATCAGGAAGAAGCAGAAGACCTGAACAGACCAATAACAAGTAATGAAATTGAAGTAGTAATAAAAAAAATTTCAGCAAACAAAAGTCCTTAACCAGATGGCTACATAGGGGAATTTTCCCAAACACTCAAATAACTAACACCTATTCTCCTCAAACTATTTCAAAGAATTCAAGACAAAGGAAGACTTCCCAGCTCTTTTTACAAGGCCAGCATTATCTTTTTTTTTTAATCCTCCCCCAAGGATATTTTTCCATTTATCTTCAGATAGAGTGCAAAGGAGAGGGAGAGAGAGAGAAACATTGATGTAAGAGAGACACATCAATTGGTTGCCTCCTGCACAACCCCAACCAGGGCCAGGGACCAAACCACAACTGAGGTACATGCCCTTGACTGGAATCGTATTCATGACTTTTTGGTCCGTAGACCAATGCTCTAACCACTGAGCCAAATTGGCCAGGGCAAGGCCAGCATTATCTTAATTCCAAAACCAGATAAAGACACTACAAAGAAAGAAAATTAGAGGCCAATATCCTGATGAACATAGATGTTAAATTCCTCAACAAAATATTAGCAAATAGAATCCAGCAATACATTAAAAAAATCATATACTATGACCACGTGGAATTTATTCTGGGGATGCAAGGCTCGTACAATATTCACAAATCAATAAATGTGATATATCACATTAACAAAATGAAGGATAAAAACCACATATCATATCAATAGATGCAGAAAAAATATTCGACAAAATTTAGCTCCCATTTATGGTCAAAATTCTCAGCAAAGTGGGAATAGAGGGATCATACCTCAACATAATAAAGGCCATATATGACAAACCTGAAGCCAACATATACTCAATGGGCAAAAACTAAAAGTATTTCCCTTAAGAACAGGAACAAGACAGGGATATCCACTTTCACCACTCTTAACATAGTACTGGAAGTCATAGCTATAGCAATCAGACAGGAAGAAAAAATAAAAGGCATCAAAATTTGAAAGGAGGAAGTAAAACTGTCATTATTCGCAGATGACATGATATTGTACATAGAAAACCCTACAGAATCCTCAAAAAAACTACTAGAGTTGATAAAGAATTCATCAAAGTAGCAGGATACAAAATTAATATCCAGAAATCAACAGCATATTTTATACAGCAATACTGATCTCTCTAAAAGAGAAACTAAAAAACAAAACAATTCCTTTTACCAATGCAACAACAACAACAGGTAACTAGCAATAAACTTAACCAAGGAGGCAAAAGACCTGTGCTCAGAAAACTACAGGGTATTGAAAAAAGAGATACAGGAAGATACAAACAAGCAGAAGAATATACCCTGTTCGTGGGTTGGAAGGATTAACATCATTAAAATGTCCATACTACCCAAAGCAATCTATAGATGTAATGCAATCCCTATTAAAATACCAATGGAATATTTCACAGATCAGGAACAAATATTTCAAAAATTTATATGGAACCAAAAAAGATCCCAATAGCCATATCAATCTTGAGAAAGAAGAACAAAGTTGGAGGAATCACAGTGCCAGATATCAAGTTATGCTACAAAGCCACTCTAATCAAAACAGCCTGGTACTGACACAAGAACAGGTATATAGGTCAATGGAACAGAACAGAGAACCCAGAAATCGACCCAAGCCATTATACTCAATTAATATTTGACAAAGGTGGCAAGAGCATACAATGGAGTAAAGACAGTCTCTTCAATAAGTGGTATCAGGAAAATTGGACAGGTACATGCTAAAAAATGAGACTAGACCACCAACTTAACCATACACAAGAATAAACTTAAAATAGTTAAAAGATTTAAATGCAAGTTGTGAAACTATAAAAATCCTAGAAAAAAATGTAGGCAGCAAAATCTCAGATATCACACATAGCAGAATTTTTGCCGATATATTGCCTAGGTCATGAGAAACAAAGGAAAAAAATTAAAAAATGGGACTATATCAAACTAAAAAGTTTCTGCACAGCAAAAGAAACTAGCATCAAAATGAAAAGGAAACCCACTGTATGAGAGAACATAATTGCCATTGATACATCTGATAAGGGGTTAATTTTCAATATATATAAAGTACTCATAAAACTCAAAAAAAAGGAAGACAAAGAATCCAATTAAAAAATGGGCAGAGGACTTCCGGTCAAGATGGCGGCATAGGTAAATGCGATATCGCGTCCTCCCACAACCACATCAAAGTTACAACTAAACTACAGAACAACCATCATTCAAAACCGCCTGACATCGAGCTGAATGGAAGTCCTACAACTATGAAAGTAAAGAAGAAGCAGCATTGAGACTGGTAGGAGGGGTGGAGGCGTGACGGGCTGGACCCACACCCACATGTGGCGGATAAAAATTAGAATACCTCAGCTGGGAAGGTCCTCCCCGACGACTGAGGGGTCCCCGTCCCACACCAGGCGCCCAGCTCAGGGTTCCAGTGCCAAGAAGAGAAGTCCCCATAACTTCTGGCTGGAAAACCAGCAGGAATTGAGGCTGACGCGGCTGGAGTCCCCGGCAGCTCCTCTTAAAGGCCCGCGCATGGACTTACTCAGACTCGCACCCTCCAGGCTCCAGCATGGGGGAGGCAGCTTGAAAGGCACCAGAGACATATGGGGAAGAACTGAGCTGTTTGGCATTGGAGCGAAGGCTGGAGAGGCAGCTTTCTCCTGGGCAGACGTGCTATCAGAGGCCTTTGTTCCTTTGGTGAGCCCTTCCCTGGGACAGCAGACAGCTGCCATATCTGGGACTCCAGCAACCTGGCTCACACTGTGTGCCCCACCCCACCCAACTTTCAGGCCCACTCAAGCTGTTGCCAGTTGCTTTACCATAGGATTGGCCTATCTTGGATCCTGCTTCAGCTTTTCCTAAATTCTTTCAAACAAGCAGCATCTGGTCTCAGCTAGCCCCATACCTCCCGCTAAGTAGTACATAGAAACAAACACAGGGAGGCAGGCAAAATGAGACAAACATGCCCCAAATGAAAGAATAGAACAAAACTCCAGGAAAAGAACTAAGCGAAATGGAGATAAGCAACCTAACAGATGTAGAGTTCAAAACACTGCTTATAAGGATGCTCAATGGACTTAGTGAGGGCCTCAAGAGCATAAAAAAGGACCAGTCAGAAATGATGGATGCACAGTCAGAAATGAAGGAGGCACTAACTGAAATAAAGAATAATTTACACAGATTCAACATTAGAGTAGGTAAAGTCAAGAAGCAAACCATTGATTTGGAATATAAGGAAGCAAAAAACACCCAATCAGAACAGCAAAAAGAAAAAAGAATCCAAAAAAATGAGGTTTGTGTAAGGAGCCTCTGGGACAACTTCAAGCGTGCCAACATTCGCATCTTGGGGGTGCCAGAAGGAGAAGAGAGAGAACAAGAAATTGAAAACCTATTTGAAACAGTAATGGCAGAAAATTTCCCCAACTTGGTGAAGGAAACAGACATACAAGTCCAGGAAACACAGAGAATCCCAATCAAGATGAACCCCAAGAGGCCCACACCAAGACACATCATCATCAAAATGCAAAACGTTCAAGACAAAGAGAGAATCTTAAAAGCAGCAAGAGAAAAGAAGTTAGTTACCTACAAGGGAATTCCCCTAAGACTGTCAGCTAATTTCTCAAAAGAAATTTTGCAGGCCAGAAAGGAGTGGCAAGAAATATTCAGAGTGATGAAAAGCAAAACCTTCAACCAAGATTACTCTATCCTGTAAAGCTGGCATTTAGAATCAATGGCCATATAAAGAGTTTCCCAGACAAGGAAAAGCTAAAGGAGTTCATCACCACCAAACCATTATTATATGAAATGTTGAAGGGTCTTCTTGAAGAAAAAGATAAAAAAATATGAACAAACAAAATGGCAATGAATACATATCTATCAACAATTGAATCTACAAACAAAATGAACAAGCAGAACAGAAACATTCTTATAGATACAGAAAAATATTGTTGGTTGCCAGATGGGCGGGGGGTTGGAGGAATGGGTGAAAAAGATGAAGGGATTAAGAAGTACAAATTTGTTGTTAGACTGACAAACCTCAAAGGGAAGGGGAGTTGGGGGTGGGAAGAAATAAACCAAAGGACTTATATGTATATATGCATAACCAATGGACACAGACAACAGTGTAGGGAAAGGCAGGAGGGGGGCGGGAATGGGGAGGAGGGGGTCAATGGGGGAAAAATGAGGAACATCTGTAATACATTCAACAATAAAGATAAGTTAAAAAAAATGGGCAGAAAACCTAAACAGACACCTCTCCAAACAGGATATACAAATGGCCAAGACACATATGAAAAAATGCTCAATGTCACTAATCATCAGAGAGATGCAAATTAAAACAACAATGAGGTATCACCTCACACCTGCCAGAATGGCTGATCATCAAACAACAAGTGCTGGCGAGGATGTGGAGTAAAGGGAATCCTAGTACACTGCTAGTGGGAATGCAGAGAGGTGCAGCCATTATAGAAAATAGTATGGAGTTTGCTCAAAAAATAAAAAATAGAAGTGCCATTTGACCCAGTGATCCTACTTCTAGGAATATATCCTAAGAAACCTGAAACACCAATCAGAAAGAATATATGCACCCCTATGTTCATAGCAGCACTATTTACAATAGCTAAGATCTGGAAACAGCTCAAGTGTCCATCAGTAGATGAGTGGATTAAAAAGCTGTGGTGCATTTACACAACGGAATAATATGCAGCTGGAAAAAATAAGGATCTCTTACCCTTTGAGACAGCATGGAGGTACCTGGAGAGCATTATGCTGAGCAAAATAAGCTAGTCAGAGAAAGACAAGTATCACATGATCTCACTTATATGTGAAATCTAATGAACAAAATAAACTGATGAACAAAATAGATCTAGAAACATGGAAGTCGGGAACAGACTGATGAATCTCAGAGGGAAGGGGATGGGGTGGGGTGGGAAGAATAAACCAAAGAACTGATATGCATATATGTGTAACCAATGGCACAGACAATTGTGTGGTGAAGGCAGGAGCAGGGAGGAGGGTGTCAACGAGAGAAAAGAGGGAGGACATCTGTAATACTTTCAACAATAAAGATATATTTTTTAAAAAGTTAGAACATTCCCTTGTATTCTATATTTAGTCCTTACAAATTTATCTCAGTTCTCATTTCCCAGTTCTGTCCATTTCCTCCCAAAACATACACACACACACACGTACACATCATACACTTTGCATATAAATAAATATACATATATTACAGGTAGATTTACTGTAGTTTGAAGACATAGCCCTTCATTAAATGATGATGGAGAAGCAATTAAGGCAAACCAGGAGGTGGGTGATAGCATTTGAAGCAGCTGACTTGTAACAGTATCAGTTATGATTATGGAACAAAGTTGGATGAAGCATTCATTCAGAATTTTTTATTTATTTATACCTTGATAATATTCTTTCTTTTTATTTTTTCTAATGCCAAAATATTAAGGTTCAAGGGAAGGAATATTTATTTTTAGGCTAAGTAACAGTGCTAAGAGGCAAAGTTTTTCTTTTTTCTTTTTCCAAAAACATTGTTTTTAAAGTTATTAAGTCGATGGAGCCATTATTAAAAACACTTCTTGTTAACTCTAGGTATTTGGCATGGAGAATTTAGCTCTGTGTTTGACTCTGTTAATTTGCTTCTGTATTTGTGGGATTTTACTTCTAAGTTCCCTTCAGTTCTTAAATATCAAAAACAAATAAGAAATGGACTCTCTGTGCATGTTTTCTGCATTTTTATTAACTGAATTTGTGTTTGACTGGAAGAGGCTTTTCTTTTAAAAAGAAATAGTTTCTGTCCTCACAGCTATTATTCTTCATCCAAGTAAGTACCTTTTTAAAGCTCCTATCCTATAACCTCTCAAAGTAATGAAAAATGAAAACTTTTAACATTTGATTAATTTAAATCCTTAAGTAGATCATACTTAAGAAAAAATGTCTACTATTGGCAAGAAGAATGAGCTTTTCATAAGTATGATATCAAGAACTGAAAAATAATATGAAATAGTGGAGAACACACATAGGGTATTTCCAGAAAAAATTATTATGGATTTGCATTTCATGTACTTTGAATATTTTGATAAATAGGTTAAGGAGAGGTTCTCAACTATCAGGCTGTTTATGGAAAGAACCACTCACATCACTGTCATTATGATTCCATGGGCATTTGTGATAAGTCCTGTTTGGTAGGACTTATCCTTTTTTTCTTTTTTACATACAAATGCAAGTTCAGTCATGCTTTTATTTTACTTAGACCTCTTATCTTGATTCCCCATGGCTATCAGGAATGCTCTCCTTCATTCGCAATCCTTTCTTCTTTCCTTTAGCTAATTTCTCATTTGTTTTCTATCCTCATAACAAATGGAGAGCTTCTACATTTTTGACATATTCAAACTTCCTACTTTTGTTGTCAGCATACCTCAAACCAACTTCTGCCTCACAGATCTTCTGTCTTGAAAGTCACTGCTAAAGTTCCCTTTGCCTGGTCCAGCAATGTCTTTTTTTATTCTCTTTGTGGCCTCAGATCTATAGCCCGACTGCCTGTATCCTAATCTAGCTCCACTATTTACTTACTGAGACTTTGAGTACATTATTTATCTTCTCTAGGCCTCAATTTCTTCATCTGTAAAATGGGGCTAATAGGTTTGTTGTCAGAGTCAAATGAACTAATACATATAAAGAATTTAGAGCAGTGCTCAGCACACAGTAAGTTTTCAGAAAATGGTAGCCACTATTGTTGTGGTTATAAACTTTTCTCATTCATTTGTTTAATAACATTTATTGAATTCCTACTACATGCTAGGCCCTGGAGCTATAATAGAAAAAGGTCTAGTCCATGTGTTAAAGAATATCATAATCTAGTCAGGAAAATATACAAGAAAAGAGAAATAGCAATAATGTAGGATGATAAATCCATACAATGATCTATTATGCAATGACCAAAATTGACCTGGGCCTATTTACTGATATGAGAAGATATCCATGAAACATTATTAAATAAAAAGAGATATAAACCTACTTTTACACATTCTATTATTTTTCCAGTAAGCTGTCCTAAGCACCTGAAATATCTCAAGTACACGGTAGGTACCAGGAATATAGGGGTGAGTAAGACAGACATACGCAAGGAGCTAGGTGGTGGGGAAACTTTTACTAAATGCATAATTCCAGATGAAATGCATGTTATAAAGAAGATGTACAAAATGCTGTAGCAGCTTTTTCAGAGCTAAACTAGATTAGAAGATCAATTCTCTGAAAATATAATCTTAAAATTGAGATTTGAATGGAAAACACAAGTTAATTTCATGAAGAACTGGAATAAAAATGCTCACAGCAGAGAAAAGAGAATGACAAAATTCTAAGGTGTGAAAAGCATGGTATGTACAAAGAAGGATGTACCTTGGGGTGGAAGTAATGGGGAGAATGGCATAAAGTAATTACGCAAAGGTGGGTAGGAGCTAGGTCTTTTTTGGCCTTAAAGGTTATAGTAAGGATATGAAATCTTTTCCTAAAGCCAGTAAGAAGTTTTAAAAGAAAATTAAGGAGAAGAAAGGCTTGAATAATCTATAGTTTAAAAAAGATCACTGCGTGCATTATGGAGAAGAAGGGGCACAAATGCACAGAGGGTGAAGGATGTACACCAAAATGTGTTGGCTCATGCTGACTCAAAATGATGGCAGATTGGTCAACTTTATTCTCCCTAGACTTCTATATTTTTTGAAAATTTCACAATGGATCAATAATATTTTTTTAAATAATAAAAGTTAAGAAAACATTAAAAATTCTAATACAATATAATAGGTATTATAGCTAAGGAAAGCATAGATTAGGAAGGTCACCTAACCTAGACTAAAGGAGAACAACTCTCTAGAGAAGGTGAAAGATGAGTTAAGTGCTGATGCATGGGTAGTTCAGCCAGACCAAGAAAGGGAGAATGGTTGATATTCTGAATCAAAGGTAGAACATTTATATAGATACATTGATTGAAGAGAAGATGGCTCAGGGTGCAAAGTATGTCATGACCAGTGCTGTGGCTAAAGAGATAGGCAGGAAAAGGGTATTAGACATTATGCTAATAAATTAAGAATTCATTTTGAAAATGATAAGTAGTAATTGAAAGATTTTTAGCAAGAGAGTGATATGGTGAGTTTGGCATTTCAGAATCATCATCCTAGCAAGAGGTGGGATATACTGGATGTGAACAAGACTAGATGCAGACAAACCTATTAGGAGTTTGAGTCATTAATCTAATAATAATAGTACCAGAAGCCTAGTATGTAATAACTGTTGGACCAGGTATTGGAAAAACAGTGGTAAACAAGAAAGGGGGGTCACTGCTATCTTTGAAAAGTTTAAAATCTAGCACATTTATGAAGTAATCCAAGGGAGAAATATAGCATTTACCACTTTCTCTATTTAAAAAGTTATATGTGCTTCTTGTACTAGAAAATATAGGTTATTAAGAAGAATATGAATAAAATCAACCATCATCCCAACCCCTAGGGAATGTTAACATTTCATTGTATAATTTTTTTCATATTATTTTATGTATTGCATACTCATATGGTTATACAAATAAACTGTACTTAATGGTTTTCTATTTTACAATATATGGTGATCTTCCCATGTCCATAAATCAACAGTCAATATTATTTTTTATGGAGACATAATATTCTAGGACATTTTGGGGACCACTATTCAAAAATGTTAAAATAAATATTCTTTTAGGCAAATTTTTGAGAACTTTCTTATTTCGTTAGATTAAATTCTTAGAAGTAAAAGAAAAGAAAATGCACATTTTAAAGGCCTTTGATAAATAATTGCACCAAGTCCTTCTCTATACTTTTTTCCACTGGCTTTCATAATATACCCGTAGGTCCTTTTTACCATATGAGCAACTCATACCCAATCTTCTTCACTAGTTCAGCGCTGCATATTGGAATCATCAGGGGGTGTTTATAAAATACTGATGCCTAGCTTCCATCCACAGACATACAGATTTCACTGGTATGCAATGCGACCTGGCTATCAGGGTTCTGAAAGTGCCCGAGGTAACTTGCATGTGCAGCAAAGGATAGGGACAAATGTATTATTTTATTTCTTCTGTTCACTCTGGAAATTGAACTTCCATCCTAGGCTCATAACTGATCTTTATCCACATTCTTTTCATATGCAATTTAATTTCACCTCTTTCACCCTCATCTCTATGAATATAATAAAAAAAAATCTATATCTTGTACTCTAATCTCTTTCTTCTGAGCTTCATTTCCACTCTGTTCATTGCCTACTGGATGGCAAACCTAATGCTCTACACAGAAGTAACTCCCAAACTCAGTGTAGCTCAACATTGAACCCAGTAAACCCAGTTAATCTACCCTGGACAAAGGGAAAACTAAATACATGCTTAAATAAATGGCAACATCCACAGGAAATGGGTATTTTTCACCTTCCAGTTGGTTGCCAACCTCTTCTTTTGATTCTTTTTTTTAAATATATCTTAAATCAGTTTTCCTCCCATACTGTTGACATTGCCACAGCCTATACTATGAGTAGTCTTTTTCTTTCTTTTAATAATTTTCCTTTATTGATTTTAGATAGGCAGGGAGAGGGAGAGAGATAGAAACATCGATGAGCAAGAACATCAATTGGCCACTTCCTGCATGACCCACACTGGGGATCAGGCCCACAACCTGGGCATGTGCCCTGACCAGGAATCAAACGGGTGACCTCTTAGTGCACTGGACAAAGCTCAACCACTGAGCCACACCAGCTGGGCTATCAGAGTAGTCTTGATTGGAGAACACTCATCTGAATATCTGCCTGGGGCACACTAGTTTATTGGGGTAGTCTGCCTGAAATCCTACTTGCATGAAAAAATCTTCTAGAAAATATCAGTAAGTATGGCTTTAGGGACTAAAACCAAGGTGTGATTAAGATTTTAAACATATGTTAAGTGTGTGTATAACTTGCATGTGCAGCAAAAGATGTGCAGGGGCGGGGATAAAGGAAAGAGACAGTGATCATTTCAAACTGCTGAAAGATTGCTACTCTTACTCATACAATTCAACAAGAGGAAGACAAAGAATCCAATTAAAAATGGGCAGAGGACCTAAACAGACACCTCTCCAAACAGGACATACAATGCTCAACATCACTAATCATCAGAGAGATGCAAATTAAAATGACTATGAGGTATCACCTCACATCTGCCAGAATGGCTGCCATCAACAAATCATCAAACAACAAGTGCTGGTGAGGGTGTGGAGAAAAGGGGACTCTAGTACACTGCTGATGGTAACACACACTGGTGTAGCCACTATGGAAAACAATATGGTGTTTCTTCAAAAAATTAAAAATTGATCTGCCATTTGATCCAATGATTCCACTCCTAGGAATATATCCTAAGAAGCTTGAAACACCAATCAGAAAAAAATATATGTACCCCTATGTTCATAGCAGCACTATTTACAATTGCTAAGATTTGGAAACAGCCCAAGTGTCCATCAATAGATGAGTGGATAAAAAAGCTGTGGTACATATACACAATGGAATACTATGCAGCTGTAAGAAAGAAAGATCTCTTATCCTTTGAGACGACATGGAGGGACCTGGAGAGTATTATGCTGAGTGAAATAAGCCAATCAGAGAAAGACAAATACCACATGATCTCACTTATTTGTGGAATATAATGAACAAGGTGAGCTGATGAACAAAATAGACCCAGAGAAATAGAAAGGAGTATGGGTCAGACTGACAATCCTCAGAGTAGGGGGACGGGAGGTTATGGATGAGATGAACCAAAAAACTTATATGCATGTATGCATAACCAATGGACATAGACAACACTGCTAGGGGGATGGGGGGGGGGCGGGTTGGGGAGGAGGATGTCTGGGGGGGAAAAGGAGAAACATCTGTAACAAAAATAAATTAATAAAAATTGGAAGAAAAAAAAAGCCCGTTACACAATGGAATACTATGCAGCTGTAAGGAAGAAAGATCTCTTATCCTTTGAGACAGCATGGAGGGACCTGGAGAGTATTATGCTAGTGAAATAAGCCAATCAGAGAAAGACAAATATCACATGATTTCACTTATTTGTGGAATATAATGAACAAAACAAACTGATGAACAGAATGGACCTGGAGACATGGATGTGGGGTACAGACTGATAAACCTCATAAAAAGGGGATGGGGGGAGAGATAAACCACAGAACTTATATGCATGTATGTGTAAGCAATGGACATAGACTGGGTGGGAGTGGGGGTGGGATCGGGAGGAGGGTGTCAATGGGGGAAAAAGGAGAACCATCTGTAACAAAAATAAATTAATTAATAAAAAATAAAAATAAAATAAAATACAAACATTTCTTCCAGTGATTTAGGAAAAAGAAAAAAAAGATTGCTACTCTTGGGCAAAAAAACACCCCAAGGTTGGAGAGTGTTGAGATGCTTAGTGACCATCCTAACTGATTTTAGACTAGGAGAGTAACTTTGTGGTTTAACTGACCCAACTCTAGGTGTATCAAGTCCAAAGTTCTAAGAGAAAGAAAGCTACAAAGCAAAACTATTTTATTTGTGAAATACATTTTTGAATTATTAAAAAATTTGAACTCCTTACCGAGGTAACTCTCATAATCTCAACCAGATGAGAACTAACAAATATATAAATTGAGAGATTTATGAATGATGGGAACTAAAATGTAAAAACAGCTAATCTGAGATGATGAGAGAGAAGTGAGGATCCTTTAAGTCCTCCCTGGGAAGGTAGCCATCCTTGATATGCAGTGAAGAAGCAAGTTTAAACCATTACCTCTTGTCTCTTAGTTCTCAAACTGTTGATCTTCTCACCTAAAGTGAAAGCATCATTGAGTAGGAACCTTGACTATGCTATTAATTTTCTCCAGCAGCACCGAGAGTGACAGATGTATGGTAGCTATGCAAGAAATATTTGTTGAGTAAAAAATTCCTCATACTGAGGCCAAAGAACTTGTGGATATAGTAGCAAAATGCCAGAATATTCAAGTGTGTTCAATATTTCTTTAGGCTTTTAGGAATGTAATTCAGAAGATACACTAATACCTGTCTTTAAGAATGTAATACAAGAGAGATATTAATTTCCAGGTAAAACTGGCCCACCAGAAAGTAGATATGGAAACACAGGACAAACATATAACTTTGTTAACTGAAACACTTTATTTCTATAGCCAGATTTAAAACCCCTTAAGGTCAAGAAATAATCCAGTTTTATTAGTTCTGTGCCACACTTTAAAGTTACTGTATTAATTAGGAAACAGGAGGATTCTTATAATTGAAATCGGTACATCTAGGAGAAGCCAGAAGAGTTGGTTATCCTTTTTTTTAAGCCCCCCCGACACTCCAGCCTTGCTGGATGAAAGAAATACTGTAGCCCATTGTAAAGCATTATTTCCCTGGAATTCAGCTAGAAAGGCAAATTTATAGAATTAAGGCTACTCTCACTTCCACTCTCAATATTTCAACTACTGATTCTCATCCATGTCTACACAAAGACCATTAGTCCAAGAGTTGCAGGGAAAAGCAGAGCTCCTGGGTATGTTGCAGAGCTGGCACAGCTCACTTTCTTTAGCAAACCAAAAGTTTCAGTGGGCATTACCCCACAAGATTTCTGGCACAGTAACTAGCAGAGGTTCTTCTTTTTTTAAATCTTTTTTGTTGAGAGTATTACAGATGTCCCCTAATTTTTTCCCATTGCCCCACTCCACACAGTTCCAACCCCGCCCCAGGCCTTCACCACACTATTGTCTGTGTCCATGGGCTGTGCATATAAGTTCTTTGGTTATTCTCTCCCTCTCCTCCCCATTCCCTCTGAGATCCATCAGTCTGTGCTATGCTTCCATGCCTGTGGACCTATTTTGTTCATCAGTTTATTTTATTTTTTAGATTCCAGATATAAATGAGATCATAGAGATTCTTGAATTCAAATTGACTTGAACCCAGCAGAGCTTTTAAACTATGGATGTTCCTCACCTTATGATGGGGTTATGTTCTGATAAACCTATCATAAATTGAAACTATCATTAAATTGAAAATGCATTTAATACACGTAACCTACCAAACATCATAGCTCAGCCTAGCCCACCTTAAACGTGCTCAGAACACAACATCCAAAAAAACCAAAAAACAAAAACAAAAAACTATTGGCAACACAGTACACTGTAGGGTATGGAGTGTTTACCCTCATGATGGTGTGAATGAGTGGGAGATATGGCTGGCTGCTGCTGCCCAGCATCACGAGAGAGTACTGTATTGAATATTACTAGCTGGGGAAAATTCAACTTGTAAGTACAGTTTCTACTGAATGTGTATTGCTTTTGTATTATCATGAAGTTGAAAATTTAAGTCAACCTTGTAAGTCGGGGATTGTCTGTAACTGAATTTTTAGGAGGGGAAAAAGCCCTAGCCCTAGGGATAGGTATCACTCAATTTGTAAGGCAACATTCAGGCATAACTATTATAACTATAAAGAATGATTTAGATTTGCAAAAGTATACAGCAATCTAGGGAGACTCCTTCCCAATATCCCTCATAAGGGCAGCCTTGAAAGGTACAGGGCACGGGAAGTCTTTCCAGGGAACAGAAATCAAGGTGCAGATTAGCTCATCAATGAAAGATTTCTTTCAAGAAATCAAATCACAACATTTTATAGTACATACTTCTAACAAAGAATCCCTTTCCCTCTTTCTTCACTCTAAATGAGACACTTTAATACAGTTGCTCTGCTTTTGGTGTGCCTGTATTTGCCCCAATAAATCCACCCTTCTCTATCCTACTCTCTGTCCTGAGAGGTTGACCTATATAGAAAACATCGAATGATTCTTAGAGCCTCAGGCTTCCACTTGGGTTCCCTAATGGGGAGGGAGAGAAGTAGATCAGAGTGAGGGAAAAGAAGAAGCCAGAGTCCTTATTTCCTCATTCCTTTCCTGCAAAATTGCCTTCTGTGTCCCTCAACTGAAGGTCACTGCTCATCTCAAGCCAAATCACTCTATGTGACTCCCTCCCTCCTTTGGTAACTGGCCTAGGGGCAATAGCTCAGCTGCTATAAAACCCGGTTCCTGCATTATATCTTGTAATTCCCCCATATCTATACCTTAGTAAATAGTCTCTTCATAAACAATTCCTCCTTGAAAATATCCTTTTAGTTGTGCCATTGATTTCTTCTTGGGGCCCTAACTGATAGGACAGTAAAACTCATTGTCTAACCCAAGACTGGTATTTTGAAACTTCACATTAGGGTTTGACTCAATTATACTGAAAGTAATTGTACAGAAAGCTTGAACTTGAAGAATACTGACCTCAGGATATTGCCTGTGAAAGTCTAATAGACATGACTGTAATTTCCTGTTGGGAGGGAAAAGGTGTTTTAGGTGGCACATGGATCATGCTTCATGGGGATATTTTTGGAGCTATAGGTATATCTTTGGATATATTCTAGGCAATTGAAGAATACATTGTAGTGACTATCCACTGTGATTCTATTTTATGCCAATAAATTTTCTTTTAAATTTCTGTTTATAAAATAATCTGGATCAGGACCCTTGCCAATTTAGCAGAATTATATTTTACAATGATGAGGTATAATAAGACATAAATTGAACTGTCTGTGCAAGAAATCCAAAATGATATGAGTATTTGAGATTTTAACAAAACATTTACATTAAAAAGGCAAATGACCAGGAAAGTGGCACAGATGCTGTCAAATTCAGCAGAACACTGACATTTGCAATATTTATAGTGTAGCTATATTATTTTTATCACAATATGGTATTTGATATGACTGTTTGTTGAAGTGACTATTCACATATGAACTACTGCTCCTTTTCACATTTTCTTCACCCATCAATTGGGGTTCTTCAATAACAGAAAGGAATGCTATGGCTAAAAGAGAAATTATTGTTTATTCTCTTTAGATAATCCTAGTCTTGATCTTGTAATACAATATCTTTTTTTGAGACCATTACAACCAGTCAAAGGATAATTGGTTAACATGGTATAACAAGTTTAAAACCCCATGAGTGGGGCCTCCTCAAAATCTGCCTTTTTCAGCTATAGCTGGAATTTCCTTGGGAGTCATTACTTCTTGATCCATCTGAATAATGCATGAGTGTGTTGGGAAAAGAGTCATAAAAAAATCTCTTGCCACTGAACCCTACCTTTGCCTGGAGCTCAGTGAGGAGGAATTTGCATAGCATCCTTCATGATGTGGCAAAATTTTTTTAGAATTGGGTTATAGTAACCTTTACTCCATTAAAGGTGAAAAAGAAGACAATACCATATAAAATTTTCAATGGATTCACAAGAAAGGACTGCTATCTTAGTTGAACTTCGATAACATGGTTTTGATCACATAGTTGTTATTTCACTCTAGTGGTCATTTGATGGAGGGGTAGTTATGCCTTCAGAAAGGGTAATGATATTGGGGCCATGTCCTTAATGGATTCACTGCTAAGGAACTTCATGCATTTGACATCACAAGAAGATCACACAATAAACTGGGGATGTTGGAAAGGTACAGGTGCACAATGGAGGCATTCAAAAGGATGCTATGGAATTGCAAGTATCGACATGGACAGACATTCATGATATAGCATTAAGGAGACAAAAAGACTAAACTATACGGTGTCAGGAAAGTTTTGGCAGCAAGTAATTCAAGATGAATTAAAGATAATATTGTTATTTTTATAATTCTAATTGTTAGATTTATTAATCCAATTGATCGAGTGTAGTGGTAGAGCAGGCTTTAGGATTGGCTGATTCAGTGACTTAATGATGTTATCAAGGAGTCTGTTTTTTTTTTTTTTTTTTTGCTCTGTTACCCAAAATATTTGCTTCATCTTACAGCTGGTTCCCAAAATAATTGTAAGACAGATTCCAGGTGCAATTGAGTATTGCTACTTGCTTCCTCATTCATATTAAGATGGAGACAGTGAATAGTAATTCACATAATGACTATTATTTGCTGTAAAGACTGAAAAGGAACTTTTCGGGGTCTCTAGCAACCATCTCCTCATTTATTATGGGCTAGAATTGCATTATATTTTAATTAATAAACTAAATCGGCAAAGGAAATGTGATTTTTTTTAATCCTTACCCGAGGACATATTTTTGCATTTATCTTCAGATACAGTGGGAGAGGGAGAAAGGGAAGAAGAGAGAGAAACATTAATGTGAGAGAGACACATCGACTTACTGCCACCCACATGACCCCAACCGGGGCCGGGGACGAACCGCAACTGAGGTACATGCCCTTAGCGGAAACCGAACCCAGGACTCATTGGTCCACGGGCCGATGCTCTAACGGCTGAGCCACACTGGACAGGGCAGAAATGTGATTAAAAAATAAATTAAGCCCTGGCCGGTTTGGCTCAGCGGTTAGAGCGTCGGCCTGCGGTCCAGAGAGACCCGGGTTCGGTTCCCGCTAAGGGCATGTACTTTGGTTGCAGTTTGTCCCCGGCCCTGGTTGGTCGTGCGGGTGGCAGCCACTCGATGTGTCACTTTCACATCGATGTTTCTCTCTCTCTCTCTCTTCCTCTCTCTCCCTCCCACTCTATCTGAACAAAAAATGAAAAAATGTCCTCGGGTAAGGATAAAAATAATAAATAAATAAATAAATAAATAAATAAATAAATAAATAAATTAAATGTATTGGGATGACATTGGTTAATACAGTTATATAGGTTTTAAGTATATATTCCTATGATACATGTTCTGTATATTGCATTGTGTACCCACCATTCAAAGTAAAATCATCCTATGTCACCATATGTTTGCCCCCTTTACCCTTTACTATCCTCCTATCCCCTTCCCTCTGGTAACCACCATACTGTTGTCTGTGTCTATGAGTTCCAGTTTTATATCCCACATATGAGTGAGATCATATGGTTCTCAGCTTCTTCTGACTGACTTATTTTGCTTAGCATGATATTCTCAAGGTCCATCTATGTTGTTCCAAATGGCACTATTTCATCTTTTCTTATGGCTGAGTAGTATTCCATTTTATATATGTACCACATCTTTTTTATCCAATCCTCTATGAAAGGACACTTAGGTTGTTTCTTTAGACCAGTCAGAATCACTCATCAATTTCACAAATCAGAGTGCTGCTAATCAATGAAGAATATGGTGGAATGCATTTGGACAGTCAAACGCTATTTTTAAAAAATCTATCTATCTATCTATCTATCTATCTATCTATCTATCTACCTATGTATCTCTCTACTCTCTAGATTTTTAAAACATTTGAATCTATCTGTATCTATGAATAGTCTAGAAGAGTAATACTACAAAAGAATGGTATCTGGACAATGAAATTACATTTCTTTTACATTTTCTTCTTTTTGCTCACCTATATGTAATATTATTTTATAAATAAACATGAATTGTTTTTGTCTTTTTAACCTTTTAGTTGAAAAATTTCAAATAAATCCCCAAGGAAAGGGAATAGTATAATGAGCCCTCAAGTACTTACCACCCAGCTTCAACAATTATTAACTTGTGACAAATCTTGTATTATGCATTGTTTCATAAAAGAAAAAATTATTTTAGTTAAAAAGAAGTTAAGAACTAGTCATCTACACAGCAGAATTTTCACTGATATATCACCTAAGGCAACAGAAACAAAGGAAAACATGAACACATGGGACTACATCAAACTCAAAAGCTTCTGCACAGCAAAAGAAACAACCATCAAAATGGAAAGGCAACCCACTGTATGGGAGAGCATAATTGCCAATGATACATCAGATAAGGAGTTAATTTCCAAAATATATAGAGTGCTCATACATCTCAACAAAAGGAAGACAAAGAACCCAATTAAAAAATGGCCAGAGGACCTAAATAGACACCTCGCCAAACAGGACATACAAATGGCCAAGACACATATGAAGAAATGCTCAACATCACCAAGCATCAGAGAGATGCAAATTAAAACAACAATGAGGTATCACCTCACACCTGTCAGAATGGTCACCATCAACAAAGCATCAAACAACAAGTGTTGGCGAGGGTGTGGAGCAAAGGGGAGTCTAGTACACTGCTGGTGGGAATGCAGACTGGTGCAGCCACTATGGAAAACACTATGGTGTTACCTCAGAAAATTAAAAATTGAATTGCCATTTGACCCAGTGATCCCACTTCTAGGAATATACCCCAAGAAGCCTGAAACACCAATCAGAAAGAATATATGTACCCCCATGTTCATAACAGCACTATTTACAATAGCTAAGATCTGGAAACAGCCCAAGTGTCCATCAGTAGACGAATGGATAAAAAAGCTGTGGTACATATACACAATGGAGTACTATGTAGCTGTAAGAAAGAAAGATCTCTTATCCTTTGAGACGACATGGAGGGACCTCGAGAGTATTATCCTAAGCGAAACAAGCCAAGCAGAGAAAGACAAATATCATATGATCTCACTTATTTGTGGAATATAATGAACATAACAATCTGAAGAACAGGGTAGTCCCAGAGACGTGGAAGTAGGGTACAGACTGACAATCCCCAGAAGAGGGGGGCAAAGAGATAAACCACAGAACTTATATGCATTAATGCATAACCAATGGACATGGACAACAAAGCTGGGGACGGGGTGGGGAGAGAGGAAGAGAAGGGTGTCAATGGGGGAAAAAGGAGAAACATCTGTAACAAAAAAATATAAATAAGTAAAAATTTAAAAAAAAAAGAACTAGTGATCTACTTAACATTTTCTCTAATCCACACAATTTACCTTTATGCAAATCAGTGAAATTAACTTAAGGACAGCCCAACATTGTTCTTGTTAGTTGCCCAAAATCCCTTTCAAATTGTGCAAAATTATTTCTTTGAAATTTTGGTTTTCTCACCTTGTTACCCTACCTATGCTTCCCCAAAATTTGTACTTCAGTATCCCCAACATCAGGGGGAAAAAGACATGACTCTAGGAATTTGGGGATACAAAATAACATGGCTCACTGAAAGCAGTTATTTTGAAATCTCATTTTTATTATTAAGATCTGTGCAAATTTGCCTTTACCCTGTCTATCTCTGTTTAATAGAAATATAATGTTCAAATTACTCACCATTGAATAACCTTGACACTGTAGGACGATGGTCCATGCTGGTCTTATGGCTTTCTGTCCTTCGAGGCAGTTTAACAAATACCCCTGTGAATACAAGTTTCTCAGTTTGAGAGGCACAGTCTAAACTTTTCTCCCCATTTTTCTAAAAATACTTTAACTTTATTGATTTTAGAGAGAGAGGAAAGGAGAAGGAGAGAGAGATAGAAACATTGATGAGAGAGAACATTGACTGGTTGCCTCCTGCATGCCCCCCACTGGGCATCGGGCCTATAACCTGGGCAGGTGCCCTGACGGGGAATCTAATCGGTGACCTCTTGGAGCATGGGTCGACGTCAACCACTGAGCCACACAGGCCAGACTTCTCCTCATTTTTAAGACCCTGCTTCTGTCCCTTCATTTTGTTTCCTTGATTTTGAAACTCTAATCTCTTTAAGGATTTTAGCTTCCATTCAGTCCTTTTGCTTTTTCCACCATGGACCTCCTCAGTGTGTCCTACCCTAGGAACTATATCTCAGTTGCCATTCCTACTGACTCTTTTCCAGGCCTGGCTCAGTACTCTGCAGGAGAATCTTGAATCCACAAAACCACAAGTATGAAGATACTTGTTCATTTAATAGATTTTTGTTGAGAGCTAACTATGTGTCTGGCACTTAGATAGGTCTTGGGAATACTAATAAGGACACAATCCCTGTCTTTAAGTGGTCTACACTATCACGAGGGACACGAATGTACAGACAATTACAAAATGGGCTAATAAGTGCTACATTAGGTGAAGTACTGTGTTCTATGAAGAAAGAGCAGGGTCCGTTAAGTGGCTCGGTGACATCTTCTAAGAGAGTGATGCAGTATGAGAGGAAAAATAAGAACGGGCTGTCTCAGTGGTAATTTTCTATTTGAATAAAAGCTTACTTTTCTTCAGCTATGTAGAATAATTTCTTAGAAATTATAGAGATTGTCAAAAATGGCATTCAATATGGGAACTTGTTTCCAGGGTTGCTTATACATTGACCTATCAAGAAGGGGTTAGCAAAAGAGTTTGAATGCTTAGAGTTGTGGGTTAAAAAAAACAACAACAACTATATTTATTTCAGATTGAATATTTTTTCTGTGTGCACATCTCACAAGTGTATTGTGTATTTTATTGAAACCTCAGTACTTTTGCTCAGGCTGCTTCTTCCTACTGGAATTAGCTTTCTTTGTTATACTGGTGCAGTCTTAGTCATTTGTGTGTCCTTGGCCCTCTGTGAAGTCCTTGACAAGGAGAATCAATTGCTCCATTTTCTATTCCATTAGCTCTTTGTTACCTTCCCACACATGGAGCATTCATATCTGCCTCCCTTGCTCTGCCTTCTTGCTCACAGAGACAATTAATCATTCCACTTTCTAACCATGGGACTTTGTACACAGGGGTGGGCAAAAGTAGGTTTACTGTGTCAGTATGCAAAACATAGTTTATTCTTGTATTATTATTAATTATTATATCATTTTCCATATGAACAACTGTAAACCTACTTTTGCCCCAGCCTGTATACTTAAATATAGTAGATATTTAAAAAATATATAGATTAAACTGATGCAAATTAATTATGTTTTCATAGTCAACTGCTTCTTTTGATTATCTTAACATTAAAAGACTGTACTATCTCAGTATTCAAAAATTTTGTTTATTGTTTTTATTCTCAATAAAAAAAATGGGATAATGGTGGTGATAGCATTAGTTCTCAAGCCTTCTTGCTCATGTGAATATGATGTGAGACTCATTACCCATCGAGTAAACTGGAAACAAACATACCCAATCATTGTGAACTCTTCTGAGATAGAGATAGATAGACTTTGTCCACACATTTAATCAGGACTGAGTAATGAAGTTGAATGAGAAGACAGATGAAGAAGGGCCTGTGCCTACCCTTTCCTTGTCCTCCTACAAATGTATAGTCCTGCACCTCAAGTTATTTCAGCAGAAGAATATTTTATGTCTAGACTTCTTTTCCAGCTTTAGCCTTCTGTTCTCTTCCCTTTCATATATATATATATATATATATATATATATATATATATATATATATTCATATATATATATATATATTCTCTTCCCTTTCATATATATATATATATATATATATATATATATATATATAGCATAATAATGCTACATATAGTGGCTTTTGATACTGAATACTCTTCCTTAAATCTTTTCAGGCTATGAAGAAATGGCATATCCATTCTGACAGTCTATTTAGGGGTCTATTTTAATAATGTGTACCTCATGCTTTCAGATAATCCACACTTAGGGCAGGTCTCATTATCACTTGTGCATCTGTTATAACTTTATTAGTATTAGGACTGAACAAACTAAAAGGAGTCACCAATACGTAAGAAAATATATTGCTGTAGTAAACTAAAATTCAGAATGGTGACCCACCCAGGAAGTTGTGGCTTCCAGTGACCAAAGTAGCCTTGTTTGTGATTTTAGAAAAAAAAAAAACCCACAAAAGAGTTGTTCACTTGATCCAGTTTTAAATAAGCAGAACAACATATTTTATAACAATATTTCTAGAATTCTGTAAATGCTTTTGAGTGATTCTACTATACCAGTCATTGTGCTAGATGAGAAAAGGATAAAAAATGAAAAAGAACAAAGTTATTTTCTGGAAAGAGACTGCAGTATCAGTTAGCCTCTTCCCTTCATTGTAATCAAAATCATTTTATAATTTCCAAACAGAGACATAGGTGCCAAACACAACTTTAGTTCAAATTCAATTAACTTGGTACCACCTAACCTCATTTAATTTGGCTACTTCTTGTACAAGAAAATATTCTTTATACAATCATCAAATCATTAATATTGTTAAATATCTCCCTCTCCCTTTTTTTAGAATGAGATGTTACATAAAACTATAGGTAAATAAATTTAAAATAGAAACCCACCTAGATTTTGTATCTTTGACTGGATATTGAACAGTGAATGCCTCTCCTCATGTAAATTTAGATAATTTACATATATTCTCTTGATTAGCCTTATAGATTTAAAATAGGTGGTCCCTGTCCGGCCGGTGTGGCTCATTGATTGAGCATCAACCCATGCACCAAGAGGTCGCTGGTTCGATTCCTGGTCAGGACAAATGCCCAGGTTGTGGGCCAAATCCCCAGTGGAGGTATGCAGGAGGTGGCCAATCGATGTTCTCTCTCATCGATGTTTCTGTCTCTCTCTCCCTCTCACTTCTTCTCTCTCTAAAATCAATAAAGGAAAAAAAAATAGGTGGTCTTTTAGGTCTTACATTTAATGACTTATCAAAAATACTTTAAGGCTGGAAAACTACCAATGTAGAAGTTAAAAATGCAGTATTAAAGTATGGTAGCTAACAACTCAGCCTGTAAAGTAGAACTAGACTAATTGGGCTCAATTCCCAGCTTAGACATTTATCAGTGTGCCACCTAGGTTAAATTACATAAGTGCTGGAAAAATTAATGGGAAGAGAATTCTAGGAAGTAGAAACAGCAAGTATAAAGGCCATGAAGTGGAACTGAAATCAGGGGTTTAAGAGCAAACAGAGATCCATGTGGTGGAGTGGATTCACATCTAGTATTTGGAGATGAGGTGGGAATAGTCAAATAATTTTAGATTAATAATAGATACATAGAATGAATCAATGGAAATGATGGAATATCATGATAAAAAATACCCCAATAAGTATAAAATTTAGTGGAAATTAGGGGACATAACTAGATATACTTATAAACAAGATTTTAGGATGTTGAATAGGACTTTTTCTGTTGCTCATAATTGAAAGTAAGAGCTCTTGGAGGGTTCAGAAGATGCTCTCAGTGGTTACCATGGCTATATTCAAAGTAGTATGGAACAAAGAAAAGGAACAGGATGGCGGCCAAGTGAGGAAAAACTCCAGCTGGAGAAGGAGTGAGAGGTACAACTGGTGTCAGAACCCAAAGTGGACATGGCTGCTTTCCCTGAGGGATTCCTCAGTGATTGAGGGGCTAGGGTAAAGCTGAATACCACCCAAAGAAAACAAAGCCCATCACCAGCACAGAATTTTCACTAGCAGAATTTATTAGCATATACAAAACTGGATCAAACCAGGGAAAGACCTGGGACACTTTCCCACACCTACACACGGCTGACTATGTAAGATTTCCACCTCCGTAACCTTCCTTCTCTGATTCCAGAAGTAGAGATGCTAAGCAGTGAGGAAGGAGGAGCCTTCCAACCTCTCTGTTCCCAGCAGCCAGCACCACAGTGTAAGCTTGCACTGGGGTGATCTTATTTTATATCAGATGCACAATTGAAGTTTTCAATTAGATCAAAGCTCTAATAACTGAAATTAGTAGAAAATGATGCCATATGCCAAGATTTGATTAAGGAATATGAAAAGGAGATGTGATATATTATGGTTGGAAGCCTTCACTGCAATAAAAATAAAAGTATTTTGCATGTATGTTCTTGTTGCAATATATTGCACAAGTAATCAGGTAATGAAAACATAATACAAACCACACTGGATCTATTAAGTCAAAGTGCACTAATCTAAAATCATAATCTCATGGAATTTTATTTTATTTAAATGTAAAATTCATCCAGCTCCCCAGTTTTGATAAAATATTGATTCTGTCAACTGTCCCTTTGGTTTAAGAAAGTAAATTGATCTTCCCTCAATCAGTAACATATATATGATACTAATTCGCCAGGCCTTTGTCAGGGATATGAACTCAGACTATCTCCTATTCTGATCTTATAAAGATCTTCTGAGAAAAGTGATATTTACGAAAGTTCATCTAAAGAACATGGTACCCCTAGTTTACATGCTTTGAGTTCTGCCTTTGGATCAAGCTACAACAGTGGAAGTATATACATTCATGACCATATAAAAACATTTATAAAAATCTGTCACCACCTTCAAAGTTATATTCTTAGGCTTCTTTAAATTCATTATAAGAAAGCTATATAAAACTCTCTTTTAATTTTTGATAAAAAAATTGCTAATATTATTCAATGCATTGCTCAGTGTAACATTATGTGAGAAATTTCTTCAACAATTCAGTGGCAGGAAAATTTTTCTCCTGATGTGTTTCTTTCCTTTCAATAATAAAAATTTTTCTTAGTTTCCTTTATTATCCTTACTGCCAGAAAGTCCAAAGCCAAATTTGCAGCTCTCTAAGAGCAAGAATAAACAATATGTAGAACATATTTGCATTTGTACTTTTTCTGGAATTTGACCCCTATTTTATCAATTCATTGTATACTTTTGGGGAGTCTAGTTGTAAAGAGATAATATAGACAAATAAATTTATTTCATATCCCAGTAAGAGTCTGTTCAGAAGACTGTAAGTTGATCCTCCAACATGAAATTGATTAATCTTCAAAATGATTTTCAAAGACTAATTGCAAAAAAAAGTTTAAAAAATAAAATGGGCCCCAAAATATTAACTTTGTTCACCCACTAGTTTATAATATTAATCAGTCTGTATTGTATATCCCAATAAATTATACCTTAAAATATTGTCTTAACATTTTTATTGTCTTTTAATTGTAAAAAAACCTTATCTCTGGTTTTTACTATATGTGTCATTAAGTATTGGAAAGTTTAACAGAGCCTCCCATCTATGCCCAGACAAATGATCTCCAGCATTCTGAAAACAGTTATACAGATGCAGAATATCTTATAAAGAAAACAAATTATATTTTGGCTAAGAAAATAAAACACAGAAAAGGAAAGTGAGTGACAAAAGAGTAACAGCTTGTTCTTCAGCAGCACTTTTACATGATCTTTTTTCTCTGAGATAGAACCAAAGATTAACCAATTATATTGATGTTCTTTGTTTTCTCAGATTAAACAAATTAAGATGCACGAGGCCCTTCAAAACAATACATGATAGGAGGAAATGGATCCGCAAATGATAATAGCTGTGTTTATCTGCTAACTAGCTCATTCACTAGTTTAATGACATTGGTCTGTCCGTAATGTACAACCCAATTAACTGGCCAATAAAAGGATGGCTCTAGCAATACAAAGATAACCAGGAATAATTTTGAGTGCTTCCATAAATTAATCAGTGTACCATGCATATGCATCCATGTATTATCTGGCATAAAAAAACTTGGTTCAAGCTAGGGGATATTTAAACAATGTTAAAAATCATCCGTGACTAGCCATACTGGCACTGTACTTCTTTAGTATATTCATGCTTACAGCCATCGCATGCCTCATTGTTATGACACTGACATGTATAGGGAGGACTACGGAATAGTTTGCTGGCTGGCAAAAATGCCTGTGGTCATGCTGCTCTTTTACTAGTTATGCAATGTGACATATCTGTTGTGGGTTTCAAGACTACAAATATATTCCTTCTGACTCTGCTTTTACATTGCACAGAAGGACACAGGGAAGACAGACTGCCCTGATCTCAGACACAAAGAGGAAAATAAATCTTCAAATACATTTTCTTCACAACACAATTTAGGACAAGGGTATTGTGGAATAAAATTTATTATTTCTGAAAAACAGCATCACAGAAATTAAATATTTGAATGAAAGACAAACGTTTGCTCTAAGAGCCTTTTTTTCTCTTAGAGATCAATTAATTTAAAAATGATTGACTGCATTTATATCCTACAATTCTAAGAATAATGATCAAAGGAAAGCCTAAGTAAGTGAAATGCTCCATTTGATGGATAATTTAGTCTAATATTTTATTCCTCCTTCTTTCCCTGTCATTCTTCATATATCTACTAAAGTGTAAGTAATATCATGAAATTTGATGACACACATTGTTTATGCTCTTTGAGTAGCCTGAATGAAGGACGCTAACATGGGAAGAATGTTCTTATGACTATCTTTTGATATCTTTAGGCTTATATCCACTTATCTTCTATTTATATAGCCCTACCTTCTGGTTTTCTGATATTCTATAAATTCTATGTTTCTTTGTTTATATTCATAGGGTTTAAAAAATTCATCTTTAGCTATACATAATCTTAAGTATACAGGATCATAGGACCATATAAAAGGATTTATTTGAGTTTGGAATCTGGATTTTGGTTAAAAACAGAAAAGTCATGAGATTCTGTTAAAATGGGTCTGGCAAGTCTTGACCCACAGTTACACTGAGGAAGAATCTGTTTTTCTTTGAAAGCAAGAGTATAAACAATATTTCATAAAATGAGTATAAAATAGAATACAGTATTATTAAACCAGTATTAATTCATTAGTGAGGATTTAACTTTTTAAAAGCTGTATAAGAACAATTTAATCTTATAACATGGACATTTTTACCTCATTATTGTTGCCTTTTTATTTTTGGCTAAATTGTTCTTTCAAGTGAGTAGACAGAAGACTGATACTATATATTAAATAACTTCAAGTTCATATAATGTTATTCTACTGCATTAAGTGATTTATTGGTGAGAAACAAAGGGTATATGCTCTCTCTTTCTCTAGTCCCGAGTACACTGTGCCCCGATTTAGAGGGTTTTTTTGGTTACTGCTAGACAGTGATTCCATTCTTGGCTGCCTAAGCCCACACTTCACTGTGGATCCCAACTTCTATATCTGTTCAGATGAGCCATTGGCTAAATGGATGTGTAGGAACATCAAGCAGTAACTATTTGCTTTCTTTATGGTGATTTTTAAGACTGGCCACACATACTTCCTTACACCTTCCTTCCTTTCCTCCTTTCCACATATATTTTTGAGAGTCATATGTGTTAGAAATAGGGTTACTATCTTTTAAGAATTCACACGCTATTATTGAGATACAAGTAAACAAACAATTCTAGTATAATATAGTAAGTGTTATGATACCATGAGAGTACAGAGGAGAAACACCTAATCTAGTTTATGAGGATTAAGGAAGATAATTTAAAGATTATACCTGACACAAATACAAAGAGTTTTGCATACACATGTGTGAATGCATCTTTCAAATACACTATTCACTTTTCAAAAATAAGATAGTAATGATTCAGTGTTGGCTGATATGCCTGTCCTCAGCAGAATGAAATAAAAATACTGTCTCAATTGGGGGTTAATATTTGTAAACTACTTGACCTTTCTAGAAGAACTATACACATAATTTTAAAATATTAATGCTTTTCTAATCTCTACTGTATTTTCAGTGATTGATTATAGTCAATACCAAAGGAAAACTTTCATTGTATGCATGGTAGAGTGGAAGGCATGTAAGATGAGTCAAAAAAAAATATATATATATGCAAGTGTTCATCTTGGTTTGGTAGTTCATAAACTATGTGATTTTGACCAAGCCATTCAACTTAATTAAACCTCAGTTTCTTTGTTGGAAACATGAAGAGTCTGAACAAGATGATTTTAGAGTTTCTTTCTAGATTTAAACATCTGACTTTTCCAAATATTCCGATTTACGTTAACACTTTTAAATTAGAGTCTTAAGACAATAGTTTTTAAATTCCACTCCTAGAAAGTACTTATACATTATTTATGTTCTCTAGCTCCCTATAAAATTTGACATTGTCCTATTAGTTACACAAACAGTTCCCATCACACTAGCCAAGACCCGTCAGACTGGTTCTGTTTAGATCATCAGTGATTTCTTTCTTCACCTCATCCAGTCCAGGAAGTTGCTGATAGAGCCTGGATGCATACACTTGATTGCAGACCTCGGTCTCCACAGGACTCTTCCTTGCTGGTCAGCAATGTATCCGTGAGTTCCCTTTTTTTTTGGTCTTAAGTTAACTTGTAGTTTAAAATGAGACACAAACCACACCAAGGAATGTATAGATCTCTGATTTATTATTTGTTTAACATAGAAAAATACTTTTGATATTTAACATGAAATTACATCAAGAAATAGATTTCTATTCTTTCTGTATTAGTGTTTCCTGTTCTCTTATGTCCCATCCAAAAATGTTTTTCCATATACTTTCAGAAAAGTTCAACAAAAGGTAAAGGTACATACTTTTTGAATAGCTGTCTTTTAGTTTTTTGTTGTTTGTTTCAAGAAGACTAGAACAAGTTTTTAGCTTGGGCTTTGTCTTATTGAGAAAATACTCTTATTTTCAAAGGTATACATAATAAAAAAAAAAGTCTGAAATCATACATATCCAAATTACTTTTATTTATGTAAGTAAATAGTTTAGTTTAACTTTTAAAAATTGTATATGTTTTGGAAGAGTGAGAAATAATTTAAGAAGACAATATAACTAAACTATTATAGCTGGATTTGAAAAATAGATTTAATGATGTACCTGGCTACAATCAATTTCTCTAATAGATGAGTCATAATTATTTTGAAGTTGTTTTCTCTTAAAGTTAGAAACTAACTTTTGGACTCTGAAAATAATTTTATCTTTAGATTAAAATTTAATTTTCTCTGATTGATGTATTGGCATATCTTTTATTGAGATTAATTTCTACTTTGAGAAGAAACAGTTTGAAAAACGTAAAACTTTCAATGGAATCTTAATAGGGAACAACATTCAGGTTCTGTCATTGATAGAAAGTTCTTCTCATACTTGTTATGAGAAGTTTATTCATATATATTATACATGTTAATGAAGAAACTAAGAGCTACAAACATTACACATTTAGTCAGCTTTTTCAAGACTCCCTATCTTTGTAAGTACTTCTCTATAATCCTTGATGGCTTTGTGTCCTATCCTTTTTGCCTGCACTATCTTTAAGAATACTATCATAGAAAAGAGTGCTTTTATTTAAACTTTGAATCTCTATCACACTTGAGATATTAGATAGATTTCAGGTTATGTTGGATCTGACTGAGTCTGGGATTTGTGTAGAGGAGCTATAAGGTTGGGGTATTGGAGTGCATTTTTCTATGTATAGTCTCCAATTTGAAGCAAAAGATGTACCTATTTTTAGTCCTGCTTCAGAGTAGATGGAAGGTACAGCTCAAGGAACAAATTAAAAATGAACAAAAATACTCTCCTGATCTAAAAATTGTATAAAAAGTGGAGCATGTCATGTTTGAGTTGACCTTTGGCTATGTTAAGAGAATGGACTAGAGTGGGAAGGGATTAAATTTACTATGCACATTTGCTGGAATAAATGTACCAACAGCAATGCTCTGATGAAAGAGATATGATTCAAATTCTAGGATATATGTAGGTAATTTCTTTTTAGGGACATTGGGTCATAACTGGGAAGTCATATAAGAAATAGGTGGAGCATTTTATTAAATGGCATGTTCCTCTTTAGACAAATTTTTGATAGCTTCCCCACCCCACGTATTCTAAATGAGAAGCGCTATTTTAGAATTTAAGGGTAATAAGAAATTTAGACCAGGTAAACATTCTTTTTATGCTGCCATTTCCCCAAAATTCTTATTTTATTATACTAATTCTTTGAGCATAAAGAGAACATGCGAATTTTAAAAACAAACACCTACAGCAGAAACTTAAAGAAAACTTTATCAAGAATAAGTTTATAGGGAAGAGATTTGGGTAGAGAAGAATCTATTTATTAAATACAGGGCTAGGCAGCTGGCCGGTGTGGCTCAGTGGTTTAGCGTTGACCCATGCACCAAGAGGTCACCAGTTCGATTCCTGGTCAAGGCCCAGGTTGTGGGCCCGATCCCCAGTTGGGGGGTATGCAGGAGGCGGCCAGTTGATGTTCTCTCTCATTGATGTTTCTATCTCTCTCTCTTTCTCTCCCTTCCTCTCTCTCTAAAATCAATAAAGGAAAAAAAAAAACATTACAAAAAATAAATACAGGGCTGGGCAAAAGCAGTTTATAGTTGTGAGTACACAAAACACAGTTTATTCTTGTATTATTATTTATTAATTATTGTATTATTTTCCATGTAAACAACTGTAGACCCACTTTTGCCCACCCCGTATATATATTGATAGTAGGGATGTATGCTAACTGTATTCACCAGCAACAACTGATAAGAATTAAAAGCAAGCAGACCAAGCTTATAGACATTAATATCTACACACATTTAAATAGGTGAAGATGAAATAAGTAATATATACATGAAACATCATGGACAACTTTAAGTTTTACTCAGTAGGGTATGACTATCTCTCAGTGTGTGACCCATGAATCTCCTGCATTAGATTCACTAGATGGTGATTAAAAGTAGAAAAGTACAGTTCTCATTCCAGAAATTTTAATAAATCTCTGGTTGAGGCATTGAAAATGTATTTTTTAGAAGTTACACAAGGTAATTCTTATTTACTACAGTTGGAGAAGAACTGATACAGTGTAAAGCCATAAAAAAAGAAAGGAACTGGTAAGATATAAATAAATTAAAGCAGAAATGAAATCAGTCATCTTTTAAAGAGGTAGCCCTCTGTTTTATTTGAATTGGTATAATGATACCTGAACGGGAGGTGCTGTCTCCCTCATCACCTTTTCCTCTAAGGGAAAAGAACACTCATTTATGCAGGGTAGTGATGATTAAGGAGGAGAAGATAATTTAAGGAGGTATGGGAAACTGATGGGAGGATGCTGACATTATTTGAGCAGTTTGTGTCAAACAGGGAGGGTGGTCTTTTTTGGATTAAAAATCTGTTTGTTTACAGGGAAAATCTTGACATAAAACTAATGTAGGCCCTGATTGAGTAGCTCAGTTGGTTAGAGCATCATCTCCATATACCAAAGTTGTGGGTTAGACCTCTGGTCAGGGCATATACAAGAAGCAACCAAAGAATGCATAACTAAGTGGAACAACAGATCGATGTTTCTCTCTCTCAAGAAAAAAAAAATCAATCGATAAAAAAAGGAAAACTAATCTAGTAATATCCCCTCTGAAATTAGTCTATAGATAGTGATGCTGACGGGCCATGCTATAGAGAGTTAGGCCCAAGGTTGCTATATGACTATACTCCAAGTGTTTAACACTGGGCCTCACTTCTTCAGCTAAGATCAGTCCTGGTCCATGTAACAACTTTTAGTCAGTTCTCATTTTATACTCAGTTCTGTTGAGCACCTGTTATGTATTGTATACTTTGTAAATGGTATTTTATTTTATTTTGACCTTGAGAAGCAGTTATTGTCATCACTGTTTTAAAAGATAAAATAACAGCAGCTCAGATTGTCCAGGGTCAGTTAAATGTTGCATCTAGAATCTGACGTTGGCCTTTCTGCTCAATGTGTATACTTTCCAATTGTAACACATTGTTTATAATATGTGGGGACCTAAAAGAAGAGTCTTTGGAAAGCTTGCAGTCTAACAGAGAAATGAAAAACATGCACACATGTGTATCCACACATGAAGAAAATGCATCTGTATGTATACCCATACATGCTTATGCAATGTATAGGCAAAGGAACAGACTATATGCAGACTAATGTGAAATAATGCACATATATGTTTAAGAAGAAAGGGTGGTGGTATAATTTTACTCTCATTGATATGTTATTAAAAACATTTTAAATAATGCATGAACTTCCCTTATTTAATTTTCTTAAAACTGTCTTTGTATTTAAATAAGAATATGACCCAACTCTTCCACCCTATCTCAAAGGTAACCAATGACTGAGAGTATAGCACTTCAATTACATCATCATTATTTTATAAAAAGGATTACAACATTTGCTATTGTGACAAAAGCAAGTTCATCTCAGTGTAGCATCTCATAGAAGGAATTAATCAGTTTATAGTATTAGTAACTATATCTGTGTAATAGACCTTTGTTATTCTTTCACTGCTGTCTTTCTTCCAAAAATATGTCATTGCTTCATTAAAAAAAAGGGAATAAATAGAAACACTTAAGAAGAAGAAGCAACATCAGGTTTGTAATACCTGATGCTTTAGTGCTTGGGAATGGGGTGGGTTGGGCAGTTATGGACCAGGTCTTCCAAGATGGTAGGTGGTGAAATGGGTACTCTGGCTACATTTCTTGACTTTGTCAGGGTTAAGATTTAGAACCGTACTAAAAACTTCTTGAAGCACACTCCTTTGGACACATTCTGATCGAAGATGTTGAATGAGAATTGTGAAGAATGTTCTCACAGTTTCAAGCATAATTTAATAGGTTAGGAATGAGTGGATTAGAGATTAGGAAAGCTTTAAGAGGTTGAGAAAGGAAAATGGGCTGCAGAGACACCAGGTCGTGCCAGAGCCTGCAAGCTCAATCTTCTCCCAGGCACATGCATCACCTGCATGGTTGGGCAATTTCTGAGATTTTTAGAATAGTAATTCTGAGGTAGTAGAACTAAGCTTCAGGGAATTTGAAGTACCATACAGTCATCATTAAATGGTATCTTGCAACCTTTCATCTGAAGTTGTCAGATGATATCTTTTTTTTTTTTTTTTTTTTTGTAGCCACAAAAGCAGATATGGAAGAATTTAGCACTTTGTTTAAAGTCAAACTATGAGTCAGTGCAGAAGAAAATAATTGTTATAATTTGTTTCACATGTACTATATTCTAACTACTTTTCTAAAACATCATGTACATTTAATCTTTATAACAACCTATGGTTATATTATTATACCTATTTTACATATGAAAAAACTGAGGGTCACAGGTAACATTATTTGCCCAGAGGCAATAAATGGCAGAACTGGGAATTAAGCTGGGTCTATCTGACTCCAAACCTATACTCTACAATGCTATACAATCTCCACAATGTCTTCTTTACCTACTTAGGTAGTTCTGCTGCTATGCCGATTTAACTATCTTGTGTGTTTAAAGACATAAAAGTTAAATTTGCAAGAAACAATATTATTACTCAATGGATAATCTTCTAAATAGACCTCCGAGGCTGGTAGACAGGAAGTATTGTTGTCTGTGTTCTATAAAGTAAGGGATACAACGTTCAAAGATTAGGTAATTTGCATGTGGTCACAGGAATAGGTGAGTTGATCGATATTAAAGATGGAATCTATCCTCCAGTTCACCTGTATACTGAGTCCAATATTGTCAAGTAGAAAAATTAAATTAACATGGGTGTGTACATAATCCAGGAAATATGGTTATTGTTATTACTATTACCATTTGGATTTGTATAGAAATATATGGCCTTTTAAAAATTAGTTACTGCAAATTTAAAGCTTGTCAGGTCACATTTAGTAAAATTCAGAGAGGGTATCTATAGTAGGAATATATATATATAATATGTATATGTTCTTTATACTTAATTCATATATATATATATTTGGTACCTATCAACAACCCTGTGAGGCAGACAATGTTAACATTGCCATAATTTAACAGATAAGGAAATCAAAGATGAGGAAGACTGAGACTTTCACATCTTTGAGTAAGTGATTGATGGGGCTGGAGATGGAACACACGTGCTCTAACTACAGTTCCACATTTTTCAGTGATCCCTGCTGCCTCCTCCACACCATGATCCCTGGATCACAAGAGCTCCCTTGATTAAGCAGAGCTAACTTCCCTTGTTCTTCAAACAATCAGCTTAATCGTAGTGTCTCAATTTTCCCAATCAAGAGAATACCAAAGATTACAAAAAATACATTCAAAATATTACAAACCATTCTTTCAATCTATACAATACATTCAAGCCATAATTAAGCACTTGGATATATATTACTGGATTCAAAGCAAAACTAGGTTTGGGTTTCATAAGTAGAGTTCTAAATCCTTGCACTATACTGCACACTTCATAGCTGACCATTGGCCTGACTTATAGTTTCTTAGAGACAGACAAGTCCAAAGATGAGTGGTTTTCCACATTTTCTTTACCAGTGGAATCCTTTTTTGCACTCAAGGCCTAATGCAAAGCCCTGTTGTATAGAGCAGGTTTGCTAGGGGTAGAGTGGGACTAAGGGTACGAACCTCACCCACTCTACCTCCTTATCCCGTCAGGAACACATGAAACAACTTGAGGGATGTTTCACCCCACTTTAAAGACAAATTGATTTCTTATTATGAAGAAGAAATGATGACAAAGCCAACATTTATTGAGCATTTACTGTGTGCCTGTCAGGACACCAATTGCTCTATAAATGTTATTTCATGTAACCCTTAGAAGAACCCTATTGTTAGGTCCTCATTATCCCCATTGGTGGGTGAGGAAATGAAGACTTGTAAAGGATAACTTGCTCAGAGCTACCTAGCTAGTGAGAGGCAGAACCAGGACTAAACCCAAGCTGTCTGATACTAAAGCCCTGATCTGTACCCACTATGCAAGAAAATGGAAGCCATTTAAAGTTGTAGAGCTTGTTATTATGACATAGATACACAATGGAACCTTGATATCCTGATTTATTAGTATTAGATGTATTACTTGTATCTGAGATTTATGCTGCAAGAGAATATTAAGTAAAATATTTTTATCTCACTCATATACAGATATTGAAAGATAATTAGTAAATATGTTTCTTGATGTCCTCTTTTCCCAATGATAATTGCATAAAAATAGCTATTTACCTGATTACAACTAACCTGTTTTGCATATTATAAATGTATTTAATTTAGCGATGAGTAGCAGAAAACCTAGGGTAAAGTGGCTTTAGTGTATAAAATGTAATTTTCTTTCAGTTTAATGTAAAACAAGTCTGAAGGCAGGCAGGTGAGGGCTGACAGGGAGATTCACAAAGTAATTAGGAATCTAGGCTCCTACTGTCATGAGGTCCCACTGGCGTAAACATATATCCTCCAATTCATGGTTCAGTATGGTTGCCTGAGCTCCAACTAGCACTTACGTAGTTTAGCTACTATAGGCACATCAAGATTCTAGCCATTGGAATAGAGATTCCATTGGTCAGAACTTATTCAAATGGAGACTCTTATGGACAAGGGACATTATTCTGTTTTCCAGGTGGCCATGTCCCCAATAGAAAATCAAAGATTCTGTTATTAAGGAAAAAGAACAAATATTTGGGATAGGCACCTATGAATCTCTACCACAGACATATCAAATGTTCTGATAAACAGTAGGCAGGTGGCTATGTGGTCTGAAGTTTAGACAAGTTATTGACTTAGTAGATGTCAGGATACACATATGAATTAAGGCCATGGACATTGGTAACTGAAAATATTTAGTTCTCTTGGATAAAATAATACTTTTCTTATATTATGGTATTAATTTGCACAGCAAATTCTAACTTATTTGAACATGAATCTGAGCAAATTTCACTATATGTTATTAAAATGCCAATATATCAGAATATAATTAAGTGAAGATGAGTACATAATGATCAATTTCACAATTCTTATGTTCCATCCAAAAGTTAAGGCTCAATACTTCCATATATTACAGGTCAGCAATTAGGGCAGGAAATCCATTAATCAAGAAATTTTACTTTTGGAAGAATAATATAAATATTAAAATAGTTCATACATTGTCCAATTGTCTCTTCTTACCAGTTCAGATAGAATTACATACAGAAATTTAGGTTATCTGGAGGATTCTTAGTATATGACTTATAATGCCTACCAGATAAACAACAATCTGAAGAACATCACAGGGTCTTGGCATGTGGTCCAACTGGCACATTCCAATTTTAAGACCCTTCAATGGCTTATATAAAATGGAGTTTTATGGGTCTATAAATTTTAAAACTGTCTTAGAATTCAGGTAATAAATTTTATGTCATCCTCATATGTATGATTCTTGGATTATTTTAAATGACACGCAGTCCCTTAATTTGACCATTCCAAATTATCTGACATATAGCCACCAGAAAAATAACACATTTGAAAAATTATGTTAAAGCTTATTGTTTAACAATTACTGACTTTTAGTAATAATAATAGTAAGTTTTTCTAGGTTATTAAGCATGGGACACTAGCTCTGATGAAAATTAGAGAGCATCCAGATCAATTAAAAAATTTCCACTGTTTTTTAACAAATGAAGACAATGAGAGTACATTCAACATCATACAAGTCGGGGGGTCAGGGATACTAGAATTTGTGATGTTGAATACGATCTCAGATTTCTCATCTGAGAAACTTAGGATTTAGATAAAAGGACTGAAGTCCTTAAATGAACACCCTTAGGACTAGGATGCAGGTAATTGGTCTTCCAGTTCAGAGTTATATCCACTACCTCATGCCAACCCTCATAGAAGGTATCTAGACAAAGTCATGAGAAAGACTTGGTAGAAAGACATCTAATATTGCAAAAAGTTAATGCAAGTCTGTATTATATATTAGCAGCCTCAAGGGTCTGCAGCTTAGGTTTCTCAATCAATTTTCTTCTGATAGACCTGCCATAACACACTCACACACACCCTATTAATTCTTACTTTTATTCCACATTTTTAAGTGTGTCTAATTCCCTATTGTGAGCTGCATTGGCATTCCTTGTCAACATTTCTGTGGGAAACTGCTGCTTTTGAAGTTGTTTATTCAGATCATGCCAATTTATTATCTTAAACTGGAAAGAGTTTGAGGAAAAGAAAACAAGTACAGTATATTAGTGGAATTAAGAGTTAAATAGCTCAATTTATAAGTCTATAAACACATAACTAATTACTTAATAATATCTTTAAATATTTCGTGCCCCATCTATCTGTGACTGTAAATTTCTAGAGGTCAAAGTGTCAACTTAAATTTTCTCTGCTGCACATATCTGGTTGGGAACTTAATAAAGACCTTGATGATAACACAGTAGAGATCAGAGACATTCCTTACTGTTGAGTTGCCACTAATAGTTATATAGTACACGTTTCCAACAAAGTCTGATGATATCAGATGCTATCTTCACAACTTCCTGTTAAAGTAGGTGGGAGGAAAGATTATCACTGCAGTTTTATGGTAGGTTAAATATAAGAAGGGTTAAGCTATGGGTTTTGCCTAAGTTAAAAGTTAGTTAGTGGTAGGATTTTCTGTCATTCACAATATTTATTAAAAAGTACTATTGTACAGAGTAATACTATGTTTATTTAAAACTTACTACTGTAATAAGCAATATTATGTTTTAATGTCTATGATTTCAATCATCTTTAGACACTTTATAGTGTGAAAATTCCATGTGGAGCCATTTCAATAATAATTATGGAAATGTTATCAGATTAAAAAAATGATCATATAAAATGATATCTGAATGATTTCACACTGCTCTGCCCCATATCAAACTGCTTTTACTGAATAGTAATTAATGCCATTTGTTAGTATTGAGGGATATTCTTAGAGTATTATGAAAGGAATTTCATAAAATAATTATGAAAGAAAATTTTGTTTCTATGCAAAATATATGTTAGAGAATATAGTTCATTACATTATATAGTATTCTTTGTTTTTAAATCCTCACCCAAGGATAATTTTCTATTTATCTTCAGATAGAATGGGAAGGAGGGAGAGAGAGGGAGAGAGAGAAACATCCACGTGAGAGGGACACATCGACTAGTTGCCTCCCACATGACCCCAACCAGGGTGGGGGGCAACCGCAGTACGTGCCCTTGACAGGAATCAAACCTACAACTCACTGATCTGTGGGCCGCTGCTCTAACCACTGAGCAAAACTGGCCAGAGCTATATGTAGTATTCTTTTAATGAGGAACTGAAAGAATTGTATTGCTTCTGAACAGCTGCTCAGTTTTTATTGTGTGGGTGCCATGAAGAATGTACCTGACCAAGGTTTGCTTGTTTGGTTTTTTTTGGTTCAGTTTCATTTTCAGATGGCTCTTAGAAAGCTATAAATTTTGTACCCTGACTTAAGGAAATGTTTACACAGGGATTATGAAATGTAGTTTTAATTCTATTCCCATCTTTTCACTTATGTCTTGCTTTTTTCTTATATCTCTAGAGTTAGTTTAGTACTATATATTACATAAAATGTATATAAATTTATATAATATATAATATATAGAATCTCCTTATAAACCACCTTAATCCAGAGTAGAACAAAGTGGAATATAAATGAAGACATTTATAATAAAAACAATGAGTTTATCATCATTTGTCTTGCTGTTGTAAAAAAAAAAAGGAAACAGTTGTCTGGTAATTAGACTACCACCTTGTTATAATGATAACTTCTCTATAAGAACTATTCATAGTTGTTATTGTAGGGAATGCACACATAATTCACTCCAAGGACCTAGTTGATGCTATTAGACACTTTATAGATGTGTTTGTGTAACAGTAGACAGGGCAGAATATGTTATTTGCAATTTTATTAGGGATTAATTTGTCATGTTTTAATAAATCAATGAAAACATATGATCATGCACACATATACAAAATTCTAGTTTTCCCCTTGATATTTTTATAGTCTTATTATAGAAAGTATAAAAAAGATTGAATATCTCACCAATGCCTGCTGATAAGAAAAACCATCTGAAGGATTTGTATGAATAGGACAAGGAGGCACAATCCTATGAGCTAAAGAAATAAACTAGAGCTAAAAATAATATCAAAATAATTAAAATTTATTATTTTATATTTTAAATCTTAAGCACTTTTAGATAATATAACATACAGACATTCAGTGACCCCAAATAATATGTGTCTCCTGAAATTAATGTCCTTTTATTTGCATTGGCCACTTTTTGTACTATGATTGTACTTTACAGTGGGTAGATCAAATCACATTTGAAAAGTCATATATTTAAAACACAAGTGAAATAGAAATATTAACCAAAGCTTGATTATTATATAAGTGTCTTATGAAAATTAGGCTTTACTTAAGTGGTAATTATTTTTTACAATGTCTGATCTTTCTTTGTGTGCCATATTCCAAGTTCTTTTCTAAGACTATGGCAGACCAGAAGCGCTTTAAGAGAGACTGAAACCCATATTGTGGTACTGACAAATGGTCAGTTCAATTTGGTTTAGTTAACTTCAGTTCAATTCCTTGTGGGGACATTTCTTGAGCACATTTCAGAGAATATAGAAATAAATAAGGCTTAGACCCTATCCTCAAGGAGCTCAAAATGCATACTTAGTCATGATATTCAGGGATGAATAGACTTAACCAAAATGAAGAGGACTTTTTGAACTGGCTCTTAAATGCACACAGGCTTTTATGATGCAAGCAAAGAATACACTCTACATGAGAACATTATTCAGAAACTCAGACGTAAATACAAAACAACTGCTAGAGACTCAAGTGGCAAGTAGTTACCTTTCATTTTTTAGGCAGTATGCATGTGTTACTTTGAGGAAAATAAAATTAACTTTTAGAAAGTTCTTTCACACACACACACACACACACACACACACACACACACACACACGAAAAGCCCACAGCAATTTCCAGCATTGGTGCACCGATCAAGATGGGCCATCCCGAGGAAGAGCAAGCTAAGGGGATGAACTCGGGTGTGAATGGGCCACTTTGGCAACTTGTTTTACATAAACTATAAATATGCACATTAAAAAAAAATAGACTCTAAGTTACTCCTCATAGGAGGCAGCAGGAACAAAGGCAAAGAGCTTGAAAGTTCATGGGACAGAGGGCGAATGCCAGGCTAACTGAGGCCAACTTGGGTTTCAAGTAGTCTCAGTCATTGACTATATCAGTTCTAGAAAGACAGCTTACTGTAATGGAGAATGATTCAGAGACTGGGTAGACAGGAGAGAAACCTGTTGTTAAGCTATAGGACACGTTTTAGTGAGAATTGCCAAAACAAGGTCAGTGACAATGGGATTAGCCATAGACTGCATTAGATTTGCTGTGAACATGAGACTAGAAAATGAAAAGACCATTACAGCTTCCCAACACAATTAGCATTGACTTGTTGGCTCTTGCTTAAGTCAACCATCAGTAAATTATGGCCCAAAGGCCAAATTTGGCTTACCACCTGTTTGTGTACAGTGCTTGAGCTAAGAATGACTTCTATACTTTAAATGGTTGAAAACAAATCAAAAGAAGAAAAATATTTCATGGCAAACAAAACATTTATGAAATTCAAATTTCAGTGTACAGAAATAAAGTTTTATTGGAATGCAGACATGCTCATTTGTTGATGTATGTTGTCTGTGGCTGCTTTTGTGCTAAAAAGGCAGAGTTGAGTAGCTGCAACAGAGATTGTGTGGCCCAGAAAGCCCTAGTTACTAGCTGGACCTTCACAGAAAAGTTTGCTGACCTCTGGGTTAAGTGGTTGATAATAAAGCTTCGGCATCACCAGCTTTATAGATATTGTGTCCATGTTCATTCAAAACATCTCAGCTGGACTGACCTGGTGAAACATGCAAACTAAGAACACCATTGTAGAGAATGAGCAAAGAGTTCAAGATCCCCTGTCAATCCATCCACGGTGGTGGTGTTATAGGGGATTTTCTGAACTTTACTTTGAAGCACAGTGAGTCCTGACTTCTCATTCCCCAGTGCTTGCCCTGAAGTTTATTTGTGGTAGTCCCCCTCCCTCTCCCTGCTTTCTGTTGTTGTTTTGCTTTTCTGTTTTAGTACTCTTCTAAAAATGACACATTAAAGTGACAATGATGATGCAACTCTGGACATATTACTTGTCTTCTGGCAATTTTGGGCTTATAAAAAAGTACCCATATTTTAACTGCTTTACTCACCTGCTATATTCACTGTCTAATCACACATGTCCCCAAATGGAAAAGGAAAATAATAGAAAGAAAGAAATTTGATATCATTGAAGCTATTAGAATTCAATCAGTCTGTCTGAGGGTAATTTTATGAGAGGAGGTCCAGATTAGCTTCAACAGGCCGCAGTAATGACTGGACAAGGGTTTATGTGCAGAAAGGGGTTAATTACATGTTTCTGCTGATATATAAAATTGTTTTATTCCTCCATTTTAATGTTTGTTTGTTTTTAGCATACTTACGCTACATCTAATTTGGAGCTATTCAGTATTAATCACTTGCTGAGAGAACAACAAAGAAAGCAATTAAGAAATAGGGTGAATCAGTTAGAAAAGCAATGCCATACAGATTGGGAAAGGAAGAAATAATGTTTCAAATGACAAACATCTCAGTAATGTGGTCATTACCATTATTATTAATAATTAAAATGATGATGATAATAATAACAGTTCTTGCCATTTGTATAATAATTTTCTACTTGGGAGCTCAAAGTAATAAAATATTTTATCACTTTTTATCTCCACATAGCTCATCAGGTTAGGAGGGGTCTGTGATTATTATCCAACAGAGAATTTAATCAGCTGATACAATAAATAGGTTGGTGGTGCAACTCAGCAACATACTCTCTTCATTGTTTATTCAAAGTGATTTTGATGGTTTCTCTTTTCTCTTTGTCCCATGCTCTCTTTCTTATCTCATTCAAAGCCACCAAAGACCATCACTGAAATAGCTGTAAAAGGTGGGGTCAGAAAAGGAGGACACACTGGTAATTTTAGGCACAATAGTGACAGAAATTCCATGAAAAGGCATGTAATCGTCCTTGTTACCTTTTTGTCTTCTGAAATTCAACCTCTTTCTCTCTCTTTTGTTTAATTCAAAAGCTACGTTATTACTCTTATTTCTGTTATTCTACTTACTGTTCATAATTTTGTGTCCCCCTGTATTTTGCTATGCATACACATATATAGTTTTAGTAACAGAAACTAGACACAGAATGCATCTTCTTCTGCAACGTTTTTTCATTAAAATATATCATTCAGCTTTTGCATGTTAATATATGTAGCTCTACCCCATCAATTTAATGACTGCATTATTTTACTTTTCCATCTTGATTAAAAGTTATCATAGAATAGAACTTCTGTCATATTTCACAATTCTACACAGCGATCATATACTTTTGATAATTATATCATGTTTCCTACTATTATAAATTCATATTCTTTATCTGGCATGATTTGATATTAGTTGAGAAGTCTTTCTCTCCCCATGCACCCCCTCCCCACCCGGTTTTGCTTACGTCTGCTAAAGGCATCTCCTTTCTTTTGCAACAGGCGAATAGCAAGCATTCACAGATGAAAGAACAATAGTCAGTTTTTAGGCTTCTTAGGCACATTTGCACATAAAAAATAACCTGCTATGGAGAAGTCTTTTTATATTGCAGTAATTGCCATTCTAGGAACAGGTGTTTGGAATCCCACTCAAGGGAGAACTCGAGATGGAAGAGATTGGGGAGAGAAAGATGAAGTTTCCTTGACTACGGCCTCATGGGAAAGTCACAGGAACAAGAGAAGAGACCGAGTAGAGTCCCAGGAGCCTTCCACCCATTGCCTTCAGCATAGGCAGAGTCACGTAGCAATGATGACATTATTGACTTCTGCAACAATGTTCACACAGAACAAACACGGAGGCAGAGACAGGATGTGATGATGTGGCACAGATCAAAATAATAATATCACTTCTTGGTCACTAGGAAACAGAGTCCCTTTGATTTCTGCAAGCAAAAACATATTTATTGCAAAATGCTGTGCAGTTTGCAAGAACTTTTCACATTCATGATTTCATTCTGGGTCCCACAGTCAACCATGTGCTTTACAAAGAATGGGTCTTCTTCTGTCCTTTATTGACAGATGAAGAAACTAAGCTTAGAGTCTAAATAATTTTTCTAAGCTGGTATGGAAAGAGCTGGGCTTGGAATTCTCTTTCTTCTGATTTAACCTCTGTTGGTGCTCTTCCAAAATAACACCACACTCACTCACCCCTAGTCCTCATGTACCAGACAGTGCTCTGGAGGTATGAATGCATGCCACCGATTCTACCAGCATGATAAATACCTCAGAAATTTAAAATAGCATCATATTCAAACTCTTTAGCCAACTGACTTATTGTTTCATTTTCTCTAGTCGCTAATAGCTTAGCAACTATTATAATACAAAGAAATAGTAACTTTACTAATCAAACACAAAGCAGGTTGACAAACATTTTTCAGTAACATGTTTTTGATGGCAGAAATAGGAGAGGTTGAGGGAGTTTTATGAAGAAGGGATTTCCTGCATCATCATTGAAGTTTAGAGATACAAATTAGCTCACACATTCAGCTTTTTAAATAATAGACCCCTGGTTATCTCTTATGTGTATCCTCAAAGCTTGTTTAGAATAAATCAGAAAACTAGAAAGAGATTGAATTAGAAATTCTATCTGGAATGTGGTATGGTTCAAGCTGTAACACATTTAAGATGCTAGAGTGGCCCGGCTGGTATGGCTCAGTGGTTGAGAGTTGACCCATGCACCAAGAGGTCGCCGGTTCAATTCCTGGTCAGGGCACATGCCCAGTTTGGGGGTGGAGGGCCTGCAGGAGGCAGCCAATCGATGTTCTCTCTCATCGATATTTCTATCTCTCTCTCTCTCCCTCTCGCTTCATCTCTCTCTAAAATCAATACAGGAAAAAAAGTTTTAAAACCCTACCAGACCTGAGGCCCTGAACCTAACTGTCGGCAGATTTGGAAATTACCGAAAAACCAGTACAGCGGTCTGGTAGCGATGCTAGAGTGGTAGAAACAGGTTTTAAACATTTCCATAGCTCCTACAGCACCCAACTCAGTGTCTTGCATATGGCTCAGTAAATCAGGGCTAATATTTACATGGCATTTTCTACATGCTAGGCACTGTTGGAGGCACTTTATATACAGTAATTTATTAAATCCTTACAACAATTCTATGAGATAGGTACTATCATTATCATCTTCATTTTATGGACAAGAAAACTGAAGCACAGAGAAATCAAATTACTTGACAAGAGTCAGGCAACCAGAGCCAGATAGGCTTCAGCAGCCTGGGACCACGGTGTGTTCTAAACAGAACAGCACTCTACCATATAATTGAGTGTCTTGAATTCCCCAGAAATATCTGTTTTATCTAGGGAGCGGACATGGTGTGCACGCTGATATAATTCACCTATTTGCTTTCTTTCTCAGGTCTTCTGTGGTGATGGCCACGAAGAGAGCTTGTATGAAGCCATGGGTCACTGGCCTCATCACCTTCATATCCCTGATTGTTCTGGCAGTGTGCACTGGAGTCATTGTTCATTACGTGAGATATAGTAAGTATGGGATGCCCTGGCATTATGTGATTTACCCCAAATATTTCCTCCTGTACATTCTTGTTTTGGTTAGCCTCAGGCTTATTTGTTCATCACAATAATTCATTTGCATAGCTGGTACCAAGAACTCTTTACCTGCTTTGTTTCACATTTAATCCTCATAGGCCAAGGAGATTCTTTCTTCTATCTTTGATGAAACAATGCTTCCTGCTGAGAATAGCATGCTAGTTTTTGTATTCATTAATGAGCAATAATCAAGTCTTAATTAGGGGAAGACCACAGGAGCGCTAGAGTCCAGTGTCTTGAGTTGTTTGAAGTCACAGGGCAATAACCTTGATTTAAAATAATTCTAACTCATTGAAATTCTGACAGCCCAAAAAGTTAATTACATAATCAGGGGTTATAGAGAATAAGTAGGCTCTATTCTGTGCTGGTACGTTGGAAAAATGCTCATAGTGATGCATTATTGAATAGATGCCTATTTCTGTTATTTTAAATCTCATCTTGGGATATATTACAAGTGATTACAGAGGATAGGATATACTGAGAAGGTTCCTTGTAAAGAGGTTCACTTCATGGTAATTGGGTATCTCACTGCTAGATGAAACACAAACACTGCTGTGTTATTAGAAAGGTCCCCAGGGTACTTCAGAACTGTTCTCTGAGGGTATGACAACCAACCCTTCTGAAGTATCCTTCTACTCTGCCTCAGCTTTTAATTAGTTGACTCCACTATGACCTATTGGTTTAATATCTCCCTTACTGACTAATAATGCTTTGATGTTCAAGACCCTGTAACTAAAGAGGCTAATCACTTATTCTAATTAGGAATTTGTAGAAGTAGCTTTCCACTAAAGAGAAATGGTGATCTGTAAATTGGTAATCTTCTTTTGTTAGTAGACAAAGTCCAGTCTTAATTTTCTAAGCAAGGTGCATTATTTATGAACAGTTTAAAGAAAAAAAATTTAATGTAAAGATTATTTTTGGTAGAATTTGCCCACATCCAGGTCTTTGAATTTGGGGTATCTGCATTTTGATAATTTTTCTGGAGCATGTTTCTAACAAGAAAAAAGAATAGCTAAAATAACTACAATTCTATAATTCTATTATAAATATATTGAGTCCCATGATGTTGTAAGTATCATTATTCTTCTCCATGGATGCCTAAGACTATGTTTTAGTCACTTTTGTATTTTCAGAACTTAAGAGGATTGTGGCACATATTAGAAACTTATTTAATGTCTATTAAATACTGAATGATAAACAAGTGAGTCATACCTATGATATTTTCTAGGGGCATACTTTGGCTTGTCTGACTTCATAAGGAATTCCTAGTACTGCTAGGGGTGTCAATATCTGAGTGAGAGAAAATGTTTCTTCTTCTTCTTTGCCTCTTCCTAAGCCAAGTGTTTACAAGGCTGAAGCTCTTATTCATATGCATACAATGAAAACCTGGCAAGATTTTTCCAGTAACCTGTTCCTGGATCCTATTGTTTGGATGATGGGCTGAGTAATATGGAGCACAGTTTCTGCTGCCCACACAGCACACCTGAATAAACTATTGTTGTGTTGTGTGTAACTGTCATAATTGTGACCTGCCCTCTGTTTGAGAATGTAAACTAAAAACAAAGTGGATATAGCACTCCTGTGTTTAGGAGATGGTACACCTAGATAACCGAACTAAAGCAAACAAATCTATTACAGAAACAGACAGACAGAGATGGAAGTCATTAGACTTGAAGAAACATTGTTTTGGCATAAAGCCCAGGACAGCGTAGAACTGTGTGTGCGGTCTGTGTCAAGGGGCTTTTGAGGCTGCATCCCTGTCCCCTCTGTGATTTGAATGACAGAAGTAGAGTCTATTATGAGTAACATCATTGTAGATTACAGAATCACAAACCTGTTAGAAAACTTATGTTCATCCTTATTTTTCTTACTTTTCTGTTTACATTCCCAATGATATTCTTCAACAACTACACATGCCATATAATTTTGACAACTGGGAATGTTTTGACACGTAGTGATCTGTTTGAGTCATTTGAGGAAAGTAAAATATTGACTATAGATAAATTGTTCATTTGGTTGAAGTATATGAAATTGCTGATATTTGACCATTTTTGAACTATACAAATGGTAGTTTCAAATGATTCAATCTAATAATTAAAAAACAACTTCACCCAAGGTCTAAGGATATAGAATAATTTGTTCTCTTCCTCTTTAGAACCTTACTATTCGGCATGCGGTTAGGTACCAGCAACATCAGCCTGGTGCTTGGCGGATGAGCCTGTTAGAAATGCAGAGTCTTGGGCCCAACTTTAGACTTAATGTAAACTATTGGTCAATATTTCAATAAGTTAAAAACCTTACTTAAAATTATGTATATTGCCAGGGACCTGTCTGCATTTCAACTTACAGTGGCCATTCAGGGAAAGGAGGTGAGGAAGGAGGGAGGAAGATAAAACCTCCCCCGTACCTCACTTAGGTGGCTAAAGCTCAGTAGACACTGACCTGTCAGTGTCTCCAGCCTGTCATCCATCTCCTTTATGCATCCCTCCTGACCTTGTCAGAGTCTGACTGGTGGCTTCTCTCTTTGGATTGCCAGGATGATCTTTTGAAATTTACCAGTAGTTTCTTTTGTTTTTGTTTTTGTTTTAGTTTTGTGTAACTTGTATATAATGAAAGATTTCTCTTACAGCTTCAATGAGTGGGTTTGGTTTTTTCCCCACCCCAAGAAGCAGTATGTAAAGAAAATTTGTGCTTTGGGAGTTAGACCTTGGGTTGAAGCCCAGTTCTGTCTTTTCTGGCTGTGTTATGTTGGGGTTAGGCAATTTATTCACATTTCTGAGACTGTATCCCTTATCTGATAAATGTGGATAATACTGCCTTCACATGAGGGCTATTATAAATTAAATGAGATATGTGAGTATGTCTGGGACATAGGTGTCCAATGTTAGTATTCTTTTCCTCTGGGGTTTAATTGAAAAGGGAACAAATAAGAAGCAACAAAGAAGAGGAGAGAGACTGAGACGGGGTGAGGCATGCTTCATTTTCCTGTAATAAGTATACACAATAGTCTTGATCCTCATTGTATTCCTAATGCTCAGCACAGAGTCTCTTACAGAAAATGTAGTGAGAATACTTATTTAATGACTCTTCTGAGGGCTCCATGCTTGCTTCACATATAGGAGGGTAGATGAAAAGCTTTGGTGCATTAATTCTTCAGTACGCCCCAAACATGGGCTGCTTAAACTAGATGCAGAAAATGGAGACAATAGCTGAAGAAGCAGACAAGCCAATCCCTGTAGCTGCCAGGAGAAAATAGAGTGACAAGGAAGTCAGGTGAAACTAGGTAGTGTCCCTGGAAGGTCATGCCAGGTGTCAGCTCTAGCTTCTTCAATTTCTATATACTGAACTTTTAGCATTTTAAGTCCTAACCTCATCTCATTCTTCAATCAAAATAAGTATTCTTACACTAGAGTCCTTGTGCCCAGAATTGATGTGTAGTTTACTGAATCAGAAGAAGCCTACTTTGGAATACAAAAATGCATTTACTCTTGGGAAGCTTCTGAATCCATCCCTGTGTGTTTGCTCAGATGTCGTGACTTACTGCCTCTTGTGGTTTATTCAGGAATGGATAACACATGACTAATTAGCCTATAAGAACACCAAACATTTCTTATGACTTTTGCACACTCTAAATCTCATGATGATGAATGTTGTTGTCTTTTCTTCTAAGATAATCATGAAGCTCAGGGCAGGATGACAGAGATGATGGCCTGGGTAGGGACATTCTTTGGTCTCAGTCTTTCCAGCAACCACCAAATGGGAAAATGATGATGCTTTACACACATCTGATAAAAAGTATGATGGGTTTTTATCTCTTTCCTTGTAGATCAAAGGAAGACCTACAATTACTATAGTACATTGTCATTTACAAGTGACAAACTATATGATGATTTTGAAAGAGAGGCTTCTAAAAGTTTCACAGAAATGAGCCAGATAATTGAATCAATGGTAAGCTTTTTTTTTTTTTTTCCTATTTCTAGGGCCATTACTTTTTTACCATAATTTTTAGCACCCTAGCCTCTAAAACATCTATTCAACTGTTCTTGCATGTCTTTTCAAAATGAGAAGAAGCCCCTACCTAAGAGATATAAAATAAAAATAACAATACATGACTTTGGAGAGTATAATGAACCAAGTGATCATGGTCATTTCTTTATGTTTCTCCTACTTACCCTTCCTTAGCTAGGGCTACACTTTTAATAATCAGCATCCAGAAATTCTGGGAATGTGAGGGTTGATGTATTCTAGACTTCTTAAAGAAGAGACCGTGAGCAAAAGATCACAAGATTAAAACTATTCAGACACACACTTGAATAGTATTTTAATATTTAAAAATCTCTAACCTTGGACCAGTTTTTGGTACATAAGTGTATAGGAAATTCAAGGATACTCATTCTGTCATTAAGGCATCAACATTATCCTGAGGGATGAATTAACTATTTTAAAAAGTAGAAAAATCATCAGTATTGGCCAAAAGAGCAAGAGTTTGAGTGATGACTTCTGATTGTCAGATTACTTAGAGAATAATTTAGACTTTTCCTGATATTTTATGAGGTAATTAGTGGTATGATGTGGTGGAAAGCACCCTAAACTAGGAGTTGGGACATCTATTTTCAGTACCATGTACTAGCTAGTGATGTGTCATTTGGTGTACCACTTATCATTATGGACAAATTTCTTTATGTGAATATTAGAACATTAAGACTAGCTAATTTCCAAATTGTCTTCCAGTTCCAACACCCTGAGTAAAAACAAAAAGGCAGTGACCCACCTGGAAACTGCCTGGTAGACTAGAAACCTGAGGATTTGGACACCTTGCTGGGAGGAGGACAAATATTGGTTGTATTTGTATTTGTAGACACCAAATATATCTGAATAAGCTCTTCTTTAAACCATATATTATATTATAACTTTTTCATCAGGTTTAGAAGCCATGTGACACTCGTGCACTCATTTCTTAACCCAACTACTACTTGGCAGAATTAATTCATTTTCCTTGTCTACTTTTGCCTATATCTCAGGATGTGAACATTTACTGCTACTTTTCAAAAAACAGTCTGTTTATTTCCTTTTATCTCTTTCTGAGTATAGCACAGTTGATATCACTCCAGGCCCCCTTACTATGGTTCCTATAATTCCCAAGGCAGAGTTCAGTGGAAATTACTGAGTGGAATACTAAAAAAGAGACCTCAAGTGTAGCACCTGGTGAAATGTTGGTCAATGTGTTTTGTTTTTAATTTAAAAAAATATTTAAGCTTCAAATTTCCTTGCTGAATTCTGAAAATTGTTCTTGCTGACATAATTTGAATATTTTTGAAACAGGTGAAAAATGCATTTCATAAATCTTCATTGAGGGAAGAATTTGTCACATCACACATTATCAGATTTAGGTATGTAGATCTAAAATTATTATTTCTGAATACAATTTAAAGCTAAAGCTGTTAATATAATCAGTTATAAATACTGTTCAAAGTGTTGTAATATGATGTAATTCAATTTAACAAATATTCATTTTGCACCTGTTCTGTGTAAGTCATGTGTTAAATGTGCCTTGCTGATGTGCTAAATGCAAAAGACAGTATTGCAAGATGATTGCGAGAGACAGAGGTATTATACAGAACTGTTTCTTTTTTTGAAACTCTAGTACAAATAGGGACCTATGCCACATCCTTTGGTTTAATAGTAAACAGTACAGTAGATGAGGTTTGTCTTCACCCCTTGGTTCTCCTTATCAATTTTCATTTCACTTTTTCTGCTCCTAATATTTAAGATCTTAGATCTGATCATCAACCACGAATAAATAGAAGTTCAGAGCATAACATTTTATGTGAAGCACTATATAAGGATCTTTATTTTTTTTGTCTGAGGATCTTAATATATTGTCTTAATGAAAATTATTTGTATTTTTCAAAAAAGGGATAAGAACTATTTCCAATATTATTTCAATGACCAAAACTCCAAGAGCTACTTCTTAGTCTATTACTTTGCTAACATCTTTGAGGTGTTACCTTGACCACTTTCTCCTGAAAATTCCATACTCTCTAGTATTTGAAATATTATTCTTTCTTGGATCTCCAATCCTTAAATATTTACTCTCTGAAGGGGATTTTACTTCCTCATGTGGCTTCATATGCTATTGAAATCCAAGTTTATATTTCTAGTCCAAACTATTTTCCTGACCTCTAGAACTATTTGCCTGCCCATGTACTTCTCCACATGGGAGTTCCACAGAAATATCTTGAACTCAAGGAAAACCCATTCATTCTAATGAGAAACCTGGAAGTCAATATGCCCCTTCCATTCCTGGGCCCTTTTCATGTTATAAATAACTAAAACCACTTTCCAATTTATTTCTTCCTTCTACAAATCTTGCTGCTCATTATTTTTTCTTCTGTCACTGCAGTAGGAAGAAGTAAAGTGTGTTGGAAAGATGAAGTTAGTCCTAGAGTGTTGAATTGAAATACTAAAGGGCCATGTGAGCCTGAAATATGAGTACCACTTGGGGGAGGAAAAGGGAACTGAGAAGATATACATTTGCTCATCATCAACTCAAAATACCAGAAAGTGTAGGTATCAATGAAATTTCTCAGAAAAAGAGTAATGAAAGACAAAAAAAAAGTTTGATGAAAAAAACTTGAAGAACAATTATATTTAAGGAGATGTAAGAAAAATAGGAACCTAGGAAAGAGGGGAGGAGCAGAAAAAAAAATTCATGACAGATGCCCAAAGTTCAAGGAGAGCCTAAGAAAGAATCTACTGTATGTATGTGTCAATGAGGAGGTCATTTGGTGTAGGAAAGACTCGGTGGACTGGGAGGACAGGAAGCAGAGTGCAAAGAAGTAAATATAAGGTAGAATGTAATTTATCCATTCAAGAAGGTTTGTTGTGATAAGAGTGAGAGATAAATTGAATAGCTGGGGTAGAAAGAGGGTTTTATTTGTTTTTTGTTTCTATAAGCCAGGCAATATAGGAATAGTTTAAGAGAAAGAAGAATAAATAATTGATGTACAGGGTTGCTGAAAGGCGATGAGATACATAACAATAATCTCTTTAAAGCCCTATGTGTTTCTTCAGATTATAAAGCAATACAAAAATATTAATATGTAAAATTCAATAATATGGCATTACATAAAATAGAAAGTGAAAGCTCCCTCTCCAATAATTCCACTCCCAGAAAAAACTCATCTTCTTAGCAATTTATTTTGCACATCTTTTCCATGACTGAATGTACATTTATTTCATTCTTTAGCTGGCTGTTTAGTATTTCACTACAAGTATGTATTGGGGTTGGCTTAGCCAATGCCCTTTTGATGAACACTTGGGTTATTACATATTTTTCAGATTTAAAAACAAGGTTATGATGAACATATGCATACATACCTCCTTGTTCACACAAGAGGGTATTTGAAGATTAAATTTCTAAAAATAGAAATACTACATCAGAGAAGATGGATAATAACATTTATAATAAAAAAACTGACCTCTAAGAATAAAACTCTCACTTATATTTCTGTTCACAGTTTATGTGAGTAAGGATCAATGCCATGTAGGGGGAGGAGTAAGATTCTGCAGGAACTGATTGTATGTGAAAAAGAGGGGTGGAGCAGCTGACAGAATGAGAAAGAATAGTCAAGGCTGAATCCAAGGCAGTATCTCATTCAACTAACACTAAGGCTAATTAACACTCTCTCTTGAAAATACAATCACGTAAAGTCAACATAGTTTGGTCAAGCTTTCTAAGATTCTTAGGATTTAGGAGTTGTTTAGGAGAGCCTGAAGGTTACTTAGAAAATATTATTGGATTTAAGCCACTGGGAATTAAGCCTGAAAGCTAAAGCCAGAGTTGATTTCATATTCAATATACATTATATATGATAATTTTTAATGGTTGACAAGAGAAGTATTTTTTAAAATATAAATACCATGTACTTAACTGGATCCTTTGGTGGTAACAGGAACCAGGAACATACTAGCTTATTAATCAGGGAGGCTGAGTTGGGAGTTCTATATGTGGTAAACAATAGAAATACAGAAGAAAATAAATTAGATCTTTTAAAATTACATTTATGGATTTGCTTTTGTGTGTGTTTCAAATGAATCATAAAGAAAAATATATTGTGAAACTACCATACATTTTATTCTAAACTATATCTTTTTTAAAAATAATTTTTATTAATTTATTTTTGTTACAGATGTTTCTCCTTTTTCCCCCATTGGCACCCCCCTCCCGTGCCCCCGCCCCAACCCATCCCCAGCATTGTTGTCTATGTCCATTGGTTACATATACACGCATATAAGTTCTGTGGTTTATCTCTTCCCTCCCCTCCCACCCCCTCTTCTGAGGTTTGTCAGTCTGTACCCTACTTCTATGTCTCTGGGTCTATTTTGTTCATCAGTTTGTTTTGTTCATTATATTCCACAAATAAGTGAGATCATATAGTATTTGTCTTTCTCTGATTGGCTTATTTCACTTACCATAATACTCTCCAGGTCCCTCCATGTTGTCTCAAATGATAAGAGATCTTTCTTTCTTACATCTGCATAGTATTCCATTGTGTAAATGTACCACAGCTTTTTTATCCACTCAACTATTGATGGACACTTGGGCTGTTTCCAGATCTTAGCTATTGTAAGCAGTGCTGCTATGAACACAGGGGTACATATTTTCTTTCTGATTGATGTTTCAGGCTTCTTAGGGTATATTCCTAGAAGTGGGATCACTGGGTCAAATGGCAGTTCAATTTTTAACTTTTTGAGGTAACACCATAGTTAAACTATATCTTTTAAAAACCACATTTTCCCCCTTTTTGGTCCACAGTAAAGAGGAAAATAGAGTGTTGGCTCACATGCTGCTGATTTTTAGATTTCGCTCTACTGAGGATCCTGAAACCATAAATAAAATTATTCAACGTGTTCTACATGAAAAGCTGCAAGATGCTGTAGGGCCCCCTGAATTAGATCCTGAATCAGTTGAAATAAAAAGTAAGTTTATTTTTCTTATTTAGTTTAATTCTCTTACATAAAATAGCTCCATGTTAAGTTTGGTCTTGGGCGATGATTTTTAAAAATTATTTTGGATGCCCTTTAATTATGGGTTCTTACCACTAGCAGAACATTTCTTTGGTACCAAATTGGTCCTAATAAAGTATTTTAATTTTTAATATTACCCAAAAGTTATGGCTTGCATTCAAGCCTGTCATTAAGTCCTGGGCCTGAGTTTTCTTTCTATATTGGGCCTTATATTTTAGTTATAGAACCCAATAATAGAAGGAGAAAATGGCTCTGCATACTTATTTCTCTTCTTTTTCTTATTGCTTGTATTTTATATATTTTATGTTCTGAGAGTGTGATATGTGAAAAGGTTCATGCCATCCACATATTTGCCTTCAAATGTTATTGATATACCTTGTTATATTTTCTTCCCTTAGAACATTTACCAATGAAACATTTGTAATTTATTTTTATATATTTTTGGTATATTTTACACCTAATGTAAAAAGTCTGGAGGGTTTTTTGTCTGTTTGTTTATCTGTTTGTTTTTGTGGGGGCAGGGAGACTAAACAAGCAGTGATAAGTTCTCATTACTAGAAAGTAAGAAACATAAGAGAGTCTCGGTGGAAATAAAAGTCAGGTGAAGAGCTAAGTCATATTCTAGGAACAATGTTAGTCTATAGAAATACTATGCAGGCCAAATGTACGATCTTAAACTTTCTAGTAGCCATTAAAAAAGTAAAAGTAATTGTGAAATTCATTTAAATGGTCTGTATAATTAACCCAATATATCCAAAATAGCAGTATTACAACAAGTAGTCAATGTACAAATTATTTATGCACTAAGGCTTTGAAATCTGGTGTATATTTTATATTTATAGCATGTTTTAATTTAGACAAGCCACACTTCAAGAGGTCACTACGTACATGTGGCTAGTGGGTACAACATAGGAATTGGCAAGTAGTAGAAACGAGACCATAGGGGACAAGTAGAAAGAATGAAGACAAAGTACTAATATACTTGCTTACGAAGGGAGGCTTCACTAGTCAGGGTTAGCTACATAATTTGTGGGGCCCATTGAAAATAAAAATGTTGGACTCTTTGAAGAGCAATAAAAAGGGCTGGTAAAGGTAATAAAAATAAGACTTTTTTCTTTAATGGTGTCTCTTGATTTGTCATACTTTTATTTGTTAATATCATTCAAAGTGAAAAAATTTAAAGTACTAGCATGAGTTTTACTGTTCACTTCCAAAATGTGAAATGTCAATTTTAAATGCAAATCTAAGAGCATTTAATTTCTACGTGGAATCACAAAAATTATACAACTGTATGTCATAGCTCATATATACACGTATTTTAATTTTTACCAGATCAATGAAAACATTGCACAAGGCTAGCATGACCTTTTTTAAATTTCACTTATCGACACATGCACATTTTAAGAACTCTCTCTACCTTCATCTTAAGTGAGGATGGACCAAAAGGCCCTTCTATACCATTATTTCCAGCATAAACTCTTGACTAATTCCAAGAATAATGAGAGAAAGAAAGAATATGATAGGGTCCCTTGGTTGTTCATGTATATTATAATGTCATTGCCTTCTTGCTACATTTTAAGCAAGTTCTGTTCCAAACAGAAAACATGGCCTCTTGGGACTATCACTGCCCTCTGTCTGATTGTTGAGATGTCAACAAGCTAAGGAGCCATTGGTTAGAGTCAAATGACAATATGAAGGCAAATTGTCTTGCTACAACTTTGGCAGAAGGAAGACATAAAGAGATAACATTGGTTTTAAATGGTAGTGAGAAATAATTTATGGAATGTCACTTGGATGTTATACAAATGGGACTATGTTGCCCAGCTGGTGTGACTCAGTGCCACCCCATGGACTGAGAGGTCCTAGTTCGATTCCCGGTCAGGGCACATGCCTGGGTTGCAAGCTTGATCCCTAATAGGGAGCATGCAGGAGGCAGTTGATCAATGTTTCTCTCTCATAGATACTTCTCTCTCTCTCCCCCTTACTCTCTCTGTCTAAAAAAATCAATAAAAACATATTTAAAAACACACAAATTGGACTATGCCTATGACTTTAGTAAAATAGTCTGAAATAATAATGGTCAATAAAAATATCATTGCATTGGGCCAATCGATACTGTGGTTCTGACCATTATTTCCCTCAAAGAGACTGTGGTCCACATGCATCTTATATTCCTGGGCTTCAACAGAAAACTACTGAATCAGAATTACTGGGGAGAGAAACAGGAATTTACATTATGAAGGTGCTCCCTTGTGTGAATCTTATTCACACTCAAGTTTAAGAAACACTGTTCAGATCTCTCTTTTCCCCAAGGCAATGCACATAGTATGTCTATGATAAAATAACTGTGTTATTTTCTTTATAACCTAGAGATACACTATCTTAAAATGGAATTAAGCAGCCTTTAGTATTTGAAGTATTCAGAAGTATTATGCAATTCTGATGAGCTGACCCTTTTCACCATTTCTGTGTTTTCAGAAATCAACAAGACAGAATCAGACAACTTTCTGAACAATTGTAAGTTTAATATATTTATAAAAATTGTATGACTTGTGACTTGAGTGTAAAATGTTAACACTAGATTACTTAGGCTTAATTTATGGGGTGTTAAGGGTCAGAATAGTTTGAATGTTCTGTGCACAGCTCATGGTGTTTTATCTTATCTCTGAAGCACATTTTATTACTAAAGAATAACAAAATTGGGAGAATTTTGGAGTGGATGTATGGGCATATGTGTAGTGGAAGTGAGTTGTGCAGTTGTTAAAAAAGAGGCAAAAAATACTCACTTCTTAATGTCTGACTGAAGATAGCAATAATATACGCTCACAAATGTTTTCTAAAGATTAGAGAAAAGTAATCTGTATGTTGGTATGTATTTTTCAGCTAGAGGAAGAAACTTGTTACTCTACACTAAATAAAATCTTCTTGATGTTTCTAATCCCATATTGTGAAAATTACAGGCTATTATGGGGTTGGAGTATATACTGATGAAATTACTGAAGGCCCAGATGCCATCTTTACTTGTATTTTAAAAATATTGGCCCTAGACCTATTATTTCCTTTCCTCTATAGTAGAGTATTCCACCAAGATTTAGAGAGTACATTTGAAAGTTACAGGATTAGTACTGAACATATTTATCTTAAAAGATGGGAGGAAAGCTCTGGCTGGTTTGGCTCAGCGATTAGAGTGTCGGCCTGCGGACCAGAGAGTCCTGGGTTCGGTTCCCGCTAAGGGCACATACCTTGGTTGCAGTTTGTCCCTGGTCCCGGTTGGGGTCGTGTGGGTGGCGGCCAGTCGATGTGTCTCTCTCACATCGATGTTTCTCTCTCTCTCCTTCCCCCTCTCTCCCTCCCACTCTATCTGAAGATAAATGCAAAAATGTCCTCAGGTGAAAATAAAAAATAAAAAAAAGATGGGAGGAAAGATGCCATTCACCAGCTCAGAATGTTGGTTGATTCATAAATTTAACTAGGCATGAGACCAAAGGATAACCCCATCACCTAAATGAAATGTTCTTTTCACCAGTATTTATTGGGAACCTATTATGTGCTAGTGCTGAGTTAGGCAATAGGGATAGAAAAGATGAAATATTATCCCTGTCTAAAAGAAGCTCATACTCTAATGGGACTATATGTATAGGGACTAGTGCATGAACACCATTCCAAAACAATAGCTCTCAAACATCAGCAATTTTGACCCCCTAAGAATCATGACCCATGGTGGCATTTTTAGTTATCACGATTGTGTGTGGGGCAGGTGCTACTAGTATCTACTATGTATAGGTCAGAGATTCTTCTAAAATCCTATGATACATAGGACAGCCCCCCACAACTAAGAACTATTCATCCCAAATGTTAATACTTCCAAAGTTGAGAAACCCTGTAATAAACCCTGTTATATATATATATATATTATAGAGAGAGAGAGGAAGAGAAGTATATACACACACTATATAAGAGAGTATTATTATTTTTTAATGGAGGCATTAAAGAAAATCATAACTAATCTCGTTTGAGTGTGGGGAATTGTTAGTGATGACATCTTAGAGGAAGTAATGAGTGATTTAAATCTTATAACATGAATAAGAGTTAAATAATGAAATAATAGTTTGCAGTGGTTCTCAGCCTTCCTAATGCTGCGACCCTTTAATACATTTCCTCATGTTGTATGTGGGCGGACCCGCCTGGAGACGGATAGAGGAGCGGTGTCTCGGTTCCTAAGACCATTGGAAATACGTGTTTTCCGATGGTCTTAGGTGACCCCTGTGAAAGGGTCGTTCGACCCCCAAAGGGGTCGCGACCCACAGGTTGAGAACCACTGGTTTAAGGGAAGGTAAAAACAAGAAAAATGTTTGATACTACTGGAGCACAAAGTATGACAAATTTGGAACATAGTAACATAATTTGAAACTTAAAAACAACTGCTAACTAATGCATCATCTCTCTTGGGCAGGTTGTGGGACTCGAAGGAATAAAATTTCAAAATCGAGTGTCAGGATCGTTGGTGGGACACAGGTGGAAGAGGGTGAATGGCCATGGCAAGCTAGCCTGCAATTGGATGGGATCCATCGCTGTGGAGCAACTTTAATTAATGGCACATGGCTTGTGAGTGCTGCCCACTGCTTTATAATGTAAGTCCTGAACCTCGTGAGTGATTGAGGGTAAGCAGAGTGCATTGGGGCTTGGCAAGAAGAAAACACCTTATGAAATTTAAGAGAGATGAGTTTAGTATATATTAAAGGATATATACATCACAAAGAGAGTGGGAAACGCATAAACCTTAGTAAGAGCTTTTATAGTCTGGAAATGGAAATGGCATCAAAGTCCATCTAAGATAATTTTTCAATTATCCATTGAAAAAAATATACAATAATTGTCAGAGGAAGCAGGAATTTTAAGTCATCTTGGACTTTGAGCTTGATATCAAAGAGAAGAGCCATATCTCTCTGCTGCGCATCTATGAGATGGAGGCTAGGTGGATTGTAGGTTTGACCCAAAGGGGAAATTCCCCATGGTAAGAATTAAATACGAAGAAATCCGGTAGTAACAAATTATACAACTGAATAGGTTGGCTAGTTTTATTCCAAGGAATAAAAACTTTTTTACCCAGTGTAAAATACCTACAGTGTGCAGAAGAGTAATGCTTTGTTAAATTACTGTGCAGCCTTCGTAGTTTTCAGAGAAATGTGTATGTTTGTGGGGTAGGTGACCTGGTGCAGAAATAATCCATTTAGTTCTCTCATTCTGTACACGATACACTTTCCATATGTCCCTTGGAGTCACTGTTGTCCAGAAATGTCAAAGGGCCTTAAGATCTGGAGTGGTGACTCAGCATGTAAAGTAGCTTGTATGTCTCCAGAAACATGCCATTGTGGCATTTCCATCTGGTCTGACCTATGAGCCAGAGTCTCAGATTGAAAAGAGTTTGTTTCTATACATAGAAACTATAATTAAAAAAAAACAAAAACCTCATATGGACAGATTAAATTGTTTCATGGAAATCATTACATTGGTAGCATGGTGAAGTACAATTTATTCTTTGTATCTTCATCCCTAGGTATAAGGACCCAGCCAGATGGACTGCCTCCTTTGGAGTAACAATATATCCTCCTAAAATGAAACACAGCATCCGGAGGATAATTGTCCATGAAAAATACGAACATTTATCACATGACTATGATATCTCAGTTGCAGAGCTTTCTAGTCCTGTTCCCTACACAAATGTGGTACATCGAGTTTGTCTCCCTGATGCATCCCATGAGTTCAGCCAAGGTGATGAGATGTTTGTGACCGGATTCGGAGCACTGCATAATGATGGTGAGAATCTGAAGAGAAACTGAAATCATCGTAATCTAATTTGTATTCTAAGGCATTTAAAGAATGGAATGTCATTATGTCAAAATATGTTAGTGGGTTGGACCTGAGCCAGGTCAGGCTCTGCTTGTGAACTGAGTCATTCAGAAGATACGTAAATTCCTTCAAGCCTTAGGTTACTATCAAGTGCATCACTACTACCACAGTGATGGTGCTTGGTAAGGTATCTGAAAGAGTAAACATGTCTGAATTTTTTACTAGGCGATTAATGATATAAAAGATGAGGATCATTAATATATTCAATTGTGAAGATCAGAGAATCCTAAAACCACCATGCCCTCCTACTGAAATTACCTCCTAAGCTTAACAACGGAAAGGAAATTACTTACACAACTTGAGGTTCTTTTCTAACTTCTTATTTAAAATAAAAAAAGCATTCTCTCACCAAATAATTACTGAATCTGAAAAAAAAAAATTATACATCCTAAGAGTCTATATCAGCATCCTGTCCAATAATTATAAAAGATTTTCTTCAAGTCTATAAAATATATGTATAGCAACTAATATGAAGGCTATTTTTTTCCCTTTAGGTATTAGTCAAAACCATCTTTGGCAAGTGCAGGTGAATCTCATAGACAATAAAACCTGTAATGAACCTGAAGCTTACAATAACACTATAACTCCTAGAATGTTATGTGCTGGCTCCTTGTCAGGAAAAAGAGATGCATGCCAGGTAAGTGGGTTGGTCTATTAATATGCTGCATAACTTTTTGTTCACTTTATATTTTGAAAAAAATTATAGATTTACAGAAAGTTGAAAATACAGTATAGAGAGCTCTCATGTACCCTTCACCCAATGTCCTCCAATGGTTACATCTCACATAACAATAGTACAATATAAAAGCTAGGAAATTGACATTGGTACAGTGTGTACTTCTGGTTCCATGGCATTTCATCACATGTGTAGATTTGTGTAACTACTACTGCAGGTGAGAATTATTTCAACACCACAAAAATCTTTCTTTACAGTGACACCCACTTTCCTCCCCCATCACGCTCTTATCACTAACACCTGGCAATCACTAATCTATTCTCCATCTCTATAATTTTGTAATTTTGAATGTTATATAAACAATATTATACAGAAACTTTTAAAAAGAATTCTATTTTGATTTATCTATTAGTGTTTTTGACTAGACTATCTCTTTGTAGAGAAAACACTTTGTGGTTTCTCTAAGTTATACGCACATAATTTATCACAGTCTACTAGTGTTCAGATTTTACTAGTTTGAGTGGAGTGAACAACAGAAAATTTACCTTCTCTTAAATCTATTTACCCTTCCTTATTTAAAATATTGAATATTAATAAACATAAATATTAAATATATCCTCTACATATATTGGGAACCACATCAGACAATATTTTTGCTTCAAGCGCCAAATATAATTTAGAAAACTCAAGAGAAGGAAAGTCTATCTATCCATAGTTTTGTTCTTTCTTCCTGGTTTTCCACGATTCATTTTTATCATTTCTGTTTCAGAAACTTCCTTTAGCCATTCTTTTAATGCAGATATACTGGTGACAAATTCCCTTAGATTTTATTTGTCTGGCAAAATGCTTTATTTACTATTAATTTCTGAAGCATAATTTTGTCAGGTATAGAATTTGGGATTGACAGTTCTTTTCTTTCAGCACTTAAATCGTGGCCTCCTTTGATTTCTAAGCAGGAATCTGCTGTTATTAGAATAGTTTTTCCCTTATAGATGAGGTGTCATTTCTCTTTTGTTGTCTTCAGGATTTTTTCTTTGTCTTTGGTTTTCAGAAATTTGATTATGTGCCTTGGCATGGATTTCTCTGGGTTAGCTTGTTTGGAGTTTGCTCAGCATTTTTATTTATTTATATTTATTTATTTATTTATTTTTGTTACAAATATTTCTCCTTTTACCCCATTGGTACCCTCCTTCCAATCCCCCCCGCCCCCAGCATTATTGTCTATGTCCATGTTTACACATACATGCATATAAGTTCTGTGGTTTCTCTCTTCCCTCCCCTCTCCACCCCTCGCTTCAGAGGTTTCTCAGTCTGTACCCAACTTCTATGTTGCTGGGTCTATTTTGTTCATCAGCTTGTTTTGTTCAATATATTCCACAAATAAGTGAGATCATGTGATATTTGTCTTTCTCTGATTGGCTTGCTTTACTTAGGATAATACTCTCCAAGTCCCACACTGTCATCTCAAAGATAAGAGATCTTTCTTTCTTACAGCTGCATAGTATTCCATTGTACCACGGCTTTTTTATCCACTCATCTATTGATGGCCATTTGGGCTGTTTCCAGATCTTAGCGATTGTAAATAGTGTTGCTATGTAGACAGGGGTATATATATTTTTTTTGGTTGGTGTTTCAGGCTTCTTAGGATATATTCCTAGAAGTGGGATCACTGGGTCAAATGGCAGTTCAATTTTTAATTTTTGAGGAAACACCATATTGTTTTCCATAGTGGCTGCACCAGTCTGCATTCCCACCAGCAGTGTACTAGAGTCCCCTTTTCTCCACACCCTCACCAGCACTTGTTGTTTGATGATTTGTTGATGGCAACCATTCTGGTGGGTGTGAGGTGATACCTTATAGCCATTTCAATTTACATCAATCTGATGATTAGTGATGTTGAGCATTTTTTCATATGTCTCTTGGCCATTTGTATGTCCTATTTGGAGAGGTGTCTGCTTAGGTTCTCTGCACATTTTAATCGGATTATTTGTCTTCCTTTTGTTGAGTTGTATGAGTACTCTATATATTTTGGAAATTAACCCCTTATCTGATGTATCGTTGGCAATTATGTTCTTTCATATAGTGGGTTTCCTTTCCATTTTGATGCTTGTTTATTTTGCTGTGCAGAAGCTTTTTAGCTTGATGTTGTCCCATGTGTTCATTTTTTTCCTTTGTTTCTCTTGCCTTAGGTGTTGTATCAGTGAAAATTCTGCTGCATGTGATGTCTGAAATTTTGTTGCCTACATTTTCTTCTAGGATTTTTATGGATTCATGAGTCACATTTAAGTTTTTTATCCATTTTGAGTTTATTCTTGTGTATGGTGTAAGTTGGTGGTCTAGCTTCATTTTTTTGCATGTAGCTGTCCAATTTTCCCAACACCATTTATGGAAGAGACTGTCTTGCCTCCACTGTATGCTCTTGCCACCTTTGCCAAATATTAGAGTGTAATGACTTGGGTCAATTTTTGGGTTCTCTGTTCTGTTCCATTGATCTATATGCCTGTTCTTGTGCCAGTACCAGGCTGTTTTGAATACTATGGCTTTGTAGGATAACCTGATATCTGGTATTGTGATCCCTCCTACTTTGTTCTTTTTCAAGATTGCTGTAGCTATTCAGTCTTTTTTGGTTCCACATAAACTTTTTTTTTTATCCTCACCCGAGGACATTTTTCCATTTTTTGTTCAGATAGAGTGGGAGGGAGAGAGAGAGAGAGAGAGAAACATCGACGTGAAAGGGACACATCGAGTGGCTGCTTCCCACACGACCAACCAGGGCCGGGGACAAACTGCAACCGAGGTACGTGCCCCTAGCGGGAACCGAACCCGGGTCTCTCTGGACCGCAGGCCGACACTCTAACCGCTGAGCCAAACCAGCCAGGGCTCCACATAAACTTCTTGAGTATTTGTTCTAGTCTGTGATATAACTCATTGGTATTTTGATGGGGATTGCATTGAATCTATAGATTACTTTGGGTAGTATGGACATTTTAATGATGTTAATTCTTCCAATCCATGAACAAGGTATATGCTTCCACTTTTTTCTATCTTCCTCTATTTTTTTTCAATGTTCTGTTGTTTTCTGTGAATAGGTCCTTTACTTCTTTGGTTAAGTTTATTCCTAGGTATCTTAATTTTTTTTGCTGCGATGGTAAATGGGATTGCTTTTTTGTTCCTCTTTCTGTGAGTTCATTGTTAGTGTATAAGAATGTCATCCATTTCTTCACGTTAATTTTGTATCCTGCTACTTTGTCAAATTTATTTATTAAATCAAGTAGATTTTTGATGGAGTCTTCAGGGTTTTCTATGTACAGTATCATGTCATCTGCAGTTTCATTTCCTCCTTTCCAATTTGGATTCCTTTTATATTTTCTTCATGTCTAGTTGCTGTGGCTAAGACTTCCTGTACTATGTTAAAAAAGAATGGCAAAAGTGGGCATCCCTGTCTCTTTCCTGTTCTTAAGGGAAATGCTTTTAGTTTGTGCCCATTGAGTATGATGTTGGCTGTAGACTTTTCATACATGGTCTTTATTATGTCAAGATATGATCCCTCTATTCCCACATTGCTGAGCATTTTTATCAGAAATGGGGGCTGGATTTTGTTAAATGCTTTTTCAGCTCTATTGATATGATCGTATGGTTTTTATCTTTCATTTTGTTTATGTGGTGTATCACATTTATTGATTTGTGAATATTGTACCACCCTTACATCCCTGGGATGAATCTCACTTGGTTATGATACATAATTTTTTTGATGTATTGCTGGATCTGATTTGCTAATATTTTGTTAAGGATTTTGGCATCTGTGTTCATCAGGCATATTGGCCTGTAGTTTTCTTTCTTTGTGGTGTCTTTATCTGGTTTTGGAATTCGAATTATGTTGGCCTCATAAAATGAGTTTGAAAGTCTTTCATCTTCTTGGAATTTTTGGAATAGTTTGAGGAGAATGGGTGTTAGATATTTGAATGTTCAGTAAAACTCCCCTGTGAAGCCATCTGGGCCTGGGCTTTTGTTTGCTGGGAGTTTCTTGATTACATCTTCAATTTCCTTAGCTGTTATTTGTCTGTTCAAGTTTTCTATCTCTTCCAGGTTCAGTTTTGGGAGACTGTGTTTCTAGAGATTTGTCCATTTCTCCTAGATTGTCCAATTTGTTGGCATATAATTGTTTGTAGTATGTTTTAATGATCCTTTGTATTTCTGTGGTGTCAGTTGTTACTTCTCCTCTTTCATTTCTGATTTTGTTTATTTGGGTCCTCTCTTTTTGTTTCTTGGTGAATCTGGCAAAGAGTCCATCGATCTTGTTTATCTTTTCAAAGAACCAGCTCTTTTATTGATTTTTTGAATTGTTCTTTTAGTTTCTATGTCGTTTATTTCTGCTCTGACCTTTACTATTTCTTTCCTTCTACTTGCTCTGGGGTTTTTGTTGTTGTTGTTGTTGTTTACTTTTTAGTTCTTTAAGTTGTAGGGTTAGAAAGTCAATTAGGAATTTTTCTAGTTTCTTGAGGTAGACCTGTAGTGCCACGAACTTCCATCTCAGGACTGCTTTTGCTGCATCCCATAGATTTTGTGTTGTTGTATGTTCATTTTCATTGGTTTCCATGACGTTTTTAATTTCTTCCTTGATCTCCTTGGTAACCCATTCATTGTTTAACAACATGCTATTTAGCCTCCATGTGTTTGAATGTTTTTGCGTGTTTTTGTTATAATTGATTTCTAGTTTTATGTCATTGTGATCTGAGAAGATGCTTGATATGATTTCAATCTTCTTGAATTTGTAGAGACTTACTTTGTGTCCTGACATGTGGTCTATCTTGGAGAATGTCCCATGTGCACTTGAGAAGAATGTATATTCTGTAGCTTTGGGGTGAAATGTTCTGTAAATATCAATTAAGTCCAACTGATCTAGTTTGTCATTTAAGGACTCTGTGTCCCTGTTAATTTTTTGTGTAGAAGATGTATCCAGTGGTGTCAATGGGGTGTTAGAGTCACCCACTATGATTGTATTGCTATTGATCCCTCTCCTGAAGTCCTCCAGAAGGTTTTGAATATATTTTGGTGCTCCCATATTTGGTTCATATATGTTTACCAGGGTTGTATCCTCTTTTTGGATTTATCCCTTTAATATTATGTAGTGACCTTCTTTGTCTCTTATTATGGCCCTTGCTTTGAAGTCTATCTTATCAGATATGAGTGTTGCTACACCAGTTTTTTTTTTTTTTTCATTTCCATTTGCTTGGAAATTTTTTTTCCATCCCTTCACTTTCATCCTGTGTGAGTCTTGTTGTGAGGTGAGTCTCTGTAGACAGCATATATATTGGTCGTGTTTTCTTATCCAATCAGCTACCCTATGCCTTTTGATTGGAGCATTTAAGCCATTTACATTTAAGGTTATTATTGATAGATACTTATTAGTTGCCATTTTTATTTTATGCTTGTGTCCCCCCCCTTCTTCTTCTTCTTCTTCTTCTTCTTCTTCTTCTTCTTCTTCTTCTTCTTCTTCTTCTTCTTCTTCTTCTTCTTCTTCTTCTCTTACTCCTTCTCCTTCTCCTTCTCCTCCTCCTCCTCCTCCTCCTCCTCCTCCTCCTCCTCCTCCTCCTCCTCCTCCTCCTCCTCCTTCTACTTCTACTTTTTCTTCTTCTTCTTCCAGCAGTCCCTTTAGCATTTCTTGAAGTGCTGGTTTGGTGGTGGTAAATTCCTTTAGCTTTTTTGTTGTCTGTGAAGCTCCTTATTTCTCCTTCAATTTTGAATAATAGCCTTGCTGGATAGAGTAGTCTTGGATTCAGTCCCTTGCCTTTCATTACTTTGTATATTTCATGCCACTCCTTTCTGGCCTGCAGTGTTTCTACTGAGAAATCAGCTGACAGTCTAATGGGAGCTCCCTTGTAGGTAACTTTCTGTCTCTCTCTTGCTTCCTTTAAGATTCTTTCTTTGTCTTTAATGTTTGCCATTTTAATTATGATGTGTCTAGCTGTGGGTCTTTTGGGGTTCATCTTGCTTGGGACTCTCTGTGTTTCCTGGATTTGTGACCTTTTCCTTCATGAAATTAGGGAAGTTTTCTGTCATTATTTCTTTAAACAGGTTTCTCTATTCCTTTCTCTAGTTCTTTTCCTTCTGGTACCCCTATGATGCAAATGTTTTTACATTTTGTTTTGTCCCGATCTCTCTTAAACTCTTCTCTTGTTTTTTACATTTTTTTTCCCCCATTTGCTGCTCTATTTGGGCTTTTTTTTCTACGTTGTCTTCTAACTCACTGATTCAGTCTTCAACTTCTTCTAATCTACTATTGAATCCTTCTAAGGTATTTTTCATATCATCTATTTCATTCTTTATTTCCTCTTGATTTTTATTCATAGCTTCTACCTCTTTTTTTAAGCTGATGTAATTCCTACTGAACTCTTTATAATTCTCATTAAGTTGCTTGTAGTTCTCACTGAATTGTTTGAACACCCTTAAAATCATTGCTTTGAATTCTTTATCTGACAAATTGCTTTCTTCCATTTTCTGTAGTTCCTTTTCTGGTGATTCCTCCTTTTCCTTCATTTGGGTGCTGTTTCTTTGTCTCACTATTTTAGCCGTCTGGTATTTCTAGGCCCAGTGAGGGATGTTGGGATGTGTAGGCAGGTCTGTGTGTATCAAATAAAGCTGCTGTGCCTCCCAGACTGTTTTGGTGTGTGGCACCTCTTGCCTGATGTGGGTCCTGGAGGATTGACTACTGGTGGCTGGTATTGGTCTGTCATGGTAGGCACTGCTTGGGTGCGTAGGTCCCACCAGTGCCTGGGTCCCACCAGTACGTGGCTGCTGGGGTGTGTGGGTCCCGCAGGTGTGCGGCTGCTGGGGTGTGTGGGTCCCGCCAGGATGGGTGGTTGGGGTGCGCGGGTCCCACTTGTGTAAATGTTAGGGCGCACTGCTACGTGGTGGGGCTCAGTTCCTGATCAGCCTCTGCTGATGCTGCTGGGGATGGGTTTCAGCTGCCGCTCTGTGCTGCTGCTGCCTGGGGATGGATGTCTGCTCCTGAGCCTCTGCTGTTGGGCCTGTATCTGCTCAGTCTTTTAATCTGCATGTTTCTGTGCTTTGACAAATTTGGGAAAATTTCAGCCATTATTTATTTGAATACTTTTTAGCTCCACAACCACCCCTTTTACTTTTGTCTCCTTCAGGGACAGTAATGGCAGAAATGTTAGTCCTTTTGTTATAGTCTCAGAGGTCCCTGAGCATCTCTTGTTCATTTTTTCTTTCTCTCTCTCTTTTTCTCTGTTGTTCAGGTTGGGTAATTTCTGTCATTCTAGCTTCAAGTTCACTGATTTTTTTTTAAATCCTCACCCAAGGATATGTTTATTGACTTTTTTTAGAGAGAGAAAGGGAGGGAAGGAGGGAGAGAGAGAGAAAAATATACAACTGAACAGGTTGGCTAGTTATATTTCATACACAACCCAACTGGGGATTGAACCTGCAACCTAAGTATGTGCCCTAACTGGGAATTGAGCCAGCAACCTTTTTGGTGTATGGGATGATACTTCAACCAAATGAGCTACCGGGCCAGGACAATTCACTGATTTTTTAAAATTTTTTATTCTGTCATCTCCATTCTTCTGTTAAGCCCATGTAGTGGGTTTTTTAATTTTTAATTTTGATCATTGTATTTTTCAGTTCCAAAGTTTCCATTGATTCTTCTTTATATCTGCTATTTATTTGTGAAACTTATTTTTTATGTTTCAAGCATGGTGGTAACTGCTCATGAATACATTGTTGCAATGGCTGCTTTAAAGTCTTTGTCAGATAATTCCAACACCTGTGCCACCTCAGTGTCAGTGTGTGCTGGTTGCCTTCTCTCATTCGAGATTTTCTTGGTTCATGGTATGAGAGTGACTTTTATTTTTATTTTTTTAATTTATTTTTTGAACAATCTTTTTTTTAAATTAATTTATTTTTGTTACAGATGTTTCTACTTTTTTCCCCATTGACACCCTCCTCCCCATCCCCCTACCTTGTCCCCAGCTTTGTTGTCCATCAGTTATGCATACATGCGTATAAGTTCTGTGGTTTATCTCTTCCCTCCCCCCCACCCCCTCTTCTGAGGGTTGTCAGTCTGTACCCTACTTCCACATCTCTGGGTCTACCTTGTTCCTCAGACTGTTATGTTCATTATATTCCACAAATAAGTGAGATCATGTGATATTTGTCTTTCTCTGCTTGGGTTGTTTCACTTAGGATAATACTCTCCAGGTCCCTCCATGTTGTCTCAAAGGGAGAGTGACTTTTAAATCCTTGACATTTTGAGTATTGTTATGAGACTCTGGATCTCACTTAAATTTTCTATTTTAGCAGGCCTCCTCTGACATTACACTGGACGAGGAGGGAGGTGTTACCTCATTTCCTACTCATCCTCCCTTGACACTGGGTAGGGCAGTAGAGCCTCATTACTGCTGGTGGTGGAATTTCAGACTCCCTACTAGGCCTCTGTTACCATGCTGGCTAGAGCACCTTGTTACTTCTCCCCTTCTGGTCTCCACTAACGTCATGGGGTAGTGGCCTCATTACTGCTTAGTAGTTGTGAGAGTCCTGATTCTCCACCAGGTCTCCTCTGACATTACACTGGGAGAGAGAGTTATGCCTCATTACCACTGGACTATAGTCCATGCTCCCCAGGTGGTCACCACAGGGGAAATAGAGGAGGCCTTTGTTGTCACTGGCACTGACGATAGTCTGGCTCCCCACTAAGCCTTCTCTAAAACCAGTGTAGTGAGGGATTGGACCTTAAGTCCACCTGGTAAGGGTGGAATCCAAGCTCCCTGCTTGGCCTGTGCTGATGGGGTTTGAAATGGGGCCACAGTATTTTTCTGTGTTTGGCTGGAATGGAGAGAATATTGTCTAATCATTTTTTGGCTTCCCAGGTTGCCCTCTCTGGTTTTATGATTAGAGAAAGAAGGCTTTTTTTGAGATTCTTTTTCATTTGAACTTATTGACAGGTTGCCAGGTTGTTGGGTTCTTTAGCTCCATACCCAGGATAAGTGAAGTGGGGAAAAAAATTCAGGGTTCAGGGAGTTCACTGCTCTATCATTCTTTGAGTCCTAAGGTTCTTAGCTTATCTACCTTCTTCACTCTACCTTTCAGAATCTTTAAAAAAAGTTTTTTTAATCTTCACCCAAGGATGTATGTATATATTTGAGAGAGATACACACACACACTGAGAGAGAGAGAAAGAGAGAGAGAGAGAGAGAGAGAGAGAGAGAGAGAGAGAGAAATATTGTTTGGTTGCCTGTCACAGACGCCCCAGGTGGGTACCGAACCTGTAACCCAGGCATGTGCCCTGACTGGAATCAAAGCTGAGACTTTTTGGTATACCCATTGACGCTCCAACCAACTGAATCATACCAGCTAGGGCTCAGAATCTTTTTTTTTTTTTTTTTATCCTCATCCAAGGACATTTTTGCATTTATCTTCAGATAGAGCGGGAGGGAGAGAGGGAGGAAGAGACACATCAACTGGTTGCCACCCACCCAACCCCAACCGGGGCCAAACACAAACTGCAACCACGGTACGTGCCCTTAGAGGAACCGAACCTGGGACTCTCTGGTCCATGGGCCGATGATCTAACTGCTGAGCCAAACCGGCCAGGGCTCAGAATCTTTTTATTTTTGTTTTATTTTTAATGTGCAGGGTTTTATTTTTATTTTTTTTAGATGTATTTAGTTTGGGTAAAAGGAACAAGCATATTCCATCTTGTTCCACAGCATAGACATCTTTTTGAACTCTGATTTTGCTTTTCAGCACATAGGCTATCACTGCTGACTTTGTACCTTTGCCAGATATGACAACCATGAACTCTATGTCTTCAGGCACATTGCTGATAAGATCTTGGAGGGGATCAATAACTAATGCCTTGGGTACGTCCCTAAATACCTCTATAACTTTTATTTTGTGATTTGACAGTTCTTATGTTTAATGTGTTCTCTAAGCCTCATATTGGTCTTTGAAATTCTATGCTAATCTGTATGCTTTTCAGTCTGGATTCACAGAGTAGATATAATTAATTTTTAAGATTTTCTTCAACTTTCCATTTCTCTCTCTCTTATATAACATACTGCACCTGTTGTTTCCCTTCATTGGTTTAACTTCCCTTAAAACACAGTTGACTTCACCATAGTCCTTCCTCAACATTTACCTCTGGGTCAATCACTTTAGTATTGCTCAGTTGGTTACTAAACTCTTTCACCCAATCGACCTTTCTACACACTTCTGGCAAATACTCAAGATTAAATTCATTCCATTGTGTTTCTTTTTTCTGCTCTGAGGCTCTGTTTGTTCATGAAGGAAGACATGAAGCATTATAGATTGGTTCTATTACAAAATTCTATAGGAAATTCAAGTTTATTCTGTAAATAAACCTACTAAAATAAAACAAACTTAATAATTCACTGGAAGTTACACTTGATCTTCCTTACTTGCAGATTCCATACATGTGAATTCATCTACTTGCTCAGATTTGTTTGAAAATTCAAAGTCAATACTCAAGGCACTTTCACGATCATTCCTGAACATGGGGAGAGTGGCAAAATATTTGAGTCACCCAATGAGCATGCTCCCACTTCAGGTAGAAAAAGGTGATGCTGCCTTCTTGTTTAGCTTTAACACCATAATGTTATGTCCTTTTTGTGGTCTATTTAATGTCACATTTTCCACATTTTTGTTGGTGATTCTGCTATTTAAAATAGTCCCCAAGTGTATAGTCTGAAGTGAAGAGCAAGAAGGCTGTGATGTGCCTTATGGAGAAAATGCGTATGTTAGATAAACCTCACTCAGGCACGAGTTACAGTGCTGTTGGCTGTGGGTTCAATGTTAATGAATCAATCATATACGTTAAATAAGGTGACTTGAAACAGAAACACACATAAGATGTGGTTATGTATTGATCAATTGACAAGAACCTAACCAAAGGGTCATGGAAATCTAACCCTGTATTTCCCTTAGGAGTGATCGTGATCCATTATTCACTAATTTAGTGTATGCAGCAATTTCAGAGAACATAACTGCCATGGATAATGAGACTCAATTGTATTTTATTTGACATTTTGATAGACATATAATCAAACATTGATCTACAATCTACAGTCATTGTTTAGATATTATTATAGTTCTTCTCTTGTCTTAATCCCCTCATCCTACTTGCCTCTAACTTTACTAAAACTGTTAAAAACATCTTGTGTTTTTACATTTGTGATCATCGCTTATGATCTTCATTCACATACCTCAGCTTCTATTAATAGTAACTTTCTTATTAAAAGTTTCATAGGAACAGCTGTATGCTTCTTTAGTTTTTTATTTTTAAATTTCAAATGTATGCAAAAGTAGAGAGAACAGTATAATGAACCCCCATGTACTCATCATTCAGCTTCAACAATTTTCAATGCATTATTTTATCCCTATATATTCTAACATGATCCCCTCAGTCCTCCCCTCCACCACAAAAGTCCAAATCTATTTTGAAGTAAATCACAGAAGTTAAATAATTTCATCTGAAAATATATCCCTTATTCTACAATGCCATTTTATTGATGGTATTAAAGGTGAATGTTCTTTACAAATTTGGGAAATTAAAGATGAGAAAGGAAGTTTATTCTTGTGATTATAATATTCTATTTTTCTATTTTTGGAGGGACCTAGCACCCAGTTTTTCTCTTTTATGTCTAATATCCACAGTTTTGCCACTTGACCTACTCCCTATATTTTCATATCTCAAAAATCATCAATAACCATATGCAAAATTCTTTACTTGGGTCTTCTACTCTTTCCCATTTCAGTGGCATTTGGCTATTAGAATATGATCCTTCAATGGGTTCTATGATCCTGAAATATACTCACTCTCACTTTCACCTTCCCCTGCTGCAGCACTTAATTCTAAATCTATATGCCTAGAGTTAACCTCTTGCCCAAATTTAGTCTTATATTTCCACTACTCCCAAACCATTTTCATTTATATGTTTTAAGTTGTTAATATAAGTCTAACATTTGTATTTATGCCATCACAAACTGAGAAGGCATCATGAGATGTTAACCAGATTTTCCATTTTCAAGTTCCTCATTCACATTACCAGGTTTCATCATTCTTGGGGTCTTTTACTCTTCTATCTCTTTCACATGGAGTCAATCAAGTTCTAGAATATTTTTCCTCTTTATCATATCTTCCACATTTATCTCTTTTGTCTGCATTCCTTTTGTTAACATCCTAATTTATTCCTTCATTTACTTCATATCTTGAGCACTAAAGTTGCTTCACAGTTTGGCTTCTAATTTTAAAAGTTTCTGTTATATGCATTCCTAAATAAACTTTCTGTTCCATTTCTCACTAAATCACTCACTAAAAATAATAGGATTTATGCAAAAAATAGTGTTAGAGACAGACCAACAGACCCTCAAAGGCTATGCAACCAGAGAATTAATGACAACAAATAATTGTACCTTGAAAAGTACAATTGTAATGTTGTTGGATACATTGCTATGTTTTTTCTTTGATTACTTTATTCTCAGATGTCTTCAGTCCTGTCTCTTAAACAGATTTAAACTTTGTTATCTCTGGTATCTATTATTTCTTCATGCTAAACTGCTCTGTCTTCATACAGGCTTAGGTTTCAATGATCAAAATGATTTTTTTTCAAATAGCATCGTATGGTACATCTTATTTCTATAAGTAGATTGTAGGCCCCTTGAGGGCAAGGCCCGTGTGTTTCCACTCTTTTTATATGTCCTACCTACCACATATGACGTCAGTAAACACTTATTGGTAATGGTCTTAAAAATCACAAACACGCTGTTTAAAATTCAGTTATTATAAGTATTAATTAATATTTTTACACAAACAAAAGAAAATTCACAAGGAAGTTAATATAATGTAGAGGGGAAAAACATGGGCTTCTGAGTTTCAAATTCAAGTTCTGCCACACTACCACGTGACATCGGGCAAATTAATTTCTATGCGTTTCAGTTTCCTTATTGCTAAAATGAACAAAATGAAATCCAACCCCATGTTTTGTTGCCAGAATCATAGGAGTTAATGAAATAATATGTTAATTAATTAAGAGCTTCATAGGATGCTGAACACTTAGTAATGGGTGGTCAATAACTAGGGATCCCAGGAATCTGAGGAATGATCAGCTAGTACCTTGTTTTTATGACCTGTATAAAGAAACAACCCTCTGGAGTTCACGAGATATAAACAGTTGGAAATTATGGTTTTGTATATGTATTTGCTAAGTTCAGCTCTGTGCCAGGCTCTATGCTAAGCACTTTATACACTCTTATATAATCTTCAAAATAATCATCAGAGGTAGGTATTATTAGGAGCATTTCAAATAAGTAAATTAAAGGTCGTAGCCATCTTGGAAGGGCCAGACTTGAGATTTAAGCCCAGGTATCTGACTATTCTCTCTGTGCTCATTATCAGTAATAGACTAATCACCCTTCTTTTGGGAGCTATGAGACACTGATGAAGAGGCAACCAGTATGGGGAATGACTTTGTCAGATGTACCAGGTAGGTTAAGAATACTGTTCTCCAAAGAGATGGAGCCTTAGTCGCAGTGTACTGAACCCTGAGGAGCTTCCAGGTGGTGAAGCTCCTTCTTTATGTGAATTGTGACTTAGAGGGGATCACCTCTGCATTTCAACACACTAAAGAGTTTTTAAAACCTGTCCTTTCATTAAACTCAAGATACAAGAAAAATAGCAAATTTCTCTGTAATGAATGAATTATTAATGACTAATCTCTTCCTTCTCCTTTAGGGTGACTCTGGAGGACCACTGGTTAGTTCAGATTCTAGAGATATTTGGTACCTGGCTGGAATAGTGAGCTGGGGAGATGAATGTGGGAAACCCTACAAGCCTGGTGTTTATACTAGAGTGACTGCCCTCCGGGACTGGATCGCTTCCCAAACTGGTATCTAAGAGAGAAAAATCTAGTGGAATGGCATGCATTTTTATTTGCAGGCCATTTTTAGAGATATGGAATTGCAGAAGAAGCCTTGCAGGTCACCTCTATCTGACTAAAAAACGAAACTGTCTGCTTGATGCATAATTTCCTTCCTAGCTCTGCTCCGCATGTGAGCATCCTGTTTCTTCCAGATGGATTCTGTCTCAACTTGCACTTATTTATTTTCTAGAAGTTTCCTGCCATTTATGCCTTGTTGACATAAAATTTCTCATGCATATACATAATTTGAAGTGATTCCCTCCTTCATTTCCCCAGTTTCTGTCTCATCAGTACATGTCCACATTCAAGGTGCAGGACAAAGAATAAAAGAAAATACAAAAAGGAAAAACTACATTTTTATGTAGAGAAAAATATTGCATTTTTTTGGTTTGTTTTTGCTTTGTTTACAGAATAAGGAAAATGATAATACTCATTATGAAAGGTCAAGAATACCAAACACTTCATAATGGACAAAGAATGGGAACTAAGCTAAGGAAATACAGAGAGAAACAAGATTAAACTTTTTTCCCCATTTCCAGTCAAACAACTATAGGAATAAATGTGGGGAAGATTATGTTTTCTTGTGACCTACAATAATTATACAAACTCTATATAAAGCAAATAATATTTATATACTATTGTACTGCTGAGGATGTTAATATATAATAATAAAAAATAATAAATCTCCCATTTGCTTGACATTATAATATGGTAATCCATGAAGGAGGAAAAGATGGGGAAATGTCACTAGTTAATTAATTGCAAATTATTTTAAAATCTGAGGCCAAAATGAAAATTCATTTAAGAACAACTAGTTTAGCATATGTGGTAAATTTTTGTGTGGCTGAATGAGAGGGAATGCAGAGAGAATCAGTTCAAACTATTGAATGAAATAAGATTATCACCAAGTGTTTGTGCATTTGTATCCGAAGCTTTCCCGAACTGCAAAGCCTTGAATGAGAATGAAGTCCAGATGTTAGAACGTAGTTATGGCATGGGAATGAAGCTAGAGATCTCCCCCACGTTTATTTCTGTAGCTTCATTCCCAACATTCTGAAATAATTGCAGACCTTCTTCCGCACTGCTGTGTTTCCATCCCATGCTTGCCCTGTGGGTTCAGACGGGAGGAGATCATAGGGAGATATTCCGGAAGCTGACACCCTGCATGTAGAATGGCACTGAATTGCTAACTGCTTGGATACAAAATGGAAGAATAAAACCCGTATTATCAGCCACCTTCATAATTTCAGTTTTGGTAAATTTCTACCGAGCTGTTAGAGATACAACGTTCAAGTGGTATCGGCTGTTATGAAGTTAGGACTGGTGTCACGATACAAGCCATGTTAATGGTGAGATTTTCTGGAATGTTTCGCTAACGCTCTGCTTACACAAGTTCTGTATTGTACCACAACCACTGTGAAAACTAACGTGAGTAGGAACATTTGACTATAATTGACCCAATATAACATTGGTGTGTGAGCTGATAAAATGTAGGCACTGGGCTAAAATAGGATATGAAAACAGACATGAATTGATAGTGTTAAATATTTTGCAGAATATTTTTGTTCCATTTAATAAAATATTTTGAGAAAAAAACAAAATTGAGGGAAATGATCGATTTTAAACAAAGATTTAAGTACATTTTTTAAAACTGAATTTATTGGTGTGACATTTGTTCGGAAAACCATACAGGTTTCAAGTGTACAACTCAATAAAACACCATCTGCGCCCATTGATCCAAGCAAAGTCTCCTTCGTCACCATTCTCCTCCTCTTTCTTTGCCCACCTCCACCTACTTCTCAACCACCTTTCCCTCTGGCTATTACCACACTGTTGTCCGTGTCTATGTGTTATGTGTATATGTGGTTGTTTTGTTTGTTTGTTTGTTTTGCTAATCCCTTCACTTTACTCAGTGTTACATTAAAAAATCTATTTCCCTTCTTTCAGTATATTCTGCAATCTGTCCTCTAGGTGGCACCCGCCAGCTGCAGGAAGATACGATGTCTGTGTCTTCAAGTAATAATAAAAACTGTAGTAGAAATTTCTATATTAGGGTCTTGTGAAACCAAAAGAATACAATTCGTGAAAAGGAATTTAAAAATAAATCCATGTAAACTGACATCATGACTAGTATTTTATAGATTCTGGAGCTGAGTTTCCAAACAAAAATAAAATTAACATGTGACTTAAGGAATTTCCTCTGCAAACTTAACACAAAGAGATTTAAATTGACCAATTTTAGAAGCTTAATTTTACTATGACATCATATTTCTCAGAGAAATATTTTTGATATTTTAAAAATATATGAGAAATAGAGGTTGAGTCACTGTGAAAATACCAGCAATAGTTCAAACTTTATGTGCACAGAGAAACAGGTAATATAGTGTCATATTTTTTAAAGTGATAACTTCCTTTGAAGAGAACATAGACAGGGTTTAAGCATTATTGGAAATGTATGTTTTAACCAATTCACTGGAGAAAGTTAAGTCATGACCAAACTAGTATTTATTAATTGTACAAAAGGGTAGGTGACTCCTGTATCTTTTATCTCTAGTAAAGTGCTCTGTGTCTAATAGTCTTTCAATAAATGTTGCTGAACAGTTCTTTTATTTTTGTATTATTCAGAAAACATAGCTTTATTATTTTTTACACATAGATTTTAAGGAGTAATGTCAGATTTTATATTAACTGTGTCACTTAATCCAGTTATTTAAACACTCAATAATATTTACATCAGATGTAAATATTCATGGGAACACAGTAAGTGCTCAAGAAATGGTGCTGTTGTAACTGTTGTTGTAATGAAACTACTGGCTTGTTTTGAATAATTGGTACTTGATCATGACAGGTTGAATAAATATTTTTGAAATGAAGAAATAATTAGATTAAGAGAATGAGCTGTTTTCTTGTTTCATTCTGATTCTACAAAAGAAATTGTTTAGGGATAATTCCACAACATATTGTCCAGTTTTTCTCTGACTGCTTTTCTAATTTTTCATTTCAACTTCTAAAAACAATAAGCCTTATTAACCAAAGAGTGGCTGGATTACAGCAAGATCTATAGTCTAGTTTAAATGATGCCTCCCCCACGAAGCCTTCCTTGACTCCCTCAAGTACACATAACATCCTCTTTTCTGAAATTTCTAACCAAAAACTTTTTTTAATTTTCAAATAATCATAGATTCATGTACAGTTGTAAAATATAATATAGAGAGATCCCTTGTATCCTTTATCCAATTTACCCCAATGGTAACATCTGGCTGAGCAATAGTAAAATATCAAAACCAGGAAGTTGATATTGAGACAATCCATCAACCTTATTCAGATTTCATTATTTTTAAAAACATTTAATTATGTCTTGTAGGTATGCATTTAGTTTCATATAATTTTATCAGATATGTGGATTTGTGTGACCACCACCACAGTCAAGGTACATAATAGTTTGATTATAACAATTCCTCATGCTACTTACAGCCACCCAGCTTCCTCCTTACCTCCATCCCTAGTCCTTAACCCCTGGTGACCACTTATCTGTTCTATGTCTTTATAATTTTGTCAATTCAAGAATGGCATATAAAGGGAATCATACAGTATTTAATCTTTTTTTCCCCTCAATTTTTATTAACTTATTTTTGTTATAGATGTTTCTCCTTTTTCACCCCAAGACACCCTCCTCCCCATCCTGTCCCCCCACAGTATTTAATCTTTATAGGTTGGCTTTTTCACTCAGCATAATTCCCTTGTGATCAGTTCAAGTTGTGTGTATCAATAGTTTATTATTTTTTATTGCTGTGTAGTATTCCATGGTATGGATATACCACAGTTTGTTTATACATTCACCCACTGAAGGGCATTCAAGTTGTTCACAGTTTTTGGCTATTATGAAAAAAACGACTATAACATCTGTGCATAGGATTTTTGTGTGTGAATTTAAGAGTTCATATCTCTGAATTAATGGGCTTGAGTACATTCATGGTTGTTATGGTAAGTACATGTTTGGTTTGGTTTTTTAAAAAACTGCCATATTCTTTTCAAATGATGTTTCACCATTTTTTAACCTCTCTGTACCTATATTCTCTACTTATGTTTTTTGAACATGTGTGAATACATCTGATTTAAACACTGACCTGCAAGTTCTGCAGGGGTAGGGACCATGGCTGATTAATTTTTATAACGTTCACAGCTCACAGAAAAGTATATTACTTATGGCTCATAAAGATTTATTAAATAGAGTAAGATAGGAATGACAGCAAGCAAATATAGCAACATATGTAAAATGGAAAAAAGAAATTCTTTGGGTAGAAAATAACAGTATTGCCTTTGTGAGTGTATTATGCCCTAATTTCCGTAATTCTGGACTTTACCATAGAACTTTTAAGTATCTAACATTGGTTGATGTAAAATCTTTCCCATATGGTACATAATCAAGCACACACTTAAGACATGGTTTATATCATGATCCAGTTCTCATGCTTGAATATATTTCCTGGTATATTTATATTTAATATATTTAATGGTTTTTTGATACTTTATATATAAATATATTTAACAGTTTTCTTGTACATCTTTATCAGCTTCTATGCTGTACTTGTGGAATGAATTCCAGAATAGGAATATACTTCATAAAAAATTGGTTGATCTTCCCCTGACCAGTGTGGCTCAGTTGGTTGAGCATCATCACATGCACTGAAAGGCTGCCAGTTTGATTCCCAATAAGGGCACCTGCCCAGATTGTGGGCATGAACCCCAGTGGGGGGCGTGTAGGAGGCAGCCGATCAATATTCTGCTCACATCAATGTTCTGCTCATATCGATGTTCCTCTCTCCCTCTCTCTCTAAAAAGCAATAAAATATCTTTTTAAAAAAGTTTTCTTTTGGTCTTAATTTTTATAACTATGATTCTATTATTTGTTCTAACATAATTTTTATTGTATAATTCTCAAGATAGAGCGAAAGATTGAAGTCTATGAAATGCAATTAGATCTCCCTTAGTTGACACTGATTCGTTCATTAATCAGTGTACTTCTTTAGCATAGCTGTATTCAGCTTAAATAGATACAATAGTCAATCACTATAATAACTGCCTTACATATTCCTGTCTTGTTTCTCTCTTGTTTCACCACTTGATGACACTTGCTTTTTTTTTTTTTACCATAATCCTGATAAAATGCAAATCTCTATCTTCTCTTTTTCTATACCAAGCAGTTGAATTTCTTTGGAGAAAAATATAAAACCACACTGACTGATCTAAATTCAAATTCATGATCCCAAACCTCTAGCATACTCTTAATGCTTCCCCACCATTATATATACTACGACTCACCATTCACCCTCCCACTCTCCTAGATGTCTATTTCACATCTTTTCCTGTCCTCAACTCTCCTAACATGTCCTTATCCATTCCCAACTTCTCTGAAGATCTTGCTTCCATCTTTTTTCACTGGAAATTGAAGCATTCTGAAGAAACTCTCCACTGCCTCTACTTACCTGCAGTTGCATCCTTGGCTTTTCTACTTATTGCCAAGGTATTCCTATTGAAAGCCAATTTCTCCACCTGTACACTAGATCCTACCTTCTCTCACCTATTTAAGGAATTTGCACCAGTAATTCTTCCCTCCTCTCCTATATGTTCAACTTTTCCTTTTGTTGTTTTCTCCATTTTAAAATAAACAAACAAAAACTCCAAAAAATTATCTCGATCCCACCTTCTCTACCAGTTGCTGCTTCAAGACTTTGCAGAAAGGGCTCTTTAAAAAAATAAAAAAAACTATATTTACTATCTCCTACACCTCTCCTTCCATTATTCCTTAAGCATATTTTAAACTTTGGCTCCATAGTCTCACTAAAACTTCTCTTTTCAAGGACATTATAGTCTCCATGTTGCTAAATCTAATGGTGAATTCTCACCTTATATGTCATCAATAGTACTTGGCACATTTGATTTCCCCTCCCCCTTTGTTAACCTTCTTCACTGTCTTCCAGGACATGACATCCTCCTGATTTCCTGCTAGTCTTAGACTTTGTATTCACAGGTTAGACTTATAGTCTGGTTGCTACCCTTGTCCTTGACCTCTTAATGTTGGCTTACTCCAGGGCTAACACCGCGTTACTCTTCTTTGGTGATCTCATTCATTCTCATGGTTTTATATACCATATACATGATACTTCTAGATTTCTTTCTTCATTCCAAACCTGCCACCCAATATCCATACTCATATGTCCAATTGCCTATTGGTTATCTCCATTCAGATGTGCAATAACCATCTCAAACACAACATGTATTTTCACAAAATGTGTTATACCCATTGTCTTCCTCGTCTAAATCAATGTTATTCTTCCAGGTGTTCAGTCCCCAAACCTTGCTATCCTCTTGACTCCTCTTTTTTGCTCACATCTCACATCTAAAACTTTTCGAGTACATTAGTATTCTCCAGAATTTTGCCTAAACTCAAGTTCACTTGTCAATTGTTTATAAATTAATCTTTTGCTCCCTTTTGAAAAGAAAGTCATTTGCAATTTTTCATTCTCTGAATTGACATAATTCCAGAGACATTAGCTTCAGTAGTCAAGTAATCATTTTCAAGTATTTTTTTTTACCATGGAATAGAGTTCATTCTGGGAAAAGAAACATAAAAGCGTTTATAATAGCAAAGTAACTTCCTAAAGTTTTTTCTTTCCTCTTGAGCTTCTGCTATCTACAATTCAGTCTCCTGTTCATGGGTTGTTAAGGGATCTAAGTTAGTCTACAGCTTACTCTCTTTAGACATAAACTGGAATAACCAACTTATCTGGGCATGAGTCTCCAGTTTCCTTAACCTCCAAAATTTATATGACCAACTACAACCTTTTCAGTGAACTCCAGTCTCATATAAGCAATTGCCTATTCAACAACTCTCTGTAGATTTCTGAAAGCCCTCTGTAATGGAGCATGTCTGAAAACGAGGTTTTGGTTTCCAATTTCCACTCCCTATTTTTCCAAGTGTTACCATCTCAGGTAATGACGTTACTGTGAACACAATTGCTCAGGCTCCAAATTTTCTACCACATTCAGTTCATCAGCAAATTCTGCCAGCTCAGCCTTCAAAATATACCAGACTTCAACAATTTCTGACTATCTGCAGTCCAAATAGCCATTTTTCTCTCCTGGACAAACTACAGCAGCCTCTTCACTCCCTCACTCCTGCTCCTACTCAGCCCTGACACCCAGTTTCTTGCCTCACACAGTTACTAGGAATGTAAGTTTGACCACATAATTTTCTGTTTTAAAACCTTACAATAGCTTTCCATCACATTTAAAATAAAATTTGAAGTTCTCATTACATCTCATAATGTCTGATAAAAACTGTTTCTCTTTGGCCATTACCTTTATAACTTATCTTTCTACTACTGTCTCCCTCCACTATTTTGGCTACTTTGTAATCCCTCAAGCATCTCATTTCTCTCGACACCACATTTCTGCTTTTTCTTCTCGAAAAGCTTTTTCCTTAGATAGTCACATGATTTCCCCCCTCTCCTCAACTTATTTAAGTCCCTGCTCAAATGTCAACTTCTCAGACAGGCTTGACCACCTTCCCTCACCTAGCAGCCTCTGTTACTCATATTCCTTTTACCCTACTTTACATCTCTTTATAGCAATCATTTCTGCCTGACAACACACACACACACACACACACACACACACACACACACACACACACAGCTAACTGACTAATTAACTAACTAATAGCTAACTGCATGTATATTTGTTTATCGTCTGTCTTCTACACTAAGATGTAAACTCCATGAGGCAGGAAATTTTGCTCTCTTGTTTGTTGTTTTTACAGTGTATCTGACATGTGGCAAATATTCAATGATTATTTATCAGATGAATAAATGAATGAAATAGTGCCTTTATACCTAGAAATCACCTAAGAAGGAACCTAAAAGAAGTTAATCAGGGCTTAGGATGCTTGGCTAAGATGAGTGGCATTGTTTCCCGTTTGCTTAAAATACATGGTTGATTATTATTCAAGTACTATTCTAATCGATTAGTTTTCTTAACATCCTTAAGACCAAAAGACAGTATTTTGATTAGTAGACCGAATACAAATGTTTTAATTTTGGTTCAGTGTGTTTTGCTTTCTTTTAAGTGTTTGAACACATAGTCACGTGTGTTCCCTCACCTGCCCCAGGTGTGAGAATGGCTTTGCTGTCAGTTGGGGTTCTAGCATTTGTCTCCTCCCTAAGGCTGGAGAGAGACACCACTGTCTTCTTTTACATCAGGCCACTAATAGTTCTTGTCTTTCACACAGGAAAATAAGTTATCTATTAATTGAGAAATAAATTACCCCAAAAGTTAGCAATTTAAAACAACAAACACTTAATATCTGGCAGTTTCTGAGGTCAGGAATCTAGGTGCAGCTTTGCTGGACATCTCTGGTTCAGGAATTCTCATAAAAACTTCAGTTAAAAAGTCGACCAGGGCTACAGTCAATTCAAGGCTGGACTGGAGGGTCTGCTCACTCATGTGGCTGTTGGTCCTTGCTGGCTGTTCGCTAGAGTCATCATCAGCCTTTGATTAGAGCAACTTAAAACATGGCAGCTGGTTCCTTCAGAGAGAGGAGCAACAGAATGAGAGAAAGTGCCTGCATTAGTTTCCTACGGCTGCCATTATGAAGTACTTCTTAAAACAACAGAAATTTCTTAACTCAGAGTTATGGAGACTAGAGTCTGAAAAAGAAGGGCTATGGGGTCTTAGAAGGCTCCAGGGAAGAATCCTTCCTTGCCTCTTCCTACCCTCTAGATGTTGCTGGAGACCTTTGGCATTTCTTGGCTTGTAACCTTATCACTCCAGCCTCTGCCACTGCCTAGGAGAAGATGATTATTTTGTGTTTCCTTAGCCAGGCTCTCTTATTCTCCACATTGGTTGTTTCAAATCATTTACTGTCTCCTTAACCTCCAGTTTTGTCACTTTCCACTTAATTCTCAGCAAAAGAACTTGCCTTCTATTTTACTGGAAAAAGTAACTAGTACCTACATTTTTTTTTTTTTTGCCACTAAACTTACTAATGTACATGGTCTGCTCCCATCCTTTCCTTCTTCCCTACTGTTGAAAAACAGATGCATTTCAGATTCCATTTTCCATCACGTTTATTCAGAGCCTACAGGGGAGAATCCATTTCCTGCTCCTTCCAGCTTCTTGTGGCTACCATATTCCCTGCCTGTGATTTCTTCACTCCAGTCTCTGTTTCCATCTTCACATACCCTTTTCTCCGTCTGTGTGCCTACTTCCCTTCTGCCTCTCTCTTATAAGGACACTTGTGGTTGGATTTAGAGCCCACTTGAATAATCAAGAATAATCTCCCTATGTCAAGATGCTTAACTTAATCACATCTGCAAAGACCCTTTTTTTCCTGATAAGGTAACACTTCCAAATTCCAAGGATTAGAACCTGATATCTATAGGTGGCCATTATTCAGCCTACGACACCCTCCATATGAATCCACAATATACCCTACATGGAATCATAGTAGAATACAAGCTGATTTTTGAAAGCAGAAAGGGATAATGATTTGGAAGTGGCAATGAAGAGCAAGGGCAGTAGTAAAAGGGGTAGGGGAGGATGAATAGCCACCACATGAGAGGGTAGCAGAGGAATCTGTGTACTAGAGGAAAGTCAGGTTCCAGTTAAAGCAAGAAGATGAAGAGGATGATTGGAGGAGATTGAGGACATGAAGAATTTGCAGAAAACAGACTTGACTTCCAGAGAACATTATACTCAGCTTTGGAGTTGGTGAAAGAAATGAGGACTCGTATTAGAGAATGGGACACATACGAGCTCGGAGTTAAGGTGTAAACACAGACATAGGGTAGGAGATGGGTCCTCATGGCCTCCAAGGCAATTTGTGATGAGAGGTCTATGAGAATTGGGGTTGAGGAGGAGAGACTGTGAGAGGCTCCTCAGGAATATAGAAACCAAATGAGAAAAATTTCTGGACAAACTGAGTCAAATCCTTATCAAAACTATGTGGGAAAGAATATTTATTTTGCAATCGTTATTAGTTATTATATACCCTATGAATTTATTAGCTTTTATTTTAATTTTTTAAATGAACAATACTGCCTATAAAAGTTAACCCCAGATTTAAAAATAAATATGAGGACAGCTAAATAAATTGTACTCAGTGTGCCATTTAAAAATGGACTTTTTCCACAGAGAAATATGTAGGTAGGACTCGAGATGATGATACCCATCTGGAAATCAGAGTTTAAGCCAGGAAAGAAAATCTGCCTCTCCAAATGAAGTATTTCTAAAGTTAAAACAACAGCAACAACAACAACAAACAACCTCATGGTTGTATATTAGTACTTTCAGCAAGTTGAAAATATATTGCAAACACAAGAAAATGTACAGTATATATAATTTGAGGAGTTCTTTCTACAACAATGTAGAAAGTATAAGAAGAAATATAAAATGTTTAATCGTATGAACAAAATTACATTGATCACATAAAAATATTTACAGCTATAAAGATTTGAGAGTAGAGGCTTGAGCATCAGCATTGCATGTAAAATTTTACATTTTTAGCTAAATAAATAATGAACACTCATTTCCTTTTTATAAAAATTCTATTTGAAAAGTACATTGTTCTGTTTCCAGGTTCAAACCTTACCCCATCCCACCTTACTAGCAGCTTAACTACCAGGAATCCTTGCACATCGATGTCCTACCAAAGAAGAGGGAACAATCCCCACCTCGCAGGCATGCTCAGCAAAGTCATCCCCCCTTCCCCACTTTGACTCCTCTGCACCCTGGGAAAAAATGAATATCCACTCACTCTCAGTACTTTCCTACATTTAAATTATAATTTGAGATAATCTACATATATCAAACTGGAAAGCCCCAAAAAAGAAAATAGAAAAATTATTGATTAAAGAAAAAGAAAAGTACATTGGAATGTATATCTCTTGAATATGTCAGTTTTCTTGGAAAAAGTCGTTATTATAATAATAATATCTACACGTGTTACAAGAACATTTGATTTCTCTCATCACATGTAACTTCCTTAGGTACAGATGAATTTTTTTTCTGTATATTTTTGTCTACCCTTACAGCACCTTGCAAAGTATCCTGCAGTATAAGTTTTTAGTATATAGTGTTCATAGGCTCTTTAGTTTGCTTTCATACATAAATAATTCCTTTCCATATTAATTTTTTCAGACATGGGCTTTTGAGTTGTTTACAGTTTGTGGCTATTAGAATAGTGTGGCTAGGCATGCTCTTGTACGTGGCTTTTGGTGCACAAATGCATGCCATTTCTGGTTGGTTTGGAACAGTAGTGTAATTGCTGGGTCATAAGGCAGGTGCATATTCTGCTTCACTAGGAACTGCCAAATAGTTTCCCAAAGTGGCTGAAGCAATTTACACTCTCAAGAGCAGTGATTTAGTAGCTCTTCTTCCTCACCAACCTTGCTATTCTTATTTTATTTAAACCATTTGGTCAATATTGCAATGGTTTTAATTCTCTGATAGCCAATGTAGTTGAACATCACTTCATATGATTATGGACATCTGTATAGATATATGTTTTTATGAATTGCCTATTAAAGTTTTTTTTTCTATTGAGATGTCTTCCTTTTTTAACTTTATAGCAGTACCTTTTCTATCCTGGATATATCTTTTGTCAGATAAATGTATTAAAAATATTTTTCCACTCTGAAGCTTGCCTTTTGTTTTTTTAAGGTGAATTTTGATAAAGTGGAGTTCTAAAAGTACTCCAACTTATCAATCTTTTCTTTCATGGTAAATACTTTTTGTGTGAAAACTCTGCTTTCTTCCAGATCGTGAAGATCTTTTCCTAAATTAGCTTCTAAAATATTACTATTTTACCTTAAGACTTATAATTCTTCTCAAATAGATGTAGTGTAGGGGGTCAAGTTTTTATTTTTAATAAAGATACCAATTTCAAACATTGAGTATATACTTATACGTAAGATGTCTTCTGTTAGGAGTCTAACTCAAAGCATGACCATGTTACCAACCACTCATACCCATAACTAGCCATGGATTCCAGTTTCTGGCCCTGTTGCCCCAAAACTGTTAGATGATGCCTTCTTCTGCTTTTCAGTTTCACAGAATCCTCATTCAGAAAAGGCAGCTCCAAATGGCTTTGGGTTTATCTTCACTAAGATCTAGGCCTTGGACTTCTTCATGGTCTTGTTAGGTTTATCACTTTAAATTATTTTTAACTATATATTTTATTAATCTTTCCCACTCTAATTATCAGAAGTTTTGGTCTGAATTGCTTAGTTCATCATTACCAGAAATAACAGTCCCATGTATTTTTAAAAATTTAATTTTGACTTTACTACTCACTATATCTGTGAACTTTGACAAGCAGTTGAAGCTCTCTGAAGTGAGATTCTTTCCTTTGTAAAATGAGAAATCTTTGTGGAATTGTTGAAAATATTGATATGAAATATAATATATAAAAACATTGGACGAAACTATATAAGGCTGCTGGCATACCTTCAATAAGTGACGGCGATTGTGTTATACAAGCAATGATACTAATTATGAAAATAATGATAACAGCAGTATTTCTGAGTAACTGTAGCTATCATACTACCCTCATCTTCTCATCTAAAAGGGATATAAGGTTAATCTGATAACATTTATTTTAAATGACTGAACATAGGCTTCAAGTAACGATGTCTTCCAATTTTTAGATTTGCTCAATCTATACGTTTAATAATTTAGACTGGATTTTATTTTACCCCAAATTGATGTCAGTCTCAGTAACATTTTTCTCAATACCAACTTTCCTCAGTTAAAAAAATAAACTGTATTATCCCTACATCTTATAGTTCTCTTATTTTATGATTCATCAAAATTCCATAAACATTAGTTATAACACTGCAGTAGTTTCATTTGTAAGTACTGTTAGTACCTAGGGATGTAATTAATGAGTTTATAAAGAGTAAAACTCATTGAACAGCAATTCAGTCTCTTACAATTTTTTTATTAATATTAAACTTCAGTTCACTACATTAGGAAAGATTGACAAGGGCAAGGCTTGTCAATCTTCTTTAAATTTTCCTCAGTAGAAACAGATTATATAATCTAATTGTATTTTCAGCAACAAAACTTATCAGTGCAGAAGAAATGGTGCTTTAATCTTGATGACTTATAAGCAGTGGGCAATCAACTATCAGAATGTTTGATTTCATATATATATATCACCTATTGATTAAGCTAAACAGGTTCCTTGAAAATATGATGTAGTTTCCTAGTTATGAAGTAATGATGCATGCATTCTATAAACTGGGAATCAGGTTGCTGAAAATCTAAGTTAACTGAATGGCATCTTGGTCAGAAAAATATGTCTCATGAGTTTGATAAATATGAAACAATTTCCAAGTTGGATAATTATGGACTTTATTGACAAAACTGATCTTTTTATATTGCTAGTTCCTGTTAGAAGTGAGCTTATCAAGAACAGTTAATTTTAAAAAGCCTCTGTTAGGTATCACCTCACACTTCCCAGAATGGCTGCCATCAACAAATCATCAAACAACAAGTGCTGGCGAGGGTGTGGAGAAAAGGGGACTCTAGTGTACTGCTGGTGCAAATGCAGACTGGTGCAGCCACTATGGAAAACAGTATGGTGATTCCTCAAAAAATTAAAAATTGAATTGCCATTTGAGCCAGTGATCCCACTTCTAGGAATATACCCTAAGAAGCCTGAAACACCAATCAGAAAGAATACATGTATCCCTATGTTCATAGCAGCACTATTTACAATCGCTAAGATCTGGAAACAGCCCAAGTGTCCATCAATAGATGAGTGGATAAAAAAGCTGTGGTACATTTACACAATGGAACACTATGCAGCTGTAAGAAAGAAAGATCTCTTATCCTTTGAGACAACATGGAGGGACCTGGAGAGTATTATGCTAAGTGAAATAAGCCAATCAGAGAAAGACAAATATCACATGATCTCACTTATTTGTGGAATATAATGAACAAGGTGGGCTGATGAACGAAATAGACCCAGAGACATAGAAAGGAGTATGGTTCAGACTGACAATCCTCAGAGTAGGGGGGTGGGGGGGATGGATGAGATGAACCAAAGAACTTATATGCATGTATGCATAACCAATGGACATAGACAACACTGCTAGGGGGGTGGGGGGCGGGATGGGGAGGAGGGTGTCTGGGGGGAAAAAGGAGAAACATCTGTAACAAAAATAAATTAATAAAAATTGAGAGAAAAAAACAAAAAGCCCGTTACACAATGGAATACTATGCAGCTTTAAGAAAGAAAGATCTCTTATCTTTGAGACGACAGGGTGGGATCTGGAGAGTATTATCCTAAGCAAAACAAGCCAATCAGAGAAAGACAAATATCACATGATCTCACTTATTTGTGGAATATATTGAACAAAACAAGCTGATGAACAAAATAGACCCAGTGACATAGAAGTAGGGTACAGACTGACAAACCTCAGAAGAGGTGGACATGGGGGGAGGGAAGAGATAAACCACAGAATTTATACGCATGTATGCGTAAACAAGGACATAGACAATAATGCTGGGGCGGGGGGAGGCGGGATTGAGAGGAGGGTGTCAATGGAGGAAAAAAGGAGAAACATCTATAACAAAAATCAATCAATCAATCTAATCAATCTAATCAATCAATCAATAAATAAAAAGCCCCTGTTAGCTCACCAGCCAAACTAACCAAAATATTATCTCCAATGCAAAATACAATAGTATTAATAAGAACCAAATACAATAGAGGAATAAAAAAGTGATAGAAAGAAAGAAGAGAGTCCTGCTTCCTGGGCCATGGTGTAAGATTTGGACAATCAACCTGTCAGTGATGATTAAGAACCTGGAATGTATGAAAAGTTAGTATAAGACACCCTGGCCGGTTTGGCTCAGCAGTTAGAGTGTCGGCCCGAGGACCAGAGAGACCCCGGTTCGGTTCTTGCCAAGGGCATGTATCTTGGTTGCAGTTTGTCCCCAGCCCCAGTTGGGGTTGTGTGGGTGGTAACCACTCGAAGTCTCTCTCTCACATCGATGTTTCTCTCTCTCTTCCTCCCTTTCTCCCTCCCGCTCTATCTGAAGATAAATGCAAAAATGTCCCCGGGTGAGGATAAAAAAAAAAAAAAGTTAGTATAAGACATAAACTCTACACTTCAGGACCTTTCAATCTACTTGGAGAAACAAGTGTGACGCAAATAGAAAAATAATTAGTTGTTATGAAGTATGTGGGATTTTATCACAGAAAATAATAAAATTAATGTGGGCCACAGTTATTGTAGAAGATTCAGAAGAAAGTCTTAAAGTAGTTTTGAATCATTTTGAGGATTTTAAAAGCAAATGGATCTAGATGCAAATATCATAATAAAGCTTTTGGGAAAAATGTAAACCCAGAAAGAGGAAGTGCTGTCACGGGGTGGATAATTCCAGTTGCTACAGAGCATTTGATTAATTATTTCCAAATTGACATTAAGACTTTATGGTTGAATTGAAACTGGAAAATGCAGTCTATGGGAGTGTCCTTTTGATAGAGGAGAGGCACACAATAGAAAAAGAATCACAGTTGTTTAATCCCTACTCTCTATAAAAAAGAGGTTTTCTTACAGACCCTGGGAAACTGAAGAACATGTTACAAGAAGAACAGGACCTGGAAATAAAGCAGCCCGCAGCTCTGATCAAGGACAGATTCAATCTGAAGGGAGGCGGCGTTCTGGGGCTAATCTTTGCAAGGACAATGAAAGAAGTCAGTCCCTCAGAACTCACTAACTTTAGATTTTTTCCCACCCATTAACCCTATATAAGAGTTTGTTTGAAATGAAATGTGGGAGAGCAGAATTTTCAGGATGACCTGATGCTCTCTCCATACTGCTGGCATTATTGGAATAAATACTCATATATAATTCAACCTTATCTCTGCTTAATTTGGCTCAAGTAGTGACAGGCAGCCTGGACCCATTTTGTGTGCAGTATCACTTTGAATAGTGTACATTCTATAACTCACTCATTTAAAGCATGATGATTCAATACGACCATAAAAATAACATGAAATATGTGTTTTTGTGGTTATGGAGCCAAGAGTAGAAAGATGACATAAATACTGAAATTTTAGGCTTTGTACAAATGGAAGAAAGGCTGTTCTTGGCTAACATGGAAAGTTGGAGAACCACACCAGTCCATAGTTGCTATTTCTGATATTAGAAACAAATCAAAGAAACAATGAAAACTTCAGAAACAGACCCACATTTGATATCTACTTGATGTATAACAGAGGTAGCATTGCAGTTCAGTGAATATAGGATTGTGTTTGTACATTTTCAATAAGATATACAGAATCAACAAATAGTTATATGGAAAAAAAATAAATGTATCCTTATTTCTACTTTATAATGTACACCAAAATAAATTTTTATGTAAACTGTTGATCTAAGTGCAAGTGGTAACACAAAGTTTTTAAAAGAAAATGTGGGAGAATATCTTTATGGAAGGCAAAGAATTCTGTTTTTTTGTTGTTTGTTTTTAAAATTTATTTATCTATTTGTTGAATGTATTATAGATGTCCCTCCTTTTTTCCCCCATTGACACCCTGGAAGGCAAAGAATTCTTAAACATACTGCACACATGTAGATGTAAAATACAAAACTTAAAAGAAAATATTGATAAATTTTAAACTAAAATTAAAAATTTTTGTTCTTAATAAAAGAGCAATCAATCTCCATAACCAAAAAAAAATTTTTTTGTTCTTTAAAAGTCTACAGTAAAGAGCTCCACTTCCAATAATGGTAAAATATCTTATATTGAGCCCTCCTAGAGTTATAAACTTTGGAATTTATAATTACAAACTTTGGGAAAATATAAAAACTGACTATATGAAGACGGTGAAGAGAGACCCTAAACTGGCAAAAACTGGAGTCAATCAAAGGAGAGTCAAAGGAAGGAAGTATAATGGGTGAGATTCACATACATATGGTTTCATGCCAGAGAGCATTGCCCAGTCCAGGTGGCAAAGGGCAGTAAAAAGTCTAGCAGACAAATATCTTATGATTTCACTTATATGTGGAAGCTAAAGAACAAAACAAACAAACAAAATAGAAAGATACTTACAGAGAACAGACTGATGGATGTCAGAGGTTAAGGGGGCTTGTGGGGCTGGGTGAAAAAAGAGAAGGGATTAAGAAATTGGTAGTTACAGAATAGTCCTGGGGATGTAAAGTACAGCATAAGGAATATAGTCAATAATGTAAAACAATGTATGGTGTTATTTGGGTTCTTGAAGTATCCAGGGAATCACTTTGTAAAGTATTAGATTGTCTAACCACTGTGCTGTACACCTGAAACTAATACAAAATAATATTGAATGTAAATGAATGTAATTGAAAAATAGTTATAAAAAATGTCTAGCAGAAATCCACAGACTTACTGGCTTTAAGCATCAGAACACAAAGATTAGGGCTGCAACATGTCTGAAAAGTGAGGGGGAAAATCTTGAAGTGCTACATAAGTACAACATGATAAAGATGTGTATTTTTAGTTCCTGAGATAATTTTAAAATAATGTAAAAATGAAGGTAAAGATATTGTTAAATTAAGTTCTCAAGTTAAAATTTATGCAAAATAATAGAAATAAAATGTAGAATTATGAAAACAAAAGGAAAAATGTAATTTAAAAAATTTTAATGATTTATTAAAAAAATAAGGACAGGAGAAAAATATGCAACTTCTTTCCCCCAAAATATTCTACCTTAACAGGAAAGAAGGAATATGGTAAAAGGCCAGGAGTGTTTGGAAATTAGAAATGATTAAATAAATTCAATTTTATTTAATTTTTTGCAAAAGTGAGATAATTAGAGCAGTTCTTTCAAAAACTAAAGAAATTCTGATTTTGTACAGATTTTTGGAGAAAAAATAAAAAGAAACAAAAAATTGATGAAAACTAACAGACATGTATTGTAGGAACTAGTATTTCTTATCTGTATATGTTTGTATGTGGGTTCTACTTTTTCACTCTGAAATTATCTCAAAAGAGATAGGCTTTTGGTATTAATATAAGCTTAGGAATCAAAGATTATAAATTCAGATTCCTAACAGTAGCTTAAAGTAAATAATGTTTTTTACATTTAAAGCAGGAGTAAAACAATATATGAAATGTTCAATGTATGACAGAGGAGAGTCATGTTAAATTCATCTCAGTTTGGTTATTTGGTAGGCAGGTTCTCTTTTTATTTACTTGTATTAACAAATATTCTATATCTTTAACTTATCCTGACCCAAAGAAATGGTTTATAACCAGACCTGAATAACAGCAGCAAAACCTAAAAGTAAAAATGTTAGAATTAAAATTTTAGATAAAAACACAGGAAAATACTTTAAAGAAATCAAGGTGGGAAATATTTGTTAATATTTTATGGTTCTTAGTATGATAAATTAGACTATTAAATATTTTTTAAATGCTCTATATATGAAAAGACCTCAAATAACAAAACATCAAGTTGCACACTGGGAATAAATAATTATGAAATAGGTAAACAAAATTGGTGAATATCCAGTATATATAATGGAGTGATGATGAAATGATGATGCAATTTTTCTTTTTTAATCTGTTAACATGATGAATTGCATTAACTTATTTGAATGTTGAACCAGCCTTGCATACCCAGGATAAATCCCACTTGGCCGTGGTATATATACTTTTTTGAATCAATTTGCTAATATTTTGCTGGAAATTTTTGCATGTATGTTCATTCATGAGAGATATAGATAGGCCTATGATTTTCTTTTCTAATGCTGGCCTCATAGAATGACTTAGGAGTATTTCCTCTGCTTCTACCCTCTGAAGGAGATTGTAGAGAATTGGTATAATTTCTTCCTTAAATGTTTGGTAGAATCCACTACTTTTTAACTATTGGGAGGTTTTTCATTATTGATTCACTTTCTTTCTTTCTTTTTTTTTTTTTATTGAGTTTAGAGAGAGAGGAAGGGAGAGGGAGAGAGATAGAAACATTGATGAGAGAGAACATCGAATGGCCACCTCCTGCATGTCCCCCACTGGGGACTTGGCCAACAACCTGGGCATGTGCCCTGACCAGGAATCGAACCGGCGACCTCTTGGTGCATGGGTCAATGCTCAACCACTGAGCCACACTAGCCGGGCTGATTCACTTTCTTTATATATATTGGCTTATTTATATTATTTCTTTTTGTGTAAATTTTGGTAGATTGTGCCTTTCAAGGAATTGGTCCATTTCATCAAGATTATCAAATTTGTGGTAATAGAGTTGTTCATAGTATTCTTTTATTATCCTTTAAAAAAATGTTCTTATTGATTTTTTAGAGAGAGAGGAAGGCAGAGAGATAGAAAAATCAATATGAGAGAGAAATATCAATCAGCTACCTCCTGCATGCCTCCTACTGGGGATTGCACCCGCAAACCTGGGCATGTGCCCTAACCTAGAATTGAACCTGGACCTCCTAGTCCATGGGAGGACACTCAATCTACTGAGCCACATGGGCCAGGCCCTTTACCACCCTTTTAATGTCCATGGGACTTGTAGTGATGGTTCCCTCTTTCATTTCTGATATTAGTAATATATATCCTCTCTTTTTTCTTAGCCTGCCTAGAGGCTTACTGATTTCACTGCTCTTTTCAAAGAACCATCTTTTGGTTTAATTGCTTTTCTCTATTTATTTCCTGTTTTCAGTTTCATCGAATTCTGCCTCTTATTATTTATTTTCTTCAGCTTACTTTGGATTTAACTTGCTCTTCTTTTTCTAGATTCCTACAGTGGAAACTTGGATTACTGATTTGAAATTTTTCTTCTTTCTAATATATGCATTCAATGCTCTACATTTCCCTTTGAGCACTGCTTTCACTGCATTCAACACATTTTGATAAATTGTGTTTTTGTTTTCATTTAGTTCAAAATATTTTAAATTTCTCTTGAGATTCCTCTTTAACCCATGTGTTATTTAGAAATATGTTTAATCCTCACATAATTTAGGATTTCCAGTTGTCTTTCTATTATGAGAGCAGACACTTTTTGACTTCTATTCTTTAAAATTTGTTGAGGTATGTTTTATGGCCCAGAATGTGGTTTATTTTGGTGAATATTTCATGTGATCTTGAGAAGAATCTGTATTCTGCTGTTGTTAGATGAAGTAGTTTATAGATACCAATTATATTCACTTGATTGATGATGTTGAGTTCAGCTAAAGCCCTTACTGATTTTCTGCCTGCTGGATCTGTCCATTTCTGATAGAGGGGTATTGGAATCTCTGACTATGATAATGAATCCATCTGTTTCTCCTTTCAGTTTGATCAGTTTTGCCTCATGTAGTTGGACACTCCGTTGTTAGGTACATACACATTGAGGATCTTTATGTCCTATCAAAGGCATTCTCCACTGCTGTTAGTGTTTTTTTATCTCCAGCATTTCTATTTGGTTCTTTTATAGGATTTTCATCCCTCTGTTCACATTTCTTATTTGTTCTTGCATGCTGTCTATTTTATCCATTAGAGCCCTTAGCATATTAATCACAGTTGTTTTAAATTCCTGGTCTGAAAAATTGAATATCCCTGTAGTGTCTAGTTCTGATGATGACTGCTCTATCTCTTCAAATTGTGTGTTTTCATTTGGTATGTAATTTTTTTTTTTTTTTTTTTTGACAACTGAACATGAGGTATCAGGTAAAAGGAACTGCTATCAATAGGCCTTTGGCAACACTTCCCAGGAAGTGTTCTATAGCTCTATGATTAGGTCCAGTCTGTTAGTGAGCCTGTGACTCTGGACTGTAAACTTCACAAGTCTTTCTCAGTCTTTTCCTTGGTCTCAGGGAGAATAGGATGGCTAGAATGGTCTGAAGTTGGGTATTTCCCTTCTCCAGGTCAGAAAGGCTCTGATAATACCCTTGAAGTTTAGGCTCTGGTTAACTAGTTACTCCTGATGGCAGGCCTTGTTAAGAAGAAGAGTGCTCTGTCATAGTTCAGAATGAGTCCTTTTTCCTTCCCCAGTTAGAAGCCCAAAGGAATTTTACTTCCGTATTTACTGTGGGAATGTGGTTGATTGAACTTTGTACTTGTTAGGATGGAGGGGGGACTTCCAAGCACCTTACATGAAGAACTGCAATATTCAGTATATTATAGAGAACTCACATATATCCATAAGAAAACAGATAAACAACCAACAGAAGAAAAAACAACAACTAAATTTATGAACAGGTATCTCAGAAGAGAAAACCCAGCCTCCAACCCCCCAGAATGTATGTGAAATGATGATCATTCTCACTGGTAATTAGAGAAAAGCAAATGCAAACCAAAATGAAATAGAGTTTCATTTACATCAGAATGATGGCAATAGTAGTCATATTGAAATTCATGCTTTGTGGAAAGTCATTTGTCAGAAACTTCTACTTGGTTTAGTTGGTTTCAATTGAGGAGGAAGAAGCCACTAGAATGGAATTGGTCAGACAGATTTAGGATTATCTCAATTTGCCACAAAGCTGTTGTTTTGGGTGTAACGTTTAGGTGACTAACACAAGACTAGGCTATTATTTTTTTTCCCCAGATGACCAAGTCAAGGAAGTTTGTCATTCCTTGAATGACTCCTATCTTTAAACTATAGAAACATGACCATCTTTAACACTGGTCAGACAAGTTTCATCTTATTTGTTCTTTGCATTTCACCCAGCCTATAAAAACAAACCAAAAACCACTGAATGTAGCACATAAACCTGTGAAACACTGATCACCTTAAGAACTACACAAGAAGATCCTTATTTTATCACCATTATCACCGTTGTCATCATCACCACCATTTCCCCTGAAACCACCACAACAGTCAGAATATTATGTACAGGTAAATGGGATTTTATTTGGGAAATTAAGTCTGTAAAACCTAACAAGTTTACTACAGGGTATCTTCTAGCTTTTTGCTAATGGGCTGCTTTCTATAATTCAGATATTTTTTCTGGATGCTATCAAGTAACTTGCTATTGTTCTTGAGGTCTAAAGTCCTTGCAAAGTTTCTAGGAAAGTTTCAGAAAGTTGGAAAAAGGAATCAGATTTCAGCAAAATTTTCCTTACTTTTTTTTTATAACCACCTATAAGAACACTACCATTTTTGTTCTCTAGTAATAGAATTGAAATCATCTTTTATAATATAAAAATGTTTTTATAGAAATAATTTAAAACTCTAAATGTCTTTATAGACTTTCAGAATAATGTACTTTATAATACACATCCTGAATTTGCAGCTGGCAAACTTCTGGGCTTCCTCAACACTTCACAAATATTTAAATGAGATCCCTTTCTAGGGTACTCTGATTTTTAGAGTTCCAGGAGAAAGTTTGAAGAGGAGTCCATTCAACTCATTTGATCATTAATTTCTCTGTAACTCATTGAAAACTTTCTCCTTAGTGATTTAAAGTCCTATACGACAAAAAAAAATGTTAATCTTTATAAAATTGGGGGAATTTTGCACTGGAATGTTATGTTAACTGTCTTCACTACATAACAGTTTAGGTGCACCTAATTCAAATGGTCTGTAGCTGAGGGTCTAATAAATGCAAATTAATTTGTTATGCTTTGCAATTTAACTGCTAATGTAATATCAGAATATGGTTATAAAAAATATGATCTAGGAAACTATACATGGTATCAACCGTGGGATTAATTTTAGTGAGATTGATGTTTTAAAATTGTAAATAATGTAGTTACTATTATTTGCATGCATATTATTATTATAATTTGATTAAGGTGAATGTTTGATTATACCAGAATAGCAATGAACCTTTACTTAAGTAGAGTCAATCCAAAAGTGAGGCTGTTATAGTCCAGTTAAGTATATGAAGTTGGTTAAAATCATTGAAGATTAATTTTTAACCTTTTCTCTTTGTTCAATGAGGGGTTTCATGCTGGAATGCAAATCCCTACATTAAAAAAGTCTAAGTTACTACTGGTTAATCCAAAACAAATTTGAGACCTCACTATCACAGTGAACTGCTAGTCATTAAAAGAAACATATTCTCAGATATTAGAAAGATTAAAAATGTTATTATTAATTACTTTAATTGTATATTTCTTTTAAAGTGTGATTTATTTAGTATAAGAGAAACTGGCAGAATAGCTGTTTGCTCTGAGTATGAGAATAACAATAGAATTCCAGTATGAAATAGGGAATTTTTTTGAAGAGGTTTTAGTTCCTAAAAACATGAATTAACAAGTTATCAAAAGATATAAGGAAGAGATAAGATTAAGAATAGAGAACAGAGCAGAGGAAGTAAGACTGGTGGAGTTGCACAGTTGTTGCATAAGGTAATGTTTTTAAAAAATTGTAAAAAAGAAACAAAATTTTCTCTACCTAAAAATCAATTGGTCCTTCGGGCCTTGAAACAAAAAGAAAGATGATTATATTCATAGGGAATACTTAATCTGTCAAATATATCTGCTGATTACACACTCCTCTGTTTTATACATTTTGTTTAGGATGATGCAGAATACAAGGAGGTTGAGCCTAGTTTGAATTTGAAATCAGAAATATTTTTAATGTTATAGTTCTTCCTTCAAATGAGCAATTTCATGACATCATGTTTTTCAAGATATGAAGAATAACTAGTATCCAAACCTTATATAAATTAGACTAAGAGTGACCATAGACTTAACTGTAAACTTAGATCACTCTATGATACCAAGGCACTGTATTTTCTGATTATTTTTTATCTAATTGATTTGTTTTGATAATGAAACTTATCTATATGTTAATTTATATTATACAAATAATCCATGTTTATTATAGAAACATCAGAAAATATAGTTTAAAAAAAAGTAGACAAGAAAAAGATCTATTCATGATCTCATAACATGGGATAACTGCAGTTGGCATCATGATGTTTTCTTCCACATTTAATTAAAACTTACAAATGGTTATATTATGTATTTGTTTATAAATCTATATATGTCCTTGTACATGATGTGGCTGTAGTTTAGAAAAGTACAATTAGACCACACCTAATGTTATGTAACCTGCTTTTGGTAAATAAAAAGAGCAAATCAATTTCTCCTCCATAACATAAGGACACAAACCATGTCTATTTTGCTCACAGCTGTATCCCTAACAGTTAACATAATAGTTAAATATAATTTGTTAAAAGAATGAGCATTAGGGTCTATTCATTTTGAGGCATTTGAGGCTTCTAAGCTTTCCGCTAATATAAAGGCCTAATGTATAAATTATAAATCATGTTGTATGAGTGGTAGGAGAGACAGGTAGATTTGAAAGGTCTATCATCTGACTTAGCTATTTTCCCCCTTTCATAGGTACGGCACGTCTTCTCAGAGAAGATCTTGTCCACTATGTATGACGATCTTTATTTTTCTTGGAATGGTGGCAATCTTGGGAGTAACTATTGGTCTCCTTGTTCATTTTCTGGCAGTTGGTCAGTATTAACTATTTTCAATTTTCACCCTTACTACTAAATCTCCTTTTACTTAGGAATTGTTAAGAGACAACATAAATATTAAATTTCTTTGTATAAAATTTATTTACTTCGTATTTTATTTCAACATAATACTTTTGTATCATTTGACACCAAAGTTTATAAAGTTTTTTGAATTAGATGCCTCCTTGATCCACTCTGTAAGTTGTATCATCAACTATGGAAATATGGCAAGATTGAAATATTCAATAGTTTGATTCTAATATTCATTGTCAATAAAGGAGCTTATGCAGTAGGCTTGTAGTTGAGTTGTTATATCTTTTAGTAGATGTACCTCAAACTGTAGAGATCCTTACTCTTCTTGGCTCAGTTCTGGTATTGACAGATTAATTTGCTCACCTGCAAATACCCAAGTTCAGTATACTGAATGTAATAGTGTTAAAGATTCTAGTTATTTCTTCTTCTGTTTGGTGATAAATGTTACAGATTAAAATTATAAAATGGTAGGAAAAAGAGGATCTTGGAGTTTATTTATTGTAATTTAGTCTTTGTTATTAGTGAAAATAATCCCAGAGGGCTAAAGTGATATGCCAAGGTGACACAGCCAATTTGTGTCACCTTATATTTAACAAACTGAACTAGCTTACCTAACTTTATATACTTTACTCTTTTCAGAATGACTTTAGGTAACTTCTTAGACAGAATCTGGCATTTTTTTTTTATATGCACTGGTTGCCATAAGGAAAAAATACAGGAAACTATAAGAATACAGGAAAGTAATTTTTATTTTAGGTTGAAATGATATTTCTGACTTCTAGGACAATGAATTATTATAGCTCAGGTGACTATATTTTTCAAAGTCTATTATTAGCACTCCTTAGATACTACATGGTGCTTTTTAAAGTGATTCAAAAGCACAATTGTTCTCAAAATATGTGAATGGCTAATCCTTAACTAACACAGGATACCATTTCCTATTAGTTTCTATTTTTAAAAGTACATATTATAACCTGGAAGAGCTACCTGTAGGCTTGTCATGTTTTACGTTTGGGGACAGGAAGGAACGGGAACTCTGACACCTGTGACACATGCCAAGTACCAGCCACTGTATGCTATAGGGAAGTGCAAGGGCAGCATGATGTCCTAAAGGAATGACTTCAAGGAGTGGAAAGCAGGCCAACAGGCAATGGGGCATAAGAAAGGGTGCAAGTGGATGTAGATCATCCAGAAAGTGAAGGGAGATGTTTGTAATGTTTCCTGTATCAGAAATGCTTAGAACGATTAATTGGGTGATTACTAGGCTAAGAATTCGGATTACACATGACAAATACATTTCATCTCTAGTGCATATTTGGGTAAATTGCTATTAGCTGCCTGGATTAGTGCTTTGAGGAGGATGCTGAGGGACAGTGATGCCTATTATCTTATGAAGAAAGGAGAGGGTTCACTTTATGAATGCTGGGTAGTTGCCATTTCTAGAATAAATGAATATTAATTCCCCTCTATTTCCCTCCTCTTCCTTTCTCTGTCCCTCTGGTTATTTCTAATATTAAGTTGAATGTTAATTTTTAGATAAAGATGTGGAGGGACTTGAGGTCAATTTCTGTCTTAAAATTCTTTGAGTATTTTTTTATTTCACAGAAAAGATTTACCATTACCAAGGTGATTTTCTTATTTCTGGAGTCACATACAATGACAGCTGTGAAAATGTAGCTTCACAAGCTAGCAGAGATCTGAGCAAAGATATTGAGACTAAGGTAATTTGGTGATTTATTTTATTAATTGCATTATACATTTGATTGAAATAGACATGGTGGCTCTTTTGTTTTTTCTCCTGACAGATGTTTGATGAATTTCAAAATTCTAGCATATACAAAGAATATATGAACTCTCAGGTCATCAAACTTCTGTAAGTACAAATTTATTCAGCATATTATGGAAAGGGAAGTAGGTGATATGTCACATTAGCCCTGGTTTTACATAACAACAACATGAAGAGAGAGAGAGAGAGAGAAGAAGAAAAAAGGAAGGAAGGAAGGAAGGAAGGAAGAGTTCTCTATAAATTAAAGTATCATTGTATTTAACAAATTTCTGTTCATGATAGGAATTGTTCTTTACAAATATGTAATCTTATACCTGAAGGAGAATTGCAAGTTTGTTCCTGGCAGTCAGGTCTAACTGACTTCTATGATAAAAGATAATTGTAACTCTATAGAAAACAAGGAATACAACCTGATTGTTTTGCTACCCATATAATACTACCCACCTCTTCTTTCATCCATATCCATCTGGCATACTTTCCCTAAAATAATCTTCTTTTGGTCTCTTTAGTATTGCCATTACTATAGTAACTGTGGAGAAAAGTGAATAATTTAAGATAGCATTTGTCTAAATATGTCTTTGAAGTGTGCTTGAGGGTGGGGGGAGGGGTGTAAGGAGGAAGGTACATGGAGCATAGGGAATGTATGATAAGAAGAACATATATTTTGATAATTGTCAATATCAATCCTGGGGAAGTCTGAACTTCCAAAACAAAACAAACAAAAAAGTCCAGGTGGCCAAATGCCAACCAACCAAACAACTTACCTACAGACAAACAAAAACCTTCAAAGGCTCTTCCATTGATATAATTTTTTGAAAATACAGTTGTGTGTGTGTTTTTTTAAACTGATTAATATGGCTTTTGGTTTGAAAGTCTTCCAAAATGAATTGATTTCCTTTCCTGATTAATAAAAAGAATGTGCTGAATGTATAAATAGAGATTCTCTTCATGCTTTAGAGTTATCTTTCTGAGATTTCTCATGGAGTAGACATGTATAAGAAACTATAACAGGGAACTTAGTACTGGCTTTTGAAAATATTTTAGAAGTTATCTTTTGAATGCTTTTGGTTTGAAAGTCTTCCAAAATGAATTGATTTCCTTTCCTGATTAATAAAAAGAATGTGCTGAAAGTATAAATGGAGATTCTCTTCATGCTTTAGAGTTATCTTTCTGAGATTTCTCATGGAGTAGACATGTATAAGAAACTATAACAGGGAACTTAGTACTGGCTTTTGAATATATTTTAGAAGTTATCTTTTGAATGCTTCCAGGCTCTACATTTAAGTTCTCATTTATATCTCTTAATCTAAAATTGAGTTATTAGAAAATACCTGTATGAGAACATGGTTTTTACAGTGTTATAATAAAATCTCATGTTAATCATTTATTGGCCAGTACTTAGTGTCTCCTATGTGTTTAAAAACAGAATTGGGCAAAAGTAGGTTTACAGTTGTGAATATGGAAAACAGTTTATCGTTGTATTATTAGTTATTAATTATTGTATTATTTTGTATATGAACAACTGTAAACCTACTTTTTCCCCACCCTGTATTCTGATTTCTAGTTTGTGGTTCACATCTTTCTCCATGCATAATACTTCTGAACCAGTTAGAAGATTTGGGGGGACCCTGGCACTTTAAACACACTGGAACAATTTCTGTGTATTGTTCTTTAATATATGTAAAGAAAATATAATAATTAAAATGTGAGGAATTCAATGTGCTTACAAAACATCTAAAAAATAAAAAGTAACACACCAGAACTGTTGTTTCTGCTGTTTCTAGCCCTTATCCCAATGGTTCAAGTGTACAGTTGCATCTGGCATTCAAGTTTCCTCCAGCAAAGAGGGAGGTCATAAAGACTGAAATCAAAGCTATCTTACTTAAGATGTTGAAAGACAACATGGCATCCTGGCATGCTGTTCCAGCTTCCATTAAACTCATGGGTATTTCATTTATTTCCATTACTTTCTATTACTTGGGTTTATGGGCTATTTAAAAAAAGAGTACTAGGAAAAAAATAAACCAAGAGTTTTAGGAATTTGTTTAGGAAAAAAACATGCTTCCCAAAGTCTGGCACTCCACAGTGCATTGGTAATAGATGGGGTGGTACCATAGCATTTTTGTCTGAAGAATGATTAAAATGAGGGTTAACTGAGCATGCAGGTTTGGAAGGGTTTGTTGTTAATGTATGGAAAAGGTGGTCTAGAGTCAAAATTGAAGAATTATTTCCCCTACCCTTACTCTTGTCGGGATCTCATTGCAGGAAAGAGATTTAGGGTTTTTTGATCATTCAGAGTGAAGACTTTAGTGGTAAGGATGAAGTTGGGAATAGGAAATCTTCATTACTTCTGGAGGAAGAATGAGAGTAACAGTATTAAAGAGAAAAATTTGTCTGGACTAATTCTCTAGAAAACAAGGGAAGAAAATGATAAGACTTTGACCCAGTACAGAAAGTGAAGTTTGTAAAGATCTTCAAGGTCCTGCAAAGGTCTTGAAACTCTTACTTGTATTGTTAAAGAGCCTGTTACGAGATAACACACGTGGTTACAGAGCCCAGTTTTATGGTTCTTCCAGAGTGACCGTTGACCCCAGGGTCCTCGAAGGCTATGAAGGCTGACAGCTGCCAGTTACAGCTCCTTTGACTCAGAATACAAACCCTAACACCAATGGGCCACTGATGAGAAGAGAGTTTAAACTAGAATTCTCAAAGGAGCAATACAATTCTCTGTGAGTAGCTGTTGGGAAAGATGGCTGCACTAGTTACTGCTCCTGTGTCCTAGGGATTCAGTCAGCACTTTCCAGTGTGTCTTCCTTTAGTTCCCTACTCTTCTCCTTCTCTCTAAAGGCTCTTCCCAATAGAAAAGAGACTTGAATTTAAGTTAAATTCTCAAAATTTCAGAATTCAGTTTTGGTAATGAGATGATCCCAAAGAGCAGGGCAGATTCAGTAAAATATAATCTTAATGGGACCTTTTCTTTATAATAGATATAATTCTGAGTAATAGAACTATCATAGAGAAAGAAATTTAAAGATAATGCCAAGTCCTTTTTTCAGCTTTTGGCCTCATTAAATATTTTACTACAACTATTATAAAATTGAGAACTTTGTTTTTTATTTCCTTTTCTTATACCTGATAGAGATGTAGAGAGATGGTCAATATATAACAAGTAGGAGTGAGAGGAGCTCCTTATACATGAAATTCTGAATAGTTAAATATTGGTTGTAACTGGGCTAGAAAACTTAGTCTTTATATCCTTGGATTGAAGATAATTGCTTAGTGATATTTTATCAATTTTATGTCTTTTAAATTTCAGAAATCAGCAAGACTAATGCTGAAATGCTTACCAACAACTGTAAGTTTAGAAACTTTATTGTAAATTTAACACATTCACAAATATTTCTCCACCTTTTTCCTAAAAAGGATCTTAAAGTAAATCATATAAAAATCCATAGTAATCTTTCAAAATTATTGGATATATCAGATATAACCTGCAATTTCTTTTTGAAAAACACTGGCATATGGATTTTAACATTTGTAAGGAGTTGTCCAAAAGGATGAAATAAGAACTAATTTCAAAGAATTGAATTATGAATTAATAATATAATTCTGAGTAAGTTAAAATAAGACAGATTGAAGGGGGGAAAGGATGATTTAGGATAATAAAAAAAATAAAAAATGATGCTGTATCAAATATATTTATTATTGATAAAAAACAATTCGGTACCTTTTATTTATTTATTTTTAAATTTTTTTAATCCTCACATGAGGATATTTTATCTTCAGATAGAGTAAGAGTGGGAGAGAGAGAGAGAAACATCAATGTGAGAGAGACACATCGACTGGTTGCCTCTTGCACAACCCCGACCAGGGCCAGGGACTGAACTGCAACCGAAGTACGTGCCCTTGACTCTTTGGTCTGCAGGCCGATGCTCTAACTGTTGAGCCAAACTGGCCAGGGCAGTTCTGTACCTTTTAAATAAATTCTCTTTAGAGTATCATGCTGCCCCTCAAGAAATAAGCCTGCATTCACACACCTAATGGATATTTATGGAGTATCTATTGTCCAAAAGGGGCTTTACAGAAAGCACTACATATGCTATGCAAGATGCAGACATTAATGAAGCAAAGTCTCCACTTTCGAAAATTTTGCAAATTTTCTTAGAGAGATGAGAATGAAAACAAATAGATACAATAAAAGTCAGTGGTTGAAAGATGCTTGAGACTGGAAAAGAAGATATGTAGAAGCCACCCAAACCAAGATGAAGTCGGGTACTGTGATAACAGTACATTCTAGGAAGGAGCATCACTTGAGAGATGCTAGACAGTTGATAAAGGGTTTCAAGTAATGCTTTAAGATACACATCTTATAAAGCATTATCAAAGATACCTGTTCTTGTATAAATAAATCCTTTCTTCAGGTTGTGGGAGACAACTGGTCAATAATATCGGAGCAGGCAACCGAATTGTGAATGGGAGAAACGCCCTGACAGGGGTGTGGCCATGGCAGGCCAGTATGAAGTGGAAGGGCCAACACCACTGCGGAGCATCTCTGATTAGCAGCAGGTGGCTCTTATCTGCAGCTCACTGCTTTACCAAGTAAGTACGAAAGTCTGACTATATATAGATTCTGGGTGCTGGCCTGTTTTTGGTAGTTTGTGGAGGCTAACCTAAGTGTGTGAACGAACGTTCATCAAGGCCATATATATTTACAATCACTTGCAAAACTGAAGGGAAGCTGGGGTTTTTAAATTTGTCAAAGAAAAGAAAAGTGAATGGAAACAATTCTCATTTCCTAAATAGCTACTTTGGCCTGACGGTAAGTGCTTTACTTACATTATTTTATTTCATCATAACAATAATTCTGCACAGAAGGTGTCATTAAATTTATTTAAAGATGAGGAAACTGGAGTTCAGAAATAGTGACATAACTTGGCCAAGATCATATAGCCCTTAAATAACAGAAATAAAGTGAGAACTCAGGTATGTCTGACTCCAGTTACTAGGTGGTTACTTTTCTTGCCCTTCAGGGCTTTATATTCTAGTTTAAAAATTTTAAATGTGACATATTCATGGTATAAGACAGCATAGAATAGTCTTCTCTACAACACAAGTAAAAGCTATGAGAATTTGATGAATAAAGACAGCATATCCTACTGAGATATAAAGATATAAAATTTGATCTGGCCCCCACAGATATAAGATCTGATTAATAGGGGTGGGTAGATGGCAAAGAACAATATGTGTACTGGCCTGAGAAAACAGTCTTCTTCAAATATGTTGAGATGAAATAACAGAAGTTATAGTCTCTGGATAGCAAACAAAAAGAATAATTTGAAGAAGAGAGGATTTTGTGAAATAAAACATTTAGAAAACATGCTTAGAAAATCTGTATTGTTTGGGGGCATCTCTAACTGACCAGATGCTTACTTACTGAAGAAGTCTCTTACAAAGCATGTTCATAGGATTTGTCCTGCTGATACGATTTTCAAAAAGTAGTCCATGTCCTATGGACCACCTGGGAGACTTGTTGAAAGTGTAGATCCTTAAGCATCACACTAAACCTTTTAAACATAAATCTCTGGAGGTGGAATCTGGGCTGAATCTAAGGGAATGGAGTTTAACAAACACAGCTGTGAAGTATGTGGAGTCACGGAAGGTTCTAAAATGGTAGAGGACTGAAGAGTGTCACTGTTACATCAACGTCTTGAAACCTTAAAAAGTAAACAAATGAACAACAACAAAAAACAAACAAACAAACAAAAAAATAGACATCTGATCTTTTGAGGGAAAGTGCTTTACGGTATTATCTGGGAACCTCATGCCTTAATGTTACAACAACTTGACCACTATGAACTCTGTTGTGGCACAGAAACTGAATGTATTTTAATTGAATTTTGTCCTCCAGAAAAACTAATCCAGAAGATTGGACTGTCAACTTTGGAACTAGAGTAAATAAGCCATATATGACACTGAAAGTCCAAAACATTATTTCTCATGAAAATTTTAGCAAGGCTGGGATTCAAAACGATATTGCCCTTGTGCAGCTTGCCAAAGAAGTCTCTTTTTCAAAGTATGTTCGTAGAATTTGTCTTCCTGAAGCCAAAATGAAGCTCTCAGAAAACGACAGTGTTGTAGTTACAGGATGGGGAGCACTTTATATGAATGGTAAGTTTTTCTGTAAAAACATAATAGGTTCATGGAAATAATTATGTAGATAATTATTCAATCAAATCACTCTATCATGCAATTAACTAATCAGTAAATATACCAAAAAGAAAATCAAGTCCTGGAACCAAAAGCATGGCATTGTCTTCAATTTCTAAGATATCTCTGGGAATGAGACCTGGAAAAATTGGAATTATGTGAGGCAGCCAGGTATAATAAACATCAGAAAGAGACCAATCTAGCTTGGGAATGGTCTGGCTCCTGGAGACCAAACGACTCTGCTTTGTTTTATAGATATTCTTTGTCTCAACAAAGTTAAGATCTCCTTAATATGCAGAATTTGTTGCCTTTAGGTCCTCTTCCAAATATCCTTCAAGAAGCCTTTGTGAAGATTATCGATAACAAAGTTTGCAATGCTCCACATGCATTATCTGGCTGGGTGACTGATAAAATGCTATGTGCTGGATTTCTGTCAGGAAAAGCTGATGCCTGTCAGGTACGTCTAGATACATCATCAAATCATTTTCTCCCAAAGTACTAACTAAGTGGCAGTTTTTGTCACCACAAAATATTTTTCTGTGTTAATGATTTTCACAGAGTACCTTCTTATTTCAGTTCATAAAATGAATATTGATTACCCCCCATTTATATACCAGACACCAGTGTACATGCTGGGGATTCAGTGGTGACAATCCCTGCCCTCATGGACTTTTCAGTCTAGGAATCCACACAGATGATAATACCTACAAGGTAGTAAAATAGATTTGGCCCTATTTCCTGGGCAACCTGCAGATCTACAGTGCTGCCTCCTTCTTACCCAGAGGTGCAGCAGAAGATTCAGCATGTGCACGTCACTCATTCCTCAGAGGCTTCATCCAGAAGCAGCCTGAGTCGCTTTCTCCAGAGTCAAGGATGGACTCATTACAGTCAGTTCTAGTGTGCCCAATCCAATATTTGGCAGTTGTCGACAACAGCTTCTGGTTTAGAGTTCCCTTGGGTTTTGAATCAGCTCAAGCTTTCCAGAGTTTCTAAGCCTAAAGAGGGTGGATTATTTTTAATGGTCAAGGGTTATTGATAACTCCAGGAGAGAGGTCAAAGGAGATTCTTGGACAGGATAAGAAACATCTTTTCCCCTTTTCTTCTAGAATGATTCTGGTGGACCACTAGTTTACCCTGACTCTAGAAATATCTGGTACCTTGTTGGAATAGTAAGCTGGGGTGATGGATGTGCTCAAAAGAATAAGCCAGGTGTCTATACTCGAGTCACTGCTTATCGTGATTGGATTACCTCCAAGACTGGACTCTGAAAGAAAAGTAACTTTGGAATGGAACATAAAGACAACTACAGGGTGTTCTTATATGTTGCTTCATAATCTTTTTTTTTTTTTTTTGATTGTTGGTATACCAATCATTTTCTTATATACAAATATATAAAGGTCTTTATCAATATTTTTATATCTAAAACATTATCCATTTATTTACCTATTTAACTAATAGGGAAACAGAAAGAAAAAAGATGGCCAGAATATTTTTATTAATTGCCTAGTTCTTATTTATCTTACCATTATACTCATAATTGTCCTAATTTATTTTTCAGAATTAAAAAAACTACACATTTTTTAGTGTGAGAACATTAATGCTGCATCTACCAAATAAATGATTTTTCTTTCTATAAAATTATAATTGCATTTTGTTAAACTGAATATATATAAGACACATAATGTACATTCATTTTTTATTTGTATGTGAGATAATTTGTGTGCCTCATAAAATCATACAATCTTTGAGTGGAGAAGGGATTTCAGAGGTTCAACTAGACCAAGTCTCTCAATTTATAGATTGAGAAACTAAAGACTAGAGAGGAAAAATTATTTGCTTAAAGTCAATCTTCACCCTCGCTGATAAGTTGCAACCCTCTCATGAATTTTCCCTCATAGAGTTTAGATCCAAAATTAATCAGGAATTTAAAAATAATTTTTAGGTTGTAATTATTTAACATTTTCTTCTTGTCCTTCTTTTGTCATTTGTTTGCCTTCACTTGCAGCAAAAATAATGTGCAGTTCTCAAGGGCAAGGGACTGTGTGGAACCAATTCAGTGTCTCTAATCTCTGGAAATAATTTCCTAATGTAAAAAATAATTAGGATTTATGTGAGGTTTAAATTCTGAACTTTTCATGGCAACCCCTGGGCCAATTTGTTTACAGATCCAAGATTCTGCTGGAAACTTCTGCCTTGAGCTCTTTTGGAGTTAAAGATTTTGGTGGTTTAGTTTGGAGACAAAATGTGTATGTGTCTGAATAAGGACTGTGGGGAACTTCCACCTGTATATATGTCTTGGCCTCCCATTGCTTGCCTGTAGTCTCTCTAACTGTACTGTATTCTTTGCTTTTAAATAAAAGCTTTATGTAAGTATTCCCTATGGAATATTATCAGTTCTTTCAAATATCCAGACTTGTGAAATCTTTTGAAATTTAATATTTAAAATGCTGCAGTGGTGGGCTGAAGCTGGCTTGCACCATTGTATGAGCTGAATGTTAAAACTTCAGGGATTCTGTTAACCAGTTGTGAAACACACCATAGTTGAAAATTAAGGACACTAAATACCCCAAACTCATCATATTATAATTATTTTACTACATATTACTAGTATGTATTGTCTTGAGGTTATTTACATCTATTATATATGTACAGTAAAGATAAATATAATAGAGTGCTACTACTCACATCTTCCGAAATCCATGCTTGGCAATATCATGTAGGTAGCTTGAAATTGGTCATGGTATATTTACACCATGGAAATTGGCCAATGCTACAAATTACCTCCCATTCCCTACTCCTGGGACCAGGTTGTTAAATACTTACCAGCACATCACTGAATGGTATTACTCATTTATGTTTTTAAAAGAAATCTTCACTAAATGATGCATAGGAGCACAATTTCCATTCCATGACATTACAAACTAGCTTTTTGCTCATCATGTCAGATGTTTTTGTTAAATGCCTTAAGTACTGCCTGCTAGTGAATCAGGTCAAGAAGGTTTGTTACTTGTTTTCATTTTTCATAATTGCAAAGCAAGCAGAAATTTCAGAAGAAGCTCGTTTTGAAACATTTTGCAGTGATGTGTTAAGGACATTTCAGATTTGCAGTTTACAGTAGTTAATTAAAGGATTCTAGAAAAGATAATTATATGTTATTTTAATATATTGGATTCTGTATCATGTTTAATTCTGAAAATAAAATAATTATATCATGTTTTCTTTTGTTGTTTCTTTAAAAATTAAATTATCTTCATTTAAAATTTGTGTCCGGCCAGTGTGGCTCAGTGGTTGAGCGTCGACCCATGCACCAAGAGGTCTCTGATTCAATTCCCAGTCAGGACACATGCCCAGGTTGTGGACTCGATCCCCAGTGGGGGGCATGCAGGAGGCGGCCAATCGATGTTCTTTCTCATTGATGTTTCTGTCTCTCTCTCCCTCTAACTTCCTCTCTCTCTAAAATCAATAAGGGGAAAAAAAATTGTCACAGTTCCAAGAGCCCTTCTTTTGCCTCTGTAATGTGTTTCCTGAGCCCATTTCTTCTACAACTCATTTCTTTTACCTCTGTGACTTTCTAAATAAAAATTTTCTTATAAAAAAATAAATAATTAAATAAAAATAAAATTTGTCACAGTTGACTCTCATGACTTATGGTTGAGTAAACAAAACTTTATTTTTACTAAATACAGGGGTACACATTATACAAGAATTCCATTAAATAACTATCTCTAATTTTATAAGCCTACATTAATGCTTTTTTTTTTTTTTTTTTTTTATCCTCACCTGAAAACATTTTTCCATTTATCTTCAGATATAGCGGGAGGGAGAGAGGGAGGAAGAGAGAGAGAAACATCCATGTGAGAGAGACACATCGAGTGGTTGCCACCCGCACGACCCCAACCGGGGCCGGGACAAACTGCAACCTAGGTATGTGCCCTGAGCGGGAACCGAACCCAGACTCTCTGGTCCACGGGCCAATGCTCTAACCACTGAGCAAAACTGGCCAGGGCCATTAATGCTTTTTAAGTCAGATTTATCTCATTTACCAAATATATATATGCAAAAATCACTAGCCTGGGTAATGAGAGATTGTCCCAACATTTTCCTTCCCAGTCATTTGATGAAAGAAAAAGGATTAGAGGAATTTATACAAGCCATTATCAAAGCAGACATGAGGTCATGAGGTTGCAGCAATTAGGGAGAATTAGTCTAGGAGCTCCTCTCTCTTTTGCTTAAAATTCTATTCCATCCCTGGTCTCAACACCCTTTGAAAATAAAATCAAAATTCTTTATTAAGACTTGCTGATGCTCCAGATTGCTCAGGGCATACACCTGTCATTAAACTTCTCACAAGATGTAAAAATCATCTGTTTATGCATCTGTATATGTTACTAGACATTGAGCTTCTTAGGGCTCTTTTCCATCTGTGTGTTCCTGGACTAGTGGCTACATCAATGGAGGTTATCATTGTGTTCAACTGAATAAAACTGAAATGTACTATCAAGATCTGGCTGCTACATATGTCTCTCTTTTATCTCCCATCATGCCCTTGCATTTAACCTGTAATCCAATCACACTATTCAGATTTCTGAAACGTGCTATACTGGGCCTTTCCAAATAGTGTACTCCTTGTCTAGAATGTCCTTCAATGACTTTTTTTTTTATGGTACACTCTTATCATCTTTTAAAAACCAGCTCATACCTTCATGAGACTTTATCCACTGTGTTCTCATGGATATTATGTTTATTGTCATTAAGCTATCATCTCATCCTGGAAAGTTATATAAAACTAACAAATACAATTTGATTTTTGTCATATTTATTTGGCCCTGACTCTATGAGAAACTGTATTTTATTGCCAATTCCAACAATCTTTTACTCAGATCCACATCAAGGATAAGCTTATATTTCAAAAGTATATCTAAATGTTTAAAATTATGTAACCAATGTAATCCCAGCAACTTATACTTTCAGTGGGTGATAGGAACATTCCAAGGACAAATTTAAATAGGAATCACTATAACATAGCAGATGATTAAATCCAGAATGAATACTGATGATGGTACTTAGAGGCCAGAAAAAGGAAGTGGCAATTAGGTTGGACCATGAAACACGAATAAACATTGGGTGGGTAGAAATGGCAATCCTGGAAGTATCAGCGCAAATGGATGTAGTAAAGCACTTCCCTTCAAGAAAAAGAACTAAAATAAATGGCTCAGGTAAAGTCCATCTTTAGGTAAAGTTATTGTTAAGATAGTACAATGTCCTGGGCATTGTGTCAGCACTTGGTATATATGGTCTCAGTTGATGCAACAACCTTACAGGTATGCTCTTGTTAGACCTCATTTTTACCTATGAGGAAGCTGAAGCTCAGAGAGATATATTAGGGGGACCGGAAAGTAATGTCGTTTTTTTACATTAAATTCAAACAGATAAATTTTTAACAAGTTTTTATTTTTAATCAATAATGTAATCACCCTCATTATCAACAACCTTTTGTCATCTAGTGTGCAAATTTTCAATGCCGGATCGATAAAAATCAATTGGTTTTTGAGCAAAATATCTGGAGATGGCATTTTGGACATCATCCAAATTTTCAAATTTTTTGCCACTTAGAAAATGTTGTAGCAATCAGAATAAATGGAAATCCGATGGCGCAATATCAGGCGAGTATGGTGGGTGAGGCAATACCTCCCACCCCAATTCATTAATTTTTTCCAGGGTTCATCTTGCGCAGTGCGGTCTTGCATTATCGTGTTGCAGAATAACGCCTTTTCTGGTGACAATCGCTGGGCACTTTTCAATTAAAGATTGACTTACTCGATCCAATTGTTCACAGTAAAGGTCTGCATTCAGTTTGTCCAGGTTTCAGCACTTCAAAATGAACGAACCCGTGAATACTCCACCAAACACACAAAAGTGCCTTTTTGGGGTGTAAACCTGGCTTAGCTGTACTTCGTAGCGATTCCTTCAGAGAGAGCCACTGCCTTTTGCGTTTTGGATTATCATAGAGGACCCATTTTTCATCTCCAGTGATCAAGCGATCAAAAAACGCTTCTGTATTGTGCCACTGAAGCAATAAATTGCACGTGGTGGACCGGTTAGCTTTGTTTTCTTCGGACAGATTATGCGGGACCCAAACACCTGCTCTGCTTACTTTACCAATCTGCTGCAAATGTTCTTGGATGGTCAACCAAGGTTGGTTAAGAGTGTTTGACAGTTCCTCGATTGTCTGACACTGATTTGCTTCCACTTCCACTCTTAACATGTCATTACTTTAACAACATTACTTTCCGGTCCCCCTAATATATCAAACAGCTAGTTACTAATGGACTGTCATTGGAATAGAGATCATGCTCTTTCTGTTACACCAAGCTACTATGGAACAATATGGATAAAAAGAAGATGGCATTCTAAAGAGACTTGAATATTAATTGAGAAAGTTTATATTTTATCCTAAAAGCAACTTAGAGTTTTGAAGATAGAGAAATGTCATGATAATATCATCATCCAGGTGTCTATTCAAAAGCTCCCTCCTCAGAGAGGCCTTTCTGGACCAACCTGAAGATAGACACCCACCCCCCCCCACACACACACACATACACACACATCATACACATGCACATACATTCCTTTCGACCCAATTACTCTGCTTTATTTTCTTCATAGCATGTATAAATGTCTCACATTAAATTATATATTTACTGTTTTCTTGAGTGTTTGTCTGTATTTCCCATTAGAGTGTAGGCTCCAAGAAGGCAGGAACTTTATTATATCCATTGTTGTATTTCCACTACTAGGAACATATGTGCAGCCTCAGGAAGTACATGACAAATATTTGTTAAATAAATGAATGGAGTAAGTGAATGGTTAAAGACATGAAAGATTGACTAAGAATCTAGATATTTGTATCCAAAATATCTAAATTACCTCCCGATCTTTTATTTTTGTAAAAATTTTGTGTTACTCAAAAACTTAATGTGTATTTACTTAGTAACACAACTATTGACTAGACCAATTAGTTCCATTTCTTATAAAGAATTACCAAAAAAGAACTGATATTTCTTATACCAAAATCTACCTCCTTCTGTAAATCTATTCCTACACAATTATGTACAGAGTCCCAGTGAGAATTTTTAGATTAAGCACATTACAAATGAGTAATGCTGCAGCAGAATTATTGTATCAAAAAAATAACATATTAAATCATTTGTCAAAGACTGCTTTGGTGACTAGAGTTGGTTTCACTGAGGAGGAACTCTGCATCATAAAAGGAATGGACAGAATCTGAGTCAGCACTGATTCACCAATATGCGGTGGTATTTCTTGGGTGGACCTCTCGGGCAACCAATCCAAGTTCTGTCTACTGTCTTTTTCTAAGTATACAACTCAAAGAGTAATTTTCAGTTCTTCCTTTAAACCACAGATGCACAACTGTCATCAACACTTGTTAAACAAGTTTCCTTTTAATTACCCTCTGCTATTGCACCCAGCCCTTAAAATCCCAGGTATCATTGTGGTTAGCACATTTACCTGAGAACCACTGATCAGGACAAAAGAAGTGCAGAAGTTTCCTTTATTTCTATTGACACCAACAGCCAATATATCAGCACATTATGTATAGGTAAGTGGAGATTTGCTTGCCTAAAATTCTGAAATAAATAAAACTAAACTATTTCCCCAATATGACTCCCACCCAATGGTTGTAGTAAAATATTAAGTTTAGGAGGAAAACTTGTAATTTTTTCACAGAATTTTTAATTTCCTGCATGGAGACAACTCTATCACATACATACATTTTTGGTTTAGAATCTTTAGTTTTTGCAGTGATTCGGGGAGTGTTTCAGAAAGGTGACCTGTAACTTAATGAATGTGTGACTGTTATAAAGTGGAAAAGAGGAAGCAGAGAGAAAAATTTTTTCTTTTATAAATCAAATGTTAAATTGTTATTGGTGGTGATCATGATTATGAGTCCCTTGTATTTTATAACATTTTGTGCTTTCTAAAGTGCTTTCATGAATATTGTCTTGAATCTTACAGTACTATTGCTTCATAGGTTTTTTTTTTTTGTAGAATCATATATAAAAGCATGTATTTTTATCTGTAAAACATTCATGAATTAGAACAGTATAATTAGTGTATAGACAGTATAGACACTTGCTGTTTATTTTTAAGGTATCTAATGAAATAATTATTATATGATATCAATAGTGATAATGCCATTTTAAAATTTTACTTTTAGCTCACAAGGCATTTTCATAAAAATATATGCAAAATAGCAAATTTAAGGGAACCTAATTGTAAAATATTTAATGTTCAGATAACTGTGAAATATGAATGCATGTCTTATGCAAATATTTCTCTAAGAATGTTCATCTTTAGTAAATAGTTGAGCCCTTTAAGACACACACACACACACACACACACACACACACACATATTTGTATACATATATATTTTTCACAACATCAGTATTCATGTAAAAATGTGATTAGAAAGAGTATACTCACTGTGATAGGATATACTAAGAACATTTTTTTCTTGAACTAGAGTAAATAATTTATTGTTGCATATTTTTTATTAAAGATGTTATATTACTCCTACCCTGATGTTTTCTTATTAGTCACACCTCTGATCTACCAGCAGGAAAAAAAAAAAACCCACAAAGAGTGATCATACAAATTTAGAAGTGGAGAGGAAATAGCATGATTGTTTTGTTTTGCCTATAATATAGTCATCACATTTATGATGGGTGGATAATTTTCTTTTTATTTATAGGGCAACTCCTTCTTCTCCTTCAACATTCTGACAGTGTGAACTCCTAACCTGAAAGATTTCAAAGGATTAAATCATTGTTTCTAAGCACTACTAATTACCTAGGAAAGCTTCAAGCCCTAATTCTGTGGTTAGCTGCTCAGAGCGAGGCATTCACCTGATTGCCTGGAAGAGTATGAATGGGCTTGGCAACATGATTGATTCTGAAGGTGCATTTGAGGAGAACTTAGTCAATTCTGTGGTTGCGTTTGGCTGCCTAAATGATGAACAGCCAAGAGGAAGAAAAGGAACACTGGGAGTGGAAGTCAAGACTTAAAATTGACATTTTATCAATTTTAATTTTTTTCTTCTAGTTAGTCCTATAGGATAGAATGGGGAAAATCTCAAAAGAAAGCTGTGTTTTAGATCCTTGCCAAGGTAGCATTGAGAGTTCATGGTGAGGAGTTTTTAATGGCAAGATATAATTAATATTGTGGCTCTTCTTTCAGTAATTTCTCTAATGTGATTTTTCAAAAGAATTTCTAGTATGAACTACCAGAAATATTGGCTAAATAGCTGAGAGATTTTTCTGCCTGGGAAGTCTGTCATTTTAAAGCAGCTATTTAATATGTGCCATGGTTTGTAAGTCCTTTAGGTTATGAGTTAAAGATTGCTACAAGCCAGTGAAGCATCTGAGTTAATAACAAGCCATAATCAAAATTGACAAAGAGGATAGGAAGTATAAATATAAAATTCTACAGTGTTTTCAATGAAGGACAACTGAAATGAGAAAGTCATTTTAGTTCTCTTTCAAACCATTGTGTCTGAATAAATTTTAAGTCATCTTATTTGATCAAATTTTAATACATTTAGATTTATTTATGTTCTTATATGAATAAAAGTTCTTAAACTATAGAAATAAGAGAAAACATTTTTCCAAATCTATATGAGTACTGTTCTGAGGTAAAGTTGTAAAAATAAAACTGGTCCAAATAAGAAATGCATAAATATATCCCCAATTAAGACACTATTAAGGGGAAAAAACAAAAGAGTTCACGGGAGACAGAAAAATAAAGAAAGGGTGTGGACTAAGGGTGTAGAGAACCAAGCAGTGAGCAAAGTAGTTTGGTGGAGCTGAATGCTAATGAGATGAGGTTAGTGCTTACCCATCAATGAAAGGTAAACAATATTTTGAATTTGACGGTTAAGATACGTGTTGACAATTTAAAGTCTGTTGAGAGACATCAAACAGTAAGACTGTGAAATTCAGGAAATGTATGAAAAATTGATCCCGGCTGGTGTGGCTCACTGGTTAAGTGTCGACCCATGCACCAAGAGGTCGCCGGTTCAATTCCTGGTCAGGGCACAAGCCCACGTTGTGGGCTCGGTCCCCAGTGGGGGACATGCAGGAGGTGGCCAATCGATGTTCTCTCTCATCGATATTTCCATCTTTCTCCTTCTTTCTTCCTCTCACAAAAAAAAAAAATCAATAAAAAAATATTTTTTAAAAATTGAGATAAATGAGTTGTTAGAATAGAAACAAATGTTTGTCTTAAAAGAGAAATATCAATTTTGCATAATATTTTATACAACATGCACTATAATATACTAATCTAGCTTCACAGTTTTGTTTCTTCCCTGTGTTTGGATGACTCCTCAGTTGGTATCTATAACTATGTTAACTACCAGTCTGCTATCTCTAGTTGTGTACTGGAAATTTAAGTCTGTCAAACTCAAGATATAAAATACCATTTTTCTCCCTGAGTTACCTCTTCTAGACTTCATTTACTCTCCTTTACATATTGAGGTAAAAACGTGTGTCATCTTTAACATATGCCCATCCTTTACCAATATAGCTAACTAATTATTAAGTTCTGACAGATATTATACTGTAAACTTTCTCAAATTTGTCACTTACTACCACCATCCAGGACCCCATCACTACATTCCCATGAATTACAGTAGCCTCTTTACTCATTGGTCCTCTCCTTTTATTTTTCTCCCTCCTTTAAAGTATCATCATGCAAACTGCTTGCAGAATCATTTTCTTAAGCACCACATGTCTTCATGATAGTCATCGTCACAGAGTAAAAAGTCAAAACTCTTTTGATTAGCACTGAAGGCTTTTCATAATCCATATTCCTCTGATCTACCTATCCTTCATGATCTAGTTGTCCTTATTATCCCTTGGCTTCATGTATTCACTCCTTCAACAAGTATTATCTATATTGTGCTAGACATCATCCTATTCCCTGGGTATAAAACAACAACAAATAATGACATGGTTCCAGACAACAACATGGTCACAACTAGAGGTAAAATGACAGCCATATGAGAAGAAAGACTACTTTCAATGTACATTCATAATAGGTTGGGTCATGGAAGACTTAGTGAAGAAGAGATGACAGAGTTGAGTGATAAAGTTTGAGGGGAAGCTCACTGGGTGCACTTGAGGTGGACATTTTAGATAGAAGACTAGAATGTGCAAGGACATGGGGGCATGAGAGAGTTGGGTTGTCCATGGAACTCTGAGTAATTTGAAATGACTGGCACATAGGTTAGAAACAGATAGAAACACAGGTTCAAAAGTGAAATGAGATGGTGGAGAGGTTGGTCTAAGACAGGGGCATGGTTTATTTATAGAAATATGAGGAAAAGCAGAGTGTGGGGTACAGATGAAGGGTAGTTCACAAATATGATAATGGAGCTGTAAATATTCTCTGATGCCTTCTATTTTCTCAGTTGCCTAGGAAGTAAGCTGATCAGCTAAGACAGAATGGAGATGATGGTGCTGGACGTTTGAGGGAAAAGAAGTATGAAATAATTTGCAAAGAGATTTAAAAAATTGATAGAGAATTTAAAAAAAATATTTTTCTCCTGAAAACATCAACCCATTAATTTTTATCTGAAATCCAGTACATCATAAACACTTTCCCTGATGTTACTTCTAATGTGAAAAACCTGACGATATTTCCCAGTTAGTTTTTCAATATTTTGCATACAGTTAAGTAAAAATCTGCAGCACCAAGAGTGTTAAAGTGCAAATTATCAGGTCCTTTTAGGAATCTAAATTCATTAGATCTGAGGTAGGATACACTAATCTGCATATTTAATAAACACTACCAAGTGGGTCTGGTTAAGGTCATCCTCCAATCACACTTGGAGGAAATCCATTATGTAAGATAAAGTCTCAACATCTTTGTGTGGCATCAAAGTTTGTTCTTATTGTTGCCTCTTCGTTGATAAGTCAGGATTCTCTTGCAGGGGTGGGGAACCTTTTTTCCGCCAAGGGCCATTTGGATATTTATAACATCATTTGAGGGCCATACAAAATTATCAACTTAAAAATTAGCCTGCTATATTTGGTCAGGCTAATTTGGTGTTAGCTGGTATTGATTTCGCAGGCCACCAGACATTCCCCCCACCCCACTGGAGAAACAGAACCTATAAGGTATGTCTTTGGATAGACACATAGATAGATAGGTAGAGATAGATAGATAGATAGATAGATAGATAGATAGATAGATAGATAGACAGATAGATCATATTGAATAAAATACATTATATATCTATATCTATATGCCCATAAATTTATATCTTTCTATCATCTATCATAGCTATTATATATATCTGGAGATTGAGAGAGATTTTATTTTAAGGAATTGCTTTACACAATTGTGAGGTTGGCAAGTCTGAAATTCAAAGGACAAGCTGGCAGGCTGCAAACTCAAGCAGGATTTTCATGTTATACTCCCACAGTAGAATTCCTTCTCCCAGAAACCTCAGTTTTAGCTCTTAAGGCCTTCATATGTTTGGATGAGGCCCAATTATCTCTTTTATTATCAAGAGGAATTTTCTTTATTTAAAGTCAACTGATTATAAATGTTTATCACAGAATACCTTCACAGCAAAATATAGACTAGTGATTGAACAAACAACTTGGCAACATAGCCTAGCCAAAGTTGACATAAAATTAACCATCACACTGTCCACCTTCATCTTTGGCCAATCCATGACTCACTGTCTACTGCAAGGAAATTGAATTGCTGGTCATTCTTTGAGCACTGCACATTGTTCCCTCTTCCTGAACTTGTTTCCATGCCTCTTTGTCTGGAAAGTTCCACACATTCTTATTTCAACTTAAGCAGAGGCTCTCAACACATATTTGTTGTATAATGATACAGTGAAATGAAAACACCTAACTTATTTATTGTAGGTAGATCATAGCATGCTTGTCTATAAAAGATCTCTTTGAATCACATCCATATATAAACTAGTAAGAAAGATGAACACTGCTTTGACCCAATATAGCACTTCATATTTGTGTGTTTTTGTACATAATAAGGACATAATAAATAAAATAGGATTATAATAATATTTAAAAAAATTATGATAGGCTTAGGCATAGAGAACTTCTAAGACATTTACATTCCCCACCCCTGTTCCCCTGCACCCTGGCAAGTTCTTCACTGATACTAACTCTGTCACTACCCATTGATCATGAAAAGGAACTAGATGCTATCTATTTAGTACAGATCTATCTAGTATAGATAACTTGGCACCAACCATCAGCTCCTGAGAAATAATTTCATAGCACAGATCCAGAGAGGTTTGATTATAAACATTAAGGTAAGATTATGGGCTTTCTTTTTTCCCTTGCTTCTTGTCTCTTTTTTCTTTCTATCCTCTCTCCCTCCATCCTTCTCTCTCTCTCTCTCTTTCTCTCTCTCTCTCTTAAAATGTCTTTTGCTGTTAACTGTGCCTAAATAGTGGAGCTTCTAGACATGAGCTAAAGAAAAATATAAATATTTGGAATGACTTATTTTTTAAAATATATCTTTCATATTTATGTTCTTTACTTGCAGACCAGTCACAACTTCCCGTACATCTTTGCCACTATGGATAATTGCTTTAATTGTGTTTGGAGTGTTGGTAGTCCTGGGAATTACTGTTGGTCTCCTGATTCATTTTCTGGCAGTAGGTTGGTAAATAATACATTTTTACTTATTATAGTTTGTTGTAAACTTTATTTCCATTTCCACAAAAAAAGAGAGAGAGAGAGAGAGACAATTGCAAACAAAGAATTATCTCTATTTAAAATGTTTATTTCTGGGGTCACAGGTAGAAAAATGTATACTATATAGAGATATGAATGCATAGATAGATATTTGATAAGCAGAAAAAGTTTTCTACCAAGATGGTATTATATATGCTATTTTATAATTAAAATATTACTTATTTTATGTGAAGAGAAACCAAAGAATATTGCATTTTAACTAATTTTTATTCTTAACAAAATATTAATATAAAAATCCATGTAATAGATTAAAAGACTGAAAACATACGTATAGTTAGAGTTACTATTTAAAAACCACGTGTTTTAATTTTAGACAGTATTGTATTTATATCCTGCTATGAAAGACAAAAAAATCAGGACACTTTCCATTTTTTCTCCCACTTTTCCCTGCAGTTCATTAGCAATATATATATTTTTTACATTGTCAATATTTATAACACTTCTTTCTGGTCTGTAATCATAATTACTGTAGTTTTCTTAGTTTTGAATATATATTTATATATATTTAAATTGAGCATATACTCATTATTAATCTTTTTTCCATGACTTTGCCATGATTGGATTTTCTCCCTTCAAAGCTATATATATTCATAATTTAGAATCAAATTGGCAGAGCTTTTTATAAAATATACAGCTCCTTCTCCATTTTCCATTTCTCAGAGGCAACCACTTTCAACTCTTTAAGTTGATTCATATACAAATTTTCAGTTATTGGTTTTATCTATTCACTTCATACTGTAGTGTATGAGGATTCTGTACTCATTCACATCTTGGCTATGTAGCAGTCCACTTCAGATTTTCCTTCAGTAACATCTTGGGGATTACTTTCAATTGTCTGTTGGACTTAATTTTCTAATGCCTGCATTCCATACTTCCTTTTTATTATTTTATTCACTCAGTTTTGGTGGCGTATATTATATACCCTAGGAGCTTTCTGAGAAGTATATATTTTCAACAATTTGGCTGTCTGAAAATGTCTTAATTCTACTCTTAACCTTAATTAACAGCATAGAATTCTGGGTTGGAAAACATTTTCCCTCTGAAGGTAAAGCTCTATTGTCCTTTTGCTTTCAAAGTTTCTGTCAAGAAGTTTGATGACATTTTGATTCTAGAAATTTTGTATAAAACCTCTTCTTCTCTCTGAACTTCTGAAACCTTATTGGACATTTTTCTGAATCCCCACTATGTTGAAATTTTGTGATAATGTGACATCATCTAGATCTTATTTTCATTCATTATGCTTTCAATCTAGAAACTCATATGCTTCAGTTCCTAAAATTTTTCTTAGATTATTTCTTTGGTAATTTCCTGTCCTCTTTATTCTCTCTCTGGAGATCCTGTAGTTTGGATATAGGCCTCTTAAGTGTTGCTTCAAATTTTCTTATCTTTATCTTTTTATTTTCCATCCTTTGTTTTTATTTTATTTCATTTTTTATATATTTTTAAAATATATGTTTTTTATTGATTTTTTTAGAGAGAGAGGAAGGGAGAGAGAAATAGAAACATTGATGGGAGAGAGAAACATCTATTGGCTGCCTCCTGAATATCCCCTACTGGGGATCCAGCCAGCAACCTGGGCATGTGCCCTGACTGGGAGTCGAACTGGGACCTCTCAGTCCATGGGACTACGCTCAGTCCACTGAGCCACACCAGCCAGGCCCATCTTTAGTTTTTTAAAATAAATCACTTTCTGGTCATTTTCTCAAGTTTTTCAATCCATCTATTGGGTTCTTTATTTCTGCTATTATATATTTAATTGCTAAGATATCTTCTTTATGTAGCTATTCATTTATATAACATCTTGATCTTATTTCTTAGAGCATCTTCTCTGAATATAATAATTTGTTTTAATTTTTAGTCTTTTTCATCCAAGATTTTCTCTGCTTCTTTTGGCAGTACAGTTGACCCTTGAACATGAGGGTTAGGGGTTCTGACACTCCCATGAAGCCTAAAATCTACATATAACTTTTGACTTCCCCACATTTCAGATGTACCTTGGTATCCATGGGGTGGGCATTGGTTCTAGGACCCCCCACAGATATAAAAATCCAAGGATGCTCAAGTTCCCTATATAAAATAGTGAAGATCAATGCATACAGTCATACTTCTGCAAACAGTACAGGTGTTTATTGAAAAAAGTCATGTTTAAGTGGACCCACACAATTCAAACCCATGTTGTTCAAGGGTCAATTGTATTTCATTTTAGATATTTTTCTCAAATATATGCTCATCTTTTAGTGTCTGCTAATATTTAAGATTGGGTATTAAAGATCTGACTGGAAGTTCTCTATGAAATGAGTATCTATTGACAATGGCATTTCACATAGACTGTTTTCTCAACTGTTCTCTCTCAACTGTAGTTTTGTTGAGAGAATCCAAATTACCAATATATATTTAGGTCTTTTCTTTTGGATTGGTCAAAATTCCAAGATGGAAGGAGAAAGCTTCCTTTGTTTTGCGGGGCAGGGCGGGGGGAGCTATTCTGGGCTGGGGTTAGCTTTCTTTAATCAAGTTTGGGTAAAAGCCACCATATAAATTTGAGTAGGATGCACCTGATCTCAACTGTGTCTCAGATTCCCTGATCTAAAAGGAACAGTTGGGGAAGACACTGGGATTTAGCTATTTCAACCAGTCTTGCTAGTTTTTATCATACTTTTACCTCTAATTCCAGAACTGCCTGGTGCCATTGTGTTGTGTTCACCGTGTATCAATTTCTCTCAGAACACAATGGGCCTTTTAAGCTATAGATTCTAATTAATTTGTTCTGTTCTTTTTCAGGAATATCATCAATTATGCATTTGTTGGATATCATTTGCCTCCAATGTTGTTCATTCTTTCAATAATAATTTTATATTGTTTTCCTTTTCTATTTCATTTGTTTGTTTTACTCAAGCTAGTTCTCCATGTCTCCATGATTTAATCTATATTGAGCCTGTCTCTTCCACAAGATGGGTTTCAAAGGCAATGATCATATTGTGAAATAATATTAACATTTATTTAGTGCTTATTATATGCTAGTCACTGTCATACAGTATCTAGCATATTCCTAGATGCTTAATATCTATCACATATTAGAGGTAAGATATACTATATATCAAATATCTTAGTATCTATTAAAGTTTAGAAAGGAAATGTAATGAATTAGGTATGGACTTTGGATGTAGACAAATCAAGTTTTGATTCTTGGCTTTTCTTATTAACTATATGATATTGAATAAGTTACTGAATATTTCTAAGACTACATTTCTCTGATAAATGGGTATACTTCATATGGTTTTTATAAAGCATCTTCACATAGTAAATACTTTATAAATGGTAACTATTTTTATTGTCTAACAATTATTCTAGACAGAAATTTATTTATATTATATAGTTTTATCTGTCTCAATCAAGATGTGACAACTCTTTTTTACTTTTGTCTGATATATATCTACTTCATTCTTGGTCTTATAATCATTTTCCACAATGCCCAGTTTATCTAATCAACCATACCAGAAAGATTCACAGCATTTATCAATCTCTTATATGAGCACAGTACTTACTAGGTGATATTACTATGTAGTCTATATCTGGATTAGAAATATATTTTACTTAATGCTTGTATAATTTCTTTATCTCACAGAAAACACAGTCTACTACTACCAAGGTAGCTTCAAGGTGCTGGATATACCATATAATAGAAATTATGAAAGAGAGACATCACCAGAAAATAACTATCTTAGCAAAATTCTCGAGACCAAGGTAAATTAATATTTTCTTATATTTACTTGTTAATTCTATGAAGTATAAATATATTATTGGAATTTGATGTTTGACTCTATGTTCTCTTTAACAGATGGTTGATGCATTTCAGAGTTCTAGCATTTACAGACAATATATCAATTCTCAAGTCATCACACTGGTGTAAGTAACGAACGATAACAAAAAAGAGACCAACCCATTATGATATTATTATGCTTAAAATTCTCCTGTAAAAGAGTCTATAGATATGTTACAGTAATTAGCCAGTGAGTTACTACTATTCAGCATGATCCTAAGCTAAATGTCAGATTAATCGTTCAGTATAAGACCAAAGCGAAGATCAGGCAATATAACTGAGTTCATTAGATCTATTGAGAATGTACTAATCCTTAAATTACAAAAATGTATCCCTCTGGTGTCTTAACTTTTATGTTCAGAAAATATTAGATGGTCCCGTAGACCAATGTTTGATGCTGTCATTTTTATTTTACAGTTGCATAAATACAGGCCTTGTTTTCTCCCCTTTTTTCCCTTGCAAGTCATCCAAACATCTTATATAACTGTCCTAGAGTTCTTATAGAGCAGAAAAGACATATCCATATCATGCTTTGATACCAAGGCAATCCTCCTAGTCACCATAACAAGAAGTAAAATACTTGCGCTGTGTTCTCTGCATGTGGGTTTGGAGTAGCATGGAATAACAGAGGGAACCCTAGAATAGGAATTAGACAACCTGAGTCCAGCTGTTGCCACTTAGTAGCCCTAGAGCCTTGGGAAAGTCACTATATCACATTGAATCTGCTCCCCTATCTGTGAAATATTGATAATAACATTTACACTACTTCACACATAAAAATGTACTCAGGATCAAAGATGATAACGAGCATATAACAATTTGCAAATATGTAAACACATTTCAAATGAAGGGAATTGTTGCTTTTACCTTCATCAATGCCACCAGACTATGCCTGCATTTCCCCTGCTCCTGGAATTCATGGGACTGCTGGAATTTCAGAATAAATCAAGATCTCAACTACCATTAATGCTGGGGGTCAAGTTTAGTAATGGAAAGAAATAGAATAAAATTAAAGGGCCCAGATACCTCTCAAACAAAACGGCGATCACCGGAAGGCTTCCTTTTTTGTTTCCTTATGGGTGAAACTTCAGCAATCTATAGGAAGTGATGGAGAGGCAGTTTCTCATTTGGGCACACCCTGTTGCAATAATCAAACTTGCATGAGCTGAGTGCTTCCTAGAATGATTATTGGTTTATACGCCAAAGGATAGGTAGTCCATTAGGGAAATACAAAGTATATTAATGCCACTTCAGACACTCACCTTAGGGATACTGAACAATTTCTACAGGCCCATTGGCCAGCTTCTTGGGCTGCCCCTGCTTATCCCAGTTTTAAACAAATCTGCCCTGAGCACCACAGTCAGATTATTCTTCCTCAAACATAATTCTACTCAACTTCTCTTCACTGCTACCCTTTGGCTAGCATGAAAGCCCTCCTCCATCTAAGTCCAGTCTCCCATTGTCACTGGTATAGGGAGACAGAGTGCACAGTGTAAAGATCTGGGTTATGCAATCAACCGTACTGAATCTGGATCCCAGTTTAGTAACTGTGTAATCTTGAGCACTTTAGGTAACTTCTCAGAGCCTCACGTTTCCCTTGTCTATAAAGGGAAGATGATGGATGACACCTATGCTGCAAGGTTGCTGTGGAGACTAAGTGTGATAATGGATGTGATAACTAAATATTAACACAGCAAATAACCAATAAATGCTAATTGATGTTATTGCTCTCTAGTTATTCTTTTTTTTTTTTTTTTTTTTTTTTATCCTCACCCGAGGACATTTTTTCATTGTTTGTTCAGATAGAGTGGGAGGGAGAGAGAGGGAGAGAGAGAGAGAGAAACATCGACGTGAAAGGGACACATCGAGTGGCTGCCACCCGCATGACCAACCAGGGCCGGGGACAAACTGCAACCGAAGTACATGCCCTTAGCGAGAACCAAACCCGAGTCTCTCTGGACCGCAGGCCGACGCTCTAACCGCTGAGCCAAACCAGCCAGGGCTCTCTAGTTATTCTTGAGTAGCATTTCTCCTCTTCTCTGCTGATGACATTTTCTGCTTGAGGATGAAGCACCAATAAAATTACTTAAGGGCCAGTGTGTATGTCACCTCTTCCAGGAAAAGTTCTCTGATCCTTTAAGTAAAAAACGACTTATCTTTTTTCTTATTATCAGCAGATAAGATAAATCTTACCACTTCTGCCTCATTTATTATAGTCATTTGTATGCAAGTTTTATCTCCCTTAGAAATCTGGAAATTTCTTGAGGGTAGAAAATGTGTCCTAGTTACCCTTGAATCACTTGGCTCAGCTGTTTGTCTGTAGCAGTTGCTCCATAAGTGATTAATGAATGTTTGAATAAATGATCCCAGTCCTTCTACCCTGTACCTCAGGCCTTTCCTTTTTTCAGGTTTGTAAAACTCCTTCTCCTCTAAACTGAAGAATATAGCTGCATGTCCCCAAGTAGATGTAGGTAGATGCATAATTCTCTGATTAAAGTGATGGTACTGCACAATCCCATAAAAATCAGAAGAAACCAAGATATGAACGATTAGGAAATAAGGAAGAAAATGTAACATTTTTTAGCAACGTATGACACCTTTATGTTGTTTCCAGTCCCAATAACAATAGCGTGACAGCACATATATGGCTGATATTCAAGGCTCCCAGATCAATGAAGGAAACCACAAGAAGAAAAATAGAAAGCATCTTACATCAGATGCTGAGTAACCACTCAGGTTCCTTGACTACAGATTCTAATTCTCTTCGGCTTGTGGGTAAGCTTATGTATTAGATGACAGCAGTTTTATTTACCTTTATCTTTTTATCCTGAACACATATCACAAGCACCAGAAACAAAGCTGATCCTCGATATTTAAAAAAAAAAAAAAAAGGAATGTCATTGTTTTATATTAGAGCAATAATTTGTATTCTTCATTATTAAAAACATTCAAATCATAGTGTCACACCTTAAAACTAGTTCTGGTAGTAAAAAGCTGCTTCTTATTCAAAAGTGAGTAGTAAGCTGCTTCTTATTCAAAAGTGAACAGTTCCTGGAAGTAATGGTATGTCTCACTATTCTTTTCATGATCTCCTATAACTTTCAAAAACTGCATAGGATCTGCTATTATGACAGGTCACTTTTTAAAAGTTTCTCTTGTATATACTAACAGGAATCAGGTTCACTTGTGGGGATTCCTGTTCTTTTAAAAGAAGATATTGGCAATTTTCCATTCTAGATGATGTAGAATATAATTCCAGTTAAGTAAAAAGAAGTTTCTCACATGGAACTATGAAGATGGCATTTCCATACCACTTTCACATACAGTGAAAGAACAATTTGAATAAACCAATGTTCTATCCTTCCTATCGACATTTTATCCTGAGAATTAGAAGCCTACTGTGGGGGACCTACTGTCTCACTCCATTGGCCCCAGGGCCAGTGGACTAATGCTCGGTATTACATTTACCATGTCCTTTTTGCTCTATTTCAGAAATCAGTAAGGTCAATGCTGAAAAGATGATCAACAACCGTAAGTTCAGACACCTTTAAATTAAATATATGAGACGATCTAAAACATAAGTCAAGATTTGTTACTCTTCGCTGGGCACAGTTCTAAGCGCTTTACATACATCTTACTTAATCCTCACAGCCATTCTAAAAATAGGTATTATGATCATCCCATTTTAGAGATGGGGAAACTGAAGTACAAAGAAGTGACATTATTTGCCTAAGTTCAACCAGCTTGTGAAAGGTGGGGCCAGAATTCTAACCAGGGAGTATGGTTGCAGAAGCCAGGGACTTAACAATGACTTTATATGCCTCCTACATTCTTCAAGTGCTGAGAGGTCTTCGAGGTCCTATGGTGGGTATGGAGGTGATTCAAGGGCTGCTGGTGATTCCTATTCAGATTATTCTGTTCCTACCAGTGTAAGATATTCTCAGACAGAATCGCACAAGAATAACTCACTTCACTCTCAGCTTTGTAATCAAATAAACATTATCTTCCTATTCTCGATGGAACAAAATGGACTCCCTCTGACAGGCTGTGGGAGACGAGCAAGGATGTCCGCTACATTTGACAGAGTCAAGGGAGGTTCCAATGCTCGGGAAGGAGATTGGCCCTGGCAAGCAAGTCTCAAAATAAATGGCCGACACTACTGTGGGGCATCTTTGATCAGTGACAGATACCTGGTGACTGCAGCTCACTGCTTTCAAAAGTAAGTTCATCATACTGCCCAAGGCTAGAAACATTTCCAGTTGACACCTGTTATCCCAGTTTAATTATCAGTAGCATTCCCTTTCATTCTCAAATGTGTCCTGGAAGGTTTGGAAGACAAATTATATGGTAAGCCAATCTAAGTCTTTCCTACCTTACTAGTAAGTAAGAATGGGAAGAGTCATTCATTTCTAATATGACATATTTGTCTCACATGATTCTTATCTCACATCACTTTATACTCCAGATATCCCAAACTACTTGTAGTTTCTAAAACACATAACCCTGTTTCATACGTCCCTCCCCTCTGGGCACGCCTGTTCCCCCCTCTCGTCTTGTAGGCAAATGTCACTCAGCTCTAGAGTTTCACCCAAAATGCTACTTTCATGAAGAAATCTTCCATTTCCTAGAGCATGCATATTTAAATCCTCCTGTTTGTGGTCCCACTAATTATATATATACACCATTTAAGCAATTATAACTGCCTGTGTTTATGCCATCTTTCATTAGACCAAAATTTCTTGAAGGTGTGGGTTATTTATTTTTATTTCTATATCCTCATTGCCTTACATAGTGTATAGTGTAGGGACTCAGAGAAGGTTTTAAAAATTAATTTGAAAATCAGGTTGTATATCTGTTAACGGATACAAGGAAAAATTAATTTCATGAAAGAAGTAAATTGGTGCAGGCCATATTTCTATTATTTTTAAATAAATACAAAATACATAACTTTGGTTTCTTTAGGACACAAAATCCAAAAAACTATACTGTCAGCTTTGGCACCAAAGTAACTCCCCCCTATATGAAACATTATGTTCAACAAATTATTATTCATGAAGACTACATCATGGGCGAACATCATGATGATATTGCAGTTGTACTTCTCACTGAAAAAGTCTTATTTAACAATGATGTACATCGAGTTTGTCTTCCTGAAGCCACACAGAGTTTTCCACCAGGTGAAGGAGTTGTTGTTACAGGATGGGGAGCACTTTCATATAATGGTAAGTCCAGTGAAATCTTAACATCGTGTGTAAGGTACAAAAGCAACAAGAGAAATTAGTGATCTAGGTATGGTCAAGGGCATTATTTACCCCCGGATGCCCAGTACTCCCAGGCAACTTCTCAGGAAATGCTGCATATGGAGTTATGACTTTGTAAATTGCTTTGCTATAGAACATTCCAAGGAGACCAATTTGTGAAAACTCCTTAAGCTGGAGAACCTAATTGAGAAAGTTCTGGTCCAAAGATGTAAAAAGAGAGACAAGGGCATAGGAAGGTATCATTAGGAAGATGTTTCAAATTATTCTCTGGACATTTCTTTTTCCTTGGTTTTACTGAGGGAGCTAAGTGGGCTTTTCCTTTATCCTAAGAATAGGCAAGACTCAAATATACATCTTGTGCACAAAAGACAAAGCAAATTTTCCATCCTGCTCTGTTTCAGAGCAGCTCTTTTGCTGAGAATGTTTAATTCCTTTAGGTGAATACCCAGTGTTACTTCAGAAAGCGCTTGTGAAGATTATCGATACAAACACTTGTAATTCTAGAGAAGCATATAATGGTGTGATACAGGACACGATGCTATGTGCTGGGTACATTGAAGGAAATATTGATGCCTGCCAGGTAAGTCTGAACATCATTCACACTGAACACACACTATATAAGTAGCTGCTATTATTTTATGAAAATTATCAACATGTAAAGAATTCTATACTTCAATTAATTTGTACTTTGACAATCCTGTCAAACTCCCTCGACTTTGGCACTAAAGTGATTCTTCCCTACATGCAATATGTGTTTATAAATGTTTAACAAACAACTATGTTGGACTTACTCAGAGCCAAGCACAGACTGAAGTCCTTTACAAATATTAATCCATTTAATCCTCATCATAACTTTGTGATATAGCTACTATCATTATTGTCATTTTATAGATAATGAAACAGAGGTAGAAGAAGGTAATTTGCACAAGGTCACACAGCTATTAAGTGGGAAAGCTGGCATCCCAAACAAGGTAGTCTAGCATCACAGGCCATATTCTTAATCATATTTCAATAAAGAATCCATCCCAGAAAGTTTTCAATTATTTCCTGCTCATTTCTTTTACCTTTTAAGCCTCCTCCTGGCTAGGGGTCTGGCTACTCTTCTCAGATATGAAGCCCTATACCCCAAGTATATCAATAATATAAGTCTTCCAAAGTTTTCTCATGAAATTGGACCTTATAACTTATGAGTTCATGCCTTCAAGGTTCAGGTCAACCCTGAAGAGCCCCAGAGAATATATTCTGGCCGATCACTGTTACATTCTGGCCAGTCACAGTTACGATTAAGGATGAAGCGGTTTTTGACACCATATACCTTTGTATGGCCTTTATGAAGCATGAATCACAAGCATCACCTGGGCTTTTTATTTAGGGAAGTTAAGTATCTAGAAGTAAATTTTCATAATGGTAAATATTCTTTGTTTTATTTAGGGTGACTCTGGAGGACCACTAGTTCATCCCAATTCTCGATATATTTGGTACCTTGTTGGAATAGTGAGCTGGGGAGTAGAATGTGGTAAATTCAACAAGCCAGGTGTCTATATGCGAGTGACTGCCTACCGCAACTGGATTGCTTCCAAGACTGGTATCTAAGAAAACAGCATCTTGTAACCCTGGCCGGTTTGGCTTAGCGGTTAGAGCATCGGCCTATGGACCAAAGAGCTCTGGGTTCGATTCTAAGCAAGGGCATGTACCTAGGTTGCAGTTCAGTCCCCGGCCCTTGTAGGGGTGGTGTGGGAGGCAACCAATTGATGTGTCTCTCTCACATCAATGTTTCTCTCCCTCCCTTCCCCCCCCCTCCCTCCCACTCTATCTGAAGATAAATGAAAAAATATCCTCTGATAAGGATTAAAAAAAAAAAGGCATCTTGTAGAAACTATTTTAGGTCATTTTTGCCTATTACTCCTAAGCCTTATGCAACAAGCATTTTCAATTAGCATATACAGTGGTCATTTAGAAAAAATTGTGGTCCTGCAGGACTATTTATGAACTTTAATTTTAAGCAGAATCTACAAAAGAAGAAATCTCATGTTTAGTCAAAAAAGGCCTAAGCAAAGAAAGTACTCCTATCAAAAACTATTACTATTTGTTTTCTATTTTACACACCAACATCATGGTTACCTCACCATAGCATACAGCTTTTGGTTTTAGGCATTGAGACTTTATAGAATTGTGAAAGTATGTTCTTGTCTATTGCAAGTTACCAGGAAGCACCGTGAGAGACTAGAACCAACAACCTCTGAGGGTTGGGATGGAACATGCTGTATCTGTCTTCCTGCCCTAGTTTTTGTGAAAGGGGTGTGGCTGTGGACTAAATCTCCAGAATTTAGGCATGAACATGGTCTTTTATTTTGGGTGCTGATCAACTCTTTCAGTCAAAGAATTTCATCATCAGCAAACTTGGATGAAACAACACATTTTAGATTTACAGATATTAGGTGCACTAATTCTTCAATGTTGAAACAGGTTTCTGTAGAAATTCTTTATTTGTAACATATATAAAAAGAAGTAGCTATGAGCCATGGAAATATGTAATATATTTTAATTAAAACAGATTTAAAAGTAGACTATCTTTGTTCAATATGACAATTTTCTTTTCGTTTTCTTATGAGTCTTTTGCAGGTAACTTTTCCTCTTTTTTTTTTGTTTTTTTTTTTGTTTTTGTTTCTCTTCCTGTTATTGGTTCCATTTGGTCAATGGCTTGGGAAAAGGCAACTAAAATGCTGCCTGGGGGCGAGAAGGAGAGCCTGGGCCAGACCAGGGGGATGCAGTGCACAGGTCCCTCAAAGGTCACTGGGCACGCGAGGCTCCGAGTCACATTTGAGGATGAGGCTGGCTCAGCCAGGGTCGGGGCTCCACAGCTTGCGGAGTTGGGTCAGGCGGTTGTGTATCCTCTCGTGAGTGCCGGCTCTGGGTCTAGGAAGTGTTTCTCCAGGAAGCAACAGAGATGGGCGGGGGCATGCAGATAGGGCCCAGGACGTGCCTGGTCTTCCAGGCCGAGGAGGTTTTCATGGCGTGCAGGCTGCCACCCCACTCATCCCACGATGGCTTCTGAACTTCCTAGAAAAGGGCTCTGTTGCTGTGCTGGTTTTGCATCTTTAAGAGCTACAGGGTGCCCTGTTTTTCTTCATCTAACTCGCGGAAGAAGTGGTGCAAGTGGCCCAGGGCCACCTGATCCCGTGGATATGCAGGCCCAGAGAGAGGTAGGTCGAAGATGCCCACAGACGCAGGTGACCAGGCTGGGACGGCAGCCTCCACCTGGGAGGGATACTTCTGGCTGATCTGCGAGCTCATGGCTCACTGGTGACTAGGAGCCCACCGTACACAACACATGGCATTCGTGGGTCTGGGCAGTGGCTGATGGCATGACCAAGAAGATGGCTCTGGAAGCTGTGGCTGGGCTGAGGAGGGAGGGTAACTGGAGGCTGGAAGGCAGTTGCACCCTGAGGAGGGACAGGTGCGCGTGCAGTGCCTGCAGTTAGGTGGCCGTTTGTAGCGGAGAAATGTTAATTACTGGCCATATTCTTGGTCTCAGTTTGTGAAAGCAAGCATAGAATCCTATTTTATAAATCATACAATCTTCATAAGTAGAGTGACTTTAGTTTGTAATATTTATCTTTCAAGAGTAGACATTTTTATCAGTCTTTACTGAAAATTTGACTCAGAGTCTTCACAAGAGTCCTTATACGGTATTTACATTTTATTTGAGCTTCAACTACCTAGATTGGATATATAATAGGAGATCTTTAACTACTGAATTTTCTCTTCCCAGAAAATATGGATTTTACTCTACTGATAATCATTTTCTATATAAGATCAGGAATAAATATATATCATATACAACCATATAATTTAGTTGTCCCCATTTCATATATTTGCTTTTAAATGGCAGTTTTAAGTTCTTTTCCCTCATATATAATTCCAGTTTTCAAAACTATCCAAAGACCAAAGACTCCTAAAGAAGTCTTGACATACCTTGATATTTAACCCATTTGATTATAATTAACATCAAATATGGTATTATTCATTATAATAAATTAAATAATAAAGCTTAACATGTATTGAGCTCTTATTATGTGTCAGGAACAATTCTAATAACTTTACATGTATTATTCCAGTGAATCCTTATGTTCTAGGAAGTATACCACTATTATCCTAAGGTTACAGATGAAGAAACTGAAACACATAGATTTTAACAACCTTGGCCAAGGATGCAGAATAACATCCATCCTACATCATTCTGCCTCTTCGTCCATCACAGAAGTCCATGATAAGGAAGTGACTTTGACCAGAGGTGTGAACAGTTCACATTTTTTGTGTTTTATTGTGTGTTTGTTTGTTGAGGTTGTTTTGTTTGTTTGCATATTCTGAAAAGAGTAAAACCCCTATAGCTTTGGGTGGTACCTAACACTAGTACGAAGTTCACAATAGGAAATGACACCAGTAGTACTTTCACAAAACTGTTTGTATTTGTGGAGTATTCCATATCTCTCACTTGATCCTATATAAAAATGCCTTCTGAATCATGACTTTGTGAAATTTGGTTCCTACTGCCACTTTCTTCATTCATAGCTTTCCATGCAACCTTCCAAGTATCATTAAATATTTTCTGTCATTTCACCATACACTCTGGGCCCTTCAGACCTAGAGGAATCAATTATACAATGAGGACATAGATAGGAGATGGATCAAAAAAGCAACAGCTAGAAATGTGCCTTAGACTAGGTCTCAGATTTCCCCAGGCTTTATAAACTTCAGATGAACTATACTAACATATGTCATATTCCCTATGGAAACCTACTAGAGGAAAACCTAATATAAAGTTGATATAGATAACTAAATGTTATACATAAACCAGAAGTAACTAGATCCTCAATTTTATTTGCCTGTGAAATTTGCAATGGTTTCTCCTAATAAAAAAGTCATGTTTTCACTTTTTAAAAAAATTATTATTTTTTTAATTCTCACTCTAGGATATGTTTCTATTTATCTTCAGATTGAGTGGGAGGGAGGGAGAGAGAGAGAAACACTGATGTGAGAGGGACACATCGACTGCTTGCCTCCCATATGACCCCGACCAGGGCCGACCCTGACCAGGACTGGGGACAAACCGCAACCTGAAATCAAACTTGTGACTCATTGGTCCTCAGGCCGATGATCTAACCACTGAGGCAAACAGGCCAGGGCTATTTTTACTTTTTTTTTTTTTTTTTTGTCAACCTATATTATCTTATTGCTTCCATACTTTAAGAAGATTTACAGAATATATGCAGGAATTCTTAACCATATCAATAGGAAGTAGACTTGAGTTTCATTGCCAGGACTCATCCAGTATGGCTGCGCCCAAATGATTTCCTTTACAAGGAGAAAATTGATGTTATGTGTATTGTTCTGCAAAATCTCTTTATTTTGTTATAGTTAATTTCAAAGGGCTCTTTAGAATAAACCAGTTTTATATCCCCTTCGAACTAGTATCTGAAATTAACATAAAGTATGATAATCCAATTTCCTTACTTCAGTAAAGAATTCAGTTAGATGTTAATTATTAATTAGAAAGGAGGGATAAATCTAGAGTTCTGAAAGATAAGAAGAGAATTTTAATTATCCAGATGATTTTATTTTGATTGGGATCTGAGGGCCATGCGATGAAGCAAACAGAGAACAACACTCAGCAGTTTCAAAGGAGCCCAGTTTTCTTTTGCTTCCATTTATCATATATAGAAATGTCAGATAAAACGATAAATTATGTTTTTGAAATGCAGGCTCACTGGAGTAGAAAAATGAGGCATACCAAAGAATTCCTCAAACACATATGAATAGAAAGAAATAATTCATCTTCAGAGAGTGCCAAAGCGCCCAATTTTGGTCATAGTGACATGTGCATAACCTTTCTGACAACTGTTCCTGTGAGCTGTCAAGAAAGAGGAAGAACAAAAGCAAAAAATCTCCCTTCCTCCAGGTGGGTTTATAAAGATTCAAGTACAGACTGGATACCTACTCTTCCAGAGGAGGTGAAGGGATTTGAGGATTTGGTTTTCGAAGTGGAAGTAAAATTAGAAAATCATATAGCTGCATAGCCACAAAACCTAACAGGCTATAATTATGTTTCTTTAAGCTCAAATGGGACAGATTTATATGTGGTAGATTTATCATAACGTACATTCTTGCTCTCCACAAATGTGTTAATAAAATTTGTGTTAATCCAATTTTATAGACTGAATTACATGTTAAATTTCCCAAATAGCTTGGTATTTTAATGAATGCATTATTTTAAATTATTTTTAATATAAGATATGTATTTAATGGCATCACTGTTCTTTTTTATTTATTTTTCAGTTACAGTTCACATTCATTATTATTTTATATTACTTTCAGGTGTACAGCATAGTGGTTAGACAATCATATACTTTACAAAGTATCCCCCCTGATATTTCCAGTACCCACCTGGCCCCATGCATAGTTATTGCAATATTATTGACCATATTCCCTATGCTGTACTTTACATCCCTGTGACTATTTTGTAACTACCAAGCTGTACTTCTCAATCACTTTGCCTTTTTCATCCAGTCCCCCAAACCCCCTGCCCTCTGGCAACCATCACTCTGCTCTCTGTATCTATGAGTCTGTTTCTAGTGTGGTATCACTGTTCTTGAAAATTTAGTGTTACCTTTAAATTCACCTGATAGAACCATCCTTCTGATAGAACCATCCTTTTTTTGCCTGAACTCTACTGACTGCAGGGATTTCCTGACTCTTCAATGCTGTTCATTCCATTCTGGCCAACAGAAGTTAATAAAATGTAACAACATATGTATAGTTATTATTTAAGTAATTTTCAGTGACAGTTCCATGTGTAGTTTCTCTTTACCAGGAATCTTGATATCTATAGATTGTACCTATTATCACATTTTTATTTAAAAAAATTTAAATATATATGTATATATATATCTCTATATATCCATAGATATATATACACTTATCATGTACACACAAAACATTAGTATGTATTTATTTAAGATAGAATTTATTTTATTTATTTTATTTTTATGTCTTTATTGTTGAGAGTCTTATAGTGTTCCCCCTTTGACCCCCTCCTCCTCACCTCCACCCCCCTCCTGCCTTCCCCATATTATTGTCTTGTGTCCATTGGTTGTGCATACTGGCATTTTAATTTTAAAAAAGAGTTTGCTGCACATACATGCACAAACTTGAGGTGTTATTCTCAGATCTTAGGCAGGCCTTTGCGCAGCTTCGCTGACTTGTGCACTCGCTTTCTCCATAAGCTCCTGCGCCCTTCTTTCAGCCAGACTGAGGGGAACTTTCCTGACGACGCACTATACCGTTACTGCTTTCCAGCCTCTGTTGCTCTTTATGCCTTCTAGGGACACTCATTTTGGGTTTTGTTTGCCCTATGATTCTACCTTAATAAACATTCCCTAGTTCCCCAGTGGGTGGAGATTACCATTGTCTTCTCTTCTCTCAGGCCTTTTCCTCCCTTGCCAGAGCCTCTCTGAGTTTTCTGAGTTTCTCGGCCCCTCGTTCCTCCAACACTGCACTCTGCTGCTACCTCCTGGTGTTCAGTTGTGTGTGATGTGCCTTTCGTGGACTGAGAGCTGCCTTCCTCTGACATCCACTCATTTGTCCTAGTTTTCTCCTCAGGAATCACACAAAATAAAATCAATTTCTCTTCTCTTGGTGGCTCATCAGACACTGTTCAAGTGCCCTTCAAATTTTCCTTTCAAAGCGTGTTCCTTCACCAGCGCTTGCATAAGCTCCACTCTCTGTACCATCCTGGGGATCCGTTTCTGTCAGTGTTCTCCCTCAAATGTGGTTCACAAAAGGGAGTACAGTGTCCCAGTTACAGAATCAGCAGACTACAGTGGAATATTACTTTTTGATCTGAAGCAATCCTCTGTGAATGTATCCTAAGCATTATAGCAGACATATTATATCAAGCAAAGAAGCTATTAGCTAGTCAAAAGGGGAAAAACTTTAGTTAATTCAATAGCTGTTTTGTTTTTAAGATGCCACAGAGTTCGTTTTCCTTTTCCACATTCCCTCAACTTTGTTTATAAACACAGTTCACAAGTTTAAAAGCATAGAACCTTTCATAAAAGTAATTGAAGAGTTGACTTGCATGGTATTGCACTTCACAAAAACAACTCATTTATTATCCCTTTGCCCTGGTTTTAGACTCTTTTTCCAGCACCTAGAACTATAGATGCCTGGGATAAAATAATGTTTAATACTTGATAGATTTATTAATTCTACAAACATTTACAAAGGATCACTCTGTGCCAGAACTTTATGTTCTCATAAAGATAAATAAGAAACAATCTACATTTTCTCAGAGCTCACACGGAGACAAAGAAATACATAAAAATAAAGTGATATGTTTTTTAATAGTATAATATAGACTTTATTATAGAAGCACATAGGGACCACCTAAAACTTCTCGTAGATTAGGCAGTTCTTCCAAGAGAAGATTATTCTAGCTGAATTCAAAAGCTAAAGTTTTTTGGGCTGTAAAAAAATATTTCCTGCACTACGGCAAACCACACAAAGGGAAAAACAGACACAAGGGATTGATTGGAGGTATGACTGAGCATACAGCCTGTTTGCAGAACTGTGGGTAGTTAGGCCTTTCCTAAACAGAGAACACTGAAGGAATTGCAGAGGCAAGAAAGCTGGATGAGAGGCCTTCATGACATTTACTGAGAAAAAAAATATCTCAAACAGGGAGAAAGACAATACAATTGGATGTGTGTTTAGTGATTAATCAACAAGTACTTCCTGAATTTACATTTATTCCAAACAGTCAACATTATTATTGAGCCTGTCAAGAATTACAAAATATGGACCTTGCCCATAAACTTGGGAAGTATAAATTAAAATGCAGGGATTGGCAAATGTAGGTTTACAGTCATGAATATGTGAAACACGGAGTTTATTATTTATTTATTAATTATTGTATTACTTATTATTACTATTATTAACCTACTTTGCCCACCCCTGTACCTGAAATACTAGCAGACAAGCAAAACAGGACCAAGTTGGGAAGTGTCCTTTCTGAAAGCATTCTTAGAAGATAAGATCACATGATGATGGAATAATTGCCCTGGAATGGTCTAGGAAGGCACACTAGAGTAGTAGTTTAAAGTATGGCCATTGGAGTCATCAGATCTGCATTGGAATCCTGTCCCTGCCATTGCCCAGCTGTATGAACTCAGGAAAGTTTCTTAAACTCCCCAAGTGCTCATGTCCTGGTCTACAAAGTAGGAATGATGATAGTAACAAGGCCTGTATTATAACATAATTAACACAAAGCATTTAATACAGTGCCTAGATGATCTGTTGTTACGGAAGCTAGGCCTTGGTGAAAAGGAAAGGAGAATTTGGACAGGTGGAGAGTATAAGAAAAGGCTGGCATTTCACGTGAGGGGAATAACAAACTTGAGCAAAGCAATGAACATGGTACATTTGAGCTCACTCAGGAAGGGCACATGGCAGAGTGGAAGGACAGGACTGGGCACATGGGGTTGATCTAGAGGAATGGCTCCCAGCTGTGGAACCCTAAGAGAAGGGGAGGGATGTGTAGTTACCACAAGGAATCCTCACATCCACTAATGCTCCACACAATACTTTAAACTGAGTATATATAATACCTACCACTTTCCAATACATATAGTTGCTGCTGAAATGAATAAAATACAATGTTATCTAATGAGCTATTAAATTAATAAATATTTTAAAATTTATCAAATGATTCTGTTCTTCAGGTCTCAACTTAAATCTCACATCCTCAGAGAGATAGTTCCTCATTTCACTACTTAAAATAGTGCCCATGCCCACTTTCATTTCTAGTCCTTATTCTGCTTTGTTTCATAGCACCAAACACAACCTGGAGTTGCATTATCTAATTATTCTATACTCCCTGTCTCCTCTCTTTGATTATAAACAAACATGATGGACAGGACTCTGTTGTGTTCACTACCATTACTCCAGCATCCAGACCAGTGTCTCCACATGGTGGGCCTTCAGTAAACATCTACTGAATGAGTAAACACATCTACAAAGTACTAGTTTCATGTGCAAACAACAAGGCAAATGAATTGATTATGTTATATGCAGCCATTTTTGTTTTCTCAATGAATAATTTAAATTAGAAGAGCATCAGAAGACTCTCTGCTTCCTCTTTATAGTCATCATTGGCTCTTGGCTGAAACGAGAATTTCTTATTAATAAAAGAGGCACCACAGAAGAATTGCCCAATTATAAGACACATAAGAGGGAAATGAGTCATTGTTCTAAAAGGCTGCAGCTTAAACATGTGGAAGAACATTGCTTTTGAGATATAAATACATGGCATACCTATTCATTTCAGTGAGTAAATGATAAGGACATTAATCAGAGCTTCCTCTAAACCCAGACAGGTTAAACCTCTAATATATTATTTAAAATTAGGTAATGTGTGTTGTCACTTGGATACCTAGTCACTCAAGTAACAATACATTTTGAACTCCTGCAACCTCAGCCACCATAAGACAAAGAACATGTGTCATGTGATTGCTTAAAGGTGCAACATGATTGCTTAAAGAAACAAGATCAGTGCTTGAATGTTAAGCAAGCAGGTCATCAATGGGTAAGCTGAACATTTGATGAGAAACTTGATGTGATGCAAAGTACTTAATATATAGCATTATGCCCGGAGACATCTGAATGTTTAATATCAATGTTACATTATTTGATTCCCTGTCTTTATCTTTATTCTGACATTTGCATATACATATCAATTAAATAATCACTAATTATAGGACAAAAGTTGCTAGCTCCACTAAAGTATTTTATGTGTCTGAACTTCCTTCTCCCAAGAGTTGGACAGGGTTTTCTTCACTTCATTTTCTTTCTACGAAAGAAATGAAAATCGTGGCCAGGCTGTGCTCTTTCTCTCAAGTCAGGCTGTTATTCTTTAAACACAGTACATTAGCAAATTTGTTCTGGATATTTGGCCGTGAATACTATGCATTAATATAAATCATGATAGCAAGCACATAAGTAATTACACATGGGATAACCTGTTTATCCATATACTCAGCTATTGCTACATCAGAATTATTTCTGACATGTGTGAACCTAAAAAAATCCTAAACTCTACCTCTTGCATATCAAGTAAGATATTTTCAGTGCTGGTGACTTGAATAGTTGCATGTATAACTCCCTCCTATCCATCATATCATCTGTTACCTATGAAGCACAGAAGTTAGTCAGGAAATTTGTCATGGTTCCCCTAGTGGGACAATCTCCTCTTCTTTCTTGGAGCCTAGTAAATATGGTCTCTTTTCTGTTTCTCTTTTGTCTCTCAATCAAGTAACTATAAGTAGGTCCACAAAGATTCTGTTCCTACAATTTAACGCTGTTGCCGATCTTTTTAAATGAGGTGAATAAGATTTGACTCTAGCAAGAAAGGCTAATGGTAGGGGATCTTAGGATCACCAACCATCTTAGTCTGGATTTCTGAGAAAACAGAGCCTGAAGCACAAACCTTACTTTTGAGGATATGCTATTCTGGAGAAGGAGTGAGGGAAGGGGGCCAATGGAGCAGAAAGGGATAGAGAGCAAAGGCAAGAGGTAGATTACCAATCTATCTGGTAGAGTACCATGAAAACATGGCCCCCATCATGAAGATATCAGCAAGCTTTCCTCCAATGAAGCCTGAAATTTCTACTCTATGGTGTATGCTTATGTGGTAGGTTTCAGAAACTCTTCTGGAGGATTATCAGGAGCATCCTGCAGAAAATTAGAGTCTAGAATCCAAGAAATGAACAAAAACTGGGTCCAGCTGTGAACCAACGAAGCTGGAAGGGAGTGAGATCCTTATAGAAGATTGCAGTCATTATAAAACACACACAACCCCCCCCCCAAAATTTCCCCAACTATTTAGGAAAATTCAGCTCATAAAAGAAGCAGAGAAATAAGCCATTCTCAATTCTTACCTGTTCAAACTAGGTTCACTAAAGATATCCAACCATTTTGCAGTATTCACCAAGGTGAGGAAATGTTAACCAAAGCTAATAGTACCCGAACTATGAGAAATGTAAGACACTATGAGATAATGAAAATAAAACTACTTAGAAATAAGAAAAACTGGATTGCAATCCAAATTCTGTTACTCATATTGTGACTTGAGAAGTTTACTCAGCCTCCATGATGTCTCAGTTTGCTTTCCAGTTTAATGGGAATAATAGTGTACTCTTTACAGCATTGTGAGTATTAAAGGAAACAACTGAAAATGCTCAGTACAGGAAAACGGCAAATCTCAGTTAAGTCAGAAAACGATTCTGAACTATATTTTGTCATATCTTATTTTCTTCTCAAATATTTTTTTTTATTAATTTATTTTTGTTACAGATGTTTCTCCTTTTCCCCCCATTGACTCCCTCCTCCTCCTCCCTCCCTGCCCCGTCCCCAGTTTTGTTGTCCATGTCTATTGGTTATGCGCATATGCATACAAGTTCTGTGGTTCATCACTCCCCTCCCCCACCCCCTCTTCTGGCAATTGTCAGTCTGTACCCTACTTTCACGTCTCTGGGACTACCCTGTTCCTCAGACTGTTATGTTCATTATATTCCACGAATAAGTGAGATCATATGATATTTGTCTTTCTCTGCTTGGCTTGTTTCACTTAGGATAATAGTTTCCAGGTCCTCCCATGTCGTCTCAAAGGATAAGAGATCTTTCTTTCTTACAGCTGCATAGTACTCCATTGTGTATATGTACCACAGCTTTTTTATCCATTCGTCCACTGATGGACACTTGGGCTGTTTCCAGATCTTAGCTATTGTAAATAGCGCTGTTATGAACATGGGGGTACATATATTCTTTCTGATTGGTGTTTCAGGCTTCGTAGGGTATATTCCTAGGAGTGGGATCACTGGGTCAAATGGTAATTCAATTTTTAATTTTTTGAGGTAACACCATAGTGTTTTTCATAGTGGCTGCACCAGTCTGCATTCCCACCAGCAGTGTACTAGAGTCCCCTTTTCTCCACACCCTCGCCAACACTTGTTATTTGATGCTTTGTCTTCTCAAATATTTAATTTCACTTGCAAATATGTAGGTCACTACCTTTCTACATAACCAGCATATAACACCAATTGGTTGCATCTTAAAGTAATTTTGCTGGGCACTGACAAAAACTTTTTTTTTTAAATCCTCACCTGAGGATATGTTTTTGTTGATATTTTTAGAGAGAAGGGGGGGGTGTAGAGAGAGAGAGAGATCATATCGGTTGCCTACTGCACGCACCTTGACCAGAGATCAAATCTGCAACCTAGGTATGTGCCCTGACCAGAAATTGAACCTGCAACTTTTTGGTGTATGAGATGATGTTTCAGCCAACTGAGGCACAGGGCTAGGATGACAATAACTTCTTAATAACAATTCTTATTATTTATTAAGCACTTCATATGTAGTAGGTGGTAAACTAAGTGCTTAACATAAATAATCTAATTTAATTTCCTAATAGCCCTATGGTATAAGAACAGGCCAGCCACATAATTTGTAGAGTCTAGTGAAATGTGAAAATGTAAAGTCCCTTAAGTTTTTTCCTTTAAAAACATTTATGATTTATAAAACATAATAGGGATATTGATGGTACATGAGTAACTTTATAAACTAATAAAATTTTTGTTGTCATAATTTTGGATAGTACAATAAATAATATTTTATAATGTACTGTCTCAATGTATTATAAAAATTTTTAGCTTGCTTTTATGGAAAGTCATGTTTGGTAATCAAACTTTATACTTTAATCAACCTCATTTTCTGTTGATATAGTTAAAATTTGCTATTGATATAGTTAAAAGTTGCTCTTGGCAAGATCATAATTTTTTTTTCTTTTTAGATAGATAAACTTTTTAGCTAAAATTTTATTTTGGACAATTTTAGGTTTATAGAAACACTGCAAAGATAATGTAGAGTTTTCATATGCCTCTCCATTTCCTCTATTGTTTACATCTTACATTGATATGATACATTTGTTAATGAACTAATATTGATAGATTATTATTAAATAAGCTTCATACTTTATTTCTATTTATTCAGTTTTTTCCTAATGTCATTTTTCTGTTGCAGGAACCCATCCCAGATACCATATTATACTTAGTTATCATGTCTCCTTAGACTCATTTTAGCCATAATGGTTTGTCAGTCTTACTTTATTTTGATGACCCTGGTAGTTTTGAGGGGTACTGCTCAAGTATTTTATAGAATATTCCTCAATTAGAATTTATCTGATTTTTTTTTCCTGATTAGACTGGAGTCATGGGTTTTTGAAAGAAAGACCATAGAGGGCAAAGTATTATTTTCATGACATCATTATGTATCATCAATATGATTTATCATTGTTGATGTTGACCTTATCACTTGGCTGAGGCAGTGTTTGAGAAGTTTTGCCACATTAAAATTACTCTTCCTCCTCCTCTTTCCATACGGTACTCTTTGGAAGGAAATCACTATTTGTGGCTCACACTTAACGAGTAGTTGGAGTTATATTCCAACTTATCGAGAATGGAGTATCTACATAAATTATTTGGAATTCTTGTGTATGGGAGATTTGTCACTTCTTCATTTATTTATTTATTCAATCATTTATATCAGTATGAATTCATGGATATTTATTTTATATTTTGAGTTACAATCCAATACTTTGTTGCTAAAATTATTCACAATTTGACCATTGAGGGATCTTTTATTTGCCTCCTGTATCCCAACTAGTTGACATACCACCATAATGTGTTTTGCTTGTTTTGGTTTGGTTTTTAGCACTTACTTTGTGGAACTACAAGGTACTATAGGCTTATCTTGTATATTTCCTGTCCCAGTCCTAAAATCAGCCATTTCTCAAAGGAGTCCTTGTTGTTTTATTGGAGACTGAGATTAGAAACCAAATCTGGGAGCAAAGTGTGCTTGTGGCTATTGGGTTGTCCTTGCTTCTAGGCCCTCTCAGATGAGAGAGAGGAAATATACACTTGTATACATATACGTGTATATTCTCTAAGTATACATATATACATACATAGTGTATATATAGTAAAGATATGTGTGTGTGTGTATATATATATATATGTCAGGTACATATGAACATACCTATAAATATTTATTTATGTAACAACCTGTATCTGTATTAAGCTAAACATGAGTTCATACTGATATCTCCAAGTCTAATTTCTTACCACACAAATCATTCTAGTCATATAATTTTTGAGAATTTTTAGTTTTGAGAACATTCTTTTCACTGATGCAACTGGTATTAGACCTCTTAAGAGTATTAAAACATTTTTTTTCTTTATTGTTTTTTTTTTTTTTTGAGAGAGAGAGAGGAAGGGAGAGGGAGAGAGAGATAGAAACATCAATGAGAGAGAACATCGATTGGCCACCTCCTGCATGCACCTCACTGGGGCTCAGGCCCACAACCTGGACATGTACCCTGACTGGGAATCAAACCAGCGACCTCTTGGTGCATGGGTCGACGCTCAACCACTGAGCCACACCGGCTGTGCCCCTTAAGAGTATTTTAAAAGATATGAATCATTTAGATAAATTTCTAATAAATTATTTAAACATATAAGTCTAGAGCTGATGATTTTCAAATACTATTTTTCTAAAAATGATTAAACTGTTCATAGAAATCAGTTCTAGTAAGTCTGAATTTAATTTTAAATTCAAATTTATACAATGGAATTTTAATTCAAAAAATTGAAAGTGGCTTCATAATTTGTATACAATTCAAAATGCCTGTATAAGAAAAACAATGTTAAAATTGTCTTTTGCATTAATAATAGTTTCATCTGAAGCACCAAGTGTAAATATTGTGTTTTTTATTGAATGCAATAATCTTTATGTATAATTTCTATTTCTAAGACTATAGATATTTATTTTACAAAGTTGTAGCAGTTTTTAAAACCGGAGATTCTAAACTTTTAAATAATTCTAAATAACTTTCTAATATACTCCTTAAAAGATACACTGAAGAATATTTCAGTGTTACTTAAGATCCTAATCAGGGAAAACCCGAAGGTATTCTAAATGTAGGTCTTGTTTTGTTTTCTTATACTGATCTTCCCTGTAGCCTAACCAAGGTAAAAGGTATAAATTAAGCACATATTGTAGTGGCTGTCTCATACTATAATTATTTAAGGACACAGTCTATGTGTATGACTTTTGAATGCAGACTTATAATTTTACAAATCTAATAATATGCATCACTGCCTTTAAGAAAGAAAAGCAAATATGAGTTCATGATTCAAGAAGAAAATCCAAGCATTCCACAATGCAAGGTCTTTATACCGGAACACTCTATTTCTAACACATTTCTTGATTGGAATTCCCTATGACTACAGTGATATGTCAAAGGGTAAACCACACTTGAACATGGAAATCTAGATTCAAGGAGGTCAAAAGACTGTCCAGTTGAGGTTCCAGATGGGGTGAGGGAAGTTAAAAAATAAGAAAACTAAGTGAGATTCTCCAGAAGATTCAACTAAGTACTGTAAAAGGACAGCACTATGGGAAGTCAAGGGTGCAAAATATATGTACTAAGATAATATTTTAAAAATTACAATAAAGTGCTTTTCTTTTTTGCATTCTTTTGGGCATGATAAATCCCTATCATGCCAAGGATGTCCATTTTCTCTAAGGTTAGGATTTTTACTATGGATGTTTTATAAGAGAAGGGTGCAGATTTTGACATCCAAAGTAAAATTAGTTGATTAAAAGCAATAATTTTGAAAGTTAAGGTTTATCAAGAAATAAAAGTATTTTCCACATTTTAGTTGCAATTATCATTTTTAGAGCTTATACAAAATCATTAATTCATTCCACAGTGTAGACAGCATATTCCTTTCTTCTTTAAACCAAACTTTAAGATTTACTGCCTCAGGTGAGTTTATATTGGAGAAAAGGAGGAAGTGAACCCTCCATACCTTCTGATTGGGTAAATTGTGAGGTGAAAGAGAGAAACATAATTGGGAAGAAGGTAAGATGTGCATTCTCCTGCTTCCTGTTGAGACAGAACTTAAAGGTGAATGGAGGGACAAGTAAAAATAGAAATGGAGGAGCCCAAGAATATTGAGGCTGTGACAGGGGAAGCCTTGAACTTGTTATAGGAGAAACCTTGTATGTGGCTTTGTCAAGTTTGATATAGGAGTGATGTTGCACATTTGATGGAGGGAGATAGCTGGAGAGATAAACCTGAGGCTTGTTCCTCATGGCTATTCTGTGGGTACAATGGAAAAGGTTATACCCATGACTCCAGTGGTGAAATGTATAAGTGCTGAGAGGACACTGGGACTGCTAGAGATCTGGACTCTAACTGGCTGCAGAAAGAAGGCAGTCTGTGACCAGGAGCAAATGGTCAGGACCAGACTATAGCAGTGGGTGCCATGATAATATCCCCAAGGGTAGGCAGGACAAGTAACATCCATGACTCAGGCCCCCACTGCTCAGTTGCCTTAGGTCACAAACACTATTTATTCCTACATCAATATGCTAATATATATATATATATATATATATATATATATATATATATATATATATATATAATGTACTTTTGCCTGAAGAGACACCTTAAAACTATCCCTAATGAGAAGTTGAATTTTGAATTGAAGAAACAAATCCAGGTTATGGTCAAAATTGTGGTGTAGGTAAATTTATTACTTACCTCTTCCCACAACCACATAAAAATTTCAACTAAATTACAAAACAAACATCATTCAGAACCACCTGAAATCCAGCTGAACAGAAGTCTTGTAACTAAGGATATAAAGAAGCCACGTGGAGACTGGTAGGAAGGGTAGAGATGTGAACTGGGCTGGTCTCACACCCACATGCAAATAAAAATTGGGAGGGCTATCTTGGCTGTGGAGATCCCAGTCTAACACTGGGCCTCTCAGCCCATTGTTCCAGTGCTGGGAAGAGAAGTCCTATAACTTCTGACTGTAAAAACCAGCAGGATTTGTGGCTGAGTGGGATGGAGGGCTCTGGAGTCCCAGCCATTTCTAAAGGGCCCACACAGACTTACTTTGACTCACTCGCTCTGGGCTCCAGTGCTAGGGCACCAGCTCAGAAGGCACCATGGACATACAAAGGGGAACGGAATTGTTTGGCATCGGGGCGAGAGCTGGAGCGGCAGCTTTCTCCCTGACAGAAGTGCTGGTGATGGCCACTTTTCCTTTCCTGAGTCCTCCCCTGCCTCCCCAACCCCTCAGAGCCATATATGTGTCTTCTTTAACCTGGCTAATACTATTAGCCCGCCCTGCTAATTCCCTGAAATCCCACCACACCCAAGCCTTTTCCAGTGGCTTTTCTATACAAATGTCTATCTTGGCTCATGCTTTGGACTTCCCTAAAATCTCTCATACAAGTAGTATCTGGCCTCAGCATGCCCCATACCTTTCATTAAGTGGCCCCAGGCTTGGCCACCAACAGCTGGCCTTGGTTCACAGCTCAGCCTCTCCTAGGAACCCCCAGGCCCAGCACAAGTATCAGTCATCTGTAGATCACTTTGCAGCTTATGCCAGATGGTCCTGGGCAGGGACAGGTAGCAGCTGATCTTGGCCTGTAACTCCCAGGAGGCCCCAGAGTTAGCACGCCCAGTGGACAGCTTCAGACCACATTGAGTCACTACTCAACCTCCTCTACAAGCAACACACTCAAGGGGCAGACTCAGCAGGCACCACAATCCCACTGAAGTAAGTCCTGCTCCATGGGGTCAGCCCCTGCACAAGCTGGTGGCTATAGCCAGTCCTCACAGCTGATCAACCTGGGAGTAAATCCTTCCCTTTGAGGTACCAACAACAATCAAGGTTCAACAATAGGAAGGTGTACACAGCCCACTAGGGGGATGTACCTACCTGGAGGAGAGCTCAGCTTGGGTGATTGGGGAGGCTGTGTCACTGGACCTTATGGAACTTCTACTATCAAGCCAGGGAGACATAGAAGCTCTACCTAATATGTAAAAACAAACATAGGGAGATAGCTATATGAGGAGAAAAGACACATGTTCCAAGTGAAAAAACAGAACAAAACTCCAGAAAAAATCTAAACAAAATAGAGACAAGCAATCTACCAGATGCAGAGTTCAAAACACTGGTTATAAGAATGTTCAATGAACTTAAGGGAATAGCAGATAAATTTTGTGAGAACTTTAACAAAAAGAAAACACAAAAATGAAACTAGAACACATAAAAAATAATCACTCAGAAATGAAGGATACATTAACTGAAATGAAGGATACATTACAGGGAATCAACAGTGGAGAAGATGAAACAGGGGATCAAATCAGAGATTTGGAAGATAAGGAAGCAGAAAACACCCAATTTGCATCATAGGGGTGTCAGAAGGAGAAGAGAGAGAGAGAGCAAGGAATTGAAAACCTATGTAAAAAAAAAAAAAATAACATCGGAAAACTTCCCTAACATGGTGAAGGAAACAGACATACAAGTCCAGAAAGTACAGAGAGTCCCAAACAAGATGAACCCAAGTAGGCCCACACCAAAACACATCATAATTAAAATGTCAAATGTTAAAGACAGAGAGAGAACCTTAAAAGCAGCAAGAGAGAGCAATTAGTTATCTACAAGGGAGCTCCCATAAGACTGTCAGCTGATTTCTCAACAGGAACTTTCAGGCTAGAGGTATTGTCAAGATTACTCTATCCAGCAAAGCTATCATTTAGAATAAAGGACAGATAAAGAGTTTCCCAGACAAGAAAAAGATAAAGGAATTCATCACCACCAAACAAGTATTACAAGAAATGTTAAAGAGTCTTCCAGAAGAAGAAGGAGGAGGAGGAAGAGGAAGAAGGGGGAGGAGGAGAAGAAGAAATATGAATAATAAAATGGCAATAAATACATATCTATCAACAATTATTTTAAATGTAAATGGAGTAAATGCTCCAATCAAAAGACAAACAGAGGCTGAATGGATAACAAAACAAGACCCTTACATATGCTGTCTACAAGAGACTCACTTCAGATCGAAAGATACTCAGAGACTGAAAGTAAAGGGATGGACAAAGATATTTTATGAAAATGAAAACAAACAAAAGCTGGGGTAGCAATATTTATACAAGACAAAATAGGCTTTAAAACAAAGGCTCAAACAAGAGACAAAGAAGGATCCAGCAATCCCAATTCTGGGTATTTATCCAAAGAAATCCAAACCACCACATTGAAAAAACATATACATCTATATGTTCATTTCAGCATTATTTACAATAGCCAAGATATGGAAGCAACCTTAGTGTCCATCAATAGATGAATGAATTAAGAAGAAGTGGTACATACATATACAATGGATTATGACTCAGTCATTAAAAAAAAAAAAAGAACTTGGTCAGTATGGCTCAGTGGTTGAGCATCAACCCATACACCAAGAGGTCACTGATTCGATTCCCGGTCAGGGCACATGCCCAGGTTGTAAGCCCAATCCCCAGTGGGGGGCGTGCAAGAGGCGGCCAATCGATGTTCTCTCTCATCAGTGTTTCTATCTCTCTCTCCCTTAAATCAATAAAGAAAAAAAAAGAAAAGAATCTTGCTATCTGCAGCAACAAACATGGATGAACCTAGAGGGTATTGTGCTGAGTGAAATGAGTCAGAGGAAGACAAATGCCATGTGATTTCATGTATTTGTGGAATCTGAAATTAAAATAAACAAACAAGCAGAACAGAAACAGATTCATTGATAGAGAGAACATTTTGATGGTTGCCAGATGGGAGGGGTTTTAGAGGATGGGTGAAAAGGTGAAGGTATTGACAAGTACAAATTGGTAGTTGCAGAATAGTCATGGGGATGTAGAATGCAGCATAGGAAATATAGCCAATATAGGTACTATATTTATCACGGTGGTCACTTAATAAGTTATATGTCTAATCACTGGGTTGTACACCTGAAACTAATATAATAATATATATAAATTTTAATTGAAAAAATTCAAACATATTTAAAATAAAAAAAAACAGAAACAAATCCATCCCAGTTAGGGAGTAAAAGTTGAAATAATTTAAATGAAAAGACACAGGTATACAAGTCCTATTGCCTACCACCCAGAGCATCCAGAGAAAGATGGCATCTTTAACAGAATAAGAAAACAAATCACATTTTCTTTGCATATCTGAGTGTAGTGAATAAACATGATTCAATTCATGTCCTAAAATAGAAGAAAATATCTAGAGCTTAATCTCAGGCCACAGTCTCTTCCTGTACCTGCCATCTATTTTCAGTCATATTTATGACATATCTTCAAGATAACTTTGGGATCATGAACCACATGAAATGAAGTCAAGGGCATAATGAACAGATCCACATAGAACTTATTATTTTATAAGCACCCTTTCCCAATGGGGAATTAGTCCAACTCATTGGATCATGAATGCAGACGAAATAAACAGCAAGAAAGAATGATCTAACAAAGCAAGCATCCAAAACACAAACTGGACTTCCGGTCAAGATGGCAGGTGGGTATAAGTGGTACTTGCCTCCTCCCCCAACCACATCAAAATTACAACTAAACTACAGAACAATCATCATTCAAAACTGGCTGAAATCGAGCTGAATGGAAGTCCTCAAACTACGAAGTTAAAGAAGCCACATCAAGGCAGGTAGGAGAGACAGAGGTGCGGACAGGCTGGTCTCACACCCACGTGTGGTGGATAAAAATCTGGAGGGCTACCTCAGCTGGGAAGGTCCTTCCTGAGGAGCAAGGGGTCCCTGTCCCACACCAGGCCCCCAGCTTGAGGTTCCAGTGCCAGGAAGAGAAATCCCCATAACTTTTGGCTGTAAAGACCAGGGGGAATTGAGATGAGGGAGGCTGAGGCTTCTGGTGGCCCAGTCAGCTCCTCTTAAAGGGCCCATGCACAGACTTACCCAGACTCACTCCCTCTAGGATCCAGTGTGAGGTAGGCAGCTTGAAAGGCACCAGAGACATATGGGGAAGAACTGAGTTGTTTGGCATCAGAGTGAGAGCTGGAGAGGAAGCTTTCTCCCAGACAGAAGGGCTGGTAGAGACCTTTGTTCCTTTGCTGAGCCCTTCCACCATGAGGCAGGCAGACATGCACCATATCTGGGACTCCAGCAACCTGGCTCATACTCTATAAAAATTTTGCTGTAAAGTGCAGTAGAAAAATGAAGCAATTGCTTAAGGGAAACAAGGATTTTCTTTCTTTCTTAAAAATAGGTTTATTCAACATGTTTGTATGCTAAAATCAACAATCCAGTACAAAGTAAAAAAATGCAGATGCAGGTGAGAAAGGCTAGCAACTGCTAGAGGGACATCCTTTGAGAGACTAGTGAAGATCAACCCAAGGGGAATGGCCTCAGATAAAAACAGTCAATCATTGCATCCACAGAAGACAGAAGAGGACATTGTGTGTGATTTCAGTAGACTGGTTACTACATGAGTTTGGGAATTCACTTCTGATTCACTTCTATTTTCTCAGCAAAATAAATAATAAGGCCACCAGCCAAGTGAGATGCAACAATCCATGTTGCTATAAATGCTAAGATAAGCTATATGTAAATGTTAAGAATAGGATGTAGGCAGAGGTTGAGGATAGAGAGTGATGGGGTCAGTATTTTAGACAACATGGTCAGAGATGAGCTGATGAGCTGACATCTGAGTGGAGATGTGAAAGAAGTGAAGGAGCAAGACTTGAAAGTAACTGCAGAAAACTTTCAAAGGAGAGAGAACAGAAATTACAGAGACTAAGGACGACATTGCTGGAACTGAGAGGAGATGAGGTTGGAAAGATTAGAGAAGTAGTAGGGCAAGATTATATGCGGTTTTATATGCTAAGATAAGACTGCACTTTATTCTAACTATGTTGAATGGCACTGAGGGTTTTATGCAAGGCAGCAACAGTATCTGACTAATATTTCAATAAGATCACTCTGACTGTTGTATATAGAATAAACTGAATGGTGTCAATCACCAAAGTGGTGATGCCAGTTAGGAGGCAATGCAGTATTTCAAGTGATTGATGTTCAGATCATTGATTAGGATGGCCTTGGTGAAGATGGTGATAAGTGGTCATATCTGAATATACATTTTGAAGATAGAAACTCTAGAATTTCCTAATAGAGTGAATGTGGAAAGGAGTCTAGCATTACTGCAGGGTTTTTGTCATGACCAACTTGGGAAGAGCACAAAGAAGCAGTTATGAGGATTAGGGATATATCAAGTATAAGATGCCTATGTTAAATACAAGTGAGTATGTTGGGCAGAGATTTAAATATGCCTGTCTGAACTTCAGAGAAGAGGTCAGGACTGGAAGCGTAAATTGGGAATCATGAACATATAGATAGTATATTTGAAACAAAGGAAATGGATGAGAATCAGAGAATAAATGTAGTAGAGAAGATATCTGAAGGATGAGTCCTGAGAATTTGCAAGATTTAGTGGTTGGAGAGAGAGAGAGAGAGAATTCAGCAAAAAGTCTCTGAGTTGTTGCCCTGTAATAAGCAGTTATTACGGAGTCGTATAATGTTTCCTTGATTCATGTTTCAAGTATTAGATACAGTATATTACTGCCAGAGGCACACTAAGAGCATAGTATAGTCTAGTTTGAACATATCTCCTTTGTTAATTAGCAATAAATCAAAGCCAAAGTGTAGCTACAAATTACTGCTATACTTTAATCAAAAACCTTTGATCAAATCTGTTTAATCAAACACTAAAAGTACTGTGAACAATTTAATTTATGTAATAAAAATGTCTGCTCAATCTTTCAAAAGCTTAGTACCTAAAAGTATGTCTTTCATCAGTAAGAACTGAATAAATATTAATTCCATGCTGTAATGTTTCATTGGAAAGATACTTAATAACCACAAAGCCATTTTATGTAGAACACTCTAAAAATTATTATTGTAGGGGATATTTCCCATTCATTTTCTTCAGCAACATAAAGGAATCTGAATGAAAAAAAAAAAAAAAAGGTATTTCTTGAAATAAGGAACCCATATTCAAGTTCCTTCATCAATATTTTCACTTCTGATTTACTATGAGACTTTAGTCAAAGTGCATAATCTTTGTATAGAGTGAGTATAATGGTTTTTCTTTTTACAGGCTGGAAGCTGTAAGACTGGATGGGATGTATGCTATCCTCAAAGCTCTTTGGAAGACAGCCAGGGATAATGATAATGGAGATTATAGGCGTGTTAGAAAATGCCTTATTCACCAGCTGTTGTTTTTCGAATGGCCCTATGATTGGCTAAAGAAAGATGGCATGTGACTACCTTCATATTAGCAAGAACCCTTGTGAAACAATGGTCCATGCTTGACACAGATTTAAAGGGTTAAGGAGAAGGAGGTTAACTCTGCATTGTCTTCTATATGTTTTGGCTCTCAGAGGAAAAAGTCTGAAATTTCATTCTAGGACCATTTCCAACGACTGCCAGCTAAAGAAGAAGATGCTATCTAATGACGGAACCACTTCCAGACTATAACTTACAAGGTATGAAAACCAATGGTTAAAGGGATTCATGCATATTTTTAAATCCTTTTGTTTTCCTCCTTAAGCCCTGTTATAGTTTCCTATGGTGTGACTTTTTTTTTTTAATTTACTTTTTCTTATGCTTACATTTTAAATCTGTCTTGTTCAAATCATATTCTCTTTACTGAACCTTAAGTGAATGATTAGGCATTTCAATTTATTGCCTAGAAATGTACTTGCAGTCAATTAAAAAATAACTTGGGGGGTTTGTAAAGACATTTGTTTAGTTTGAAAAATTTAACTCAGTTCTTCTCAAAGTGTGTACCATGGTCTCCTGTGGAGCCCTGAGATGTCATGGGTGCTGACGTCAAAATGAAGGTCTCATTTGCAGTTTCACTGTGTTGGCATTTGCACTGATGGAGCAAAAGCAATGGGGCCATCTCAGTGGGAATCAGGACAGTGGCACCAAACTGCACCAGGAGTCATTATACTTGTTGCTTTCAAATACTCCAGAAAAAGACAATTCCAGTTTCACTGAAGAATATTCTTGATGAAGCAGTAGAAAATATTAACTTTATTAAATTTTGATTGTTAGGTACAGATGTTAAATATGCTAGCCAACAAAATGAAAAGAAGACATAAACACTGCTGCATGCTGAAGTACAATGGTTGTCTTGAGGAAAGTTCCTGGACCTTTGAGTTGAAAGCTGAAATAGCTACTCCTTAACATATATCACCATTTTTACTTGAAAGACCAACTGAAAGACTAATCATGGGTATTTAGACTTGGATCTTTGGCAGACACTTTATTCAAAATTAATAAAATAAGCCTGTCAATTTAAGGAAAACAATTAATAATTTATTGTTCATGATAAAATTTGAACTCACAAGAGAGAATTAGAATTTTGAAAACTTCTATAAGCCCCTATAAATTTGAGAACTTCTCAATACTTAAAGACTATTTATAATGAGATTGATATTGATACTATAGTATATGATTTTTTTAATGAAATGTGTCAACATTTTGGACATGTGCATAACTCTGTGAACCAAGTGAACCAAAACTTTATTCATAGCCAATGCATAATACTATAAAATTATACACAATAAAAGATTCATTCAAAGTGTGACAGAGACTGACACATAAAAATGTACAAACATTGCCCTGGCTGGTTTGGCTGAGCGGTGAGAGCGTCAGCCTGCAGACCACTGAGTTGTGGGTTCGATTCCAGTCAAGAGCACATACCTCAGTTGTGGTTAGTCCCTGGGCCTGGTCAGGGTCCTGTGGGAGGCAGTCAGTCAATGGGTCTCTCTTTCATCGATGTTTCTCTCTCTCTCTCTCCCCCCCCACCTCCCTTCCTTTCACTCTATCTGAAGATAGATGGAGGAATGTTCTAGGGTGAAGATAAAAAAAAAATGTACAAATATTTCTGCCCTGGTTAGTGTGGCTCAGTAGTTAGAGCGAGGGCCCATGCACTGAAGAGTCACAGGTTTGATTCCCAGTCAAGGGCACATACCTGGGTTGCGGGTTTGATCCCCACCCCTGCCCAGGCGCATGCAGGAGGCAACCAATCGATGTGTCTCTCTCACATCAAAATATACTCAGGTGAGGATTAAGAACAACAAACAAGTGTACAAATATTTTATTGATATGGCTCCAGATTCTACATTGCAATAAGTAACCTCTAAGAAAATACCACTTTTCAAGTTTTGGTGTAGAGTCAAAGAATATCCCCAATTATTTGAAAAGGCTATCAAAATACTCTTTCTTCTTTCCAACTATATCTTTGTGTGAGACACAATTTTCTAAAAATACTTCCATCAAAACAGCACATTGCAATATAGCAAGTTCAAATGCAGATAGACATAAAATGAGATTCATAATTTTTGAAAATATAGTTTTTAAAAATACAAATGTTATTTCCAATGGCTTATTTTTATTTTAAATAAATATTTTAATTTTTTACTTTTAATTTCTAATAAAGTAAATATTAACAGATAACTCATATAAACTATAGCTGTTTAGAGTCCTCAATAATTTTTAAGGGTATGAAGTGGTCCTGAAACCAAAATGTCTGAGTACCTCTGATTTAATTCTTTGCAAGGGAGAAGTCAGCCATAACAGGATGATATAATTATAGGATGTTAATAGCTTTGTAGCTGTATTTTAAAAATATATAAGCCCACAAAAAATGTTATCTGTTTTTGTTTTCATTCAGTGACTCAGCCCATCACATATTTAACAAAGTGATTATGCATCTAAAGACTATGCAGATCAGAAGCTTTAAAAAGTATAATGTTAGTGCTTTATGAATTATTATTATTATTTGTCCTAATGGTTATCTTCTGGATGCAGGCATTAAAATGAATTTTCACATTTTAAAATAATGTTACACTTATTTAATAATTATATGTTGCCCGTTTTCACACACAAAAATCATCTTAACATTATATAAATGTGTCTTTTGTAATATTTTATGCATATCTTTACAGTATTTTTTTCTTCTTTTAAAAATGTATATAGCTTTCTCTAATGGGTCTTAAAACTTACTAGTAATATTGTATACTTTTTGCTTTTGTGAAAGAAATAATTATATTATTTGCACTTGGCTAATAGTAATAAAGTTTGGTACATTAATACTACTAAGTTTGGTATACTTACTTTTTTAATCAAGTCACTTTAAAATCTTCTATTTGTTTTAACAGTTTTCTCCTTAATTAGCCTGGATTTTCTATGTAAAAATAGTATTTTTACCTACCAGCCTTTCAATAGTTAAATGTCCTCTTACAATTTCCTGCCATATCAATAACTGAATGATTATTCAGGTAGAACAAGAATAAATCATCCTCTTTAAAATTTTTGAGTGAATTTTATAACATTTTAGTTGTTTATAATACATTTCTGGAAATTATACAACAATAATTAAATCTCTGTTTACAACTGGTCTCTATCCTATACTAAAAAGTGGATGAGAGAATAATTTGTAATATTTGAGATGTGTCATTAAGCTTAAATTTCTCATCTTAGTGCTAATTAGGCATCTAACTATAGCTTTCATGGGGAAATCCTGACAAGCCAACATTGCATCATGAGTGATTTCATTCGTGAATTATGGGCATAAAGAAACTCCTCCAGAGAGAAGTACTTGAATTATGCATAGATAGTGAGAGAGATAATCACAGAATCAGTACACTCACTGTAGATAAATGAAACAGAACACATGGTTTAAAAAGGGATGGAGGTTGATAAACTTCAGTGTTACGTAAATTTGGAATGGAATAAGAAATTGACCAGAATTCAATGAGAATAATAAGTACAGTTTTAGATAGGGCATGTAGTTGGGGGAGAAGAGAGATGGGGTTCAGATCAGGGCCAGAATTGAGAAGAGAAACTTCAAAGAGTAAATGTAGAGAGTCTATCAGTGACACCTACCCCTCAGCCTGGATATTGGCTTTGAGGTACTATTATTTCTGTTGTCTGTGCCTACAGTGTAGAGGCCAATGACACTAATCAGCTCCTTAATTTCTATTTCCCCCCTTAAAATCAGAAGTCTAGCTTAGTTCCATTTTTAAAAATGTATCTAATTCATAGGATCCCAGAGGAACTACTTAATATATTCTAGAACAATTTCTTGGTAGTTCTCACTTGGATGTCTAAGGATCAAATTAGAGAGATATTTTTCAAAATCAGTGCCATTGCCTGTTGGTATTAAAGATGACTGTTTTGTGACACATATATGTGAATTTATGTGTGTGATCCCCAATACTGACCAGGGAAAAAATCAAATGTCCACAAAAATAACTTCAGAGCATGATGTAAGAGGTACAGTGTGAGTGGCATTGGTAAAAATAGTCCACCTCCAACAGGGAGAAATATTTTATCAATGATGTTGTTTAGTATTGCTGGTACATGGTGACAACAGTAACCACACCAACTCTGATCAGATTCCTTTTATTTTTAAAATCTTTACAGACAATGTGCCCCCTTCTTTCTTGCATGCAGAATAGATTGCTTATACAACTCCTGACTCCAATCTTGGTGCACCATTGCTTTGGAGCAACGGTGGAAATACCGCATTATTACATATCAGAGTCTCTTTTGTCATTATCAATAAAGATAATAAGCCAGTTATAAATAAAATATAAGCCGCTAAAAATTTTAAATCATTCACAAATAAAGGAAGAAAAGTGTCTAGAGGAAATGGCTATCCTGATTTTTTCTTAAGTATAATTTATTAAAAGATGCAGCTAAAGAAGACAAGAGTTCTCGAAAGCTAACAATATAATTTTTATGCATAGGAAAAATTTACTTCTAAGATGAAGGTAAAAAGAGTTAAAAATCATAGTTTCAACTTCCATAATTTACGTTATAGGGTAAAAATGAATTATAGCTTGAAATGGAAAAAGAAACAAATCAGTCAGTGAATGTTAATTAACCACCTACACCAGATTGTCAAAGACATCTCAGAAGGAAAAGAACCAGTTTTTGGTCTTTACAATTTAAATGTAATTGAAAAGATAAAACTAAAATACACAAGACAATAGCAATGAATACAAAATTGCATATCATTAGGATAAATTATGTGTCACAGGCTATGAGTGTTAGAGAGGTCTATCAGAGAAGGAACTAGAGTTCTGGAATAATTTACCACTACTGCTAAACAATTGATGAGGATATGAGGATGATGTAATGTTTACTGAAATGTTCATTGAGTGATTACTCTTGTTAGATATTTTTCTAGGTCACCTATATTCATTTTTTTTTCCATTTTCTATTCACAACTATTCTAAAAGATAGATGCCATTTTCATCTTTTTTGATTTTTTTTTGAACACATGTATAAATTGAGGCACTGAGAGATTAAGTGACTTAATTAAGGTCACAAAGTTAGTGGCAGAACAAAAATTTGAATCGAAGCAGTCAGTACCTAGGAACAGTACTTAAACTGCTATCATAAACTGTCAGGGTTTTCATAAAGGAAGTGGTAATTGAGTTAGGCTTTTACCAAGTGTCATATTTAAGTGAAAGAGAAGAATAGGGAGAACAACCCAGTGAGAAGGAGGCTGTGATAATAGAAGGGAAATTACAAGGTCAGAATGAAAATTACATGTTTTAGGGATGAAAAAGCTTGATTAGACTTAAGGTTCATGTTGTGGATGTATCATGGGAAATATAGTTGGAATACATTTTATTCTTAGAGTGTTTTAAATTTCACTGAGCACATCCTTTCTTTTTTTAAATATGTTTTTATTGATTTTTTCTAGAGAGAGAGGAAGGGAAAGAGAGAGAGAAACATCCATCGGCTGCCTCCTGCACGTCCCCCACTGGGGCCTGAGCTCACAACCTGGGCATGTTCCCTGACTGAGAATCAAACCAGGACCTCTCAGTCCATGGGACAATGCTCAATCAACTGAGTTACATGGGCTGGGCTCATTGAGCACATTCTTAATAAAATAAAAAACAGGAAGCCATTAAAATATTTTTGTAATAGTCATATGATGAAAGCCATGATTTTGGACTATTCATCTTTAATGAGCATGAAGGTGAATTTGAGAGAAAAGAGAACAAGAGTCATGGAATTCAATTGGAAAGCTGTTATAATAGTCTAAGCTAGGCTAGGCAGAGAAAGGAATATATGGACCAAAGAGACAATTTGAAGGAATAATTATCAGAGAATGAAATTGAGGACTGAGTCACAGATACCTTTCATATTTTGAGTGTAGGTGTTTGGGATATTTAGTGGTGCCACTGATACAGACAGAGAAGCTTGGAGGCACAAAGAGTTGTTGGTTTTGAGATACCTAACTAGATGGTAAAATTCTCTGAGAGCAGGGTGGTGTCATAGTTACCATTTTAGATTTAGCAATGTGATAGGCGTGGTGCCTGGCAAATAGTAGGTGGTCAAGAAAACATTTTTTTAAATATATGATTGAATGTGGTCATGGTAGGATAATGAAACAAAGTCAGTAGGCATCTATAGCACTACAACTTCAGTGAGGGAGTAAAGTGAGGATACAGATTTAAGAGTTGTCTAAATAGAATAGAGTTCTATAAAATCATAAGAATGGATTGATTTATAAACAAAAAATTTGTTTTGAAAAAAGAAAAAAATCCAAAGGACTTAGTATAGGAACCATCTATTGAGGTCTTAAAGGACTTCCTTCAATTTAAAAATTAAGGGGAAAAAAATGCTTATTCAGTGTTTGTGTCACAAAATAGTCTCTTTGGACTCAATCCTGCCTGGGGAGCTTGTAGTGTGTTGATCAGTTTTGACACATTTTTCTTTCAGTCAAAGCCAATGAGATATAGCTAATACAATACACAAGAATGCAAAGTAGATTAGTCTGTGTTACTCAGATACAATATCATTTGATAAAGAAGAGAATATCTCAGTCTACTTGATTCTAAATGAGAATCACCTAATGATTTTTTGAAAGTATACACTGAAAAATATTAGATCATATTCATAGCTCGTGGGTTCCCATTTAGGAATGGTATATACAAAAATGATGGCAGTGGATAACTCTGAGTGGTATGGGGAGACAGAAGAGACTAGAAGAGTAGGAATTAATTCAAATAGTAATTAAATTTTAATTATATTTAAAGGTATGAGAAAAAAGTTTACACACTCTCTCATGTTCCACTGAAAGAGATAATACTTCCCAATAGGTCAAACTTCTGTTTGTTTATTTATTATTTATATTCAGTCCTTTCTATTTTGTGAGGAGAGTATAACTAAAAACAGATAATTTTATTCATAAATAGTTCACCCAAACAAATAAACATAAATTGCAATACAACAAAATATGATGAAAGTAAACCAACAAATGTCAGTGCCACTGTCAATTGAACCCCTAGTTTTTCCTCAGGATATCTGGGATGCCATACATAACATACAACCTGACATCCAGGGCTGAATGAAGATTCCAATGTTAATCAAAGTATTAAACATTAGAAATGCTTTGCTTCTTTCTTAATATTCTTTAGATTAAAAAAATACATGTAATGTACAATAAGTTCTAGTAGATTTTCCCCACACCTCTGCTGATTATCTTGTGCCTCACGCCCCTCTGGAGTGTAAGCCCTTCTCTTTGAAGACTATGTCAGACTAGTCTAGATTCACTCTAAAGGTTAATAATTGAAGGTAAATTGGCAAAAATCAAAGATTGCTTTTGGGAGTGGTTCTTCAAAATTTCTGGCAGCAGGAAATATTTCTTAGATGTTATCTTAAGTGCAATCCACAGGGCTATGTAAAGAAGTGTTATCAGAACTAGTCACCTCTGGATCTACACAGCTTAGGACAACCAATCTTGGTTTATCAAACTGAGAAAAACGGAGCTCTCTAAGTGTCATCATGATATTGATGGTGTCATTCAAAAAATTGAGAGTAGAGGTAAATCTTTTTCAAATGCTTTCCTCATTCCTAGATTGAATGCTTCAGACTACATCCTTCCATAGAAATGTTTTTTTAAATAATAATAAAAAAATTTAAGAGTAAAATTCATCTTTGAAAATATCCCAGTTACTCCCAGCATTACCTTAATAGCCCAAGTAGACTAAACTTAGCCTAAGAAATTTGTTTATTCATATAATTCAAAATTGCACTTTCATTGAAAATTACATTTCACTGAAATCTACCAGTATATGTATAGGTGGAATAAGGCCATTTAATCAATCTAAATTGATAGTCAAAGTTTACACCGTCAACTTGTAGTGAAGAAACAAACCACATGAAAATGTGTGCAGTCTTTATATATATATATATATATATATATATATATATACATATATATACATATATATACATATATACATATATATGTATATGTATATATATATGTATATATATGTATATATATATATATGTCACTGGGAAAGTATTAGAACACACTCAATTCATACTCACAACTAATAATTCTGGAAGCAAATAGTAGTTTTATACCTATTTTGTAAAATTCAATGGCAAATGTTTAATTTAGGAGAAACCTTTATTAATTCTATATTATTTATTAAAGAACAAAGGATCAAAATGTTTCTTAACCTGATTGTCATATCTTTCTAAATTTCTTCTCTGTATGGACTGAAAATTGCTAACAAAATATATGAAATTCCATAGTGACACCTCCTTTTCTCCCCAATGTAAGATTTTGGGGAAAAAACAAAATCAAAATCAAATGTGCTTTACTTTAGATATCAGGAAGGTAAAATCTGAATTAAAATAATAAATTTTATTTATCATAATTATGAATAGTTATCAAAACTCTTGAGTCTAAAGTACTATAATGCCTAAAAGAAAATTAAATGATCATGAGATGAAAGAATGTTGGGGAACAGTGCATAATTTCAAGCTATAAATACAGTTAGACACTAGATAAATAGATGTTTTTTCCAGAACCTGCTATGAATCCTTCAGCTTTTTTTTTTTTTTTTTTTGTACCTAATATATAAAACATAGCATTGGGTAAAAAATCCTTTCCACTTCTCTTTCATTCTTTATTACTAATCATTAAATGGAGTCAATATATTATGAAAATGCATAAAGACAAGATATGTCTTTAAAATATTCTATAGAGTCATTCATGTCTCACAAAGCTTTTACAGAAATTAAATATTATGTTACTGTGCAATATATGAAATGCAACGTCAGTAACACTTAAACTAATTCAAATATAGAATGAAATAAAAATGTGTGTTAAGCCCTGGCCAATTTGGCTCAGCAGTTAGAGCGTCAGCCCACAGACCAGAGAGTCCCAGGTTCGGACCAGAGAGTCCCAGATTCGGTTCCCGCTAAGGGCAGGTACCTCGGTTGCAGTTTGTCCCCGACCCCAGTTGGAGCTGTGTGGGTGGCAGCCAGTCGATGTGTCTCTCTCACATCGATGTTTCTCTCTCTCTCTTCCTCTTGCTCTACCTGAAAAAAAAAATGTCCTCGGGTGAGGATAAAAATAAATAAATAAATAAATAAATAAATAAATAAATAAATAAATAAATAAAAGGGAAACCACATATATTAAAAAAAAAAAATGTGTGTTAATATTTCCTGAGAGGAAATGTCACCGGGTTAGCTTCTCTGAATCTTGGAATCTTCACTGTAGTCAAGTATGCTCCTGTAGCAAATTATATGTCTTCTGTCACAACATAGTTTACAATGATTATTTACTTGATGTTTGTCTTCTTTGATCAATTGTAATGTCTTTGCAGATAGAAATTAATCTTCTTTGCTGTAGTGTGCTCAGCAATCAGCACACTGTTTGGCACATAGTAGCTGCTCAATAAATATTATTTAATGACTATGCATGGATAAATGAAAGAGTGCAATTTCTAGAAGGATTTTTAGTTTGAAAATTTCTAAAGATGACAGAGTGGTTTGATTATTTAGGATGATCACATATTTTGAAATGAGAACAATACAGACATAACTACTAAATTATTTAAAAATATAAAAGGGCAACCATATAAAATAAATGACAAAATCTTCATGTAAATTTCCATTGTCCTCTCATTAAGGACACTGTGAAAACTCTTAACTATATGGCTCAGAGAATATATCTGTTGTAATTTCGATTGAATTGTTTCTTCATCTTTTGCTTTCCCTTTTCTTCCTATCCTTCCTTCTGCTTGTCTTTCTTTTTCTGCTTCCCCTTCTATATGTTCTCTTTCTCCTTCTCTTGTCTCTCCTCTTCTTGCTTCTTCTCCTCTTGATTTTTATTCTAGATTTTGGGACATTAACTTTTATCCACACAAAGTAGTGCAGTTGCATGTATGGAAAGAAAGAAACAGGAAAAGTAGGAAGGAAGAAAACATTGACGTACAAATATTACCAACACTGTCCTGAGAATTTGGAAATAACTTCTTTGCGCATAAGAAACAACCTTCCCTATGCACTTTCTTCTCAGAGAAGAGTAAAGTGTCAAGGCAAACAAATAACTATCAGAGCATTAGATAGTGGTAGGTTGGGTCCTACACTTAGAACAATAGGATACAATCAATCAACAGGACATCAAAGATCATCTGTTTCAATAGTTCTTAATGTGGCTTTTATCACAGAATCTATGCTGAATCTGATGAAAATTTCTTAGAAAAATGCACAAACATAATATACAAACAAATTGTATAGTAATTTCAGTAAATCTAACTGAAACATATCCATGGATCTGGGACCTAGTCCAAACCCTGAAATTTATCGTATCCTATCTATCTATCTATCTATCTATCTATCTATCTATCTATCTATCTATCTATCTATCTATCTATCTACCTATCTATCTATCTATCTATCTATCTATCATCTTATCTATCTATCTATCTATCTATCTATCTATCTATCTATCTATCTATCTATCTATCTATCTATCTATCTATGCATCCATCCATCTACCTATCCATTTATCCATCAATCTATCTAGAAAATTAGATCTAGATATGTTATTCACATTGTTCAGATACACAGCTATGAAGGTGGCAGTCAGTTCTGTCACCAGGGCCCCTAGCTCCTGGATCATGTTTCTACTTTGTATCCTGGAAAAGAGAGGGAGAAAGAATATTTCTTTGCTTGTTTGATTTGCACACCTCTGGCATTCTCATAGATTTTCTTTTTAAACAGTTACTTCCCTCTATTTTAAAAATGAATATAGCTATGTGCCTATAAAAGATTGCTTCAGTACACTTATCTGGTGAAGAAATACTAGGATGTACTAGATCAGTGCTATAGGATTCCTGTGGTTCTTCACATCTTTATTGACTCTCCTAAAGGAAACATATTCAGCTTCTCTATTTCTAACTAGTAGTCTCACACTCTTAAGTAAGACTATACTCTATATGACCAAGTCACTAGTATTGTGCTACTAGTTAAGGTCAAACTAGTTTTACTACTAATTAAGGTCAAACTTGCTCCTGGAATGAAAGAGATTAATTGGGCAAAAGCATTTTGGCAATGCTCAGGATGGAGCTTCTACTGGTGGCCCAGCAAGCTGCCAGCTGTCCCTCTGAAAATTAATGGTGCAAAGTAGAAAATGACTTAGAAAAATAAGGAAAATGAGAAATAATCATGACTCCTTTGGTTCAGGAAATGCATCAGTTCTTAGGGAAGAATATACCTGAACAACTGGATGCATTTACTTGGGAGATGAAGCAGAAGCCTGGATGTGGAGTTCCCAGGTATCATTTTAATGTAGGGAAATCAGTATAGAAGAAACACAATCTCACCTCCAGTTATGAGCTATGACCTTCATAGTTTTGCATGATGATGTCAAATATGCCATTCAGAAAGCTTTTCAATGTGGGTTTTTTTCTGTTGATGTTCATGAGTTTGTCCATTCTTAATTTATTGGCCATTCAATGATCCAGGGCATTAGTTATTTGATGTTTGTGATGATGGCAAAGCATACACTCTCTGTGAAGTCCTAGGGAAATCCTTCCTTGTATCACTCTTTGGCATGGTATTATTGACCACCTGTGATTCTGTCATTTGAATTTGATGCTCTTACAACATTCACAGAATTTTTGAAGACAGATTCTTTTGGTGGAAGGATCCTTGGCATTAAGAATTTTGTGCTATTATAATTTTTCTCTTATAGCCCACCCTACCATGTAGCACTCAAGCTGCTCATCAAGTTGGAGATCAGGCTTAAGTTTGTTTTATTTTCTTTAAGATGATAAGTTACTACCAAACAACCCCAGGAACATACATTTGTAGACCTTGTCAACTATGTGAAAAAAAGTTACACAGATGTTATTAAGTCATTACCTGTAAGAACTATTCTTTGTAGAGAACCAGGGTTGAAAGTATCATGAAAGAAGATAATTTATAATGAGAGTACAACAAAAGAATTTAAAATTTTTTTCAAGAATAAACAATTTGTACTTAAAATATTTTCCAATAATGTCACTCAAAGAATAAAAATAAATGGCTGTTTGGCTATTAGAATCTGATTCTCAGTGCTATCGATATTAGTTTATTCCAGTATAAGCACTTGCGTATCTGCCGTGTTCCAAACATTTAGCTATATTATAGATGGATCACAAAGTATAAAAAGTGAACTTATAAGAATGTAGAAATATATTTTATAATTACTTGTAAAATAACCTAAATAGCAGTATCATTAAATACAGAGAATACTTAATTATAAAGAATAGAAAGTGAAATTTTGTAAGATTTTGTGGTTTTGAAAATTTCTAGGATATAAAAATTTGACATCTTTTTTCATCTTTGATGTTTACTTGATCCTACTATTACACAGTTGAAAACAGAAACTTCTAAAATCATGAGAAGACCATCCTAAGAACGCTATGTTAGTTCCTGAAGTCTCAATGTACTGTTTAAAACAGAATAATTATTTTAGCTACCATTACAGGTATTGATCAGCAAGAACATCATTTTAATATTTTATATTTGAATGATAGTAGAATATGTCTACAACTTTGAAGATGGTTGTAATGAAGTAATTAAGCAATTTATATTGAAACAAAATAATTTCTCTTGTATGTGAAACATATATTCTGCTTAAAAATAAAAGAATTCCTAAAGAAACAATTAGGAGCTAAAAAAAAAAGTTGTCTTGAACACTGGCTCAAACAACTCCAAGATTTACTTTGGGGGAGAAAAAGCACATATATTATTTGTTGATTTTCTCAGCTCCATAATTTAATAAGCACATGGAAATGATCCATGAAAATGAGTTAATCTTACAGTGAGTGTTCCCAGTTTTTGTACTTTTGTTATCTAGACAATTAATTTCTATTAATTCTTATAATATTTTTAAGGAAAGGCCACCTAATTTGGTCTTCTTTTCCTTAGGCCAGTGATGCATGCATTCTGCTCCATGGGACTCATTGTCTCCCTCAAGAGTTGCCTCTCCTGTGTTATCACCCTTTGGCAGTGCTTACATGTGATCCTTCAACAAATCCCCTTATATTCTTCCTTCAATTGAAAAATAGTACACTAATTGCCTTAATAAGTGCAAAGCAAGTCGTAAGGTCAACCCTCAAAACTTAGGCCATTAGTAAGTATGAGGTTAAGTTATTTCTTTGTTGATGACTATTTAATTAAGTTCACAAATTTAATTAATTATTATAAAGTCTGCAATTACAGGGAAATATACATAATCCCTTTGTGGACTCTGATTATCTTTTTCTATTATTTTGGATGCTGAAGAAATGTAATAAATTTGGGAGTATCTTAACTTTCCCCTTAATGTCCTGATGTAATGTTATCTTATTGCTGACTTCTCCTCATTGACCTTTTGCATCATACACTCATTGTCTTTGATAATAAATCAATCAACAACTCAGCAGTAGAAACCAGTATGGTACCTGCCCACATGTGGCTGAGGGTGCTGAGAACCAATGAAATAAAATTCACATGTAGTAATTTCATTTCTGTAGTACAAATTACTAATGCCTGCTAACTCTCAGAATTAGCTGATAGTTTTTCATCCTTATAAAGAACATTAATTTAAAAATCGTCATATGCTACATTAATTAGAACATAATACATCAATGTCTTTATTTATTACAAGTAAAGCAAAGTAATAGAAACAATATCTTGTTGAAAGGAGAACCATATAGAGAGAAGAGTTTGAGAAATACCACTTTTGAAATCTATTGGAAGCAATTAGCAATATAGTGCTAATCCTGGAGGGGGGAAGGAATGAGAGTAGGGAAAGAATAAAATACCTAATTTTTTTGAGGGCTTTATTATGGACCAGGAACTACTTAAAGTCCTTTAAATTTATTATCTCATTTAAACTAGGTACAAGTATTATCCTCATTTTACAAAAAGAAAAACTGAAATGTAGAAAGTTAAGAACATTCCCAAGTTCACAGTTAATGATAGCACCAGGCATTTTACCCACTTCACCACAGAGTAAAAATAAATTACTTCCCATATTCACTGAAAGTAAAAGGAGGGGAGAAAACAAAAAACAAAGAAACAGAACCTTTGAAACCAAATAGAAGATCATTTGACAGAATGGCATAGCAGGAAAGGTTCCTTTGGGGAGGCACTTGAATCTATTTTTGAGGTTTTTTGTTTGTTTAATAAAATAGCTTGTACTGCAATCCTTCACTAGTTAAATATTACTATATCTCTGGATTCCTCCCCCCAGTCTTATGATTTAGTATAAAAATGCTGATATTCTTAACCAGGAAAAGAAATATACACATATTACATCTCATTCCAGAACCCACAAAGCTGATTCTTGTACTTACTTTGGACATGCTTATTATATAACATAATTTTCTTTACTTAAGCCATTATTCACTAATAGAAAGAACTGAGCCCTGGCCGGTTTGGCTCAGCAGTTAGAGTGTCAGCCTGCAGACCAAAGAGTCCTGGGTTCGGTTCCTGCTAAGGGCACGTACCTCGGTTGCGGTTTGTCCTCGGCCCCAGTTGGGGTCGGGTGGGTGGCAACCACTCGATGTGTCTCTCTCACATCGATGTTTCTCTCTCTTCCTTCCTCCCTCTCTCCCTCCCGCTCTATCTGAAGATAAATGCAAAAATGTCCTCGGATGAGGATAAAAAAAAAAACCTGAGAATATTTTTATGAATTTTAACAAATAATATGAGAATATTTATTTATGAGAAATATTTTAATGTAATCATTAAAACCATTTTAAAGTATATTTGCACAATGCTAATTTCAAGTTAGCACAAGTACTACTATATAGAAAATAAAAATAATAATGGGTCATAATCATAAACTAAAATAAATAACTTTTTAGCAACTTTTTGTAATTTTTATTTTTTACTTTTGAGAAAAATCAAACCCAAAGAAAAAAGTTACTTTTGCTAAAGTAAATCATAATTTTCAATTTATTTAAGTGATCTGTTAAGTTTTGTGAACCATTTATTCAGAAATTTATTTTCCTTCCCAAAATATATTGTCACATCTTTTTGTCATATTGTTGATGATTATACACACTGACACTGCCTCAGTTTTTCATTTGCAAAATGCTTTAGGAAATATATTTCATATTAATGCCTTAGCAGAATATTATAATGAAATTTTAATATTAGTTTAATATTATCTTTGTAGTATTTCGAATAAAGGCATTCTGTGTGAACAACAAAACGTGTATCTATAGCTTTTTTTCTTTTGCTTTAACATCTCCTGGCTCTGAGACTTTATTTTATTTTATTTATTTATTTATTTTTTTCATTAATTTATTTTTGTTACAGATGTTTCTCCTTTTTTCCCCATTGCACCCTCCTCCCTATCCCCCCACCCCGTCCCCAGCTTTGTTGTCCATGTCCATCAGTTATGCATACATGCACATAAATTCTGTGGTTTATCTCTTCCCTCCCCCCCACCCCCTCTTCTGAGGGGTGTCAGTCTATACCCTACTTCCACATCTCTGGGTCTACCCTGTTCCTCAGACTGTTATGTTCATTATTATCCACAAATAAGTGAGATCATGTGATATTTGTCTTTCTCTGCTTGGCTTGTTTCGCTTAGGATAATACTCTCGAGGTCCCTCCATGTCGTCTCAAAGGATAAGAGATCTTTCTTTCTTATAGCTGCATAGTACTCCATTGTGTATATGTACCACAGCTTTTTTATCCATTCATCCACTGATGGACACTTGGGCTGTTTCCAGATCTTAGCTATTGTAAATAGTGCTGCTATGAACATGGGGGTACATGTATTCTTTCTGATTGGTGTTTCAGGCTTCTTAGGGTATATTCCTAGAAGTGGGATCACTGGGTCAAATGGCAATTCAATTTTTAATTTTTTAAGGTAACACCATAGTGTTTTCCACAGTGGCTGCACCAGTCTGCATTCCCACCAGCAGTGCACTAGAGTCCCCTTTTCTCCACACCCTCACCAACACTTGTTGTTTGATGATTTGTTGATGGCGGCCATTCTGGCAGGTGTGAGGTGATACCTCATTGTTGTTTTAATTTGCATCTCTCTGATGATTAGTGATGTTGAGCATTTCTTCATATGTCTCTTGGCCATTTGTAAGTCCTTTTTGGAGAGGTGTCTATTTAGTTCCTCTGCCCATTTTTTAATTGGGTTCTTTGTCTTCCTTTTGTTGAGTTGTATGAGCACTCTATATATTTTGGAGATTAACCCCTTATCTGATGTATCATTGGCAATTATGCTCTCCCATACAGTGGGTTCCCTATCTGTTTTGATGGTTGTTTCTTTTGCTGTGCAGAAGCTTTTGAATTTGTTGTAGTCCCATGTGTTCATTTTTCCCTTTGTTTCTGTTGCCTTAGGTGATGTGTCAGTGAAGATTCTGCTGCATATGATGTCCGAAATTTTGTTGCCTGCATTTTCTTCTAGGATTTTTATGGATTCACAAGTCACATTTAAGTCTTTTATCCATTTGGAGTTTATTCTTGTGTATGGTGTAAATTGATGGTCTAGTTTCATTTTCTTGCATGTAGCTGTCCAATTTCCCAACACCATTTATTAAAGAGGCTGTCCTTACTCCATTGTATGCTCTTGCCGCCTTTGTCAAATATTAATTGAGTATAATGTTTTGGGTCAATTTCCGGATTCTCTGTTCTGTTCCACTGGTCTATATGCCTGTTCTTGTGCCAGTACCAGGCTGTTTTGATTACAGTAGCTTTGTAGTATAACCTGATATCCGGTATTGTGATCCCACCTACTTTGTCCTTCTTTTTCAAGATTGCTGTGGCTATTTGGGGTCTTTTTTGGTTCCATATGAACTTTTGAAATATTTGTTCTAGTTCTGTGAAATATGTCACTGGTATTTTGATGGGGATTGCATTGAATCTATAGATTGCTTTGGGTAATATGGACATTTTAATGATGTTAATTCTTCCAATCCATGAACAAGGTATGTGCTTCCACTTTTTTAGATCTTCCTCTATTTCTTTTTGCAATGTCCTGTAGTTTTCTGCAAATAGGTCCTTTACTTCTTTGGTTAAGTTTATTCCTAGGTATCTTAATATTTTTGACGCAATGGTAAATGGAATTTTTTTTTAGTTTCTCTTTCTGTGAGTTCATCATTGGTGTATAAGAATGCCATTGATTTTTTGACGTTAATTTTGTATCCTGCTACTTTGCCAAATTCATTTATTAAGTCTAGCAGATTTTTGATAGAGTCTTTAGGGTTTTCTATATATAATATCATGTCGTCTGTGAATAACAACAGTTTCACTTTCTCCTTTCCAATTTGGATTCCTTTTATTTTTTCTTCACGTCTGATTGCTGTGGCTAAGACTTCGAGTACTATGTTAAATAAGAGTGGCGAAAGTGGGCATCCCTGTCTTGTTCCTGTTTTTAGGGGAAATGTTTTTAGTTTTTGCCCATTGAGTATGATGTTGGCTGTAGGTCTTTCATATATGGCCTTTATTATATCAAGATATGATCCCTCTATTCCCAAATTGCTGAGCGTTTTTATCAGAAATGGGTGCTGGACTTTGTCGAATGCTTTTTCAGTGTCTATTGATATGATCATGTGGTTTTTATATTTCATTTTGTTTATGTGGTGTATCACATTTATTGATTTGAGAATATTGAACCAGCTTTGCATCCCTGGGATGAATCCCACTTGGTCATGGTGAATAATTTTTTTGATGTATTGCTGGATCCGATTTGCTCGTATTTTGTTCAGGATTTTGACATCTACGTTCATCAGGGATATTGGCCTGTAGTTTTCTTTCTTTGTAGTGTCTTTTTCTGGTTTTGGAATTAGGATTATGCTGGCCTCATAAAACGAGTTTGGAAGTCTTCCTTCTTCTTGAATTTTTAGAACTAGTTTGAGGAGAATGGGTGTTCGTTCTTCTTTGAATGTTCGGTAAAACTCCCCTGTGAAGCCATCTGCGCCTGGGCTTTTGTTTGCTGGGAGAGTCTTGATTACATCTTCAATTTCCTTAGTTGTTATTGGTCTGTTCAAGTTTTCTATCTCTTCCTGGTCCAGTTTTGGGAGACTATGTGTTTCTAGAAATTTGTCCATTTCACTTAGATTGTCGAATTTGTTTCCATATAAATGTTCATAGTATTTGCTAATGATCCTTTGTATTTCTGTGGTGTCAGCTGTTACTTCTCCTCTTTCATTTCTGATTTTGTGTATTTGGGTTCTCTCTCTTTGTTTCTTGGTGAGTCTAGCTAAGGGTCCATCAATCTTGTTTATCTTTTCAAAAAACCAGCTCTTTGTTTCATTGATCCTTTGAATTGTTTTTCTGGTCTCTGTGTCATTTATTTCTGCTCTGATCTTTACTATTTCCTTCCTTCTACTTGCTCTGGGGTTTTCTTTTTGTTTGCTTTCTAGTTCTTTAAGTTGTGAGGTTAGATAGTCTATTAGAAATTTTTTTTGTTTCTTGAGGTAGGCCTGTAGTGCTATGAACTTCCCTCTCAGAACTGCTTTTGCTGCATCCCATAGATTTTGTGTTTTTGTGTGTTCATTTTCATTGGTTTCCAGGAAGTTTTTAATTTCTTCCTTGATCTCCTTGGTAACTCATTCATTGTTTAATAACATGCTATTTAGCCTCCAGGTGTTCATATGTCTCTGCATGTTCTTGTTGCAATTGATTTCTAGTTTCATGCCATTGTGATCTGAGAAGATGCTTGATATGATTTCAATCTTCTTGAACTTGTAAATACTTCGTTTGTGTCCTAATATGTGGTCTATCTTTGAGAATGTCCCATGTGCACTTGAGAAGAATGTGAATTCTGCAGTTTTGGGGTGTAATTCTCTGTGAATATCTATTAAATCCATTTGGTCTAGTGCTTCATTTAGAGTCGATGTTTCCTTGTTAATTTTTTGTCTAGAGGATCTATCCAGTGATGTCAGCGGGGTGTTGAAGTCCCCTGCTATGATTGTATTGCTGTCAATTTCTCCTTTGAAGTCCTCCAGAAGATTTTTAATATATTTTGGTGCTCCTATATTGGGTGCATATATGTTTACCAAGGTTATATCTTCCTGTTGGATAGATCCTTTCAATATTATGTAGTGACCTTCTTTGTCTCTAGTTATGGCTTTCATTTTGAAATCTATTTTATCAGATATGAGTATTGCTACCCCAGCTTTTTTTTCCTTTCCATTTGCTTGGAAGATTTTTTTCCATCCCTTCACTTTCAGCCTATGTGAGTCTTTTGTTGTGAGGTGGGTCTCTTGTAAACAACATATATATGGGTCATGCTTTCTTATCCAATCAGCTACTCTGTGTCTTTTGATTGGAGCATTCAATCCATTTACATTCAAGGTGATTATTGATATAGACTTATTTATTCTGGCTCTGAGACTTTAAAAGGAGCTTTTAAAATTATTCATCCTGCAACTTTACTAATATTCATTGGAAGCTCATGTATTTAGACTAAAGTCTCTGTGGATGAATACAATGATCTAAAGTGACTATAAATGCTGGGGGGAATTCACATACACTAAAACTATGATATTTCTTATGGTGGGAAGGAAAAAAAAAGAGGTTTTTTTAAAAAACCATTTTTTACCTTTTTGGTGGTAAATAAATCCTTGCAATAAAATCTGTTCTCTTTAGAGCTAAAATGGGTAGTACTAGAAAAAGCTATACAGCCCTGCCATTGTACTTATGAGGTAAATAAGTCCCAATGAGCTAAGCAGCTCTCCCATGGTCACACCAACAAGGTGGTCACAACAAGCACCCTGGCCTGTAGGCCAGGTCTTTCCTGCACCACCATAATTCATTGTTCCCTCAAAAGGAAGAGACATACAATTCTAATGAAGAAGAAGTGCCATCAATGTACTCTAATGTTTTGTTATTGTTGTTGTTTTGATAACGATTGGGGCCACACCTCAGTGCTGATCATACTTCCCCAACCGGAAAAGTGTGGCCATATGAGTCATCACCAGTTGCACCTTGTGTGCCCTCCACTTCTTGGAGCTTCTCTGTGGAACCGGCTGTCACAACATTGATCATGTTCTTATCAGACTATATCCTAGCTGCAGACCTCCGTCACTGAACCTGTCAGACTTGTTTCCTTGTCGTTACCAATGACTGTCATTATTTTCCAGCCTCCCAGCCCTAGCCTGGCTGATACAGATCAGATGGTGACTGGATAGAAGCTGCCCCAGTCCTGGGTCCATGATGTATGCGTAAGTACTCCTGAGGCTTTTCTCAGTCAGGGATACCAACAGGGACAGAGGTTTACCACTCCTGGGTCAGGCAGGACAGGTGTTGGCTGGGGGAGAGTACTTTAAAAATCAGAGTTTTTCATGTGTTATTGTATTTTGTGTTTAAGTTTTGTTTTGTTGTTTTTAAATGTAAGAGGTTTTTTTTAAACAAAAGGAACTAACGTAGTCCTTTAAATAATAGAAATAGAAATTATATGCAGTGATAAATTAACTATATTATATTTAAACATTTAGAAAAAGCTATGCTTCAAAGAGTAAAGTTTTTAATATATACTTCATGTAATTTCTTTAGTATGATCAATAGCTTGGAATAAATTTTTATCTTATGTTGCTTATTGAAGTATACCTTAGAAAAATTAAATATAAATGTAAGAGGAGAGTCTATTAGAATCTTTATTTCTTTAATTCTAAATAATAGAAAGTGTGGTAGCAATAGAAATATTGCATATGTCATGGAGTGAAATGATGAAAATTAAAATATTAGTATCTAAAAATTATTGAGTTAACAAAGTCTAAACTCTATGTGATATTTGTCATAATTGAACTCCAAAATAATTGATCAATTAAAGAATTTAAGGCAAAGAATTTATATTAATATTTAGACAATTTCAGGCTATTGTTTTACAGACTCAGAAATGAATAACTGATATTTGATCAGAGCAATTTCATTTAAACTGCTGCTTAGTCTAAATTTGCTTATCAAAGAGGTTCTTGACCTCTCTACAGACACCAATTTTCCACATGTTCCGCGCTGACTAATGTGTCACATTTATTCATGATTTTGTGATCATTATAATTGTTCAGTTATTTGATTTTGTCTTTATTAAATATACTGCTTCAGGCCTATAAGCTCTGGCATGATAGGATGCGTGTTCTTGCCTCTCAAATAACAGCATGAGCCTGAGGAAGACTCCGTCTCATCCCCACAGACCCTTTCATGACAGCACGATGTCATGTATTATCTGAAGTTCTTATTAAATACAGGAAAGTGTATTTCTTATTTACCAAGATAAGGACAGAGTAAGGCAAAATGTGCAGTGGAAAAAACTTAGTTTTATTTAACAAACATTCATACAAATATGAGAAGCTAACAATTTTAGTTTTAAAAAATTAGTGAGCAGAGAGCTTGACGTTCCAATGTTCTCATTTTTTTCAGAATTCTGTGATAATGGCTTTTTTTTTATCAACCTGGTTCTCCTCTCCCCAGTTTATGCCATCATCTCTACTCACTCATTTTTCCACTCTGAAAGTATCATTGCAGACATGCAATTTCTACATTGAGGCATCATCAGCTTTAATCCAGAGTTTATAGTTCTGAGGATTTTAAGTATCTTTTTTTTTTTTTAATCCTCACACGAAGATATTTTTCCATATATCTTTAGATAGAATGGGAGTGAGGGGGACAGAGAGAGAGAGAGAGAGAGAGAGAGAAAGAGAAAGAGAGAGAGAGAGAGAGAGAGAGAGAGAGAGAGAGAGAGAGAGAGATCCATGTGAGAAAGACACATTGATTGGTTGCCTCCCACATGACCCCAACCAGGGCCCAGGACCAAACCGCAACCAGATATATGCCCTTGACCGGAATCAACCCCAGACTCTTTGGTCTGCGCGCCGACGCTCCAACTGCTGAACCAAACTGGCCAGGGCTTAAGTATCTTTTTAATTGCATTCCAAACCAGTATTGTTTTTAACACAGATATTGTCAAAAAGTATGGATTGTGCCATAGAGATAAGATAAGATGATTACTAATTGAATTCATTAGTGAAGTTATTTTGCCAAAGGGATATAGGCTCAAAGAGCAGATGAATTAGATATGCCAAGCATTTTAGCAGAAGTTCGGTCTTTCTCACTGTGGTGTAGTAGCATGAGATTTCTATGTGTTAGATCCAGCTTTGTAGTCATTTGTCTGAAGTCTCCTCCCAAGACTTCACTTCTTTTTATTGATCAAATGTAGGGAGAGTTTTCAGTAAAATAAATAGGGAGGAGACTGTCACCTAATGGGACTTGAAATCATTTTTGTGGCTAAGAACAAAGCTATTTTCTTATTGGTTTATTATGGTATTATTCAATTTGGTTTTTTTCTTTTTTCGTATTAAATAATAATGAAATACTATCCAATATTACTTATTATATTTTTACTATACCATAAGTAATAAAGTAGTAAGTGCAAGTATTATATTGTGAAACTGTTGTTTCAGATATATGATTATGTGTGTGCTCCATGCTGTGATGGAGAACATTTCTTATTTTCGGTTATGGTTAAAAAAAAAAATATATATATATATATATACATATATATATACGTATATATATACATATATATATATATATATATATATATATATATATATCTATATATATCTCCTCACCCAAAGCCCTGGCCAGTTTGGCTCAGTGGTTAGAGCATAGGCCTGCGGACCAGAGAGTCCCAGGTTCTGTTCCTGTTAAGAGCAAGTACCTCGGTTGCAGTTTGTCTCCAACCCCGGTTGGGGTCATGTGGGTGGCTACCACTTGATGTGTCTCACATTGATGTTTCTCTCTCTCTCTTCCCCCTCTCTCCCTCCCACTCTATCTGAAGATAAATGCAAAAATGTCCTCGGGTGAGGATAAAAAATATATTTAAAAAAATACTTTTCCATGATTTTTAGATAGAGTGGAAGGAGGGAGGGAGAGAGAGAGAGAAATATTGATGTGAGAGAGATACATGGATTGGTTGCCTCCTGCATGACCCTGACAGGGGCCCGGGATCAAACCTGCAACTGAAACCCAGGTACATGCCCCTGACAGGAATCGAACCCCTGACCCTTAGGTCTATGGGCTGATGCTCTCACCACTGAGCCAAACTGGCCAGAGCAAGTCAAAAATATTTTTAAAACATTGCATTAGATAGCATTAAAATTCTTTGGAATACTTAAGTTTTATGATTTCTAAAGTGTTAATAGCTAGTTAATATGGAAAACATTCACTTCCTTAAGGTACTAGAGAATCAATTAAATTATCCCAGAGTTTAATTTTTGTTTTTACTCGTCCCTATATCTGCTGCCCTTCACAGTGAGGCAGATATTAAAGATATGGTTACCAGCAAGTAGAGACCTCAGAGGCAAGAAACAAATCAATAAGCCACATCCTGATGGCACACTGATAAATGTGAAAAAAGAAGTATAAACAAGGAGCTATAAGAATGCCCACTCAATCTCAAAAGCTGTTCTGCATATATAATGATTGAGTTTAGTCTTACAAAAGCCAGTAGGAATTAGTAGAAGGAGAAAGAAGGAGGTATTCTGGGGTGTGAGAACATAGCACTTGCAAAGGTCAAGAGTCTTAAGATATAGTCACAAATAGCTGTTGGAAATTATCAGGTGAAATTGAAGTGATCAGTCAGACTATGAAAGGCCTTTTGTACCAGATTAAAATCTCTGAACTACATTAGGAGAGTTGAGTGAAATTTAAACAAGAGGAAGAAATGATGAAATTTGCCATTTAGAGCCATTAGGGTGGACCAAAGCAGTTTGATGGTTCAATTGTCTTCTGGGTGCAGTTGCAGAACTAAATAAAGGGAGTGGCAGGGAGTCTACCTATGTATATGTGCCTAAAATGAACATTTCTGCTCACACTCAGTGAGACAGTATAGTCTTCCTTCAAGATTCTAATCAAAGTCACTGTGACATTTTTCTCCTACCCTCACTTCTTGCATCTCAGTTATTCCTGAAGCACAGCCCTCATATTCAAACTTGCATAACACGTTGTATATGCTTGTGTTGGCACTTCTCTGTATGGTTAATTATTTGTTTTCAATTATATCTCCTCAGTGTAGCAGAGAGCTTTCTGTGTTCCCAGTGCCAAACACATTGTCTGGTCCATCTTATAGTCTCAACATTTGTGTGTTGACTTACAATAAAATACGCCTAGAGCCAAAGAACAGATGCTGAGAAATAGGGAAGGTTAGGAATGAATTAAAATTTCAAGTTTCCTTTTTTTATATACCTATTCAAGAAGGCCTATGACATATTTGAGATACAATAATTCAGAAGGTAAATAAAAAGCTGAACAGTGGAGAGAATCCATTCCAAGTAAACATACATTGTGGTGCTGATGGGAATGTATTATAGAAAAGATGAAAGCATCAGATCAGTGGTTATAGAGTAGATTTTAAAGTTTCATTTGTTCATTAATTCAACAATGCTTATTACTAGTAGCACACTATGCACACATAATACATGTGCATACCTACATACATTATGCATGCATGTGATGTGTTGTACATATATATATTACATGTGTGTACATACATATATCACATGCACATAAACAAATACAATACAGACATGCATATGAATAAAACAAACATATTCTCTACTTTTATGATGTTTACAATCTAAAGGAGGAGACATAATAAACAACTAAACAAACAAATAAATGTGAATTATAAATGTGATAATTATGAGGTAAAGGTTTTGTATTTTTTCCCCAAAACTTTTTCCTAATTCACTTCATTTATTTTATAATTCCTGGATTTGATGATAATGCTGGTAGTGATAACTAATGACTTTTCTTTATAATAGATTTTTAGTTTATGATAACACTCTACAGTCTAATTTTGTTTATCTGCAAGATAAATTTGTGAAATGTATTTTTTAAAACATTAAGTATTAAAACAGTTTTCTAATGTGCTTACCAAAGTTTTGTGAAGATCTAAAAAGGACCTCCTAACACTTTTAAACAAATGTAGGAACACAGTATGGAAACCAGTATTTGACCAAGAAGACAAGTCTGCATTGCTTTAAACAGTTATTTGCAGTAGTCTTTAAAAGTAAGTCTTGTGCCTTAGAGTACTGTGTGGTTTGGGTGTGTTGGTGGATGGATATCTAGAGACAAATAGCAAGAAAGTTTTCATACACTTGAATCATATAATCACTATATGACTTCATTATTTATTGTGAAGCATTTGAACCCTTAGCATTTCAGGAACATTCATATTCAAACTGCAGATTCAAAAACCAATCCAAAGACAAATCAGAAATGTTTGCATTGGGTTCTGTACATTATATTTCTCTCAATATACATATGAGTAAACTTTAACTTATACTTGATTTTCTATAGTTGCCAATATTTAAAATATATTGACTTGTTTTTAAATAATTTTGCAAAGTTTTTAAGGTTTTTTATAATTAATTGTTCATTACTGCTGAAAACAGGCTACTTTGAGTCATGAAACAATTTATATAACATCATCTTTGGGTGAAACAGCAAACCACATCTTAGATATTTTATATAAAATAAAAATAAATTAATTTAATAATAACTATACAAAATATACAGTAGCATGATCTCCCAGTGGGCATCATATGAAATTGACCCTTGTTAGGTTAAAAATAACTGAATATCAGAAATTTCATATGGTTCAAAGTTATCAAGTCTCCTCCAGATCTTGTTTTATTTATCCTAGAATATAATATATGAAACTTCTAATGCAACTTTAATATTATATAATTTAAAAAACTATCAAAGTAACATTTGAAAAATTCCTTGTACTATCTAAAATATGCTGGCTTAAATACTAGAATGTCAACCAATCTTGAACACACATCCCAACATGTGAAATATAATAGAGCAAGTTGGAAGGAGTTAACTCCTACTAAAACTAGAAAAATAAATCCAGTGCACAACAGAGTGTAGGGTGTGTCTAGACACCACTGTAAAAAAAAAAATGGGGAGGAAAGTCAGTTAATTATTTGATCTACAAGGTGTCAAACAACTGCCTTAACTGTTTTATCTGCCTCCTTAGACCCATGGAGAGATTCTTGTATAATCAGACAAATAAGCCTGAACAGGCACAAGGCCCTAAAATGAATGAAGCCTTTGGTGCAATATGGTGGTAGTGTCAAATCTTAAGAGAAGTGATACAAAGTAAGAATCTTCAGTATCATCTTGATAAAATGTTCTAAAAGTAGATTAAAAATCAGGTCAGTTTATGTTACTCCTGTCCTTTACACTGAACTCATGATTTTGGTCATAGGTTCAGACTTGAGCAACTTGTAGAGAGCTGTTAAAGACGGGATTTGACAATTAGCATGGACACTGCCTCGAAACTACATCAATGGTATCATCTTAGCTCTCCTCTCTACTAAGTCTGTGAGGCATTTCCTGCCTCATTATGACCCTACTACTTACCTTCCCCACCCACTTATCATTCATGCTTTCATAATCATCTTTCTCCTTGATAGTTACTAGTATCTGGTTATACCTTCATTTCCAATCTCAAATTTTGATTGCTTTAGGTGGTACTGGTCACTACTTTGCTATTGATAAAGTAGAGAAAAGATCAATTCATTTTTTTATTGTTTATATATCATCTCACTTTTAAGAATACATTAACTCATGGGGTATTATGATTGGGTCTTGGGATACTATCAGATAAAATGGTTGAGACAAGTACCTTCACATTTTCACATTTTTAGCAAAGTTAACTCAATTAATATATCCTCCTTAGAGGTAAACACAGACTTAGATCTCTTGCCTTTCATGAGTCATCTTTTGGGAGGCAACTACATTTTGCTTAGGGCTATGCCTGTATTCTTTACCCCTTGGCTCAACAAGAGCAGCAAGAATTCAGTCAGTATTTACTACTTCTTTAAAATTGGGAAAACCATTCATTTCTCCTTCTTTCAGTTCATTTGGCTGGTCAGCTGCCATCATTCTCTTGCTGACAACAGCTTTTAAAGAACATTCAACACTACAACTAAATTGGGGCAACTTGAAGATAAGGCTTATTAGCCAAGAACTTCTTCATTCACAAATTTATGAACTTTGAATCAATTTTTAGTAGTGTTGGGTATATCTAGTTGTATTGTAGGGATCTATTTGTCTTGACTTTCTCAGGACCCTTTATTAGTTGGAAATTTGGGTGGCTTCAGTAGAGGAACATAGTAAACATAGTAAAGCTGAGTTCAGATTTAAGCATCAAAGAAAAAATCTTCATGATTGTCTTTCTGAAAGTGATTGAATAAATTTTAAATAAGATGTACTTTCATTCCACAGGTTATGTAGTAGTTGTTCTCAGTGCCTGGAACTGGATTATCCACTTCAATTATGTTATCTATACATTAGAATACATGAAATCGACATTATTTAGAATGTAATCTACCTGTTAGAAATGTATGTTCTTTTATTTATATGCTAATGTTGCATTTATAACACTGAACTACTTAACTGCAAAGGAGAACATACATGAAAACTAGATTTCAAATCCCACAATATACTTAATAAAATATGACTGTTATTATGGATATAGTTTAAGCTTTATTTCTGTAATTCCTTTTTAGAGTTTTATCAGTAGCCAGATATAATACTATAGGTTGATTAATGGATTTTTGTGGGAATATAGAAGTAAATTTCTGTTCATATATTTATGGAAATAAAAGTAGGATCTAACAGAGTATGAAATTCAATAATAAAACCCTAGGTATTCTTACAAATACAAATTTTAATACTTATGTTTCTTAAACTATACACACAATTTGTAAGTTTTCTTAAAAAGTTCAGAAGTTAAAATTCAATTATTCCATGTGATTCTATAGCTACATGGTATGTCTTTTTAGACTTCTGGGAAGTAGATGATTTTATTATAGTAATCAGTAAACCACTTAATGTATACCTAGACCTTCAAAAAGTAAAAAATGGCTATTTGAAAATATTATAGATCTAATGAAATAGCCTTTGGGTTGTGTGATATTTTTATTCACTAGTCAGTGATAAGGAAACAGCCTTTGACGGGAAAATTCCATGAATGAGAAGCTCTGAAATTTCTTTGTACTCAGCACTCTCTAACCCACTCATTACTTCTTTCACACGTGGCCCTTCAGAAATGTGACAAAGATTCTGGGACATGTTAATTTTGCTTATTTAATATGCAGATTATATCAGTTGTAAATGAGAACATTGTTGATCTCTTTCATCTAGGGCATGTATATCTTAATCATAGCTCCTCCCTTTTAACTGGATTGCAAAATATGAATTATAAACCTTTAATAACCATCAATCATACAGGAAGCTAGGAGAAAAACATTGGCTGTGCATTGAAAGCAACTTTATTTTAAAAATTTAAGCATTTAATTATTTAGTTTGCCAGAAACTGCATAGTAATAGCACATTCTGTTTGGCATCTGTCATATATAGAGTGGGGCAAAAGTGGATTTACTTTTATAAATATAATAATTAATAAATAATAATATAAGAATAAACTCTGTTTCACATACTCACAACTGTAAACCTACTGTTGCCCCACCCTGTATATATAAAATAGAGCTGGTATTTATTGTGAGTTCAAATTTATTGTAATTAATAGCACTTTGTATAACTATTTGGTCTTTAAATGGTAGACAAAATATTGAAGATTTTTTAAGGGATGGTATACCAAAAATGTTCAACAAATATACAAAATATTTGTCAGGAGAGTATGTGCTTAATAGTTTATTAAGGTACTGAGACTATTTTAAGTCTGCTTTTGCCCCCTAAAATATTCTCTTAAACTCATTCACGAGTAGCAAAATGGATTTCTCAAGAAGCATTTATGCTGTGTTGGATGAGGATGGTTAAAATTATTTTAGTTGTAAGAAATGGACTTAAGTCAAAAAGACAATTTATTCAGAGGCCATTGGGCTGTCTCATAAAACTAAAAAAGAAAAAAGAAAGAAAGAATTGACACAGGAGGCTTGGATCCATTATGGACCCAGTTGGCCAGGTGTGTTAAACAGAAAGGGAATAATTTAGCATTTTTCTTTTTAATTTATCTTATGTCAATATTTGAAAAGAGAATTCCTGGCTTATTTTTTGAGGGGAAAAAAAATGCCTTGCCCATTACCTGATCTGAAGACCAAAAATCTAATGGAAAATTCTCATTTTTCTCTTTACTGTTAGATGGCATGTGTTATTATTTGTCTACAAAATAATAACCTCAGCCCAGAGATTCTTGTTTTGATTCTGGGGAATTATGGTTTTTCTTAATTAGTGTTTGTCAAACATTGGTTTATGTCCTCCTTGTCTTTGGGAAATGCTGGCAAGTTGTGAATCTGGGGTACATTGTGATCCATTTTTATAGTTGAAATTTTCTAAGTCAACAAGATTTTCTAACTGCTATGCAAAGACATTTTGGAAATATTTTTAAAAAGCATAAGACAAACCTCTGCCCTTCAGGAGTTTACAATCTTGAAGAAGTACACTACACATATAAGCAAAAAATAAATCAGCCTGTAATCAAGGGCTGAATGGGGTAATAGACTATAAGACGCAGGTAGACAGGACAGAAGAATGTCAATAATATGCAGGATGTTTGTTTATAATCACTGCAAGTAGTATTTGTATAATTTGTACATCTTTTGTCTATATGGCATTTCTGTTAATACTGAGTTTTTCTGTTTCTCAATTACTAAATTTTAAAAATATTCAGAGTAATGTGATGCAACTCTGTATATTTACATTATTATTCTTTAATGGACCTTTATATGCTATAATATTGGCCAGATTTATAAAGGTAATTTTGCACATTCATACAAAAAATATTTGTGAAATTATTTTGCATATCTCTTTGCAATGACTTTAGGCTGTTCTCTTTCATACTCACTATGTTCCATCCACACTATAGTCTTATTTCAGTATATGAACTTGACAACCTTCTACTCACCTAACACACAGGCAGCATATTTTTCTTCCTCTGCTTGTGCTGCTCTCTCTAAGCTTGACCTAATTAGATAATCCTTCAGGTTTTGGTTTAAATGTCCCAGGGAAACCTTCCCTGATCCCTTGCTCTAGGTAAGTTTTCCCTGTTATATGCACCTTGCATTTCTTTTAGCATTTCATGGTACTTGTACATTTATTCCTATAATATTTTTTAATGTCAGCATCTCTCCCTAAGATGCATACTCTATGAGTAGTTTGATTAAACATTCCACTCCCAAACAGTAAAAGTTTTCAATAACTACTTTTTGAATGAATATATAAATGTCAGAATTTTTTTATCAACCATAAAAATGAAGACCTGATTTCAAAAAATTGCTGGAAATCTTATGTAATTAGCATATCATGCATATGTAGTGAATTTTTCCAAATTGCATAAAATATAGACAAAAGTTTCTCTCCTCAGAGGGTTATAGTATTTTCTTTTTAAATGTTTCTGTATACACGTAATACAAAAGCCATTGTCTGAACTATGAAAAATTGAATTACAATAGAGTTTGAATTAAATCTTCCTTGAAATTTCAAGAGAAACTTTTTCATATTCTTGGAAGATACTTAAGGCTGTGTAATTAACATTTAAATATGTGTATTAGTTTAATGTTTTTAATTGCAATGAATTAAAAACTCAGCCTCCAGCCTGGCTGGTGTGGCTCATCTCTCTCTAAAAATCAATAAAAACATATTTAAAAAAAAGAACTCAGCCTCCAACTGGCTTAAACAAGAAAAAATATACATTATTTAATATAACAGTAAACCCAAAGACAGGGCTAGTCTCAGTGCTACAGCTCATATGTGTAATATAAGACCCAAGTTCTATCTCTCTACTTTGCTATTGTTAGTAAGTCAGCTTTTTTCTGGGTGGGCTCCTCTCAGAGTTGCAAAGCTGCAGCAGTCCCACAATGTCCAGAGGAAAAGAAAAGGAGCCATCTCTTAGTTTAACTTATTTAGAAGAAAGGAAGTCTTTCCTAACAGTCCCCCAACTAACTTCCCCTCACATACCATCAGTGGCCAGAATTGAATTCATGTCCATTTTGAACAACCACTGGCTAGTGAGATGGAACTATCAGCATTAACTGACACTAATTTCCTGGGGGCTAAACAGATGTCGGGATGTGATTTAATAAAATTTTGCCCACGTATCAATGATAGCTTTTTAAAATAATTTAGTGAATTGATGATTGAGAACTCTAAGAGGCAAAACTAGTCAGAAATATTTTTCAATTAAGGCGTCCAACTTCCTATTCAAGATAAATAATGATTGGTTATTGCTTTTGTTAGGTGCCATTGAGGGAATGCCCCTAAAGTCTAAATTCAAGATCAATTCTGAAGAACTGACACGTAGCCTTATTTAAATTCATAAGAACTTTAATAGGAGAAACTTATATACATGGGTAAAGCAGCTGCTGACCAGGAAGAGATCCACACCACTGTCAAGACAGGGTCTCTTTTTTATAGGCAGTTAATAGTGAAAGCATACGATGGATAGTCACATAGACCACCAGAAAGGACAATACATTTCTAAGTTAACAGATAACATCAGGCAGTTATCACACTCTATACATTCATTAACCTCCTTCCTTGGGGCCTGATGTTTATCTTTGGGTAGCAATCGGTTTCTGGGTAGTCAGCCAAAACTTGGTGCTACAGAGAGTTAAACAGTCACAGAGAATTAAACAGAAAGTCCAACATTTCCCAGACATCTTTGCTGCTGGAGCCATATTAAATCTCTAAAGTGAATTCCCCTACAGGTGCTCAGATTTCTTTGTGGTGATATCTTTCTCTTTTTATTATTGCAAAACCTATGCACAACTTCAAGAAGTTGCCTTTACCCACTACCATGTTAGGGGATGAATATGAAAAGACATCTGACTTTGTTCAGTCCATGAACATGATCTGAACACGACATAGAGTATTTCTTTTCCCTTGAGGGGCTTCTTCCCGTTGGATACTCAAGAAAAATAAAGATTCCTAATTACAAACTTCTATTCTCCATTTGGGAAAGTGATGAGTTTCCTCTACTCTCTAAAACAGACGTTTCAGAGTCCTCATGTCATAGTACAAGTTTTAAGTGAAGTATATTTTTATGATTTTTTCTCTCTCTTGTTATAATTGAGTCTGTGGAAATGGAATGGTCTAAGCCTGTTGAACCATTTAGCTTGAGAAAGTCTTACTAAGAAGGGAGGTACTACTGGAAGAGAATCTTAACATGAAAATGTATACAAAGGATTTTCCAAAGATATTTGCCATATATGCGTGGACCCCACAAAGATACTTATTATAAAAGAAAAGTAGCTCTTCTTTATATATATACATATATATGTGTATATATAACTTATTTTTCATGAAGTTTATATAAATAAAAGTTTTTCTTATATAAATCTTTTATAAATTTTGTTAGAATAATATTTAAGAATTACATGGTTTTTAATGCTACCATACATGGTACTATTCTTATAATTTCAATATTCATTTGTTCAATGCTAATACATGGAAATAAAGTTTTGTTTTTATATATAAAATTTGGATTCAATTATTCCAGGGGAAACACTGAGTTTTTATAAAGATCAGTAAGTTAGTGGTATTTTAATAACAGCAAAAGCCATTATAGCACTTTGCATATATTGCCTCATTTTATTTTCACAAGAAACTTATGAAGTAGATACTATTATACCCATTTTGCTGACTGAAAAACCCTGAAGGACAGACAAGTTAAGTATCTTGCCTAAAGTCACAGGACTAGAAAGCACTAAAGTGGGAATTTAAAAGGGAATAGCTAGGCTCCAGAGGGTATTTGTAATCACTACATTATACTATATCTCAACCCAAATCATTCAAAACAAACCTTATGCCTTTTATGACCACAAAGCAGACCATAAGGAAGGACAGTCCACTGCTGGTGATTTAATTCCACTGTGACCTACATCCACAGCTAAACACTGGGGAGGAAGCCTCAGTGTCCGTGGGTATTGCTGAGGTTCAAAAGTTCCTTTGGGCACTCAAAATGACATCTAAAATGAATGTTGTGTTTGTTTTCTGTTGCTGCTTGTCTCCATTAGCCTGTGTGTATCACTACGTGTGTGCTTGTTTTCAGGAAGTTTGTTAACCTCAGTTAACCCATGTCATTAAGAACGTATTACTAATCACCGGCATTCCCAGAAATGAAGGCTGTTTGGCAAGAAGCAGAGAGAACTGTGCCCAAACAGAATATCTAATGTGTACCTGTGCTTCAGGTTGAATACAAATATGTTAAGACGTGTAAGAGATAAAAAGAATTTCTCCTCAGGGCTACTTCCTGGAGAACACCTGAGTAGCACATAAATATTTATGCTGCATACGGAGGAATAAACCTCACTTACCTTAAGCTTGGTTATTTACATTTTCTTTAGTATGAAGGATAATCAGGTATTTAAATTCTCATCTTGGATGGCATTATTTATCTGATGGGTTCACTTCACCCACTTCAAATGAATTGTACAAGGTTTCCTTGTAACATTTTAATGACATTAAGAATAAGAACTATTCCCACTGAGGAAGTGAGGGGAGAGTGATAAGATTTGAATAGTACTGGTCACAATTATTAAAGGAGGTTTATAGAGTCCTCACAAAATAATCCCTCTTTTGTACTTTAAACCCTTGACCAACTGACCCTCCTTTTCTTTGTGTTACTGAGTCAAAATAATATATAACTTTATTAAAAATAAACTCTTGGCTTTCTGTTTCTAATTTTGAGAGGCATCACTTAGTTGACTGATTTTTTAAAAAGCCATAGCCTTAAATTCTGAGTGAAAAAAGCAGACTTACAAATTTCTCTCAATGTGCTATCATTTATAGTCACCTGTTATATAACTCCCACTAATATATTCAATTCTTCGATGATGTATAGGAAATGCTTTCTTAATATGTCCGTGACTATTTTCCCAAGGCAGTAATGGGATCTGGCTAACCGGTGGAAGGAAAAGGAACTGGAAACATTCACTTGATTTTAATTTATGTGACAACAGGTACCTAGGTTTGTTCATCAGTGAATACACGGTGCCTATAATGGTGCTGGGCACACAGTAGATGCTCAATGAAACTTGTGAATGAATTACATATGACAGAGGATTAGATTCATTTTATATGATCCTAAAGAAATATAACTAATGTAATGGATGTAAACTTTAGGAATGCATTCCTAAAAACTAGAGTCAGGTTATTGAAAGGTGAGAGGAATTTCCTCAGAAAGTTAGGAATGAAAGGTTTTAAAAATAGGCTGGCCAACAATATAGTAGTGATATAATGAATGGGATTTTACCATTGGTGATTGAAGGAGATTAATTATGTTATGTTTAACTATGAATTCTGAGATTCTATATGGATTTCTGGGTATAATCAAGAAAGAAGTCTTCAAATTCCTACCCACATGCTTACAAGTACATTTGTATCTGCAACCAATCTCAGAGAAAGCATTTCCCTTTGTCAAAGACTATCTTCTCTAGATTTCAGCCTTTCCTACCTATTCTGTTGGCTTTTTGTATGTGTTCTTGAGAGAGGTGTCTGTTGAGGTCTTCTGCCCATTTTTTTAAATAGGATTGTTTATTTCTTGCATGTTGAGTGTTATTAGTTCTTTATAAATTTTGTATATTAACCCCTTATCAGATGTATCATTGGTGAATATGTTCACCCTTTCAGTGGGTTGCCTTTTCATTTTGTTGATAGTTTCCTTAGCTGTTCAAACCTTTTTAGTTTGATGTAGTCCGATTTGTTTTTTTGTTGTTTCCCTTGCACAAGGCAATATATCAGAAAAAATATTGCTCCGAAAGATGTCTAAAATTTTGCTGCCTATGTTTTCTTCTAGGATTTTTATAGTTTTGTGACTTACATTTAAGTCTCTTAACCATTTTGAGTTTATTCTTGTGCATGGTGTAAGTTGGTGGTCTAGTTGCATTCTTTTGCATGTTGCTGTCCAATTTTCCCAACACCATTTATTGAATAGACTGTCTTTACCCCATTGCATGTTCTTGCCTCCTTTGTCAAATATTAATTGACCATAAAGGTGTGAGTTTATTTCTGGGCTCTCTTTTCTGTTCCATTGATTTATATGTCTGTTTTTATGCTAGTATCATGCTGTTTCCATTGTCAGGTAGCGTGATTCCTCCAACTTTGTTTTTTGTTCTCAAGATTACTGTAGCTATTTTGGGTCTTTTATGGTTCCATATAAATTTTGGAATTATTTGTTCTAGTTTTGTGAAATACATCATTGGCATTTTAATAGGAATTGCATTGAATCTATAGATTACTTTGGGTAGTATGGACATTTTAATGATGCTAATTCTTCCTATCCATGAACACAATCTATGCTTCCAAATTTACTTTTTCAGTGTCTTATAATTTTGTGAGTATAAGCCTTTTACATCCTTGGTCAAATTTATTCGTAGTTTGCTGTTTTTTTCTGTTTTTGTTTGTTTATCTTTTCATGTAATTGTAAGAGTTTGGTACATTTTTTAATAACATAGGGAAACTGTAGAAATGTTACTCCTATTTGTAAGAATTAAATTAATTTACTAAATATTGTTGCTTGTGTAGCTGCTTTCAGAGGTGGAGCTTACCTTACTGATATAGCCTTGGAAGAGGTTGCTTCTGGGTGCTCACAAGATGGCAATCATGACTTTAAAGGTCATCTATAAAGGGAGATAGATCTTGTGCTAGATATAGAACTCATAGGTCTAAAAATAGGGGATTTGGGGGAAACATGAACTATTACACATTCCATTAAAGGAGCAGGATGCTATGCAATTTCTGCCCACACTGTGCAACTTTGTTCTTCTCCTTTGCCTGCCAAACCAGCCATGTCTAGCTGATAGGGAAGCTAATTTTGATGACTAACTCATATTTGAAATTCCCCCCATTTCCCACTGCTTTCTGAGTCTTTATTCTTCTGTAGTCACATATGGTCATTTTAAGAATATGCCCACATATCCCTTTTGGACAAAACAAAGGACATTGCTTGCCAGAGTTCTTTGATTTGTGTTCCTAGTCTTGGAAATTCTTATCAAGTTCTAAGCAAATTTTGCCTCATCATGAAAATACCAGTGTCATTACTACTTAGATAGCTGTATCATTTTAAATGTTGCAACAACACACTCAGTTCCTCTCTATTACTACTCATCATTTGCCAGTGTTTCTGATTTATGTGTTTAAGAATTGCCAGTTTTCCCACAGGAAGAGATTTCTCAGAAAGAATTGCACTGCTATCAGCTGAACTAAATTAGAATGTGTAAACCATTAACAAGGTTTCCCAAATTCTCTTAAACTCTTATTACTTCTCATTCGTTATCTAAAATATGTGAATTATTTTCTTTTGTCAATTTTATATATTTTTCTAGTGAGTAGTACTAGAAAATACTATTAATCAGTAAGTTTTCATTGACTTTCAAATAAATTTATGATCATATTCCTGTTATGACAATGAGAACTTGTTGTGAGTCATAGGTGCAGGATATACTTAACCAGTATCCCATGCTCAGGAACTCCCTTCATCCTTCAAGGGCTAGCTCAGCTGTCATATTGTCTGAGAAGTCTTTCCTGTACCCATTTCTTCCCTTTCCCAAACAATTTTATTACTCAATCCTCCATGTTTTCTTATGACAGTACTTGGTAAATCTATTATTTCCCTATGACAGTATATTGACTTTATTATTTCATGTCTTTTTACTCTACCATAAGCCCTGTGAATACAAAGTCTATATTGTGTGTGTGTGTTTAATTTTTATATCCCTTGTGTTTAGAATATATTTGGCATGTAATAAAAGGTTCTTAGCTAGAATTGAATTAAGTTTAAGAAAAGGACATGTAACGACCCTGCTGACCAGATCACACATCATGTGGCTCCGGGTATGTTCCAGGTCCAGTATGAGCTGAGCATTGTCTAGAAATAACACATTTACATGAATAAACCAACTGTCATATTGTTAATATGTAGTTGTGGGACCTTTTACCATGAACTCAATAGTCACATAGTAAGATTGCGATAGAGAAAAATTACTGGAAAAACTTCTAATCTGTTTGGTGTTCAGAGTAAGTAGATGATACCCAAGTTTCAGGGCTTAGATCAAGTGCTGCCTCTGCAACAACAATGAAAATACTTTAGTTTTAATGATATTTATTATTTTATGGCTCTATTATATATATATATATATATATATATATATATATATACACACACACACACACACACACATATGTAAGTATATATATGTATGTATATATAATATATGTATGAATTGCTTTGGTCTGTGGGTTCTCACACAAAGATTAACAACATAAAAGATATACGAAGGTGAGGCTGAGGGACTGGGACATGTCTATATGATATTATATATATTATTTATATACTATATAAATATATTTTAATTTAACTCTTTAAAAGGGTACAAATAGATTAACTTTGACAATTCTGGAATAAGACTCATTTTGGTATCAATAGGCTATCTTAATTATTATGACTTATTTGTAATTCATTATTCTTTAATCTGGTAAAAAATACTATGATTTTTCCATGTATTTTTATATTACATTGGATTTTTGAATACCTTTGTCCCGTGGATTCTCACATTAAGATCAATAATCTAAAACATACGGAGGCTGAGGTCTGAGGGACTGGGACATGTCTTAATCATATAACAATCTCTCCAATGTGCCTAATATAAAAGACACTCATGCCATTTAATGCATAAATATATGATGAAGGCAGCCTATTTCTGCACACTTCTACCTAAACTACACTAGTTAGAACCCCAATTAATTGGTCATAAACACCTCCATTCTAAGAATAATTCTGTAAAACAAAGGAGAGAAACAACTCTATTCCAATTGTTCAAATAAAAGTATTAAAAATTCAAGACTGAACTAGCTGTAGCTTTTCTCTAATACGCAATTGTCATATGTGCAATGATCAGCCCTCTCTAATATTCTATGTACTAATTATAGCTCATTACAGCTGGCAATAATATAGTTATTGGGAGGGGCCAGGCTTTCTCACCTATTTATTTAGGTATGATTACAGTGCTTATCATCAAAGATGTTGCCTCTAAATCATGAAACAACTCTCAGGTTTAATTGATAATGCACACAGGTGGCAGTTTGGAGGGGCAATATTACAGGTTATGTTTTCTCTCTTGAACAGAATATCAGGGGCTGTGTAGAAAGAAAGGTATAAGACTGAGCTTTTTAAATATACATCTTTTTTGGTCTGTGATAATGTAGTTCATCTGCTATATCTAGCTGTTGTAAGAATGAAATAGCAGCTTAGACCCAGGAAAAATATAAGCGGGGGCTACCTCTGTAGGAATATAGAAAGGATTTTTTTTCTGCTAAAGAAACTGAAATGCTTCTTTTATTAATGACATTTTAAGCCATGATATGTTCACTGGTTTACAGCTGCTTCTCCATAATAATTTTTTTCCAATGGCCAGTTCATCTAACAGGCCAACTTTTTTTTCAAAGCAGACACTTCACAAACTTTTCCATATGCCAGAAACAGACTTGCCATCATTTTACGCATGGCAGATCTCTTCTTATCCTTCATATCTGGGCACAAATGTTACCTCCACAGAGAGGAATTTCTTCCTCACTCTTTCCAAGTAATCTCCTCTCCCAACTCAATCTGTACCTTCTTATTTTCAATCATGGACATCTTTAGTCATCTTCTTCCTAGCTTATCATCACTTGTAAGAATCTCTATGTTTACTGATTTTATCTGTCTCTCCTAATATACTGTAAGCACTATGACAACAAGGACCATGTATTTGTATTATATTCACTGTGTATCCAGTAACTACTAGTACCTAAAACATGGTGGGTGCTTATGAAATAATTGTTTGTTGAGTATTTAATAATAATACTTATATTTTAGAATTCTTTATCTTTTGTATGCAAATGATTTTCCTAGATCTAGGATCTAGACTGCATTTCTTTCATTTATCATTAATTCATTTATTCAAAGAGCAACAAAATTCATGTAAAGAATTATTCTAGATATTAGGGTGATATAAAAAAGTAATATAATAATCTGTCATTTTTCTCAATGGTATGTTTTCTGACAATTCCTATTCCTATAGTTCTTCAGAAATTATTAATTTTAAAAACCATTGCAACAACCTTCAGAAGTGAGGGATATTATTATCTTAATTTAACACACAAGGGATTCTTAGAATCAAAGATATCAAAATAACAGGGTCAATATGTGATTAAACAAGATTTGAACCCTTAGATTTCTGATGCTGAATTTCATGCTTTTTCTAATATTCTTTTCATGAGTACTTCATTACTATAACCATTGTTTCATTTATATTCAAAATATCAAAATGTTTTAGTTCCTGTATTTTGTTTGTTTAATGGTGTGTTTTTTTTAAAGAATGACATAGACTTCCAAAGATTGATAGTTATTTTGTCATCACTACACTAATGGGATCTCATGGCAATACCATTTTTATTGGATGTCCACATTAAAACATTAAAGGATAAGGCATTATCCCAGAGGTTGTTAGAAAAAGGTGTGGATTTTATTTTAAATATTCTGGTTCATTGTCTTCAGACTGAAGATTGTGCTTATATTTTAATTCTGCTGAGTGGTTAGTATGTGGAACCAGTTGAACTAGTCTGAGCATTTTTGCACTGAAAACTAATAGATTTATATCCTCAATGTTTATGCATTTAGAGATCAGTATATTATTAATTTTGGAAGTCCAAGAACAATGATTTTTATAAGTTTGTAAAGAAAAATACATAAGTAACTGAAAATAATTGTGTTGAATTACAGATAACTGGAGAAAATATAGAAATATACTTTACTATAAACTGTCAGATCATCTGAAGAATTATATTTATATTTTTAAATTATATTTGACATTCACTATTGTATATTAACACAGCATAGTGGTTAGACAATTATATAATTTATGACGTGATCCCCTTGATAAATCTAGTACCCACCTGGCACCATACATAGTTATTACAATATTATTGACTATATTTCCTATGCTATACTTTACATCCCCATGATTATTTTGTAATTACCAAATTATTGTGAATTATAAACAAGACCCAAAACAGGACAAAAAGAGCAAAACAAAGCTGTTAGCTTCTGTGAAGTAAATAAACAGACTACGCTCTGATTCTTTACTTGTATTATTTATTTGTACTATTTTGGATCCTAACAAAGCTGTAAAAGGTTTCTATTCCTTATTTTACAGAAGAGAGAACTAAATCCAGAATTTAACTAACTTGCTGATATTAGCAAAACCAGGATTAAACCCAGTTGATCTGTTTGATTTCCACCATTAAAAAAACAAAACAAAAAACAGTCACTGCTTTCTAACACATACCAACATTTTGTATTTTACCTTAAAAAGGTTGCTTTAATGGAGGAGAAAGTTTAAGTTGCCTTTTCTTTTCCATTTATATGTTTCCCCATTTTTATTTTTATTTTACTTTATTAGGAAGAAAATAAAACAAGCAAAACAAACAACCCTTCCCCCATAAAACGAAACACTAAAGAACAAACTTATGCTTAATGCTTTCCTTTGAACAGATGCACTACGGGGTACCATTCAAAAGTTCTATTTAGATTAGACTCATATTCTGAATAAATGAACAGATAATTGTCATGTGAAAATCAGAAGAAATATATAGGACTATATAAAGGGGTTTTAAATGTCATAAAAAAATAGTTTTCAGAATTTGAACCAGTTGCACATTAAAAAATATATATATATTTCTAACTTATTATAGCCAAGTTCTGAAAGTTTATTGCACACTTAAGACTGCCTTGAATTTTTGTTTATTTAGGGTAAACTCCACTTGCTTTGCAATTAGCTGGTATCTGCTTACTGCTCCTGCCAGCTCTACTTCAAAACACTGAAATGTTCATTATATTCCACAAATAAGTGAGATCATGTGATATTTGTCTTTTTCTGCTTGGCTTGTTTCGCTTAGGATAATACTCTCGAGGTCCCTCCACGTCGTCTCAAAGCATAAGAGATCTTTCTTGTGGAATATAATGAACATAACAGTCTGAGGAACAGGGTAGACCCAGAGATGTGGAAGTAGGGTATAAACTGACACCCCTCAGAAGAGGGGGTGGGGGAGAGGGAAGAGATAAACCACAGAACTTATGCACAAGTATGCATAAGTGATGGACATGGACAACAAAGCTGGGGATAGGGTGAGGGGATGGGGAGGAGAGTGTCAATGGGGAAAAAAGGAGAAACATCTGTAACAAAAATAAATTAATAAAAAAAAAAAAAACAAAAAACACTGAAATGAATACTTGGCAAAACTTATTTCAACTTCCACATAAAACAAAGTCAATATTTCAGAATATCAAACTGAGAATAGCTGATTATCAGATAAAACTCATTTTAAAATTAAATGTGACCATGATAAAATATCCTTCACTCGCCCTGGCCGGTTTGGCTCAGCGGTTAGAGCGTCGGCCTGCGGTCCGGAGAGACCCGGGTTTGGTTCCCGCTAGGGGCATGTACCTTGGTTGCAGTTTGTCCCCGGCCCTGGTTGGTCGTGCGGGTGGCAGCCACTCGATGTGTCCCTTTCACGTCGATGTTTCTCTCTCTCTTCCTCTCTCTCCCTCCCACTCTATCTGAACAAAAAGTGAAAAAATGTCCTCGGGTGAGGATAAAAAAAAATATATATATATATCCTTCACTCTGATACCGTGTTATCATGAGGTAATACATGGTTATCACCCACATAAATTTGACAGAATTTTATTTTTGTCAATTTTTACTTCTTGAAGTCTCAGGGTACAGCAATCAAATGGACAAAACATAGGGAAAAAGGAAGTAAGAATTTTTTTAAAAATTACAACAACCAAAATATTCACACACTAAATAATCAAGAAAAACTAATGCCATAGGTATTGGAAATGGTAACATACTTCAATTAGGTGAGAAGGAAGACATTGCACATGGGGACACGACAAAGTTGTTTGTTTTTTTCTGGGTTGTGTGGCAGTAGCCTTAACAGTTACTTTTATTAGAGTCATGCAAACAGGTATCAGAGACACAACTAAAATAAAATGAGCCAAGGACAAAGGGCAAACAATGGATACATTCTATTTGGCTCAGACGCAAGGATAAGGACACCACATCACTCATTATTAATGACATTGATGTCACAGAAATACTTTCTGTTCATTAAATCTTCCTCATCTTGCTTATAGGCACAATCATTTACCTGGACATTGAAACAAGGGAGCCATTAATCATTTTCTTATCCCACTGCTAGGCAATCAGTCAATAAACTCAAGGATTGGAAGGAACTAAATCTATATCCTCCTCTCCACCCTACTGCCTCACCATCTCTCTCCTGGACCTTCAAAATGACCTCTAAACCAGTCTTCCTATCTGCACTTTGGCTCTAATTCCTATCCTCATTCATACCTCTGTGATTATTCTAAATTCTCAGCCTGATTAAAGCTTTTATTGGCTCCCATCTCCTGCAGAGTCAATTTCAAACACTTTACTTTGGGTTATAAGATTGCCCATGACCTGGTCCAGGCCACCAGAGTTACCATATCTTCTTTCTAGCACAGCAGTGCTGTGAAAGACTTACAACTGTGGACGTAATTTGGAAGATCATAAATTCTTTGAAAGCAAAGCCATATTTTATATATCTTTATTTCCAGTGCTAATCATTAATAATGAATGCTATTTCATATTACCAGTTTTTAATTTTGGTTGTTTTTTTGTTTGTATTTTAACATGTGATTTTTTCTCTTCTTTTTTCCTTTTTTATACCTGGAGAACTTTTATCACTTAAAGTTTTAATCACGTTGCTTTCTTGATAAAAACTTGCAACACTTGCAGCCCCCCCCCAAAGTTAAATGTTTTCTTGTACAGAGTTTTATTTTGACACAGTTCACACTATACATTAAATATTTGTTTCTGCATCTGTATGTATCTCTTTTTATTTATTTATTTAAAAATTTTTTATTATTTATTGATTTTGAGAGAGAGAGATCATTTTGCTGCTCCACTTAGTTTTGCATTCATTGGTTACTTCTGTATGTGACCTGACCTGGCACTGAACCCGCGATTTTGGCATATTGGGAAGATGCTCTAACCAACTGAACTACCCGGCCAGGGCAGTATCTCTTCTTAAAGTGTGGGTGTCCTACAGGTAAAGAATGTACCTTAAAATCTTTATACCTCTAGGGCTCTAGAAAATTTTCTGAAACATTATTATAATGTGGTAGGTACTATTTTAAAGACTTTCTATCATCTCATTTAATGAATAAAGTTTAAATAAATATTTGTTAGATATAATTAAAAACAACAATGCTTACAAAAAAATCTCACTTGCAAGATATTAAATATTGAATCCCATTTGGGGATTCAGCAAATAAAGTAATTAATGCCAACTTTCAAGTTGAAGAAAGATCATTTAAATGGTTTAAGATCTTTTGGGGTGGGCAGGTAGTGCATGAGTTGGAACAGGTTAAGAGTTAAGTGGAAATAGAAAGTCTTCATGGGGATTGGAGTCTTATCAAGTACAATTCATAATTTGTGATTTCAAGGGGAGGTACTAATAAAATGCAAAGAACCATAATCAGATCTTCAAAAGTAAGGTTGCTACTTTTAAAATATGCCATTAAGTAATTTTAAAAAGTACTAAATTTAAAAAGTATTCATATTAATATCTTTTATCTTCAATCAAATATAACTGATGAGATTATTATATAACTTTGTTACTAAATACCCAAATTTCAAATTGCCATTGTGTCAGACAGAATGCAGTAGGAAGATACTGTCATTTGAATGTCAACATCAGTAGCTTTAACTAAAATTTACATTATGATTGGGATGTTGGGGGAGGGTATACAAATTAAAACTTTGTGTTCTTTTCAATATCTAAGTATCCTGCTGTTATTTAGCAGTATAAACTATTTTTGTAAAGTAATAAAGTAAGTGAACATAGAATAAAGCCATAATGAATATTTTTTTGTCTTATTGTTCATTTCTTTCCATTATTACAGACCAATTCAATGTTCAAAAGCTGATTACCCACAAGTTGAATTTCAAAGAAAAGAGCAATTTTGGGACCCTCTTCGGCTAACTCTTTTCACGTTGGTAATTGTCGCAATTATAGGAATTACCATTGGTATTGTTTCTCATTTCATTGTTGAGGGTAAGTATCCAGGTCATGTTTCTATTGCCTAAGTGCTCCATGACTTAACATCTTGAAATTCTCTCTTGTATAAAAAATGTTATTTGCATGATATTAACATTTTAATTGCTAATCTTTTACTGATGTTAAATTATAGTTTGCTCTGGTATTGAGCTCTGTGTTATAAATTTCCAGCCAGTGAAGCTTGCAATATGGATAGACACATGTAAAAGAAGTACATATTTATAAATAGAAAGAATGAAAGATTATCTTCAGAATAAAGACAAATCACATCATGTGTAGAGTTTAATATACTTTTCTCAAAATCAATACATTGAGTTTCCCTAAGAAAAGCTGATGATATGAGAAAAGTTATCTAATATATTTTTAAAGGGTTAAAGATCACATATTATTTTGAAGGAAAAAGAGATTGTTTCATGACTGGGAGAAGAAAAGTTAGGAATAATTCTACATTATGTGCAAAAATGGATAGTTAATACCACTGTTAAACCAAATAACAATCAACCAAGATTCATTTGATATACATATTTATAATCACATGTGACTGAGACTTTGCCTAAAATTTTACAGAATCATATGACTTAACAATAAAACCATACTTGAAAAACCTCCCAGGAAGAGATGAATATTGTCCAACATGCACAGATTAATTTCCTATGCACTTTATTGTGTGATTGATAATATCTATTTCTTAGACTCTAATAAAATAAAAGGATACACCAAGTTACCCTATCAGTTGTCTTTGTTGTTAATATCTTCTTTGGGTTAAAATGTGGTGAACTAGTTTTGTTTTTAAAATGCCCTCCATTCCCAATATGGCAGATGTTCAAAAAAGAAAAAGGGGATAATAAAAATAATAGCAAAAAAAGTATTTTACAAAATATCATAGAGGTTGTGGTAGGCTGAATAACATCCCTCTCGCAAGGCATCCATGTATTCATCCTTACAACATTTGGATGTTACCTTATATAGCAAAAGAGACTTCGTTGATGTGATTAAATTGAGGATTCTGAGACAGAGAGAGATTATTCTGGTTTTTCCAGATAAGCCATAAATGTAACCAAAATATTTTTATAAGAAAGACTCAAGAAGGTCAAAGAAGGAGAAGGCCATGTGACAACAGAAGCTGGGGGAGAGGGAGACAATGTGATGCATGATCACAAGCCAAGGAATAAAGAGCCTCTAAAAGCCAAAAAAGGCGAGGAAAAACATTCTCCCCTTAGAACCTCCAGAAGGAACCAGCTCTGCCAACATGTTGCTTTTAGCCCTGTAAAACTCATTTCAGACATTTGACTTCCAGAACTGAAAGAGAATAAGTCTTTGTTGTTTTAAGCCCCTGAATTTGAGCAAATTTGTTACAGCAGCAATTGGAAACCACTACAGAGGTTAACATTTGAGAATTTAAGAAATCCATCACATGGACCTTCCATGTAGTTAATTGTGAGTTGCCTGATTGCAGATGGAAATTTAGTAAAACAAAGGAGAAGATAGTCTATGACAAAGGATAAACAAATGGAAAGGGATAAAAATAGAGGTGTCTAAGATGACACCACATTCAAAAAGTAAGTTATATATTTTCATAGCATAAGGAAATCAAAACCAAGTCAGTGAAGAAAATCACATTGCAGTAACCAAGATAACACTAAGAAGAAGAAAAATAGTTTTAAAACCGTAATTTTAAAGAGTGGAAATAAGGAAGAAGAGTGAAAATAATGAAATATGTGAAATAATTGAAAAAGAAGGAAGGATTTTGGCAGACTTGATGATAAAATTTACATCACCAGGATTGAAGTATATTTGATGGAGTTATTTTTATCCTAAGGATCTCAAAAATTATGAATGATCAGCTTTCACTGTATATATTTCTGACAAATTATTTACTCTCTGATATATAAGAAAATTTAAAAGAAGATTATAAAATAATACAGTGACTTTTGGAATATGAATAGGTTGTCCATGCCCTCCAACCAGAAACCACCAGTAACACATCTGTGGTGGGTTTATTGCATGTTTCAGGGAAGACGTGCCTTGGAGAACCATGGGACGGGCTAGTCAGGCACTGTTAGAAAGGACGAATGATAAGATTTTGACTTGTGGTAACTAATTTGGGGGAGGGATTTCTCTAGATTGGATGCTGTCAAGATGCAGGACTAATGCCGTGATTTCATATCTTAATACATCTTATCTAGAAGGCAAAAGCAATGAAGTGAGGCTAAAGTTATAACTGTCAGAGAAACAGCCATCACTCACAATAGCCAGGATAGGGAGATGTTCTGTCTTCTTTGTGTGTTTGGACAGTGTTTTTGTTTGAGCTCAACACATCTGTGGAATGGTCTTGTTTTTGTCCTTATTTATATGGTCAAGAGTGGCCTTGTCTAATGTTGATGTTCTATGAAATTGTTTATGTTCAAGAGGATAATACCAAGGCATAGGTGACAGTATTAGGCCAGCACCTAAAGGTCTGCGGTCACCTTTTCTCTTTCTCAGGTTTTATATTTACAAGTCCATAAATTATTGGGTCTTACTTTAAAAGATACTTTCTGTGTCACTAATTAAATACTTAGTACCAGACAATTAATGTCTCTAACTTTTTTGTTGCTCATCATAACAAAAAGACTGATGAACTATTAGATGCTTATTTACCCTTGGAATTTCCATTTGGATCCGTTTTTATTTAATCAAAGGAAAAGAACGTATTTTAAAATAAAATCCTATTTGAACATAAAATACATATAACAACATAATACATATTTTCTGAGCCTTGTTTCTATTCAATATTGTTGCAGGAGTCATTCACTTTTTTGTAGGTAGCTTTAGCTCATTCATTTTCAATATTGACTACTAATATTCCATTGTCTGAAATATGCCATAATTGACTTATCTCTTTGAATATTCGTGGACATTTGGGTGGTTCCAGGTTTTAGACTTTGAACAATACGCTATGAACCTTCTTATACACATATCTGGGTACACACCTGCCAGAGTTTGTCTAGGGAACATATGCAGATGTAGAATTTTTGTGTCACTGGTCATGTGCATTTTTTTAATCCTCACCCGAGATACTTTTCCATTGATTCTTTTAGATAGAGTGGGAGGGAGGGAGGGATAAAGAGAGAGAAACATTGATGTGAGAGAGACACAGTGATTGGTTGCCTCCCACAGGACACTACCCGGGGCCAGGGATCAAACCCTCAACTTTCGGTCTGCAGGCTGATGCTCTAACCGCTGAGCCAAATCAGCCAGGGCGGACATGTGCTTTTTTAACTTGATGGATAATGCCAAGTTGTTTCTATCAGTGCTGTATAGGAGTTCCTATTGCTTCATATGTACACACCAACCTTTGCTATTGGCATACCTTCATATATTTGGTGCACATTGCAAAACTATCATTGTAATTTTAATTTGTATTTTCCTGATTACCAGTGATGCTGAACACCTATCTATGTATTAATTGATCATTTAGACTCCCTGTTTTTGTGACGTGCCTGTTCAAATCTTTTCTCCATTTTTTATTGTCATCTGCTTTTTCATAATGATTTGGGTAGTTCTTTCTATATTCTGGGTATACTGGGTATATATCCATTGTCAGTTGTATGTGTTGCAGACATGTTCTGCCAATAAAAATATAATTTAATATATATATTTAATGATGACACCTTCATAATAGTATAAGGATCTTTTAATATTAATTAATAAAATCACCACCATTCACATAAATATGACATTAACTAGAAAAATTCAAATATTGAGTTTCCCAGTTAACTGGTTTTTATTGTCTTTAGCTACGTAGAATTATATAGTAAGTTATAGTTTTCAACAAATATTTTCATGATCCAGATTAGTTTTTTCAGGATTATTTAAGATTTCTTACCATATCTTTTGTTATGGTTTTATAAAGTGTTACACAAACTGTTTTGAAGAACATAGTCTTTAGAATTGTATTTTCACAAATCCAGAAACTCAATTTTATAAAGCTATTTTTAAAACTTGATTTTTTTTTTGAAACCTACAAGTAAAGTCTGAATTAGGATAGCATCATTTATTTTCTCATTCTGTAGGACTGGCTCCACTTCCAGGAATGTAGGCAGTATATTCTTTCATGAGATTTAGAATCAAATCTAAATGTTTTAATTTGAGACCCACCATATACTAGCTGGGTGATCTTGGGAATGTTACTTTTTTTCTTTACCAAACTTCAGTCAATTAAAACAATAGTTTTAAAAAGAGAAAGATAAGTCAAAATAATAATATTAGTTACTTCTAGATGTTAGTTAGGGTTATAGATTATTTTAATTTATATATATATATATATATATATATATATATATATATATATATATATATCTGTTAATTCCAGAGTTTCTGATATAGCATTTATCATCTGAAAAATGTTTTTAAAAGAATAATTAATTAAGTTAAAAATTAGAATGCTGAGCAAAGTCTCATATAAAATGAACTTAATAAATGTTGAATATTGAAATACTTATTAATTAATTCATTGTTTTATAAAAAGCTTAAAGTACCTGTTTTCTTTACTCCTAATGCTTGAAATGGTGCTTCCTTTCCAAGTGCAAAAAAATCAGCATGTTAAATGCAAATAAATGCATACAGTTCATTGTAGTTTTAACAAAAATCCTAAAGGGAATGTGGCAAAGAATATGCTCAAGAGGTAGGCAGGATCTAGGTCAAGAAAAACCTCTGTAGATCATAGCAAAGAGCTGAGACTCCTTATCATAGGCAATGGAGAAAAATCAAAGCATTTTAGTTGGGGAGTCAATATAGTCAATTTTTTAATTTAAAAAAGATCATTCTGCTACTGTGTAGGGAATAGATTTAAGAAAAACAGAACCTGAGGCCAGATAATAGTTAGAAAGCTGTTATATTTTCTTGATTTTTTGTTTGTTTGTTTGTTAATCCTCACCTGAGGATATTTTTTCCATTGATTTTTTTTTTTTTTTTAGAGAGAGTAGAAGGGAGGAAGGGATGGAGGTAGGGGAAGAGAGAGAGAGACATACACATTGATTGATTGCTTCCCACATGTGCCCCGACTGGAGCTGAGGATGAAACCACCAACCCAGTCATGCACATGCACCCTTCGGGAATGGAACCCACAACCCTTTGGTGTGCAGGCTGATGCTCTATCCACTGAGCCACACAGACTGCTAGACTGACTTGATGTTGGAAATGAGGATGAAGCCAAGCTTTGGGTGATTGTGTGGATGATGGCACTATTCATGAAGACAGAAAATATAGGAAGTAGAGCAGGTTTGAGTACAGAAAGAGGTAAATAATTATTTTCCTTTGAAGATATATATGATGCCTATTGGATGACCAGTGACTAGTCCCCTGCAATCAGTTGTTGTAGAATTGAAACCCATGGTAAAAATATGGTCTGGAGATAAAAATATCGGAGTCATTTGTGGTTAAAGTAATTAAACAGGAAAGTCATTGGCCTGAGGTGGTTCTAATGCCTTGACAGCCTACATAAGCAAACTAAAGCCTAAACCAGAGTCAGTGCACTCTTATCTGAGAAAATGAAACTTAAAAACAACCAATCACAAACAGTCTTCCTCACATAAGGCAACCACTTAAGCTATGGCCAATTAAATAATTTCTTCACTTTGCTTCTGTATCTTCTCTACAAAAATCCCACTAGTTCCTGTCGGTGGAGTGTTCCTAACCACTGTTGATTTGGTGCTGCTCCGTTGGAATTGATGTTTGCACAAATAAAGTTGAACATTTAAATATGCCCTGGTTTATCTTTTAACATCAACAAATAGTTGATGGTTGAGCCCTCACAGTTAAGATCACCCAGAAGGAATTATTTAATAAGACCAGGCCAAGGATAGAACAATGGGTGGCTCAGGATAAAGGAGGAATAGAGTTCTACAAGGTAACTGAACAGTGGCCAGGGAGGAAGGAAGAATATTAGAATATGGCTTCATAATGCTAAAGATGGAGTTTCAAGGAACATGGTTCAGGCTGCAAAGAAATTAAAAAAAAAAAAAGAAAGAAAGAAAGGTGGTCATTTTTTTTTTTTACTTTTTTTTTTTTTCTTTTTTAATCCTCACCCAAGGACATTTTTGCATTTATCTTCAGAAAGAGCAGGAGTGAGAGAGGGAGTAAGAAAGAGAGAAAGAAACATCAATGCGAGAGAGATACATTGAGTGGTTGCCAAGCACACAACCCCAACCGGGGCGGGGACAAACTGCAACCAAGGTACCTTCCCTTAGCAGGAACCAAACTAGGGACTCTCTGGTCCACAGGCTGACGTTCTAACACTGAGCCAAACCGGCCAGGGCAAAAGGTGGTCATTTGACAGTACAACTGTGGTTGTTGACAATGGTAGTTTCAATGGTGTGTTGGTAGATTACAAAGAGTTGTGAAGTGAATGGGCAAAAAGAAAGTGAAAACAATAAATATAGGCTTCTATTTCAGTAAGCCTTCAGTACTATAGAAAAAATGATAGCCTGTTTAATGCATCTTCATAATACAGCTTAGCTATGATACACCTATATTACAATTCTTTGAGAATGCTGATAATTTTTTTGAACACTGATGATTTTATATGACTTTCCACAATTGCTTTAAAAAATTTTTTTTCTTTATTGATTTTAGAGAGAGAGGAAGGGAGAGGGAGAGAGAGATGGAAACATCGATTGGCCGCCTCCTGCATGCCCCCCACTGGGGATTGGGTCCACAACCTGGGCATGTGCCCTGGCTGGGAATCAAACTGGCAACCTCAAGGTGCATGGGTCAATACTCAACCACTGAGCCACACCAGCTGGGGCACCATTGCTTTTAATATTTACTTTCCATTGTAGATTGCACGTCAAATTTTATAAAAATTTTGATATGCATAAATACTGTAAATAAGGTATTCTGAAAGTATACTTTGAGACCTGAATTTTCTATTTTAGCTGGGTACAATGATGAAATCACAAAATAGTTGAAAAAGGTTAATAATAATTTTTGTACTAAGAAGAAACAAACTGCATTATAGTATGCCTATTTTTAGGGGGTTGAGGACAAGGAACTGATTATACTTAAGCATGGATTTTTTGTTTATTTTTCCCTTTCAGATGATAAATCATTTTATTACCTTGCCTCTTTTCAAGTCTCAAACATAAAATACAAAGAAAATTATGGAATAAAAACCTCAAAAGAGTTTACCCAAAGGAGTAATCAGATTGAGAGAATGGTAAGCCCAATAGAAATGTTTAAAGTTTATAAACGTGTGTTTCTGTCTCACTTTGAATGTGGTTGTCATACGTACTTAGCCTCTCCATACTTCACTTTCTTTTTCTGTGGAATTAGGATAACATAGTATCTAGGTTATACAGTTATGAGGATTAAATAACTTAATGTATGTAAAATATTTAAAATAATATCATGTACAGTTAAAGGTATGTAGAATAGAGTAGGCAACTAATTATCACCTGAGGAGATTGTTGGTTGAAACAGATGTTTTCCCTATTTTTAACTTGATTTTCTTTTTTGATTCATTTTACTTAATCATTTTTAACATAAGAATTAGGATGGCCATATTTGCCTTATCATTTTGTTTATTTTGCTTTTAAAAGTATTTAAAGCATCCCATACAAGGATGTGTGTTTTTAATTCTTGATATCAATTTCAAAATTAATAATGGCCCTCAAATATTTCGGTTGCCTTTGAAAACTTATGAATTTTATCAAGGCATTTCTATTTGTTTGTTTGTTAATCCTCATTGGAAGATATTTTTTCCAGTGATTTTTAGAGAGAGTGGAAGGGAGGGAGGGGGAGGGATAGAGAGGGAGAGAGAGAGAGAGAGAGAGAGAGAGAGAGAGAGAGAGAGAGAAACGTTGATGTGAGAGAAAGACCCACTGATCAGTTGCCTCCTGCACATGCCCTGACCAGTAACCAGGGCTGGATTGAACCTACAACTCAGCTATGTGACCTTGAACAAGAATCAAACCCACCACCCTTTGGTGCACTGGCCAATGCTCTAACCACTGAACCACACCGGCCAGGGCAAGGGATTTCTATTTTTTAAAAATATATTAGGCAAGCTAAATCTTTACCTATCATAGCAGAAAGTTAAATAGAATACCCTTCCATTTTTGTCTATGGAGACCATAGATTTATCTAGAAAATCAGTATTTTAGCCCTTTTAGTTTACAATACCTATTAGGGAAAAAGGAGTAGTGTCTATAGATAAGTAATGTGTCTATTATTAGCTAAAGACATTATCTCTTAATTAAAAAATGAGTATTTAGCCCTCCAACACTTCACCCATTGTACTCATGTTTCTCTGAATTATTAACAATGTAGGAAAGTGTTTGCATTTTATTCAGTTATCTTTATATAGGTTGATTTTAAATGTTGAAAACCAATAAATAGTATTTTCTTTTTCATAGCTATTTAGTGTTTGTCACTTAATCTAACAGTGTTTATTTACAATTATGTTGCAACAATTCTCTTTTTTTCTCACTTTACTGGTTGGTGGGTTTATTCAGAATTATGTTCAGATTATTTTATTTTTTATTAAAATATAATTGATATAACATGTTAGTTTCAGGTGTACAACATAATGATTTGATATTTGTATTTATTATGAAATGATCACTACCATAAGTCTACTTAACATCACACACAGTTATACTTTTTTTTAAATCATGATGATAACTTTTAAGATCTACTCTCTTGGCAACTTTCAAATATAGAGAAGGTCTTTCAATAATTACATTTCATTATAAGGTTGATGAGATGCCACAGGAATTTAACTCTTATTTATATCAATTAGTCTATGGTAAAATTGGTTTCCCTTAAAGTCACAAAAAGTATCAAAAATGTTAAGTGTAAACTTACTGTACAATACAGTATTATTACCTATAGTCACCATGCTATATGTGACATCCCATAACATATATTTCATAAATGGAAGTTTGTACCATTTGACTATTTTCACCCATTTTACCCATCCTCTATCCCATCCCATGACCCCCTCGAGTCCAGCCCCCCGAAATGATCTCCACATTCTCCTTGGGTTCATCAGGTAGTTAGTGCACTTCTGGTATTATTCTACACCTCAGGATCGAGGCTCTAAAAACTTGTTTGTTTACATAAAGATAAATATAAATAGAATTTCTGATGTTCTCCACACCCTCTTTGAAACATTGGCTTCGCTTTGGGAATGAATGCTCAGAATAATTCACAAAGCTAATACTATAAATGATATGACAATTATTATTGTTGGATAGGAGGATGACTTCCATTGACTGTGCAGAATTTTCAATACTGAAAGGCTACTGATACTGACTCTATACCTCTCTAACTTCATGTCTTAAAAATAGCTTCCCACCCTATCTGGGTGGCTTAGTTGGTTAGAACATCATCCCCTACACCAAAATTGACCCCTGTGGGTTCAATTCCTGGTTAGGGCACATACCTAGGTTGCGGATTTGATCTCCGGTCCGGGCAAGTATGGGAGGCAACTGATTGATGTTTCTCTCTCTCTTTCTCTCCCTCCTCGGGTGAGGATTATTGAAAAAACCAAATTGCTTCCCACCAGAACCCTCTTTATTATGCTCTATATGTTCTAAAACTACAACTAAGCTTGAATCTTTATAAAGTTTTTCTCCTTCTATCTCCTTTTTTTCTATTTTAAGGAAGTAATACAATACAGAAACACCTCTGGAGATACATAATATTATACATATTAAGTTTATTAAATTTTGTCCAGGTTACAAGCTAAAAATCTCATCTGAAAATTGAAGATGTGTGGTCACTGAGCTTCCAAACAATGGACACATTGAAATAGAGCACACCAGAGCATTCTCTAGCTCAGCTTATTTATCCCTGATAGGTTGGATCCCAAAAAGCACAGTCTGTGATGAAGATTCTTGGTTAATGGATTTTATTAACCAAAAGCTTTCTGAAAATCTTGTAAGAAAGTGAGGGCAACAGAAAAGGACAGAGTAAGAAACTAGACAAAGATGTGGTTTCAGAAGTGCAGCCTCAGCCTGATTTCTGAGGGAGATCTGGAACCTAAATTACATCACATTGGTGGTTCTGCCTAGAGATAAGAGGGCTGGGCTGTTTGTGTTATAATAACAAGGGCTGCCCAGGGAAGGTAAGCATAAGCTACCAGACATTACTAAGAAATGTGATCAGACAAGGGCAGGCCTCGGGAGAAGCATAGGTGTGAGCTGTTATCAGTCAAGACGTACAGAAGCTGGGGGATGGGTATGTCTATGCAGCAGTTTGGGTAAGGAATAAATAGCTGCTACAATTCCTCTTTCATCACAATTCATCATCATTTAAGTAAATTCTGCTTCTTAAGAAATGTCTTAAGAAGAAACACTTCATTTGCTGATATTTGATTATAGACAGTAAATGTCCCATTTACCTAGGTTTCCAGGTCATCTAAGGCATGATCCTTCCTTTGCTTCTCTTTCTTCTGTTGCTCATAAATGATCTCATCCTTTCCCATGATAAATAGGACACTTCTGGTAGAAAATAACAGAAACCCAATTAGTTACTCAAAGAAAAAAAGAAAGAAAGAAAGGGAGAGATAGGCAGAGAAGAAGGGAGAGGAAGAGAAGGAGAGAGGAAACTAAAGAGGGAGGAAAGGAGAGAAGAAGGAAGGAAGGAAGCAAGAGAGGCAGGATGGCAGGACTGTTGGGAAAATCTAGAGAGTCATTCAGCTTCAGATATGGCTGGATTCAGAGGCCCTAACAATGTCTTCATGTTCTTAACTTAAAAAAAAAAAAAAAGGTATTGTGCATGTGGCAGATAATAGCTACATTTTTCCAGGTTATTAACTGAAGTAGGAAAATACAATTTTCCATAATAGTCCTTGGAAGAAAGTGTGGAGAACCAATCTAGTTGGCCAAATTTGAAACACCTGCCCATCCCTACAACAATCACTTTGATTTAGAGAATAAAACTGTACCACCCTTGTGGGAGATGGGAGGAGGGGTCAACTTTAGCTCCATTTGAATGGTATAGAATAAGCTCTAAAGAAAAGAGGGGTCCTCTTAGCAGAAAAAAAAGGGGAAAAGTACTGATAAATATACAAAATTCCAAATTCCAAAATTTCAATCACTAACCCAGATTTCTCTGAACCCCAGACTTATAAAGGTCCATTGTTTACATGACATTTCCTCTTGGATCTCTCACAGGCACCTCAAAGTTATCACATCTAAATCCAATTCTTGAAAGTTGCTTCCCCATCCCATTCTCTTATTCCCTTTTATTTTTCTGCTCAACAAATGACATCACTGTACGTTTAGTTGCTAGAATACCTACATTTCCCTTATCCTTATGTCTCATCCATTCACAGGTCATGTTTCTACTACTAATTAACTATCTCCATCCTAGATCTAACTAATATGTTTCTTCATACAGGCAGCTCACATTTATCACTGCTTCCACTTCAGGCTCCCTCTAATATCTTATCTACATAGCAACCAGAATAATCTTTAAATAACATATTATGTTACTATTTTGCTTAAAATTTCATGAGTGGCTTCTGAATGTACTTAGCATAAAATTCAAGCTCCTCTGTATCTGAGTCTGTTTCTGTCTTGTTTGTTCATTGATTTTGTTCTTTAGATTACACATACAGGTGAAATCATATGGTATTTGTCTTTTTATGTCTGACATTTCACTTAGCATAATACCCTCTAGGTCCATTCATGTTGTCATAGATGGTAGGATTTCATTCTTTCTTATGGCCAGATAGGTATTAGACTTATGGGGCGGGGGTCACTTCACACAGTATATGAATGTCTAGCCACTATGCTATACATCTGAAACTAATAAAAATAATATTGAATGTCAACTGTAATTGACAAATTAAAAAAAAAAAGATTCCCTGGGGGTGTGTGGGGGTAGGGAATCCAAGCTCCTTATGAAGGCCTCCAAGGACCTGAATGTTTTGGCTCTAACTATTCCTCCAACTTTTATGCTCTCCTCCTGCTCACTCTTCTCTATCCATATTGACCTTCTTTTGGATTCTCTGCACATTCTGTTTCTTCTACCTGGAAGATTGTCCCATAGCACTGCCCTTTTTGTAGCTTACTTGATTTGATCCTTCATATATCACTTAAATGTCACCTCCATGGAGAATTCCTCCCTATTATAGACCCCCAGCCATTATTCTATATGACTTGACTATACTAATTGCCTTTTAATTTGTAACTGTCTATCTCTGTAATCTGAGTCTAGGGACCACAGCTTTTTGTTCACTACACTTTATCCATTGTTGTCACAGTGCCTTAAATGTAGTAGACTCCTAATCAATTGTGTTGAATAACAAGTAAGTAAATGAGAAAAGGGGAAGTGATAAGGTACAGTGAAAGTCGTGAAGGGATACAAAAGCCAGGATTTTCTTCTTCACACTGTTGAAGATTAACCATAGCTGGAGAATTCATCAAGTAATAAAAATGTTATTGTTTACCTACTTTGTGCAAGGCTGTGAAGAATACCAAGGTCTGTATAATACAGTTCTTTCCTTATTGGAGTGTATCATATGATTTATGTATGGAAGTTTGTACATGGAAAATAATACAAACTAAAAATTTAGATAATATGAGAGCTAAAAAGATGATATAACAGTGTGAGAGCTGCCACAGTACAGAATATAATTGTCAAATATATGACCCAAATGATCAGTATTTTAGGAGTTCAGAGGAAAGAAAAATCCTTTTGAGATAGAAGGAAGCTTTCTTGGAGAAGAAAGGGAAACAGAATTTATTTTCTTGGAATATTTGCCCTCTGCTTGTCCCTGTTTCCCTGACAGTAACAGGAAATCTACAGAATTTGCCTGATTTATTTTCATAGGTGAATCTGGAAAGGGATTCCCTAGTTGGCATCCGGTAACTAGTGATCTTCCATGAGGTCTTAATCTGCATGTGGTTCCCAGCCAGAGGGGAAGGCGCAAGCTCAATCTTGACAGCAACAGTAACTGGGTGTACCATTAGTCAGTGCCACACTATTGTTTCAGACATGTTATACTGTTTTTCAATGCTTGAGTTCAAATCAAGGACTACAATTGGTATCTGATCTTAAGGAGAACTTTTCTATTTTACTGTGAGTTTCCACAATCTAGATAGAATAATCTCAAATAAAATATTCTGTTCTTTATGGTTTGGACCATAAAAAGGGAAGGGCACAATTAATTTTAGTAATTTGGACTAAATATAATACTAGTGGGTTCTTATTAGAAAAATATAAACATAAATTAAACATCTCCAGAAACTGCTTACAATAAATAGGTGTCTGGAGAGGAGCAGTTTCCTTAACCTTGTTAAACTCAGAAGTAGAAAAGAGAAACTTCCCAAGAGGTTATCTTTTATGAGATTTAGAATCAGGAAATAAAAGATGTATTGAGGTCTCCTTTAAGGGTTTCCTGCCCTGGAACCTCTCTACCCCCACCTACTGGAACATCTGTTGTCAAATATGTAAGTAACACAGGGTTGTCAGTGCCATGTGACGGACTTGCAAACACAAAACATAGTCAGACTCCCTGGGTTCATGTGCCAAAACCACTACTTGTTGTTGTTGTTGCTCACGCTTTATAACTTGACAACAGTTTGACAAGGTAACTGCTATATAATTTCCCTTTTACAAGTAAGGAGACCTAGGCACAGAGACACTAAATGATGTTTCTAAAATCACCTTCTAGTAAGAGACAGCTTCAGAAATCGACAAAGTGCTTAACCACTATGCACAATCTCAGATTTAGTCATGTTTTTCTAACACTCCACATACATGTGCATTTTTGTTTGTAAGTTTTCTTTCATTAACATTTAAATTTTTTTTTCAGTTACTGTTGATATTCAATACTATAGTAGCTTAAGGTGTACAGCATAGTGCAGAACCATCACTTTCTATGTTACCTTGGACAAGTTAACATGGTGTCCTGAGCCTCAGTTTCTTCATCTATAAAATGGGACTGTTGAGGATAAATAAAATACTTTCCTCATATGGTGGTATGAAATTTGAACAAAAGAATTAGTCCAATGCCTACTATGTAGTATGAGGTTAATAAATGTAAGCTGTAAGCTATTCTTAGTGGTCATACCAATACTGTACTGTATCAGAATATAGCAATTTTTAAAAATAGAGGTTGACCCCTCAGGGGACTGTAATATTGTTAATATCACATTTTAGCTTGAAGAGATTCTTGGTAACTTTTTATACTCTGATATGACAGAATCTTGACCTTTTCCTAAAGTGCCATTATGTACACAGTTCAAAATGTAAGAGGACCTTACAATGCTAAAGACCTTCAAATTAAATTTTCTCCCTGTTCCTTGAGAAATGGAAATAAAATGAGCTCAGAGAAGCTTAGTGAAATAACAAGTTATATAATTCAGAACTGATTCAAAACCCTGAAATGACCATCCATGTAAAGGTCACAATCGGGGTCTCTTGGCTCCCATCTTACTTTAGATTCCCATAAATTTCTACTTACATATGGCAACATGATTTGCTGATGACACAAAACAATGTGCTATTATCTTTTTCCCTTTTGTGTTGATTTTTCATTCATTTACTAATGTTTTCATTCACGGACTTATTTATCAGACACACATTGAGTGTTGACTGAGGGTCAAGCAATGTGCCAAATGCTAGAGATACAAAAATGAATCAAACATACTCCCAGCTGTCACACAGTTCACAGTCTAGAGTAGGAAAGACACACCCGCAAACTGGCATGATAATTGTTGTAATAGAATCATGTGCAAAATGCTGAGGTGGCCCAAATAAAGGAGTGTTCAACTTTGAGGAAGGCAAGTCAGAGATAACTCCATTGTCACTGGAGCTTCAAAGGAACAAAAGAATTATCATTGAAGAAATTTGCCTGAGAAAAAAAGTGTATCGTAGGAAGAGGGTAATGAATGTGTAAAGTCATAAAGGTGTGAACCAGTTTAGTGGGTTTATTAAAGAACAGGTCATGCGGTAGATAAGAGAATAGGCTGTGGAGGTAAGGATGGGCCAAGGGCCAATGAAAGGATAGGATTGTGGAGCTCAAACTGAAGGAGATATTGGGCTTGAAGCAGGAGTATAACATACGCAGATTTGTACCTTAGAGATATCCTGGTGCTACCATTGTGGGGGACAACCAAGGGAGGGAAGGTAGAGGAGAACCACATAAACATGACAGTGATGGGACTGCTGAAAGGCTCAAGTTTCAAAGGAGCTGATTTCATACCACAGCAGTGGAAATGAAGGAAAGGATGTAGAATCAATACTTAGGAGGTAAAATCTGAGCATTGTTACTAGTTTAGAGGAGTCAGGGTGAAAGAAAAATCTTAGGGAGAAGAAGGCAATATTCCCTCTTCCCAGAGCATGTAGTAATTGAGGGGCAAGATTTAGCATGGACATGGGCCCATGTAAACTTGCACCGACCTGTAACTTCTGTCTCTCAGTCCAGTGCTTTTTTGTCTCTAAGACAGTGCCTTAACAGTCTTTTGGGAATCAGAACCCTTTAGGAAATCAGTTCGCTGAACATCTAAAATCTCATTGGTTCAGACTGGAAAACTGAGTAATAAAATGCTGACAGTGTGGAGTGTGGTGAAATTTACTTCTAAACTTAGTACCAGTTGTGAAAGCCTGCCTGCCACAGAGAGATGACTAACAAGTGAGGGTGTCAGAGTCACACAACAGATGTTGTTACATATTACGTCAAATGCTATAGCAACAGGATAATCATTTAAGAAATCAATACATTAATATCAATAATGAACTAGATGCCATATTCGAGAATGAGGCAAACTTCTGGTGGGTTTTCTTAAAAGTGAGTATGCTGCCTTAAAAAATAGCTCAGATATTTTAATTAATTTGACAATAATCAAAATGAACATTATCAATAGTTTACAATATGTCAGGCACGTGTAAAATGTGTGATGTACATTATTTCATTTAATCGTCAAAACAACTCTTTGAGGTAGATATTGTTATTATCCCATTTCACAAAGGCTTAACAAAATTGAATAATCTATAAGGATGAAAGCCAAGTTTTGTCTTACCACAGTGAATAACCTGTTCACATATATGAGAATAAACTGAAATCCTTGTCATTGCCTCAAGTCTCTAGATAAGACAAAGAATAACATTTTTCTTAAGACTAATACTTTTTACAATTTTTCTAATCAGATGTCTAGGATATTTCGACGTTCTTCTGGAGCAGGTCGGTTTATCAAATCTCATGTTATCAAAATAAGGTAGGTAAGCTTGGTTTACAACTTCAAATTGTGCATTAAGAAGCATTGGATAAACACAATGGCTCAACTCCTCTGAGCAAATGTTTGCAGGGACACAAAGATGTCATGAATCCTGAGCAGCCCAGCTATACTGCCTAGCCATTTCCCAGTCACAGTAGAAAGACATGAGTGCTCTATGATAAGAGACAATGTCACTTATTGGATTAAAAATAAAAGTACTCTCCAAGAGAAAAAAATACAGGAAGAAGAGAGATGGTTCTGTCAACATACCCTGCTCCTTAAGCAAAGGACTTAGTAGAACTTGGTCCAGTTCTTTTTGACTGTCCTCATTTTAAGCCTACCCAACAATCAGCCTATGACTTTCTCTGCAATAAGGTTTTTCTTCAATACCATTGTATTTCTATTATTATTTTAAAATTTTGAATGCTTTCACTTATATACTCTGATGAAAGGCAATTGAACACACACTTGTCAGAGACTAAAATAAATTACATCGATCCTGAATGTGCTTCTTATATTATGTCTGAAGGCTGGGCATTCATTAGAATAATATATATTTTCTACACATTTTGATGAAAGTTATATTTTTTTCTATGGATATCAATCAATATATAAGTATATGTATTTGTAATACTTATTTGTCTGCTTTACTTCTTGATGGTAAAGTAACTACACATATGGTTAAGGAGCTCATGCCTTTTCTTTCCTTCTTCCCCTCTGTATAGTTGTTCCTTCTTTACTTTCCTTCCTCCTTCTCTCTCTTCCTTCCTTCTTTTATTCTTTATATGTTTCCAATTAAATTCACTCTCAAAAGGTGACAGAGGCTTTCCATACCTATACATTACAGTATAAATTAATATATTTGAAACTCTTATATTAATAGAAATATTTCCTGTTATAACTGCTTTCTCTAATTATCTACTAATCAAACATGTATTAATTGGCCAACAGCCCCCCAAATACCAATGGTTTAACACAATAAAGGTTTATTTTATTTCTTTGGTTCAGTTCAAAGAGTCAGAAGTGGCAGCAGGGGATGTGGGTGCTGGCGGGACTAGTGGAATTGCCCCCTGGATCTTCTCCATCAGGTTGGCAAATAAGGAGTGAAGTCATGGAAGATAGTATGAGAGGTTTTCAGGGGCTGGGCCTGGAAGTGGGGTATATCATTTCTGCTCACATTCCATTGTCTAGAATTCACTAAGAGTTCCAATAAACGGCAAGGGAGCCAGAAAATGAAATCTAGATCTGAGCTCAGGAGGCAAAGCAACTGAGTCTGGTGAACACAAAGCGTAGTCTCTTCCACACTACCACTGAGGAATAACGATGGCTATAACTTTGACTCAAAACACCTTAAAAAGCAAATTTTTTAAGTGTACCTAAAGCATAATTTCATAAACATCTCCTTCCACAACCCCTCCAGACTATGAGCTAAGGGCAGAGAACAATTTTTTTTAGCTATATATCTTAACCAGTATTCCTAGAGATAATTTAGAAATCTGATCTACACATATGCCATCTGTTGTGTTTCTATAAATTTAGTGTGAATCTTAATCTCTAAAAATAATTAATGATTGGAGAACTAGTTTTGTTATTATCTGTATTTATTTGCTTTTTTTTGTTCTTTAGTCCAGATGAAAAGGGTGTGAACATTCTTGTGGTGCTCATGTTTCGATACCCATCTACTAGCAGTGCTGAGCATCTCCGGAAAATAATTGAGAGGATTTTATATCAAAGTCTGAAGACAAAAGAGCTGCCTTTAACTATAAGCAAGCCATCACTTACACTCACATGTAAGTCCTTTTACCATCTTTGTGATTCCTTTCCCTTGCAATCCTCTCATAGCAATTTAGGTCAGTGTATTCTCTCATTCTAAGAATTCACCACTGATATGCATATATCAGTGTGGAACAAAACTAAAATAAAAATGTACTATGAGGCAAAGTTTAGTTTTATGAATATTTATTTTATATTTGATTTGGGCCTCTGCTATAGTTTCTAATTTTTTCTCATGTATTATCATGTTAGATCTCTTCAAAAGCATAAAAGAGTGAGTATTATTTTTTATCATTTTAAGGAAACTGAGACTCAAGGACAATGTAAGATATGGAACTAGCAAGCCTTGGGGCCAGACCTGGCACAGGTATTCTAACTCCCAGAGGTCTTTAAAGATCCATTCTGGGGGTTAGCTTCCGTAGCATCAAAGCAATAGACCTCATTATGGAGGTTTAGCACTGTAGGAAGAACTATTGGCATGAACTTAGAAGAGATTCTCTAGCTTATTTCTATTTTAAAACAACTCTTTAAATTTATCTCTTCATTTATTCCTTACAGAACAAAATTAAGAAAGTTGTTTTGTTTTCCCCCCAAAGTGGAAGAAAATTAAGTTTAAAGGGTTATGAAACTTAAAGTAAAGCTACCTCAGAGCTGGTTGGAGTCCTAGTTGAGAGGCATTTCTATTTTTTTATGCCAATACATAATAAGAGAAAGTAAAATCATGTGTTTCAAATAAGATTGTAAGTGTCAACATCAGGGACTTTGTCTTTTTATTTTCTTAGCCCTCTCCCCAAACTCTAGCATATGTTTTATATATCATAGGTGTCCCAGCTCTGTTCATTGCTTCTCTTAAGTATTTTCAAGTTCAGTTACTTCTGATTTAATAAAAAATAAGGTTTGCCCTTTGGGCCTGAAAGCATTTCTTCTCCCAGCAGCCATGAATTTAAAAAACAAATAGTCTAAAGTTAATTTCCATGTTGTTTGAAATTGGGAAACACCTTTAAATACATTTTGAGATGGAATCCTCACACACAGTCATGACAACTTTTTCAAGAAGTAATTAGAAGTAATGAAGAGTATGGTAACCACCTTTATTATCAATCAATTATATTCCCAAATAAAACATGATATTTTCCAGAATACTATAAATGGCAATCTCAAACTAAATTTAAATTTCTGATAATATAATTGCCCCTAATGCATGATCATGTATGCTAAAGCAAAATATCAATCATAGAAGAGTTGTAGAATTTTTTCATTTTATAATTTTAATAGCCTTATTGTTCATGTACACTGAATTTTTATTATACAGTTTGCTTTAATATCAAAATAATTATATTCTATGACCAAACTCAATAATCAGAATTCTACTGCATATATATATTTTCTGCCATATACTTATTTCTTGTTAAATAAAGAGAAGTGAAATATCCAGAAAACCTGTAGTGGGATTTGGGACTCACATCCTTCTTTTGGGAAAGTCAACATTCCTGAGCAACTTCATGTACTTCTTTATTTTTCCTCTAACAAATAACCAAAAGAAAACAAACACCTAACCACCAGAAATGGAATGATGAACACTAAGATACAGTTGAAGAAAAACAGGTATCACAGAGGCAGGCATAAAGTAGAGGAGAGATCGTGGCATGGTGGGGTCCCTGGACTGGCTGTATATGAGCTTCATGACTCTAGTGCCTGCTGCCTGAGTTACAACATTCCACCATATTCACCATGAGGGAGAATCCTCTGCCAGAGAAAGCCATCAACCTGCATTAAATGAATTCCTACCCTGTGTAGACCAGGGTCTGAAAATTGGGCTGTGAGGGGTCTGCAATACCTTTAACTATCTGGAGCTGCCCTTTCAACATACCTGCCAGGCCTACTAACACACATGGGTTAGTGCACCTGCTATAGTGAACACCAATTGTGATAGGAATTGGAGATGGCTTCCTTGAGTTATACTAAAACTCCCAAAGAAAGCAATCAGGGACATTGAGCTTTACCATTCTTTCCTAATTGTTTAACTTTAGTTTCTAATTTCTCAGCAAAAATCAAAACCAAAATGTTCTCTTTAAAAAAAAAAAATTATACATTTTGGATTAAATCAGAGAAGAGGGTTATTTATAACTTAGTTATGAAAAATTTTATGCTCTCTTGAAATATACATGCTTTGGATAATAAGCATATCTTATAGTGTCCATTCTAACAAAATTACATGACAATAGGAACATATTATTCTACCAACTAATTCATGTTTGTTTATTTCAGCTATTGACAACAAAAAGATGAGGAATCTTCTCAACAGCCGTAAGTTCCAAAACTCACAATTAACTGTCTCTTTCATAGCAAAGATAATGAATAAAAGCCACAAAATGTTAATAAAATTTACCAAGATTTTTTTTCATTGATGTATAATTAACATAACATCATATTAGTTTCAGGTGTACAATGTAATGATTTGATATTTATGTACATTGCAAAAAAATCACATAATACTAGCAAACATTTTTGTTCATTTTATGTTTTTATAAACCAAACACTTAACTTTTATTATGGTTTATTATTTTTAAGATGTTTAAATTGATAAATTTACACCAATTACAATTTAAAATTTTGTGGCTTACTGAATATGATTTTAAAAATTATATAGTATTTTTGATATTATAACATATATAACTATATTTCTAACATTTTATTTTAATATTTTATTTAAATGATTATTTTTAAATATACTCTCACAGCTCAGAGAGTGCTTTAAAGTTGTAATTAATTAGGCTTCTTCCTGTTAAAATTTCTCTGTTTTCTTGTATTTTTGTTGAAATATCTGTTATGGTCACTTTTTGCCTCCCCACTCCCCCCACTGGTACATATTTATGGTCTTTTGTGGACAAATATATGTCCATTAAAAATGTTGTAAGGACACTAAAAAACAGGGAGTATTTTCTATATGTAACATGCGATATTTAACATATTTCCAAATACTGTCAATACTCATATATTTGTTCTCACTCATGTGTTCTGGTTTTTGATAAATATTTTTCTTCCCTTGTGTTTTGTCTTTCTTTTTTAATATATAAACACATGTTGTTTATATCTTCTTGCTTGCCTTTATGTTTGTTAAATCCATATATTAACCTTTATTTCTTAGTTATTAAACTCAAGGATAAAGCAAGAACTATGTATAATGAAAAACTTATAATCTAAATTCCTCTCCTCAACTTCAATTGCCTTTTCGAGTCTTTGACAAATAAATTTATAATTTTACTTATCACTTAATCTTTAAATAGGTGATCAATATCCTTTTTCAAACATTATTTCCATTTTATCCCCATGGTTACAATTATTTACCCATCACTAAATTCTCTTGTTAGTTTACTATTTCCTACTCTTGAGTCTTGATTTAGAGTTACCCTTTTGCCTGCCAAACTGTATCTTCAAGTCACTTTAAACAAGAAAATTATACAAATGGTATATTTCCTGAGTATTTGCATATGTAAGAATCTTTTTCCATTTCCTTTATCTCACGGTTTGGGATTATTGGTCATAAACTTTCCCAAATAATTCTATAGAGAATGTTCTGTTTTCTTCCAGTGTTTTTGCTATAGAATAGAAGTCTAAGCCTGGTGTGATTTTTATTATCATGTAGGTTGTCTTTTTTGTTTCTGGATGATTATAGGAATTCTTTATCCTATAACTTGTTTGCCAAGAGATCTAGATGTGGTTGTATTTTTCACTGAATTTTGCCTAGGACACTCAAAAGTGTTTTCAATGTGGATACTATTTTGTTCTTGTTCTGGAAAAATGATTTTCAATTATAAATTTATGATTGATTCTGTTTCATTTGTTCTCCCCCAACCCCCCCCCCAAAAACACAAATGATTTATTATTTGAATGTCCATTTTCTTCCCTCCATATCAATTATTATTTATAGTTCCAGCTCAGGTTACTTTCCACTGCATTCTGAAAGATTTGACCAGTTCTATACTTCATTATTTAAAAAATTTTTTTCTTTATTGATTTTAGAGAAAGAGGAAGGGAGAGGGAGAGAGAGATGGAAACATCAATGAGAGAGAACATCGACTGGCCACCTCCTGCATGCCCCCACTGGGGATTGGGCCCACAACCTGGGCATATGCCCTGACCAGAAATCGAACCAGTGACCTCTTGGTGCCTGGGTTGACGCTCAACCACTGAGTCACAGCGGCTGGGCAGTTCTATACTTCGGAATACCACTTATCTCAGTTGTCTAGTGTCATTTTTTTCTCTTTAGTTCTTCCATGTGGATTTTACATCTGTTATGACTTTTTGTGATTTCTTGAGTTTTATTTCATTACAGACAGCACTTTTGTTATATGTGGTCTTATCACAGCATATTTCCCCCTTATGATTGTCTGTTTTTGTTCTTATGTTATATTAAGGTAATATTTTCTTGCATATCTTTACTGATACCAAGCACATGTGTCCTAATAGTTTTTGTAGAAAATAAGTTTCAGAGATATATTTGTATTATGAGATTATATATTATCTGATGTGGGGAGCCCTAATCTTCCTGTACAATTAGATGTAGGCTTAAATTCTGATTTACAAGCAGAATATATGAAAATGACATCAGCCAACCCTCTCTTCCACCAACTCCATCATTCATTGATGCCAGTGATCTTTTTTTTGTTTAAATTGCTTTTAATGAGGTATCTTCATCTGTTTTTGGTGCTATAACAAAATACTACAGACTGGATGGCTTATAAACAGCAGAAATATATTGCTCACAGTTCTGGAGGAAGTCCAAGATCAGGGTACCAGCATAGTTGGGTAAGGGCCCTCTTCTGGGTCATAGACTTCTTGTTGTATCATTACATGGTAGAAGGTGCTAGGGGATCTCCCTGGAGTCTCTTTTATAAGGCACTAATTTCATTCATGAGGGCTTTATCCTCATGACTTAAGCCATCTCCCAAAGACCTGACCTGATAATATCATCACCTTTAAGGATTTGGATTTTAATATGTAAATTTTGGGGATACACATTCAGACTATTGCATGAGGTAACTACATTTTCATAGATCTTCTCATATATATATTTTTAATTCCTAGATAGTACAGTATACTGGGAATTGTGGTTTCTGAATACACACATAAAAAAAGAGTTGATGGGTCACAATGGGATGGTTTAAACTATAGTTTCTGCTTGGCTGGGGACAGGTTCAGTGCTGGTTTATTCCCTGGGTTGGAGAAATCGCAATAGCAGTGAATCAATGGCTTTGTCAGACTTCTTGTGGTTCTCCACACAGTTCTAACTCTCAGGATAGAGAGTGGGTAGTCCAAGAAGTTGCTTCTCAAACTAACCCACTGGCTACTACAGTTATTGAAAATTTCTACCAAAATTTAGAATGTTTTCTTATCTTTCCTTAATTTTTATGATTTGCTCCTTCTCTCCTTGAAAAATACCATAGATTTAATTTTCATCTTCAATATGAGGATAATAACACACCATTAGGAGTTGTGAAAATTATTGTACAGGGTGTGGCTCATGACTAGAAGATATTATTTAATTATTACCTTTATGCATTTTAAGGGGAAGTTGGGAGAGGAAGTATTAGACACTACTGATATGGCATTATATAAACCTAGAAACCTTATTTGTTCACTTTTAGACTCACCTTAAGCTGAGGTTATTTAACTGTGAGGCAATTATGACAAATTTGTAAATCCAATTTCAGGCAATTATTTTTTACCTGTTTCTGAATAAAATTACTTTTTGAATAAAAAATAAAAACTTGTATTCTCAATAAAAATAGAAATAGCCTGGCCAGTATGGCTCAGTGGTTGAGTGTCGACCCATGGACCAAGGGGTCACCAGTTTGATTCCCAGTCAGGGCACAAGCCCATGTTGTGGGCCAAATCCTCAGTGAGGGGCATGTAGAGGCAGCCAATTGATGTTCTCTCTCATCGATGTTTCCATCTCTCTCTACCTCTCCCTTCCTCTCACTCTAAAATCAATAAAGAAAAAAAAATTTTAATAGAAATAATTTAAAAATACATTTAAAAAGTACACCAATATACTTTTGACTCTTAAGGATGACTTGAAGTCTAATCAATTGAGGGTTGGTTATCAAGGAATCAAAACTTTGTTTTAGAAAAAGGACACGAACCAAAGATTAGAACAGAAATAAACAAACAAAAAAAGAATCTTTAAAAAAACACACAATAAAAAAGATCAATGAAACTAAGAGTTGGCTATTTGAAAAGATAAATAAGATGAAAAACCTTTAACCAGACTCATCAAAAAAAAAAAGAGAGAGGACCCAAATAAATAAAATCAGAAATGAAAGAGCAGAAGTTACAACTAATACCAAAGAAATACAAAGGATTTTAAGAAACTATTACAAACAACTATATGCCAACAAATTGGACAATCTGGATGAAATGGATAAATTCCTAGAAATACACAATCTTCCAAAACTAAATCAGGAAGAATCAGAGAATTTGAATAGACAGATTACAACTAGTGAAATTGAAGAAGTAATATAAAAATTCCCAACAATCAAAAGTCCTGGACTGGATAGTTTCACAGGTGAATTTTACCAAACATTCAAAGAACTAACACCTATCCTCCTCAAACTATTCCAAAAAATTAAAGAAGAGGGAAGACTTCCAAGCTCATTTTACAAGGCCAGCATTTTTCTAATTCTAAAACCAGATACATTACAAAGAAATAAAATTAAAAGCCAATATCCTTGATGAACATAGATGTTAAAACCCTCAACAATATATTAGCAAACTGGATCCAGAAATACCCGAAAAAGATCATACATCATGATCAAGTGGGGTTAATCTGGGGATGCAGAGTTGTCACAATATTCACAAACCAATAAACTGAATGGGAGAACACATTCACCAATAATACATCTGATAAGGGGTTAATATACCAAATTTATAAAGAAATTATAAAACTCAACGTCAAAAAAAACCAAAACAATCCAATTAAAAAATGGACAAAGGACCTGAATAGGCACTTCTCTAAAGAGGACATACAGATAGCCAATAGACATATTAAAAAATGCTCAACGTCAATGGTCTTTAGAGAAATGCTAATTAAAACCACAATGAGATATCACCTTACACCTGTCAGAATGGCTATTATCAATAAATCAACAAATAACAAGTGTTTGTGAGGATGTGGAGAAAAGGGAACTCTCATGCACTTTGGTGGGAATGCAGATTGGTATAGCCACTGTGGAAAGCAGTATGAAGTTACCTCAAAAAAAAAAAAAAAAAAAGGAACTGCATTGCGATCCAGCAATTCCACTTCTGGGAATATATCTGAAGAAACCTGAAACACTAATTCAAAAGAATATATACACCCCTATGTTCATTGCAGCATTATTTACAGTAGGCAAGATTTGGAAGCAGCCCAAGTGTCCATCAGTAGATGAGTAGATAAAAAAGCTGTGATACATTTACACAACAGAATACTACTCAACCTTAAAAAAGAAGAAAATCTTACCCTTTGCAACGGCTTGGATGAACCTGGAGAGCATTATGCTAAGTGAAATAAGCCAGTCATAAAAAGACAAGTACCATATGATTTTACTCATATGTGGAATCTAATGGACAAAAAACTAACAAACAAAAGAGAAACAGACTCATAGATAGAGAACAGAATGACAACTGTCAGAGGGGAGGAGTATCGCAGGGCTGGGAGAAAAAAGTGAAGTGATTAAGCAAAACAAAACAAAAAACTCATAGACACAGACAATAGCATGATGGTTACCAGAGGGGAAGGGGGGTGAAGGGAGATAGAAGACAGTATAGGGGGATACATGGTCATGAAAGAGACTTGATTTTGGGTGATGAACACATTATACAATGTACAGATGATGTATTATAGAATTGTACACCTGAAAGCTATGTAATTTTATTAACCAATGTTACCCCAGAAATTCAATTTAAAAAAGAAAAGAAAAGAAAAAGAACAAGAACCATATGACTTCACTCTTATGTGGGATACCATAAAACAGAAAGCAACAAATTAACAACCTAAACAAATGATCTCATAGACACAGACAACAGAAAGGCCATTACTAGGGAAAGGGAGGTGGGAGGGGAATGAAGAAGATAAAGGGGGTCAAATTTATGGTGACAGAAGGAAACTAGTCTGGTGAGCAAATAATGCAATATTCACATGTATTATAGAATTCTACACTTGGAACTTATATAATGTTATTAACCAATGTCACCCCAATAAACAATAAAAAACTAGTCTTTCAGTTTTTAGAAAACTAAACAGGGGCATTATTGTTTAAATTCAGGGTTTTGCAAAGACAATGTATAGATTCAAATCGAGGGAGAATCATGGTCTACATTATTGGGCTCTCTTTTAGTAATAAAAATACAAACTTTGATGTGGATCCTCCTAATTTTATATCCAACTCTGTCGCTTACCATTGGGTGACCTCCAGCAATTTATGTTCTCTCTCTAAGGCTGAGTTTTCTCATCTGAAAAATGTTTTGTTGTAAATGTATTTAAAACACTTGTATACATTTTTTACTTTTTAATTTAATTTATTGGGGTGACATTGGTTAATAAAATTATACAAGTTTCAGTTGTACAATTCTATTAAATATGTTTTTATTGATTTGTATTTTAGAGAGAGAGGAAAGGAGAGAGAGACAGAAACATCTATGTGAGAGAGAAACATCGATCAGCTGCCTCCCGTACACCCCATATTGGGGATTGAGCTTGAAACCTGGGCACTTCTCAGTACATGGGATGATGCTCAACCCACTGAGCCACACTGGCCGGGCTCAGTTGTACAATTCTATAATACATCATCTGTATATGGTATTGTGTGTTCACACCCCAAGCCAAGTTTCCTTCTATCATCATTTATCCCCCCTTTACTCTCTTTCCTCCCATCCCCCTTTCCTTCAGGTAATCACCATATAGGATCTATACATTTTTGATACTCAATAAATTATCTACCTATCTATTTATTTATCTATATATGCTTTATATAGAGAGACAGAAGCTGATTCCTGGATTGGATGTCTTGAAATAGTAAACACTTCTTCTGAACCTCAATAAGATCAGTAGAATCCTACAGATAACCTCAGAGACTGCATGCTAGGAATGGGTTTTAAAGAGTAGCAGGTGCAATGGGCTGTCCAAGCATCAGCACCCAATGCAAGTGAGGGTATGCTTTACTCCCTCCTTTCATGAAAACAAGCTAATGTATATTTCTATGACAGGCTGTGGAATAAGAATGACATCTTCAAACATGCCATTGCCAGCATACACTTCTACAGAAAGGATTGTCCAAGGAAGGGAAACAGCTATGGAAGGCGAGTGGCCATGGCAGGCCAGCCTCCAGCTCAAAGGGGCGGGTCATCAGTGCGGAGCCAGCCTCATCAGTAATACATGGCTGCTCACAGCAGCTCACTGCTTCCGCAAGTAAGTTCAACCAGGGTTGTTGTGAGTCTTCTTCATTTAGTTGCCATCAATGGATTCAATGCTTGGGAAGAGTCTAATCTCACCAGCTTATCCTCTGCTCCACTATAGATGGACCCTCCTCTGCCTTCTAAAATGAATTTTGCTTGCTCTATGCCCTGATCACATTCATCTCCTCTCCCTGCTCTAAATATCTATGATGTCTGGTTTATATCACTCTCATGGTTCTCACCATATGTTTTCCTGTATTATTATGACATTAGTGTTGGAACTTTCCTACTATATCAAATTATTGAAGTGTAAAGACTGATTATTATACATGTAATAAGCTTAAACTTTTCCATATAATTCAGCCACTTCTGTTTTTTTTTTTTTAAATTATTAATCCCTCTATTCTCCCACAATCAACATCTACTATCACTCTATAAGTAAGACAAAATCAGAGGTATCACTTTGGAAGCTGTCCCTTCCAACTGATCACCCAAGACCCCTGTGACTTGTGCAGACCAGAGAGGTATGTGGATGATGGGAAAGACCTGCCACCCTGTCTCTCAGCCCTCACGGTGTGGAAGACTGGTCATTTAGGACCCAACAGGAGCAGTCTGCTTGAGCTTTCACAGTTGTAGCTCTTCAAGCTCAGCCATGTCAGTTCATGATGGATATACACAGGCACCTATTGCCCCAGGTGATCAGGATCACACCTTCTTTCCTCCCTGAGGTTTCACCAGCAGGGTACAGAAAGTTTTTCCTTTAAACTCTCAAAAGATAAAAGCTCTGAATGAAGCCCTGGCCAGTGGCACTGTTCACACATCCTTTCAAGAAAACGATCTTTGATGAGTGTAGGAGGCTCTTGACCATCCTTCTAAGGGTAACATCCAGTGGTTCCAAGGTATATACACTTTTTTTTAATGGAGTGGATATAAAATGGGAATGACCTAATGAACTTAAAGTGATTGTTTGTCACTCTGTGACAAGAAATGAGAAAAGGGACTCATTTATATTTACAAAATAACTAGCATCGTGCTTCAGGTGAACTTGAGTTTCACTAATTCTTTTTTTTTTTATTGATGTTAGAAAGAGAGAGGAAGGGAGAGGGAGAGAGAGATAAAAACATCGATGAGAGAGAATATCGATTGGCCGCCTCCTGCATGCCCCCCACTCGGGATCGGGCCCACAACCTGGGCATGTGCCCTGACCGGGAATCGAACTGGCAACCTCTTGGTGCATGGGTCGATGCTCAACCACTGAGCCACACCGGCTGGGCTAATTCTTTAAGGCTTTCTGATTTTTTGTTTACATAGTGCTCCAATCTTTACACTTGTTTTGGGAGTATTATCCATTTTATTTATAACTGATCTCTGATTATATAAATTGAAAATAAACCCAGATGTCAATATATTAATATTTAATGAAGAATATAAGCTATAATGATTAAGATACATGTTTCAGCAGGTCCAGTGTAGTCTCTGTGTGCTAAAGGGCCCAAACGGGAATTGGCCATTAAGTTTGGTAAGATAGAGCTAACTGGTGACCTTGATAAGAGAAATCGAGGTGATATGATGGGGATGGGAATTAATTGGAGAATAGAAGAAGGATTGGATGCAGTGAGTTTAGACACCATTTTCAAAGAATTTTTAAATAAATGGGAACAGAGAAATTTGACAGGTGATGATGGTTACAGACTCACAGGAAGGATTTCTTAAAATATGAATGATGGCATATTTTATGCTGCTAATAATAATCTAAAAGAGTTGGGAAGGGTAATTATCCTGGAAAGGGTTCAATTTAAGGAGTTATAATTTCATGTAATCGCACAGTGACATATACTGTTGTGAAGGAAAAATACAGGGTACACATATCCAAAGTGTTTGTAAATTTTTATGTTTTTTTCCTACAGAAACAGTGTATTTTTAAAAATCATGTTCTAGAAGAATGTTAGTACCTTTATGCCCATAAAAAAGAAATCCCAGCCTTTGTGAAAGTGTGGATAGGGAAACATTTTTGGCAGGATAGCATGAGACCTGGGCCCTCTATCTGACACTAAATAGCTGGACATGTCCCTCACCTGGGCAAGCCATTTAACTTCTGAGTCTCGGTGTCTTTTTTCACAAGCACGTTGAAGGGGCCTTTAACCCCAGGCTTCTTTTCTGGTTGATGATGGATGAAGAGATGGGTACTATTTTAATGTACTCAATTAGTTTACAAGCTCCTTGAGGACTGACATTACATTTGTGTTGCATCTCCCAGAATTCTACTTTTCAAATGAATTCTTCAACCTTAAGATTTCAGCTTTGGCCCTGGCTGGTTTTGCTCAGCAGTTAGAGCATTGGCCTGTGGTCCAGAGAGACCCGGGTTTGGTTCCCGCTAAGGGCACGTACCTCGGTTGCAGTTTGTCCCCGGCCCTGGTTGGGTCACGCGGGTAGCAGCCACTCAATGTGTCCCTTTCACGTCGATGTTTCTCTCTCTCTCTCTCTCTCTCTATCTCCCTCTTACTCTATCTGAACAAAAAATGGGAAAATGTCCTCAGGTGAGGATAAAAAAAAAAAGATTTCAGCTTTGAATAAGAACTTCCTTTAAAGTGTACATAAGTAAAACGACTGAGAGAGGAGCCCTCTGCATCTCCAGTCCCCACCCCTGGGCTCTGCCTGCTCATTCCAGGGGCAGTGCCTAGTACTTTGAAAACCACTGATCTTTCAGGTTTTCATTACACTGAAACATTTCTGATTCAACAACACACTAATCCCACATGAACAAGGAAGTTCCCTGTTTAAATTCTCCTCTGTGTAATTTCCTTCTACATAATGTTCCTCTACAAAGAGAATTACAAGTTTCTATATATTTAAGGTGATATATTTCTAGTCATTCTTGATGGGGATGATTAGAAAAAGAGGGAACTGGGCTTTGGGGAAGAATAGGAAGATAAAGAGATGGTAGTACTACTTAGAAGTTGCTTGCAATGTAACTGTGGGAGAGAAAAGCATCTGTGTGAAGGGAGAGCATCAAAAGTAGTGAGAGGGACTCACCAAGCCAGATCAAATGGTGGTGAGGGCTCTCACAGCATGACATTGAGTCAGGGATGCTTAGTCCTTAAATATCTGGACTGAGTCTAGGCGTAGGTGGAAAAACAATCCCGTCTACACACAAGTTTGTATACACAAGAGACAAATTACACTTGGTCTCAAGGATATTAGTAAGACCCAGTAAACAAGAGCCAGCAAGTGAGTCATCAAATAGGAATGGATGGAGTGTCTGATACAGAGGGAAGATGCCTCTGAGCATGTAGAATATTCAAAACAAATAAAAATGAATATCCACACGTTTCATTGAAATGATAGAAGACATAGAATCTAATTAATTTCTAATAAACAAAAAATTAAAGGATTAGAAATTAACTGTATGGTACCCATTAACACTAATAACCCAAATAAGCATGGGAATTCCATTTAGTTGCTGTACTCTTTTCAATTTTAGAGTATGTAAAATATTTTAAAGGCCTTCATATTCTCACATCATCAATTTGATTAATCTCTTTTTTCAATAAATTCTTCAATTACAAATCCTCTCACTACAGGGATGTTTCAGGTGCACAATCCCAATTTTTGGGGAGAAATACAATCTCAATCTTTTAAACAATATAGTGTTTAAACATCATAAATTTTACCCTTTAATGTTTTACAGAAATAAAGACCCACGTCAATGGATTGCTACTTTTGGTACAACTATAAAACCACCTGCAGTGCAACGAAATGTGGGGAGAATTATCCTTCATGAAAATTACCATAAAGAAACAAATGAAAACGACATTGCTTTGGCTCAGCTTACCACCCGAGTTGAGTTTTCAAATGTAGTCCAGAGAGTTTGCCTCCCAGATTCATCTACAAAGTTGCCACCTAAAACAAGTGTATTTGTCACAGGGTTTGGATCCATTGTAGATGATGGTGAGTAGTTCAGTATAGTTTACCAGTACAAGTATGTCTAAAGCTCTGACAAGCTGGCTTAAGGGAATCCTTCTTTAGAATTTTCCTAAAAATAATGTTGATACTTCCAATGTACATGGCTCCAAGGAGATCAGGGGGGCTGCGGGCTAAAAAGGAAAAGGAATCAGGTCCCTACCCTTGAGAAATTCACAATTAATTGAAGCAGTGGTAAAAAAAAAAGGTAGAGACTAATATAGAAGAAAAGAACAGATTGTTTTACATGCTGTTTTACCTACCAACCCTTACCCCCAAACACACACAACCTACACATATGTTCTTTGCGTCCCTTCTCTGTATTATAAAAAGAGACAAAATGCTATGAGAGTACAAGGGAGCAAATGAATCCAAATTGTATATTTCCCATATGTAAACACTACTGGTTAGCATATACTTTAAACCACTCTTATGATACTTTCTCCTTTTCTTCCTCCTCCTCTCCACTCCTTTCCCCCCCTCCTCCTCTTCCTCCTCCTCCTCCTCCTTCTTCTTTCTTCTTCTCCTTCTTCTTCTTCTTCTTCTTCTTCTTCTTCTTCTTCTTCTTCTTCTTCTTCTTCTTCTTCTTCTTCTTCTTCTTCTTCTTCTTCATCTCCCTCCTCCTCCTTCTTTGTCTAAATTCTTCCTTGTGTGAATGAGGATTTATGGTGATCATAAACATGAAAGTGCTTTGCAATTTTCATTTTGGTTAGTTAATAGAAGCTGCATTATTTTTCCTATGTCCTACTTCCCAGGGGGTTTAAAAGACATCAATTCTAAAATTTTATAAACTGAAGACAAGGTACTACTAGTTCATTCCATTTTAAAGAGAGAGATTAATTAAATATTTTAAAATGGGAAATAAGAAATGTTTAAGGTTCTATCAAGGATATCCTGAAGAAACTAGGAGACAAATGCTAATATATCTTAATCTGGCATTTATTTATTTATTCATTTTGACAAAACTTGATTATATGTAAAATTTCTCAAATGCTCCATGCATCTCCAACTTGACTTTGTGAGAGGTTGTTGTAAGTCTCCTTCAGTCTGCCCTTCCCTTCCTGCTAGCTCAGGGACTACTCACTGACAACTTCAATCAGGAGCCCTGAGCTACTTCCCTTCCCTTCCTGTGCTCACTTGTGCAGTGTTCTCTCCTCCTAACCCCTAGCCCCACTGTGCTGGCGTCGACTGTTAGCATGTACTGGACATCTGTTCTGTTTCCCACACTTCAGGATGCCCCTAAATAACACACTACAGCAGAGAGTGGGGCAAATAGCTCTGTGCAGCTCATATCCTGGTCTCTACTTGAATAGCTTTTAGAAAATCAGTCAGCTTCCCTGAGCCTTAATTTCTTTATATGGAAAAATGTGCCAGTTGGACAAGATCAGCGTGATGGTCCCTCTCCTCTTGAAAAAAAATATATATAATTGCATATAGTTGTAAAGGGTCTAATAGCTTTTGAAGATACATTGATATGATATAATATTGGGTTGTATATGTTTATAGTTCCTCAAATGTAGACATTGATGAAACAGAAAATAAAATTTGGCAACAATTAATGTTAATAAAATAATATTGTGCTTTTGCTCCTAGGAATATACAATTTATTATCTTCCATGCCTTAGACACAATTGTAGTTGAAGAACATATTTTTTGTTTGTATGTTTGTATAATAGGACCTACACAAAATAAACTTCGGCAAGCCAGGGTGGAAACTATAAGCAGTGATGTTTGTAACAGAAAGGATGTGTATGATGGCATGATCACGTCAGGGATGTTATGTGCTGGATTCATGGAAGGAAAAGTAGATGCATGTAAGGTAAGTGCAAAGTTAAGGTCAAAACTTTAAAAGGAAAGTTTCCATTAGCTATTTCTAAATTTGGCATATATTTCACTTGGGAGAAAAAAACGTGACATCTATTTCACCAAGGACTCAGTTTAGTTAATAATCATAATAAAAAGTATGATAATTGAATGTTTACTGTGTGCCAAGCAAAGTGCTGAGCATTTTTTTATGCATTATTTTATTTGAGATTGAACCAGTACTACATTATATTACAAATTAGGAAACTGAAGTCTATTGCTTCTATTTCTGGTTCACACAATTACTCTTATTGTCTACTGTTATTATCTTAAACAAATGAAAACAAAAAGACACTGAAACCTCTCCTCTGAAGACCGCTTCATTCAGCTCTCTCATCATCTCTCATGTATCTTGTTTCATTTCCCACCTCTGAGTCTCTCTCCTTTGTCTCATTCTTTAATGATTTTGACACCTGAAACAGGTTTCCTCTCCACCCCAAGCCCTGCAGTATTAATACTGACCCATTTGAATGCTGGACTTTTAATTTCTAGAGCTCCTAATTTCCAGTGATCTTCACCCCGTTTCAGCCACACCTTGAACCTTGTCACCAAAAACTGTTCCAACTATATAAACATTAATTCTCAAATTCTTCCTATTTAACACTTCTCCCAGTCTTTTCTGCCTGCTTTTCAACTACTCCTACTCTCTGTGTTACACCCCAACCTACCAACCCTTACCCCAAAACACACACAACCTACACATATGTTCTTTGTGTCCCTTCTCTGTTTTCTTTTTATCTTGAGCTCTTATCACCACTCAGTACACAATACATTATATTTAACTTATTTATTGTCTATCTCTCCCACTAAACTAGAATATAAGCTCCATGAAGGCACAGATTTTGAGGGGTTTATTTTGTTTACTGCTGTATTACCAACACCTAAAACAGTGCTTGGTACAAATATTTGTTAGCTGAACAAAATGTTGCTTTTCTTCAACTTTATAGAGACCTATAGACTATTGCTTCTCTATTTTCTCACATTCCATTATTCATTCCCTTTCTCCCACTATACATTTGTCCAGCTTAGATTTTACTATCTCTCATTTTTATTTATTATTATTTATTTTATATCTATCATTTTTTAATCTTTACTGTTGAAAGTATTACAGATGTTCCCCCTTTTTTCTCCAATTGACCCCCTCCTCCCTGCTCCTAACCTCCTCCTGCTTTCCCCAAACTATTGCCTGTGTCCATTGGTTATGCATATATACATAGAAGTTCTTTGGTTTAGTTCTCATTTTTTAAACAGTTTTGCTAATACGCCAAGTTCCCCCTGTTGCTCTCTGTTTCCAGTGTTTTTGTCTGACAAAGTCCCAAACCTAGAACTCAACTATCCAATCTCTCTCTCTCTGCCTGAACCTGGGAAGTCAAATGCTCCTGGAAAAAAGTACAACAACACATTGGTTCCACTGAAGTTTCCAGTTAACAGAACTGACAATTTTACTGTTTATGTTTCTCTTTTCCAAATCTAACATTCTCTGAATTCCCCAAACATTTTCCACATTCCAAGGCTTCTGTGGGTTTTTTCTACCCCTTTATTCTCAACTGATGATTTTGTTTCCCAATTTTCAAAGAAAAATAGTAGTCATAAGAGGGGAAGTTCCCCCATCTTCCCAGAATCAGACATGCAGACCTGCCTTCATCTGGACCCACTTTATCCACCTTCAGTTTAGGTCACAACAGAGAAGCTGCCTCTTCTCTAACACTGATTGCTTCTCTGCTTAGGTTCCTCTTCTTGTTGGCATTTTGGAAAAGTTTTCCCTAGCAATTATGTTCTCTCACTCTTTTCATAGTACACATTTCTTTTGTAACTAGATCCTTCTCCATTCAGATCTCTCATGTTAGGAAAAACAAACAAACAAACAACTCTTTCTTGACCCATAGTACCTTCAGCTAGCACCCTGTCTTCTCTTTACCATCAAATATTTGGGAAACTGTCTATAACCATTGTCTCAATCTTCTCCCCCAACTCCACTAATTTCTCACACCATTTCTATATGGTTTCTGTTCTATCACTTCATGAAAAATAGCTCTTCCTGAGGTTTTCAATGATGCACCAATGACCCCCCACAAATGATTTTTGGTCTTTTTTTAAAACCCCTTAATAGCATTTAACAATGCTTACCACCCCCTCTTTCCTGAAATATTGTCTTCCCTTACCTTGTAATGATTTTCTTCCTATATCTCTGTCTGCTCCTTTTCTCTTTTGCAAGATCATTCTCTCAACCCCAGACATTAAATTTTGGCCTACCCTATGTCTGTTCCTCTTTCTACTCTATACTTTCTCTGTAGAGGATCTATTTCTCTTCCATAGCTTCATTATCATCTTTTGGCAGATGATTCATAAATGTATACTTTTAGGCCACAACCTCACCTTTGATCTCCAGACTTATGTATTTCCTCAACCTCGACTTTTATCTCAAGACTTATACAGGAGTGGGCAAAGTAGATCTACAGTTGTGAGTATGCAAGAGTTTATTCTGGTATTATTAATTATTTATTAATTATTATATTATTTTATTTATATTATTTGTCTTCTTATTATTTTTATTATTGAATATTCTTACTTGTGATTTATATTTTAGGTAATGATGGCTTGTAATTTGACCAATGACCAATGAAAGGGGATTCTTAAACAATACCTACTTTTGTCCACCCCTGTATATCCTATTCCACTTGGATATTTCAAAGGCATCTCATTCAAAATGTTACACCTGATTCTGCTCTTATCCCCCGCTCCATCTGATCTTTTTCCTATGTTTTATACCTCTGTGAATGTTATCCCCTTTCATTCTGCTAAACAAGCCGGAGGACTAGAAGCCATTCCAACTTTCCTTATCCCTTATCTATGCACAAATACTAACCTTATATTAAATATTTTATATACATGCTTACTAGCCAATGCATAAAATATCTAATCAAACTAACAAAAAAATCCAAGAATACTGAACCTGAAATAATGTAACCACTTCATATAAATGCTAGTATTTTTAGAAAGCAATATACTTTAAAGTTTAACATGTTCTTTGTACCAATTTTCTTTTTTCCTGTGGAAGAGAGATGACTGCAATGACCTTTCTACTGAATTAGAGTTAACAATTTTAAATATTTTTTTTTGTTTCTCCAGGGTGATTCTGGTGGACCTCTGGTTTATGATAATCATGACATCTGGTACCTTATTGGTATAGTAAGTTGGGGACAATCATGTGCTCTTCCCAAAAAACCTGGGGTCTACACAAGAGTTACTCAGTATCGAAACTGGATTGCTTCAAAGACTGGCATATAGTGTGAAATGTCGGTGAATTATATCCTTGTCACACAGAGCTAGAACTCCTGCATATTGTATATTATTTATATTCACGTGTTTTGGATCAGTGCTTTTGCTGGATGTCAAGAAGTCCTTCTTCAGACTCAAACCAATCCAATATTATGAGGTGGCCTTTGTGACCGAACTCTACTCTGAGGGAAGAAGACACAGCAAATGACAGGTAGCACTGACTTCTCACTCACAAGGGAAACTGTTTGTATTACTTATTAATAAGATGAATATTTATAAATGGTTTTCCTCAAAGGAAGATGAGGATCATCATTTTCCACAAGATATGAAGAGCTGCCGGGGCTGCCAAAATCTTACCTGGAGCACTTGGGATTCTTCTAGCAAAAAATCAAACAACAGTCTTCCCTGAGGATTTAGAACTTTACTATTCTAGCACCGACGATTGGACACTCAATGGCTAGAATGGAGAAGCATGGGATTTGCAATATAACTTGAACTCTAACCTGGGTTTTTAAATAATAATAGAGAACATTATCATTAACCATAAGAGTTGTCATTTAAAAGATGTTGAAATGTATCTGAACTTGCTGTTAACATTGTTATAAACACAAAAGCACTAGCTTCAGGGTGCATATCGTATTGTTAATAAGCAATTATGATTTATTTTTTAACAGCATCATCAGTTGGTTTAGGCCTAAAAGGAGAATAAATAGACTCTTGAGAACATTTTCCCATTGGGTAAAAGGAGAATAAAAAGAACTGATGGGACCCAGGCTAGCAGAGTTGGTTTCAAATTATTAGTAACAGGACAAACACTCTAGATTTTTGATGGCATGAGCTGTCCAATTATTTATTTAGAAATATCTACATCAGTATATGGTAACTGGTGCTCTTGTAAGTCTTCAGCCATCTGACGGGTCATATGTCTACCAGAATGTCAGACTGAGAGAGCTGATCTGTGTAAAGCACTTAGGACAGTGCCTGGCATATATATATCATGCACTATAAAAATGTTTGCTATAATAGAAAGGAATGCTTCTGTGAGTTTTAAGATAAATTAACCTAATTTGTCAAGTGATTGAATGACTTTGAGGCTTAAATCAGCCCCAAATCTAGTGGTGGAGAGCCCAGGCTTTGGAATCAGGCTGCTGAGCTTGAACAATGGCTATGCCTCATATGAGCTGTTTGTCCTTGTACAGGTTTCTTAACGTCACTGTGCATTAGCTCTCTCATTTTTATGGTGGGAGTAAAAGTGGTGCCTACTCATATGATTGTTATGAGTATTAAATGCACTAATATGAGTAAAGAAAGTACTTGGAACAGTGTCTGCACACAGTAGGCCGATAATATGGACTACTATTAATTATTATTAGTGTGCCTTGGACGCAATAAAACAATATACTTTTTAAAAAACTGTCCCCTTGCTTCTTTAAAGTCATGTAATCAATTTTGGAATACTTTCAATTACATTGTAAAAATATTAGCTGACACTAGGTTTTCAAAATCACTTTTTTTATATCTCATTAATATATTTTGAACCATGTCTACAAGCAGACATCGTTCAAAATACAGGATGTATGGCCATCTGGCCTCAGGGTTGTGACTACAGAGATGTAGCTGTATTCATTTCCAGGCCTCCAATGCGAGACCTCAAGTGCTAGATTTGTTGCTCTGATTTACCAGGGAAACATTTAGCCTATTTGTTTCTTTAATGACCAAAGGTTTTGTTAATTTATGTGTATGTGTTTATATGTAATATATGTAAACAAGATAAATATAACTAAAAAAATCCCCTATGTATTTACATCTCAATATTAAGATATATCATGAACAGAAAAGGATCATCCATGCACACTTTCCTTTTAAAAAGAAAATGACACCAAATTTCTGAGTTGATGACTACTAATAACTAAATATCAACAGAAAAAGCAAAGTGAAAACTTAAATCTTTACACTTCTTTCTATATGCAGAGAAACATCCAAAGCTTCTGGGAGAATATTTAGCATATTCAAGATGTGCTTGAAAGACCTTTTTTTATGTTAAAGCTAATCACAGTCTCTGGTAGAAACAGGAAAACAAATCTGTCTACAAATATATATATATATATATATTGTCTACTATGTAAGTTCTATTACAATGGATATGTGCTTCTGTGTAACTATACTTATATTTCAGAAGGCTGTGATAACCTTTTGCATATGTGTCTGTGAAACAATATATACTGATTTAAATAATTCTATATTCAATTCAATTCAATCCAATGAACATTTTAACACAAATGAGTGGAATAAATCCAAAAGTCCATAAATAAATTTAAGAAATGGAGAAGTAGATTTTTAAAACAGAATTAATATGTACTATTTCTAGTTTGATTATGTCTGACCTATTGAATGGTATTGTAGGAATTATGCAATAATAGCTTTCCCTCAAGATTCCCACCTACCAAATGGGACATTAAGCTATTTACCTCATGGCATTATGAGGCTTTTTTATTGAACAATAAAGTTGAAAAGTCAAAGAATGTTTAAAACTTGCTCCAAAAAGTGCAAAGCACATTATTGTAAACTTATATCAGTACAGATGATGCTGAAAATGCATTAAGATTGTAAAGTTTTTTTACAGTGACTGCATTTTTATTTATCAATACTCTTGCTTTATGAGTTTTGCAAATATATTGTGGTTAAAAATACAAAAACCTGGACCTTGACTTTTATGCTGTGAATGCTCTAATGATATTCACATCTTTTTGTAGAGGAAAAAAAACTTTTAATTTGTCTGACTCATTGTTTTAAAAGACAGGTCAAATTCATTAGGCTGACAGAAAATAGTACAGCACATAATCCCTGTGGGATCTTGATGGAATTTTGGGTGCCACGAGAAAGAACTAAAGGGTTAGTTTTTAATGCAAAAACATGATTGAAACAAAGTTTTTGCAAAAGCTTAATCATATTCTCTCAGTGAAATCTTCATGATTCAACAACAAAAAGAAAACATATATTAACAGGAATCTACCCCTATCAGAATAAAGTTGTTGCTTTGTTAGTATATTTATTTGACAGAGGGAATATGTGAGAGGCATTCCTTCATGCAGTCATGGAAATGGAAAATAAACTTGTTAAAAATTATTGAAACTAATGCTAGAATTATAGCTATTAAAACCTGGAAGGATTTAAGAGATTATATACAACAACCTCCCCTTTTTTGACTGATGGGAAATCAAAGCCAAGATAATTTTTCCAAGTTATACAGTAGGTACTAGCCAGTGCAGAAACAAACTCAGGAGACCCTTGTGTCCAGTCCAGCTAGCCCTCCATCACTCTAATCCAAGTGATTCAGCTTCACTAGACAGGAACACCGCAGTTCTAAAAGTCACTGGAATTAAATGATTGTTACTAAACCAAGGTTTCTCCTTGCAAAAATATGAAGTTAAATTCATATGGTGTTCAGCAAAGCATATCTATCAATGGACAAAACCAGTTTTACACTTAAGACAAACAGTTAAATTCACAGGTCAGAATAACCCTTGGAAAGTTTACCCCCTAAATCCATACCTTACTCATTCCTTTTCTCACCCTCCACACCAAGTTTTATATTATCCAGTAATTTAGTGCCTTGATATGGTATAAATTCAAAATCTATAACATATTTCAAAATGAAAAGCAGCAAAAGATTTTGAAACCTACTAAAACAACAAATACTTGATTTTTTTCTTTGCTATTTTAATGCTTTATTGGATAATCTGTTTTAAAAACAACTAAATAAAACTATAGGAAGCCCACCAAAATGCAGCAAAGTACGAAGTTTTGATTAAGTTGCTTTTGTAAATGATTACAATGAAACTTCTACAGGTTTCAATATTTGCCTTGCCTCAAAGTTTTAACTATGACTAATAAGAAATGAGAGAGATACCATCACATCACACAATCCAAAAGAGAAATATTTCTTTGCTTTAAACTGCCCTCAATCTGTCAAATGGAAAATTAATCTATCTACCTCATGATGTTGCTTGAAGCTATCCTGTTGCATAACAAAGTCTGAAAGTTGGAGGATGTCTCAAACCTCTTCAAAAGAGCAAAGTGTATCCCGGTAACCGGTATCAGTCAAGCTGATGCTGCCCATGCACTGAGATTGTCACTGAGTTTTTGTGGTGTGGGTATTTTCATTTATCTGTAGTGTTGCCTTGTGCATTTTTCAAATACAACTGTTGTGTTGAAATTATATTTAGCATTTTCTTGAAAGAAATAATATTTAATATAGTTTGTGTGATTAACATTAATTTATTACAAAAAGAAAAAACACCAGGCAAACGAAATGAGTTGTAATTCATTTGATAGCTTAAAGAATGAATATAATCCATATTCATTTCATTTAAAGCATATTTTACTATAGTATCTGGGAGAACTCTGTAACAATCTACTAGGAACATGTTTTGAGTTATTCTGTAGCAGAGAGTGAAAAATATCCAAAATAATCCAAAGTCATCATTTAAAGTATATTTTAAAGACTAGCTTAGTGATATTTTAATGTATATTCTGAATTATTAAAGATTTTTAACTTAAGTCACAGAGCTATGCAATAGTGAGTATGCTACGCAGATACCATGGATTTCCTGTGAAGTTCTACTTTCATAGATATTGTTCCCTAGTGAGATTCGGTGTCCCAACTTCCATTTTAAAAATGTAGTTTTGGCCCTGACCGGTTTGGCTCAGCGGTTGGAGCGTCGGCCTGCGGTCTGGAGAGCCCCGGGTTTGGTTCCCGCTAAGGGCACGTACCTCGGTTGCAGTTTGTCCCCGGCCCTGCGGGAGGCGGCCACTCGATGTGTCCCTTTCACGTCGATGTTTCTCTCCCTCTCTCTCCTTCCCACTCTATCTGAACAAAAGATGGAAAAATGTCCTCGGGTGAGGATAAAAAATATATATATATAAAAATGTAGTTTTGTAGATAAAAAGATTGTCTTGGTAGGTCTTCCTTCTCTCCACTTCTAAACCTGGGTATTCTCCCTAAAAGATGTTTGGGTGTCCACCTTTTAAATATTTCCAGGAAGAGAAATTTCATAAATGCATAGCATTGGCTTCCTAATGGAAGGCAATAACTGCCCTTTGTACTCAAAACAAGTACCTTTTGGTGAACCTCAAACTTGTTTCTTCCTGTTTAGATCTAGGTGGAAATTACAGAATTTGGGGGATAATTTTTATTTTTATTTTTTTTTACTTTTTTAATTAAAAAATTTTTTGTTGTTGTTACAGATGTTTCTCCTTTTTCCCCCATTGACACCCTCTTCCCGATCCCGCCACCCTCTAATAGGATTGTTGTCTGTGTCTATTGGTTGTGCATATATGCATACAAATTCTTTGGTTTATTTCATTCCTATCCCCGACCCCCTTGCTCTGAGGTTTCAGTCTGAACCTTTCTTTGTCTCTGGGTCTATTTTGTTCATCAGCTTGTTTTGTTCATTATACCATACAAATAAATGAGATCATGTAGAATTTGTCTTTCTCTGATTGGCTTATTATACTGAGCATAATACTCTCCAGGTCCCTCCATGTCATCTCAAAGGATACAAGATCTTTCTTTCTTACAGCTGCATAGTATTCCATGGTGTATATGTACTACAGCTTTTTTAACCACTCATCTATTGATGGATACATGGGCTATTTGCAGATCTGAGCAATTGTAAATAGTACTGCTATGAACATAAGGGTACATATATTCTTTTTGATTGGTGATTCAGGCTTCTTTGGATATATTCCCAGAAGTGGGATCACTGGGTCAAATGACAGTTCAATTTTTAATTTTTTGAGGTAACACCATAGTGTTTTCCATAGTGGCTGCACCAGTCTGCATTTCCACCAGCAGTGTACTAGAGTCCCGTTTTCTCCATACCTTCGCCAGCAGGTATGGAGAAAATCATCAATTTGATGATTTGTTGATGGCAGCCATTCTGGCAGGTGTGAGATGATACCTTCTAGTCGTTTTAATTTGCATCTCACTGATGATTAGTGATGTTGAGCATTTTTTCATATGTCTCTTGGCCATTTGTATGTCCTGTTTGGAGAGGTGTCTATTTAGGTCCTCTGCCCATTATTTAATTGGGTTCTTTGTCTGTTTTTTGTTGAGTTCTTTGAGTACTCTATATATTTTGAAAATTAACCCCTTATCTGATGTATCGTTGGCCATTATGCTCTCCCATATAGTGGGTTCCCTTTCCATTTTGATGCTTGTTTCTTTTGCTGTGCAGAAGTTTTTAGTTTGATGTAATCCCATGCATTAATTTTTCCCTTTGTTTCTCTTGCCTTCAGCGTTGTATCAGTGAAAATTCTGCTGCATGTGATGTCTGAAAATTTGTTGCCTACATTTTCTTTGAGGAGTTTTATGGATTCACGATTCATGTTTAAGACTTTTATCCATTTTGAGTTTATTCTTGTGTATGGTGTAAGTTGGTGGTATAGTTTCATTTTTGTTGCATGTAGCTGTCCAATTTTCCCAACATAATTTATTAAAGAGGCTGTCTTTACTCCATTGTATGCTCTTGCCACTTTTGTTAAGTATTAATTGAGCATAATGTCTTGGGTCTGTTTCTGGGTTCTCTGTTCAGTTCCATTGATCTATAGGCCTGTTCTTGTGCCAGTACCAGGCTGTTTTGATTACAATGGCTTTGTAGTATAACCTGATATCCGGTATTGTGATTCCTCCTACTTTGTTCTTCTTTTTCAAGATTGCTGTGGCTATTCGGGGTCTCTTTTGGTTCTATATAAACTTTTGGAGTATTTGTTCTAGTTCTGTGAAATATGTCATTGCTATTTTAATGGGGATTGCTCTGAATCTATGGATTACTTTGGGTAGTATGGACATTTTAATGATGTTAATTCTTCCAATCCAGGAATAAGGTATACGCTTCCACTTTTTTGTATTTTCCTCTATTTCTTTTTTCAATGTCCTACAGTTATCTGCAAATAGCTCCTTTACTTCTTTGGTCAAGTTCATCCCTAAGTATCTTAATTTTTTTTTGCCACAATGGTAAATAGGATTGTTTCTTTAGTTTCTCTTCTGTGAGTTCATTATTGGTGTATAAGCATGTCATCGATTTCTTGATGTTAATTTTGTATCCTGCTACTTTGCCAAATTCATTCAGTAAATCTAGTAGATTTGATGGAGTCTTTAGGGTTTTCTATGTACAATATCATGTCATCTGTGAATAATGACAGTTTCACTTCCTCCTTTCCAATTTGCATCCCTTCTATTTTTTCTTCATGTCTAATTGCTGTGGCTAAGACTTCCAGTACTATGTTAAATAAGAGTGGCGAAAGTGGGCATCCCTGTCTTGTTCCTGTTCTTAAGGGAAATGCTTTTAGTTTGTGCTCATTGAGTATGATGTTGGCTGTAGGTTTTTCATATATGGCCTTTATTATGTCAAGATATGATCCCTCTATTCACACATTGCTGAGCATTTTTACCAGAGATTGGTGCTGGATTTTGTCAAATGCTTTTTCAGCATCTATTTATATGATTATATGCTTTTTATCTTTCATTTTGTTTATGTGGTGTATTACATTTATTGATTTGCAAATATTGTACCAGCTTTGCATCCCCGGGATGAATTTCACTTGGTCATGGTGAATAATTATTTTAATATATTGCTGGATCTGATTTGCTCATAATTCTTTAAGGATTTTGGCATCTGTGTTCATCAGGGATATTGGCCTGTAGTTTTATTTCTTTGTAGTGTCTGTATCTGATTTTGGAATTAGAATTATGCTGGCCTCATAATACACTAGATTTGGAAGTCTTCCTTCTTCTTGGATTTTTTGGAATAGTTTCAGAAGAGTGGGTGTTAGATCTTCTTTGAATGTTTGGGAAAACTCCTTCATGAAGGCTTCTGGGCCAAGGCTTTTGTTTGCTGGGAGTTTCTTGATTGCATCTTCAATTTCCTTAGTTGTTATTGGTCTGTTCAAGTTTTCTATCTCTTCCCAGTTCAGTTTGGAAGGCTGTGTGATTTTAGAAATTTGTCCATTTCACCTAGATTGTCCGAATTGTTGGCGTATAATTATTTATAGTATTTGTTAACGATCCTATGTATTTCTGTGGTGTCAGTTGTTACTTCTCCTCTTTTGTTTCTGATTTTGTTTATTTGGGTTCTCTTTGTTTCTTGGTGAGTCTAGGTAAGGGTCCATCAATCTTGTTTATCTTTTCAAATAACCAGCTTTTTGTTTCATTGATCTTTTGAATTGTTTGCTTTTTTGGTCTCTATGTCATTTATTTCTGCTCTGACCTTTACTATTTCTTTCCTTCTACTTGCTCTGGGTTTTTCTTTTTGTTTGCTTTCTAGTTCTTCAAGTTGTGAGGTTAGATAGTCAATTAGAAAATTTTCTTGTTTCTTGAGGTAGGCCTGTAGTGCTATGAACTTCCCTCTCAGGACTGCTTTTGCTGAGTCCCATAGATTTTGTGTTGTTGTGTGTTTATTTTCTTTGGTTTTTAATTTATTCCTTAATCTCCTTGGTAACCCATTCATTGTTTAATAACATTCTATTTAGCCTCCATGTCTTTGAATGTTTTTGTGTGTTTTTTGTTGTAATTGATTTCTAGTTTCATTCCATTGTGATCTGAGAAGATACTTCATATGATTTCAATATTCTTGAACTTGTAGAGATTTATTTTGTGTCCTAACATGTGGTCTGTCTTTGAGAATGTCCCATGTGCACTGGAGAAGAATGTGAATTCTGCAGTTTTGGGGTGTAATTATCTGTAGATATGAATTAAATCTATTTGATCTAGTGTATCATTTAGTGTCTCTGTTTCCTTGTTAATTTTTTGTCTAGAGGATCTATCCTGTGACATTAGTGGGGTGTTGATGTCACCTGCTATGATTGTATTGCTGGAGATTTCTCTTTTGAAGTCCTCCAGAAGTTTTTAAATATATTTTGTTGCTCCTATATTAGGTGCAAATATGTTTACCAAGGTTATATCCTCCTGTTGAATAGATCCTTTCATTATTAATTAATGGACTTTTTTTTCTATAGTTATGGTCTTCATTTTGAAGTCGATTTTATCAGATATGAATATTGCCACCCCAGCTCTTTTTTCTTTTCCTTTTGCTTGGAAATATTTTTTTCCATCCCTTCCCATTCAACCTATGTGAGTCCTTTGTTGTGAGGTGGGTCCTTGTAGACAACATATATATGAGTCATGTTTTCTTATCCATTCAGCTACTCTGCATCTTTGGATTGGAGCATTTAATCCATTTACATCTAATGTTATTATTGATATATACTTATTTATTGCCATTTTTGTTTATAGTGGTTATATTTTTCTTCCTATTTCTTCTGCTAATTACAGCAGTTCTTTTAACATTTCTTGCAGTGCTGGTTTCGTGTTAATAGATTCTCTTAGCCTTTCATTTGTCTGGGAAGCTCTTTATTTCTCCTTCTATTTTGAATGATAGTCTTGCTGGATAGAGTAGTCTTGGATTCAGAGCCTTGTTTTCATTACCTGGATTACTTCATGCCATTCCCTTCTGGCCTGTAGTGTTTCTGTTGAGAAGTCAGCGGAGAGCCTTATGGGGGTTCCTTTGTAGGTAACCTGTTGCTTATCTCTGGCTGCCTTTAGGATTCTCTCTTTGTCTTTAATATTTGGCATTTTAATTATTATGTGTCTTGGTGTGGGCCTGTTTGGGTTCTTCTTACTTAGGACTCTCTGTGCTTCTTGAACTTGTATGCCTTTTTCCTTCACCACGTTAGAGGAATTTCCTGTTACCTTTTCTTCAAATATATTCTCTAACCCTTCCTCATTTTCTTCTTCTTCTGGTACTTCAATGATGCAGATGTTGTTACGTTTCATATTGTCCCACAGTTCTCTTAATCTGTCTTTCTGTTTTTTAATTGTTTTTTCTTTTTGGTTCTCTGATTGGGTGATTTTTTTCTACCCTGTCTTCTAATTCACTGATCCAATCCTGGCTTCCTCTACTCTGCTGGTTATTCCTTCCAATGTGTTCTTTATTTCTGCTATGTCATTCTTCATTTCTGCTTGGTGGTTTTTCATTTCCCATTGGTTGTTTTTCAATGTTTCTATATCTTTACTCATGCTGTTGAGCTTCCTCATTATCATTGCTCTGAACTCTACCTCTGATAAGTTGCATTTCATTTATCTCTTCTTCTACAGAATTATCTTGTTCTTTCATTTGGGATGTGTTTCTTTGTCTCACCATTTTGGATGTCTCAGCAGGTTTTGGAGCCTGCCAAATTTTCCCTGTTAGTGTTGGTGTTCTGCTGATTGTAGCTCCCTCTACTGGGTTTGGATGAGTGTGGGCAGACCCACATTAAACATCACTGTCAAGTCTCACTTTCCTGGGTAGATTTGAAGGCCAATCAAAGGTTCAATTTTCCTCTAGCTTTTGCCTGCTAGCTATTAGTCTCAGTTACTTGATGAGCCTTGAGTTGTAGCCCTCAGCTGAATGAAAAAACTCCCTCAGGTGTTCAGGGTAAGAAGAATTTCACTGGGTGGGGCAGGTGCCTGCTGGCTGTTAATGAGCCTCAATTTGCATTTCTCTGGTCTGGTTGGGTGGTGTTAAGTTCCTGAGGGAGGGGCTGTTGCTCCCCCAGTCTCTGGGAAGGGGCTCTTTCAGTATGATGGCTACTGTCCTGTGAGGGAGTGATTCAGCACAAAATTCCAAGTGCCCTCCCAGCTCTCCAAACTCCTGAGTCCCTCCACACAGTTCCAGTCCAGTTTGCGCTCCCTCTACCAGAACCCAAGGTGAGTGGCTGTAGCTAATTTAGTGCCCTGTCCTGGCATTCTACTCTGTGGAGCCAGCTTGGGATTTTAACCCAAGGGAACTGCTCACAACCTCAGCTGCTGTCCACATGCTCCCAGCCCATCCTCTCTCATGCCTCCACTGTTCCTACCAGTCTCTATTTGGTGTCCTCTTTCCATCCCTGGTTATACGGGTTTTCTCCAGCTGCTTTTCTGTTGGTTTTTCCCAATGATTTGTCTTTATTTTAGTTGTAATTCCAGTTTGGTCCTGGGAGATGGTCTGTGTAGCTTCTATTCACTCTGCCGCCATTTTTACCTCTGGGTAATAGGTTTGATCCCTGGGGGATAATTTTAAAAATCCACTGGTATTTGTCCTACAAATGACAGTCCTTAGGAATAAGGATTAGGAGGATGAATGAACAGCCTGGGGTACACTATGAACAAAAGGAGAATTTAAAGGTGGAGGGGAAAAATAAATAGAATTTAAAACTAAAAATGAAGCCATCAGAAAGACAAATATGAAGACACAGCTACTTGACAAAAGTTTCATAAAAAAATAGTTGGACTACAGAATAAAAGTGTCTTTTAAGTAATGGAAATGGATGATTGATTTATCTCCATTAAAAAATATACTACAGGAACATTATAACTAATACTTTTTTCAGAGAGGGCACACAGTTGTATCAACTTAACACAATTCTTTTTTTTAACTATTTTTTCCTTTATTGATTTTTAGAGAGAGGGGAAGGAAGAGGGAGAGAGAGTTAGGAACATCGATGAGAGAGAATATCAATTGGCTGCCCCCCACTGAGGGTTGGGCCCACAACCTGGGCATGTGCCCTGACCGGGAATTGAACCGGTGACCTCTTGGTGCATGGGTTGATGCTCAACCACTGAGCCACACTGGCCGGGCTAACACAATTATTTTTATATTTTATCCTCCAATCCTTATATATGTATGCGTATATTTTCAAAGTTGACATAATTGCATATATATCTGAGATTATATGAGTTACTTTTCAATGATCATATGTTTTGTATAATTATTTTTAATGACTATCTTTAACTTGACATATCAAATAGTTATACTATATAGACTGTGACCAGAACACTAGACTTGCCTGATATCAACTAAATTTTACTAGGATCATAAACCATAAAGAATTGCATCCTCCCCTTCCACACTCCATGACTCTCCAGCACAGCACCAAATGAAGGTCCTCTGTTATCACCTATACTTTCCTTCTTCCCCACAATGACTATGGTTTCTTCTCCCTCTCCCCATACTGCTTTTTGGCTTCCCTACTGGATTAATATCTCTCAACTACTATCTCTGTCAGCTGGTTCCACTGAGTCCTCCTTGCTTCGTTTTATTAAAAAGTTCCTGCGCCTTCAATCTCCACAGAATGCTCCCTCATCACCTTTCTAAAGTCTGGATATCCATATCTAATACACCCCTTTATTGCAGCCCTCTCAAGTGATTGCTCTTTCTCTTTGGTTCTAATATTGAGTCAGAATTCTTCCAACTCTTAACTAAAGGCTTCCAAACACTTGTATAGTCTCCTAACAATTAATGTTGCATGCTTGTATTTTATATATTTTAGTACATAGTACATAGGCTCATGCCTCTAACTATACCACACATTGCCCCTCCTAATTACTGCCAATCTCTTGATCACTCCCCACATTTATTGAGGTCTTGTCACTTGCTCAAAATAGACCTCTCTACCTAACTCTTATCTTCATTGTGATCAATTTCGACATCTAAGTGTATGAACCACATCTGGCTTCAATTCTTTGAACTCAAAAATTCAAACAACTTAAACTTCTATTCCATTCCCAACATCACCAATCTGGACTGTTGGAAGAACCTCAAAAAGATCTTCCTTCTCTAATCTCGATGTCCTCTAGTCCATTCTCCTGCACCTGTTTCAAATACCTCTAATTTATCCACCTCTTACAAAAGAAATACTTAATTTAAAGCCCAACAACCTTACTAGAAAAAAAATCATCTCTATTTTTACTAATTTTTGAAAGAAATTTATTACTTCATTCCATTATAACATAGGCAGAAAAACAAAACAAAACAGTAACATGAGCTGTATTACTGATTTTGTCACCAAGAGAAATCATAGATATTTTTATGTCATTTAACAGTTACATATGTATCAAAATATATTTATACTCATCACAACTTTGAAATTGTTATTTGAGAAGAGGAGAAAATGGCAGCGGAGTGAATGGAAGCTACACAGACCATCTCCCAGGACCAAACTGGAATTACAACTAAAATAAAGATAAATCGTCGAGAAAAAGCAACAGAAAAGCAGCTTGCGAGGACCATACAAGCAGGGACACTGAATCGATCCTGGTAGGATTGCGGAGGTGCGAGAGGGGGGCTGGGAGCCCACAGACAGCAGCGGCCTTAGCCATGAGCAGCGCTCCACCCACGGGGTTAAAGCCTGAGCCGGCTCCACAGCGCAGAGGCTGGGACAGAGCGCTAAAATAGCCACAGCCACTCACCTGGGCTCTGGCAGAGGGCGGGTGGACTGGACTGGAACTGTGTGGGGACACTCACATTTGGAGGGCGCTCAGAGCTTTTGCTGAGTTGTGGCCATGCAGGACTGTGGCCTGGCCATCTTACTCTACCCCAGGGCTCTGGGGAGAGGCAGCAGCCCCTCCCTCGGAGATCCAGCCACACCCTAGTGGGCCATTGAAATGCAAACTGAGGCTCATAATTACTAGCATCTGCCCTACCCTCTGGAAATCCTCTCACCCTGAACACCTGAGGGAGGTATTCATTCAACTGAAAACCCAAGGCTCTTCAAGCAACCACAACTAATAGCCTCTAGGCAAAAAGCTAGAGGATAACTTAACCTTTGCTGGGCTTGCAAATCTACCCAGGAAAGTAAGACTCCATGGTGGTGTTTAACGTGGGTCCTCCCACGCTCATCCAAACCCAGTAGAGGGAGCCACAAAAAACAGAACACCAACATCCACAGGGAAAATTTGGCAGGCTCCAAAAACCACTGAGATAGCCAAAATGGGGAAACAAAGAAACAGATCCCAAATGAAAGAACAAGAGACCTCTACCGAAGATGAGATAAATGAAACAGAGTTAGCAAGTTAACAGAGCTAGAATTCAGAGCCATGATCTTGAGGAAGCTGAACAGCATGACTAAGGACATCAAAACCTTGAGTAAAGACATCAACACCATGAGCAAAGACATAGAAATACTGAAAACCAACCAAGTGGAAAGTAAGAAGCAGCAAGAAGAAATGAAGAATGACATAGCAGACATGAAGAACACATTGGAAGTACTAAACAGCAGAGTAGAGGAAGCTGAGGACCGGATCAGTGAATTAGAAGACAGGGTAGAAAAAAATCAACCAATCAGAAAACCAAAAGGAAAAAAACAATGAAAAAACAGGGAGACAGCTTAAGAGAACTGTGGGACAACTGGAAACGTAATAATATTCGCATCATTGGAGTCCCTGAAGAAGAAGAAAATGAGCAAGGGTTAGAGAATATATTTGAAGAAATAGTGACAGAAAACTTCCCTAATTTGGTGAAGAAAGAAGGCATTCAAGTTCAAGAAGCACAGAGAGTACCAAGTAAGAAGAACCCAAACAGGCCCACACCAAGACACATAGTAATTTAAATGCCAAAAATTAAAGACAAAGAGAGAATCCTAAAGGCAGCAAGAGATAAGCAACAGGTTACCTACAAAGGAACCCCCATAAGGCTATCATCTGACTTCTCCACAGAAACACTACAGGCCAGAAGGGAATGGCATGAAGTAATCAAGGTCATGCAAAACAAGGATCTGAATCCAAGACTACTCTACCCAGCAAGGCTGTCATTCAAAATAGAAGGTCAAATACAGAGCTTCCCAGACAAAAAAAGGCTAAGGGAATACATTAGCACCAAACCAGCACTGCAAGAAATGTTAAAAGAACTGCTGTAATTAGTAGAAGAAATAGGAAGGAAAGTAGAACCACACTAAACAAAAATGGCAATAAATAAGTACATATCAATAATCACTTTAAATGTAAATGGATTGAATGCTCCGATAAAAAGACACAGAGTAGCAGATTGGATAAGAAAGCATGACCCATATATATGTTGTTTACAAGAGACCCACCTCACAACAAAAGACTCACATAGGCTGAAAGTGAAGGGATGGAAAAAAATCTTCCAAGCAAATGGAAAGGAAAAAAAACCTGGGGTAGCAATACTCATATCTGATAAAATAGATTTCAAAATGAAAGCCATAACTAGAGACAAAGAAGGTCACTACATAATATTGAAAGGATCTATCCAACAGGAAGAGATAACCTTGGTAAACATATATGCACCCAATATAGGAGCACCAAAATGTATTAAAAATCTTCTGGAGGACTTCAAAGGAGAAATTGACAGCAATACAATCATAGCAGGGGACTTCAACACCCTGCTGACATCACTGGATAGATCCTCTAGACAAAAAATTAACAAGGAAACACAGACTCTAAATGAAGCACTAGACCAAATGGATTTAATAGATATTTACAGAGAATTACACCCAAAAACGACAGAATTCACATTCTTCTCAAGTGCACATGGGACATTCTCAAAAATAGACCACATGTTAGGACACAAACGAAGTCTCTACAAGTTCAAGAAGATTGAAATCATATCAAACATCTTCTCAGATCACAATGGCATGAAACTAGAAATCAATTGCAACAAGAACATGCAAAGACATATGAACACATGGAGGCTAAATAGCATGTTATTAAACAATGAATGGGTTACCACGTAGATCAAGGAAGAAATTAAAAACTTCCTGGAAACCAATGAAAATGAACACACAAAAACACAAAATCTATGGGATGCAGTGAAAGCAGTTCTGAGAGGGAAGTTCATAGCACTACAGGCCTACCTCAAGAAACAAGAAAAATTTCTGATAGACTATCTAACCCCACAACTTAAAGAACTAGAAAGCAAACAAAAAGAAAACCCCAGAGCAAGTACAAGGAAGGAAATAGTAAAGATCAGAGCAGAAATAAATGACATAGAGACCAGAAAAACAATTCAAAGGATCAATGAAACAAAGAGCTGGTTTTTTGAAAAGATAAACAAGATTGATGGACCCTTAGCTAGACTCACCAAGAAAGAGAGAGAGAGAACCCAAATACACAAAATCAGAAATGAAAGAGGAGAAGTAACAACTGACACTACAGAAATACAAAGGATCGTTAGCAAATACTATGAACATTTATATGGAAACAAATTCGACAATCTAAGTGAAATGGACAAATTTCTAGAAACACATAGTCTCCCAAAACTGGACCGGGAAGAGAGAGAAAACTTGAACAGACCAATAACAGCTAAGGAAATTGAAGATGTAATCAAGACTCTCCCAGCAAACAAAAGCCCAGGCTCGGATGGCTTCACGGGGGAGTTTTACCGAACATTCAAAGAAGAACTAACACCCATTCTCCTCAAATTATTTCTAAAAATTCAAGAAGAAGGAAGACTTCCAAACTCATTTTATGAGGCCAGCATAATCCTAATTCCAAAACCAGAAAAAGACACTACAAAGAAAGAAAACTACAGGCCAATATCCCTGATGAACGTAGATGCCAAAATCCTGAACAAAATACGAGCAAATCGGATCCAGCAATACATCAAAAAAATTATTCACCATGACCAAGTGGGATTCATCCCAGGGATGCAAGGCTGGTTCAATATTTGCAAATCAATAAATGTGATACACCACATAAACAAAATGAAAGATAAAAACCACATGATCATATCAATAGACGCTGAAAAAGCATTCGACAAAGTCCAGCACCCATTTCTGATAAAAATGCTCAGCAATTTGGGAATAGAGGGATCATATCTTGATATAATAAAGGCCATATATGAAAGACCTACAGCCAACATCATACTCAATGGGTAAAAACTAAAAACATTTCCCTTAAGAACAGGAACAAGACAGGGATGCCCACTTTCGCCACTCTTATTTAGCATAGTACTGGAAGTCTTAGCCACACCAATCAGACGTGAAGAAAAAATAAAAGGAATCCAAATTGGAAAGGAGGAAGTGAAACTGTCGTTATTCACAGATGACATGATATTATATATAGAAAACCCTAAAGACTCCATCAAAAATCTACTAGACTTAGTAAATGAATTTGGCAAAGTAGTAGGATACAAAATTAACGTCAAGAAATCAACGGCATTCTTATACACCAATGATGAACTCACAGAAAGAGAAACTAAAAAAACAATTCCATTTACCATCGTGGCAAAAAAATTAAGATACCTAGGAATAAACTTAACCAAAGAAGTAAAGGACCTATTTGCAGAAAATTACAGGACATTGCAAAAAGAAATAGAGGAAGATATAAAAAAGTGGAAGCACATACCTTGTTCATGGATTGGAAGAATTAACATGATTAAAATGTCCATATTACCCAAAGCAATCTATAGAGTCAATGCAATCCCCATCAAAATACCAGTGACATATTTCACAGAACTAGAACAAATACTTCAAAAGTTCATATGGAACCAAAAAAGACCTCGAATAGCCACAGCAATCTTGAAAAAGAAGGACAAAGTAGGTGGGATCACAATACCAGATATCAGGTTATACTACAAAGCTACTGCAATCAAAACAGCCTGGTACTGGCACAAGAACAGGCATATAGACCAGTGGTACAGAACAGAGAATCCGGAAATTGACCCAAGACATTATGCTCAATTAATATTTGACAAAGGCAGCAAGAGCATACAATGGAGTAAAGACAGCCTCTTTAATAAATGGTGTTGGGGAAAATTGGACAGCTACATGCAAAAAAATGAAACTAGACCATCAACTTACTCCATACACAAGAATAAACTCAAAATGGATAAAAGACTTAAATGTGACTTGTGAATCCATAAATATCCTAGAAGAAAATGTAGGCAACAAAATTTCGGACATCATACGCAGCAGAATCTTCACTGACACATCACCTAAGGCAACAGAAACAAAGGGAAAAATGAACACATGGGACTACAACAAATTCAAAAGCTTCTGCACAGCAAAAGAAACAACCATCAAAACAGATAGGGAACCCACTGTATGGGAGAGCATAATTGCCAGTGATACATCAGATAAGGGGTTAATATCCAAAATATATAGAGTGCTCATACAACTCAACAAAAGGAAGACAAAGAACCCAATTAAAAAATGGGCAGAGGAACTAAATAGACAACTCTCCAAAAAGTACATACAAATGGCCAAGAGACATATGAAGAAATGCTCAACATCACTAATCATCAGAGAGATGCAAATTAAAACAACAATGAGGTATCACCTCACACCTGTCAGAATGGCCGCCATCAACAAATCAACAAACAACAAGTGTTGGCAAGGGTGTGGAGAAAAGGGGACTCTAGTACACTGCTGGTGGAAATGCAGACTGTTACAGCCACTATGGAAAACACTATGGTGTTACCTCAAAAAATTAAAAATTGAATTACCATTTGACCCAGTGATCCCACTTCTAGGAATATACCCTAAGAAGCCTGAAACACCAACCAGAAAGAATACATGTACCCCCATGTTCATAGCAGCACTATTTACAATAGCTAAGATCTGGAAACAGCCCAAGTGTCCATCAGTGGATGAATGGATAAAAAAGCTGTGGTACATGTACACAATGGAGTACTATGCAGCTGTAAGAAAGAAAGATCTCTTATCCTTTGAGACGACATGGAGGGACCTGGAGAGTATTATCCTAAGCGAAACCAGCCAAGCAGAGAAAGACAAATATCACATGATCTCACTTATTTGTGGAATATAATGAACATAACAGTCTGAGGAACAGGGTAGACCCAGAGATGTGGAAGTAGGGTATAGACTGACACCCCTCAGAGGAGATGGTTGGTGGGGGAGGGAGGAGATAAACCACAGAACTTATGCGCATGTATGCATAGCTGATGGACATGGACAACAGGGCTGGGGACGGGGTGGGGGATGGGGAGGAGGGTGTCAATGGGGAAAAAAGGAGAAACATCTGTAACAAAAATAAATTAATAAAAAAATAAAAAAAAAGAAGACCAAAAGATAGCAGATATAGCTTAATTTTAATAAAGCATTTTAAATGCAAAAAAAGAAATTATTATTAGATCAATTCCTATATGATATCATTTAATGTTAATAGAGAAGTATACTTATTACTAAATCACAAATTTTAAAAATATTTTGATAACTATATTGCCATATATTCATTTCTGTATAGTTCTATGTGTTCTATTTTATACATTTAAAAACACTATTATGAGAAATGGTCCAAAGTCTTCTCCAGATAGCCAAAATGGATATGAACATGGCACGCACGCGCGCACACACATACACATACACACACACACACAATATCAAGAACCTTTGATATATAGGGTAAAAACAAAATCTATTTTCTTGATGTACAAAAATGTCATGATTATCCTTTTTCTATTTTCATTTTAATCACCTACCTTGGGTTTTCCCTTTTGCCTTTCTTCATTTTAGTTTTTAAAAGTACTTCTAGTGCTCTAAACACACTATGACGTCTCATGCACCAATGATCCTGTTGCATAGAAGCTCTTCCCTCCTTATCATTTCAGCAAGTTTGCTTTCTGAAACTGTTGTACCAACTGACCATATCCCCGGAGTGTGTGAATGTTGAACTTAACTAAAATATAGCATTATTAAACAGATGGCTTAAAGATAAAAAAACAATACTCTCTTTTAGTATTGTGGTAGACAGAACTCCAAAATTCTAAATTTCTGCATGTTTCTCACTGAGAATATGATGAGATAGCACACTCATGGTTATGTCACATTACATGGCAAAAGAAATTTTGTAGATGTGTTTAAGGTTACTCATCAGTTGACTCTACGTTCATCAAAAAGGAGGTTTTCCAGGTGGGTCTAATCTAATTCTTTAGATGTAGAATCCTCTAGAAGTAGAAAATTTCCTCTTTCTGGTACCAGAGAAGTCAGAGATTCTAAGTGTGAGAAGATGCACTATTGTTGGCTTGAAGATAGAGGGAAACATGTATCAAGGAATGCAGGTAGACTTTAGAAGCCAAGGTTGGCCCCTGCTGACAGTAACAAAGAAACAGGAATCTTAGTCTTTCTGCAAAGAACTTAATTCTTCCAACAGCCTGAATGAGCTGGGAAGTGATTCTTCACTACAGCCTCCAGACAGGAACCCAGATGAGTTCACACCGTGCTTTCAGCCTTTGAGACACTAAACAGGGAACAAACTTGAGCTCACCGAGATTTCTGATCTACAAAGTAAAAACAGATAATAAATGGCTGTTGTTTTAAGTGGCTAAGTTTGTTATAATTTGTCATACATGAATAGAAAAATTGACAAAGCTATAGAATTTTTATTTATTACCCAAGTTGAACATTTTTCATATGTTTGTTTATTAATTGTATAATAATTATATGTTGCTGTTCTGCCGAAATACTTTTTTTTTTTTTTCTCATGACAAGGGAGGGACAATCTGAATCTGAATGTTGATTGTCAAATCAACTGAAAAAAAAAAACTCAGCTCAGTATTGAATGTTGAAGTGTTTTCAGAGGTGCTGGTACACACATTTAGTAAAACACATCATAGTTTCACCTGTTTCACTATCTAATAGGAAAAATGGGTCTATAAACCTATAAGAAAAACTAAAACTAGATTTCTGCCTGAAGGGAAAGGATGGGTTTAGGGTGTTCAGATAGTGTAAAAGCTGGCAAATTAAAGGGAAACATCCTGCAGGAGTTATCTTCAGAGTCTATGTACCCTGGTGGACAGAGTCTGATTAAATTACTTGAATCTTACAGTGAGGTAGGGTTGTACTGACAGAAAACTCAAAGTCAGAGAAGGTAGACACTGAGCTGACCATAGAGGAGAGCACCTGGAGAGGAGACACTCAGTGGTGAAGCCCTTTAAAATGGCAATTTGCACAAATATATTTTCCTTTCCCCTCCTTCAAGCCAGATTCCCCTTTAGGGTAAATGCAAATGAACTACTGAGCCGGGCATAATGAGCACATGTATCATAGCACTAAGAAAGGCAAGTCAAGGGTATCAAATTTAGGAAAACCTCTCATCTTGCCTCTGAAAGAGATGAATGGCAGGGCCCGAAGACCAGACTTGTCCTGACTCAGAACGAAGAGTGCCACCTCTGGAAAGTCAAACACAAAACCATGCAAAGTATTCAAGGGTGTCACTTAGGTTTTGAACACAGTATTGTTTCTCACTTAATTAGCCAGAACCAGGAAACTTTTCCCGCAGTCAAGACTTATCAAGTGATTCTTCACCTCAAACCATAGTATTGGTTGAACTTTACCCATCCCAACTGGTCAAACTTGTTTATTTTAAATCCTTAAGCATTCTTTCTTTAGTCAGCTTACAAGTCTGAAAGAATGCCAGGATGGTATTCATTTGACGGGAAATCACAAAGCAGCACAGAGGTGGAGGAGTTTGCATTCTCAACAGTGTAAGATGTATCAGTAAGTCTAACTTTATTTCATTTTTAAAAGATTCGTTTCAGATGGTGATTTCCAATTCAGATGGCAATTATTCTGAATTGCGAATTTAATCGTTTCTTTTCCTACTGTTGTTGGAGAAAATAACACAGTAATGCTAATACTTTGTATTTCAGAAAACCATGCTAACAATTTTATATTTAGGATGTAAAAAGTTTAACAGGTTGAATTTTCACTGGAAAGTTTAATGTAAAAATAAGATAATCACAGAGAAGGAGGAAAAACAGAGAGCTTAAGGTAAAAACTGTAAATTTGTAGCAGTGGGAGGGTGGGACATGGAAGAATGTGTCTTCTCACTCTCAGTTCAGAGTTTAGAATATATGATGCTATTTGTAATCTTTACAAATTATGCATTTAATTGACACATTGAAAATAGAGAAAGTATACAAATTATATAAGAAGTATTGTATTTTAACCTCTATTTTGAAATTGATAAATATAATTAAAACTCCAAAAGATAAATCTAAAATTTAATGTCCTTTGAGAAATTGTTTGCCTTTTAAAATAAAATTTTAAACAACAATGGAAGAACAACTTGTACATAAGAATATCAAAGAGAGAAGGAAATAATCATAAAATTTTTATATTTTAATAGACTTGGATGTCTATAGATATGAGAGTGACATAAAGGCAGAGAAACAGGAACAATAGACTGAAATAAATGGGGGAAAGCAAAAGACCTACATCTGGGAAAAGACCGAGAAGCCATTTAGATCTCTTCATTCCCATTACTTTCTATTTTCAAGATTTTCAAAGTTGTCCCCTCCAGGTCCAAATCTCTTGAAAAGTCTACAGTTCCATTCCATATCAAGATAAATCAGTATGATTACTTTACAATTTTTTGCTTTGTTTTTTCTTGGCTTCGTAGCTCCGAGAGATAGTAAGGTGTGGGAGTAGAGGGATGGGTGGAGAGGTACTGTTGAAAAGCAATCCCTACTCTTCCCATTGATAATCCATGCCTCAGTGTAATTAAGTCAGAGGATTTTCTCCATTTGAAATACACAAATGAAACTTTATTAGCTTTTGTCACCTGTGAGTAAAGTGAAGAAAATATACCTTATTCTTTGTTGTACATGCCAGTATCTAGTAGGATTCTTGGCACATGTATATTAGTTGAACCATTTAATTGTTCTTCAAATTAATTTGGGACCAACTAATTCCCAACTAACAACTCATCACCTACTGGTTGTTTTGATCTTGTCCATTTGACTTAACTGGATTTCATACCACTTTTAAAGACTTCTTTTTATACTGAAATAGTTTGTTTACTTTCTAGTAAGCCACTCTGCATTTAGATATCATGATATAAATAGGTATAAATACATTTATAACATTTAGTCTTTGTTTTCTTTTCAAAAAATGAGTAACTATGAAATAGATTTTTTGGATTATTACATTCCTACAATGAGGTTCTGAATAATTTTACATTTCTCTGTGCCTGACACAAAACTATTAGTCTTTTTTATTGAGATATAGTTGACATATAACATTACATTAGTTTCAGGTGTACAACATAATGAATTGATAGTTGTATATATTGTGACCACCACAGAAAGTCTAATTAACATCTGTCACCAAAGATAGTTACACATTTTTTTTCTTACAATAGGAACTTTTAATTTCTACTTTCTTAGCAAGTTTCAAATGTACAATACATGTAGTATTAACAACTATAGTCACCATGTTGTATATTACATCTCTGATATTTATTTTATAATTAGAATTTTGTGCCTTTTGATCACCTTCATCCATTTTGCCCAACTACCAACCCCCAGCTCTGGCAACCACCTAAAATCTTTTCCATGTAGTAACACTTATTAGCGAATTTTAAATTATTTCCCACATTGATAGTTAAAATCAAGATTTGGTTTTATAACAATAGGCATAAAAGGATTCTTGTCAAGTGAAAACAAATAAATAAAGAAAATAATTAATTTAAAATAAAATACATCATTAGGACCTGATAATTTTAATTTGTAAACCAAACTTATCATTTAAATGAGAGGCTGTCCTTATCTTCTATAATAGTGTCTTGGGCTCTAGGAGTTCAGCACTGACATTGTAGGACTAGAACTAGATACAAAAAAATAAAAAGACAGATGGCCCCTAAAAAGAGTAAGAATATCTCTGAAGTAGCATAATTCCAAGTTTAAAAGTGCAATTTAAACATTATCAGAACCAATACACACATATTATGCATATATATACATATGCACATTCATATTTTATCATATATTTAAAAAATAAGATTAGCAAAACACAAATATATTTGCTTTATATGTGAATTAAGTATTTTACAGGAAAATGTTATAATAGATTATCTTTCATTTAAACCTGTTCTATTTTATTATTTTTCAATCTTGCTAAAATTATAAACAAATTAATAATGAACATCCTTCTGGCTGATTTTTGTACACATTCAAAATTCCTTAGGATAAATGATCTTCTGCACTTTCACAATTTCTGGAATGCCATCTCATGGTTACAAACTACCCTGCATCTTAAACTTCTTTATTTATTTTTTCCTGAATATTCCTTATATACCTAGAAAACTGAAATATAGCCCCCCTCCCACACACACATAGGAGATAGTATTTTTACAACCCTTTCAAGTAAGTGTTTATTATTGTAGATTTAGTCTTTGTCCTCCCACTCCCTAATGTCACCTCGGACCATTAACTCTCCACATCCTTGTAAATTGCCTTGTTCCTTTGAGGATCACACAGTTCTGCTCTCTATCCTCTTTTCTTCCTCCTCATTGTCCTATGGACCCATGATTATGCCCTGATTTATTAAATACTGACACTTTCTTCCCTATCTTCTTCTGTAGTGCAAGTCCTATGTTTACCCTAACTAGCAAGAGTGCCCATGTGGTTGATCTTCAACATCCTAGTCATTTATTTCCTTGATTTTCTCATCTCTATAATTCTTTTCAAAGTGACTTTCATATCCACACCCTAGACTTTGTCATGACTTGGAATTTCTCTGAATCATAACTTTGGACAACTACCACTATCCTAACCTTCCTTCTTACAGACTTAGTTACTTCTAATGCATCACTTAAAAAAAAATTCATTAGCTCTTCCACTCTTTGAATTCTTCATATCCATCAGTTCTCATCCCCATCAAATACACACACTCTGTGATGAGTGCGTGTGTGCGTGTGTGTGTGATTCTTAGGTTCATCATTTCAACAATTTCTTAATGATGTCTTAAACTCCACTAAATTCTCTTGTCCCTTATTTCTTTCATCATTCATACCTGAATAAATTCTAGAGAAAATACAACTGTCTAAACAATGACTCACCTCTGCCACTGAAGAATGCTACAGAAAATCTCACAAATGTGCTAGAAGTGCCAGTTCATTTGAGCTCTCAACTCTTACCCACTATTCCTATTATATCACCTTAGTTAATACTCCAATTTTCCACAATGATTATTTTCAAATTCTCTAGCCTCCTCCAAGTTCCAATTCTCACCCTGAGTCCTCTTGTGTTTCAACTACTTCAAAGAGATCAAGTGATTGATCAATTAGATGAGAATTCCTTCAACTTCCTGACATGGAACCAACAAACCTACCTATATCCATTCATGTTCTTCAGAGAATACCTACAATTTGTTCAAATTCTCCAACCTATTAGGTTGAACCATATGAAAACGTCAATATATTACCACTTTTCATCTACACAAATGTCAATTTCATATGTGTAAACCTAATGGGTTGACGTCCTCAAGAAAAATAAAAAATACAAGCCCTTTAGTTAGGAAACAAATGCTCATTTATGGGTTTATTACAGAGAGTAATATATATGCTCCAGTGAGCATAAAAATATATCACAAACAAGGTAGGTGAAAATTCTATGAATAATTTTATTTAAAATTTTATTGTTATTGTTTTTTTATAATTACTACAATTAAATATTGTTTGATAGTACCTACATGTATTTGTCAATCCTTTCAAGTTTATACAAATGGAATGCTCTATAATTCTTGCAATTCAAACTCAAATACTGATTCTCTGGCAAAATGCTCACGTCCTCTCTAAACATGTTTTATTTTATGAAAAACTAATAATTTAAATTCAGATTACTTAAATGCTTTTGTTACAAAATAAAGAGCAATCTAGAGCAAACATCATGAAAGAAACACTGGGTATGAGGTCAGAACAACTAATTTTGAATCAAGATTCCTCCAGTTAATAGCTATGTGTCATTAGACCAGACTCAAGTCCTGTTTTTACCTCTGTACTGATTGATATTTAAGGTCAACACCAGGAAAACTTCAAAAGGTTACAAATGTAAAAGGCTATCATTGCTAATGGGCCCAATGGAGGTACTACTGAGAAGAGAATTTAGTATATTAAAGTAGGATTTGATCATGACCCTTGTGCCAGAGGCACCTGTGTAACAAATGACCAGGTGGTTTTCTAGAGGTTTATTATACTTCTTTAACTTGGATTCCTAGCCAGGTTCTTGAAAACAGACCTGGTAGAATGGTTTATTGTCTCACTTCTAAGTGAATTAACTCTTCTCATCAAAGGGTTTTAGGTCTCTCCAAGAGAAATAATCATTTGGGGTGCCCTGAAGGTCATAGTCCAGACGGTGAGTGACCTCAACATCTTGAGACTCATACACCAGATGACACAGGCATGCCTCTCCCACACGGTCTGCTGGGCAGCTCCACTGTGAGGCTTTGGTTTCCAATGTTACTCCACAAAATATTAATACTAAAAGCTCTTATTTGCTGCCATGTACTACTCTTATCAGTCTTGGGGCTCTTCCAGACCTTCAGATCTTGGTTGAGAGTAAAATTATTTTTTAGTACAAACCTGCTCAGCAACATTTACCTCCCTCTTTCCAAGTTTCTATTTTTCTATCATGCTTCATTGATCATTGCTGTGCTATAATTTTGGGTTAGAACCTGTGTTCTACAGAGGAAAATGTTCATAAATAGAAAAGAGGAAATTTCAGTGGGCTCTAGTAATTAGTACTTTTAAGTTCTTGGGCAAATCATTTTAGCCTCTATTGAAAAATGGGCATAATATTTACCATCTGAATCTTAAAGAAATGCTGAGTGCTATGGGGTATGCTAAAGTTCTTTAAAAACTATTAAGTGCGCCCTGGCTGGTTTGGCTCAGCGGTTAGAGTGTCAGCCTGTGGACCATAAAGTCCTGGGTTTGGTTCCCGCTAAGGGCATGTACCTCGGTTGCAGTTTATCTCTGACCCCAGTTGGGGTCATGTGGGTGGTAACCAGTCTATGTGTCTCTCTCACATCGATGTTTCTCTCTCCTCTCTCTTCCTCCCTCTCTCGCTCCCACTGTATCTGAAGATAAATGCAAAACCATCATCGAGTGAGGATAAAAAAAAATTTAAAAAAACAACAACTATAAAGTGCTATATAAATGAAAACGATAATCAGATATTATTGTTAGGATGACCTATGTTTCACCCTTATACCCTTATACCTCACCCTTTACTCTCCAAACCTGTTTGGAATAGGTGGGGCAACCTTGAGTAAAGGACCACTCCCTACCTTTTGAGGGGCCCTAAGACTCCCTAGAAAGAACCACCTCACAAGGCTCTGATTACACTGTGCAAATTTATCAAACACAGACAGAAAGGACTCCCAACAATTAAGATAGCTCATCAGATATATATAAATGCTATATATATTTAAATGAAGTAATATAATTACCCTCTGACAGGTATTTTACAACTGAAGTGTGAGGGTGAGTAACAGAAAACTGGGGACAAGAGAACTACCTAGACAGAGATCCCTTGGTTGCCATGTAGACAGGAGTCTCCAAAATGAGTGAGACTTCTACGTAGTGATTGGACTGCCTTGGTCAGAGCAGTTATTAACTGTTTACACTTTTAAACCATATAATTTGTTTAGCAGGGTCAGCCAGTCACAGTCACTCTTTAATCAAGCCTGATAACTACAGCTAACATTGAGTGAGCACTTACTATCTCTTTAGGTTCACATAATATCTCTGTGGCAATCATCTGCATTTTACCAACTATTAAACTCAGCTCTAATAAATGAGGCAAGGTCACATGATTAGTGAGTGCAGAGGCATTCCATCTACAAAGAACCCAGCTTCTTTCCACTGCACATGCAATCTCTCTTCAGAGAGCTGGTGAGACTTCTGTGACCAAAGCAAACTCTTAAGAAAAAACTAACGTAAGAGAAATATTGCTTATTTTCTATTCAAGACTTTGTGAGTTTGCAGGATTGGCTAGAAGAGGTAGAATATCGTGTAAAAGTGCATAAATTGTGTGTCACTGCATTGTATTCAAATACTTTCATAAGAGCCTTACCCATAATAGTATACAATGTGCATTAGATGCAACCCAATAATAATAAATAGGCAACTCTCAGGTTCTTTCTTGCTCATGAGACAACAGCAACATAAAGAACTTCCTTAATATGTGATAGATCACATACAGACCAGATTATACAGATGAGTGGGATATTGAAAAATCCATCTGGGCAATTAAGAGAAAGTGGGAGATTTTACTTTTAATTATCTAAATATTTGTCTTAATTCTTGATTTCCTCTTTTCAAAGTCAGTCTAACAAAATGTAGAAGGATAGGGCAAGAACCCAATCTTTTCATTCTCTATCCCATAACCCCTTCACTTAAATTGTATTGTCTTTGCAGAAAACAGATGTCAGTTCAATGAATTATCCAGAATTTATTGCCTGCTTTGGGCCAAGCACTGTTTTACATGTTACTGTTGTAACAAGAAGAAAGGCGGAGAACACAGGCACAGAAATAAGCCATAAAAAGGCACAATGGGGGTGGCAGATGAGTTAGTGGGAGCTTGTGGATGCTCTCTTCTGATCATTTCTATTTTCTCAGTAAAACGGAATCAAGGCCATTAGCCAAGGGTAAGAATGAAGGAGGAGGTATCCAAGACTTGAGAAGAGAAGATATGAAATAATTGTCTATTTCTCACACTAGAAGAGAGAGAGAGAGTAACTTAACTAGTATAATGCAAGCACTGAGAACCAATGTAAGGTAGGTGGTCCTGCATTTAAAATGAGACTCATCAGCATAGTTGAACGTTTTTCCCAGCCACATTTGTATAAACACAAAGTAGCTAGAAAGTTGTATTTAACCAGGGTTGGAGTTTTACTACATGACTATGACTGAGAGAGGGTTATAGGAATGAGGATATACACCAGGGAATGAGCATAATGAGGGACCATGGGATTTGTGCTGGGTAAGAGAGCACTGCCAGCAGGAGGGTGATGGGAGGCAGTGAAACGATGACAGGATCATTACAAATCCCAGTGGGACTGAAGTCAGTGCAAAGGCAGTGAGCTGGAAAGATGAGTGGTGGTAGCTGAAGAGTTGGAGGACTAAAATTTAGATTATGGAGAAATTGAAGCTGATGGGAATAACAAGATAGAAAGCATGAGTATGAAAGTGGGCAGCTGAAGCAGAGAGAAGAACAAGGCCATTGGCACAAATAATAGAACAGAAAATAGATCGTGACCAATACAACAAAATAGAAGCAACAAAGCAGTATAGGAAACTCGAAGGTAGCTGGTAACTCGGAGGGCGGGGGGGCAGCTGTGAGAGGAACTGGCCCTTAATGGAGGGAGAAGGCATTAGAGCAGCACAGTGAAAGGTTTCCAGAAATGGAAATGTCAGCAGCCGGGAAAAAGAAAATCAGAAATACAAAGAAAGGGAGGACATTTAAGGCAGAGGGGGTATTGTAAGCAAAACAAGGGAGGATGAATGTAAGGAACAGAAGAGCACAAGTGAGGGCAAGTACTATACATTAAGGAGTTGGAGGGGGGGAAGAGATAAACCACAGAACTTATATGCATGTATGCATGACCAATGGACATGGACAACAGGGCTGAGGATGGGGCGGAGGGATGGGGAGGAGGGTGTCAATGGGGGGAAAAGGAGAAACATCTGTAACAAAAACTAATTAAAAAAAAAAAAAAAGAGTCCAAAAGTAAGTTAAACATAGCCAGTGAAAGGCTCTTCTTTTAAAAATGTAAAATATATCATGGCCTCCCATATTTAAAATTGTCCACTGGGTTCCTATAACCCTTAGAATTAATAACACCTTGCCATGGCCTTCAGGGGCCCCATGATTTGGTCCTTGCCTGTCCCTCTGGCTTAACATTCTCTACTTTTTCCTGGACCCACTGTGATCCAGCCACACTGGCTTCTTTTCCTTCAGGGACTCAACAAGTTGTTCCTGTTCCATCTCTAGGAACTTGCTGCCACCTGGTTGTCCTTTTCCAGCTCCTCTTAAAGCTGTTTCCTCATAATTCACCTCTGAGATCAAATGGCCTCTCTTCATTCAGGGATGACTCCCTGCTACCCAATTAAAGACCCCACCACTGGCCTCCAGTCACTCTCAATTCATTAATGTATTTTACTTCCATGAGTGAAACTTATTCTTTGGCTGGTTTATTTTTAGTCTCCTTCTACTAAACTGTTCACCATAGTTTTCCCAGCAATGGAATCAGTTTTTAGCACATAATGGGATTTCTATAAATATTTCTTGAATAAATTAATACTAAGCTAAAGAGTTTATAGCCTATGTAATAAGAACTATCTGAAGGTTTTTGAACTAGAGGATCACATTATCAGAACTGTATATTTGGCTTGATTTTGGGTGGTGAACACACAATACAATATACAGATGAGGTATTATAGAATTGTACACCTGAAACCTATGTAATTTTATTAACCAATGTCACCCCAATAAAGACAATACAACAGTAAAAAAAATTTTAAAAACCATATATTTAGAAGATAATTCTGGCAACAACATTGTAGAATTTGAGGGGAAATTATCTGGAGATAAAGAGATCTATGAATGGCTATAGTGATTGTCCAGATAAAATACATTGACTGCCTGAGGTAGCACATGTGTTAGGAAGATACACGGGACAAATAGGAAAGACAATTCAGACTTAGAGTAAGTGAGGGAGTTGTGGAGAGGGAGAGCTCACATGATATGTAGGTTCAGAAAGAGTAAATAACTGGAAAAGTGTAAACAATTTTATTAATTCTTATTTTTGTTTTTAAAAATGTGATTAAAAATAAAGAAAAGTAAAGGGAGATGGGAAAGAAATGAACAGATTAAGGAATAAAGAGAGTGTTGTAGTAAGAATGAGGCAGAAGAACCAAGTAGAAGGAAGAAAAGACAAACCCACTATGGGACAGTAAAGAAAAGAAGAACAGATTAGTGAAGATATTGAGAAATTATAACATTTTTATACTGTTGGACACACTTTAGAAAAGTTTAACTTCCTCCAAATGTTAAACAGAGACTTATCATGTGACCCAGGAATCTCACTCCTAGATATACAGGCCAAAGAAACAAAAAACACATGTCCATACAAAAACTTAAACATGCATGGTCATAGCAGCATTATTTATAATAGCCAAAAAGTAGAAACAATCCAAATGTCCATCAGCTGATGAATATATAAATAAAATGTAGTATATCCATAAAATATGATATTATTTGGCAATCAAAGATGTGAAGTCTTAACTCCTACTATGGAAAATGGTATGTAGGTGATATGTGCTATCACATTGATGAATTTTGAGAATATTATGCTAAGTGAAAGAAGACAAGGTACAAAACACCACAGATTATATGACTCTATTCATATGAAATGTCTATAATAAATAAATCCATAGAGACATAAAGCAGATGAGCGGTTCCTTGAGTTTGAGAGCAATAGATAGTAATTATTAATGAGTACAGGTTTTCGGTTTGGGGTGATAAAATGTTTGAAAATTGGTTTTGGTGATGGTTCTGCAACTTTGTGAATATACTGAGCCATTGAATTGTACACTTTAAATGAGTGAAATATATGGTATGTTAATTATATATCAATATAGCTGTAAAAGAAATAAAGGAGAGAAAAGGAAGGCAGGAAGGAGACACCAAGGCTCTGGAAATTCAAAGGTGTGTTTTAATTAAGTCAAAGTTCCTGACAGTGATTACTCACTGAAGCTGTATAAGTCACCTACCTATCATTATCCTTCCCTTTTGGTATTCGTGTGACATCTCCAGCAGAATCTAATAGTTCTTTCTGGCTCAAGAAAGGTCTTATTTAATATTCTTTTTCACATTTCAATTTTTATTTTTTAAATAAAAACTATTTCCCAACTGTCAGATACAGTGAGAGTCAGACTTGTTCGTTAGAAAAGATTTGTAGCTAATACATTTTTGTTTGTATTCACCTTCAAAACAAGCCCTACTTTCTTGTAAAGGTCAAACTTTCTTGTTAAATAGCAGCAGGAAGCAAGATGATTAAGGATAAGTGATGATTAATTGAAAACATCAGTAAGAAAGCAGGAAAATGTACCAACAAAACTGAAGCAATATTGGCCAAAGTGGGTGGGAAGTACTGCTCTGGACACTCACCCTTTCCTCAATAGCCCAGATCAATGGCATACACATTCTTTTTGGTCCTTGTGAGTTTTAATGACCTCAGTACTCTAAAATGTCCTTAAGGGAACAGCTTCTCATGGAACCTCACCATGTACATTTGCATTAATGAACAGAGATTTCAAGAGTAGCACTCTCTGACTTTGATTATTTCCTTTTGAACTCCTTCGCAACTAAAATGCCAGTTATTTTAATTATGACATCAATCAACTCTTCCTTTATGAAACACGTCTTTCTTATTTGCGTAATATGGGGTTAAAGAAACAAGACACACCGCTTGTCAGAACATGAAACATAAAAGGAAGCATAAATGTTCATCTAATCTTTTGCACAACTTTCAGTATTGCTACTCATATCATAGATTTATAAAAATCTCATTATATCTGTGGTACAATTAACATGATCATTGTCATCATTGTTAAGCCACTATTATTATGAATAATAACACCACCTTCTAATATTTTCATAATAACAACTTTCTTCCAGAGTTCTGTCTTCCCTAGGCAGTGGATTAAAACCTGATACATGATTCACCCATCTTGTCTTAAATTTTCTCATACCCATTATTATTGTCCAGTAACTCTTTCCCTGTGGATGTTCCAAAAAGTGCTTACCACGTGATGCCTAATCTGAACCCTGTGATTAGTCTTGACAGCTCTAGTGGTCCTCCTTCCCCTAAACTTGGAATCTCTTATCTGCTGGGATGCTCCTTGGAGATTATCAGGGCTTTGCTAGGCTCCCAAGATACATCCCAATCTGTGCATAGTTTGTACCCATAGTGTTGTCACTCAGATTCCAAGGTCCTGGGCACCAGTTCCCACCTCTTTCTTTTAAGAGCAGCCACATCTACCATCAAGCACACACTTTCCATCAGCTCATTCCATTCCATCATGTACTCCTCGGTATCATTTCTCTACTGCTTTTGATAATAAAAATAATCAAATAAAACTCCTAAATCCTCACCATGTTTTGGTTACTGTTCTAAGTGCTCTTACATAAGTTAATTCATTTGTCTTTGCAAGAATATGCAATACCCTCAAGATGGGTATTATTACCCCCATTTTATAGATAAGGAAGTTGAAGCACAAAGAGGTTGAAAGCCTGCCAATGTCTGACAGTGAGGGAGCTGGGATAGGAACTCAGGGCAGCTGGCTACAGAACCCACACTCTTAACCATTATGCTGGACAATCATGTGGCAACTCTGTGGCAGAAAGAAACCTTTCTTTTCTCATCCTTGAATCACTGAATGACAACATTTGTAATATAAGCCATTTAAAAAGCCCCAGGAAAAATAACAGATGTCAGGAGAGCTATCTAAGGGAAAAGGACCTGAAGATGTACCTTTGTAAAAGATTGTTACATTGAAAGAAAATGGCTGATATTGAAAAGAGCCAGAAGAGTCTTTTACATTCTGTTGAGTTTCAAAAAGTTCCTTCCCATGAGAAAGTCTGGGTAATGAGCTACTCAGAATTTAAACAAAGGTAGAGGAGGGATTAAAAAGAAGATACTTTTCAAGATGCTTTAATTCTTTGTGAAAAATTTTCTAGACTAGCCTGCTAGGTGGGCAGCTTTCATCACCCACAGATGAGCAGTGGCTTATCCTTGCTTTGTCAGGAATACCTCCGAGATGAAGTCACATATTTTTCTTTCACTTAAATGTCAAAAGTTTCTCTAAGGCTGTATTTTCCTGCACTACAATGAACCTGTTTAGTCATCTTGCTGGGATAGTCTTAACAAAAATTAAATTTTTTGAACTGGAATGGTTAGGGGGACAAAGAAGCCAAGAAAGAAAGAGAAGAGAATTGTCCTTTAGCAATCTAAGTACAAAACTTGTCATTATTTGTAACTGTTTAATCTCTCCCCTCCTGCTATGTTTGAAAAATGTATCTCTAGCAAAACTCTGTTAAAAGTAGTTCTTTTGTTGCAAATAACTTAGGGCTATCTACCACCTGATGACACATTTTCTTATGTAGTCGACAAACATTTATCTAGTATGTATGAAGTGTAAACTCCACCAATCTGGAATAACCACTAAAATTACACATTGAAATTTGTCAATGTGTAAGTTAAAATCATATTAGTACTAACAAATAGGAAGACAATTTTATTTTAGTTTTTTAAAACATCTAAAAATAAATATTCTAAGTCATGGCTGCTTGGTTAAGGAAATAAACTTACATTTTTATTTGTTACTTCTATGTGGACTCTGAAAAGAAAGATTCATTTGATGTAAACCTCAAAAAGAAATTTAGCTGTTGAGATGGGCTTCCCATGGTCAACCAGAGGCCCAAATTTTATAAATAATAAGAGCCTAGGAGCCATTTGCTGGCAGTGGTTCTTCATGTACTGTGCATACGGGAAAGGAATAACCTCAGACTGAACTCTCAGCTTCCCACACTATGCCCCACCTGTGTATGTGAGGCACATGAGTCAACAAATTCAGAGGAAGCCCTGGTTTTGTCTTATTACTAACTGAGACCTGCCCCCATCCAATCAGAACTTCACAATTTGTACTTCATTTACATAAAATGGACCTAATTGGGAAACTAGGTGGGAACTTGCACTATAAATGGCAACCTCCCCTCTGTCTCAGGAAAACACAATTTAAGTTGCTGCCTGAATCTGTGTCTCCCAGGCTGTAGCTCCATTTGCTCAAATAAATGCTTTTTACTCTTTATGACAGTCTAAAATTAATTTTGGTTTATACATATCTAAGTCTGTAGTTCAATCACAATGTTTCTGGTGTTGGAAGTAGATGAGTTTTGTGGGAAACCATATGTTTTTGAAGATGAGAATTCTGTTGCAAAATAAGCTCCCTCTTTAGGAATGGTTTTCCCTATCTGACTCAGAGAGATGACAGTGAGAAAATGGGTCCAATATTTTTAAAAAATTATCACTATTCTGCAGCCATTATTTTCTCCAAAGAGAAATCATTAGTCCTTCTTCAAAATCTATTAGAAAATCTCTGCGACTCTGGTAGCAATTATTGTGCATTGTGCTCCTTCTCCTCTATAAGACTGTAAGTTTCTTGAGAGGACAATCTACTTAAGATTCTTTTTATATTTCCCTACTTTGTACATGGTAATGCTCAATAAATATCTACTGAGTTAACTAATGAATGCATGCATTAAGTTTATCTCTATTCTTGTTCATTAACTCGACTTTCTCAAGTATGTCTTTGAGAAGCCCTTGTCCTTGTCTCATGTCTCCTTGTCTTTCTTTGTTTATGCTGCTCCCTCTGCCTGTAGTACATGTCATCCTTGCCAATTTCTATTCCTCAGCCTTCAAGGCCAAGTTTAAAGAACTTTTTTAAAAAAATTAATTTTTTTTAGTTACAGATGTTTCTCCTTTTTCCCCCATTGACACCCTCCTCCTCATCCCCCCCGCCCCATCCCCAGCCCTGTTGTCCATGTCCATTGGTCATGCATACATGCATATAAGTTCTGTGGTTTATCTCTCTACTCCCCAACCCCCCTCCTCTGAGGCTTGTCAGTCTGTACCCCACCTCTATGTCTCTGGGTCAATTTTGTTCATCAGTTTGTTTAGTTCATTATATTCCACAAATAAGTGAGACCATGTGATATTTGTCTTTCTTTGCTTGGTTTGATTCGCTTAACATAATATTCTCCAGGTCCTTCCATGCCATCTCAAAGGATAAGAGATCTTTCTTTCTTACAGCTGCATAGTACTCCATTGTGTACATGTACCACAGCATTTTTATCCACTCATCTACTGATGGACACTTGGGCTGTTTCCAGATCTTAGCTATTGTAAATAGTGCTGCTATGAACATAGGGGTACATATATTCTTTCTGATTGGTGTTTCAGGTTTCTTAGGGTATATTCCTAGAAGTGGGATCACTGGGTCAAATGGCAGTTCAATTCTTAACTTTTTGAGGTAACACCATAGTGTTTTCCACAGTGGCTACACCAGTCTGCATTCCCACCAATACACAACAAAGGAAATTGAAGACGTAATTAAGAAACTCCCAGCAAACAAAAGCCCAGGCCCAGATGGCTTCACGGGGGAGTTTTATCGAACATTCAAAGAAGATATAATACTCATTCTCCTCAAACTATTCCAAAAAATCCAAGAAGACGGAACACTGCCAAACTCATTTTATAAGGCCAGCATAATCCTAAATCCAAAACCGGATAAAGACACTACAAAGAAAGAAAATTACAGGCCAATATCCCTGATGAACACAGACGCCAAAATCCTTAACAAAATATTAGCAAATCGGATCCAGCAATACATCAAAAAAATTATTCATCATGACTAAGTGGGTTTCATCCCAGGCATGCAAGGATGGTACAATATTCTCAAATCAATAAATGTGATACACCACATAAACAAAATGAAAGATAAAAACCATATGATCATATCAATAGATGCTGAAAAAGCATTCGACAAAATCCAGCCCCCATTTCTGATAAAAATGCTCAGCAATGTGAGAATAGAGAGATCATATCTCAACATAATAAAGGCCATAAAGAACAACTTTTTAAAGACAAAACCATTTGTACCCACTTATCTCTCATAGAATATTGGGCCTAGTTCCATTATAACATTTGTCATTTGTATTATAGTTGTTATTTAGTGTGTCTCTAGATTATACATTCTTAAAGATGGGAGACTATGTCTTATTCATTTTTGAATCTTGAGCAAAAAGTGTTTGGCACACAGAAGAAATCAGCAAATGTCAACTGAATGAGTTGATGATGCCCATGATCTTACTAATAAAGGTGATAAATGTGTTCATTTGCTCTTGCCTGTGCTCCAGTGGGATCCCAGCTTTTCTATCAATACTTCAGATATTTTCAGATTGTTGCAGGCACTCTTGTCTTGCCATCAGCCAAAGAGTAGCAGGCCAGAGTAACTTTAGATCCTTCCAGAAACACAGCAGAACTCAATTAATACTACCTGAGATACTTATCAGAGTTTAGGTTATAGGTTCTGGGGTGGGAAAACTGCTTCTAGCTACTTTGCCTAGATACAAGGATACAGCAGCATCCCTGCTTCTTCCAGATCATCGATGCCAAAAGGCACACTTCAGATATATTTTCAATTATTTAGCTGGGGCCTATATTTTCCAACCCCAGAGAAGGTGATTCTTTCTTTTTCTTCTCCATGTGTATTTGGAAGCAGTCCTTTTAATTCTTAGATCCATATTCCTGTCCAGTTCTCTCGTGCATTAGATCTTCCTGGACAAGCCCTGTTGGTCCACTTCTAGCCTGCCTCAATTCTATAACTGTTCAGATTTGGTCTGTAGGTTGTAGGCCCTGAAACTGGGATGGGGGAAGAGCTCTGTTACTTTTCCCTGTTTCCACAAAGATTTGCCAAAGGTCAATCATTTGCATACCAGTTTCATACTTTTTGCCATATTTGCATGCTATTGGTACTATTATTGTAACATTTTTCTTGATTCATTATTTATTCAAATAAATATGGCCGTATACTATGCAATATCATCTAGAAAAATCACAGGTTTGAATCTTATAATCCTGTGAAATAGATATTCATCATATACCACAGGTGGTACTTAAGAGTTCCTGGGTCCAAAGTCCTGAGCTATCACTATTTATTTATTTGTCCATTATAAAAATAATCTCCTTTTGGTTTGTTTATTATTTCTTCTTTATTGTTCTCTTCTGTCTTCTTCTGTCCTGTTTTAGATGCCCTGTGTATGTATTACTGATTACTTGTTTTATAAATGGGGATGATGGATTTACGTGCAGATGTGTGCAAAGAGCCCTAACAGTCCAAGTCCTAATTCTAGCTCCTCCAATATCCAACTCTGAGGTTTTAGTAGTCACTCTGAGTCTCTGTCTGTTCATGCTAGAATGAGAGGACTTACCCATATGTGCTCACTTTTTGAGGGTCATTGTGATTTGAAGCACATAAACCAAATATTTGGTATTAGTTCATTTACAAAAAAAAAAACTATTTTAGAACATCTAGTTAATGGACTGGGAAATACATGAAAATGTAGTCACTGTAGTATAATTCTGACTTTTTAAAATCAAGACATAAAGTCAAACATCAATGAGTTTTCATTGACAGTATTTTTTCTAATTTTTTATTGAAAAATATATTCAAATGTTACCAAATGCAATATGAGCTAACCATAAATTCCAGGGGGGGAAAAAACAGTTTATGTCAAAACTATTGAAACTGAGATTCTAGTGTTTAAGTTATGTTTGTTTTTAATATACTACTCTCTCTCAAAAGGCCACCAATACGAGGCAGAAGAACAAATTATTTGAAACCATGGATGATTGCCCTTATTATTGCAGGTGTTGTGTTGGTTCTCGCAATAATTATTGGTCTCCTTGTTTATTTTTTCGCATTTGGTAAGAATCTATTTCATTGTATTTTTTTGAAATTTAAAATTTTAAATATCCACTCAATTATTTCACAATCTTAATATTTTCCAATATAATTTTCATTGCAATAATAATTTGCATAAATGTATACATATTTTGCACAATGTAATGTTGATTTGCATAAATGTATCTACATTTTGGAAATTATAATCCTCTATGTGTAAAAAATGCTTCGAGCATTTAAAATTTGACTTAGTTCACATAATATTATTTCTTGACTAATGCCATAGATTTATATCCTATGTTATTGTATGGTTTAATATTACTTAATATACTGAGAATAAAAATATTATTTTAGTAGCAATTCTAAATTCGAGATAACTTGTATCAGGAAACAACCGAAAACTACATGACTAAGAGAATGTGCAATCTTAAAAAAGGTAGAGGGAGGTATTGGCCCCAGATATTATATGTTTAATTGTCAGGAGTTCATCAATTACAGGACATTTTTGCATGCCGTCCCCTCTATTTCTGTTATTTATATAACTCATATAAACTAAAGAGAAACCATGTATTTTTGTTCTCCCTTCCAGATCATAAAAAGTTGCACTATTATCAAACCTCCTTCCAGATCCCAAGCATTGAATATAATCCTGATTTTTTAGTAGAACACTCAAAAGTTAGGATTGACCTGAAACAAAAAATCAGTGATGAGGTAAGTCTAAGTTTTGCTGGTATCATTCCTATCCAGACAATACTGTTGGGAAGATGGAGGTTAAAATAAAGGGGTGAGTTGAGAACACACCAAATAGCACCTATATTAGGTTTGCCAGATAAAATACAGAATGTCCAGCTAAATTTTAATTTCATAATTTCTTGAAAATATACTTCATTCAATATTTTAAACACACTTATACGAAAAAATCATTTATTGTTTATCAGAAATTAAAATTTAACTATTTTATTTGCTAATCCTGGCAACTCTAACCAACATTATCTCAGGTACACTGGAAAACAACGATTGCACCAAAGGCTGAACAACATAAGCTAAACATAAAAAAAAAATGGCTTAAATACAACAACAACAACAACAACAAAATAGAGTATCTGGAAACATAACTCAATCATTCAGGCACAAACAACATTACCATATATTGTTTATCACACACCTACTGTGTGCATGACCCGAATACATTTCCCATTAGGCAATTATACTGAATATTTATTCCTAAAAATATAGCACAGAAACACACACACTTCCACTGAAGACTCCAGTTGTATACACAGCTTCTACTGAGCCAAGCATTAACCAAAGATGAAAGATCATTCTTGTCAGGTTCAGAAATATTTCTTCAGCCATTTTCCAACCAAAAGTAGGTGACAAAATGACTGGAAAGATGCAACTAAGTGGGGTTGGTAGGGTATAGAATATTTTGTTACAGGAAGAAATATATTGAATTAGAGACAGTCTAAGCTTTGAAATCAGAACATCTAGATTCCTATCCCAATTCTGCTCTTTGTCAGAGTCTCAACTTTGGGAAAGCTACTTAACCACTCAAGGTTTCCACTTCAAAATAAGGATAATCATGCCCACCTCTCTGAATTATTCTGAAAAACAGTTTATGTTGAGAATAAAAAGTATGAAAAGTAATGTCTGAATGGATGTTAGCATCTGTTTCATGTGCTCTCACAGAACTTTAGACATACCTCTGCTAGAGCACTTACCGCTTTGTGACATCATTATTGTTTTATGTCTAGGCCCCTCTGGATTTGTGAGGGGCTAAGTCTACTTATTCTTATAACTCTGGTACCTGTCACAGTGTCTGCCACATGGTAGGATCACAGAAATACTCATCAAAGAGATGACTAGGAAATAAATAAACAATTTACTAGTATTGGTCCTGTCCTCTAGAACGTAAATGGTGACAACGTAAGAAAAGTATTGTAATTTAGAAGTACAGTACAGAAGTACAGTAATTTAGACCAGGAGTTGGCAACTTTTTTTCTGTAAAATGCTAGATAGTAAATATTTTCAGCTTTGCAGTCTGCACAGTCCCTCTGAAGTGATTAAAATCTGTCATTGTAGTGCCACTGCAGCCACAGACGATATGTCAGCAAGTAAGTGTAGCTGTGCTCCGGAAAAACTTTATTCTGGACACTGAAAGTTAAATTTTGTAAAATATTTAGCTGTGACAAAATATTATTTTTTAATATTTTTTCGACTATTAAAATAATGTGAAGGCCACTTTTAGATGATGGGCACACAAAAATGAGTGGTTGGCTAAATTTGTCCTACAGGCTGTAATTCGCTGATCCCTGATTTAGACTGTGAGTTACAGTTCTAGCAAACACATTCTTGGAAGAAATGATTAAAGTCAGTCCCTAAAATGAAATTTAGAGATAACTTTTGGAGTTCAATAATTTAGACTGTTTACATTCTCAGTTACCATGGGCAATAACATGGTTCACAAAGCTGTGATTTAAAGGAAAACAACAACAACAAATAATGAAATTGAAAAGAGAATAGAAGTAGATAGGTAGAGAACTTATAATAAAATTTATAAAAATCTAAGTAGAAATCTAGAAGTATAATATCAAAAATATAGGTTTTCTACAGTGATTTAGAAGTTATTTTAATACTTTTCATTACACTTTGCTGTATTGCTAGCTTTTTATAACTATTTACAATGAATATGTATTAGGTTTTGTCATATAAATGTGCATGTGTGTATATAAAATTATTTCCTAAGAAAACAAATTTTCCTTCATGGTTAGAAGGAAAACATATGGTCACTGATTTTTTAATAACTATTGATTTTTCAATAAACTTATGCTTACCAACCTATCTGATATGATATGACATGGAGCCTCACCAGAGAAAATCACATAAATGAAACCAGATCAGTGAATAGCACTTGTACAACACACACCTAGTTTCACAATTTGGCAACTCTTCTCTTCTGATTTGAGGAAATAATTATTGAGGCTCAGGTTCGCGTGAGGTTTGGCCCATGATCATCTTTTTTTTCTGAAAAGCCAGATTGATGAATCAATGCTAGTGAATAGGTTTGTACAACCACAGATTCTGCAACAAGCTGTGGTTTTAGTAAGAAATAATTTATTTTAGGAATCTATACTACAAAGACATTATCCCATAGAAGTCTAAAATGACACACATATAGCATAGTCATATTTAAGTAATTATTTCCTGATTTTCCTTGATGAGTATATTCATTTTAAAGAAGTATCCAATAAATATATATTCTTCTCCTGTCCCCCATTTACCACAGGATCAAAATATGGCCTTAAATATTTCCATAAAGCCTAAAAGATTGATTCTTCAATCACCTCCATGAGGATGATAACTGAGCTTGAATGATAGTGTGAATGATAATGGATTTTAAGTCCATACATACCAAGTTTTTAAAAAAACTCAGTCTTTGTACCTCCAACTCTGTATATATTTTATACTAGCTATTGAAATATCCACCTTAATTCAACTCTATATCAGCCATCTCTAACCATGTGACAAGTTGTTCAAATATCAACATCTAATTACTAGGATGACCTTTATGATAACAGGATTATGCCCCATTGAGCTTTCTGGGGATAGGTGGAACTTAGAATTAAATGCTATTTGAATCACTGTAGGTTTTATACAAAATTTTCTGTGATATATTGAAATGTGTGAAATTCATATTTAACAAAGTTCTATGCTGATTTTTTTTTCTCTCCTCAGATAGATAAGATATTTCAAAGTTCCAATTTAAAACATGATTACATCGAGTCTCATGTTGTCAACTTTAGGTAATCATAATTAATCAATTCATATAATGAAAAGGCAATTTTGTTGTATTATTTAGTTATTCTTCAATTGTTTGCTTTGTGGATAGGATCTAAAAATCTTAGATATACTAAGAGCAAAAATAATTTAATATTAATACATTTAATTGTTACTCCTCCTGTTCACAGTACCTATAGGGGAGACTCTCTTAACTTGGGTAGAGATGAAATATATTCACTGGTTGCATTTCAAAAAAGTTGCGGGTTTGGTTCTGATCAGGGCACATACCTAAGTTTCAGGTTTGATCCCTGGTCAGGGCATGTGCAGGAAGCAACAAATGATGTTTCTCTCACATCAATATTTTTCTCTCTCTCTCTCTCTCTTACTCTCTCTCTCTCTAACTTTTAAATTTTACTTAAATTTTAAGCATAAACAGATATTGTGAATTTTTTTTTTAAATCAAGAAAAATATATGTAGAAAGAGTTGATGGATTTAACAAGTGCTTTTGATTTATTTTTCCAGAAAAAAAAAAAATTCTAGAACTCTCAGTTACTGTCCCCTCCATGAACATGATCAAGTTTTGTAAGCAGGGAATGATTTACATATTAACACTTATATGATAAAGAAAAGGGGGAAAATCCATGATAATAAAATGTATAAAGTATTATGTTGTTTTTTTGAAGATATAAATAGTATTTAAATAATACAGTATAAAATAGTAATTGCTCTGACTATGACCTTACTCATTTATTCTGGTGTTTTTGTTTTTCAGGTCAAGTAATGATGGTTTGGAAACAGATGTATTGCTTAAATTTCACCTTGTTTCTAGCAATGCAGAAGCAATGAAAAGTCAAGCTGCTAACATTTTGCATCAGAGGTTAAAATTAAATGACAGCTTCTTGAAGATAGATACTTCATTACCTTATCTTAGAGGCAAGAAAGACCTTTTTTTCTTCCGTGTTACAGTTCATCATTTTAACTATCTACTCATCTACAGAGAAAGTATCTTTATTTCATCATAAAATGAAACCACTTTTCATTTTTAAGTCTCTCATTTACTTGATAATAAACAAAACCTCACACAATCAACACCAAGATGATCTTCCTTTAGTTAATATGGAAATAATTATGAAAGAATAATTATATAATAACACAAATATAATAGTATTTCTTCCTTTTTTAAAAGAGAGATATTAGTGTAATTGTTTGGATTAATTAAGCATAGATATGATAAAAAAAAAAAAACCTACACTCTGCTACTATGCCATGACAAGACTTCTTTGTGATGCCTGTTTATAGCCACTCCCTCCTCCTCTGCCCACCGGTACCCTTGCAATCACTAACCCACTCCTTATCAATTATTTTATTTCATGAATATTACATAAATGAATCATACACTTTATACCCTTTTGCAATTGGTCTTTTTCACTTAGCATAATTTTTTTGAGGTTCATTCATGTTTTTGTATGTATCAATAGTTTATTCCCCTTTATGGTTTTTAATTTGCTGAGTAGTATCACATAATACACCAGTTTGTGAGTTTGTTTAACCCCTTATCCATTGAAGAGCATTTGGGTAATTTCAAAATTTGGGCTACTACAATGAAGCTGCTAGGAACATTCGTGTACAAGTTCCTACATGAAAATAAGTTTCCATTCCTCTGAGATAAATGTCCATCAATACAATTGCTGTGTTGCTTGGTAAAGCCATTTTCTTTTTATTTTTTGGTACGTGCCCCTAGCGGGAACCGAACCCAGGACTCTGTGGTCCGCAGGCCCACGCTCCAACCGCTGAGCCAAACTGGCCAGGGCGCCATTTTCTATTTTGAAAGGAACTACCAAATCACTTCCCAGAGTACCATTTTGCATCCTCCTCCTATAGGTATCATCAATGTATAAGTGACCCAGTTTCTTTTCCTCTGCTAGAATTTAGTGTTATCACTATTTTTCATGTTAGCCTTTTTGATTGATATATCATTGTAGCTTTAATTTGCATTTCTTCAATAGCTAATAATATTGAACATATTTTTACGTGCTTATTTTCATCTGTATATTCTCTTTGATGAAATGTCTGTGTATTTTTTTCTGAGTTTTCTATTTTTAAAATTTTAATGTGAGAGCTTTTTATATATTCTAGATATAAGGCCTTTGTCAGATATGTAATTTGCAAATATTTTCTACTGGTATATAATTTGCCTTTTTATCCTGTGAACAGTCTTACACAGAGTAAAAGTTTTTTATTCTGATGAGATCAAATTAATCCAACTTGCCTGTTATAGATTGTGCTTTTGGTAATAAATCTAACTGTTCTCCTAGTTTTGGTTCCCCAACAATTTTCTTCTATGTTCTTTTATGTTTTATAATTTTACATATTTTACTTATACTTTTTATATATTTTAGACATTTTATACTTTTACATAACATTATAATCTGTAATTCATTTTGAGCTAAATTTTGTATAAGCTGTGAAGTTTGGGTAGAAGTTCACTTTCTTGCTAATGCATGCCTAAATGCTCCAGCATTGTTCATTGAAAAGGTTGTACATCCTCAATTCAATTCCTTTTTCTCTGTTGTCAAAAATCATTTGGGCATTTTTATGTAGATCTATTTTGGGGTTCTTCACTCTGTTTCATCGATTTGTCTATCCTACACCAGGACTATGTAGTTGATTACTGTAACTACATAGTAAGCCTTCGCAACGAGAAAAATGATTTTCTACTTCATTATTCTTTATCAAAATTGTATTGAATACTCTAGTTCCTTTCTATATAAATTTTAGAATAATCTTGTCTGGATCTACAGAGAAACCAGTTGAGATTTTGATAGAAATTTTGCTAAACCTATAGATCAACTTGAAAAGAATTGATATCTTTACTTTATTGAGTAGCAGTCTTTCCTAACTTTTAGTGTATAAATCCTGCACATTTTTGTTATATTTATAACTGAATATTTTGTTTTCTTTGGAGAATTATAAAAGTGCTTTTTAATTTTTATTTCCACTTGTTTGTCTTCAGTATGTAGCAATGCAATTGATTTTTTTTTTTTTGTATTGCTCATGTATCCTGCAACATTAATGAACTCATTAGTTCTAGGAATTTCTTTTTGTAGATTTTTTTGGAGTTATCTATGGTGACAGTTATGTTGTCTACAAATAAGAGACATTTTTACTTCATTCTCTGAAATATAAAAGTCTTTTATGTGTTTTTATTACATTATGCAGTGGCTAGATTCTCCAGTATTATGCTAAAAAAGAGGGACAACAGTGGACATTCTTGCCTTTTTTCCAGTCATAGAAAGCATTAGGTCTTTCACTTTAAGTATGATATAAGATATAGGGTTTTTGTAAATGCTCTTCAAGAAGGTGGTGAAATATCTTTCATTCCTAATGAATTAAGAGTCTTTATCATAAATGAGTGTTGGCTTTTTTTTTTTATTGAGGCATAATTAACATGACATAAAGTTAACCATTAGTCATTTTGAAGTATATAATCCAGTGGCCTTTAGTACACACTGTTGTGCAACCTCACTTCTTCCTAGTTTCAAGACATTTTTGTCACCTCAGAAGGAAATCCTTTAATACTAAGCTGCCCCTTTTTGTTCCCCCTTCTCCCAGCCCCTGACAATCACTAACAGACTTTCCATTTCTGTGGATTTCCCTATTCAGGAGGTTTCATACAAATGGGATCACATAATATGTAACTGTGTGTGTCTGGCTTCTTTCACTTACCATAATATTCAAAGTTCATCCATGTAGTAGGATGTATTAGTACTTCATTCCTTTTTATGGTTGAATAATACTTCACTATATAGATATACTACATTTTGTTTATCTATTTATCAGTTGATGAACATGTGTACTGTTTCCATTACTGGGATATTGTGAATAGTACTATCAAATGTTTGTGTACAAGTATTTGTTTGCATACCTGTTTTCAATATTGTTGGATATATACCTCGAAGTGGAAGTGCTGGGAAATATGGTAACTCTGTTTAACTTGTGAAACTGCCAAATGTTTTCCACAGTGGCTGCACCATTTTACACTTCCACCAGCAGTGTATGAGGGTACTAATTTCTCCCTACTCTCACCAACACTTATCTTCCAATTTTCTAATTGTGTTCAAGCTAGTGAGTCTGATAAGTCTCAAATTTTGTTGAATGCATTTTCTATGTCAATCAACATGATCAGATAAATTTCCTTTTTCAGTCTGTTGAGATGGTAAATTATATTAATTGATTTTCAAACTTTAAACCATCTTTGCATACCTGGAATAAGCCCCATTCATCACTGTGTATTATTCTTTTTGTACATTGTTAAATTAAATTGGCTAAAATTTTGTTGAGGATTTTGCATCTAAATTCACGATGTATATTAGTCTGTTGTTGATATAGTTTTAGAATCAGGGAAATACTAAACTCATCAAATGAATTAGGACATGTTTACATTTATTCTAATTTCTGGAAGGGATTGTGTAAATTAATGTTAATTTTTCTAATGTTTTTAAAAATTCTCCAGTGATGCCGTCTGGGCCTGAGGATTCCTTTTTCAATATATTTTTTTTGTTTAAAAAAAAAATGAGTTTCTTTATTAGTAGGACTATTCAGGTTATTTGCATCATTTCTGCTGAGTTTTGGTAGTTTGTGGTTTTCAAGGAATTAATCCATTTTTAAGTTGTCAAACCTATGAATGTCAAGTTGTTCGTAGTATTCTTTAATCAATCTTTAAGGGCTCCACTCATTTGTGATATCCCATTTCATTCCTGATATTAGTGATTTATGTCTTCTCTATTTTTCTTTGTCATTCATTTCAGAAGTTCATAACTTTCATTAATTGTTTTCACTCAACTAGTTGTTTTTTATTTTATTAATTTTTCTACATTATTTTTCTGTTTTCAATTTTATTGATCAAAATGTTGGTCTTGATTGATTTTTCTCTTATGTCCTTCCTGCTCCTTATCTTAGGTTTATTTTGCTATTCTTTTTCTAATTTCCTTAGGTAAAAACTTATTGATTTGAAATATTCTTTTCTTTTCTAATGTAAGCATTTAATGCTATAAAATTTCCTCTCTGCAGTGCTTTATCTGCATGTCACAATATTTGCTATGTTGTATTTTCATATTCATTCTGTTCTATTGAATTTTGATTTTTTGGAGACTTCCTCTTAGACTCATAGATAATCTAGTAATGTGTCATTTAACTTCAAAATGTTTAGAGATTTTCCCATTATCTCTCCATTCTTGATTCTCATCTTGATTTCATTATAAACAGAGAACATAGTTTGTCTAATTTCTTTTAAATGTGCAGAATTTTATGACTCGGGATATGAACTATCTTGATGAAAGTTTCATGAGCACTTGAGAAGAATGTGCATTCTATTATTGTTGGGTAGAGTGTTTTATACATGTCTATTAGATCTTACGTTAATGGCGTTGTTTTGTTCTACATCCTTCCTAATTTTCTGTCTGATTTGTTTTTTGTTTGTTCTGTACCTTATTCTTATGTTTCTTTTTTCCTTCATCCTTGTGCATAACTTGAACATTTTTTGAGTTCCATTTTGATTTGTTTTTAATATTTTTGAGCTTATCACTATGTAAAATTGTCTTAGTGGCTGCTCTAGGTATTAACATATATATATATAATTACAATCTACTGGTGTCAACATTTCACCAAACTTTACTTCCATTTAGTCACCTTATCCTCACCACTTTTTAGATATGTTTTGAAGTGTTTCCTCCATATATATTCAACACAAATCAGGTGGATATTATGTCTTTCACTTTAACAATAAAATATGTTTAGAAAAACTCATGAAGCAAAAGATAGTCTATTATGTTTATTTCTAATTTTACCCATTATGCCTCTTTCTTCACTTTTTAAAGGTTCTAGCCTTCTTCTGTTATCATTTGCTTTTAGTTTGGATGGTTTCTTTTAAACATTATCTGAGAGTAGGTCTGTTAGAAACAAGTTCTTTTAGTTCCTCTGCATCTGAGAATATCTTTATTTCTCCCTCATTTCTGAAGATACTTTCACTTGATATAGGAGTTTTTGTTGATAATTTTTCTTTCAGAACTTGAAAAATGCTATGTCACTTCCTCTGGACTTCATGGTTTCAGATGAGAAAACTGCTGGTATTTGAACTGAATTGGCATTACTTAGGTAATACATGGTTTTTCTCTATTTCTTTTTCTTTCGTTTTTAGTAGATTAATTATGATGGCTTTTGTTTTGGATTTCTTTGAGTTTTTCATATTTAAGATGTGCCCACTTCTTGAATCTGTAGGTCTCTGTTTTTAGCCAAATTTGGGGAGTTCTCAACCATTATTCTTTAAATACTTTTTTTATTCCACACTCATTTTCTTTCCTTCTGGGACTCTGATGATATGAATGTTAAATTTTTTTTTTAAGAATAGCTTGTTGATTTTTTTCAAGAGAGGAAGAGAAAGAGAAAGAGAGAAACATTGATGTCAGAGTGCAACATCCATCAGCTGCCTCCCACACGCCCCCTACTGGGGATCCATCATGAAAACTGGGCGTGTGCCCTTGACCGGAAATCGAACTGGCAACCTTCTGGTGCACGGGATGATGCCCAACCAACTGAGCCATACTGGACAGGGAGAATGTTAAATTTTGTGTTATTACCATCCCACAGATATCAGAGACTGTTTATTATTTTTAGTCTATATCTTTCTGTTCTTCAAACTGAGTAAATTTTATTGACTTGTCTTCAAGGTCACTGATTCTATTCCTCATCATTTCCACTCTACCATTAAGGCCACCCAGAAAGTTCTATTTTGTTATTGTATTTTTTTTTATGTTCTATAATTTTATATTTGGCTATTTTTTATAATTTCCAGTCTTTGCTTAGATTTTCTACTTTTTCACTTGTTCCAAGAGAATTTATCATTGATTGCTGAATTATTTTTATGGCAGCTGCTTTAAAATCTGCATCAAATATCTTCAACATCTTATCTCAGTATTGGCATCCGTTGATTGCATTTTGTTTTTCAGATTGTGGTTTTCCTGGGTTTTGGTATGGCAAGTAATTTTTGTTCATATTCTGAACCTTTTAGTTATTATATTAGGAGGCTCTCAATTCTATGTAATTCTTCTGTATTAGCAGGTAGTCGATCTGTTTAGGTTTGAGGTTTAGATTCTCATTTGCTTTAGTTATTTTGATCAGAATTTAGTTTTCAGAGCCCTTGCAGTACTGTCTGCTAGCTGGTGGCCTGGTTGGGAAGTGGGGACTGGGGTGATTGGGGGCTCCCTGCTCTCACAGCTGTCACTACACTGGCAGAAGGGATTCCAGGCCTTGGTGGTAAAGCAGAGGTTTGGGGATCCCACTAGGTCCCTGTTATGCTTCCTTTTACCTGGATTTGGATGGAGAGTAAAGACCTCTCTTGGGATTTTTTGCCTATGCCTATTGGTGGTTCCAGACTGCATGCCTCTCTTGGTCTCCAGCCCAAAGTATATGTGAGATAAAGAGGAAATTCAGCACATTTTTCTTCCTCAAATCCTAAAGTCTCTAGCTATTCTTCCCTTTTCCTTCTAGCTTGCAGAGTTCTTTTATTATCTGATGGATAGTTTTTAGAAGTAATTTGTTATATTTATAGGAGAAGGGCAGGGAAAAGTGAACCTATACAATCTTGTTCTAGGACTTGAGTCATTCAACCTCTTTTATCCTGAAGGTAGATACATCTATTGGCTAGTTTTCTCATATGAGATATAGTACCATCATAGAAATTCATCGACAGTTTTTTCATACATAGTAATAAGCCTAGGCTAAAATTAGCTGTGAAATAACCATAACTCCACCTCATTCTCACTGATCCATAAAAAGAGGGTGACACTAACCTATAACTGACCTTATAGTGAAATGGTTGTAGGACAAGTTTTTGGCCACAAGAACTATTTAAATCATGTCCTTAATAGATTTAGCCCATAATATTATTGTGAAGATATAATAAGTAAGTAATGTGAAATGTTTGTCACAGCCCCAGGTACATAGTACTTAGTAAGTTATTAGTTATCATTACTGCTCATATATTTATTCAGCAAGTATTTATTGAGAGTCTATTTGTACCAAGAACTAAATTCTCTGTCCTCATAGAGCTAACATTCTAACGGGGGTAAGACAGATAATGATCCAGTAAACAAGGCAATATCCAATAATATGAAACTCCATGCAGAGAAAAGTCTAATTTAGATTTGGTTGTCATGGAAGGTCTCTTTGAGGAGGGGATTTTTAAGCTGAGATCCAAATGACAGTGGTGAACCAACAATAAAAAATAAAATAAAATAAAGGGGAAAGAGAACAACATTCCTGGCAGAAGGGGCAGCTAGAACAAAGAAATGACAGCAACATCTTGGCACAGTACAAAATCTGGAAGGCTGCCCTTACTGGTATGGCTCAATTGGTTGAGCAACATCCTGTACATCAAAAGGTTTTGGGTTCAATTCCCAGTCAGGGCACATAACTAGGTTGCAGATTTGGTCCCCAGTTGGGCCACGTACAAGAGGCAACCAATCAATGTCTCTCTCTCTCATTCTCTCTCAAATCAATAAATATATTCTTGGGTAACAATTTTAAAAATTACTTAAAAAAACAAAACAAAACTGGAAGGCCAAGGTGACAAATGGGTTGGCTAAGAGCAAGAGCAGTTTAACATGAGAACATACACATAAATAGAGACCATGTCATGCATATCCAGGTAGGAAGTTTCAGTTTATTCTAAAGGCCAGAGAAGCCATTAGAACAGGGGTGGGGAATGTCCGGCCCGAGGGCCGTATAAGGGCTATGAAATCAATACCAGCTAATATCACACATCTCACCAAATTAGCATGACCAAATATAGCAGGCTAATTTTTAAGTTGATAGTTTTTTATGGCCCTCGAATGATGTTATAAATATCCAAATGGCCCTTGGCAGGAAAAAGTTTCCCCACTCCTGCATTAGAGGACTGCTATTATTGGTGAAACCTAATCCTAAGGGACTTAATGTAATAAACTCTCTACCCATAGTTATCTGCAGATGAATTCTATGTTCCCCTTTAGAGTCTGACCTACATTAAAGGCTCCTTAATTTGCAGATTTACTGAAACTTCACACTAACTTTGACTTTAAAATAAACTGTGGGTCTAGATTGCTCATTATACTATCTGGCATAAGGAAGAAGTCATATAATTGTGGGAAATAGCTACTGATCATGCATTCTTTTTCTAATTTCCTTCATGAAAAAATGACTGCCATATTTGAGGATTTGTTAGTGTATTGGTGGATTTTGATTCCACAGGGAGCATCTGTGGACCAACCTCAGATGCCAGGTGTTTAAGATTCTTGAATGGCTTTATGGTAACACTACTGTGCGAATGAGGACAGAGGAGAATGGTATTACATATGTAAAAGTTGCCTTAGATCCTCTTCTGTTTCACTTATATTTTAATAAATTGGTATGGCATTAATTAATTAGACGCTATCCTCCTTCACGGCAAACAACATCGTTCTTTCTGCCAATGTTTTTATAATCATTAACCAATATTTTCCTAGAGTCTAACATATATAGTCAGTGAAGAGTTTAATTTGTAGCTAAGCCTCTTCTTTTTTGTAGGATTTTATTCTATTGCCTTTAAATTACATATTCCTGACTAATTCAGTTTCTCCTCAATAGAATATTCATGTCATATAAGTACATTTTTTTATATTATAATTGTTCCATTGCTGAGTGATCATCTTGTATTTTTTCCAGATATAAACAAAATACAAGCAGAGCACATTCTGAACAGTGGTAAGTTAAAAAATATCACTGAGATGTTTATAAATCAAATAATAAAACTTAAAACACTTTTAAGAGTTTCTCTACTCCCATGTTTACTATTTCCAAAAGTATATAATATCTCTGAATGGATACATAATTTAACTCTCCTTATGGGGAAATCATTACTAGTAATGATTGGTCATGTCATATGGACTCCTTGGAAATAAATTGTTCTTCCTTCTAGAAGGTTTAACTGATGACTTCTTTTAACAATTAACTTTCATTTTATTTTATTTATTTTTATTTGGTTCATTTTGTTAAATTAGAAAATTTGCTTAGGAATAAAAAACACCCACTAATTTTAACATGTAAACTTTGACATTTATACTAAGTAATGTAATGGCTTTAATATTAGAAAAGTATTTAAAAATAGTACAAATGGTATTTTTCTGCAATAATTAATGTATATTTCACAATCAAAATTGTCAGGTATCACTGGGGTAAATGCTGCACATAAGAATATGACCTGCCTGGTCAGTGTGGCTCAGTGGTTGAGCGTGGACCCATGCACCAAGCGGTTGCCAGTTCAATTCCTGAACACAGCACATGCCCAGGTTGTGGGCCCAATACCCAGTGGGGGACATGCAGGAGGCAGCCAATTGATGTTCTCTCTCATCGATGTTTCTATCTCTCTCTCCTTCTCCCTTCCTCTCTCTCTAAAATCAATAAAGAAAAAAAAAAGAATATAAACTCAAAATATATGAAAAAAAAAGTGAAATTGCTTTAAATACATCAGGGAGAGTATTAAATATTTTATTTCTAAGTTAATCCTTTTTTCAATGCAAATAATTATTCTATCATATAATTTTGATCTAATTTTTTTTTAAGGTAAGGCAAACCTATGAATGTTTCCGTCTTTTACTGTGTGCCAAACATATTACACACATTGGTAATTCTAGAAATAATCATCTTATTCTCTTATGACAGGTTGTGGTTTGGGAAGGGAGTCCCCATCCATGGAAAAAATTGCTGACGGTTATATTGCAAGGAAAGCGGATTGGCCATGGCAAGCCAGCCTGCAAATGGAGGGCATCCATTTCTGTGGGGCATCTTTGATCAGTGAGGAGTGGCTCCTGACAGCCGCTCATTGCTTTGACACGTAAGTCCTCAGTCTGTACCAACAGGATAACCAATTTCACTTCTTTTTCTCACCTTCACTTCCTATAATTTGCATCCCTTTTTTATTAATCATCTTAGGCCCACCCCAATAGTACTCATGATCTTCTGGCAGGCTTAGAAGTGACAATTACTGAATAGTAGGAAAAAAATAGAGTATCTTTATCTCTAATTGAATATATATTCTCCAGCAATCTCAACTTTAGCTAACAAGACAACACTATCAAAATTTAAACATACTCACCAGTTTTCCTGAGATATATTGTGGATTTTTAAAAACTCTGCTAATAGTATCCCAACCCACAAACTTACATCCGATTATCTCACTTGAATATCTTTGATGCTCTACTTTTATTATTTATATGCTCATTGAAAATTTAACCAATGGGACACTTGGAGACAGTAAAGAGATACAGTACCTCTAGTGAAATTAATATACAATGGGCAAATATTCTGGGTAAAATGTTAACCTAAAAGCAAGAATGAGAAAACAATGCATCAATTGTGGCTTCAATTTCTCTCCCTCTGTCTCTGTCTCTCTGTCTCTCTCTTTCTCTTTTCCTCCCTCAACCCCTCCTTTTCTCTCTCCATAATTATACATACATATTTGTATATAACTGTGCATAGATATGTGTGATATATGTGTATGTATAAATGAGTATATAACTCTAATTTTTATTTATTTATATTTTCTTCAAAAATAACAATAATATAGTGTTTCCTTTAAAAATTACAAATTCCCCTGGAGGAGAGTAATTTAAGCCACATTAAAATGGGGAATTTGTCATCAGCTAAATGAATCCTAGGGGGAAAAGCCTCAAATGAGAAGGTGGGAGGACCCCAATCAACCAAGACCTTAGTTTGCCCTTCTCCCACCCTATGCCCCATGCTCATCCAGAGTCCTGGGTAACTTTAGACCAGAAATGAACCAACCATAATCCTTTTAATCTGTGATCAGTTACAAAAACCCCAAACTCTGGACGGCTAGTTTTGGAACAACTCTAAGCTGTCCACTAATGAGAAGAATGGTGCAGTCAATTATCATTCATGAAAACTATGCGGCCCACAAGCACGACGACGACATCGCTGTGGTGAGGCTCTCCAGGCCTGTCCTCTTTTCCAATGATGTGCACAGAGTCTGTCTCCCAGATGCCACTTTTGAAGTCTTGCCTAAGGATAAAGTGTTTGTTACTGGATGGGGAGCATTAAAATCAAATGGTGAGTATCTCAGGGAAGACATCCAAGCAAAAAAGTAAAATCTCCATTTGAGTGGAAATATAAAATAAAATACCATTCAAAATATAGAAAATGAGATTAAATTAATATGTCCCATGAAAAACATGGCAGAAACAACAAACAAAACCCACATATGTTAAAAATTATGAAAACTTTGGCTATTACTATTACACAGTGTCTGTGTCTATTGTATTCATGGGCTACTCTAAAAACTAGTTAAAACTTTCTTTTCAAGCATAGGTAAAGCATACTTTTTCACATGATTTTTTTTTATTTCATTGCTGTCTTTCATATGTAGAGATTCTGCTATGGATACATAATTTTTAAAGTGTTATTTGTGAGCAGTAGTAATGATAAGCTTCTGTAATATATCATGTAAATAAACATAAATAATCTTCAGAGAGAAATTTGAATGGCATGATGCTAAATATTAAATGGGAACCCTCTGATCCATGTATCTATGAAATAGTTTTTTGAGTTTATGAAGTTGACAAATATGATATTTTACTATACTTAATAATATACGATAAATGGCAGATAGACATTTAGATATTAACATGAGTCTCCAGTTCTCTTGGTTGTACTTTTTACATATGGTTTAATCTGTCCTTGAATTTCTGATTCTTGTTCCAGGCTCTTATTATGAAGTTGTAGTCTTATTTATGTTCTTGCTCAAAGTACAGCTTTTATCTACCAAGTCTTCATCAGTTGATTTTTATAGAAGTGTGCTTTCTCTCAATATGCACTCCAAAATTCTGATGTGGTCCAGATTGATAGACTTTTGTTATAACCTAAAAGTCCTTTTCCTCATCTCTGGGGGATCTGCCTTCTATAGGCCATGGTGATAAGTATGAAGGGGAATTAAATCCTTTGGGATTAGACAAGCCACTTATGATTGGAGTAGAAACAGAGCATCTACCATTAGGGCAAGACCATTACACCTCCTTTAGAACCTAATTAAACTAAGCACCACTCCTTTCCAGATTAGAAGTTTAGGAGTGATTTGTGACTTTATCATAAATTATTCAATGCCCAATAGTGTGCAGATAACTGTGCATTGACCTATCTATTGTAACAAGTTGCATACTTTTCAAAAATAACATTATGAATTTATTAGACATCAGACTAAGGTTAAGTATTAGATATTTGCTTATGGTTTTTTTTCTGCACTTTGAAACTGCAACAGGGACTACCCAGATTTTCTTCTCCTACCTTCCAATATTTATCCCACTTTATCTAATTGCAAATATCATTACCAGACAGCTTGCATAACAAACACTTTCCATTCTGGATAGTTTCTTCCTATAATAGTTTGATAATGTAAAATAGCTTGTAAGCACTCAACTTTTTAAAAGTTGAGTTTAAAGAAGTAAAAGCATTTACAATTTAAAACTAAGCATCCTAGAACAATGAGCTAAAATAAAAACAGGCACGCAGAAATGAAAAGTAGTTGAAATACAGTTGTTTAAAACCTGTGAATACCTACAAATTTCAAATGCCAATTAGACGCAGCAAAAGAGATAGTACTGAATATTGCTGACACACAAACACAAATAGTTTGGATTATTTAAAAAGCTGTATAAAGAGCAGATGGTATGCAGATTTTATCACTAGGAACATTCCAAGCAAACTCAGAGGTGAAGTGAAAAGAACATAGTCATATAATGACCTTCCTATGCTTAAAAATGGTGACTGAGATGAAGAAATGCACCATATCCTAGAGAATCTTTAATGACTATGGAAGAGTTAGGCTTAGTTTTTCAGCAAGATGGTCAGTTATAGGTAAGTGAACGTACTGATTTCAAAACAGAGAATTAGGCTTATTTATGATGAATGACAAAATCCCTAGTAACCTAGATTTTTTTCCCCTAAAAGCTCTTGCTCTCACCATCCGTCATTAACATTGAAGTACAGCTTTTAGACTATGAGGGTTTTAAATACATAACCCTATTTCTCCAACAGCTTCTATTGGTTGAAATCTGAATATGGGATAAGGTATTATCATAACTGATTGTATCCATTCTTTTTTAACCCTCACATAAATATGTGAGATAGATTTTATTTTCCCCCTTTTAACGGTGAGTAAAATGGTGCTCAGTAAGATTAAGTAACTTGCCCAAGGCCAAATAGCATTTCAGTTGTTCCAAGAGTACAAACTCATATCTACTTCCTTCAAAACCAGAGCCCTTAGCACATAATTACCCTGACTTATTCCTCAAATCAGCAGCACTGTCCTCCTTCATCCTTTCACTTATATTTGAACCTGTTATCATCAGAGTACCATCTTCATATGAAGAACTAATACAGTCTTCAAAATAGAAGCTATTAAGGCGAAATGAGGGGAATTTACTGACTAAAACTATACTATACACAACTAAATAATACTTTTAATGTAATAACAAATCAGGAATATTTGGATTACTAATAAAACATGATATAGTTCTTATCCTAGTATTTGTTACTTACCTTGCTTTTATTTTTGGATAGCATTTTGAAATATTATAAAAGTAAACATGATCTTTTTTTATGAAGCAATAGTATTTCATCTATTTAGTATTGAACTTATTTCCTGGTAGTAGACTTGCTCTATGTTGCTTTTCCTAAAGGATTCTCAATTTCAAATATAAGTGTGTCCTTTGAAGAGTGATAAGGCAAATTTCCAGGTAAATTGTCATGGATTATCCCAGGTGGTGATAAATGCCCTGGGTTTAAATCAAATGTTATTCTCATTTAGCTATATGATCACTACTTATAATCAGATGAGTTTTGGTTTATTCATCTGAATAAAAGAATATTCAGCCCTGGCCAGTGTTGCTCAGTGGTTAGAGCATCAACCCATGCACCAAAGAGGCCCGGGTTCGGTTTCCGCTAAGGGCACGTACATCGGTTATAGTTTGTCCCCAGCCCTGGTTGGGGTCGTGTGGGTGGCAGCCATTCGATGTGTCTCTCTCACATCGATGTTTCTCTCTCTTCCCCCCTCTCTCCCTCCTGCTCTATCTGAAGATAAATGCAAAAAATGTCCTCGGGTGAGGATTAAAAAAAAAAAATTCATATCTATCTTTAGGAGTTGTTAACAAAGAGTAAATAAGATAGTGGAAGTAAGCATGCCAAGATTGAAAACTAACCCATAGAAAGCAAGAAGGCATCCAGGAAATATAACTTGATTCTGAGTGCAGTCATCAAGCCTAGAGTCCCACAACTTCCAGATATATGTTTTATCATTGAGCTACCCTTTGTTTTGTTTTGTTTTGTTTTTTTATCCTCACCTGAGGACAATTTTGCATTTATCTTCAGATAGAGCGAGAGGGAGAGAGGGGGGGAGAGAAAGAGAGAAACATCGATGTGAGAGAGACACATCGACTGGTTGCCACCCACACGACCCCAACTGGGGTGGGGACAAACTACAACCCAGGTACGTGCCCTTAGTGGGAACCAAACCCTGGGACTCTCTGGTCCGCAGGCCGATGCTCTAACCGCTGAGCCAAACCGGCCAGGGCCATTGAACTACACTTTGCAAGACATAATTAACTATCATAAATACAAGAATTTAGAAATTTTTCACCTATTTATTTGTTTTTCTTCTTTAGGTCCCTTTCCCAATACTCTGCGACAAGTTGAAATAGAGATCCTAAGTAATGACGTATGTAATACAATTAATGTATATGGTGGGGCTGTGTCATCAGGAATGATATGTGCTGGATTCTTGTCAGGAAAACTCGATGCCTGTGAGGTACGAATAGATTCAAATACACAAAAATGAATCTGTTGAATAAAGATGAGCTTAATGACAATACATCAATGTCACTTCATAGGAGTCCATAAAATTAAGATGTGGAGAGGAGAGCAGAAAAGAGGAAATGGAAGAACCATAAGAAATACTCATATTATTTTCTACACGTAAATGTAAAAATGACTACCAGCTGCACATTAGGGCTCTGACTAGAGAAAAGGAGTGGCAGCAGAGAAAAATAGCGAAGTCAGGAAGCCACACAATCATTGCTCCAAGCCACAGTTACAATCGATAGTTAGATATCTAATCCCTACGAGTTGTAAGGCACTGTGGGATGGGATCAACAGATATCTCCATGCTCAATAGAGTGCCATACAATGAGTGCTTGAACCATTGACCTTAAATAGTGTACATCCAGCCCAGCCAGTGTGGCTCAGTGGTTGAGCATAGACCCATGCACCAAGAGGTCACCGGTTTGATTCCCGGTCAGGGCACATGCCCAAGTTGTGGGCCTGATCCCCAGTGGGGGGCATGCAGGAGGCAGCCAGTTGATGCGATGTCCTCTCTCATCCATGTGTCTATCTCTCTCTCCCTCTTCCTTCCTCTCTCTCTAAAAATCAATAAAGAAGAGAAAAAAAAATTGTGTACATCGAGATACACTATTTAGAAAAAACTTTCTCTTAACCATTAAGCATTTAAAGAGAATATTGCTTTTATTTTTCCCATTTTATTGAATTTATTGGGGTGACACTGGTTAACAAAATTATACAGGTTTCAGGTACTCAATTCTACAACATACCACCTATACACTGTATTGTGTATTCACCACCCCATATCAAGTCTCCTTCCATCATTTATCCCCACTATAGCCTTCTCCACCTCCTCTCACCTTTCCTTACCCCAGCAACCACAATCCCTACACACCCCCTACGAAGCCACCTAACTCCCACCCTCTCAACAGCTGTCAGCCTGCTCTCTATTGATGAGTCTGTCTCAATTTTGCTGGTTAGTTCATTTTGCTCATTAGATTCCACATATAAGTGAGATCATGTGGTACTTATCTTTCTCTGACTGGCTTATTTCACTTAGCATGATACTCTACGGGTCCCTCCATGCTGCCACTTTTAAAGTCTGGCTATTTAAAAGAAGAAAAATAAATATCAAAATTTATAAAGATTTTACCTTTAGCATTTGAAACTGGGTCTAACATTTTCACAGTTCTTGAAGGATTAGGAATGGCTTTGAGACTTTCACACATATAAGTGCTTTTCTTGTATGTAAAGGTGCTACCATTGATCTGCCATTGGTAATAAATATTCATTCACTTATTCATTCATTTTTTTGTGTGTGAATTGCAAGGTACTATGGCAGTTACTGAAGGAAACATAAACATTTTAAAAAGCACAAGTCCATGATGAATTTATAGTCTAACAATAGCACATAAATAACTAAAAGCAGTGAACAAAAGACAAGGATTTGGCTACATATTCTGGAATAAAAGGTCTTCTGCATGCTCTCTTTAGATAGAGCAAAACTAAAAAACTATGCAAGGGTAGAACTGAACCTTTAGCTTTATTCACATCATCTTTCAGGTAAAGACATTATTAGAGATAAGCAGAGATAATAAGATAATAAGTAATATTAATATTAATAGTAAAAATAGAATTAGTTTCACATACTTCAAAATATTAATTTATTAGATATTCAGATGCTGATTACCTGTCATTCTGACACTTTCTTATTTATTGCATTGACAATGCTTTTTCTTCTTCTCTAGGGTGATTCTGGGGGACCTCTGGTTACAGCACGTGCTAGAAACATCTGGTATCTTGTCGGAATAGTAAGCTGGGGAATAGACTGTGGTAAAGAGAACAAGCCTGGAATTTATACAAAAGTGACTCGTTATCGGGACTGGATTAAGTCTAAAACGAACATCTAATGCAACAACCATCTACCTCCAAAATGTAAATGTCCTGTGTGGTCTCTAGCAAATTGTGTCTAGTATGTGTTGCCATGTATAATGCCATTGAGTTCAGGATGCAAATAGCATGATCTGATAACTCTTCCCTTAGAGATGAGGAAAAGGTAGGCTTTCTTTCACATCATCTGAAGTGTGTTGCTGACCATGAACATACAAGACACTGTCAACTCCTCAAAGATCCACCATCGCTGCTAAGTGTCCCTGATGACCTCCTGCTCACCTTTCTGTCCCTACTACACACTCCTCAGTTTAGCACAATCCAGCAGTGTAAGCAGGTAAGTACCAACTGGTGAAGCATTCTCTATTGCTTCCCTGACAGAACACACTGCCCTTCCCTGACTCCACAGTTTTTACCTTCCTCATCAAATAATTCTCACTGAGAATCTGTGGGTCCATGTCCTAGACAAACTGAGGGAATTAATCTGGGCCAATGCTAACACTAGAGGGGCACTAGAAAAGAAACTAGGATTTAAGAGATGGCACTACTGTGAGTCCTTTCCCCTTTGCCCTGAGATGCATTTTTAACCTCTCTTTGAAACTTAAGAAAAAAAACCTGTCATTTACATTCACACCCAACACTGAAGATTTTAATCTCTTCAAACAACTACACTAATCTTTACTTTGGGACAATAACTAAATACTTGGGTCAGACAGCAGGAGAACTGAAAATATTGCCCAGCATTGGATTTTGTTCTAAACTATGGAAAATGTCTTTTTGTGTTCAGAAAATAAAAGTAAAGTTTCTTGGCCCTTTTAGTAGGTGGGAATGAGAAGAGGCAAGGACTGGGTGAGAAGGAGCTTCTTTCTTCTCTAAAAGTGGGAGAAGTTCCAATCCTGGTGTAAATTAACATTTTAGTTCTGTTTAATAATTTCTTAATGCAGTTTATTTTCTAAACAGTTTTATTTTCAATCAACTTTGGAATAATTAAGAAACCCACAGAATGAGACGTCAATACAGATGAGATATTCATAAACAACTTACACAAGAAGCCAGTATAAAATTAGACATTCATGGATAATTTGATACAAGATTCTGGGAGAGACCTTATTGTATAATATTTCAGTTTTCTGTTAAAAAGTTAGGCAGTCTTTGAAGAATGGTATTTATAGACAATATTCAAATAATCAAGAAAACATCTTTGAAATGATTCAATTTTATTCTAAGTCATTTTCATATATATTTAAATGCATTTTTTTGGTACTGCACATGACATTACTAATATTCAACAAAACTCAAACTTTTTCTGTGCATCTAAACCTTTATTTACTCCCCCGTCCTTTTACAATTAATTCAGTTAATGAAATAACCGCCAATGTTAAGATTTTATTTTTTAGTTTTATATCAAGGGAGAGTTTCTCTTGCCCACATAATATTATGTTGTATACATTAAAATATATTTATAATAATAAAGCCGAACTCATCATTTTTGAGTCATTACTGTACTGCAGGGTGTCTCATCCTTGGTACTACTGACATTTTGTCAGAGATAAATCTCGGGGGGGCGGTGCGCATGAAGGGCTCACAGCTATCCTCTGCTTTGTGGCGGGTTTAGCAGCATTTCTTCTCTCTACACACTGGATGCCAGCAGTAACCCCATCAAGCTGTAACAAACAATAATGAATCCAGACTTTGCAGAATGTTCCCTGAGGGGCAAAATCACCCTCAGTTGAGAACCACTGCCATGGGATTCATAATCAAAGGAAAAAGTTCACTGTGAAAAATCTTGCACCATAATTTCCTTACATGAGTTTGGAAATATCTTTCTTCTCCCCCTTTTTATAATGCTGATACATTGAGGATGCTAAGAGACCATCATGATCACATTCATATCTAATCAGTTCTAGGCAAATTATGACCATTTAGAACCTGAACCTGGCTGGAGGAAGGAAGCTGTTTGAAGGCCGAGCTGCTATAAGCAAATATTAATCCATCTCTCTGTCTATCTGTCTATCCATCTATCTATCATCTACAGAGATATAGAGAGAGAGATAGAGAGACCTATATAGATATGTATATAGCTACATATCTAGAGAGAGAGAAATTTCTCAAATACCTAAATTCTGAAAAATTGTACCATATATACTCTATTTAGTATCCTTAAAATGTGTAAAGAGATACTACTTGAAAGAGCATTATGTATTTGGCTGAGGCGGAATGGTCCAGTCCATCATTCACTAACAGTGTAGAGGGGAGAACAGAAAATCACATAGCAACACTATGCACTAAAAACTGAAATGTCCAATATGGTCACCACTAACCAGATGGGGCCATTTAGATTTAAATTAACTTAAATTAAATACAATTAAAAATTCATTTCCTCAGTCATGTTAATCACATTTTAAAAATTTATCTTTATTATTGAAAGTATTACAGATGTCCCTCCTTTTTTTCCCCCATTTACCCCCTCCTCCCTGCTCCCACCCACCCTGCCTTCACTGTTGTCTGTGTCCATTGGTTGTGCATATATGCATATAAGTTCTTTGGTTTATCTCTTCCTGTGCCCTCCCCCCCCTTTCCTCTGAGGTTCATCAGTCTGTTCCCTACTTCCATGTCTCTGGATTTATTTTATTCATCAGTTTATTTTGTTCATTAGATTCCACATATCAGTGAGATCACATGATACTTGTCTTTCTATGACTGACTTATTTCAATTAGCATAATACTCTCCAGGTTCCTCCATGCTGTCTCAAAGGGTAGGAGATCCTTCTTTTTTACAGCTACATAGTATTCCATTGTGTAAATGTACCACGGCTTTTTTATCCACTCATCTACTGATGGGCACTTGGGCTGTTTCCAGATCTTAGCTATTGTAAATAGCACTGCTATGAACACAGCCACCTGTGGCACACTGGACAACACGGATATACATCATTTCCACCACTGAAGAAAGTTGTACTGGACACTACTGACCTGGAACGTTCTACGCAACCACTCACATCAGCAATTTTCAACATTTTTCCTCTCATGGCACACATAAATTAATTACTAAAATTCTGTAGTACACCAAAAAAAATTATATATTTTGCCAATCTGACAAAAAAAAAATAGGTATAATTTTGACTCATTCACACCAGACGGCTATTGTTGTGTTGACTATTGTCATTTTTTTATGTGACAGTCTAAAGGAAAAGAGGTCAGTGCCCCTGACTAAGTAGTCAGGTATTGCATGGTTTAAAAATTCTTGTGGCACACAGTTGAAAAATCTCTGGCTTACATAATCACTTATTCATCGAACAAACATTTTTGAGTCTCTGTGTCAGATGTTGAGTATTCTAGACACTGGGTATACAACTGTGTTTAAAGCCAAAGCCAAGTCCTGTTTTCAAGACTACATAAACAGGTAAAAATATGTTTGATAACTGATGTTGGCAGTAGGAGCCCTTGGGGACTGTGGCTGGTCAGGTGTGGTACAGCCACTTCCAGACTCTCCTTCCTCCAGGGCACTGGTCCATGGTGGAGAGGAGAATCTGCATGAAGTACAGCAGGCCCACCAGAGACTCCCAGGTAGATGGAAGTGGTCAGAAATCGGTTTTCAACCTTCCAAAGACGCCAGAACTTTCCCAGTTAATGGTATAGTAAAGAATCAAAAGAGCCCTGGCTGGTTTGTCTCAGCGGTTAGAGCGTCAGCCCATAGACCAAAGAGACCCGAGTTCGGTGCCCGCTAAGGGCACATACCTCAGTTGCAGTTTGTCCCCAGCCCGGGGGGGGGGGGGTCATGTGGGTGGCAACCTGTTGATGTGTCTCTCTCACATCGATGTTCTCTCTCTTCTTCCCTTTCTCCTTCCCACTCTGTCTGAAGATAAGTGCAAAAAATGTTCTCAGGTGAGGATAAAAAAAGAGTCAAAAGAATTTTTTGTTGCTTTTTAAATAAACAGGGAATTTCTTATAACCCGAAAAGGCATATTAATGACAATCAAAGAAAAGAGTATCCAGTAATGGAGAAGTATCAGAGTGACATAGTCACAAAGTTGAAAATATCAAATGATGTTTTAAGGAAGAAGCCAACCCAAATAAAACAAGAATAGGCTTGTGCAATATGTCAATGTTGTTTTGTTTGCCAGCAGGAGGGGGCTGTGGTGATGAGCAAGAAGGTGAAGGGGAATAAGAGGCACAAGCTTCCAGTTATAAAATAAGTCATGGTGATGCAATGTACAGCATAGGGAATACAGTCAATAATATCATAATAACTTTGTACAGTGACAGATGTTACGAGACTTATTGTGGAAATCACTTCATAATTTATAAATATACAAATGTTGAATAAATATGTTGTACACCTGAAACTAATATAATATTGTATGTCAACTATACTTGAATTAAAAAGGAAAAAAAGCACCACCACAAGGTACTAAGAAACTTAGACCAAATGTGTTACTCTGCTGCCATCTCCTGGTCCATGTTATTTTTCAAATATATTTTTTGTCATCTCATTTCAAGCTATAATTTACATGAGCTGTGTTGCAACATAGAGCAATACAAAGAAAAATCTGGCAGTTTCTCCCCAATTTTCTCCTAAATTAATCAAAGTTTCAACTTTTGTATATCCTTTCATGTTGTTCTGTTTATATAAACATAAACAATCTATTCACTTATACAGGGTTTACCCACTTTTTTCAAAAATGGTATCATTTTATGTGCACGCACATACATATATATGCACAGGTATATATGTGTATATATAATATATATGCTTTAGTTTCTGTCAAAATGGTGAACTAGCATAGGATACTTACTTCCTCCAAATCAACCCAATCAAATAAACTATAGAAGAACGAAGTAAACATGAATTCTAGGCCAGGAAATTGTAATAAACGCGAGAGACCAGGAGACTGAGGCTATACTGAACTGGAGCAGTAGGAAGGGCGGGTGTTTGAAGCCTGGAGTGCAGTAAGAGAACACTTAAAGAAACACTTTCTAAGTTTTACTCTTTCATCCTCCCCACACCCTGCCTTTCCCACTACTGCCTTGAGACAATGCCCGCCTGCTTTTCATACCGGAAACTAGTCTCAGCAATCCAGACCACCAATTTCAGAAGTATCAAGGTAAGTGCCTACTAAGGAGAGGAGTTTCTAGAAAAGGTGACAACTAAGCAGCTACTTTCAGATATTCTCTCCCTCACCCTCACTCCTCCAGACCTCAGGGCTGGTGCTGTTTCCTCCCAGGGCGGCTTCACTCTAAGAACCCAGCTCTGTGGCTACTCCTATAGTCAGCCTTCATCCACAGAGAAGAGCCAGTATCGAACTTCTCAGTTATGTTTGAGCCCCAACCACCAGCTCATCTAGTAGCTTTGATAAGTGGAATGTCCTCTGGGCCACCCCACACAGCGTATCCCCTAATGAGTCTTCCAGCTTCACACAACACATCCATTCCACGTGCCTCAGCCCCTTTATTTCTTCCTCCACTCTCTACCAGGACACACAGGGCATTTCTGCTTCACTCAGACTTGGCTATTGCTTTCTTCAGGCTAAGAGCCACCCTAGCAGCAAGTCTGCCCAATCTCCTTGGGTCCTTGCCAGCTTGCTAAATATCATATCTCGAGAAAGTCAATGAATTCCTATTTATTCAGTCTTCCTTTCAGCCCTGCTTCCTTCAAGTACCCGCGAAACCCAATGCCAGAAACAGAAGTACTGCTCTGTCAGCACATACTTATTCTTATAGCATTTTCAGTACACAGTTTTCTTCCTCCCTTAACAGACCCTGCGCATTCCTAGCTGAGGTATTGGCCTGGTTGTCAATTGAGGAGGTGGGAATATCTCTCAAGGAGGCATCTGTGTGTTGTAGGTGAAACGGCTCTATAGCACCTTTCAGCATGGGAGAAGGGGCTGGTTCTTACTAAAGAGTAAGGGACTACTTCTCCAAATCTGATGGTTAGGGGATCTGCAGAACGAATGTCCTCATGACATCCATCCACTTGTCTCCATCTTATATCTCCAGGTCCTAGGTCTTCCCAGCCATGGCCCTGACCTAAGTATAGCGGATCTGCTTAAACTAAGTATTCAAATAAACTCTGGCATTCTAACTATTAGATCTTCAGTCTGCTGCTTAGCTGTGTCTAGTCTTCCTCTGTAGGAGATTAGGACCCTCTTTTTAACCTTTAACTGATTGTAAATAACCCTCAGTTTCTCCTTATCCTTGTGCAGGGCAGCAGTTCAATTCAGCAGTAACCATTCAACTTCACTACTGTTGTAGGCACTTTTCCTTCTCATTTTTCAATTGCTTGCACCATCATACCTGCAATGGTGTCCCCTCTATCAGGAAGTTTTTCCAGGTCACTGCTGATGAAATAGTTAGTAATTTAGCTGCCCCTTATGACAGGGATTATTGTGTCTCTCATGCCTCTCAAGATGATGTCCTCTTTAACCACTGGGCAATGAAGTGAGTTAGTCGGTCCTATGTTTTCTTAGACCACTCAATCAGATCACAAGATAGAATCTGAAGTGAAAGAAGTTTATTGGAAGAAATTTCTGTGAAGAAAATGGAATACATGCTAGAAGGGTCAAAGAGACCCTTCAGAATGCAGTTCAGGTCTGACCCTTGTGCAGTAGGAGGGAAGGAAGAAGAGTAGATAGGAAGATTCTCACATGGCAGCACAATTACAAAAAAATTTGGTCAGTCATATGGGGAGCCCTCAAGTCAAAGTCACCCATCAGAGGAGTCCCACATTTCCCAGGAATGGAACTGCCTTAACAACTCTGCTGGGCTTGGTCAAGGCTGGGAGAAGTCAGCAGGAAGCACGGCCACACTGCGAGTGCAGTGGTGGGCTCAGAGCACAACAGCTGGGGCCATTGTCAATTATATTTTCCAAAGCTAGACACCTGAGAGGCCCATTTTCATCGTTATCACAGCAATGGATCCCTGCCTAAAGTTATACACCAAGGGAGACGCCAGAAATAAATTAGAGACACAGTGAGAAGCAAAAAAATAATAATATTTATATATTATATCAGGATAAGAAACAGATTGTTAAAGCCAAGCATAGAGAGTATCAACTGTAAGGCAAAAAATTAAATAAAACATACATCTGATTATTCACTGCTTCTGTTAGGTAAATAATATCCATAGAATGTAAAAGGTATTTAAAATATCTAAAACTGAAAAAGTGACGATACTAAAATATATCAAATATTTGTGCCAATAAACAAGGAAAAGAGTGTTCTCAGTAGAAATATAGGCAAATGTTATGAAAAAGCAGTTTACAGAAAAGAAAAACACAAAAACTAGCAAGCATATAATACAATGTTCAAATAATTTTCATTGACAGAAATACAATTAAAATAAGTCACCACTTTACACCAAATAGACAGGTAGAATAAAGGCAAGTGAAGGCAGGGGTGTAGATTTGGACTGTTGGTGTCAGCAGAAAATTTTAGTTAAATTACTCAGAATAAAGAATACATTGTTAAAGCCAAGCATAGAGATTATCAACTGTAAGGCAAATGATAGATAGATGATAGATAGATAGATAGATGCTGATAGATGATAGATAGATAGATAGATAGATAGATAGATAGATAGATAGATGATAGATAGATGACAGATAGGTAGATGACAGATAGATAAGTAGATGATTATGATAGATAGATAGATAGATAGATAGATAGATAGATAGATAGATAGATAGATATTTGACTATTCACTGCTTCTGTTAGATAAGTAATATCATAGAATGGGAAAAGATATTTAATGTCTATGACCCCAAAATTCTATAATTTTCTATATTATGCACAAGTCACTTTCAAATTGCATCTAAGTGGATTTTCTTCAGATTATCTGGAAAAGTTTCAATTTTCCCATAAAATTTCAAGTGCAAACCAAAAATCAGGAACACAGGAATTTTTCATTTGACAAGAGTTTAGTTCTGAGAATAGAATACTTATAGCTGAAGGAAAAACATACATTCTTAAGTAATGCTGCCAGTCTTCACAGTTTTCAGAATCAATGACCCATTTTTATTTAATTGTTAAAGGAAGGAGAGAGTTTTTCTCAGTTTGAATAAACTTCTCAAGACGGTTAGAGAAAGCAGTAAAGGATTGTCATATTCTATGCAAAATAACTAACATAGATTTCATCTTTCAGAGGTAAAGGCAGTAAAAAGAAAGATTTTTGAAACTTAAAATCTTTTAATTTAAATAGATTCCCATATTTATAACTTATACTTGTAATTAATGGTACTAACTGGCAACTTTGATTAAAATAAGTACATGAACACATTCCCTTCTTCTTGTTCTATTTAATTAAAAGTGTGGACAGGGGAATGCAGACTGGTGCAGCCACTGTGGAAAACACTATGCTGTTACCTCAAAAAGTTAAAAATTGAACTGCCATTTGACCCAGTGATCCCACTTCTAGGAATATACCCTAAGAAACCTGAAACACCAATCAGAAAGAATATATGTACCCATATGTTCATAGCAGCACTATTTACAATAGCTAAGATCTGGAAACAGCCCAAGTGTCCATCAGTGGATGAATGGATAAAAAAGATGTGGTACATATACACAATGGAGTACTATGCAGCTGTAAGAAACAAAGATCTCTTATCCTTTGAGACGACATGGAGGGATCTGGAGAGTATTATCCTAAGCGAAACAAGCCAAGCATAGAAAGACAAATATTACATGATCTCACTCATTTGTGGAATATAATGAACATAACAGTCTGAGGAACAGGGTAGACCCAGAGACGTGGAAGTAGGGTACAGACTGACAACCCTCAGAGGAGGGGGTGGGGGGGAGGGAAGAGATAAACCACAGAACTTATATGCATGTACGTATAACCAATGGACATGTACAACAATGCTGGGGATGGGGCGGGGGGTGGGGAGGAGGGTGTCAATGGGGGAAAAAGGAGAAACATCTGTAGCAAAAACAATCAATAAAATAAATACATACATACATACATACATAAATAAAAGTGTGGACAGTATGATAGCTGTGCCTATGATATTCCTAGATCAGTATCCAAGCCGTGCCTTTTCTTTTGCATGGAACAGAATAAACCGTCTCCTCCTAAAACCTCTAGGACAACAGTTTCACAAAGAACATTTCTAGTAAGTGGGATTCCAGGTATGCTCTGCTCACTTCAACCAGAGCTACTTCAATGTGATTTCTTTCATGTATTTAACTTCAGCATAAAATTTAAGTAGGACAAATGGTTTCACTGTTTCATCCACCCCCACCCCAAATAACTGCTCTACATTTGTCATATTTTGTGACTCAGTTCAATAGGAACAGGAAGACAGGTGGGGTATAGATTCTTGTATAAATGGGAAGGAGACTGTAAAAATAATCAATGCAGGTCATGACAATTCAATGGATATGGGAGACCCTGGAATGGATGGAAGGAAATTAGAGATCAATATTTTGTTTGAGTATATTGAATTTGAGGTTTCCGAAACAGATTCATATAGACTACTCCAGGAGCCAGACCTTTAATGCAGAAGAATTATAGCAAATGTATAGAGATTTGTGGGTCAAATGCATATAGGAAACACTTAGATCTGTGACAGTGGATTAGAAAATATAGGGGACAACATTCATAATATTGAATATTGAACATTGGCAGTGATTTATTGGCTATAACACTAAAAGGACAGATGACAAAAGGAAAAAAAATAAATTGGATTACATCAAAATTGAAAACTTTTCTGCATCAGAGGATACTATTAACAGAGTGAAAAGGCAACCCATGCAATGGGGAAAAAAAAGTTGCAAATCAGATATCTGATAAGGAATTAATAGCCAGACTATCTAAAGAACTTCTACATCTCAACAACTAAAAAACAAACACCCAAATTTAAAAATGGGCTAAGTATTTGAATAGATATTTCTCTAAGAAGATACACAAATGGCTATAAGCACGATATGATGCTCAACATCACTAATCATTAGAGAAAAGCACATCAAAATCACAATGAGATACCACTTCATACCTATTAGGACAGGGGGAAAGAATATGTTGGCAGAGATGTGGAGAAAATGGAACCCTTGTGTGTTCAATCCTGGTGGAAATGTATAATGGTATAACTGCTATAAAAAGTGATATGGCAGTGTCTTAGCCCATTCTGGCTACCATAACAAAAATACCGTAACTTGTGGCTTAAGCAACAAAGAATTTATTACTCACAGTTATGTAGTCTGGGAAGGTCAAGATCAAGGCACCAGCTGATTTGGTGTCTGGTGAAAGCCTGCTTCTTGGTTCATAGATGGCCATCTTCTTGCTGTGCTCTCACCTGGAAGAAGAGACAAGAGAGCTCTATGGGTATCTTTTAATAGGTCATTAATCCCATCCATGAGGGCTCCCACCCTCATGACCTAATCATCTTTCAGTGGCCCCATCTCCTAATACCATCACATTGAGGGCTAGGATTTCAAGAGATATATTCAGTCCATTGCAGGTGGTTCTTCAAAACATTAAGCATGAAATTACCATATGAAACAATTCCACTTCTGGGTATCTATTCAAAAGAATTGAAAGCAGAGGCAAACAGATATTTGTACAACCATGTTCACAGAAGCATTATTTTCAATAGCCAAAAGGTAAAAGCAACTAAAGAGGCCATCAACAGATCAATGGATAAATGAAATATGTTGTATAGTCATATAATGGAATATTATTCCACCTTAAAAAAGAAGGGAATTCTGGCACATGTCACATCATGGATGAACCTTGAGGACATCATGCTAAGTAAAATAAGCCAGTCACAAAAAGACATACTGTATGAGGTTACTAGAGTAGTCAAATTAAGAGAGGCAGATAGTAGAATGGTGGTTTCCAGGAATGATGGAAGGAGGAAATAGGAATTAATGTGTGATAGGTACAGGGTTCCAGTTTGGGAAGATAAACAATTTCTGGAGATGGATGGTGGTGATGGTTGCAGAGCAGTGTGAATGTACTTAATGCCAAAGAACTATATGCTTAAAAGTGGTTAAAATGGTAAATTTTGTGATATGTATATTTTATCACAATAAAAAAAATGAGAGAGAGAAAAAATGAAGGGACAAAGAAAGAACGGAAAACACAGCCATGTCAAGACTGAGGCAGAGACTGAAGTTTTCAGATATAAGCCAAGGAACTCATGGAGCCACCAGAACATGAAGAGATAAGGAAAGATTCTTTCTAGAACCTTTGAAAGGAATGTAATACTGCCAACACCTTAATTTCAGGCATCTGGTCTCCTGAACTGTGAAAGAATAATTCTGTTTGAAGAGATTAGGTTTGTAGTAATATGTTACAGCGGCCTCAGGAACCTAAGACAGGATGTATAAAACAAAGTCATCAGCTAAGCATGAGAGTGGGAGAGTAGCTGAAGGGGTCTGAGGAAAGAAGAGAGGTGAGAAATTGTCCAGGAGTGTGGGAGAGTCAATGGCCTGGAAACATATCACAAGACTGCCTGCAGCGCTAGGAGCTACTTTAGGATCATAAACGGGAATTTAAAATTAGATCAATCAGTTTGTGTGGTTCTCTACAGATCTGTTTATCTGCACAAAGGTACAGGTGAAGAATCTCAGAAACTTGGATTTATCCAAAGTTATCTTTTCATCAAGAGAGTACAAAGTAAAAGAGAAGTAAAGGAGTTGACAATATATGTAAAGCAGTGATTCTAATGATTGTCTTTTTTTAACTGCTCTAATCTCCACGTATATCATAGAAACAGAGCAAATATGACTCCTAAGCTATGTGATGCTTTCCACCTATTCCTTTCCTACATGACAACACTTGTTTGTCACCTGGTATCTGCTTTGTACTTTTCCCCTTAGGAGAGTGAGGACAAAAATATCTGTTGAAGAGAAATACTCAGAGAAATATCTCACATCTCCAAGAAAGGTATATCGCGACGGTCTGATGACATAATCCTTATGCATTATAATAGTTTTCATCATATTGGCCCATTCATAGGAGGCGATAGCAAAGCAGCAAGCCAATTTAAATTATATTGGCAAATTTATTTTAGAAAATTTAGAAAATACTTGCGTATTTTCTGTGAGAAATTCCAACTTTAAAAGTACAGGTTTGGGCATGAACTACTGCATGCAGTGTTCCGATACGGTCTATTAGTGAGATCCACCCATGTAGAGGCCTAAAGTGAAAGAAGAAGAATTTGATCCATATTAAAAATGTGATTGTTGACAACATAATAGTTTACATCTTTGTTTCCATCACATTAGGAAAATTAGGTTGTGACATTGTACCTGTTTGAGGTGATACAACAGAAAAGACAGACCAGCATAGTGGCCAAGCACTGCTACTCCCCACCTCCAATGCCAGTAACCAGCTAGTCAAAGGGAAAAATAAAACTATTTTTTGAGGGCCAGCTTTGTGTCAAGCACCTTTCACAGAGTAGAGCTAATTGATAAAGATCAGGGCCTTTGGAGTCAGAGATACCTGGCGTGGCCGGAGGGGGATGCTATCTCTGCCACTTTCAGATGTGTGATTAGGCAAATTGTTTAATATCTGCGAGCTTCAGTTTCCATTTCTGTAAAATGGGGTTAATGTTGTGAAGTATTATGATAGTGCATGCAAAACATTGATGGCAATGTCTGAACCTTGATAAGCACTGTTTATTTGCAATGATTATAATCTTGTTTTTCTGTTTTCATTACATATTTGCATCAAGACATATTTACAATCAGTAAAATTCACCCTTTTTAGTGAATGGTTCTGTGAGTGTTGACAAACACATACAATCTATTACTACTACCACAAAATATAGAACATTTTCATCATCTCTGGTAGTGAATGCCTCCCTGCCACCATCAAACCCTGGTAAGTCTGATCTGTTTTTGTCCTTATAATCTTTGCCTTTTCTAGAAAGTCATATTAATGGAATCATGCAACATTTAGCCTTTGAGTCTAGATTCTTTTACTCAGCATAGCTCCTTTGAGGTAATCTCTTTTGATTTTCACATACATTATACATTACTATTCTCAAAGAAGGGAAATTATATTCCGAAAGCTAATTATCTTACTCAAAGCTATAGTTTGAGTTAGTGAGGGTCAGAAATTTGGCTCCAGTCTTGTTCCAAAGCTGTATGTTTCTTGTTTGCTATGCCATATTGCCTTCAGCTAGCCAGTGGCTTATTAAACTCTCTCTACCAATTCTTGAATTTGCCTTCACATTTAGCCATTTAGTCCTCTGCCTTCCTGTAAACAAAGGCCAGACAGCTAAGAAGACAGACACTGGGGCCAGTAGAGGAGTTCCAAGCAAACTCCTGGCCATGTTCTGCCATGCTGACGTCAGTGCAGTCACCGTTTTATTTTATATCGTTCATGATTCAGTACTTACATGTGCCACACACTGTGGGGAGCATTTTACATGTACTTTTTCACTTAGCTCTTACAACAGTCTGGAAAGCGGTTACGAATTCCACATATAGAGGAGGAAGCTTAGGTGCAGAAGGGACAAGCAGCAGCGGTGTCAGGAGCCAGGATTTACAGTTATATATCCCTCCACTGTCTGAGCTTAGGAAAGGAGCCAGGCTTTCTGCCCCTGTAATGGAAGCTGCTATTTGGTACCAGACAGTGTGCTAGGCTGGCACATACATTGTGCCATTTAATTCTCACAAAAGTCCTGCACATAAACAATATCAGCTCATCTCATACAGGAGGAACCATGCTCAAAGGATTTAAGTAGCTTGTCCAAGTTCACCTAAGTATTAGGAAGTCAGAATTCCATTCTAAGTCCACGCCTCTTTTCACTATTCCTTGAAGCACATTGTCAGGAAGAAAGGAGGGAAAAGATGGAAGGGAAGGAACCGGAAGGGAGGGGAAGGGAAGACTGTAGCAATGTGTGTTTCTTCCTCATTGGTTCAATCAAATGAGCTTCACTAAGTCTTTCTGTTACACAGTAGCTAAGAAAATATATGCAAATAAACTAAGGAGTCCTAACAATATTAACTAATATTTCTGTAGTGCTTTCATTGCACAAGGCAGTAATCTAAGTATTTCACGTAAGTTAACACATTTACATTTCAAAAAGCCCTACAAGGTAGTCACTAGTATGATTTCTATATTATAGACTGCTAAGATTTGAACCCTGGCACTTTGATTCTAAAGAGTCTATCCACTACATACTGTGCAGTACTGTCTAAGATTATTTCAAATGTACTCTCCTTCTTAAGTGTTAGAAGCAATGACTGCTGAAAACCTTTATTTAAAGCTTCACTTAGCATAAAGCTTTTGAGCTTCCTCCTTGCGGTTGCATGTATCAGTAGTTTGTTCTTTATATTGTTAAGTAATATTCCATTGTATGGATATAGTACACATTTTTTATTTATTCACAAGGTAATGGACATCCTACTTTTTGGCTATTACAAATAAAGCTGCTATAAACATTTATGAAGAAAAAAATAAAAAATAAAGTAGTGTTTCCCTTCAAATGGATACAATTTAGTTGTAAGATTATAATCAAGGCTAAATAATATGTTCATACTTCATACAGCTGTCAAAAGAAGACAGTAGATATGTGTTCTCCAACATAGAAAGATCTTCAAAATATTAATGGAAAAAAATCTGCTGAAAGATGTGTACAATGTGATGCTGTTTAATTAACATTCATATGTGCTTTTATAGCTATAAGTGTATGTGTGCAAATACTTAGTATGATCTATAAAAAGATGGTCCTTTTTAGGACAAGATTAAACAGAGATTCAGTCTCATTTCTCATATTTCAATATTCACAAAGAGCAGGTATTTGTTATTTGTCTAATTAAAAATTATTGAAAATATTATTTGTTTCTATGATCGCTTTTGTTTTCTTTATGCTGAAAAATCTCTCTCCATATATTTAGAGACGTGTAATATATATAACATAAATATAAATTATAATATATATTCATTATATTAAGTCATTTGGGGAAAATCTGACTTGATGTAAATTTATTTATATACTCTCAGAAGTAGATTTTTTAAAAATAAAAATGATTATGTATTAATAAATTCACTATATCCCTGTGATACATAGAGATAGCTGTTTTTCAACAAAAAATTCAAGAGTATTTCTGGAGTTATTTTATGAATATACGTTTCAAGAGTATCTGGTTTTTACTGAGAGCTTCTATGTGAAGGTTTCTTTAAGATATCTGTATACCTACCAATAATCTTCTTTAAACTCTTAATCCTAGTGCATTCCTTAGGTATTTTTCATTCAAATCCTTACAACTAGTTTCTTCTTCTTTGACAAAATTAGTCAATACTGAAAAAAAGGTATCACTTTCTTGTTGGAACTATGCTGTCTCTGGGCTGTTTTCTTCAAGTTGTTCTATGGGTTGAGACTTCTCTGTTCAGACTTGTCGAACTAGTTTCATTTCAACTACTTGTAATTTGTTTCCTTATTTCTTCCAGCTGTAGACCTTTAATATATCTAGAGATGTCGTATAGTTGATTAGAAAGTCAAGTTCAGTGGGTGCATGCTTCCAAGATCATATTTTTTCTGCTGTAGATGATGTATCGGTAAGTGCAGTTTTGTTTTGTAAATGGCTTGTTTGCTCTGCTGTCTGTCAGTGGCTAGATTCCTGGCATGTCTGAGGTGCCTGTGAGGCGTCCTCAGTGGATTCAATCTGCATTGTATCTTGTGAGATATCTGGAATTGTTATAGCAGCTTGATTAATTAATCTCTGTATTTAAAATCAGTGTTTTTGTATTAAAAAGACCATTGTTAGCATTATTTCACATTGCCAAGTTCAATAGTTGGACTTTTAGAACTTAATGAAAATTATATTACATTGCATCCTGATTGATTCTGATGCAGGGGATAGGGGAGAGGTGTTCATTTAAAAGCTAAATTTAGCTTCTATGGAACTTTTCCTTTATCTGCTTTTCCTTGTACCTTAAAATCAGTCCCTGGAAACTAATGCCGACTGGAGGTCAGTAACTAGAGACACCTGCCTTCATCATAGAAATGTCAGGGTTCCTTGGAGGGAGGAAGAGAACAGGAAATGCGGATTGGGGAAAACATGTCTATTCTCTAAAACTTTTTCTATTAAATATTTAGAAAAAAAGAAAACTATGAATATTTCAAGGTTATGGTTTTTCAGATGGGGTTTGCTACATGCCTAGGAGAGGAAAAAGTAAAATTTCTGGATATAACTTTATACACAATTAAAATAGTGATTTTAAACATCTATGATCATAATAATACTTCACCATGGCTTAGATTTATGCCATTTTCAAAATATTTTTATTTATGTTATTTCATTTACTATCCAGGACACCCTTGTGAAATTAGTAAGACGAGTATCGTTAACTCCCATGTTAAAGTGAGAAATCTGAGGGAAACAGAAGTGAAGGGGACTCACCAGGTCTACAGAGTAGTGTGATGACAGAATCAGACAGCTGCAAAGCACAGCTCCTCAAGTTCTGTCCTCCCGGACTCTTGCAGACTCTCCAGGTGACAAGGATTCCACCTGGGAAATTTCAGAGGTGAAAACTTGACGCTAGATTGACCACTAAGTTAATGAACTTCCCTAGGCTTCCTTCCCCACTAATAAAATAAGTATTTGTATCAGCCCTTTAGTGAGCTGATACAAATAGTAATTGTAATTGTCAAAGTTTCTCTGCGAACAGGTCTAGAATGCTTCACACATAATTGGCACTCCGTAAATATTTGGTGAACACATGAATGAGTAAATAAATGTGACTGTCTAGCATTAATGTTTTGCTTATTAAAACTCATTGATTTTGAAAATGTATCTTCCATGTTCACTGAAATCATAATGCTGTAAAGCAGTAGTTCCAACCTTTCCTAGTGCACATTCCCCAAATTATTCTTTTAAAAATATGAAGTCTCATGATTATAGACACCGAAAGTTGTCTTTTCTAATGAACATTTGCATTTATAGGGTTATGTTTAGTTTCAGGGCAATAAATTACAGGAATAATATTGGAAAGCAATGCTCTTGTTTAGGATATCCATAATACTGTTGGTAAAGAAAGAGGACAGCCCTGGCTGGGGTGGCTCAGTTGGTTGAGTGTCATCCTATGCACCAACAGGTCACTGGTTTGATTCTGGGTCTGGGCACATGCCCAGGTTGCGGGTTTGATCCCCAGTAGGGGTGCATAAAGAAGCAACTAATCAATGTTTCTCTCTCACATGGATGTCTCTCTCTCTCTCCCTTATCTCTCTAAAAATCAATGAAAATATATATAAAAAACAAACAAACAAAAACAAAGAAAACAAAGGGGACAGTAGGAAATATCAAATGTTTATAGTTCCTTTAAGATAAATCCAAGGAACACTAATCCAGGATTTAGAGGATTTGCAGGAGGTGACAGGTCACACTAAGAGGCAAATTTAAGGACTGAGGCAAAGCAAATGCTTAATAATTACAGGTATCCCACACTTTTCAAAGATCATGCTATGCCACTTCTTTTACAAAAGATCTACATTACCATCTGTTTCTGTTAACTGAAAGACACCCAAAGAGGATTTTAGCTCTTACCAAAAAAGAAGTGAAAATAGCATTCAGTGTTTGTGTTGCAGTGAGCCATTACAGAGGCAGTGAGAGCGTCTCCTTTACACAGACTGTGTGTGTATTTATCGTTATCATTCCTGCTCCTGCTACATGCCGGTGTTAGTAGAGGTTTCATGTGCTATTAGTGTACTCTGGTAGGTTATTTTGAGGATCTGGGAATGCTAAAAAAAAAAAAAAAATTCCATATAAATTAATGATAACCGTTTCTTCCCTTTATGCCATTTTGGCTTAAGAGAGGTTTCACAGAAATGCTCCACTTTCAGAGAGTGGGGGAAACCTGTATGATGACACCCTGTGTCTCACCTACATTAATTCTACAATACGTTCTACAGTCATGCTCACCATTCCTTCTTCTCTACTAACGAGAAACACAATGTGGAACCCTTGTCAAAATACATTTGATCCATGTCTTTGCTATTTCTGCTATATCGAACCTTTTTGTCTATTCTCTGTGGGCTTAGTGACCCTCTTCTCTACATCTCAGAGATATCTTTAGTGTTTGAACCTTGCTGGGAATATTCATTTGCATTTGCCTTTAGCAATATCCAAAGCCCTATTCTTCCCTAAAAATTTATAAATTGGGTGACTCACTCACTTCAAATCTCAATTATTTCTCTTGCATAAATAAAATACCAAATGACTTCATCTGTGACTGTTGTCCTTTTCCCAGAAGTCTGCATCTCTCTCTCTCCTCCCCCCCCTCTCTCTCCCTATAGCTCATTGTTTTTGGCATTGCTTAATAAATGCAAAAATTAGGTTCCTCCTCTCCATGTTCATCCTCTAGAGAAAAAAATAGAAAAAGGATTTGCAAACATTCATGTTCTATATTTTAATCTCATTCTGAATACTCATTTTAATCAACTTGTTAATTTGCCAAGCCCATTCTCTAATAGATTCAAACACTATCTTCAGATTTAAAATCAAAACAGCAAAGTAAAACCTTCATGTTTCTTACTGACTATGAAGTTTTGTATAAATTATCAATTAAATGTTACTGTTTTGTTAGTTTTCAGCAAACTCATAGTGCTTACTGTGTGCCATATATGTGATACATTATGATGGCCCATTTAATTCTCACAACAATCCTGTGATTAGGTATTATTATTATCTCCATTTTATGAATGAAAAAGTAACTGGCCCTACATCATCACAGGTAATGAAGTAGAAGAATTGGGATTGGAGGCAGTCTGGAGTCAGAGCTTAACTATGAAGATACCTGCTTTTTTAAAAAAGTAATTTTCAAGCAAAAATAACTTTTGTTTTTTAATTTAAAGTTTGAGTAAAAGTTTCATATTGCTAGTCACTCAGTACTCCACAAAGCCGTAGTAACAATTGCATGAGATAGCTCATATGAAAACTCCTGACCCAGAGAAGAAATTTGATATGTGCTAGAGTCCATTACTCACTTCATTGCCTCACATCTCTGGGTAGTATTTATTGTCACTACTTTAAGGTGGGACAATTGAAATTCAGAGAGGTCTCATAAATTTCTCAAGATACGTGTTAAAGAGTTACAAGCAGGGATTGAAGCCAAGCTCTTCTATTCTAAAAGACGAGACCATATCTGCAGTATAGGATGCCTACAGAACATTTGTCCAGGCAGGTGAAGACTTAAAGGAATTTTTTTAACCTTTGTCTTGGAAAACTCTCTGTGTTTTTCTTTACTTTCACACTACTACCACACTCATAACACTTCTGACGCCAGTTGTGAGGGGTTTTCCCCCGCACAATTCTCGAGCACCAGCTGTCCTACAACTCAGTTCAGTTCTGACAGAAATCAGTAGCACGGACCCCATAAGTTAAGGGCTCAGTCCCATAAGACTACCCTTGCCCCACTTCAGATGCCAAACAAGACTCCGGGCTGTTATCTGTACTTCTGACCAGTTTGCTATAAATTGACATTTCCCACAATCCCCTCCTCAGATTTGATTAATTTGCTAGAGCAGCTCACAGAACTCAGGGAAACAGTTTAACTACTAGATTACCAGTTAATTACAAAGGATATTATAAGTACATGAATGGACAGCCAGATGAAGAGACAACATACAGAGGTCTAGAAGGGTCCTGAATGCAGGAGATTCTGTCCTTGTGGAGTTGGATTGTGCTACCCTCCCAACCCAGAAGCTTCCTGAACCCCATACTATTGGGATTTTATAGAGGCTTCATGACATAGGTATGATCGATTATCTACTGAATCTTCAGTCCCTCTCCTCTTCTCAAAGGATAGGGGGGTGGAGCTGAAAATTCTAAATTTCTCATCACAGCTTGGTCTTTTGGGTGACAATACCCACCTTGAATCTATTCAGGATCCCACCAAGTTACCTCATCAGAACAAAAGACCTATCTATCGCCAGAAAATTCCAAGGGACTTAGGAGGGGGGAAAAGGAAATCCTAACTTTTTGAAAATTCATGAGAATTTAAAGGCAGTGAAAAGGAATAAGATATGAAGGCAAAAACAAATTCAAGACTTAACCACAATGAAGATGGGTGGCCTCTCTGATTAGTAAAATAACCTCTACCTTCACTTCATAAAATTCTTTGCTTTTTAAATTTTTTCTATTTCTCTTAAATTTATTGGGGTAACATTTGTTAATAAAATTATATAGGTTTCAAGTATACAATTCTGTATAATACATCATCTGTATATTGCATTGTGTTTACCACCCAAAGTCAAGTCTTCTTCCATCACCATATATTTGACCCCCTTTATGCTTTAGTATTCTCTATTCCCCCTTTCCCTCTGGTAAGCACCATAGTGTTGTTTCCATAAGTTTTTGTTTGTCTTATTTCTTCATTTGTTGCTTTCAGTTTTATATCCCACATATGAGTGAAATCATATGGTTCTTGACTTTTTCTGTCTGACTAATTTCACTTAGCATGATAATCTCAACATCCAATGACGTTGTCGCCAATAACAGTATTTCATCTTTTCTTAGGGCTGAGTAATATTTCATTGTATTGATGTACCACATCTTCTTTATGCAATCATCTATTGAGGGACATCTCCATTGTTTTCATGTCTTGACCACTGTGAATAATGTTGCAATGAACATAGGGGCCCATATATCTTTGCAAATAAATGTTTTCAAACTTTATGGGTAGATGCTTAACTTTACTAGCTATTAGGGAAATGCAAATCAAAACTACAATGAGATATACTTCACAGCTGTTAGAAAGGCTATTATCAACAAGACAAGTAACAAAAAGTGTTGGAGAGGTTGGGGAGAAAAAGAAACCCTCATTCACTGTTGGTGGGAATGTAAACTGGTACAGCCACCATGAAAAATAGTATGACGGTTCCTCAAAAAATTAAGAATAGGCTTCCAGTCAAGATGGCAGCGTACGTAAACCCGGTATTGCGTCCTCCCACAACCACATCAAAGTTAAAACTAAACTACAGAACAACCATCATTCAGAACCACCTGAAATCAAGCTGAGTGGAAGTCCTACAACTACAAAATTAAAGAAGCCACATCAAGACTGGTAGGAGGGCCCTGGCCGGTTTGGCTCAGCGGTTAGAGCGTCGGCCTGCGGTCCGGAGAGACTCGGGTTCGGTTCCCGCTAGGGGCATGTACCTCGGTTGCAGTTTGTCCCCGGCCCTGGTTGGTCGTGCGGGTGGCAGCCACTCGATGTGTCCCTTTCGCGTCGATGTTTCTCTCTCTCTCTCTCTTCCTCTCTCTCCCTCCCACTCTATCTGAACAAGAAATGAAAAAATGTCCTCGGGTGAGGATAAAAAAAAAAAAAATGGTAGGAGGGGCAGAGGCGTGGTCAGGCTGGTCCCATACGCATGTGTTGCAGATAAAAATTAGAAGGATACCTTGGCTGGGAAGGTGAGGGGTCCCCGTCCCACACCAGACACCCAGCTCAGGGTTCCAGTGCCAGGAAGAGAAGACCCCATAACTTCTGGCTGGAAAAAAGAGCGGGAACTGAGGCTGAGGGAAGCTGAGGCGGTTGGAGCCCCCGGCAGCTCCTCTTAAAGGGCCCACGCACAGACTTACTTGAACTCATACCCTCCAGGCTCCAGTGTGGGGGAGGCAGCTTGAAAGGCACCAGAGTCATATGGGGAAGAACTGAGCTGTTTGGCATTGGAGCAAGGGCTGGAGAGGCAGCTTTCTCCTGGACAAACATGCTGTCGGAGGCCTTTGCTCCTTTGGTGAGCCCTTCCCTGGGCCAGCAGACACCGCCATATCTGGGACTCCAGCAACCTGGCTCACACTGTTTGCCCCGCCCTGGTGAGTCCCTGAGGCTCCGCCCCACCCAATTTTCAGGCCCACCCAAGCTGTTGCCAGTTGCTTGACCATAGGATTGGCCTGTCTTGGATCTTGCTTCAGCTTTTCCTAAATTCTTTCAAACAAGCAGCATCTGGTCTCAGCTAGCCCCATACCTCCCGCTAAGTAGTACATAGAAACAAACACAGGGAGGCAGGCAAAATGAGACAAACATGCCCCAAATGAAAGAATAGAACAAAACTCCAGGAAAAGAACTAAGCGAAATGGAGATAAGCAACCTAACAGATGTAGAGTTCAAAACACTGCTTATATAAGGATGCTCAATGGACTTAGTGAGGGCCTCAAGAGCATAAAAAGGACCAGTCAGAAATGATGGATGCACAGTTAGAAATGAAGGAGGCACTAACTGAAATAAAGAATAATTTACACAGAATCAATAGTAGAGTAGGTAAAGCCAAGAAGCAAACCATCGATTTGGAATATAAGGAAGCAAAAAACGCCCAATCAGAACAGCAAAAAGAAAAAAGAATCCAAAAAAATGAGGATAGTGTAAGGAGCCTCTGGGACAATTTCAAGCGTGCCAACATTCGCATCTTGGGGGTGCCAGAAGGAGAAGAGAGAGAACAAGAAATCGAAAACATATTTGAAACAATAATGGCACAAAACTTCCCTAACTTGGTGAAGGAAACAGACATACAAGTCCAGGAAGCACAGAGAGTCCCAAACAAGATGAACCCCAAGAGGTCCACACCAAGACACATCATCATCAAAATGCAAAAGGTTCAATACAAAGAGAGAATCTTAAAAGCAGCAAGAGAAAAGAAGTTAGTTACCTACAAGGGAGTTCCAATAAGACTGTCAGCTGATTTCTCAAAAGAAACTTTGCAGGCCAGAAGGGAGTGGCAAGAAATATTCAGAGTGATGAAAAGCAAGAACCGACAACCAAGATTACTCTATCCTGCAAAACTGTCTTTTAGAATCAATGGCCATACAAAGAGTTTCCCAGACAAGGGAAAGCTAAAGGAGTTCATCACCACCAAACCATTATTATATGAAATGTTGAAGGGTCTTCTTGAAGAAAAAGATAAAAAAATATGAACAAACAAAATGGCAATAAGTACATATCTATCAACAGTTGAATCTACAAACAAAATGAACAAGCAGAACAGAAACATCCTCAAAAATACAGAGAATTTTTGTTGGTTACCAGATGGGTGGGGGCTGGGGGAATGGGTGAAAAAGGTGAAGGGATTAAGAAGTACAAATTGCTTGTTAGACTGACAACCCTCAAAGGGAAGGGGGGTTGAGGGGTGGGAAGAAATAAACCAAAGATCTTATATGTATATATGCATAACCAATGGACACAGACAACAGTGTGGGGAAAGGCAGGAGGGGGGCGGGAATGGGGAGGAGGGGGTCAATGGGGGAAAAATGAGGAACATCTGTAATACATTTAACAATAAAGATAAGTTAAAAAAAAATGGGTAAAAGACTTAAATGTGACTCGTGAATCCATAAAAATCCTAGAAGAAAATGTAGGCAACAAAATTTCAGACATCATACGCAGCAGAATCTTCACTAATACATCACCTAAGGCAACAGAAACAAAGGAAAAAATGAACATATGGGACTACATCAAACTCAAAAGCTTCTGCACAGCAAAAGAAACAACCATCAAAATGGAAAGGAAACCCACTGAATGGGAGAGCATAATTGCCAATGATATATCAGATAAGGGGTTAATCTCCAAAATATATAGAGTGCTCATACAACTCAACAAAAAGAAGACAGAGAACCCAATTAAAAAATGGGCAGAGGAACTAAATAGACACCTCTCCAAACAGGACATACAAATGGCTAAGAGACATATGAAGAAATGCTCAACATCACTAATCATCAGAGAGATGCAAATTAAAACAACAATGAAGTGTCACCTCACACCTGTCAGAATGGTTGCCATCAACAAATCATCAAACAACAAATGTTGGCGAGGGTGTGGAGAAAAGGGGAATCTAGTACACTGCTGGTGGGAATGCAGACTGGTGCAGTCACTGTGGAAAACACTATGGTGTTACCTCAAAAAATTAAAAATTGAATTGCCATTTGACCCAGTGATCCCACTCCTAGGAATATACTCTAAGAAACCTGAAACACCAATCAGAAAGAATACATGTACTCCCATGTTCATAGTAGCACTATTTACAATAGCTAAGATCTGGAAACAGCCCAAGTGCCCATCAGTGGATGAATGGATAAAAAAGCTGTGATACATATACACAATGGAGTACTATGCAGCTGTAAGAAAGAAAGATCTCTTATCCTTTGAGACGACATGGAGGGACCTCGAGCGTATTATCCTAAGCGAAACAAGCCAAGCAGAGAAAGACAAATATCACATGATCTCACTCATTTGTGGAATATAATAAACATAACAGTCTGGGGAACAGGGTAGACCCAGAGATGTGAAAGTAGGGTACAGACTGACAACCCTCAGAAGAGGGGGTGGGGGGGGAGGGAAGAGATAAACCAAAAAATAAAAATAAATAAAAATTTTTTTAAAAAAACCTATTTGAAACAATAATGGCAGAAAACTTCCCTAACTTGGTGAAGGAAACAGACATACAAGTCCAGGAAGCACAGAGAGTCCCACACCAAGACACATCATCATCAAAATGCAAAAGTTTCAAGACAAAGAGAGAATCTTAAAAGCAGCAAGAGAAAAGAAGTTAGTTACCTACAAGGGAGTTCCCATAAGACTGTCAGCTGATTTCTCAAAAGAAACTTTGCAGGCCAGAAGGGAGTGGCAAGAAATATTCAGAGTATGAAAAGCAAGAACCTACAACCAAGATTACTCTATCCTGCAAATCTGTCATTTAGAATCGATGGCCATATAAAGAGTTTCCCAGACAATGAAAAGCTAAAGAGTTCATCACCACCAAACCATTATTACATGAAATGTTGAAAGGTCTTCTTAAAGAAAAAGATAAAAAATGTGAACAAACAAAATGGGAATGAATACATATCTATCAACAATTGAATCTACAAAAAAAATGAACAAGCAGAACAGAAACATTCTCATAGATACAGAGAAATTTTGTTGGTTGCCAGATGGGAGAGGGGTTGGGGGGATGGGTGAAAAGGGTGAAGGGATTAAGAAGTGCAAATTGGTTGTTAGACTGACAAAGCTCAAAGGGAAGGGGGGTGGGGGGTGGGAAGAAATAAACCAAAAAACTTATATGTATATATGCATAACCAGTGGACACAGACAACAGTGTGGGGAAAAGCAGGAGGGGGTCAATGGGGGAAAAATGAGGAACATCTGTAATATATTCAACAATAAAGATAAGTTAAAGAAAATTAAGAATAGAGTTATATGAACCCACAATCCCTCTTCTGGGTATCTATTCACTTGTTTTTAAGATGCTTGAAATTTCATACATTATTCATTTGAGTTAATAGGAAGCCAGTTCTGAAAAAGGAAAAAAAGAAAAAATCACTGTCAAAAGGAAGTTTAATATCACAGAGAAAAACGGGCTTCTGAGTGCAAGTGGCCAAAATTAGGTTCTAACTCTGCATACTGACTGTATGAAGTAAGTTATTTGCCTATAAAATGAAGATAGATAATTCTACTGACAAGAGTGTTTGGAGGATGAAAGATTACAATATTTAAACAATGCCTACAAAACAGCAGTTACTAAATAGTATCTCTTGTTCTTATCTCCTTTAGTATTAAATGGTTACTCTAAAATAGTCAAAGAGTACCCAGATACTCATGTATTAGGTCTCCACAAAGGATGCTTTCCTGTAAAAAATAACTGATGTTAGTGCTTAGAGGGAATGATGATTTTCATTGGTGAAAGGAGAGTTTGGCACTTTGGTTCTATAAGAACTTTCCTCCAGAGATGGGCACCAGGCTAGAAAAAGAGAGGCAGTTTTCTGCACCAAATGCCTCCCAAGAATTTAGTGCATTTAGCACTTTTGTTCAGTTACATTAGGAGTTAAATAGATGTTTAGGTTGGCCTGGGAAGCTAACTGATAAGTTCTTTTTTAATCAGAGAGTACATTTTAAACTTCAAAAATTGTCTTTATGAGGAGTTATAAGAATATATCCTATCTGTAAATGGCGTATCTATCTACATTTGTGTAATGATAACATGTATGTACAAGAAAGCAGAAAAAGAATCCCGAAAAAGGAAAGACTTGGAGCTTGTAGAGAAAATTATAAAGGGTATGTGGTTGACTGTGGAGTGAGCCAAAGTTGCTGCCTTCAGGGAAGGCCTTTCAAGAAAAAGATAGATCCATGTGGAGTAGGGGGGCCTTTTGCTAACTCAAGTTATCTTTGAAACTCATATTTATAAAATTCCTCAGGTTTGAACTTGGTTGCTGAGTAAATGAATATCCCAACTCTGATCATTAACAATTCATACCGCTTTATATATTCTTTAAGATATATTGCCCTGGCTGGTTTGGCTCAGCAGTTAGAGTGTCGGCCCACAGACCAGAGTCGAGGGTTCAATTCTGGTCAAGGGCACATACCTTTGTTGCAGTTCGGACACCAGTCCTGGTCAGGGTTGTGCGGGAGGCAACCAATTGATATGTCTCTCTCACACTGATGTTTCTCTCTCTCTATCTCTCCCTCCCACTCTGTCTGAAAATAAATGGAAAAATATCCTTGGGTGAGGATTAAAAAATATATATAAAAAGATATATATCTTTCAGTCTGTAAGATTGCAGAAAGCAAAGTTATAAAATTATTTGAATTATCACCATGTTTTCATTGACAACATCTTTGGAAAAATTATGCCATGAATACACTCAATATCCAGCTTAATGAAGGTATAATAGATATGAAAAACTGGAGTTCATGGAATGCAGAGTGCCAATTAGGTCATGATGAGGGATTCATTTTAGCTGTCTATTTTAATTTCCAAGAGTTCATTTTGCATTTCCCCAAATTATTGCTTGAGAAAATATCTCTTAGTCTTAATTATATGATTAATGTAGAATTCCATTTTAATGAAATAGTTCTCCACCACCCCCACAATTATTAGAGATTTAAATCTCATATGCTTTTCTTAAAGGCTATAGATTTCTATCCATTTTTATCAGTCATAATATTTTGGACCCCAAAATTCCCAAGATGGACCCCAAGATTCCCATCCCTTTGTATATATATTCCTTCTCACAGTTATTCAAACACAAATCTAGGTGCTGCTGTGGAAGAACTTTGAAGATATAATTAAGGTTTGCATCAGTTGACTTTAAGATGGGGAAATTATCCTTGGTGGGCCTAACCTAATCAGGCGATACCTTAAAAAAGGATAAGGCTCACCCTGGCCAGGTGGCTCAGTTGGTTGGAGCATCATCACATACACGAAAAAGTTGCATATTTGATTCCTGATCAGGGCACATACTTAGGTTGTGAGTTTGATCCCCTGTCAGGGTGCATATGGGAGGCACCCAATCAATGTTTCTCTCCCCCTTCCTCTGTCTCTAAAATCAATAAAAACATGTCCTAGGTGAGGATTTTAAAAAGGACAAGGCTCTACATGGAGAGAAATTCAGAATCTGAGAGAGATTTAATGTGAGGGAGGTTCACCATTGCTGGCTTTGAAGATGGAGTGGGCCACATGGCAAGAAGATAGATTTCAAAGTTCATAAAACTCCTTGAGCTTTTGGTTCTCTTTTGTGCTTTTGAATGACTTGGAGACATACTGATAAGATTATCTGAGAAAATGAATGGTCAAATAAAGAATAAATGAGTGAGTGACTAAATAATTATATAAATAATAAATATATTTAAAAATTAAAATGCAGTAGATGGAGAGGCAGTCTAGCACTGAGGAGAAAATATGTCAAAGGAGTGAGAATTCATAAATTTGAGATTACTACTGGTTCTACTATATTGGAGAAGTCACTGATTCATCTTTGGCCTCAGTTTCTTCATCTGGAAAATACATGAAACTATACTACATAGTCTCTAAATTCTCCCTCATTTTTTTATTTTTAAGTTTTAAACCATTTAAGAGACTAAGTAATGTCACTTTCCATGGGGCTTCTGCTTCTAGTTTCTAGCACTTAGCTCTTGCCCATCAGAGGACACACTGCCTTTCCACGGCCAGTTAAAATTAAAAGATAAAAAAATAAGTGGAATAATAGATTTGAAATCACTTTGTAAACTCTAAAAGGATAGACAGATAAAAGAGATCTTTTTTAAAGTGTTGGAGAAAGAAGGAATGCTCCTTTTCCAAGCATGTGTGCTATTTTAAACAGCACTGTTAAGAGAAGTCAGAACTGGCCACCACAGAGAGCCATCGATTGCCTCTAGAAATAGAAATCAGAAGCAATATTATGGATTCCCAAATTCTGATCTTTTTCATACTTCCCCTCACATCAAGATGACCTTGACCAAAACTAAAGACAAATATCTTCTTGTTGGGAAAGATAGGCTAAAGCAACTTGCACTTATTCACGGAGAACCAGAAAGCCTGGAACCATAACAACATGAGAGTAACTGGTGAATTTTCCTTTATACAGAGCAGTAGGATTTGGCAGCCGGAGTGGAGGTTTGAAACCATGGATGATTGCCCTTCTCATCGTGTTATTACTGATTGTGGTGGCAGTAACCATCGGTCTTCTGGCTCACTTCGTAGTCCCTGGTAGGTAAAATTACTGATTTTGCTCAGTCTGAGTTCATTTTTCTGTAAAGCTTCATTTGCATATATGTAAATATAATTTCATCCAAAAAAAAAAAAATTGTGCACTTCTACCTGTAAATGCCCACATTCTGAATTTTTTATTCAATTATTTCATAAAAAAATAATAACTGAATGCCTATTATATGCAAGTACTTTTCTGAGTACTCAAGATACAGCATTAAGCAAAGCAGACCAATTTCCTATCTCTTTGGAGCTCACAATCCAGTATTCTTTTGAGAATCTATACAAAAGATCAAAAACAGTAATTGTCTGAAATTTACTAGTAATCATAATAAATAAGTCTAATCATTCATTATATATTCAAGTGAAAACCTATGATAAATTAGATACTAAAATTGGCTCTTTTACTCATCATTTTTCTGTCCACCAACTATTCAAGGGTAAAAGAAAAGCACATGTCCAATGAAATAACACATTTTGAAATGACTGGAAAACTATAAACATGACACGATGTTTTTACTTATTTTTAGAGAAAAAATTTCACACTTTCCAAAATAATATTCAGGGATTTTTTTTTATTGCCTGATATATTTATAATCACACAAATAATGCATTTTAGAATTCTCTTTTCTTACATTGCATCTTTCTCTGCACAGAGTGAAAACCATTTACATTTGTTGACAAACCTCTACAATGTGACTCTGACCCAGATGTATATGATAAAACAACTAGTGCAGGCTGCTAACTTGAATGGTCTTACCTATTGTCACCTTCGTCAGGCTTAATGAGGGTCTGAAGACTCCATTAAGAGCTTTAAAAAACACCTATAATTTACACGATGGCAAAAGATTCTTAGGTCAATTAATTTGAGTGCACAAAAGCTCCTTTGCTATGAGTAAAAGGATTGATAACAGTATGGATTGTATAGATAAGTATCAAGGGGACCAAAAAAGCATTACATATCCAGAGACGTCCCACTTAGGAGACAGATTATCCTGAGATCCCTGTTTCTTTCCTAGATCCATGGGAAACCTCACTGTGTCCTCCCTACACCAGGCTCCCCAAGGAGAAAGGTTGTTTTGTGGTTGCTCTAGTCTCAGTCTCTAATTGATTTGTAGCTTTCTTGCCCACCTAGTCCTCCACCCCCAGGCTTTACTCCTAAGATCACCAAATTCCTCAGTAGTTTCCACTGTTCTGTGTTTTCTCCCCTTTCTGACTGATTCATCCCAGTTACACACTGTTCTCACTTCCAACCTCAGACAGTTTTTCCCCTGCCTTCCTTTTTGTGTATTTCTTAGTGTGCCTAGTTCTCACATTGCAAATTACAAATTATAAGGATTTTTATTTACCTCTACTTCCAATAGAGTATAAGATGGTATACACTTCATCTCAGCAAGGGGTAATATGGTAATTAAATGTTCCAATGCTAGAGTCAGACTGTCTGGGTTTAAAAGCCAGGTAGGTCTCTTACCACTTGCCTAGCATAGAGCAAGTTACTTAACACCTCTCAGCCTCACTGCTCATCAGTGAATGGAGGTGAGTGAGGAATTAATACACATCAAGTGCCCAGAAGAGGGCTTGGCACATAATAGGCATTCAAAAAATGTAAGATGCTGTTATTAATATAAAACAATAATCATTATTTTTACTATACATTTTATGAAACTAAATTTAAAAAAATCTCAGCAATATATTCAAGACCATGTTAGCCTCATTATACTTGGATCCTGAATTCTATGTCTAAACCACTTAACTTTCTGCTTTTCTTTTTCATCACAGGCCAGAAAATGGAGTATTATCGTGGTACCTTTAAAATTTTAGATGTACCAATCAATAGTAATTCTGGACAAAATGACATATACCAACTTAAGGACTTAAAGGAGATGAGTGAAAACTTGGTAAGTCAGATAAAAGTATTTCTATCATAGCATAATGCAGGTAGAAGGGATTTTATAGATCATTTCATTCAATATTTTTCAAAACATAATTTTCAGACTACCTATATCAGAATCATCTTGCAGATCCCTAGGTCCCCTCCAGACCCACTGAGTCAGTGTCTGATGGGATGGGGAGGAAAAGAGAGAGGAGCAAGTTCATCAGCATGTCTAACAAATGGGTCATTCTAATAAACCACTTTTTCTAACTCAACTACTTCATTTAAAGGTGAGAGAACTGAAACAAAAGTATCCCACCCATTGCTCCTCCCATTCAACCACAATACTACCTGAAAAAAAGCTTAACCATACCAGAAGTGGTTATTTGCAAGGACACATACTTTTTTTTAGAAGACCACATTTTAAAATTTAAAATATTTTTAATATATGAGGAAAGATGATCATAAATGTTCATTTTATTACAAACATAGTAATAAAGTTAACATACCCAGACTTGTTGCAAAATATTTGAATGAAATGATAATTTTTTAAAAACTAAAATAAAGGAATACTCCCAAAAGGGGGAGAACAAAGTAAACTTAGCTGTATAATAACTTTGGTCAGGATACCTGTGAGCCCCCACTTAAACACTAAACTCAAGGTAACTTCGCTGACAAGGAAACACAGAAGCACAGTTATTTTTTATTATTATTATTAATTTATTTTTGGTACAGACGTTTCTCTTTTTTCCCCCATTGACACTCCCCTCCTGATACTGCCCCCACCTGCCCTCCCCCGCGCAGCATTGTTGTCTATGTCCATTGGTTACGCATACACACATATAAGTTCTTTGGTTTATCTCTTCCCTCCCCACCCCCCACACCCTCTTCTGAGGTTTGTCTGTCTGTACCCTACTACTATGTCTCTGGGTCCATTTTGTTCATCAGCTTATTTTGTTCATTATATTCCACAAATAAGTGAGATCATGTGATATTTATCTTTCTCTGGTTGGCTTATTTCGCTTAGCATAATACTTTCCAGATCCCTCCATGTTGTCTCTAAGGATGAGAGATTCTTCTTTCTTACAGCTGCATAGTATTCCATTGTGTATATGTACCATAGCATTCTTATCCACTCATCTATTGATGGACACTTGAGGTGTTTCCAGATCATAGCAATTGTAAATAGTGCTGCTATGAACATAGGGGTACATATATTCTTTCTGATTGGTGTTTCAGGTTTCTTAGGATATATTCCTAGAAGTGGGATCACTGGGTCAAAGGGCAATTCAATTTTTAGTTTTTTGAGGAACATCATATTCTTTTCCATAGTGGCTATACCAGTCTGCATTCCTACCAGTAGTGTACTAGAGTCCCCTTTTCTCCACACCCTCGCCAGCACTTGTTGTTTGATGATTTGTTGATGGCAGCCATTCTGGCAGGTGTGAAGTGATACCTCATAGTCATTTTAATTTGCATCTCTCTGATGATTAGTGATGTTGAGCATTTTTTCATGTCTCTTGGCCATTTTTTGTATGTCCTATTTGGAGAAGTGTCTATTTAGGTCCATTAACCATTTTTTAATTGGGTTCTTTGTCTTTCTTTTGTTGAGCTATATGAGTACTCTATATATTTTGGAAATTTACCCCATATCTGATGTATCGTTGGCAATTATGATCTCCCATATAGGGGGTTCCTTTTCCATTTTGATGGTTGTTTCTTTTGCTGTGCAGAAGCTTTTTAGTTTGAGGTAGTCTAATTTATTAATTTTTCCTTTGTTTCTCTTGCCTTAGGTGATGTATCAGTGAAAATTCTGCTGCATGTGATGTCTGAAAATTTGTTGCCTACATTTTCTTCTAGGATTTTTATGGATTCACCAGTTATGTTTAAATCTTTTATCCATTTAGAGTTTATTCTTGTGTATGGTGTAAGTTGGTGGTCTAGCTTCATTTTTTTGCATGTAGCTGTCCACTTTTCCCAACACCATTTATTAAAGAGGCTGTCTTTACTCCATTGTATGTTCTTGCCACCTTTGTCAAATATTAATTGAGGATAATGTCTTGGGTCAATTTCTGGTTTCTCTGTTCTATTCCATTGATCTATATGTGTGTTCTTATGCCAGTACCAGGCTGTTTTGATTACTGTTGCTTTGTAGTATAACCTGATATCCGGTATTGTGATCTCTCCTACTTTGTTCTTCTTTTTCAAGATTGTTGTGGGTATTCGGGGTCTTTTTTTGGTTCCATATAAACTTTTGGAGTATTTGTTCTAGTTCCGTGAAATATATCATTGGTATTTTAATGGAGATTGCATTGAATCTATAGATTGCTTTGGCTAGTATGGACATTTTAATGATGTTAATTGTTTCAATCCAGGAACAAGGTATATGCTTCCACTTTTTTATATCTTCCTCTATTTCTTTTTTCAATGTTCTATGGTTATCTGCAAATAGCTCCTTTACTTCTTTGGTTAAGTTTATTCCTAGGTATCTTAGTATTTTTGCTGCAATGGTAAATGGGATTGTTTTTTTAGTTTCTCTTTCTGTGAGTTCATTATTGGTGTATAAGCATGTCATCGATTTCTTGATGTTAATTTTGTATCCTGCTACTTTGCCAAATTCATTCAGTAAATCTAGTAGATTTGATGGAGTCTTTAGGGTTTTCTATGTACAATATCATGTCATCTGTGAATAATGACAGTTTCACTTCCTCCTTTCCAATTTGGATCCCTTTTATTTTTCCTACTTGTCTAATTGCTGTGGCTAAGACTTCCAGGACTATGTTAAATAAGAGTGGAGAAAGTGGGCATCCCTGTCTTGCTCCTGTTCTTAAGGGAAATGCTTTTAGTTTGTGCTTATTGAGTATGATGTTGGCTGTAGGTTTTTCATATATGGCCTTTATTATGTCGAGATTTGATCCCTTACTCCCACATTGCTGAACATTGTTATCAGAAATGGGTGTTGGATTTTGTCGAATGCTTTTTCAGCATCTATTGATATGATCATGTGGTTTTTATCTTTCATTTTGTTTATGTGGTGTATCACATTTATTGATTTGCGAATATTGTACCATCCTTGCATCCTTGGTATGAATCCCATTTGGTCATGGTGAATACTTTTTTTAATGTATTGCTGGATTTGATTTGCTAATATTTTGTTAAGGATTTTGACATCTATGTTTATCAGGGATATTGGCTTGTAGTTTTCTTTCTTTGTAGTGTCTTTATCTGGTTTTGGAATTAGAATTATTCTGGCCTCACAAAATGAGTTTGGAAGTCTTCCTTTTTCTTAGACTTTTTGGAATAGTTTGAGGAGAATGGGTGTTTGATCTTCTTTGAAGGTTCTGTAAAACTGCCCCATGAAGCCATCTGGGCCTGGGCTTTTGTTTGCTCGGAGTTTCTTTACCACATCTTCAATTTCCTTAGTTGTTACTGGTCTGTTCAAATTTTCTATCTCTTCCTGGTTCCGTTTTGGGAGACTGTGTGTTTCTAGAAATTTGTCCATTTCACCTAGATTGTTCAATTTGTTGGCGTATAATTGTTCATAGTATTTTGTAATGAACCTTTGTATTTCTGTGGTGTCAGTTGTTACTTCTCCTCTTTCGTTTCTGATTCTGTTTATTTGGGTCCTGTCTTTTGTTTCTTGGTAGTCTGGCTAAAGGTCCATCAGTCTCGTTTATCTTTTCAAAGAACCACCTCTTTGTTTCATTGATCTTTTGAATTGTTTTTTTAGTTTCTATGCCATTTATTTCTGATCTGACCTTTACTATTTCTTTCCTTCTACTTGCTGTGAATTTTTCTTTCTGTTTACTTTTTAGTTCTTTAAGTTGTAGGGTTAGAAAGCCAATTAGACATTTTTCTTGTTTCTTGAGGTAGGCCTGTAGTGCCATGAACTTCTCTCTCAGGACTGCTTTTGCTTCATCCCATAGATTTTGTGTTGTTGTGTATTTATTTTCATTGGTTTCCAGGAAGTTTTTAATTTCTTTCTTGATCTCTTTGGTAACCCATTCATTGTTTAACAACATGCTATTTAGCCTCCATGTGTTTGAATGTTTTTGCGTGTTTTTGTTGTAATATGATTTCTATTTTCATGCCATTGTGATCTGAGAAGATGTTTGATATGATTTCAATCTTCTTGAACTTGTAGAGACTTAGCTTGTGTCCTAATATGTGATCTATCTTTGAGAATGTCCCATGTGCATGGGCAAAGAATGTGAATTCTGCAGTTTTTGGGTGTAATTCTCTGTAGATATCCATTAAATCCATTTGATCTAGTGCATCATTTGGAGTTTCTCTTTCCTTGTTAATTTTTTGTCTAGAGGATCTATCCAGTGATGTCAGCGGGGTGTTGAAGTCCCCTGCTATGATTGTATTGCTGTCGATTTCTCCTTTGAAGTCCTCCAGAAGTTTTTAAATGTATTTTGGTGCTCCTATATTGGGTGCATATATGTTTACTAAGGCCATATCCTCCTGTTGGATAGATTCTTTCAATATTATGTAGTGGCCTTCTTTGTCTCTAGTTATGGCCTTCATTTTGAAGACTATTTCATCAGATATGAATATTGCTACCCCAGCTATTTGTATATCTTTTTCATTTGCTTGGAAATTTTTTTTTCCATCCCTTCACTTTCAACCTATGTGAGTCTTTTGTTGTGAGGTGGGTCTCTTTTAAACAACATATATATGAGTCATGCTTTCTTATCCATTCAGCTACTCTGTGTCTTTTGATTGGAGCATTTAATCCATTTATGTTTAAAGTTATTATTGATATGTACTTATTATTGCCACTTTTGTTCATTATGGTTGTTTTTCTTCCCATTTCTTCTGCTAATTATAGCAGTCCTTTTAACATTTCTTGGAGTGCTAGTTTGGTGCTAATATATCCCCTTAGCTTTTTTTTGTCTGGGAAGCTCTTTATTTCACCATTTTGAATGATAGCCTTGCTGGATAGAGTAGTCTTGGATTCAGATCCTTGTTCTTCATTACTTTGATTACTTCATGCCATTCCCAAAGCACAGTATTTTGAAGGGGTAAAATGACAGGAGTATCAGTTTGTTTTAGTCAAAGAACATTTGTTTCCCCTCAAAACATTTCCTTTCTCAAAACAATTTTCATTTTTTCCATATTTCCATCCAATCTTTGTCATAGGCATTCTCAATTACAACGTATAATAAATATGGAGATGAAGTTTATAATGTATATTTTCAATTTTCATTAAATCATGCACACTTTTCTACATTGAAGTTTAATTTCCCAAAATCAATAATTAATATTTGTGGATTGATATACATCTTTAAATTCTTTTATATTCATAGCACCTTAGAAAATAGAATTTGTAATAAATTCTTGTGGAATACCAGATAAAAATTAGATACATACCCCAGTACTTCCTTTATTCCTCTAATCTTTAATGACTCCGCATAACCTACTCCATGAAAAAAATATTAGTATGCCATAGTTTAAAAGATATACAAATTCTTTGAACAATGGGAAAAGTTATAATTCACTGGAACAGTTAAAAATCTGTTTTCTTTATATTTTCTGCCCAACATTATTGTTGTTGTTGTTTTAAGCTAAGACATTGCCTTTACTGAAGTGAATGGACAAGAATTCAACAGATGTTTTAAAGAAATGCTAAAGTCATCTATAACAGAAACTATATTTGAACGTAGACTTTTCAGTTTCAACAGAGCATGCATTTCTAGGAATGAAGGAACCTTAGAGGCAAAGTCTAAGTTAGGTAATGACACATTATCATCATGAGTACATGCAAGGCCCTTCTCTGGTCGTCACTATTTATTATCCTTTATTCTCATAATACACGCCCATTCATCGCCCCTTGCAAGCAACCATTCTGTATTTCATGTGTGGTATTTTGTTTGTATTCATTTTTACAAAAACACATTTTTTTATATGTACATGCTTTTAATTATTCTTTGTTATAAATCACTTGTCTTAGTCCATTTTGGCTGCTATCACAAAGTAGCATGGACTGAGTGGCTTATAAACAGCAAAAATGTATCACAGTTCTGGAGGACGGAAGTCTAAAATCAAGGCATGGTCATGTTCTTGTGAGAGCCCTCTTTCAGGTCAGACCAAAGATGTCTGGGTGTATCTCACAAGGAAGAGAGCAGGGAGCTAAACTGCTCTCAGAGTCTCTTATTTATAAGGGCACCAACCACATTTATGACCTAGAGACCTCCCAAAGGCCCCACTTCCTAATATCTTTACATTGGGGATTTGGGGGATAAACAAATATTCAGTCCATTGTATCACTTTTTGTTTCATATTTTTTTACTCAAATTTGTTATGATCTCTCTATATTGTTAAATGTGCATCTAATTAATTACTTTTAACAGCTACATGATTCATAGTATATATCTACCATGTTTTACCTCCTGCCCATTATCCCAAGAAAAGCTGCCCTAAACAGCCTCCTACTTATGCCCTTATGAACCCATGCAAGTTCTTCTGGAAGCAGAATTATTGGGTCATCAGATGTGCATACACTTAATTTGACTAATTGGTGCTGGTTTGCTTTTTGGAGTGACTGCATCAGTGTGCACTCCCATCTGCAGTGCATGAGGATCCCTATGTCTCTACACCTTTGCTAACACCTGGCATTAGTTGGCTTTCTAATTTCTGCCAGCCTTTAAGTTGTGTCTTATTTGTGATATAATTTGCATTTTTCTAATTACTAATGAGTTTGCACATTGTTATATATACTTGTTAGCCTTGTGGGCTTTTATTTCTATAAATTGCCTGTGCTTACCCTTTGACTGTTTTGCTACTAAGGTTGTTTTCATTATTATTGCTTTGCAGGAGTCCTTATGTTGTGATATGTACAGTTCGTTGGTTATAGACATTGTCTGCTATTAATTTGGACCATGCTGTCCTTCATGAAACAGAGATTCATAATTTTGAAATAATCATATTCATCAATTTTCTTTGCCTTATAATTGTGTTTTTAATGGTTTTTATGAAGTCATTTTCTCTTTTTAAGTCTATATTAAAAAATTCTACTATATTTTTTTCTATTAACTTTATAGTTTGATCTTTTACATTCGGTCTTTAATATATCTGGAGTCCACCTCTGAATGTGATGTTAGATAGGGACCCAGGTGTTATTCTCCATATAGTGAGCCAGTTTTTCCAATTTAACTAAAAAATCTGTTTTCCCAATACATGGTATAGTTATTCAACTCTTCACATTTCTTAGCACCTGTCTTGCAGGAAAAGAAACGTGATCTGTTCCCTAAAACTGCTCCCAATTTCCTTGGAGAGATGAGAGTTACACACATGAAATTGAATAGTATGACAATATAATTAAGGATTAAATTGTATGTTGAGGAAATAAGTACGGAAGAACTTCAAAGAAAAGGAAGATCAACTATGGTTCGCATGGTCAGGAAAGGCTTTGTGTTATTTTATCCCTATTTAAATAAGACAGGTGTCCCTTTCCCTCCACTCCCCATTAAGTTACCTTAAGAAAAATTACAGGAAGGGTTCATGCCTCATCCTGAGCCACTCCTATTTATTGTTGTTAAATTACAATGAATAAAACTAGATTCTTTTCTCTGTCCTATAGGAGTGCTAACTAGATAGCCAAGAAAAACAGGTTGTCAGTCCTGTTCTTCCTCATAATTTGGGATTTACTGATTTGAATGCAACAGGAGATGTAAAAGTAAAATGTATTCATGCTCAGTTGCTGTTAAAACCCATCCCAGTTCTCTGATATAGTGGCACAGACATATCTCATCTTTCATATCATTCTTTAGAGAAGACTTCAGTAACCAGATACCAGTAATTCATGATACTCTCAAATAGGTAGGTCACTTTCATTATTATTGTAAGTTTGAGTAGCATCACTAATAGAGGGAGTACTTCACTTAGAAAAATATATTTCAGAAATACCAAGAAATATTTTTAAATTATACTGTCATGACTAATGTGAAAATTATAAACTTGTAATATGATGACAATAACAATAGCTAACAATACCTAACATATAATAGTTATATATAACATATAAACTTGTAATATGATGACAATAACAATAGCTAACATATATTGAATGCTAAGCACCACACTAAGCATCTTATGTGTTATTTTATTTTTTAATATGTTTTTATTTATTTTTAGAGAGAGATGAAGGGAGAGAGAGATAGAAACATTGATGAGAGAGACACATCAATTGGTTGCCTCCTGCATGCTCCCCACTGGGGATCGAGCCTGCAACCCAGGCATGTGCTCTGACCAGGAATTGAACCGGCACCCTCTTGGTCCATGGGCTGATGAGCAACCACTGAGCCACACTGGTTGGGCTATCTTATGTGTTATTTTAGTTAATCCTCAAAAACAGCTTTATAATGTAGGTACAATTACTATCACCGTTATACAGATGACAAAACTAAGGTACAGAAAAGTTAATTCACTCAAGATCATACAGCCAGTAAATGATATAGTTAGGACTTGAGATTACATGTTCTTAATAAATTGTCATCCATAAGAAACATCTATGTGATTTTACTTCCCATCTACCATCCCATAAGATACCAGAAATCAAGAAATTATTCCTGATACATTAGTATCTTTCAACTATACTATTAACATGGGCTAGTGTTTATCATCTGCATTAACAAAGGCAATAGTCAGGGGGTTTCTTATTTAGGTTATAGGTTGTCTTCTCCGCCACCCCCCCAAAAAAAACACTACTCCTATACCCAAAGCAGGTCTAGACTTTATCTTCTTTGTACCCAGCAACACCAAGAACAGGGCCTGAAATGATGCTCAAAGCATCCTTGAGACTATGTGTCTAGAGTTGTAGTGACAAGAAACTTGGAAAACGAAAGTGAAGCAAGGAGATGAATGCAGTTAACACTCTCTAAATGAATTAAAGGCCAAAGTGAGATTCAGCTCTGATCAACATTGAAGCAGGAAGTTCTACTGAGAAAAAGCAACTGGGTCAAAATAAACTTAAACTTAACAAAGGTATTAGACTAAAGTTTGGAGTTGCATAAGGTAAGAGAAGTAAAAGATGCCTAATGTTTGGTGAAGGGCTACAGCCCTATGCCTAGAGAGAGAAGATTGGATTTGGAAGCTTTGAGAAAAGAAATGAACTGATGTTATCAAGAAATCCTATGTTCAGAGGTTAGAAAAATTGGATGTAGAGACTGGCTGAGTCCTTACTTAAGAGCTAAAACTTACTTTTGTTTTGTAATTAAAGATTGGGCATGACGAAAAGAGGAAGATGTGTAACACTACCTCTACCTTCAATGTCTTTAATTTGAATCCTGAAAGAAAAAGCTAGTTGTTGTATATTTGATGTCAAATCTTCAATATAACACTACAAAGGAAGTGTTATTATCCACATTTTACATAGAAGAGAACTAAGCTTCTGGTTAAGGTCCACAACTAGGAAATGATACAGGGGAGATTTAAAGCCATGTAAGTAACTTGAACATATGCTCTTTCCAGTAAATTATTCTACTAGTCAAGAAGGAGCTCAGCTAAGATAGGAAACTCAGTTCTATATCAATTCTTCTCTCATTTAATATTTAAATCCGCAAAGATTATAAATCTCATATATGGTACTTGATTACTTTTACTTATGCAATACATTGTGTTTACTTATTACAGTATATAAAGATATTTTTATCCTTACTTTCTTTAATTCCCTGTATCAGTTTTTATCCAGCTTTATTGAGATGCAATTGACATATAACATTGTGTAAGTTTAAGGTGTAAAACATGTTGATTTGATACATTTATATATTACAAAATAATTATCACCATAACAATATAAATTCTTCCAATCCATGAACATGGGATATCTTTCATTTGGTTTTTTTCTTCTTTAATTTTCTTCACTAAAGTCTTACAGTTTTCAGTGAAGAGATCTTTCACATCCTTGGTTAAATTTATTCCTAGGTAGCTGATTATTTTTTATGCTATTATGAATAGGATTGTTTTCTTTATTTCTTTTTCAGATATTTTGTTGCTAGTGCACAGAAATGCAACTGATTTGTATATTGATTGTGTGTCTTGCAACTTTATTAAATCCATTGATTAGTTCTAACAGTGTTTTGGTGCAGTCTATAGGGGTTTCTATATACAAGATCATATTTCTGCAAATAAAGGCTATTTCACTTCTTTATTTCTAATTTGAATGCTTTTCATTTCTTTTTCTATGTTGTACTATGTTGAATAGGAGTGGTTAGAGTGAATGCCCACATTGTCTTATTTCTGATCTTAGAAGGAAAGCTTTCAACCTTTCACTATTAAGTATGATGTAAACTGTGGGCTTGTTAAATATGGCCTTTATTATGTTGAGGTATGTTTCTTCTATATGCAATTTTCTGAACATTTTTATCATGAAAAATGTTATATTTTGTCAAGTGCTTTTTCTGCATTTATTGAGATGATCACATGATATTATCTTTCATTCTATTAATGTGTGTATCACATTTATTCATTTGCATATGTTGAACCATTTTTGTATTCCAGGAATAAATCCCATTTCATTATGGTATATGATCCTTTTAATGTGCTGTTGAATTTTGTTTGGTAATATTTTGTTGAGAATTTTTGCATCTATGTTCATTAGGGATACTGGCGTATAGTTTTCTTTTTCTTACAGTGTCCTTATGTAGCTTTGGTATCAGGGTAATTCTTGCTTTGTAAAATGAATTTGGGAGCATTCCTTCCTCTTCAAATTTTGTAAGCATTTGAAAAGGATGGGTATTAATTTATCTTTCAATGTTTTGCAGATTCACCAGTGAAACCATCTGGTCCTGGGCCTTTCTGTGTTGTGAGGTTTTTTATTATTAATTCAATTTCCTTACTCATTATTGATCTTTTTGGATTTTCTATTTCTTCATGATTCAGTCTTAGTAGGTTGTATTTTTCCAGGAATTTATCCATTTCTTCTAGGTTATCCAATTTGTTGGAATATAATTGTTCATAATAGTGTTCTGTGATTCTTCTATTTCTGTTGTACCAGTTATAATGTCTCCTCTTTCATCTTTGACTTTATTTACTTGGCTCTTCTCTCCTTTTTCTTAGTTTGTCTAGCTAGAGGCTTGTCTATTTGGTTTATCTTTAAAAAAAAAAAAAAAAAAAAAAGCTCTTAGTTTCCTTTATCTATTCTTATTGTTTTTCTGGTGTCTATTTTATTTATTTCTGCTCTGTTCTTTGTTATTTCCTTGCTTCTACTAACTTTGGGCTTAGTTCTTTTTCTTGTTCTTTCAGGTGTAAAGTTAGATTGTTTATTTAACATCTTTTTTTTTCTTAATGTAGGCATTTATCACTATGAATTTTCCTCTTAGAACTGCTTTTGCAGCATCTCATAAGTTATTGTACACTGTTTCCATTTTTATTTGTTTCAAGATATTTTTGAATTTTCCTTTAACACATTGGTTGTTCAGAAATGTGTTGCTTCATTTCTATATATTTGTGCATTTTCTAGCTTTCCTTCAGTTATTGATTTCTATTTTCATATCATGATAGCCAGAAAATATACTTGGTATGATTTCAATCTTCTTAAATATTTCCTAAGATTTATTTTATGATCTACCACATTATTTATTCTGGAGAATTTCTGTGTGCACTTGAGAAGAATATGTATTTTGCTGCTATTAGATAGAATGTTCTGTTAGGTCTATTGGTCTGATGTAGGGTCAAATACAATGTTTCTTTGTTGTTTTCTACCTGAGTGATCTATATATTGTTGAAAGTTAGGTATTAAAATCTCTACTATTATTATATTGTTGTTTATTCCTTCAGATCTGTTAGTATTTACTTAATTTAGGAACTGTGAAGTAGGGTGCAAATATATTTATTATGGTTATATTTTCTTGATGAATTGACCCCTTTACCATTATTATTCTTTGTCTCTTGTTACTGTTTTTAGCTTACAAACTCTTTGTCTGTGTCAGTTTTTGAGGAGAAAGACAACAAAGCAACTGTAATAGAGGAAGGAGTTTAATGGATATATTTGCACATATATGTGTAGCATAGACAATCTATAATTAGAGGAAAGATGTGGATGGGTGTTTTCTGAGGGAAGTTTTTTGTGTAAGGAAGCAACATTAGCTATCTATAAACTTCCTGATAAAGTTGTAAATATTGCACAATCTTTACTCCATTGGATTACCTATTTAGATTATTATTCATTATTCAGGCAATATAAGATAGTCTAAGAGAAATTATTCTCTCTCTTGCTCTCTGATAGAATAATCAAATTTAGAAATTTTGAGGACAACACCCCTGGAAAAGACATGAATCTTCTAAATAATGATCTTCCTTTGTTTTAAGAATTCTGGTTTAAATATCTTCAGTACAACATTAAACAGATACTAATTATATATTTTCCTTTTTTAAAAAGTAATTCAGAGATCTAGGCTTTTATAGTATACTTAAATGTAGTATATCTAATAATGTCTTTATCACCCTTAATAGCAAACACTTTAATTCCATGAACTTATTTTGCCTGTCAATCTCAGGAATATAAACCAATTTGGGAAAAGGTTATCCAATATATTGCTACTTGCTATATATGGTTAGTTAGTCACAGATGTCTATCTCTTTCCTTCTGACACTTCACAAAGAAACACTGAGGAAAAACTAGTACAATCAAAGAAATAAATTTGGTAACATCACATAACATTACAACCCATTGGGTGATATCATTACTTCCTGGTTTAGAGTAATCAGAATGTCACACTTCCATTCCATGGCATACTACCCACACATCCACAGGTCCATATGACACTGGATCCAACTGTCTTTTCCAATAGACACATTACTGGGTTCATAGCTGTGGGAGTTATAAAGAGGACTTTTGTGAAAATGAAGTGACTCGATTCTCAGAAGGCCAAGAAGCCCCAAAATCCTGTGAGCCCCAACAGTGCTCAGGTTGGCCATACTCTGTATAGGCTATTGAATTTTGGGTTTTGCCAAAAATCTAGTTTTAAATAGATACAATAACAACTTAAAAGGATTGCAGTAGAGCTATCGAGATTATAATCCTTATTTTTGGAGGCAAAGAAAGCAGGTTGCCTTTGGAGAGGAGTATAACAGTTTCTGGTCCCCCTAACATGCTGTTTGCTACACATACGTAGGTAAGAGCTCTTAGTGAGAACCTACCTGTGTGCTCATCCTGAGGTCAGCTGGCTCACTGCTGTGTCACGTTGGGAAATTCACCTACTTACCTATACAGTGTATGTATAATAGTATTTACCTCAGAGGTTGATGTGAAAAGCAAATGAGCTCAAATACAATGGAATTTGTGTGTGGTATTCAGGTAGAAGACAACAGTGATACTATTCTTCTGTTATAACTAATGTAGTCTCATCATGGAGGTATTTTCCACAAGGAATCAAATTACCTGAAAATGTCAACAAGGAGGGAAAAAATTCCCTTCAAATAATTCATGGGCAATTTTTTTTCTCCAGGAGCACTGATCATAATTTGACATAAAGCTCATTAAAAACTCTTATAAATTTCTTGATAAATGCAAGACTTTCTGATACATAAATTCTCTCTTTATTAATTCATTCAACAAAAACATGCTGCATTCCTATATATATTGTAGAGCATGAAAAGATGAATCACTGTTCCTATCTAGAAAGGGTTTGGCATTTAGTAGAGAAGACAACATATCTGCATAAGTAACTATATTAAGGAGTAGAAGGTATAAGAGGGATAAGAAAAATTAAGACAAGAGGAAAAATGATTACTCTGGGGTTTAAGGAATAACCCAAAGAAAGTGTTGTCTGAAATAGACCTTGAAGGAGAGTTGTGCTTCAGAAAAGCAGAGCTGGCAGAATGGGGGGAGGGTGCTCCAGACCAAAGAAATAGCCTGGGAAGGGCAAGGGCATAGCCCTGAAAGGTAGTAGTGGTGCTGAAAGGGGGTGGAGGGTCAGTAGGAGGGGTCAAGGTGGTGAGGCCCTTGAATGTCTGACTTTATGACTGGGGGCTCAAATACAATTGTGCTCTGTTCTCTATTTCTACCTTGAGTTCAGCCCTGTAGCAAGGCAACATGCATTAAGCCTTATTTAGGCTTAATGGTATATTTTTAAAAAGCATCTTTTATACATCCTTTGTGTGGTACTCTTATTATAATTATGAGGAAGCAACAGAATCTGAAGTTTTCTTCATGGTATATTTTGGTTCCTTTAGTTCCCAGGGGATTACCTGGTGTGATGGTGGAAGAAACTGTATTTATATGGCATTGACCAATCTTCAGTGGCTTGACTATCTGAAGTTTGCTTTCTGAGCCCTGAAACACCCCCTCTGTGAATACAAAGTCTGCTGTGAGAGGATTCATTTGGGAGCATCTCTCAGTGAAAGGAGGTTGCGTGTGTAAAGAGTTAGTTTGGGAATGACTGTTGAATGGTTGGGTGAGGTCTGTTTGTTTGAGTTGACAGCCTCTCCCTAACTCTTTCATTAAATACCCAACTAACCTCCAATTGCCCTCTTAGAACTTAATCTCAGTGCAATTACCAGCATTTCAAAATCATCAAACATAAAGAGGTACTACCCTGAAAGAGGTCTTTGTTCAATGTTAACTTCAACTACAAAACTCAACAAATGTCCCAGACCGGAAGTAGGATAGATTTAGAAATCACTTACTCTATTATGTGATATCACTTACTCTATTATGGCACACAGCTTTAAAAAAAAAAAAAAAAAAAAAAAAAAAAGCATCTTCCAAAATTTCCAGGAATTTAGAATGCCAAAAAGTGTTGGTAGAGTGTTTCTGATGAGGCAGACCTTGATCTGCCAGGGAAACATGAATTCAGAGTCTCTAGAAAGCTCATTCTGATCCCCCCCGCCCCCGTCATAAATTTCTTTACTGGAAGAACCCTCCTAGCCAGTCTATGCCCTAGCATTTCTCAAAGTGTTTTCCTCAGGCTACCTGAGCACCTGAAGATCTTGGGCCTTACCCCAGGCTGAATCAATGAGGCAGGGTACTGGAATTTGAGTTATAAGGAAGGAACTTCTTTATTTCTATGATTACTGAAGTTACTTCTACCTAGATTCTTCTTCTGTTCTTATTTCAGCACCTATCTTCCCAGACAGTTGAACCATTCAAAGACAGAACTGATGCTGGGTTTAGATAGTCTTCTCAGCAGGCATGTTGCCATATGAATGATGTCATCCACAGTCAAAAGTTTACTCCAGAACCTTCACCAGCAAGTTACAAAGGGCCAAGGGATCAGCTGTGGCTGGAATTTCAGAGGATAATTACAAACCAAAATTTTAAAATACCCAACTGCTATTAACTTTTCTTCTTTTTAATATTTGTCACTTTTTCTCTGTTGTGTTTGTTTGTTTGCCTTTGCTTTTCTTTTGGATTTCCCCAGAATACTGAGTAATGGGACTGGCTGTGGGTGACAAGAGGAGAAATGATTATTAACAGGGTCGCTCTTGCTAAAACATACTTGCAAAACAGTTTCGTTTCTAGCATATAAACCCACACCTCCTCAGCCAAGTTCGCTTTTCTTATTTAAATACAAATAAAAGTATATTTTGGATCCTAGCAATTTGTCTGTCTTCTAAGTACTGCTTTTGATCTTAAATGTACAGCTATTACCAAATGCATATCTCTACAACTTTCATACTTTATCTTTTAAAGTCAACCAACTAGTTATTTTATAACTTATTAGTGTGTTTTTATAATAGGAATTGAAGTAAGATGTACACCACATTTAACAGGGAGGTATGTGTTTGATGAGAAGAGACCTACAGAGAGAAGACCTGGGTTTAAGTCCCAGTTTATTATTCACATGATGTCAAGAAATTCATATAATGTCTCTGAATCTCAGTTCACTATTCAAATAAAATAAGATCAGTATAATTCTTAGTCCATAGAGTTATTGTAGGGATTAAAGAACATCGGTTTTGGTTCTCAAGCATTTATGAATGCCTGGTAATGCTAAGGAAGTTATAACTTGTTCCTTGATCCCCAAAACAGCCTTCCATTTATTTTTATCTTTTGTGTTTTTCCAAATGAGAGTTGGTCTTCTTGCCCTTTCCTTAAGGATGTAGGGCGTGGTTTGTTGCACCTGTGGCTCATCTATCAAGTGTGAAATGCAGGGCCAGCATTCCAATGACACTGTTGCCACCAAGTGGTCACTGGAAGATACTGCAAGTCAGAATCTACTGATAAACCACAGCATAATGATGCTATGACAGGTTATTAAAACTGTGCATAGGGGCCAAAACAGTAGCTTTTCTTCCCCTTCCCTGGTGATATAAACTGATTAATGCAACTCTAATGTAACATGGAACTCCATCTTTCTCTTTCTTCCTCCTTGACTTACTCCAGAGCCAACAATCAACAACAAAAAATTTAAAACTCATTGGCTCTCTCCTAATCCTTCTTTCCTGTACAAACAGCCAAAGACCTGCAAAGGAATCTGAGGCCTGAAATGCCCAACTGGAGAGTAGGGAACCACCAGTAGTTGACTGCCATAATATATTCAGCATTTTATATGTGTTTAATCTTTAAACCCTAGGAGCAGCAGGATAGGCTTCAAACCCAGGAGTGAGCCAAATTCTCCCAAGGCCTCCCTCCATGTTCCATGGCTGCTGTGTATTTTTCTACTTTACCTTCTGTGGGGTTTAGGAATCTTCTACCCAAGACATCCAGACCAGTACATTCAAAATCACTGGCGAAATTCTTACAGTATGAATACCTAGGTCCTTTCTAGACCAATTATAACTAAAACTAGAAGATAAACCCCAACACCTGTAATTTTTTTTTAATTCTGCAAATTATTCTGTTGCACAGTGAGGATAGAGAACCACTGGTTTAAATGTTGATATTACTCGGGTTAAAATTTTTTTCTACTGCTTTAACATTTAATGAGGGGTATATTCTTATTATAAAATACCTTGTTAACACAAAGTTTCTCTCTTGTAATAACAGGTGGATGAAATATTTATAGATTCACCCTTGAACAAGCATTATATCAACAACCGAGTAGTCAGACTGACGTACGTATGTTGGGGCAAAGGTGGAGTCACAGCCTACAGGGACAAAGGGCGAAGGGGACAGGGACCCTCATATAGTGTCCACCTCTGTGAGATAGGTTCTCGACTAGGGTTTCCCATAAACATGATCTTCCCAACAGTCTCAAGACATAGCATTGGCCACATTTTATAAAGGAGAAAATAAAAACTCGGGGAGGTTAAGTGATATGTTCAAAGTTTCCCAAGTCACAGTTTCCCCAAGTGACAGAACCAGGATTCAAACCCTATCAACTGATTGCAAGGCCTGGAACTACCAGAATCTATGGTCTTGGGAAAACCCAGCAGCATATCACTGCAGGCACCAAGTTGTATTTTTTTTTTTTTTTACAAATATGTCATTTCAAAAATGTTAAGAAGGCAAAATTGATACAATATGGGATAATAAATTTTACCTGTAATAAAACCCCAGTGTCAGGAGGCACACCTAAACAAAAAGATGTTTCTGTTTTAATAAATGTTCTGTTTGTTATGGTGCACGGGGAAGACTTATCAGTTACAGAAATTACTCAGAGATTTCACTTGTGTTATTTGGAAAGCACATAGTAGAACATATACATAATAGGTGTAAATGTATGAGCCTGTATGACTCAACTTCTTCAAGAAAATGAGTATATTGAGACAGATTTATTTGAAGGAAATAATCACTGTCCTCACCAATAGACTAATGCCAATTAACAGACTTACTCCAAGTTCCTTACATCTTTACTGAGTAACTCGTGACCTCCAGAATAATTTAAAAATAAAAACTGGATAAATTCTATAGGAGATAAAAAGCACATTTGCTGAAACTTTCTAGATTTCATGCTCTCTATTTTCTTTTTTTCTTTTTTTTGTCCATTGAGGCATTTTATTTGCACACGTGTATTACATCCCTAAAAAAAGAATCCCAGGATTTTCCCTCCTGTGGGTTTTCGTCTTGCTTCTTCATGGTCCATGATGCCCTCTGAGGTTGTCAGTACAATGAAACCAAACTGACGGGATGGAAGCAGGTTGTTCTGCCACTTTTCTAGATCTTTGAGTTGCACATCAAATCTGGGGCTGATTACTCCACACTTGTTCAATCTGCCTGTGAGGTTCACAACAATTTTCCCAGCTCTGTGGTCATCAATAATTTCAAATTCGCCAATGTAACCATGCTTCATCATCACAGTTAGAAACCGGACCATGACTTTGGAGCACGGCCTAATAAGAACCTGGCGTTTGCCTCTCTTTTCGGCATTGTTGATACTCTTCAGAGCATCAGCCAGGACATTCATGCGCACCATTATGGCGGCACGGAAAGATGGCGGAAAGAGTCATGCTCTCTATTTTCAAATTCTGGTTTGCCATGATATTAAAGCAACATTATCATAATCTTGTGAACTCATTTGCATCTGTAGCCATTATCAATGAATTTTTGTGTGAGTCAAGAGAAATTCCACCTGGCAAATAATGTCTTCCCTGTGATTAAATAGGGAAAATTACTTGGTCATATGTTTGCCAATTTGACATAAAATTCTGATTATTTATCTTTTCACTTTCTAGAGCCCAAATGGACCACAATATATAAAAATGCCCCAGAATTTATATGAATTCCTTTTTTTAGTCAAAGGATTCCAGAAAATAGGCCATTTAGTACTTTTTTAAAGCTTCAATCTTGTAAAGTGTGAAAATAAGAGATGTGGCAGATCAATTTATACATCTGAGTTTTTTAAAGACATTTAATTGGTTTTTTTCCTACTTTAAGGATATGTAAAAATTCAGTCCCACAAATAAATGGACTTAAATTGTGTGTGTGTGTGTGTGTGTGTGTGTGTGTGTGTATTTGAAGAAACTGGACATATTTAATCAGGAGAAGACTCAGAGACCAAAATATCACTATCTTCAGATATTTTATGTGGAAAGGGGAACTGATGTTTTATGTATATACCGCTTGGTAGACCTAAGCTTAATGAATGGAAGATATAAGGAGACATATTTCAACTTAAAATGAAGAACTTCCTTAAAATCAGGGCTGGCCACAGAGAAATAAGACTCTTTAGGGAAGTACATTTTCCATTATTTAAATTCCTGTGCTGGGGTTAGAGGACCACTTGTTAAGGAAGCTGTAGAGATGATTCAGGTATCAGATACATGAGTGACCAGCCAAAGTGCTCACTGCAGTTTCTTCCAATCCCCAGAGTTTGATTCCAATGACAATTTTTTGATGACTGAGTCTTATCCAACTGCTAAAAGTCTTCAAATTAATGGGTAAAAATGTACTCAAAACATAATGAAAACTTGAAGAGGGAACATATAAAGTCCCCTTGGGTCAGAGAGTGACATATAAAAGAGTGTCCGTGTGATTAGCGCTTGACATTTTCAGCTGTTGAGGCATAATTCAGGGGAAGAAAATACAGGAAAGGGTGTAAGATGGATGCATTTGAATAATCATCCTTCTCTTGTGTCTCACAGTCCAGAGGACGATGGTGTGAAAGCAGATGTCATTATGGTGTTCCAGTTCCCTTCTGCTGCTCAAGGGGCAGTAAGGAAGAAGAAAATCCATAGCCTCTTAAACCAGAAGCTAAGGAACACAAGAGCCTTGTCAATAAATGCCTCATCGGTTCAAGTTAATGGTAAGTATGAAATGAAATTCTGTGTGATATGAAATTCTCTATGAGGTTCATTTTATGTCTCATCTTAAACTTACATGTCATATTCCTATTCCAAATAATAGCTAGAATTTAGATGGAAAAAAAATTTTTAAGTTAAAAAAGTAAAATTTCAAGGTTTTATTATTGGAGATGAAAGCATGCCTGCAGTGAGTTGTCAAGTGGTTTTTCCTGTAGTCATTGACTGGCACTCATCCCAAAATAAAGACAAATATTTACCATTAACAGAGAGTTAATCTGACCCAGACACTTCCTCCATGTCTAAGTAAGTGAAAACACTAAGCATTTAGCAACCACTGCTTTTCTGGATGGGACCTTCCTAAAACATAAACTCATGGGTTGTCTTTTAAAAAATATGGATAGTTTCTGTGTATAGTGAAATTGTGAAGTTTTTGCTAACTTTTGTCCTTGGCATTTGGAAAAATCATAAACCAACTTTGGTACCACTAACACCATCTTATAAGTAATAAGTAAAAATCACTAACCTAGAAAAGATTATTGGAACCATTATACCATTATCACTTCTCTAAAAAAGAGAATGAACTTTTATCAAGGCCCTTTCTATGCCCTTTACATGTGCATCTAGTTTCTAGAGTCCTGTGAAGTCGGCAAATTCACTTTTATAGATGTGAAAGAAGGGCTAACATGGTTAAGGACTCTAATTAGTGAAAGGAGATAAGATTAAAATCTAGAGCTCTAATTTCTTGATAGGCTCTATTTAAAATGGTTCTGTGGTCTTGTACGCATGTGCTCATAACCAATGGACATGGACAACAAAGCTGAGGACGGGGAGGGAGGGAGGGGGAGGAGGGTGTCAATGGGGGAAAAAGGAGAAACATCTGTAACAAAAGTAAATTAATAAAAAAAATGGTACAAAAATAAATAAATAAATAAAAATAAAATGGTTCTGTGGTCAAACACATTTTAGAAATTCTGTCTTAAGATTCATGTCTTGGAAATTCATTCCTTATATTACCATATTGGAGAAGTCCAGCTAGACAGAAACCTGTTTACCCTTGGACATTAAGCAGCTTCCACAAGCATCTGCTTCCCGTAGAGAACAGACTTCCCCTAGAAAAGAATCACAGTGATTAATATCAGATGGGAAACAGGATGCCATGCCCTTGTAAGGGTCTGGCTGACTCTTCAAGAGGGAACCTGACCAGGAAGTAAAAATCTGAGTGAATGGGATGGGCAGAGCTTGCTGATGTGGCAGAGAGTCAGCTACTCAAGGAATAAATCTTGTGAACCTCTCCCAACCCTAGAGGAGAGAAACTGTCAAGGGCTTAATCCACCTACTTTGTTAGGTGGGGAAACAAATGAATCAAGGTTATGAAATAGTGGCAATCCTGATAAGTTACATGGTATGTTCTATTTAATTTTCTAATAACCAGTTAATTTACCAGGAATTTAAAAGCCTGAACTATCTGTAACCTGAAATGAGGCGTGAAGTAGTCATGGACTGCCTGGTCTTTTCGTTTCTTACATGCTCAGTCTGTAAACTGCAGTTTATTTTAATGGCTGTAGTAGATTAAAGAGCAGTATGTGCTGATGGAGAACCTGATGTAAGAGTTACCTGACTACTTCTAATTCCACTGAGTCACTGTAGGACCACCCAAGTAATTGGCCCATGCCTTTGTCTCCATTTTCTTCATTTTCTTATCTATAAAATTGCAATGATGTTTGTTCTTCCTGAAATCATAGAAACACCATGAGGATATAGGGGGAAAATATATATGGAGCATGTAGGCTATTACCACTTAGAAAAATAGTAAATTGTGCATATGCTTTGAAAACCTGAAAGCATTAATGTGAGTGATTGACCAGTAATAGAAAAAGCTAGAACCTTGAAGTTTTCCAAATTTCTAAATGTAAAAAGAGCAGTGTTTGCTAGCACTTAGGAAAGGCCCATTTAGTGGAAAGCTCAGTAGGAAACCTCAAGGCAATTCTTACAGGCAAAATCATTGCTCTATAGAAACACCTAATTTGGGGGATTCCCAATGAATGCAAAACTGCAGCCCAAGATTTAGCCATAATTTATTAAAATATGTGTTTTGTTTTGACAAATAACTGTGTGGTTTGGGTCCTTCGTGTGATGCAGTGTGTCAAAGCAAAGCCCAAATCAACATCTTTGCATTGCAAATACCATGGCTGTGGAAGAGCAGCCCACTGCCTGCATGCAGCGGGTGTGCATTCAGGTCTCATCGTCTTACTTGTAGCATGCAGAGCCCTGAATGCTAACTACACTACTCTCAACTCAGAAATGTGTGAGAGGGTTACTTTCAAGACTAGGGTGTTAATGTTTCTTTGCACTACTAGATGCGGATAGTCAAAATACTGATCAAAATTAGAAACCTTCGACAGCTAGTTACTTGTGTATAAGTAGTTTACCTCCAGGTGTAATCATCCTCCCTAAAAATTCAACCCTTAAAAGTCCAGTTGCACTTACAACCATTACACTTAACCTGGTATCATTGCTGGAAAGGGGCTATTGACCTCGTGCTCGAACTAAGCTGTAGAAGTTTTAAATGAAGAATTCTAACATTATACTATTTTCCATTTTAGTGTATTACTAATGAGGCATATTAGTTTTTTTAAAAGTGAAACAAGAAATTTATTAAAAACTATATTTGACAGAAAATTGAGTTCCTTCCATCGAGTAAGCACTGAGAATCTGTCCTGAGAAATTGGTTCTTCACCATGTAATGATTTGGGCATGTCTTTAAGGGTATCTTTGAATTCAAAACCCCCACTTTGCAGAGTTCATCATTGCTAGTTTCCCAAGTAGGATTTATAGAAGGTGAGTAGAAAAAAATTCTTATTTTGCACCATAAGAAGTTAGATGCAGAGAACATGAGTCTAAGAAACATGCCACTGGTAGAAATTTGTAAAACAGTTTATCTTTATTCTGCTCAGTGAGCAATTTTATCTTGAAAATCATCACAGTTTTCAGGCAACCTTCTACCAACCTAAATTTAACTATTCATGTTTTCTTGATCAGATCCCTAACTTCGTTGGGAATTAACAGAGTTTAATCCTAGTTTATGTTCAATAATTGATCTTGGATACGAATATGCAATCATTTATTCTTCAGAAAAAAATCATTTTGATAATTTAGGAACTGTTTTAGAAGTATTTTAAATACAGTTTATGTGGGTGTGTTTACAAAGTATTTTTATTCCTAAACCCTTTCACCAAAGAAAGGCTTCTGTGAATTCTCAAACAGAAGAACTAAAAGCAGACCTGTTCTGGTTGAGGTCAGGTTTGAGCCTCGACATCCCCTCTACTTGCTCCCTCTTTCCCCACTTCCTCTATCTTCTGAGGTGAAATCCAAAGAGGCTTTATCCTGGATCATTGGAAACCACTGTTCTGTATAAATACAAATTATTTGTGAATTTTAATTATCCACTATTTGTGCCTTAATCACCCACTGCTTGAGGTTTTATCCACCTAATTGGAGGTTGCCTAAAAGTCTCTACAAAAATTGTACACATATCCTGTTATATCTGGTAGCCATTCTCCTGACTGATGAGTATGTTCAACTGTCTAGAATCCACAGATGTCAGTACTCTGATAATTTCAGGCCATTGAAGCCAACCAGGAGAATATCAAATTATTATTCTTTGTTCTATTTTGTTTTTCAGCAATGAGCTCATCAACAGGGAGGTTAACTATCCAAGCATGTAAGTCTAGTTAACTTATAAAAACAAGTTCAATTTCCACATGAGAAAGAACAATATCTTCAAATATTAGCTCATAATTTCCCATCCATGTCCTACTTTTCTTTGGGAGAGAATGACAATTGGGTAATATGGAAATGCTTTAATTTGTAACTCTGAGACTGATCTTTTCTCATGTTTATGAAAAACATTTTGTATGGTTGAAATTTTGGAGCAATTTGAAGAATAGATAGATAGATATGTATATATCTATACATATAAATAGATATATATTTCTGGTTAGAAATAAACAGACTTGCTTTTCTAACTTTTAAATGCTATTAAATGTGCTTTCTGCTGAGAAATAAAATAATGAGAAAATGATAGATGGGGAGGAGATAGATCCCATCATCTGTGACTGACCTATAAAATTTGCTTAATATATCTCACCTTCACGGTTGACAGCAGCTCCACGTACTTTATATCAAAATTTGGAAAGACTTTATAAAAGCGGTGATGAATTTGAGCAAAGGTGTTCATGCATTCACCTATGTATCTTGCAAACACACTACACTCTACATCTTAATTAATTAATTAATTAATTAAACAAATATTTTAATATCTACTACGTGCCAGGAAGTGAATAGCATTGTAAATAAGACATGATCCTACTTCTACAGTTAAGTGTTTGAAGGTAGGGGAAGGCATAAATAAATCAGGAAATGTTAAAATAATGTGATAAATGCTATGACAGAGAAAGTGCACGCCGCTAACATCCCAGAATCAGCTAACCTCTTCTTGTGGAGTCAGAAAGTGATTCAAGACAGCAAAGAGGAGAGGCCATGAGCCATGTGACAAGTGGATGGGTGTCCTGGGCAGGGGAAGTAGTGTACAAAAATGTCTTCTGAAAAGAAAGCACTTGGTCATTTCTTGTAACTGCAAAATGTCAGTGTGGCTGAAACACGGAATGGAGACTGAGGGTATTGGAAAGAGGTTCGATTCATAGTGATCAAAGACCAGAATCAAGCTGAAATATTTTGACTTTATTTGGAAGGCAGTGAGAAATCACTGAAGGGTTTTACTCATATCAGAAAGATCACTCCGTTTTCAGCGCAGAGACCGGATTGGAGGAATCAGACTAGGAGCAGGGAGTTAAACTGGGAAGCTGTAGCAGTCTTCCAGATGAGAAAAGGGATAGTCTAACTTAGAGTAATGGCAGAGTGATGGCGATTTCTAAAACGACTAGCCAGTTGAAGTGTAATCAATCCCAGTAAAATAAATTTTCTTTTTTGATACCTAATCTGTTGGAACAAGAATTGAAGTTACCATATTTTCTTTATTTAGTACCATTCTCTAAAGAGGCGTAATTCATAGCAGGAACCTTAAGCAGCAGACTACTTTCTGATCTGATGCACATAATAGAGTACATATTTATTCCCACCAATAGTGAATGTGATACTTACGTGGCAACATGGACCCCTCCATCCTGAAGGGTGAGAGACTGGTCATAATACATTAACTCATGCACACTTTAAGAACCAGTTACTCAGAAAAATATATAGAAAAAGGAGTTCCAACAAATAGACAGTTACTTGTCTGGTCAGCTCTCTTGTGAGAAGTTCATGTTAAAGTAACACTGTTAAAGCACCTAAAACCAGAAACAATAATCTTAGTATGAGCTCCCAGGACACACAGATAATTGACACCACAAGTCCTTAGGATACACACTTTGTAGTGTGTCAACCCTCTGCAGTTGTACATAGCTTCAGTAGGCTATATATCCATATCCATAAATGTAGGGAAAGAGCAAAACATCAACACATCGGTAAATAGAGGATGGATATTAATATTGTACATGTATATATAATGATAGATGCAAATATTGCATTTTAATACTCTATTAGGTTGTATAAAAAATATACATTTCTTATAACTTAATAATCTATCTCTTTCAGGTTGTGGTAAACGAGTTGTTCCATTAATAGTCAACAGAATAATGTCCGGAGACATTGCAGCCAAGGCTGCCTGGCCTTGGCAAGCATCCCTTCAGCATGATAATATACATCAGTGTGGGGCCACCTTGATTAGTAATACATGGCTTGTCACTGCAGCACACTGTTTTAAGAGGTAAGTTATAGCCCTGGCTGATTTGGCTCAGTAATTAGAGCGTTGGCCCGTGGACCAAAGAGTCACAGGTTCATTTCCTGGTCAAGGGCACATACCTGGGTTGCAGGTTCAATCCTTGGCCAGTCAGGGTCATCTGGGAGTCAACCAGTTGATGTGTCTCTCTCACATCAATGTTTTCCCTCTCTCTCTCTCTCCCCCCTCCATCCCTTCCACTCTGTCTAAAAATCAATGGAAAAATATCCTCGGGTGAGGATTTAAAAAAAAAAAGAAGTTATAGACCTTAAGTTGGACCCCACTGCTGCTAAGAAACCTCTGAGTTTTATTATGTTCTGAGTAATAATCAATGTCCCCAAATATTACTGAAGTAAAATGAGAAACTCCTTTCAGGTTCTTTTCAAAATCAATGTTACACTTGCATACTTATTTGAAAAGTTTTATAGGGAAGTATAGTAGTCATTATTATAGTATTCATTTATCAGATCCTCAGAGTTTTAAATAAATTGTATTAGGAAGCAAAAGTCTTCCTAAGACAAAGTATTTACTAATAACATATGTAATAAATCCTTTGTCAAACAATCCTCTCCATTTAATATTCGTGTGTGTTTCTGCCAAACACTTGGGCCAGTCTCAGGCTGATCATAAATAACCAAATCAGTTACAAAATAAAATTGAAATCTTCAATGGATGTAGGTAGTTGGTAACTGTGATAATGGAAAAATGCTCAAATCAAATTTTATAGCACTGACATGAAGATCTGATGAACTTAGAGCAGTTCACAACCAAAATGACAAAATTGCCAAGATGATAGGAACAGGCACTTCAAAAGAGATTTTTTTTGAGCCCTGGCCAGTTTGGCTCAGCTGTTAGAGCATCAGCCCACAGACCAAAGAGTCTTGGGTTCGATACCTGGTCAAGGGCATGTACCTCGGTTGCAGATTCAGTCCTCAGCCCCGGCTGGGATCCTGCGGGAGGCAACCAATCAATGTGTCTCTCTCACATTGATGTTTCTCTCTCTTTCTCCATCCCTCCCACTCTATCTAGAAATCAATAGAAAAATCTCCTTGGGTGGATTTTAAAAAAGAGAGAGAGAGATTCCTTTGAGTAACAAAGATTAAGAGGCCCTTGGGCCACCCAATGAGACCTTCATATAATACAGCACCTCTGGACAATGGTGCTGCAACAGGCAAACTGGAAGGAAAGGCAGCACTTGTGCCATCATACAGTCATCTCAAATGAGCAGTTAACAATTCTTTATTCATTCCGAGCATAGTTACAACATAAATGTATTTAAATATAAGACAAAATGACTTTTTTATCATTTAAATTTTATTTTTCAGTTAGACCTTTTTATTACTGTTACATTTAAAATTTTGGATTTCTTTCCAAGTAGATTCATTTTATGTCCTTTCTCTAGTACCAGATATTATGGTGAGAACAAGGATTCCTGAGTTTTTCTCTAAAGCAGACAGCAGCAGGACTTAGTGGACAAAACATTGCTCAGACAGCAGGGGAGCTGGACCTGATCTCTGTGACCTTGGCAAGTTATTAAACCATAGTGTACAAAAAATAGACTTGAGTTCCTTTAGAGCCCTAAAATCCTGACTTTTAATACTATAGCAAATTCTGCCTTCCTATGAGTCTGAATCTTTTTAGAGACTTAGATCCTTAAAATTTGAAAGACATGAGAACTCAATAGACCAATATGTTAGAAAGCACAAAAATTCCTTATGCAGGTACCTAGTTTAGGACTGAATATCTCAAAGTAATGGAGAGTTTAGTGGCTCCAAAGTTAGCCAATTTTGTGGTAGATGGTCCTACTTTTGCAAATTTCTTTAGAACATTCAACACCAAATCTGCACCCTAACAACTTCCATCCATTGATATTTGCTCTTTCATCTGGAACAACAAGGATCAGATTTATTTCTTCATCCACAGAACAGCTGTTCCTCTGTTTTTCTTTTTTAGGACAAACATAAAATAAGTGAAAATCTCCAAACCATATGTGAAAATAAATATCACTAACTCTATTTTACAGCATCAAATTGAAGATGTCCTACCATCTTAGTTCTTCTCTAAATGCTCTAGATTTTTTCCATGTCCTCTTAAAATATGCTTCCAAGAACTAAACATACATATCAAGATAGTATAACTGATATCATAATGACAAAGCAAGATTAGAAGGCTTCTGGACAAAAATTAAATAATATACGTTGAATGCAAGGGTAATAGGTAGCTCAGTAACTAAACAATTCTATCAAAGGATGATGATTAAGAATTGCTATAGAAATGCTGAGGGTATTTTTTATAGCCCATCAAAGGCCTCAGCCCTACAGCCTATCCAAGACAGTATACTTTCTAGGCTTGGCAGATAATGTGTAAGTTATGCCCAACAAAGTAGCTGATGACATATACTAAAAAGAAAAACAAATTTCAAAAGGACTTTATGTTAGAGTAATAAGCAAGAACTAAATGATGAAATTTAGTAGGTATAAATGTATGTGCTTTAATATATGAAGATTGCTTAGAAATTTTTGTTGGAAGATAGCCTACTATGAGTCAGTTGTTCACAAAACTACATCATTATTTAGATTACATTAAAAGAAATGCAGAACCCAGAATAAATGAGGTGTCAGACTCTTTGTTGGTCAGATCCTACCTAGAATAGTGAATTCTGTCCTGGACACTTCACTTAAAGAAAACTTGACAAAATGAAATGCATAGAGTAGTAGAGAGTCCTGGGTGGTAAAGAAAGGTGCTGGTATATCCATACACTCTTGCAAAGTAGCAGCACTGACAAAACTAGGGAATGTGTTAAAAATGCAGAAATCTCAAGCCCTATCTGCAGCCTACAGAATCAGGAGCTGCATTTTAATAGGCTCCCCAGATTATTTGTTTGCACATTAAACCTTGAGAAACTATCCTAGGAGACAAAAATGTTATCCTGAGAAAGCTCAGGTAAAGAAGATACAAAGCTATATTCATATATCTGAGATAATTTCCTGTGGAAGAGAATTAGGTAATCAAGTAAGAACTGGTCAACAGTTAGAAATGCTCAAACATGACAGAGATTCCAAGGTAAAGAAAAGGGTTTTAAACCTTCCCCATCCGCAGAAGGTTTCAAGCATAGACAATCACTACTTGAGAGTGTTCTTGTAACAACAACTGTGATCATTAATTAAGCCCCAGTATGCTAAAAACACTTGGTTAGGTGCTTAAGATTTATTTTATATGATTCTTACACTCATCTTGCTTGGGGGTAAACCCTGCTTGGTAAGCCCTTTTTCACTGAGGGAAATAAGAAAAGTTAAGTAACTTGCCCAAGGTCACAATGTTAGGAGATGGTAGAGTTGAACACAAATATATGACCTCCTCACGGCAAGTCCCATTTCTCAAGCACTGGATCAGTGAGAGGACTAAATGACTTTGCATGGCATTTTTTACTCAGATGTTTCGATATAATTATAGTCTAATGCTGAGTTAACACTTTAAGAAACCTCACTACATGATTGGTTTCCTTTAAAGCTAATAATCAACACAATATTCCCAGATCCTTTCTATAGGGGTGGTTTTTAGATCAGGTGTCACCACTGTGAATTTCTACAATGTATTTGGGGATCTAAATTACTGTTTTATATTTATCACCAGTAAATTGCATCTTGTTGAGTTGAGGACAGATTTTAAAATTTTAAGTTTATTCAGCTCTGCCAGTTTGGCTCAGCGGTTAGAGCATTGGCCCGCGGACCGGAGAGTCCGGGTTCGGTTCCCACTGAGGGCACGTACCTTGGTTGCAGTTTGTCCTCAGCCCCAACATGTGGGTGGCAACCACTCGATGTGTCTCTTTCACATCAATGTTTCTCTCTCTCTCTTCCCCCCTCTCTCCCTCCTGCTTTATCTGAAGATACATGCAAAAATGTCCTCGGATGAGGATTTAAAAAAAATTTTTCAAGTTTATTCATAATCTTCACTTAGCATCTCTCATGTCAAGTATTGCTTGCTGGTTTGTAATCTACATATGTAATGAACACAAACTGTATTTAGTATTAAGCCACTGTTGGACAGTATTAGAATGATCACTCTAATTTGAGTAAATACAATTCTGTCCTTTGTGTTTCCAAGTTCAAAATATCTAATTTATGTGAAGTTCATCTAGGCATGATTAAGTTGAGAGCACAGATTTACACCAATAAATCTCACAAAAGACTGATTTATAAATAAAAATGTGAATATATTTATGCTATATGAACAATTGTGTTTATCAACCAATCTTTATTTAGCTTTTCTCATTAAAGTATTTTTGCACATCAAAATTGTGTATAAAACTAAAATTTTATTTTTATTTTATTTTTTTATCCTCACCTGAGGACATTTTTTCATTTTTTGCTCAGATAGAGTAGGAGGGAGAGAGAGGAAGAGAGAGAGAAACATTGACGTGAAAGGGCCACATCGAGTGGCTGCCAGCCACACAACCAACCAGGGCCGGGGACAAACTGCAACCGAGGTATGTGCCCTTAGCGGGAACCAAACCCGGGTCTCTCTGGACCGCAGGCCGACGCTCTAACCGCTGAGCCAAACCGGCCAGGGCTAAAACTAAAATTTTAAATTGCCTCAAAAATAAAAATAATATTCATCACAATTAACAGCTGTCAAACTGCACTTAAACCCCATTGATATGTTCATAATAAATGCTTCTTTTTATGAACCTACCTATTAAGAAATAATTAGGTCATGATGGCGGCGTAGGTAAACGGGGTCTTGCCTACTCCCACAACAAAATCAAAATTACAACTAAACTACAACACAACCATCATTCAGAACCACCTGAAATCGAGCTGAATGGAAGTCCTACAGCTAGGAAATTAAAGCAGCAGCCTCATCGAGCCTGGCAGGAGGGGCGGAGGCAGACGGGCTGGTCCCACACCCACGTGTGGCTGATAAAAATCAGGAGGACACCTCGGCTGGGAAGGTCCTCCCTGAGGAGTGAGGGGTCCCCGTCCCATACCAGGCTCCCAGCTCAGGGTTCCAGTGCCAGGAAGAGAAGTCCCCATAATTTCTGGCTGTAAAAACCAGCAGGAACTGAGACTGAGGGAGGCTGCGGCTGCTGAAGCCCCAGGCAGCTCCTCTTAAAGGGCCCGCGCATGGACTTACTCGAACTTGCTCCTCTAATCTCGGAAGGAGGCAGCTTGAGGGGCGCCAGAGACATACACAGAAAAACTGAGCTGTTTGGCCTTGGGAGGAGGGCTCGAGAGGCAGTTTTCTCCTGGACAGACGTGCTGGCAGAGGCTGATGTTCCTTTGGTGAGCCCTTCCCTGGAGGGGCAGACAGCTACCATATCTGGGACTCCAGCAACCTGGCTCACATTGTTGGCCCCGCCCCCATGAGTCCCTGAGGCCCCGCCCCACCCAACTTTCAGGCCCACCCAAGCTGTTTCCAGTGGCTTTACCATAGGATTGGCCTGTCTTGAATCCTCCTTCAGAGTTTCCTAAAATCTCTCAAACAAGCAGCATCTGGGCTCAGCAAGCCCCATACCTCTCGTTAAGTGGCCCCAGGCCTGGCACTAGAAGCAACCGGCCTTGATTCACAACTTGGCTTTTTCTGGGCACCTCCAAGCCCAGCACAAGAAGCAGTCATCTGCAGATCACTTTGTAGCTTATTCCGGGTGGCCCCAGATAGAACACAGGCAGTGGCTGACCTTGCCCCAGAGCCAGCACACCCAGTGGACAGCTTCAGACCACATTGAAACACCACCACTCAACCACCTCCACAAGCGACACATTCAATGAGTGGACTCAGTGGGCACCAGAGTCCTGATGAAGTAAGTCTTGCTCTGTGTGGTGAGCCCCTACACAGCTGATCCTCCAAAGTAGTCAGAGGCCAGTGGTCAGTGGGCACAGCCAGTCCTTGCAGCTGATCAGCCTGAGTAAATCCCTCCCATTGATGTGCCATCAGCAATCAAGACTCAATTACAACAGAAGGGTGTACAGTCCACACTAGGGGTGCACCTCAAGGGCCCAGCTGGGGTGATCAGGGAGGCTATGCCACTGGATCCTACAGGACACCTACAACAATAGGCCACCCTATGAAGTCTAGGAGACATAGAAACTCTACCTAATACATAGAAACAATCACAGGGAAGCAGCCCAAATGAGGAGACAAAGAAACATGTCCCAAATGAAAGAAAAGAACAAAACTGCAGGAAAAGAATTAACCAAAATGGAGATAAGCAATCAATCTGATGCAAAGTTCAAAACACAGGTTGCTCAAGGAACTTGGTGAGACATTCAAGGAACTTAGTGAGACTTTCAAGGAACTTAAGGAGACCTCAAAGGAACTTAGTGAGAACATCAACAATATAAAAAAGGACCAGTCAGAAATGAAGGATGCACTAACTGATATAAAGAATAATTTACAGAGAATTAATAGTAGACTAGGTAAAGCCAAGAAGCAAACCATCAATTTGGAATATAAGGAAGCAAAAAACACCCAATCAGAAGAGCAAAGAGAAAAAAGAATTAAAAAAAAAAAAAATGAGGATAGTGTAAGGAGCCTCTGGGACAACTTCAAGCATGCCAACATTCACATCATAAGGGTGCCAGAAGAGAGAGAACAAGAAATTGAAAACCTATTTGAAAGAAAACTTCCCTAACTTGGAGAAGGAAATAGACATACAAGTCCAGGAAGCACAGAGAGTCCCAAACAAGTTGAACCCAAAGAGGTCCACACCAAGACACATCATCATCAAATTGCCAAAGGTTAAATCCAAAGACAGAATCTTAAAAGGAGCAAGAGAAAAGCAGTTCATTACCTATAAAGGAGCTCCCATAAGACTGTCAGCTGATTTCTCAAAAGAAACTTTGCAGGCCAGAAAAGAGTGGCAAACGATATTCAAGGTGATGAAAAGCAACGACCTGCAACCAAGATTACTCTATCCTGCAAAACTATCATTTAGAATCGATGGACATATCAATAGTTCCCCAGACAAGAAAAAGCTAAAGGAGTTCATCACCACCAAACCAGTTTTATATGAAATGTTGAAGGGTCTTCTTGAAGGAGAAGAACAAAAATATGAACAATAAAATGACAATTAATACATATCTATCAACAATTGAATCTACAAACAAAATGAGCAAGCAGAACAGAAACAGAGTCATAGATACAGCGAACTTTTTGTTGCTTGCCAGATGGGTGGGGGCTTGGGGGATGGGTGAAAAAGATGAAGGAATTAAGAAGTACAAATTGGCCCTGGCCAGTTTGGCTCAGCGATTAGAGCGTCAGCCTGCTGACCGGAGAGTCCCGAGTTTGGTTCCTGCTAAGGGCACGTACCTCAGTTGCAGTTTGTCCCCGGCCCCAGTTGGGGTCGTGTGGGTGGCAACCACTCCATGTGTCTCTCTCACGTCGATGTCTCTCTCTCTCTCTCTTCCTTCCTCTCATCCTCCTGCTCTATCTGAAGATAAATGCAAAAATGTCCTTGGGTGAGGATAAAAAAATTTTAAAAAAGAAGTACAAATTGGTTGTTAGACTGATGAACCTCAAAGGGAAGGGGGGAGGGAGAGTGGGATGAGATAAACTAAAGAACTTATATGCATATATGCATAACAATTGGACACCGACAATAGTGTGGGGAAGGTAGGAGGGGGGCAGGATTTGGGAGGAGGGGGTCAATGGGGAAAAAAGGGGGGGAAACATCTGTAATACATTCAACAAAATGATGAGTTAAAAAAAGAAATAAATAATTAGGTTAAGAAGCAAGTATCTATATGAGTAGTATTTGTCTCTTTGCTTATACCTTATGGATGATGTTCAATTAATTAGTTAAGGAACATTTTTCTTGCTATTAATAGATTTTGGTTAAAGACCATGTCCTAAAAGAGAAGAGCTGAGAGAGGCAAGTATACATATGATAGTAGGCAAATAGTGCAACACATCTAGGCCTTATTTTTCTTAAATGTAAAACACAGGCTTTACCTAGATGACCTTTCATTACTGGATGACCTTTCCAATCCTTACATGTACCATTATCCACCTGTTGCTCCAGCCACAAGCTAGAAGTCACACACACTCAGCCATCTCATGGCACCTCTGACAGCTTTAAACTCATCCACTCTTACCCTCCAACAATCTATTCTCCAGAAAGAACCAAAATGTTTTTTAAAAAATATAAATGAGACTAAAGTACTATCATCTTAAAATCCTCCAGTGAATTCCTATACCGCTTGAGTAAAATCTAGGTATTTATTCATGACCTATAAGGCACTCTAAAATCTCGTTCCCACCTACCTGTCCAACCTCATCCCCCACCATTCTTCCTTTGTGTCCTGAACTGCAGCCCATCTGATCTAAAGCCTTGGGAAGTTTGTCTGGAAACTTGTCTTCCCATCTTCTCACAGCTGACTCCTTGTCAACCAGGTATTAGCCCAATTCTCATGTCTTAAAAGTCTTCCCTAACTACCCCCTAGTGTTCTATTCCATTGAACTATTTTCTTTTACTCATAAGCCTTATCACTGTTTGGTTATTTATCTATTTGTTCATTTGTTTATTTCTTTTTCCTTCACTAGAATCTAATACTCTCACCTCAGAGACCTTTTTCTGTCTTATTACCATTTTATCATCAGCACTTTGAATAAGGCTCAGCACATAGATGTTCAATAAATATTTGTTGAAGAGATAAATAAATGATATTTTATGTGCTTTACAGTTCTAAAATTGAAAAATCCTGTATTAGATTCAACTCTACGATGCTGTTTGTATATGTTTTATTTTTCAGAATAGTAGCAGTAGACTATATTTCAATAGTCTACTATTATTTCAACCAAGTATTTTCAGGATGGTATTTGCTCTTCTATTAGCCTACATGCAATTATTGTAGTGCAGTTTATAATTCTGTTCATTTCAAATCTTTTCCAGGAATGCAAATCCATATCAATGGACTGTTAGCTTTGGAACAACAATCGACCCTCCACTAATGAAAAGAAATGTCAAAAGAATTGTTCTCCATGAGAGGTATCACTCCCCAGCAAGAGAGTACGACATTGCTGTTGTGCAGTTTTCTCCCAGAGTCACCTTTACTGATGACGTCCGCCGGGTTTGTTTGCCAGAAGCCTCCGCATCCTTCCGACCAAATTCAACTGTCTATATCACAGGATTTGGAGCACTTTACTATGGTGGTGTGTATCTCAAAAAGGATCACAGAGTACTACACCCTATTTAGGGCAGTGTGATTTAATTTCTATCAATATTATTCCGCCAACCATTTCCACACATCTTGGTCGGATTAATTAGGGCTCCTGTTTTGCAGATGACAGAAGCTCAACTCAGATGCGCTAAAGCAAAGAATAATGATAAAATGGTAAATTATACCCTTGTAATTTGGAAATCAAGAGATGAGACAACTGGATTCAGGACTTCTTATGACGTCATCAGGCTCTAAATCTCTGAATCGTTCCATTTCCTGGCTCTGTTTTCCTCGTCTTATGGAGAGATTCTAGCTCCAAAGTGGCCAACAGCAGCTCAGGCTCTACCTCATCTTCACCTAGTAGATACCAAGGGAAGGACACGTCTCTCTCTTTGCCAGAATCTATGTTAATCCCTAAAAAGATCTCTTTTGGCCCAGGTGTGTCCAGGGGTACTCGGATTGACTGGCTAACTCAAATACTCAGGCCTATGCTTATGCCAAGAAAGGGAGGTATGTGATTGGCAGCTTGGTCAGAATCACATATGAGGGAGAGGCAGTTCCAAAGGTGTGGGCTTTAAGGAAGATTTAAAAGGTGTTCCTTCAGCAACACTAAAATCTATTTCTATATGCCGTTCTCTATGCAATGCCAGGTGTATGTGTGGTACTCCTCATGCCTACCTTCACTCCATCTCTGTGAGGCTCCTTTATCCTTCTTCATCTCCTCCGCTTGGTCTGCTTGCTCCATCACTCATTTTTCATTTTACTCAATGACCTCACAAATTTTCCATTTGCAGCAACATCTGCTTCAGAAGAGGCTAATTTAAGAGTGATCAGAAATAAGAACGCTATCTAGAGATAAATCGTCTCTGATAACAGAGCTTCCATTGTCCTCACTAAGATGATTTAACTTGATAATACCAACTTAATTTCCTAAAAAATAAAAATGATTTTATTTTTTTAAGTTTTCTAATCATACTTAGTCAGACACGCTCTGGATTCTAAAATCTGGTCCAGGTACACACATACAAAACAGTGCGAGGGTTTCTTTAACTCTGGGCTTGAGACAGTGAGAAAGGGCTTTCTGAAAATGACAAAATCCATTCACAGGGCTCTATACAATTCATACAATAAACTCTAAAGAATAACCTCCTCATTCTCAGTCTCTACTAAGAAACTAGGAATACTTTTCACTAGTGTGGCCCAGAATAGTTGTCCCGTGCGTTTTCATTCCACATTATACAAACTGAGAAGTAGGCTGCTCTCTTTAAGGCCATACTACCAATCACAGAAATCATTATCCATAGATTCTTAATTCCAGGGGAGGTTGAGTAGACTGCAGGCCTGGCTCCTCTATGTCCGCACTCTATCTGATGGGTTTTGTCCTAAGACAGGGTTTGCATTCTCTGCTTCATGATGATGGGAGGGGCATCTCAGATTCCCTTTGGCTTGGTGGAAGGAAACGTTCCTGGCCTGGAGTTTGAAGCTGGCACAGAACTATACCTGGCATAATACTTTTTAGGGAGCAACAGAATCTAATTGGCATGTATAGAATACTATACTGAACAAAAGAAAACCCACTTTTTCAAGCATGCATGGACATTCACCAAGATAGACCATATCTAGGTCCATGAAAAAATCCTCTACAAATTAAAAAAAAATTGAAATCATATATAGTATGTTCTTGATTATAATGGAATCAAACTAGAAGCTAGTAGTAACAGAAATATAACAGGAAAATCTCCAAATGCTTAGAAATTAAACAAAACACTTCTAAATAATCCATAGGTCAAAGAGAAAGTCTTGAAGAAAATTTTAAGTATACATAGAATTGAGTGAAAATTAAAAACAATATATCAATATATGCAGAATACAACTAAAATGGTGCAGAGAAAAAAATTTACATCAAATGTATAAATTATAAAAGCAGAAAGGTCTCAAATCAATAATCTAAGTTCCCACTTCAAGTAACTAGAAAAGAACAGCAAAATAGACCTAAAATGAGCAGAAGGAAGGAAATAATAAAAATTAGAAAGGCATAAAAATAAAAGCAAGAAAATAGTAGAAAACATTAATGAAATATAAAGCTAATTTTTTTTAAAAAATCAATGTTTTGTGAGAAATGTCATTCAGCATTCTCTCAATAGTTGAGAAATAGTTCAGGGAGTTCCAGGATTTATTTAAAACAGCAATCAATGTATTGACTGGGGTTGTGGTCTCATCTATGGCTCTGAGTTCTCTTCCAAGCTTATTGGTTGTTGGTGGAATTCAGTTTCTTGCAGCTATAGAACTTGTGGCAGCTTGCTTTTTCAATGCCACCAGGAAAAGTCTTTAAACTCAGGGAAGGCCTAAGCCCTTTTTAAATGGGTTCACCTGATTAGGTCAGGCCCACCTTGGATAATCTCCCTTTTGATGAACTCAGTGTCAACTGAATTCATCTTAATTACACCTAAAATATTCCCTCACCTGTGCCTTATAACCTAACCTAATCATAAGAATGATGCTCATATATTCACAGATTCCACCCATACTTGGGGGAAGATCACAAAGGAATCATGGGGATCATCACTGAACTCTGTCTATTAGAGTGTCAGTTTCCCAATGACTGTACAGTTTGACATAAAGCATCTGTGAATGCTTGTGATACTCTCTGTTTGTACCACAGGCCGTTGTCTTCCTGCCATAATATTGGTTTCTACAATTTAGGATCTAGTTTATAATCTGGAGTCCCAAACATACAATACATAAAAAATGAAACTGTTGCCTTTAAATGTCATTTTATGTGCAAAAGTGCTTCATAAAATGTAAAGGAAAAAATAAACAAACATAGTGTTACAGTTATTTTATCAAACCAAGGGAGAAAGCTATACAGACCTACAAAGTTTCTGGGAATAATCAAGAGCCCACAAATACAAACTTTATTTTTTAAAAAATAAAGGTCTTCCTAAATATATAAACTGATTATTTTTAATGTAATGATTCAAAGATTTTCCAGGGAAATAAACAAAATGTTTTTTCTTGCTAATATAGCTATTTATAAAAATGTGATAACTATAAAAATCATTTAAATGTGCCAGATTTTAAACAGAATTTTATTTTCCTCTGGAAACTGCTTACATTAACATTATGCTGTATTGACTTTTAGTATGAAAAAGATTAGGAAAAAAGTATGCTCACTCTATTCTAGCTAAAGATGCTGATTGTAAACACTAAAATTACTGTGTTTGTCCTTAAGGGGAATCTCAAAACGATCTTCGAGAAGCCAGACTCAAGACCATAAGTGATGATGTGTGCAAGCAACCACATGTATACGGCAGTGATATAAAATTTGGGATGTTTTGTGCTGGATACCTGGATGGCATTTATGATGCATGCAGGGTAGGTGGAAAAAGATTATTTTTATATCATTAACTAAAAAAATTTGTAGCTGGTTTAAGAAATATTCTATGTTCTTTATATTAGTACAAAATACAGATACCTTGTCAGTTCAAAAATTTCTAAATGCAAATTTCACAACATACATATTTTTAAATGTTTTATTAGTAAAATGAAATAAGCATAGTTTCTTTGATGCTATCAAACAAACTAACCAATAAAATCAAATTTCCTTGATATCAGAAGTCCAGAGATTCATAAAACTCTCTTTTGTTAAAGGGCTCACATCCAGAAAGGAAACAATCATGATCAATGAACTATGATGTGATGTTATAAATGATATAAGGAAGAACAAATATTTTTAGATCAAGTATCAGAGAGATCACATTTAAATGAGGCCTGAAGGATAACTAGCACTTGCCCAATTGTAGAATAAGAAAATAATATTACAGAAAAGAGAAAGAGTGATATCACAATTATGAAGGTGTGAAATTACAATTCATATTTGAGGGAACCCCAGGCAGTCTCTGGGTCTCAGCACAAGGAGGATGAGAGGTGAGAAGCCACAAATGCTGAGAAGGTGCATTAGACCATTTTGTGTCTGTCTAGTGCCCTTACCATGTCCTCCTCTGTTGTCCAATATCTGTCCTGCACGTATATGTTCTGACAAGGTATGAAAGTGTTTCTTCCTGGACGCACTGCTTTATAATGTGAGATCCTTGAAAACTCCAAGAAGGTGCTTCTACCTGATGAAATGATGGGGATGGTATTTATATCAGGTGGCAGCAAGCCCTTCGTAGAGTCCCAGAAATTACACAACATGGGCAGCCTCTGTCAGAAAAAGGCATGCTATGTACATTTATATGCAGCATATAGGCTGGGAAAGAACAGGATCTGACACACATCTAGCCTCAGTTGTTAAGAACATGGGGGAAGGCAGCTAGAATTCAGGGAATCCAAAGACAGGTCCATGCCATGACAGACAAGTGGGAGGTGGTGACAGAAGTCTAGGGGCAGACAGAATATGGGAATCTAGGCAAATGGTGAGATTAGTGAGAAGCCTCAGGAAGGATTTGTGGTCATGAAGAGACTTTCCTGAATTGGGGAGCAGACATGAGATTCCTAACCCATGACTATGGAATTGAGTAATAAGATAAAACTGGAATCAGAAAAAGTGAGAAAGTTATTGAGGAAGGGACTCAGGCACAGGGTCCAAGGCAAGAATACAGCATTGCAACTGGGGTACATGGTGTGGGGCTTAGTCTGTCTGAGAAAACAGAAGTCCTAGTGCCCTACTTAGAGTCAAAAGAAAACAACATCAGCTTCATTTTCTGTGTTATATACCTCCCCTCACACACACACAAGGTAACTATGTGAGGGATGGATGTGCTAGTCATTTCACAAAAAAATAATGTCATTGCACAAATTATAGTATATCAAATCTTCACGTTGTTCACTTTAATTATACAGTTTTATCTGTCAATTATATATCTATAAAGCTGAGAAAAATTAAAATGTAAACATTGAAATTGTATAGGCTTTTAAAGGCTTTTCATAACTTTTAAAATACATGTTTCAATTAATTATTCTGTAATTGGTAATCTATATATATGTCTAATAATAAGATATTTGCTTCATAAAAATATCTTAATAAGTTTATATTTAACTAATTTTCTTTCTCTCTTTTTCTTTTTATTTTCAGGGTGATTCTGGGGGACCATTAGTCATAAAGGATCTTAAAGATACCTGGTATCTCATTGGAATTGTGAGCTGGGGAGATACCTGTGGTCAAAAGAACAAACCTGGAGTCTACACAATGGTGACTTATTACCGAAACTGGATTGCTTCAAAAACGGGCCTCTAGGTCACTATAAAAGTTAACATCGAGAGGTGTATGCAGGCCATACATGTATGAAAATCAAGATATTAAGTGTAGTTTAATGGTGTGAGATTAAATAAGTGGACCTAGCAACACAAGACATGTGACATGATTTATTTTAGAATCACTTTAATCAACTAATAACCAATTGCCAATTCATGAAGGATTTAAATTTGTAAAGTAGTGGGTCAATTTAGCCTGACTTGAAAGATACTACAGGGATACTCAGCTCTTTAAATCATACAAGCTGGAGTATAAAAGAGGAGCCATGCAATTTTTTTAGGATAATCCATGAGATTTGTCAGGGGTGTCACCCTAAGTGAGTAAGTTTCTGAACTCTCAAATGAGAGTTCAGGAAACCTTTATATAATCTCCAGAGCTCACACATACCTTTTTTTTTTTTTCTTTTTTCTCATTCTTCCAAGTTTTCCAATTCCACCATAAGAAACTAATGTTTCACTTATAAGCTCATTGGAGGGATTCTCATAAAAGAAAATTATATCTGGGGAACAAAGTATTGTGATAAGTCAAGCCAGAGATCTTCTAAACTTTTTCTGTTGGTTCTAACCTCCAAAATTTTTGATGATTTTTTTAACACACACAGAGAGAGAGAGAGAGAGAGAGAGAGAGAGAGAGAGAGAGAGATATCCCTACCCTACAAATAAACTCAGAGAAAGCCTGATTAATAAATGAGTATATATATTAATTAATCAAAAATATATTTTTGTTACAAGAAATTTTGGGGAATGTGATGGTAACTTCATGAGCAGTCCCAAAACAGTGGCACAAAATTTTGACATTTTACAGATGCAGTTACATGTTTGGACCAACAAGAGGTGACTTTGTAGACTATTATTATAAGGTTAAATGCCTAGAAAAAACTGAGAATGTGATAGTACATTAAAGAATCAAAGAGCATTGTCTTTCTAGACAGATAGCCTGACTATTGCAACTATGAAATGAAACCCCAGTTTTTAAAAATGTTTTTAAATAAATATAAATTTTGAGGACCTACCACAAAGAATGCATGAACAAAGTGACGTGAGAGAACAAACACACCTCATAAATGAAGTGTCTCGTGAAGATACTGGGAAAGTCAGGCTTATGTATTTTCTATGATACAATTAAATGAAAGATTTGTGGAAACTTACTCTGTGTGACAACACCAGCTAAACTTCAGCTCTGTGGGTGGGGTGCCATTTATTCACATAGTTCAAATATAAGCCAAAGCATTGGGAAATTGACTGACTTTATAATAATTTCCCCCCATGTGCTATTGAGAACGCTTGAAAATAATCCTAAAATAATGGAAAGGAGATTTACAATTTACTCATAAAAAAAATTGATCCATAACTTAGATTCATAGAAGTTTAAAATTTAGAAAAGACTCAACAAGTCATGCAGACCAACACACATGGTTCAGAGAACTGACACTAGGAAGCATAAATGACTTGGTGAAGCTGTAGGTAGCCTGTATCCACCATGCGCTGCAAACTCGGGTACCAATTTCACATGCTCTTTTCCTTGCAAAGTCTTTTTGATCACCTATATTTATTGGACCATCAGATCTATAAAAATTTCAGCAAGTGCTATTATTGAATCGGTTTTAAATCAGGATACTCTTAAGAAAATAATTTTAAATGATGGGATTCACTTAGGCAGCCGACTGCCAATTCTCTGAACCCACTTCAAGACAAAGTTGTTTGTTCATACATAAAAATATGCATAGCCATATAAATTATTCTATATTTTTGTGGTATATAATTCTGACTTTTAATGTTAAGATTCAAAATGATCTTAAAGTTATAATCTTTGTATTTCTAAACTGGTGCAGCATTTCTTTCTGGGTCATGTGTAAGCAAATATTGATATATCATTTTAAATCAGTAATAAAGTTGGTGGTCAGAGCATTTAATATCACTGAATCTGTGTTAGTCCAATAGTATGAATCTTTATTTCAACTTCTCTTAAGAATTGCATTTCTTTTAAATAACTAGTTTGGGTCACTTCGAAGCTGTCTCTCAACCTTGGTGGTTTTGACATTTTGGCCTGGATAGCAGCCCTAAGGGGTTACCCTGTGCAGTGTAGAATATTTAGCAACACCCTGATCTCTGCCTACTAGACGCCTGTAACATACTCCTTCCCCCAAACTGTGATAACCAAAAATATCTCCATACATTGGCAAATGTCCCCTAAGGAGTAAACCTGTCTCCTGTTGAGAACTACTGTTTGCATTTGATTTTTTTCAGAAATGTAACAGATACCTCAAATTTTGACATGGAGTATTCAACAACCATAGTTTCCTAATCAAACTGAACATTCACTGTCTTGTTCCTAAAGAAAATAGCAGGATAAATGACTGATATTTCAGTCAGTAGCTAATTCAAATACAAATTGATTTCTCCCTACATTATGTGCTTGAAGGATTTCTCTTAGACTCTGCCTAGACTAGAGTATACTCATAGAATGCCATTAACCATTACCATCAAGGTAGGTTTTTATAAATATACCCTCTAGTGGAGTTTCTCTATCTTGACTACATCCATAGCAAGAAACATATTTTATATTTTTACATTACAGTCCAATAAATACATAACAAAACACAATATATTAAAACAGAAGTTTCATAAAATGATATCTTATTAAATGCAAGAAAATCCACCTGGCTGGTATGGCTAAGTGGTTAAAGCATTGGCCTATACACCAGAGGGTCACAGTTTCGATTCCCAGTCAAGGGCATGTACCTGGGTTGCAGGTTCAATCCCTGGCCCTGGTCGGGGAGCATGCAGAGGCAACTGATTGATGTGTCTGTCTCACATCAATGTTTTTTTCTCTCTCTTCCCTTCTCCCCTCCCTTCCACTCTCTCTAAAAATCAATGAAAAAAATATCCTCCAGTAAGGATGACTAACCAAAAAAAAAAAAAGGCAAGAAAATCCAATATTTTCTATTTCATTCTATAAAAAAAAAAAAAAAAAAAAAAGTGTTTGCTCCATCAACTAAATTGATTTCACAATCTAACAGGTCATGACCTGCAGTACCTATAGCATACTCTGGAGTAATCATCCACCATTATTAACACTGAGTTATTATTATCCCACCTACTCCCACCATTCTCCCAACTATTAGCCTCTCCCTAATCTATTTAGCAAATTGTGATAAATATGATGCTATTCAACAATGTTATTTCCATGCTCTCAAATCTTCACTGCTTTCCATTTTGTGTGACAAATGGACTCTAAATCCATATCACCATGGCTTTTAAGGACTTTACAATCTTCCACAACCAATATAACTATTGTTTCACTTATACCCAGTGGACCACTGAATGTTATTCTCTATTTCCTGAACATGTTCTCCCCTCTGGTCATGCAATGTTCTCCTCACTCCATATGATCTAGTTCAATTGTAAAAAATGTACCACTCTGGTGGGAGAAGTTAATGGTTAGGGAGGCTCTGGGTTTTGGGGGTAGTGGGTATATGAGAGCTCTTTGTACCTTATACTCAGTTTTTCGGTGAACCTAAAATTGTTCCAAATATGCAGTCCATGTTTTTTTTAAAAGCTGTCAACGCTTAACAGGCCATTGGAGGTGTGGTAGAATATAGAGGAATATTGAGTTCTGGATGAAAGAGTGCAAGAAGTTACTATAAGGGAATTATTCTAGAGCTGAAGAGTTCTTCTGGGGTTGAATTATGATGTTAGCAGAAAATATAAAATACGAACTTTCCCTAATTACCAAGTTAAAACTCTTTTTATCAGTAGGTTTAGGCAGAGAACAGGAACTAAAAGTATTTTTCCTACTTAAATAACTGAACATCACGTAGCTTAAAATTCTATGAAAACTGATGGTGACAAAGGGCCAGTGCAGGCAGGGACTAACAACTTCAGAAGGGTATTGGAGACCTCTAGGATAGTGTTATGCCCATGTTAGTGGGGAAAATAAAAAAATAAATCGTAGGCTTCAAGAGTCAGAAAAGAAAATAATGAGCAAACAGCAGTTCCTCAGATTACCCTAATCTGTCCTTAGCCTTGAAATAGGTGTTCTGGGTTTGGACATGTTAGATGATGTTATATAGTATGCAGAGTCACTGAGAATCTCTGTAAAACCTGCTGGATATTTTACACGGACTATTGTGATCACCTAGAGTAGCACCATAGTCCAGAAGAAGCACTAGGTTGAGCACCTCCCTGACTGAGTTATGTGGTCACTGGCCCCATAGAATGCACTGCTCTCTGGGCCTCCCAGGGCCATCTCAGGAGGCTCTGGCATTCAGCTGGGCACTACTGTCCACAGGAGTTCCCCTGCTTCCCTCTGAGGGATCATGTGCTTTAGTTGGAACCTGGAGGCTAGATGGCATCCACGTTCTCAAGTTCATTCAATTTTTCTAGAAAACGTTTCTTTTACCTTTCCCTGGTAACCTGGCTTCCAGGATTGGAAGCGTTGTCTGGCAGTTTTGACCGATTACTCCAGTGAACACAACACACCAGAAGAAACAGTGGCCGTTACTATGGTAGTGCAGGCCATGGATACCTACACATTGTACCATGATGCTGGCTCCCCGCCAAAGCAATATTTCTAATCTTAAAGGTATGCTTTATCTTGAAGAAATAAGTTGTTTTATCTTTATGGGAATGCTTTCATGGAGAATATGATATGAGTAAGGGCCCCTGAGGAAAGATACAGTTTCAATTATGGAAGGTAGGGTGAGTTTAGAGAAGAGATTGGGGTAATCCCTGTCATTATATACAGGAACTATTGTTGTCTCTGGGGTTCCAGACAAGCCACCTCCCCACATAAAAGTTTGTCTTCTGGTGTGTGTGTGTGTGTGTGTGTGTGTGTGTGTGTGTGTTTAGCAAAGTGTGGAATGAGTCAATGGGGAACCTTAAATGTTTTTGATCAACCTTGAATATTCCCCCTTATAAAACTTGTCAGTTATCTTGCTGGAATCATGTCTTACGTGGAGGCAGCATTCAGGGTTCCTCTCAGTTGCTCTTCTTGAAACTGTACTAAAAGGGGCAATATAATCTGTCTCCATCATATACCACACCATGGTGGACCAGCACAAGGCTTTACCTGTGCCTCCAACACTCAAAGCTCCTCCAGCTTTCAAGGCGTCTGATGAACAACTGGGGGATATAGGTTGGAACTTGGAGAAGCCCCTTCTAAGTCAGGAGTCATATCACAGCTAACCACGGCTCTGTTTCCTCTCTCCCACTTTGTCTGAGATAAGGAATCCTATTCCTGGTACAAAGCACAAACATTACCCCTGGCTTTTCATGAAAAACATTCTAAAAACAGCCTAGCCCTCACATGCCTTTCATTGGGCCATTTAAGAACCTAACAACATACTCTGATTACATGATCTTCTATTTTACCCATTTTCCTTATTTCCTGCTCATGTAGATGCCTCTGAAAAATGAGATCAACAGATTATAGTGCAGGACAAATAACAAAAACACATACAAAAGAAAACACCACAGACTGGATTTCAAGGTGAGCCGGATAGCTTCCCCCTGATCCATGACTATAGACTATTCTTAATCCCAGAAAATCATCACAGTATTAAATGTTCCTGTTCAAAAGCCTTGGAAAACAAATAAGGATGAATCAGTGGAAATGTTCCTGTATTACTAAAAAAGAAAACAAGGCAAGTACATTTTCTTCTAACATTGAGAACTATTACCTTGTATCAGAAGGGTGTTATGATACATTTTCATGGTTCCAAATTACCTCAGACCCTGTTCAAGTACCTCACTACAGTCACATATTTCAGAGTTTGGTAGAAGAGTAAAACGCTAATACAGAATCTGACCATTGATGACCACTTAAACCAATTGAATTATTGAATATCGGTTCAAATAATCTTTTAAAATATTTGTAAAAAATTACACTACCAAATCACACATTTGCTAGAAAGTGAATAGCATGACATAGAGGTAAACAATATGAAGTTAAACAGAATGTATTTGAATCCCAGCTCCACAACCTACCACCAAGCGACAATGGGTCTGTTATTTGAACTCTGTGATGGTTAGTTTTATGTGTCATCTTGACTGGGCCACTGTGCCCAGATAAGTGATCAAACATTCTACATGTTTCTGTGAAGGTGTTTTGTATGTTATTAACGTTTTTCCAGCTTTATTAAGATATCATTGACAAATAAAATTGTATATATTTAAAGTGGACAGCATGATGATTTGATAATATATACAGTGTGAAATGATTTCCACTGTAAGTTGATTAACACACCATCAGCTCACATAGACACCTTAACAGTACAGTATTAACTATAGCCACTGTGCTGTATATTAGGTTGCCAGGGGCTGGGAGGTGGGGGAAATGATGTTGGTTAAAGGGTACAAACTCTTAGTTATAAGTATCAGGATCTAATGTATAGCATGGTGACTATAGTTAATGACACTGTATTGTATACTTGAAGGTTGATTGAGAGTAGAGCTTTAATGATCATAATAGTAATAATGAGCACAGTAAAATTGTAATTATGTGAGGTGAAGGATGTCTTAACTCACCTTATTGTGGTAAACATTTTGCAATATATATGTGTAGCAAATCATCACATTATACATGTTAAACTTACACGATGTTACATGTCAATTATATCCTGGGGTAAAAAAAATAAGTAGATTGTCTTGAATTTAGCAGCAAACACCCAGAAAACTAAATGGAAAATTTGACCTATTCAAAATAACAACAACAAAAAAACTCAACAAAACAAAATCAAGAAACTTACCTTGGCAATTCTCATCACCAAAGCAGGAAAAAAAAAAGTTTGATGAAAGGTCTATATGACTAAAGATCTAGAAGGATATGTTATGTACATTACAAGTAAAACAAAACCCAAAACAGCATTTTCACATATAAACCCCAAATTGAAGATCGTAAGGGCAAGCACTCTATTACAAGGGTTCGATTTGTGGTCTAAACAGGCAACCCTTTGTAGCTTATTCTAGAAAAGATAGACCCAGGGGTTTGCTTATTCAAATATAGTTAATAATTTCTCATAGTTACACTGGTTTATTTCTTAGTGTTTTATCAAATTTTTTATTAACCAAGATGATGTCAGCATTATAAAATTTACTGAAAAGATTTCAACTAGTTCTATACTTGGGCACAGTTAAAATCACAAAGGAAATAACTGTTTCTGGAAATGCTATGAGTCCAGATGTTTTTAGAAAAGTTTTTAATATATTTTGCATTTCTTCCATGGTTGTTTTTTGTTGAAGTTTCCTAGCTCTTAAATGAATATCATGATTTGCTTTTTTTCCCCCTAGAATTTTGTTTTCTTAAGACTAAATATTTCAGTGTAGTTTCACATATCATTTCTTATTTTTTCTACATTTGTTGTTACGTTATTGTTCTCATCTTTAAAATTGTGTATTTGTATACTTTTGACCAATACAAACTGCCCTCCTTTTCCGGGTTAATGTTGCTGCTTTGGCTCTCTACCCTTACCATCTCTGTATATTTGCCTGTGTCTTTGTTCTTCTTCTCTTTAACGTTCTTTCTGTTTCAGTTGTGTATCTGATCATGTATAGGTTTCTGATAACTGGATTTTCTTTTTAAAGCCATCAGAAGAGTCTTTGCCTTCTACTGTATCTGTTGAAACCATTTATGTATATTGGCACAATTTTTGTATTTGATGTAACTTGTGTCAACTTTCTTTGTACCATTTTTTTGTGTGTTTTCTTGCTGAATTCTTAAATATTTATACAGGGGGGCAAAAGTAGGTTTATAATTGTGAGTATGCAAAACAGAATTTATTCTTGCATTATCATTTATTAATTATTGTATTACTTTCCATATGAACGACTGTAAACTTACCTTTGCCAAACCCTGTATTTTGTTCCCAAACACACACTCACCCCCAGAGCAATAGAGACCTTAGTAAATATTTCTGGGTCCTTCCCTACCTCAGTGAGTTTTCTACATCTTATTCATAATGGTCTAATCACTCTGTTTTAAACATACATAGATTTTTTTTCTTTTAAAGCACCTGAAAACAAAAGTAAAAAAAAAAAGTTTTTATACCAGTACTTAATGTCACTTTATTTCCCACAGCATTTTCACATGTCCCTCCTCTCCAGTGAAATTCCTCTGCCAGAGGCCTGGCTTATGCTCTTACAGGAGGCCATGATGATTCCCAATATTAAAAAGAACACTTGCCATGGGCATCCATACCAATAATTGAATGAGTTTTAAGGCTCTTTAATTATAACATTGCATAGTTTTAGATATATACTACTTTAACAATACTACCACATATTCAAGTCAATATATGATAAGGCACTGTCTCTAACTTTAATATTATAATTAAATTCCTTTTAGTTTATCATCATCTTTGCTATGTTTCATGACATGAACTGATGTTAGAATCTTCTAAATAATATTTCTTTATACTGAGAAAGAACCATGTCCAAATGCCTGTGAGATTTTTATAGTGTCTTTGATACAACTTTGATGTCATTTTAAATACAAATTCATGGTCTTATTACTGCTCAAGAATACTGTTAAAATGAAAAGATAAGTACAAAATATATGACAGTATAAAAAAAATCCACATCACATTCTAATTATACTTAGTCATAATCTGAATAGAACAGTTTATGGGGAAAAGAAATAAAAATAAACTGTGACTTCTCTGAAATTTTTCTGTATGTATTTTTAAAAGTGAAAATAAATGGCAGGTGGTATTGCCAGACATTCTCATTCTACTTCCAAATGTGCAGGATAATATAAAGTACTTTTAATGACTTGTAATAATCACAATGAAAGAAGTTATTAAAGACGTTTCTTCAGAAAAAAAGAAATCCTACTCTTGATTATAAGGAATCTACCCAGATAGAATATTCACAACAACCTGAACAGTGCTCCTGGCTAACATCCTCTGGGTAGGCAAGACAACGCATGCCGAATAGATGTCTACTCCTATGAGAAAAAATGGCTGGTCATTCCAGGATGGAAGAGGCTCAGTGTAGCTGACTTGCCACCAAGTGGCCACTTTGTCTTCTTGGGAAATAGTGCCATCCTGTGGGTTCAGTGTTTGTCTCTGTTGATAACAGGTAGGACACTTGAGAGGAGTTAGTTAGATTGCTGTTGGTCAGTAAAAATTCATGCTGTTTAGCCCACTGTGGCCATGTCATGTATGTGTCCACCATGCCAACATTTAGTGATTCCAGTTTCCAGTGACCAGCTGTGTAGTCTGCCTAGGTTAAGCAGACTCCTAGAACACTAGATTTTCCATTTTGAAACCTAGAAAGTCCTGGGCAAAGTGGAACAAGTTGATTTCCTACTGGTGCCTCTCTCACTAGCACATTTCTAACGGCCTTGGTGAATGGTGTATTACCTGCACCCTCCCATGAACATAATATTCTGATGGGTGTTCTGCCTCCACGTAATATACCCATTCCATTGTGCTCACTTCTCTGAGCTTTCTAATCCCTTGACCTCTACTATCTCCCACAAAAAATTTGGCATTTCAGCCTTGCTTAGCATGAGTCATTGTTTTTTTAGTTTAGTTTTGGTTTTTTTTCTTTTCCAGATTTCTAGGAGCCACCATTGGAAATGGTTTACACCATTTCCAAATTCAATTATTGCCCAATTTTAAAATGTATATTTACAATAAATGTAAAACTTGTATACAAATAACATTTTATATTAAATGGTGGGCACATCTATTATCTTTGTTTTTCTCTCTTTATAATAAGTCTGTGAGAGAGGTAATGACAAATTCATCACCAACCACAGCCATATGACTGTACTTCCCTGAACTTGAGTAATCAAACTCCAAATTCAAAGAAATCACTACTGGCCTACACCGTCTTAGATCATCTGCTTTCTGATTGTTGTTTTCCTGCTAGCATTGTTATGACGGACTCCAATGAGAAATTAATATTTCTTTCAAAGTTAGGTCTATTAACAGATTGTTTGCATGTTTGGAGACATTCTCTTTACTGTGATCTCTCCCTCTTAGCCTAGGCAGGCAAAAAAATTCCATTTCAATAACTCATACACTGCATGGTTTATCCTTCATCAAAATAAATTTTCTCTTTTATTTCCCCAAAAACTGTTCTTGTCAGTTTTCCAAAGTGGGGTTGCCTTGATTTTGTGAATGTACAACTGGAGGAATAAAATCAAGCTTATGACAGAGAGGGAGAGGATTCTGATGTTTGTTGTACCTCATTCTTTGTTCCTTATTCTTGCAATGGCTCCCCCTTATGAACAGAAAAGGTCAAGGCCTATCTTGCCACTTTCTGTGGATCTTAAGATTAAGAGTCAATATCTTTTGGTGTTGTCGAGGATGTAAAGAAAAGGGCACTCCTATGCATTGTATGTGGGATTGTAAATTGGTGCAGCCACTGTGGAAAACAGTATGGAAATTTCTCAAGAAATTAAAAAAAGAACTACCAGATGACCCAGCAATTTCATTTCTGAGTATTTTTCCAAAGAAATCCAAAACATTAGTTCAAAAGATATATGAACCCCTATGTTCACTGCAGCATTATTTACAATAGCCAAGATATGGAAGCAACCTAAGAGTCCACAGATAGACCAATGTATAAAGAAGATGTGGTACATATATGCAATGGATTATTACTCGATCATAAAAAAGAATGAAATCTTGACACTTACAACAACCTGGATGAAGAAGGTATTATACTAAGTGAAATTGGTCAGACACAGAAAGGCAAATGTCATGTGATTTTACTTATATGTGGAATCTAAAAAAAAAAAAAAATGAACAAACAAAAAAGAAATAAACTCATAGATACAGAGAACAAATTGATAGTTGCCAGATGGGAGAGGGATTGGGGGAGGAGTAAAGAAGGTAAGGGAGTAAGAAGTACAAATTGGCAGTCATAGAAGTAGTCATGGGGATATAAAGTACAGCACAGTAAATTTAGTCAATAATATTACAATAACTATGTATGGTGTCAGATGGATACTAGGCTTAGCAGGGTAATCACTTCATAAGCTATATAAATGTCAAATCACTATGTTGAACACCTGAAACTAATATAATATTGTATGCCACTGTAACTGAAAAAAATTTTTTAAACTTTTTAAAAAGAGTCAATCGTTTGAACTAGTCCCTGTTAGGAACAAATCCTTTGCCTCACAAACCATAATTTCACGCCCCAGCTCTCTTTGTGTTGAGCTCAGTCCAGACAAGCAGGAAGTCACTTTCAGACAGAATGCAGTTTTCCCCATGCCACTCCTCTGACTCATCCCCAAGTTTTGTTGTGAATAGTGATAGGGCACCGGGATCTACATTAATACATTCTGTTATTAGACATTCAAACAATACTTTTTGACTAAGCACATACTCATTAAAAAGGCCTTTGCTGAGTACTCCAGAAAACACATAGATGGAGAAGAAAAGAGCATGCGTATTTGGGGGAAAGTGCTATCAACAAATACAGAAGACAATACTTCACATCCTTGAAAAAACTATTAAAACAAAAGTAAATTTAAAATAATTGGCCAAATAAAGTATTTTCCCTTTCATTTATATCAAAGTAAAATTGAGCATTAGGGTGGAAAAAAAACAACTATGTTTATGAAGGTGGTCATTGAAAGAAACATCAACAATAAATAAATAAATACACACACACACACATATAAATACATCATATCAGGAGGTGGTTTCGGTATTTTATAATGAATCTAGTCAGTGTAATATGATTCACCCTTTAAAATGCAGCCATTAAAATAGTTAATAATTGATGAAACTATGTACTATATTGGCAAGTTTTCTGTTAATTTGAAATTATATCAAAATAAAAAGTTATAATATACTTTTTATACAGCTCTTGGATACATATATAGCTAACAGGAATTATACAGCTACTAGAAATAAAAATTAGTAATGCAAGGATATGCTTATAAAATAACACTAAATATAATAAGCATAATACAAAGTTATATATTATGATATAACTGTGTGAAAAATACCTGTACATATGAAAAGTACTTCAAGGTTAACATGTGAAATGAGTATTGTTGCCCTGGCCGGTTTGGCTCAGCGGTTAGAGCGTCGGCCTGCGGTCCAGAGAGACCCGGGTTCGGTTCCCGCTAAGGGCATGTACCTCGGTTGCAGTTTGTCCCCGGCCCCGGGTTGGGTCATGCGGGAGGCAGCCACTCGATGTGTCCCTTTCACGTCGATGTTTCTCTCTCTGTCTCTCTTCCTCTCTCTCCCTCCCACTCTATCTGAACAAAAAATGGAAAAATGTCCTCGGGTGAGGATAAATAAATAAATAAATAAATAAGAAATGAGTATTGTTTAGTTAACTTTGTTCAAAAGTTTTTAAAATAATCTTTCATTCTTTTTTACCAAATAAAGAAAAATCATCAGAATATCAGGCATGAAATACAGTATCTGATGCAAATATATAAGACAAAGCAAGGGAGAAACTCACTAATTTCTGTCCCTAATTTGTTTGGTTTACATATTACATTTAAAAAATGTATAATTGAACACTTTTCAAGTTGTAGTCTGATGTGAATTTATTAGTTATTAGTTCTCAGTGATGTACAAGGTAGTCATAGAATTTTAGAGTTGAAAACGTCCTCTAAGGCCACCTAATTTGGCTTCTCATTTTTCAGTAGATAAATGAGACTCTTAGAGGAATAAGTGATTTTCCCCCTTAGGCTACCCAATTAGTTGGTGGAAAAGTTGAGACTAGAATTCGGTCAATATTTAACACCCAATCTAATTCTATTATACATGCCAATTCTTTAGCATTCATTATTTCTCACAAAGTAACCCCAGCATAACATTCCAAATTTTCTCCTGCTTCTTTTCAACAAACTAGACAGGAATGTTTTTTCTCACTTCCACATTATTCTAGCCTCAATGCTTTCTTGGGCTCAGCCCCTGCCTGCAAACACCACCCAACACTCCATCCTTACTCTAACCCTACACATACTCATTCATGCTAGACTCCACTGTCTACTAGTCTACTGGTAGTAATTAGTTAGAATACTTTTTTTAAAAGACATACTTGGAAAAAGACAAAGTGAATTTTAGTTTCAACTATTCTGCTTGCTTATCCTACAACTTTGTACACCTACTCAATTACTTCTCTGAATTCCTGTTTCATATACTATTGAGAAAAACAGTATTTTGTCTCAAAAAGAAAAATTCATAAGTAGTACTACCCGTTGACATATGGAAAATATTTTCTGATAGTCTTTGGCTGACTGTGGCAAAGAATGAGATGTGTGACAAAATGATAACACAGGCAAGTGTGTCACATCTTCTTTAAATGAAAAATAAATGCCCTAAAGTATGTGGAGTAGTTGTAGGCTTTCACGAAGTACCTGTTACCTGTTGTGTCACAATTTACCAGAATAAATGAAATTCTTCCTGATTTGTGAAATTCCACGTCTATTTCTGATTCTGTTCCACAAGTCATACTATTGGTTCAAGTTGATTCCTCCAGACTTGTTTAACAAGTTAGGTATTAATCACACGGGATTTCCTCCTTTGACTTCAGTTCTTTCATAGAACACACAGAATACATGACAGTCATTCACTTGAGAGAAACTCAGAGCAACAGAAAAAAAGAACCTCTTCATCATTCAGCGTTAAAATGTATAGGTAAGTCCTATTTCTGCCTCTATAGTTTTAGAAGTTTTACTGTGTCTTAGAGTGTGTGAAAAACACACTGAAGGTTTAAAAATTTTGGTTGTGTCCAGCAGTCTTCTAGTTACTTTTCTGGACATTTCATTAACACGCTTAGATATTTTTAGATAATATGCTTGATATTGTTTAAATAAGATTCTTGGCTGCTTGATTGAATTTTTTGAGAAATGAAAAAACCTAAAGAGATGACGGCATTATGACAACATATCTTTAAATAAGGAAATGTTTTTGTTTTCTCATGTTTTACTTTTCAAAAAGTGATGTGTGAACATTAAAAAATAAAATCAGTAAACAAAGTCTTTTGTTTTAAAATTTTTTGAGGATTCTGAATTTTCACTCCTGTTACAGTATCATTACTGGCTATTAAGTATGCAATGAACCCTGAACTTTTCTTTACTTTTTATATACTTACAGTACCATTATTTTCAGGTACATTCTTGTTGATACTTAAGAGGAAAATAGTATTTGTCTAGTTTTGTTTTCAGTTAACAAATACTTATTTTTATATACTTTCACATAAAAAAACAAGTTGTAGCATAATCTAGAGTCAGATAGGACAATCTCAAAATCATTATATAGTTTGATGCTTTTGTGTGTGCATCTATGAGTTATAAATTGTTTTTCATGACACAGAAAAATATAATAATGATGTGATTTTAAAAGAGAGACAAATAAAAGCATGGACACTATGTTGGCTATGTTAAATATAATTGAGTTTAAGTGTCCCAAACTTTAGAAAACTCAACCAAAATTCAAAATCATTTAAATAATAAAATATATGTGCATGGGATTAAGAAGTACACACTACCAGTCATAGAAGTAGTCACAGGGATATAAAATACAGCATAGGGAATATAGTCAATAATATTGTAATAACTATGTATGGTGTCAGATGGGTACTAGACTTATTGTGGTGATCACTTTGTAAGGTATATAAATGTATAATCACTATGTTGTACACCTGAAACGAATATAATATTGTATGTCAGCTATAATTGAAGAATAAATTTTAAAAAATAAATTAAAATATATGTACAATAATACACATTTGAATATGTATATATATAAAAGCATGAAAATAGGTAGCAGCCTATGTTTCCAACAATAAACAATAATTCTAATTACCATAACAAAGAAAATAATATCAATTATTTCATATTCGTGCATTTGCTATAACAAATTCATTAAAATAAGTCAAAATCTATGAAGTAATGTATATACTGTGTTTGTTCTCACTTTATGTGAAAAACAAATCACAAATTGTATTTTCTTATCGACTATCACTTTGGAAAGCTATACATGTGAAACGTCTAATGAGGACTAGACTACAAAACATCAGTCATGTTTGTTGTATTAAAGTAGTTGTTAGCTTATTTTTTCCACTATTCACAAATGTTTTATAACAATGTAATATAGTTTTTTGGTAATCACAATACAATTTGAAATGTATTTTGCAGAAACATTTTTAATTTTACAAAGGAATTTCTCTGATTTTTAAAAAATTGACCTTATAAGCAGCTAAATATACATTAAAAGTCATCCAAAGGAAAGAGAAGACACGTAAACAATGCAAATAATTTTAAAAGATGTATAATTTCAGTATTCCTTGAATCAACCTAATTTCTAAATTGATCCATCCTAACAGGAAATATGACACTCAATCAAAACCAAACTTTACAACCACAAACAGCTCTTCTTTGGGATTGTGGTTTCTGTGGATCACAATTTAAAATATTTTATCTCTTAAATAGGTTGCATCTAATAATAACCAACTTATTTTTCCTTTTTATTAACCTAAAATAATATAAGTTCCAATTAATTTTGTCTATTGGTTGGCTGGTTTTTATCAGAATGAAATAGAGTTATTAGACCAAATTGATAAAAATTTTGAAAATAACTTATGGCCCCTCATTTATCAATTTGAGGACCCAATACTGGGGAACAATTCCTTCTGTCAACATGAATATAGAGCAGAATTTTCAGTGGGAAGGGGAGAGCACAGTCAAATGGCCTAGGCTGCTAAAAAATAGACACATTTTTGTAATGACAATCTTACCTCTAATCCAGGACACCGGTCTGAGTTTCCCATTGCAAGGAATTAATTAAAACATAACTTTTCTTTCTGAGATGAAATATGCCCATCAGCATAGAGAAATGCAATTTGAAAAACTGTCTCAAACTCCACTATTTTCCAATTCCTCCATATGATCTGAGGGAGCAAGGTATTCAAATAGTGTGGGAGAAGTGAAATGAAAACTAATGATATATTTTTAGGTAATTCTAGATAATTTTTAAGTAATTTTAGGTAACTCTCCAGGTAATTCTGAAATATCTTCGGTTGAGAATGGGCTCTCTTGGATGGTTTGATTACTTTTATATATAAATCAAACTGCCAGACCTCTTCCAGGTTGTCTTCTCCTAAAGGTTGCAAAGAGGGTGTGCTTCTTTTTTCATCACCTGTTCTTCCCTTCTCCGGAAAAAAAAAAAAAAAAAATCCTACCATAGGGCCCAGGAAATTGGGCAATTGTGTTACCATGATGTAGTCATCATTCCTTTCAAATCCTCAGATATTCCAGATGTCTTCAGGTCCACTAAGAAGAGAGTGTCTATATTCACTGAACTACATTAAAAGTGTTTGGAGAACAGGATGAAGATTTAGGGTAAATGGGCTTATCTCAGCTCAGAAACAGATAAGTCTCAGCAGGACTCCTCCCACTATAAGAAATCTTATTTCTATTTTCTTCCCTTTCTTTGCCCTCATAATATGATTAACTGACTACACAGACATGTCAAAGAAAATCAGTCAGGTGTCTGCCTCCTAACAATCGAAGACAACATGAGGCAAAGGGTGGTGAGGGTGGGGGGAGGCTTACCTGTCAAAAACGCATTCCTAACTATGCCTCGGTATCTCAATTCTGGTTTACAGTTTTCTATTTTAAATTTTTTAAAATGGAGGGGGTCAATGAGGTAAAAAGGGGGACATCTGTAATACTTTCAACAATAAAAAAATAATAATAAAGTATTTTTTTCCTCAAAAAACAAAAAAAACAAAATTGCAAATCATTAGGCAAAGGATATATATCTTAATAGAAACTAAGCATGTGCATTTAAATAGTGCATATAAAGTACAAGTTTTTGCCCACAAAGCCCTCAGGCCACATACTAAAACTGTTGCTGAATTTGGTCAAAATGTTTTACTAATGGTGGTGATAAAAAAAAAAAAGTTATATTATTTAGGTTAATAAATGTTTTACTAATGGGGAGTGATGATGGAATTATATAATACATATGATGGTCAGCTGCAATCAGTCACTTGGGATAATATATTTTCCAGCAAATCCTCTCATGTCCACTGTCAATTTGTCCTCTGGAATGCACTCCCAAGCTATTGCCTCAAGATTCGTTACTTACCTTACTCTTATGCTGCTCCAGCTCCCGAGATGGCTATGGTTGTAACCCCTAAAATAAATCATGAGGACAAGAATCAATATCTACTATTGTAAGGAAACCTGAAGATATCCAATCCAGTTCCTTAAAAGGTGTTACTCCAACTTGAAGGATCTCTTTCTCTTGAGTTAAAAACAAAAAAACATTATTTTAGTATTTCAGAGTATTCTTTAAGTCTAAATTTAGCATATGTTCATGATATGTAAAAATAAAAAGACCATCCCAAGTCTAAAACCATTCAGTGGGTAACTATCTAAGATGACTGGAAATAAAATTGACTTTGGAAAAGTTTATACTAATAACTAACTCTGAAAAAAGAAAATGGCAGATTCTATTGAATATTTACAATATCCATTTGCCAGAGCTATGAAAAAATATATCAGTGATTAATAAAAGGATATGTGAGCCCTGGCCAGTTTGGCTCAGCGGTTAGAGCGTCAGCCCACGGACCAATGAGTCGCGGGTTCAGTTCCAGTCAAGGGCACGTACCTTGGTTGCAATTTGTCCCCGGCCCTGGTTGGGGTAGTGCAGGAGGCAGCCACTGGTTGTGTCCCATTCACCGCGATGTTTCTCTCTCTCTCTCTCTCTCTCTTCCTCTCTCTCCCTCCCACACTATCTGAACAAAAATGGAAAAAGGTCCTCAGGTGAAAATAAAAAAATAAAAAATAAAAGGATATGTGAGCTGGGGCTTCAAGGCAGTACATTAAAAAGAGCCAGTGAACATATTTTTTCTAACCGGGACAAGTTTTTACTGACAATCTTACTTAACTAGGATATCAGCCTGAGTTTAATATAGCAAGGAACGGATTAAAACAGAGTTTACCCATCTGCAGGAAAATTCCCAACAGCATAAATACATATGCTACCATCTCCAGTTAAAAAATAAAATCCTCCCTTGACCCACATCCCTTCTCCAACTATTGCATCATTTCTCCTTTCCTCCCCTTGATAGCAAAACTCTTCTAAAAGTTTGTCCAGACCCACTGCCTCCATTCCTATTTTCTTCTCCCATTCACTCCTTCTAATTTAAAACTTTTTAATTGTGAAATATATCACACATAAAGACTAATTGTAAAAATAAACTTCTAGATACTCAGAATTTATTAAGAAAAATAACATCACCTGTACTTTAGAAGACTCTGAGGGTCCCTCCCCAATTACATCTTATCCACTAACTGTCCTCCCCACACTTTGCCCAATGTAACTGCTACCTGCCATGGTATCTAAATATCCTTATCTTCATGGTTTTACTACTCATGGATAGATCCCTAAATAACATATCATTTAGTTCTACCCACATTTGAAATTTATATAAATAGGATAAAAATTATGTTTTATATGGTGTGTATAGGCATGCCTCAGAGATATTTCGGTTCGTTTCCAGACCACCACAATAAAGCAAATGTTGTAATACAGTGGGTCACATGAATTTTTAGGTTTCCCAGTACAGATGAATTATGTTTACTCTATACTGTAGTCTATTAAGTGTACAATAACATTTTATAAATGCTAACCATCATCTGAGTTTTCGGCAAGTCATACTATTTTTGTTGGTGGAGGGTTTGCCTCAATGTTGATGGCTGCTGATTGATCGGGGTGGTGGTTGTTGAAGGCTGGGGAAGTTATGGCAATTTCTTAAAATAAGACAACAATGAATTTTGTGCATCAATTGACTCTTCCTTTCAGAATTGATTTCTCTATGGCATGTGATACTGTTTGATAGCATTTTACTCACAGTAAAACTTCTTTCAAACTTGGAGTCAATCCTCTCAAATCCTGATACTGCTTTATCAACTAAGTTTTATGTAATATTCTAAAGCCTTTGTTGTCATGTCAATAATCTTCCTAGCACCGTCACCAGAATTAGGTTTATGTCAAGAAACCACTTTCTTTGATCATCCATAAGAAGCAACTCCTCATTCATTAAAGTTTTATTATGAGATTGTAACAATTCAGTCACATCTTCAGGCTCTACTTCTAATTCTAGTTCTCTTGCCATTTCCGCCACATCTGCTGTTACTTCCTCCCCGAGGTCTTAAAACCCTCAAAGTCATACCTGAGGGTTGGAATCAACTTCTTCCAAACTCTTATTCATGTTGATATTTTGAAGACCTCTTCCCATAAATCACAGATGTTCTTAATAGCACCTAAACTAATTAATCCTTTCCAGAAGGTTTTCAAGGTATTTTTCCCAGATTCATCAGAGACATCACTACCTATGGCAGCTATGGCCTTATGAAACGTATTTCTAAAACAATAATACTTGAAAGTCTAAATTACTTTTTGATCCATGGGTTGCAGAATGGATGTTGTGTTTGCAGATATGAATACAACATGAATCTCATTGTACATCTCCATCAGAGCTCTTGTGTGAGCACATACATGGTTAATGAGCAGTAATACTTTGAAGGGAATCTTATTTTTTAGTAGTTCTCAACACTGGGCTTAAAATATTCAGTAAACAATGTTGTAAACAGATGTTCTGACATGCAGGCTTAGTTGTTGCATTTATAGAGCACAGGCAGAGTAGATTTAGCATAATTCTTAAGGGTACTAGGATTTTCAGATTGTAAATGAGTACTGGCTTCAACTTAAAGTCATTGGCACCATTAGCCCCTAAAAAGAGAGTCAACCTGTTCTTCGAAGCTTTGAAGGCAGGCATTAAATACAGGACTAGTATTTCACTGGAATATTTCTATAAAAATAGAATAAATTGAGTAAACACATGCATTTGTTCAAGAATCCCTTATGTGTGTGGCTGTTTATGCCTATGCTAGAAGCCATGGTATTATTCACAGAGTAGACAGGGCCTTATGTCCATCAGCTAACCTGTCCTTTCATTTACAGATTCATTTATAGAACAGACCATTGAAATCTTTTGGAGCAGTAGAGAAGTAATTTTAATCAGTTCCTGCCCTCAATTATTTGATTGACCAAGCACTGACATAGGTAGGGCCCTGTGGCAGACATTATTCTAGTTGTGTTAATAAAATTTTAACTCATTTATCCTCATAACAACCTGGAGGTAGGTTCTATGGTTACTTCCTTTTGGCAGATAAGGAAATTGATAACTTAGGCGATTTCTCAAGTTCACACAGCAGGTAAATGGCAGAAGGGGAATTTGAACCCATAGTCCAGCTTCAGAGTTTGTGCTGTCAACTGCTATGTCTCTCATGGAACTTAAAGTCTACTGCATAGGGGAGAGGTGTGGGGATGGGGAGACAGATATGGTACACTTAAGCAGACCAACCCTCACAAGAAATAAAGTATTTGCAAAAATTGACAGTGTGTAGTACAGGAGAGAGAATGCACCTAACAGAGTGATAATGGAAGCGAGAAGGTGCCATCCTATGAAGAGGAAAAATCAGTGTGAAGGTAATATAAAATAAACCTGCTGATTCTTCATCTAATGGCAAAAGAGAAAACAGGTCCAGAGAAGCGATTTGCCTCATGTCAAACAGCTTTTCTGATCACTTCAACAATTTCACCCCCACTATGCATACTGCTTCCTAAGATAACAGATATATCTGCATTTTTTCTTAACTCTGAGGAATACATTCTACTGTGTAGGTCTCAGAAAATTAGTATCAGAGATCTTGGAACTCTGATCATTTCATTATGACACAAAATCATCCTGGACAAATGATACTGAGAATCTCAAATCTTTCCTCTGCTTCTGTAGATGATCTGGGCAAGAAGCCAGCATGATTAAATTCAGAAGAGGTTGAGTGCAAGGTGTTGCTTCAAAAAATATATTGATGCAACCAAATATTACTCAAGAGTACTTAAAACAACTAATCTTGGGTTTGGTCCATGATTCATTAAAAGCCACTTTTTTTTCCATGAGAATAATTATCATTTACTAGATATAGTTAAATAGAACTAACCATTATAAGTACATATGGGATTCTGAATCCAGTCTCCACTCTTCTAGTTTCACTGAGAGAACAGTTCCAGGAAATTTCTGGATTCTCTATCATAACAAACCTAACTTATTACATTCAGTTTGTGCTGAAATGTCTTTCTTGCTTTAGATCCTTTACTAATAGATTTTTCCTTCTTTAAATTGGGCATATAATTATATAAGATTTTTCTCTTTCTTCTACCTCATCATGCATAATATCTCCTTCCTGTCTCCCTGCTCCCCTTCCTAAGTAAATAATGTTAAAAACCTGTTATATATCCTTTTATACAAATTAAGCAGGATTGTTTGCTTGGCAGTTGTTAGAATCTTTTTTATATTTGGACCAACATGTCATAGTCAAATCAAATATTGGAAAATGAACACCTTTGGGGGAAAAATAATGCTGCCGTGTGCTTCTCTGGAGTGTGATATACCAAATTCCTCACCCCACTGGCGCACACTTTGTAGGAAAAATGAAATATCCTGACACTTGCAATTTAGTATTATAAATCAGGTCATATTGAACCAGGAGTAAGGGCCCCTAAATCCTTTACTCACTTATTTTCTCTAGAAAGCAAACATGTATCTAGTTCTGTATTAGGATCAGTATATTTTGACAAAGCAATAGTTAAGGTTTTGAACATTTTATACTGACCTTAGAGCAGGTAAGGATTGGTTATGTACTTGGATTTTAGGAAACATAAGTTGGAAGCCTTCAATAAAATCACTCTTTTGGCCCTGACCAGTATGGCTCAGTTGGTTACAGCATCATTCCGTGCACGGAGAGGTTGTTGGTTGATTCCCAGTCAGGGCATGGATGGGGTCAGGGCACATGCCTAGGTTTTGAGTTCCATCCCCAGAGGGGGCATGTACAGAGGAAGCTGATCAATATTTCTCTCATACATCCATGTTTCTCTCTCTCTCTAAAATCAGTAAAACACATCTTTGGATGAGGATGTAAAAAATCACTCTTTCCCATGGATCTGACCAGGCTTATAAGCAATTCCAAATGCCTTACCTGTAACACCATCGCACCCCTCCCACACACAAAATAAGAAAATGCAAATGAGTGAGAGGAATGTTATGTTAGAATTAGCTGCTCTAAATTGTGTAAGAAGTAAATCATTTCAAAACTCTGATGCTTTAACTATTATTTGTAACAAGTTGATTGCTATCAACAATAACGCACCACTGGATTCCAACACCTGACTGAGAACTGTTTTCTAGAAAACGGCATTGAAACTTGAACTGAACAGGTTACTGAGTCCTTTTTGGTTCTTGTGAGTTCAAGCCCACCCTCATTGTCAACTATTCACAGAAAGCTTGATAATTTTATTATACTAACTTAACAATCATTAAAGATAAATTTAATTTTCAGCAGCTTCATTGAGATGTAATTACATACCAAAAAGTTCACATGTTTAATTGTACAATTAATTCAGTGCTTTCTACCACATTTATAGAATTGTGCAAGCATCACCAAAATCCAATTTCAAAACATTTTCATCATTTCAATAGACATAAACATTAATTTCAAGTATTCATTTCCAAAAAGCATTTTGACAATCAAATATCATATTTATACTGTCATTAATATTTCTTTGTAATTTGAAGAAAGCTAGCAAAATAATGTTGGTGCCAGTAAAGGTTAAAGATCATATTAAGTTAAGAGCAAAGAAAATTAAATGAAGGAAAAGAATTTTAAAAAGGCAAAAAAGAGCCGGGCCAGTGTGGTTCAGTGGACTGAGTGTCATCCCATGGACTGAGAGGTCCTGGTTCAATTCCTGGTCAGGGCACATGCTGGGTTTCGGGATCAATCCCCAATAGGAGGCATGCAGGAGGCAGCCCATCGATGTTTCTGTCTCACATCAATGTGTCTGTCCCTCTCTCCCTTCCTCTCTCTCTAAAAAAAATCAATAAAAACATATTTTAAAAAAAAATTTAAGGCAAAAGAGAAAGAAAACCAAGTTTTAAAACCAAATCCAGGAAGGAAAAAGTGCTTTTTAGAGAAAATGGACACAGAAGCAAATCTTCAATTAAACAGTCCCTTGCTTTGGAACTCCTGTGGACTCAATGGCTCTATCAATAGCTAACTTTCTAGAACTCAGAAGGAAACTAACACTGAACAGCAGTGACCTCTAGAATACATGCCAGCCTCTCCCTAACCTTAATTAGCAAGGAGATCAATAACCTGTGTCAGGACTTTCTTTGCTACAGTGTTGGTATTGAAACACTAGGTACACGTCCGTCAACAATAGTCAAGTCACCAAAGTATTGCTTTCATCACTTTGTGAATTTTGTGACTCCTAGAGAAATATACTTAAAATATCAGCATCATGAAGTTCCAGGAGAATTATGCCTATCTGTTCTGTTGTATTCAAATCACCTAGGTAGGCTCACCTTTGTAGATGATGCCACCATTTACCATAATGCCACTGTGCCCATTTGCACACTAAAAAGGCTTCATACTCTCAATTATGGAAGCAAGAACCCACCTTTTGGGCATCTGTACAGTCACAGCAAAAATGGCCTTCCTTCTAAAAGCAAGTATACCTTAAGTTTAGTAGAGTAGTAACCAGAATATACCTCTAAATCTTTAACTGACTCTTTGTCAGTCAGTAGTCTCCAGACATCTTCTATTAGTAATTACTCAAAGCTGACTCTATGATGTAAATCTCCTAACTCCAGTTCTCCTTTCACATCCCCTTGAATGTCTTTTACAATGTAAGATTAAACACTATGCTCAGTTTAAAGTCAATTAATCAAATATTTTTTCTGTTTTAATTTTATTTTTACATTTTGCGTGATATTTATTTTTTCATCACCATTTATCCCCTCTATGCCCTCTTCCACCTCCACCCACCCCTTCCCATCGTGTAGTCACCACACTGTTGTCCATATCCATGAGTTCTCTCTCTTTTACTCAATTAATCTCAGACCCTTCATTTCAAAAACATGATTGATATTAGAACCAAGGAAATCTCAAAAAACAGAAATGATCATTTTTTAATTGAAAAAATTCAGCACCTGCCTTACTTTTCGCAGAAACCTAAAGTGAACCTGATTAACAAAGAATATATTACAAAACTGGAACTGTTTTTCAATTTAGTAGGGTATAAATTAAGATTTGATATACTATGATGAAGCATAATCTACCATATTTCCTTCTTTAATAGTTGTTTAATATGCCCTTAATTACTAGAACCCAGTAAAATCTCTTAAAATCAGGTAGTAATTGCTGTAAATCAACTTGAAGTATATTTCAATGCTATAATAACAATAAAATGAAGAAAAACACCCATGGACTTCCATATTTGAAAATGATTTCTTCAACTTTAGAACTAATTATACAAAGTATGAATAGAGCATCACTAGGGAAGGCATTTATTTTTCTCCCAGCAGTAAAGGTAGATTTGCCTTATTGTGGTCACACCCTCTCATGGTGTTGACTCTAGGACTTAGGCCTGTTAAAAAGAGCCTGAGTCCCAGGAAAGGAAAAATTTAAGTAGCCTATGAAACAAGTGAACCTATACTCTTAGCTTCATTAGCAGCATGTTCTCATGAAGCATCATCAACTCCCAACTTAACCATTACAAACTTACATACACACATGTATACATACTTAGCAGTCATTTGTTGATATCAACTTGCAAACTTTGTGAGAAGAATGTGAATCCTACATCGGCTTTCCCTACAGGTAGCAGATTGCCGCATTCCAACACATCATTACAGGGCTGCTCTATACAGTTGTATAGTTTGTGCAATATATAAAAATAGATGACTCAGGGGAAGATTGGAAGCAGATATGGAGCCTATGCTCTGTGCCAAGTTGTCTGTCCCAGAGTGGAACTGGATGCAGCCCAAGAAGCGGCTTTCATAATTGTCTCTGTGTCCCAGAGAAGTTGCCTTTTTCTAATTCTCACAAAGCCATTATAGCACGGGTCCCTCAATACTTGCCCAGCCTCTGTATTCTCAGGAAGTATAAAGTGATTTATATCTTCAGGAAATATAAACTTATGTATAATCTATCCAAGATAATAAATATACTGTGAAGTAGATCATTAAAATTTTTTAAATGTCATGCAGTGCATGCCAAAGGTACACGCACATAAAGTGTTACATGTTTGTGATTCAAGGACAGAATTATTTTTTGTCCAATTACAGTTGACATACAATATTATATTAGTTTGAGGTGTACAGCACAGTGATTAGACGTTTATGTAACTTACAAAGTGATCACCCCGATAAGTTTAGAAACCATCTGACACCATACATACTTACTGCAATATCATTGACCATATTTTCCCTATGCTGTACTTTACAAAGGATAGGATTCTTATCTTCCAGATAAGCCCAGAGTTTTCAGAATGCATAATTTAATAAAACAACTATACTCAAGAAGTCTTAAACATGTGGTACTGACTGCCATCATCCAGTTGTACGATCCTAATTAATCCTCTGTGTCTCTCTTTCCTTTTACAGTGTACCCAAGCTTATCAAGTTGATATACTGAGTTAGACTGAATCAGTGAGAAAATAGATCATTTTCTCCTATCTCAAATTAAAACAGAAAAGCTGCTCCATTTTGATCTGTTTTCTATTATTGAGCTTCCAGATAAAACCTTATTTGAAGTGTTCCTCAACTTTAAAAAAAAATTAAACCACTGAATTTGATCGTCTCTACTGCCTGCTCAGTGGTAACCATCTAGAGTTAATGAAACTGACTAAAATAGATTAAGTCACTTTGGAACCATTTTCATACTCTTCATAACTCCAATGTTCCAATATATCATGTAAACACACATATTCAAATATATGTGTTTGTATGTCCTGTCAGATAAGGTCTGTACAAATATTTTTGGACATTCCATCTCTTAGCGTCAATAATAACATAGTAAGTGTGACAGCAATGAATAACAATGATGTGATAATTAACAGAAAATCCTCTCCCATCTGGTGTGGACATTTGCAGTTTGAGCTTGACAGACCAGGATTCACATTCCAGTTTGGTCACTTACTGGCTGAGCAACTAAGCCTCTATTTCATCATCTGTAAACTAGGGTTATTTACAAGGATTAAATTAAATGATGTAGAAAAACTCAACACAGTGCCAAATACATGTTAAGCACTCAATAGATTATTCTCCTATCCATATTTTGTCAGAATTCAAAACAAGAATGCATGACATACCATTGTATATAAAGTCCCTCCAAATTACTGCACAATTATTTTTAAATTCCTCTCTGTATTCTCACTCATCAATTTTTTCATAAACAAGGCCCGGTGTGGACTCTGTAATGGGTATTGTCCTAAGGACAGGGCATATCCTGACAGACAAGAGGCATCTCTACCTTTCATAAGTCACAGCCTAGATATGGGTACAATATTTCATTACTTACCACATGAAGGGATAAAGGCTAGGATAGAGAAATTCACTGGGCATATGAGATTAGATGAGGGGCAGCGAGAGCACAAGAAGGAAACTACTCAGTGGGAAAAGAAAGATGCCTAAAAATAAAATGGGAATGCTCCAGGTGTCTGGCTGGGGATTAGTGAGCAGGTAAGGATGTGGCTGAAGTTAAAACTGCAGAGGTGACTGTGAGGCACTGTAAATGCCATGTGGAAGGTTTGGGTGCTATCCTGAGGATCTTGAAAAGCTATAGATAAATTTCAAATGAGGCAGGGGAAGGGAAGAGTGTCAGAATCTAAGATCTATAAAAAAATAAAATCCCTTGAAGGATTTTAAAGGGTTGATTGGAAAGAAACAAAAATCTTAGATTCAATCTAGAGTCCTCTTTTTTCTACATCTCATAAGTGAACCATCAACAAATTCTCTATGGTCTAAATTTAAAATATATCCAGACTCTGATCACTTGTCACCACCTCCAATGCTACCACCATAGCCTAAACCTCCATCATCTCTCACCTCAATTAATGAATGATTTCTTAAATCATCTCCCACTCCATCCCCAGCCTATTCCCCTGCATAACCCAAAGTGATCTTATTAAAGAAATAGATCTGATGTCATTCCTTTGCTTAAAACCCTCAAAGACTGTTTTTTTCGAGACAAAGACCAAAGCCCTTACATACAAAGCTCTATATGATCTTTCCCCACCCGCTGACACCCTACTCCTACCTTTCTAATTTTATCTCCCTCTGATATATCTCCACCCCTAACTTGCTCACTCCACTCTGTCCAGCTGTCTCCCTGCTGTTCCCCAAATGTACCAGGAGAGTTCCTAGCTCAGGGCCTGTGTTTCCCTCTGCCTAGATTATTCCTGGTATCTTCATGGCTTGCTCACTCACCTGCTTCTGGTCTTTATTGAAATGTCACCTTCTCAGCATGACCTTCCCTGGACATTCAGTCTACATTTTCAGTACCTCCTACACACTCTCTTTTCCATTTCCCTGCTTTTTTTTTTTTTAAACTAGGACATTTATTAATTTATTTTGTTACAGATGTTTCTCCTTTTTTCCCCATTGACACCCTCCTCCCCATCTCTCCACCCCTTCCCCAGCTTTGTTGTCCACGTGTATCAGTTATGCATACATGCGTATAAGTTCTGTGGTTTATCTCTCCCTCCCCACCCACCCCCTCTTCTGAGGGTTATCAGTCTGTACCCTACTTTCACATCTCTGGGTCTACGTTGTTCCCCAGACTGTTATGTTTATTATATTCCACAAATGAGTGAGATCATGTGATATTTGTCTTTCTCTGCTTGGTTTGTTTCGCTTAGGATAATACTCTCAAGGTCCCTCCATGTCGTCTCAAAGGATAAGAGATCTTTCTTTCTTACAGCTGCATAGTACTCCATTGTGTATATGTACCACAGCTTTTTTATCCATTCATCCACTGATGGACACTTGGGCTGTTTCCAGATCTTAGCTATTGTAAATAGTGCTGCTATGAACATGGGGGTACATGTATTTTTTCTGATTGGTGTTTCAGGCTTCTTAGGGTATATTCCTAGAAGTGGGATCACTGGGTCAAATGGAAATTCAATTTTTAATTTTTTGAGGTAACACCATAGTGTTTTCCACAGTGGCTGCACCAGTCTGCATTCCCACCAGCAGTGTACTAGAGTCCCCTTTTCTCCACACCCTCGCCAACACTTGTTTGATGATTTGTTGATGGCAGTCATTCTGACAGGTGTGAGGTGATACCTCATTGTTGTTTCAATTTGCATCTCTCTGACGATTAGTGATGTTGAGCATTTCTTCATATATCTCTTAGCCATTTGTATGTCCTGTTTGGAGAGGTGTCTATTTAGTTCCCCTGCTTTTTTTTTTTTTCTTCTTATTTTCTTTACCTTATTCCTTTCTTTCTCTTAAGTGTACTTTCAAACTAAAATTTAGTACTGCTACATTTGTCTGTTTCTTTTCATTGTGCTCTCAGCACCTAGAACATTGCAAGTACCCACCAAATGTTTCTTGAATTAACTGATTACTTAATGGAAGAAAAGAGACCAGTTAAGAGGCATTTCAAGGAATATAAGTATGGTGATAACTGCCAGAATTAAGAAAGAAATAGAAGGTATAGAAAGAAAGATTCAGGTGCTAAGATGGACACTGTTTAGTGACCTCTTGAATGTGGGAAGTCACCAAGAAAGAGCAAGTGCAGCTAATGTCTGGATCTCTGACAGGGTACCAGGTAGATGGTAGTGACATTCTCCAATATTAGAAGCAGTCTGGGGAAAAAGATAGCAAGTTCAATTTTATATGAATTGTTATATTTAAGAAGGTTATAAAGCATCCATAAGCTGTCCAATGAATAAGTAAAATGATGTTGTGGAGCCTAAAGACAAAGGTTTAGGCTGAAAATCTATCTTAGAAGTATTTTCCTACTGAGTTCTTGCTGAAACAATGGCATAGGATGGAATTATCAAGGAAGAATGCATAGCAGAAGATGATCATGGATAAATCTTCATTACTATGATACCTGAAATCTTATATAAATGAACACAAAATTGTCTAAAAGTCTTGTATGTACATAGTATGTGTATCTAAATTTGCAATTACCCTGTCACTGTTTTCCTGGAATTGCCAAATGGTCTATTAATCCACAGCCATATATTGGTTATAACTATGTGTTACAAAGATTAATTAGTATTCCTACATAAATCTGATACAGTAATGTCAGGTACACTTTCAAATTTAAAATTAAATCAACAATTATTTTATTGCACACTTACTATATGTAAGACACAATCTCAACACTTACTGGATATTGATTCCCTTTGCTTCCCCCAAGTCAGATCTAGAAAGACGGGAGTCCCTAAGCTTTCTCATCTCCTATAGCATGAGGGAGGGAATACATGTTCTTTGCTTCAAACCAACCTGGTTTCCCTTTCCAGTTCTGTCATTCCTGAGTAATTAGGAGTTATTTATTCTCTGAGTCCATCTTCAAAACAGAGATCCTAAAACCTACTTTACAAGACCATCATGAAGACTGGCAATACATGTGTACAATTCCTGATACTTCAGCTCTCAAAAGTATAGAATAAGTTTTCCAACATTCATGTAACTTTTCCAAGCCAATGAAAGAAAGAGGAAGGAAAATGGTGAAACATGTCACAACTGAATATTTGTTTTATTGTTTCAATGTAAGCACTAAACAGCTCACTTACCAGGACCCTGCTTTAACAGCCAAGTTTTTTCATGCACAGATTTCTATTGCATTGTGAGTCAAAATTCAGACAGTGTCTGGGACATATTTTCTCTAATAGTTTACAAAGTAAATATTGTCCACAATTGAGTTTGTATTGGCAGAAGCTTTAGAGTCTGCCACATACAAAAAGGTTTGAGGACAAGTGGCACTGAAAAAAGAGTAGACATTTCTTCACCATTTCTACAGGGTGGAACAATCCATTCTTATGTAATTAACTATGGCTTGTGAGATTAAGGTAATTTGGGCTCCACACCCTTTGTTTACTGAGTCATATGTCTCATGATGCTTTTCAGTCATTGAATTTAAGGTGTTTTTCCATGAACTGAAGCAAAGTTGGCTCGAAAGTCATTCCTGTGGGAGGCTCATCCAAGCTAAAGCATATGATGACTCTAGCCTTTGGTTTTTGTTTTCTGGGGTTTGGACCTCCAACTTAATCTTTGTTTCTCAGTCCTTCTCTCTCTGTGTTCACAAATCTTGACATGTTCGTCTCCGGAAATACAGTCAATCTCTGCTTGAGGAGGCTCGATCAATTTTAAATTTACTTAGGTTTTTAGGTTCAACCTTGCCTCCAACTCTGCCTCCTTTTGGCTCTCCTACTGCCAAAAGCAGCCACTAACATTCTGGGCAGCCACTAACATTCACTGAACTCGCAAATGCCAAACACCATATGCATTTGTGATCACTGGTCATGGACACAACAACCACATAAGGTAACAGGAGTAAACAGGATCAAAAGTCAACAAATGTCAAAGTGCCAATTTTCTCCAACTTGAAAATTTGGTTCCTAAACATTGGTGTCTGGACCAATGTCAGTGAACATCAGTTTTCACTAACAGACCAAATGAACAAAAAGGAGCAATGGTGTAAAAAGACATCACAAAGCTAAAGCTAAATTATTCATCTTTTTGTTTTTTATTATTCTGAAAGCCTGTCCTTCCTACTTTTACATATTTAAATGCCCTTTTATTAAATAATGATGTTTAAGTATGGTCAAGTTTTAATGCGTTTATTCAACAAATTGAAAGTTGGCAATTCTATGTCCACCTCCAATAATCTTCTGACATGTTACTGGTCCCAGAGCCACAGCATATGATGTGCAGGGGGTACACTGCAAAATACCAGGAGGTGTCCTTCCATAAGTCTGTGATTTGGGTAGAGCCCTGACACCAGAAGGCAACCTTGCTTTGAAACCTAAATGTCTGGGAATGTCTGACCTCAGGGCATTCCCTTCACACTTACACCAGAATAATGGCAAAACAAATAGAAAAAATGAAAGTCAGACCATATTCTAGCTACATGCAACTGCTTTTCAGCTTTATAAAGCCTTAAAATCTGAAACATGGCTAGGAGTTAACACATGCAGCAAATAGTTATAAATATAAATATTTATGAGCCACTTATGTATGCCAGGTACCCCACAAAGTGTCAGAAACATAAGCATGAATACCATTTTTCCTCTCAAGGTGCTCACAGCCTAGTGGATAACCGATTTAACCAGAAATATATACTTTATAGCACCTAACATAACCTCATTGATCTTCAAAACAGCCTTGTGAGGACAGTATTATTATTTCCATTTTTCAGATAAATGACAATATGATCTCCAATCAAACAAGGGATAAAACAGAAATTTATATTCAGCTCTTCTGACAACCTCCCCAGTATGAGCGTGTGTAGTGGGAGGGAGATGGTGTAAAAGATAGTACCTGGCCATACGCCTAACACAATATCAGATACTGTCTTACTACAAATCTATTGGATTATACTGCAGTTGACAAATTCATGAGAAAAAGTAATAAATCACACAAACCCTCTGCTGGTGGTACGGTTCTAAATCATTTCAGGGGCTTGCTACTCTCCTGGACCTCAGCTCTCAGCCTCTGGTCACATCCCCATTTTTATAATACGGATAATATTACAGTGAAAACTGCTACTGCTCTGACTCCCTCCACCTCCCCCCACTCAAAATGATCTCTCTTCTCTACAGTCCTGGAGATGGTGCCCAGGTGAGGGAGCTTACTCCAGTAAGTGTCTAACATAGGGTCCTGGAAGAAGTTATAGCAAAATAGAGTGCAATGTGTTATTATTCTTGAGAATTTCATCAACTGACAGAAGACTAGAAAGCAATTGCAAACCATAGGTCAGATTTCCTTATTCTACTATCAAACTACTTAAATGTCAACAAAATGCTAAAAAAAATTTGGAAAGAAAAACCATTAAGGAGAATATTGTCTAGGTCAGGTTTATTTCCAGGACTAAATTCCTATCAAGAATCACTCGGTTTTCCATAAATACAACATGTGCAAGCTAAGAGACTTAGGAAGGCAGAAAATGATCATGAGCACTAAAAGAATAGCTTCTCTGCATGAAATGAGTAGCCTTTGATGTTTTTCTCTTGTTTAAAGGCCGGCCCGGGTGCCATCAACCTCAAGATTCCTGAATCCGTATGTAGTGTTCTTCATTGTTGTCGCAGTGGTGTTAATCCTGGCAGTGACGATAGGTCTACTGATCCACTTTTTAGCTTTTGGTAAGTACCAGAAGATTAAAAGAACCACTCTTCAGTCTAAAGAACTAAATATACTTTCAGATTAAAGTTTGGCTTTCCTCGAAATCTTACTATTTGCGACAAACTGGATGAACCTAGAGGGTATTATGTTAAGTAAAATAAGATAGAAGAAGACAAATTATATATGATTTCATGTAGATGTGGAATCTAAAGAACAAAATAAAGGAACAAACAAAACAAAAATAGACTCAAAGATAGAACAAACTAATGGTTGCCAGAGGTGAGAGAGGTTAGGGAATTGGAGAAAAAAAGGTGAAGGGATTAAGAAGTATAAATTGGTAGTTATAAAATAGTCACAGGGATATAAAGTACAGCATAGGGAATATAGTCAATAATATTGTAATAACTATGTATGGTGGCAGGTGGGTACTTGAATTATCAGGGGGATCACTTTGTAAATGATATCATTGTCTGACCACTATACTGTACACCTGAAACTACTATTTTTTAAAGTTCGGCATTCTTTAAATGCCGTTTTTATTTGTTAATGTAAAATAATTATATTTCTTACTTATATACTCTTAGATATGTATTCATTTCTATATTTTCCCTCAATCTATATATATTTCTCTCTTTTGGACTTTTTAGTACAATAAACACTATTACCCAGGCAAAAGTATTCTAGCCAAAGGAAAAAAATCTCTTGATACTTTTCTGATACTAGAATTTGCCTATTTTGCTTTTTTCATTAATACCATGATTTCCTTTTTCATTTAATAACCTGATAAAATTACAAAAATTAAATATTTTAAAGAACCTTAAGATTCAATCCTAGCCCTGGCTGGTTTTGCTCAGCGGTTAGAGCGTCGGCCTGCGGTCCAGAGAGACCCGGGTTCGGTTCCCGCTAAGGGCATGTACTTCGGTTGCAGTTTGTCCCCAGCCCTGGTTGGTCATGTGGGTGGCAGCCACTCGATGTGTCCCTTTCACGTCGATGTTTCTCTCTCTCTCTCTTCCTCTCTCTCCCTCCCACTCTATCTGAACAAAAAATGGAAAAATGTCCTCGGGTGAGGATAAAAAAAAAAAAAAGATTCAATCTTAAAATTTGGATGTACCTAAGTATTTGTTAATATATAATCTGTCTCTTGAAAACACAGTCTTATTAACAGAACAGTTATGATAGGAGATGAATTTGCGTTAAGCAGAAGAAAGGAGTAAAAACAAACTTTGAAAATAATTATGTTCTTTTATTATGTTTCCCTTACTTTCTTTAATTTTTTATTATTAAATCACAAAAATATAGGAAACATGGACAAGAAACAAATAATATAAAGAATACATATACCTTGCTTATTAGTAAATAACATCTTGATATCTCAGGGAATATTATTTCAGATGTTTTAATGTAGATAAATATAATGTGTCAAATTTCACTAGATAATACATGCTATAATCTGATTTTTTTCACTTAAAAATACACTTTGAGGTTATTTTTCAGCTATAATTCTGTTAAATCCCTTACAGCAGGTGTGGGGATGTGTGTGTAGGTGTGTGGGGATGTGTGAGTGTGGAAAGTGAGAGAACAATTTATTGTATGTGCTATTGCAAATGGGCAAAAATACTTAATCACACAAAGGTTGAAAAACTCCCAATGGTGCAATACAGTTACCAATATTAGAAAAACCAAGTAACTAGGAACAATCTTTTCAGCCAATCTAATTACAAAGTTGTGGCTGAATTTTGCTTTTGACTACATTTTGCTGTCAAATCACCTGAAGTCAAATATGTGTAAGATGAATTACGTTATGAAAGTAGGCTAAAGAAACATCAAGTTTCAGATTAAACTAACGTATTTTCACTCTTAATGGCACTGTATTGTCACACTTAAATACAAAAGGAGGAACCTTGGTTTGCCCTTTTCAAAGTGTATCCCACTGACCACTTATGGCCCTAGAAAGGCCTGGCCCATTGCCACAAAGGATTTCTAACCCTACCCACAATCTCTAACTCTTTCCTGCCATTGAGTTATTTATCTGCATAAATCATATATATATGAATGATCAAAAGGAACCAGGGATTTTTTTTCTTCCCTGACACAAATTAGGTTATGTTCATGTTCATAATGTTTCTAAGATGTGCACAGTATGTTTTAGGGATTTTTATTTCCTTCAGACTGCCAAATATGTCCTCTGGAAGATATATATTTTTGTAATCCTGACCTGAGGATATTTTTCCATTGATTTTTTCAAATAGAGTGGTGGGGGGAGGGGGGGAGAGGGAGAGAGAGAGAGAGAGAAACAGCAATGTGAGAGAGACACATCAAATGGTTGCCTCCTGCATGACCCCTACCAGGGCCTAGAACCTGCAACTGAAGTATGTGCCCTTGACCAAGAATTAAACTCACAACTCTTTGGTCCACAGGCTGACACTTTGCCCACTGAGCCAAACAAGCCAGGGCTGAAAAACATTTTTTGATGGAAAAAATTCATATTGGACAACAGGATTAAATATTGTCAAAAGATTTATTTTCTAGCTTAGTCCAGAAAATTAATGGCAAGTCACCAATTACTCTAAAAAGAATATTATTTGAAATGATTTTTTTAAATATTCAGAATTACTGTCTGTTATTCCTTAATGATAAATGAATAACAGCATATTACAGACATTCATTAATATTTTTGAATGAATAAATCTGCAATTACAAATCTTCTCAAAATATAGAGTGAAAATAATGATACTTCTGAACACAAATTAATTTCTCAAATAATGTTGTTCTGATTTTCATACATATTTCACTGTCCAAGCTTTGCCCAACTTTTTTAAAACCAAAAGAAAAACAATTTTATTACAGATACGTTTATATTAAGTTTAGAGTATTTTTTCTTTTAAGGGAAGCAAAAATGTTTAATTGTGTAATATAGCCTCCCATAATCCTTAATAAACTAAAGATTAAAGTACTTAGTAATGTGAGACTGATTATGCTTTTTCTTTGTTTTACAGATAAAAAATCTTACTTTTACTATAGCAGCTTTCAAATTCCAAATGAGAAGTATAGTGATCATTTAAATTCACCAGCTACAGAGGCTTATAGGTATTTGAGTGGAAGAGTTGAATCTGTGGTAAGTTAATAATTGTCTTAGTTCTTTATTCCATCATAAAATAATATGATAATAAACCTATTATTCTATGGTACATTTCCAATTGCTAGATGCTCTGCATGTTTTCTTTTCTTGAAAGGTGAAAGATGTGTATTTCTGCTTTTTCCAGGTTAATCTGCTAGTATACTGGTTCTTATTCACATTTTCTTAAGTCTTGAGTGAAAAGTGTTAGAAGGGATATGACTACATATTTCATATGATTGTGACTTCAAAGACTGGAAGTCTATTGTTTGTGCAAGTTGAGCATTTATTATGCTCTCCTGAGACTGCATTTTAAATCCTTTTCATTTTGCCTTCGTTCTTTTTTTCTTATCCAACTAAACACATACATAAGTTGTAGGTGTTAAAAGACGTATTTGCATATTAATAATAACATAGTTTGATCAACATCACACTTTCACTCAATGATAGACATAGAAAGTATGCAGAGCAAGCATGGACTTTCACTTAAAGAGGCCCACAGGCTGCCCACCAGAAAACCTCACAAGTGGACCCATAGCATTTGTTTTTCACCACAGACCAGGGTCTGGCCTGCAGCCTTGCAGAGTCAGAGTTGACCAGTCTTGGGATTACTTACTTACCCTTATCTTTTTAAAGAGTCCTAAGAATATAAATTAATCCAATAGCTCTAAAACTTTAGCACATAGTAGAATCACCTGGAAGGATTATTAAAACACGGATTTCTGGCCCCCGATGTCAGAGTTTCTGATTCAGTAACTCTTGAGTGGGCCCAAGAATTTGCATTTCTAACAAGCTCCCAGGAGATGCTAATGCTAATGCTAATGCTAATGGTTCAAGGACCACACTTTGGGAACCACTGAGTAAATCCATAATGAAATCTATCATGGCTGAGGAACTGAATCACCTGCTTGTCTAACACATTTGGGACCCAAGTTATGAGACAGCTGCTTGGTGAGGATGGAATTAGAGCAAGAGGAGTTAGGTATATCATTTAAATGTTTAATGAGATCAGAATAAACATTGAAATTAGAATGGTTTGCAAAGAGAATCTACACCAGGAGGTAGACACAGGATTAACATTGAGAAACTCTGGTTTATTATGTCAGAAGTGGGAGCCTCCTGTTCCTACAATATATAGTTCTTAAATATCAACCCTGCCAAAATAGTGGATCCTGCCCTTGTGGAGCTGAGTCTAAGGTGGAAGATTAAACAAACCTAAAAATACTTATGGTACAAGATATATCATAAGTATGTGACATGGAAGCAAGGCAAACATGAGTCCATGGTGAAAGGATAAATTATATTCAATCGTGGAGATCAGAGACGGCTTCTTACAAAGATGACTTCTCACGTTGCCTCTAAATATGAGTAAGTTGCACTACAGACAAAACATAAGCCAAGGCATAGAGGGGAGAAGGTGCTTTGCTGACAACTTTGGACTTTATTTTGTAGGCAAAAAGTCTTGATCTGGAGGCAACATGATGGGAACAAGATTCAACAGATTTGTGTTCAGAAATGTAAAAGTTAGATTATAAAGAGAAGAGCCTGCATATTAAGACTATCTAGAAGCTCATTACAGTAGTCCAGAAAGGAGCCAAAAGTTAAGAGCTTGAATTAGGGAGCATTACAGAAAATATGGAAATGTAGATAAAACTTCTATCTTAGGCTCCCAAGGCAACCCTCCTCCTCAACTTACTACTTTCTCCTCCCAATATGAAAGCAACATAAATATTTAGTTATATCATTTGTATCATGAAATCTCATTGTTTGGACTTAAAGCCAATGGACAATCTTAAATTTTTTGAAGAAACTACTATAGATACATATCTCAGGAGGCCAGTCTGAGGACAGTTACTGATAATGAAGTTTTCACATCCACACAAAGATGGCTTGAAATGTTTCAGCTGTGTACACAGCTTAATAAAGGGAGCAAACTGAAAGGGTGGGTATTGAGTAGAATCCTAGCTTCATTACAGGGAGTAGAACCCAGTTATTTGTCTTACAGTAAGATGCCAGAAATGTCCTCAGCCCTAATGAGGTCACTCAGTCCCTGCCAGACAGATCAGGTATGTTAGCTCAGCTCATCCTTAGGAGAGCATATATAAAATTGCAAAAGGCTAATTTGAAGATAAATGGCATAATAAAGCATAACATATATTCAACAACTTGAAAACTAGGAACTAAATTACTTTTTAAAAGCACCACCAGCACATTTGGAGGATATTCAATTAGTCTTTAGAACACACCCCCCCCAGTGACTAAAAAAGTATTAAATTAAAAATTATTAAATTTCCCTAATTCAAGCTTGTCATTCATATGCTCAAAAAGGTTCTTTAGAGTAAATCATAATGCATGTATAAACCTTGTTATCAAAATCAAAGTATTTTTAGTACTGTCTTTGTTATAAAGATAATATACAAATGTAGAAAATTCAGGGTATTTAATAAATTTAAAGAAGAAAGAAATATGCACAAAGTCTCAATACCCAGATATATCCACTATTAACATCTTAATGTTCCAGGTACCTTTCTATGCAAACTGCATGCATCATACATGCCCAGACATATATAATTATCAGTCAGTGGAATCAGACTATATATGCTAGTTTATCTACTTTTCTCTCCAAAATATGTTAAAAAGTTAAATGTCAATAAATTTAGAAATATACCATTTTAAATAAGTAAGCAGTATTATAGTATGTAGATATATAATATTTTATATAACCAGTCCTTTATTAAGAGTTTTTTTTAATTATCTTTATTGTTGAAAGTATTACAGATATTTTCCCCCATTGACCCTTTCCAATCTGCTCTCGCACCTCACTAGGCCTTCACCGCACTGTGTCCATGTGTTATGCATATATGCAATTAAGTTCTTTGATTAATCTCTTCCCACCCCTCACCTATGACAATTTTTCAGATTTTCCTTGTTTTTGATAACCTTGACAGCTTTGAGGAGTACTGGCCAGGTATTTTATAGAACGTCCCACAATTGGGGTTTTTCTGATGTTTTTCTCATGGTTAGACTAGAGTTACAGGTTTGGGGGATGAAGACCACAGAGGAAAGTGTCATTTTCATTACATCATATGAAAGGGGTGCATATTATGAACATGACTTCTCACTGTTGACCTTGATCACCTGGCTGAAGAAGTGTTTGTCAGATTTCTACACTGAAGTTATTCACTCCATTTTCTACACTATACTCTTCAGAAGCAAGGCACTATGTGCGGGCCACACATTAAAAATAAAGGAGTGGAGAGTTATGTTTTGAATATTTTAAGAATATTTAAATTCTTCTATTTGTCTGTTTTCCTCATGTATTTGTTTATTCAAGCACTTTTTTATATCAATATAGTGTGGTCTATGCATTTTAAACATTTATCTTAATTTCTAGATTGTATTCCAAAAGGGCCCCAGTCTACATTCTCACCAGTAATATATAAGTAGACATAAGTGTGCTTATTTTCCCACAGCATTAACACTAGGCATTATAAATCTTGTTAATTGTTGCTAATAAGTAAAAACTGATATCTCATTATTTCATTTGCATTTTTTATTACTAGTGTGATTTAATCTGCCTTCATATATTAATGGGTCATTTTTATTATTTTATTTTTTAATTTCCTGGTCATAAACTTGCCCATTTTCTTGTTGGATGGAGCATTTGTCTTTTTTATATGATCTTGGGGAGAAAAAAACGCTTTCCTTATTAGAATATTAAAATTTACCTGTCATTCATGTTTCATATATTTATCTAATATGGGATTTGACTTTGTTTATAATGTAGGGTTTTTTATGCCCAATAGATTCAATATTTTTATGTAACCAAAATTATCAAGCTTTGTTATGATCCCTTACTTTTGTGCCAGGTTTAAATTGTCTTTCTCCACTCCAAATATTCTAACATGTTCACTCACATTTTCTTTTTGTACTATTGTTATGTCAGTTTTTGCCATTTTATCTTTGATTCTTCTAGAATTTATTTTATAGTAAGGTAGAGATCCAGCTTTTTGCCAAGAAATAGCTAGTGGTACCCAAACTATATGTTAAATAGTACAATTGATTTATTTGTCATGCTACCTTTATCATACACTAAATTCTCCTTTTTTTTCCCCGTACTCTACTCTCTTCCACTGATTAATCTTGTCTGCACCAGTACCAAACTATTTAGAGGACTGTGGCTTTAGAATCTATTTAAACACTGGCAAAAGCAAGATCTCCTTTGAAATTCTTTTGATGTATGATTTTTGTAATCTTATATATTTATCCTTCTGTGAAAACACTTTGAACATCCAAAAATTTATATGAATAATATTTTAATATAGTGCTTTACAGTTTACCTAGCATTTTCACAGATATTATCTAAACTTCAATGCATAATAGCCATGTGAATTAATAAATCATTTTTATAGACAGGTGAGCAAAGGTTGTGAGATTAAGAAACATCAAAGGCCATTCAACTGGAAAGTGGTAGAACTGGAATTCAAACCAAGATCTTCTAACCACAAATCCAAGTATCATACAATTTCCCAATGGTAACATCAGTACCATCATTATCCTTGTCCTATAGAAATATTGTTATACTTAATAAGCAGTGAAACAGTCCTAGAACCTTCTATTATATTAAGCAATTCACTACTCTTTCCTGGTTCTCAGTTTACTTATCAGTAAAGTAAAATTGTTGGGCTAGATGATCTTTATAGTACTTTCTAACTCAAAAAGTCCATGATTTTGTGAATTCCAAGAGAGATATTCATGCCACCTATTCACCTGCTTTTCTTATCCTATCTCTCTGGCCCTTCCTCTGTGTTCCTTTACAGGCCTACCTTCCTCTACACTGCCATTTAATGTTGAAAATCCCAAAGGCTTTTGGCCTATACTTTCCTCTCTTCTCACACTGTTTTCTAGCTCTAGAAGATCTCATCCATGACCATGACTTCAACCAAATTTAAATACTAATGACTCACTCTTTCTCCAGCCCAGGCTTTTCTGTTGTACTTCAGAGCTTTACATCGAATTGCCAGCTTGATATCTCTACCTGACTGTTTTTTAAAATCTCAAATACATTATGCCCCAAAACCCAATCCATGATCTTTTCGCACTGTCCTAGCTTTTTCCCAACAATCCTATCCCCATTAATGATACCGTTTATTCAGTTTTTCAAACCAAAAATTTAGAATTCATCCTTGACATACTGCTCTCTGTCATTCCAAATATCAAATTTATTACCAAGTCTTGTATGTATTATGCCCCCATTATTTCCCTCAAATCCATGCATTTCCCTCTTGTGTTACCATCATGCCCATCCAAGTCACCTCTACTCTAGAGTACTAAAATAACACCGTAACTAATTTGCATTGTCTTCCCTAAAATATGTTATCCATACGCAGCAAGAGATACTGTTCTCAAATTGCAAATCTGATTATATTTTCCTCTTGTTTAAAACACTGTAGTGACTTCCCATTATTTATTATAAAGACCAAATGCTGTATGGTCTGGCCTTTCCTATCACCCTAGCCCCTTTGCTCTCTATGCTACATACTTCCACTGGGCTTATTTTATTCTTTAAACACAACCTGTTTGTTCCCATGGTAGGACTTTGCATGTGCCATTCATTCCACCTATGAGGTTTTCCTTCCTCATCAACCAGCTAACTCTGATTCTTCCTGAAGATATCAGCTCCATAAGCATTTCCTCTAAGAAGCTTTTCTAATCTCACTGACTGGATCTAATTCCTCCACTATAATGCTATACTTATCAAAGTTATTTTATTTAAATGTAGATAAAATTTGATTCGTGCCTGTCTCCCCCCCATTAGATGTAAGCTCCATGATGGCAAGGATTGTCCACTTTCTTTCACCATTGTATCCCAGTACTTGATACAAGGGGTGTGGGGCACAAGAAGTGCTCAATAACTGTTGTTGAATGAGTTAAAAATGAATAAGGCGATTTGGAAATAATGGAAGCTCCTGTTTGCAAAATGTATCGAAAGTGTGAATGCATCCTATTGAATGGGTCTCTCCAAATAAAACAAGAGATTTTTATCAGGATTCATCCTGGAATCAACTAAACCATTGAAATTCTCATTTGGTATCAGAGGTCGTACTGCAACAGATTCTGCAAACAATTGCATTTTTCTCCAAAATATACCTAACAGCTCTCGCATAAACAAACTAGGATACAGAAAGAAAAAGAAAGCAGTATCAATTTGAAATTCACCTTAATCATATCACTTATACTATTAGGGCTTTTGAGTAAAATTTATTTCAGACATATCCATTTGACAAGCATTGATTATTCCCTAGTGCCTAAAAGAAAATTTGGCACATTCTTGACATTTAAATGTTTGTTGAATGAATGCATACGTTATTCATTATATCTGTTTTTTGTGCTAAATCCTAGGGACACAAAATAAAGATATTGCAGTCAGGGTGGAGCTCACAGTTGTCTCCCAAATAAGGGTGTTCATCCCAGGGAGGGATTCACAGATGGATTGACACTGGCACCTTGTTTGGTTTTGTGTCAGCTGGTCCCACACACATGTGTAAAGATATCTTGAGGGAAGAGGGGGAGGGTAGTAACAGTAGAACTGACTGGGCTTCAACACACATTTATCTGCTCTCAGTAGATTTTAATGCTCTGCAGTTTCCACTGGATTTAATAACTATACTACCCAATTCTCAAAATAAATTAAACCTCCCCCAAATCAATCAATAATCAACAAAACTTCCCAAAATCAAGATCAATTAGGATTCTACAAAACACAAATATAAAAAGCTGGTTGTGAAGATAACCCTAATATGTAAGCACAGTAGTCAACAAGCAAATGAACAGTAAGGTAATATCAGAACCTACACTCTCCTACTTCTGCCTAGAGAAGCAGGTGAAACAATGCCTTAAGTAAAGCAATATGCTTCTTAGGAGATATTAAAAAGAAGGTGAATATTTTGATAAAACAATAGTCTTGTTATTCTTAAAAATGTTCCAGGACTCTCTCGAAAAATTTAAAAACCACCATTTTGTCAAACAGCTGGTTGGTCTGACATCTGCCTGATAGGAATGGATACTGAAAGAGTAAGATACAACATGGTGTAATAGAGATTGCATAAACTTTACAATTCCAAGAAGAATTGGCTTCAAAACCTGGCTTAATGTAACATGCAGTACACTACTTACTTTCCCTACCTTCATCTTTTCATGTCCACCTCCAATTTGGTGCAACTCACAGTACAAGCGAACAGAATCAATTCTCTGTTATAAAAACTTACTGCGTCTGACCCTGCAACTTGGGGGAACTGTTCCAGTCCCAGAACCACTCCTACTTCATTGTAAAGCTAAACTTTATACCTAAAGAGGCCCATCCTTGCTGGGACTGAGTAATGATTCAGGGAAATAGCTAAGGTTAGATCAGGAAATGACCAACTGATGCTAAGGCATTGATCAGAAATAGCAAAGAAAAGACCGCCCTTTGCTTCTTTCCCCCTTTCTCGTAAAGACCTCCACTGCTACTCACTTTAATCTGGTTTAACCCCATTAAAAACCATTGTCAGAGGATTACACAATGTAAGTTGTATCAGTGGATTTCCCTAATGTTGGCTTGGTTCCTGCCCCAACCCCCTAGGAACAGCCATTAAATCACTTAACGTGGACTCTCATTATGTACAACATCTGGTGTGTTTAGAATGGCTTCTAGTGAAGACACATCCTATCTACTATCATCTTTGTGCAATAAATGAAGAAATGGGTCTACTTCAAAAGTTTACATAACCTGCCTAAATCAATCCCATGCATTCTGAAATAGAATTGAACTAAACTGATCTAAAGTAATAACTCACGTCCCTATACCTCATTAACATAAGTCTCAAGTTGCAAGGTTGGGAGCAAGGACTAAGGAGAGGAAGAACTGCAATTACAGAGAGGTTTTTTTCCCCTTTCTTTCTACAGATTACTACAACATTCAAAGAATCAAATTTAAGAAATCAGTTCATCAGAGCTCGTGTTGTCAAACTGAGGTGAGTGGAACTATATTAAAAAATATGAAAGCTTGGATGCAATTTGGTCCATTTGACTTTTGTTCACAGCATGGATAATGAATGAAATTTCACAGAATTCATTGTAATATTATAAAAATAGTATCATGGGTAGCTTAAAAAACAATGCCAAAACATAAACAAAACATGTCAGATATGACCTATTTACCTACTAATGTAAATAACCATATTTAATTCTTGGTAGGAAAAGGAGGAAGGGGTGGAGAGAGATTTGGGTGAAAGTACAGTAATAATGTTATCCTGTTGTATAAATTCAGTGGACACTATTCACAATGTAGTCTGTGTAAACAGTGCCCCCTGGAGTTGTGTAGTGCTGTGGTTCTGAGCATATGCATCCAAGATCAGAACACAATAACCAACATTAAAGCGGCTTTGGGTTTTTGTCTGCCTGCAATGCTATAACATAAAGGGTGTTGTGGCAAATCCAAGCATGCCTGTCATGAATTAATAATAGAGGGAGTAGCAGTGTGCATGCTAGCTATTTGCCCTTCCTGCCTTAGTTGAATGTGTACCTATTCAGATGTTGTGATAAGACGAGCATTCACAACTAAAATAGTCACCCTTTGCTAACCCTACCACAATTGCCTCAAATGCCCACGTTGCTCAATCCTTCAAGTAATATGCAAAAGTTCTTTGAAAGAAAGAAGAATTATTTAATTCTAACACCACAAGAAAATTAATTTTTCTTATTCTTTGTAATATCACATAATAAGTACCCAAGAGAACAGAGCTCAGGTCAGACAAGTTTTGTTGAAGGGTTAGAGGAGTAGGAAGAATCCATGAAAAAAGTATTTTCCAAAATGCACTTCAGTGCACATTCGCCTTAGTACTTTCTTGTGAAAGTCTCTGAACTAGCCGCCAGCTCTCAAAACATGTAGATTGAATGAGCTCTTTGTATTTTCTCTCCTTTTATTCACTTCCCTCTTACTTCTTAATCCCCTGCAATAGCACTTCTGACCCCACCACAAAACTAATTGCTCTTGCCAAATTCAACAATGACAACCAAATCACTGACTCCAAAGAAATCATCCATCCTCTGTTTGGATTTCTCAACAGTATGTGGCACTGTTGGACTTTCAGTCCTCCTTAAAATAGTATCATCCTGTGGTTTCTATAAAGCCACGTAGCCCTGATTTTTCTCTTACATCTCCATTTCATTTTCTTTGCTAGTTCTCATTTCTTCTCTGTACGTTCCTTAAGTGTTATTGAATATCAGGCTGTGCTAGAAGCCTCTCATCTTCTGAGTTTTCATTCTCTGCATTCAGTGGCTTCACTGCCACCTCTATGCTGATTATTCTCAAAGTTGTGTCTCTGGGCCAGAACTCTCTTCTCATCTCTAGACATAAATATACACAGCCATCTGCTTGATAACTCAACAACTCAACTTTTAATATGTCTGAACCTGAACCTATCATCTTCCCTCCACCAAATGTTACTCTTCTAGTGTTATTTACCTCTATTAATGACAACACTGTCAACCTAGTTGCTCAAGAAAGAAATATGAGTCATCTTGAATTCCTGTCTTTCCTTCAATCTACATTATATATGTATCAGATATATGTATTCTTGATATAGATAATTAATATATATTTATATGTATATATATATAGATATGTCTCCTTGAGACATTTTATTTACTTATGTATGTATAAAAAGTTTGCTAAACCTTCCTTTATCTGACTTCTTCCTATCATCTTCATCTCTGAGCTTATTTTTTACTACTCTCTACTCTGTTCCTTACTTACCACTAGACTTCTTTCAATTCTTTACTCTCCTTAACCTGAGGACCTTCATATAAGCTATTCCCTCTGCCTGAAACACACACACACACACACACACACACACACACACACACACTTTTCCCCTTTCCCCTTCTGTATTAAAATATAGTGTATTAATGGAGAATTTGAGGTACAGAAAGCCAACAAATCAGGAGATGATCACCCTTGAAAAGCCAGTTTTTGTTCAGAGTTCCCAAGAGGAAGTGACATGACTCTTTGATAGGGTTGTTATGAAGATCAAATAAATTAGTAAGTACAAAACACTTAGTCCTGTTTGAGCATCTATTTACATGTTTATGATTCACTAAGGATCCCTCTTCTTTGAATTACATATTCATAACTTTTCCATTTTCTCTCTTATTTCTTTTCTTACTGGTTTATAGAAGTTCTGTATTTATAGTAGGTACCAATCACCTGTCACTTCCTGAGTTGCTAATATATTCTCCCTGTGTATGGCATATCTTTATACTTTGTGTATAGCATCTTTTTTGTAGAAAACCAGTTGTAAATGTCTTATTTAAGAAAGTCTTTCTCCCCATAGATATAAAGGCATTCTCCAATATTTTCTTGTAAGTTTTAAATTTTGCTGTTCATGTTCAGGTGCTTTATTTGTGTGGGATATGAGGCAGAGATTTAATATAATTTTTCTATATGAGTCATTTTTTTAGATTTTCAATATCACTTCTATAATATATTGTTTACAAATATCTGGATAATCAATTCTGCTCCTTTCTATTAAGCTTAATAATTATGCCATTCAAATAAAATTCACCACTATAGATTAGTCTGTTTCTCCTTGTAAAATACATTTTGAGGGCATATTATTAAGTGCCTATGTGTTTAGAATTGTTGTATCTTCATGAATTATTTCTTTTATAGGGGTATTAATTCATTTTATCCTCAATTAATGTTTTTTAATCTTTTTTAATTTTTATTTTTTTATTAATTTGTTTTTGTTACAGATGTTTCTCCTTTTTCCCCCATTGACACCCTCCTCCCCATGCCCCCCACCCCATTCCCCACTTTGTTGTCTACGTCCATTGATGTTTTTTAATCTTAACGTCTCTTACGTTTGACTTTCTTGTGGCTATTTTTCAGTAAATCTTTACTACCCTTTTATTTTCAACATTTATATATCTTTATATGTTAGATATTTCTCCTACAACAAGAAGAAAGCTAGATTACATTTTCTAGTGCATTCTGACGATTTTTGCCTTTAACTGGAGAGTTTGGTCAATTTATATTTATTGTGATGAATGCGACATTTGTATTTATTTCTTACATATTATTTTGTCTTCTTCGTCCTGCTTTTTCTATGCTTTTTCCTCTGTCTTGCCTTCCATTGTATGATTGAGTTTTTCTTCATTTTCCTTTCTTCTTTCACTAGTTTAGAAGTCCTACATTCTATTTATCTCACTTTAATGAATATATTTAAGATTTAAACAAAGAGAATTGGCTTAATCCACTACCCTTCTTCCAAATAATACAGGGAACTTGGAACCTTACTCATGATGTTATTAACGATGTTTTAGTCCCATCTTATTTGTAATGCCAATTAGTCACTGTAATTATACTGTCAATGAATTTTTAGATTACTGGTTAACCATTTTCTTTGTTCCAAAATTTTCCTGTACTTCTTGCCTTCCTTCTGAGTTCAGTTTCCTCTTACTAAAGTACTTCCTTTATAAATTCTTGGACGGAGTACATGAATGATAAACTATGCTATTTTTGTTTTGCTTTGATCTGAAAAATGTCCTCTTTAGCCTCATTCTTGATTAATACTTTAGTGTGGATATAAAATTCTAAGTTGATAGCTATTTTCTCTCAGCATTTTGAAGATAAAATTATATAGTGCCTTCCATTGTTGCTACTGAGAAATTGCCCTTCAGCCCTGGCTGGTTTGGCTCAGTGGTTAGAGCGTAAGCCCTCATACTGATGAGTCACTGGTTCAATTCTGGTCAAAGGTACGTATCTCGGTTGCAGATCGTCCCCGGCCCTGGTCGGGGTCACGCGGGAGGCACCCTGTTGATGTGTCTCTCTCACGTCAATGTTTCTCTCTCCTTCCCTCTCTCTCCCTCCCAGTCTATCTGAACAAAAATGGAAAAATGTCCTCATGTGAGGATTAAAAAAAGTAATTGCCCTTCAGTCCAAATGTTCTTTGATAGCTACTTTTTTTCTATTGTTTGAAATCCTTCTATTTGTCCTTAGAGTTCAGAGTTTTATTATAATGTATTTGTGTGTGGGTTTTCTTTTATTTAGTGTGTATCAGAATCATTGTGATCTAAGACTTTGTGTCTTCATCTATGCTGGATACTCTCATCACCTCTTGTAATACGGCTACTGCTTCATTTTTTCTGTGCTCTTCATTAGCACTGCACTAAGAAAACATTGAGATTTTTTTCTATCTGAGCCTGTATTTTATCTTTTTCATCTCTCTATCTGTGTTAACATTCCATGTGATTTCTTCATCTCTATTTTTCATTTATCTAATTTCTCCTCAGCTTTGCCTACTATTCTGTGTAATCTAGCCTTTAGGTTTCCATTAAAAACGATGTTGTGACTATGTTTTCCTGTCTGCAAACTCTAATTGTGTCTTTAGAGAATCTGCCTAATCTGTTTTGATTATGTCCTGTACTTTTCTCATATTTATGATACTCCCATTTATGTCATTAACCATTTCAAATATACTTACCTGACTCTGTCAATTTTATTTTGTGAAGTGTTTGAGGATGCTGTTCTTGTTGTGCTGATTCTAGCTCATGATATTTTCACCATTGGTATTGTATGCTTATCTTTGATCCCACTTTATAACTGGAATACTAAGCAGCCTGGATTAAACATACATACCTCCAGATGATTGCTTCTAGGAGGATCATCAGAACATGACCATTTTAAGGTTATGTTGAAAAGAAAACCATAGGCCCAAAATGGCATCGCTCATGCTAAAAGCCCATAATACCAAACCTAGATTTAATACCTGACCTAATGAAACTGCAATCTTAATCAACCAGTCTGGAATTTCCTGTTCAAGCACCAGCTGGGTAATCTGTCATGTGGGCCCACCCCATCCACCCCTCCATAGAAAGAAGAGGCACTCTGCATGATAAAAACCCTAGACAGTCCCTCTGTGCTGACCCCCACAAAAATAAAACTTTACAGTCTAAAAGTAATTATTTTCTTTTATTAGTAGCTCCCTTGCCCCACCCTTCTTCCTTTAAAAATTGTCCACTTTCTACAACCCCTTGGAGAGCCCTTCTGGTTGCTAGATGGGATGCTGCCTAATTCATGAATTGCTTAATAAAGTCAATTAGATCTTCAAATTTACTCAGTTGAATTTTTAAGAACAACTTCTTAGCTTAAAGTTTCTGGGACCATGCAAATAGTATAAATGCATATCCTGAACGTCCGTGCAGCCAGGCTCATGATTATGAATTCTCAGGAGAATCTTCTTTTTTCTATCTAGACCTGGACCTCTATATAAGATAAACTCCTTATATTTTTCTTTTATGAGATAGTGAGCAGATTTTTTCTGTTTAATCCATGCTTTCACTGAGGGTTTAGTTCATCAAGATTCCTGGCCTTATTCTGAAACCTAATGACCATCTTTCTATTTTACACTAACCCAAAGCCTCATTTTCAGTATCTATGTAAGTGATAAAACTCAAGCCTGTTGCACATTCTAGGGCTTACCACATGATATTCATGTTCTTCTTTATTTTTGATCTTCCAAGATTTCTCTTACTTTCATGTAAGCTCAGCTTTGCGTTTCAAATGAAATTTATTATATATTTTCTAGCATTTCTGGTTGTTTTATTTGGAAATGTTATCAGAGAAAAGCATGGATGGTCTTTCTCTATTGCTAGTGGGAGTGGACTTCCTGTGATACTGCTGAGATAAGTATTTCTGGAGGCACCCATGGGAGGATGAGATGTGGTAGAAAGCTTTATTTGCATGGATTTACATCTCTGGGTTTCCAAAGTCCCATTTCTCTTAATCCAGTCCTGGAAGATATGCAACTGGGGATTCAGTAGAGCCAGAAACAAAGTCAGTGTCCAAAGTTTTCATTCCATGTTGGAATTGGGTCCAGTTTAGCATTAGGCTAGTTGCAGTCCATTAGACCATTGTGTGGGGTCCACATGGCTGTGGGTCATGTGGGTGGATGCAGGGAAGCCAAGAGAGCATGAGAGCCCATGAGAAACCATAAGAGAGCAAGGGCCAAGAGGCAAGAGAGCAAATTTATTTGTTTAGAAGATTAAATATCTCAAATCTTCCCACGCCTACTCTGGCCAGTGACCTGTTCCCAGGTGTGACTGACCGGCAAGTACCTTCCCTATGTCACCCAGACTTTACTGGGCATGTGTCTATTCTCCCCCTGTCTAGTCCCTTTCCCCAGGATCTGTGGGGAATAGACAGGTGGCTCCCTGGGGAGTTCAACTGCAGCTTCTTGGAAAAGCTGCACAAATGATATGTCTATACTATTTGATCTTCCCTTTGCTCCTTTCTTGTTAATTAATAACTGGGTTTATTATAACAGCATCAGAAAGTTTTTAAAAATTACTTAGACTTGTATGTTGCTAGAAATGGAAGTTATAATTATTAGTTCAGTGTCTGCTTCTCCTTCTAAACTGCAAGATCCAAAGGTGAGTCTTGGTCATAGCCAATTTCTGAAAATAAAAATAGTGCCTAGCACAAGAAGGTGTTCATGTAATATGTTAACTAAATATTAAATTAATACTGGAATGACTGATGGACATGGACAACAAAGCTGGGGATGGGGTGGGGGGATGGGGAGGAGGGTGTCAATGGGGAAAAAAGGAGAAACATCTGTAACAAAAATAAATTAATAAAAATAAATAAATAAATAAATAAATAAATAAATAAATAAATAATAAAAAAAATAAAAAATAAAATAAATTAATACTGGAATGAATACTATAGCAGAACTGGCAACTAGATGAGAGGAGGCGGCCTAGAGTGCATATAAGAGCATTGAAACCAAATTTTTCTAATGCATATTTTCAAAAAAGAAGACATTCAATGTTTGGTGGAGGAAGTGATTTACATGGAAGAAAGTGGGAATTATCTTGATGTTAGATAATTTTAGCCTTTAGTCAAATTATCAAGGTTTTTAGTGAGGAATATCTGTGGTTAACTGAAATGGAGATAAAATATTAACATGTGACTACAACAGTAAATTATACATTTAGAATTTAATTATACATTTAGAATTTACAAATTATACATTTACATTATACAGTAAATTATAGATTTAGAATTTAATTTTGTATCTAGATGAATGGGTGTAGGTACCAGAATCTTAGCTTGAGCCTCTAAGTCACATAAAATTGGAATCTTATATCTTCATAACTTTGTCTAATGAGGTGAGGGTTTTGTGTTTTGTTTTATTTTTAATATTTTTGAAGTTTGATAATAGCTAATACTTATAGTGCACTTACATTATGCCACATATAATTCCTCAAATATATGCATATATTAATTCATACAATCTTCATAATAACCTATTTTAATGTGAGGAGACTTAGATACAGAAAGATTAAGAAACAAATAGCTTAGCCAAAGCCAAGCAACAACTTGCAGAGCTGGTATTCAAATTCTGACATTCTGACTTCAAATCAAGGTAAAGTGTACTATGCATTGAGATCAAATATTTGTGGGACAGCATTATGATATATCATTACATATGCAAACACTGTTATGTGGGTCTGTTCTAAAGTTAAATACTTCAAGTAAATTTTTTAACTTATCTTTATTGTTGAATGTATAACAGATATCCTTCCTTTTTTCCCCTCTTGACCCCTTCCTCCCCACTGCCACCCCCTCCTGCCTTCCCCACACTATTGTCTGTGTCCATTGGTTATGCATATAAATTTTTTTGTTTCTCTCTTCCTGCCCCACCTCCCCCTTTCCCTTTGAGGTTCCTCAATCTAACAACCAATTTGTACTCCTTAATCCCTTCATCTTTTTCATCCATCTCCCCAACCCCCCTCCCATCTGGCAACCAACAAAAAGTTCTCTGGATCTATGAGTCTGTTTCTGTTCTGCCTGCTCATTTAGTTTGTAGATTCAATTGTTGATATGTTGATAGATATGTATTTATTGCCATTTTATTGTTCATATTTTTGTATCTTCTTCTTCTCCAAGAAGACCCATCAACATTTCATATAACACTGGTTTGGTAATGATGAACTCCTTTAGCTTTTTCTTGTCTGGGAAACTCTTTATACGGCCATCGATTCTAAATGATAGCTTTGCAGGATAGAGTAATCTTGGTTGCAGGTCCTTGCTTTTCATCACTTTAAATATTTCTTGCCACTCCCTTCTAGCCTGCAAAGTTTCTTTTGAGAAATCTACTGACAGTCTTATGGGTGCTCCATTGTAGGTAACAGACTGCTTTTCTCTTGCTGCTTTTAAGATTCTCTCTTTGTCTTTAACCTTTTGCATTTTGATGATGATGTGTCTTGGTGTGGACCTCTTTGAGTTCATCTTGTTTGGGACTCTCTGTGCTTCCTGGACTTGTATATCTGTTTCCTTCACCAAGTTAGGGAAGTTTTCTGTCATTATTTTTTCAAATAGGTTTTCAATTTCTTGTTCTCTCTCTTCTCTTCCTGGCACTCCCATGATGTGAATGTTGGTATGCTTGAAGTTGTCCCACGGGCTCCTTATACTATCCTCAAGTTTTTGGACTCTTTTTTCTTTTTGCTGTTCTGATTGGGTGTTTTATGCTTCCTTATATTCCAAATCAATGGTTTGCTTCTTGGCTTCACCTACTCTACTATTGGTTCCCTGTAAATTATTCTTTATTTCAATTTAGTGCATCCTTCATTTCTGACTGGTCATTTTTTAAGCTCTTGAGGTCCTCACTAAGTTCCTTGATGGTCTCATGAATTTCCTTGAAATTCTCACTAAATTCATTGAGCATCCTTATAAGCAGTGTTTTGAACTCTGCATCTGTTAGATTGCTTCTTCTCTCTATTTCATTTAGTTCTTTTCCTGGACCTCTGTTCTGGCATCTGGGATATGTTTCTTTGTCTCCTCATTTTGGCTGCCTCCCTGTGTTTGTTTCTATGTATTAGGTAGAGTTGCTATGTCTCCTAGGCTTCCTGGGCTGGCCTGTTGTGGTAGGTGCCCTGTAGGGTCCACTGGCACAGCCCCCTTGGTCACCCAGCTGTGCCCTCAAGGTGCACCCCTCATGTGGACTTTACACCCTTCTGTTGTAATTGAGTCTTGATTGCTGTTGGCACATCAATGGGAGGGATTTACTCAGGCTGATCAGCTGCAAGGACTGGCTGTGCCCACTATCGACTGACCTCTGACTACCTTGGATGATCAGCTGTGTAGGGGACCACCAATCAAGAAAATTTTTAATGTTCATTCAAGAGGGGTATATAAATAAAAGAGCAGAAAATTATCATAATTATCCATTTAAAAATATCTTTATGGTTTTCAGACAAAACGGCGATGCTGTGATGGCAGATACTGTTATGAAATTTAAATTCTCTAGAAATAACAATGCAGCATCAATAAAAAGCAGAATTGAGTCTGTTTTACATCAAATACCGAATAAATTTGGAAACTTGGAAATAAACCCTACAAATGAGATAATAGGCAAGTACCATTTTTATGTACCATTTTATTTCAATATATCCCTCAATATAACTAACCCATATTTTAAATTAATGAGAGACTGACCTTTTTTTCCCTTGAAATTAAACTTTATGAAAACAATATATTATAAAGCTAGATCTAATATGTAGCCCTCTAATATAAAATTTCTAAAGTTTAAAGAATCATTTAGCACTCATATAATAAATTTTATTTGCTAAAAATTCTTTATTAATTTTCCCTTTCAATACTCCTTATGAGGAATGTTGTTGTTAGTGTTCTATTTGTAGGTATGTTACAGGAATGGTCAATAGCTTCTCAAGGTCAGAGAACAATTTAATGATCACCTCACCCAGAACAGAGCATGCAGTTGTAAGGTGTGCGGTCAATACTTGTAGAATAAAGAAGGAAATTAGCAGATATAGCAATATCCCTGTATTCTCTCTGAAAATTGTCTCTACTTCTACCTTTCTGAAACCAAGTCCATTTTCTTTCATCCCTATTCCTATAACTCTGGTTCAAGCCAACATCATTTCTCACTTGAACTTCTGCACTAGCTTCCTTACTATCCTCCTTATATATTTTTTGACCACTTCCAATCTACTTTCCACAAATTGATCAGGGAAATATTTTACAATATAAATGCAAGCTTGCTTAAAAGCCTCTGACAACTTCTCACAAAACACACACATATGCACACACCCCTGTAAGTGGAATACCATATTTTCTGGTTTGCCCAAGACAGTCTCAGTTCATGCCAGTTGTCCCAAGAACCATGCTAAATATTGCTCCCTAAATGTCCTGGTTTGGACAATAAATGATAATGGCCATCTCATCTAAAGCAATGCATGATCTGGTTCATACTTGCCCCTCCAGCCTCATATTATAGCACTCTCTTCTTCATTCACCATAATCTCACCACACTTTCATTTTCCCCAACAGCCAAGCTCCTCTCTTCCTGCCTCAGGGCCTTTGAATACATTGTTCCCATTTGTTATAACACTCCCTAGATCACCCCTGCACAACTGTCAGGTGTCATCAGAATTATTACTTTCTAATGTAAGCCTTTTCTAACTTCCATTACTCAATTTACCCTCATCACAGACTCCTTCATTTACCCTCAACGTGCATCACAAAGGAAACTACAAAATTATTTGTGTTATTTTTTTACTGTTTGTCTTCATCCTATTCTGTAAGCTTCCTAAAGGCAAGAACCAATCTAACTAGTTGATCCTACTGTCCTTCTACTACTAAGTATCTGGTATGATAGATATTCCATTAATATTTGTTATATTATTAAAAGAAAGGAATCACTTAATACGTGCATAGAATTTAAGGACATTCCTCCATCTTTGTTATATACCGCTAGATTAGTAAATCATGACTCCCTTATAATAAACTCAAGATTAAAGGATTTTGGTGGCTCCCACACTGGATTGGTATTCAATCTGATTGTTTACCAGCAGATAGGGAAATAATTTGAAATCTACTAGGAAACAATCACTGTACCAGGACCACAAAGTTTTTTCACCAGCCCCTCCAAATCCTCCACCTCCTACCCTGGACTCCCATCTCCTCTGCCAGTAACTAAAGAGTTAATGCTTAGCACAGAGAGGACCTCCAAGACACTGCTCCAGTTCCATGGCAGGTCATGTCCTTTGTGACTGGCTGACACTCATACATTACAGCTTGTTTAATCCTCACAACAACCATATCTTAAACTTGTATTGTTTATGCTCAGAAAAACTGGCTAAGTGCTCGGGGTCATAGAGTTAGCATGTAGGGGAGTCAGGACTTGAAGTCAAGTCTCTCTTGTTCAAAGGAGGAAAAGCAGTGGTTAGCTCATTTTATTTCCTGCCTCTAAAAGAATTCTTTTTAATTCCTCTGATACTTACAAAGTAGATGTGACACCCAAGCACTGTGAAACTTCTGGCAGCCAATACATTTGCATAAATTGATTTTAGAGAGTGTGATAACCTCTCTGAGAAGTTTAGATTTATCTTATAGGAAATAAGAAGCTGAATTCTCATTAAAAGATTTCAAGCAGAGAAGGATATGACCTGACATACATTTTTGGAAAAATCAGTCTGGTAAAATAGAGTGGATGCATGGAAAAGTGCAAAGTGGAGGCAGGGAACGCAGTTTGAAGATTGTAGTAATAGAATAGGTGTCAAATGATGAAAGCATGAACTAACACAGTGGCCAAAGGAATGGGGAGGATGGGGCTAATTCAAAGGAGAATTAGAGGCTAGAAGGTAGAAAATCTAGAAACCAGTAAGATGTGAAAATGACAAAAAAAAATAATAAAGGGTTAAAGACCATTTCAGATGTCTAGCGACTGGTGGAAGTAAGGTCATTACTAAATGAGGAGCCTAGGAATCTGTAGTTTAGCAGCTCTCTAAGTATTTCTGATTATGGTTGTTTGAGAGCTACCCTTTAAGAAATTAAATAAAATGATATACAGTCCTTAATGTATTAATCTTACTCTCACTCTTTTTGTTTTTTGACACCAGAAATTACTAACCAGGATACAGAAAATATGCTCACTCAAGGTAACTTTTAAAATTATTTCATAAATATGGGTTACCAGAATATAAAGAGTAAGTGGTCAAGTTAAGTGGTCAAGTCATTTGTGCCTTTTGCCAAGGCAGGGTCTATTGAGCTGATATCTTTATTCTTAGTTCACTCACATGCATGGTTGTTGAGCTAAGACATTGCTGATTCCTTTGGCCCTTAGAGCGCTATTCAGGTTTTCTCCTCCTTTTAAAGGAAAGAAGAGGTAGCAGTGGCATTCCACCAAATCGGTATCTAGTGTGACCTCATGAAAAATTCATTGGCAGCTTTGGGAATCTTTTCCTGCCATGGTCCTATGGTAGCTTTTCTGTAGAATTATAAATTATGTTTGGTGACATCATTTATATGGCTTCTACTAACCACCAGAATAGTTTGCTTTGTTATGGATTTAAGTTAATTATAAAGTATAATTTTTAAAAATTATAAAAAAGTGTTGTCAATTTTATGTCGATAACCTAAAGGAAAAGTCACTGCTTTCCAAAGTCATTCTGTATACTCTCAGGCCAGGATAGCAGAAATATAATCACTAGAAATAGCAGTTTACTTCTCTGCTGATAAAACATAGTTAGAAAGTAGTTCAATGTACCTCGATAGCTGGCCTGTTTAAGATACTTAAGTGATGCTATGAAATAATGCTACCTCTTGAGTGTTTATCTTCGTTATATATTTAATTTATGCTTCATTTTAACGAAAATGTGCTTAAGTAAATTTCTAGAGGATTTGGTTGGAGTTGCAACAAAGGAACCTATGTTCCATGTATATGCTTAATGGAAGTATGGCTTCTCTATCTGGGAAGTTAGTTAGGAAAAACATGCCTTGGATGGTTGTCATATTGAAGCAGTGTCACTACCTTAGAGCAGCTCCAGCAATAGAAATTGTTGGTGGTGATATACCTCTAAATTTTTACATTTTTTAATCTTTATTGTTGAAAGTATTACAAATGTCCCTCCATTTTTCCCCCATTGGCACCCCCTCCCCCTGCCTTCACCACACTGTTGTCTGTGTTCATTGGTTATGTTATGTGCATATAAGTTATTTGGTTTATCTCTTCCCGTCCCCCTCATCCCCTTCCCCTCTGAAGTTTATCAGTCTGTTCCCTACTTCCATGACTCTGGATCTATTTTTTACCTCTAATTTCTTAGTAATGAATAAGAGAAAATACATCATGGGAATGGGAGTTGAGAGGAACTGAGTGGTTGGCCCACCCCAGTCCATTTCAGCTTTGGCCATTGGAGTGATCATGGGCTCTCTTAAAATGTTTGGTATCTTTTGGTTTGTTTCATTCTTTTTTAAATTTTTTCAATTACAGCTCGTATTCAATATTATTTTGTATTCGTTTCAGGTGAAGATGTTTAAATAAACCGGGTGTGTGTGTGTGTGTGTGTGTGTGTGTGTGTGGTGAGAATGCTTAAGATCTACTCTCAACCACTTTCAAACTTGAAAAGGAATTACTTTAGATCCACAAAATATTCTCAAGAATGACAGGATCTTAAGCATTCTCACCACACATACAAAAGAGTTAACTATGTGAGGTGATGGATGTGTTAATTATCTTGATCTTGGTCATTATTCAACAATGTAAATGTATATCAATTCATTGCATTGTACACTTTAAACATATACAATTTTATTTACCAATTATTCCTCAATAAAGTAGGGGGGAAATGTCATTTCTGATTTGTTCCCTAGTGTGGGTCTGAGAGTAAATATTTCTTTTATTTTCAACTTTGAGGTATAATTGACAATCAAATTATAGGATGAAATATAAAGTATATAACATCACACTTTGATACATATTTATAAAATATACATATACGCATACACACACAGTAAATAGATTCCCTTATTTAGTTAATTAACACATCCATCACCTCACATATTAATCCCTCCCCCTCTTTTTTTTGGTGAGAACATTTAAGATCTACTCTGTTAGCAAATTTCAATTATACAATACAGTATTATCAACTGTAGTCATCATGTTTTACATTACATCTTCAGACCATATTCACCTTATAGCTGAAAGTCTGTACCCTTTTACCAAACTTTCCTTATTTCCCCCACCCCCAGCCCTTGACAACAACTTTCTACTCTGTTTCTATGAATTGGACTTTTTTTTTTTAATATTCCACATGTGATATCATGCAGTAGCTGTTTTTGTCTGGCTCATTCCACTTAACACAACACATTCAAGGTTCATGAATGTTATTGCAAATGACAGGATTTTCTTCTTTTTAAGGCTAAATGTTATTCCGTTATTCCATTTGTGTGTGTGTGTGTGTGTGTGTGTGTGTGTGTGTGTGTGTGTATTACATTTTCTTGATCCATTCATCCACTCACAGACACTTATGCTGTTTCCATACAGTGTCAACATTTTAATAGCTCCCAGGGATGCCCATACTGCAGGTCACAGATCACGCTCTGACTAGCAAGGCTACAGAGAAGATGGAAATTTCCTAGTGAACCTGTGCCTGAGCTAGTGCATCCAACACTGACCTATTGTTACCCCAGCTCATGAGGAATTCCAGAGATCTCAGAAGCTATTCCAGAATCTGAAGCCACATGCCAATTAAGTTCAGAAATGTTCTCTAAAATTCAGTTTATAGGCAACAGTAGTCACATAAGTACTCTAAAAATATAACATATTGATCATGCTTTTAGAAAGGCTAGCATGTCCTGGGAAAGAATACACAAAAGACAGAATACATAAAAGTCATAAATGATGAACTCTTACAACATGTCCCAAAAGTAAATGAATCATATTCCCAGAACATTAATACTCTTTTCTCATTAGAATGTGGGGCCCATCCGAACGTAATAACATTGTCTGAAGAGAGAGTCGTGGGAGGCACCAAGGCTGAGGAAGGAGACTGGCCATGGCAAGTCAGCCTACAGTTGAATAACATTCACCACTGTGGGGGTATCCTGATCAGTAACACATGGATCCTGACAGCAGCTCACTGCTTCAGAAGGTGAGGCCACAGCAACCTACCCATCTGGAACAACTGGGAGAGACACATACAATGAGGATCCCACATATACCCCCAGGACTGGACATGATTAGATTGAATCAGAAATAATTCAATACCAAAAAAAATGAGTATAGTCTTCCTATTCATGATAACAAACATAATTAGTTGCCTTCAGCTTGCTAATGTATTCCTATTTATCTATTCCAGATAATAGTATATCATCATGGTAAATGACAAAGATTTATATGTCAGAATGCTTATTTTAAATCTTAGCTATGAAAGGTGGGAATGTATTGAACCTCCACATGCCTCTCTTTTATTATTTTTCCAAATTAGGGGCAAATAGGGACATACTGTTATCTGTGCCTTAATGTTACTGGTAGGATTAAATACACTAATGCAAACGTGTTAAATGTTAGCACAATAGATGATTGCAAAAAATCATGTAAGCTGATCAACAGACTGATGGCTGATCTCAGACTGCCTTATACCATTCATTTATTCTTTCAAAAAATTGAGTGTCTGATATGAGCACAATGTTATCTATTTTAGAAGCTAATTAAACAAATAATGCTCCTACTTCAAGAGAGCCTAAATTCTAATGTTGGAGGTAGACATGCACAAAAACAATGACCAATTACAGGGAGTAACATAAAATAAAATTAATTTAAACAACTTACAGAGAATTCTCCATTGATGTGAATAAAGGTTATTGCTAACATGATTAGAGTAATAAATTGCCAGTAGATAGTAGTATACAAACTTATTCTATTAGAATAAAGAAGAAGCCCTAATGCTCATAACAGATCTTTAGACTTTAGTGTGACTAAAACCTGTTAGGTTCAGACTTACCTTATCATTAGGGTATCCTAGACATAAACATTGTGAAGGAACTAAACTCAAAAAGTTCACTCAGAAAGTGATGGTGATCTGAACGCATATATTTCTGAGCATATCTATTCTCTTCTCAAACTCTTTCAATAACCACTATCTCAAATCCATCCTCCTAACCACACTCCCAAAGCACTTCAATTAGAGCAATTCAGACTTATTTCTCAAAGCACAAACCTTGAGCTCCAACCAGATTGCATTAGTCTCTGCCACTGATTTTTGCCTACATTTTCCCACTTAAGAGCATTTGCTCAATCTGATTATTCTCTTTAAAATATTAATATTCCTTCCAAACCTCCATTTCTCTTGGAATTCTGCAAAATCTTTACAATTTCTAAGAAATACTTTACAGCTTTGAGGGTACTGCCTCATACTAAAATGGCTGTTACAAAAGTGTTTGTTAAATTAAGAGGGAGTACAATTTAAAAAATAATAATAATAGTACAGCCTGACCAGTGTGGCTCAGTGGTTGAGCATCAACCCATATACCAAGAGGTTGCCCCTTCGATCCCAGTCAGGGCACATGCCCAGGTTGTGAGCCAAATCCACAGTGGGGGGGCATGCAGGAGGCGGCCAGTCGATGTTCTCTTTCACCGATGTTTCTATGTTTCTCTCCCTCTCCCTTCGTCTCTCTAAGATCAATAAAAAATAAAAATTAAAAAAAATAATAAAAACTATTACAGCCCTGGCCAGTGTTGCTAAGTGGTTACAGCATTTTCCCACACACTGAAGGGTAACGAGTTTGATTCCCAGTCAAGGGCATGTACCTGGGTTGCAGGTTCGAGGTAACCAATCAATGTGTCTCTCTCACATTAATGTTTCTCTCTCTCTCTCCCCCTCCCTCCCTCTCTTCTACTCTCTCTAAAATTCAATGGAAAAAATATCCTTGGGTGAGGATTAATAAATAAATAAATAAAAAGACTAGTACATGGATTCTGAACAAATGTTTTAGCAAACCCCAAATTATTCTGAATTTTTTTAGCTATAACAATATATTTTTTAACACAGTGAATAAATTTGAAATTTCTGATAGCAGAAATTTCTGTTATGAGGAGTAATCAAAATTTTTATTTAGATTGACACATTTATTGCTGTGTCCCAGAAAAATACAAGTCACAAAATTAACAAAAACATTTCTATCTTTATTGCCCCTTGAAAGTCCCAAGAACAGGAATGGCACTAATTGACTTTAATCACCCCCAAGTTTAGGAACCAGAAATGGAAATACCTGGACTTAGCAACAAGCACTTAGAGTAATCCAGAATGCAATAGAATCAGTACTGAATTTAAAGCACTATTCAGGCCTGGTCAGTTTGGCTCAGTGGTTAGAGCATTGGCCCAGGGACCAGAGAGGCCTGGGTTCGGTTCCCGCTAAGGGCACGTACCTTGGTTGCAGTTTGTCCCCGGCCCAGGTTGGGGTTGTGTGGGTAGCAACCAGTCAATGTGTCTTTCTCTCATCGATGTCTCTCTCTCTCTCTTCTTCCCTCTCTCCCTCCTGCTCTATCTGAAGATAGATGCAAAACTGTCCTCAGGTGAGGATTAAAAAATAAATAAATAAAGCACTATTCAGATTCAACAACCAAGAGCTAAGTAAAAGGTATTACTACAATGAAAGCCACAGTTATAAATATCACCAATGATAACCAAAGAAATCCATGATTTTAAAGGCTTGGAACATTTAGGAAAGTTTGTCTCCCCACATCCTTGTGTTGCACTCTCCCTGTAGACCTGATCATCACTGAGAACCCATTAATGAGGATTTGTTTGGGGCATGACCAACCTTACATCAGGTACATGGAAGGCATGAGGCCCTCATAGAAAGGAGTCTTGAATTGTCACCTCTTTTATGAAGCTTTCCCTAATTCTCTCTTCCTTCTCCTACCTTATTACCATAGAAATTTGCATATTAATCTTTAACAGTAGTCCCTGTGATTTATGAGTATCTCTGTTAGTCTCCTCTATTAGTGTGTACAGCTGCTCAAGGACAAGACCATAATTATTTATACTCTTATTCCCAGAGAGTCATACTATTTACTATACAAAGTAGATATTTAATAACGGCTTGTTGAACTTTAATTAATGAAAATAATAGTTACCTTCAGTGAGTATTTACCTTGTGCCAAGCACTGTGACTTGTCTGAATTAATACTTAAAATTGTGTGAGAGGGAATCATCTATCATACTTTATGCATTAAATAAACTGAGAATTAGAGAGTTTAAGTAACTTGCCCTAAATAATACTGCTAATATGTGGCATAGCCAAGTTTGAAACCTAAATCTAACTGGTTCCCAAACCATGTTCTTATTCATTTGCTGAAGAAAAAAAAAAAGGAAAGGAAGGAAGGGAAGGAGGGAGGGAAGCAAGGAGGCAAGGAGGAAAGAAAGACAAAAGAATATCTTTTATAATCTTTACTGTGAAGACCCTAATCAAATGAAGTTCAATATAAAATAATCATGTATTTGCTTTTTTTCAAATATATTTTTCTTTAGAATGTTTAACTAATACTTACTCTTACACAAGCTACTGTGCCTTATAAAAGCACTTCCTAGATATAAAATTTTTATTTTCTGTATCAATTCCACTGTCTATATCTAAACTCCACAAAACTATTAAGTTTTTATTTGGGTACATTTAGTTTTTATTCAACATTAGGAGCATGTTGAGCTAAGCCTACAATTCATAGATCCTTATTTTCATCGATCTTTCTCTCATTTCATTTTTCTCCTTTTATACATAGATCCTTCTTCCACTGCCCTCCCTGCCCACATAGGCCTCACACTAATATTTTACATATGTCTTTAAATATACAATTATCTACAAAATCTATAGGGGTTTTAATGTGTGTGTGTATATGCCTTTCAGTTATATAAGTAGCATTGTGTATAATGTCTCATATTGCTTCTTACTGTTTGGGCTCAACTCTGGGAATTTTAATCTGGTCCACTATAGAACCCAACATTCCTTTACCCAAGTAGGTTGCTCCAACTTCTCACTACCACAAAGAGTGTGTTCTCTCTCTCTCTCTCTCTCTCTCTCTCTCTCTCTCTCTCTCACACACACACACACACACACACACACAATCTCTATTTTTGCCTCTCTATAAACCTTTAAGAATGTCTCTGAAATATGTTCCCAGAAATATATATGCAGTCTGCCAAATACACTAGATTGCTTTCTAGAAGTTGACATCTTCACCAATAATGCAGAGTTTAAACTTCTCTTCTTACCAACACCATATTATTCTCTTTCTGAACTTTTGTCATTCTTATGAATAGACATCAGATGTTCATTATTGTTATAATTTCCATTTCTCAGCTTACTGGTGGGTTTGAGTATTTTTTCACATATCTACTAGCTGGTTGGGCTTCCCTTTCCATGAATTGCCTATTAATATATTTGCTCATTTTATAATGGTTTTTCTGTACATTTATTATTGGTTTACAGACTTGTTTCTGAATATTCTACAAAATTTTTAGATACTAACATTGCAAGTATTTAATGGATGGTTTCTCATCCATCCATTAAGTTTGTTGATAGTATATTTAATTTTGACTCTAAGAAATTTATCCATTTTTAACTTATGACTGTGTTTCAGGAGACTGACTAAAAAGTTCCTATTTCTAGGTCACAAAAATAATGCCTTACATTTTTTAAAAAAACAGAATGAATTGGCAGCTTATCTTTTTTTTTTCTTTTATTGATGTTAGAGAGAGAGGGAGAGAGAAATAGAAACATCAATGAGAGAGAACATCGACTGGCTACCTCCTGCATGCCTCCCATTGGGGATTGGGCCCACAACCTGGGCATGTGCCCTGACCGGGAATCAAACTGGCAGCCTCTTGGTGCATGGGTCAATGCTCAACCACTGAGCCACACTGGCCAGGATCTCCTTTTTTTTTAGTGAGTGCTTTCGCTCATTCTCTCACCCCTCTTCTCTCCCTCTCCCCCCCACACACACGTATACACACATATGCACAAAAATCTTCAACAAGCATCACACTTAGTACGGAAAAATCATTCATCAGCTAATAAGACGGGAGCCGCTTTTCATCACTACTATTTAAATGGAGTTTTTGCCTAAAAGCAAGAAAAGGAAAAAATAAATATTGGAAGAAATTAGTTAAAAGCTAAAGTGGACATTATTTCAGACTTCTTAGTTGCTTAGATGGAAGGATGTAGAAAAGGGAAACATCAATGAGGGGATATCAAAGAATCCAAATATCCTCACTAGAATAGAAAAACACCAAGATTTTCACCATTCTAAGGGATGTTTTCTAAAATCTTTCTATGTTTCTTTAGACAAATTACTGCTCATTGTGCCAGTGAAGAGTTAAACTCAATTACTAGTATGTAATATAGGAATGTATAGCAAAGAAAGGTTAATCAAACAGTTTCTAGGTGGTGGCAGGGGAGGGTAACAAACACAAAATCCAAATACTTGAAATGTTCTCAAATTTCCTATTCAAATCCATGGTTTCATTTTTTCTTTCTTTTTTAGCAACTCTAATCCTCGAGACTGGTCTGCCACCTTTGGTATTTCCCTAACATCTCCTGCACAGAGAAAAAGAATACAGACTATTTTGATACATAACAATTATAACTTTGTAACTCATGAAAACGATATTGCAGCTGTGAAACTTGACAGCGATGTCACCTGGACCAAAAATATCCATAAGGTGTGTCTCCCAGAGGCTACTCAACATGTTGTACCTGGTTCCACTGCTTATGTAACAGGATGGGGATCTCAATTCTATGCTGGTAAGTATCTCAGGAGAAATAAAACAAAAACAACAATAAAATCTCCTGGTACTTGCTATTATACTTTTTTAAAATTAGGGAACGCCTGAAAGATAGATTCTATGGACATAACTATCTTATATTCTGGTCAGTCTAAATTGTAGTTATTCCTGAGTTTCCTCAGCAAAGCAAAGCAATGCCCCTAGCTACTATGGAGAATTCTCAAACACATAGGAAAATGTAAAATAAAGTGATAAAGAAACATGAGTTCTCCATAGGGAAATATAAAAAAGAGGGAAAAAATGAGTTATTTAATGACCCAGAGATTCCATGTAACTCAAATGACCCCCTTACAGGAAAAAAAAAAATTTTTTTAAGAGGATTTGGCTAGGTATTCTCTAAGGGTGTTAATACCCTGTATGGTAGTAACAGCCATTTAAGGTATTCTGTGATTAAATAAATCCTGCCTTAAGCAAGATACTCTATATGTACATAAGCATTGCTCAGATTTGTTTATTGAATGAATAAAATGGAAATAAATATGAGGGCAATATGAGGAAGCAAATAAGGGCCACGGGGAAAATAAGAGTATCATCAGCCAGGGAGTGGAAAGAGCATTAACGATTTTCATGGGTTTATATCCATGTTGTAGATGTCTCTCCAGAATAACACAAAGATGTAATTGTCCAAGAAAATTTTTGTTGTGTTCTGATGACTCAAAGTCATTTGGCATAGTAGATAAAAATTTGTGCCAATCACAAAAATGGCAGTGTCATTTTGAGGGAACATCAAAATAAGATGAATTAGTTCTTTAGCTTTGAAACCAGATTAGTTTGTTTTTTGTTGCTAGAGTAAAAGTTATTCAACATGTAATTTTCCAATTTAAAGTCTGTCAGTAGATAATTTAAATGCTACTAGTCATTTTTAAGATAGCAAATTTATTATTTTCTCTTAAGGTCTAAGGGGCATCACAAAGCTAAAGCAAAAATAAAGGAAAAAGAAAAAAAACTGATTTGTGTAAAAGGTTATCTTTCTCTACTTATGGGCATCTTTGCTGAGAAGAGACTCCTAAGTACATCTTTTAATAGCCTTCTTTTCGGAATAAGAAATAATGTTTGGAGTACATTTATTCCTTCCCATATTCACCATAGAGTCATTAAATTTTTTTTTTGAAGTCCATTTTCTTTCTGCTTTATAATTAACAGGCAACACAGTTAGAGATCTACAGCAAGGACGGGTCTACATAATAAGCAATAACGTATGTAATGCACCAGATAGTTATAATGGAGCAGTCTTGTCTGGAATGCTCTGTGCTGGACTACCTCAAGGGGGAGTGGATGCATGCCAGGTAAGTTCAAGACAATGTTACCAATGATTTCATTCAAGTTTTTAAGTTCTTACTAGCATGTGATACTATGATAAACATGGAGATAAATTATAACACACAGTCCTGATCCTCTAAAAATTTATGATCTAGATTTTAGAGATAAAATTTTCTTGTGGAGTAGATTTGTCATGAAATAATAACTTTGAGAAGCCACATTGCAGAGTGGTTAATCCAAGCTCAAGAACCAGACAGACCTGAGTTTGAATTCCTTAACCTCTATAACCATTTCTTTTATCAATAAAATGAGAGTGGTAATAATCATAGAATCTAACGTTTTTATATACTACTAAAGAATAGATAGAGATTAAATTTGTAGGGCATGTACTAAGTAACAAAGAAACATCAGCTATCTCAGCTATTGTTATCATTATTAACCTAGATCATGATCATTGACATTAATAACTTTAATCTCAATCTTTTAACCACTATGAAGATTTAAATAAATTAATTACTTATCTAAGAGTCAAACACAATAATTGATTTTAAGTTATAAAAAACACCTGAATATTAATAACCTGAAGGTAGAAAATTTATTTAAATGCTTAGTTACTTGAGATAGAACAGCTCTCAAATTGTAAGACAGCACAAATGAGAAAAAAAGCTATTTGGATCTAGCTTATAATTTTCAATCAAATACAAAAATGCAAACAATAAATATGAAATTCTTCCTTTAAAATCATTAAAATAAGATTTTAATAGTAAAATTTTTAATTAAGTTATCTAAATAATTGATGTGGTTATATCTTTTAGTAGATGTTATTCCTACGTCTGAAACCCAACCCCATATAGTAATAGCAACAACTTCTTAGTATTAGAAATTACATTTCTGAAATTAAGAAAAATCTGTTTTCTTGAGAAATCTGATACTGTTTTCCTGAGAACTGTATGTAGGGGAAAAAAAGGTTTATTCTTTCCTCAAACATTACTGACTTTTATATTTAGTGCACACATTTTTTAAAAAGTAGATAAGAAGTAGTTCTCACATAACTTTTGTGAAGACTCCAATCCATGCATACTTTCCCTAAAATGAAACATTTTTATTGACTACAAGTTGTGTATAGGTGAGGGGAATTGTTTATCAATTTTCAAGATACTATTAATTACCCACAGCCCTTTATTCCTTTTAAGTGGATATGACTTTGTGGTAGAGAATGCTTCTTGCTCCCCTAACTGCTTCTTTTTTATTGCTAGCCCTGTTAACAACAAATTCTCAGCTTTCATAGTAGTTGTCCAGATAATTCACCAATCAAATAAGAATCACACTTCTGCACTGATAATTCCAGATCTACTAAGAGCATTAATTAGAACTGGCTTAGGGATACACATGAGTATAAAAGGGTGTTATTCATGCTTTCCCCATGATGTCCTTTACCTTCTGTGTATACAAATTCGGCTCTTCCCCCAAGCCTAATTGAGCCATAACTCATCATGACACTTCCCTGTGTGTTCTACTCCAGGCCTCACTGATTTTTACCTGAAATAGTATAATGCATGGAGTTTGTGCCTCAAGAATGAATAGTACTTTACATAAGAGCTTATGATGTCCTATTCATTTCTGTTCATTCATTCAAAGAAAATGTATGAATTAGTTTCTATACATCAGACACTGTACTAACACAACAATGTGTTCCCTGTAGTCGGCAAAGCTATGGTCTAGAAGAAAGAACATAAGATCAGATGTCTGTACAGTCAGGCAGTGAAGCTGGCCAGATAGAGGGAAAATGACATATCCCTCTTAGTTTTACATTTGCTTGTCCACTCCTGGTAAGACATTGCACAGAAAAATTTCTCACTATAAAGGAAATAGTAGCAAAAACACAATGATGAAAACAGTGCTGAGAACTGGTTAACTGAAGCATGTATGCATAATCTGAAGGAGGAAGGTGCCAAGCAGCTCGATCAATATAGTACTTGCCATGCAAGCTGCTGATTCACACACTGACCCTTCTTCCCATCTAAACCAGTAATTAAGTAGGTATGGAAGAACTCACTACTAAGAGCAGACAAATGAATAGCAAACTGTTCTAGAAGCACATGGTAATAATAGCTGACTTTTATTAGTACTGACTGACTATATGTCAAGCAGAACATATATTAGACTCATTTAAACACATAAAAACATTATTTACAGATGAGAAAACTGCGGCACATGAAGCTATTAAATAGCTTAGTGAAGGTTATATAGCTGGTAAGTGGAGGATTCAACTCTAGCTATCTAACTCCAGGATTCACAGACTTACCCCACCCATCATGCAGCACGTAAGACCTGCTAAATTTGTCTCCCCAACTGGAGAGCATATGCACATATTTGTTGGTTGGTTTATTATTATAATTGGCTGGTAAGTATTTCATGAGGAGCATTTTACTCATTGCCATATAAATATCTTTCTGCTTATTCACCAAAAAAATATATTTTAATGACACCATGCAGGGAGAGTACTATGACATGAATAGGAGCATGTGAGACTGCTAAAAACTCATTAATTCAACAAATGTTTTCTTAACATCCCCTATGGGCTAGAAGCTTAAGATACAGCAGTGCCTGGAATAGGTATACCCCTTCTCTGATGGACTTTACAGAATAGCCAGAAGAACAGACACTGAACAAGTATCATGAGTGCAATGAGGGTTACAGAGATGTGCAGCTGCTGCAATGAGGGGAGCTTACCCAGTGGGAGTAAGTTCAAACAGGCACATGAATGCGCTTGTGTAAAATAATGAAGAAGCATGGAAAAAGATACACACAGATGTGAGAATACAGGCAGTGACAAACTAATCCAGCCCAAAGGTGGAAGAGGTGGAAGGGGTGGCAGTGTGGAGAAAAGGCACAGGAGGTCAGGAAGGCTCCCTACAGGAGGTAAAGCTTGTGATGAGTGGCAGTCAGCCAGGCAACTGAAGGAGCCTGGGAAATGTGCTCCTCATCTTGTCACACTTGCTGAAGGAACCATGTGCGTCCTTGGAAGAAGATGTTGGTACTTTTCACATGACTTGTTATAATACCTTTCTTTTTTTTATTTTTAATTAATTTATTTTTGTTACAGATGTTTCTCCTTTTTTCCCCATTGACACCCTCCTCCCCATCCCCTCACCCCGTCCCCAGCTTTGTTGTCCATGTCCATCAGTTATGCATACATGCGCATAAGTTCTGTGGTTTATCTCTTCCCTCCCCCTCCCACTCCCTCTTCTGAGGGGTGTCAGTCTATACCCTACTTCCACATCTCTGGGTCTACCCTGTTCCTCAGACTGTTATGTTCATTATATTCCACAAATAAGTGAGATCATGTGATATTTGTCTTTCTCTGCTTGGCTTGTTTCACTTAGGATAATACTCTCGAGGTCCCTCCATGTCGTCTCAAAGGATAAGAGATCTTTCTTTCTTATAGCTGCATAGTACTCCATTGTGTATAATACCTTTCTTAACAGGATATGTCAGACTAACTTTATTGTCATAATGGATATGACTTCTTCCACTGCCATACAAATACACTCCTTAATACTTTGGGATTGTCTTCACACTGAAATAATCAATCCTTCTGTTTCTGTTTCCTTCAGGGTGACTCTGGTGGCCCACTGGTACAACAGGACACACGGCGGCTCTGGTTCCTCGTGGGGATAGTAAGCTGGGGGGATAAATGTGGTCTGCCAGATAAGCCAGGAGTGTACACTCGAGTGACAGCCTACCGTGACTGGATAACCGAACAAACTGGGATCTAGGGTGATAAAGGCCTCTCTGCTGCAAAGCCTGCATGCAGGTGTTCCCATCTAAAACTCTAACACTCTACTTTTCAGCTGCAAAATAAACAGGAAGTACCGTGTTTAACATCCTTTACATAAATATGGTTTCACCCACAATTTAATCTTTCCTTATTACTATGGATTTTATATTTTCCTCAAGAAAACCATATGAGCATTGAATAGTACTGTGCCTGCGTGACAGAGAAAAGATAGGAAACTAGTGACAGGTAAGAACTGCATTATAGTTGTGATAAGTGCTGGTAGTGAGGAAACAGGTATTCAAGAGGAGGTTTTGGAGGACCAGACACGTCTTCACATCAGAGGGCTCTTCTGTGAGGCAGGCTCACTGAAGCTGATAAGTAGGCAAAGTATCAAAATGTGCAAAAAAAAAGAAGAGTGGAATAACAGCCAAGACAGAAAGAACAACATGAGGCAAGAAAAATGCTATTTATTTGAAATTTCTGTTTAGTCAGTATTGTCATCGTACACGTTATACAGTCCTACAGAAATCTTAAATTATCCTGTAAGAACATGCTCTCATAGGAACTAACTGATGAATTTTAGGCATTTAAGATCAAAGCTAAAATATTCACTCCTCAACTAAGACCCCCAAAAATTATAAATAATTTTCATGACAACTTTTATTAAATATATTCTTCATCTACATGAAGGAGAGAATTTATTTCCTCCATAGAGAAGTTTATGAAATACATCTACACAACCTTCTTGGGTAACTTACAACCACACAGTGTTCTTTTACAACTAAATAAGAGTAATTTTAAGAACTTAAAAACACCAGTGGCAGTTATTTTTGAGAGTTTAAGAATCCTCAATACCTAAACCCAAATAATGAATTGAACTTCATATATGAACACATATATGGACTTCATAACCAATGGGCACAGACAACAATGCAGTGAAGGTGGGGGGGAAGGGAATAGGGGAGTGGGAGTGGGGAAGAGGGTATCAATGGGAGGGGGGAGGGGGACACCTGTAATATTTTCAACAATAAAGATAAATTTTTAAAAAGTCATGAGGCAACAATGTGAACAGTTGGTTTACAAAGAGAAAGCTTAATTTCAATTAGAAATTATCTTAGATAGAGGAACTTTTTCTCTCCCTTTCTCTTTCTTTCCCTCTTTCTCTTTCTCTTTCTCTCTCTCTCTCTCTCTCTCTCTCTCTCTCACACACACACACACACACACACACACACACACACACAAACATAAATTAAATTAAATACATTAAAATTTAATGGCACAGCAATTTATATAGTCTGAATCATGAATGTTACTGAAATTTTATGGGATCCTAGCACAGCTAAAGCGTGGTTATGCATGATCATCTATGTGTCAGGGCTTCCTCCTTCCAAAAGCTAAGTTAGGACACCTGGGTATTGGAACAACTATGTGCACTGTGATGAAAAATTCTTGTATTTCCACATGTAAAATTGTGAGACCTACATTGAAGTCGTTTACTTTTAAGGAAAAGAAATTGAAATTTTAACCAACTCTCATTGAAATGTATTTAAAAAAAAGTGTTGGTTTACATTATTTCAAATAAATCTTAAAAACCATTTCCCTGCCTAAGTGTTTATGGAAGTTATGATTTATGAAGGATAATCCAAAACAATGTATTTAATTGGTTCTCCAATAAGAAAAATGCCAACTAGACTCTAAAGGCTTGGCACTTTCTGCTGCCTTATAATCAAGCTCTATAACTGAGACAGCGTCCAGCTTGACACTCCCTTGCTGCACCCTGTGAGGACAACATTAAACTGGTAATTTAGAGTATGCCCCAAGGGGACTGGGTTTTTGTGCCTGTGTTGGTGTGTTTGAGAGTGTGTATGTGTGCACATGCTGTCATATAATCATAAATATATTTTTATTTATTCCTGTATATCAAAAGCTATATAAAGGATAGTACTGACTTAGAAGAATATAAAGCAAACTCAATTATTTACTGAAACTCTAACATAAACTTTCTAGCACCCTAATTCGGTGCCAGAAAGAGTTAGAAATACCAGGGAGAATCCTGTTTTGCATATAGAAAACACACAGACTAACCAATAAAAAAAAAAAAAAGCAAATAAACTGAATCCTTCTGAGTTTAAAATAGTGAACAGAACTAACAAAAGAGTCAGAATTATCCAAGAAAGGTTAGAGCAAACAATTGGTCTTCTTTTGCATTTGGAGGTCTTTATTACAAAGTGTAGATCAATAGTTTAAAAAAAATGTAAGCCCTACTATGTTCCAGGCTTTCTACTACATACTGATGAAACAGAAATAAACAAGACACAGTCTCTTGCCCTTAAGACACTCAGAGAATGGTGGTGTTGACAGACATATCACATAAAGGATGCAGTGATAAAGAGTGGGATGTTTATGCCTTGCTGATGTGGCTCACTGGTTAAGTGTCGACCCATGCACCAGGAGGTCGATGGTTCGGGTTCAATTCACAGTTGGAGCACATACCCAGGATGTGGGCTCAGTCCCCAGTGGGGGGCATGTGGGAGGCAGCCAATCAATGTTTTCTCTCATTGATGTTTCTATCTCTCTCTCCCTCTCTCTCTAAAATCAATAAAGAAAAAAAATATTTTTTTTAAAAAAAAGAGTATGGTATTTATTACAGAGTAACAAAAGAAAGGAAGGTCCTAGCAGACTCAGGGAAATTATTCATAATAATATCAAAAGTGAATCTTCCAAAGCATCAGTTTGCCATGAACCATGCCAATTACTCTGTGGCTAGAGAGAAGGGAGTTAAGATCTTAGATTAGTCATCTAAATCTGGCCTAGGCTCTAATTTACACAGTTCAATCCCCATTTTCCAGTTTGCTGAACAATAAATGGTCTGAACAGATCCAAAATCAATTTTCTTTTTATGTTTTCCATGTCTACATAATCCAAATCTCAAAACCTAGTCCATTCCATTTCTAATCAATCAGTTTGATTAATCTCCAATGAGGACAATGGGTCATTTCCCCCACATACTTCTAGTGATTTATTTCTAAAAGAAATCAGTTGTCTTTTAAAGAAACAGTCCAGTCCTTTGTCATAGGAGATAGTTAATCAGATGTTTTGGGAGATTTCTGGAATGGGTCAAGCCTAAAAGCAGATCATTTCTATGTTCTGTATCTAAGATTCTCCCCATGATACACAAGTAGCTCTGAGGGAGCATAAGAGCTCGGTGAGAAAGTAACTTCGGAGTGCTGGAACCCTTCATTGCTTGTTTAATCTGGTGCTCAACCATGAAATAATTCATCTAGAATAAAGAAATTAATCCAATCTGAATTAAAATTAAGTAGAAATTCATTTTGAAGAAAAAGTCAACAGTATGAAATTGAAGAAATCATTTCAAAGCAAACAAAGCTCACATGGCTTTTCCGGGGTTACCGCTACATTAACCTACCTCCAAACATAAAAATTAGACTGAAATTACTAATGGAATAGAAAATAAAACATTTGATACATTAATAAATGCTTTTTCCTCTGAAAAATGCATCCATCCAATTAGTCATTCATTTCTTTCATCCATCCATTTATTTATCAATAGCTTTTAAGCATTTATAATGTACCAGGTAATTACAGAGTAGTCTAAAAAAAAGAGGAAGTCAGGCAGAAGAATAAGCAAGGTTAAAGTTCTGAAGTGACTACAAGTCTGTGGGTTTGAAGAACAGTAAGAAGTCAGTGTGGCTGGAGCAAAACTAATGAAAGAGAGACCAGTTAGATGAGATTGAAGAAATAGGCATGTGGGCCATATGAAGAAGTTTTGATTTTATTCTAAATTTGAGAAAAGATTTTGTCATCAATTTTCCATTTTCTAAAGATTTATCTGGCTACTCTAAAGAGAAAGAATCACAAGAGGACAAAAGAAGACGGGAGGAGAGTCAGGAGACGGTAATCCAAGAAAGCAATGGCCATTTGACCCAGTGATCCCACTTCTAGGAATATACCCTAAGAAGCCTGAAACACCAATCAGAAAAAATACATGTACCCCCATGTTCATAGCAGCACTATTTACAATAGCTAAGATCTGGAAACAGCCCAAGTGTCCATCAGTGGATGAATGGATAAAAAAGCTGTGGTACATATACACAATGGAGTACTATGCAGCTGTAAGAAAGAAAGATCTCTTATCCTTTGAGACGACGTGGAGGGACCTCGAGAGTATTATCCTAAGCGAAACAAGCCAAGCAGAGAAAGACAAATATCACATGATCTCACTTATTTGTGGAATATAATGAACATAGCAGTCTGAGGAACAGGGTAGACCCAGAGACGTGGAAGTAGGGTATAAACTGACACCCCTCAGGAGAGGGGGTGGGGGGGGAGGGAAGAGATAAACCACAGAACTTATGCACATGTATGCATAAGTGATGGACATGGACAACAAAGCTGGGGACAGGGTGGGGGGATGGGGAGGAGGGTGTCAAGGGGGAAAAAAAGGAGAAACCTCTGTAACAAAAATAAATTAATAAAATAAAATTAAAAAAAAAAAAAAAAGAAAGCAATGGGACTGGCTTGAATTGAGGCGTGAGCGTGAAGATGGTGAAAAATAGTTGAATTCAGGAAATATTTGTAGAAAGAAACAGTAGGAATTTCTGAGAGACTAGATTTAGGGGCTGAGAGAAAGGGAGAGATCAAGGTTGACTCAAATTTTGAACCTGAACAACTGAGAGGAAAATTTGGGAGGAGGACAGGGTTTGGGAATGGGAATCAAGAGTTTCATTTTGAATCTGTTACATTTAAAATGTACACACCAGCAGATCAAGCAAACAACTGTAAATATACATCAGGAGCTGAGGGGAGGGATTGTGATAGGAAATCTCACTTTGAAGGCATTTACATTTTCAAGAAAGTAGGGGACAAAAGCTGTGTTGAATGACTAGAAGAAAGAATGGGAAATGTAGCTTTTAGAAAATAATATAAGCCATTTGACCCAGTGATCCCACTTCTAAGAATATACCCTAAGAAGCCTGAAACACCAATCAGAAAGAATATATGTACCCCTATGTTCATAGCAGCACTACTTACAATAGCTAAGATCTGGAAACAGCCCAAGTGTCCATCAGTAGATGAGTGGATAAAAAAGCTGTGGTACATATACACAATGGAATACTATGCAGCTGTAAGAAAGAAAGATCTCTTATCCTTTGAGACGACATGGAGGGACCTGGAGAGTATTATCCTAAGCAAAACAAGCCAAGCAGAGAAAGACAAATATCACATGATCTCATTTATTTGTGGAATATAATGAACAAAACAAACTGATAAACAAAATAGACCCAGAGACATAGAAGTAGGGTACAGACTGACAAACCTCAGAAGAGGGGGTGGAGGCGGGGGGGGGGGGGAGAGATAAACCACAGAACTTATATGCATGTATGCATAACCAATGGACATAGACTACAAAGCTGGGGACAGGGCAGGGGAGGATGGGGAGGAGGGTGTCAATGAAACATCTGTAACAAAAATAAATTAATAAAAATAATTTTTTTTAAAAAAGAAAGAAAATATCTTGGTGACCTCAAGAAGTATCTTGATATCTTAAGGAAGATGAAAAAAGGTGTTTTTAGTATTACAGCAAATTAGAACTTAAATAAAAAATTATTAAATTTTATTAAAATTAAGAATATTTTGTTATTCAAAAGACTCTATTAAAGGATAAAAAGGCCAATGACAGAGAGAGCATATTTGCAATATACACAACTAATAAATAGCTTATATCTAGAATTTAAAGGTAATGACTACAAAACAATAAAGAAAAGATAGCCCAGCCAGTGTGATAGCCATGTCATGCACCAAGAGGTCACTGGTTCCATTCCCAGTCAGGGCACATGCCCAGGTTGTGGGCCCAATCCCCAGTGGGGAGCATGCAGGAAGCAGCCAATCAATGTTCTCTCTCAACAATGGTTCTGTCTCTCTCTCCCTCTCCCTTTCTCTCTCTCTAAAATCAACAACAAAATTTTTTTAAAGAAAAGACTGATAACTTGACAGAAAAATGGGCAAAAGATTGAAACAGGGATATCAAAAAAAAGAAAGAATCTAAGTGAACAATAAATGTAAGAAAAAGGGCTCACCTTATTACAAATAAGAAAAATTAAAAATAAAGCTACTATAATATACCACGTCCACACACCAATAAAAAACACATTTCAAGTCTGACAATATTGACAACTGGCGAGATGAGGGAGCATAAATTGTTTTAATAAACTTGAGAGAGAATTGGCATTATCTAATAAAGGTTATCATATTCATATCCTATTACCTAGCAATTCCACTCAAAGTGAAAACTCTTGAAATGGGTGCACATGAGCAAGAATATGCAAAGCAGTATTATTCATAATAATTAAAACAGTAGAAACAACCCAATGTCTATCAACAATAGAATGGATAAGTAAATTTTGTTACATTCATACAATAGAATATCAAGCAGCAACAAAAATGAATAAAATAGAGCCACACATAACAACAATGGTGATCCTTAAAAAACACAAAATGAAACAAAAGAAGCCAGTCATAAAGTACATGCTACACTATTCATGGGGATGTAAAGTACAACATAGGGAATACAGTCAATAATATTGTAATAACTATGTAGGTGTTAGGTGGGTGACTTATTGGGGTGATCACTTCTTATGGTATATAAATGTTTAATCACTATGTTGTACACCTGAAACTAATATATTGTATGTCAACTGTAATTGAAAAATAAATTTTTAAAAGAACTATATTGTTTAGGAATTCATACTCATGAAAAACTATAAAGAAGAGAAGGGATTTATTACCAAAAAATACAGGACAATGTTTACCTTTAGGAGTGCAGGGTTAGAATTGTAATTGGGAAGGAAAAAGCAGAGCGGCTGCTTTGTTAACAGACTTCTATGGATATTGCTTCCTGGTAAGTCATTAAGTTGTACATTTATGTTTTATATGCTTTCCTGAATGTGTATTGTTTTTCACATCTCTGATGCAGAACATTTGTGGGCATTCCCAGGCATGGTGAGGAGAAGCAATCAATAATTGTCAGGTCATTCAAGAAAGAAGAAAATATATGAAACTCTTTTTTTTTAAATATGAATCAGCCCTGGCCAGTTTGGCTCAGCGGTTAGAGCATCGGCCTGCGGTCGGGAGAGACCTGGGTTCTGTTCCCGCTGGGGGCACGTGCCTCGGTTGCAATTTGTCCCTGGCCCTGGTTGGTCAGGCGGGAGGCAGCCACTCGATGTGTCCCTTTCACGTCAATGTTTCTCTCTCTCTCTGTTCCTCTCTCTCCCTCCCACTCTATCTGAACAAAAAATGGAAAAATGTCCTTGGGTGAGGATGAAAAAAAATAAATAAATAAATAAAATAAAAATATGTATCATACTGGATAGCAGGAAAGTCATTTTATTACTATTCATGATCAACATTAATATTTTAATAGTTGTTTTTATTCAAATTTTTATACATCTAGTAGGATTGCCTATCAAAGCTAACATTGTTAATATACTTAAATATTTATAGTGTGCATGGTTCTATTCCAGTATTAGGTTCTATTTCATCCACAATTAGTAAATTTCCTAAACTATAAGTTTTTGAGGGTAAGATAAAAAGATACATATAATTCCAGTTTGTAACAAGAGACAAGCTCAAATGATTTAGAGAGATTGTTAAACAATTGTATTTGCAGTAATAAAAGTGAAAATGTTTTAAATAATAAAATGGTGTGTGTGTGTGTGTGTGTGTGTGTTCAAATAGAATACTTGTAATAGCCCTTAGAAAATAGTTAGGGAATCAATGTTCCCAGGTTTTCTTTGCTGGTAATTTTCTATCTTTCCATTTTTATTCCTTCTGTGAAGGATATAAAATTAAGATTTGCATTTTGCAGCCTTGATAATTTGCAATGCTTTCACAGAGAAAGTCCTGAAGTAAGGATCTTTTAATATTCTAAACATTTCCATTTTTTATAACCATAGCAATTTAGTTTCCTGTTTTGGTTCTACCGGTCAGGAAAAATAGTCCGGGTGTCCTACCAGCTCTTACTTTATTTGATTTGCAACTGAGGAAAAAATTATCAACTTCAGTAATCAACTCTATAACTTTGAGATACTAATATATATTCAGAAGAGATACATTTAGTAAATCTCTTGAATATTACTATATGTTTATATGTTTCCACTAACAGCAGGAAAATGCCAGAATCTTACCTAAACTTTCTATTTCATCTAGTTTTCTGGAGTCTAACTGACCCATAATTTTTAAAAAGTCGGTTTTATTGCAGGTATCCACACTAAAGAGAAACTTTAACATTATGTCAGAGCCTTACAGATTAATTTTTAGATGACAACAATATAAAGATAAATTTCATAAACAGCAATGATGACTGTTAGTGTAACTATCTATGTTCCAGAGTTGGATAATACAGGCGTTGGCAAAAGTAGGTTTGCAGTTGCGAGTATGCGAAGCACAGTTTAATCTTGTATTATTAATTATTGTATTATTTATTATTATTATTAACCTACTTTTCCCACCCCTGTATTTTCACATTATCATCAGACATTTTTTGCATGTTGTTGCTTTTAGAAAATGAAGGAACAAGGAAATAAACTCAACTCATAATATGATCTAATAGTCACATTCAGTTGAAGTAGTAGTATTTTCCTTAAAAGTTATTTAAACTCTATGCAAAAGGTCAGAGAAGTTCATTGATGTAACCAAGTTCGCACAGTAGGAAAAGCAGAAGACAACTCAATTGCTGGTTACCTGATTCAGACCAAAGTTCTTCATCACTGCCCACCACCTCTCACTAGCCATTTACACTACTCTTCCATGCACACGGGTCTGTGGAAGGACCATGGTGGGCCATGCCAGCGTTTCCAATTTCTTTTCTGTAAAGCTTCACGATAATATTCCCTACTTTATAGGGTTTTACTTCAGGTAAATGAGGAAATGTGAGCATTTTGTATAAAGTAGACAATATAAAATTTGGTTATTATTTTAAAAAATCTTTTAATAGAAGAACAGCCAACAACAACAAAAAATTAAGTGGGAATTTTTGCTCTGAAGGTATATAATAATCAGGCAATTTATTTCCCCAGAATTGTTTTATTTTACTGTTTAATGTCAATGATAGTAAGTAAGCTGTCTTTTTCTAAAGATCTAAATCACTCAGAAAAGAAGTGCCACTCTTGAGCAGAAAGTACAAATTCGTCTCACATTTGAAGGTTCCAGTCCTATCAGGTAAAGGATCTCGGTTACCTCCAGTCTGGCTGGGTAGTTTCATAAAGGCTGTCTGTTTTTTCAACGATTGCATTGAGCTCCATTTCAGAATTTGGGCGAAACAAAACCTGATCAGGAAGAATTAAAGTATGAAAGTTCCGAAGTTCACACTCTCTTGTTAGCAACATTTACATTTTCTTATTAAGTGAATATAAAATCTCTCCTTTTATACACACAGATCAAAGTGCTAACCTTAAGTTAGTGGGGGGGGGGGGAATAAGTTCTCATAAAATGCCTTCTGGATGTCTTTCTTTTATAAAAATGAAGCACACCTACAATATTATAAAGTGAGCTTTTTTACATGATTACAAAACTCATTTGGGTAGAACTCATAAAGCAGACAATTTCAACAAATTCTAACATTAATATATTGAAAGCGTGATGGTTAATATTTTCAGGCCTACCCTACTATTAAACCTATAAATTATATAAAACATCCTCTATCCCATCTGTTAAAACTTGCTCCAGATAAAATCGTTTTATAAGAATATCTCTTTTTACTGTCAGTTTTGCTAGGATACTCCCACATAAGCTGATCTGCTGGGTTACTCCAGTATAAACTGCTCTCAGTCTCTTCACCTGACAGATTTTGAAGTTATGCTTCAGCTAATAAAATTTATTTTAATCTAAAACACACATTTCCTCACTAAGTGTTCTACATCATTGGGGGTGCTTGTCTTTGATAAAGAGAAACCATGGAAGCAAAACTTGTCTTTTTTCCTAAAATTTTTTAGGAAAATAATGTATGACAGTGGACCAAGCAAAGATGATTGATACTCTAATGTTGTTTATAATCGTAGCCTAACAATACTCAAATATATGATCAAATCAGTCAGGTTGCTTCTCAACAGCGGGCAGCTCAGACATGGCTTTTGCTCAGTAAAGAACAGATGACTCATTCATTTCCAACCAACCGCTTTGCCAATATGTTCATACACGTGGACACAGCTATATCTGCTTCATATCGCTGACTATTTAACTCCTGAGATTGTTTTACAGAGTCATTATGAATAGATGCTAATTCTCCCTTGAGAGACCATTTGTTGAGCTGTCCAGCATACCATATATGCCTCACATGTTAAGGAATAAAGTAAAAGCTATGTAATAAAAATTCTCATTAGCAATAAGAAAAAGAATAAACTAAAAATCATGTTTTCTTATAGATCAAAAACCTAATCATTGAAATAATGACCTGAAATAATAAGAGTAATGATAAGAATGACAGTTATAAATAGTTGATATTTATGAAGCATTTGCTAACCACCTGACCCCCATGTAATGAAAGCCAGGACAGGTATTATTATTACAACTATTTTTGAAAGGAAAAACCTAAGGTTCAGAGAAGTTAAGTAAATGTCTAAGTTCACAGAGCGGGTAAGTTTCAGAGTTGGGATTTCCAGGCAGGTTTTCAGATTCTAAAACCTGTGTACTTATCCTTTAGACACTAATTGTTAGCATAATTTCACTTTTTTACGTATAAATATTATTTGTATTTTCCCAACTCTATGAGTTCTCAACCTAAGAATTAGTCTCTCTAAATACAATCTCCTCCACAGTACAATGATAGTCGTGTTCTCACGAGTAGCCTCTGCCTTATGAGAATCACCACATTCTGATGAATTAGATTTTCAAGGGTTATTATGTACTTGCATCCCTTATTACCAAAAAATGTCCTCTGGCTCTAATTCAAATTGGAACCCACAGAATGATGACACACAGATGATTTAATACATTTATTTGTGTTCTTACCCATCTCTTTCTACACAAATTCTCACTCTTAGTTTGATCATATGCAACCTATGCCTCCTTTTGAACCATGTGGCTTCCATCTGTAAGTACCACATAGAATCTGGCCTATTTTCCTTTCTTTCCCAGTCTCAGATATGCCCATATCCTGTGCCCATGAAGCCACTCATATATATCAGCCTCTCCACTGTATCCACCTATGTTCCACATCCAGGCCACAAATGCTACCTCTGGAGATTTCCTAAACTTCCAAGCTTGGGAATGATGGAGGTGTCTGTGCAGGGGCAGAAAGATTACTTCTCCCAAAGTCTGTGCCACACTTTTTCAACAACTGTTCAATAATAAACAATTCTGAGCATTCCAAAGACTCAAGAAAGAACTCTTCAATATTTCATTCAGCTTGTACTAATTATTCCTTCCTTAAAATCTCACCAAACTCCTCCTTTTAATAAAATGTTTTTCTGTTTGGGGCCTTGAGTCCTCCAACTCTAAGAGCTGACAGTCCCAAGGACCTGATGCATCCCCTGTACTTCCTCTGGATACTGCCACCAATGTATAACTGACTCCTCTGAAGGAAAGAAAACTAAAGCTTCCAGACTTACCAACGCAATGAAAACAGATGCTGGAGGGATCATAGGACGAAGGTGTGAAGGGTATTGGTAAAGGCTTCTGGGCTTTAAGTAGTGTTCTGCCGTAGTTTTTATACTGTGGCTTTTCCTACACACGTGGTTAACTGAATCAAACACTATTTACAATTCCCAAACTCCTTTCTAGTTCTAATGCTGTCCTAAGTTAATACTACTCATACTCATATTCATTATGGGCCGCCTAAAAAACCCTGCCTTTTGCTCCTCTTGTGATGATTTATGCATCTTCAGGGATGATTTCCCTGACATTTTGTTGGTCCTGAACAGGCTTAGGATGCAACCTTGTTTCTTTTCAGTCCTAAATGTACCACTTTCTCCTATTTTTGAGGGTCAGAGCAAGTCAATGAGAAAGGTATACATTTGAGTGAACTATCAAAATCTTAAGTTATAAAATAGGATTATAAAAAAAACAATAACAGCTCCAAAGATATGTTTATACCACCTACTTGGACCAATTTTTAAAAGAATTTTAACATTATTCTACAGATTTTTCTGGTCTATATAATTATATTATTCTGGTAAATTAAAAAAAAAATTCCTGTTTGGTTTATAGCTCTTATCAGAACAAGGCAACTCTTCTTCTTCTAAAACTCTGAAGGTTTTTACAATCTCATCTCTAAAACTTTTCTATTTAGAAGACTTGTCCAACTTGTTTTATATAAACTGCCTGTAAACGCATTCTTCTCCAAACCTGGCTCAGGAAACATCTATTGCAACATGAAATGCCCTTAACTTTACAGAAACATTTACCTATAGTACGAGATTGAAATGAAGGTTCTTCTTCACCAATTCTAGATATCCAGAGGTAAGTGAGACTTTGGTTTCCTTGTAATTTCATATAATCTGGAGCACAAATGCTAGTTTAAAAACATGTAATTGTAGAATTCTCCTTATTGGCAAACATTTAAAAATTATAAAATAAGAATAACTTTCTAATAAGAAAGACCTCTCTAGAGGCATTCTTAAAACTTGCATCCCAAAAAATGTGATATTTATTATGCTCCTGTAAATATTCTAAAATCTTAATGGTAAAAGCACACAAAAAAATTTTAATAATAGTGTAAAGTGAACCAAATAAAAAGATTCTGTAAATGAGGCAAAGAAGCTGGAGAAATAAGAACTAAAGCACCTAAAATCTGAGAATATTCATCATGATAATGTTTGCCTCAAGAAGACTTGAAATTATCCACCAATTAAAAGAAAGTATTTACTGAAAAGTAAATATATATTTTAAATTACTTACATATATATGGAAAAGTTCAATAGAATCCCACATTTTGACATACTGGATTTTAAGTGTTTAGATAAGTTTTTAATATTTAAGAAAGCAAAATTTATATATGTATGTTTACAGATTAGGTTTCTTATGGAACTCAACAATATTGAATCATATAAATGATATTATGTATATAAACTCTTCACAAAATCTTTATGGGATTTAAATTTTCAGCAAGTTAAAATATAGTTGACTTTTTTCTCAGAATTCCCACCATGATGCATAACAGATAAACATTCAATGAATGTTTGTTGAGTAAATGAAAGTTTAAAAATTTTAATGGCCTTAAAAGGAAAATTAAATTTTTGCTCGCAGTGGATGAAGATTGTTGCTGCAGGAAATTTTATCTTATATGTGGCCATTTTTTTATTATGACTTCCAAAATCAAAATACACTTAAAAAAATCTAGAATGCACTTGTTCTAAATTTTACTTAACTTCTTTCAAATACTTTTTCCAGCATGCACCTTTTGTTATTAAAGGTTATAGTACTAATGGGTCAGATAGGTACATACAGAGACACACAGACAGACAGAGACACAAATATTTTCAAACACATACAATTATGAACTTAAATGAATTATATATATTCATTAAAACAATCATATGCACTTTAACCAAAAAATGAAAAATAAAAGAAAGTATTCTCAGGTAAGAATAATTAGAGAATTTAACCAATATTAGTTTTTATGAGTGAGACAATTTTTACAAAAATAGTTAATGTATGAATTAGCAACAATGGGTATACACATAGATATTCATTAACAAAATCCATAACATTGTTTCTCAAATTATGAATTTCATATAGTCCAGGATTACCTTTTAAACTAATTATTTGGTATTCTAAATAAATATTTTTACATAGAAAAATGTCCTCTAAAATAGCTTACTTATTATGTTTTAAAATCAATAAAATTTCTTCTTTCCTAAGTGCCTTTTTAAACATTGAAATATGTTTGTTTTATCCTTTGTGATTTTTATAAAATTTCTATTCATTTAATGTTTTATACTTGAAAACTGGATAGAAAAGTACATATATTTTATACTTTTAAAGGAGATCTATTTTAAGTTTTCACATGAAATGTTAAAAGTGGCTTTAAATGAATAAGCCAAAAAAACAAAACAAAACAAAGTTTCTTCATTTTAAAAGAATGAATTATGTAAGTAATGTTATGAGAATGGTAAGGAATTAAAAGCTTTAAAAAAAAATCAGTGACCCTGCCAATAATCAACAATAATTAATTTTAACTTTCTTATATTTTCTTCCAGTTCACATCTAAAGATATATATATATATATAATTTCACTTGGTTTATAATCATAACTGTTGAATCACAACCTGGCCCCTGTACACAGAGGGCAAAGAGAGACGAAAGACAGAAACCACTCCAGAATTGTAGGTGGCAGGTTTAATAAGCAAGGGAACTTACTTATGAGGCTTGGTTTGAGAGGCAGCAATATGAGATCTCCACACTCATCTGCCAGAATCTTAAAAGTTTATCTCTTAACTGAGTTCAGTCACATATTCCATCCAGATGGTCTCAACATACATTGTTCTCTCAAGGTTGCGCCCTTGAAGATGGCTCCCACCGTAGGAATCATGGGCAGAACTTCCATTCCTAGGACAGGGGAAGGGGTGAGGAGCCTCTGATTGCTGGAGTCCAACTTACGAGTCAACCTGTGGTCCTTTCCTCTCAATGACCTCCTCCAACAATATATAAGACAATTTTGTAATCTGCTTTATCCATTTTATTTTTAATGTCATTTTATACTGCTTCATGATAACTGTCAAAAGGCTTTAAGTTTTCATTTAGTTTATATTTCAATGCATCAATTAATATTCATTTAAAAATTAGTTTTTAAACTTTTCTCACTTCAATCCCATGGGTGGTTGGTTGGTTGATTTTTAATGATAGATTTTAAGTGGGTACTTAGAGTTGTAATAAGAAAAAGAAGAAAAAAGTAAAATAGAGTTGACCCTTGAACAACATAGGTTTCAACTGAACATCTTGGCTTATATGCCAATTTTTTTCAATGCATTTGGCCCTTCATATCCTCAAGTTTCATATCTGCAGATTCAATCAATCAAGAATCTAAGACAGTATTTTCAAATACCCAAGCATAGATTTCTAACTGAAGACTGAAAATACAGTTGACCCTTTAATAAAGTGGGAACTAGGGATGTCAATCCCAGAGCAGCGGAAAACTCACAGATAGCTAGTTTTTGACTCTCTAAAAATTTAACTACAATCAGGCTTTTCATCTGTGAATTTAACCAACCACGGTTGGGAAACTACTGTTGTGAATGAGAAAATACCATTTTCTGCTGTGGTTGGTTGAATCTATGGTCGCCAAACCTGCAAATACAAAGGGCCAACTATATTTATCAAAAAAGATCCATGTATATTTGGATCTGGCAGTTCAAACCCCTGCTGTTCAAGGGTCAACTATACTGTTTACAACCAAAGGTTGGTTGAATCTAAGTGACATAAAGGGCAGTTAAGTTTGGGGGAATCAAAAGTTACATGTGGATTTTTGGACAGGGTGGCAGTGTCAATGTTCCCAATGTTGTTCAAGAGTCAACTATACTTTTAGTTTTGGAAAGTATTCTAGTATACATTATCACAAATGTCAGACATGAAATATGTCTAAATTTCAAACAGAAGTTATGGAATTTAAAAGGAAACTTAGAGTTGTAACTTCTGCATAACCTTTCAATGGCATCTTTCTTTATACAATTTCTTAAAGCTATCAACCTGTCTTTTCTTGATACGTCTAAACATCTCATTGCTTTAAAAGTAAAACCTTTATGAAACCCCCCTTTTTTTTGGAAAACTTAAAACTACCTCTTTTTAAGCTCATACTCAAACTTGCAACTCTAGCAGGTATGATGATATTTTCTTTACCATAAACTAGATTATGCCAGCCCTCAAAAAGTAATTTTCTTAATTACATCTCTCTTTAAATTCCCCATTCTGCCTAATGGTGGCAATTAAACACACTATTCTTGGTAGACACAGTCATTTCAGGATTTCTTTAGACAGTTTGGGGTTTTCTCGGGCAAGTTGCCATGTCCCTCTCCCTTTTCTAAGTTTCAGGTGACTGAGCTAACACAGTGCCAAAGCACTGGGGCGGAAGGGATGATCTACAGTCACCATACATCAAGGCTGCCCTCTCCTGAGGGCTTTATCAGCCCTCCACACCTGTCCTCTCAGAAGTCTGGGTTCTCATCTTGTCTCTGACTCCAACTCAACAGATTATGCTGCTAACTCCTGGCAGAGTCTCCAACAGGTCAGCCAGCTTTCTCACACATTCATTTCTGCACACTTCTTAGAGGCATAGAATAAATGGATCACTATCCCCCACTACTCTCAGTTCCTATCAAATTCAACCAGGCTGTCTCAGGGTCTCTACCTCAATACACTGTGAAGTCTCTCTACTCAAGGGCTTAAGCAACATGATGGCACACAGACCTCAGCAAGGTTGTCACTTTCCCACTTTAAATGTGAAAGGGTTCATGAGACATCTCTACTCTTAGATCCCTCCATACTTATTTGAATTGTATTATTCCTACTCTCCATAACTGATCCTGAATTGAGGGAGAAGTATGAGAGAGGTTGAGGGATCACAGGACCTTTTCTCGGGCTCTCACTTTAGTGCTTTCCTCTCTCTACTCCCTCTTCCAGTCCACAAAACTTTGTGTAGTCTGGTCAAGTGGAGTAAAAACTTGCTCTGAACACTAAAGTATTTTTTTCAATTCTATAGCATAAGGTGGGCATCAGCTTAAAATAAGAGTGTATTTTATGTATGGTGAAATGATACAGTGTGGACAAAAAGTAGATAATATATTGCTATAGAGTTAAGAGAATATTTTTAAATGAGTACAAATGCATTTACTATAAGAAATAGAACATTTTTGGTATCCTTGACTCCCCCTGTATAAGAGATCTGTTTCTGATCAAAAAGCCAGGCTCTTCTGATGAAAAATAAACAAAGTTGTTGTTTTTAAGATATTGATTCCACCAGATGCTTAAAGAATCTATTTGAAATTGACTTTACAACTGCTATAACACACTTTACTTGATGACAGTAAACTGAGAATGCTGTGTGATAACGACATGAGGGAAAGAGTCACAGGATCAAACGGAATTAACAAAAAAAATTTTAAAAAGAATATTGCAAAATGTTATTCTAAACATGTTTTGTTTTCAGAAAAAGGAAAACCTCACAAAATAGATCAATATGGTGTCTGATATATTTTATCTCAACTATCATGTCTCATTTTTTCCAACAAAATCATGAATTCAGATTTTCTCCTCTGGTTTGCATTATCTTATCATTATTCCTCTGAAACGACAGCACTCAGAATTACATATAGTGTTCCAGTTATGGTCCAGTCACCATGGAAAACAGTGGGAATACTACTTGTCATGATTTGGAAAGTCTACTTCTGTTACTAAGGACAGCAGCTGGGGAACCTGTTAAAGCAGCAGCATCATACAGTCGGATCACTGGGGATTTGCTCTTCCGAAAAACAATGTTCTCCTCATTCTGTACTTATGTTTTAACTTTACTGCAAAACCATATAATTATATACAAATAACATTATGCATCATCTATTTTTACTAAAATTGTACAATTTAATTTGTTAGTATTATTTTGAATCTTGATTTGGACCCTATCATTTTAGCTACTCCTACAAAAATATTTTTCCTAAATTTTTTATTGAAATATTGAATAGAAGCCTTGGCCAGGTGGCTCAGTTGGTTGGAGTGTTGTCCCATACACCAAAAGGTTGAGGGTTTGATTTCCAGTTAGGGTACATACCTAGGTTGTGGGTTTGATCCCCAGTCAGGGCAGACCTCAGAGGAGGGGGGGGGATGAGATAAACCAAAAAACTTATATGCATGTATGCATAACCAATGGACATAGACAACAATGCTGGCAGGGAGGGAGAAAAACATCTGTAACAAAAATAAATTAATAAAATTTACAAAAAAAAAGGAAGCAACAAAGCAATGTTTCTCTTTCTGCCTTCCTCTCTCTTTAAAAACCTATTTAAAAAGCATATCCTTGGGTAAGGATTTAAAAAATAATAATAAAGTAAAATATTGAATAGAAAAAGACCAAAGCAGAATATACACTAAATAAATTTAATTGGTTCATATTTAATTATTAACACTACTTAGAGCTATTTAACAAGCTTCGAAGTGAGCCACTATCACACAGCTCATTGTTTGCTATATTATACACCAGGGTAACATAGGTGCCTTTGTCAAAACTATACTTCATGAAAGCATTTGTCAATGTTGTTCTTGAGTCCTCAACTCCATAACCCTCCACATTCAATCAATCATTAAATGATATCAAGTCTCTTGACTGAACTAGAAATCTCCAGCTCACTACCTTAATTCAAAGCTTTTGCACCTGGATGAGTAAAAAACTTTCTAGCTGTTTTCTTCCAACTCCATAGTCCAATCTCTTTTCCACATAGCAAGCCAGAGTTATTTTAACCACATGTCAATCTAAACATATTTAAACTCTTCACTAGCACTTTATTGATCTAAAGTCAAGTCCAAACTCTTGAAATAGCTTAGCAGGCCTTAGAGAATCTGGACATTTTTTTTTTTTCTCCAAACTTATCTTTCATCATCTTCCCCTCCCTACACAAACACAAATACACACACACACACACACACACACACACACATTCCTGTACCCTCTACAGCTTGGTCAAATCACATGGGGGTAATTTTCAGTCACCCAAAATTGCAATGCTCTCTTGCTTTTTACTGGGCTGATTCATTACCCTCACCTGTCGAAATATTATATTCCTGAGCATCCTTCAGGTCTTGGGTTAGACATCACATTCTCTGAATACTCTTCTCTTACTCCCTCCCACAACATTGGGATTCGGTTTCACTTCCACATTCTTAATGCTCCACAAATGCTCCATCTAGGGTTTATTTTGATATGTTTTAATCACCAGTTTATTTAGTTTATTTGACTACCTTCATTGTAAGATTGTATTCACCTTAGGTATTATTTATTATTCTATAATTATCATAGTGCCAAAGCCAGAGTAGGTGTGCAATATATTTTTTTAAGACTTTAGACAAGTGGATAAAAAAGCTATGGTACATTTACACAATGGGATACTGTACAACTGTAAGAAAGAAAGATCTCTTACCCTTTGAGAGGACATGGAGGGACCTGGAGAGTATTATGCTAAGCAAAATAAGCCAGTCAGAGAAAGACAAGTACCACATGATCTCACTTATTTATGGACTATCATGAACAAAATAAGCTGATAATCAAAATAGATCCAGAGTCATCAAAGTAGGGAACAGACTGACAAACCACAGAGGGAAGGGGGATTGTTGGGGAGGGTGGAGCGGGAAGAGAGAAACCAAATAATTTATTTGCATATGTGCATAACCAGTAGACACAGACAATAACGTGGGGAAGGCAGGAGGGGGCTGAGAGCCAGGAGGAGGGGGTCAATGGAGGGGAAAGGGGGGACATCTATAATACTTTCAACAATTGAGATTTTTAAAAAGAGCAATTTCAGGTTGACAGTGAAACTGAGAGGAAGAGACAGGAATTTCCCATATAATTCCTGCCCCATACATGCATAGTCTTCCCCATTACCAACTTTGTTCATCAGAGCGGTACATTTGTTACAAATGATGAACCTACACTGACACATCACAATCACCCTAAGTCCAAAGCTTACTTTATGGTTCACTCTTGGTTTTGCACATTCTTTGAATTAGGACAAATGTATAACGACCTGTATCAATTATTATAGTATCATACAGAGTATTTTTACTGCCCTCTGTGATTAGCCTATTCATCCCCCCTACTATCCTCTTCCACCCCCAAGTCCTGGCAACCACTGATAATTTTACTGTCTCCATAGTTTTGCTTTTTCCAGAATGTCATATAGTTGGAATCGTATAGTAAACAGGCTTTTCAGATTGGCTTCTTTACTTAGTAATATGCATTTAAGTTCCCTCCATGTCTTTTCATGGTTTGAGAGTTCATTTCTTTTCAGTGCTGAATCATATTCTATTGTCTGAATATACCATAGATTTTATATTATATATCAATGAATATATATCAATAAAATATATATTTATATTTATTTTTTATATATATCAATGAAGGAAGGAGGTATCCTGTATCAAAATATTTTGTTTCTTGATCACCAAAGATCATTCTAAGTCAGTAATTCTGGGATTGATTTTATATTTGATCCCTGGTCTTATGTACCCAAAATTCTATGTAGATTTTGGTAGAAGATCCCATGAGTTTGTGAGCTTCAGATGATAAAGCAGTATGTTTTGAGAAGCCCACATGGAGAAAGTAAGGATTATGCTAATTTGGAAGGTTAAGTAGGATTTACACAGACCAATGAGAATGAGAACAAACTAGATATTTTGAAGACAAAGGTAAAAGTACAGAGTCTAGAATGCTCAAATATTTAAAGTTAAATAGAAAATTTTTTAAGAATGTAAATATATCTAATCAAGGTATTTTTAATAACTGATACAAGAACTGACATGATTCTTTTTTGTTTTGATGCAAATACAATTTTTCTGATTATCTTTCCTCTTACATGTTCTGGGCAAAAAGAAGACTAGGTAGAATAATGATTCTACTTGATCATATAATAAGATTGAGTCTCTTCAATAAAGACTGATATCCAAGGCAGCCTTCTCTCCCAGTCTCTGGCCCCTGACAAATTCTCTCTTCCAGGTGGCTAAATATTAGGATGTGTCCTATCTAGTCTCCACACCAAAATCTAAATTGGCTGCCAAGAACCACAATGCTATCCAAAACTTTTAAAAATTACTAGTTAAACCTTTATTATTTTTTTAAATTAAAAATCAACACCCTTTGGATTTCAGGGAATGAAAAATTCTTCAATGAGCACTAGTATTAGGGTCGCTGTAAAAATTTCAGGAAGGAATTCATCAAAGGATGATATATGGGTTGAAAGAGTCAAGAGAGTTATGAGTTGGATAGCATTCAGATCCTAATGGAGGGTTAGAGCTTGGACAGCCATTGGCCTTCCACCAAAAAACAATAATGAAACTGCCAAAATTTTTGGAAGTGGATTCAAAGGAGTGAAAAAAGTAGCCATTTCTCTCCTAATTCACAAAGTGAAAAAACTGGGTGGGTAAAGGCTCCCTGTCCTTCTCAGACCAGGTGACCCTATTGCTTACTCACTCACAACAGAGAGTTTCAAATTTTGCCTCCACTTGGGTCATGTGATTATTATTTATGGAGCAGTACCTATACAGCTCATGTTTTACTGATGTAAAATTAATTAGCAAATGTTCAGAAAGCACTTTGAAGATGAAAAGTTGTGTGACTGCTAAGTTTTATCACTATACTATTATCATAAAACACATAAAAGTCACAGGATCTCGTAAGCTAAATAGATGGAGAATGACTGTGCTGCGTGGCACTCGAGGAGAAGATGACAAAGGAGCAACCTCGGCGGAGAGAGCAGGCATGGATATCCCTGCAGAACAGGTGGGCTTAAGGGGGCGGGGTGGGCTGCAGGATGGCCTACCATTGCTCCTTGGGTCAACTTTCTGAAGGGACCAAATTAAAGTAGCTTCATTTGTATTTTAAAGTTCTTAAAAACAAGGTTACTCTCTCAACTTTTTATGGAAATGAGAGCAATATAAATGACAAAGGAAAAACAATAATGAGTAAGACTGATAATCTTTAATTCTTAGAATGTGTTTTGCTTGTGAATTTTTGTGAAAAATCTTTTCATCACAATTAGACTATTCATGAAAAGTACGCGTATAATTGCTGAAATTGTTGAAGTAAAATTGGGGGATTTTACTTTTAAGAAGGATAAATTCACTTAGAAAATGTAAATAATTCAAGATAGTTACATCTATCTATTTCTACTACTGCATGTTGATACAGAGACAATATTTGTGTTCATAACATGCTATTTGACCTATAGGAAGTGTTAGACAAGAGTTTAGGTCTTAATTGTTATTTATTGAAACACTGCAATGCTTCACTGCTACACAGCTTTGGTGGCATGATTTAACACTGTAGCTGGAATCAGGAACAGCAACAAGAAGAGAGGATTTTATTCCTTCCATCGGCAGTGCCATATGCCCTGAAAGTCAAAGAAGTGTGTTCACTGGTTACATAGTACACAAAGATGGGCACATAATTTTTATGTTATGATTCTTAAGTATCAAACTAACTCACAAATTAAGTGTTCACATACACATTACAGTCTTTTTTTTTTTTTAATCCTCACCCGAGGACATTTTTCCATTTTTTGTTCAGATAGAATGTGTGGAGAGAGAGAGAGAGAGAGAGAGAGAGAGAGAGAGAGAGAGAGAGAGAGAGAGAGAGAGAAACATCGACGTGAAAGAAACACATCGAGTGGCTGCCACCCGCACGACCAACCAGGACCGGGGACAAATTGCAACCGAGGTACATGCCCCTAGCGGGAACCAAACCCGGGTCTCTCTGGACCGCAGGCCGACGCTCTAACCGCTGAGCCAAACCGGCCAGGGCACATTACAGTCTTTCTTAGACTCCAGCTAAATGCATGCCTTGATTAAACCCTTTGAGCCTGATCCATATTTTTAATAAAAATTTTAGATCACTATTCTGATTTTGATATCGTGCCAACAGCTAGACTCTAGGTGAAGAGTATCATATTGAGATGTAACTTCCCAATAAACAACTTGAATAATCAGTCATTTTACACATTCACATTAATATTTAGCTTAATCAGCTATAAGAGAACCTCTGAATTATTTTCCATCAAAGTTATTCTTAATCCTTTTATTTAGTTAACAAAAAAGCTAGTAAAAATATTTAATCTTGGTTTCCAAGTAATGTGTTCTATGTGCTTCATGTTAACTTGCTATGCTCCCTTTGCTCCGTAAACAGTATATGAGAAATCAGATTCTGGTTTTGTCCTTTGAAGGAATTAATATTTGTTTAAGTACAACTCACCAGCAAAGTCACTGTTTCCGAAATCCCTAAATAATCCTCAGTATCCTTATTATCTAATCATTAGTATACCTAAATGGCTTCAGGACTTATTTGGAGAGAAAACATAACACTTTGGAAAATTAAGGCAAGTTGCCGAAATCAAAACAAGTTTTTTCTATTCCTCACTTTAACTCCATCCCAAGACCCAATTCTGTTGAATAATAAGTAGTCTATTTTTCCACCAACATTCCATATAACACTTAGAGAAAAATGGAACTTATGTCTGACTGTTTTTAGAGAACATTTTAAAGAAAATAATCTAAATAGTGACAAAGTTGAATTTTCCTTTTGAATTAGAAATATACACACACATAGGAAAACTTTAGATCGATTAAACCCTTTGCAAGTAGGAAGAATATCTGTATCTTAGAAAACTCAGGCAAGAATGACAGAAATAAACACTTAGTTCACCTGCCTTTAAAATTAATTTTTATTTATTATCATAATTAAACATTTACAAATTAAAATGGATAAGTCACTGTCGTGATCTTAGATTTTGGCTGTAAAGTAAGTAGAGATGCTAGTTAAAGTGGCCTATCTGATTTCATTTTTCTTCTAGAGATCAGGAAAAAACCCTAATCGTAACTCTAACCCAAACCCTAAATATACTAATAATAACCAGAGGAGAAACCACTACCTAGAATCCACAGCTTCCCTAGATTTGAAATGACCTAAAGAGAAAATATTGTCTTACAATTTTCCCTTCTTTAAAATTAGGAAACCAGAATGGTGATTTGCAAAGCTCCTTCCACTTCCAAAAAGCCATGTATATCCCATTCTAGGAACTATACATTGGAGGGAAGTACGAAGTCCACAGTACTCCCTCGTAAACAAATTCTGGTACATTAAAATCACTGTTATATCACCTACTGGACAAATAAGAAGGAGAAACAATAAATTAAGTTTATCTGTGTATCGATAGGCTGAAATATTGTAAAATTTCTAATATTCATCTTTTTTATATACAAACACAGCATTTTTATATGGTTTAAACTATTAGAAGAACTTGGTTGAGATGAACAGGAAAATATACTCCAAATATTTGCTACATCAAGTTTCACACTCCGTTTATCACATTTTCTTTGAAGCTTATCCCCTGGCAAACTGTGTTGAGTAAAATAATACAGACATATACCTGTGGGTATGGAAAAGTTTGCTTTAGAATAATATATTCATCTATAGAGAATTAAGTTACCAGGGTTTTACTATGTCATTTTGTCAGTTATCTTTCCGAAAATTTTCAACACTATTTTAGACTCAATAAGTGGGTTGGTCAGATTTTGGAAAAGTGTTTTCCTCTAAATTTTTACATAGTGAGATGTCTTTTAGGTTTTAATTTTTTTTTTTTATCATAGACCCAAAAATTTCATGGACATCATACTTCTATAGAAATATTAAGGTATTCATTTTATGTGCAGGGTACAAACATAGTTTGGGCAAAATATATTTAAATTGTCAAAGTTTTTTAAAGTAAAATGAAATTTCTCTTTTTTTTAATTTTTTTTTTTTTTTATCCTCATCTGAGGACATTTTTCCATTTTTTGTTCGGATAGAGTGGGAGGAAGAGAGAGGAAGAGAGAGAGAGAGAAACATCGATGTGAAAGGGACTCATCATGTGGCTGCCTCCCGCACGACCCAACCAGGGCCAGGGAAAAACCACAACCAAGGTATATGCCCTTAGCGGGAACCGAAGCCAGGTCTCTCTGGACTGTGGGCCGACGCTCTAATCACTGAGTCAAACTGGCTAGGGCTAAAATGAAATTTCTAAAAAGAGTTAGAGTTGGAAATTTTACCTGCATTGGAAGCTAGTTAATATTATCTGTTCAGGAAATATCACCTGTCCAGGGAATAACTGTTAACTAACTAAAAAACAAATTTCCTAAAAGATATTTAATTCTGTTTGCAAATAAAAATCAAATTAATATAGGTATTTCAAACTGATCAATACTTAGTATTGTCATTTAAATGTATGTTGATTGTGTATATTTATATATAAATTAACATAACAATATAAAACCTGAAACATATGTGCAATATTGTGTGTGTTTGTGTGTGTGTGTATGGTATACAAAATAAAATATAAATATGAAGAATTTATATTATATTAATATATAAAATACATAGACCAAATGTAAAAATATATATTATGGGCTGAATTTTATTCCTCAAAATTCATATGTTGAAGCCCTAACCCCTCATACCTCAGAATGACTGTAGTATTTGGAGATAAGATCTTGAAAGAGGGAATTAAGCTATGAGGTTACGAGGGTGAGCCCTAATCAAATTCGACTGGGGTCATTATAAGAGGAGGAAATTAGGACACACACATGCACAGAGGGAACGCCATGTAAAGACAGGGAGACAACAGTCATCTGTAAACCCAGGAGAATGGCTTCAGAGGAAATCAAAGCTGCCAAACGCCTTGATCTCTGACTTCTAGTTATAGAATTGTGACAAAATAAATTTCTGTCACAGTCCATGGTACTTTGTTATGGCAACCCTTACAAACTAGTACAGTATTTATAATAGTATACAAAACAAAAATAATTCTACAGTTCTCACATTTAACATTAGTTATCTTGTTCATCATGGCAAACCACTTGCCTAGTCCGATACTGTGCACATAGAAAATGCTCAATAAACATTAACACAATAAATTATTTAACTTTTAAAGAGAATTTCTCTCTGTTTAGGCCAAAGAAAAACATTATTTAACCATGTAGAAACATAGATACACTGGAATAAAGTTGCTTCCCAATTCATAAATAATATGGTAATTTTTCTAAAAGTCTTTATTATTGCTCTTCTCATACTCTAGTACTTCCATTTAATGCCTATAAAAAACCCTGAGTGTGTGAATAATAATGTTAAGGCCCCCGAACTTCTGAAAGCTGTTTTGATTGAGGCATTAAAAAGGCTGACTTGAGCCCTAAAATATTAACAGTTACTCTAAATGTAAATAGTCTAAATATCATTGACATATATTAACAGAATGGATTAAAAATATATAACCCTATCATCCGGCCAGTGTGGCTCAGTGGTTGAGCACTGACCCATGCACCAAGAGGTCACCAGTTCAATTCCTGGTCAGGGCACATGGCCAGGTTGTGGGCCCAATCCCCAGTGGGAGACATGCAGAAGGCGTCCAATTGATGTTCTAATTCTCTCATCAATGTTTCTATCTCTCTCTCCCTTTCACTTCCTCTCTCTTTAAAATCAATAAAGGAAAAAAAATTTTTAAATATATAACCCTATCATATGTTGTCAATAAGAAAGTTACTTTAAAGATGATGATAAAGGCAGGTTAATAGTAAAAGGATGGATAAAGACCAGTTACATAGCATTATTCAAAGGAAAGTAGGACTGGCTATATTAATACCAGATATAGAAGTAGGCTTCAGTGCAACTAAAATTACCAGAGAGGGACATTGTATAAAAATAAAAGAGTCAATCCACCAAGAAGACATAGCAACCCCAGAAGTATATGTACCAAACAACAAATCAGCAAAATATGTGAAGCAAAAATCAAAAGAACTGAAAGATAAATTTAAAAATTCAAAATTACATTGTAGACTTTAACAACCCTATCTCAATAAGCATAAATAACCACAGAGAAAAACAACAGATATAGAATAACTCAACAACACTATCAACCACAAGATATAATCAACATTTATAGAAAACCTCACCCAACAACAGAAGAACACATTCTTTTTAAGAATCCATGCAACATATGCCAAGATAGATCATATATAGTACCATAAAAAATCCTAACAAATTTAAAAGAATTCAAATCATATATAGTACATTTTTCACCTGCAATGGAATCAAATTAGAAATCAAATTTTAAAAAGATAACCGGGAGCCCTGGCCAGTTTGGCTCAGCGGTTAGAGTACTGGTCCGTGGACCAAAAAGTCGCAGGTTCAATTCTGGTCAAGGGCACGTACCTCGGTTGCGGTCCGGTCCCCAGCCCTGGTTGGAGTTGTGCAAGTGGTAACCAGTCGATGTGTCCCTTTCACATCAATGTTTCTTTCTCTCTCTCTCCTTCTCCCCCTCCCACTCTGTCTGAAGATAAATGGGAAAATATCCTTGGGTGAGGATTAAAAGAAAAGATAACAAGTATTTCTCAAAACACTTGGAAACTAAACACATTTCTAAATAATCCATAGGTCAAAGAGGAATACTAATGGAAATATTAAAAATACATTAAACCACATTAAAATGAAAATGAAACATCAAATTTCTGAGACACAGGTAGAACAGTGCTGAGATGGAAAATACCACATTAACAACATGCATTAGAAAAGAGAAAAAGTATCAAATAAATAATCTAAGCCCCCACTGCAAAAACCTTGGGGGAAAAAAGAGCAAAATAAACCCCAAGCAAGCAGAAAAGGAAATAATGAAGATAAGAGTAGAAATTAATAAAATGAAAACAGAAAAACAGTAGAAAAACCAATAAAACAAAACAATGGTTCTTAGAAAAAAAATCAGTAAAATTGGCAAATCTCTAGGAAGACTAACAAAGGAAATAAATTAAAATATCAGGAATTGAACAGAGTCTATATATATATCCGTAGACATTAAAAGGATAAAAAGGAACTACTACCAACTCTATATGCATACATTTGACAACTTAGACAAAATGGACCAATTCCTTGAAAAAAACACATGAATTCCTATCGACCCTATACTCAAAATATATCCAAACTTCAACCCCTTTTCAGTTTCTCCACCTCTACCACCCTAGTTCAAGCCAACATCATTTTGTGCTTGGACTATTGTAATCACTTCCTATATTGTTGCTCTGCTTCCACTCTTATTCCCTATAATTTACTCTCTGCAAAGTAGTCAGAAGGATCCCATTAAGAAATTAGACCAGATCGTCATAGTCTTCTGTCCAAAGATCTCTAATACTCCCATTTCACTCAGAGAAAAAGCCAATGTAATTATAATGATGTACAAGGTCCAGTGTGAGCTGGGCCTTGGTAGCTCTCAGACTGGTCTCTTGCCACTCCTCCCCTCCTTCACTGCTACAGCCACACTGCTCTCCTAACATACCAGCATTCCCCTCCCAAAGACCACTTGTCAACTTGTTCTCTCTGCATGGAACATTCCAGAAATCGCATGGCTAACCCCCTCCCTTGTTTCAAGTCTGCTTAAATTTTACCTCTTCAGTAGGCCTAACCTGACTACTCTATTTAATATTGCATCTTGACACCAACACCATCTCACACAGACTCCCACATTTCAGATTTTCTTTACCTGGCCCTACTTTTTTTCCCTGCAGAGCTTAATATTATTTTACCACTTATGAATTTTATTAGTTATGCTCTTTGTTCACTGTCTGTCTTCCCTCAGAATAATGTAAGCTCCATAAGGAAAGAGGTCTCTTTTTCTACATCTCTGCTTACCACATAGTAGGACATCTGAAAATATTTGCTGAATAAATGAATTCTGATTTTAGTATTACTATTATTATTCATATGTGCTAAAAAAAAATAAATAAGCAGGCCAAATATTATATTCACTTATTCTACATGTTGTTTTCCAAGCTCAGCAGTCTACTGAATCCATAATTAATGAAAATAATATACTTTTACACTTAACATCAAATCCATATTTATTTCTGAGAGAGTTCTATATCTTACTCATATTAACACTTGCTTTCCTGTTCTTTTGGTTCAGAAGAACAGAGTCGAACACCAAAATGAGACTCACAAGGTGTGGAAAGATTACCCTGGGTGTCATAATAATGGTGATTGCTGCAGCAATCATCGGACTCATTGCTCATTTCATCCCTTATGGTAAGTACTCATGATGTCTGGCTTTCTAGTCACATAGATTTAATTGCCCATTATTGGAAAGTTAGGAACTTTGAGAGTGGGGGAAAGAAAGGAATCAGATAAGATTATTTGGCAGACATAATTTCTTGTGGTTAATAACATTTACTGCAGTCTTTGTTCTTAGCAAACTTTGGCTTAGGACATTCTGAACCCAGATATTTGGTATGCATTTTTTTTTTAATTCTCAGTAAAGATTTAGGTTCTGGGAGTACATTAATAAAGTAGCCATAGTCTTTCATTGTTGAACTTGTAACTTTTGAAGAGATAATCAATGAGTTAACAAACAAACAAAAAAGCCTACAATCTAGAATTCTAAGCTAAGCTTTCTTATTCCAAAACCTATAACTATTCTCTATATACAATGTTTTCTTCTCATAAAATTCTCTCTAAAAAGTAGAGTATTTTTCCATTAATGGGGGTGGAAATAAAGAAACAGTACAAATTTTTCTATATATTTTTCATAAAATAGAAAAAAGTATGGGATCCTCAAGTTTGATTTTTCTTTAAACTTACTCTTTGTGCCAAATTCTCTGTGTCCTGTGCTTATTACTTTCTTTTATCCACTCTTTCCTAAACTTTTCAAGGATGAGGACTTATTTATTAAAAAATAAATAAAAGTTCCTACATTCCCAAAAAAGAATAATTGCTTTGTTGAATAAGAAAATAAGATAAACAAGTACTGTACACTTAGTAATGCTTTTAAACAAACTTGTATTTAATTAATTACATCTACCTATGTTTGAAAATCAGTAATAAATATATGTACAAGAAGCATTGTTTATTACATCCAGAAGAACAATGCCTGGTGTGTATACAAATATTTTCCCCTAGAATTATCTCTGCTGCCACCATGCCCCTATGCTATATAATTCATGGCTCACAGGTTGGGAACCACTGCTTTAAAACATAGTATTTTCTCTTTTCTTTTAAATGCATTTAGAAAAGAGGCTGTCTAGCTAAATTAACATCTATTTCAGTTTATAAGGAGAAAAAGATTTAAAATGAGAGAAATAGAGTGGTACACAGTAGACTAAATAGGCCATCTCCCCCAAAACTAAGCATTTACTACTGTCTCTGCTTCATTTTCCATACACACCCTTCCATAGACACAGACTGATTGCTTGTGTAAACATAGTCATTAGGTAGATTGGAATGCCAGCTGCTACCCTGACAGACCAAGAGTCATAGTTATAGCACATGCCCTTAAGCCTTTGAACAAAAGATGCTCACTCAAGACACAAACACAGAACTTGCTGTCTTTCATCAAGAGTGTAAAAGTGCCAGGAAAAAGATATTTGAAGAGGTTAGCTTTGGAGATAGGTAAATTGTGATTTCTTATACTGCTACAACCACCCCGATATGTGAAGAATGATTTTCCCCTCACATCAAGCTGAGAGATGGGCTTTGAATGAGAGACCACTATGACTAAAAGAAGACCCTTATAGATTCAGGAACACAATGGACTGAAGTCTGGTTCACACCTGCATTATCTACAGGACAAGTGAGTTGGAGCCTGTTTAGCAGAGTGAAGAGGATGTGGTGCCCTTGGGCAGTTTGAACAACCAGAGTCTTTGAGACAGATAATGCATAAATGTTTCCTATGGAATGGACCTAGACCATTCAGAAAAAAAAGCCCCATCATTTTAGATCCTGTCCAAGAGGCCACCTGGAGTGATAATCAGATTTCAAGTTAAAGAATGGGAAATATCTCCAGCTGTCTAAATGCTGAGGAAGGACGAGACTTTAACTGGAATAGTTACATTTGTCCGTGTAAGGGAACTGTAGTTGAGACATGCCCAGCAATGAGGGAAAGCAAATTTCAAAGTTCAGTAAAAACTAGAAGGGCCTTAGTTTTAAACATGTACTAAGTTCCTAGAACACCAAAGCTAGATGCCAAATTCCAGAACATTCAAGTAAGGACCTGGAGGGGTTCAAATCCAGTTAATGAAGTGGGAAAGGCGGAATAGCAGGACAAGGGAGAAGAAGCTTGGGGAGGGAGAACTCTCAATTTCATATCAAGTTCAAATTTTGATTCTTATACAGACCTGGGTATTTTAATTACTGAATTGAGACCATATTTTGTGATTAATAGTAACCATAGGACTTTTTATTACTAAAGAACTTTAAAAATTGGTTTATGGTTACAATCCTATAAAATATACTTGCTTAAAATACCAGTTTATATACATTTGTGTGTATGTATATAATCACCATTTTTGTTTTATTCTGTAGCAGTTCTATACAGATAGTTTTAGTGGGCCTAGAGGAAACTCATCATGTGAGAATGAATATGGGTTCTAATATATTTAAGATCTCACTCTTGGATTTACTCATAGTAATACCTATTTCCCAGAAACTATAAATATTAGTGGGTTATAAATACTTCTAAAATTAAGGAAAACGCCCTGGCTGGTTTGGCTCAGCGGTTAGAGCTTCGGCCTGTGGTCCAGAGAGACCCGGGTTCGGTTCCCGCTAAGGGCATGTACCTCGGTTGCAGTTTGTCCCCGGCCCTGGTTGGTCATGCGGGTGGCAGCCACTCGATGTGGCCCTTTCACATTGGTGTTTCTCTCTCTCTCTTCCTCTCTCTCCCTCCTACTCTATCTGAGCAAAGAATGAAAAAATGTCTTTGGGTGAGGATAAAAAAAATAAATAAATAAATAAATAAAATTAAGGAAAACAATCCAAAATTAAATACTTCTGCATCAGAACAATGAGTAAATTTTGTTAATAATGTAGGTTTTCTCAAGTCATAATAAACCTATAGAAACAATAATAGAATCATTTGAGACAGTGTAAAGTACTTTGATAGAGCTTCCTAAGTCCTAGATTTTCTTTTCTTTTTCCTTTTAAAGGTCATTAAATGGTTTTTCACCATAAGTCTGTCTAGCTGATGCCACTATATCTTGTACAAATAAGTAAAAATTAAATCAGAAAGATATGTTTAAGAACCTATATATTTGTCACTAAACAAGCAAAATCTCAATCTGACTACCTAAATTGTATACTTTTTATCCAGATGCTTTGGCATCATGTAGAGGCAGCCTTATGATGCTCCTTATTTGAATGAAACTTTCAGTATCACTTTAGAGATTTTAGTTTCACTATTCCAGTCTCCAAAGCTGGGAGCAACAAACCATCTCCTCACAGTAATTACTCTTTCCCTTGAGACAGTAATCACTTAAACAAGATGGCTTGACAAACCAAAGCACAGCACAAATATTCACTCCAGAATACCTACATTTTTCTGCTTCACATGACTCTATAAAATGGTAATGTCATATTTTCTATTTAGTTAACATTTTAAGAGATACATAGATGATGGATGGATGAATAAATAAATAGACAGACAGATAGAGAGATAAATGGGAGAGAGAACAAGAGTATCTGAAACTATACACCGATTCAACTCAAAAGGCATTCATTGGGTGACTGCTATGTATTTAATGGCAGGTACTAGGCTAGGCACTATAATGGGGGGATAACAGAAATGTAGGAAAGCTTCTAGAGCATCACATTAGCTCTTGCACTAAAATTACTCAGTATTGAAAGCAGTGTCAGCATACTTTCCCTGTAAAAGACCAGATACTGGGACTTCTGGTCAAGATGGCAGCGTAGGGAAACGCGCTATCGCCTCCTCCCACAATCACATCAAAATTACAACTAAACTACAACACAACCATCATTCAGAACCACCTGAAATCGAGCTGAATGGAAGTTCTACAACTACAAAATTAAGCAGCCACATGAGACGGGTAGGAGGGGGGGAGGTGCAGACAGGCTGGTCCCACACCTACCTCTGGCGGATAAAAATCAGGAGGGACACCTCGGCTGGGAAGGTTCTCCCTGAGGAGTGAGGGGTCCCTGTCCCACACCAGGCACCCAGATCACGGTCCCAGTGCCAGGAAGAAAAGTACCCATAACTGCTGGCTGTAAAACCAGTGGGAACTGAGGTGAGGGAGGCTGAGGCTGCAGAAGCCCCAGGCAGCTCCTCTTAAAGTGTCCATGCACAGACTTACTCAGACTTGCTCCCTCTGAGCTCAAAGGAAAGGTAGCTTGAGGAGCACCAGAGAACAGGGAAGAAGTGAGCTGTTTGGTCTCCGGACGAGGGCTTGAGGGGCAGCTTTCTCCTGGACAGATGTGCTGACGGAGGCCCTTGTTCCTTTGGTGAGCCCTTCCCCCACAGGGCAGGCAGACAGCCACCATATCTGGGACTCCTGCAACCTGGCTCACACTGTTGGCCCCGCCCTGGTGATTCCCTGAGGCCCCGTACCACCCAACTTTTGGGCCCACCCAAGCTGTTTCCAAAGGCATTATCATTGGATTGGCCTATCTTGGATCCTGCTTCAGAGTTTCCTGAAGTCTCTCAAACAAGCCAGCATCTTGTCTCAGCGAGCCCCATACCTCTCATTAAGTGGCCCCAGGCCTGGCACTAGAAGCAGCCAGCCTTGGTTCACAACTTGGCTTTTCCTGGACACTTCCAAGCCCAGCACAAGAAGCAGCCATCTGCAGATCACTTTGTAGCTTATGCCGGTGGCCCCGGATAGAACACAGGCAATAGCTGACCTTGCCCCAGAGCCAGCACACCCAGTGGACAGCTTCGGACAACATCGAGACACCACCACACAAACACCTCCACAAGTGACACACTTAATGAGTGGACTCAGTGGGAACCAGAGCCCTGCTGAAGTAAGTCTTGCTCTGTGTGGTGGGCTTCTGCACAGCTGATCCTCCAAGGTAGTCAGAGGCCAATGGCTAGTGGGCACAGCCAGTCCTTGCAGCTGAACAGCCTGACTAAATCCCTCCTGTTGACATGCCAACAGCAATCAAGACTCAATTACAACAGAGGGGTGTACTGTCCACACTAGGGGTGCACCTCAAGGGCCCAGCTGGGGTGATCAGGGAGACTGTGCCACTGGATCCTACAGGACACCTACAACAGTAGGCCACCCTATGAAGCCTAGGAGACATAGCAACTCTACCTAATACATAGAAACAATCACAGGGAAGCAGCCAAAATGAGGAGACAAAGAAACATGTCTCAAATGAAAGAAAAGAACAAAACTCCAGGAAAAGAACTAAACAAAATGGAGATAAACAATCAATCAGATGCAGAGTTCAGAAAACAGGTTATAAGGTTGCTCAAGGAATTTGGTGAGACATTCAACGGACTTAGTGAGACCTTCAAGGAACTTAAGGAGACCTCCGAGGAATTTAGTGAGAACATCAATAACATAAAAAAGGACCAGTCAGAAATGAAGGATGCACTAACTGAAATAAAGAATAATGTACAGGGAATCAATAGTAGAATAGGTAAAGCCAAGAAGCAAACCATCGATTTGGAATATAAGGAAGCAGAAAACACCCAACCAGAACAGCAAAAAGAAAAAAGAATCCAAAAAAATGAGCATAGTGTAAGGAGCCTCGGGGAAAACTTTAAGCGTGCCAACATTCGCATCATAGGGGTGCCTGAAGGAGAAGAGAGAGAGCAAGAAATTGAAAACATATTTGAAACAATAATGACAGAAAACTTCCCTAAGTTGGTGAAGGAAATAGACATACAAGTCCAGGAAGGACAGAGAGTTCCAAACAAGATGAACTCAAAAAGGTCCACACCAAGACACATCATCATCAAAATGCCAAAGGTTAAATACAAAGAGAGAATCTTATAAGCAGCAAGAGAAAAGCAGTCCCGTTACCTACAAAGGAGCTCCCATAAGACTGTCAGCTGATTTCTCAAAAAAAACTTTACAGGCCAGAAAGAAACAGCAAGAGATATTCAGGGTGATGAAAAGCAATGACCTACAACCAAGATTACTCTATCCTGCAAAGCTATCATTTAGAATCGATGGACATATCAAGAGTTTCCCAGACAAGAAAAAGCTAAAGGATTTCATCACCACCAAACCAGTATTAAATGAAATGTTGAAGGGTCTTCTTGAAGGCAAAGAAGAACAAAAATATAAACAATAAAATGGCAATTAATATATATCTATCAACAATTGAATCTATAAACAAAATGAGCAAGCAGAACAGAAACAGACTCATGGATACAGATAACTTTTTGTTACTTGCCAGATGGGTGGGTGTTGGGGGGATAGATGAAAAAGATGGAGTTAAGAAGTACAAATTGGTTGTTAGACTGATGAACCTCAAAAGGAAGGGGGGAGGGAGGGTGGGATGAGATATATTAGAGAACTTCTATGCATGTATGCATAACCAATGGACACCGACAATAGTGTGGGGAAGGCTGGAGGGAGGTGGGATTGGGGAGGACGGGGTCAATGGGGAAAAAAGAGAGAAACATTTGTAATACATTCAACAATAAAAATGAGTTAAAAAATAAATAAAAGTATGCTACGAACTAAAAAAAAAAGACCAGATACTGTATATTTTCCTCTTGGTGAGCCATTACAACTATACGAGTCTACTGTTGTAGTGCTAGAGTAGACAATACCTAAATAAATGAATGTAGCTGTTTTCCAATAAAATTTTATACATGGACACTAAAATTTTAATTTCACATAATTTTACATATCACTAAATATTCTTCTTCTGACTTTTTTTCAACTTTTAAAAAATATAAAAACCATTTTTAGCTCACAGGCCATCTAAAACCAGGTAGCAGGCTAGATTTCATGGTTTGCTGACCCCTGATCTAGAGCACTGAATCTTAACCCGGATTGCATTTTAGAATCACCTGGAGAGGTTTTTCTAAAATTCGTGTACACAAGCCCACTCTCAAAGATGTTGTCTGGAGTGGAAGTTGTCATTTGCAAAGCTTCCAGGTAACTCTAATGTGGAGCCAAGGTTGAGAACCACTGATCTGGAGGGAGACAGATACACATAAGATTCAGATACAAATAAGTTGAGGTCAATGTCCTAGGTTCAGTATGTCACTTCAGGATGGCAGGAACCCAGGCTCTTTTTGTCTCTTTGCTCCACCATGACCTACTTTGCCCAGATCATCTCAACATCCGAAGTGACTGTGCCAGTTCTGGCCGTCATGTCCACATTCCAGCCAGACAAACAGTAGAAGAGGAAAGAGAAGCGCATGTCCTCTCTCAATAAGAAAATATCTCAGAAGTTGGCACATACCACTTTCCCTTTCATTCCGTTTGTCAAACCTAAATGCACTAGATCACTCCTAGATGTAACAGAGGTAGGAGAGTGTAGTGTTTATTTTTGGATAGCATCTGCTCAGTTCAAAGTCACAAATTGTATCACCATAGGAAAAGGGAAGAAAGGATATCAATAAATAACAGTTTTATTTTTCCTCAGGAGGTTAAAATGATATTTCAGTTGGTGAGAAAATTGACAGGTGGAATTGCCAGTAAAGTTTCTGTATATACATGGGGAAAGTTCATCTTTCTTGTTGATTTTCTCACTACTACTCTTTCAGGATAATATTTCCAAATCTTCCCATGCTAACTATAATCTGTTAGCCCTCAAAATAGCAACTTCACTTTCAAGAAATAGGAAATAAAAGGAAAAACATCAGAGTCTTGGCAGAAACAATTCCTTCTCAAATTCAAACTTATTTCTTTGTTTCCTTGCTTTCAAGGACATAAATGATAAATACATGAGGTTATTTTCATAGAGTATTTCTTCAATGCCTAGTCTGTTAACTCAGATTCTGTAAAAGGCATCCCTTTGACTCTCTGGAGAAACATTTGTGAGTTCCTGGCCTGGAGAACTACTTTCAGCAAGTCTGAAATGTGGACAACAGGAGCCAAGGATCAAACAGAAAATCTTTAAGGTGATTCATCTTCTAAAATAACAGCAGCCAAGAATGGAAGCAGTCGGTTGCCACCAGACTGTTTTGAGCAAATAGGTCACCATATGTGAGAAAGAGCTAGATGTGGAACTATACAGGAAGAAGTGCATTGAGTTTGTTATCAATTCATTATAAACCCACAATATATATATAATCCTGACCACACACAGAAACATTATATTTCTCATAGGACAAATGGCATCTTAAAAAGAACATTCAACAAAAACCACTGACTTGAATAACATTTTTAGATTGCCTTTAAGTAATTTTTTTAAAATACAAAGAGGAGCCCAGCCAGTGTGGCTCAGTGGTTAAGCACCAACCCATGCACCAAGAGGTTGCCAGTTCGATTCCCGTTCAGGGCACATGCCCAGGTTGTGGGCCAAATCCCCAGTCGGGGGCATGCAGGAGGCAGCCAATCAATGTTCTCTCTCATAAATGTTTCTGTCTCTCTCTCTCCCTCTCCCTTCCTCTCTCTCTAAAATCAATAGAGAAAAAAAATCTTTTTTTTAATACAAAGAGGAGTAGTGGAGGAATCTGGCAGAGAGCACCTGACCAAGTGAATCAAGTTAACATCAGCTGTAATGAGACAAATTGATATCAGGTGACTTATGTTTGCCAAAGGACACATAACTGCTGTGATATTATTGGCCAGAAAACCAAGTAAATTGTAATCTAAATCTAATCATGAAAAACATCACTTTTATTCAAAGGTCAAGCCATACAGAGCACCCATTTTCTGTAACAGTGTGTTTAAGTAGTTAATGTGTAACATTCTAGAGAGCCCATTTGTTTTAATTACTCTTCCTTTTTTTTAGCAATTTCTGAGTTATTCTAGGCCATTAATACCATCCTGTTTAGATGTGCATCTTCTTAATTCTGGTCTACAGATTGCTAATGGAACATTCAGAAGGGACCTCACACTACATTCTCCTTCTTCACTGATATCCCAGGACCCCACCTGATCCCATATAGGAATCTTGAATATCGATACCTTCTTCCCTAGTTGATCTGCCACAAAGGGAATATTTTCAGTAGTTGCAAAGAATTGCTCATGGTGGGAATTGCTCAAAGCATATCAGAAGCCTGAATGGAGAAAAGGCGCCAGGATTTGGAGAGAAGTGTGCTAAAGAGCTAAATGTACCTGTCATAGTTAAAGAAGGGGGGAAAAAGTAGTTAAAAACAAACTTGCTAAGCAGAAGCACCGGAGGTACAGATATAAATGTTTTCATGTTCTAAAACCATGGCATTTTATAAGAGAAAGAGGGTACAGCCCCGGGACATAACATTTACCTGAGAACCTTCCATTTCTTTTTCTTCCTCTTCCTTCTCTGAGTTTTTTCCTCAGGTGAGTTTATGTGGGAAAATTATATCTGCATCTTGAGAATATGCCTTTAAAGGCTTTGGCACAGACCCTTCACCTGCTACCACAACAGCCACAGGCAGAGGGGCCATGAAATGCAGGAAAGTTCATCCTTCTCTGTCCTTGGTCACAAGAGAGATTCAGGAACAATAAGCTTCTACATGGAGACCAAACTTTGAGTTTCTCCATTCCTGTCTTCAGGGACCCTGCCTTCTCACAGACGCCCAAAACAATTCTGCTACAGCGTGGTTTCTGTGGGCTCCACTGACCTGCTTCTACCAAATCTATGTAGAGCAGATCCTGTAACCTCTCTTTGGACCAAAGGCTGAATTCAACTCTCATAAATATACAGTCGTCCCTCGCCACTTCACACTTCGACTTTCGCGGCTTCACTCCATCACAGTTTTTTCAAATATATTCATTAAAAAGTTGATCGAGACAGTGCAAATGATACAGCGCATGCTCGGTTGTCTGAGTTAATTATACACCCCTGTATTACAATTACAATTACAATTACAATTAAAATTAAAATTACTGTACGTATGGACTGTAGGCCTATATATTTGAGCACCCCAGGAATCCTTCAACGCCAGGTGCAACTGCTAGAGTCTGGAACGGATTAACCGCGATAAATGAGGGACGACTGTACTCAGAAGTCCTCATACTTAACCCTGGCCTCACCTTGGAATCACCTGGAGCATTTAATTAAAATAACATTGATGTTCCCACCAGACCAATAGACAGATTCTATGGGAGAGGGCACAAGTGATGATAGTTCTTAAAACTTCACATGTTATCCTAACTGGAAACCTGGGCTGAGAGCCACTTATTTAAGTCTTGCTTCTTGAGCTTTAATGTACATAAAAATCACTTCGATGGATGTTAAGTAGATTTGCTGTGGTGATCATTTCAAAATATATACATATATCAAACCATTATGATGAACACTTGAAAATAACATAATGTTATGTCAATTATATCTCAATTTTTTAAAATCACTTGAAAATCAAAAAATAAAATAAAAATATATTAAAATACAAAGAGGAGAATTAGTCAGGATCTAGCTATCCCTGGAGCTCTTAACCCTAGCCCAGAATGTGACTGATTATTTGAAAATATGACTCCTCTAGGAAGAATAAAACCAATGAAAATAACACTTAGAAGAGATCCTAGGCCATATGTTTTTCTCTGCTCAAAGTCTAGGTTACATTTTAAGAGGAGGAGCTAATCCTTTAATATAATAGCCTGTTAATTCCTCTGAAAGCACCAGTACCCTTTACTCACTCTACCACTATAACTTCTAATTAAGGGCTCGGTGCTCTACTAGGATAGGTGCTCTACAGCTGGACAATGGCTTTCCTCTTTAGTGTTTGAAATTTATTTAGTAGTCAAACAGGTTAATATAACCGAAAACTGCTTCAATGCTCAAGATTCTCAACTATGATATTCTAATAAAAAAAATAACAAATTATACAATATTTGAGTAACCTTTGCAATTTTCTTTTTCCAGCTTTATTGAGAAATAATTGACATATAACATTATGTAAGTTGAATGTGTACAATGAGTTCATTTGATACCTTTATATATTGTAAAATGATCACCACCATACAATTATATATTATTTCAGGTGTTTCCTTATTAATGTATAAAAACACAACTGCTTCCTGTTTGTTGATCTTCTATCCTGCAACTTTACTGGATTCAATCAGTTCTAAGGTTTTTGTGGATTCTATAGAATTTTCTACATGTAAGATTATATAATCCATTTTACTTCTTCCTTTCCCATTTGGATGCCTTTTATTTCTTTCTCTTGCCTGATTTTCTGGCTAGGACTCCCAGTACTATGTTGAATAGAAGTTGTAAAATATGGCATTCTTGTCTTGTTCCTGACCTTAGAGGAAGAGCTCTCAACCTTTCACCATTGAGTATGAGGTTAGCTATGGGTTTGTTATACATGGACTTTGTTATGTTGAAGTATGTTCTTTCTAGACCTAATGGGTTTAGCATTTTTACAACAGGAAAGAATGTTGAATTTTGACAGATAACTTTTCTACATCTATTGGGATGATCATATGATTTTTTATTTTTCATTCTATTAATTTGATGTATCATATTTATTAATTGTATGTATTGAACCATCCTTGCATCCCAAAGATAAATCCCACTTGATCAATGTGTATAATCCTTTTAATGTATTGTTAAATTCAGTTTGCTAGTATTTTGTTGAGGATTTCTGAACTTATATTCATCAGGGATATTTGTAGTTTTCTTGTAGTATTCTTATCTAGCTTTGGTATTAGGGTAATGCTGGCCTCATCTTCCATTTTTAGTCAATTTTGAGAAGCATTAACATTAAATCTTCTTTACATATTTGGTAAAATTCACCAGTGAAACCATGTGATCCTGGGCTTTTCTGTGTTGGGAGGTTTTTTATTACTCTTTCAATCTCCTTACTCATTATTGGTCTGTTCAGATTTTCTATTTATTTATGATTCAGTCTTGGAAGGTTGTATGTTTCTCAGAGTTTATTCATTTTTTCTTTTGTTACTGTTTTTTAGTTTAAAGTGTATTTTGTCTAAATATACCTACCCCAGCCTGAGTATTATTGTTTTTCTCATCTTTGACAATTTAAGAAAAATTCTGTTTTGTTTTACTTTATATTTCTTTGATTATTTGTGACTGTGCAGGAAAGATTTTCTCCAAATAAGTAACTTCACTGACATGAAGGATTTTTCTCAGAGTGTTACAAAGTGTTTTTACTCCTCCATCTCTTTCTCTCTGTGTCTCCTTTCTTTCTTCTTCTCCCTTCCTCTCTCTCTCTCTCTCTCTCTCTCTCTGTGTGTGTGTGTCTCTCTCTCTCTTTCTCTCTCTCTCTCTCTCTCTCTCTCTCTCTCTCTCTCTCTCTCTCTCTCTCTCTCTCTCTCTCCCCTCCCAGTGTGTGAAGTAGAGGGGTACAATGGGACCTGAGCAGAGTTAAAAATTTTTTTTAATTTCTACCATATTTGATGTATTAAAATAGTACAGTCCAAATAGCCAAGCAATCCTGAGAAAAAATAAGAAAGGCAGAGGTATCATACTCCCTGACTTCAAATTATATGATAAAGTGACAATAATCAAAACAGCATGGTATTGGCAGAAAAAAAGACACACAGAACAATGGAACAGAACTGAGAGCCCAAAAATAAACTCACATGTATATGGGCAAATAATTTTCAACAAAAGAGCCAAAAACATACAATAGAGAAAAGAAAGACTCTTCAATAAATGGTGCTGGGAAAACTGGATAGCCACATGCAAAAGAATAAAACTAGGCTGCTATTTGTCCCCATATATAAAAATTAATTCAAAATGGATCAAACACCTAAATATAAGATCTGAAACAATAAATTACATAGAAGAAAACATAGGTACTAAACTTATGGACCTTTGTCATAGAGAATATTTTATGAATTTGACCCCAAAGGAGGGAAGTAAAGGCAAAAATAAATGAATGCACTATATCAAACTAAAAAGCTTCTGCATAGTGAAAGAAACCAACAACAAGAAAAAAGGCAACCTACCAAATGGAAGATGATATTTGCAAACAACAGCTCTGACAAGGAGTTAATCCAAAATATATAAAGAATTCATAAAAATCAACACCAAACAAATAGTCCAATTAAAAAATGGGCAGAGGATCTGAATAGACACCTCTCCCAAGCACACATACAAATGGCCAACAGATATATAAAAAGATGTTCAATGTCACTAGTTGTTAGGGAAATGCAAATTAAAACTACAAGGAGATACCACTTCATACCTGTTAGAATGGCTATTATCAACAAGACAGGTAGTAACGAGTGTTGGGGAGGTTGGAGAGAAAAAGGAACCCTCATTCACTGCTGGTGGGAATTTAAACTGGTACAGCCACTATGGAAAACAGTCTGGTGGTTCCTCAAAAAATTAAGAATAGAGTTACCATATAACCAAGCAATCCTTCTTCTGGGTATCTACCTAAATTTGAAAACATTTATTTGCAAAGACATATGCACCCCTATGTTCATTGCAGCATTATTCACAGTGGCTAAGACATGGAAACAACCGAAGTGTCCTTCAATAGATGATTGGACAAAGAAGATGTGGTACATATAGAGTGGGGCAAAAGTAGGTTTACAGTTGTTCATATGGAAAATAATACAATAATTAATAAATAATAATACATCTGTGTTTTATGTACTTATAACTCTAAACCTATGCTTGTCCCACCCTGTGTATACAATGGAATACTATCCAGCCATAAGATGAAATACTGCCATTTGCAACAACACGGATGGACCTTGAGAACATCATGCTAAGTGAAATAAATCAGACAGAAAAAGTTAAAAACCATATGATTTCACTCATATGTGGGATATAAAACTGAAAGCAACAAATGAACAAACAAGAAAAAAAAAAAAAACCTCATAAACACAGACAACAGTATGGTGGTTACCAGAGGGAAGGGGGGAGGGGAGTAGTAAAAGGTAAAGGAGGTCAAATATATGGTGACGAAAGATGATTTGAGTGTGGGTGGTGGGCACACAATGCAATATGAAGATCATGTATCATAGAAATGTACACCTGAAACCTCTATAATTTTATTAATCAATGTCACCCCAATGAATTTAATAAAAAGAAAAAATTACTCTATCTTTGCAATAAATTGTTTTATAAAAATTCTTTAAAATAAATAAATAAAATAGCACAGTCCAGTCTAACCCTCAACTTTATCCTTTGCTTTACTTTTCAAAAGTTGTAGGTTTGATTTTTTTTGTTCTCTTTACTTAATTTGCAGTACTTATAAGTCATACCTCATTTTACTTTCTTCTTTATTCATTTTCATTTCCTAGGTACTTCATAAATAATTAAACCTGGGCCTCCACTGATTTTCCTAAACGTAATCTGTGATGATCACAGAAACTAAAATAATTATCTATGCTTTAATATAATTTCATTTCATAGTAACTTATCTGTCTCTAGATTGCCCAAACTTGAAAGCTGACACACTGAAATTTTACATTAAAAATTCTGATGACATTCTTGGGTGAAGTTATAATTCAATAAACATTCCTCTGTCAAATTTATTTCAACAGTCACTAGGAATCAAGATTATTTAAATGTCATGTTACCTGAAATTTTATCAGATTACATTTCACGTGATTTTCTTAAGAATAAAAGTAGGTTCCGGTTAAGATGACGGTGTAGGTAAACATGGTATTCGCCTCCTCCCACAACCACATCAAAATTACCATTAAACTACAGAATAACCATCATTCAGAACCGCCTGAAATCAAGCTGAATGGAAGTCCTACAACTACGAGATTAAAGAAGAAGCCTCATCGAGACTGGTAGGATGGGCGGAGACAAGGACTGGCTGGTCCCATACCCACACATGGCAGATAAAAATCAGGAGGGACACCTCGGCTGCGAAGGTCCTCCCTGAGGAGTGAGGGGTCCCTGTCCCACATCAGGCACCCCAGCTCAGGGTCCAGTGCCAGGAAGAGAAGTCTCCATAACTTCTAGCTTTGAAAACCAGCAGGAACTGAAACTGATGGAGCTCCAGGCAGTTCCTCTTAAAGGGCCCGCCCATGGACTTACTCTGACTCGCTTTCTCCAGGCTCCAGCATGGGGGAGGCAGCTTAAAAGGTGCTAGAGACATACAAGGAAGAACTGAGTTGTTTGGTATTGTGGTGAGCAGTAGGGCAGCTTTCTCCTGGACAGACTGCTGGCTGAGGCCCTTGTTCCTTTGGTGAGGCCTTCTACCACGGGACTGGCAGACAGATGCCCTATCTGGGACTCCAGCAACCTGGCTCATACTGTTTGCCCCACCCTGGTGATTCACTGAGGGCCTTCCCCACCCAACTTTCAGGCCCATCCAAGCCATTTCCAGTGGCTTTACCATAGCAATTGCCTGTGTTGGCTCCTATTTCAGATTTTCCTAAATTCTCTCAAAAAAGCAGCACCTGGCCTCAGCAAGCCCCATACCTCTCACTAAGTGGCCCCAGGCCCAGCACTAGGAACAGCCAGCCTTGGTTCACAGCTTGGCTTTTCCTGGGCACCTCCAAGCCCAGCACAAGAAGTAGCAATCTGCAGATCGCTTCGTAGCTTATGTCTGGTGGCCCCAGATAGAACACAGGCAGTGGCTGACCTTGCCCCAGAGACAACACACACAGTGGACAGCTTCAAACCATGGCAAAGCACCACTACTCAACCACCTCCACAAGTGACATACTCAAGGAGTGGACTCAGTGGGTACCAGAGCCCTGTTGAAGTAAGTCTTGCTCTGTGTGATGGGTCCCTGCACAGCTTGTCTTCCAAGGTAGTCAGAGGTCAGTGGGCAGTGGGCAGAGCCAACTTTCAAGCTGATCAGCCTTAGTAAACCCCTCCCATTGATGTGCCAACAGCAATCAAGACTCAATTACAACAGAAGGATGTGAAGTCCACACAAGGGGTGCACCTCGAGGACACAGCTAGGGTGATCAGGGAGGCTGTGCCATTGGACCCTACACAGCACCTGCTACAATAGGCCACCCTAGGAATCTTAGAAGACATAGAAACTCTACCTAATACATAGAAACAGACACAGGGAGGCAACCAACATGAGGAGACAAAGAAACATGTCCAAAATTAAAGAAAAGAACAAAACTCCAGGAAAAGAACTAAACAAAATGGAGATAAGCAATCTAACAGATGCAGAGTTCAAAACACTGCTTATAAGGATGCTCAAGAAACTTAGTGAGGACCTCAAGAGCATAAAAAAGGACCAGTCAGAAATGAAGGCAGTACTAACTGAAATAAAAAATAATTTACAGGGAATTAATAGTAGAGTAAGTAAAGCCAAGAAGCAAACCGTCACTTTGGAATATAAGGAAGCAAAAATCACCCAATCAGAACAACAAAAAGAAAAAAGAATCCAAAAAAATGAGGATAGGGAGCCTCTGGGACAACTCCAAGCATACGAACATTCGCATCTTGGGAGTGCCAGAAGGAGAAGAGAGAGAGCAAGACATTGAAAACCTGTTTGAAAAAATAATGACAAAAAACTTCCGTAACTTGGTGAAGGAAACAGACATACAAGTCCAAGAAGCACAGAGAGTCCCAAACACGATGAACTCAAAGAGGCCCACACCAAGACACATCATCATCAAAATGCAAAAAGTGAAATAAAAAGAGAGAATCTTATAAGCAGCAAGAGAAAAGCAGTTAGTAATCTACAAGGGAGCTCCCATAAGACTATTAGCTGATTTCTCAAAAGAAACTTTGCAGGCCAGAAGGGAGTGGCAAGAAATATTGAGAGTGATGAAAAGCAAGAACCTACAACCAAGATTACTCTATCCTGCAAAACTATCATTTAGAATCCATGGACATACAGAGTTTCCCAGACAAGAAAAAGCTAAAGGAGTTCATCATCACCAAAACAGTATTATATGAAATGTTGAAGGGTCTTTTTGAAGAAAACGATAAAAAATATGAACAATAAAATGGAAATAAATACATATTTTTCAACAATTGAATCTACAAACAAAATGAACAAGCAGAACAGAAACAGACTCATAGATACAGAGAAGTTTTTGTTGGTTGCCAGATGGGAGAGGGGTTGAGGGAATGGGTGAAAAAGGCGAATGAATGAAGAAGTACAAATTGATTGTTAGACTGACAAACCTCAAAAGGAAGAGGGGTTGGGTGGGGGGGAAGAGATAAACCAAAGAACTTATATGCATATATGCATAACCAATGGACTCAGACAATAGTGTGGGGAAGGCAGAAGGGGGGTGGGAGTGGGGAGGAGGGGGTCCATAGGGGAAAAAGGAGGGACTTCTGTAATACATTTAACAATAAAAAATAAAGACTAGAGAAAATTTTTTTAAAGAATAAAAGTAGTGGAATACTATGCAGCTATAAGACAGATCTCTTACCCTTTGAGACAACATGGAAGGAGCTGGAGAGTATTATGCTAAGTGAAATAAGCCAGTCAGAGAAAGACAAATATCACATGATCTTACTTATTTGTGGAACATAAGGAACAAAATAAGCTGACAAACAAAATAGATCCAGAAACACATGGAAGTGGGGAATAGACTGACAAACCTCATAAGGAAGTGGGGTAAAGGGACAGGAAAAGAAAAATCAAAGAACTTATATGCATATATGCATAGCCTATGGACATAGACAACAGTGCAAGGTGGAGGGTGTCAATGGGGGAATAAAGGAGGGACATCTACAATACTTTCAACAGTAAATGTAATTTTAAAAAAAAAGAATAAAAGTAGTTACACAATGAACTATGCTAAGTGATATAGCCAGTCAGAGAAAAACAAGTACCATATGATTTCAGTCATATGTGGAATTTAATGAACAAACTGAACTATAAAGCAAAATAGAGACAGAATCATCAATAGCAGCCAAATAGCTCTGGTAGTGGTGGGGGGCAGTGGTTGGAATTGAGTTAAAAAGAAAAAAGGAGAGAAAGAACTCATGGACATGGACAACTGTGGTGATTGCTGATTGTTGGGGGTTGGGAGGACATGGAAGTAGAAGAGGGCATAGAGGGGATAGTTATAAAAAAACATTAAATTTAAAAAATAATAATAAAAGTAGTTACACAATGGGCAGTCAAAACTATTTTTTCTTTTCTCTCCTCAGGGAAGACATCTTTCTACTATCACATCAGCTTTAAAGTCAATAACACTGACTATGACAGCAAGTTTGAAAAACTATATTCACAAGAATATTTGGACCTAAATAAAAAGATAGTGTCCTTGGTAAGTTAAAATGTGTTTCTGTGCATTGTCTTTTTAAATGCTATGCTCCTAGAAATTCCAGAATCCTAGAAATCACCTTCCAACTTGTAATTTAATAATTCATAAATTCACACTATTTCTTACCACTTGGGTCTAGTTTAGGATAGTCAGCCCTTTCAGAAAGTCAGTTTCTGTCTTGATTCAAAAGTTTTCCACAACCCATAAAAGAAGTGTATTCAGTTTCCTAGGGAATTTTTTTCCCTTACTTTTATGTTTTAATATACATAGAAATAGTTTTAGTATAAATTAGAGGCCCAAATCTACTTTATTTTAGGTATAGATAGCTAGTTGAGCTGGCATTACTCATTAAATAATTCAGTCTATCCCAATTATTTCAGATGCCATCCTTGTTACATCATGAATCCCCATATATTATAGGATATATTTTTGGATTCTACATTGGGTTACACATTAGTTATATAGTATTTTTCCCATACCTTAATTTTGAACAGTATTTCATCCTTTTAGTTATAAGTATGATGCTTTTAAATAATAGCTAGGTTTTGTTTTTTTAATACAACTTAATAGATTCTTGCATGACAAACTTTTGTCTACTTTCATTAATTGTAAGAAGTAATAACTTGATTTTATTTCTCCAGCTGGCTTTAAATAAATATTTTTTGCTTCCTTTTTTTTATTATTGCTGATTTAAATTGCTTTCTATTACATTGTTTTCCTCTTGAAAATTTCAATACACTTAGTTAACAGTTAATTTGTCCTTCCTGGAACTCAAAATTATATAAATATTTTTTCACCATGATAATAAAAAACTGTTAGTCCCCTCAAAACATTATTTTCCTTACCTAACCCTCAACCCAAGAAAAGAAGGCCTTTAACATATTATACTTTCACTTCTATCCTCTCCTCCATTTTCCATTCCCCACTCCTGATAAGACTTTTTGACATTTTTATTTCCTCTCCCTCCTCTGCCCTCCTCCTTTTCTCTTCCTAATAACTAGGTTTTCTTGAGATAGTACTTCAAGTTCTAAACTATTTTTAAGATCTTTCTTAAAGTATGTTTCTTCCACTTCAACCATTGAAATTATATGTTCATTGTATTGAACACATACACACACATCCTGGGTTTTCTTGCTCACCATTGGTTCCTTCTCTTCTTAATCTTCCCCTCTAGTGAAATCTCAATTCTGATTTATATCTTAGTTTACTAGAATTTTCAGTCCTGTATTTTTCTCAGTTGTGATATGCAAATGATATGTTACTAAATTCTTGCATATCTATAAATATCTATTTTCCTCTAACTTGAGATTATATCTTAACTGGGAATGGGATGCTTGAGTTGTAAATTTCTTATCTCAGAGTATGAGGATTTTATTTCACCAGCTTCCAACTTCAAATGTTACAAATGAAATTTCTGATTCTATTTTTCTATCAATACATATATTTTTCTATATATAAATTTGTGGAAATTTTTCCTTGTATCTAAAATTCAAGCATATTCCCCAGGTACATCAAATATGCCTGTAAGTCTAGCCCTTTGAATCGACTAGTTTTGATCTTTATTTAATTCAGAATCATTTTCTCCTATTATTTGTTATAATTATTATATGTCAGCCATATCTTTTTCTCTCTCTCTCTCTTTTCATACACTTATTATTTATAGCCACTTCTGGAATCATGTTCAGGTTCTTTTGTTTTCACTCATTATTTTCTTTTTATTTTTTCTAATTTGAGGTATTTGGTTTTTTTGGCCTTCTAGACTACAAATTTGGATCTCAGGAATGATAATCATCTTTTTAAATTGACTACTAAAGTTTTTAACTTGAAAGTTATATTTTTAGTCTTTTTTTGCTACGCCTAAGTGTTCTTATGTGTGCTTTTTGCCATTGCTGTTTAGGTTGCTTTCTCTTCCTCCTGTTCTGTCTTGATGAGCACCTACTTTGTTTTATTTTCTTTCTCTGGCTGCTGGGCTCCTTTATTTGCATTACCATTTTTTCTTGTTGGCTTACTGAGGTCACTGTTTTGTTGGTGGAGGTAGTTCTACAAGTTGAAAGATGAGATGTTCTTAAATCCTATAGGCTGAAGGTTGGGCAGCATGCCTTCTCCATACCAAGGCCCCAGGAGAAAGTCTTCCAGCTCATTTTCTGCGCACCATACTAGCTTAGTCTCAGGAGCAAGGAGTCTTCAGCATCATTTGTAGTTCCCTCTTCGCCACAATGGGGCTATGGAAACTCACTCACATAGTCCAGTACCAACATAATCCCTTGGCATCCACAAACCTCTGTTGGCCAAACTCTTCCCAGGGTGTGTTGTGATTCTATCTTTGCACAGGCTCTCAAGTTACTCTTTTGGTCCTTCTCTGACCCATGGAAAAGAAAGTTCCTCATCACCTCCCTGCTTCCAGGACTCCCATTAAACCCAAACCCACTCAACCCCAGGAGAGGCAGATATATTGAACTGGGAATAGAAGAGAAATATGACATAGTTTAGTTATCATCATGTCAAGATTCTTCCATTCATTATATTTAGGAATTACATCCAAACTCCTTACCATGGCCAACAAGGCTCTCTGCAATCTTGTCCCTAGTTACGTGGATAACCTCAACTTATACACACTCTCCTTTGCTCATTTTACTTGCGTCACAACAACTTTGCTTCTATCTCTCAATTATACCAATCTCATTCTGTTCCCGCCATCTACAATATTCTCTCTTTGATTGTCATCTTTCAGGTCTCACTCAAATGTCACTTCTTCAAAGAGACCTGATTTGATCATTCAAATACTGTTGGATGACTCCATCACATTATTTTACATTTTTTATATCACTTAATACTATCTCAGATTATCATATTTACATATTTATTCCATGGTCTGCTTACTATCTGTTTCCTCTTTTGTATCTCTAAGAAAGAATGTATCTAGCTAATTACTTCATAGTTTTATTTCAACAGATATTTATTTAATACATGAACATACTCCAATTTTTTTGGAGCAAGAGGAAAAATATATATTAAATCTTTGCAATTCCAATTATGAGTCAGTTTTTGAAGGTCTGTCTTTGCAAAATAAAAGTCACGGGCAGTGCAATTTGTTTTCTGGTGCTCTGACAAGGTCCTACAGTGGGAAATCATCCATTAGGTTGAGATCAGGAGAAGTTGAGAAAATGATTCTTTCATAAAATTTCTCTGAGAGATTTCTGCATATCCCACTTTGAACCCATCAGTGGCATATAGCTGAAACAGTAGGCAAGATGGTTTACAGGCCAGGCATGAAAGGAGGCTTCCATAGGACCAAAAAATATATAGAAACATCTTCTCCTTCTGGGGACATTTCTGTCAAGTTTTATGACATTAATGTTCAATAAAAGACTGAACATGGAAGATAAAATCTATTAGTTGGTCTTTTGAATTTACCTCTTAAAAATGAATATTCTGACATATCATGCTACTGTTAGGAACAAATATTTTTGTCTCACTATGCCACATGATTTTTTTATTTAAAGACACTTATGAATGAACTGAGCCAGTATAAAGATGATTTTCAAAAAGCTGCATATTTAAACACATTGCATCTTTTTCCTAAATGAGTCATGATCTGGAGAAATTTTAATAGTATGTATTTGATGATATTAAAGAATTAGTTCATTCCTGGGATGTAGGTAGTAGTAAAATGAAACCAGTTTGGCTATTTACTGATAACTGGTAAAGCTGAATGATGGGTATGTGGGTTTTGTTACACTGTTCTATCTGCTTTCATGTATGTTTGAAGTTATCCACAATAAAAACTTAAAAATAAAATAAAAAATAAAACATAATCATTATGCATTTTACTTTTTAACAGATAAATGAAACATTTCATGGATCCAAACTGAGAAGACAGTATGTCAAATCTCATGTTGTCCAAGTAAGGTATATAAAATAGCCTGAGAGGCACAGAGAAAAAAATTTTGTCCTCCTCTCTCCTATCTCATACTCTATAGAATATCTTTGCTTGGTATACAATTACAAGGTTGAAACAAATTTGAATTTGGGGGCTTAAAACCACTAGCATTTTCAAATGTGGAGGGAAAAAAAAAGTCATTCAAAGTCTATTGAGAAATTATTAAACCAGAATCAAGAGTTTCAGCTTATTTTGAGTTTCAAGTAAAGATTAAATGGGTTTATTTTTTATTTAAGCCACAAAGTAAAAAAGCAAATCTAAAATCAGGAGATGATTTCCAACTAAGGAAAGAATGGGTAAGATAAGAGAGCCATGTGCAGAATATCTGACCCAGAATGGCAAAGTAGCTAACAGACCAAATCTAGCTTGAGTGTGGATTAAATGTAAAAGTTAGAAAATTTCACATAAAAAAGAAGAATTTTCAGTATGTTGAAAAATCAAAAGATCTGGCAACACAGAGCCCACATTCCCACATGGTAACAATACACTGAAACAGGCTGCGCTGTTTGCAGCAGTCCCACACTCCCCTGGTGTACGCACCGTATTTACGCCCAACCAGCTTCATTCTTCTACCTTATCTTCCTGCCCCTTTAAAAATCCAATTCCATACCTGTTTTCTAACAGTGCAGATGTTTATCCAAACACTGGGGAGCATAGATAACCTACAATAGACAGGAAAACTAATAATAACAACAAACACAAATAGAAATGTTAACATGCTTTGGAATCTACCTCTCCTTAAAACTAGAACTTGTGCTATTAAATCGACTTGGTTTTTTTTTTAATAATTCATGTTCTTAACCAGTACCCCCAGAGCACTTTTTATATATTAACCCATTTAACATGATAACAACCCTGTATGGTTTTATATATTAGTTTGCCATTCCATAGATGAGGAAACTGAAGAGGTAGCTTAAGTAACTTACCAAGATCATACATTTAATAAATAATAAAGCTATAGTTTGAACTCAAGCAGGTATATCTAGATTATTTCATCAACTTGTCTAATCTTCAGCTTTTACTCTTGCTCCACTACAATCCATTCTCCACACAGCAGTCAAAGTGAATTAGAAGAGCATATAATCTCCCTACTTAATATCATCTCATCATTTCCTACTAATTCCAAACTCCTTGTAGAGTTCACATGACCCTACCTGACCTGGCCCTGCCTCTCTCTGACCTCATCTCATACCCTTGTCTTCACCCATGACTTTTTATTCATACTACTGACCTGCAATTATTTTCCAATAAGCATGCAAAATTACATCATTGGCTTTGCCCAAAGAAAACTAAACTCATGTCTTCGTGACAGGAGGTGGTTTTACAACTTGGAGTAAGGTGCCCACCAAAGGTAGGCTTTCACCTTCCCACTGAAGCTGAGAGGTAGATGGGCTACTACCTTTGATGGTTACATTGCAAAGAGATGGCTTTCAGGTCCTTGGGAAAGACATTTCTGGGGTTAAACTGCAAGAGCCCTTTGAAAGACTTACTTATAATTCAAAGGGGCAGAGAATGAATTTTCTAAAGTAAGTGATCAAAAAAAGGGAGGGTGGGTGGCTATCAGGGGCCTGGAGTGAGGAAGAAGCCTTTCAAACATTTAATAAAACTGAGGGGAATGTTAAGGCTATTTTGGTCAAGGTTTTTACACTTGATGTTCCTTCTTTTTGGAACATTCCTCCTTCAGATCTTAGCATGACTCACTCCTTGTCATGAGGCTCTGACTTCAAAGAGACTTTATATAATGTTCCCGCCTCTACCCTTCAAGTCATTGCTCTATTTTCTTCATAGAATTTACCATGAAGATTATTTTATTTCCTTGTTTTCTTGTCTATGTGTCTCTCCTACTAGCATGATAGCAGGGACCTTGTGGTCTTATATGAGCTGATACAGCTCTGGTACCTAGAACTATGTCTGGCATATTGCCTGGACTAATTAAAACACGTTTGTTGAATGAATGAATGAATTGAAAATTCAGGAATATAAAGGAAAACAAGCATTTGTCATATAAAACTATGAGTCAAAAGAAGGTAAAATTAAAATAACTTTTACTTCATTGTTTCAGTAGAAAAGAGGATCATTTTATCCTAATAATGTCAGATTAGGAATCCATATGTCTATATTTAGTTTAATTTTGGATTGTTATTTGACACATGATAAAAAGTCAAAGTGACATCCATGGTTTGACAAAAATCTTTAAAATAAACAAAGTATTACAATATGTCCTTGTCTATTGCATAAGAAATAAAGGGTTTGTCCCTACAGATCAGACAAGAAAAAAATTAGCATTGCACCTGCATAAAAGTAGACAAGGTGAGATTACTTAATAAATTTGCTTGTAATAACTAATGTTTAATACTATATAAATGAAATAAAATAATTCATATATAGCATTCAAAGGAAGAGCATATGTATACATGCCCTAAAACATAAAGTAATAAGGGGTGATATAAAAAAAACTAATCCTTTAATTTAGAATTATTCTGGAAAAAAAATATTAAAATAATAAGGCTTTATAATAATTTATAATCTTGGGGCTTGGCCATGGTTTCTGTTTTTGTTCATGAGTATTATGAAGGTTTGGAAGTGGATGTTTTCAGGATCTTTCTTGAGTCTTATAAAGCTTTGGGGAAGTTGTGAATTTTCAAATGCACAGATACAGAGAAATACTTAGAATGGTGAGGTGGTACAGAAACAGAGAATAGAGCAGAAGAGACATTCTGTCAAGTCAGTGGTAGTTACCCCTTTTTAAATTTCTGGTTTGTTTATTTATTTGTTTTTACTTTATTTTAGGTATTTGCATCTTCAAGTCAGAATTACAAATTTAATAAGTCTAGTCTAATTTTTTTTTGCTCATTCATGATTTCCAACGGGAGAGAATTCATCTACTCTTGAAAATTCTGCCTCCACAAAAAAAAAAAAGAGAAAAGATAAAAAATGATTCTCTCATCTTACCTGTTACATTTCATTTTGGTTTTTGCTATTGGCCCTTTATACAGAGTCCATACCGGATTTATAATACATAGATACATTTATGTTGATAAATAATTTCTGCACAGTACTCTAAAAGTTTCAAAATACCTCCATATACATTATCTTACATCGTGTTTACAATAACTTGGTAAATAATATTACCATCCCCATTATAGAGACGAAGACATTTAAGTACAGAGAATGCCAACGGCTTGCTATAGTCAAGGAGGTGGCAAATGGTGAATCCAGAACACAAACTCAGATCCCCCGAGTCTCAATCACACTGTCTTTACTGTTCACCATGTCCAGAAAGTGTCATGTCCATGCCCTTGGAAGAAACTGAAATAGCTGCTAGGAGCTCTGCTTAACAAAGTATAGAATGATAGAGGCTGAGTAATAAAAGCATAATTTATTTGTCTGCTTCTGTCCTGCAGCAGAGCCAAAGGGAAAGTGGTAATACATTCTGTGCTGAAGTTCATATTCTGCTCTAAAAATAAAGCAGCAAAATATCGGGAAAGGATCAAAACCATTTTACATCAGAAGTTAAATGGTGAAACTGGGTCTCTACATATAGAGTCTTCTTCGTTTAAATTTTCAGGTAAGCATTTTTTCTGTATGGTATAGAGTAATTTTCAACTTTTAATTTGAATATGGTATTTTGTTATGCAAATGAAAACACTTCTCTCTTTAAAATATTTTATATACAATGATAATTGCTTTTAATCACTGTTAAAGTACTCAGGGTTCGTTTTAATCAATTTATTGATATAATATCATCCTTGTATTATTGGAATTAAACCTTACTTGATGATAGTTTTATAAAAAGTAATCAGGATCACAAATAACATTTCTTTGTGACACAAGGCAGCCTTTAACTCTTAAACTATTATGACTTGTTCTGTGGGTCATGATTTCTCCCTCCACTCTTTTGGATGTCTCAAGAATATAGACTCTTAAATTCCAGAATTGAGTTTGAGTCTCTTTAACATCAAACTTACTTCTTTATAGGCTTTTAATGGACTTTGTCTCTCACTCTTACGCAAAATCTAATTCTTATTCTTGGTCACCTCACACTATTGTAAAAGGCAACTTCTAATAGGTAAAGTCAAATGTCCCACCATTCCCAGGAAATGAGTGTCTCTCTGGTCTTGATAAAAGTACAGCCAACAAGCCCTGGCCAGTTTGGCTCAGCAGTTAGAGGGTCGGCCTGCGGTCCAGACAGACCCGGGTTCAGTTCTCGCTAAGGGCACATAACTCGGTTGCAGTTTGTCCCTGGCCCTGGTTGGGTCGTGCGGGAGGCAGCCACTCGATGTGTCCCTTTCACATCGATGTTTCCCTCTCTCTTCCTCTCTCTCCCTCCCACTCTATCTGAACAAAAAAAAAAAAAAAGGAAAAATGTCCTTGGGTGAGGATTAAAAAATAAAAATAAAAAAAGTACAGCCAACAGTACAGCTAAGCTAGGCTATTAGTTCTCTGGTACAACAAATTTGACCAAGGGCAGAATAGTATTCCTATCTCTACAGGAAGGATTAAAAGGACTAAATATTTGGGGGGGGGGGTATCTATACCAAGGGTTCATTTGTATGGAACATCAAAAGGCTCAAAAAGCAAAACCTGAACGTGGTTCTCCTATGTGTCGTGATCTCAAAAGAATACAGAGAAATAAAACAGCTCTCCCATTTATAGAGAAGTTGCCAACAAAGATATATTTTAGGAAACTCATTTGCTAAAATCATGAACTCACAAGTTAAATAGCATTATGTTCCCAGTATTTTTCCAAACTTTAAGAATTATGTAGGATACCAGGAAAACAGACTTTCTGGATGTCTTTTCCAGATTTATGATTTTTCTCAGTAGTGTTAACTATTATAATGCCATCCTACAATTTTATGAAGAGCAGTGACTGTTAAGTGTAATACACTTAAGCATGGACAGCGCTTTGGTATTGCCTTAGCCTCTATCTGTTGCTTAGAGACTGCCTCTCCCTCCTTTCTCACCTCCCATCAGAAGGTAGATGTCTCCTGAAACTGACAGGGGGTCCACAGGTGCAGGATCAAACCCAGCAACCAACTGGGCCAGTCCTCCAAAACCACAATGAAATAAGTTGACACAAAGCTCACATTCAAGACATCGCTTACTGAAAGGGAAAGTGAATCTTCATTTGTAGCCACATACATGGCTCTCTGGCTGAGGGATCTATGAAGAGCTTATTTAGGTAGACAACACCAGTGTTTCTATATCATTATGCCTAGAAAGAAGGGATATAAAATAGTGGTTAAGGTCATGGGTCCTGCTATGAGATTTAAATTCCAGGTCTTCTACAAATTTGCTGTGTGACTTTGGGAAAATTATTTAACACTTCTATGCTTCAGTCTAATCATCTCATATGGGATGATGATAATAATAAAAAATACTTCATATGGTTGTTGCAAGCATTTAAAAAACCTAATGCACTTTTTAAAAATTTTAATTGTATTTATTTCTTCCATCATCATTTATCCCTTGAAAAGACCTCATGCATTTAAGAAAACAAAAACAAGATTGGTCAGAGTATCATTAATTGTTGGGTTTTTATGTGGAGAAAAAAAAGCAATCAAAATATATGTCATGTGGATTGTAAATTTGAAAGTCATCTGTCTCCGTATATAGACAGAAATTAGATAGATGATTGATAGATAGATAGATAGATAGATAGATAGATAGATGATAGATAGATAGATGATAGACCTGATTTTTTTTTTTTTTAATTAATAGCCCTGTCCCTACCCTCCCTCCAAACTCAGGCTGCAGTATGGGTGAGGCGGAAGGAACTGGAGGCATTTCTAATGGAGAATGACCTCCCAAAGCACTAGTGCAGTAGGAGTAAATCCACATCCCCACCCCAAACTCCCAACAAAAACAAATCATTTTATCTCCTAAAGCCGTTCTCCTTCATCGTTAAAACGGAGACTATGGTTCATATACTTCATAGTGTTTATTCTGAAAAAATAAAAAGAGCACATACATCTAAAGCCCTTAGTGCAGTGCCTGACAGAATGAGCACTTAATAAATAGTAACCAAGATAATTTTCTTCTATATATACACCTCACAAAAGAATATTTTCCCAACCAATATGGTTATTCTTCTGATAATTATATACTTGGATATTCACTGCACAGCCAACTGAATCTTAGGGAATATGCCTACGTGCTTTTTATGTATGAATTCAAAGCAGGGCAATAGCTCATTTTAAAGATTTTACAAGCCTCGGGGATAAAGAAAATCAGTGGCAGTTGAACCAAGAGATAAAAATTATTGTTCTTGTAGAAATAAAAAGTTAATCAACTAAGTGTCCATCAACATTTTAGTACCTGATAATTATACCTACTCCAGGATAATTGCTTTATGTAATTCTTAGTTATAATACCAAATCACTACCAGGAAAAGTTTTAAATCATCCATTATTGGCTTAATTTCTTTATTCGTTTATTGAATAAATATTGACTGACTGACTATGGCTGAGGAAATTTGGATAAAATATTACCCTATCCGTTACTTTTTATTTATACTAATATTAAATTTATTTTATTTTCTTCTGCACATACCAAATGATACCAGACCTAGTATCTAAAAGGGATATTGTTTGATGATATTTTAAAAATTTGCCATGGATCATCATGACTAAAAAGCAAAATTTCACAAGATTTTCACTTAGAATTTGTATCCTCTATAATGGCCATGCATGTTAAGTTATTTATCCCAGATCAGTGGCAAAATCAGGAATATTGAAAATAGGTTACTGGTTTTGCTCCAGAGCAAACCCATGAAAATGTATTATTCATTGCACAGTGGACATTGAAAGACTTCAGAGTTGAAAAAGACCTTAGAGATTTCTAGTCTGGTTGTCCTATTTATAGGTAAAGAAGATTCAATGAAGTAAAATGATTCATCCTAAGTGATAAAATAAATGAGCAGACCCAATATTTGAACCCATGTCTTCTGATTCTAAGTGCTCTGTGCATTCTCTACACTATTTTATGAATCAATTTAAAACTGAGAACTGTGCTAAAAATCTAATTTAGCTGCAGATTTAATGTTCTTAGTGGGGAAAAAAAAAAAAGCTGCTTTCTTTTTCCAAATATGTAGTCAATCATTCTAAATTCAAATCTTCTATACTCTGCCCTTGGTTTTAAATCAATGAAGAAATGATATAAATCTATATATAAATTAAAGATGCTGAAAAGAGTTAAAATCAAATATTATAAAATATTAATTTTTTTCTTAATAGATAACTATGAGGTACTTGTACAAACACTTTGCTAGGCACTATGGGGAATTCAAAGAGGAAAATAATATTGTCCCTCTTGGCAGAAAGCTCACACTGAGATGGTTTATATGAGATAAAATGCACAATCATTATTTTACAAATGTATTTTAAGCTTATCCAGTTTAAACAGTGTGATGTGGACTGGACCGAATGCTGTCATCAGTTGGTAAGAGAGAACAGTGACTGCCAGTTGCTAGATGAGAACAGCTGAAAACTGTTTTTTGTCAAAAACATATCCAAAGCCCAATGTTTTTCAGTCCACCGGCCTCTGCACCCTTGTCACCACATTTGGCCAACAATTCCAGTACAGGTTATATTCCTTTGACACAGTCCCAGAGAAGCCCATTCTTTTCCTTCAGAGCACTTTCTTAGTTTACTGACTGTCTCTCTCTCCCATCAGATCATAATCTCCATGACAGCAGAAGTCATCTCCATTTTTGCTCACCACTATGTTTTTAGAGCCTAACACAGAGGTTGGCATGTAGCAGTTAATGATTGTTGGGTGAAGTAATGAATTCCATAATGTCAAAGCTGCAACTGAAAACCAGAAAAGGACAGCATATATATATATGAAAATGGTGTGTGTGGCTGTTTGCAGTTCCTCCAAGGATGATACATAGTTAGTACTATTCCAGATGCATAAAAGAGAAGCTCATTCATTTCATAAAAATAAGCCCTTTAGGGCTTTAGAGCTTAATTTTCTTCCAGAATACCAATTGAGGAAGTTGATGGCAAGTGTGCTACACATATGTTTCTAGTGGACATTGCTACCCCAGATTTAGAATATAAAGAGTGCTTGGCTTATTAAGACCCATGAACAAAATGTGCAATTAAATTTTCCACTCACTCCTGAATTCCATGAAAAATGACAATGCTACTATGTTCCAACGTGCTAACAATCAGTGAGAGAGCAATGTTTTCTCCATCAATTTTAAACTCACTAGATCAGAACATTTTCAAATTGACTAGTTAGCATAAACCTAGAAAAACCATTGATAGTGTAGGTTTTCTTGCCCATGAAAGAACAGTTTCCTGAAAAAAATCTCTCAAAAAGAGAATTTCTCAACCTAATACCATTGGTGTGAATGGGGAAACTTTTTATGCATTTCCAAACCCCCAAATTTATATTTACATATGCTTAAATAATATCAGTCCTTTAAAATAGAGATGATAGCCCTAGCCGGTTTGGCTCAGCGGTTAGAGCATCCGCCCGCGGACTAGAGAGTCCCAAGTTCGGTTCCCGCTAGGGGCATGTACCTTGGTTGCAGTTTGTCCCCGGCCCCGGTTGGGGTCATGTGGGTGGAGACCACTCAATGTGTCTCTCTCACATCGATGTTTCTCTCTCTCTCTTACCCCCTCTCTCCCTCCCGCTCTATCTGAAGATAAATGCAAAAATGTCCTCAGGTGAGGGGAAAAAAAATAAAATAAAATAGAGATGATAATGCCAATAGTTAAAATTAGTTAACACAATTTTCCTTTATTTTATAATATAACTGCTTACATGATCTCGCTATTTTATAGCTTAACAATCAAACCAAAACATACATATGATAATGATTATGTAATTCAAACTGTAATGCTGAAAGAGAGAGAGAAAAAGAGAGAGAGAGAGAGAGAGAGAGAGAGAGAGAGAAGTTAAACAATTCAAGTGATATCTCACCAAAGAAGTTTACCTCACAGCATGATGCACTTGACTATTACTGCCATAAACTCTCAAGCCAAAGGCTAAGAAGAAAATGTAACACTAGATAGATGTACCAACTGCACAACTGCCAAGATGACCACAGGGTGGCTCTCTTCTGGAAGCTCTAGAAGGAAAAATACAAGTCATTCCTTATAAAAGTAAATAAATACCTCACAAGCTAAAGTGAGGGTTTTGAATAAAATGCCTTATAAATTGAATGTTCATAACTTTAATAGGCATATTTAAGGGTATGACTGTAATTTGTTTTAAATAATAATCATTTCCTTAAAAATGCCTATATTTACTGGTACACTTAACCATCTATTGAATAGGTATGAAAAAATATTTTAAATACTTATGCTAAATTATAATTGATTAAAGTAAAAACTCAAATTATGTTGAAGTAATAGGAAGAATAATAACATAGAACTTCATACACAGATGACTGTACTGACCCACTATTAAGAGTTTTACAAGAAGAAGAATAAAGCTCTGGCCTAGCACTCATTTGGGGGCAGATGTCCAACACTAACAGAGATGAACGCACCTTTTTCATGTGGCCTGACTCTGAGAAAATGCATGGCTGCATTTGTCCCATGCTTTAAGCAATTGACTAACCAATCATTCTTTGACAAATCCCAGAGGACATTTTTTTAAAGCATATTATTGCCCAGAGTGTCCTTTCTTAACCAAGAACCAATCTTCAGCTCTATAAACCTGTTTTATTAGCAAAATGTTTCTTAAAACAGTCTAAGTAGTATAAGACCTTGACCACTGATGATTCATTATAAATAATTCTTTATAAACAGGCAAATTTTTTGAATACTTTATATTTTCTTTTTAATAAAATATAAAAATTCCTTTAAAATTATATTTTTACAAGAATCTTTCTCAAACTTACCACCTACTTTTCTGATATTACTATGAACATCCATCAATATATAGTGATATTGTAGTATCTTCAGGGCATTTAGGGAAATGTAGGGTTATTGGTGCCTTCACTAAATGTCCCCAACGTTTGGGGTTTTGAGCTCTCATATTCTTTCTTATATTTTATTTCTTTCTCATACTTCAACATCAAGCAGAGTTCTTGCTGTCACTTCTATTTTCTCTATCTTCTTCTACCTTCTTCAAATGCAAGTTCATTCTAAGTATTTTATAATAACATATAAAAACTTAGAAAAGCATATAGCCTTCGAATTAGCCTGTGTCAGGCCTTCTTATTTAATTGTATAAGGTTTAGTGAGTTGATTATATATATATCTTTAGCCTCTTCAGATGCCCCCGTTTCCTGATTCTTGGCTTTATTTCAGAGAAAATGTTGTCCAGTCTCCTTAGAGATGTGGAGCACTATTTAAAATATTGGTATTTCAAGATATCTTTCAGTAAAGCCAGGAATTTATTTAAAATAATATTTCTTTATGTATTTTTCAAATACAACCTTAAGTTAGAGTTTGAATTATAAAATATTGAATCATACAACTACATATTAGACACTGTTCAGATACTTTAAGACAGTTTAATGTTAGCAGATAGTCACTGCATTAAAAGACTCACTATCAATACAGTACACAAGACACAGCCACAGAAATATCAGTGAACTAAAAATGATCTTTCAAGCTAATCATTTTAATTTTCTAACCTGCATGAGAGAAAAAAAACATAATTTTATAATAGTTTTTTGTTTCATTTTTGCGTTTATCTTCAGACAGAGCGAGAGGGAGAGAGGGAGGAAGAGAAAGAAACATCAATGTGAGAGAGACACACCGAGTGGTTGCCACCTACACGACCCCAACCGGGGCCGGGGTCAAACTGCAACCGAAGTATGTGCCCTTAGTGGGAACCGAACCCGGGACTCTCAGGTCCGCGGGCCGACACTCTAACCGCTGAACCAAACCAGCCAGGGCTATAATAGTTTTTTTTTTATAGTCAGGCATTAATTTTAAATTATTAATACTAAAATACTCTATACAGTGGGCTAATTCAGTTAATTGCCTCAGCTACTTGCTTAGATCCATCTGGAGTGACTAAGTTCTAAACACAAAAATTGTCCGAGACTCCAGACCAAAATAGGCAGGCTATTAATAGACCAGACACCAACAGATTTTATTCAGTGGAGTTCTAAAATGATCTTGACAATTTAAATCCCGTATACCTAGGATGAGTCCTGAACTTCTGCCATATGCTCTCTGTGTCATATTCTTTCATTGACACTACTTGACTGAATTCCCAGTCTTATTCTCCAATTTAAATGGTTTTGTACAACTACCTTTATTTTGGCTATTTGTGGTTGTGCATTTGCATATTTTGCTAAAAGTGATGTTCTTAGAAACTTAGCCCTGAGGGCTGGGGTCTGAATAGCTAGGCTAGCTATTTCTTGCCACCTGCCCATAAAATGCTTGGGGTGTAAAGTACCCATGAAATTGAACACCTGGATCTCAGATACTACTGTCTTGATTGATGTGCAGCATCCCCCATCTGGGGTTCAGATACATCTGTGTGATAGGTAATTTTTTTTTTTATCCTCACCCAAGGACATTTTTTGCATTTGTTTTCAGATAGAGCAGGAGGGAGAGAGAGAGAAACATCGATGTGAGAGAGACATATCAATTGGTGGCCACCCGCACGACCCCAACCGGGGCGGGGATGAACCACAACCAAGGTATGTGCCCTTAGCGGGAACTGAACCCGGGACTCTCTGGTCCACAGGCAGTCACTCTAACTGCTGAACCAACTGGCCAGGGCTGTGTGATAGATAATTTTATGTGTCAATTTGACTGGGCCACAGGATTGCTGGGTGTGTCTGTGAGGATGTTTCCAGACATCATTAGCATTTGAATTAGTGAATGAGCCATTAACCAATCCAGTGACAGTCTTTAATAGAACAAAAAGACAGAGGAAGAGTGAATTCTTTCTCTTTGGCTGTGACAGCTGGAACATTTGTTTTCTCTTGCCTTGGAACTGAGATTTGCACCAATGGAAGTCCAATTCTGAGGACTCTGGACTTGGACTGGAATTACACCACTGGCATTTCTGGGACTCCAGCTCGCAGATGGTAGATCATGGGACTTCTCAGCCTCTATAATTGCCTGTGAGCCAATTCCTCATAATAACTGAATAAATAATAGGTTCTGTTTCTCTAGAGAACACAGCCTAACACAACCTGCCAGAGTGCACTGCCAATCAGCAATCAGTTCATATAAATTCAAATTTGCTATGGGCTTTTGGAAACCTCACTTGCCTCACATACTCCTAAGAGGTCAACTGTACATACAGCAAGACCAATTCCTCTGCCTCCTTTCAAATATGTCCTAGCTTCCTATCATTTCCCAGGGACCTAAGCTTTTGAGGCCACAGTTACAACCTAATCAAAACTAAGAGTGATGAGTTTTAGGTTAAAAAGTTTATACTTTGGCCCTGGCCCATTTGGCTCAGTGGTAGAGCGGCAGCCCTCAGACCAATGAGTCTTGGGTTCAACTGCGATTCATTCAGGCCAAGGGCACATGCCTCAGTTGTGGTTCCTCCCGGCCCTGGTCGGGGTCGTGGGGGAGGCAACCAGTCGATGTGTCCCTCTCACATCAATGTTTCTCTCTCTCCTTTTCTCTCCCCCTCTCTCCCTCCCACTCTGTCTGAAGATAAATAGAAATATATCCTCAGGTGAGGATTAAAAATAAGTTTACACTTTGGTAGGAATAAAGGGTTCATTAAAATCTATTAAACATGAAAGACACATAGTCAAATCTTTGTTTTCTAAAATTTTACCGGATAGTATAATGTAAAAGGAACAGAGGGTAGAGTCTTTAAGCAGAGAGATCAGTTAGGAAGAAATTGCAAAACTAATATTAGAATTAATGGACATAGGTCAAAGAGATTATACTTGCAGAACTGACAGAATTTAACAACCACAATAGTGAAAGAAACTGAGTATAACATCCAAGTTTTAAGTCTGAGTAATTAGTAGGGTGATAACTTCATAGTGAAGTAGGAAGCAATGGAAGAGTCAAATATATATGACTAGCTTAAAGTTTGAGTATTAGTATATATATCTCCAGGAAAAGTTATCTATCGAGCATTTGGAAATAAAGGATTGTTCCTTTAGAGGAAGCTTGGGTCTAAAACCATAAATATGATAGTCATTCCCAGGAAGTGATAATGAAGGTGAAAATTACAAAAAATAGAGAGAGAAAAAAATGAGGAAAGGGAAAGTCAAAATGATGACAAAACCAAATGCTGGCAAAGATGTGGAGAAATTGAGTCAGTCATACAATGCCTGTGGAAATGTGAAATGGTACATCCACGCTGGAAAATTTGGTAGATTCTTAGGAACTTAAACAGGCAAATATCATACAACCAAGCAACCACATTCCTGGACATTAACCCAGACAAATGATGACTTGAGTACAAACAAAAACATATGAATGTTTATAGCAGCTTTATAGCTAATAGCCACAAGTGACAACCCAGATATCCTTTAACAAGTAAATGGTTAGACAAATTCAGTTATATCATACAGTGGAATACTACTCAGCAATAAAAAGAACTTGGATGAATCTCTAGAAACCTACACTGAGTGAAAGAAGCCAATCCAAAAAGTTACATACTGAATTATTTTATTCATATGAACATATGACATTCTTGAAATTTAAAAAAATATAGAATGGGAAAACTGGTTAGTGGTTGTCAGTGATTAAGGAGGGAGTAGGATGGGAGGAAGCAAATGTGGCTATAAAAGGGCAACTTGATAGATCCTTGTGGTGATGGGAATGTTCTGTATTTTAACGGCATCAATGTTGATATCCTAATTATGATACTGTACTATAGTTTTGAAGATATTGCCTTTATAGCATCTTTCCAAGATATTACCTTTGGGTAAAATTGGGTAAAAGATACATAAAAATTATTTATTACAATTGCATCTAAATCTACTATTACCTCTTACTAAATGTTGACATTTTTAATTACATTACAAAAAATATACACACAAAATTTTAGGATTAGATCTTTTATGTCCTGATGAGTTTGGCTCCTTATCTCTCATGTTCCTAGATCACTAGTTACTGTCCTAACAAATATTATTTAAATGAGTCACAGTGTGAGTTTTTTTAATGGCTTCAAGAAATATGGAAATCTTTTTATGATTCTTAACTATAGCAGTATAGAGTTACTCCTACTAAAACATAATATTGATATTTCATCTTCCATTTCAGCAGCCTGAAATCTTTTGACACTCATCAACACTTTATATAAGATTGTGAGGATACTAAAGCTATTAAAAAAACAAAAAAAACACTGATTCTTCTTTTATTTGAGTACTTTTTTCCTGATTCTCTTAATGCAATACATGTTAAATAGTACCATATAATAAATGTCAATTTTAATTTTTTCCTCTTAAGGTGATTTATTTTTCTGGTAAGATACATACCCAAGAGCTTCTATTAAAGCTCATAAAAGTCACTAATAGCAAGAAAATGCATTCAAAATGTTAATAGCTCAATGTTAAAAAAAAAGAAATATTTCTACCATGTCTGTCAACTCAGGCTAGATAAAAATTTAAACTCAAAGAATTTAGAAATTTCCTCCAAACCAGCTTTTCCATTCTTTGCACCCTCTACATTTGTCTCTTACGTAGAATTTCTGAAGAAATACAAAAGAATTCTGTGTGTTCTGAGTAAGAAAAGAATAGCTGTGGTTTGCGTTTAATGACAGCTTCCTTGTGCAACTTCAAAAACAATATAATTGTCATAATAAGTCTGTAAATTTAGTTATAGTTATAATTGTGTCTATTAACCACTACCTAAATATTTTTAATTGTATGCAGTTTTTTAAATAGTATAGTTCCCAGAAGAAATCCTTTTTTTCAACTATAGAAAAGAAACATTTAAAACAAGCATCTTGAATTAAGTTCCAGAAAAAAAATTTAATTTGTTCAGAATGAACAAGTGAATATTACCAGGTGATAATTATTTTGCTTTAAAAACTACTAAATGCATATTGGCAAGGGAACATGAAGCTAAGGTATTTGCTGAGAAGAGGGAGATAAGAAAGAAAACTCCTTGGAGAAGCTACCTCTTCAGCTAGGTCTCAGAGAAAGCAATCGGCATGAACTGAAAGGAATACAAAATATTCTTTGCTGGATGAAACACCAGAGCCGCGTCATCAAAATGCTGACCTTCACAAAGTACCCAGGAGTGCCAAGCTAGAAACTTCCCAAACTGAAAGTGCTAATCCTAAATATTAACTTCCTGTCTAACGTGTGTTCTCAAAAGGGCCTCTTAGAAACATAAGGATTGTATTTCAAAAACATAAGACAGGTTATCACTTACACTGTCCACTGCTCACTACATCAACATAGCTATCTAAATATATTCCTCAGTACACGTCTTGTCCTCTCTTTATTACTGTAGTCTTGTGTACTGCTTCCAAAGCTTAAGATCAACAATGGCTAAGTCATAGGAAAAGCATACATATTACCAAATAAAAATAAATATTTCTGATTTTTCATGTTTCTTAAAATCTGCATAAAGGTAAAAAATAAGTCAGAGCACAGCTCTACCTTAAAACTTATTACCTGCATATGCAAGTGGTTATTAGGTTTAATCAACATAAAATTTTAATTAATTAAATCTTAAAATGTTTTTAAAAATTTTATCTTCAAAGTCAAAATGATGAACGTATTGAAGATATGTACATCACTCTGAGGAATGACAAATGAAATTTAATATCTAACCATAGATATAATTTCAGTCTAATTAGAAGCTTAAGGAAAACCATTGATTGTTAAATATGCAGCCAGCTGACTAACCGATGCCTACAGTGAGTGAAGGATTCAGATTTTGATCAACCAGAATCCAGGTCCACACTCTATCCCTTTGCCTTTAGTACAGACCAGTCACATTAATACTCTAAAGTAGCTTTTTTGTTTTGTTGTGGGTTTTGTTTTGTTTTTTCAGTGAAAATCTTATGAATGAATTTCCATGATGGAAAATGATCATTTATGTGTCATAAAACAATTTTATCATTGTTACCTTGGCTCAGTAAATTCATGTACATTTATAGTTTTAAACCTGTCAGAAGTCTACCACATGAACATTTAAAAATATCCCATAAAATACACTCCATAAGAGAATTCAGCTGATCTTCTCTATAATTTTAATGCTAGAACCCTAGGAAAATTATCTGAAAATTAGTAATAATTAACTAATTTAGCATTTGGACTCATGAAAAGTAATAAATTCACCTGAGTTAATAGCCACAGTGTATGTAAAATTTGTATCATAAATGTATCTACTACTACTGTAAAACTCTTCTTTATACTTCAGAATCACACAGCTTGGTTTATTCTTGTTTCAGACATCTTTTTTTTTATACATTTTTATTGATTTTTTAAAGGGAGAGAGAGATAGAAACATTGATGTGAGAGAGATACATTGATCGGCTGCCTCCTGCACACCCCCCACAGGGGATTGAGTCCCCAACCTGGGCATGTACCCTGACTGGGAATCAAACCAGGACCTCTCAGTCCATGGGCGACATTCAATCCACTGAAGCACACAGGCCAAGTCAGACTTCTTTTTTCAAGGAATAAAATATTCACTGGATATCAGACTTTTAGGAAGTTCTCATTCTTTCTAGTGCACAAAATTTGCATTTCCTCCTTCCTAACCCCAGAAAGACACATAATATGAAATAATTACAGATCCAAAAGCCCATTTAGAGAGCATTTAAGCATATTTTTAAATCTAATCTTCAACAGTGAGTGAATTATGTTTATTTTTCCTCCAGTAAAATTAATTTCTTGATTAATTCTGTCATCAACTGTTCCTATTCACCTATCACCACTCTATGCTGAGTGATTTTTCTTGGTACACTATTTTCTACACATACATCTGCCATGACACTTATCACATAATATTAAATTGGCTACTTAATTGTAAAACTCTTCCACTATACTCCAAGTTCATTGAGGGCGGGCCAATGTCTATTCTTCTTTGATTCCTGGCCCATGGGAGAAGACCAATGCACATTTGCTGAGCTGTTTTTTAAAACTACTTTGTCTTATCCATTGATGCCATCTCCTTTTTGGCAGGGGCAGTGCTATTTTTTTTTCTTGGTCACTTTCTTTATATGGTATTTTGTAAACAGAGTATCTTTGGTTACAGCATTGACTCCTTGACTCAGAGGTAAATCCATAGAGGTTCCTGCCTTTGGGTGTCAGCCAAGGGACTTAAAAGGAAGGAAACGTGGTGACTCAGACAAAAGGAGTGACGGTTTAAGTCACTTCCCCATCCATTGTACCTGTCTGTCTTCCACCAACCCAAGAGATAGTTATTCTATTAACTTCTGGGATAATAACAACTATTAAAAGTAAATTATAAGTCAGAAACATTTCTTTCCTTTAAGATTAAAAAAAAAAAAAAAAAACCTCAAAGAAAGAGGAACATTCTGCAAATATGGAAGGGTTCCTAAATAATTTGTTCTTAAATTATAGGAATTAACATTTTTCCAGTCAAATTAAATGAATTTATTACCCAAAATCTTAATGTCGTTTGATATATTTGCCAACCATAAAAGGTTCAAAATTAAACTCTAAAAGTACCATGTTGAACAAAAATTAGCCTCTGGAAAGCAGTTATGAAGGATTAGATGGGAATATGCTACCTTCCTGTTTTAGTAGGTGTGGTGCATATCTACTCATAGTCCATCGGACTGCTGAATTGCTCCTGACTTTTTGTTCAGACAGGTTGACTTTCTGGTAAAGGATTATTTGGTTTCCCTGTTTTGTTTTGCAACCTAATGTAAGAGTATGTAACTATAATTGACATATGAAACTGGATACTTCTTCCTGGATTTATAGAAACCCAAGAGCATAATAAAATGAACCTACATTATCATTTATAATATTTAATTTATAGAGAAACTAGAGATTTTTTCTAAGAGAAATGGCTAGTGGACTTATAGTTCTCTGCCTCTGAAATTTGGACATTATCGTGATTCACATGTTCACCCTCTCCTCAAATACTTCCCTCAGAAATTGAACAGGTTTACAATTTTGCAAGGATGTGGAATTTTGCAGACAATTTTGCAGAATTGTCTGGAGTAAATCTCATCCTGTAATATTCCCTAGATGCTAGAAATGAGTAGACAATGTTAAAGTCTGCCTTATTATTAACATGAAAATAATTTTTCGTTATCTAAAATGAATGGAAAATAAATGCCACACTTAATTAAATGTTCGGAATAATTGAAACATTACACAAAGAGTATTAATTTTAAAAGGATCAAAATATATCAAAATTACTTATTATGGGGAACTTGAGAGTTTTTTAGAAACAGAAAAATAAATAATAAGACTTTATTACTCTTTATGCTAATCTATAAACACAAAAATTATATAGTCAAGATTGAATAAATAATTATGCCTACATAAAAATGTATTCCCAACAGTAAAATAATTCATATTAATTAATATTAAAATAATGTGTTTATAAATGTAATTTCCATTTTCTTTTCCCTTGACTTTTAGATATGGAAATGACAACAGCAGAAAATCTTCTCAATACCTGTAAGTTCATCAACAAAGATTTTTTTTCTAATGAATCTTAATTCCTTGGATGGCAAAAAGACCTCCACTTGAGAGTCAATGTGGTATTCATAAATGTGTAATGGGAAGCCTGCTTTTAGAAACTTGTGTCATGGTTACTGTAGTTGGCCTTAAAAGAACTGACATCATGGATTTAAAATGAGAAATACGCCCTGGCCATGTGGCTCAGTTGGTTGGTCATTGTCTCATGCACCAAAAGGTTGCCAGTTCAATTCTCAGTCAGGGCACATGCCCAGGTAGCAGGCTCCATCCCCAGTAGGAGGTATGTGGGAGGCAGCCCTTCAATGTTTCAGGGATGTGGAATTTTGGTACTTTGTAAACAGAGTAGCTTTGGTTACAGCATTGACTCCTTGACTCAGAGGTAAATCCATAGGGGTTCCAGCCTTTGAGTGTCAGCCAAAGGTCTTAAAAGGAAGGAAACATGGTGACTCAGACAAAAGGAGGGACGGCCACGTGGCTTGGTTGGTTGGTCATCGTCTCATGCACCAAAAGGTTGCCAATTCAATTCCCAGGCAGGGCACATGCCCAGGTAGCAGGCTCCATCCCCAGTGGGAGGTGTGTGGGAGGCAGCCCTTCAGTGTTTCAGGGATGTGGAATTTTGGTACTTTGTAAACAGAGTATCTTTGGTTACATCAATGTCTCTCTCTCTCAAAATCAATAAAAATTTTTTTAAATAAATAAATAAAACGAGGAACACATTATCACATGCCATAATGGCAGAGGGGATCTAGGGATAATTAAGAAGTTAGAATTTAAAACCAGCTACACATCCATTTTGAGACCCTGATCTGCTATTTATCACTGAATGAGTTTATACAGGTAATTTAACCTCTCAAGTCTTTATTTCCAAGTTGTTGTGAAGAGAAAAGAATGTAGCACAAGGAAAGTACTTATAAGAATTAAAATGCTCCTCCCTTTTCCAACTGTATATCTGTGTGAGGCCAGGTTTTCTTCATATAGTTTGTTTTGACCAAAACAACATATCACAATAGATTGAAACAAGAAGCAGATATAAGAATTCAGCCATCTTTTATTAAGACAGACTTGTAAAATGTAAAACAATGCTACTCTTTCCCTAAATTATATTGTTTTGAAAATATAGTTTTTTTTAATAAAATGTCTAATTTATGCTTTAAAAAAGGAGTAGACAGCTCATAGTAAGAGCTCAATAAATGCCACCTGTTTGATTTTCTATTCTGCCTATGAAAACTTCAGGTTTAGGAATTCACTATGGAATTCTGAACCTACCAGCCAAGCTTAGTGTGCTGAGGAGTAGGCTGCCTTACATGCAAGCAGCTTCCTTGCTGGCCAAGGCATTCTGCTTTTATTCTCCTAGTAGCTACCCTGGGAAATGTAATCACCAGGGTTGCTGCAACCTGGCTGTTGGAAGAAACACTGCTCTTATCTGGAGAGTGAGACTGATTGGGTGGCTGGATTAGAGGAATGTCCCTGCAGAGCCAGGTGACACTGACCCGGGTGGCTCTTCCTTCAGTCACAGCATAATTATTTCTGTGCAACCTGGGCAAAAATTAAACACAAAGCTATATTAGATCACTTTTCTCTCTGATATGTTCGACTGAACAATCCTCAAGTGACTTAATAAGACATCTTAAGTCACTTATTCCAATGAAAAACTTAGTACTGATGCGATCAAAATCTACAATTAGGAATTTGTCATGTTGATAGACGAGAGGCAGTCAGGACATGAATAAAGGCAGTGGTAAGAAAGAGAGCAGCCAATGTACTCCCCAGCTGGAACACTAAACAACCATCTAGACCAGTACTCTGAATTTGACTTGGCCTGTCTGAGATTTTGATTGTACCTTAAATAAAAGAGGAGAAGGAAGAGGCTGGCAAGCAAAACCAAACAAGGTTAAAGAAAAAGTAAAGTTTTGGTACATGACAAAGTCTTTAAAGTGCAGCAATAGGTGATGAAATAAAAGTTAGAAGGGTAGGAAGGCTGTAAGAACTTGGTAGATTCTCTGGTGTTTCTGAAAGTATCAGCCAGAGAATCTTCATTATATTCCAACATCCTTGAAATTTACTATATGACCTCTTTTGACCTAACAAAAGCAACAAGGTGCCCTGTAAGATTTCAGCAAGGTAATAGCAACGTAATACTGCAGAGGTGGCAACAGAAAGCTTAACAGAGAACTGAGCGGCAGTTGATGCATGATTATAATTACATTACAATTCTGAGTAACAGCAGAAACAGGGAAGTCAGAGTTGCCCATGGGAGGTTCTCCTAGCTCACAGAGAAGCATCTTTGTTTTTATATTCCTCTGGAGGAAGTTGAATAAAAGCCAACTTCCTTTAGGAGTTGTCCAAACAGAAAGGAGGATAGGGAGGAACCATTATGGCCTTTGAGTTCTGGATTGTTTGTTTTATCCTCTCTAAGGGCCATGATTAGGGAGTGAAAAGAAAGAGGAAAAGAAAATGGAGTTACATCCAATGAGTCAATGTGAGAGCTCTCCCATCAAAAATAGCAATCACAAAGGCTCTGTTTCAGCTAAATGATGTTTATGAGAGGATGCCTTAACAAATGAGGTTTCAGTTGCAACAAAGAGAACGATCTGGAATCAGAAGCAATACTCAAACTTGAGGACTTCAGAAGGCTAGTAAAGGCCCTTTAAAAAGTCTAGATGTCCCTCCCTTGTGCTTCTAATTCCTTTCTACCCTCAGGAAAGACTATCTCAAGATACATCTTGTCATGTATAATTAATAACATCTCTGTAAAGCAGTCTAACCTTTCTGATTAATTTAAATATCCTTCTTGATACAAATTCCTTTCTCTAATTCAGAGTTTCTCAACTTTAACACTATTGACACTGTGGGCCACATAATTCTTTGTTTCAGGGACAATCCTGTATATTATAGCAATATCCCTAGCCTCTACCCACTAGATACCAATACCCCTGCCCCAATTATTATAATCAAAAACGTCTCCAGATACTGCCAAATTTCTCCTGGGGATGGAAGGTGCTGTGAAAAAGTGTCCCTGATTAAGAGCCACTATTTTAATTTGTGCCCACTGCATTGATTATGGCAAGTTTTCAGCACTCCCTAATCAGCGGTTCTCAACCTGTGGGTCACGACCCCTTTGGGGGTCGAACAACTCTTTCACAGGGGTCGCCTAAGACATAACAGTAGCAAAATTACAGTTATCAAGTAGCAACGAAAATAATTTTATGGTTGGGGGTCACCACAACATGAGGAAATGTATTAAAGGGTCGCGGCATTAGGAAGGTTGAGAACCACTGCAGCTGCTTTAGGAAAATAACGCATTACAGAGAAGGGTTTTGCAGTCAAATATGAAGCTTATTTCAAGATGTCTCATGGATTAGTAAACTATTTAGACTTCATTTCTACAAACATTTGTTGAGCTCCTTTTATGTAGTAGATTCTCTGAGGTAGCTTATGGAGATACTTTTTTTTTAAAAAGATATAGTTTCTGCCCTCTAAAAATGTGTATTAATGAGGCTGACAATATTTAGTAAAAGATACCATCAACTGTTAAGGTATAAACTCAGTGCTCCATTTGGAGTAACATGAGGTAGTCAAAAGAATCAGAGAGAATCAGACACATAAAATAATAGTGAAGTCATACTATTACTGCAGATCTGCCTTAAAGACTTAAGAATCTATGCCAAGTAAAGTAAGCCAGTCAGAGAAAGACAAATACCGTATGATCTTACTTGTATGTGGAATCCAATGAAAAAAATAAACTGACAACCAAAATACAAACAGAAGCATGGTTACATGGAACAGACTGACAGCTGTCAGAGGGGAGGGGGGAGGGGGGACTGGATGAAAGAAGGTGGAGTGATTAGCCAAATAATATATATGCGTACCCCATAGACACGGACAATAGTGTGGTGATGGCCAGAAGGAGAGAGGGGTAGGTAGGGCTGGGTGGAGGCTGGCAAAGGTAGGGAATGGGGACATCTGTGATAGTGTCAACAATAAAAATAAATAAATACATTATAAAAAATTATTGAAAAGAGTCTAGCAGTTTCTCTGGATCTAAATTGACATAAAAGTAGTCCTGATTCAGAGAAGCATATAACTCTGAGAAAGGTTGACTATTTTCATGTGTTATTCCTTTTACCCAGATATTGTGTATTGTAACTTGAGTATGAACACATTTCTGTCTACTCTGTCTCTCATAAATATCTCATTCATATTCACATTCATTCACACTTTCTTATGAATGTTTCATAGCAATCATTATTCTAAACAACTGCTCAGAAAATTAAAAAGCACACAGCTCCCTATGCAACTATGTTTCTGGTTATACAATTATTATCTTCCAAATTCAAACATTTAATTTCACCTACCTCTTCCAACAGGCAAGGCCACACAGACACAGAAAGAGTGCATGTGAGTGATGAGGATGGGGGAGGAAGATGTCAATTTATTTTGAATGTTCAGGAAATCTCATGTCAGTAGTAAGTTAGTCCTTACTTCTCCAAGACTGTCTGAGTTTTTCCTCAGTTAATAGTTAACAGTGAAATGTATTGTGGGGAATTTGTTTACTATAGCAATGTATGCATAAGCAATATGAATATCATGATTGCTAATGAACTCTATTTTGAGCAGGTTGTGGACATCGCACGATAACTTTCTCTGGCAACAAGATAGTAGGGGGCTCGGATGCAGAGGAAGGGGAATGGCCCTGGCAAGCTAGCCTTCGACAGAACAATGTCCACCGATGTGGAGCCACTCTGATTAGTAACAACTGGCTTGTCACTGCTGCTCACTGTTTCATAAGGTAAGCTCTGGGCCGCATAAAGGCTTCTAAGCACTCAAGTACCTAAAAGTCTGATACATATCTTTCAAGAATATGGCCACACAACTACATCTTCAACTGTTCGATATTGTGGAGTATAGCCTTAAAATCACTCAATGAATTATCAGTTTTAAAAAAATAGATATATTCAGGTTAATGCAGATTTTTCAGCGGTGGCATTATTGACATTTTAAATAAAATAATGCTTTGTTGGGGGTGGGGGGCCTATCCTATTCATTAGAAGATATTTAGCAGCCTGGCCGGTGTGGCTCAGTGGTTGAGCATCGACTCATGCACCAAGAGGCCTCCAGTTCGATTTCCATTCAGGGCACCTGCCCAGGTTGTGGGCCAAATCCCCAGTGGGGGGCATGCAGGAGGCAGCCAATCCATGTTCCCTCTCATCAATGTTTCTATCTCTCTCTCCCTCTCCCTTTCTCTCTCTCTAAAATCAATAGAGAAAAAAAAAATTTTTTTAAGAAGATATTTAGCAGAATTCCTGCCCTGTACCCACCAAATGCCAATAGTATTCCCACAACATTGAAAAATGTCTCCAGATATTACCAAACGTGTCCTAGAGGATAAAATAGCCCTCAGCTGTAAATCACTATGCTAGATTTACTTAATTTAATTTTATAAAGAAACTCTAAATCCCAAATTAAACATGGGTCTTCTATTTCTCATCATTATTACATTTGGTCTTATTTAATCATAAGTATTTGAATTCATCCTGCAGCCTCCCATATATATTATAGCCCTATTTTAAATAATTATTTCTTTAAAGGATATATTATAACACCAAAAATTTGCCCATTTTTTTCCTTTCTTTTGTTTGGTTTTATATAGCATTTGTTGGTTTTATTTTTTTTTAAAAATTCCTCTCAAACTTGAGAGTTTGAAAATGTTCCAGAGTACTATTTTTCAGTGCGTAATATACAAACTCTTTTTTTTTCCCATAAATATATATATTTTTTAATTTTATTGTTGAATGTATTACAGATGTTCCTCATTTTTCCCCCATTGCCCCCCTCCTCCCCATTTCCGCCCCCCTCCTGCTTTTCCCCACACTGTTGTCTGTGTCCATTAGTTATGCATATATACATATAAGTTCTTTGGTTTATTTCTTCCCACACCCCAACCCCCCTTCCCTTTGAGGTTTGTCAGTCTAACAACGAATTTATACTTCTTAATCCCTTCATCTTTTTCACCCATCCCCCCAGCCCCCACCCATCTGGTAACCAACAAAAGTTCTCTGTATCTATGAGAATGTTTCTGTTCTTCTTGTTCATTTTGTTTGTAGATTCAATTGTTGATAGATATGTATTTATTGCCATTTTGTTTGTTCATATTTTTTTATCTTTTTCTTCAAGAAGATCCTTCAACATTTCATATAATAATGGTTTGGTGGTGATGAACTCCTTTAGCTTTTCCTTGTCTGGGAAACTCTTTATATGGCCATCGATTCTAAATGACAGCTTTGCAGGATAGAGTAATCTTGGTTGTAGGTTCTTGCTTTTCAACACTCTAAATATTTCTTGCCACTCCCTTCTGGCCTGCAAAGTTTCTTTTGAGAAATCTGCTGACAGTCTTATGGGAACTCCCTTGTAGGTAACAAACTGCTTTTCTCTTGCTGCTTTTAAGATTCTCTCTTTGTCTTGAACCTTTTGCATTTTGATGATGATGTGTCTTGGTGTGGGCCTCTTGGGGTTCATCTTGTTTGGGACTCTCTGTGCTTCCTGGACTTGTATGTCTGTTTCCTTCCCCAAGTTAGGGAAGTTTTCTGCCATTATCGTTTCAAATAGGTTTTCAATTTCTTGTTCTCTCTCTTCTCCTTCTGGCACCCCCAAGATGCGAATGTTGGCACGCTTGAAGTTGTCCCAGAGGCTCCTTACACTATCCTCATTTCTTTGGATTCTTTTTTCTTTTTGCTGTTCTGATTGGGTGTTTTTTGCTTCCTTATATTCCAAATCCATGGTTTGCTTCTTGGCTTTACCTACTCTACTATTGATTCCCTGTAAATTATTCTTTATTTCAGTTAGTGCCTCCTTCATTTCTGACTGGTCCTTTTTTATGCTCTTGAGGCCCTCTCTAAGTTCACTGAGGTTCTCACTAAGTCCATTGAGCATCCTTATAAGCAGTATTTTGAACTCAGCATCTGTTAGGTTGCTTAACTCCATTTCACTTAGTTCTTTTCCTGGAGTTTTGTTCTGTTCTTTCATTTGGGACCTGTTTCTTTGTCTCCTCATTTTGGCTGCCTCCCTCTGTTTGTTCCAATGTATTACTTAGCGAGAGGTGTGGGGCTAGCTGAGACCAGATGCTGCTTGTTTGAATGATTTCAGGAAAAGCTGAAGCAGGCTCCAAGACAGGCCAATCCTATGGTCAAGCAACTGGCAACAGCTTGGGTGGGCCTGAAAGTTGGGTGGGGCGGGGCCTCAGGGAATCACCAGGGCGGGGCCAACAGTGTGAGCCAGGTAGCTGGAGTCCCAGATATGGCGGTGTCTGCCGGCTCAGGAAGGGCTCACCAAAGGAACAAAAGCCTCTGATAGCACGTCTGTCCAGGAGAAAGCTGCCTCTCCAGCCTCGCTCCAATGCCAAACAGCTCAGTTCTTCCCCATATGACTCTGGTGCCTTTCAGGCTCCCTCCCACACGCTGGAGCCCGGAGGGAGGGAGTCTGAGTAAGTCTGTGCGCGGGCCCTTTAAGAGGAGCTGCGGGGGCTCCAGCCGCCTCAGCCTCAGTTCCTGCTGGTTTTTCCAGCCAGAAGTGATGGGGACTTCTCTTCCTGGCACTGGGACCCTGAGCTGGGCACCTGGTGTGGGACGGGGACCACTCAGCCCTCTGGGAGGACCTTCCCAGCCGAGGTATCCCAATTTTTATCTGCCACACGTGGGTGTGGGACCAGCCCGTCGCGCCTCCACCCCTCCTACCAGTCTCGATGAGGCTTCTTCTTTAATTTCGTAGTTGTAGGACTTCCATTCAGCTTGATTTCAGGCGGTTTTGAATGATGGTTGTTCTGTAGTTTAGTTGTAACTTTGATGTGGTTGTGGGAGGACGCGATACCGCGTTTACCTACGCCGCCATCTGGACCGGAAGTCGTAATATACAAACTCTTGATTAACAAATAGCAAAAGTAAGAAATACCTTCCTATTTATAGTTTTAGTGATTATATAAGTGGATTTAGATAGTTCCTTAATTTCTGTGTATACTCTGACCCATATGCTTTCTCACTTTATATTTAATCTTTTTATCTTGTGTTATCATGGTGGTCTTTCTAAATCACCTGAGTCTTTTCTGAACAAAACAAGAAGAAAATGTATTTTCCATGGATTATCTTTTAAAATATAGCTTATTGAGTTATTTAAAATCTATCCATGTTATTATTTTTAAGTTTTTATATAGCTTCACTTTTGTATGCTTTTATGCACTATAGAAATTCAAAACATATCTAATTGTTTTTAAAAGCATAAGATATTAACTCCTACAGCTCCAACTTTTAATAAATAAATCTATTTTCTTTAGGGACAATGATCCCAGAGGATGGAATGTTAGTTTTGGGCTTCTTTTAAATGATCCACAAACACAGCGAAAAATCAAGAATATTATAATTCATGAAGACTACCATTATCCTGCACATGAAAATGACATTGCTGTTGTGAATCTGTCTTCACCAATATTATACACAAGTGACATTCGAAGAGTATGTCTTCCGGAAGCTAATTATACATTCCCACCCAATTCAGATGTGGTGGTCACTGGATGGGGAACATTAAAGTCTGATGGTGAGTTCCTTACCTTCCTCCATTACATGCCTTGAGTTTTAGGAGTTCAAAATCAGTACCCAGGCCCTGGCCAGTGTGGCTCAGATGATTGAGCATCGTCCCATGCAGCAAGAGGTCATCAGTTAATTCCTGGTCAGGGCACATGCCCAGGTTCCCAGCCTGATCCCCGGTAGAGGGCATGTAGGAGGCAGCTGATGGATGTTTCTCTCTCCCATGTATGTTTTTCTCTCTCCCTCTCCCTTCCTCTCTCTCTAAAATCAATAAAAACATATTTTTATAAAAGAAAGAAAAAAAACAATATCCAGAATCACAACTAAACCTGAGAAATACTTTCTCTGGATCATTTTAAAAAGGATAATGTGCAATAAATTGAAAATTATGCTCAACAACATTCATACAAAAACTACAATTTCATAGAGCTATTTACCATAATTTCCCTTAACAACAGCAGTTTTTACATAAATATATTACTTGAATAAGTAATTCATTTTCCTCCATTGCATTCATTCAATAAACATTTCTATTGATTACCAGCTTTGTTCCAAGTACTGTCCTAGGTGGTTTGGATATATTAATAAATAAAATAAACAAATATTCTTGCCCTCATAAAGCTTACATTCTTAGCAAAGAAAAATAGATAATAATCATGAAAAATAATTAATAAGTAGATTATGCAGCATATTTTGTGCAGGTAAGTACCACAGAAAAAATAAGGACTACAGAGGACTGGGCATTTTTGATGGGGTGAAATGAGTAGCCCTCTGTGATAAGGCAACAACTAAGCAAAGACCATTGATTGATTGATTGATTGATTGATTGATTGATTGATTTTAGAGAGAGAAGAAGGGAGAGGGAGAGACATAGAAACATCCATGAAAGAGAACATCAATTGGACGCCTCCTGCATGCCCCCACTGGGGTTCAGGCCCACAACCTGGGCATGTGCCCTGACCGGGGATTGAACTGGCGACCTCTTGGTGCATGGGTCGATGCTCAACCACTGAGCCACATTGGCCGGGCTAAGCAAGACCATTTAAACATGTGCATCCTGATAACCCTAATAATGTAAATAGTTTATGGCTAGTTATATTCATAAATGCACTTGAAAGCAGAAGCAAGTGAACCTAAAATTAATTCTAAGATTCATAATTATAGTAATAGCAGAAAATCTAAAAAAGATGATCAAAAGTGTGTTTCTGGAATATGATTTTTTTTTATTTTGTTTTATAAGGCATACGTATAATACATATAAAATTCCAAAACAATTCAAAAGGAAAAAATCCCATCATATATGGATGGACACACTATTTCAAAATATAATCATTTTTAAGAATAGCTTGCTGTGTTCTCAACATTACTTCTTTCTTACTGAGAAACGGGACAAATAAAAGATTAATTAAAATGTATGTTTTACATTAATTTGAAAATTGTATATAGTGTTAGATACTAATAACTTAGCCAGAGAAACTAATATTGACTTTAGCAAAAATTATATAAATCTCTTCTTCCTTTAGGAACAATTCCTAATATACTCCAAAAAGCAGTAGTGAAGATTATAGATAATAAGACCTGCAACAAGGAAGAGATATATAGTGGTGTGATCACACCTGGAATGTTGTGTGCTGGGTTTTTGAAGGGAAAGGTGGATGCCTGCCAGGTAAGTCTGCCTATTCTATTTTCAAGAAGATTTTTTTCTTGTCTTTTTTTTTTTTTTTTTATCCTCACCGGAGGACATTTTTCCATTTTTTGTTCAGATAGAGTGGGAGGGAGAGAGAGAGAGAGAGAGAGAAACATTGATGTGAAAGGGACACATCGAGTGGCTGCCTCCCTCACGACCCAACCAGGGGCCGGGGACAAACTGCAACCGAGGTACATGCCCTTAGCGGGAACCAAACCCAGGTCTCTCTGGACCGCAGGCCGACGCTCTAACCACTGAGCCAAACCGGCCAGGGCTTCTTGTCATTTTTAATTTACAATTAACCTGTTCAATTTTCTCAGAAGATTGACAATTATTAAAAGCTTAACTATGTTTTATAGCCAAAGTAGTTCATTAAAAGTATATTGCTTTCTGATAGGTCCCATTAAAGTACTAAAGTACTAAACCACCTTTACTATTACAAGAAGCTGAGTGGGAGTGGGGAAGAGACTCAACTTGGAATAACAATAAAGAGATGACATGGAATATATTGGTGACTTTAGTTCAATTGTCCTCTTTTACTGAGAAGCATTCAACTGAGTCCAACACTAAATCATGGAACTTTCTTAATTTAGGGTGTGCCAGCCACTGTCTTAAGATTTTTACAAATATTAATTTATTCAAGTTATGACAGCTCTGTGATGTATGTTTATACTGTTATAAACCTTACTTCTCAGATAGAGACTGAGACAAAGAGAGCAAGTAATTTGTCTAAACTCACACAAGCATTAAGTGGCAGAACTGAGATTTAAACCCAGGAAATTGGGATCTACCACCTATGCTCTGAATGCTACATTAAGCGGCCTTTCCTTGTGCTTTATATGATTCAAACCTCCTGATGCTATTTATAAGCAATAGTCATAGAGCTAACAAAAGTGCTACTGTAGTTCTTTAGGCAGGCAGAATCAGTGATAAATCCAGGAAGACCCTTATTTCATTAACTCATTCTTTCATGTAACGATTCTTTATTGACTACTAACTATATGCCAGATCACGTGCTAGGCTCAGGGAAGTTAAAAGTAAATAGAGCTTTATTCCTGACCTCTAGGAGTGAGAAGACATGCAAACAAGTATTTGCAATACATAATTATCATCTCTAATTACAGATTCCCAGCTTTCCAACTATCCCACTAAACCTATTCTTCCAAGTCACAACAAGCTTAAATCCCTGTTTCTCTCCATTTTCTCTTGGTCCAGCATTCTCAGCCCCATGACTCTCTTCTAACTTTATGCATACTAGAATCCATGTTTTATTATTTCAACCACTCCCTTGACACCATCCTCAATGATGTCACCATATTCTACTCCTCCAACCCCCATCCTAATAATCTCTAACCACTGAGCTGTCTATCTACTTTATTTGCTTTTATATGTGGGCTCCTTAGCACAGCTAGAAAAAGTCTTGTAGCCTTGTAAATTGGTGTCATATAATCACAGCTGGGTGAACACACTGTAGAATTCTTTAATGCATATTTCTTGGTGCTATGTCAAAATGTCATTACATTGTTTGAATGTATCTACCATGCCCTTATATTCCTTGATTTTTGACATTCCCTCCTACTAACTAGAAAGAAAAACATGAAAGCGATCACATAAGAACTCCTTTAATATCTTTTTTTACCTGATAGATTTATATTTGCACTTATCTTCACCTTCTAGGCTTACGATGAGCAAGTTTCTCCTACTGTTCGAAGCTAATTCTTTACCTGTGTTCTTAATCCACTCTCTATCTACACAGATATTTGAACTTTTTATTAGTTTGAAAGTTCTTCCCTCAAACTGCCCCACCCTAGTGAACTCTTCCACATATTCTGCACACATTATTAGGTCTCTCTCTCAATATATCCTACTCAATCTTTCTTTTCCCCTTCTTGGTCAAATCTCTAAAGAACATTTTACCATCGTTCTTCCACATTCTCAGTGTACTCGCTCTCTGACCAGCTGCTTGCAGACTTTTGCCCTACCAGTCCATTGACAGTACCCTAGTCAAGATTACTGATGACAGGAGGAGGGTGTCAATGGGGAAAAAAGGAGAAACATCTGTAACAAAAATAAATTAATAAAAAATTGCAAAAATATCCAATTTAAACAAACAAAATACTGTAGCTTCTAATAGTCTCTCTTAGGCTATTTGGTATTACTGAGATGTTATCAATTAGATGTTATGAATAAATATTTGCTGTACTTAATATGACTATTGATTATTACAGTATTTTGCTTAAGAAAAAATATCAAGGGCTGTTAATCTTGTTACAACCACATACTAGCCATGATAGCTGTACTTAGTTGTGTTGAGTAGCAATCCCTTGACTGTACAATAGTACCTATCCTATAGGCTTGTGGTCATTACATTATATTATCTGTATTGACTGACTTTTAACAATGAGAACATATACAGGTTTTACTTAAAAAAAAAATTTTTTTTAAAGATTACTAATGATTGTCTACTTGCCAAATCCAATATATGCAGAGTGGAAGACAGACTGAAAATCAGTGAGCTAGAGATAGTGTGATCTATTCAAATATTTTGTCTGAGAAAGGTAATGAGGGCTTCAACTAAGACACAGTAGGAATGGAGAGGCAATTAGACAGTAACAGTTGAGTAGACAAGATGGTGGGATGGATTATAGATGAGGAAGAAAGAAAAGGAGCAATATAATGCTAACTCCCATATTTCTCCCTAAGCAACTGGAGAGAGGGTATACAGGAGAAAGAACAGGTTTGAGGAGGGTGAAAGTTCAGTTTGGAGTGTACTAAATTTAAGGTGCCTGTGGAATATCCAGGCACATATGTCCAGTATACCATTGAAAATAAAAACCTTGAGCTCAGGAAAGACTTCTGGCTGGAGATACATTTGGAAAAGTCATTGCCATCTGGGAGGTAGTTAAATTTGTGAGCATAAATTCAATTGATCAGGTAAAGTGTGCAAAATAAGAAAAACCTAAGTAATAGAATTCAGTTATACTTGCTTTTAATGGGCTAACACTAAAAGAAAATAAAGATCAGAAAAACAAGAAGAAATTGGTGTTACAGAGTCTAGGAATCAGAAAAGGGAGAATAATTTATAGTGACACATGCCATAGAAAAGTCAAATAAAGTAAATGCTGGAAAGAGCCCATCAAATTCAACAACTGTTTATCAGTAAAGTTTGGGAAGGTGCATTGGTGGAAAGAAAAGCCATTTAGAACTAAATTAAGAGTGGGATGAGAATATGGAAACTTCAATATAAACTACTATTTTAGATTGCTTAGCTATTAAAGGGAGACAATTAGGGCAATCGAGGGGGTCTTAAGATCCAAAAAAGACTGTCATATTTCAGGTAGGCAAGACAAAAAAAAAAAAAAACAAGAAAAGATTATTTTTGGAACAAGGTCCTTCATCCACAGAACAGACAGAGAGATTAGTCTTGGAAAGAATTAAATACATCTATTACTCTAAAGAGGAGAGTAGATGTAGGTAAGCTGGGAAGTCAAAAGGAACAAAGACTAGACATGGAAAGATTCCTACCTGTGACTCTCCACTTACTCTATGAGTTTGACATTAGATTCAGAGTCAGGGAACCAAATTTTTAAAAATTGTGAAATGAACCTTGTGCACTGCTGATAGGAATGTAAAATGCCACAACCTCTGTGGAAAACAACATGGTGGTTCCTCAAAAAAATAAAAAAATAGATTATCATACAATCCAAAAATTCCATTTCTGAGTATATACCCAAAAGAATTGAAAGCAGGGACACAAATAGATACTTGTACATCCATGTTTGCAGAAACATTCACAATAGCCAAAAGATGGGAGCAATTCAAATGTCCACTGATGCAGAAAAGTGTAAACAAAACATTGTATGTACACACACACACACACACACACACACACACACACACACACAAACACCATGGAAAAAATACCATGGTTTATATACATATAATGGAATGTTATTTAGCATTAAAAAGGAAGGAAAGTTTGACACATGTTACAACATGAATGAACCTTGAAGACATTATGCTAAGTGAAATAAGCCAGTCACAAAAGGATAAATACTGTATGCCTCCACTCATATGAGGTACTTGGAGTAGTTAAATTCATAGAGACAGAAAGTAGAATGGTAGTTGCCAGGAGCTGGGGAACGGGAAGAGTGAAGAGTTATACAGATCAATGGGCATAGAATTTCAATTTCTCAAGGTGAAGAAAGCTCTGGAGATGGATAGTGACAATGACCACACAACAATATCAAGGTACTTAATGCCACAGAACTATATACTTAAACATGGTTAGAATAGTAACTTTTATGTCACATATATTTTTCATAATTAAAAAATAAATAATGATTTTTTAATATGTGAAATGAGAAATGTTTGGATTGGCTGCTCTTAAAAAATGAAAAGGGTGAGATCTTTCTTTCTTACAGCTGCATAGTATTCCATTGTATACATGCACCACAGTTTTTTTATCCACTCATCTACTGATGGACACTTGGGTTGTTTCCAAATCTTAGCTATTGTAAATAGTGCTGCTATGAACATAGGGGTACATATATTCTTTCTGATTGGTGTTTCAGGCTTCTTAGGGTATATTAGAAAGAAAGATCTCTTATCCTTTGAGACGACATAGAGGGACCTGGAGAGTATTATGCTAAGCAAAACAAGGCAAGCAGAGAAAGACAAATATCACATGATCTCACTTATTTGTGGAATATAATGAACTAAACAAACTGATGAACAAAATTGACCCAGAGACATAGAGGTAGGGTACAAACTGACAAACCTCAGAAGAGGGGGTGTTGGGGGGGAAGAGATAAACCACAGAACTTATATGCATGTATGCATAACCAATGGTCATAGACAACAACGCTGGGAATGGGGAGGAGGGTGGCAATGGGGGGAAAAGGAGAAACATCTGTAACAAAAACAAATTAATAAAAATAATTTTTGAAAACTCAATGCAAGGCCAAAAAAAAAATGAAAAGGGAATGTGGCTAGGGACACATAAATATTGAGGTGAGGTCTTGGTTCAAGGATGTAAATTTGTAATGCAGTTTTTATTCACAGTGTATGGTTTGGCCCTGGTTATGATGGGAAGGTAAGAAACTGAGAATCTGTTGAAAGAACACTGGAATGGGTAACTTGTGGAATATAGTCACATGAAGAAAAATGGAGAAAAGGGGGGAGTCAAGAATTGGCATTCTTTTTTATTATTCTTTTAATTTCCATTTTAATAATTTCAGTGTGAATAGGGGGATTTCAACTTGCTTATATTAGAATTTTATTATTTCATATCACTTGCAAATATGAGATGCATCCTTTTGCCTGGCTTGATAGCTGAACTCAGTTATTTTAAGTCCCTTTATTCATTTACTTATACATTTACTGAGCACCTCTATGTGTCTTGCCGTAGCTCATAGGTGTCTATGCTTGGCCCTTAAGAAGCTAGTGTAAACTTAACTAGGATTTAGAGATTGTCTAGGGAACATTTATTTAATTATACTTCATAATAAACACAAGTATTTTTAATATATTGCCTCTGAAAATTATAGCAAATGACAGATTGGTGGAAATTTGAATAGTCAGTTTTAGTCTTTCTTACATCAGATATGCTGGGTGATTTATTTGCTCATGTGCTAAGTTACTCTTACATTCTTAGTGACTATATAAGATATCAGCATATGGCCTGGATTCTACTAGTGTTATCAGAGCTGGACATCTTGAACGGTGGTCTGCCAGTAAAGAATTGGCATTGTTGATGACGTTGAAGAGCAGATGTAGCATGAAAAGTAGTGAATGAGAACAGTGAAGGGATAGGTACATGCAATCATAATGCTGAAAAATGGTATTTTTCCAGGTGATGAAAATTTTGCCTTTTACCCCTTTCCACCCCCGTCCAGGACTGACATGGAAATGTTTAATAAGTATCTGTAGATTATCAGAATTAAGGAAACCAAGAGACTGTGGTTTCATCCAATAGATGTTGAAATTATCCAGGATGATGTGAAGGATTAGAGCAAAGGAAAATTCAAATGCCAATGTGTTCTATTATTCTGGAAAAATTACCTAAATATCAGTAGATAAAACCATAGGGAGTATAGAGGGTAGTTTAGCCAATTTTAACAATTCTGAAAATTAGAGGGATATTTACACAGGAATAGAAGAACAATAGTCCAAAGCTGGTGGTGAGTAAATAAAAACCTTCCTTTTCCCCAGCATCTGCCTGAAAATAGGAGAGTTTTGGGAGATAATCAGAGAATTCCTCAGCATACTGATGATTGCATAAGCAACAATACCTTCAATATCTCTTTTAGGTAATAATTGAGATGAAATTTTTCACACTTGTTTTCTATTATTGTATTTTATATCCAAAGACATAGATTGATATATTTGATTATAGAACACAGAAATATTCAAGACTAGAATCACTTTAATACTGAAATAAGGAGTACTCATCCTGAAATTATATAATTGTATATATTCTTTTTCTTTCTAGGGTGACTCTGGTGGACCTCTGGTTCATGAAGATCATAACGGCATTTGGTTCCTTGTTGGTATTGTAAGCTGGGGAGATGAATGTGCTCTTCCAAACAAGCCTGGTGTCTACACTCGAGTGACATACTATCGAGACTGGATCATGTCCAAAACTGGTCTCTAGTACATAAGTTCTTTGTAGATTAAAGCTTGATGATTATATACTTGTAAGTGCTTGTAATTCCCAAACTACATTTAATTATGAATAACTTTATGCATATTTAATATTGCAAATTTAAAAATATTCGATTTTAGAACTATGAAAGCTTTTGTGTATTAGATTTTAGTGTATTAGAAAGGTTTAGTGAAAGTAATGGCACAGACATACCATTTTCTCTTTCACCCCTTTCCAGACTGAAGAAAATTATATGAGTAAATATGGATTGCAGTTTGCTAAGGAGGTCTTCACTGCTGATTTGCAGATCCAGTTCCCTTGAGAAATCATAGAATAGGTGTTCACGATAAACTTCCTCCTGAGTGTACAAATAATGCCCTGATGACAAGTGCGTAGATTCCACAAGATCAACTATTGATAGGTTGTAGCCTAGTGAGTTTCAGTAATACTGCCTATAAAAATTTCCCAGGAATATCTGTCTACCTGTTTTCTTTCTAGTCTGTGCCAGTGTTAACTCCCTTTCTATTTATGGCTTCCTCACCTTGAGTGACACAAAACAGCATAATAATCCCATGGGGTACATTGAACGGATCTTGATGCTTGTCAGTTTGTCCCTAATTTTCTTTCATATGAAAGCGAGGCCATAGAGGGTTCTCACATAGACACACATAACAGTAAAATTATCCCCAGGCATTATGTAGTCTTAAATAGACTATGCAAATAATGTCCAATTCCATGTCGCCAAACTCTTAAAATTCCTCAAGAATGAAAACTGTCAACTAGAATAAATAATATGGAAATTTTGCCTCCACTTCACTTTCCTACTCAGAAACATCCTAGCGATCTTCTAAATCAATACCATTTTATTCAAAATTATACTATTTCACAACAAACAAAGATTCTAGATGTTCATGTATTTATTGTCTTAATTGCAGTTTCTTGCATAAAGCAATGTCATACTAGGTGTATTCTGGTATCTTGGGGGAAAAGCATGATGGACATGATTTAAGCCACCAGTACTCTTCTTTACCTAATTTCTTTGTGTATAGAAAATGTATAAAATTCCTATGGAGAAAAGTACAAATACTTAACTTTTATTTTAAAAAATAATTTGACATGAAGACGGGTATTAGTTTGGTAAGCACATTTACGAAGTATGCCACTTCCAAATAAGTCTGGTTTAAGTCAACCAAACTGCATAATGATATATTACATGATGATAGACTGCCTTTTCTTCTCTAAAGAGAGAGACAAAACAATTGGTAATGTCCATTATAATGGTGCCCTCCCCACCCCCCACCTGGCAACAGTGTCATAACTACTGGGGCTCTTCAGATTCAGGAATTTCTGCTATAAATAGTATTGGCAGGATTTCATGAGGAGAACTTTCAAATAATAGTGAAAACTCAATACATTGAATATAAATAAGTTATTACCAAGTTTATAAAATAGGTAAGTTAAATATGATACAAATAACACTACAGGTAGTGTATATTCAAGCCTACTTTTTCAGTTAATCCCGCCTTACTGGTAAAGTAGTAAATTTTAATGAATTTATAAGGTTCGTATCTCAGTTGGTTTCTTCTTTTACCTGTTTGAACCCCATGCCTTTGTGACTGCTACCATCTGAATTATCTGGCATCTCTTTCAGCATCTTTGTGATTTTACTCATCTGTGGCTTATAGAGACTCCTTTGTCAGGTAAAACCTAGTTTTATTAGATTGCTTACTACAGATTAATATTTTCACTTTGATCTATTGTTTCTCTCATTTTTCCTCTTACTGCTGCTTTTCAGAATTCTTTTACTGAATTTGCTATATTTGTTTATGCCACCTGAAAATGCATTTAACATTGTTCAGACTGTTTCTGGCATAATTTGCTGAGTTCCCCTCAGAAGATCTCAGAGACTAAGCCCAAAAGACTGGTTTCCTCAGTGATTTTCACTAATGATACTTTTCACTAAGTAAACAAAAAAAAAAAAGAGTATGCTATGTACATTTTCAAGTGCTAGAAAAAAAGATAACATTATCACATCCTCTTTTAACCTTTCACTGTGAGGATGTTTTAATATAGATTTAAGTTAACTATTTTTCTAAAAGGAAAATGTCTTACCTTTCATATATTTCAAATAACATGTCTTACAATTTTGCATTGTAAAAAAATGTAAACTCCTTAGTATTACAGGCTCTCTGTCTTATTTTATATTCTCAACACCTAGAACTCTGTCTAGCACATAAAAATATTTTTTAAATGAATGAATGAATGAGAAGAGTTTGGAAACTATAGTTCCTATGACTGTATTAAATAAGGCATAGCCCACAAATGAAAATACATCATTTTAATGAGTAGGAATCTGTGCATAATAAAAGAGAATAATAGAAAATGATTTTGAAGCTGACAGAAAACTTAAAAACTGTGTCATGGCCCTGGCCAAGTGGCTCAGTTGGTTGGAGCATAATCCCGTACACCAAAAAATTGTGAGTTTTATTCTTGTTCAGGGCAAATACCTAGGTTGCAGGTTCAAACCCCAATCTGGGCACATACGAGAGGCAACCAATTGATGTTTCTCTTTCAGATTAATGTTTCTCTCTCTTTCTCTCTCTCCCTTCCTCTATCTCTAAAATCAAGAAACATAATTATGAGATATGTTTGGAAATATCAAATATAATGAGCTTTGGCTAGCCTTCTTTGGTAACCATAAGTACAGTGCCTAGGACATAATGGTCAATAAATGTTTGATTAACTGAATTATTGAATTAAGAATTATCATTCTTATATTGTTAGTTTGTATTTAATTATATATTTTAATTAAAATTAAAACAAAAGCAAAATATTACTACTTTCAGCATTTAGTGAATATATCGACTACATTGAAATAAGAATTGTGATAATGTCTCATGGTTTGATTCTCCAAATAAGTAAGATACACTCTCACAAAATGAATGTTCCACTTTAAATGCTATGTACAATTTAACATGGCTTAGAAAAAAATGAATAGCTTTTAAATTTGTTTGTTGTTTCCATAACATTTTTGTATAAACACTTCCTCATAATTAATAGTCCACATTTCCTTCCTCAAATCCTTCCAATTAAATTCAAATGAAAATGCTCCTCTTTTACTCAAATCATAACTGTCACAGACACTATCATTCTTGGTTAAAAAAAGTAAGTCATGTTTTAAAAATGAGAGAAAAAATATATATTCCTTTTCTCTGATACTGTGCTGCTTTTTTCTTTTCTCCCCACTAGAAACAAAATTTTCTCCCAAATACTTTTCATCCATGAACTCCTCCTTCAAAAGACCTGCCTTCTTTTATTCATTAGTCTTATTGGTAAAGAGGTGTTAAAAATCTATTTCTTGCTCCTCTGGGTCACTTCCAAACCACCATTTCACTTGCAATTCAGAAAGAACTGACTGGTAGGTACAAGAAGAGGATGGAGACGATAATACAAAGGGAAGCAAAGATATCATGCTTGAGCATCAACTCAGGTCATGGAATAGAGAGAGTTGCTCATCCCTGGAGCTGCCTGAGTTCCTGTGGGCTTTCTAGGCCTAGTGTATCATGAAAGGGATCTCCATTCCTAAGAGAGTGTCCTTGCTTGCTACCAAAAAGACCTAAATACCATGGCCCTTCATTAACTAAGGACTCTGACATCTGGCTCAGTCTTTCCACCTCACTCCTACAAGAGAGGTAGTACAGCATAGGAGGTAAGGACAGGATCTCTGGAGGCAGATGCATGTGATGTAATCCCAATTCAAGTGTGTAAGTAGTGCCCTGTGTTTCACTTCCCTCAACCATAAAATAAAGATAACAATAGTACTTACCTCTAGAGTTGTTGTAAGGATTAAATGTGTTAATATATGTAACATGCTTAAAAAAGTGCCTGACATATAGTAAGTACCCAATATATGTTCAATATTGCCAATAGCATTGTTATCAGAATCAGTGAGCACCTTCAAATTCCATATGGTTGACCCATCCTACAGCCTAGATTCAAGGTTCTCTGAGCTCTTTAAATGCATCAAACTTCATTCACTCTATACGTCTATCCATTTTCATGGCCACATCCTATATTTTCTCGTTAGTCAGAACAGATTCACATCTGGAATCTTAAACTGAAATTTCTATCGACATTGTCCTAGGTTTATGATCCCTTACTCTATTATAATTTAACTTGTTTTCATTCCATCAGTGTCCTCTTTTCTTGACCCACCCATTCTACTGGAGTCTACCCTCACTTCCAACACTTTCATATATCCACTTCCCTTCCTATTAACCCTAAACTCCTCACTGTCTTACTAAATAATCAACCTCCCTTTATGGATCTACTCCCTTGCCTTTCTGCTACATCGGCCCTAGTCCTTTGACCTCGCTCCATCCCTAAGTCTCTAAACATCCTCAAGACTTGCATATTTATTTTTAAAATCCTTTTTCCTTTATTTTAAGTCCACTTCCTCAAATCACATATGCTCTTCTTAACAGCTATTCTCATCAAAGCATAAAGCTAATCTAGGCAAGTCACCAGTATACTCCTAATTACTAAATTTTGTTAACTTTTTTTAGATCATATCCTATCTATGAGATATACCCCTCCCTCCTGAAATTCTTTCTTCTTATTACTTTCATTACATTACTCTCTTGTGGTCTCCTCATTGCTTTACAATACTCCCCAGTCTCTATGTGTTCCTTAAATGACCATGTTCACAGAGTTATTTCCTGGCACTTATCTCTTTTTTTTTCTTTCTTTTTTTTTGAGATCAAAGTTAATATTTTTACCTTATTCTTAACCACAATTACTTAGCAAGAGGATATGTATACCTATTGGGCATTGCACAACTTCTCAAACCTTGAAATTAGATTTAACTTTATATCCTTCATTTTATATTTCTTATTGACTTTCATGTGGTATTTTCTTTCTATTACGGCAATCACCAGAAACCTAACTTCATAAAAATATCACATCACCAAAAGGAATATAGCATCACCTAATGTTGAAATAGTGATTTACCTCAAACTAGTTGTTTGCCTGGCATTTATCTCTTATCATTCACACTTGCTCTAGGCAATCTCATCCACTTCCATGGCTTCAAACACAAGCAGTATGCAAAGATTCTACTGATTTGTATCTTCAACCAGGATGTATCTCTTGAGCTCCATATCTGTATAGCCAAGTGCCTACTAAAAATTTCCTTAGGGTTAATTTATAGGCATCTCACACTCAATACTGTATGTCTAAAACTGCTCTTTCTCCAATATTCCTAGTCTTACAAGACAGTCCATCCAACTCATATTTCCAAGCTGGAAATTAAGGACTAATTCTTTATTCCTTTTGCTTTCTCAAAAACGAGAACTAATCAATCAAGTCCTATTATCTGTACCTTCTCTATATATAAAACTTAAAATTTATCTCTCTAATTTATGCTACCACCATATTTTCCATGTTGTGTTAGTAGTAAGCGCTTTCTAAATACATTAACTGTTTCAAATGATGATCCGCCCACTATTCCCCAAATTCCTTCAATGCATTCTCTGTATGTCAAAACAGATCTTACTAAAGCATGAACCTGGCATTATTAACACTCTACTCTATCCTTCAAGGCACTGTTTATAAGTAAAGCCTAAACTCCTTAGCAAATTTGAGTTGCCCAGCAGGCAACTTCTCAGCTGAGTTCAAACAAGGTGATGCTCTGCCTTTTCATTTCAGCTCTCATACTTTAAGCTAGCATCCTTTTCATGGTCTATTTAGTGCCATGTTTTTTACATTTTTGTGCACCTGTTAGTTATTTCATTATTTAAAATGGCCCCAAGCATCAAGTGCTGTCCAGTGTTCTTAAGCACAAGAAGACTGTGGTGTGCCTTACAGAGAAAAAACTGTGTTAGAGGACTCTTGTTCAGGCATAAGTTACAGTGCTGACAGCTATGTGTTCAATGTTAATGAATCAACAGTACGGTACATCCAGAAAAAGGAAGAGGCAATTTGCTGAGCTGTATATGTGGCTGATCCAGAGAGTAGTAAAGTGAAATATGTAGAGTGTGATGAAGTCATGGAAAAGATAGAAAAGTGGTGAAATTTGTGAATTCATGAGATGAGGACTTATCTCTTTAAAAATATAGTGGACAGCATGGTTGTGAGGGTGAAAGCCACCTGGCTTGCACACATTTCAAAAGGTGATAGAATATGAAAAATATTTAAAAATGCAAGTGAGGCAGTTTAGGAACATCAGGAATCTTTGGAAGAAATTTTAAATATTCTGCTAAGTGTTATACAGCAAAAGGGCTACATGGAAGAGCAGATTTGCAACACTGATGACACTGGTTCATTATATAAAGATGTTGGCAAATGAGCCTATTTAATGCAAATGGTGTTTTGGCTCACAGGAAACTAGCCCTGTATATTCATTAGAAGCAATGGTTCAGTATTTACTAATTCAGTGCACACAGCTACTTTATAGAACATAACTAAAACAAATAATGAGAGTTAAGTGTATGTGTATGCTATATTTGTGCTTAAAAATACACGTGATGATTTCTGACTCATCTATTTCTCCCACTAATTTTTAAAAACCATCCATTTCAGAACCAAAATATTCCACCAGAAAATATTTCCAGACCCTTCAGAAAGCCATTCAGAAAGCCAAAATCCATGTACTGCAGTATATTTCACCCACGTCTAGAAGGAGTGAAAGAAAGCTAGTAACTATGGCCACGGTGACAGCCAGGAGGGACCCCAGGGAAGCAACTGGTTTAAGCCGTTCAAGATCAAGGAAGCAGCCAGCACAGAGGTAACATGAGGAGGCACATAGACGTATCCAATACTCTTATCTAATCTTCTATAGTACCAAGTAAGCTCCTTCAAGGCCTAGATGATGCCATATGCACTTTTTTTTAATCACCTACAAAGGCTAAGTAAAATTTAGTAATTATATATTAACTACATGAACATAAAACAGAAAAATACAAATAAATGAACAAAAAGAATAAATCATTTAAATCAAAAGAGCCTCCTGTACTCTTAATATTCTTCCAGCTTTGGGCTGCCACAGAAGCAAACTAGTTGACATAAGACAAATTAAGCTGGTGATATAATAAATTCCACTGTAACTCATATCTGTATTGGCAAATAACATCATCAAACACTAACCATGAAAGTTAAAACAGCAATACAGAGAAAGTTCCTAAGTGATCCCAATGTGAAATGATCTGATCACATTTAAAGGAATATAAGTAAATATTCATATTATATAGAAACATATAAATGCGGTTATAGCATTTATACAGTATTCTCTCCCATGTCTAGTTACTATATGAAATAATGTACAATAATGGTAACTATAATATTTAGACAATTATAAAAGCAAGGCGGTAATTGTTCATCATTTTTATTCTAACTTAAGCGTGGATAAACTGACCAATAAGACTGATTGATAAATTTGAATGCAGCCCAATTTGTGTTATATCAAATTGATTCTAACTGTTAAGGTATTAATTTGGTGCTTTGTGCACGATGATTTTAAGTTAACATATTTGTCTAGTGTTTGAATGCACTACAGCATGTGATTAAAAAAGAAAACAAATGTTTCTGAGAAATGTATTTATTTCTTAAAATAACAGATTTTAACTGGATCAAGTTTTTTTTTTTTTCTTCGTTTTTGTTTCACATCTGTTGGACAGAACACTAACATGTATTAATGTTTAGAAAATCTCTTCATTAAGGTTATTTAAATAATATCCTGAGTGAATTTTGAACTCAAAATTAAGCTTCAAGTGTCCTTCATCACTCAGGAAAAAATGTTGTGACAACCAGGCCATCTGCTGAGGTACTACAGTTACATTTGGCACCCCGAATGTGTCTGGCATGCTCATTTTTAGTCCTCTGTTGGATTATAAACCCACAAAACAAGTTCACCTTGACCTTTCACATTAACTATAAAGTATCTCAGGGACAAAATTTGACATAAATCTAAACCGGTGACAGAAATAAAATGGGTTCAATTACAATAAAACACCAGAAGCGCCAGAAACACAAGTCTTGAAGCTCTACCAGTTGAGAAATATGGCCAACAGTGCCTCTCCTGAACAGAATCAAAATCACTGTTCACCCATCAACAGCAGCAGCTCTCTGACGCAGGGCAACCTCCCCACCCTGACCTTATCTGGAAAGATCCGAGTGACAGTTACTTTCTTCCTTTTTCTGCTCTCCACGACTTTCAATGCTTCTTTCTTGTTGAAACTTAAGAAGTGGACTCAGAAGAACAAGAAAGGGAAAAAGCTCCCAAGAATGAAGGTGCTTTTAAAACATCTGACTTTAGCCAACCTGTTGGAGACTCTGATTGTCATGCCACTGGACGGAATGTGGAACATTACAGTCCAATGGTATGGGGGAGAGCTCCTCTGCAAAGTCCTCAGCTACTTGAAGCTTTTCTCCATGTATGCCCCAGCCTTCATGATGGTAGTGATCAGCCTGGACCGCTCCCTGGCCATCACGAGACCCCTAGCTGTGAGCAACAGCAAGCTGGGACAGTCCTTGATTGGCTTGGCATGGCTCCTCAGTAGCCTCTTTGCTGGACCACAGGTAAATCATTATCATGAACTTGTTAGGCTGTTGCAATCACAAATTTCCTCTCTAAACTTGAGTATTGCATTGTGTGGTTTTTATAAGAGAGGTGTTTGATTGAAGTGGAAAATTGAGAGGTGGGACTAGCAGGAAATTAGATTTGGCTGTTGATCCTTTTTCTTTAACCTCCTAGGATACTATTTCTTTGTCATAAGGTAATGTGATTGTGTTTGTTTGCCTGTCTTTGCCTTTAAGGTACATGCTGCTACATAGTGCAGACTGTTGTGTTCAACTTATTTCATGTTCACGGTACCTAATAAGATACCTAGCAAAAATAGACATTTAAAATTGGATACTCTGGGGGTTTTTTCAGATCAAATAAATCCTTCATCTTTTACTAAAAAATGAAGTTTGGATAAATGAATTAAAGAATGGGAGTATAATGGATTTATGTTATAGGAGACATTGAAAACCAGGGAATATTCTGAAATTGATGTGGGAGCCATATATATAGCTTTTGTGAGTCCTATGCAAAGGGTAAATGATTTTTTTTCTTTTTTCCAGTTTAATGGAGAAAAAATTGACATACATCACTGTGTGATTTTGCTTGTTTTCATGCTTATAAAATTAATTATTTATCATAGAAAATTGGTACATAGATATAAAGACCAAGTCTTACTTTTCCTTAATCCTAGGATTTTACAAAACTATCATAATGTGTACATTGTTGTACCCTTGTTTTTTCATAAAAAGCTATATAAAATGATTTTCCCTTTCCTTAACTAGGAGTTTTTTCCTTTTAATATCTGTATAAATTCAAATGGAGCCCTGGGCAGGTGGCTCAGTTGGTTGGAGAATCATCCAGTACATCAAAAGGTTGTGGGTTTGAATCCTGGTCAGGGCACATACCTAGGTTTTGGGTTTGATCCCCAGTCAGGGTGTGAATATGGGAGGCAACCGATTGAGCGCTCTCTCTCTCTCTCTCTCTCTCTCTCTCTCTCTCTCGCTCCCCCTTCCTCTCTCTAAAGTCAATAAAACATATCCTCAGATGAGAATTTAAAACATTCAAATGCAAAAATCTGTCACATGACAGTCACAGTCTTCTTTATGATCACAGCCAACTCACACTTACAGGGAATCCAGTTATGCACAACCAGCTGCTGTTCATCTGCCATTTGCCTGTGTCCAACTCACTACTGAGTGCGGGCAGTCCTCACTTTGCACAGCACTGTGGTAACTGAGACCCACGCAGAGCAAGGACACATTTCCACTCTGCCCACATTTCAGTTGACATGGTACTGTGCCAAGTGAGGCCCGCCTGTATTTAATGTATCACTTGCTTCCTTTTTCTCAATTATAAAACCAACATTACAATGAAAACCTTTTCCCAAGTGTCTTCTTACACCTTCAGCACATGCTTTATATTGGAATAGCTGAGTAAAAATGTACAAACATTTTTAAGACTCTTTAAAACATAATGTTAAATTGATTTCCAGAAAAACTGTGTTATTATTTTTTCTGATACCCTCAAAGTAGAAAGCATCAGCCTTTTCTTCCTCTTGAATATGAATACACGAAAGAGTATCTTTTTCATATTTTGGTTACTAATATTTTGACTAATTTTAGCATTTTTGTATTTTTATCAATTTTCTAAACATAACCTCTGACATTTATTTACATGATGTTGTTCCAGTACTTTGAGTGATATCTTTGAACTTATTGTATATTTATAAATGTACCACTTCACCTTTAAAAAAAAAAAGACTTACATATATTGTGAAATGATTACCACAATAGGTGCAGCTAACATCCATCATCTCATATAGATGCAATAAGAAAAAAAGAAAAAAAAATCCTCCTTGTGATGAGAACTCTTAGGATTTACCCTCTTAACAACTTTCCTATACATCATGCAGCAGTGTTACCTATAGTCATCATGTTATACATTACTAAAATAACTTTTCACAAAAATATCTTAAGAAAATTTATGTAGAGAGGAGAGAGACAAAGAAGCTCTTTCAAATTATCTGGCAAAGATGTGACTAGGCTGGGGGCTAGGGTGGTGTCAGAGGGAACTGATAGCAATTACAAGGTCCATTTCAAACAAAAAGCAAAGCTTGGCAACAAATTGGCTTTAGTAATAGGGGGTTAATAATAGAAGGGAGTAAAATAAAGCTCTAATAAAGCTTAGGAGTTTTGGTTTCTTTGTCTGCCAGTCTATATATTTGAAAGGGATGGAAAGGCAGGCTTTGAAAAGAGCTAAAAACATTTGCTTTAGGACATGATATAGGCAATATAAGGTCTTTAAATATGTCTAGCTACTTGGAAAGTAGTTGGTAATTTGGAACACTGATGTAGATGAAAGTTGAAACAGAAGTAGAAATAAGTCAATTTATGATAATAACTGAAACACAAACCCACAATTTCACTCTCTTTTAAACAGACTCTCCCAGAAGTGGTAAATAAAATATTGATTTATTAACCCAATTATTTTCATCTAAATATATCACAGCAATAACAGGAAGAAAATATCAAATACTTCTATCTTGATGTAACAAAAAGAAAATATAACATTAACTTTAAATTGTTTAGGAATTTCAAGCAATAAATAGCCTGGTCTATTTAATGTAAATCTCTCATACATTATTCTGAGAGATCTATGTGAATATAGGCCACAGAAAATAATGGTACCATATATTTTTTGGTAAAGCCAATGACCCATCTTTACTTTCAGCAGCACTTTATATTTGTAAAGAACTTTTTGAAGTTTCCTGAAAAGCCTAAAATACGTAATCATATTTTGTTTATTTATTTTATATTTATAAAATACGCCTCTTTCTTTAAATTTATCTTTATTGTTGAAAGTATTACAGATGTCCTTCCTTTTTTCCCCATTGACACCCTCCTCCCCACTCCGCCACCATGCCCACCTTCGCTGCACTGTTGTCTGTGTCCACTGGTTGTGCACATATGCATATAAATTCTTCGGTTTGTCACTTCCTACCCCCTAAGCCCCCTTTCCTCTGAGGTTTGTTAGTCTGTTCCCTACTTCCATGTCTCTGGATCTATTTTGCTCGTCAGCTTATTTTGCTCATTATATTCCACAAATAAGTGACATCGTGTGATATTTGTCTTTTTCTGTAATCTTATTTTATATTTACATTAACTTTGTGAAGTACATTAGAACCATGTTATTAACCCCACTTCACGTATAAGAGAATATCCAAAGAGAACCTTTAAAAATAATGGCATTCAACCCTTTTTAGCAGTAACCCAAAGTAAGAAATATGTGCTACATAGAGACATGGTTTGTCTGTCTGTCTGTCTTTCTCTCACACGCCTATAACTGGGAAAAGATTTTCATGAAATGAATATCTACTCTGTTCCATTTTATTTTTACTGTTGATTACAACTAACTGATAGGCACAACCTGCAGTTTGGGAACCACTGGTTCAAAGGGATTCATTGGCTTTCCCAATGTCACTTGACCTGCTGTCTTTTTATTAAGGCCAGTTTTTCTTTTTCTTATGGCTCTCTGCTATCTCTCTGAATAAGTGGTGTTTCAACCCTGTGACTAATGTTACATATATTTGATGGCAAGACAAGGGATAGAAGGGGCTTCTCATTTCTAGACTGTGACACATGGTAAGTGTACCTCACGCTGCACCACCCTCTACGGACAAGTCCATTGACAAAGACACATTCTGTCATGGCTAATTTACAATTGAAAGGATGACTTTAATTTTCATCCTGTGTTGCATGTATTAATTTTCTATTACTTGAGCAATTCATTTTACTAGGTTAAAAAATCTAACAAATTCGTTGTCCAAATGTAGGCCTGGCAACCTGGGAATTTGTCATTTTGCTATAGCTCAGAAAGACCAAATTTCAAATTGGCCACTTTGGTTTTCCACCTTCCTTATTACTAACCTCAGAACTCAGTTCTGTGATGATTTGGGATTATTACCAAACGTTTCCAAGTGTTTTAGCATGGTGTACTATAGGAACTCCAAACTTTTTACTAGTAATGAAATAAAAAAATAATTGTATGTGGACCCCAGTAAATAAAACAGATATAACTGGATCTGCTCTGGTTGAATAAGAGGCCCGCTCCTCTGCTTGGCCCTTAGCTACCCCAGTCATAGTCTCTCGGAAGATCTCACGTCTGCCTGCAACAAAATATGACAGGCAATGGGATAGCAGAAATGGCATGGGTATTAGATTTAAACAAAGCTGTCTTCAAATCTCAATATTATCTCTCACCAGCTATGTGATTTTAGGTAAGATACTAAGTTCAAATGCAATTGTAAAGACTAAATGATAAGGAATAAGATATACAAAATCATCTAGTATAAGACTTTACAAACACTCAGTTAATGCTTGTTCCTTCCCCTCCTCCTGTCTTCATTCCTTCTGTCATCAAGTCAGGGGAGAAAATAATAGGGAAATATGGGTATTAAAATAGTTCTTTGAAAAACAGCAAAGAGAATTGCTTATATAAAGGTTGATTATTTCAAATTTCTCCAATTTATCCTGACTGATAAATAAATTTGGCCAACCTACTCCCTAGTCACCAAACTATCCTACTCACTCTGAAAGGTGTGTGTGTCAGACCATAATAAATCAAGTCTTGGAGGCATCATTTCTAAAAGTAGGAGGAGGAAGGAAGGAAGGAAGGAAGGAAGGAAGGAAGGAAGGAAGGAAGGAAGGAAGGAAGGAAGGAAGGAAGGAAGGAAGGAAGGAAGGAAGGAAAGGAAGGAGAGAAGGAGGGAGGGAGGGAAGGAGGGAGGGAGGGAGGGAAGGAGGGAGGGAGGGAGGGACAAAGGAAGGAAAGGTAACAATAGAGGGGAAAAAAGGCAACAAACATGACCTGAAAGATTTTATTTAAGAGCATCTGTGGTTAGACTGGTAAGTACATGTTGAGGAGAAAACATTTCCTGAATTAGGTGTGTCCATATATAATTAAAACTTACATGGGTTTCAATGACAGTCATTTAAGACCACAAGAATTCCAGAGTAGCAGATTATTTGCAGAAAGAGTTCATACCACTAGCTCATACCACTGTTTAATATGAAACATTATATATTGACAATTTAAATTCTATAGTTAACCTAGGCCTGCAGGCACAATATATGAGCCATCCTCTAGTCTTTGGTGTAAAGGTGTGTGGTCGGAAGATGTGTGGAGGCTTGCCTTGACACAGAGAATTTACAGTGCTAGAATGCACTTTCGAACTTGACAAGCAGCTTAAATTCAATAAATGCTCATCACACACACACCATATGCCAAGAACTGTACCAGAACATAGTATTAGCATACTAATAGTAGAAATAACAATGATGATGATGTTGATAAATAACAGTTATGGAGGACATAAATATTGGATAGAAATTTACTAAATGCTTTTGTGTGCATTACTTCATGTAAGGCTACAACAACCCTATAAATTAGATACAATTAATGTCCTAATTTTATTCATGAAGAAACTAAGGATACGAATGTTATATAACCTGCCCAACATTACCATCTAGTAAGTGAAGGTGTCAGTGCATCCAATTAACTCCATCCCCAGAGCTCTCAACTACTACACTGTCCCACACTAGGCAACATTGTCTAGTTCCTTTTTTTCCTGCAGGAAGCTGGAGAAGGAAAACACAGGAACACTTTAAGGTGAGGATAGATGTTTAAAAGACTTCAGGGGGGGAAAATGTGGCATATATTTATGCCATATTCAGAAAACTGAAACACATCATCTGAAGATAATTACCTTTGGAAAAAATTAAGTAATGGTGTAATTAGTGTGAGATAAAGTAAGGGTGAAAAATAATATTCTAAAAAAGAAATGAGTGTCTGCAATTAACTGTAACAAAGGAAAACAGATTGCTCTTGTTTATGAAAAAATGAAGCAAACACTGATGAAACCGGGGCCAGGGATGAGAGAGGAGAAACATAAAGAAGTATAATCCAAGGACAAAAGAATCACTAGAAGTAAAGTGATTGCTCTAATAATCATTAAAATGAATATGGCCTTGAGCCAAAAATAAACTGAACCAAGCCTAAAACAACTAGTTTATGGACAAGTAACTTCCTGATTTTCTATACCACTTTACCTCTTTTTTAACTTCTCACAGTTTGTCTTTTATTGCAGGTGTCACATACATGCTATATCTTCCTTACCAAATATTTAATTCCCTGATAGCAGGATATATCTGGTTGAATTTAGTACAGGCAGCACCTAGTATAGTTTTTTACCAAGGCATTGCTTTCAAAATAAGCAGTTGTTGCCCTGACTGGGTGGCTCAGTTGGCTGGAGTGTCATCCCATACACATAAAGGTTATGGTTTGATACCAGTCAGGGCACATACCTAGTTTGTGGGCTCAATCCCCAGTCGGGGAACATATGGGAGACAACCAATCGATGTTTCTCTCTCACATGGATGTTTCTCTCTGTCTCCCTTCCTCTCTTTAAAATCAATTAAACATATTCTCAGGTGAGGATTAAAATACACACACACACACACACACACACACACACACACACACACATTTGTTAAATAAAAAAAGATAACCCAAATTCAAACCATAGTACTACATTTCCAAGTCACTATCATTGAAAGTTTCATCATTATAACTTAAAAATATAAAATAGTAAAGTGAAAATGTGGTCCAGTGCAGAGCATAAAGTCAAACTCAGGTCATCTGGTTCCAAGTACCAGAAATATAAGACTCTCAGGTTCTCTGAAAAGTAAACCTTCCAAAGACTTCAACTCTCATCTGTTAGGTCAAATTAAAAACTGAACTTTAAATAAGGTAGCCTGAATAGAAGTATGGAAAACTGAGAATCACTTGGTATTGAGGAAAAAGTTGGTCTGGATCATAAAATAAAATTAGCTGACTGTATGTGTGTTTCTTGATTAAAGATTATTGTTATGATCATTGTGCGCCCTCTAGTGGATTACTTTTAAAATTCTTTTTGCCCTTGAAACTAAAAATCAACATTTTAATTACAAATAAGAAGGGGATTGTATTTTATATTTACAAATATTTTTATTACATTTATAGTTTATTTAAATGTTTTTACTGTAAATGCAAAGAAAATAAATATAGTATTTTTTTATAAAGCGTATTCCACTCATGTTCTATCACCTCAAAAAGGAAAGAACAATTGGGGCTGTTAAATTAATTAAATTTAATTTAAATTAAGTAACTCAATCAAAAGTAAAAAAAAATGCTGACCCTTATTTGCTTAAAATAAAAGAAATGCTGGCAACAAAAGCAAAAATAAACTTGTAGAACTATATCAAACCGAAAAGCTACTGCACAGCAAAGAAAACTATCAACAAAATTTAAAGACAACCTACCAAATAGGAGAATATATTTGTAAATCATGTATCTGACAAAGAGTTAATATCCAAAATACTGTCATTCTCCTTTAACCATATATATGCAGTGGTCCCATAAGATTATAATGGAGCTAGAAATTTCCTATCAGCTAGTGAATGTTATAGCCTTCCTATCACAGTGCATTTCATAAATACTTATCATTGTATTACAATTGTCTATAGTATTTAGTACAGTAACATGCTGTACCGGTTTATTGCCCTGGAGCTTTAAGGGAACAGAATTTATCACCACAAAATATGCCATTTTGGCATAAGTATTATTTTAGGCTGGTTAATTTTAACAAACAGCAGATGTAGGTGAAGTTCTTTAAAAAAATAACTAGAAGGTTATCCTTTATAAAAAATGTTTAGCCGGTGTGGCTCAGTGGTTGAGCATCGGCCCATGTACCAGGAGGTTCCTGGTTCGATTCCTGGTCAGAGCACATGCCCAGGTTGTGGGTCAAATCCCCGGGGGGGGATGTGCAGAAGATGGCCAGTCGATGTTCTCTCTCGTGGATGTTTCTATCTCTCCTTCTCCCTTCCCCTCTCTCTAAAGTCAATAAAGAAAAAAAATTTTTTCAAGTGTTTACATTTATAAGGTGTCTCCCAGTACAAAGAAAAGGGAATGACTTTATCTTTAGAAATTCTTATCAATGCAATAGATATTAAATCTGCATGACATAAGTCCCCCTGACCCTCAACATCTATTCTCTTCAGCTGAAGATGGTATGTAAGGTGGTGACTTCAGCCCTTGGCAAGTTGCCTGTTTTGGAGGGTCTCTCCCATACAGACATGAAGTATGCATTTATTAAACTTTTGTTGTGTTTTTCTTATTAATCTGTCTTTTATTACAAGGGATCTGCACCAAGAACCCAGAAGGGTGAAGGGAAAATTATTTTCCCCCCCCCTCCAGAAAAATAGGCTATACTACTAGGCTTGTATAAGTACACTCTATGATGTTCACACAGTAACAAAATCACGTAACAATGCATTTCTCAGAACAAATACCCTAACAATGAATTTCTCAGAACAGATCCCCATCATTAGATGGCACACGACTTTATATAAAGAACTCATACAACTCAATAGCAAAAAAAACAATTCAATTTAAAAATGGGCAAAGGATCGGAAAAGACATTTTTTTCAAAGAAGACACACGAACGAACAACAGGTACATGAAAAAGTGTTCAACATCACTAATGATCAGGAAAATGCAAATCAAAGCCACAGTTAGGTATTACTTCACACCTGTTAGAATGGCTATTGTAAAAACGACAAGAAATAGCAAGTGTTGGTTAGGATGTGAACAAAAGGAAACCCTTGTGCACTGCTGGTGGGACTGTAAATTGATACAGCCATTACAGAAAACAGTATGGAGGTTCCTCAGAAAAGTAAAAATAGAACTGCCATAGGATACTGCAATTCCATTTCTGGGTATTTGTCTGAAGAAAACAAAAACACTAAATAAAAAAGATATATGTATTCCCATGTTCATTGTAGCATTAATTACAATAGCTAATGGACACAGGAGTCCATTGACGGATGAATGAATAAAGCAATTGTGAATACACACACACACACACACACACACACAATGGAAAATTATTCAATCATATAAAAGACAAAAATTTTTCATTTGTGACAATGTGGATAGATCTTGAAGGCACTATGCTAACTGAAACAAGTCAGATAAAGATAAATACTGTGTGATATTGCTTATATGTATAACATTTTTTTAAAAAGAAAAAAAAAAGCTCCTAGATACAGAGAAAAGATTGGTGGTTGTCAGAGTGGGGATGGGGGTAGGGCATGAAGGGGATCAAACCATACAAATTCCCAGTTATAAATGTCCTAGGGATGTAATGTACAGCATGGTGACTATACCATACTTAAAAGTTGCTAAGAAAGTTGCTGAGAGTTTTCATAATAAAAAGAAAATGTGTAACTATGTATGATGACATGTTAACTAGACTTATTGTGGTGGTTATTCTATATATAGAGAGAATCATTATGTTGTACACTTGAAATTAATGTCAATTACACTTCAATTTTGAAAGAGAATAAAAGCCTACAGATAAAAAACAAAAATCCATAATATTTTTGTTTGAACTTACTTGTTATCAATTTTAAAGTGCTTGGACTCTTATCTTTTAATTTTATTAATGTTTCATGGTAAATTAAAGTTTCTCAGTGGAAAAGCATGGAAATGACTAGGTAAGAAGTGTGCTTGATGAATGAGGAAAAAATGTCCACTACAACTTGTTTTTGAAAACTACTTGCAACACTTCTTTAATAGTTGATTCAATTTGTGCTTTTAAAAAAAAAAAAAAAAAACACAGAATTTCATATTTAGAGTAAGTTTGCAAGAATTATACAAAGATTTCTTGAATACACTCCTCTCATATTACCCAAATATTAACATTTTACTACATTTGGTTATTTGCTTTGTTCTCTTTTATATACAATTTTTCTGAATTGTTTAAAAGTAGGTTCAGACACTATGTCCCTTTCAATACTTCAATGTGCCTTTTCTCACATATAACAATACACGTATCAAAATCAGAAAACTAGCACTGATATAATACTATTATTTAATCTCTATACCTTATTCATACCTCACCAGTTGTAATATACAGTGTCCCTTTTAACAAAAGAAAATCCAAGATTATGTGGTGGACTGAGAGACCCAGTCTCCTTAGTCCCCTTTAAACTTCAAGCTTTCCTCAGTCTTTTTTTGTGTGTTTCACAATATTGACATTTTAAGAGTGCAGGCCAGTTATTCTGTGGAATGCCCTTCAATATGTGTTTGTCTGATGTATTTTATGGTTAAATTCAGGTTATGCACCTTTAGCAGAAATACAAAAGAAGTGACACTGAGTTCTTCTGTTTTGTTTTGTTCAGATGGTTTATTTTATTTTATTTTTCATGCTGAGTCCTTCTTAATGCATTATATAAGTAAGCAGAAGCTGTCAGTTGGTCCCATTATTGGCAATATGAACTTTAATTATTTGGTTATTTCTCTATTATAAAGTTATTTTGCTCTTTATACTGAATCAATATACTGCAGGTAGATGTTTTTAGAAAATGTAAATAACTTGTTCTGTATAAACTTTCACCAGCGTATTTACAATGCATTGATGATTCTTGCCTGAATCACATATTATTATAGTGATTACCACTACTGTGCTTCCATTATTCCTTTATTCTATAACAAAGAGCTGTCCTCCCTCCCCATTTGTTTGTTGTTCTTTTGTCATTTATTTCAGCATGGACTCATGTATTCTTACTTTATTCAATAGTTTATCATTGTTTATCAGATTTTTCCTTTATTTTCATGCTTAAACTGTCCTAGACTTGGTCAATGGGAGCTCTTTCAAGCTGGCTCCTGAGCTCTTTTAACATGCTCCATCATTCTCTGACTACTTCTTGACTTTTGGCACAAGTTGTTTTAAGCATATATTGTACTTTGCCTGCTCCAGCCTTGGCATCACCCACTTCTCCAATGAGCTCTTGTTCTTTTGGTAGAGAATGACAGTTAGAAACCAAAAATCTGGGCAGTATGTGTCATTGTGCCTAGGGTCTCTCATCAAACAGAGCAGGAAAATAAATAAATGTACATACACATGTGTGTGCACGCACACACACATATATATACACACACACACACATAAATATACTTATTTCCCTTACTCTTTTTTACAGCCATATAGCACTTCATCATGTGGTCCACCATAATTTATTTAGCTACTGTTCTATGAATTGATATTTAGATGTTTTCAATTATAATGCATCAATGAATAACCTCTGCAAATGTATTTTCATATAATAGAGATAGAAGTATATTGTCAGAATAAATTCCTGGATGTAGGATTGCTGGATCAAAGGTAAATGCAGGAGAAAAGTATGGCGGCAGATTGAATAGAACCTACACTGACCTTCTCCCAGGATAAACTGGAATTACAACTAAAATATAGAAAAATCAGCCAGAATAAATGACTGAAGACCAGCTTGAGAGAACCCTTATAACCAAGGATGTAAAGAGGAGCCCACATTGAGTCTCATAGGAAGTGCAAAGATGCAAGAGGGCTGGCTGGGCTCCCACAGGCAGCAGCTGAAGTTCCGGAGGGATATCTCACTTGCAGGTGGTTCCCACTGAGAAGTCTGGGGTTGAAACCCCAAGCTGGGCACCCCATCCCAGAGTAGCGGAATCGGGAGAGGTGCCCACATAACACCTGGCTGTGAAAAGCACCAGGGATTCTGTCCGGCAGGAAGAGACGGCTGAAAACACAGGCACTCTCTTGAAGGGCCAGTGCACTAAATTTATCTACAGCCACTCACCTTGGGCTCCAGCAGAGGGAGGGCTGAGTGGACTAGAGCTGCATGAGAAGAGTCTGGAATTCAGGGCCTGGGGAGTGAGCTGGAAGGCAGACACCATGAGCTCTGTGCTGAGTCATTCCCCCAAGCTGCAGAAGCCATCTTGCACATGCAGAGTATTCCCTTCAAAGCAGCTTTAGCACAGGGGGGAAGAAATTGCCTCACCCATTGGATTTTGATCTCTGAGTGCTTTGAATCTCTGCCTGGCTTGCAGCTCTGCCCCAAGAAAATAAAACCAGACCTTAGTGTTCAGCCTGATCTGGTCCATACACATCCAGCCTCAGCAAAGGGAGCCACAAACTGCAGATCACTGATATCCACAGGGAGATTTTGGCAGGTTCCAAACACAAATGAGGTGAATTGCACTTCACTTGATAAACAACTGCACAGCAGCCTGCTCATTGTGTTGGGGATTGAGCATCACTGTCAGCCAGCCAGAGGATCTAGCCCATACATGAATGGGTCAATAGCAATCAAGACTCCATCACAATAGAAGGCCCAAATAAAGCCCACAAGAGACATTATTTGAGCATCCAGTTCTGGTGATCAGGGAAACTGTGCCACTGGGTCCCACAGGTCATCTGTGATATAAGATCACCTTATAAAGACTGAGAGTCATAGCAGATCTACCTAATACATAGAAACAAACCCAAAAAGGCAGCCAAAATGATGAAAAAAAGAGTCCCAAATAAAATAACAAGAGGATTCTCTAGAAAAAGGGCTTACTTAAATGGAGATAAGCAAGCTATCAGATATAGAGTTCAATATAATGATTATAAGGATGCTCAACATCATGAGAAAAGATATAGAAAGAATAAAAAACAACCAATTGGAAATCAAGAATGATATAGCAGAAATAAAGAACATACTGGAAGAAATAAACAGCAGATTAGAGGAAGCCAAGGATCAGATCAAATTAGAAGACAAGGTAGAAAAAATATCACTCAATCAGAGAACCAAAAGAAAAAACAGGAGGACAGTTGAAGAGAGCTGTGGGACAATATGAATTGTAACAACATCAGCACCATAAGAGTACCAGAAGAAGAAGAAAGTGAGCAAGGGTTAGAGAACCTGTTTGAAGAAATACAGGCAGAAAACTTCCTTACCTTGGTGAAGGAAAAAGGCACACAAGTTCAGGAAGCACAGGGAGTCCCAAGCATGAAGAACCCAAAAAGGCCCACACCAAGACACATTATAATCAAAAAGCCAAAAATTGAAGACAAAGAGAGAATCTTAAAGGCAGCAAGAGAAAAGCAACAGATTACCTACAAAAGATCTCCCATAAGGCTGTCAGCTGATTTCTGAACAGAAACACTACAGGCCAGAAGGGAATAGCATGAAGTATTCAAGGTAATGAAAAACAAGGATCATAAAACAAGACTACTTTATTCAGCAAAGCTCTCATTCAAAATAGAAGGTGAAATAAAGAGTTTCCCAGACAAAAAAAAAAAAAAAGGCTAAAGGAATTTATTACCACCAAACCAGCATTGCATGAAATGCTAAAGAGACTACTGTAATAATAAGAAGAAATAGAGAGAGAGAAACATAGGCATAATGAAAGTGGCAATTAAAAAGTATCTATCAAAAATAACCTTAAGGAGCTCGACCAGTTGCCTGACAAGAATGCCTGAGGCCCCTCAAACTTCATGGGTTCAAGATCTACCTCATAATCCCATCCCAGGACAGAGATACTTCCAGTGGTTCCTGTCTTAATGAATGGCTTCACTATGCCTTCAGCTGAAACCTAGAGGCTCTTCAGCAAAAGCCCTTGTCAGTTTAAAAGAGGGAAGTTTATCTAACACTTGGAATGAAAAGTTCAGTTCTTTACAAAAAACATCTGTTTGGAAAGGCAGAAATACAGGCTCTGCTGTGGAAATGCCTTTCAGAAATTCAAAATGAAGTCGACTCTTTTCTGATGAAGATGACAGACAAATAAATACAAGATCACCTAAAAGAAAGCAGAGAGTTGCAATGGTTCCACAGAAATTTACAGCAACAATGTCAACACCAGATAAGAAAGCCTCACAGAAGATTGGTTTTCGATTACGTAACCTACTCAAGCTTCCCAAAGCACATAAATGGTGCATATATAGGTGGTTCTACTCAAATATAGATAAACCACTCTTTGAAGGTGATAATGATTTCTGTGTATGTCTAAAGGAATCTTTTCCTAATTTGAAAACAAGAAAATTAACAAGAGTAGAATGGGGGAAAATCAGGCGGCTTATGGGAAAACCACGGAGATGTTCTTCTGCATTTTTTGAGGAAGAGAGATCAGCATTAAAACAGAAATGGCAGAAAATCCGGCTCTTACAACAAAGGAAAGTTGCAGATCTTTCACAATTCAAAGATCTCCCAGATGAGATTCCTTTGCCCCTGGTTATTGGAACCAAAGTTACAGCACGATTACGTGGTGTTCATGATGGTCTGTTCACCGGACAAATAGAGGCTGTGGATACTTATAATGCTACTTATAGAGTAACTTTTGATAGGGCAGGGCTTGGAACCCCTACTATCTCTGACTATGAAGTTCTTAGTAATGAGCCTCATGAGACAATGCCAATTGCTGCCTTTGGACAAAAACAGCGGCCTTCTCGATTTTTTATGACTCCACCACGGTTATATTATCCTCCTCTTCTCCCAGCACCGACTACAGATAATGATCCTTTATTAGGACAGTCACCTTGGAGAAGTAAGATTTCAGGCTCCAACACTGAAACGTTAGGTGGTTTTCCAGTAGAATTCCTTATTCAAGTGACCAGATTATCAAAAATTCTCATGATTAAAAAGGAACATATCAAGAAATTAAGGGAAATGAACACAGATGCAGAAAAATTGTTTGCTCCAGGCCAGGGGCTCCAGCCTGCAGATCAGCCTACAGATATGAGATGAAGGTGTGAGGAAGAAGCACAGGAAATTGTTCGTCATGCAAATTCCTCAACAAGACAGCCCTGTGTTGAAAATAAAAATCTGACAGACCTTATCTCGAGGCTTACGGCTATTTTATTACAAATTAAGTGTCTAGCAGAAGGAGAAGACCTGAATTCCTTCTAATTCAAATCACTTACAGATTCATTGAATGATATCAAGAGTACAATAGATGCTTCTAATATCAGTTGCTTTCAGAATAATGTAGAAATCCATGTTGCACATATTCAGAGCGGCCTGAGCCAGATGGGAAACTTACATACCTTTGCAGCAAACAACACCAACAGAAACTGAGTAGAAGATTTAGTTATTCCAACTGCATAGGACATTATTTTCAAGAAATTCTTTTCCTTTATATAGGCTTCCAACACCAAATAACCTAACTGCTTGGAAACAAGGGAAATTTAAATCTCCAAATAAGACATTTTAATATACTGTACTGCTTCTTAAACCAGCATTGCTGACCATCATTATATTTATTTTTCTTTTGTTATTCAGCTGCAGTATCATTGCTTGTGTTACATGTTTATTAGCAAGTAGTTTTTAAACTAAAGATGTCTGAACATAATTTCATGGAGGAATACATTGACCATTTTTTTAATGTGCATGAATTCAGCCCTACACATGCAGACAACTGTAGTGGAGAACACGAAGAAACACAGTCTTTTTGTGCACATGCATGGCAATGCGGAAATTCCATCTAGAAAACAACAGCTCCGATTCATTTAGTTGATCACCATCTCAGTCTTCACAAGAACACCATGAAATATGGGAAGTCCTAGGTTGAAGGAAGGCACTGGAATATAGATGGGAAATATGGACTGTGCAAGTACATATAGTATATATTTGCAATGTGACATGGTTCTGTAGATCATTTTATAATAAATATTTTAATTTATCATAATTTATAAAAGAAACCTTTGTTGTTTATTGAAAGAAAATGAAGGAGCAGGAAAAAAAAACATTACTTGCAATATGCTGAATTTCAGCGAGTGGATTTGGCTTGTCTTTTCCCGTCAAATTCAGGGCAAAAAGTGTTATTGTTATGAGATTTATTAAAAAAAAGAAAAGACTGATAACACACTATTTTCATATTTTTTTTATTTGCACAACTTTTGAACCAAGTTACTGGTTAAAACTCAACAGTATACCATTTGTAAAGTAAAAAGTTTTTATAAAGAAAACATATAATAACCAGTGCTTTGAAATACAGAAAAAAGGTTTGTATGTGGTTGTGGTTTTGTTTTTCTGTTGTTTTTTAAGGAAAATCCTGCCTAAAATATTAATCTTGTAAAAAACGTGTATTTGGAATTCTCTTTGTTTTAATATAGAATATTATAAAATCAAAATATAATAAATTGTTTTCAGATTTGGAATTTAAGATATAGCTGTAAAGTGCCTTTAATTCTTTTAGATATCTCATAAAATGAGACTTTTTATATGTTAATGTATAATAAAACTGAAACAAGATTATTTTCCATTTGAAATTTTTGTATAGTTTAGAAATGCTTCCATATTCTATGCCCCTGCAGAACTTTAGTGCAGAGTTTATATTTAGCTCAACTGTTATGTTAATTAAGAAAAGCATAAATCTTTTATTCTTAATATTTGTAATTCTAAATAAATTGATCTATGAAAATTAAAGAAAAAAAAATAACCTTACATGTAAATGGATTAAATTCACCAATTAAGACACAGAATAGCTGAATGGTACAAAAACATGACTAATATATATGCTGTCTACAAGAGACCCATCTCAGAAGAAAAGACTCTCACAAGGATGAAAGTGAAGGGAAGGAAAAAACTTTTCCATGCAAATGGAAACAAAAAAAAGACTGAGGTGGCAATACTCATATCTGATAAAATAGACTTGAAAATGAAGGCCATAAAAAGAGAAAAAGAAGGCCTTTACATAATATTAAAGGAATTGATCCAACAAGAGGATATAACCCTGGTAAACATATATGTACCCAATATAGGAACACCAAAATATATTTTAAAACTTCTAAAGAACTTTAAGGGAGAGATCGACAGTAATACAATCATTATAGGGGAATTTAATTCCCCATTGACATCACTGGATAGATCTTCTAGACAAAAAATTAACAAGAAAACAAATACCCTAAATGATGCACTAGATCAGATGGATTTAATTGATATTTACAGAACATTTCATCCCAAAACTGCAGAATATATATTCTTCTCAAGTGTACATGGGACATTCTCAAAACCAGACCACATGTTAGGACAAAAACTAAGTCTCTACAAGTTCTAGAAGATTGACATCATATCAAGCATTTTCTCAAACACAATGGCATGAAACTAGAAATAAATCACAATAAAAACACTCAAAAACATTCAAACACATGGAGGCTAAATAGCATGTTATTAAACAATGAATGGGTTACCAATGAGAACATGGAAGAAATAAAAAACTTCATGGAAACTAATGAATATGAACATACAACAACACAGAATCTTTGGGACACAGTGGAAGCAGTCCTGAGAGGGAAGTTCATAGCATTACAGGCTTACCTCAAGAAACAAGAAAAATTTCTAATAAACTATCTAACCCTACAACTTAAAGAATTAGAAAGAGAACAAAAAGAAAAACCCAGTGTAAGTAGCAGGAAAGAAATAGTAAAAATCAGAGTGTAAATAAATGACATAAAGACTAGAAATAAACACAAAAATCACTGAAACCAAGGGCTGGTTCTTTGAAAAGATAAATAAGATTGATGAACCTTTAGCCAGACTCACAAAGAAACAAAGAGAGATGACTCAAATAAAATCAGAAACAAAAGAGGTGAAGTAACAACTAACACAACAGAAATACAAAGGATTCTTAGAAAATACTATGCCAACACATTGGACAACCTAGGTGAAATGGACAAATTCCTAGACTCATACAATCTTCCATTCTCAACAAGGAAGAGTCAGAAAACCTGAACAGACCAATAACAACTAATGAAATTGAAGCACTAATCAATAAACTCCCAGCAAACAAAAGCTCTGGTCTGGATGGATTCACAGTGGAGTTTTACCAAATATTAAAAGAAGAACTAACACTCATTCTCCTCAAACTAGTCCCAAAAAATTCAAGAGGAAGTAAGACTTCCAACCTCTTTTATGAGGCCAGCATAATCCTAATTCCAAAACCACATAAAGACACTAGAAGGAAAGAAAATTAAGGGCCAATAATAGCCTTTATAAACATGGATGCCAACATCCTCAACAAAATATTAGCAAATTGGATCAAGCAATTTATCAAAAAAATTACTCACCACTACCACGTGGGATTTATCCCAGGGATGCAAGGCTGGTACAATATGCACAAATCAATTCATGTGATACACCATGTAAACAAAATGAAAGATAAAAATAATATGATCATATCAATAGATGCAGAAAAAGCATTTCACAAAATCTAGCACCCATTTCTGATAAAAACACTCAGCAAAGTGGGAATAGAGGAATCATACCTCAACATAATAAAGGCCATATATGACAAACCTATATCCAACATCATATTCAATGAGCAAAAACTAAAAGCATTTCCCTTAAGAATAGGAACAAGACAGGGATGTCTGCTTTTGCCACTGTTGTTCAACATAGTACTGGAAGTCTTAGCCACAGCCATCATACAAGAAGAAGCAATAAAAGGTATCCAAATTGGAAAGGAGGAAGTGAAACCATCATTATTCACAAATGACATAATATTGTAGATAGAAAATCCTAAAGACTCCACCAAAGCACTACTAGATTTAATAAATGAATCCTGCAAAGTAGCAGGATACAAAATTAACATCCAGAAATTGATGGCGGTTTTTAAAAAATTAAGATACCCAGGAATAAACTTAACCAAGAAGGTAAAAGACCTGTTCTCAGAAAACTACAGGACATTGAAAAAAGAAATTGAGGAAGATATAAAAAAGTGGAAGAATATACCATGTTCATAGATTAGAAGAATCAACATCATTAAAATGTCCATATTACCCAAAGCAACCTACAGATTCAGTGCAATCCTTATTAAATTACCAATGGCATATTTTGTAGAACTAGAACAAATACTCCAAAAGTTTATATAGAATAAAAAAAGACCCTGAATAGCCATAGCAATCTTGAAAAAGAAGAACAAAGTTGGAGGAATCACAATACCAGAAACCAGGTTATACTACAAAGTCATTGTAATCAAAACAGCTTAGTACTGGCACAAGAACAGTAATATAGATCAATAGAACAGAACGGAAAACCCAGAAATTGACCCAAGATGTTATGCTCAATTAATATTTGACAAAGGAGTAAAGACAGTCTCTTCAATAAATGGTGTTGGGAAAATTGGACAGGTACATGCAAAAAAAAAAAAAAAATGAAATTAGACCACCAACTTACACCATACACAAAAATAAACCCAAAATGGATAAAGGACTTAAATGTAAGTCATGAAATCATAAAAATTCTAGAAGAAAATGTGGGCAGTAAAATCTCAGACATCACATGTAGCAGAATTTTTAATGACACATCGCCAAGGGCAAGAGAAAGAAAGGAAAAAATTAATAAATGGGACTACATCAAACTAAAAAGTTTTTGTACAGCAAAAGAAACCAGCATCAAAATGAAAAGGGAACCCTTTGTATGGGAGAACATATTTGCCAATGATACATCAAATAAGGATTTAATATCCAAAATATATAAAGTACTCATACAACTTGACAAAAGGAAGACAAACAATCCAATTAAAAAATGGGCAGAGGAACTGAATAAATACTTCTCCAAACAGGACATACAAATGTCCAAGAGACATATGAAAAAATGCTCAACATCACTAATCATCAGAGAGATGCAAATTAAAATGACTATGAGGTATCACCTCACACCTGCCAGAATGGCTACCATCAACAAATCATCAAGCAACAAGTGCTGTGCGGATGTGGAGAAAAGGAGACTCAAGTACACTGCTGGTGGGAATGCAGACTGGTGCAGCCACTATGGAAAACAATATGGTGTTTCCTCAAAAAATTAAAAATGGAACTGCCATTTCACCCAGTGATCCCATTTCTAGGAATATACCCTAAGAAGCCTGAAACAACAATCAGAAAGAGTATGTGCACCCCCATGTTCATAGCAGGGCTATTTACAATAGCTAAGATCCAGAAACAGCCCAAGTGTCCATCAGTAGTTGATAAAAATTCTGTGGTACGTTTATACAATGGAACACTATGCAGCTGTCTGAAAGAAACATCTCTTACCCTTTGAGATGACATGGAGGGACCTGGAGAGTATTAAGCTAAGTGAAATAAATCAGTTAGAAAAAGACAAGTATCACATGATCTCATTTATTTGTGGAATATAATGAACAAAATAATCTGTGGATTAAAATAGATCCAGAGACATGGAAGTAGGGAACAGACTGATAAACATTAGAGGGAAGGGAAGTCGGGGGAAGAAGAGATAAACCAAAGAACTTATATGCACATATGCATAACCAATGGACACAGACAACAGTGCGGTGAAGGCAGTGGGAGTGGAAGGGTGAGGGAGACAGGAGGAGGGTATCAATGGGGGAAAAAAAGAGGGTCATCTATAATACTTTCAACAGTAAAGATAAATTTTTTTTAGAAAAGGTAAATGCACACATATTATGCTGGATATAGCAAATACCCCTCCAAAATGATTGTACCAATTTGCATTCTCACTAACCATGTTTCCCCACAGCCTTGCCATGAGACTATGTTGCTATTCTTTATCATTTTTGCCAGTCTTGATAGTGAAAAATGGCCTTTCAGTGTAGCCTTAATTGACAATTCTCTTATCATGAGTGAGGTTGATCATCTTTTTATATGCTTGAGAGTCACTGTTAGATATTTTCATGAACTCTCTGTTCATGTATTTTGACTTCTTTATTGGAGTTTTCAGCCTCAAAAATAAAATTTAAGTACATATCTTGGAGGCACATTCTAAACGCCAAATACAGTTTTAAGTGCTGCGGATGGGATGATGAACAAAATGACTTGCAAAGTTTGCTCAGAATAATTGCACCTGAAATTGAAATACCAACAAGGTTTACATCCTTTGTTGAACATTGCTCTGCAAGTTTGAAATAATTTCCAAAAAAATCAAAATCCTATAGATCCATTCACATTATCCAAACATGTTTTAAGTAAAGATCCACATAACTTACCATAGAAATTTCAAAAGGATAATACCAAGGACTTTAGCCATTGCTTTCAGCAACAACATGCTAGAATATTAGCAGAATGCAGAAGAGAAAACTTTCAAGAAAACATGAAAATGCTGTTTGAAATAAAGTAAAACAACTTTTTAATTTTTTTATTTTCTTATACAGTTATATATCTTCAGAATGATTCATTTAGCTGATGGCTCTGGACAGTCTGGAGGTTTCTCTCAATGTGTTACACACTGCAGTTTCGCACAGTGGTGGCACCAGGCCTTTTACAACTTTTTCACCTTCAGCTGCCTCTTCATCATTCCTCTTCTCATCATGTTGATCTGCAATGCAAAAATCATCTTCACCCTGACAAGGGTCCTTCATCAGGATCCCCACAGTATGTATGCCTTAGATTTAATGTTAATTGTGGGTAAACAGTTTTTAAACAGCAATGTCCAGAGTGGCACTTACTCTGTGTCAGATATTGTTCTAAGCAGTTTACATATATTAGCTCATTTAACATTCACAATCTCCCCAGGAGGTAATACTTTTATTTTCTCCAATTTACAGATGAGGTTATATCCCCTAATGTCCTAAATTTGCACCATGGAATTAAAGATGAAAGAACAATTATCCCATTTACTCTGTGTAAGCATTGGCAAATTGTTCCTGCTGGGCCATCACAACCCTTTATCAAACACCTCATTCCTAGAATATAACAAAGTAGAATTCATTAAATGATAGCCAATATATTTATTATAACTAAGCTGTTCTGTTTCATATCAAATCCCCTATATCCACACAAAATAATTATGCACATTTGTATGTATATGTGTGTGAGTGTGTATGTGTTGGATATGTGAAATATTGTTGAATATGTAATTGACTATTTCATTTGAAACTTTACAAATGTGGCTGTAGTTTTATTGCTTCAGTAACCTGGTGCATTCCCAAAAACTAAAATCTATGAATGTATAAAGTAAACATGGCTATGTGAGCATGACAACCAAGATGTAGAGAACTCAACTCCGCTCAACCTCAGTCTGCTCTCTTAAATTAATATTTTAAGAATTTGAGTACCCCTCATATTTCAAATCCCAATTAGTTTGGGGAAAACTTAATTTTAAGAGCACTATCATCTTTAATATTTTCTATTCATTATATGATATAATGGAAAACTTGAAATATAAACATGCTTTTCCAGCAAATTATCATTATTAAAAACATTAGAAATTTGCTTCCATTATAATCATTATGTTATTTTCTCTTCCTTTTTGTCCTTTTTAGTTTTGTAATAAAACTGGTCTTGACATACTTACTCTTTTCTCTTTCTAATAGAACTACAACTGAATCAATCCAAGAACAATATACCGAGAGCTCGGCTGAGGACCCTAAAGATGACGGTTGCATTTGCCACTTCATTTACTGTCTGCTGGACTCCCTACTATGTCCTAGGAATTTGGTATTGGTTTGATCCTGAAATGTTAAACAGGGTGTCAGATCCAGTGAATCACTTCTTCTTTCTCTTTGCTTTTTTAAATCCATGCTTTGATCCACTTATATATGGATATTTCTCTATGTAATTATTAGACTACATAGGAAGTCTTGTAAAAAAAAAAAAAAGAGCAAGGTAATGAATTTTCCCATTTGGGAATGATAAACAGGTTGCATTGTACATACTTATAAACAATCAGAGTTTAAAGTTATGCTAACATCCTTATTTATTTTTTAATCATATTGTCAGAGACTCAATTATAGGGGGGAAAAACTCCAGGAAAAATCTTGAAATATTTTCCCTTAATCATAAGCTTCTGAATTGATCTCTGCCTTTTCTGAGCTCCTATAACACATTATTTAGGTTTCCTATCACTTTCTTCTTGTATAATGATACATAAATATTTAAAATAGCCATGGCCTAAGGCAAAGAGATACCAAAATGTGAGGCTGAGAAACCACAACACTGTCTTAACCTCAGCAATCCTTGGGGAGTTTTTCTTCAAAAGTGCTTAGCAACAATTCCAATCTTATGCTACAGTAATACATGGAGCACAGAGACAGTATTTCCCCTCCTTATAAAATCAATTTTCCCTGTTATGGTTAAAAAAAAAATTCAATGAATCTAATATATATATATTTGGCCTCAAAAGCATTCTGATGTTTGGAGTGTTCAGCAACTACCTACCATCCACTCTACCAACCTGACAAGATTAAGTAGTTCTTCATCCCATTCTTCACATGGTACGTGAAGTACCTCTACATAAAAGGGCGTTTTGGAGGGTTCTGGATTTGGACAGGGGTTAGAACATTCCTCTAAGCTGTACAGTCTATGGAGTTTGTGGCAATTAAGTGTAGTAATAATTACATTATTTTAAAATACAATCACTAAAAGACCTATACCAGTTATATTTTATACATAATATACCCTCTGTGGTTTTTTTTAACACATAGAATTTGTTTTTCTCATGTCTATTATTTTTTTATATACCCTCTGTTCTAATATGAGGGAATTTTTCCATCTTCTGATCTCAAATAAAAAATCAAGCAAACACACAAGCAAAAGAGGTTTGATATGTAAAAGAAACTCTGAAAACTACAATTTCAATATATACAGGTCAAAGAAGACAGCATAGTATTGGAAAAAAGAAAAAACAAAACTTTCTGAAAATGAGTAACTAGCACCTACTGATAATCACATTTAAGTGGTATGGTTTCCAAAACATATCAGCACAATACCTCTTTTAATTCAGGCCTGTTTCTACCCGGTCCATGAAAAAAGGGAAAGGATGAAAATAATGGGACTATAATATCCATTAAATGAGAAAATGATATAAGGGACTTAAATTCAACCATTATTTAACATATTTTTTTAAAGAATAGGTAAAATAGCCCTGGCCAGTGTGGTTGAGTGTTGTCCTGTGCACCGAAAGGTTGCTGGTTTGATTCTCAGTCAGAGCACATGCCCGGGTTGCAGGCTTGATCTCTGGTTGGGGGTGTGCAGGAGTCAAGAAATCAGTGTTTCATTCTCACCTCAATGTTTCACTCTAACATTGATGTTTTTCTCTCTCTCCCTTTTCCTTCTTCTCTCTCTAAAAATCTTTTAAAATAAAGAAGAGGTAAAATGCCATTATATTCATCTAAGATATGTAGTGACTCACAAAAGATGAAACCTAATTTCCAAAAAATCCAGGGCATGTGGACTTATGGAAAGTGAATTGCTAATTAGACTCTTGGTAGGTCTTTCCTTTCCTTATTTTTCTCTTTTCATACTTTCAGTGTTTCAGTGTTGTAGTGTGTGGTGTTTTTTTCCACATTCTATTTATTTTCCAATTCTGTCTCCATTGGTCCTATTTCTGTCACCATTGAGCTCTTTCCTTGTACACTTTCATTCATATCTTCTCTTTTACTAAACTCATACCTTTAATTAACCAATCCATGCTCCAACTCTACAGTTGAATTGGGCAAGTCTCAACATTTGTAATGTACTAAAATGTTCAAATTTAACTTTAAAAGCTTGTATATTAATACCAATATTTTATAGTTCTGCTAACACAGGAATATTTGTCACAATAAAACCAATCTTCTACAAGTCCCTATATCATATACTTATTCCTAAACTGATAACAATTCTTACTTATGGATTTAAAGGCAAAAATAATATACATATACAAAATACAATCTAAGGGCTTTATTAAATTATGTGTTTAATGGACATATGTCAGTTTGACTCTTATATGTTCAAGCAACTGTTCTCAGGCATTTTTTGATATATTAAGTAAAGGGCTAGTCAAAATCTTAATGCAGGGGGGATCTTTAACCTATGGTCCATGCACAAAACTATATTTAAATGCAACTGCTTTTCTTTAATTCTTATTTGTATTATTTTATGCATTTAAAAACATTATCCTGATAGGGGTTTATAGGCCAAACCAGACTGCCAAAGGACCTTTATCACAAAACAAGGTTAAGAATCCCTGATTCTTATATATTTATAACAAAGTTTACTACCATAAAATGTATCAGAATATATTCATTTATTTATGTACATGCATAATAATTTTAATATTGAAATTGTATTGTTTCGCCCAGCCAGTGCAGCTCAGTGGATTGAGCATCTTCCCATGGACTGAGAAGTCCTGGTTCGATTCCTGGTCAGGGCACATGCCCGGATTGTGGGCTCAATCCCCAGTAGAGGGCACACAGGAGGCAGCTGATCCATGAATCTTTCTCATATCGATGTTTCTCTCTCTCTCTCCCTTCCTCTCTCTCTAAAAAAAAATCAATTAAAGCATATTTTTTTTTAAAAAGAAACTGTATTGTTTCAATTTCATCACTCACCATTTTTAAACTTAGAAACCCTCCTAAGGATCAATATGTAATGAAAAACTTAGGAGAAATAAGTATATTATATGACTACTGTGGGTCATAAATTATAATGTGGATATGGATATAAACTAAAAGTCCAAAAGGTAAATGTAGCTTTTAAAGCTATACCACTCAATGGAATATACTTAATATTTGATATTATAGTCATTTACTCTGTTTCCAATCATAATAAAAGATGAGGATTCCTTGTATAAAAGGATATATTCTGCACAGAGAATCCAATGTGTCAGATAACTAAAATTCTATCTTGGCTGTCTCCTCCTTTATTTAGCATGGAAAACTGGTTTAAAATTGGATTTCCTCTTGCAACTCAATTTAGTAAAGAAATTACATGAGCTAATGACAATGAATTGAACAAAGACTGAACTAATTCAATTTTGGCCTAAGAAACACAGATATAATAGCTAAAAAATAAAAACAGTGGGGGTGAGGATGGTACCACAAATATTATCTTCCAGGGAGCATAAATCAGTGTAAGTTAGGGATTTCCTTAAAAATAATTTTCAGAACTTATTTGGTAGTTACAAAGAGATATTTGTGGACAGTTAAGACATCTTTTGAATTTAATTTATTTTGCCGTTAGCCTAGTTTCAAGTGTTGAACCAATAAATTGCATCCATAGGAAGCTAAATAAAATAAAGTTGAGTTTAATTTCTAATTAAGATTAATTAATTTAAATGTTCAAATAATTTGTATGGTTAAGTTTTGAAACATCACGTTAAAAAATTAGTCTAATTTTAAAAGTTATATACTATATAAAGTGCATGCATAGGAACAATAGAATATATGCAAAAAGTGTTGAAATAGTTATCTCTGAGTGATAATTTTTTTAAATTTTCTTTCTTGTGAATTCCTATAATTCTAAATTTCTAAAATGAATATATATTGCTTTTATAAGGAGAAAAAATACAATAAATGTTATTTGTGTGTGTGCTTGCATGACTTTTATTTTATGCATCACTGTTACTATTAGAATGGTTTCTGCTGTAATAGAAATGTCAGATGAGAAGTGGCATTTTTTTGTTTTTGTTTCATGTTACAGGAAATCAAGAAGTAAGCATGTAAAGTTGGTTAATTCAGAGCTTTGAGTCATTTTGTCTGCTTCTACTAGGCTTTACTTTAGTGATTAGAAGTTAGCTGTCTCCAAGTAGAAGTCTCCAAGGCAGAAAGAAAGGGTAGCTTCTAACTGTGCATCTCTGCTTCCCAGAACGTCAGCACTTCATCTTAAATTGGCTATAATTGGAACACATGACCACCCCTAAACTAATGATTAGTAAAGGAGAAGGAGATTACCCCAAACACCTTAAGGGTATGCTTTATCTTGTGGAGGTAGGGTTCAGTTTCCCTGAATATTTAGCCACCTGATAATTGCAAATAATTGTAGTTTGTTTGTTTTTTTCTCACATTTTGTGTGTGTGTGTACGTGTGTGTGAGAGAGAGAGAGAGAGAGCAGAAGGGGAATGTTTTGGAATCAGAAGCCAGCAGTAGCTGCCACAATCACCCATTAACTTCTCAAAATAAATTGAGACTATGTATACCACAAAGTTTAAATAGCACGTACTGTAATTTCAATACAAAGCATAAAGACTAAGTACCATTTGGGGAACATAGTAATTGTACAATAAATGTAGCTGTAAGGGGAAAGAACAGATTTTTTTTGTTGTTGTTGTTTTTTTACAATCTAAATCCAAACATTTGAAATTCTAGTTGTTGGAATCTTCACTCAATGAATAGAGGATAACTTCTGCCCAAATAGTGACATTTTTGGAAACTCTTGATCCCTGTTTTTTGTCTATTTTACAATTAGTTCAATGGGTAAGAGATTTGCATAAATTTTTAAAATTCTGGCTGTCACTCAGATCCAGAGAATAATTGTCCAGTAAACTAATAATTAAATACATGGCAACCTGATACAGATTTCCCATAAAGTTAAGGAGACTTAACTTCAAAGCTCCTCCAGTTATTCAGCCCCCTTCCTGAGGCCCTGGTAAAGAAGTCTTCAGATAGCAATACATTTTTTGTAAAATTCACAAAAATAAGATATAGCTGCAGTTAGTAAAGATTATCTCTTTTCACTTTTACTTACCCTCTGCCACACTTCCTCCCTCAGATGAGGTGGTGGCCATGGATATCTTTGGGATCCAAGCAACAGGAAGTTTAATTAGGGATATATTTATATTAAATCTAAAGGAAGAGTATGTGGTTCTTGGTCACTTTTATGTATAATTAAGTCACTACTAACCATCACAACAAGGATCTAAGCATAGTTATAGATAAAATATTATATACACTAAAAGAAATAAAATATGTAGAGCCCTGTAAAATTCTTTATGATCTCTCTCTGCAGAAATAATATAAGTTTGCGGCCTTCGTGTTTCTATTAGGTAATAGAGGAAAGTATTACCTTTATCAGTTAGGATGCTTTAAGGTACAAGAATGGGAAACACAATTCAAAATGGCTCAAACAAAAAGACACTATTTCACATAATCAATCCAGAGGTTAGTTGATTCAGAGCCCAAGAGGTTAGTTCAGAGCACAAGTAAATTTAGGATTTGGGCATTTTTACTATATCAGTTTATCTCAGAGCTTTTCTATTATGGTCAGGAAAAACCTGTAACAGCTACAAGGGCACCGCCTCACAGAACAAGTTCGAAGGCCTCAAAGGGAATATTTCCTTGATGTGTCTGTTCTTATTAACAGGGAAAATCTTCTTCAATAACTCGTTCATAAGACTGCCTTCAATTTATTATCCAGAATTATCCACATACCAATACCTAAAGCAGTCCATTGCAATGAGTTGGGATTATGACTATTTTAGACCAATGATAACTAAGTATCTAGGGTTAGGGAGAAATCCAGCTTCCCATGAAGCTCATGGCAGCCCAATATCTGAACAAAATTGAGATTCTGTTAGCAAGAAAGAAGGGAGATCTCTTAACAAGAAAAAAGGGGATATGTGCCTCTCAGCAACTTGAAATACTAAATATTAGAGTCTTGAGTCAGTGATACAGGCTTGTGAAAGAATTCACAAGTAAGAGAAGATAGAAAGAGAGGAATATTTATTTTACTTTCCTAAAGGAGGAAAGGGCCAATGCACTTCAGGGGCAGGGAACAAAGAGTGGCTTGAATTTTTAAAGAGCAAGCAGTTTCCCTGGCCAGTTTGGCTCAGTGGTTGGATCGTCAGCCTGCGGACCAAATAGTCGCAGGTTCGATTCTGGTCAAGGGCACCTCAGTTTGGGTTCGGTCCCGGCCCTGGTTGGGGTCATGCAGGAGGCAGCCAATTGATGTGTCTCTCTCAAGTCAATGTTTCTCTCTCTCTCTCTCTCTCCTTCCCACTCCATCTCTCTCCCACTCCATCTGAAGATAAATGGGAAAAAATATCTTTGGGTGAGGATTTGAAAAAAAAGAGCAAGCAGTTGCTGTTGCTAAGTAACAAGGAAGGAAGAGGTAGAGGTAAGCAGATGTTTGGAGTGTGTCTTGAAAAGTTACAGTTTGTTTTCCAGGAGACAGTCAGGCAGATGCACTGAGCACACATCTTGTCAGCATTTTTCCATGTCTGTAGCTAGGATCAAAAGTAATAAAGAGTTCAAAGGGGAGAGGCCTGTCTGAAGGGGAGGGGGAGAGGTGAGGAGGAGGAATTCCTGCTAACCAGTCTGAAGCTGTTAAAACAGTAGGGATGGGGGGTAAAAGAGTGAGAGCAGCTTCATGTGGTCCTGCTGTTCTGTTTCAACAGGGGAGCTGTTTGAATCAGAGGGGCCAACAACCTCAAGGTTTAATTACCAGGTGCTTCTCATAAATTGTGGAAAGGCTATAACAAAGAAAAGAAAGGCCTGTTTTCTGTCCTTACACTAAAGAAGTGATTAAATATCATCAATGACCATCATTGCTGTCCAGTGGAAGTATTAAAAGTGATGGAGTATCTTCCTCTTTGAAGCAATCACCAGATCAATCCACGAAACTTGGTAGTGGGCAAATCTACTGCTTGTCTATCCTGTTCATCATGAATTCCCCAAGACTTGAAAATAAATAAAAATCTCACCATCAGAGAGCTGATTAAGCAATTTGTTATTATTATTATTATTACTTAATATTATCTTTAGTTGATAAAAAAATCTGTAGAAAAACTCTTTTGAGTACCATTCTAAAATTATTTCACTTATTATTAAAAACAGAGACCTCTATTCCTACCTTGTTGGAAAGGATAACCTGGACTCAGTATCTATTCCCATCCCTTTGCTTCGTGTCTCTACTACCTTGCATTAAAGCAGTGGTTCTCAACCTTCCTAATGCCGCAACCATTTAATACAGTTCCTCATGTTGTGGTGACCCCCAACCATAAAATTATTTTCATTGCTACTTCATAACTGTAATTTTGCTACTGTTATGTCTTAGGTGACCCCTGTGAAAGGGTTGTTCGACCCCCAAAGGGGTCGCGACCCACAGGTTGAGAACCGCTGCAAGTATCTCTAACCACATTGGTGAGGCTATTGTCCAGATTAGGAATACCTGCTAGGAGCTCTACTGCCTGGAATATAAAATCCAGCCATCACCAAAAGCCAAGCGATAAGACCATTGTGAGAGAAAATGAGTCCTTCAACACCTTCTTCAGTGAGACTGGCACTGTACCTAGTATATCCCCACAAGAATGTTTGTAAACCTAGAATCAATTGTAAGTGATGAAGTTCGCCCTAGGATGCCATCACTGCAATCACAGGCAAAGATGTTGCAAATAGCTGTGCTTCTAGGCACTACACCACTGAAAAGGAAATCATTGGCCTAGTGCTGGACAGGATTCAGAAGCTAGCTGACCTAAATATGGGTCTTCAGGCTTCCTTGGATTTCTGCTGGTTGTTTGTAATACCCGTTTCTATTTTGCCTTTCTGCTGATCCTTGATAATAGGAATAGAGTTCTTCATTTACTCAGCTCTTAGTTTTTCTTAGCTGTAGCTAAAGTCTTCAACTCCATTTACTCTGAAGCACTCTGATTGTGCTTTTATATTAGATAATGGGAGTTATCTATTACATTTGTGTAGAAACTGTGATATCAAGCACCCAATATACAATAATCTTAACCATATTATCATCCAGAGTATATGCATCATCACTGCTTCCCTCAGATTTCATAGTGCCTTGAATATCTATATGACAAAATTCCATACCAGCTTGTTCTCTATATCCATACCTACTTCACTTTGAACACAGTTAACTTTGCTGGGAGAACCAATCACAAACATTGTGGTTCAACATCTGTGCTTTAACAGACAAGCCAGGTGATTCTGATGAGTGATAAAGTTTGATGCTCACTGGGCTAGAAGATCTGCTATCAAACCAAACAAAGATGAATAAAGAAGCCAAAGATGAAAAAAAAAAAAAAATGACCTGAACATTGTCTCAGTCAAGAAAAAGGATGTAGACTTCCGGTCAAGATGGCAGCATAGGTAAACATGGTATTGCCTCCTCCCACAACCATATCAAAATTACAACTAAACTACAATACAACCATCATTCAGAACCACCTGAGTGGAAGTCCTACAACTGAAATTAAAGAAACAGCCACACCGAGACTGGTAGGAGGGGCGGAGGCTCGGACACGCTGGTCCCACACCCACGTGTGGCGGATAAAAATCAGGAAGGACACCTCGGCTGGGAAGGACCTCCCTAAGGAGTGAGGGGTCCCCGTCCCACATCAGGTTCCCAGCTCAGGGTCCCAGTGCCAAGAAGAGAAGTCCCCATCACTTCTGGCTGTAAAACCAGCAGTAACTGAGGCTGAGGGAGGCTGTGGCTACAGGAGCCCCAGGCAGATCCTCTTAAAGGGCCCGCGCATGGACTTACTTGGACTTGCTCCCTCTGAGCTCAGAGGGGAGGTGGTGTGAGGGGTGCCAGAGGCATACAGGGAAGAAGTGAGCTGTTCTGTCCCTGGACGAGGGCTGGAGAGGTAGCTTTCTCCTGGACAGGGGTGCTGGCGGAGGCCGATGTTCCTTTGGTGAGCCATTCCCTGGGACAGCAGACTGCCGCCATATCTGGGACTCCAGCAACCTGGCTCACACTGTTTGCCCCACCCTGATGATTCCCTGAGGCCCCGCACCACCCAACTTTTGGGCTCACCCAAGCTGTTTCCAAAGGCTTTACCATAGGATTGGCCTGACTTGGATCCTGCTTCAGAGTTTCCTCAAATATCTCAAACAAGCAGCATCTGACCTCAGCGACCCCCATACCTCTCGATGAATAGCCCCAGGCCTGGCACTAGAAGCAGCCAGCCTTGGTTCACAACTTAGCTTTTCCTGGACATCTCCAAGCCCAGAACGAGAAGCAGCCATCTGCAGATCACTTTCTAGTTTATGCTGGGTGGCCCTGGATAGAACACAGGCAGTGGCTGACCTTGCCCCAGAGTAAGCACACCAAGTGGACAGCTTCAGACCACATTGAAACACCACCACGCAACCACCTCCACAAGTGATACATTCAATGAGCAGACTCAGTGGGTACCAGAGCCCTGATGAAGTAAGTCTTGCTCTGTATGGTGGGCCCCTACACAGCTGATCCTCCAAGGTAGTCAGAGGCTAGTGGCTAGTGGGCACAGCTAGTCCTTGTAGCTGATCAGCCTGAGTAAATCCCTCCCATTGACATGCCAACAGCAATCAAGACTCAATTACAACAGAAGGGTGTACAGTCCACACTAGGGGTGCACCTCGAGGACCCAGCTGGGGTGATCAGGGAAACTGTGCCACTGGATCCTACAGGACACCTACAACAATAGGCCACCCTACAAAGCCTAGAAGACATAAGAACACTACCTAATACATAGAAACAATCACAGGGAAGCAGCCAAAATTAGGAGACAAAGAAACATGTCCCAAATGAAAGAAAAGAACAAAACTCCAAGAAGAGAACCAAAAAAAGTGGAGATAAGCACTCAATCAGATGCAGAATTCAAAACACAGTTATAAGGTTGCTCAAGGAACTTGGTGAGACATTCAAGCAACTTAGTGAGACCTTCAAGAAACTTAAGGAGACCTCCAAGAAACTTAGTGAGAACATCAACAACATAAAAAAGGACCAGTCAGAAATGAAGGATGCACTAATTGAAATAAAGAATAATTTACAGTGAATCAATAGTGGAGTAGGTAAAGCCAAGAAGCAAACCATGGATTTGGAATATAAGGAAGCAAAAAAAAAACCCAATCAGAACAACAAAAAGAAAAAAGAATCCAAAAAAATGAGGGTAGGGTAAGGGACAACTTCAAGCGTGCCAACATTTGCATCATAGGGGTGCCAGAAGGAGAAGGGAGAGAGCAAGAAATTGAAAACCTATTTGAAACAATAATGACAGAAAACTTTCTTAACTTGGTGAAGGAAAAAGGCATACAAGTCCAGGAAGCACAGAGAGTCCCAAACAAGTTGAACCCAAAGAGGTCCACACCAAGACACATCATCATCAAAATGCCAAAGGTTAAATACAAAGAGAAAATCTTAAAAGCAGCAAGAGAAAAGCAGTCTGTTACCTACAAAGGTGCTCCCATAAGACTGTCAGCTGACTTCTCAAAAGAAACCTTTGCAGGCCAGAAAGGAGTGGCAAGAGATATTCAGGGTGATGAAAAGCAATGACCTACAACCAAGATTACTCTATCCTACAAAGCTATCATTTAGAATTGATGGACATATCAAGAGTTTCCCAGACAAAAAAAAGCTAAAGGAGTTCATCACCACCAAACCAGTATTATATGAAATGTTGGAGGGTGTTCTTAAAGGAGAAGAACAAAAATATGAACAATAAAATGGCAATTAATACATATCTATTAATAATTGAATCTCCAAACAAAATGAGCAAGCAGAACAGAAACAGACTCATGGATACAGGTAACTTTTTGTTGCTTGCCAGATGGGTGGGGGCTGGGGGGCTGGGTGAAAAATATGAAGGAATTAAAAAGTACAAATTGGTTGTTAGACTGATGAACCTCAAAGAAAAGGGTGGAGGGAGGGCGGGATGAGATAAATCACAGAACTTCTATGCATATATTCATAACCAATGGACACCAACAATAGGGTGGGGAAGGCAGGAGGGATTGTGGAGGAAGGGGTCAATGGGCGAAAAAGGGGGGGAACATCTGTAATACATTCAACAATAAAATGAGTTAAAAAAAAAAAGCATGTAAAATGCAACAACACAATTTAGATGGCAACAAGGTCTGATGGTGAACAATGACTGTGGATCTCTGGAATAGGACTCTGAATGTCCTTTATCATAAAGGGACCAAGGTGTCTTTACCTCCAATTAGCGCATCTTGATTTATTTACAGTATGCTGTCTGGAAAGCCATGAGGACTGATGCCCCACATAAGGGGTTTCAGTTCTGTCATCTATTTTCTATCATTATTAGTGGAAGGTCGAACTTGGAAGCATAATTTATTATATTTTATCTTTAGTCTTGGAAATTACCCAAAGAGGTCTACACCAAGACGCATCATCATTAAAATGCAAAAGGTTAAAGACAAAGAGAGAATATTAAAAGCAGCAAGAGAAAAGCAGTTAGTTACTTACAATGGAGCTCCTATAAGGCTGCCAGCCGATTTCTCAAAGGAAACTTTGCAGGCCAGAAGGGAGTGGCAAGAAATATTTAAAGTGATGAAAAGCAAGGACCTACAACCAAGATTACTCTATACTACAAAGCTATCATTTAGAATCGATGGCCATATAAAGAGTTTCCCAGACAAGAGAAAGCTAAAGGAGTTCACCACCAAACCAGTATTATATGCAATGTGCCAGGTCTTCTTGAAGAAGATTTAAAAAATGAACAATAAAATAGCAATAAATACATATCTATCAACAATTGACTCTACAAACAAAATGAGCAAGCAGAACAGAAATACACTCATAAATATAGAGAATTTGTGTTATTTGCCAGATGGGAGGGGCATTGGGTGAAAAAGATGAAGGGATTAAGAAGTATAAATTGGTTGTTAGAATGACGAACCTCAAAGGGAAGGGGGGAGGTGAGGTGGGAAGAGAGAAACCAAAGAACTTATATGTATATATGCATAACCAATAGACACAGAGAATAGTTGGGGAAAAAAGGAGGGGGTGCGAGTGGGGAGGAAGGGGTTGTGGGGGAAAGGAGGGACATCTGTAATACATTCAACAATAAAGATAAGTTTTTAAAAAATTCTTGAAAATTATATAAATCTATGTGCACCTATATAGCAATCAAGATGGGGCAATTTTAAATACATTATGTTATCCTTGCCTGGCCGGTGTGGCTCAGTGGTTGAGCATCAACCCATGCACCAAGAGGTCACCGGTTCGATTCCTGGTCAGGGCATATGCCCAGGTTGTGTGCCCGATCCCCAGTGGGGGGCATGCGGGAGGCGGCCAGTCAATGTTCTCTCTCATTGATGTTTCTATCTCTCTCCCTCTCCCTTCCTCTCTCTCTAAAAAAAAAAAAAATCAATAAAGAAAAAATAATAATAAAAAATAAATGCATTGTGTTATCCTGGATTGAATTCAGAACAGAAAAAAAAGGATACTAGTGGGAAAACTGGTGAAATCTGAATAAAGTGTGTAGTTAGTTAATAGTATTGTGCCAATATTAACTTCTTATTTTGACAAATGTACCGGGAAAGCTGGGTGAAAAGTGTACATAAATTCTGTCGTTTTCAAATTTTCTGTATATCTAAAATTATTCCAAAATAAATATTTTGAAATATAATTGTGCTATGACTTAGAATGTAACTATGCACTGATACTCATGTGTGTGTGTGTGTGTGTGTGTGTGTGTGTGTGTGTGTAGATAGCACAGGGGCAACAGAAATGAAGGAAAGGAGATAGTGAATCTTTGACAGATCAGACTGGAAAAGGGAAGTGAGCTGGGAAACCACAAAAATTAAGCCAACTTATTATTAAACACTACACAAAATCAACAGAAAAGGGAGCTCTCTGAAGTTATGAAAGTTTTGCTGAAACACATGAGAAAGGAAAAATGAGTCTGGACTAAGAAATTTAAAATCTGCTTTGCCATTTTTCAGATACAGACAATAGACACAGATAAAGCCAGCTGCAAAGTTAACAGAAAATAGTATTTATCTCAAGACCGTGCTGTACATTATTTACAATAGCCAAGTTTTGGAAGCAGCCCAAGGAGTTCATCAGTAGATAAGTGGATAAAAAATGCTGTGGTACGTTTACACTATGGAATACTACTCTGCCATAACAAGGAAGAAAATGTTACCTTTTGCGACAATATGGCTGGACCTGGAGAACATTATGCTAAGTGAAATAAGCCAGTCAGAGAAACACAAGTACCATATGATTTCACTCACATGTAGAATTTAATGAACAAATTGAACTACCAAGCAAAATAGTGCCAGACTCATAGATTGAGAGCAGGCAGACAGCTCTGATGGGGGTGGGGAGATTGAGCAGAAAAGAATAAAAAAAGAAAACTCATGGACATGGACAACAGTGTGGTGATTGCAGGAGAGAGGGGAGGAGGTGGAAGAGGGCATAGAGAAGATAAATGGTGATGGAAGAAAACAAAACAAAAAATGAACGTGCTGTAAAGTGTCGCAACTCCCCCCCACCACCACCACTTAGAGTAACTACTGCTTTTTCACTTACAGAGAACCCTGTCCTGTATAATCACAGATTGTTAAAAACTTGCTCTTTGAAATCTTTTCATTAAGATTGAAATATCCTACTCTTGACTAGAAGATCTAAGTCACTGACACAAAGAAACAGCCTCCACTTCCAACCCAGGAGCAGTCAGAAAAATGGTTTGTGGAAACCATATGTTACTGGAGTAAAGGGGTCTGTTTGCCTTCATGCACCAAAGCCCAAAAAGATACAAACAGGAATTTGTAGCAAAGAATGTAAGGGTTTATTTTTAAGACTTGGCCCATGCCTGGAGTCACAGGTGAGCTAATGCTCAAAGACCTGGCTCCCTGATGGCATTGGGGGATGGGTTATATAGGTGACAAGTCATTGATTATGATGACTAAGGGAGTTAGGGTCATGGTTTCTACTGATTGGTCAGAGCTAGGGTAGGGGGTATTTGATCAGTGCATCTGGTCCTGATGTCAGCCATGGCATTGCTTCATCTGGTTTCCCAAGCATGTGGTTGGTGGGGTTCTTCTGGAGCTGAAACACAACTGAGGTCTAGATGTTATCTCTGGTTTGACTAAAACTCCATCTCTGGGGTCAACAGACCTGAGGCTTTGTTCCTTAGATTCTCTGATGCTGATCAGAATCTCATTTTCTTAAAGGTTTAAAGATTGAAGGAGTGGTCCTACAAGGGAAGAGGAAGGTACTTCAGGGTGGTGGATTAAGTCAGTTTGAATAAAAAGGAAAGAAAGAAAAAGGTCATATTAAATAAATTCAGTTTCTACTGAGTTACAAATACACACCTATTTAAACTTTTTAGTTTTCAAAAAAACAGCACCCTGGGTCCATGTTCCGGACAAAATGTAGACCCCTTTACATACAGCCTTGTCTTCTTTTGAGCCTATCAAACCATTTTAAAACTTCATTTTAAGTTCTCTTAAACTCCATACTACCCCAAATTTCTATAATAAACCTCTTTTCCTTTGTTTGGTAAGGCACTTCATGGTTCTTCTGGAATGTGGACACCCTCCTTGCAATGGGCCAGAAACTTGACTTTCTTGAAATATAGTTTTGTTCCTAGGCTTATTGGACTAGGAAGTCTGCCTCACACTAAAAGTTCAGGAATATTAATTTCACATAAAAATGAGCAACAAAAAAGAATCAAGTTTATGTCCCAAAGTTATTATAAAAGAGAATAAGGAGCAAACATCGTCATTACAGACAATGAAAGCATGCCTGAAAGATATGCCGCAAAATAGATCAAAACTATGTTACTATTTTGAAACCAGCTAAATGAGATTAGGAAAATAATACAAGATATTAAAAACAACATGATTAGAACTTTAAAACCTCAGTTAATTAACTCAATGAAGGATCTTTTTACAGTGTATACATATATCAAATCATCACATTGTACACTTTAAATGTCTTAGTTTTATCTGTCAATTATACCTCAAGAATGCTGGGTGGGATTAGAAAAACTTGGAAATGAGGTGACAGAAAATCAGGAACATTAGTTACAAAGAATAAACTAGAAGGAACACGAAAGCTAATAAACACAAAAGACTTTTTTTTCCATAAAAATCTGTGCAAATATTTAGGTTGATGCTTCTCTAGTCACTTTGGTTATCTGACGTCATGGGAACAATCGTCTCATTAAATGTTGATATCATATCAAGTGTTGAAAACAGTTTATACCTTTTGTACATGAGAGTTAGTTTTGCTGAATATTAATTCCTTGGTCACACTTTTTTCCTTGAATATCCTAAAAGTCATTCTATTTTCTTAGGGCAAAAAAAGCTCCATTATCATTAATTCTTAAAAAAAAACCTCTTTGTTTAGGGAGTGTAGAGGGATAGGGAAGGAACTACAAAACTTTTTTTTATCCTCACCCAAGGACATTTCTCCATTTTTTGTTCAGATAGAGTGGGAGGGAGAGAGAGGAAAAGATGAAAGGGACACATTGAGTGGCTGCCTCCCGCACGACCAACCAGGGCCAGGGACAAACTGCAACCGAGGTATGTGCCCTTAGCGGGAACGGAACCTGGGTCTCTCTAGACCGCAGGCCAACGCTCCAACCGCTAAGCCAAACCGGCCAGGGCAGAATTACTACTTTTTAAACTCTTATGTATTTTAGACTAGAGCTTGTCATGCCAGAACATGTATTTTTAAGCCATGTTATTCAATAATAAAATCAGGACTCAAAAAAAGAAAAAGCTTCATTGTCAAAAGTCTGATGATATTCCAATTTTCTTTTCCATTTTGCAATGTGACAAAACATTAAAATCTATTAAATCTGGGTATCGTTATACTGTATGTTTGAAATACTTTACGCTCTATTTCACCAAATCTAAGATGATTTTAATTTTAAGAGCCCTTTATTTTCTGTATTTATGAAAAAGAAAAAACACATTCTAATTTCAGAAGTGTTAAAATATCAAGAAATGTGGGTCTCAGGTGAAATACACGACATTCATTTTATGTTGCTAAATAAGAAAATACCATAAACATAGTGAGTTAAAACCACATAAATGTATTAGCTCATAGTTCTGCAGGTCAGAACTGGGGGCACAGCATAGCTGAGTTCTCTGCCCAAAGCCTCACAAGGTTGAAATCAAGGTATCAGCTGACTGTGCTCTGATATGAAGCTTGGGGTCTTCTTCCAAGCTCAAACAGATTGTTGACCAAATTTAGTTCCTTGTAGCCGTAGGCCAATGTTCCCTTTTCCTTGTTGACTGTCAGCTAGAGGAAACTCTCAGTAACTGGACACCATTCCCATTTGTTTCTATGTGGTCCCTTCCCTCTCCCAAGCCAGCAAAGTAGAATCTCTCTCACATCAAATTGCCCCTTACACTTTGAATCTCTTTCTCGAGGAAAAACCCAGTCCCTTTTAAAGGTAGACAGGCAATATCAAATAAACAAATAAATATACACCAGAAGCTGATAAGTGCTTAAAAAAGAAAATAAAAGAAGTTTACACTTGCATTTCCCTCTGTCTAGAATAGTCTTCCGCTAGAATATATAGCAGGGCTCACATAATTTAAGTTTGGGCTCAAATTTCACTTTCTCAAATAGGCCCTCCATGACTATCTAAAATTGTCTCCCTCCTCCTCCCCAAGTCTCTTTCTATCTTCTTACTCTTTTTTTATTTTCTTCATCATATTTACTTTCTGAAATTATTTTTTCATTTATTTTCCATTTTTTGGCTTTCCACAATGAGATTAATAAAAGCAGGGATCACTGTATCTCTATCACCTGATCATTGTCTAGCCATTAGGTCCTAAAGTTTAACAGGCATTCAATATTTAAAAAGGAAATAAGAGGAAGGGAATTTGGAGGAAAATAGAGAAATTGGCATTATCTGTGGAGTGGGTCAAAGATATGTATATTTATTAATTTTAGAATAAAAGGATGGGGGATAAGCCTAGTGCTGGAGCAGAACCTTGAAAAAATGGAACATAGACAATATGATTTTAGTGGTTATGTAGAAAAGGTACACAAGTGGTTTGATAAACCTGAATGATGCCATAGATGAACAGCATGAAGTTTTCAGGTAACTGGAAATGTACAATTTTGAAAAGAGAATAGAGAGGCATAAAGGACAATGCAGTTTTTTCTGGCCCCTCCGTTCACACAGGAGAGGAAAAAGTTCTAATTAAGTAAAAATATCACACATTGCAAAAGATGATGTGATACATATAAAGTCAAAGTATATGCCAATTTAAAAAATCCTACAGATGTTTCAACTATACACTGTTATTCAGAATGAAAGACAAGTCCTAATGTTATTGTGTCCCACTAACTCTTGTTTTCTGAGAAAGGTGAAAGGGGAGTCAATAGAAAGTGAATTCGATGAAAGGTCCTTAGACATGTGTTCTGGTACTTAACCTGATAGTGACTAGCTCTGTGACCAGCTCTTTGACCTTGACCAAGTCACTTACACTGACTTTTAAGTTCCTTTCCTCCTTCACCCAGAAAGTGAAGGGGGCAAAGTGGATGAGATAATGTCATTTATAGCTCTAATAACCACGATTCTATTAAACCTGACAGTGCTTGGCATGTAGTATACACCCAAAATTATCTGTCAAACGTATAACGTCTTAAAATGGAATTCCAGGCTGAAAACCTGGAGGAGCTACCTATTACTAGTCTTTGATTTATAAAACGAAGGAGTTTCCACTTCTCGCTACAAAACTCAGTGATTTTGATGCGCAGCCCCATCATTTCGTTGGCCACTGGAATCCTCTGTGCTTGGCTGTGGAGCCAGAGCTGATGGGGAACGTGACCATTTTGGTCCCCCTTTCGTCTGCCGGACCCCGGTCACAGCATGCCGCTCACTGCAGCCACCTGCAGCAAAGCCCACCCCGCGGCCACACCCAAACCGGAAATCAGGACGCCCCTGGGGTTGACGGGAAGGCGCGGCGGGCTGCGCGCTTCCCCAGGCCCGCCCCCTCCGGTGACGTCACCGCCCGCCCCTTGACCCCGCAGCCCCGCCCCCTTCCCTGCCTGCTCGTAGCCTGCGGCCGCGGCGCTTTTCTGGAAGCAATGGAGGATTCCGAGCCCGTGGTCGCACCTCAGGAGGAAGAGGCGTCCTGTTCTTCCTGGGGGACCGCCAGGTGAGAGGACGAGGGCGGGCGCGAAAAGGCGAGGGGTGGCGGGCAGGACCCGAGCTCCGGCTTTCTGCTTCTCCCCACCAGTCGAGCAGGGAGCGCTCGGGAGGCCGCGGGGCCGGGGCAAAACCGGCCCTGGGAGGCGAGGGGAGCGCGCGGGGTGGGTGTGGTGGCCTGGGCTCCGGCCTCCGCGGCTCCCCGCTTCGCTGAGGACGGAGTCCACTTCTCGTCCCTTCCTGCGTTTTCTCAGTTCCGGTTGGGGTCTGCCGTCCTCCTCCCTCCAGTCCGCGGACGGGAAGGGTGGCGGGAGGAGGGCTCCGGCCGAGAGTCCTGACCCGGTCCCTTCGTGTGAGCTCCCCAGACCTGTTGCCTAACACCCTCCTTTCGGATAAATGAAAGCGGAGTTCCGCTGTGCGTGATCCTCCACTGAAATCCTCCTTTGAAAACTGTTACCGGAGGGAACTTGGTAATAATGAATCAGTGACCGTCAGGACACCCTGAGGACCTCTGGACTACAGTAAAAAAAAAAAAAAAAAATTTTTTTCCTCAGGAAAAAAGGCACGAGTTACCCCTTCTCATATCCCAGTTGGTGTTGAGGTTCTTCACTTGTGCACTCCTGGAAAATGGAGTAGCGGGGCGGGGGTGTTCGTGTAGTGCCGGTTTCAGTCATCTCATAATTAATAAAGCGGATTATTGCATTCGGCCCACTATCGGAATACAATATGCCAAAGACAGAAGTGGTGGACATAAACCTGTAGCTTTTTCAAGAGTTTCAGACTGAAGGGGTGCTTTTGATATCATGGAATTGCCTGCCGTTGCCAACACTGCCCAATAAACTTGGGGCATATTATACAATACAAACAGGAACTCCCCTGATTTACAGCGTTTTTGATGGCCATATAGACCTTACTACAAAAATGATTTTTGAACCATTCCAGTAAGGCAGAACTTTCTGAAAAGTAAACGCCAGTCATATTAAATGGCAGAGCTGATGAGAATGTAGCTCTTCACATTTTAACTTAAGAGCTTTACCCACTAGACTTTTGCCCTGCATGCAAGGAAGACAGCTAGAGAAAGTGTATTAAGGATGAGAAAACTATGTCGTACGAAATTTTGTTCATTTTCATATTTTGTTACAAGGCCAAAACAGGTTATTATAGTGGATGTGTACATTTTTATTAGATAGTTGATCTGTTAAACATAGCTATCTTCTGGCTTACTTTCATAATTGCAATCAGGACTATTTCTAATAGTAGCCATTTAATTGGCTAGAAGTTGATATCATTTAATGCTACCAATCAGTGTTTGGTAAGAACAATGATAACATTTTGATTAACCATATTTACAAATCCTTTGGTTTATATATCAATACCAGGCCTAAAAATTTGGATTCTAAAACTGAACTTCGTGCTATCAAATTATTTTTAATATATATTTTTTTTCATCCTCACCTGAGGACATTTTTCCATTTTTTGTTTAGATAGAGTGGGAGGGAGAGGAAGAGAGAGAGCGAGAAACATTGACGTGAAAGGGACACATTGAGTGGCTACCACCCACACGACCCAACCAGGGCCAGGGACAAATTGCAACCTAGGTACGTGCCCTTAGCGGGAACCGAACCCTGGTCTCTCTGGACCGCAGGCCGAAGCTCTAACCGCTGAGCCAAACCGGCCAGGGCTCAAAATTATTTTTAGAATCCTGTAATTGATAATTAGAGCTTCCTAGAACCTGAAATGAATTACGCTTTTACTAAGATGATATTGATCTTAGCTGTCACTGTGGCTTAGGCCCAAATGCCTCAAGCTGGTTCCTTCCCTGTGTCAGGGAACCATCTGTTTCCCATTGCTTATCCTATTATCATTTTTCTTTATACATTGTGAAAAAATTGGGATGAGCTATGCTAAATGATACGTCACTATAAGTATGTCTTGTCACACTGATATGTTTAACTTTTATTTTTTTCTTTTTCTTTTCTTTTTTTAATCCTCACCCGAGGATATTTATCTGTTTATCTTCAGATAGAGTGGGAGGGAGAGAGAGGGAGAGAAAGGGAGGGAGAAACATCGATGTGAGAGGGACACACGACTGGTTGCCTCCCACACGACCCAGACTAGGGCCGGGACGAACCGAAACCGAGGTACATACCCTTGGCTGGAATTGAACCCACAGCTCATTGGTCCTTGGGCCAACGCTCTATCGCTGAGCCACACCAGCCAGGGCTAACTTTTAAAATTTACTTAACAGCCTGGCCAGTGTGGCTGAGCAGGTTGAGCGGCGACCCATGCACCAGGAGGTCACCAGTTCGATTCTCAGTCAGGGCACATGCCCAGGTTGTGGGCCTGATCCCCAGTGGGGGACATACAGGAGGCGGCCAGTCGATGTTCTCTCTCATCGATGTTTCTCTCTCTCTCTCCTTTCTCTTCCTCTCTCTCTGAAGCAATAAAGAAAAACAAATTTACTTAACAGACATTTTTTGAGTGCTTTCTTTATGCCTACTATGTAAGAGGCATTTGGCAGTATGGCATGGTGCCCAAGAACTACTCTGCATAGGTTCAGATTCTGGCTCTGCTGTTTACTTCCTCTGAGTTTAGGAAGGTTATTTAAGTCAGCCTCAGTATTTTGTTTATTTTTCTGTTTGTTCAGTGAAGATGGTAATAGTGCCTATTTCATGAAGTTGTAAATATTAACTGAGTTAGTACACATAAAGCATTTAAAACAATGTGGGCACAGTGTTAACTCTTATTATTAAATGCGAGCTCATTTAGGTATTTGGAATACAGTAGTGACTTCTTAATGGATCATACATTCTATAGGGGAAAGCAGACAATAAACAGTTAATGATAAGAGATTTGAAGAAAAGACAGCAGGTTCATGAATTAAGGAGTGACCTAAGGAGAAGAGGAGCTGTTTCATTGATAGGGTAATCAGGAATGGTGTGTGTAATATCTATGAGGCAGTATTTTAATAATTCAGAGATCTGAAGGAAAAACATTCCAAGCAGATGGAATAGCAAGTGTAAAAACTAAAGTGATAGCAAGCTTGGCCTTTTGAGGAACAGCAAGTAGGCCAGCATGGCTGAAGATAGTGAGCAAGGAGAGTTGTGGGAGTTGAGATTGGAGAGTAGACCACATAGGCCCTTTTAAGCATGGTAAAGTATTTGAATTTTATTCTTAGAATCAAAGGGTAGTTCTAAGTCAGGGAGTAATATTAGTCTGACTATATTCTGAAAGAGATCGGCTATTACATGGAGAATAAACTGAAGGAGAAGGACCATAGTATAAATAGAGAAACTAGTGAGGAGGCCTTTGAAGTAGTTTAGATGAAACATGATGGTGGTTTCGCCTGAGATTATACTGATTGAAATAGTGAGAAGTGATCAGATTTGAGATCTCCTTTGAAGGAATAGCTAACAGGACACACAGATGGAGAAAATGAGGGAACAAATTAAGAAGATCCCTAGATTTTTTGGCCTGAGCAAGTAAATGGTAGGTAGTACCAGAAACTGAATTGGGAAACACTGGGGAAGAATAGATTAAGTAAGGGGAATTGAACTCTGTTTGGGGCTTGTTATGTTTGTGATACTAACTGGACATCAGAAGAGAGATATTGTTCTGGCAGATGTGTAACATTTGGAGGTCAGAGGAGAGATCAAACATGGAGAAATAAGTTTAGATATCATCAGTATATGGTAAATTCCATGGATTGAATGAGATTATCTAGGGAAGGTTTATGGGACACTCCAACAAAATTATTAAAATATAGACCCAACAGAATATATGCATTGATGATAAAACAACACCTGAGAATAAACCATGGGCTATAATTTTGCAGTACACACAGAAAGAGTAGGCAACCAGTAAATTTAATTTTGGCCTATTTTTTTTTAAATCCAAATAAAGTGGTAGATAATACAATATGTATCTGATCTGTAAAACCTTCTTTAGTAACTGGTGAATCCGATCCCATGTATAATTGAATTTTACATTACAGGGTGTGAATATTGAATAACTGTGCTTGTCCTTATAAACTGTGTTTTATTTTTTCAGTACAAATACACATTTGCCCATCATGTCAACAGAATCTGTGGAGATTGATGATGCATTATACAGGTAAGAACCTTATGGAAACTGAAACTTATTTTCCCCATTCTTTGTTGTCAAATAATGAAGTATTCTCTTTGAGGGTACCATTAGACCTATGCTGAGTTTTGTAAGTATGTCTTAAGAGTTGCTCTTTAATTAAAATTAGGGCTTCTGCGATTTTTAAAAAAACTGTATGTAGTCTAAACGCTAGAATAATACTTAAATCTCAGTTGCTTTAGGCGATATGACTAAGAATGAACCTGCCATTCACTACAAAATATACCTCATGTTTTTAGACAGGAATACATATTTATGTTCTTGATAGTGCAGGAGTGTCATGAAAACAATCCATCCCACTTTAGTTAGTTATACAGTAGCATCTAGAGAATGTTTACTTCAGCGTAATCTCATTAATGACATTGTACATTTGCACTACATAAATAGCGGAAAAGTATTGTGTGATTGAAGAGCTGTGGTTTGAATGGAATTTAGTGGAACTTTTTCATGAAATCAAAATAGTTTTTTCAAAATTAAAAACATGTTATGTTGTTACTGCTCCTAAGAAATTTTTTGGTACTTCAAGTTGTTTGTATGTAAGATAGTATAATCTCAGTTTAAAAGTTTTTAGGTTTCCTCTCTAATCATGAAAAATAGATTATATGTAAATATAATTTGGGAAGATAAGCTTATTATGTATTTTGAGTTTCTTTCTCTCTCTCTCTCTCATTTTATTTATATATATATACACACACACACACACACACACACACACACATACATTTTGTTGTAGTTGTTGTTAATCCTCACTGGAGGATATTTTTTTCCACTGATTTTTAGATAGAGTGGAAGGGAGGGAGGGAGTGGGGAAGGAAAGAGAGAGAAAACGAACATCGATTTGAGACACGTCGATTGGTTGCTTCCTACACATGCCCATCTGGGACCGAATTCAAACCTGATACCCAGATATGTGCCCTTGACTGGGAATTGAACCTGCAATCCTTCGGAGCGAGAGCTGACACACTAACCACTGAGCCACACTGACCAGGGCACCTCTTTATATATTTATTATGTGGGTTGCAGTGTCATTTTTGAGCACTTTAGAAGGAGCTAATATGTTGATTTCAAATCTGTTTTGTGCTACTCACTTGGAAACAAGTAATGAGAGACTAACAGTTTTGCTTATGTGAACATTATTTTACCATTTATTCTCCAGATTATCAATATACTTCAGAAGTCACCTTAAGTTTGGACTTTTAATCTATAATTATGATGTTCTTAATGTCCTTTTGATCATATTCTTGAGATAACAAATGGCAGCTCTTTGAGCTCTTTAGCTAATTATTATTCATTATTTAGTTAAAATCCCTGTGAAACTTTTATAACCCTCTAACCCAGTAATTGCTGATTAATGAATGTAATCTTCAGGAAACCAGAGATTAATTTTTCAAGTACAGTGCTATATAAGTAGGCTGCAGTTTGCTTGACTGAAAGTTATAGAATATAGCAGTTCACAAATAATCAGGTAATGCTGGGTCATAAGGTAGTTCTATTTTTAGTTTTTTAAGGAACATCCATACTGTTTTCCATTGCTTCTAGACCACTTTACATTCCCAACAACAGTGCACAGGATTCAGATTTCTCCACATCCTCACCAACACTTAACTGTTCTCTGGGGTTTTGTTTTGTCTTTTTGTTTGGTTTGGTTTGGTTTGGTTTGGTTTTATAATGACCATCCTAATAGGTGTGAGGTGATATCGTGGTTTTGCATGTCTCTGACGATTAGTGATGTTGATCACCTTTTCATAACATATAACATTTGTGTGTGATCTCTGAAGAAATGTCTATTCTAGTCCTTGCTCATTTTTTAATCAGGTTATTTGTTTTTTTTTCTTATTGAATTGTAGTTCCTTATATATTTTGGTATGTTTTGGGTATTAGCCCCTTATCAGATACATGGTTTGCAAATATTTTCTCCCATTCTGTAGTTTACGTTTTCACTTTGTTGTTTCTTTTGCTATATAGAAGCTTTTTAGTTTGAAGTAGTCCCACTTGTCTATTTTTGCTTTTATTGCCTGTGCTTTTGGTGTCATGTCCAGGAAATCTTTGCCAAAACCAATGTTAAGAAGCTTTTCCTCTGTGTTTTCTTCTAGGATTTTTATAGTTTCAGGTGTCACACTTAAGTCCTTAATCCATTTTGAATTGATTTTGTGTGTGGTATAAAATAAAGGTCCAATTTCATCTTTTGTATGCATATATTCAGTTTTCCCAACTCCATTTGTTAGCCCCAACGTACCGTTTCCTCTGAATACACTGTCCATGCTAGACTACTTTCATACCAAACATACTTTATACTTTTACATCTAAATTGTCTATTTCTAGAACTTCATCTTGTGCCACAAAATTACCTTCTATTTATTAAGACTCACTCAAATGTCTACTCTGATATCTTACATATATTCTTTCTGATTGGTGTTTCAGGCTTCTTAGGGTATATTCCTAGAAGTGGGATCACTGGGTCAAATGACAATTCAATTTTTAATTTTTTGAGGTAACACCATGGTGTTTTCCATAGTGGCTGCACCAGTCTGCATTCCCACCAGCAGTATACTAGAGTCCCCTTTTCTCCACACCCTCGCTAGCACTTGCTGTTTGATGATTTGTTGATGGCAGCCATTCTGACAGGTGTGAGGTGATACCTCATTGTAGTTTTAATTTGCATCTCTCTGATGATTAGTGACGTTGAACATTTTTTCATAAGTCTCTTGGCCATCTGTATGTCCTGTTTGAAGAGGAGTCTATTTAGGTCCTCTGCCCATTTTTTATTTATTTATTTATTTATTTATTTATTTATTTATTTATTTATTTTTTATCCTCACCTGAAGACATTCTTCCATTTTTTGTTCAGATAGAGTGGGAGGGGGAGAGAGAGAGAAACATCGATGTGAGAGAGACACATTGACTGGTTGCCACCCGCACGACCCAACCAGTGCCAGGGACAAACTGCAACCGAGGTACGCGCCCCTAGTGGGAACCGAACCCAGGTCTGTCTGGACCACAGGCCGACACTCCAACCGCTGAGCCAAACCGGCCAGGGCTCCTCTGCCCATTTTTTAATTGGGTTCTTTGTCTTCCTTTTGTTGAGTTAGTTGTATGAGTACTCTATATATTTTGGAAATTAACCCCTTATCTGATGAATCGTTGGCAGTTATGCTCTCCCATATACTGGGTTCCCTTTCAATTTTGATGCTTGTTTCTTTTACTGTGCAGAAGCCTTTTAGTTTGATGTAGTCCCATGTGTTCATTTTTTCCTTTGTTTCTCTTGCCTTAGGCATTGTATCAGTGAAAATTCTGCTGCATATGATATCTGAAATTTTGTTGCCTGCATTTTCTTCTAGGATTTTTATGGATTCACAAGTCACATTTAAGTCTTTTATCCATTTTGAGTTTATTCTTGTGTATGGTGTAAGCTGGTGTTCTAGCTTCATTTTTTTGCATGTAGCTGTCCAATTTTCCCAACACCATTTATTGAAGAGGCTGTCTTGACTCCACTGTATGCTTTTGCCACCTTTGTCAAATATTAATAGGGCATATTGTAACAACCAATTTGTACTTATTAATCCCTTCACCTTTTTGCCCATCCCCTCAATCTCCCTCCCATCTGGCAAGCAACAAAAAAGTCTCTATATCTATGAGTCTGTTTCTGTTCTACTTGTTCATTTTGTTTGTAGATTCAATTGTTGATACATATGTATTTATTACCATTTTATTGTTTATATTTTTGATCTTCTTCATGAAGACCCTTCAGCATTTCATATAATACTGGTTTGGTAGTGATGGACTCCTTCAGCTTTTTCTAGTCTGGGAAGCTCTATATATGTCCATCGATTCTAAATGATAGTTTTACAGGACAGAGTAATCTTGGTTGTAGGTACTTGCTTTTCATCACTCTAAATATTTCTTGCCACTCCCTTCTGGCCCGCAAAGTTTCTTTTGAGAAATCAGCTGACAGTCTTATGGGAGCTCCCTTGTAGGTAACTGTTTTTCTCTTGCTGCTTTAAAGATTCTGTCTATGTCTTTAACCTTTTGCATTTTGATTATGATGTGTCTTGGTGTGGGCCTCTCAGGGTTCATCTTGTTTGGAACTCTCTGTGCCTTCTGAACTTCTATGTCTGTTTCCTTCACCAAGTTAGGGAAGTTTTCTGTCATTTTTTTCAAATAAGTTTTCAATTTCTTGTTCTCTCTCTTTTCTTCTTCCGGTACCCCCATGATGCAAATGTTGGTATGCTTGAAGATGTCCCAGAGGCTTCTTACACTATCCTCATTTTTTTGGATTCTTTTTCTTTTTGCTGTTCTGATTGGATGTTTTTTTTGCTTCCTTATATTCCAGATCGGTGGTTTGCTTCTTGGCTTCACTTACTTTGCTATTGATTCTCTGTAAATTATTCTTTATTTCAGTTAGTGCACCCTTAATTTCTGACTGGTCCTTTTTATGTTGTTGATGTTCTCACTAAGTTTCTTAGAGGTCTCCTTAAGTTCCTTGAAGGTCTCACTAAGTCCCTTGAATGTCTCACCAAGTTCCTTGAGCAACCTTATAACTGTGTTTTGAATTCTGCATCTGATTGAGTGCTTATCTCCACTTTGTTTGGTTCTCTTCCTGGAGTTTTGTTCTTTTCTTTCATTTGGGACATGTTTCTTTGTCTCCTAATTTTGGCTGCTTCCCTGTGATTGTTTCTATGTATTAGGTAGTGTTCCTATGTCTTCTAGGCTTTGTAGGGTGGCCTATTGTTGTAGGTGTCCTGTAGAATCCAGTGGCACAGTCTCCCTGATCATCCCAGCTGGGTCCTTGAGGTGCACCCCTAGTGTGGACTGTACACCCCTCCGTTGTAATTGAGTCTTGATTGCTGTTGGCACATCAATGGGAGGGATTTACTCAGGCTGATCAGCTGCAAGGACTGGCTACGAACACTCACCTCTGACCACCTTGGAGGATCAGCTGTGCAGGGGCCTACCACACAGAGCAAGATTTACTTCAGCAGGGTTCTGGTATCCACTAAGCCCACCCCTTGAGTGTGTCACTTGTGGAGGTGGCTGGGTGGTGGTGTTTCAATGTCTGAAGCTGTCCACTGGGTGTGTTGGCTCTGGGGCCTCCCGGGAGGCACAGGTCAAGGTCAGCCACTGCCTGTGTTCTACCTGAGACCACTAGGCATAAACTACCAACCTATCTACAGATGGCTGCTTCTTGTGCTGAGTTTGAAGTGTCCCAGCTGTGAACCAAGACCAGCTGCTGCTAGTGCCAGGCCTGGGGCCACTCAGCAAGAGGTATGGGGCTCACTGAAGCCAAATACTGCTTATTTGAGAGATTTTAGGAAAATCTGAAGCATGAACCCAGACAGGCCATTTCCTATGGTAAAGCCACTGGAAACAGCTTGAGTGGACCCTAAATTAAGTGTTGCAGAGCCTCAGGGAATCACTGCGGGGGGAGGGCAAATAGTATGAGCCAGGTTGCTGGAGTCCCAGATATGGTGCCTGTCTGCCAGCACTGGGGGGGGGGGGGGGGGTGTTACCAAAGAAACAGCAGCCTCCACCAGCAGTCTGTCCGGGAGAAAGCTACCTCTCCAGCTCTCACTCCAATGCCAAACATCTCAGTTCTTCCCTGTAAGTCTCTGGTGCCTTTCAAGCTGCCTCCTCCTCACTGAAGCCCAGAGGGAGTGATTCCGAGTAAGTCTGTGTGTGGGCCCTTTAAGAGGTACTGCCTGGGACTCCAGAAGCCTCAGCCTCCCTGAGCCTCAATTCCCTCTGGTTGTCACAGCCAGAAGTTATGGGGACTTCTCTTCCAGGCACTGGAACCCAAGCTGAGGGGCCTTATGTGGGACTGGGACCTCTTGCTCTTCAGGTAGGACCTTCACAGCCCAGGTGTACCTCCTGATTTTTATCCACCCTTCCACGCTTCCTCCCCTCTGCCCCTCCTAGCACTCTTGATGTGGCTTCTTTAATTTTGTACTTGTAGGACTTCCATTCAGCTGGATTTCAGGTGGTTCTGAATGATGGTTGTTCTTTAATTTAGTTGTAATTTTGATATGGTTGTGGAAGGTGGTGAATACCGCATTTACCTACACTGCAATCTTGGCTGGAAGTCAAGTTACTTAACCTCTTAAGTCTACTGCAACCGAGGTATGTGCCCTTGACCAGAATTGAACCTGTGACTCTTTGGTCCACGGGCCAACGTTCTAACCACTGAGCCAAACCGACCAGGGCTCTTAAGTCTACTCTTTTCTTTCATTCTTATATTTTTTCATACATTTATTCATCTAACAAATATTTAATGAGAAAAATGTACAATTTGCAAATTAATCTTAAAGATAGTGCCTAAGAGCTCAATCATTTCTAGTTATCATTTACTATGCATTATGACCTTATCTTTATTTTTAGTCTTCATGTCACTCCTCACCAGTTTACCCTCCAGCATCCTATGTTTTCTAACCTTTGCAAACTTAATGTTTACATATTGTCAGGGATTTTATTTTACCCTGCTTACAAGCTTAAAAAGCTAGGCTGTTATTGTTTAGTGTATTCTGACAGAAGGTGTGAAACTTCTAGGTTTCAGGGACAAAGAATTTCATTACTTTATTTTATAGCAAGTAGCATGGACATTAGTGTGGTATTCCCAAGTCCCATGGGGCAATGCCCTAGGCCAAAATGGATGTTTTGTATATAGTGGGTTTACATCACAGCTGAAAAACACTGAATTTGGGGGACCCCCCCATTTTATGACAAGCAGTAAGCAAGCTTGTTCTTTTTCTTGCAAAGAGACTCACCTCATCCTTCACGGTTATATGCTGCAAACACAACTCCCAAGAAAAGACTCAAGTAAGAGCAGTCAGGACCTTGATTGGTAGGCATATCTAAAGAGACATGTAGGTGTGTGAAAGACCCATACAGGAGTGTCTCCCAACATAAATACTTCCCCCACACACACAATTTCATTGAGGTATAATTGATATATAGTAGACTTTACATATTTAATGTGTACAATTTGATGTGTTTTGACATGTACATATACTCATGAAATCATCACCACAATTTAATGAACATATCCATCACCCCTTTGTAGTCCCTTTCTCCCTACTATTCTCCAGCTACCATTTCCCCAGGCAACCAACCACTGATCTGCTTTTTATCGTTATAGAATAGTTTTAATTTTCTACAATTTCATCAACATGGAGTCATATACCGTGTACACTTTTGGAGAGGTCTGGCTTCTTTTACTCAGCATAATGATTTTGAGATTCATCTGTGTTGTATCAGCAATTTGTAACTTTTTATTGCTGAGTTGTATTTTATTATATGGTTATACTGTAATTTATTAGCTGTGATGGGCATTACGGTTGTTTTTAGGGTTGCTACCATGAGAATTTATATACTTGTTTTAGGGTAGACATATGTTTTTATTTACTCTTGGATAAATATTAAGAATTGAATGTCTGAGTTGTATGATAGGTGTATTTTTAACTTTTTTTTTTTTTTTTGAAAGAAACGCCACAATGTTTTCCAAAGTGGTTGTACCATTTTACATTTCCACTAGTAGTGTACGAGAGTGCTAGTGCCCCATGTGTTCATTCAGTATCTGAGTCAGTTATTTTAAGTTTAGGTATTCAAGTGTGTGTATAGTGTTATTATTACATTATGGTTTTAATTAGTATTTCCCTAATAAGTAATCACGTTAAACATCTTTTCATTAACTTATGTGCCATCTGTCTTCTTTGGTGAAATGTCTCTATAAATCATTTTTTTTTTTTAATCCTCACCCGAGGACATTTTTCTGTTTATCTTCAGATAGAGAGGGAGGGGGAGAGAGGGAGAGAGAGAGAAACATCGACATGAGAGGTGAGAGAGACACATCGACTGGTTGCCTCCCGCACAACCCTGACCAGGGCCGGGACTGAAACACAACCGAGGTATGTGCCCTTCACTAGAATCAAACCCGTGACTCTCTGGTCCGCAGGCCGACGCTCTAACCACTGAGCCAAACCGTCCAGGGCTCTATAAATCTTTTGCCTCTCTTTTTGTTAGGTTGTTTGTCTTTTTGAGTTCTTTATGCATGCTATATATGTTCTTTGTTATATATGGTAACAAATATTTTCTTCTAGTTTGTGTTTTTATTTTCATAATGTCTTTTGCAGAACAAGATCTTTAATTCTGATAAGATATGTCTTTTATATATTATTCATGCTATTTTATTTTGTTTTTTAAATGTTTGTAAAATTTAAGGACACTAAATTTTTCTCTGAGTATCTTCTTGAAGTTTTATTTATTAACTCTAAAATTTAGGTCTATGATCCATTTCAAGTTACTTTTTGTATGTGGTATGAGGTGAGAGCCAAGGTTTATTTTTTTCTCATCTAGCTCTCCAATGTGTCAGCACCATTTGTTGAAGATTATCCATCCCCATTGAATTCCCTGGGCACCTTTGACAGAATTCAGAAGACTAAATATTATATCTGTGGCTTTATTTCTGGAATTTTAGTGATCTATATGTCTCTCTTTATGCCAACACCACACTGTAGCTTTATCATAAATCTTGGAATTTGGGAGTGTAATTCCTCCAACTTTGTTTTTCTTTTATAAAGTTAGTTTGACTTGCCCTGGCCGGTTTGGCTCAGCGTTAGAGCATCGGCCCGCAGACCAATGAGTGGTGGGTTCGATTCCGGCCAAGGGCACGTACCTGGTTGCAGTTCATCCCCAGCCCTGATCAGGGTCATGTGGGAAGCAACCAGTCTATGTTTCTCAACCAGTCCCTCTCATGTCGATGTTTCTCTCCCTCTCCCTTTCTCTCCCTCTCTTCCCCTCCCACTCTGTCTGAAGATAAACAGAAAAATATCTTCAGGTGAGGATTAAAAAATAAAATAAAAAACAAAGTTGGTTTGACTCTTCTAAGTCCTTTGAGATTTCATACACATTTTAGAATCAGCTTACCAATTCTTTAAAAAAAAAAAAAATTGACATTTTAACTTGAATTTTAAGATCTATTAACATGGTATGTCTGTCAATTTCTTTATTCTCTCCTAGATCTTGCACAACTGTTATCTACTTTATCCCTAAGTAATTTGTATTTTCATACTATTGTAAATGATAATTTTTAAATTTCATTTTCCAATTATTTATTACTCTAAAATTGGAGCACAATTGATTTTTGCTTATTGATTGACGTTTTATCATGCAACCTTGCTAAACTCACTTCTTAGTTCTAGTAAAATTTTTTGTGAATTCCATAGGTTTTCTACACAGTCATGTTTGAAAAGAAGTTTTACTTTTTCTTTTCTAATCTGGATGCCTTTAGTTTCTTAGCCTTGCTTTACTACACTGGCTAGAACCTCCAATACAATAGCAAATGGAAGTGGTAAAGGTGGACAACCTCACTTTCTTCCTGATCTTTGATGGAAAACATTCATTCTTCCTTGGTGGAGTATGATGTTATCTGTAGGCGTTTCATAGATACCCTTTATGAGGTTGAGGAGATACCCTTCTATTACTAGTTTGCTTAAAGTTTTGTTGTTGTTTTTTAATCAAAAGGATATCAGGTTCATTGAATACTTTTTCTGCATTCATTGAGATGATCATAAGGTTGTTTAGTCTTTAATGTAGAGAACTACAGTGATGGCTTTTAGAGTTTTATACCACCCTTGCATTTTGGTTCTAGGATAAAACCCATTTGGTCATGATGTGTTTATATATTCTGTTAAGAATTTTTCCATCTATGTGAGGCATATTGGTATGGAGTATTTTTTAATTGGTTTTGTCTTGTTTTGGCATTGGGGTAATGCTGCCTTCATAGAATGAGCTGAGAAGTATTTCTACTTCAAATTTCTAGAAAGTTTGTGTAGACTTGGTAATATTTCTTCTTTACATTTTTGGTACAATTCACAATGAAGCTATTCATCTTTGGCGTTTTCTTTGTTGGAAAGTTTTTAACTACACATTTAACATCGAATAGATATAGTGATATTCAAATAATATATTTCTTCTTGAGTGAGCTTTAATAATTTGTATCTTTCAAGGAATATTTTCATTTATCTTATTTGAATTTAGTTGTTTGTAATATATCTTGAATATGCTGTTTAATGCCTGTAGGATATGAAATGATGTTTTCTCACTTATTTCTGATATTGGTAATTTTCTATCTACTCTTTTTTCCTGGTAATTCTGGCTAGAGGTTTATCAAATTTATTGTTGTCTCAAAGAACCAGCTTTTAGTTTGTTGACCAAAATGTCATTATAACTGTATACTTCTATTTATCAAATTTATTGTTGTCTCAAAGAACCAGCTTTTAGTTTGTTGACCAAAATGTCATTATAACTGTATACTTCTATTTCTCCTTTGCCAGGATGTGAGTAACGTTGTGTTACTTCTACATATGTTATAAACTCACAGTATATTGTTGTTTTGGGCTTAAATAATAACTTATCTTCAAAAGATATTTTAAAATAAGGAAAAAAAAGGTCTGTATTTATCTGTATTTTTTTCATTTCTGGTATTCCCTATTTGTTTGTGTAAATTAAGATTTCCATCTCATATCATTTTCCTTTTGCCTGCGGATTTACTTTAACGTTTCTTATATTGAAAGTCTGCCAGCAGTGAATTCTTTCAGCTTTTGTATGTCTAAAGAAGTTACTATATTCTTTTTGAAGTTGAATATAGGATTTTAGGTCTACAGTTTTTTCTTTCAGTACTTTAAAAATGTTGTGTCACTTAGTTCTGACTTATACAGCTTCCTGGGAGAAAGTCAACTGTCATTCTCTAATTACTTTTAATATTTTCTCTTCATTCCTAATTTTAAACAATTATGATATACCTCATATATTTTTCATATATTTTTGTTCTTGGCTTTGTCTGCGTTGTTGTCTGTAAATTTATTGCATTTCTGGGAAAATTTTAGCCATTAGTTCTTCAAATATATTTTTCTCTCCCCGTCTTTCCAGTCCCTTTCAGGGATTCCAATTTCACATATATTCAACTAAGTGAAGTCCCATGGCTCATGTATGCTCTGCTTTTTTTTTTTTTTTCATCTGTTTTATTTTGGAAAGTTTCTATTTCTATATATTCAAATTTACTTCTGCAGTGTTGAATCTATTTTTAAGTTCATGCAGTATATTTTTCATCTTAGATTTTGTAATTTTTATCTCTAGTTGTTTTGCTGCTAATGCTTTCCTCTACCTTATTGAGCAAATAGATTATAATCATAGTTGTTTTAATATCTTTGGCTAAAAATTGTCATCTATGTCACTTCTAGAACTGTTCTATTGTTAATTTTCCATTCAATATGAGTTGTGTTTTTGCATACCTGGTAATTTTTAACGTATGCCAGACATTGTGAATTATATTTTTTTGGGTACTGGATAATTTTGAATTTCTTTAAATATTCTTAAGCTTTGTTCAGGGACTCAGTTAAGTTACTTGAAAACAGTTTTATTTTTTTTTAAGACTTGCTTTTAAGCTTTGTTAGGTGAAGCCAGCGGAGACTTAACTCTGGGACTAATTTTGCCTCATTACTGAGTGGTATTACTGTTCTCTTGCTTCTTTCCCTAGCTTGAGGTTTTTTCCTGATATGCATGTGCTGATCTTACTTAGCTGTAGGAGGACTTAAGGAGAACCTTCTACAGATCTCTGGTGCTCTCTGTGTTCATATCTCTGCTTGCAAATTCTAGCACCCTTGAATTAACAGCCCTGTCTTCTCAAGTCAGGGAGACCAACAGGCTGTCTTTGGGTTTCTCTTCCTGCACTTGAAGCCTGGAAACTCTCCAAACAGTACCTAAGGCAGTCATAAAGCTTACCTTATTTGTTTTACTTCTTTGAGATTACTTCCTGAGTTAGCCTACTGTCTAGTGTCTGAAATCTGTTGTTTCATTTCTATTTACCAGTTTTCATTTAAGGCAGGAAGAGGATATACCTGGTCCTTGTTAATTCACCATGGCCAGAAATGGAAGTCTTATATATATATATATATATATATTACATATCTCTTATATGCCATTCTTTTTTATGTTTTTCTGGCTTTTCCTTTTTGATTAATTTTTTAACTCCTATTCAGTGTTCAGAATTTAAGTTGGATGAACCTCATGTGAAGCTTTCCATGATCTCCACTGATAGAGATAACTATTTCCTCTTCTGTATTTCAGATTCCCTTAGTTTTTGGTACTTCTTTATACAGTACTTACTAATGAATTATTTATCTCTCGCTCCCAGTAACATGTCACAGACATTCTGCCAAGTATTTTATATATTTTATCTTATTTAATTTAAACCTCATAGTACCCACATGAGGTTGTTCCTTTTATGATCCCCACAGAGTGTCAGTGCCTGGCTTGAAATAGATATTTTAATAAAATTTATGAATGCATGACGAAGATAATTGAAGTACATCCAAAAGAAAGTGATTAGAGTGTTGAGGGAGACTCAAAATGATGTCATTTTGGAATTGTTTAAGGAACTGGAGATGTTTAGCCTGGAGAAAGAAGATTCTGGAACCTGAATACCATCTTCAAATGTTTGGAGGGCTGTTACTTCGAAGAGGGATTAAACGAGTTCCCTATGGCCCCAAGGAGGTAAAATTAGGACAGTAGGTGAAAACTATAGGGAGATGTATCTTCATAAAGGAGAGAATCTTTAATAAATAGGGCTCTCTAAAAGTAGAGTAGATAGCCTTGGTAATTTTTTTTACTAGATACAATCGCTGATATGTTGTGTGTCTAGTTAATAGAGTCAGCTATAATGAAATTATACTCTAGGCTCTTTAAATCCCATCTCTACTACTTTACTAACAACATGAGTGCCATAGGGTCTAAGTGTCAATTGCAGAGTATCTGACATTGCCTAGCACAAACTAAGAACTTAATTAGTACCCTTCCTCTTGGTGGCCAAACATTGAAAAGTCATTTCAATTTTCAAAGGTGATTTAGGTAATGAGAATCTGTCCGAGAATATATGACTCTTTGGAAAACTTTGGTTTGTGTATGTTAATTTTATTCCATTGTCCTGTATGTTCTTTGTTATGTATAACCACATTTATGCCCTGGCTGTTCATTATTTGCCTAAGTAATCTTAAAAATAAATTATGAGGGCAAGTCTGAGGTGAAAAACATATTTTTTAATGTAGTTCTTGTGACTGTGACCATAGGAAGAGTAATTCAAGTTCTCTGCTTAGTAGAGTGTACACATGTTGTTTTTGTGTGCCAAGTCATTTCTTTCGTTAATTTAGTAAATTGTGTGTCTATAATATGCCAGGCCTAATTAGTCACTGGAGATACAATAGTAAATAAAGCAAAGGCCCTGCCATAATGAATTTACAACCTCCTAGGGAAAAATAGACAAATAAATAGTGAAAATACACTGTGATAAGTGTTATAATAGATTGAATGTAAGGTGTTATGTGTGTACATAGAAGATGATCCAGTACTTTCTTGATAAAGGTTAGGGGTATCAGGTGAAGCATCATTGGGGGAGGGGCACAAATAATGAAAAAATGAGACCTGAGGAGCAGTAGGAGTTATTCAGACATAAAATAATTGGGGGAGAGGAATACTCCAGAAAAATATCTACCAGACAAAGAGAACATGCCACGTTTGAAGAATTGAAAACCTTTGGTACATCTGGAACATGGAGTTTGGTGCGGGGGTGACAGAAGATGAAACTAAAGAGCCAAGCAGAGACTAGATTATGAACGGCCTTGTGACTAATGTTAGAATCTAGACTTTATCATAAGGGAAATAAGAAACCTTTGGAGGTTTAAAGTGGGAGAATGATTTGACCAGATTTGCACTTTAGAAAGATCATGTATCTTTCTGAGTAGGAAGTTAACAGGTAATACTGTAAAACTGAAAAATCAAGAAATAAAAATATAAACAGGTTATTGAGAAATAATGGGGTTAAATATTAGAAGAAATAACTAGAAGGATGGAGAGTGGTTGTCCTTGAGGAGTGGGAATTGGGGTAAGGAAGAGTAAGGTCAGGGAATTGATTTTTTTTCTTTCTCTCTCCTATAAATCACTGTAGAATGATTTGACTTTTCTTACTCTTCTTACAGTGTAGATCTGTGGATTCTAAGACTAGACTGCCTGGGTTGAATCTTGCCTCCACTATTTATAAGTTACTTAATTTCCCTGTGCTTAAGTTTTCCTCTCTGTAAAAATGGGAATAATAATAGAACTTAATCTATAGAATTTTTGTGAGGATTAAATGAGTTAATACAAGTAAAACACTAAAACAATGTGTGGTGCATGGTAAACATTCAGTAAGTTACATATCAGCACTATTCAGATAATGATGTACAAGGAGGCAAATTTACAATCATAGTGGTGAATTTTTTAAATGTTGCTTTTAGTAATCAAAACAAGCAGACAAAAAATCACAACAGGTATAAATTTCATCAATATGATTAAAATTAATCTAAAGCATATGTAAAGGATGTTATGTAAAGGATGTTTGATCTAAAAACAACAACTGTAGAATATGTATTCTTTTCAAGAACACATGAAACATTTATAAAATTGACCAGAGGAATCCTCAAATATTAAAGAGTGAAATCATAGATTGTGATGTCTATTCACAGTGCCTTTAATCTAGAAGTTAACACAAAAGGTAACTAGAAAATTTCCCTTAAAATTAGAAATTTAAAAATACACTTTAGATTAACCAGTAAGTAAAAAAATAATCATAATTAAAATTGGAAAATAATAAAAGTACTGTATCAAAATTTAGGATGCTATTTAAGATCAGTTAAAGTTTTACATGTGTATTTTAGAAAAGAAAACCTGAAAATTAATGAGTTCTTATTTCACTAAGAAAAAAGAAAATAGAAGAATAGAATTTAGTAGCATAGAAAACATTTCAAAGGCTAAGTTCATGTACATCAGCCAGAGACTAGCCCTGTAAGCAGGCTAAAGTTCAGGCCTGCTATGTTAACTTTTTCCTGCACTTTAAAGATGTGAAACTGCAGGGACTCTGATACACTGCCAGGAATGATACATCTACTTTGGAAAACGGTTTGGCATTATCTAATAAAGTTAATCCTGCATATCCTCTTTAGTATAAGCACTATAGAAATTATGACACATGTACCAGAAGACATATAGGAGATTGCTCATGGACTTGTTATTGGCAACTGTTCAAAACTATAGAATAGCTAAATTGTGGTATATTATTACAGTAGAAAGGTACAATACAATATAATACACCAGAAATGAAAATGAATAGCTGCATCCATTGATATGAATAAATCTCATTAATGTAATTTCATTCAAAAGAAGCAAGACACAGAAGAAGACATTCAAAATGTATTGTTCAGGGGTACACAGATAAGGGTGGTAAGACTATATAATACACTGTGTCATACCTACCAGAGTAGATGTTCAATAAATATTTAATGAATAAATGGATTGTTTTTATCTTTGAAATAAATGGTGAATACCAATTTCAAAAGAAAAGTTTAGGTTTTATTATATTTTGTAGGGAATAAGGAAGAAGTAAAGATAGACTGTGTTTATGAAGTTTCTTCTGACTAAACAAAAAATGCCTTTTCAGACTTTTTATTGAATATGAATAGCTAAAGTATCGAAATTAAGTAAACATTTGTATATTAAACAAACATACGTTAAACCAGGTGTGTGTGTGTGTGTGTGTGTGTGTGTGAATTCCAAAAGAAATACTTGCAATCCAAGGGGTTCTGGAATTATTTGTTCTTTATACTGAACTCATTTGTCAAATGATTCTCATAAGCATCTATTGGAATGTCCATTTATCTTTAAAAACTGGTTTGTATCAAATGTATCACTGTTGTTTGTTTTTTAAATAAACTCTTATTACTAGCTTTATAACTTTAAAAATTGCCAATGTGTATATATATATATATATATATTTTTTTTATCCTCACCTGAGGACATTTTTTCATTTTTTGTTCAGATAGAGGGAGAGAGAGAGAGAGAAACATCGATGTGAAAGTGACACATCGAGTGGCTGCCACCCACACGACCAACCAGGGCTGGGGACAAACTGCAACCGAAGTACATGCCCTTAGTGGGAACCGAACCCAGGTCTCTCTGGACTGCAGGCCGACGCTCTAACCGCTGAGCCAAACCGGCCAGGGCGCCAATGTATATTTTTTGAAATTCCCATCCTGCTACTGACTTGTGGCTGTTAGGATGGGTGACTTAACAAGATCCTTTAGAGATACTTAATCAGCTTTTATATTTAAAATTATATTTGAAAACTGCTTAATTTTAAGTCATTTAATCTCTAAGAAGGGAACCAGTTGGTTGTTTCAGAGACCCTGTTTACAGTGAAAGACTTAAAGTGGAAATGGCAAATTCATATGCCTACTGTGGCCACTGAGGTAATAAATGAGAGGAGCCGGATGGGAACTGTGGCAAGTCTCTAGAGCATAATCCTCCCCATCTAATTAGGCAACTCCTACTCCAGTCTGTCTGTTGCCATGAAGGAATGTGGACCTTGGTGCCAAATCTAATTTTTGAAAGTGTCATATATTTAGCAATTAATTCGGAAAATGTAAACACTATGCAGATGATTCAAAACAAGTCTGTGGGCAGGATCTGGTTGCCAAGCTGTTTGCAAACTTTAAAGGGATATATAATTTTGATGAAATAATTTATTGCCCTTCATTGTTATTTTACATGTAGTCGACAGAGGTACGTTCTTGGAGACACAGCAATGCAGAAGATGGCCAAGTCCCATGTTTTCTTAAGTGGTATGGGTGGTCTTGGTTTGGAAATTGGTAAGCAGTAATTTTTATTTATAATTTTACATGACACTTTTGAGCAACATAATTTAAAGATTTAACACCTTCCCCATGTATTATTTCTATAAAGAAAATTAAATCCAAAACCTTGATCAGGTTTAGTTGTGATTCTTTTGGCAAGACTACTTTACTTCACAATACTGTTACATTCTTCCACAAGGAACCAGTAATGACTCTCTTGGAGCTCTTTGTGATGTTAATAGCCATTAATGATCATTCTCTGTGTTTGTTAATTCATTATGTAGCGCACACATACATATATTCATAACGATATGTTTGGAAGAATACACTAAAAATTTAAGTAATTATCTCAGTGTGATATGATTATGGCAAATTTATTTTATTTTGTTAATCTGTATCTTCATAGGGACTTGTATTTCTTATGTAGTAAAAAAGTTAAAATAACTCTAGTCAGAGATGTGACCAAGCTCCATGAAGCCATATATCTATTATACATTCCTAATATTAAGCTATTTTTTTCCTTTTTTTTTAGCAAAGAATCTTGTCCTTGCTGGAATTAAAGTAAGTGAGTAAATGTCCTTGGTAAGAATTATTTGTTATGAACTTTTTTTTCTTTTTTGCTTGTCAGTAGTGGTAATATTTTTTGCACTTTGATCTAATTATTGCTTTTTCATTTAGTAGCAAAATTGTTTTAATGCTCTACTTTACTCTTTTTAAAATACTTTTTATTATAGAAAATGTTTAAATTAAACAAAAAAAGAATAGTTTTAACAAAACCCCATGTATCCATCATGCAGCTACAATTATCAGCTAATGGACAAATTTAAATTTGTAAATTTTATGTATCTCCTTCCCATTTCCCCCCCATCAAATTATTTTTGCATCTCAGACATCCTATTATATAATCCTTAAATATTCTAGTATATAACTCTAAAAAATATGGGTGCCTTTTGAAAATATAACAACAATATTTTCACACCTAAAAAAATGTTTCTTAATTTCATTATATTAGTTATCTATTGATGTGAATGAAATAAGTCACCCCAACACTTAACAACTTAAACAACAGCACCTCTCTCAGTTTCTATGGGTCAGGAATCAGACACAACTTAGCTAGTTCCTCTGTTTGAGGGTCTCTAATAAGGCTCCAATCAAGATATTGGTAGGGTCTGCAGTTATCTAGGGTAAGGATCTGCTTCCCAAAGTTGCTCAGGTAATTATTGACAGGATTCAGTGGCAAAGTTGTGCCACTGCACGTTCCCACCTCAGTTCCTCTGCCTGTTAATCAGAGGTCACCCTCAGTTCCTTGCCATGTGGCCCTCTCCATAGGACAGTTTGCTTCATCAGAGTAAGCTAGCAAGAGATAAGAAAGGGAATGTTAAATAAGACAAATCAGTCTTTTGTAACCTAATCTTAGAAGTGACATTCCATCTCCTGTGCTGTATTCCTTAAAAGCAAGTCATTAAGTCTAGTTTATACTCAAAGGGAGGGAATTACACGAAGACCTGAATACCAAGAAGTGATAATTATTGGGGCCATCTTAGAAACACGCCTACCACAATCATCAAATATCTAGTTAGAGTTCAAATGGTCCCAATTATCTTATGAGTTTTTTTTATTTTGTTGTAATCAGGATCCAAGTAAAGTTCATACACTAAACTTGGTTTCTTTTAATCTATAGATTTCTCTTCCCTAACTTTTCTCCCTTGCAATTTGTTAAAGAAACCAGGTTATTTATCACATGTATCTCTACTTCTGTATTGCCTGTAAACTGGTAGTTATACTGAGACAATCAGATTCATATTTGATTCTCATGGTGCCACTGCTTCACAGGTGGTATTTTGTTCTCCCATCAGGAGGAAATAATATTGTCATCTCTCTTTATGGTTAGTTCTAGCTAGTAATGATTATACCTAGATTCATTATTTTATTACAGATAGTGATATTCTATTTGTTATTTTTTCTTTATTTACTAGATGGAATAATATTTTAGAAAGAAAATTTTTTATTCTTTACATATTTGGTTCCACTAAAGTGTACACATATGAAGAGCAGGGTAAATATTTGATTTTTACCCCCCTTTATTTACCAGTTTTCAAATTAGTGGTTTTCTGTCATCCCCCAACACTGGCCAGTGAACTTGTGTGTGGGTATGTGTGAACATCGTGACAAACTCATCAGTTTAAACTTGTTTGATATATTTTGAATCATTGTAGTTATTATTTTCTTTGATGCTCAAATTGTTTTATCTTTGCTTGTTGGGATCTTCTAAAAGTTCTTGAATTCTTTGGCATACCCCCGTAGTCTTTGTCACTGATTATAAATTTCTTTTAGTATAACAATTCTAGTATTATTAATAATAATATGATTGCTGTTGAAAACAGTTTAAGATTTTTGGTTTTTAATCCTTAGGATATATCCTATCTGGATTTGGCAGAGAAATTAACTGCTTTTAAAAAATCACTTATTAAATCGTGCGTTTGTATAGTTATGCAACAAATTCAGTAGATAGTTCTGTCCATTTATTTATTTTGCTTTGGATTTTTAAGGATTGCTTTTTTAATTTGACTTAGTATTAATAATATGTGAAACCTAAATAATTCAAAGTCAAATTTAGAAAACATATATATTCAGTTAAGTCTAGCTTCTCTGGACCCTATTCCCTCCTTTCCTTATTAGGTCACTTCCATTTTTCTTCTGTTTTTAAATATAAGCAAATGTATACAGATAAACGTGAAAATCTGTATAACTACGTACATATTTATTTTCACCCGTCTTTCTTAAAGTGCCATACTTTCCTCCACCTTACTTTTATCATTTAACAGTGTATCCTGTGATTACCCTCATAGTGGTAATTAATATTTAATTCTTTATTTTTTTAAAAAATATGTTTTTATTGATTTTTTAGGGAGAGAGAGATAAAAACATTGATGTAAGAGAGAAATGTCGATCAGCTGCCTCCTGCATGCTCCCTACTGGAGATCGAGCCTGCAACCCGGGCATGTGCCCTGACCGGGAATTGAACCAGGACCTCTCAGTCCATGAGACGACGCTCAGTGCACTGAGCCACACCAGCCAGGCTTCATTCTTTTTTTATAGCTGCATGGATATACATTTTGTTGATGTAGCATATATTATTATACCCAGTTCTTCACTGATGGATGTTTTGATTATTTCCAATCGTTTGCTGTTATAAATAGTGCTGCAGTTAATACTCTTAGACATGTCTTTTTGTTTTTTTCCCATTGTGTCTTTGGGATAGATTTTTAAAGGTGGGATTGCTGTATTGTAATATAAATGCACATGTCATTTTGCTAGAGATTGCCAAATTCCTTTCCATTGAGATTGTGCAGCTTGACATTTCTACCACTGATATATGAGAATGCCTGATTCACCTCATTTTCATCAATAGAATATATTGTCAAACTTTTGGATTTATGCCATTCTAATGAATGAGAAAAGATACATTATTTTTTTTATCCTCACCCAAGGACATTTTTTGCATTTATCTTGAGGGAGAGAGGGAGGGAGAGGGAGAGAGAGAGAGAGCGAGAAACATCGACGTGAGAGAGACACATCGAGTGGTTGCTACCCACATGAACCCAACCAGAGCCGGAATCAAACTGCAACTGAGGTACATGCCCTTAGCGGGAACCGAACCTGGGACTCTCTGGTCCGCGAGCCAATGCTCTGACCGCTGAGCCAAACCGACCACGGTGAGAGAGAGAGAAAAGATATTTCATACTTGAACACTTAAATATTTTACAAGGCCAGATGCATTTGTTTTTTCAGTATAATTTGTGTTTATATATCATGCTCTTTCTTTTTTTTTTTTTAAATCCTCACCCAAAGATATATTTTTATTGCTTTTTAGAGAGAGAGGAAGTGGGGGAGAGAGAGTGAGACATCGATGTGAGAGAGAAACATTGATCGGATGCCTCCTGTATACAACTGGAGCTCAAACCCACAACCTAGGTTTATGCCCTGACCAGGAATTGAGCCTGCAACTATTTGGTGTATAGGATGACACTCCAACTAAATGAGCCACCTGGCCAGGGCCCATGCCCCCCCCCCACCCCCTCACCCTTTTCTCTTTTTTTATTATTATTTGTGGCCTGTAATATAAGCTACAAAAATTTTTTCCAGTTAGTTATCTTTCTTACTTTGAGCATGGAACATCCAGAAATGTTTGTTGATGTGAATTTTTAAATTTTTTGTATGTTGATTTACATTACATGCTATTTTTCCTAAATTTAAATTCTCCTATTCAAAGTAATTTTTTCATTAATTTTTCTGGGTTTCCAGATATGTATAGTCATTTCATCTGTGAATAGATCTAATTTGCATCCTTTCTAATTCTTAAGCCTGTAATAACTTTCTGTAGTCTAATTATACAGGATAATATTTTAATTTTATTTTTCTTTATTGATTTTAGAGAAAAGAAGGGAGAGGGGGAGAGAGAGAGAAACATCGATGAGAGAGAACAGTGACTGGCCACCTCCAGCATGCCCCCCACTGGGGATTGGGCCCAAAACCTGGGCATGTGCCCTGACGGAATCAAACCGGTGACCTCTTGGTATGGGTCGACCGCTCAACCACTGAGCCACACCAGCTGGGCCAGGATAATACTTTTAATTTAATGTAAATAGAATTGTAGATAGTGAACATCATTGTCTTATTTTGAATTTAACAGATATTTTCCTCTTTTTTGAAGGCACTTACAATTCATGATATAGAAAAATGCCAAGCATGGGACCTAGGAACCAATTTCTTTCTCTGTGAAGATGATGTTGTTAATGGGAGAAACAGGTGAAGATAAGATATTTTGATGTATTATCATAGGATATTTTTTTATTCTTGCAATTACTTAAAACATTATCTGTATCCAGAACACTAGTTCAGTGATAGTTGTTTAACTCATCACCATAAAGTCATACTACCATCAATAAATAAGTATTGACATATACTTATTTAATTACTTACAATTGTCAAATTTTTAATACATTCGCATTGCTACCTAGGGATGAATTTCTTTAAAATTGTTAAAGGAGATCTTGATTATTGCTGAATCATTAAAAGACTTAAAGAGTTTGGAGCTTGAAACTATAAGGGTACACTTTGAGATTGTGTCTTAACTATGGAATACAACAGTATGCTACATCTCCAGATTGTGTAGTTATCTATAAACATAAGTCCCAGCTTCTTTTTTCTTCTATGGTTTATTAAATTTCCATTGAAATTTTGTAACATTCAGAGTCCTCTGAGGTCAGTGTCCAAATTTGAGAGATTGAGTATATTGAATGAAAGAATACTAAAATTCATTTCTTTTTTTTCTTTTTAAGGGCTGAAGCTGTTCTTCAGCATATTGCAGAACTAAATCCATATGTTCATGTCACATCATCTTCTGTTCCTTTAAATGAAACCACAGATCTCTCCTTCTTAGATAAATACCAGGTTTGTGCTCCATTTTATTTTAGATGTTATTGACAGATTTCAAGGCAAATCATTAAGTATTAATGTGTTATAACTAATTAACCTAGTCTCTTGAGCAGAACAAAAAATTTCAGGACAAAAGACTTCCTTTAGAATAATATATTTCAAATGCTTCATTTTAGGAAAAGAGCGTATGAACTTCTGACAAAGCAATTCTATCAGTCAGCAATTTTCACAGTAATGTGCATAAAAAAATGACCCAAAATGCAGTGGTTTTTAGTAACATACATTTCTTTCTTATGTATTTGCATGTCACTTGGAGTTCAGCTATTCTAGGTTGAACTTTAACTCCAGAGTCTGGTTTCTATTCCATGTGCCTCTCTTCTGGGATCAGGGGCTACCTAGGATGTGGTCTCATGGCAATAGAAGAAATGCACAGGGGCAAGTCCAACCATCCAAGCATGTGTCAACCTTTTGTTTATTTTACTTCCGTTGATAATACATTAGCCAAAGCAAGTCACACGGTCAAACCCAAAGTCAAGAAGCAGGAAAGTATACTCTTCCTAAGGTCATGGGTAAAAGGTGATGTATGATCCAACTACAGAAAAGTAAAAAATATGGATCTATTTTAGATAACCTTAAATAACAAAAATTGTCACCACCACAAATGTTCTAAAAGTGACTAGATTTGCCCTGATTTTCCCTGTGATTAAATTATGATGTTACCCGTTGTCTAGAAAAAAACACTCCTGTGTTTCTCCTCTACTTCAGGCACTTGTATGACCATATGTTTGTCCATTTTTCCCCCACAATAAGCTATTCTCCAACTCTATGGATACCTAGCTTGGTGTCCTACAATTTAATTCAGTTCTGTTAAAAAACAAAAATCAGCTGAGTAAATTTGAAGATCTGATTGGCTCTGTTAAGCGATTAAGGGTAGTATCCCATCTTGCAACTACAAGAATCACCTGAGGGGTTGTACAAAATGGAAGGTTTTTATAGGAAAAAGGGTGGGGCAAGGGAACTATTAATAAAAGAAAAGGGAAAAAAGAACAATAGAGGAAGTAGTGTTAAGATGAAATTAAGATAGCCCTGGCCAGTTTGGCTCAGCGGTTAGAGCATCGACCCACGGACCAATGAGATCTGGTTCGATTCCGGCCAAGGTCAAGTACCTCGGTTGCAGTTTGTCCCCAGCCCTGGTCAGGGTCGCACGGGAGGCAACCAGTCAATGTGTCCCTCTCATGTCAATGTTTCTCTCTCTCTCTTTCCCTCTCCCTCCCTCCTACTCTGTCTAAAGATGAATGGAAAAATATCCTTGAGTAAGGATATATTAAAAAAAAAAAAAAAGATGAAATTAGGTTAAAGAAAAAGAGAATAGGTTCTAAATGAAACTACTGAAGCCAGTATACCTTTCTTTTTTTTAAATTAGGTGAGCCAGTAAAGTGCTTGTAAGGTTTTAAAAAGAAAAAAAAAAAAAGATTATTTAGGGGCCTGGACGTCTTTTTTTTTGCAGGGAAGAGAAGGGAAGGGTTTTTATCATGCAGATTGCCACCTCTTTCTGTGGAGGCATGAGACGACCTACTCAACAGATTATATTACTGGTGCTGGTTAAGATTATGTTTCTGGGAGAGGTTCAAACTGCAATTAGATCGGGTATTAAATCTAGGTTTGGTATCATGGGCTTTTAGCACAAGTGACACCATTTTGGGTCTGTGGTTTTTCTCTTGAACAGCTCTAAAACTAGCTAGCTGGATAGTGTTAGATCCCACAGGTTAAGGGCTCAGTCCCACAAGAACATTCCCCTTTCCCCTTTCCAATGCCAATGGGAGTCCAGGTTGTTACCTGCATTTCTGAGGACTAACCATAAATCAGATGTTCCAACAACCACCCCCTTCTCCCACTGTGGTTCAAAAGATGCCCCTATAGCCCTTACATAGGAAATTATAAGAGTTTTAAGAGCTATGTACCAGGAACCTTGGTTGATGACCAAAATATATATTTCTTATTATAATCACAGTGTCACACCTATTTAAAAATCAGTGTAAGACTTCCATTCTGGACTGGATAGCTTGAAATCCAACTACAAAGATGCTTAATAAACTTTCTACAATAGAATTGCCTAATAACCTACATTTTAAATGACTATCTAAGCTCAATATAATGTAAGGGAAGCACTCAGAGACAAAAAGTGTATAGGTAGATAAAAGAAGACTAGTGATTATGTGTTCTGGTCACTTTCAGAGATGGTATTGCCTGTCTTGGTAACCACATTTCTTAGGAATTAATGGTCACAAAACAGAAGACACAAAGGTCTACATGAGATAGACAAATGGAATTGAGACCTACCCTCTTTTTGTAAAGATGTAACCTCAGAGAGCTACACCCTCAGTGAAAGGGTGGATGAGGATGATCTTTGCCCATCAGAACAAGAGGTATGTCTGTTTCCTCTTGCGCAATGGATAAAAAATAAAGATCTTCCCTGGGAATTCATAACCACAGGCCTTTCCTCACACAAGTTTGGAGATCAACTCTATAAATCTTTGTAGTAAAATTTCCCAAGCCAAGAACTTAACATAAAAAAGTAGTACTAAGCCCTGGCCCGTTTGGCTCAGCAGTTAGAGCGTTGGCCCTCAGACCAATGAGTCACAGGTTCGATTTCGGCCAAGGGCACATACCTCGATTGCAGTTTGTCCCCGACTTGTGCGAAAGGCAACCAGTCGATGTGGCTGTATCACATCGATGTTTCTCTCTGTCTCTCTCCCTCCCTCCCACTCTATCTGATAATAAGTAGAAAAATATCCTCAGGTGAGGAATAAAAAAAAAAAAGAAAAAGAAAAAGTAGTACTAAGCTGGAATATCACATAAAAACAAAACTAAATAGATTTAAAGGAATATACCCTCAACCAGGCCACAGTATATTCCAATTTATAAAGCCCTTTGAAGATGAGTTTACAGTATAGAATAAAAGACAGTAAAAAGTATGTCAGCATGATCAAGAGTCGGATGTAACAAGTGAGAATTAAACCTTCAAGAATTTTAAATAATAGAATTATTGGGTAGATACTGTAAAATATAGATGTTCTAACTAAATCTTTTTTTTTTTTTCCTTTATTGATTTTAGAGAAAGAGGAAGTGAGAGGGAGAGATAGAAACATCGATGAGAGAGAACATCAGTTGGCCGCCTCCTGCATGCCCCCCACTGGGAATCAGGCCCACAACTTGGGCATCTGTCCTGACCGGGAATCGAACCGGTGACTTCTTGGTGATGGGTCAGCGCTCAACCACTGAGCCACACTAGCCGGACCAAACTAACTAAATCTTAAAAGAAGTGGTTAAATATACATGAAAATAGGACACTATTGAAAACAATCAGGCAGATGTGATTAAAGAAACAAATAGAACTTTTAGAAATGAAAGTATAATCTTAAAAATTAAACCTCAGTGAAGATTAAACTGTGGACAGATACACTGGAGTAGAAATTAGTGAATTGAAAAACAGAGCTGAGGAAATTACTAAGACTGCCATACTTAGAAATAAGAGAAAATATGAAAGAAAAAGTAAAAGAAATGAGAGCTTGAATAAAAAGGTCCAATTCATGAGATTAAATTTCCACAAGGAGAACATTAAGAAAAGGCAATATTCAAATAAATTCCGACTGAGAATTTTGTAGTATTGATGAAACAAATTAGATGCACTATATACTCAGTTAGAATTTGATTTTACCCTATTTACAAGCTAAGTTAACCTGTTACTATTTGATGAACGCTGGCAGAATAAATGAGAGTCTTGGGTTACAGACTTAAGGACTATACTATTCAGAGTGTGGTAAGAATTATGAGCATTGTATTTGCCTTGTTTCTTCTTGCCTTCCCCTACATCCTACTAGTGAAGTGCAGAGGGCACGTGTTGTGGGTTCCTTTAGGAGAGAGGAACACTGAGCTTGGGGTTGCTGTTTTTCAGCAATCAATAAACAAGCTTGCTTCTTTTTCCCAGAGTGGGGAGACATTACCTCATTCCTCAAGTTGCGTGAGACAAATACTATCCTGAGAAATGGCACAAGTAAAAAATGGTCAGAACCTTGAATTCATGATATACCTAGTGAGATGTATGAAAAGTGAGAGACCCATGGAGAAATACCTTCTTGCAGGAAGCATGCCATATTCTGAACTGGATAAATACCACTAAATTAATACCTGGATATTTGTAGTAAAACTAAGTTATACAAGTCATGGAAACCAGCAGCAAGGAAAACTGTGGTCTGAGAATGTAGCTCTGTTTTTGCCTCTTGATGGACATACGACACTAAGAAAGTATTTGACCTTTATCAGTCTGACCTACGATAACATCTGATTATAAAACCTTCTCTACTTATCTCACAGGGTAATGATAAAAAATAAACATTCAAAATTATAATTTGCTATTTATTACAGAACGTGGTTTCACTAATGAAACTGTAGTAAACCAAAAGTAATTATATTGTGAATCTGTTGAATCTCTGAAGTAAAAGACAGCTAAGCCAACTAATGTATCTCTTTAAAAATGTTATTGTTACCCCTTTAAACTAGCATTAAATTAATATTCTGGTAACTAGGTTTGTATTTTCATGGCAGTAACAGACAAAACAAAAACTCTAATCTTTGTAGTGCATAATACCACATAAATTAAAGTTTGTTTCTAATTGTGAATTCTATGATGGTAATTGAATTTAACGTGAATAGGTTTTTTTTCTTGTCTATATTTTTTTGCTATTGTTATTCCATATCTCTGAAGATATTAACCTTAGAATGGAATACAATTGGATAGTATTTTTTACAAGGGAAATGTATTTTTAGCATCATGCAAATTGAAATGCTTCTGATTTAGAAGTTGTACATTACCAAAATAATTGTGTATCCTCTAGTCTTTAATTTCTTGTTTTCTTCTCAACAGTGTGTGGTATTGACTGAAATCAAACTTCCATTGCGGAAGAAAATCAATGAGTTTTGCCGTTCTCAGTACCCTCCAATTAAGGTAATAGTATCACTTAATGGTGATATTTATTTAACCAAAGGAAGAATGCTTTCACTGTTAGAATTTATAGCTATTCGTTGGGTTATATAAGAAGCTCTTTTTATATGAGGACGATCACAATAATATTTTTCTCTTTAAGTTTAATATCATATTTATTTAATTTTTTAATTTATGTTTTAATGTTTGTATTGATTTTTTTTTTTTTTTTTTAGAGACAGAGGAAGGGAGAGAGAGATAGAAACATCAATGTGAGAGAGATACATTGATCAGCTGCCTTCTGCACGACCCCTACTGGGGATCGAGGCCACAAGCCAGGCATGTTAACGGAATCAAACCGGGACCTCTTAGTCCATAGGACGACGCTCAATCCACTGAGCCACACCAGCGGGTCTATTTCATGTTTTTAAAACTATGATCTAAATTTAGTTTACAGGCAGATTGCCAAAACTAAGGAGGAATGAAGATTAGAAATAGGATGATAAATATTGAATTTATCATCTAACTTTAAATATGGTATGATGGTGATTTTTAAGAAGTACATTGGTTCTTTTAACAAATATTCATTGAGTATATACAGTTTTAGACACTATGAATACATTAGTGAATAGGACACAGAAGTTTTCCTATTCATGAAAATTACCTTCTAATAGGGGAGATATATAATAAACAAGCAAATAAATACATATTTTCAAGTCCTATGAAGGAAAGAGCTAAGTAAAGAATACAGTATAATTTCCTCATGATGTTAGGATAGGGGCCAGTGCTGAATCTCTTAGACTGAGTGCCAGGGAAAGTCCTCTCTGAGATGATTTTTGAATAGAGCCCTGAATGATGAGAAAGAGCCAGTAATGTACACATCTGGGGAAGAGCATTCAAAGCAATGAGAAGTGCAAGTGTAAAGACTTGCAAGTGTAAAAATTCACTTGGTGCATGAAGAACAGTAGGAGGCAACTGGGACCTGAATGGGAGTTTGGGTAAAGAAGAGAGAGTAGTAGGAGTAAAAGATACCAGAAGATTGGGTTGGAGAATTAGTTAGAAGACCATTTTCTTATAGATCAGAGTTGGAATGTCTGAGTTTTAAGACCGAGTTTTGATTCAGTTCATATTTTTAAAAGTTCATTCTGGTTGTGCTGTATAGAGAATAGACTATAGCAGTCATTTTTAAAGTATGGTCCAAGGACACTGAGGGTCCCTGAGACCCTTTCATGGTGTCTGCACGTGTCACAATATTTTCATATTACTAAAATGTTAATAAAGCCTTCTTCACTCTGATTCTCTTATGTAGCACATTGAAGTTTCCAGTCCTTGATGTGTAGTGATACCATAGCTCTGACAGCTAATAGAGAGAGAGAATTGTATTTTGAATGTTTCTCAGTTTTAATTTCTAACACTGTAAATATCAGTAGGTATAACCATATAAACAAAAGCTCTTTGAGTCCTCAGTAATTTTTAAGAACGTGAAGGAGTCATGAAACCAAAAAGAAAGAGAACTGTTGAACTATAAGAGTAGAATAGAGGCATCTAGGCCAGTTAGGGGCTCATGCATTAATCCAGATGTTGGTGCCTTATTCAAGAGAGGCGTGAATAGGGATTGTGAGTTGTTGAATTTAAGGTATTTTTGTTTAAAAAAAAAATGTCTAACAGAACTTGACAGTGAATCAGTGTGAGCTGAGAAGGAAAGAATGATCAATAAGCAACAAACCAGTCAGAAAGACAAATATCACATGATCTTACTTATTTGTGGAATCTAATGAACAAAACAAGCTGATGAACAAAACAGATTTAGAGACATGGAAGTAGGGAACAGACTTACAGACCTCAGAGGAAAGGGGGGTGAGTGGGGGGAAGAGATAAACCAAAGAACTTTTATGTATAACCACTGGACACAGACAATAGTGCAGTGAACGCATGGTGGGGTGGGAACAGAGAGGAAGGGGGTCAATGTGGGAGAAAAAAAGGACGACATCTGTAATACTTTCAACAATAAAGATAAATTTTTTAATATGTTGTTATTGACTTTTTAGAGAGAAAGGAAGGGAGAGAGCGATATAAACATTGATGTCAGAGAGAAACATCAATTGGCTGCCTCCTGCACACCCCCTACTGGGGATTGAGCCCACAACCCGGGCATGTGCCCTGACCAGGAATCGAACCGGGACCTCTCAGTCCATGGGATGACACTCAATCCACTGAGCCACACTGGCTAGGGCAACAATAAAGATACATTTAAAAAAATAATAACTCCTACCTTTGGTCCAGATTAATTAGTTAAGTAGTAGTGACATTGGGAATACTGGAAAGAGATTTAGATGAGAAAACTCAAAATTCTTCCCCTGCAATTAAATACATATTACTACCTCCACCTCCTTGGTGGGTCATTTATTTCTTGGAAAAAACTGTTGTGTTTCAGGTGGGGCACTAAGCCATAATTATACTATATAAAATGGGTGTGCTGAAAATTTTTGGATTGTGGTATTATATAGCATATTTACACTTTGTAGAACATCTGTCCTCTGGTTCACAATTTAAATTAAGCAGATGAGTAAAACAGAATGGTCATTAAACTTACAAAAGGTCACATAAGTTTTCAAAATAATTATAGTAGTTTATAAACTAAATCCTTGTTTATGTAGTTGATACATATATTCACATTTTTAAAGTTGTTTTGAAAAGGAAATTGTCCTCAAGTTTGAGCTTTTAAAAACTTTTTAAAAAGTTCTGCTCAATTGTATGTCTCATAACAACTGCTCTATGTACCTATTTTGATAGTAAAAGCAGTACGTGATCAAGTAAGAGATAGTATCAATAACTCTAAAAATAACTGAACACAAAAACAATTTCTTTACAGATTTAGAATAAAGAATAGTGTAGTATAAAAATCACTTTTAATAACACATTGATGATTCTGTTCAAGAATCTGATTTTTACCTTTAATGATTTTGATGTACACTGTCAGTTCCTCAGCCCCTTTTCTGTTGACTCCACTCTCAGCTTTTAGCTCTGTTCTATTTTTCATTAACTCTGCTGCTTTTGGTGAATGGACACTCTATTCTTTTCTAAAATGAAAAGTAAGAATTCACTGCTAGACTATTAAATCAAGATAATCTGCTCTTGCATACTGTTTGACTTTTAGAGCAAGGTAGGAATTTTCATTATTTAAAAATCATAGAATGTATAATGATGATGTACTGATGTTGCTTCTAATTTTGTTACATTAGATATCTAGTCCCAAATACCAAAATCCTTGATTCCTAAACCAACGTACAGACAAATAATTTATCCCATTCATGTTCTACTTTATATCCCAAACAATATACTTAATTATAAGTGAAATTGTCATAAAAGGGCCTAAGATAGTTGAGCTGGGTTTTCTTTTTTTTCTCCTTATATAAATAGATAAGCTTGAACTTGTTTTTATCATTTTACAGTTCATCAGTGCAGATATACATGGAATTTGGTCACAGTTGTTTTGTGATTTTGGTGATGAATTTGAAGTTTTAGATACAACAGGAGAAGAACCAAAAGAAATCTTCATTTCAAATATAACGCAAGTATGATTGTACATGTATATTATTGTGTGTGTATAGGATTAATTTTTTAAGTTGATGTGAATACTATTTTTTAAAAGATAGTATTAGCAAAATATTGTAAAATGCAATATTTTTCAGTTGTTTTACAAGATTTTAAGGTAATTCATGAAGGAATATATTTGTTAATTTCTTAATTGCATTATAGTAAAGCTAAATTTAAGTTAGACTATTAAAACAGTATTCCTGTTTCCTTCTAACATTATTTAATAACTGGTAGATCAATATTGGCTTATGTCATAATTTTTTTTAAATCCTCTCACAAGGATATGTTTTTATTGATTTTTTAGAGAGAGAGAGAGAAACATCAATGTAAGAAAGAAACATTGATCAGTTGCCGCTTGTATGCATCCCAACTAGGGATTGAACCTGCAACCTAGGTATATGCCCTGACCAGGAATCGAACCCGAAACTTTTTGGTATATGAGCTGATGCTCCAATCAACTGAAACACCTGGCCAGGGCGCTTATATCATAAATTTTAATTTTGTCCTGTGTTATGTTCTTATGGGACATGAACTGTGATTCAGTGCTGAATTATTGTGTCAGATCATAGATGTGCTATGCCATAAGTCACCTGGTCCAACACTGACTCCAGGAATATGCACACTTTAATTACCATAGACAAAAGCTATTATATTTCTAAAACCTTATTTGGAGGAGGAAAAATGTTTTAAGGATTAATTAATTTTCTAATCAAAAGGTCTTTGATATCAGGTCAGCTTAATTTTTTTATTCCCTGAAAAAATTGGAAAAATCATTATGATCCATGTTTAGTCTTTCTTTTTAGCCTAAATCATTAACTTCATTTGCACTTTTTAGAATGTTTACATTAGAAGCTCCAAAGAAGTCAACATAAGTGAATAATAATATACTTTTAGTAGTATTTGTGCTTCTCTCTTTATGCTTTATTTTTAAACCCAATGTAATATTGCCTTTTTTTAAGAAAAATTCATTGAAAAATTCTGTGTATCTCTCTGCTTACAGAATTTTATTATTTAGCCGTTTACCTTCTGTAGTAGTTTTTGGTTTGTCCCTGAGAATATCATACAGTTAAAATAAGCTCCAAGGGAGATTATGGATTCTTGTATTGCATTGCTATTTTCTTTTATTGAATAGATCAGGAAATGAGGAAGTATCCATATATAATTAGAAAATATCATAAATATACCCATTTAAGTTATCTACAAGGAATTATTTCTCCTTCTTAATAAATTCCTTATCAATTCTATTCTTGAGATATTAGCAAACCCACATTAAATTAATTTTATCTACACGTTTGTGATCGTAATTTTTTTCTTATCTAGATCATTAAGCAGCAAGAGAATTTTTAGAATCTACATAGTTATGAAAGAGAGAGAGAATGATAATTCAGTTAGATTTCATGTAGATTAAATTATTATCACTTTAGTCAAACAGTGTATAGGATTATGTGAGATTAGGAACTGTCTGGGCCTTTAACCTGTGTCATCCATCCTCTTTGATGAAATAAGCTAATTTGTTTCATTTTTATCCTGAGAAGCTGGCTGGGCTACACAGTATGTCTTTGCTTTAAAGTGTTGGGCAAACTTTTGACTACTAGTTTCCCAGCTTTAAATCTCCATCCTCCTTTCTTGCTTTTCTTTAATCTTCAAAATTATACTCTCATCTTTTATGCACACAGTTTCTTATAACATGACTTGAAAACTTAAATTCGATAACACTGAGTATTTTTTATAAATTCCAAGAATCTTCAAATTTGTGAAATATTTGAACTCCTATGTGGAATCTCTATATCCCCTAAGCACAGAAATTATATTTTAAACATTCATAGTAAAATAATAAATTGATCACTATTTTGTGACAGTTATTTAAAGGCTTGCTTTTACTAAGGTAGGAGAAGAATGGCTTGAAATTCTGGGGGTAGATTTTTGAGAATTTTATGATTATGTGGTACTTTGTGTGTGAGATTTAGAATTTGTACGAAAAAGTAACACAGGAACTTGGTTGTTAGTAGATTACTCTTATTTTTAGGCTAATCCTGGCATTGTCACTTGCCTTGAAAATCATCCTCACAAACTTGAGACAGGACAATTTCTAACATTTCGAGAAATTAACGGAATGACAGGCTTAAATGGATCTACACAACAAATAACTGGTAAGTTGATACATTTTATTAATTCATTTATACTTATTCATTATTCTGCACATGTATAGTTCAGATACTATACTCAGTGTTAAGAACACAACATCAACTCAGACAGACATGATCCAGTCCTTGGCCTCAAAACAGTCAATCTAAGTGAGAAGATGTTAACATTAAGCAGTGATGTTGTAACAGGCATTCTGAAAACTCTAAACTTATCAAGGAGGCTCTGGCCAGGCAGCAACACCAAGGTTACAGCTTTGATTTCCCTAGTCAGGGCAGGGCATCTTTCTCTCTCTCTCTCTCTCTCTCTCCCCATTCTGTCTCTAAAAATCAATACATTTTTTTAAATGTCTTTATAAACTTAGCAAGGAAACCTACCCAGTTTAGGTGCCACAGTAGTACAGACAAGGTATCTTGATTAAAATTTGAAGATTGCATTGGCTTAGGAAGATAATGGAAAGATTATTGTGTGCAGAGACCAACAGTAAGGCAAGACAGAATTCAAGGAACTGAAAGATATACTGTGGCAGGGCTGACTGTGGGAGTTGAGATGGCATGAGTCCTAAGACATTTAGGAGGAAACTTGGTATATCATATATCTCATATGGTAGGTGAGCAAAGGTTCCAGCATGGGCAACTTATTTATTCACTTAGGGAATGCAAAAAAGGGAGCACATTTTGGAGAAAAGATAATGAGTACAGTTTAGGCTTCTGGAGTGAGGTGGTAGTGAAGTATTCAAGTGGAGATAATATGCTTTTGTTTAGTTGCTTGGAATAAAGAAATAAATGGATGTTACTGCAGACAAATATGTGGGTTTGTTAGCAAGAAATCTGTTTTTTCAGCAGACTAAGATGAGATCATTGCCCAGTGAAGAGTAAAGGTGTCAAGACCGAGATTTGAGGAGAATAAACATTTTAAAAAATAGCAGGATTATCAGGCATCATTTAGGACCCCTTTGAAGTTGAAGATAATGAATTTATAGCAGTGTTAGTCTGCATAGTTTGTGATTTTCCTGCAGCCATATTTAAGAGTTAAGACATTGCTAGACATCCTATAGAGGGCAAGTTTGTACCTGTTCAGCTGAGAGTGATTCAGTTTTATCTTTAGGGCTTTTGAAAGTATAATTATGTGATTAGTGTATAGACTAGTAAATGGATTACTTTTTTGTTCTTTCAATGACTACAAAATGAATCCTTAGGAGAGGAAAATCAGTCCCTGTTAACAAACTCATTATAGAAAAACAACTTTGGATCTATATTTAAACATCTTTGGTAAAAAAAAAAAAAAAACAAAAACAAAAACTATTGAAATTTGTTTTCCAGTCTACATCGAATTATATAGATTACAGGTTCACATCATTGGTATTGGGAATTGATATCTGGTTTTGCAAATAATGATTCAACTAAACATTTAAGATTATCATTTTTTATTTTGGGGTCCACGCCATGGTGCATTGTGATGATGAATCAGACTCTTGAGGATACATATAAAAGGAGGAGCCACTGGATATCAAGGAATGAAAAGAAACAAAACCCAGAGTTTGTCCCCAAAATCTTAGGACAGAGATGGCATATTTAAATAGAGTGACTGTTTATGAAACTTTTTTTTTTAACATTTATTAATTGGTACTTACTCGTCCAAGATAATTTTCTGTTATTTGGAAAACATTTTTAAATAGCTAAAATAATATATGCTTATTCTAGATATACATATATGTATGTATATATGCTTAATATAAGGCTTGTGGGGAGAAAGGGCTTCTGTTTATTTAATTTTTTTAATAAGGAAATTGTTCAAAAGCAATAAAGGTCAGATGTTTACAGTAAAAACTTTTCTACCTACCTGTGGCTCCCACTCAGTTCTCACCCATTCACTGGTTCTTAGTTTATTGTGTATCTTTCAGGCTTTCCTTACATTTTTTTTTTTACATACAGTGTATCATATTATGCATCTACCCTTTGCCTTTTCACTAAACAAAATAGCTACAGGATCTTTTCACATCAGTAGTTTCAGAACATTCTTTTTGCTTTTTTCTTTAAATTTTCTTGTATGGCTGCATAATATTTCATTGTATCACAGTATAATTTTAATTTGCATTTAAGTTTTAAGACTATTTATTCTTTAATGTGAATCATCTATCCTTTACCCTTTTTCCTGTTGAGTTGTTGATTATGTAACCATTCCTTGGAACTCCTAAAATATCGGGCATATTTGCTGGGAGGTTTTAATATAAATTGCAAATATTTTTTTCTAGTTTGGCATTTGACTTTGCTCATGATTGGTTTTAACTGTGAGTATATAATATCAAAGTAAAATTTTTTAATACTTTTTATTTTGAGTCATAATTAGAAAAGCCTTCCTCACTGCAAAGTTTTGTTTTTTTGGTGTTTTGTTTTTTTTTTTATCCTCACCCGAGGACGTTTTTGCATTTATCTTCAGATAGAGCAGGAGGGAGAGAGAGAAACATCGATGTGAGAGACACATCGACTGATTGCCACCCATACAACCCCAAGCGGGGTGGGGAAAAACTGCAACCAAGGTACGTGCCCTTAGCAGGAACTAAACCCGAGACTCTCTGGTCCGCAGGCCGATGTTCTAACTGCTGAGCCAAACCGGCCAGGGCGTCACTGCAAAGTTTTAAGGAAATTTTTCTTCCATGCTTCTCTCTTAATGTATTTTGGGCATCATCTTCGACATTTAAAACATTTACCCATTTGGACTAGATACTTTTCCACATGGCATCTGCCCCCAAAGATTTATTGAATAATCTTATCGTTCCCTTACTTAAGGTTTGAGGTGCCACTTTTCTTAATTGCATCCCTTATGAGTCTGTTTCTGAATTCTCTAATTCTGTTTGTCTGCCTGTCTATTCATGAACCAGTACCATGCTATATTAATTATTATTAGTTATGTATAACTAGTACCAATGTATTAATTATTGAGGCTTTATTAAATATTTAAATATCTAATAAGCACCTGTCATTATTTTTTTTCCTTTTGATTTTCTTGGCTATTTTTAAGTACTTAAATTCACATTGGAAAAATAATTTGTCTGGCTCTCCACACTGCCTTCCAACCCCTGCAACTACTCCTCCCCTCTCCCCACCCCACCCAAAAAAAAAGATTTATACTGGGATCTTAATTTTGTATATTAGGGGAAATTAACATCTTGATGATAAATCTTTACATTTCAATAACTATATCAGTAAATAATTGTTTTCTTTTTTTTTTTTTTCTTTTAGTGTTATCACCACTTTCTTTTAGCATTGGTGATACTACAGAACTGGAACCTTATTTATATGGAGGCATAGCTGTCCAAGTTAAGACTCCTAAAACATTTTACTTTGTAAGTATTTTTTTCTGCTCAAAAGAAAATATTTCTCGCCCTTGCCAGTTTGGCTCAGCAGTTAGAGTGTTGGCCCGTGGACCAGAGAAACCCGGATTCGGTTCCCACTAAGGGTTCCCACCTCAGTTGCAGTTTGTCCCCGGCCCGGTTGGGGTCGTGTGGGTGGCAACCAGTTGATGTGTCTCTCTCACATCTATGTTTCTTTCTCTCTTTTCCCCCCTCTCTCCCTCCCACTCTATCTGAAGATAAATTAAAAAAAAAAAAAAAAGTCCTCGGGTGAGGATAAAAAAAAAAGAAAATACTTCTCTACAAAAGAAGAATGGCAGAAGAGAAAAAAAGTAATAAAATAAATAGTCAGTTAACCAGTCAAATTAAAGCCTGAACAGATGTTTTTTAAAATTTGTACTCACTTTGAGGAAAAGGGTATCAATCTAAGGAAGTAAACTGGTATCAACAAAAAATTTACAGCTAGAATACCACATGCATGTAGTTGAAGTATATAAATTACCTCAAAGGAACTACACCTTTGTGAATCATCAGTATCAATCATATTTCTTACAATTACTTCCTAAAACAAAAGGTGAAACAGTATATTTTTGGAAGATTTAACAAGCCTTGAAACGGTGTATTTTATTATTCACTTACTTACATTTTTTTAGGTAAAAGAAGTATTCTTTTACAGTTTTAATATTTTAAATTTCAAGAAATAGTGTATATGTTGGAAAAATAAAGTAATGCCTATCATCTGGCATTGAAAGGAAAATGTAAGTATCTGAATAGAAAAAATGTAGAGGCTACTTGTATCAAGGAACTCAGGATTCTCTTGCTGCTTAAATCTTTAGGGCACTTCTCAGTATAAACTGATACATCTCTGTTTTTTTCTTGCAAGTTCTCAAGGTTTTAACTTGATTGTCTTTTCTTTTCCAGAATTATTATTAACTATAGTCTTCTACAAGGCTTTGTTCAAGCCAAAATTAGAACAAAATAACAGATTAAAATAACAATCGCTAGTCAAATCTGCCCCTGCCTTACTTCCTCTTGCCCCTGTCCCAAGTTTTAGTTAGATAATTTATGTTTCAAGTACATTTCAGATTGTGTGGGTGTTTGGGTTTTTTTTCCTTGTGGGGTTTTTTGTTTGATTGGTTGGTTGGTTTTTTTGTTCTTTGTGTGTTCTTAGCTCCACACAGAAAATTTTAACTTTGAGTTTTCTATTCTTGTCAGGCATAACAAGTCTTGATAACAAAGATACCAGAAATATATGATAGCTTTTCAGTTAACACAATAGATTTTTTTTTCTGTTATACAGATGATTTTACTACTACTTCCCAAATGTATTATGTTGATCAGGTTGTCTAATTGCATTTAACATTAAAAATAAATAAAGTGTGGTAATAAGACAAGGGGTAACAGGAAGAATGGAAGCTATTTTATATTTCAGTTAAAACTTAGTAGCCCAGGCTTCCAGTCAAGATGGTGGAGAGTCAGCATTTCAGTGGAAAGTAGACGTTTAGTACCAAATCATTATGAGTCCTGTTTAATTAATTTGCACATAGTAGCTCAGTCAGTGTTGGCTCGATGGATTAGTGAATATGTTATTCTTAATACTACTTTTTTAAAAAGATGAGGAAAAAAACTTAATAGCCCAACCTTATTTATTTTAGACTCAGACCTTTTTGGAAAGACCTATTGCTTTTACTGCTCTGTACATTTTGTCAAGTAATCACTTGTTTGCAATGGAGTAATTGTTTTGTTTTGTCTTTTTATTAGGAATCATTGGAGAAGCAGATAAAACATCCAAAGTGCCTTATTGTGGATTTTAGCAAACCTGAGGTAAATAAACACTTAGAAGGTTTTAGAGAGGCAGCAGAGCCGGGAATGGGGATTGATAAGAAATTTTAAAGTTAAAATGGAGCAACCATGTATATACCTTTCTATAATATTTTCTTTTTTTTTTTAATATGTTTTTACTGATTTTTTTTAGAGAGAGAGGAAGGGACAGAGAGAGAGAGAAACGTCGATGTGAGAGAGATACATCAGTTGGCTGCCTCCTACACGCCCCCTACTGGGGATCGAGCCCTCCACCCGGTCATGTGCCCTGACTGGAATCCAACTGGGACCTCTCAGTCCATGGGACACTCAATCCACTGAACCACACAAGCCAGGCTAAGATTTTCTTGATAAAGGTTGTTTCACAGATATAAAGTTGACTCCCAAGGATTAAAAACAGAAATTTATATCATGGAAAAACGTTAGACTAATAGGAAAAAGTTTCATAATGATATGTTAGCTCTGATAGTTAAAAGACAATTTCAATAATTTATGCAAAGGTGATCGTATTAAAAGATTTCCTGAACCATGTAGAGTTTCATATAATAACTCATTTTTTCCCAGTAAACCTTAGAACCATTTATTCTATTTTTTCTTTTCTTTATTGATTTTAGAGAGAGAAGAAAGGAGAGGGAGAGAGAGAGATAGAAACATCGATTGGCCGCCTCTTGCATGCCCCCGACTGGGGTTTGGCCCACAACCTGGGCACGTGCCCTGACCAGGAATAGAACTGGCGACCTCTTGGTGCATGGGTCGACTCTCAACATTGAGCCACATCGGCCAGGCCTTTTTTTTTTTTTTTTTTTATCACTGAATATAATTTTGTAGCAGTGAGTGTATTTGTGATAAAGAAAATGTTATGTTAAGAATTTCCAAATTTGTAAATGTTGATAAGGAAAAAAGAAGGAAGTGATCTTGTACAAATGTTTTGTTGCTGTTGTTTAGTTGGTATTACTTGAAGTTTCTAATAGATAACCTAGTAAAAACTGGTCATACCACCTGGGATTGAGACGTAGATCTGTTGCATAAGTATTACTTTATTGCCTTGAAGTCAAGTCATTTAACTTCTCCAAGACTCAGCTTGCTCCTCTATTAAATAAGAGTAATAATAGTACTAAGCTAATTCATTTATTGTAACAATTAAATTAAATAATGTTTTAAAAGCATTATTACAGTGCCTGGCACATATTACACTAACCAATTTTTTAATGTTCTAAATAGGCACCTTTACAGATTCACACAGCTATGCTTGCCTTGGACCAGTTTCAGGAGAACTACAGTCGCAAGCCAAATATTGGGTAACATTCTTTGTTTGAAATAACTTTTTTCTTTATTATAAAAACAGTATTTCAGAAATTATAGATGAAAACATTTAAAAAGTAACTAAGCCTCTTATGATTGTAGCACCAGTAGTTACCCCAAATTATATAAACATTTTTTATGACTCCCTGGTCTTTTTTCTGGTGGGAGTAGAGAGAGTAATTTATAAAATTGGAATTATATTAAATAAGAATTTTCCCATTTTGAATTCTTCAAAAGCTATAACTTTTTAAATAAAAAATCTGAGATCAGTAAAGCACTTGTACTCCTAGCTGTTAGCAAAATTCCACATTTTTAACATATTTCTTAAATTTTAGATTTGAATGTGACCTACTGTTTATAGCAATTAAGAAAATTGAATTTGGGGTGATTTGTTTTGAATCCTAGATGCCAAAAAGATTCAGAAGAGCTGTTGAAACTAGCAACATCTATAAGTGAAACCTTGGAAGAGAAGGTGAATATTAAAAGTTACAGCTATCAAAAAATGTGTAACATATCAATGTTCTATATATTAATTTTCTCTTATTCTACATATCCAAGCGTTGCTACTTATTGATTCTGACAGTAGACTAGTTAGTTGACTTCATTCTGCTTTAATTTATAATTCTATAAAATGCGGTTAATCTATCCCAGAGAGTTGTTGTGAACAACAGCAATAATTTAATTATATAAAGTACTTAGAACAGTATGTGGCATATAGTAATTAGAATTTGCCCTTGCTGCTTTATTTTTAGCATTAGTATTTTCTCTTCTGATTTACTTGGTTTATTAACTCACTAAAGATGTTTAACCCACTATATAAAGTCATTAGCTTTCCTATATATAAATTGTCTCTTTTATAAGTTACATGTTCTTATCTCTTAATTGCATTTTACATATATTGTGTTGGCATATCACCTAGAAAGTAGATTTTTTTTCATGTTATGGTGCCAGTGTCTGCTGGCCAACAGTTTCATTTTAGCAGATATAAACATAACAATGTTAGTGCAGTTATTTGCAGATTGTGTTGTTTTTGTTCTTATTTTATAAAAAAGGAAAAATAAAAGTCTTAACATTAGTAAGAATAATATCTCATATTTTTTGTAATTAATACAACGAAGAAGATAATAAATGTACTGAAAACAGTGAATCACTAGTCATAAGTGAAAGACCCCTTATTGCATATATAGTGGTTAGAAAAATGTATGAGAGGTCAAAAGCCATATAATTTCACTCATATGTGGGATATTAAACAAAAAACAACAAATGAACAAACATATAAACAAACACAAAAACAGACTCCTGGATATAGACAACAGAAAGGTGGTTACCAGAGTGGAGGCTGGTTGGAGGGAAGACAAAGAGGATAAAGGAGGTCAAATACAAGGTGACAGATGGAAGGAGACTAGGCTTCAGGTGGTGAGCACACAATAGAGCATGCAGATGTCACATTATAAAGTTGTAACCTGAAGTTTATATAATGTTATTAACCAATGTTACCCCAATAAATTTAATTTAAATTACAGCCAAAAAACTATAAAGTTAAAAAAGAAGGTATGAAAGCTAGAAATAGATTGTTGAAATCTGTGATTAAAAGGAAGGATGTGATTAGGGATTTATAAGGTTTATTGAGATAAACCTTAAATTTCACCCTTTTTAGGTATACAGTTAGTTATACAAAATTCTATATATAATTAATTCAGCTATACACAATGAATATAAAGTTTCCAGTCATGTATCTACCACCACAATCAAGATATAAAACATTTTCATAATAATAAAAGTTCCCTTATGCCTCTTTATAATCATCTCCTTCTCCCTGAACTAAAACATAGCAACCACTATAGTTTTGCCTTTTCCAACATGTCATGTAGATGTAGCCTTTTGAGTCTGGATTTTTTTTTTTTTTTTTTTTTTATTCTCACTCGAGGACATTTTTGCATTTATCTTCAGACAGAGTAGGAGGGAGAAGGGGAGGAAGAGAGAGAGAAACATCGATGTGAGAGAGACACATCGAGTGGCTGCCACCCACACAACCGCAGCCGGGGCCAGGGAGAAACCGCAACCAAGGTACATGCCCTCAGCGGGAACTGAACCCGGGACTCTCTGGTCCCTGGGCCAACGCTCCAACCACTGAGCCAGACTGGCCAGGGCGAGTCTGGATTTTTTAACTAACTATAATGAATTTGAATTTTATCCATGTTGTTACATGTTCATTTCATTTTATTGATGAGTGGTATTCCATTGTATAGGTGTACTACAGTTTGTCCCTGCACCAATTGACAGATATTAGAGTTGTTTCCAATTTGGGAAGTTATGAATAAAGCTGCTACAAACATGTGCATACAGATTTTGATGTAGACATATCATTTCTCTTGGTTGGACACCTAACAGTGTATTACAGAGTCATATGATAGATATATCGTTTAATTTTGTGAAAAACTGCCAAATTGTTTTGCAGAGTAGCTGCACCATTTTGCATTTCCACCAGAAATGTATGAGTTTGAGTTGCTCTGCATTCTCTCTATATAACTTTATATTGTGTTTGTTTGATTTTAGCCATTACATACATACATATCTGTGTGTGTGTGTGTGTGTGTGTGTGTGTGTGTGTGTGTGTGTGTATAATCGTCACCCAAGGACATGTTAAATATCTATCAGGTTCTTCCCACACACCCCTGACTGGGGATTGAACCCGAAACCCAAGCATGTGCCCTGACCATTGTGCAACCTTTTGGTGTATGGGATGATGCTCCAGCCAGCTGAGTCACCTGGCCAGGGCTGATTTAGGCCATTTTAAAGTGTGTGCATTTGTATCTCATTGTCGTTTTAATTTGAACTTCATTAATGGCTATGAATTTGATGATTTCTTTCATGTGCTTATTTGTCATTCATCTCTTCTTTGATAAACTGTCTTTTCAAAGTTTTGCCTATATTTTAATTAGGTAGTTTGTTTTCTTTTTAATTGAGAGAGTTTTCTATATATTCTGGATATCAGTCCTTTATTGAATACATGTTTTATAGATATTATTTTCCAGTCTCTGGGTTGTCTTTTCATTTTCTTACATCCTTTTGAAAAGCAGAAGTTTTTAATTTTAAGTTCAATTTTTTGTGTGTGTGTGTGGTTTACAGATTGGTGAATTCATTTTTGTATAACATGCAAAGTTTAGTTCAGGTGTACATGACTATATTTTGAAATCACTGTGTACAGTTTTGTACTTTCGTGAGTTTTCATTATTTTACACTTTGCCAGGTGTGGGTCAAAGTTAATTTTTTGTATATGAATATCCAATAATTTTAGCCCATTTGTTGAAAAAACAGTTCTTTCCCTATTCTTTTTTTTTATTTTTATCCTCACCCGAGGACATTTTCCCATTTTTTGTTCAGATAGAGTGGCAGGGAGAGAGAGAGAGAGAGAGAGAGAGAGAGAGAGAGAGAGAGAGAGAGAAATATTGACGTGAAAGGGACACATCGAGTGGCTGCCACCCGCACAACCCAGACAGGGCCGAGGACAAACTGCAACCGAGGTACGTGCCCTTAGCGGGAACCAAACCCGGGTCTCTCTGGACCGCAGGCCAATTCTCTAACCACTGAGCCAAACCGGCCAGGGCTCCCTATTCATTTTTAATGGCACCTTTATCAACAATTAATTGACCAAAAATGTATAGGACTATATCTAAACTCACTATTATCTTCCATTGGTTATTTCTATTCTTTTCTTAGTACCATCCTATTTTGGTTACTCTTGCTTTTATAGTAAATCTTTTTTTTTTGTATTTTATTTTTTTATATATATATATTTTTTTAACTTATCTTTATTGTTGAATGTATTACAGATGTTCCTCATTTTTCCCCCATTGCCCCCCTCCTCCCCATTCCTGCCCCCCTCCTGCCTTTCCCCACACTGTTGTCTGTGTCCATTGGTTATGCATATATACATATAAGTTCTTTGGTTTATTTCTTCCCACCCCCAACCCCCCTTCCCTTTGAGGTTTGTCAGACTAACAAGCAATTTGTACTTCTTAATCCCTTCACCTTTTTCACCCATCCCCCCAGCCCCCACCCATCTGGTAACCAACAAAAGTTCTCTGTATCTATGAGAATGTTTCTGTTCTGCTTGTTCATTTTGTTTGTAGATTCAATTGTTGATAGATATGTATTTATTGCCATTTTGTTTGTTCATATTTTTTTTATCTTTTTCTTCAAAAAGACCCTTCAACATTTCATATAATAATGGTTTGGTGGTAATGAACTTCTTTAGCTTTTCTTTGTCTGGGAAACTCTTTATATGGCCATCGATTCTAAATGACAGCTTTGCAGGATAGAGTAATCTTGGTTGTAGGTTCTTGCTATTCATCACTCTGAATATTTCTTGCCACTCCCTTCTGGCCTGCCAAGTTTCTTTTGAGAAATCAGCTGACAGTCTTATGGGAACTCCACTGTAGGTAACTAACTGCTTTTCTCTTGCTGCTTTTCAGATTCTCTCTTTGTCTTGAACCTTTTGCATTTTGATGATGATGTGTCTTTGTGTGGGCCTTTTGGGGTTCATCTTGTTTGGGACTCTCTGTGCTTCCTGGACTTGTATGTCTGTTTCCTTCACCAAATTAGGGAAGTTTTGTGCCATTATTGTTTCAAATAGGTTTTCAGTTTCTTGTTCTCTCTCTTTTCCTTCTGGCACCCCCAAGATGCGAATGTTGGCACACTTGAAGTTGTCCCAGAGGCTCCTTACACTATCCTCATTTTTTTTTTTTTTATTCTTCTTTTTGCTGTTCTGATTGGGTGTGTTTTGCTTCCTTATATTACAAATTGATGGTTTGCTTCTTGGCTTCGCCTACTCCACTCTTGATTCCCTGTAAATTATTTTTTATTTCAAGTAGTGCATCCTTCTTTTCTGACTGGTCCTTTTTTGTGCTCTTGAGGTCCTCACTAAGTTCCTTCATGTTCTCATGAAGTTCCTTGAAATTCTCATGAATTTCATTGAACATCCTTATAAGCAGTATTTTGAACTCTGCATCTGGTAGATTGCTTATCTCCATTTTGTTTAGTTCTTTTCCTGGAGTTTTGTTCTGTTCTTTTGGGACATGTTTCTTTTTCTCCTTATTTTGGCTGCCTCCCTGTGTTTGTTTCTTTGTGTTACGTAGTTGCTATGCCTCCTAGGCTTCCTAGGGTGGCCTGTTGTAGTAGGTGTCCTGTAGGGTCCATTGACACAGCCTCCCTGGTCACCCCAGCTGGGCCCACAAGGTGCACCCCTCATGTGGACTGTACCCTCTTCTGTTGTAATTGAGTCTTGATTGCTGTTGGCATGTCAATGGGAGGGATTTACTCAGGCTGAGCAGCTGCAAGGACTGGCTGTGCCCACTGACCACTGGCCTCTGACTACCTTGGTGGATCAGCTGTGCAGAGGCCCACCGCACAGAGCAAGATTTACTTCAGCAGTGCTCTGGTACCCCCTGAATCCATTCTTTAAGTGTGTCACTTATGGAGGTGGTTGGGTGGTGGTGTTTTGATGTGGTCTGAAGCTGTGCACTGGGTGTGCTGGCTCTAGGGCAAGGTCAGCCACTGCCTGTGTTCTACCTAGGGCCACCAGGCATAAGCTACAAAGTGATCTGACGATGGCTGCTTGTGCTGGGCTTGGAGGTGCCCAGGAAAAGCCACATTGTGAACCAAGACTGGCTGTTTCTAGTGCCAGGCCTGGGGCCACTTAGCAAGAGGTATGGGGCTCACCAAGGCCACATGATGCTTGTTTGAGAGAATTTAGGAAAATCTGAAGCAGGAGCCAAGACAGGCCAATTCTATGGTAAAGCCATTGGAAACAGCTTGGGTGGGCCCAGAAGCTGGGTGGGGCAAGGCCTCAGCGAATCACCAGGGCAGGGCAAACAGTGTGAGCCAGGTTGCTGGAGTCCCAGATATGGCGCCAGTCTGCTGGGGCCTTAGAGGAAGGGCTCACCAAAGGAACAATGGCTTCCACCAGCATGTCTGGTAGAAAGCTGCCTCTCCAGCTCTTGCCCTGATGCCAAACAACTCAATTCTTTCCCATATGTCTCTGGTGCCTTTCAAGCTGCCTCCCCCACACTGGAGCCAGTCTCACTGTGGCTTCTTCTTTAATTTCATAGTTGTAGGACTTCCATTCAGCTCAATTTCAGGCAGTTCTGAATATTGGTTCTGTAGTTTAACTGTAATTTTGATGTGGTTGTGGGAGGAGGTAAGTACCGCGTTTACCTATGCCACCATCTTGACCAGAAGTTCTGTATCTTATGCTTGAGAAATATTATGCCAGCTTCATTTATTACTCTTATAAGTAATCAGATCTTTTTGGGTTGAGGCTCTGTATATTTTTTCTTCTATATGTTTTTTCATCTGTAAAGTATAATAGTTTTACCAAGATATGTCTTAAGGTTGATCAGTCAATTTTTCCAGGTATACTCAGAGTTCATTTTGATACATAGTTTCTGATTTTGTTTATTCATTTATATCTTCCTTTGGGGGAGGGGGGCAGGTAGAATGGATTATTTTGGTTCTAATTAAATTTCTGATTCAAGGTGAGGTATTTTGTGTTTGTTTTGCCACATCTCCAAGTATTTGTTATGGATCTATAATCACTAAATAAAATTTCCTCTGCCTTGTAATTAGTTTGGGAGATAAATTTTCAGTAGCTGAAATGTTTTGATTCTAATTTTGCTACCTTCTTTTATTAGATTTGTATGGTAAACTGATTTTTTCTGCTTATTTTTTGAACAGGGTAAGAGTTTTGAGTGCTTTTTAGATTCCTACTTCTAGAACCTTTCTTCTCTCAGGATAATGAAAAAGGGTTTCTTTAATGGGTGGTGTTTTTGTAGGAGGGGGAAGGTGTATGACTTGGTATGTATGGATCTCTTTGATTTCTGACATCTGTAAAAGGATGTCTTCCTCTTTCTAATTATATCTCTTTCTCCCAGAGAAGTTATTTCACCATAGACATTGCTGAGATCTGCCAGATTTCATACATGCTCAGTATTTTTTGCACTTAGTGTGAGACCTTCTGTTTTCCCAGGGTGATTTTTTACTGTACTTTGTCACTGTTAAGCCTTTCATTCTTTTTCCTGTGGTTTCATGCTTCCTGCTCTGTGCAGGTTTGCAGCAATATGAAGTCCAGAAATAGTTCTGTTGGAGTTTGGTATTTATTTTTCTTTTTACAGGTAATTTGAAAGTCATAATATTCTCTATTTCCTAGTAATGCTGAAGCCCCGCCACTGGTTTATTTCTCTTTTGGATATGTATATTATCTTCTTCTGGAGATTATGTGGGGAAATTCAGATTTAGACCAATGTCGTTATCCTAGGGCTTCTGTTAACATGCTCATTATTGTTGTTAACATTATCAATACCACCAATATCTGCATTCACATGGTACAGTTTAAATGAAATTATACTCTGAATTGAGTGTAGTGCTAAATAGTTGAAAAACAATGAGATACAGAAAATTGAAGGGGAGTGGGTGGAATAGTGAGTAGATATTAACCTCTTTTTTTTTTAATCATAGATATCTCAGAATGTAAAAAAGCCTTCCCTCTTTTCCCCTCAGTGCACAAGTACTATTCTATTACATAGGCTTTCAGGAGATTAATTTGAGCCAAACTTTAATCTTAAGGTTAAGATTAAGGTTACTAATGTTGAAAGAATAGGAAGAGAAATAGAAGACAGAGCTCATGAAGAGATCTTTATCACAAATAAGAAATTATGCTAAAATAATAGCTCCAAAATTCAAATCTTCAACATTTCCTTTAAAATGCAAAGAAAACTTATTTTGAGAAACATCTTAGTTTTTAAGTATGACAATGAGAACTTTGTGATGATTAGTTCTTAGATTAGTATGCAAAAGTGCCATTAGGCTCTTAATTTTTTCTAAACTGCCTTTTTTAACTGTATTGCTTTTCACACTTTTACTTTTTATTTACCACTTAGAGCACAAACTGATAGCTCCATATCATTTTTATGGATCATTTTATTTTTATTTCCATTTCTCTATCTATGTTCAGGGACTCTCTGGTCCGCAGGCCGACGCTCCAACCACTGAGCCAAATCAGCCAGGGAAAAACCTTTTTTTAAAATTCTGATTGTTTCTAAATATTGACAGATGTCACAGAACTGTTATTTAACAAAAACTATAAATGTAGATATTTCAGTTAATTCTGAATGGTGCCCTTTTGTAATATAAAGACTCAAAAAGCAAAAATGGCAGGTACTGATAAAGAGAAATACTGCTTGGGTAACTAACATGCTACTGGGTTTTTTATTGTGTCATTAGAACTTTCTTAGGACTGAAAAACTATTCAGTAGAGAAACTGAGTGGCTTTTTTTTTTTTTTAGTTGAACTATAATATTCTCACATTAAGTCATTGAAATTTTGAGTGTACCATGTGAATACTGTTAATATTATTGTCTTTCATGGCCTGTGTTTCAGCCTGAAGTAAATGCTGATGTTGTACGTTGGCTCTCTTGGACTGCTCAAGGCTTTTTACCCCCACTTGCTGCAGCAGTAGGAGGTGTTGCCAGCCAAGAAGTATTGAAAGCTGTGACAGGAAAGTTTTCTCCTTTGTGTCAGTGGGTTAGTTCTTCATTTTAATATTATTTTATATTTAAGGTTGAGTTATCCATCTATATAATGAATGTCTGTTATGACTTCTAGTATTGATATATTATAAAAGCAACCTTAAAATATTTTTTGATGCATGAAAGAGATGCCACCAAAACTTAATTCTGTGATTGAAACTGATGGGATCATATATTGAAGCTGTTGGACTATAACCCAGAGTTGCATTCTAGAATGAAGTTCCCTCATTTGTGACAGTGAGGGAATGAACTTTCTATCCTTACACTTAGTCTCCTATATTATTAGCTTAGCATTCATGGGCTCTCAGGACTCTTGAACTTATTCCATAGAATCTTGGGCCTCATGAATCTTCAGATTCCTTTCTTAGGTATATACTTCCAAAGCTAGAAGGCAAGGGAATAGTAGATTTGAGAGCTAGTTAGGATAAAAACATCAGAAAAAACCCTCATTTCTGTTACCAGAAGTAATAGTTGGCAGATGGTATCAAAGGATACTCTTCAGGCCTTTACTTTTTTTTTTTAAATACGTTTTTATTGATTTTTTTTTTTTAGAGAGAGAGGAAGGGAGAGGGAGAGAGATAGAAACACTGATGAGAGAGAAACATCATTTGGCTGCCTCTTGCACATCCCTACTGGGAATAGAGCCCACAACCCAGGCATGTGCCTGATCAAGAATCGAACCAGTGACCTCTTGGTGCATGGGATGACACTCAATCCACTGAGCCACACAGATCAGGGCAGGCCTTTACTTTTTTGAAACATTACACATTTTAACTATAGCTTTTATCATTTTTTATGTTTTAAGAGATATCCACATGACACTTTTCTTTTTAAGATTTTTATTTTAATTGATTTTTAGAGAGGAAAGGAGAGAGAGACATCAATGTGATGAAACATCGATTGCCTCCTACACACCCACAAGCCCACAACCCAGGCATATGCCCTGATTGGGAATTGAACTAGCAACCTTTCAGTGCGAAGGAGGACACCCACCTGAGCCACACTGGCCAGGATTACACAGTGCTATTTTGCTGCTGAATTATTTTATTTATTTTAACACAGTACAAGTTTATTTGTAAAAGTCTGGATTAGATACAACTGTTAACATCACGGGAAATAATATAAATTATATTAATAATATACATACCGTGTTATAAGTAAATAATAACCATTTGGTCATGTTCAAATTTAGCCACATAAGTAATTTAAATGAAAATGAGAGTGGGACTTAGTTCTTTTTTTCATTAACTTAACCTAATCTAATCTGCTTGGTATTTTTTTAAATGCATTATAAGTGGCCTATAATATACCTAAGCTGGAAAATAAATATAGACTAGATACTTTCTTTTCAAAGAGTAATCAAATTACTGACAGCACAAAAAATAATTTTCCTCTTATCTTCCAAGTTCTTTTAGCTGGGCTAATCAAATTAACATGAGATACAGTAACAGCAGAAAATGTCCAAAATGTATGAAGGACGTATGTATGGGGGTGCCATAAGAATATGAGACCCCAAAGAGGCATTGCGCAGTTGAGACTTATATACCATCTGGACAGAGGAGAAGGAGGCAGGAGCCTGAGATTTCAAAAGGAAAGCAGGCAATTTATAGATAGATGATAAAGATCAAACATGTGGTAACAAATTCTTGCTGGGAGATAGAGGGAAGTTCACCAAACAGGCTTTGCTAGATTTCTACCTTTCTGCCACATTTAGTTTATGTTGCTAAGGTGATGCTCCCTTCCTTTTAGCAGGCTCTTCTATCTGAATTCCTTTAGGCAGGGAGAGGGTCAAAGTTCTGAGTCTTTTGTGTCTTAATAACCAGCTTAAAATCAATTTCCCAGAAGGCATATTTGGGGTGGCAAAACTTGGTCCCCTTCATTACTTATTCAAATGTAGCTAAAATTGAATGGGACTTCCAGAGTTTTTATGTAGTTATATAAAATAGATTTGGAGATGAAGTTTTCTTTTGTTTGTTAAAACAGACATCTTTAAGATGGCTAAATTACATGAATCAAATGAATATTTTAACAAATCCTTCAGGTTTAATCATTGTTTTAATGAAAGAATGAATACAGGAGTGTATATTATATAAAAACAATTCTATTTTCTTAATCTATTATTCTAAATTGGTGTTTTTATCATTTTCTTTAATTATTAAATAACTAAAGAGAACTATTTTTTCTCTTAATTTAAGTTTTATACATAGTAAGTTATATTTTTATCTTCTACTTTAAGTTATACATTGAAGCAGCAGATATTGTCGAGTTCCTAAGCAAACCTGAACGTGAAGAATTTCTCCCACGGTAATATTGGAATTTCTGTTGCTTTTTTCTTATTTGTCTATTTGTAAGAGGCAACTAGATCAAGAGTTTTTGTTTAAACATGCATTTGTTTTAAATTAAATGTCTTTTCTGAAACTAACTCATTTACTTCTGCAGTCATTTCTTCTCTAGGTGACATGTCACAATAATAACATATGCCTTTACCACTTTATAATTAAGTAATATAAAGTTTTAAATTATATATATATATATATATATATTTTTTTTTTTTTTAATCCTCACCCGAGGATATTTTTACATTTATCTTCAGACAGAGTGGGAGGGAGAGGGGGAGAGAGAGAGACACATCGATGTGAGAGAGACACATCGATTGGCTGTCACCCGCACGACCCCAACTGGGGCTGGGGACTAACCACAACTGAGGTACATGCCCTTGGCCAGAATCAAACCTGGGGGGGTACTGTTTGGTCTGCAAGCCGATGCTCTAACCGCTGAGCCAAACCGGCCAGGGCTTAAATTATATATTTTTATGAGAAGAATTAGCATTGGAAATACCATTCTGATCAGGTGCTGTCTGCAACTTTTATTTGTATCAGTGATTCACATTTTTGAGTAACAAATCTCTGAGAATCTGATAAAAGCTTATGAATTCATTCTTCCCAAAATACACATACCCCAAAAGTTCTGACTTCAATTTAAAGTACAACATTAAATTTGTGTTAGCAATGAAACTAATCTTAATAATGTGTTAAAATGCCTTTCTGTTTGTTTGTTTGTTTGGAATGTTCTTTTCTTCAGAGGAGATAGATATGATGCCTTACGAGCCTGCATTGGAGATACTTTGTGTCAGAAGCTGCAGAGTTTGAATATCTTCTTAGTAAGTATGATAATGATGAAAATAAATAGTACATTCAAACTGCTGTTGTATATCATCAAGTTAATTTATTAAAGCAAATTTGAGTCTGAATGAATACAATTCTAACATAGCAGACATTCAGTAAATCCTTAGAATAGGAGTTTGCAAACTATGGCTGACAGACCAAATCCATCTTCTGTTTGTTAATAAAGTTTTGTTGGAACACAGCCAAGCCCATTCATTTATGTACTGTTTAGGATTTCTTTTATGCTGTAATAGTAGTTTGAGTGGTTGTGACAGACAATATGGCCTGCAAAGCTGAAAATAATTACTGTCTAACCCTTACCAACCCCTGATCTAAAAGAGTTAATACATTTAAAATGAAATATAAGCATGATAGTTTTTAACATTACATAATTTTCTAGAAATACATTAAAATTGGTTGGGTTTTTTGTTTTTTTGTTTTTTCCTTTTCTCACCAAATGAAAGACTATGGAGGGGGATTCTGTCTTTCTTAAATATCCAAGGAATCTTTTTTTATTAAAATATTGCACTGGTGTTTTGTGCTGTTTGTTTCTAGTTTTTTTTTTTTTTTTTTTTTTTAATCATCCTCACCCGAGGACATCTTCCCATTTTTTTGTTCAGATAGAGTGGGAGGGAGAGCAAGGAAGAGAGAGAGAGAGAATGAGAGAGAGAGACAGAGAGAGAGAAACATCGACGTGAAAGGTACACATCGAGTGGCTGCCTCCCGCACAACCCATCCAGGGCCAGGGACAAACTGTAAGCGAGGTACGTGCCCTTCGCGGGAACCAAACCCAGGTCTCTCTGGACCACAGGCCAACGCTCCAACCGCTGAGCCAAACCGGCCAGGGCTAGCTTATATTTTTAAAAATGAGCTCACTATTTGGCTTTTTGGAGTTTTAAAATGTTTTCTGTTTAAAGGAAAGTTAAATATTGTGCTTTTTCTTACTTGGTTTATACTTTTTTTTTCTATTACTGAGACGCTTAACTAATGGCATCATGAACCAGTTAAATTCTTTAAACTAAAATGAATCACAAATGTTCAAATTATTTTTAAAAATATATTTATTGTAAGTTAGCATTTGATGAAAATTATGCTGAAATTGCCCTTTAGTAAGTAGAAGCTCTGATTTTGTTTACTCTGATACATTTTTCTCCTTCATAGGTAGGGTGTGGAGCCATAGGCTGTGAAATGTTAAAAAATTTCGCTTTACTTGGTGTTGGCATAAGCAAGGAGAAGGGAATGGTAAGATAAAAATTCTTGAGAGTTAAAAGTTTATACATATTTCTGTTGGTGCCCATTTTTAAAAATTATCTTTATTATTGAGAGTATTACAGATGCCACCCCTCTTTTTTTTCCCCATTGACCCCCTCCACTCTGCTCCCACCCCCCACCCAGGCCTTCACTGCACTATTGTCTATGTCCATTGGTTATGCATATATGCATTTAAGTTCTTTCATTAATCTCTTCCCCCTCACCCCTTATTCGTCAGTCTGTTCCCTACTTCAGTGTCTCTGGATCTGTTTTATTCGTCACTTTATTTTATTCATTAGAGTCCACATATAAGTGAGATCATGTGATACTTGTCTTTCTCTGACTGGCTTATTTTGCTTAGTATAATACTCTCCAGGTCCCTTCATGCTGTCTCAGAGTAAGAGATCCTTCTTTTTTACAGCTGCATAGTATTCCATTGTGTAAATGTATCACAGCTTTTTTATTCACTCATCTACTGACAGGCACTTGGGCTGTTTCAGATCGTAGCTATTGTAAATAGCGCTGCTATGAATATAGGGGTGCAAATATTCTTCCTGATTGGTGTTTCAGGCTTCTTAGGATATATTCCTAGAAGTGGGATCACTGGGTTAAATGGCAATTTCACTTTAAATTTTTTGAGGAAACTCCACACTGTTTTCCATAGTGGCTGCATCAGTCTGCATTCCCACCAGCAGTGTACTAGGGTTCCCTTTTCTCTACTTCCTCACCAGCACTTGTTGTTTGTTGATTTGATTTGGGGTTTTTTGTTGTTGTTGTTAATCCTCACCTGAGAATCTTTTTAGATAGAGTGGAAGGGAGGGAGAGAGAGAGAGAAATCGATTAGCTGCCTCCCACATGACCCTGACCAGGGCTGGTATCCAACCTGCAACCCAAGTACATGCCCTTGCCCAGGAATTGAACCCGAGACCCTTTGATCCATGAGCAGATGCTCTAACTGCTGAGCCAAACTGGCCAGGGCTGTTGGTTTGTTGATGGTAGCCATTCTGGCAGATGTGAGATGGTACCTCATTGTCATTTTAATATGCATCTCTCTGATGATTAGTGGTGTTAAGCATTTTTTCATATGTCTCTTGGCCATTTATATGTCTTCTTTGGAAGAGTGTCCATTCAGGTCCTCTGCCCATTTTTTTAATTGGATTGTTCATCTCCTTTTGTTCAGTTGAATGAGTACTTTATTTATTTTGGAAAGGTATCCATTTTTGAATTGCATAGATTAGAAATACTGTTTTTTTAAGATAAATCAAGCTAGACATTGGAAGACTCTGATTCTACTCTGACCACTTGTCAAAAGTTATGCAACCCTGTGGCAAATTACTTTAATTTTTTGCTCCTAAATTTCTTTCTGTAATACTGTGCAACGGATATCTGTACCACCAACCTCATGATAGTATTGTTAAGATCAAATGTAAAAGTGCTTTGAAAACTGTCAAGCACATTAATATTGTTATTGTTTTATTAGATACTACTTGTTAATTATTAAGTAAATCTTTAAAATGGGAGAAGCTAACTTTAGGAAGTTAAATACTACACAGATATCATTTCAGTTATTGATTATCAAAAGAAGGAGCAATATAAACTCATGTATACAATTTAAATTCTTAAGACTATAAGTTTTTGTTCATTGGAAAGCCATGTCATATATTTTAATGAAAATATATTTCACTTTAGGATGCAAACTAGCTTCTCATAGTAGTGATTGCATAGATTTGTCATGGTGACTAACAGTAAGTAATTTTATAGTTAATTAAACTTGGCTTATTACTTCACTGAAAGAGGGTATTCCTTACTATCACAGTTATGGGCAGATGTTTATATTATTCCTACCCAGTATTTCTAAATATTGTGTTCTACAAACTGCTATTAGTTCTAGTCATTTTAAAAGGTATTTTAAAAATGAATAAGTACATAGACAACAATACTTGGGGTGGGGGTGGGATCGGGAGGAGGGTGTCTTGGGGGAAAAAGGAGAAACATCTGTAACAAAAATAAATTAATTAATAAAAAATAAATAAATGAATAAATAAATAATTCTTAGTCACATGAATTTGGGAATCACCTGAATACTTCAACTTCTTGGGAATTGACAGTGTATTATATATTAGCATATAAAGATAAGGAAAGGAGTTTCAGTAAACAAATCTACTGACTTCAGGTAACAAAACAAGGTAAGTTAATTGGGACAGATTTTTAAGTGTTTGCATATGTAGCAAAACTAACTAGAATGAAGGAAAGAGAAATCCCCAGGTTCCAGGAACCGAAAGAGAAATTAATTCCTGAGCTAAAAGCCGTGGTGACTCCTAAGCATTTATCTTTTTTATTGATTAATTTTTAGAGAGCAAGATGAAGAGAGAGAGAGAGAGAGAGAGAGAGAGAGAGAGAGAGAGAGAGAGAGAGAGAGAAACATCCATTTGTTCTACCTGTTTATGTATTCATTGGTTGGTTCTTGTTTGTGCCCTGACCAGAGATTGAACTCGCAACCTTGGCGCATCTGTATGACGTTCTAACCAACTGAGTTACCCGGCCAGGGCCAACCATTTCTGTGTCGAATATTTGTCAAAAAATTAAATAGAGAAGTCAGTCATGAGAAATTAAAATGCAGAGCATGCATCACACTTGTATATGGGGTCCAAAATTATATCATAAAAATTTTAAGCAGAGAAATGAATATAGCAAATTTAGGACCTTTGAAACCTCCAGAGATCTCACTAAAACAAATGTAAAACTGCATCATGGTGATGATCCACTAGAAAAAAGGTACCACATGGAAAAATAATCAATCAGCCAAGGAAAATTGAACAATTAGCTCGCTAAGAACTAGAATTAATAGGAGTGCTGAAGAATAGAAAAATCTACGGATAATAGAACAAACTTTAAAACAAAGTTAGAAATGACAGAAAATATAGAAACAGGGAAAGAAACATAGGGAAAAGGCACTGACGTTTTTACAAAATGTCAAATTAGAAGTTCTATATAGTGAGTGAACTCAAAAGTCAGATGTAGCTGAAGTGAAAATTTATGAATAGAAGATAAATATAAGTACCCAGAATGTAGTGCAGGAAGATATATTTGTAATGGTAGAGGATGAATTTGCATAGTCCAACATAAGTATAGAATTTCCAGAAAGAATAAAGATAATGAAGAAGAGGCAGTTTCCAAGGATAATGACAAAAGTTTTTACTTTGGATGGTGAGTACACGGTACAGTATACAGGTGATGTGTTATAGAGTTGTACACTTGAAAACCTGTATGGTTTTATTAACCAGTGTCTCCTCGATAAATTCAATTTTTTTTTTTTTTAATCCTCACCTGAGGACATTTTTGCATTTATCTTCAGATTGAGCTGGAGGGAGAGAGGGAGAAAGAGAGAGAGAAACATTGATGTGAGAGAGACACATCGAGTGGTTGCCACCCACATGACCCCAACCGGGGCCAGGAACAAACTGCAACCAAGGTATGTGCCCTTAGCGGGAACCGAACCTGGGACTCTCTGGTCCACGGGCCGACGCTCTAACCGCTGAGCCAAACTGGCCAGGGCTCAATAAATTCAATTTTTAAAAGTAAACAAATTAAAAAAAGAGATGTTGGCAACAACAACAAAAGAGACAAGTGTGTTAGAGCAAATCAAAGGCAAAGATGAAAAGAAATTACCTAATAGACTTCTCATCAGCAAGAAGTGCACATCTAAAGATAGGGCAGCAGATCTTCACAGTACAAGGGCAAATTACTTTCAACCCAGATTTCTATACCTGCTGTAAAGATATCTGACAAGTAAAATGATGATGAATTACTACTTGTTGGTTCTCACTGAAAGAGTTACTAGATAATGTGAGCAATGCATGAAGCCAGACTAAGTAGAGGCATTTGTCCACATTCTTAGATTGGTTTTTTTTTTTTTCTTTTTTTTTTTTTTATCCTCACCCGAGGACATTTTTTCATTTTTTTGTCCAGATAGAGTGGGAGGGAGAGAGAGGAAGAGAGAGAGAGAGAGAAACATCGACGTGAAAGGGACACATCGAGTGGCTGCCACCCACACAACCAACCAGGGCCGGGGACAAACTGCAACCGAAGCACATGCCCTTAGCGGGAACCGAACCCGGGTCTCTCTGGACCGCAGGCCGACGCTCTAACCGCCGAGCCAAACCGGCCAGGGCCTTAGATTGGTTTTTGAAACCTTTCATTAAAATGTCTGATTTGGAAGTGGGATGGTTAAAAATAAGTAAAATGTTCATTGATAATATGAAAAGTGGAAGGGAGACTTTAGATATCCTCTAATTGTTCAGGAGTAAGATACTTTAATTAATTTTAGATAAGTCACATATATATGTTAAAATTTTGAATATAACCACATAAAAATAGATGTTTAACTTGTTTGACATGTTCCTTTGCTAAACATTAATTATAATTAAGTATAGGTATAAAAAGAATAGTAATGGTGATCATTTTGAAACATTTATATTCATACTTTCACCAGCCAAAATAATTGAGAATAACTGTGGGAATTGTTTTAGTCATCCTAAGAAAAGCAAAATAGATTTAGACTTATTTGTTATATAATTTCAGGCATTTTCTTTTCTTGATATTAGGTTACAGTTACAGATCCTGACTTGATAGAAAAATCCAACTTGAACAGACAGTTCTTATTTCGTCCTCATCACTTACAGGTATGTTGCTATTTCAAATTTAAATCATCTGTTGTGTTATACAAAACAGAAGAGAGTTTTCTTTTAATACATAGAAAATGATGTTTGACAAGCATAATATATGTTTTATTTATTAGAATCTCATTATCAAATAATGGGAATGATTATAGGGGAAAATATAAATTATTTTTTATGTAAAAATTGATTTGGGGTATTAAAAACTGAGTTGTGAATTATGGGCAGTATTTTTGTTTTTACTTTGTTATCACCAAAGTATTTCTACATATTTTAAAAACTAAGTGTATACATGGAAACAGGTTCTCTAATTTGAAATGTTCAAGTTTAGCACTTAGAATTTTGTGCTCTTTTGATCTTGTTTGACTATTTAACATACCTTTTTTATTGTAAAATAATGCTTGTTTTCAATCTTTTTTTTATAGAGGTCAAAATATTTAAGTCAGAAAAGAAGCAGTTTAGTCAGTCAGGCAAATTTGGTTTTACTTTAGAAATGTTTTTTCACTTTATTTTTTAACAATTCATATAATCCTAGTGAACGAAACTTAAGGTGTCATAAACAGAAAAGTAACTAAAGCAGGTGGCATAGTTAACCTAATTGCCTCACTTATCCAAATATAAAGAACTAAGTAACAGGGTCTCTCATGAACTATATGTCACAAAATTAATTTACCTAACTGTACATTTAACTTATAGAAGAACTATAGAGACTTCTTTATTCTTATTTTACTGAGAATAAAGTTTCTCAGTAAAAAAGTTTCTACTTTGTATTTATACTAACAGCATTGAGAAGTAAAAACCTGTCAGCTAAACAATGTGAGAAGAGACAGAAATACCATTAAAACTAGATGCATGTAGCCCTGGCCAGTTTGGCTCAACGATTAGTGTCGCCCGTGGACCAGAGAGTCCCGGGTTTGGTTCCCGCTAAGGGCACATTACCTCGGTTGCAGTTTGTCCCCGGCCCCGGTTGGGGTTGGGGTCATGTGGGTGGCAACCACTCGATGTGTCTCTCTCACTCACATCAATGTTTCTCTCTCTCTCTCTTCCTTCCTCTCTCCCTCCCACTCTGTCTGAAGATAAATGCAAAAATGTCCTTGGGTGAGGATTAAAAAAAAAAAAAAAAACTAGATGCATGTATTCAAACAGAATGGTCTGTAGATAATTAGTATCAGAGCCAGTACTTCCAAGTGAACTTTGAAGACGCTAATGATCTGTAAGAAAAGAATGAATTAGCCCTGGCTGGTTTGGCTCAGCGGTTAGAGTGTCGCCTGCGGACCGGAGAGTCCCGGGTTTGGTTCTACCTCGGTTGCAGTTTGTCCCAGGCCCTGGTTGGGGTTGTGTGGGTGGCAGCCAGTCGATGTGTCTCTCTCACATCGGTGTTTCTCTCTCTCTCTTCCTCCCTCTCTCCCTCCCGCTCTATCTGAAGATAAATGCAAAAATGTCCTCGGGTGAGGATAAAAAAAAAAAAAAGAATGAATTATATTTAGGGTATTCTTTTTTATAAAGAACATATATAATAATTTTTTTAAATATTTGTATCCAGAATAGTAATATTTTTTAAAGATTTTATTTCCAAAGTGTTAGATTTCCATACCTATGAGAGCTCATTTTATGCAGTTTGGATTTCTAATATTTTACTGAATGTATTCTCATCTTTTTCTGAGCACTTAACTGATTCAAACCTCGTAACTAGGAAGAACAATGTACTTTTAGTTAAGCTTTTAACTAGTTTGTTTATTTATTTTTTTAATTGATTTGAGAGAGAAAGAGAAACAAATATCAGTTTGTTGTTCCACTTATTTATACATTCATTGGTTCATTCTTATATGTGTCCTTACCAGGGATCCAACCTGCAACCTTGGCATGTCATGACAACAGTCTAACCAACTGAGCTACCCGGCCAGAGCCTAACTAATATTTTAAGAACTCTAAAGCACTTAGCTGTAAAAGAGGGAGGGGTTGTTTAGATTTCTATTAAGAATGTGTAATTATTTAGACTAATATGCACTGTTAAATGTAGTATGACTATGCCCGGCTGGTGTGGCTCCCTGGTTGAGTGTCAACCCATGCACCAAGAGGTCACCAGTTCAAATCCCCAGGGAGGGGCATGAAGGAGGCGGCCAGTCAGTGTTCTCTCTCATCGATGTTTCTATCTCTCTCTCCTTCTCCCTTCCTCTCTCTCTAAAATCAATAAAGAAAAAAAAATTTTTTTAATGTAGTATGACTACAATGAATATAATTTTCACAAACTAAAAAATGAACATTGATCTCATTACTGTCACCTCACATGTATATTTTCCAGAGTGACAATGTTTAAGTTCAATCAAAGGCTACCTTTTCTGTTTAACATTTATTTCTTCTGTTTTTGTTATTTGTTTAGAAACCTAAAAGCTATACTGCTGCTGATGCAACCCTGAAAATAAATCCTCAAGTAAAGATAGATGCACACTTGAACAAAGTATGTCCAGCCACTGAGGCTACTTACAGTGATGATTTCTATGCTAAACAAGATATCATTATTACAGCATTAGATAATGTGGAAGCCAGGAGATATGTAGACAGGTATGTAATTGAAATTCAGGTTCATTGTCTTTTTTTTTTAAGTTTTTATTGATTTTAGGAGGGTGGTGAGTGAGAGACATTGATGGGCTACCTGTTGCACGCCTCCTACTGGAGATCGAGCCCACAACTCGGGCATACGCCCTGGCTGGGAATCAAACCTGTGACCTTTTAGTGCATGGGACGATGCTCAACCAACTGAGCCACACTGGCCAGGGCATATCATTGTCTTATTTGTTTGTTTGTTTGTTTGTTTGTTTTCACTTCTGTTTCCCACACCTATTTGTTGAAAAGTTCTGGATTTTTTTATTATTTTTTATGTTCCTATTGTAATACTCCTCAAACCTGTGATGATTTCCCATTATACCTAGGATAAAATTCAAAATCTTTAGCATGACCTAAATGTTTTTATAGTGTCTGGCACTTGTCCACCTCGCCAGCTTAACATTTACTTATTCCTTCCTGGCTCCCCGTATTCCAGCTACACATTTCTTTTTTCTGTTCTTGCAGAACATGCAGCTTTTTTTTTTTTTAACCTCAGGGACTTGCCCATACTCTTCTTCAGCCTTAGGAAATTATGTTTATCTTGTTGCAAAACTCCTGATCCCAAATTTACCTACTTACTCTTCACACATCTTAGTCTTTTTCCTCATCCTTAAGTTGCATCCTAAAATATATTTCTTCAAACAGGCTTTCTTTAACCCCAAATTCTAAATTAGAATCTCCTAAGGTAATCTTATATAGCACTAAGCATTTTTCTTCATAGCACTTATTTTTATTGATATACATATTCATTTAACATTTATTTCCTCATTAAATCATTTCTTTAGGGTACCATTTATTTTCCCATCACTATATCATCAATGTTCTACATATGATGTCATTCAGTAAATATGTGTTAAATGAATTACTATAATGTATGCACCTTACATAATTTTTACATTTTCATATGAATCTTTAGTGTTACGGCATTAGAGTAGATATATTAGCAGAGGAAATTTTACCAGTTTAGAGTGTAGTGGAAAGTTTGTACTCTTGGGCAGAGGAAGGAAAAATAACTTTAATAAATTAAAATGTATAGAATATAGGTGTTATAAGTATTAAGAAGGTATAGTGTTATTTGGAAAAAGAAAGTATTGAGAAGATACAATGGGATAGAACCTATAGCCAGAAAGTAACCAAAGAAGAAATAGGAAGCAAGAGAAGAAAAGATAACATAGTTAAGAGTTAACCTAGTAGAAAACAAACCCGTAATTTGGTGGTGGTAGTAGTACTAGCAGCAGTACTAGTAGTAGTAGAAGGTAGAGACAAAAATGACTGATTGAACAGCAAAATTTGTCGCGGGAAGGGGACAGAAATGATGAATGGGTTGTTTGGTGGTAATGTATGTTTCATAAAATATAGTCAAGAAGTGATCAGTGTGTGCCATGGTCAGTAGAAAGTTGTAGGATTTCCTCTGCTTACATTGTTATTGCTCACTTTTATATTTGTTTCCTATTGTCTTTCCAAATAGCCGTTGTGTTGCAAATCTACGGCCCCTCCTGGATTCTGGAACAATGGGCACTAAGGGACACACTGAAGTTATTGTACCTCATTTAACCGAATCCTATAATAGTCATGTAAGTGAACCAATTTTTGAAGTAAATGTATCTTCTTTATATCTTATGATTTTTTTTGTCGTCATCAGTCCACAAATTTTATTTAGCTTCTCCAATCTTGTTTTGATCTGCCAATTTGATGTTCATACATATGTGTATGTGCAGTTTTAAAAACATAGCTGAACTGATTTTTATAAATCATCAAAATTTTGATTTGGGTCTTTCTGGAGTCTGTGCTTTTGTTTACTGCTTATTTCTCAGAGGTGCTTTATTAGTTTTCTAACAACCATTCAACTGTAACTCACAAAATCTTAAGGACCAAGCAATATATATTTTTTCCATAAATGACACATAGATATAACTTTTTTAACCCCCACAGGTAATCTTGGGATACTGACAAAGTTGAAAACCACTGACCTAAGAAATAATAGAGGCCTTAGAATTTAAAGAAAGATCAACCCAAATCATAATATTGAAAGAAGTATATTTTTTTACAAATGTAAATTTCCTTATATTGAATGAAAATTTTTGGTTTAGTAATATTTCAACATTTTTATAAAATTTGCTTCCCCATTTACTCTCATGAAATTAGAAGTTTATATAATAAAAACATTATAGTAGACAAATTGGTTAGTTTAATTTGGAGGAAATCATGATATGTTGGGTGGCATACTGGAAATTTTTCAAAGTAGAGAATACTATAAAATTCCAAAAGTTCCCTTGATTCTCTTGTTCTACATCTTTCCCCAAACTTCTCCTGTATTCTCTGACTTCATACTCAAAATTTTAATACTCTTCTGCCTTCTTTGGCTTATATTTCATGGTATTTCAAAAATCAAGAAACTAAAATATAAATCTCCAAGTAAAAAGAGACAAAGTGAGTCATTTTACATTGGACAAACCAGTAAGCTTAGGCCAGATTGTACCCTAGGATATGGATTTTTTCAGTGGCTCCTTTTTACATGAGACAACATAAGCATTTGCCATTTATTTTACACACTTTCTACTAAAAACTGTACTGAGCATCAAGGACGTATTCATGCTCCCCAGTTTTTTTCTCCATGGAGAAACTCATGGAGCACTATATTGGGAATTCTTGAATTACTTTTCATAATAGGGAGTGGTATAAAGTTTTAAATGTAACCTTGATTCTTGGAGGAGAAAAATTAGTCATATATGGTGATCTGCCACGAGTACTACATGGTGCCAAATGAGTGCACAGATAGAAATGATAGTAGAATTCATGTTTGTTGTTACATTGCTATTAACAAGTATATTAAGTGTCAAAAGAATCAATTTGTCCTCTTAGTGCCTAGAATAGAGAAGATATAAAAATGTTGGGTTTATTTTATTTTTGAATTTTATTTTTTTAAAGGTCTTAAAACATTCAAGTAAATTCAGATAATAAAAAATTGTCATTGCTTGTCTTAACTGTCTATTATCACATTTTATAAATTAGCGGGATCCCCCAGAAGAGGAAATACCATTTTGTACTCTAAAATCTTTTCCAGCTGCTATTGAACATACTATCCAGTGGGCAAGAGATAAGGTATTAAAGATCTTTTTTTAAGGAATTTTTTCTTTTGTAGTAGAAAATAAGGTATTTCCAGCTTTCACTTAGACTTCTGTTTGTAACTTTTTCCCCTCTTTTCCATAATAGTTTGAAAGTTCCTTTTCCCACAAGCCTTCATTATTTAACAAATTTTGGCAAACCCATTCATCTGCAGAAGAAGTCTTACAGGTAAAAATCAATGTGTTTTAATACAAACAACACTTTATGTAATCTTATTTTCAAGTTCCCTGCAAATGGTTTGTTTTACCTTCTTAAAGGGGCACTAAAGGGATGATGATTGTTTATAGTAAGTACATGGGGAATCTTAAAATTAGCAGGTTACAAGTGGCCTTTTTTTAACTTTTTTTTTTTTAATTTGGTTGAACTATATTGAGTTGTCAATATTTGACCATGTTTGACCCACAAAACATCAGTTCATATAGTTCAGCCTAACAAGGATGTTATAAAATGCTAGGAGAGCTACAAATAGTAATACGACTTGTTAAGCTCTTTGAGTTCTAGTGAAACTTTCACAATTGGACAGTAAGATCTCAGACTTATTATTCTCATGGTGAGGACACATTTTCTTGCTTTCCTTTAATCCTATACTAAAAATGCCAGCTTTTTAGTATAAAACATTATTCTTGGTACTTCTTTTAGTAAGTACATATATAGTACTAATAGCTAGCAAGACATGAGAATAACTTTGGAACAAGAACCTTTAGAGTTAAAATTTTATGTGCTATTTTTTCCAAAACAGAAAAGAAACGAAAGGGGGTGAGGAGAAAGGCAGAAACAAAGAGCATAAGATGACACTTCAAACTTTGGCTAATACTTCCTGGGGTGGGAGGTGGGGGAAGATTAATTAGAAATGCATTTGTTTTGTTTTCTCTCATTCTAGAAGCTACAAACTGGACACGGTTTAGAAGGCTCTTTTCAAGTTATTAAGTTACTAAGCAGAAGACCTAAAAATTGGCCCCAGTGTGTAGAATTAGCAAGATTAAAATTTGAAAAATATTTTAACCATAAGGTAAGTATGCATTATAAAACATTAAGAAGAAGTCTGACCTTGGCTTATTTAATTACTACCAAATTAATTTCATTGACCTGAAATGTCTACTCTTTCTTTTGGAAAGCTTTTCAGAAATAAGTAGTAAATTAAGTGAGAACAAGTGCTGGGCAAACAACTAATTTCTCTTTGAGTGTTACTGATTAAACAATGTGTTTAAACTTCACTCATTGGCGTGGTAGTTAATATATTTGACTGATCCTTCTCTTTCAGTGTGCAAAATTGGGTTTTACAAAGATGTTTCTTCTGGAGTTTAAGGAATACATTTGATCAGTTATCTAAAAGTAGTTTGTTTTTCAGAGTAAAGTAAGAGACTGAAAAAATAGAGAGATTCTGTTAGAAATTTTGCACTTTTTCCTTCCCCATCCTATTTGATAATCATATTTTGTGTGTATTTCCTCATTTGTAAAATGGGGATAATAAATCGGTACCTAATTCATAGGGCAGTGATGAGGCTCAAATCAGTTAATTCATGTAAAACATTTAGAACAGAACCTGGCCCATAAATACTAAATATTCGTTGTTATTCTTACCTCCAGTAACTTCAGTTGCTAGAATGTGTCCTGCACTCTCTGTTTAGTCTCTTCTCTTTAGGCTTTTACCTATTGGGATATACATTAAGTTCACCTTTTTTAAAAAGTTTCTTTGTTCCCTGCCTTTCACTTTCCTCTTGGCTCTGCTTCTTGAAAAAAGTGGTCTATACTCACCTTTGCCAAGTGCTCATCCAGTGAAATGTGTCTTCTATTCCCATTGTTATTCATATTATTCTTACCATGAAAATCTCAAGAACTGTTAGTCCTTATCTTTTGTAAGTCTTTTTATAAATTTTTTATTATGGAAAAATTGATAACAATAGAAATGTAGAGAAAATAATGTAATGAACTCCCATGTAATCCTCATGTATCTGTCAATAAGGTTTAACAATTATCAACTCATAGATAATCTTGTTTTCATCTATAACTCCACCCATTATACCCTTCCCCAGATGGTTTTGAAGCAAAAAATCTCAAATACATCTTTTTAACAAAATAATATATATTTTACTGGTTTAATTTTCGTTTTAATGATTAGCTCTTTGAAAGTAGCAAAATAATGCTGTTAACCTAAAAATTAAAGGCCAAATTGAGAGGCAGTAAGCATTTAGATACCCAAAAGAAGAGCTGTTCAGGAAGCACTGATTCAGGCAGAAACTAGAATAGTGTTCCAATTAGAAGGTAAAAGCAAGGGGGTATTCATGAGAAGGAGAAGGGGGAAAATTACATGAATAGAAGGGAGGCTTTTTTATGGGTCTTAATACTCTAAAGAAGGAATTTCTGTAGATACAGAGAACAGCGTAGCATTGCTAATTCTAAAAAAGACTTTAATTTTCAGTCTAGTTGTCATAATGCTTTCCTGTTAGCTTTGCAAATAGTTGTTTGGAATACAGTGCTGCCTTAGGCCCAGTCCAGTGGTAATTTCACCCAGTTTTACCATTGCAAAGATTTGAAGGTTAAGACTTGTAAGGCAGTTCCTCTGGGATGGCCACTCAGACTCCAGTTTGAAGTGGCTTCATTTATATTATTTTTTATAATGACAAACTATAAGTGTTAATTTAAAAATAATAATAGAAGTTGTTCCAGGTATTGTGCTGGGGGGGTGGGGGTAGAGGGTTAGTGACAGAATCCAGAATGGACAGATGGAGTACAACAGTAGCTGGAAGACTTCACTGTATAACTTTTTGTGTTTTAATTTTTTTTAACTTTGTTTTTTTCTTTAGGCTCTTCAGCTTCTTCATTGTTTTCCTCTGGGTACTCGATTAAGAGATGGCAGTAAGTACAACTATGTTGAAAAGAAAGTTTAATGTAATTTATTACTGGCTGCCTCCATTTAAAATAATATTTGTATCTTTTATTAGGTTTGTTTTGGCAATCACCAAAGAGGCCTCCCCGTCCAATAAAATTTGATTTCAATGAACCTTTGTAAGTATTTATATCCTGCTATATATGCGTTTTTATTGTAAATCTTTAACTTTGTATAAGAGTGGAAATTTCACACTCTTTAATGTTAAACAGTCTGGCCAATCAAGCCAGTCACAACTCTTCTTTCCACACAGTCTATTTATTTACTCTCTGTGGTAAATAACCTCATTATTTTTATCTTTTCTAAAGTGAAACCAAAATGTCACCTCTTTAACTTTATCTATAAAAAGTAAAGTGACAGCAGATGTTTTCTGTTTAATGAGCCTAGTATATAAGAAACTTAAGTTATTTGAGGATAAAATGATTACTACTAAATATCTCCCTAAATAATATCTAATTAATTTTTTTAATATGTTTTTATTGATTTTTTGGAAAGAGAAGAAGGGAGAGAGAGATAGACACATTGATGTGAGAAAGAAACATAGATCAGCTGCCCCCTGCACACCCCCTACTGGGGATCAGACCCCCAACCCAGGCATAATCCTTGACCGGGAATTGAACCGGGACCTCTCAGTCCATGGGATGACACTAATCCACTGAGCCACAGCGGCTGGGCTCAAGTTAATTTTCAGAGGAGCTGGTCTTTGAGTAAATTCCTATATACCTTTTAGATACCCAAAAGAATGTATTTATACATATGTGTGTGTGTGTATGTGTGTGTGTAAATTAAACACTTAGCTTGCAAGCCTTCTTTTATGTTTAGTTTTTCATCTGGTGCTTATTTTAGGCTTCCACTCACCTAATCCTGACTGCTTCTTTTATCAAACTTACCTTTCTTTGCTTTTAAACTCATTTGCTTAGTTTGAACCCGCTATATACTTTTTAAAACCAAATGTGTAATTTTTTTATGAATTAAAGTGAATTTTCTTTTACTAGTTAAATTTTTGTTTTTCTGGTCTTTCATAGCTCCAAAGTAATCATGATCACTACCTAAATATCAGTGCTTATGAGGATAAACATCTGATGTTTTCTCTCTATACTTCTGCAGTGCTTAGGCCTAGACCAGAATGTCACTGCCTAACTTTTAAAAAAATAATCCTATAACAAAAATTCTGTGGTTATTTTTTTTTCAGCATTTTAAAGGCTGTAGTTTCTGATTAATTAAATATCTTATTTGAAACTATACTATTCACACTGCGTTTTACTTTTTCAATTTCAAAGGCACTTCAGTTTCCTTCTGAATGCTGCAAAATTATATGCTACAATCTATTGCATTCCATTTACAAAAGAGGTAAGTATTTTTCAAGCATTAGCAAATGATACAAAACCAGGCTAGAAATTAGATGACTTATCAGCTAATACCATCATCAAAATGTGTTTATATATTATAAAAATTGTTCTTTGATATAAATGTTCTATTTTGTTGTATTGTTGTCCATACTGACATAGCAAAAGCTAAAATCTCATTGCAGCATTACTAAGTAGAAAAACGTCAATTTTTCTTTCTAAGTTTAAGCAGTGAAACAAATATTTATAAAACCAGTCTTAACTTTATTTTTAAAACATTTATAATCTATTAACTTCAATTATAGTTACTCTGAAAACCTAAAGGGAACTATTTTATAGCAAATTTAAAATATTCCTTAGAGATTCTCTTTGTTAACATATCTTTGACTTATTTTATATTTTCTTATATGCTTTGCAGGAAATTTGAAAATGCTACCTCATATTGACATTTCTTAACCCTTATCATCATATCCATTCTCTTAGACACTATCTTTATTGACTAACTCTAAAAGATCTAATACAGTTTTATTTGAGAGACAGATTTGCATTAGTGAATTTTTACCCTCGAATGCATATTAGAGCTAAATAAATATGAACCAGATTCATTATCAATACTGGCTATTTTAGATCCAGATCCAAATGGATCTAGCTATTTTAGATCCAGATAAATATGCCTGTTGTAGATTAATCATTTTTAGAGTTAATGTACAGTAAAATATACCGTAAATGTCTGGTAAAAATAGTGGCATACAGTCTAGTATTCTTTTTGTAAAAAGAGTGGTAATTTTTTTGATGTGCCATAGATGACCTCAAAAGCAGTTTGTCTCAGTTTTTTCTAAACAGCTTCTTAATAGTAAATATGGATCTGATAACCTTAAATTTATCCAAGTTCATCTCGAACCATTTAAATATTTTCCTGTTTCGAAAGGTATGAATTCCATTTACTTATTTATTTTATTTATTGAGTATAACTTTATGCAGGGAGCTTTGTAAAACAATGAAGAGATAGTCCCTGATTTTAAAGCACTCAGTCTGGTATAACCAGTCATAAAACTACCTTTATAAAAATTTGTGGAAAAAACTAAGATTTCACATTTCTTGACAAATAAGTAGTTTTTTACACATACCACTTTTATGCCAGTACTTATGGTTGATATTTCTATAGAAATAAAGATAAATACCATAAATGGATGTAGTTTAAATAGTCAAATTGTAAATTATTCAAATGTAAGGACTTTTTTATAGGATGATTTTAGCTTTAGAGTTCAGAATTAAAAGAATAAGTGTGTTGATAAAATTACTTTTTTAAAAAAACAGGACATATCAGCAGATGCCCTCTTGAATATTCTTGCCGAAGTAAAGATTCAGGAATTCAAACCTTCCAGTAAGGTATGTTTAGACATTCTGTTATTTAACAAATAATTATTGAACTTTTATGAGTGTCAAATCCCATTCTAAATCTAGAAAATCCTTGCTCTTGTGGAAGTTATATTCTAATGGGCCAGAGGCGGTCTATTTTTTTTTTTTTTTTATAAAGCCATTAATTATATAATCTTGTAAAGTGGGCATAAGTGCTAAGAAGAAAAAATAAAACAGGGAAAAGAAACAAAGCATGGTGGAGCTAGTGACATTTCATATGCAATAAAAGGGGTAAGGCTCTCTGATAAGGTAAATTTGAGCTGAAGCCTGAAGGAAGTGAGGGAGTGAGCTATGCTATTACCTGGTGAAAGAGCAATTCAGGCAGCAGGAACAAGTGCAGAGAATGGCCTCGAAAGACTTTGAAGGCTAGGGTTTTTCTGGAGGAAAATATGTAAGATGAGAATGGTAGACAGTGAGATTAGAGGGATAGAGTTATGATACTACTTTGTGTTTTATTATGTAATAAACCAGTGGAGAGTTTTAAACAGAGAACCCTTGAATTTAAAGGATGACTGTGGCTGTTGTGATAATGATGATGATATAAGACAAAAGAAGGGAAGCAAGAAAAGGTATTAGAAAGTTATAGGCAAAAGATGATGGTGGTTTGAATGAAGTAATAGGTAACAAGGAAGTTGTGATAAGGGGTTAGATTCTGTGTATATTTTTCAGTAGCCCTGACATGATTTGTAGGGGATTGGAATTGGAGTAAGGGGGAAAAAAGATAAAAGATTGTTACTTTCTTATTTGAAATAAGTAAGCTTAATAGTTCTGAGTAACGGGGAGAAGATAAAGGAAGCTTGAGCAGAAAATTAAGATGTGAAATGATTGCCCTGGGGAGTGGGAAAGTCACTTAATTAGAAGATGTAGAATTATGAGGCAGCACTGAGGATCCTCTTAACATTCATTGACTTAATGTATCCCACAAATGTAGCTGGAGAAAAGGCAATTCGCTGCTTGGGTGCTACTGTACAACAGAATAGGATATAATAAGGGTTGGGATTTTGCCAGGCAAATATGTTGGAATGAGAAAAAGATGGGGAATAATAATAAAAATGGAACATGAAATTTAGGCAGGGTAAATAGGAAAGTTTGGGGTTTTTTCCCCACACGTTCATTATGTACCTTTTCATATGCACTCAAAAAATCATCCAGAAAACAACCTTCTGTTCCCCTTACCCTTTAGTTATACTGGAAAATGTGTAGTAATGCCTGCCTCGTGGCAAAATTCGAAAAAGAAGTAGTGTGTGCAGTCTTCCACTGTGCATTTTTATCTTTGGGGAAAAGGAAAACTTGTAGATAGTATATTTTCTACAAGTAGTTGGGTTTGCTGAATAAAATGTTCATGACTTGTATCTTACTAAAAATAAGAGTGTAGAATGGATAAACAGCATTTCTATATGAAGAAGGTTTCTAGCCCATGTTTCAGATGGACAGAACTGCTAGACAGAAGCCAAGGAAACATGCATCAACAACTTTACTAGTATTTATTGTGCTTCGATGTTTTCTGGCCTGAATTACTTTTTTTTCTATCAACATTTTGGGGTAATAAATTATCCTTAGCCATTTAGCATTATATAAGCTCCCCCCCCCCCCCAACTCAAAGCAGTTCACACCAAACCTTCAGGGTCTAACACTTCTGCTTAAACCAAAATATTAACACAACCAAAAATATTAACTAGACATTATGGCAAACTTGTTTCTTCTTCCTTGACTTTTCAATATTTCTCAAATTTATAAAAACATAAGTTAGATGTGTTTTTAAAATAAGAAATAGGCCCGGCCAGTGTGATTCAGTTGAGCATCGACCCATGCACCAAGAGGTCACCAGTTCGATTCCCGGTCCAGGCACATGCCCAGGTTGTGGGCCCAGTCCCCAGTGGGAGGCATGCAAGAGGCATCCAGTTGATGATCTCTCTCATCGATGTTTCTATTTCTCTCTCCCTCTCCCTTCCTCTCTCTCTAAAATCAATAAAGGAAAAAATATTTAAAATAAGTAATAGTATTTTAATGAGTGATGATGTAGCTAGTTTCTTAGTTTGACAATATTAACTTCACTGCCTTCATGGAATGTCCAGTAAGTAATTCCTTAAGGATAAATCACTTGTATATGTTGCCCTGCATCTGTATGAAGGAAGACATATTCTTTGGAAAAAATTGCTTGTCAGCAATTAACAAATATTTAAAAGATGCCTATATTATATATTTTATAGATTTCCTCAGTTTCTTTGAAGACAGAAAAGAGCTCTGCACTAGTTAGAACCATACAGTTTGTTTTGAAGTAGATTTGTGAGAATCACAAGCTCTTTATTATTATTAACTTTATTTTAGCATGGAATTTTAAAAGAGAACCATATAGCCCAGTCAGTGTTACTCAGTGGATTGAGCATTGCCCCATGGACTGAGAGGTCCCAGTTCAATTTCCCGTCAGGGCACATGCCTGGGTTTCAGGCTCAATCTCCAGTAGAGGGCATGCAGGAGGCAGCCAATGAATAGATCTCTCTCACATCAATGTTTCTATCTCACTCTCTCCTTTCCTCTGTCTCTCCCTTCCTCCCTCTATAAAAAATCAATGAAAACATACCTTTTTTAAAAAGAGAACCATATAAATTCAGATCTCACAATCTATTCAGTAAATATTTTTAATACCCACTATGAACAAATTTGTTTTAGATACATGTACTGAGATTCTCTCAGTAAACAAGGTAAAGATTCCTGAGATAAAAGGTTCTCATAGAGTTTAGATGTCAATGTTAGGAGACAGATAATAAAGAAAACATATATAAATAACATATTACCTACTAGTGGAAGGTGTAAAATACATTGCACCATAATGATTAATAATCTGATTAAACTAGATAGGTGGAATATTTTCTCTTGTGACTTATTTGATAAAACAGGTATGTTAACCAAACTTAGAAACAGTATGTGATAACATTAATGAACATACATACATATATTTAAAGGTTGTTCAAACAGATGAAACAGCACGGAAACCAGACCATGTTCCTATTAGCAGTGAAGATGAGAGGAATGCTATTTTCCAACTAGAAAAGACTATTTCATCCAATGAAGCTACCACAAGTAAGAGCAAATCTTTATTAAAATGTTTTGAATTTGGAGGGATTTTTGTTTTCACTAAGTTCTATACCCAAAAACTATGGGATTAAACAATAGCAATAATGATGATGATAATAGTTCATTTCACTGTTCATCTTAAACTGTGACTGAATTAATAATTTTCTCCTCCATTGCCCTACTCTCAAAAGCTCAAATGTAAGTTTGCTTTGTTATTGTTCTGATTGTTTTAGTCCTATTATGATTCCTTTTTTTTTTTTTTTTTTAAATCCTCACCCGAGGACATTCTTGCATTTATCCTCAGACAAAGCAGGAGGGAGAGAGGTAGGAAGAGAGAGAGAGAAACACCGATGTGAAAGAGACACATCAAGTGGTCACCACCCACAAGACCCCAACTGGGGCCGGGGACAAACTGCAACCAAGGCACGTGCCCTTAGCGGGAACCGAACCCGGGACTCTCTGGTCCCAGGCCGACACTCTAACTGCTGAGCCAAACTGGCCAGGGCTATTATGATTACTTTTTAACTTATGGCTAGCATAATGAGCAAAAAATAAAGTCCTTATAGAGGCTAACCTTTAGACAAATTCAGTTAAGTCACTTTAGGATAAGAAAACATAGATTTTATTTTTCCCTTGGCTTCTTAGTCTTCATAATTACACACAGGGAATTCAAACTAATCTACATACATCCTTGGTCTTAAATATAGGGAAACTGAACATTTGCTTCCTTAAAAACAGAGCCACTAGTTCATGTTTTTAGACTTGATCACCATCTTTCTAATTACATAAATCAGAAGTTCTCAAACTTCTGGATTTTATGCACAAACCAGTAAAATGCAGGCAAAACAACCTGGATTTAGCCAACTGCTTATTTTACAAATAAAAGGTAGTTATCTTAGTTTATTAATTATAGTTCTGGAAAAAAACATACTATTATCTTACTTTCTCATTTCATCAGAGATCAAACTACATTTATCTACAAAATGATTTTGGGAACCACTGATTTAGAAATCTTTTAAAAAGTTACATATTTTTATTTGACCAACTTACCCTATTCATAGTTATTAGAGGTCAAATGTTTCAGAGTAGTTTTTTTCAAATCAACTTGTGAACAATACCCAATGTTATACTGTAAACCACTTACTAGCAGATGTGGTTCATGGCTTTCTTATTTTTTCTATTTTTTAGAAAGGTTTTTATAATATAGAAACTTTGCTAATATAAAAGCCATTATTTTTATGTCCTTCAGTATCTGCAGTTCCCTGCATTTTTCTTACACATTTCAGTCATTCAAAAACATAAACACAAAGGAATCTATGAGAGTAGTGAACCCACATTGCTTTTTACCTAGTAAAACCTTTACCACTTACTAAGAAACTTTATTTTTCTGGTTGTTATGATCAGAAGACCTTCAGATGACAGTCCTTTCATTTGAAAAAGATGATGATCATAATGGACACATAGATTTCATCACAGCTGCATCAAATCTTCGTGCCAAAATGTATGGCATTGAACCAGCTGACCGTTTCAAAACAAAGCGCATAGCTGGTAAAATTATACCTGCTATAGCAACATCCACTGCTGCAGTTTCTGGTTTGGTGAGTTTATTGTTTTTTCAATGAAAATGCTGCTTTTTCATTGCCTCTTTTCTTTTTTTCCTGTTATGCTACCTCCAACCATTCACCAGAGATCTTAGAGGAGGGGGATACATATTGATCTTATAATTTAAAATTTCAAGGTGTTTTTTAAAATAATCTGCATTATGAGGTTTTACAGGTATACAAACATTTTAAAATAGAAAATAAGTTCTGTCAAGATAGTCTAATTTTTCTTGCAGACTCTAATCCTCTTAATCATGTTTGTGTCCTCCATACAAAGCAGGTGCTCTTTTTCTTGAATTAAATGAACTGCTTTTGGATTTTAGTTCTTTGCCTTAAAAAATATGTAATTCCTGTTTGTGATTCAGGTTTCTTACAAGTTAATCTTTCCATAATGATTCAGAATCTTTAGGATAAACCTAGCTATTACACTATACTAGAGTGTTATTCTTAGAAGCTATGTAACTGTCTCCCCTATATTTAATGTTTTTGGACTATAGTATTTTTGATTGGCTGTCTGCTTTCAAAGTAGGAAGATTACCTGGTCAGGTTAATACTGTTTTTTAATAACTTTGTTCACCACATACAGAACAGGTAGAGAGTTTGAAAGTATAAAATATGCTAAAACTGGAGAGACTTGTAAGAAATTTATATTACTCCAGACCAATAGTTGATTTTACCCTTTACAGAGAAATGCTTGAGAAGAATTTAGGAAAATTAAATAGAAGTAATTAAAGTCATGAGTAATCTTAGGCTTTTTATATAATCAGTTCACCTTTTTTTTTTTTTAATCTAGGTTGCATTGGAGATGATCAAAGTAGCTGGTGGCTATCCCTTTGAAGCTTACAAAAATTGTTTCCTTAACTTAGCCATTCCAATTATAGTGTTTACAGAAACATCTGAAATAAGAAAAACTGAAATCAGGTATGCACGAAGGTCTATTTCTCTTACATAATGAGAATGAAATAAAATTTTTACCTTTCAAAAGGGAAAAATAATTAGCTTTACATTTTTTTTCCTAAATGCATAAATTTTTGCCATTACTTAAGACCAGGTGAAAACCCTATCTTCACGAAGTATTTGTGACTAAACTAGCCATAGATCTCTCACAACACTTAATCTGTCACACTGTTTAAAAGCATTGTACTCTCTTATGGTTTCATATACCTAAGTCAGATGAATTAGAAGACACTTTAGTGTCTGACTAATGGATCATGCGATTTAGAATCTAGTTCCAAAAGCCATGTGACAAAGCAAAGCAGTTGCCCTGGACCTTCATTTTTTGCTTTTCAGATTGGCCACAACCAAAAATTTGAAAACACCTATCTTGGCAAGAGTGTGAGAAAGCTTTTACTCCCATATATTACTGATGAGAGTATAACATAGTGAAACCCATAATAAGGGAAATGTAACACTATATTTCAGATTTGCAGATATATTTACATTCATTTCAAATGATATATGTACAAGATACTCATTTTGGCATTCTTTATCATATGGCCAAAGATTGAAGCAAAGTGTTCAGTAATAGGACACTAGAACATCCACACAGTGGAACTCATGCAGGTGTTTACAAAGAGAGATGGGAAGAGAACTCTCTCGCTAAGACATACTGATTTATTGTGAGATACTAGAAGGATCAACAAGGAACTGATAGAAGTGGTTACCTGTGTGGTATGTTGGGAAGTAATGTTAGTGAATATTTCAGAAGTTGTATTTTCCCTTTTTTCTCCTACATTAATATCTAGCTAAATTACAAATAATGGACTTCTGGGCCTTTTGTGTTATTACTAGAGGGAAGAAAATTAAAATGCTTTTATTTTGAATATTTTTCTACAACAGAAATGGAATATCATTTACAATTTGGGACAGATGGACTATACATGGAAAAGAAGACTTCACCCTCTTGGATTTCATAAATGCAGTCAAAGTGAGACACTTACTCAATTGCTTTGAGTCTGTTACTTTTTATGTATTAGTTGCTTATTCAAAGTAAGATATTTATGCATTCAGTTGCTTTGCTTTGAGTTTACTTTTTATACATTAGTCTCTTTGAGTCTTAATTTTTATACATAATTTCATGGGAGGTTTTTATAAATATTACTTAGCCCGAATTTATTTACTCTCTTTTTACTGGTTATAAAACATTATCACCCAAAACTTTATGTTTAGATGGAGCTTTGATTATTGTTTCTTTTTTGGATATTCACTTTCAGGAGAAGTACGGAATTGAGCCAACAATGGTGGTACAGGGCGTCAAAATGCTTTATGTTCCTATAATGCCTGGTCATGCAAAAAGATTAAAATTAACGTAAGTATCACACTATGCAAAAGAGTCACAGGAATTGAAACTCAATAAGCTGGATGCACACTGGAAAATATAGAGGTTATAAAGTTCAGATAAAAGTATGTGATTTAGCCCTGGCTGGTTTGACTCAGCGGTTAGAGCGTCGGACTGCGGTCCAGAGAGACCCAGATTCGGTTCCCGCTAAGGGCGTGTGCCTCAGTTGCGGTTTGTCCCCGGCCCTGGTTGGTCATGCGGGTGGCAGCCACTCGATGTGTCCCTTTCACATCGATGTTTCTCTCTCTCTCTCTTCCTCTCTCTCCCTCCCACTCTATCTGAACAAAAAATGAAAAAATGTCCTCGGGTGAGGATTAAAAAAAAAAAAAAAAAAAGTATTTGATTTAGTCTGGCTGGTGTGGCTCAGTGGTTGAGCATCGACCCATGCACCAAGAGGTCATCGGTTCGATTCCTGGTCAGGACACACGCCCATGCTGTTTGCCAGATCCCCAGTAGGGGACATGCAAGAGGCAGCCAATCGATGTTTCTATCTCCCTCTTCCTTTCACTTCCTCTCTCTCTAAAAAAAAAAAAAAAAATCAATAAAGGAAAAAAAAAATTTTCTTTTTAAAAAGTATGTGATTGCCCTGGCCGGTTTGGCTCAGCGGTTGGAGCGTTGGCCTGCGGTCCGGAGAGACCCAGGTTCGGTGCCCACTGGGGGCATGTACTTTGGTTGCAGTTTGTCCCCAGCCCTGGTTGGTCGTGCTGGTGGCAGCCACTCGATGTGTCACTTTCACGTCGATGTTTCTCTCTCTCTCTCTCTTCCTCTCTCTCCCTCCCACTCTATCTGAACAAAAAATGAAAGAATGTCCTCGAGTGAGGATAAAAAAAATAAAAAATAAAATAAATAAATAAAAAGTATGTGATTTACTCCTAATGGCAGTCAAAAAGACCATGAATCTACCAAGCTCAGTAGGCTATCTGTCGAGAAATTCAAAAGATTATAATACCCTTGTGAATTTATTGTAGTTCAGAGTTACTTTTTCATCCAATAGACTTAGAATCCTGACTTGGTCCATACACCAAGTGAAAATAGATCCACCTCTCATGTGGAAACACATAGTGACAGGAATATGAACCTGAAGAATAAAACAAAAATGCTTAATTGTTACGTTCATTCATTCAACAGATTCTTTTTAGGAGTGTCTACTATGTGCCAGGTACTTTTGTAAGCATTAGGATATAGCAGTGAGCAAAGCCAAGTCCCTGTCCTAGTTGGTGAGTTTGCATAACAACTAGACAAGTATGTCAGATAGTGTTAAGTGCTATGGAGAAAAAGAATTAGGGGGTAAATTGCTATATTGTATTGAGTAGTCTAGGTATTCCCTCTGCTTGTCATAGGGAATACCTGATAAGGTGGAATTTCAACAGAGACCTAAAGAAAAAAAGGGAGCAAAAAAAAGCCAGTCCTTACAGTGGCCTGCAAGGCCCTAATGGTCTGGTTCCCAGTAACTCTAAGTTCCTTTCATACTTATCTCCTCTTACTCAACAAAATTCTAGCTATACTAGTCTCCTTCCTTTTCTTTGAACACTCTAGTCATGCTCCAGCATGAGACCTTTGCTCTAGTTGTTTTCTGAGATAGCAACCTGGCTAACTCTCACCTCTGGTCTTTGTAACTGACCCTATTAAATACTGCATCCTATCAGCTACCCTCTCCTAGCATGCCCAATCTCCTTTGCTCTACCTTTTCTCTTACATAGAACTTATCACTGACTTGTAGCTACTATATATATTTTTAATGTTTATTATTAATTACCTGTCTCCCCCAGGATCTAGACATTAGCTTCATAAGGGGTAGGAATCTTTATTTACACTGATATATTTTGGGCATCTAGAACAATGCCTGGCACAAAATAGATTTTTCATAAATATTTGTCATATTGAATAAATAAATCTCTGCATGATGGTACTGTAACAGATATGTCAGCTTTAGCTATGATTATCAGTTAATGAGATTATTCACTATTTTTATTATTAGAGTCCAGTCTTAATTATCTATACTTCAGAAACAAAATTCCTATTATATTAGCTCAGGCATTAATTTGGCTTATATTGTTTTTTTCATTTGGATACCTAAGTATCTTTTGGATAAAGAGTAGTCTTTAGAATTCTGTTATTGTATACTACCTAGATGAGATTGTAATGTGTGGTCCTGAAGTGTATTAACTAATGAAATTTAAAATTTGCTGTGAATAATTCACAAAAATGCTTTATAGAATTGGCCAATATTTGTAACCTCCAGCATGATATGTTTTATGAATGATATTTCTCATTTTATTACATTATTTATTTAGCAGATAACTTACTGAGTACCTTTGAAGTGGCTTTGCTTCGGAAAGACCTGGGTTCACATCCTTCCTCAACAATGTAATTGTTTTGTCACATGGAGTCATAGCTTATTGAACTTTTTTGAAACTTAGTTTTCTATCCACATATAGTGTATGCCCATAGCTATTGAATGCTAAAATAATAGTAATGGCTAGTAATGTAATGGCAAGTAAAAAATAGTCCATAAATATTACTCCTGTTAATATTTTGTCATCATATATCTTTATCAAATAGCCCTTACTCTCAAGGAGTTCACAGTCTAAGGGAAAGTGATGTGGTAATTAATAATTAAAATGTAATTGAATAATTATTATAATAAAGGTTTTCATAGAGTACTACGGGTACTACTAAGTCAAACCTTCAGCTTAGGGTAGATTTTATTTGGGCTACCTTTGAAAATGGATTATATCACCCAAAAGCAATAGTTTGTGCAAAGGCATGCAGCTGATAATAAAGAACATACATGATCTATTTGGGAAATCAAGTATTTTGGATTGACTTAAGGATGAGGTGGTGAGAATGAGTGGTGGAAAAAATGAAAGTTATATATGGGACAGAATATCTTTGTAAAATGGAAAGAGCTACTATTGAGGATTAAAGATTTTATAGTACACAGCCTGGCATGAGATAGGATATGACAGATAACATTAGGCAAGAGAATAACATCAGATTTACATTTAAGAGAATTCTGGCAGCAGAGTAGATTGGAGGTAGAAGAGAAACAAGACAGTTGTCTGGAAGCTAATGCAGTAATATGGTATATAGATAATGACTTAATTTAAGATAATAGCCGTGACAGTAGCAAAAACTATGGGGTGGGAGTTTTTTGGGGTTTTTTTTTTCAGAAATTTTTTTTTAATCCTCACTCAAAGATATTTTTCTGTTTATCTTCAGATAGAGTGGGAGGGAGGGAGAGAGAGAGAAACATCGATGTGAGAGGGACACATCGACTGGTCGCCTCCCACATGACCCCGACCCAGGCCGGGTACTGCAACTGAGGTATGTGCCCTTGACTGGAATCGAACCCTTGACTCATTGGTCTGTGGGCCAATGCTCTAACCACTGAGCCAAACCGGCCAGGGCATCAATTTTTTATTTTTTTTCATCGATTATTTTTTTAATTACACTTTATATTCTGCATTAGTTTCAAGTGTACAGTATAGTGGTTATATAATCATATACTTTACAAAGTGATCCCCCCTATATTTTAAGTACCCACCCTGGCCCCATAGATAGTTATTACAATATTATTGACTATATTCCCTATGTTGTAATTTGCATCCCTGTGACTATTTTGTAACTACCAATTTGTCTAAGTGATTTTTTGATATGTAGGATAAACATAGAATATAAGCTAAAGGTGAAACTTAAGAATGTGTTTTACTGTGATGACTCTAGCTTGCATTTGAAGATTTAAATCTTGCTTGCTTTTTACTCTTTACAGAGACATGCTTGAAAAGAATTTATGATTTCTCTAAACTTTATAGGAGGTATAGGAGAATTTGTTTTTTTAAATCATTACTTTGAAAACGCATTTTGGGTTTTTTGTATTCTTTTGTGTGTTAGGGGATTTGAATAAATGGTTTATATTCTTTATCACTAACAGCAGTAGTCCAAACTGATTCATTGTTAGGTAAATGAATGTCTTGAGTTTAGAGCTGTTAGTAATACACACACATACACATACACATACACATACACACACACACACACACACACACACACACGAAAACAGATTGATTATTAGGTTATTAGGGTTAAAAATGAAATTAAAGTCTAGATACAAGTCCAGATTCTCTGGACAGTGTTAGTCAGCAAATCACTCATTTTAGGAATTTACCAAATTTTTTGTCTTTGGTTATTTTTCATAGAATGCATAAACTTGTGAAACCTTCAACTGAAAAGAAATATGTGGATCTTACTGTGTCATTTGCCCCAGACACTGATGGAGATGAAGATTTGCCTGGACCTCCAGTAAGATACTACTTTAGTCATGACACTGATTAACAGAAGTTGTCTTAAATTTGCTCCAGGACTTCTTGATTTTGGAAAGAGTGCACTTAATTCATAAGCTGGAAAATCAGCTCCTTTACTGTGGATTTCTCTTTGAGGAAGCCTTAATTTAAGGGAAATATCATTAGAAACTACACTGAAGAATTGCAAAACATTGTGGAGCATAGTATACACTTGTCTAGTGCTTCATATGTGGATGTGATCACAAGCAACTTTGAATTGGATGCCATTTTATAATGCTTACAACAAATATGTGTATTAACCTCTCTGGATGAATAGAAGGAAAAAATATGTATCCATGACCAGAAGAGATGGAAAGATCAAGAAAATGAAAGTAACAAATGCAACTATCCAAAAAGTTTAATCCTGTTTTGTGAATTTCTTATTTGTTTAGTATTTGAGGCCCATTTTTCCATACATACAGTGTCGGGCACCTTAACCTCTTATGATCAGGCTTTGACTTTAACACCAGTGGGAAGCAGAGGGATGGAAGTGGTGGATGAAAAGTAGACATTTTAAGTTGTACAGTTGCAGTTTACTATCCTGTTACCTCTACTAGTTTAACCAGAATTTGTTATATCACTGTCTCCCAAAAATCAAGATCTTTGTTGATAACATCAGTGTTGTAAGCCATGAGCAGAATGGTCAGATGACACGTTAACTTGGACTAAATGTTAACAGTATTATATGGACTCTGACAACCCTCTTAGAGAATCCATGAATGTGAACAAATAAATGTGGCTAATGGTTTGATTCTTCAATATGCCTTCTAATGTGGCCATTTTATTTATTTGGAACTCTAGACCTGATTGTCATAGTATATAATAAGATTAAAAGGTTTTGTGAAGGGCGTGTTTTTTAGAAATAGGTGAAAACTAGAAATTAAAAAATTACCACTATTTGAGTTTTGGATTTTTTTCTTCCAGCAACCTAATGGACAGAAAAAAATAATTTAATATTTTATTTTAAAGAGAAACGTATTATTTTATTCTGCATTCCCAGAAAGGGAGTTGATGAAAATAAAAATTTATTTTTTTAGGTCTTTGTGTATAGAAACTTTCTGTTTTCTGATATGAACTGTTGCAGATGTTCATATAAGTGCTTTCATTAAAATGACGTGTAAAGTGTCCTCAACGGTGTAAATTCAGTGAAAACAGCAAGTGTTTCTTTTTCTAAGACTGTTGTGTGTTATAAAGCAAATTTAACCACTAGAAGTCATTTCCCTCTAGCTGCTTTTCTTCTGCTCTCCTGTTCAGACCATTAATAGGTATTTTGATAAATTAAAAACTAAATTCACATCAGTATTACTCCAATTTGGTATATTTTTATACCCTCTACTTAACTGTCCTTTTATTTTATTTACAAATACTTTAAATGATTCTGTCAACCAGCTTTACTGTTTTATTCTTTTATAAAAGTATTATCTAGTTGAGAAAATAAATTTATTTAGTAGTGGAAGGTGAATTTGTATGGTTAACAGATAGATAATCTGCATTGGGAGGTGGAGAGAGGTGGACAGGATGAATTTAGAGGAAATGACTATCTTTGAAATAAGCAATTAATTTCTGGTTCCCCATATCCTACCCTCTCCCACTATGCATATTAGAAGTATAATGCTTAAAATTAATGTTACTTAAAATTGAATCCAGGAACATCAGAGTTCTGTGGCTTGGAACTTTATAGGCTAGGAGTTATAAAAGGACTTTTCTATAAGAAGCCCCTTTTCCCACTTTTATCTTGTTTGTCCTCCATGACAGTAATTGATATTTTCCAGGTAGCCATTCTGTAAGTCAGCTATGATTTAATAGCTTGCTTATCATTTGATATAAATCTCCATATCTTTTTGAAAGTAAATTTAGGACCATGCTATCAGTTATTTGTAGAGATGAGTGCTTCAGCAAGTACAAACAAAATCAACAGAGATTAAGTTCATTTTGTGATTAAACCTGAAATCCTCTTGTCATTGCCTTTTTTTTTTTTTCTGTAGGTAGTGGTTATTTCCATTAATTTCTTCAGTTTAGTTCTACTAAGTTGGAAAGCCAAGGTGACGCTAATGATAATTTTTTCATTCTCTGTCTTGTTTATTTCTGTACTATGAGATTACTGTTGATGATTGCAATGCCAGGTGCAAAAATTAATTATTTGATTTTGTACGGTACCACTAATTTTTTACTTATTAAAAATAAATTAAGAAATTTGACAACATCTTTGTAAATCCTGTTTCATAGTTGAGAGTCCAATTTTACTGTTTATTTTGTGGCTAATGTTACTTTTTTGTTTCCTAATTTTCAAGTTTTGCAGTTATAGAGATACAACAGTCACTGAATATGGAGGGCCATTATTTTAAAGTGCTTTTGTCTCCTGGAAATTCTGTTAAAACAATTGGGGGTAAATGGTGGTGACCATGTAAAATGTTGAAGATCTGCTAAATCCCAGACTGTTAGGTGCAGATTTCTAATGTCCATTTTGGAGTTCAAAGCAGTGCCCTGGCCGGTTTGGCTCAGCGGTTAGAGCGTCGGCCTGCGGTACAGAGAGACCCGGGTTCAGTTCCCGCTAAGGGCATGTACTTCGGTTGCAGTTTGTCCCCTGCCCTGGTTGGTCGTGCGGGTGGCAGCCACTCGATGTGTCCCTTTCACGTCGATGTTTCTCTCTCTCTCTCTCTTCCTCTCTCTCCCTCCCACTCTATCTGAACAAAAAATGAAAAAATGTCCTCAGGTGAGGATTAAAAAAAAAAAAAAAAGCAGTTATGTTAACTCATCTATAAGTTCCTTTAAATTGTCCCAGAGGTAGAACTTGGAAATAGATGTGTATCTTTAAGTCCACTATTTTATAATTAGCAAAATTAAGATAGAAAATTTTTCTCTTGAGATTTTGAGGGAAAACCTGTGACCTAATAATTCAACCATAATGAATATTATAAAAAAAATTCATTGTAAACAAATATATAACTATTTAGTATACAATCACTAGGGGTGAGTTTGGCTATTTTACCTTTAACAAATTCAACAGGAAACAGATCTTGGAGATCACAGTAAGTAATGAATAGGTCATTTGTGTTTATTTTTCTCTTGCCATGTCCTAGCTTTGTTTTTTTTAATTGAGAAACAAGTGTTCAAAAAATATATTCGAAAGAGTACATAAAGTATTAATATACAGTTTTAGGAATCATTTTAAGCTAAATACTTATATAACCAGCTTTCAAATCCATACAACATTGACAGCAGCCCAGAAACTCCCCTGTAGTCCCTTCCCAATCACAGCCAACTTCCCTGTACATACTTCCTGGCAATAATACTACCCTACCTTATGTGATAACTATGTCTTTGTTTTTATTTTAGTGTTACCACCTATATATGTACTTAAACAGTGCCATTTACTTTTTGATGGTTTTGTACTTTATGTAACTAGAATCATACTGTATGTATTGTTCTGTGGCCGCTTCTTTCATTGAACAAGGGATTCATCCATGTTGTTGCCTGCAACTATACTTCATTCATCATCATTGTTGTATAATTTATCTTTGCGTTAACATACCACAATTTATTTATTCATTCTATTGACTGCAGACAATTCTGATGTTTTTAGTTTGGGGCAATCACAGTTTCCCAATGAACACTATTATATGTATCTCCCAGGCAAATAAAGTATAACCAAGGAATGGAATTGCTTGGTCATAGGGTATTCATATCTTAAATCTTATGAGATAATAACATTTTTTCCTGAGCAGTAGAGATGTTCTGTTTCTCAGTTGTGCATACATGAAACACAGTTTATTCTTGTCTTATTATTTATTATTATATGATTTTTCCATATGTACAACTGTAACCTACTTTTGCCCAACTCTGTATATATATATACATCTGTTTCTGAATTTTGTTGTTCCTTTTCTACACTTGTGCTTGTATACTATCCTCATCACTGTAGCTGATGTATTGTTTTTGATACTTGGCAGAACTACTCCTTCCGGATAGTTGTTCTGTAAGAGTGTCTTGGTTATTCTTAGCCCTTTGTATTTTCAGTTCTCAAATTTCTATTTGTAAATATGAAAATCTGTCACTCTTGCAGTTTCCAATTGTCTTGTTGTAATTTTCAGTCTTTTATCTACCTGAACATGAAAAGCATTATTTTATAGTCTGTGTTTAATAATTCCGAAATCTGCAATTCTTTTGGTCTGTTTTTATTTTTCTTTTGTTTCTACTAATCCTCATTTCTTATTTTATATTTTTGTGTCTTACTATTTTTCATTGTATGCCAGTACTATATTTGAATAATTGTAGAGTCAATTTGGTAATTTTCATCCTCCACAGAATTTTTTCATATTCTCTACCAGACACTTGGCCATTAGTAATTCAGGATCATTTTTACCAGTATTAGAGACAGAGATTTTCCGAGTCATCCATGTCACTCAGAGCTGAACTATAGACTGTACTAGTGCTCCTTCTTCCTGTAAGCCCTTACTCCTACAACCCTAAAGGATTGCGAAGTGTGAGTTGATGTTACTAGGGCCCCCACCTCTTGACTGGCACTAGATTCAACCTTTGAATCCCTAGTCCTTTAGCTATGCTCAACTTCTCAGTGGACTCTTACAAGTCTTCAAAAGCCCCCAGGGAACAAGTGGTCCCAAATGAAGGGTTCACCTTAATGAATTTAACAACTCCCTGATGCCCTCCCAACATTTTAAAAATAGATTTTGTCCAACTTTTCTAAATATTCTCTAATGAGAATATTACACTGAATTACCTAGCCCACTTTATTTCTTAACTGTTGGTTAGTGTAAAATATAAGTGATTTCTTTGTATTACTTCTATATCTGGAAACTTACTAAACTCTAATGATTCTTATAAATTATTTGTAAATTCTTTTGGATATCCTATATAATCTTCAAAGAGGGACAGTGTTTAGTCTTTTTTTTAAGATCCAAATTTTGTTTTTTGTTAATCTTCCCTTATGTTTCTATTCCATTAATTTCTGATTTTATCATTATTACTTTTTTTCTATTTTATTTGAGTTTTTTACTGTTCTTGTTTCTAACTTCTTGAGATGGGTGTTAACCTCATTTATTTTCAGCCTATCTTCAAATATATGCATTTAAAAGTTATAAATATCTCTATATACTATAATATAATATAGTTATACTGCCATCGCTGTATTACCCACAAGTTTTTATATATATACAGGGTGGGACAAAATTAGGTTTACAGTTATGAGTATGCAAAACACAGAGTTTTTCTTATATTATTATTATTTATTTATTATTATATTACTTTTCCATAAGAACAACTGTAAATTTTCTGCCCCATCGTGTGTGTGTGTGTGTGTGTGTGTGTGTCTGTTAATATTTAGTTAAAATATTTCTATTTTTTATTAGGAGTTCCTCCTTGACTCTTGGTGTTCTTTTTAGGAGAGTGTTTCTTCATTCCAGCCTAGAGTTTGAATTGGGGGGCTTTTAAAATCCAATTTGATAATTTTTATCTTTGAACTGGAACACTTAGGCCATTTACATTTCATGTAATTACTAGTATATTTAGATTTATTTCTGCCATTTTATTTTATGGGTTTGTTTTTTTTTTTCATTCTAGCCCATTCTGTGATTGTTTTGCTCTAATTTCTTAACTTTTTAAATTTGTATTTACTTAGTTTCTTTATTCAATTTATGCCAATTACTCTCTCAGCTCTAGACACCCTTCTGTATTCTGAAGTTTTGCAAACTACATTTCTCCTTTGCCATTTGGCTTCCTTTACATTCCATAAATAGGGGGCATTAGAAAGAGACTAGAATGATCGACAAAGGGAGAAGAGATTTTTACCTTTGCTGTTTGCTTTCTGATATTGTTAGCTTGGCTTCTTTTCCATTAGGTGTGGTTGGTTTCTAGGCACTAACTTTTCTCTGGCACACTGCAGGGTATCTCATCTAGGTTTCCAGGTTCTAATAATCTTGCCCTCTGCCCTTTAATAATTGTGTGCCTTGCTGACATTTTCAGTTCTCCCAAAACCTCTTTAACCAATTCCTTAGTTTAAATTCTTTCTTAATATAAATGATATGATTTCTCTTTTCCTAAGCTGTACACTTGTTTTTTCTTTACTAATTTAGTGGCTTTTGTCTTTTGATAATTTACAACATGCATATTCAGATTAAGTCAGACTAAAGTTAATCATTATCTTTACCTTTTTGCAGATTATAGTTTCCAAAAATGACCATAGCCATTTTAATCTCACATGCTCTTCTAGAACTTGCCACATTCTCCAACCCCCATCAGTGGTAGACTGTTTCCACTTTCTTTGAACCCAAACAAAATTTTATTACTTTCTCAACTAATATAACAGAATGCAACATATGTAACTCTGTATAACTTCCAAGGTTAGGTCATAAAAGGCTTTTGCTTGGCTCTCACTCTCTTGCTTGCTGTCTCCCTCTTGGAAAGCTCAGTCTTGGAATCCAGACCCTGCTGCTGTGAGGTAGCCTGAACTAGTAGTCCACATGGAGAGAATAGCCCCCAACCTACTGCCATCATCAGGTGTCAGACATGTGCATAAGCAACTCAAAGCTGATTTCAGGCCCCAGACTCAGTGGAGCAGATAAGCCACCCCTGCTGTGCCCTGCCAAAATCCTGAACCACAAAATCCATGAACATGGATTGTTTATGCAACTAGGTTTTAGGATTGTTTGTTATGCAAGCATAATTAGAACAGTTCTCTAATTTCTATTTGCATACCATGGTCATGTATTCAATTTCTGTTATATATTTTAATTATTTTGTCATGTCTTAATTCCACAAGACTTTATTATTTTGCTTATAGAATCAATGTTTATATTTACTTACATATGTCATTTTCTTTGCTCTTTATTCTGTTTTGTAACTCAAGCTTAACATCTGGGATAAATTTCTACTGGAAATTTTCCTTCAGAATTTTATTTTGTGAGAGTCGGCTGTGGCATACTTGTTCATGGTTTTGTTTTGTTTTGTTTTGTTTTGTTTTTGTATGAAAAAGAGCTTTATTTTACCCTCATTCTGCAAAGATATTTTTGCTGAATGTACATACAATTCTAATTTGCTATTATCTTTCAGCATGTTGGAGATATTTTTCTACTCTCTTATGACTTTCCCTGTTGCTGTTTAGTCAGCTATCAGGCTAAATATTGAATCTTCAAAGAAATCTCTTTATCTGCTTTCCTTTTATGCAGTTTAATTATTATGTGTCTAGGTATAGATTTCTTCTATTAATCCTGTTTGGGATTTTTTTTTTTCCCAGCTCTTTGAATCTAGATTTGTGTCTTTTGTTAGTTCTGGGAAAGTCCCAGCTATTTCTCCTTCACGTATTGCCTCTTCCCCCATTCTCTTTTCTACTATGGGGCTTGCCGCTAAGCAATAGCCGACTTACTCTGCCTTTCATGTTTATCGCCCTCACCTTTATATTTTCCATTTGTTTCTGTCTTGTCATGCTTTATTCTGTATAATTTCTTCTAGCTCATATTCTAGTTTGCTTCTCTTCATCTGTTTAATATGTATTTACTATTACATGCATCAATTTACTTTTAATTTTGGTTGTATTTTTCAATCCTAGGAGTTCTGTTTGATTCTCTCTAAAAACTGCTAGATCATTTTTTATATCATTGGCAGATATTTTCTAATATCTACTATTTAAACTCTAAGGCCATTTTATGGTCTTTGTCGGCCAATTTCCATTTCTGCAGTTTTTGTGGCTCTTTCTCTGTAGTTTCTCCCAGCTAAAAGTGTTGGTGGTCTTCCGTTGCACTCTCCACCTTGATTCAGCCCTGTCTCCCCTGTACATTCCCTTTCACTTCACTGTAGTCAACCACATTGTCTCGCCATCCTCAGGAGGCCATTTTTTTAATGTTATATATTAGGCACTATTTTCTTATAGAATGCAAAAATTCAACATTTGAGATGGTAACAAATTGGAACTCTTTAGTCTCTTGTTTCTTATCTATATTTGGACTAACTCAATTGTAAGATCCTTGGGAATAAGATATACATTAGATTGATCTTTTGTAGTCTTTGAATCTTGACACACTTGAAATCACAGATTTTATAGAAGTAGGTTACCAACTTCATTGTGTATAGCAAACTTTTAAGTCTGAGGGTTGTTTAGGATTCTTCTTATTTTTAGGAGTCCCAAATCACTGGTTGAATTAGTTCGCTAGGGCTGCCATAACAAATTGTACAGAATGGCTTAAACAACAGAAATTTATTTTCTGACAATTCTGGAGGCTAAAAGTCCGAGATCAAGGCATCAGCAGGTTTGGTTTCTTCTGAGGCCTCTCTCCTTGGCTTGTAGATGGTCGTGTTCTCCCTCTGTCTGGTATTTTTTCTTTTGTGTCCTAATCTCTTCTTACAAAGATATATCTTTGTAAGATGTTGGAGCTAAGCAGACCTTAGGAATGCATTCTAATTCCTTCATTTTTGCAGATGAGGAAACCAAAGTAGCAGAACATCCAAATGGTTAGAACCAGAAGTAGAATATAAGCCATACCTTTTGATTCTTAGTTAATTGTACAGGTGATTCCTAAGTTGAATGACCATCAAAAGCAACTTAGAAGCCCTGGCCGGTTTGGCTCAGCGGTTAGAGCGTCGGCCTGTGGTCCAGAGAGACCCGGATTCGGTTCCCACTAGGGGTACGTACCTCGATTGCAATATGTCCCTGGCCCTGGTTGGTCGTGCGGGAGGCAGCCACTCGATGTGTCCCTTTCATGTTGATATTTCTCTCTCTCTTCCTCTCTCTCCCTCCCTCCCACTCTATCTGAACAAAAAATGGAAAAATGTCCTCGGATGAGGATTTAAAAAAAAAAAAAAGCAACTTAAAAGCTTCCTTCTCAAAAAAAAAAAAAAGTGAAAAAATACCCTGAGGTTTTGATTTAGTAGATGTAGTGTAGAGTTAAGCAATCAGTACTTTGAAGATTATAATCAGTCTCATACTGTGTTGCACTTCTGAAATGGGTGATTACATACATACCCTTTTACCATCCTTATAGATTAATGTTTTTACTAAAGAAGGTATGGGTTGATATGAAGGTAGCAAAAAGACATAAGGGAAAAACATAGAAATGGATACATTTTATTTCCAGTAACAAAAATGTGGTATAGAGCATTTCTATTGGAAAAGGGCTTCTCCTAGTACATTTCATATCTCTGTTCTCTAGCTAGATAATTAGAATGACTTATACTTGATAAACTGGTCAAATCAGACCTTAAAAACCCCCTTTTTTAAGTAAAAAGAGAATCTTCTTTGAAAATTATATAGAGGGAAATATATTTAATTGAAGCCTGGGAAAATAAAAATTCCCTTTAAAAAGGACCATATGTTTTCATCTTATATCAGTGTACAGGAATGTGTATATCTATAAGTTATTCTTACAGACATATTCCGTGGTTTTCCAAAGTACTGGTTTCATTCTGCTAAGATAATGAATTATATGCTAGTGTTAATTCTGGTGGCCAGGTCAGTAACTTGATAATTAGCATAAGGAAAATAGAGGTGGTTTTCTTTAAAAGTAAGATCTGCCTTTTGAAAATAATGAATTACCAAGATTCATGAAGATGATTTCCCCATTTTATCTCATGCAATATGTAGATTTTTCTACAACTCTCTCTCCACCCTTCTGTGGTAGGTTCTTGACCTAGAAATTGTGGGTGGAAAATCTTGATTAAATAAAGATCCATTATTTCCCTTGCCAGTTTGGTTCAGCAATTAGAGTGTCGGCCCACAGACCAAAGAGTTGAGGCTTTGGTTCTGGTCAAGGGCAGGTACCTTGGTTACTGTTAGGTCCCTGGCCCTGGTTGGGGTCGTGCAGGAGGCAACCAGTTGATGTGTCTCTTTAACATCGATGTCCCTCTCTCTCTCTTCCTCCTCCCTTCCTCCCTCCCACTCTATCTGAAGATAAATGGAAAAATATCCATTAAAAAATAATAATAATAAATAAAGATCCGTTATCAAGAAACAGGGCAGTTATTGATTTGCAACATGAATTAATTTCCCTGCTTGTACTTGGAATATTGGTGGTGTGTTTAATAAATGTTAGTTAATTAAATACTGAATATTCAGATGCTTTTTTATTTTTTATTTTATCCTTGACTTGTAACTTGATTCCTAATAAATTTTTCTCTAGGGAGCATTTTATTCTTCCTGGTTAGCTCAATATCAGTTATCTACCCTATCATATTTTGAAGTGGCTTTTAGTTTATACAGCTAATTTCTGAAGTTGGGAAAAATAAATTGAGGTGTAATATCTTTATTCTGGTTCCATCATTGCTCTTGCCTTCTTGTGTCAAGAGAGAAAGCTGACATGGGTTAACACGAAACAAAAATCTCCATTTTCTTTAACTTTCTCCCGGCCTCCTGATTTTAACCCTTAGTACTTTACAACTCCCATTTCCCAGCTCAAGGCAACTTAAAGCTAAGGGCTCTAGCATTTCGACTGTGCCCCAATCAGCTATGAGTCCAAACTCCTGAAACAATTGTAGGGCTCCCCACAGGTTTCTTAAAACTTCAGCACTATTTATCAAGATAGATTTTGCCCTTTTTGTAGTTTTTCTTAGAAAGTTTTATTTCCACTCTCATTTACTCTTCCATTATCTTTTTGCTTTTGAAAGAAATTAAATACATTGTTCTACAGAAGATAGTCTGATTATTTGAAGTCTCTCTCCAAGTGTCCCTCTAATTCCATCTGTTCATATGTTGTTTCCTAATCTGAGATGCATAGAAGTTGAGTTATTTGTTCTGATCACAAAGCAAGCTGAACCAGTTCAGCCACCAGGGCAATAGTAATCTGGCTATTTCTAAAAGTATTGGCATTTTATCATTTTGGTCATTTCCGTTTTCTGTATTTTCGCTCCTGCTCTGAGGATGGCCCCTGGTCAAGGCGCTGCACTGTAGCTGTGGTAGTGTGAGTGCCTAAAACCCCAAGAGGGAACTCATCCTTCTTTCAGTTCTCCCTGGACTGATCTACAGATGGAAAACCCAAATCAAAACCCAGGAGGACTTTACTGTACATAACAAGTTCATCCTAAAACTTTTACTGAAAGGCAAAGAAACTAGACTAGTACAAACAATTTTGGAAAGAATAAAGTTGGACTCAGACCTCCTGATTTCAAGAAGTACTGTAAAAATAGAATAACAAAGCTATCATGGTATTGGCAAAGGGGGTAGAAACATAGATAAATGGAAATTGATCCACGAAAAATATGGTCAGTTGATTTTTTACAAAGATGCGAAGGTGATTTAATAAAGGATTTTTTTAAACAAATGGTGCTGAACAAGTACATGCCTAAATGCCAATGAAATTAACTTTGATGCATCCCTCACACCTTAAACAGAAATTAATTCCAAATGGATCATAGACCTAAATGTAACACATAGCACTTACGGAAGAAAAACACGGGGGGAAAAAATCTTTGTGGTCTTAGGTTAGTCAAAGAGTTATCAGATGCACTGAAAATAAAAAATTGATCAATTTGTACTTCATCAAAATTGAAAACTTCTGCTCTGCAAAACACTGTTAAAAGAATAAAATGCAAACAAAATATTTGCAGATCACATAATCTGATCAAGGACCATATCAGAACATGCAGAAGTGTCAAAATTCAACTATACTAAAACAACCTAATAGAAATATGGGCAAAAGATTTAAACAGATATTTTACCAAATTGAGTATATGATTGAAAAAACATAAAAAGATGTTCAACATCATTAATCATCATTAGGGAAATGCATGTTAAAACCACAGTGAGACCACTACACACTTATTAGAATCCTTTTTTTTTTTTTTTATGACGCTGTCAAATGCTGGTGAGATGCATCTAGAACTCAGACAGGGATAGCAGAGATGCAAAAGGGACCATTTGTGAAAAGAGTTTGGCAGTTTCCTATCAAGTTATACATATACTTATCTCATTCCTAAATAAAGAACAAGCTAGTAGTATGTACTACACTTGTGTGAATCTAGACATTATGATGAGTGAAAGAAATCAGTCTCAAAAGACTCCATACTGTAATTCCATTTATATGACATTCTGGAAGATTCAAAACTGTAGGACTGGAAAACGTTGGTTGCCAGAGATTGACAATAAAAAGGGCTGGCTACAAAAGGAAGAACATGACGGCATTTTTTGAAGTGATGGAACTTTCTGTATCTTGATTTTAGTGGTGGTTGTCAAAACTGGTAGGACTGTACACCAGAACTTTTACTGTATAAATTAAAGAATATTTTTAAAAGAAAGAAGTATAGCCCCTGTACATACAACATATCACACTTAGATTTATTCACTTCGCAGCTTCTCCTGTATTAAAAGCTCCAAGAAGACAGGTCCTCGGTGTGGTTTGGTTCAATGTACTTTTGTTACAATGTTGATGAGATATTGTAGGAACTTAACTCTTGTTTATATCAATTAGCCAATGATAAAATTGGTTTTGTTAAACATTCTTTTGCTTAAAAGTGCAGGACCTGTCGATGACTTAAGTGAGGATTTTCTGAACTTTATTCTCAACACTAAGAATTTCTAGCCCAAGGACATGCAGCTCTTTCTCTCAACTGCTCTGAGATCTCATGTGAGAGCCTAAGCTAACTTCCCCAAGGGTTAGAATTCTCGTGAAGAAGGTGGTTCACTCCAAATTGCTGATGCACAGAATCATGAGCAAATAAAAGGTTTGTTGATTTAACCACCATGTTATTCTGGGGGTGATTGGTTACATAGCATTAGGTAACTGACACAGTATCATCCATGGAGGAGGCAAATTACATTGGATTTCCCCCACCCTATTTTTTTATTCTAGAGATGTTACAGGAAATCCTTTGGTCTCTGAAAAATAAAAATAAAAAAGCTTATTAATAGTATTAATAGCTCATTCCCAGAGGCTTCTGTTAGGTGGTATCTACCTGCATAAAGTCCAGGTAATGTATTATGCTGGCCATATCTATAGTAATGTATTCATCCCTTGTGCTTACGTTTTATGAGAGATGCTCAGAAATTAGTGTACAGAGAAAGGCAAAGACGAGAGTGAGAGTGCTGAAGGAACCAGTCATTTATAGATGACAGACTGGGAGGGGCCATGTGGCTAAACCCTGTGTTGTCTCAAAGCCAGAAATTGTATTAATATGTGGAAGTTAAAGGAAGGAATGTTTCATAGTCAATATTAGGAAGAATTCTCTAATATGAGAGCTAACCAAAGTGAACTGTGCTGCCTCAAAAATCAGTGAGGAGACTATAATTAGACATTTTCAAACAAGCTAAAGGGTTACATTTTAGAGTTGGTTTCTGTACTGAGTGTGCAGATGATTCCTGTAATCCTAAAACACTGTACTGGTTAATTTCCTAAAGTTCCTTCAGACTCTTGAGTTGTTTTATTTGGCATCACAAGATTTATAGCCATGTTTTAAAACTTAAACTTTTTAAACTTGCTGCCTTTTTTTTTTTAATAATCCTCAACGGAGGATATGTTTTTATTGATTTGAGAGAGAGAAACTTCAATCAGTTGTCTCCTGTATGCACCTCAACTGGGGACTGAACCTGCAACCTAGATATGTGCCCTGACTGAGAATCGAACCCACAACCTTTTGGTGTATGGGACGATACTCCAACCAACTCAGCCACTCAGCCAGGAAACTTGCTGCCCTTTAACTTAGGGAGATTTTCCAGATATGCCCAGATGCAGGTAGCCAAAGTTGTTTCCCTTCATAATCTGTAGGAACAGGAATTTGTTTTGATAACTGAATCCAGACAAGCTGGAAATATTTTTATCTCTCCTGCTTACGCCTTCTCAAGTGACCATGTACCAAGTATTGTTTCAAAGGATAGAGAGAAACTCATAACCAGCCTGCCCTGAGTATGAACATGGCCAGTTTCATGGTCATGTAAACTGTAGTTGCACAGGGTCCCATGCTTGGTTTAATGATCTGCTATCACTGTTTTAAAATTCTTAATTATTTATGAACAAGGGGCCCTATAAATTCTGTAGTTAGTTCTTTCTACTATCTGTAATCTTTATCTGTAGCTTCTCACCATCCACCCACTCACTCTTTGTTATCTTACACTCTGACTTCTGCCTTTATGGTTGAATAAGACCTCTCTCTCCAGTCATCTTCTGCCTAATGGCCAATTCTCATAGTCTCCTTTTTTAAAAAATATTTTGTATTGATTTTTTTACAGAGAGAGGAAGGGAGAGAGAAATATCGCTCAGCCGCCTCCTGCACCCGCCCCCTGCACCCACCCCCTCTTACTGGAGATCAAGCCCACAACCCGGTCATGTGCCCTGGCCAGGAATCAAACTGGGACCTCTCAGTCCATGGGACGACACTCAATCTACTGAGCCACACCGGCCGGGCCCCATCGTCTCTCCTTAATCCTTATCCATTTTGATGTGCCTAGAACATCTGACACTGTTGACAGACCCTACCTCTAATTTCCTGCTTGGTTTCCATGACTCTGTATTATGGTTTTCTTTTTGTCTCTGAATTTGTTTGATAAAGCCAAGTAGAATAATACAGTGAAGTTAATAGTCATAACACATGCCTCAGGTTTTTCTTTCTCTAGAATGGGCCCATCCTCTCTCCATCAGGATATATTGGTACTTCCTTATTTTCACAGGGTCAGTGACAAAATGATTTCTAAATGGGTAATTTTAAAAGCAGAACTACAGTGCTACCTGGTAGGTATTACAAATCATAGACAGGATTTTGTTTTGCTTTGCTTTGCTTTCCTTAATACAGCAATGAAATGAAGAACATACCGAGGGTTTCATCAGTTGAAGATATAAATGGTCGTAAATTTCCTCGAGTCTCCTTCATGAAATAATCGATGACGCTAAAAAGGTTTGGAAGTGTTACCTGTATAAAGAGTGAGAAAAGGAAGGCTCAGTGTCACCTGTGTAGAGACAGAGTAAAAGAAAGCTCACTGAAATGTAATGGAGATTACTGTGTATTCCCGACCTCCAGAAAACCGAATCCATACCTCACTTCAGTGGCTTACTGAATGGTTTTGCCTAGTCATGCATTTTTTTTCTCCTTTATAATCATACCTGATTTCCTGTTGAGGAATTACCCCTTTCCCATTGGACACATTTTGCTGGACACTAACTAGGTACTCTGCCCTTCTCTAGTTTTTACATGAGAATGTGGCTCAAGCTAGGTCAGAAATGCTCCCTTCCTGAAGTTTGAACTTGAGTAGAGGAAGAAGGAAGGGTAGTAGATTCCTAATCAGATGGTTTTTACTACAAGTATCTGCTTCCTAGTCCCTGGTTTTCTAGCCTTCCAGTCATGCTATGTGCTTCCTATGTTCTTAAATTTATTTTTGCTTAATTTAACTAAAATTGGTTTCTTCTGCTTGAAACAAACAGAGAAATCAGCATTTTAATATCTCATTGTAACAGGATAAATTGCTTGGCTAGGAATAGCTGAAATGCGTTGCTACCCCCAATATTTTTATACAAGTAAAATCAGGTTAAAGCTAAATATCCCCAGGAACCTTGAAGAGGAAAAAAAGTTCAGAAAGTGACAACCTGCTTGAGGAAGTGTGAAAGGTGAAGGAATAATCCATGCTGTTAGCTTTCCTTACACTGGGAACTGTTTGGGTTAATGACAGATAAATGAGCCCCATTGCAGAGACACATTCTTTTTCCCTGACCATTGCTTCCATTCACTTGGTTATTTGGATTACCCTTCAACAATCTCGTTCTCTGTTTCCTTCATTAGAATTTTTTTAAATCCCAATTAGGCATGGACCTGAGAATGGAGAAGCTCTGGTAAGCATTTATAGCAAAGGTTTAAGTGGAGTGTATGAATCAGCAGCTGCCTTGCTCTTGGCACAGGTCACTACTGCACTCTAAGGGTTGTGGTCAAAACATAAATTCAACCATACGCTTTCTCTGTTTGATCAACACAGTGGGTGTGGACGGGCAGGAGAGCTAGAAGCTCAATTTTAGAAAAGATATTGTCAATATCTTTAAGAACCATAGGTTCCATTTAAGTGCTATTACTTTCCTGGCCCAATCTTTCCACCACTGCAGCCTCAGATCACAGGTCTGTCTTCCTTCTTTCAGCATCCTGGACCATGGGCCACATTTCTACATTCTCATTGGTTGAGACCAGTGTAAATGCCAGTTTTCCCACCTGTAAAACCGAATTACCTCAGGATAGTGATAAAAATAAATAAATAAATTAGATGGTGTATGTAAAACACTAGCTCTGTGCCTAACAGAGTATATAGTGGTTGCGATATATCATTAGCCCCATGATAAGTTGGTTGGGGTAGAAGAGGGGTTGCAGACAAGGACAAAACCCTTTTTAAAAAAATATTTTTTAAATTGATTTTTAGAGAGAGAGGAAGGGAGAGGGAGAGAGAAACATGGATGTGAGAGGGTGTGAGAGGGAAACATCGATCGTCTGCCTCCTGCATGCCCCATGCTGGGGATTGAGCCCGCAACCTGGGCACGTGCCCTGACCAGGAATCAAACCGGCAACCTTTTGGTGCATGGAACGATGCCCAAACAACAGAGCCACACCGACGAGGGCAAAACCCTTTCTTTACTATTATGTTGCTATTAATAGGGAGATTTCTAACATTCTGCATGGTGGGTCTTAGAGGACTAGGCATTCACAGCTTTTTTTTTTTCCCATTAGAAATAAGCACATTGAAGAAAGCCCAGAAATAAACCATGCCTATATGGTGAATTAATGACAAAGGAGGCAAGAATATACAATGGGATAAAAAAATAGTCTATTCAATAAATGGACTTGGGAAAACTGGACAGCTACATGTGAACAAATCCAAAATGGATTAAAGACTTAAATGTAAGGCCTGAAATCATAAAACTAGAAGAAAACATAGGCGATAAACTATCTGACATTGCTCTTAGTAACAGATATATATATATATATATATATATATATATATATATATATATATATATATATATAATCTCCTTGGGCAAGGGAAACAAAAGAAAAAATAAACAAATGGGACTGCATCAAACTAAAAAAGTTTGCAGAGCAAGGGAGACCTTCAACAAAACAAAAAGACAGCCTACCAATTGGAAGAAAATATTTGCCAATAAGACATTCAATAAAGAGTTAATATCCAAAATTTATAAAGAACTCATACAACTTAACACCAAAACAAACAAACAATCCAATTGGAAAATGGGCAGAGGAACTGAATAGACATTTCTCCAAAGAGAACATACAGATGGCCAATAGACATGTGAAAAGATGCTCAATGTCACTAATCATCAGAGAAATGCAATTAAAACCATAAGATCACCTCATACTTGTCAGAATGGCTATTGTCAATGAACCAACAAACAAGTGTTGATAAGGATGTGGAGAAGAGGGAACCCTCATGCACTGTTGGGAATGCAGATTGGTGCAGCCTCTATTGAACACAGTATAAAAGTTCCTCAAAAAATTAAATAGAACTACATTATGACCCAGCAATTTCACTTCTTGGTTTTTATTTGAAGAAATCCAAAATACTAATTCAAAAAGATATTTGCATCCCTATGTTCATTGCAGCATTATTTACGATAACCAAGATATGGAAGCAACCCAAGTGCCTATCAATAGACAATTGGATAAATGGTATATATACACAACAGAATATTAGCCATAAAAAAGAAGAAATCTTACCATTTGAAACAGCATGGATGGACCTAGAGGGTATCATGCTAAGTGAAGTAAATCAGACAGAAAGACAAGTAACATATGATTTCACTTATATGTGGAATCTAAAGAACAAAATAAATGAACAAACAAAATAGAAACAGACTCGTAGATACAGAGAACAAACTGACGGTTGCCAGATGGGAGGGGGGTTGGGGGCTGGGTGTAAAAAGTGAAGGGATTAAAAAGTACAAATTGGTAGTTACAAAATAATCACAGGGATGTAAAGTACAGCATCAGGAATATAGTCAACAATATTGTAGTAACTGTATGGTGCCAGCTGGATATTAAACATATATAAATGCCTAACTTCTATGCTCTACACCTGAAACTAATATAATATTGAATGTCAATTCTAATGAAAAAATAATAACAATTTAAACAAATAAGCACAGTGAAATACTTCATTTTGAGGATGTAAAACAACTACCTACCAAAATATATTTCTCTCCCTGAAGCAACTATATAGATAAAGATTTACAGAAAAGAAACGTGTAAAGAATTTTCAGCAGATTGTCTTCTATTCTGCCTCATCCACCTGCCCTTGCATCTTCTTGCCCTGGATATCTGCCCCCTCGGGGCTCCTTGACATGGCTGTTTTTCTCCAGCACTGTGTTCCTAGGCAAGGAGGCCACTTTCCCACCTTTCTTTGTGTTCTGTAAGGTAAATTTGGAAGGAAGCAGGAGAATATTCATCAACAGCAAGGAAATAGCTACTTACAGGTTTTTCCAGTTCAATGGTGTAATTGTTTCCTACGCTCATCACTTTGTAGTGCTTGATTCTTGGCATGCTAAAATGGAAAGAAAAAAAAAGTTACTATCCATTTGAGTATACTGTTGGGTCCAATCTAACTAAAGTGAGTATAAAACATCACCTGTATAACAAAATCTATGTTTCAATGATGGCAAAACAAAAAAAAAAGGTGGTTTTTGTTTTGTTTTTCTATTTACCTGATCTTTTGGGAGGGGGGTTATACACTAGAGGTTTAGGAAACCCGGGTCATTGAGTGGTTCAATGAGAAAAAATAACAGAGATAAAGGAATCAAGAACTGAACATCTTTTAGGCAGTAATTACATATTTAAATACCAATAACTTACAAAGTAGACAACATTAGAAAATCCTAGGTGGGCATATACAAATCAAATACATACTCTTTATATTAAAAGAGAAGTAGAAGAACTACTGAAAGCAAATTACTTTCTACTCCATCTCATCACTATTCCAGTCAGAAAGCTCTCAAGACTGTCGCTCCTGCTCCCTCAAATACCATCTTGGACTTAGAGATGTGGAAAATGCTAGGTGTTAGGTACTATATGAACACTTAAGTGAGAATGTAAGTACAGTAGATGAATCTTAATGCCTTCCTCTTCTATAGTCACATAGCATTCTAATAATACCCTAAATCTGTGCTATTTTATTGACTGTGAACTGCTTAAGAACAAGAAGAACATTCTATTCACTTTTGTATTTCAGCCTCAGGTGCACAGAACATATTTGTGAAAATGAATTTTAAAACTTTAGGAGCTCACTTCATAATGCTGTTGGCTAGAACTAATTTCTACTGCGAGCATAAGTCAGTGTCCGTGCCAGTTAGTTTTGAACGACAGTAGATTTGCCTTGAATTCCCTTGATTCATATGGCAAGTGTCAGGACCAAGACTTTTTCTAAGGTGAAAAGTAAACAGCATTTATTACATTGCCATTTGCTAAGACAAACTAATTTTACACCTGTCCAACTCACAGAAGCAGGCTAAAGCAAACTTGTCTATCAGGTTAAGTTTGTCTGCAGGGCCTCCCACCTTTTTCATCACTCCTCTCTCCGTTTCCAGGTCACATTTCTCTAGGACTGAACTACACTTCTATTCAAGGGACTCTCCCCTCGTCTACTGTTATATTCAAATCTCTCAATTGCATGTGTTGGAAAACAGCTAATAATTTTATTTCAATAGCTTATTCTAGAGATTTATTTTCGAAACATGGGATAAAACGTAACCAACCCTCTCCCCTCCTGAAAAGGGAAAAAAGAGAAACATTATTTCTTAATGCTGAACCTTTAGGAATCAGTTACAGACTGGTGAAGGAAATACTTGTGGACAGAGGAGGTCTTACAAGTACCCTCTGTTGGGGTGATTGGCTCTGGCTTTATCTTTATCCCTACCATGAAAAGCATACCTTATCATCATACAGTTACTTACGAAAACTCACACAAATTCCACTTAGAATTCCTATATTCCTATGAAATAAGTGAGCGTCATAACTTGGAAGATTGATAGAAAGCCTAATAACTAGAAAGATCTAGCTTCAAACTCTGGCTTTGTTTTGTAAGGATTCTGAACTTTCATTTCTTCATCTGTAAAATGGAGATGGGAATGCCTTAGCTCACAAGGCTGTTGTGAATTATGTTAGAAAAGTCCTTGGTGTACACTCAGTAAATTATACCTATTTTTTATACTTTTAAAAATGTATTAAGTTAGTTTTGGTAAGTCTCAGCTTCTTCGTGTAAAATACTGTCTGTCTCTGTTATTGTGCCTGAAGAAAATGTTTGTCAAGCACTCAACATAGCACCCACGAACAGTACCCTGTAAGTGGGGACAGTGATTGTTGTTGTTAGTAATAACCATCATATCATCATCATCATCACTCATGGCAAAGCTGTGAAAGGAACAGCAGCAAAGGTTAACAGGGTCTCCTGGAACTTTTGACTAACAGGACTAAGTTCTGAAGCAGAAAAATAGAAAAAAATTCCATTGAAGTCACTTAGGCTTTGACTCTCATTTTAGACCTTTGTTTTTCTTTCATATTGAGTTTTGTTTTTCCAAAGGAATAAAGAGAGAGGGGGAAAATGAGACTGATAAAATTTGCTATATTGAGGCTTCATGTTTATAACCTCAAAAAAAGAAGTAACCTGTCTTTAGAAAAGAATGAGTGACCTCAAATGTGGTTATAAATACTTGTTCTGAGCTTTTGACCTCAGTTTTTGCAAAGGAATGAGTTTTAGGTAAGTATTTTCTACTGCATCTTTGGTTAGTGGCTTTCCAAATTGTTTATACTACTAGCTTGTCACACACTCATAATGATTTTTAGAAAACCAACCAAACCATAAAGTTTGTTGTAAGAATAGCTTTGTGTCTTATGAATTCACACACCACTGGGCTGGGTAAAGGTGGATGATATTTTACATCAAGAGGGAAGTCACCTGATAACTTGAATAACTTTTGCTTCTTCCTGAGAACTACAATCTGCCCTTGCACAGCTATTGTTGATAGATGGAGATAATTTTACTTTCATGGTATTTTGTAAACCAACTTGTCCTTTTCGGCTAGTGTTTTACCAGACACACTCATCTAAACTGCATGACTGAACATTTCTCCTACAACCTGTAAGAGAATAAATTGGTTCTGTGGGTAACACAGGTGCTTCCTAATAGTCTAGATTTCTGCCAAGTCTTTACATTAAGTTCTACAGTCTAACAGGCTAAAATATGACTACTCTCTACAATTGCTGTCCTTTAAAATTAAGTGATCTGTTAAATAGAAGATATGAAATCTGGGTGTTCTAAAAGACGTGTTTTGAGGCATTAGAGAACACATGTAACAATACTTAGTATAACAGCTAAAAAAAAATTTAACCACTTTCATGTTATACACTATGCCCCAAAGTCTAAGTAAGCTTATACTAACTTCAGTGTTAGAATGTTCTAGTTTAACCATTCTACCTCACTCCTTGCTTTCTAAATATGAACTGTTGGAGTGGGAGGGTGATTGGTTTTATGAAATGTTATATTCTTTTTGTTGTCATTGTTCATCCTCACCCAAGAATATTTTTCCATTAATTTTAGACAGAGTGGAAGGGACAGTAGGAGAGAGAGAAAGACAGAGAGAGAGAGAGAGAGAAACATCGATGTGAGAAAGACACATCAATTGGTTGCCTCCTGCACGGTCCCGACCAGGGCCAGGGATCAAACTTGCAACCTAGGTATGTGCCCTTAACTGAGAATCGAACCTGCAGCCCTCTGTTCTGAGGGCCAATGCTCTAACCGCTGAGCTAAAACGACTAGGACTGAAATATTATATTCTTATGACCATCAGCTGTACAAAAGTATGAACTAAATAAATTCAAACTAGAAGTGAGTGTACTTAAATGAGAAATAGATAACTTTGAAATGAACTCCTTTGCCAGACTCTTATGAGTTTAAGTACAATACACATGTAAGTAAAAGTTGTGGCATTAAATTCATATTCTAAGTATAGAAACTACTTGCATTTGGTCAAATATCACATCTACAGCAGAAAAAAACTTTATTTCCCATAGCTCGTTTGTACAGAAAGTGCAATGCAAAAGTTGGGCTAATTTAAACTACCTTAAAAGAGACCTGGCTGCTATTATGCAAAAAATACACAGTATTTGAAGAGCCAGCAGGACTCAGGATTTTGTTTGTTTCATGCAGAATAGTAGCACAGGGTTCAGAGGCAAATCAATCAAATGTCCTATCCAACAAAGAAAATAATATGAAGGAAAAAAGCTTATCATTCTCTTGTGTGATCTAGCTTACTTTCTAAGCAGTTGGATGGTTTTTGTTTTTTTTTAATCTGCAAGAAAAATTTTAATTTGGTTTTGTATATTCTTATTTTTTAAAGTGGAAGTAAATAGTTAAAGACATTTTATGTGATATATTTTATGTGATATTCAATTTCCTAAACCCTGAAAGAGAATAATCTCCTCAATCAGGATATACTTAACAGAAAAATCCACTTTTCTCTCAGGAGTTCTTCTAAGTTCGCTGATATTTAATGGCCATAATAATTTTTATTTATGTTGGATTTGTTTCAAGATAGCCAATCAAATGATAAATAAATTACAACTGAATAACCTATGGTATTCTACTGTATTAGTTGAAACTCATAATTACAAATGTTAGCCTCTAATAAAAAAATAACAAAACCAAAAGATTGAGTTGACATATATATTCATTGTGGAAAACACATGTAGACACACACAGGTTCTCTTACTTCACCCACAAGCCAGGATCTAATTTATCATCTGACATTCTTGCCAGCTATTCGGTGTATGTGGCTAGTGTATACAGAATAATTGGCAAGTGAATAAGACCATGGCTAATACTAGTGATGCAGCCATAATGACATAATTTTATTTTTCCCTGTGATTGTTTTCTTTTTACTGCCTTTATTTGTTATCAGTCTTCATAGTTAATCTATTTAGAATTATTGATTTTTATAGTAGCCTGGAAGATAGATTCACTGATAGATATGTTATAGCTAAAAAAAATAAAATAAAATATTACCCTCAGAAAGAATAAAAAATTCAAAAATCAAAGTTCTCTGTATGCTTTTTTCTGAATAGGAATCACTTATGCGTCTGGCCAGTGTGGTTCAGTGGACTGAGCCTCCTCCCAAGGACTGAGAGTTCCCGGTCAGAGCACATGCCTGGTTGCCAGGTTGTGGGCTCCATCCCCAGTGGGGGTCATGCAGGGGGCAGCTTATCGATGTATCTCTCTCACACTGATGTTTCTATCTCTCTCTCCTCCATTCTCTCTCTCTTAAAAAAATCAATAAAAACATATTTAAAAAAATCACTTATGGAATATTTTCATATGAGACAAAAACCTCTATATGTTAATTATATTATCAGTTGTGAAAATGTTAACTAAGCCAGAGTTCCTATTGAAATGCACATTTTCAAAGACTGAGAGCTGAAGTAACCTTAAAAGATCCAGCCACCCTAGTTACACAGAAAAATCAACTTGTGGGTGTAAATGTTACTTACTTGATCAAACATACCATTTTACCAGAAAGAAATCATTAACCTTGACAAGAGGCTCCTAAATGGTCCTTTTCAGAGATACACAAAATTATGTCACTTCTTTACTCATCACACTCCAGTGGCCTCTCCTGTCATTCAGAGTAAAACCCTTGTCCCCACAATGACCCTGTAGGGTTTAGCATGATCAGTCCCTACCCCACCTCTGGAATCTCATCTCCTGCTACTTTCTCCTAGCTCACTCCGCTGCAATCACAAAGGCCTCTTTGTTTCTTAAACAAAGCAAGTCTCCTGCCTCTGGGCATATGCACTTGCTGCCTGGAATGCTCTTGTCCCAGATACTGAAATGGTTTGTTCCCTCACTTTCTTCAGGTCTCTGCTTAAATGTCAGTTAAAGTAGGCCTTACCTGACCACTCTGTATTAAAACAGGAGTAACTAGACAATTTTTTTCTCTCTTTTTTAAAATACGGAACGCTTCACGAATTTGCATGTCATCCTTACACAGGGGCCATGCTAATCTCTGTATCATGCCAATTTTAGTATATATACTACCAAATCACACATGTAATTTTCTCTCTTTGTTACCTCTGAGGTTTCCATTTCCCTCATCCTGGTTTATTTTACTTCCATAGGCCTATTACCATATGTATGACATTTTTGGTTACATATTTATTTACAGTCTGTGTCTCCTTACAAGTCTGTGTCTCCGTACAAGTATGGCCCATAGTAATTGCTCAATAAATATTTGTTGAAATGAATGAGTGAATGAACTAGATCCAAGACCAAAGTAATTTGTTCGTTCTTCTTCCCTACTGCATACATTAGCCTTGGCTCAGTCTTTAGCATGGCTTATATAGTATTCCCTCCCTATTCTTGTGGTCGTATTTTTAGTCCCAACAAAACTCATAGTGGATGCTGATCTGAACTTTATGACTTTGCTTTCTAAAGTGATATCATGCTTTTAATAATTCCATATGTTTTTTAATTAAACATACTCTCTTTCCTGCCGGATAGTGATGGAGAAGTTTCTGCTGTCACTACCAGGCCTCAGGATCATATTTCCCAATGAAGGATTCTTCTCAAGCATCTCAGTTGCTTCTTTCCGAGACACTGTATAAAAACATCTACAGAGGTGAGATAAAAAATAGCATGTTTTAAAACCGATAAAGATCATTAGTTGAAAAAAAATACTTCTGAAATAACTTTAAGAACTGCAGCTCTTAACTTTTCTTAAAATTCCCAGCTTTATTATTACAGTTATGATATGCTTATAATTACTATTATTACAAGCCTGTGCTACTATGAGTATGTGTATACTTATGGCCCTCCTTCCCTCATCCCTCCAAAGCCTCTTTCTCTAACCAAAGGGGACCTGAAAAGTTATCTACCAATCAGTATATAATCACCATTACCATTTGAAAATCTAAAACAAGAATTAACAATGTATCTCCAATCTCAGTTTATTATAATAGGCTCTTCGATAAATAGTATTTGTTGGTGGTTTCTTTCCAGAGATAAAAAATGTCTCTATACATGCTTCTCTTATATGGTCTTTCTTTTAAATAACTCATATTTAAGGGTATGTCTTAACTCACTCCTTTTGGTATAATATGGCTTTCTTATAACATTGGTGATGTTTTTACATGTAAAATGTTTAAGAAAGTACTTCTCATTTTAATAGTGCATATTGTAATAAATGAAATATATAGTCATAGAAAAATATCTGGCAGGATATGTAATACACCAAAATGTTAACAGCAAATATCTTTGAGTTGTGCAACAAGGAATGATTTTAGTCTTCTTTTTATTTATCTGTAAAAACATATATTGTTTTATTGGGCACAAAAGAAAAATAAGCAGTCTGTGACTTTTAACTTATCAGTTTATCAGTCATTGGTTTCAGCTAAAAGTTATGGTGGGCAGGTTTCAGTGGTTATGTTACCTAAAGAACATGACTCAGAACCTGATGTCAAAGGTGGTACCGGGACAAGTTTCACTGATGAGAATTTGACCAAGATTCCAGGAGGAAGGGGTTCACAATCTTAGTCACACATTTAACAATATAACAGTAAAAAGTTGATGTAAGATATTGCTGAATTCAGCATGTTCTATGTTCTATGTTCTTCATTTTTCCACCAACACTTTACACACTTCCTCAAAGTACAGCTCAGTGACTACTCACTGATTGAACAATTGGATAGAGCATTCAGTTATTTTTAATTGAATTTATTGGGGTGACATTGGTTCAGAAAACCATACAGGTTTCAAGTGTACAACTCAACAAAACATCATTTGCACACTGCCTCATGCACCCATCACCCTAAGTAAAGTCTCTTTCCATCCGCATTTCCCCCGTTTTGCCCACATCCACCTACCCCCCTCACCCCCTTTCCCTCTGGCTAGCACCACACTGTTGTCTGTGTCTATGTGTTTTATATATATATATGTATATATATTTATATGTGTGGCTGTATGTGTGTTTTAATTTGTTGGTATAATTTTCTGATAGAATCAGTCAATCAGACAGTTGCATGGTGAAAAAATATCGCTTCCTTCCTTCCTCATTGCAGTTTTTATTTAGGTTTAAACTTTGGAAAGAATATCTGTTTGGTCTGAAAGTGTGGGTGGAAGGGGATTTCCTGTGTGGTGAGAGAGCTGGTTCAAATCCGCATTTTGCATTTTGTTGATCATGACACAGAAGAGGAAATGTGGCATGCACTCCAATATGCTGTTTATACACAAGACAGCTTGTTGCCCCTGGTTGAATGAGGTCGTGGACTGACTCTCCTTGATAAATAGAATAATGTTAACAATCTAATAGGTAGACTGGAGTTGATGGTGCACTTACGCTGGCATAGGATTCAGTACATCCACATAATCTTCCACTGGTTCCCTCTCGTCTTCCAGAGATGTACTCGGTAGCCGCTCTGTCTCAATCCTCCTTTTCTTTTCTCTCTCTAAGACTTCATGCAGTCTAATGACTTGTCCAGGAAGGAGTGACACATGTTGGGGAACTGACAGCTGAAACCAATGAAAACAGTAAGCAAACAAGAAAGACAGCAAAATAACCCATTTTTAGCAAAGATGAGCCTGTTCTGGTCCTAAGGAACTTCATTTACCTGACAGAGATGGATGAGTAGAATCATGAATAAACAATCTTGGTGTAGGGTAGGTATCCTGGAACAGCCTCTAAACCAACTAGAATTTTCACAGGGTGTCCCTTGTGTTCTAACCCCAAAGCAAAGTACACCCACCTTGTACTACAGGCTAATTCACATAACAATAGATCTCTCATTTTCATTCTGAGTGTACTAGTTCTCACTGCCAGGGAAGTCCCAGAGCACCTGCAAAGTGCATAGCTCTCCCACAGGTAACCTAGAATTATCTCCACCAACCACATGGCAACATGGGGTTGACATGGTACCATTCATTGGATGACTGAGAATCAGCAATCAGAGGTCTATACTTTGGTATGTTTGAGCATATATTTCACAGTTTTGTTTTTTAATTTTTTTTCTTTATTGTTTTATAGAGAGAGGAAGGGAGAGGGAGAGAGAGATAGAAACATCGATGAGAGAGAACATCAGTTGGCTGCCTCCTGCGTGCCCCCCACTGGTGATTTGGCCCACAACCTGGGTATGTGCCCTGACTAGGAATCAAATCAGTGACTTCTTGGTGTATGGATCAACACTCAACCACTGAGCCACACCGGCCAGGCTATTGTTTATATTTTAAAACATATGTGTATGAACATATATATATGAAATTCAAAATAAAAATTTACTAATAAGGGTACACAATCAAAGGTTTAGAGAATATTCTTCTGAATAAGCTAACTAATAATCAGTAAGACTAGTTTCTAATATACCAATCCAGAAAAAATAATTGAATGAGGAAAAACTAATGAAATAGCTACTCCTTATTAATTACCTATTATGTCCCAAGCGTTGTGCTATTGCAAATCCTCACAACAATGCTATAAGATAGGTATCCTACTTTACAAATGAGAAGAAAAAAAATCAGAAAGATTAACAACTACTCCGAATCACATAGCCAGTAAGTTGTAAAACCAAGACTCAAACTCCATTTTCTTCCATTCAAAAGGAACATCTCAGCTCTTTCTATGATAGTCTGTGTTTCTCAAACTTCTACAAAAGTTCTCCTAACTACAGCACAGAGTCATCTGGGTTCATGGTGAAAAAAACATTTATAGAGCATAAAATTTAAGACAATTTGTCTTCTTTTGGAAATTCACATAAATTTTATATTCTGTAGTATACTATATATATTTTAGTTTTAAAAGAATGCTTTTTATCCTTTCCTCAAGGAAAAAAAATGAAAACAAAATTTGGGGGCCGAAACATCAAGTATAATTAGAGTACCAGAGAGATGCACCCTGAAGGTTTATCCAGTGGTTTTAGTGTACTCCTTGATACCTGCTTAGGTGTCCCTGGGATACTTGTTCCCCAGTGTAAGAAATGCCATGGCACAAAATGCTGCCTTTCCCATGGGAGGAAAAGAATGCAATTCCCCAAAGAGTCTCCCTCCCCTCAAGTCAACATGATTTCACATCTGTAACTGGCCTGCTTGTTAAGCCGCCTATGACTTACCCACATAATAGTCAAGCCTCCAACTTTTACATATTATTGGCTAAAATAAAGGCCCAGTATCCATCGTCTCAGTAAAGTGCAGTACTTATTTCATGTGACTGCAAAGCCTTGACTTAGGAACTGGCTTTGGATAGAGTCTATTTAACTTACCCCAGTAAACACAGAACATTTCCTTATCCTCTAAAAGTATTATAGAGAATATGGGTCTTTTAGGGGCTGATTAACAAAGTACTTCATGTTTCTAATACAATTGTTACAGTGGCTTTATTTATTTAAAAAATTTTTTTTTCTTTATTTATTTTATTTTTTTCTTTATTGATTTTAGAGAGAGAGATAGAAACATCGATGAGAGAGAACATCGACTGGCCACCTCCTGCATGCCCCACACTGGGGATTTGGCCCACAACCTGGGCATGTGCCCTGACCAGAAATCAAACCAGCGACCTCTTGATACATGGGTCAACACTCATCCACTGAGCCACACTGGCTGGGCTACAGTGGCTTTATTTAAAATAATGGTATCTATCTTGCTACAATAACAAACCATAAGCAGTAGATCTTACTATTGATCTCAGATAAGATGCCACAGAGTTGAACAGAACAGCATCCCTTTGTCTTAAGAGTCACTAAACAAACATTTCAAAGTGAGTTTTATTGTGATAGTCCCTCCCTGTTAGCTTGTCTATGCTATTCATAAAATCCATCTCAGTTAGCATTTTATAAATATGTATTAAATGAATTTGCATGAATTTGGAAAGTATTTTAGAGGATGCTATGTAAGCTAAAATATTAGAATATACAAAGGACCACTTTGTCAAAAGGATGATACCAAAACGTAGATTTCCCTGACCACCTGTTATTTGCTAGCTAGCACATGGCCTTGTTTCTTTATAGCAATAATCACCATTATCTTGCTTATTATTTCTCCCTCTCCATCCACCTGATAAAAATAAAAATTTTACAAGGAAGTCTAAAGGTTTATATGTATCTTTTTCAATTGTTTTATCTTCAACCCCTTTTACCCTGCATGGTTCATAGTCAATGTTCAGTAAATATTTGTTGAATGAACAATCAATCAAAAGTAACGTCCTTCCTACCTCTGTTATTGTAAGAATGAAGCCTCTCCATTCTTCCCCACTTTCTATGTTCTCTGTCTAAAGATGAAGAAGAAAAACAAATCAAGATAAAGAAGACATGATGACTATGAGTGTTAATGCTTTTATTAACTTCAAATAACTTCCAAATTTCATGATCATTTGAAAAAACTCAAGATATGTATGCCATCAAAAATCAGCAAGATCAACAAAAATGCGTATTCTTCTATTGAAGCACATTGTTTTAAAAAGTCAATTGTAGTTTTTAAAACCACTTAGAATCAGTTGAAGGGAATAAACAATTCATTTCTCATTTTGCTTAGAACTATTAATGTGTATTTGTTATGAATTATTTCAGTGTTGCTTTCTTTTATCAGAAGACAGAGTATATAGCTTTAATCTGTTTGCTAACTAAACAAGTAAAATTATGCAAATTTACTTAAATAAAAGAATTTTAAATGTTAGCCCACTTATATCTGCAGTATGTCAATTCTTGTTTAATCCCCCAGTTGGTATTTAATACTGCCTGGCTTTAAATTAGGGCAACCAGGTAGAACCAATGTAGTTAGTCCTGAGAAACTTACAGTTGTTAGCTCTAAAAACTACTAATATGGCCAACATTTATTAAGTGCTTATCAGTAGCAGCTACCATTCTATTTACATGTATTAGCTGATTTAATATTCATGGCAACTTGGCAAAAGGTACTATCATTTTTTTTACATATTTATTTAACAGATATTTACTGAGTGCCTTTTAGTGCTAGACACTATTCCGGTACTGTTTTACATTGGAGAACAAAAACATCCTCATTCTCATGGAGTTTAGGGTCTAGCAAGGAACAATAAATAATAAACATAATAGTAAATTTTATAATGTCAGAAGGAAATAAATGGAAAAATAAAATGTAGATCAGGGTTAGAGAGATTGAGAATGCTATGGAGGGGGAAAGGGTTGCCATTTTAATAAAGTAGTCCTGGTAGATCTCAGTAAGAGGGTTACATTTGAGCAGACTTACTACCACGTGTAGAAACCAAGGCACAAAGAGGTTAAGTAACTTGCCCATGATCACATAACCACTGAATAAAACAGCTAGAATTCAGCCTAGGCATATGACTCCAGTCCTGCCTGTGCTCTTAACCAACACATCAGATCATCTGTAGATTCTGGGGCCCAGGTTTATGGGGTGGGGTTGGATTTCGTAAGTATAAGTGATTCGTAGTACACTAACACTTAATGACCAGTGCTTTGAAAGTCAACTCCAACTATGTCTTATTGAATTCCAAGTTGTTTTCTTTGTTATTACTGTAGTCGTTGGTTGACTTAGCTGGCTCACTTTGAAAGCTGTGTGTACAGATCTTTGCTGTTGTGGAATCTAGAGTTTTAATTAATAGATATTAATACCGTCACAAATTGTGTATATCTAATATACAGTTTTTCAATTTTTTCTAATTATCTCAATAATGTTCTTTATAGCTTTTGGATTTTTGTGTGTTTTTTTTCCTTTTTGATTCAGGATCCAAACCAGATCACACATTGCATTTAGTTGTCATGACTATAGTTTCTGTAATTGCAACAGGTGTCCCGTCTTTCTTTGGCTCTTAAGAGTATAGGCCAATTGCCTTGCAGAATGTCTCTCAATTTGTGAAATATGGGTTTGTGTAATTCAGTGGTTCCAAACATGCATCATGTTGGACATGTCTCAGAATCACCTGGGAACTTAGCAAGTGCCAAGTTCTTGAATACCAATTCAAGGACAAATTTAAAAAACACCAGGTGGGATCACTGACTTTGTCACAGGACAAAGTATATGGTTTCAATGTGCTTGTGTACTAAACAAGTGAATATGCACTTTTAAATCCCTGTTTAGAAAACTGTAGTTCTTGGCAAAAGGCAAGAAATATTAACAAAGTATAGAACTTGGCACTCCTGTAATTTCCTCTTTACCTCCGGTGCTAGGCTGTGAAGAGGTGAATGCTATTTATAACCACAACTTGTTTCAGACTAATTGCTTCTCCTCACTCACCTTCAGTTGCACTTCTTCTTTTGGCAAAACAAGGGTGAATTTTGCACAAGTCTTATCAGTTGAATTCTGCTCAGTAAGGCATGTGAGGTCTATTAGGTCTAACTTATCAACATACTGCAAAGATAAAGGGAAAAATCTCGTTAAATTATTTCACGGGTAACATACATTAGTTTTAGTAGGAAGGAAAGTAAATAATGTCTTCCTTTCAACTGATTTATACTTTGCATGATATTCTGGTTTTCAATGTGTCACCCCTCCCCAACTCAGAGGGCATGTGGAAATGTATTATGTGGTGATTTGCTGGAGCTGGCTCATACAGGTTTGCAAAAGCTGATTTGTTAAATTTTCAGGATTTTTGCTAGCTGGTTCTTAAATACAGCCTTTATTAAAAGTTAAATTATATAAACATATAAGTAATTAATTTAAAACAAAGGTAATTGAAATTCGAAATTCATTATTTTCTAATTACATTTCCACATAATATGCTCTTAAAATTACTTACATCTTCATTTCTGTGTGGTGCAAATACTATATATAATGGTGTGCTACCTTGCCTTTCTTCCCACCTCTATTTTCAGTGTGGTCACGGTCACATGATAGGTTGAAATTAGCCATGGTGGGAGTATTTACACCATGGTAATTAGCAAAACTTAGAAATTAGGGCTTGATTTATTGTTTTATAATTGTCCCAGAGACCAGCAATCTTTTTCTGCAAAAGCCAGATAGTAAATGTTTTAGGCTTTATGGACCACATACAGTCTCTGTTGTAAATTCTTCTTTTTTTAAAATTTTCTTTTCTTCTTTATTGATTTTAGAGAGAGAGGAAGGGAGAGGGAGAGAGAGATAGAAACATCAATGCGAGAGAACATTGATTGGCCGCCTCCTGCATGCACCCCACTGGATTGGGCCCACAACCTGGGCATGTGCCCTGACCGAGAATCAAACTGGTAACCTCTTGGTGCATGGGTCAATGCTCAATCACTGAGCCACACCAGCCGGGCTTCTAATTCTTTTTTTAACAATACTTTATAAGTATAAAAACATTCTTAGCTTATAGTGTATAAAATTGGGCCACAGGCTAGATTTGGCTCAAGGGCCATAGTTTGCTGGCTTCTTATCTAGACTTAAGAAAGTGAAGGAGATAATGCTAATAATGCAGATGAAACTTTAAAATTTGTGTCTGAAACTTTTTTATTTTGAACAAAACAAAAAATAGACAAAATATTATTCTATAATTCAAAAACTGTTATTTAGCAAAGAGGTTGCTCACATCATTGAAAAATAGGTGAAGTGTTGACATACATAATTGTTTTACTTTTCTCTTATTTGTTAATGTAAGCAAAAATATTAGCCAACATAAAGGTCAACTATTATATATATATATATATATATATATATATATATATATATATATATTTTTTTTAATCCTCACCCGAGGACATTTTCCCATTTTTTGTTCAGATAGAGTGGGAGGGAGAGAGAGGAAGAGAGAGAGAGAGAGAGAGAGAAACATCGATGTGAAAGGGACACATCAAGTGGCTGCCTCCCGCACGACCAACCAGGGCCGGGAACAAACTGCAACCGAGGTACGTGCCCCTAGCGGGAACCGAACCCGGGTCTCTCTGGACTGCAGGCCGACGCTCTAACCGCTGAGCTAAACCAGCCAGGGCGGTCAACTATTATATTTAATGACAATAAATTTATTAGGAAAACAGCATATTGGAAAACAACTCCATTTGTCATATGATGATTGAATTGCAATTTGGATATGAGTTCAGAAAAATCAGCAAAAACATTCTATGAGAATCAATTGCTTATATGAAAATTACAATAGAATATTATGTATTTTTAACTGTGCACTACACATTCTTTATGTAAATAATATTTATAATAAATTTATATACATATATTTTTCCAGAAAGCCCTTATTTAACACTTATCACATACTACTGGTTATGAGGATCCTATTAAGAAATTCCTATCTTGCCCTGGCCAGTTTGGCTCAGCGGTTAGAGCGTCGGCCTGCGGTCCAGAGAGACCCGGGTTCGGTTCCCGCTAAGGGCATGTACCTCGGTTGCAGTTTGTCCCCGGCCCTGCTTGGTCATGCGGGTGGCAGCCACTCGATGTGTCCCTTTCACGTTGATGTTTCTCTCTCTCTCTCTCCCTCCCACTCTATCTGAACAGAAAATGAAAAAATGTCCTCGAGTGAGGATAAAAAACAAAAACAAAAAAAAAAAAGAAATAAGAAATTCCTATCTTATCACAGTACAATAAAAATATTTCTTCTGAGTAATTAGTCTATATAGGCTGGTTTGTATATAACTAGCCAGATTTGCTCTCTAGTATTAGAAAGATTAGAACCACCTCTAGGAAGGATAATAGTGTTTTTATGTTATAATTTTTTGCTAAATTAGCTTCTTTTTTTACTTTTTATCTCTTTTTCATTTTTCTCTCTTTTATGCTTAATATAACTTATTTTACTATATTCTTGTAAGTCTTATATTATTTTTCTGAATAAAGTAGGACATAAAAGCAGTAAATAAAAATTTCCAGAGCTATTCTATATTGATAAGGTTGAGGGTAAGTTTGGGTTGGGCTATTTATTTTCAATGAACAAAGAGGCATTAAATGTAGAAGGAGAGATATAAGGGGAGGACAGAATTTAAAATTACACAAGAATCTTTTTTCTGATGTATTGTCTAGATTAAGCTCAGTGAATTTTGCTGAGACCAGAGGAAGGAACAAAGGAAGAAGTGGCCCAGTTAGATAGAGCTGATCTATTGATTAGAAAAAAGGAAGTCATATCTTTTTAATTGTAGTGTTGAAAAGAGCCTTGAAGGTCATCTGTCTGTTTAATCTAGCTACCAGCATGCTTGAATCTCCTTCAGGCTATCCCTCCATGTAGCAATGCAGCCTATGAACATCTCAAATAACATAGCACTCATGCCTCTATGCAGCTTTGCCTACTAGCAAGATGTTTTTCTTGTATTAAGTCACAGTTTTCCTTCAGGCAATTTTCATCTATTGGTCCTACTCTCTTTTCTCTGGAATAACACTAAACAAATTCAGTGACTCTTTCATATGAACTCCTGACAGCCTTTCAAATATTTATTTATTTTTTTATCCTCACCCAAGGACATTTTTGCATTTATCTTCAGAGCAAGAGGGAGAGAGGGAGGAAGAGAGAGAGAAACATTGATGTGAGAGAGACACATCGACTGGTCGCCACTCACACAACCCCCAACCGGGGCCAGGGACAAACTGCAACCGAGGTACATGCCCTTAGTGGGAACCGAACCCGGCACTCTCTGGTCCGCTGGCCAACACTCTAATCGCTGAGCCAAACCAGCCAGGGCAGCCTTTCAAATATTTAAATGCAGCTTTAAATTCTCCCCTCTAATAGGCTGAGTATCTACAGTTCTCGCCTGTTCCATTCCTGGGCTTTCTCCTGAGACTGCCCACCCCCACTGCTCCCCCCCGCCAAAATTCCTCATCCTCTTTTGTTTTATTTTTATTTTTATTTTTTTAATTCTCACCCGAGGACATTTTTGCATTTATCTTCAGATAGAGCGGGAGGGAGAGAAGTGGGAAGAGAGAGAGAGAAACATCGAAGTGAGAGAGACACATCGAGTGCTTGCCATACACACGACCCCAACCTGGGCCAGGGACAAACTGCAACTGAGGTACGTGCCCTTAGCGGGAACCCAACGGGGCCTGTCTGGACCGCAGACCAACGCTCTAACTGCTGAGCCAAACCAGCCAGGGCCTGCATCCTCTTTTAATACAGTTGGTAGATGGGCATTTCTGCACCATTTTATTATAAGTTTCTTCATGGCATAGTAGTTAAGAATGCTGACTCAGAAGCAAGACTTGGATTGTACCCCTTTCATTAGCTGTCTGATTTAGTACAATTTCTTAATCTTTAAACTTGACTACCCAGTTCTATAAAGTGTGGGTTAAAGTAGTACCTACTCTGCAGAATTGTTGTGAGAATTAAATGAGGTAATACACATAAAATGCATGAATGCTTCCTCTCTGCCTTACATTTACTATCATTTAATCCTCTCGATAACCTTATAAGAGGCTATATTTTCCTAATTTCAGAGATTTGAAACCGAGTGTGTTGGAAATCTTTTATGTGCTCCTCTGGATTCACTTTTATCCCTTCATCCCCCAACACTGTGCAGCAGGGTAGGGCCCTATATGGACAACATTATGGGCACCCTCACCCTCTGACTTTCTGTTGGTTTGGACTGCTGGTGAACATTGGCAGGAGACAGCAGAGTGAGGAGAGTGAAGTCAGGTATTTATTACCCTATGAATTGCTCTCTCAATCAAAGATCATACTCCTCTCAAGGCAGTCGTCTTCATACAACTCTCCCCACTATTCTGCCACGCTTTCCTGTATTCTTAGGCGTGGTGTGGGGCACTGTTACCAGCCTCAGGGTTCTGTACTATCCTTTGTGGTTTTTCTACATCCTGTCCGCTGTTTTGAGTCTTGCATCTTTATTAAATTCTCTTCAAATTGCCCAATTTGAGAAGTCAACTGTTTCCTACCAGTTCCCTCTCTGATACACTGAGACAAAGAGGGGTTAGTTAGGTAAGTAGCCCAAGATACCAAGTTGGCACAGTGAACAGTGGCAGGACCAGAATAAAATCCAAGGTAGTCTATCTGAAGACCAGGCTCTCAGCACTAAGCTATACTGCCTCTTGCAGTGAGGAATAACTATTAACTCTCTCACTTACAATGTGTATTATACAAGGGTTAGACCAGGGTCTTTACATTTTTACTGACATCAGTGGGAAGTTGGAAGGCACAACAGAGAAATTAGTTTTGTTAAAATTTATTACAGTATTTGAAAACACCTTTATGTAAATCCAGAACTCTGGTGAAAGATGACCTTTTTTTTTTTTTTTTTTTTTTTTTAATGACTACTGGTTAGTTTACCACTACTGCTTGCAGGTGGAATACAGGCTCTTTTTCTGTTTCTTTCATAAGATCTCTATGTGCAATAATGATGTTTTAAGGAGTATGGGCTACTACATCCATGGTCAAAATGTTTTCATTTAAACAAGTTACTGGATCATAAGCATAGTGCTTCAAGGTAAGCAAGCATTTGCTACTAAAATACTACATTTTATTTGTGGGGAAAAATGAAATACACCATCACCTTTCAATTTTTTTGTGTGGAAAATGTTAAATGCATATCAATTATTTGAAATTAATATGAATACATAAATATCAGAATCCCTTCACTGTTTTTCTCACGCTTGAGTTCTTACAAGTCCTCATTGGTGGTGTATGTTTTCGTCTTTCCCAAAAAACAAATTGTGACGTATTGTATGTTGTGAGGCTTTGGGGATCATCTAGTTCCTTTCAGATTATAACTCCATGTGACAGCAAGATTAAAAGGGGGGAAATTAAGGTTATCTCCTGGCATTAGGCACTGTGTCCAGATATATAGCTAAAAATTCTACTTCTCAACCAAGTTTCATTATCAGGATGAGAAAGAAAATAACGCAAAGTTTAAAATTCGAGTTAATACCTTCTTCTGAGTTGCCCAGAAAATTTTGCTACTATTGGTCTTATAATTAATAGCGCTCATTATCATAATTAATAAGACATAAATATTCTTATTTGAATTGGTTTTACTAGAACATTTCTACTCTTGGAAGACAGAAAATCCCAAATGAATAATAAACTATACGACAAGTGTGTATTGGGGAAAAAGTGAATTGGCTGAATATGTTTAACTACTTACTATTGTACTTTTTTTGTCGTTATAAAAGAAAAGTGTAGTTCCTCTCAACTCTGTCCAATAACGTGTATATCCCTGTGGGAAAGAAATCATAAGCATCAGTGTAATATTCAACTATTTTCCTATTTTATTTTTATATTTTACTTTGTAACTTTCTTAACTGCTGTGAGATATAAGATTCTTCTTCATCCTGAGATAAATCATCTAATTTTTATGGCTTAATTTTACATTTAATTCTCAATGAAACTCTTCACAAATTTATTTTAATATAATATGCGAGGTTAGGCCCTGGCCAGGTGGCTCAGTTGGTTGGCGTGTCCTCCCATACACCAAAAAAGTTGCAGGTTCAATTCCTTGTCAAGGCACATACCTAGGTTGTGGGTTTGATCCCTGGTTGGGGTGTGTACAGGAGGCAACTGATCAATGTTTCCCTCACATCAATGGTTCTGTCTCCTCTCTCTAAAATCAATAAACATATCCTTGGGTGAGAATAAAAAAAAAGATGTGAGGTAAGGATGTAATTTGATCTGTATTTAAATTGATAATTTACCAAAACTTTCCTCATTAATTTAAGACATTGATTTTTATGCAATTCCAGTGGAAGTTGCACCTGTAAGAGGGGCCATTTAAGGGTCCAGGACAGGACATAGGACAAGCATTTAATATCTACCTTCCAGGACAGTTGAAAGGATTGAATAAATTAATGCATATTAAGCACATACCATAGTACATGACTCATAGTTTGGGTTCAATAAGTAGTATATATTTATATAGATCAAGGAAACATGAACAACTGATAATAGTAAAAGTAACACCATCAAAGCTGAACTTTGAAGTCCAAATTTCATTCATGTGGTAAACATTTTATTATTAATACATTCTCATTGCTATGGGTTCTGTAGAAATACAACTTTTTAAATTTAAAAAATGTAAATAACTGCCCTGGCTGGTTTGGCTCAGTGGTTAGAGTGTCAGCCTGTGAACCAAAGGGTGTTGAGTTCAATTCCTGGTCAAGGGCATGTACCTGGGTTGCAGGTTTGATCCCTGGCTCCAGTCCAGGTCATGCGGAAGGCTACCAATCAATGTGTCTCTCACATTGATGTTTCTCTCTCTCCTTCCCTCCTTTTTACTCTATCTAAAAAAATCAATGGAAAAATATCCTCAACTGAGATTAACAAAAATAAATAAATAAAATAAAATAAAATATAAATAACCTAATCAGACTCTCATTTCACCCAAGTAAAAGTTTATTTATTAAAGGGAACTTACGTTCTATGAAGATTGTATTACAAAAGAATGACAGGAGGGTTTAAAGAATAAAATCCTTCCACATCTAAGAACTTATCCTCATACTCAGCTCTTTGCAAAAGTTTGTTTTAAAAAATTTCATTCAGTTTCATGAACACATTGATCATTCCTTCCTTTAGGGTTTAATAAGCTGAGTTTTTGTAACCTGTTGGATTAGCTGAACTTATATTGAGAATTAAGGTAAGAAAATCACATGAAGAAAATTTTTTCATTTAATTATAAACGTGAAGCCACTTTTTATACTACGGTTTTTGTTTCTCTTTATACTGACACATCATTTATCCCTTTTTTGATCAGTAAAATGTTTGTCACCTCTTCAGAATTTATATATTCATTTTCTTAAATAATGAGAACTCTATAACCCACTGCTTTTATTTGCCTTGGCCCCCAGGAAGCTCAAGGTGAAATTCATTCTGAATTACAACCATCTTTCTCATATTCTTAGTAGAACTATTTTCTCCCTTTGTCTTCATGGCTGATGAGGTGCTATATTAGTCAGCTTTTTCTGTGTAACAAGCTACCCTAAAACTTGGTGGACTAAAGAGCAAATGGTTTCCATTTTTTATCAATCTGTGGCTGGCTGATGATTCTTTAAATGATGATACTCGGCTGTGACCAAATGGTCTAGGGTGGCCTCACTTACTTGCCTGGGGTCTTAGCTGGGAATGCAGAACGACTGGGAGTGGTGGAATCAGAAATATATTTGGTCCTTGTCCCCCAGTTCCTGGCCTAGAGATCCTAAAACCTGAGTAATAGAAGTGTTTTTGTTACTCATAATGAGCCCCTTTACATCATACCTGAATTTACATTAATGAGGTGACTTGAGATGGGACCCATGGAGAGTTTCAGGATAGGTCTGGTCCCCAAAAGAACAAATGATTAGAAGGTTGAAACTTTCAGCCCTACTCACTGACCTCCAAGAAGGAGTGGGAGTCGGGGTGGGACTAGAGATTCAACTTCATAAAAACTCTTGAACAATGACATTTGGTGAGCTTCCTAATTAGTGAACACATCCACATGCTGAATGAGTGGTGCACCCCAACTTCATAGGGACAGAAACATTCACTGTACCTGGGACCTTCCCAGACTTTGCCCTATATACCGCTTCATCTGGCTGTTCATTTGTATTCCTTACCTGTAAATGTAAGGAAAGTGTCTTCCTGAGTCTTTGTGAGCCATTCTAGAAAATTGTTGAATCTTAGGAGGGGGTCATGGGAACCCCTGATTTATAGCCAGTCAGTCAGAAGTGTGGGAGGCCAGGGACTTGCAACTGGTGACTGAAGTTATGGTGGAGGGGGTGGAGGGGGCAGGCTTGTGGGACCGAGCCCTTAATTAAACTGTGGATTCTGCACTAAATCTGGGTAGGTAGTTACTTTCAGAATTGAACTGAATTGTTCAACAACCAGTTGGTGAGCAGAGAATCAGAAATGGCCGTTGGTGTTGGGAAACACCCCAGCTGGAGTATCCCTCCACACAGTTTCATTCTCCAGCTAGCCTCGACTTGTTCACATGCTGGCAGAGGGATATCCAGGAGCACGAGAGAGCAAAACCCAATGTGTGCGTACTTTCTAATCCTTTGCCTGTGTCATGTTTACCAAAGCAGGACCCAGACCAGATTCAAGTGGTAGAAAACTAGACTCAACCTCTTTATAGAAGGAACAGAAAAGTCCCATTTCAAAAGAGAGTGCGTATACTGAGGCTTGAACAAATTGGTAGTACTATTGCAGCAATCTACTTCAGGGGCAGAGTTGGAACTTGGAGCAATGTTTCTTTGTCCAAGCCCTGTGGTCTTTCCACTCCATCCTACCTCCCCACTGAGAGCTGGCCCTCATGTAATGTAATGAACAGGCTGACAAAGAACAAGTTCCCATAAGAAAGAACAATTCCAAAGGGCATAGGATAGAAGGTGCAGCCAACAGATGGTCCCCAAAGGAGCAGTTATAAAACTGGGCAAAGAGATTCTTCCTCTTGTCTGAAATGCCCAACATACACCTGACACATCACAGTCAAGCAGTTTAATAAGCAAGAGCCCAAACCTCATTTCAGCCCCATCAGATATCTTTTCCTCTTTTCATACCGGTTGCAGCGCTCTTGGCGCAACAATGGCCTTTCACCTGGTCAGTGACTCAAGGTAGCTCAAGGCTATTTACATCTAGGGTAAGATGTTAGCAGAGTTTTGGCCTTAAATCTAAGCCACATATAGATAGATAGATTGGATTAATAATAAAAGTAACGAATTGATATTCATTTGTATGATCCCTGTGTCTTCATATTTTAATGGTTTCAAGCTGGGGAAAAGAAAAGTCCCAATAAATAGGTATTGAAATGTACAGGGCAGGGGAGGTGGAAATAACTGCTAGTATAGTTTCTTTTTAGAATGACAAAAATGTTATAGAACTAGATAGTGGGGATGGTTGCACAATTTTGTGAATATATTAAAAACATTGAATTGTAATAACAATATTGATAATAATAACTACTGTGTTTTTGTGTGTGACAGTTCACTGTTAACAGACCAAAAATAGAGGTAGGGAAACCAGCCTCTTCCTGTTGCCTCAAAGAGTTGTTGAAGATTGAATGAAATAATGTACGTAAAGCACATAGGACCTGGAACATGGTAAGTATGCCATAAATGTTGGCCGCTAAAAAGTAAAAAAAGCTTTGCTAATTGGTGTAGCCACTATGGAAAACAGCGTGAAGTTTCCTTAAAAAAATAAAAATGAAACTGCCTTATGACCCAGTGATTCCACTCCTGTGGATTTATCTGAAGAAACCCAAAATACTAATTTGAAAGAATATATGCACTCTTATGTTCATTGCAGTGTTATTTACAATAGCCAAGATATGGAAGCAACCCAGTGCCCATCAATAGATGAGTGGATAAAACAGATTTGGTACATAAATGCAATGGAATATTACTTGGCCATAAAAAAGAATGAAATGTTACCATTTGTGACAGCATGGATGGACCTAGAGGGTATTATGCTCAGTGAAATAAGTTAGTCAGAGAAAGATAAATGTCATATGATTTCCCTTATATGTGTAATCTAAAGAACAAAATAAATGAACAAACAAAATTGAAACAGACTCGTAGACACAGAAAGAGAACTGATAGTTGCCAGAGGGGAGGGGGGTTGGGAGACTATGTGAAAGAAGTGAAGGGATTAAGAAGTACAGAAGTCTAAGAAGTACAGAAGTCACAGGGATATAAGTAAAGCATAGGTAATATAGTCAATAATATGGTCATAACTCTATATGGCACCAGTTGGGGTACTGGAAATAATGAGTGGAACACTATGTAAAGCATAGGATTATCTAACCACTAAGCTGTACACCTGAAACCAATACAAAATAAAATTGAAATTAAAAGAAAGCATTGCCTTCTTACTCACATTATTAATAGGTACTTTGCATTGATATTATCCATATATGGTGATTTGAATGTGTGTGTGACAGACAGTGTGGCATCTAAAAAAATCTCTAAAATAGATCTCTTTCGATAGGATTATATATGAGAAGATATTTTGTAAACCAAAATAACTAACTAACTAAATAAATAAATAAATATAAGCATGTGAATATTTTTATTGATTTTTTTAGAGAGAGAGGAAGGGAGAGAGCGATAGAAATATCGATGTGAGAGGGAAACATAGATCAGCTGCCTCCTGCCTGTGGGAATCGAGCCTGAAACCTGGGCATGTGCCCTGACCAGGAATCAAACCAGGACCTCTCAGTCCATGGGACAATGCTCAATCCACTGAGCCACACTGGTCGGGCTATGTTCATCTTTTTAACTAGCTTCATTAGTACTAACCTACCATTAGACAGAAAAACTACAGCGACTAATAGCCAGTCAAGGTTTATTGATTTTCTTCTGTATGTACATGCAGACATCCATCTGTGCTCTTGAGAAAAATTACAGAGTTGTTCAGTCATGACAGAATGAAATGAATTGGGTAGCGTTAACCAGGGAAAAATGGGAGTTTTACTGGTAAATGAACATATAGCTTTATGGAAGGAATTAAGGAGGATTTATTAAATGGGGGAAGAAGCAAGAACAGAGGCACTGAGTTGAGAGTCAAGGCAGTCTGGGGGAAAAATAAGATTACAAATAACAATAGGTCCTGTGAACTCCAACCACAGCTACAAACCTAAGATCGAATCAAATTTACATTTGGTATGCAGAGAGAGAGAGACCTGTGGGTCACGTCTTGATTTAGTTTCAGATACACTCTCATGAATACCAGTATAATCTGAGTCATATAAATATCACTCTCAATAATCAACATCTAGGTATATATTTATATCTACAGAGGTATGTAAATATTTTTAAAATTAATTTTGAAGGACATCTTTTTGAATGAAATAGATGTAGCACAAAGCTCCTTATTTTTTAGCAATCACTTGTGTTGAGTTGCTGAAGGGACTGAAATAGGACTACTGAATTTATTGGTAGCTTCATAATCATTATATGACCTTGTATTTAGAGTTTAAGGTCACTATCTCATTTTCATACAATTAAACAACTGTTTGATTTGAGCTTAGCATTGAACTCAGTGTGACAAAGAATCTAGTGGTTAGACATCCCCAACCTTTGGAACCCCATGATCAAATGGAATTAGAACTTTAGTTTGGGAGGCAGCATGATGATGTCAAGTGCTTGGCAATAAAATCCAAACTAGGCTCCTTATTGGATGAGGAACCTTGATCATGACATCTGTGAGCCACAGTTCATTTATCTGTGAATGGGATAAAATAATTTCTATCCAGAAGAGTTACTGTAAGGATCTCCCTGACATACAAGTAAAAGATACTTTGCTATGAAGTCAAGTGGAAACACAAGTTAATTTAATCAGAAATGTTTATGCATATTGTGTATTCTTTCCATTTCAAAGCATGCTTTCTCTCTCTTCTCTCTTTTTTGTTAATCCTCACCCAAGGTTATTTTTTCCTTTTTTTTTTTAGAGAGAGTGGAAGGGAGGGAGGGAGAGGGGAGAGAGAGAAAGAGAGAGAGAGAGAGAGAGAGAGAGAGAAAGAGAGACATCAATTGGTTGCCTCCCTCATGCTCCAGGACCAGGGCCAGGATCAAACCTGCAACCCAGGTATGTGCCCTTGACTGGGAATCGAACCTGCCACCTTTCGGTGTGTGGCTGATGCTCTAACCACTGAGCCACACCGGCCAGGGCAAAGCATGCTTTCTAAGAAATGGTACAGTAGTAATTGGGTAAGGTTACTAAACTTAGCCTCTTAAAAGTAGGGTCTTTGTGTTTTTTTCATATTCTCCAGAACTAAGTGTGATGCTTGGTGCATAGGAGGTACTCAATAGATGTTGCTTGAATGAATAAATAGATTAAGCACCTACTGTATCCCCAGCATTTTACCTTGGGGGGCAAGTAGTATTCTCTCCATTTTATAGTTGAAGAAATCAAGTGTCAAGGATATTGAGTAACTTGTATAAAATCACAAGGTGTGAGTAGGAAAACCATCAGGTAAAGTCATATTTTACTGACACTCTAAAATCCTTGTTCTTTCTCCTAACCATACCAATGGAAAGCCTTCTTTAAACATGAAAAGGAGTCTGATATCAGAAACAGTTATTATAAATATTTTGGAAAACAATCAATGAATGATAAAATTTAAATTACAAATTAGAAATTCCTTTACCCCAATTCGTCTTTCCTGGCAAAGTGTAACAATGTGGCTAGCCCATGGTGACAAGACTGAATTCACTTTTAAAGCATATAGGATCAAGCAAAATATATTCCAATGTAACTGACAAATATTAAAAATACATGTTTAGCACCCATAACAGAATACAAATTACCATGTCTTTACTCTCAAATAGTAAATGGTTTCATTATATATGCAAGAAATATGTGCTATTATAGAGTTTTCACATACACAATTTTCCTCCATGTAATAATAAATCCACAGAAAAATATTATTATTATTAAATATTTCTTATAGCATATCTTAAAATACTTAAATTTTTCTAGTTTCTATTATTATAATTTCATAAAACTTGAGCTGTTAGTGATTTTTTTCTTTAGTAACATGCACTTTGTATTTATTTACCTCATTAAGTTCAAATTATCTACAATTACTATTCTAAAAGCACTGATTTCAACTAGCTATAAGTTTTCATTTTTACATTTTAAAAATATGGGATGCTTTGTGAATTTTCTTACAGAGCATATTTATATCACGTGGAGTACATACCACTCACAAAGCACCCTAAGTATTATCTTTTTTTTCTTTTTAAAATGTTTCAATTACCTTAAGTATTATCTTTTAAACTCAATATCTTGAACAGTATTTGTAGAACATACTGTTATGCATAATGTTAAACAGTATCACTTTAATCATTTTCACAATTTTTTACAAAAGTTTAACACTTTAAAAAAATAATTTGATCTTTATTAATAAACTTCAAACAACTGAGAATAGAAGCAGAAGGTTTACTTTCAATCACAGTATTTTATCTTAATGATATAAGTCATCATGGAAATAGTAGTAAATTGCAGAGAAAGTACAGGAAACATTTACTCTATTAAGCCAACATCTTCTCTGATGTGTAAATTAATTCTTTGGAAATTTAGCTTATTGAACTTTTTAATTTCAGTACTTAATATTAGAACCTTATATTATTATATACAGGGGTGGGCAGAAGCAGGTTTATAATTGTGAGTACATGAAACTCAGAGTTTATTCTTGTACTATTATTTATTTTTGTATATTTTCCATATGAACGACTGTAAACCTATTTTTGCCCACCCCTGTATAATACGTACATATATACATGTATGTTTAAGCCATACATTCTATTTAAATTATGCAAAATTGGAATAATATTTCTGAGCTCCAGGAAAAGGTTTTAATCCCAACAGAAACAAGGAGGTCCCTGTCACGTCACAACACCATGAAATAAATGTATTAAGACAGAAGCTTCTAGTTTAACATTATCATTGCACTTACCTGGTTTTCTGAGCGCTTGACTAATAAAAAACCTTCAAAGTATAAGGGTAGAGCAGTAATCTTTAACCTTTCTTGGAAGATCCTTCGAGGGGCTGGTTTCGGGGGCTTCTTAGCCATCATACCCTCTTGTGGGTGTGTGGTTTGGTTTCAACTGTATCCAGTCTCAAGCAAAATGAGACCTACCTTGTGTGAGAGGAAAAGGCAACTGTTCAAAGAGGAAGTCCCAACTCGATTTTAAACCACCAACAGGACACACACACACACACACACACACACACACACACACACACACACATTCTTTCCTTTACTTTTTATGAGGTAAGAAAAAACAGGCACAGACCAACTTTGAGAAAGCAATCTTTGAGTAAACTACATGTACTTAGAATTACAATACAAAATAAACAGAAGATTAACATCACCAGAAGATTAAATAAATCAATTTGGAGATTATGGGCTTTAGAGGAGACATCAAGGTCACATTTGTTTTCTTTTTATTTTAATTGCTGTCCATCTTTATCCCCAGAAGGCATGACTTGAATTAACTCCACTTCACTAAAAATTAATTCATAGTATACTTTTATTAGGACTATTTCTGTTGTATTTCAGGATCAAGCTTTGTTTAAACTTTAAGAAAAATGGAGTTCTTTATCCCATGTCCATTTTGATGGCCCACTAAGCATAAAACACAGCATTTTAATCCAGGTGTTACCAGGGGATGTTTGGCAAAATAAATTTGGCAGAGAAAGCTATAAATTTTAAACTTTTATTTTATTCTTTTATCTTTTTTGAGCTCTGGATCACTGATGCTACAGTTTTCTAGAGCTACACTAGGGCCAAACTGCAATTAATAGTTCCATGTGGGAAATGGTCCTGGAGAGACTGGATTTAGCTCAATACTATAAAAAGAATAATGGAGGAAGGGAACATTGGGAGGAATTCTGCTTTGTTTTGCAGGGGTCCTAAGAAGTTACACCATTTACTATTTCGCACTCAATATTTCAGAAAAACTCTTGATTTAGTAGTCTGGGCCTCAGCATTCTCCACAATTAAACCAGCCTATTCTCAGAAATCAAAACAAGCCAAGCACCTTCAGTCTGATCCTCCTTTTCTCATGGAGAGACTACATGGTTTCCCCCACCAGTAGGAGTTTCCATTGGATCTACAGCAGTAGATATGGGAAGCCAAATGGTCTACAAGGTGAGGTACAATGATACAGACTGATTATTAGTTAAACTAGGGAAGAACATTCAAGTATATTATCAAAATGAATACAGTTTGAAACAGAAATAGGGAGATGAAGATTCAAAATTACTGTCTTGCCTTTATGTTATATTCGATCTGCTTCCTATTACTCAAATCTTCAAATGATAAAATCTAAGTCCAACTTATTATTATTATTTTTTTTATCCTCACCTGAGGACATTTTTTCCATTTTTTGTTCAGATAGAGTGGGAGGGAGAGAGAGGAAGAGAGAGAGAGAGAGAGAGAGAGAGAGAGAGAGAAACATCGATGTGAAAGGGACACATTGAGTGGCCTCTCGCACGACCAACAAGGGCTGGGGACAAATTGCACCCGAGGTACGTGCCCCTAGGGGAACCGAACCCAGGTCTCTCTGGACCGCAGGCTGACGCTCTAACTGCTGAGCCAAACTGGCCAGGGCCAACTTATTTTTTTTTTTTTAGATAAAACCACTATTTTTTTAGTTTCAACGTAATAAAAAATGAGTTAAATGACAAAAGAAAACCTCCCAATTTGATAAGTGACCAAATCTACCTCTTGGCAGCTGGTAGCTGGTGTAGCACTCAAAGAAGTACAAGGAGGGCTGAGAACAGAGGAATAAGAAGCAGCAGCAGTGAGGGAGGTGGGATGCTGGGAATCATTAGTGGTGGGAAAATGAGAAAAGTAGTCACTGGCTTTATGGCCGGAGAGTTGCATGGCAGAAAAAAATGCCTCATAAAAAAATGTAAAAATAGGAATATTTTGAGAAATAATGATCTAATTAATTATATATTTTTTTATTTTTAGAAAAAAACAAGCAAAATTAAAGAAAAACCAGTTCATCAACCTCTGTAAATTCCTTTGGTTTGCTGATTTGCAAGTCAAATTAATCCTTAATATACCAAAGTTCAAATACTGTCTCAAAAACAACAACACCCCACAAAACAACAACAACCAAAAAAAAAAAAAAAACCCCAAAATTTACACAATGCAAAAGTCCTCCTGAAACATTATTAACCAGTTAGACTTGTCCACAATTTCCAGTATCATTGTACCACTGTGCCATTACAATAGAAGTCCTGTTATGGATAGCTCAAGTTTTAGGTGTTGAATAATGAATTTGTAGGTTGGGAAATGTAGTAGGAAAAGTGTTTGGGCATAGGGAGAAAAGCCAGTTTTTCCGCTAACCAGCTGTGAGACCTTGAACAAACCACTTAACTTCTCTGGGGTCACAGATTCCTAACCTATGAAATGAGGGGATGGGCTAAGTGATTTCTGGTCTGGAGTTACAACAGGCTTCTAAGCAATCTATTTACCACTATTTTTCTTCTCTGATTCATTTTAAATCAATCTCTTTAAGTCATTCTCTTGCTTAAAACACTTTAAAGGATTCTCCTTGCTTTTGAGGTTCATGTTTTCATTCAGCACTAAATATTTATTGAGCACCAGGAATGTGTTCAAGCATGGCACAAGGGTCTTTTATAATAGAGCCCTTTTAAATGAAAACGCCATAAAAAACACTCTCTTCTCTAATAACTTTGGTTACTCCTACGATGTATGTCTTTTGGGACAGAAAACAATGGTGACGATTCACTGCTATAGAAGTGATATTAGTAGCTCTGTCAGAATGATTTCATTTGCTAACCTTATAATTTTCATTTCAGTACAAAGAGTTTCTTCTAGGATGACAAATAGTTTTTCTAGTTATATGTTTATACTATTTTTGTAGTGTAGGGAAACATTTATATTATTGAGAAATATTTCTTGGATGCCACATAGATACAGGACTCATACAGATTTCTAAATGAGATAAATAATAGAATTGTGGCAGTTTTAATAGAAGCTGGTAATTCCAGATAAGGAGATAGTTTGGGGGGTGTAGAGCAATTAATGAATTCAGTTTTAACCACTTCAAACTCAATATATATGAGGATTAGGTCTACTTTTTTTCCCCCCTTTCACTTCATTCAAGATCCATTAGTGTTACTTTAGGGCATAAAATAGCTTGATGCTTAACATTCATTCCAACCCCTTCTAGTATGCTATTCTTTACTGCAGAGGCTGAAAAGCTAAAAACTCAATTTCCCAGACATCTTTGCAGCTGGAGTTAGGATGCATTCAACACTAGCAAGGCAGAGGTGAGACAGAATTCATTCTTAGGCGGCCTTTGGTTTTTCTAGAAGCAAGCATAATCTGTAGGCATTTCTTCTCTGTGGCAATGTTATCAGAAGTCCCAGTGTGTAATCACCAGGTTCATGGGTGTTGATAGCCAAGGCCTGGAACCTCAGTTTTCTGAGGCCTATCTTGGCAGGTATGGTGTGCTTCTGGAGCCAGAAGTAGTAAGGTGGCTTCCTGGTTATGAAGGCTTCTGATTTGTGGTGGTTTCCTTGACAGGGCAATTTTGTAATTGTGATGGCTTCCCGACTGTGACAAGTGTCCGTATGGTTCCGGAAATTCCAGCATTAGCATCAGCTTCCCAATTTTTCCAATTTGCTTCCTGACTGTGCATGCAGCAGCTGACTCTTGGCGGATCAGTTTTGTAGTGTATCTTTGGGAATCATTCTTGAACGCCCAAAATACATTATTTCTCCATCCCTCCCAACAATTCTGTAAGCTGGTAAATGCCTAATAGTAGATCCCTTTTTATCTAAATTATTAATAGCTATCATGAATTCCTTCTATGTAACTGACCCCTAATCAAAATAGTTCCCTAGTGTCTATAGGAATAAGTGAAAAGTTATCCTGACATTGAAAGTTCTCCACAATCTAGTTCCATTTTGCAAATGTGAACACTACAATATGTGACAAATTTTTTTTCTATGTCAACTGTACATCATTTCTGCCTCATATCTTGGCTTGCAGTTTATTTTCCTATTTCCTTCACCTTGTAAATCTCTTCCTGTTAGGGATTTCCTGCAAGCTACAATTTTTATTTCCTGCAAGCTAGCATTTTATTGTTTATATATTTTTTTACAGGCATTTAAATTTATAAACACCTCATATATCATGTCCTATACATACTTAAATTAAAATATTTTTTATTTTTTCTTATTGTAAATGGAAAAATTACTTATACAAATTTTAGACAAAACAGAAAGGCATAAAGAAGAAAATGAAAATCACATACTACTCTACCATCTGCCATTAGCACTGTTTGGATAGGTGCCATCACTTTTTCTCTATTTGTATATATTTATGTAATCAGGTTAATACAATACACAGTTTCATAAACTACAGTTTTTTAAAATACGTTTTTAAATGCCTAAGGCAAGAGAAACAAAGGAAAAATGAACACATGGAACTACATCAAACTAAAGCTTCCGCACAGCAAAAAGAAACAAGCATCAAAATGGAAAGGGAGCCCACTATATGGGAGAGCATAATTGCCAATGATACATCAGATAAGGGGCTAATTTCCAAAATATATAGAGTACTCATACAATTCAACAAAAGGAAGACAGAGAATCCAATTAAAAATGGGCACAGGACCTAAATAGACACCTCTCCAAACACGACATACAAATGGCCAAGAGATATATGAAAAAATACTCACTGTCATTAACCATCAGAGAGATGCAAATTAAAACAACTATGAGGTATCACCTCACACCTGTCAGAATGGCTGCCATCAACAAATCATCAAACAACAAGTGCTGGCGAAGGTGTGGAGAAAAGGGGACTCTAGTACACTGCTGGTGGGAATGTAGACTGGTGCAGCCATTATGGAAAACAATATGGTGTTAGCACAAAAAATTAAAAATTGAACTGCCATTTGACCCAGTGATCCCATTTCTAGGAATATACCCTAAGAAGCCTGAAACACCAATCAAAAAGAATATATGGACCCCATGTTCATAGCAGCACTATTTACAATCGCTAAGATCTGGAAACAGCCCAAGCGTCCATCAATAGATGAGTGGATAAAAAAGCAGTGGTACATATACACAACAGAATACTATGCAAGTGTAAGAAAGAAAGATTTCTTATCCTTTGAGATGACATGGAGGGACCTGGAGAGTATTATCCTAAGCGAAACAAGCTAATCAGAAAAAGGCAAATATTACATGATCTCACTGATTTGTGGAATACAATGAACAAAACAAGCTGAGGAACAAAATAGACCCAGAGACATCCAAGTGGAGCGCAGACTGACAAACCTCAGAAGAGGTGGATGGGTGGGGAGGGAGAGATAAACCACAGAACTTATATGCATGTATGCATAAACAAGGACATAGACAATAATGCTGGGGTGGGGGGGCGGGATTGGGAGGTGGGTGTTAATGGAGGAAAAAGGAGAAACATCTGTTAACAAAAATAAATAAATAAATATTTTTAAAAAAGAATGACAATTCATGCAACTCTGAGGAGAAAATTATAAATATCATAGAACAAACTTAAAGCCATAAAAATACAAAGCAATGAGAAAAGTATACAAGAAAAACCTCAATTTAAAAAAAATGTAATTACAATAAGACATACTGTGGTGAATTTTTAAATAAAACAAAGAAAAATTGTGTTTGGAAAAAATAAAATAAAAATAAAAATATGTTTTTATTGATTACAAAGAAAGAGTAAAGGTGGGGCCGGGGTGGGGAAAGAAACATCAATGAGAGGGAGAAAGATCAATTGGTTGCCTCCCATAGGCACCCCAACAAGGGCTTCAGCCAAAACCTAGATATGTGCCCTGACCAGGAATCAAACCAGAGACCTTTTGGTGCATGAGATGACACTCAACCAACTGAGCCACCCAGGCCAGGGCCATAAACTACATTTTTTATATAATGTGTCTAGAACACATTTCCATGTCAGTAAATGTAAATGTACATTATTTACATTTCTGCTTAGTAGCATCAAAGTAATTTAAGTATTTGCAAGGGTAAAATTATAATGCAGAGCTATATTTTAAGCTTTTGAAAATCTAAATTTATTTTTAATATATATTTAGGCTTATTTATTTTAATTAAATTTATTGGGGTGACATTGGTTAATACAATTATGTAGGTTTTAAGTATAGATTTCTATGACATATGATCTGTATATTACATTGTTTTAAATGACAAAACCACCTTTTTATGAGGTAAGAATTACATTGACTAGAAGTAAACTATGAGATACAGAATGGAGACCCAGAAAATAGTGTATTTGTTGTGCTCTTGTTAAGAGAAACAATGTATATATAACAGAATATAATTGCAACTAAGAATCAAATGATAGGCACAGAAGTAACTTAGAAAAGGTCAAGGTTGGCCAATTTATACAGTACTTTAAAATTAAGGATTTTGGGACCCATTGCATAGCAAAATTGTTTTTTTTGTGAACGCTGCTGCCACCTATCGGCATATTGCAAGTGCACTTTACAGTCAGGTAGAGCCTTTCTTTCTGGGGATACTTTTGTAAGAAAAGGATGCTTTTGGACAACAAAACGGGGACGGGACAGGGAGGGAAGGGGAGGGGGGTGTCAATGGGGGAAAAAAGGAGAATCATCTGTAACATAAGTAAATTAATAAAAAAAAAAAAAAAGAAAAGGATGCTTCAAGTGAATGTACTTAACAAATGAACCAATATTTGGCAGTAATGAGTAAAAAAATATAATGAAATGTTACATTAAAAGATAAAACTCAAAATTTTACAAATAAGTTTATTTCACTTGAGCAAATTTTAGGTTATAATTGCTATGTTATAATTTCTAGAGTAAATTGATTTCTGGAGTGTAATTTTTCTGACAAAATTCTCTGATAGTAATTTGCTAAGATTTTCATTTTTGACTTTTGAAGAATAATTTTTTTTTTGCAAAATATTTGAGAACTTCAGCAACTTTATTAATGTCACTTTGTGAAACTGAGATGCCTTATTTAACTTATGATTTTGATTTAATATGTATTCCTAGAACTCAATTCGGTTTCTTCACAGCTAGCCTGATTTAATATGTAACCCTAGAACTCAATTCGGTTTCTTCACAGCTCCCCTTCCCTTACATTTTTAAAATTTATTTATTTATTTATTTATTTATTTATTTATTTGAGAGAGAGAGAGAGAGAGAGAGAGAGAGATATTGACTTGTTGTTCCACTTATTTATGTATTCATTGGTTTTTTCTTGTATGTGCTCTGATCAGGGATGGAACCCTTGCCTTGACATATGGGGACAATGTTCTAACCAACTGAGCTACCTGGCCAGGGCCTCCTTCACATTTATTAGCTAAAGAAGATATGATGGCCATGCTCTAAAATGGTCACAAGTATGGGTTTCGTTAAGCTAAAGATAACATCATATTCTAAATTGTGTTTTAGCTCCTGAGCCCTAAAATTGAACGACCTTATGGTCACCTCCCTATAAAACCAGACTGAGGGACCCAGAAGTTGACCTCAAGACCTGAAATAATGATTTACTGTCCTTGATCAGTTAGCAAGACCTGGGACCCCAACCCCCTTACTCATGATGGCTCATTTTTTTTCTCTGTTACACTCCTTATCTGTAAACCATGCCAGAGTTCTGTTTTTTTCCAGCACAATCTGCGGGTTCTCCATTGTGTAGAAACAATGTATATAAAATAAATGCCAATTTCTTTCACTGCACAACCCCCCCCCCCCTTTCAGCCTAATTGGCTATTTACAGTGCTGGCTGGACCAACTCTTTGGTCAGTTACATTTGCCCCATCATTTTACTAGGAAACCATTTAAACATACAGAGAAGCTCAAAGAGTAGTATTCATAGACTACTACACATCTACCATCTAGGTTCAATAATTGTTAACATTTTGTCATATTTGCTTTAATTGTATCTCTTTCTTTTACTGAATTGTTTCAGAGTACTTACAAACATCACACTTTACCCCTCCATGCTTTAATATGTATATCCTGAAAATAAGGGCATAAAAGAGTAAGGACATTCTTTTATATAAACACAATAACATTATAATGCCTAAAAACATTTCACAATTCCCTCATGTCATTGAATAATCAATTAATATTTTAGTTTTCCACTGTTGCTTAATGCTCTTTATACCTTCTCTGTTTTAAACCAGATGGATCAAAATTCACATTACATTTGATTATGTTTCGCTCTCTCCTCTATCTCTAACATTCTTAATTTTTCAAATCAGGTTTTTGAGGTATAATTCATCCCAAAAGTCACCCCTTTTTTAGGAGCACAGTTCTAAGAATTTTGACAAATAGATATAACCATGTAACCACCACCAAAATCAAGACCTAGACTATTTCCATCACTGCAAAAAGTTCCCTCTTGGCCTTTTGCGGTCAGTGTCTTCTCCATCCATCCCTCCTCACCCCTGCCAACCAAGATCTCACTTCTGTTCATATAGTTTTATGTAGTCACACACATGGAATCACACAGCAGATAGCTTTTGATGTCTGGCTTCTTTCACTTAGTAGAATGCTTTTGAGATTCATCTGTGTTGTTGCATTTTATCAGTTTTGTTTTAATTACTGAGGAGTATTCCATTGACTGTATTGCAGCTTGTTTATTCATTCACCAGTTGATGAGCATCTTGCCAGTTTGGGTCCATTATTAATAGAACTGCTATAAACATTTGTATGCAATTCTTTGTGTAGATATGTGTTTTTATTTCTTTTGAGTAAATACCCAAGTGTGGCATTGCTGGGTCATGTGTTAAGTATATGTTAGACTTTGTAAGAAATAGCCAAACTGTTTTTGCAGTATTCGTACCATTTTGCATTCCTACTAGTAATATATGAGATTTCCAGTTGCTGATCCTCTTTACTGACACTTTGTATAGTCAGTTAAAAAAATTTTTTTTTGCCATATTAGTGTGTATGGTTGTGTCATTTTAGTTTAGTTTTCATTTCCTAGTGATAATGGTGTTGAATATTGTTTCCTGTGCTTATTTGCCATCTGAATGTGTTTGATGATATGTCTATTCAATTTTTTGTCCATTTTAAACATTGGATGTGACTTTTTTTCTCAGTGAAAATTTTGTTCATATGGTGGTTTTGGTTTGCATTTCCCTGCTGGCTAATGGTGTTAACCTTTGATGTTTCAAGCGTCTCTTGAATATCATCCAGCTTGTCTAATTGCATTTGTCGCTGGCTTTGCATTTAATTTGAGGATTTTTTGAGTAGCACGGTCAATCTTATGAAGCCATTTGTCTTTTGCAAGATTTTCATTTTCATTTTGCAATCAATTAACAATGTATTAAAAACATTTTTTTCTTTTATTGATTTTAGAGAGAGAGAAAGTGAGAGGAAGAGATAAAAACATCGATGATAGAGAACATCGATTGGCCACCTCCTGCATGCCCCCCACTGGGGATCAGGCCCACAACCTGGGCATGTGTCCTGACCGGGAATCGAACTGGCAACCTCTTAGTGCATGGGTCGATGCTCAACCACTGAGCCACACCAGCCGGACAACAATGTATTTTTTTAAAATAAAATCTGATAACCAGTGTGAGACTGACCCTAAAATAATGGTGATCCAATGGAATGATGGACTAGGATACATGCTCATGTTAAGCTGTGGGAGTGGGGTTGAATATGGACTAATTTTTAAAAATGCATTTTTATTGATTTTTTGAGAGAGAGGAAGGGGGAGAGAGAGAGAGAGAAACATCAATGTGAGAGAGAAATATGGATTGGCTTTCTCCTGCACACCCCCTACTGGGGATCAAGCCCACAACCCAGGCATGTGCCCTGACTGTGATCGAACCTGGACCTCTCAATCCATGGGAGGATGCCAATCCACTGAGCCACACAGGCTGGGCTGGACTAATTTTTAAGGGGTCAGTTCAATTGTGAATAATTTTCTCTTATGACTTCGGTTTCTCTATGCAACCTTGTAAGGGAAGAGACAATAAATTTGTTAATAAGTACTGTTAAAATCTTTAACTTCCATGACTGAAGTCTTTTTTTAAGTAAGGATTGATTGAGCCAAAAATGATAGCCAGAAGCTCCTTCTTGGAGTGTGGAATCTAAACCACCAGCAACATGGCTAGGTAGAAAAGATAGCATGTCCATCATCCAAGAGTTTTTCAAGCATTTTTAAACATTAAGTAGGGAGAAGGGTCGAGGAGAAAGAGGTAGTCTGAAAGAAATTTACATGAGGTATAAGTAAAGGGGTGAGGGAAGGGGAAGTGGGGCCGGCTCTGGGATAAGAGTCTACATAAAGAATTGTGGATTGGCTGGATGCAGAGTTTGGAAATCCCTTGTGTAAACAACAAAAGGAGACCCCTGGTCTTAGATTGTGCCTGGCTAAAATAATCTGTGGAAATAAATTCAAAATCCCAACAGGCAAAACAGGAATGTGAGAAGTCTTTTGTTAGCTGGCCTGCAGCCATTAACAAACTAACCGTTCTGTCTCTCTCACTGTCTGGCCAGTGTAATTTAATTTAGAACATCTCAGAATATTTTTTCTTATCAGTACCCATATCATAATTATTTGGTGGAAATCAGAGGAACATGAAACATAAAGGATAGTCAACTTATATAGTACTTTAGAATTAAGGACTCAGGGCAGACCTTAAGGACCCATTGCAAAGTAACTGTGTGTGTGCGTGTGTGAACATTGCTGCCACCTACCTGCATGTTGCAAGCACACTTTTATTAACTAGGCTATTATAGTCTAATGCAGCCTTTCTATCTGAGTATAATTTTGTCTAAAAGGCTACTTAAAGTGAATCTACTTAACAGAGGGACTAATATTTGGCAATAAAGAGTAAAAAGAAAATAACTGATTTTTTTATTACAAAATTCAAAATTATACAAATAAACTTATTTCACTTTAGCAAACTTTAAGTTATAATTACAACTATGTTATAATTTCTAGAGCAAATTGATTTTTGGAGTGTAATTTGTAAGGTCTAAAATATTTTTTTTTATCCTCACCCAAGGACATTTTTGCATTTATTTTCAGATAGAGCAGGAGGGGGAGAAGGGGGAAGAGAGAGAGAGAAACATCGATGTGAGAGAGACACATTGAGTGGTCACCACCCACACGACCCCAACCAGAGCTGGGGACAAACTGCAACCGAGGTATGTGCCCTTAGCAGAAACCGAACCCAGGACTCTCTGGTCCACAGACCGACGCTCTAACCACTGAGCCAAACCGGCCAGGGCTAAAATATTCTTTAAAGTAGTTTTAGCAATTACAAAATTTAATTTACCTACACAAAATCATAAGTAACTAAAAGTTTCTACTTATCTTTCAAGTTAAATTTCTGGTACTTTATTTCCCATATACACATCTAATACACATACTTCCATAGACAGATACATAATCACACACACACACACACACACACAGACACACACACACCTTACTTGGGTAAGTACAGTTAGTTGTAATGAAAACAAAGATTTAGTCAGTTGTCATAGCAGTTCATAAGACGTGACTTGATGTATTTTGAGGGAGTAGTGGTCTGTAATGACAAATCTGGGTTTTATAAACATTAATCAACTAGCTATCCTATTTTTTTTTCTTTATTGATTTTTAGAGAGAGGAAAGGAGAAGGAGAGAGAGATAGAAACATCGATGAGAGAGAACATCGATTGGTCATCTCCTGCATGCCCCCCACTGGGGATTGGGCCCACAACATGGGCATGTGCCCTGACTGGGAATGCAACTAGTGACCTCTTGGTGCTGGTGCATGGGTCCATGCTCAACCTCTGAGCCACACCAGCTGGGCAAGCTACCCTATTTTGGGATGTTAAAACTATGGTGGGACTAAAGGGAATGGAAAAGTTTGTTTGGGAACTATGGCATCTCCATCACTTTCTGTTTTCATAAGGGTGCTGCTCCATATTCTTTCAAGAAAAGAGCAGTTAATGCCTGACGCTCTTTGTGCCCTGCACTGTACACCAGCATGTCACTGCATTTCAAGTATCTCAAAATACCTCTGAGAGTTATTGTTTCTAGTGGACTCAGAGAAATATAGTTTTCCATGTGGAACTTTACATCTATGATTGAGCTTGTTGAAAATTTCCCTTGAGAAGTAAAAAGTGTGGTGATTAAGTGCTCAGTTCTGGAGTCAGAAGACCCCAGCTCTGACCTTTAAGGGTAGTGTGATCTTGAGCAAGTTACTTAAACACTGTCTCAGTTCTGATGTATACAAAATGGGAATATTAGTTGTCTTCTCTCATAGAAATGTTCTAAGAATTAAGTTACTGCATGGAGAGCATTTAAAATAGAACCTGGTATATAGTACATATTCCTCAAAAAATGATAGTTTTTATTATTATCTACACCAAATGTGACAGCACCAAATTATATAATGTAGCCTGATTCCCAAAACTTCTGCTAGACCAAGTTTAAAAATCACCATGACAACACCAATGGCATGATTTATTATCGAATTCTTCCTATGTTTCAGGCATTTCACCTAGATCTTAAAAGGAATTAATCCAATATCTCAAAACTAATATTATTCCCATTAATAGAGGGAATTAAGTTTAAGTTGCTCATTATGGCAGGATTAGTGGCGGTATAGTGGAACTCAGGTTTGTCGGATTTCAGAGTTATTTCGTAACCTCTCTTCCCTACACACACACACACACACACACACACACACACAGAAAAAAGAAAAAATGGCTTTCGCTCAACTCTTGATTAATTTATTCAACAAGTAATGTATTTTCTGATTAAAATTCTCTTTCAAACTTTCATTAAATCATAAAAATAGGACACCGTGTCGTAGAATCATTAAGTGGTCAGGTAGCAATAAGTCTTCAGAGCATCTAATTTAGCTTTCCCATTTTATAATTACGAAAACACCCAGAACGGTGCCACATTTCGTCTCAGATGATACAGCTGAGTGGCCTGAGCAGGTTTCAAGACTCCTGATCTTGTACTCCTTTTAGGACGACATCATGCGTACATTAGCTATATTTACATGTCATTTTGTCGGCAATGAATCTTGAAACTATTACCCACACATTTAATAAAAAATAAAAAGTATTACTTTTTACTCTATAATAGAATCGTTGAGTTGAAAAGCTTTACACTGCGCTCAAGGTGCCAAGGTGGTTCCAAACACCGCGGCAGCCCAGCAAACGCCCAGCTTTATGCCCCGCCTCCGCGTAGGGGGAGGGAGGGCCAGCAACAGGAGGAGGGGGCGGGGCTACAGGAAGAAGGTGGGGCGGGGCGGCGAAGCGCAGAACTGTGGGAGGGTACAATAAGGGGGCCGGTCTATAACGGCTTTCCTCCTATTGAGTTGCGCGGCACGCTTTGCGCATGTGCAGCTCATTTCAAACTGCGGAGACCGCTAAGCGCCGGTGTTTGTGAACGTCGGAGCCAATGGGTAAGGGGCGCCGTGAGCGCGACCCGGTCGGCTTGACGTTCCCTGGCTCCTGCCGCCGCCTCCTGCACCCGCGCCTCTGGTTCGCCGCCTCGCTGCTCCTGCCGCGACTCTGTCAGTGCTGGGCTCCCTGAGCCGCGGCCCGGTTGGGCTCTCACCTCAGACACCCTGCGCAGGTGAAGCGGAAGCCTGAACATGGCCGCGTCGGGTCTGGTAAGCGCGGGTCGCGGCCGCTTCAGGCGAGCGGGAGTGAAACTTTGAGCCCAGCCTGTGACTTCTTGGGGATTTCATTGGGAAAGCCGCGCGCATTTTTTGAGATCTGGAGTGATGGCGGGTAGCCAGTTTACTTACTATATGATTTTGTCACGGGTTCTTGTCATTTCGGCTCTGATGACATCTTTCTCTTCAGGGAATCTTGGGATCTGGCTCCTAGTGCCCTCAAATAATTTTCTGTCGGTAGAACGATGGGAACGCCTTAGAGGTGTGCCTGTGCGTCTAACACGCTGGTCTGGAGAAGCAGCTTGTTTGGGGAGAATCTGTTACTGAGGGCGCTTTCTGAAGGGCAGCTGTGAATGGCGGGGGACGGGGCTCCGTTTGTGTTGACATGTTCCTGAACTCCCTCCGTATTCAGTCTCATACGTTTCAAACTCCGCTTGTCCTTACCGTACATTACACAACCTGCATCACCTCTTATCCTAAATTTGTATTTCTACGTTATTTACCTTAAAATCTTCAGCATCGATGCACTGCCATTTATATAAAGTTATATTTGTGTGCACAAGAAGATGTATGAAAGTGTGTACTTTTTTCAGCGAACACATGCATTATTTACATTACATGGTAAAAAAGGGGATATTGTGGGAAGAGAAGGGGAATAAAATTTGCCATTTAAAAAAAACAATTTTGTCTGAAGGGTGTGGCTCAGTGCTTGAGCGTCAACTCATGCACCAGGAGGTCACAGGTTCGATTCCTGGTCGGGGCACATGCCCAGTGGGGGGCATGCAGGAGGCAGCTGATCGATGTTCTCTTTCATGGATGTTTCTCTCTCTCTCCCTCTCCCTTCCTCTCTCTCTAAAATCAATAAAAGAAAAAAATTAAAAAAATAATAAAAACATGTTAATTTTGCCCTGCCTGGTTTGGCTCAGCGGTTGGAGTGTTGGCTGGCTGACCAAGGCTTGCAGGTTTGATCCCCAGCCCTGGTAGACCAGTGGATGTGTCTCTCTCACATCGATGTTTCTGTCTCTCTCTCTCCCTCTCTCCCCCACTTCCTCCCTTCCATTCTGTCTAAAAATCAATGGGAAAATATCCTCTGTGAGGATTATAAATACAACTTAATTTTGTTTTAGGTTTACAGCAAACTAGAAAGGAAGGTACAGAGAGATTTCTCATATACCCCTTGCCTCCACACATGCATAGCCACCTCCATTATCAACAACCCCCACCAGAGTGATGCATTTTTTTACAACTGATGAACCTATACTGACACATTATCACTCAGAATACATAGTTTTCATTAGGGTTCGCTCTTGCTGGTGTACATTCTATGGGTTTGGACAAATGTCTAATGAATGACATGTATCTATTATTATGGTATTATTCAGAGTATTTTCACTGCCCTATAAATTCTGTTCTTGCTTTTCATACCTCACCCCCACCCAGGTAACCACTGATCTTTTTACTGTCTGCGTATTCTGCCTTTTCTAGAATGTCATATAGTTGGAATCATACAGTATGTAGCCTTTTTAGACTGGCTTCTTTCACTTAGTAATATGCATTTAAGGTTCCTTTATGTCTTTTCATAGTTTGATAGCTCATTTCTTTTTAGTGCTGAATAATATTCCATTGTCTGGATGTACATAGTTTATCCATTCATCTACTGAAGGACATTTCAGCTTCATTCCTTATCAAGGACAGTATTCGCTGAGCTTCTTTATGTTACTACTATTTTCATTCTGTTTCTTCAGTTATCATGCTTCATTTATTTTCCATCTTCTAGAAAGTTGTTAAATTTGTGTGTCGTAGAAGTTCTTCTCTTCCATTCTCTTTTTCATTGTTGTTTTATGCCATCTTAGTTCTTCACTATTATTTTAGAGGGATCTACCTACAGGGAAAGGAGATAAGTAGATATTGTTAGTCAACCAACTTTAATTATTAGAAGCCCCAATACTTAGGATTTTGATGATGGAAAAGGTATGGGGAGATGTGAAAGAAGAGGAGGAAGAAGATGGAATAAATCCCAGGGTGAGGAAATAGAACAAGCAAAGGTGTGGAAACAGTAGAGAAGAATTCCTCTTTACAGTATTATAATAGGCAATTAGCATGTACTTGCTCAATGAATATTTATTTATAAAATAACAAATTTTCTGGCATGCTCATATTGGGAAGTGAAATTACTTTGAAGATAAGTTGTATTTGAATACATTTTAAACAAAGAAACCAAATTGATGATATATTTTATTTTTAGGATCATCTCAAAAATGGCTACAGAAGAAGATTTTGTCAACCTCCCAGGTGATTTATGTACTTATATATAGTTTAAGTTGGTTTTTCCCATCTTCAGAAAGTAAAATTTTCAAATGAAGAAAGGAAAAATTGTTACCTCTGACTAAAATAGTGATTCCTATATCCACTAAGTATAGTCATCTTAGTTATTTTATATTAACAAATAGTAATGCAAGCAATGCAATGACTTAGTGGCAGTGAGAAATGAAATTCACCTAATGAATGATGGACCCGGAAGAGGCAGTCTCAGTTATGACTGACAACAGCCATGGGAAAAGAAAGCACTCTGTGGAATGGATTAAATGGTAATAGAAAGTTTGTTTCGTGAGGCTAAAAGATAAGGTAGGTATGGTTATAAAAGGGCAGTAGAAGGATTTTTGTGGTGATGCAACTGTTCAGTATCCTGACTGTGGTGATGATGTCTGAACCTACAGATATGATAAATTGTATAGAACTAAATATATACACACAAGTGAGTACATGTAGAACTTGAGAAATCTAATAAAGATTAATGGAGTATATCAATATCAGTATCCTGGTTGTGATAGTAAACTAAAATTTTGCAAAATGTTTTGAACTTTGGGGGAAACAATAAAGTGAACAAGGTATCTCTTCTATATTATTTCAACTACATGTGAATTTACAGTTACCTCAATACAATTTTTAAAATTTATACTGATTCATAAGCTACTGTTAAGACTAATGATATTGAATCAAAAGTGCATTTGGGAACTTGTGGAGAAGACTTTGTTACTTGGAGCTGTTAGGACTTGTGACCATAGAGTCTTTATTAAAAAGGCATTTCAGGACTGAATGGATTTGTTCAAAAAAGTTTATGTTCTTGCTTTGATACAGCAGTAGCCTAAAACAGCTTTAGACGTAGCTGTTTGATCAAGGAGTATAATTATCAATGTACATAATGACATACTACTTCACATACTTTTCTGGGAACTTTTGGGACTCTCAAGTATTTGTTTTGTCCGCAGAGAGTAAAGGTTATATTTTCCACATTAAGTAAATTAACCATTTATAATGAGGAGAGAGGGAATTTTCAAAGTAGATGGTAACCTAAATAACATATCTTTTGGAAATGATATATTAACATTTTTCCTTCTTTCCTTCTTATTAGGGCACCTGACATTAATATGAGGCAAAACAAGAACATACTGGTAATCTTACAAGACTGCTTTGAAGAAAAAAGTAAGGCTTCATTTCCAAATGGACTTTGAGGGTCTGGATGGATGAAGATATAAATATATGTCATATTAATGTCAAATGCAGCAAATATGTTTCAGCATTTAAATATTGTAAAATATTTTCCCAGGAAGTTTTAGTACATGTGCAGTTCTTCATGTATCTTCTGGTATCTTGAGGATAATACTGGCAAAAATGAGAACAATTATCATTTGCTTTAGAGTAGATTCCTGTGGTCTGGAAATTCATAAATAATTATCATACACAAAAGAAAGTATTTCATGTAATAGAAATAAATGTGCAGAATTCTTGGGGTCACTGGAGAGCTTGAAATAATATCTATTTGTACCAGTTTCTAAAGAAATGGTGAATTATGGCAAAAACTTTTCTAAGTACTGGTCAGCATCAGAAGGTATTGGAATAAGAAAATAGACCAATCAAAGAAATAAACACAGATCATGGAAAGTATCTTCTATACAAGCTCTGAAAGATTTGTCAAATATTTCTTCCATAACTTGTGTGTCTTTTTTAGTTCCTGATGCCTTTTAGGAACATTTGAATATTGAACTGATGTCTGTACTTCATTTAAGCTAATGGTGTTTAAAGAGTCAACAGACTTCTTTATGTATCATGTAAGGCTTCTTTTAATTGTAACCAAAAGATTTCATACTCTATTTCATTTAAATTTTTTTCTTTCTTTTTCTTAGGCCTTGCCGATGACTTTAGCACAAATTCTACAAAATCAGTGCTTTATTCAACACCTAAAATAAAAGAGTCTTGTTTTCAGTCACCAAGCAGAGAGGTAAGTAAAAAAGAAAAGCTGGTATAGGTTTAATATTTTAATGAGTAAAGCAGTACACAGTGCAGTTAGGTACATTTTAGTTGTTTTTAAGTCTTATTCTTTAAAGGGAATCTTATATTCCCATTGATTTTCTATAGCATTTGGACGTATTTGTGAAAATTTTGATTTGACATTTCCTGTGTTTGAAATTGGAGATTTGGGAATTTGTATTATCAAATTATAACACAATTATTTTTCACTTCTAAAAGAATACTTAAATTTGGTTTTCAGAAAAGTTGGCAACTTTTGAAGTTCCTAATCTAGGTTAGCAAGTTTGGTTGTTTTCTGAAAACCGAAGCTATCTATTGCTATATGGGGAAACCAATATTTTATTGATTATATATCTTAAGAGGACAGGTTGATTTAACTCTACAAAGTGGCAGACTTTCAAATAGAGTTTTTGAAACTAAAGATTGAAGAGAAACTATTCAAAAGTATAATACGAATTGAAGATAATTATATAAGCTAGAAATAATATTTACTACAAACTTGTGTTAACAAATAAACACATATAGCCTTTTGGTTGCAAGGAATGAACACAGATCCATTTCTTTCAGAATGGAGAGACCTTCTTCAATGTGATATATTAATTTTTGAAAGTTAAATGAATTTTAAGTTTCCTTGACTTGGTCACAAAGTATTAACTGTTTTTTATTTGCTTTGCTAATATTTAAGATCTTTGCATTTATGCTCATGAATAATACTGTCTTTTTTCTTTTTTGAAACTCCTATAGGGCTTTGTTATCAGGGTTGTGCTGGGGGTTCCTCTTCTAGGTAGCATGTAACATTGTAATAGGCCAGCACTTTTGCTGCAATGGCTAGTATAAAAAAGAATAAAATGCAAGCAAATAATATTTTTAGAGACATGGGCAGCAATGGAAAGAACAAGGACTAGATTAACTAAAATTCCGAAGAGAGAAGAATCCTTAAAAGATGAGTTGACAATTGTTAGTTTTTTCCCCGAGAGTATTTGCTAATTTTGGGCAAAAGCTAAGGGTTTTAGCTTGGTCCAGACAGATGGAGTCTACTGTGAGAAAGCGGAGTTTTTGTCAGTTGTTCAGGGCTGGCATGACAAATTGGAATCCAGAGGCACCCCAAATGATAGCCACTTTTTCGTAAAGAACATTGGTAAGTTTGGGAGTGGTGTAGAACCCTGGGCCACAAAGGTGGAGTGAATTATGTAGTCTTGCTATGCTAAGAATGCAAAGTTCTGCTGCAGGAAGGGGGCCCACCACAGATAGGTATTTGCTAGATTTTGAAGCAGTATGGGGCAGGAGGCTAAAAAATTTAGCATAAACCTCTGAAAGGCTGAACTGAATACCTTGCAATCTTTTAGGGCTAGAGAGACAGACTAGGCTCTCAGTCACCCAGGAGAAATTCTGAAGAACAGGGACACAGCTCAGTCCTCGAGAGAGGGAGGATCTATCTGATCATTTCAATTTAATCTGCCTAAAAGGAAAGACGGAGAACCTACTCTATGGAAATATTATTGGGAGCCTATACTTTTAAAAAATCAAGCTTTTATTTTTGAGATAATTGTAGATTTAGAAGCAGCTATATGAAATAGAGTGGGAGCCCAGTAACCTTTACCTAGTTTTTTCTAAAGGTAACATCTTGCAAAACTGTAGTATGATATCACGACCAGGACATTACACCGATACAGACAAGATAGAGAACAATTCCATCACCATATGGATGCCTCTTATCCTTTTATAGAGAACTCTCACTTCTATCCTGCCCTCACCCTCTCCTTAACCCCTGAAACCTCCATTCTTCATTTCTACAATTTTGTCATTCAAGAATGTTTTATAAATGTAGTCATATAGTATATAATTTTGGAGTTGACTTTTTTCATTCTTTGGCGATACATCCAGTTTGTTGGGTGTATTAGTAATTCATTTATTTTTATTGCTGAGTAATATTGCATGGTATGGGTGTACCACAGTTTGTTTTACCATTTGCTTGTCTCTTAGTTTTTCCTTGAGTTAATTGTCATGCATTTTTCATTTGTTGATTTTCTGTGTTCCTATGACTAATTTATCACCATTTCTGTGACAAAAATTATAAACATCTTCTTAGTGTATGTAGACACATCATATAATTTATCATTTTTTTTTTTTTTCCTGGAGATATTCCTCCTAGAGCTCTCTGCTCTCTTGTTGTTGTTGTTGTTGTTTTTTTTGTGCTCCTCTCTGCTCTTAGCCTTGTCACATAGGTGTTGCCATGTGATCATGTGATTTTCTTTATCATTCAGGAAAGTCCCTTCTTTTTTCTATACTGAAGCTCATATTTTTTGGATTTCAAGATCTCCTTTTTCTTGCCCTCTGCTTTTTTGGTAGGACTCATCTTTTAGTAGCTTCCTGAGAATTTAAGACCTTAAATGTTTGAAAAAAGCATGATTTTAGTCATGATGGGTAATTTGGGTTGGTACAGAGTTCTAGATTGGAAATTATTTTTCTGCCGATTTTTAAAGACATGTTTTATTTTCTTTCAGTTCCTTGTGTTGAGAATACTATTCTGATTCCTTGATTTTTTTGATAGTGACTATTTTTTGTCTTTGCAAGCTTTTAAGATCTTGTCATCTGTCTTTGGTGATCTGAAATTTCATATTATTCCTTGACGTTATGTTCCTCTATCCCCTTTTTAAAGATTTCTTTTTACAGTTTCTGTTTCCTACAGGTACCTTTTGCTTACTTTGCACATTGTCTTTTACACTAGAGCCTTTTGTTATATGTCCAGTGATCCTTAGCTGTCTCCTCATTAAAGAGTGGAAAAGTAAAATGGTGATTAAAGCTCTGTTTGCGTAGTAAAATTTGTACATTGGTAGATTTCACTGTTGTATGATCTGTCTGGGTCATGTCATTGTGATTTCTGGGTGTTAATGTCTGCAGGTTTTTTTCTCTTGGCTTGGTAGGTTTTTCTGACAAGGAAATCTTCTCTTTTGCTTTTGAGGGTCTGATTCTAACTGCAGGTGTTCTCAGCTAGGTTGGGCAAAGGGAAGGTGCAATTTGAACTCTTCCACTTAATATCTGTTTTTAGTGTGTTACTCTTACCTTCAGCTGTGTCTCATGCTACTGGTTCACAGTCTATCTAATTCTGAAACATCTAATCTGCTAGGGTGGGAGAGTAGAGGGACTGTGATTCTCACTTCTTCCTGTACATTCTTTTAACAACTTTTCTGTTTGCAGGCCCTACCTGGACCTCTCTTTTAAAGGTGCCTTGTACCTCTAATTACTGATCTTATGGGTTTCTCCATAAATATAAATCTGTCAGCTTCTTGTCTTTCTCCATGGCTAGCATGTTTCTGCTCTCCCTAAGCTGATTAGTTTCTACAGATTCGCTTTCCAACTTAAAAATGTTTGTTGATATCTCTCATCTACTTCCTCTTTTGCTTCATCCTTCTGGATTTATACATTTTATTTATTATTATTATTTTTCTTTGTTTTCTTTTTATCACCATTTATCTGCCATATACCCTCTTTTACCCCTCCCCAGTCCTCTCCCCCCAGCTTTATATATTTTGAAAAATCCTTAATGAGGTTTCAAGAGGGAACATTGTATAATGAAAATTTGCTTTTTTTTTTTTTTTATGTGATTGAATTCCATAGTGTCTTCACTGAATACCAGTGCAGTGTGTCTATTATTTATATATTCCTCTCTTGGTATTTTTAGGTTGTTTTCATCTATTCATTATCAGAATAATGTAGTGAACATCTTTGTTCATGCTTTGTGCATATGATTTTAGAGAGAGAGGAAGGGAGAGGGAGAGAGAGATGGAAACATCGATGAGAGAGAACATTGATTGGCCGCCTCCTGCATGCCCCCCACTGGGGATTGGGTGCACAACCTGGGCATGTACCCTGACTGGGAATCGAACTGGCGACCCCTTGGTGCATGGGTCGTTGCTCAACCACTGAGCTACACCGGCTGGGCTAAACTGAATTTCTTTAGGGTATGCACATTTGAAGTGAAATTGTTAAATACTGTCAGATTTTTCTATAAGATGGTTTACTAGTTTTGTGTGTGCAGTAAATGAAAGAGGTTTCCTTTTTCTAGATTTTTAATATTTATGACTTGATATATTTCACATTTACAAAAGAAAATACATAATGTATGTAAGTTATTAAAAATAATATAAGTGGACACTGTGTACCCATCCCTTAGTGTAAGAAACACCAATATCTTTGAAGCATCTATATGCCCCTTTCTGGTCCTGTTCTGCTTTTCCTCCCTGCACAGAGATAACCACTGTCTTGAATTTAAGTTTCATTATTACCATCCTTTACTGTATAGTTTTTACCACATATAATGTGTGCAGACACTTGTGTCAGTACTTCTTTCACTATTGGTGACAGAGATCCCACTACCATCCACATGTTGGGTACTTCACTATAAGGACTCATGAGATTCCTCTTAATAAATCTTTTGACTGAGATTTATTATAGCCATGTAGTCAGGATACACAGCCAGAGCAATAAGGGAAGAAGATGTATCAGGCAGAATCTGAAGGAATCCATGTCATTCTTCCTATGCTTCCCAAAGGAGCCACACAGAGCATGCTGATTGCCTTCAGTAGTAAATGCACTAAAACGTGTACAGTCTTTTTGCCTAGGGAAGCCTTTGAAACTTAGCCCATTTTTATTGGGAACAGATTACATAGGTATCTCTCCCCACCAAAATTTTAAACTCCCTAAAGTAAAAAAAGGCAGGTGTTCATCATAAATTTTTTATCCAACAGTCTAGACAGGCCGGCATAGTTATGCACAACCCTATCAATTGGCAATGAAAGAAACATTCTGAAATCCAAAGTCCCCAAGTGCCAACCAAGGGTTACCCCTATAAGCAGGCCCTTTAAATGATTAGGCCTGCTATGTTAACTGCTTCTTGCATAAAGTCAGTCTCTAAACACCATATACATATATAACATGCTTTTGCATCTATTTTGAACTCTACATAAATGGGATTGTTATACACTTCTCAAGTTGCTTTTTTGATTAACATAGTCATTTATTTATGTTGCTGCAGTTTATTCATTTCACTGTTGTATATGTGATATTTTGTTATATGGCTACTATAATTTATTTAGCCAATCTTCTGTCAGAATAGGTTTTTGCTGTTCAGAGCAGCATTGTTTCTGTAATAGGTTATATGAAATTTTAACTTTACTGGATAATACAGAATTGTTTTCTAAAGTAGTTATTTAAGTATACAACTCTACCAGCTGGTTTATTATTTTTAAATAGTTAATTTTTTTCCAATTTAAAAACAAATGTGTTTAATCAGAATTGGTAATTAATAGAGTAGATCTAATGTTGTATATCTTTTAGGCTCAGTGCCAGATATCACATTCAAAGTCATCTCCAGTTTCTTCAAGAAAGAAAGGAACCTCTCTGCAGTTGACTGTAGAACCAAATGAAGCTATCAACAAATCAGGTTGGAGGCATGCCCATGGGCGTTATTTGATTAGATTTATTTATTTATCTATTTACTTATTTACTTATTTATCTTTTTCATTGAATTTATTGGGGTGACATTTGTTAATAAAATTATATAGGTTACAGGTGTATAATTCTATAATGCATTATATATTTAAAAAGTTAGAAATGCTGCATGTGGTTGCATGTGTTGGCTTGAATGATAAGGTCATAGTCAGTCTAGGCAGAGTTGTGAAATGAAATTGTTTTGATTCCCTCTCAAGTTTATTTTTAGTGTGTTTTTTTAAAACATGAATAATACTAGGTTTTATGTGATTATTGTTTCTTTGTTTTAGTGGTAGGAACATTGATTACTAGGTTGTGGTAAGAGACATTAACTAAATAAGAACTATTATAGGGACTGTATAGCTTTAGTACTTTTCATATAGATTTTTCTTTTTTTTTTTATCCTCACCCGAGGACATTTTTTCATTTTTTGCTCAGATAGAGTGGGAGGGAGAGAGAGGAAGAGAGAGAGAGAAACATCGACGTGAAAGGGACACATCGAGTGGCTGCCTCCCGCACGACCAACCAGGGCCGGGGACAAACTGCAACCGAGGCACATGCCCCTAGCGGGAACCGAACCCGGGTCTCTCTGGACCACAGGCCGACACTCCAACCGCTGAGCCAAACCGGCCAGGGCTAGACTTTTCTTTTAAAACAACAATAAATATATTTTTTTATCTCACATATTTTCTGTGATCAGGAATTCAGTACAGCCTCATTAGATGGTTCTGACATAAAAATCTGTTATAAAGTGGTTGTCAAGATGTTGGCCAAGGTTTAATCATATGAAGACTTGACTGGGACTATATATTTCCAGGATGACTCACTCATGTAGGCTGGTTGCTTGCAGGAAGACTTAATTGTTTTTCCATGTGAGCCTTTCCCTGGGCTTCTTGAGCATTTAAAAAAAAATTTTTTTGACCTGTAACATTATATTAGTTTCAGATGTACATCATAATCATTTGCTCTATGTATAAACATAGTTGCTGTTCTTTTTAAGTTTTCTTTGTTTACATTTTTCAAATTAGAAAAGACTTTCATTTGAGGTTAAGATTTAAAGATTTAAAAGAAAAACCTTCTAATTATTACTCCTGTCATCCTACTGAGGTAACTTGTGAATCCTTCCATATCTTCATTAGTGTACCTAAATGAAAACATATAAATGTGTGTTTTGAACATGCATACACTTTGAGAAGAGGCTTTTACAATTTTTTTTTATACCAACAATGTAAGAAAGTTTACCTTTTATCTGATTATTTACTATTCTACTTTTTTGTCACTTTGATCAGTATTAAATTATCTCGTTACTTTAGCATCTATTTCCATGATTATGACTGAGTACTTTTTTATAAGTTTATTGGCTATTGAATTTGCTTTTATCTGAGTTGTCTATTCATATTCTTTGTCCATTTATTTTTTCTCTTGTTTATGAGAGCTCTTTGAATTGAATATCTGTAATCACTTATTAGTAAATTGTATGACAGATATTTTTCCAAACGATCCCTTGACTATTACAGATTTTGTTTATCGTATCTTTAACCATATGATGGGTAAATTTTTTATTTTCATTGTCAAATATGTAACTTTTATAGCTTTTGGGTTTCCTGTTTTAGTTAATAAGTCTGTCTTATCTAATAGTATACATAATATGTTAGATATGTTAGATTCTCATCTTACCAAGAGGTCGCTGGTTCAATTCCCCATCAGGGCACATGCCCGGGTTGTGGGCCAAATCCCCAGTGGGGGGCATGCAGGAGGTGGCCATTCGATGTTCTCTCTTATCAATGTTTTATCTCTCCCTCTTCCTTCCTCTCTCTAAAATCAATAAAGAAAAAAAAATTAATTTATCTGCAATATGTTTTGGTATATAATGTGACATTATGATGCTGTAATTTTATTTTCTTCCAAATAGTCAATTGTGCCAGGTCTATTTATTAATTAAATAATTCATTTCCTTCTGAATGTACTACTTTTATGTGTTAAATCTCACATCATTCACCCTGGCTGGTTTGACTCAGTGGTCAGAGCGTCGGCCCGTAGACCGGAGAGTCCTGGATTCGGTTCCCGCTAAGGGCATGTACCTCGGTTGCAGTTTGTCCCTGGCCCCGGTTGGGTTCGTGTGGGTGGCGACCAGTCGATGTGTCTCTCTCACATCGATGTTTCTCTCTCTCTTCCTCCCTCTCTCCCTCCCACTCTATCTGAAGATAAATGCAAAAATGTCCTCAGATGAGGACAAAAAAAAAAAAAAATCTCACATCATTCAGTGCACTTATATATTTTGTTTATTCTTTTTTTTAAAATATGTTTTTATTGATTTTTTTTAGAGAGAGGGGAAGGGAGAGAGAGACAGAAACATTGATACGAGAGAGAAACATTAATCAGCCGCCTCCTTGCGTGCTCCCTATAGGGGATTGAGCCCATATCCCAGGCATGTGCCCTGACCGGGAATTGAACCAGGATCTCTCAGTCCATGGGTCGACACTCAATCCACTGAGCTACACCAGCTGAGCTGTTTGTTTATTCTTAATGTCAACATAATATTGTTTTACTAATAGTAATTTTATAATGTATGCTGATATAATGTATGCTGATATAAAGGCATTTATGTTTCTTTATATTTACTATTCTCTTGCCATTCTCAGGCCTTTTTTCTTTCTATGAAGTTTTAGTTTTATTAACTTCCCAACAGAATTTTGTTGGGATTCTAACTAGAATTGCATTTAATTTGTATGGTAATTTCGTGAGAATTCACATTTTTATGTTATTAAGTATTCTTAATAAGTGTACAGTTTATTTGCATTACATATATTCACATTGTTGTGCAACCATGACCACGATCCATCCACAGAGCTTTTTCATCTTCTAAATCAAACCTCTGTACCCATAAAGCAGTCACCCCACACCACACTCACAACCTCTGGTAACCACCTTTCTATTTTCTGTCTCTGAATTTGGCTACAGTAAATACTTCATATGAGAGGGATCAATATTTGTTGTTTTGCAGCTGGCTTATTCCACTTAGCTAATGTCTTCAAGGTTCATCTAGGTTGTAGCATGTGTCAGACCTTCCTATCTTTTTAAGGCTAAATATGTTATGTATATGCATATACATAACACGTTTTGTTTTATTCATTTATCCACTGATGGACATTTGGGTCGTTTCGACGTTTTGTCTATTGTCAATAATGCTGCTATGAACAGGAGTGTATAAATACGTCTTTCAGTCCCTTTGGATGTACACCCAAAAAAAGAAATTATTGGATTATATGGTACTTTATATTGAGGAACCACCAAACTGTTTATTTTTTTTAGCAGCTGCATCATTTTACATTCCCACCAGCAGTGCACAAGGATTCCAATTTCTCTACATCCTTACCGACACTTGTTGATTTCTTTTGCTGTTGACAACAGCCATTTTAATGTGTGTGAAGTAGTATCTCATTGTGGTTTTCATTTGTTCATCATTCTTGTCATTAGGGAATTTTAAATTAAAACAACAATTAGATACTACTGCACACCTATAAAATGGTGAAAATTCAAAAAACTGGCTCTCTTTTGTAACTCCTATACCTTTAGGAGTTCCCTTGTTTTCATTTGTTTCAAGATAATTGATAATTGATTGTTAAAACATTTTTATGATGGCTGTTTTAAAATTCTTGTTAAATAATTACAACATCTGATTCATCTTTGTCCATTTGTGTCCACTGATTATATTTTCTTGATCAGGTTGTGCTTTTTTTCTGGTTTTTGTTATGACGAGTCATTTTGAATGTATCCTTGACATTTTGGTTACTAGGAGACTCTTGATTGTATTTAAATCTTTTCTTGTAGCACATAGTTGCCCTGTTTTGCTTTAATGTGGTGGTTTTTGCCTACTTTTGTGAATTTTGTTTTCAGTGACAGTTAAATGTTTAGAATCCTAGCAGTGGTATTTTGGTCTAATTTTCTCATAATGCTAGGATTCCAGCTCAGTTCTTGCTGGTGTTGTGTGGGTGGATGGGAGGTGCTTTCTTTCTTTTTTTTTTTTAATCCTCACCCGAGGATATTTTTACATTTATCTTCAGATGGAGGGGGAGGAGAAACATCAGTGTGAGAGAGAGACATCGATTGGTTGCCACTCGCATGACCCCAACCAGGGCTGGGGACGAACCGCAACTGAGGTACGTGCCCTTGGACGGAATCGAACCCGGGGCTCCTTGGTCCGCTGGCTGACACCCTAACCGCTGAACCAAACCGACCAGGGCGGGAGGTGCTTTCTTAAGCATCCTGATGTCCTTACTCAAGGAAGTTGGGGTCAGAAGCTGGGAATGGATCTCCATTGGTGCCCTTGTTGGAAGCAGAGTCTGGGATGACCTGGGGTGGTCAATACTATCAGTGGATCAAACTGTCACCTTGGTCTGTGAAGAAGTGGCTGAGAAGGTCAGAAGCTTCACCACTCTCCAGCTTCCTGTGGCTAATATGGCCTACCATCTCTGATTTAAAGCGGGGACAGGGTTGGTCCAGGGCCTTGCTCCTCTGCTGCTGCTGTCCCATAACGGAGTGGGGCCTGGCACTGCCCAAGGCTTTGCTGCTCTGCCACTACTGCAGAATGGAGAGCTCCAAGGCCTGGGTTGTGGAGTGGCAGTGGGAGTTTTCCACAAAGTCTCTGAGTGTTTCCCTTCTCTAAATTTTTTGGCCAGAGAATGCAGGCCCCCCCCCCCCCCCCCCCCGCCCACTTACTTATTAGCCGTTCTGGGTTGCAGGCCTCTCTAGAGCCCAGTATGGAGGTATTTATATATGCTAAGTATAAAGGAAACCCAGGGGGTTAATCACATTGTCCGTCTGTTGTTGCTTAAGGCTTGAGTTTTCTAGCAAACTACCTTCTTCCTTCCAGTTTTCAGAGTTATGTTATTGTTGTCTGATGGATGATTACCAGGGAATTTAATTGTATTTAGAGTGAAAAGCAGGAAAAAGTGAGTTTATCCCATCTTGTTCCAGAATCAAAAGCTGTTTTTGCTTGTATTTAAATTTTTTAAAATATGTTTTTATTGATTTTTTAGAGAGAGAGGAAGGGAGAGGGAGAGAGAGATGGAAACATTGATGTGAGAGAGAAACTGATCGGCTGCCTCCTGCATGCCCCCTGTACTGGAGATTGAGCCTGCAACCCAGGCATGTGCCCTGACCAGGAATAGAACTGGCAACCTCTTGGTGCATGGGACTACGCTCAATCCACTGAGCCACACCAGCTGGGCTGTATTTTTAATTTTTAATCTTTGTTTCTTAAGAGTATGAATTAGTATAAATATTACCCAGCCATTCTACTTTTTTGTTTATGTTTGAAGGTTAAGGGTAAAGAGAATATACATATTCTTTTTATATATAAAGATAGGTATGTATAAAGATATATATATAAATATTCACTCTATACACACACATCTGTTACATATCTCTATATCTGTATGCTGTATATATCTCTATGTTATTCTGTATATGTGTATGTATATGTATAAATATGTGCTCATCAAGCTGCTCTAGTTTACTGACTCTTAATCTAAAGATTGAATCTCATAATTTCTTTAAGATTACTTAAGTTGTTTCAGCCAAGTATAAATTCATTCTGATCTTGAATAAATTGACTATCAATAAAATTGAGAATTTTCTGTTTTAGGATTCCTGTCATTTCAAACTTCAGAGCATGAACCAAATATATACTTCAGTTCATTAATTTAATAAGTTACAACCTTTAAACTATGTACTTAATGTATTTTAATTGTAGATCTTTGATTATAAACTTAATGATTTGTGAGTCTCCTAAAAATTATTTTTAATGAAATTGTAAAAAGGTTCTAATATTATTTGAAAATTTTAAAATATTTTCATAAATTTTCTTCTAGTTCAGGCCCATGAAGTTTATCAGAAAATTTTGGCAGCTGATGTTGGTTCTAAAAATACACCTGACTCAAGAAAAATGTCAAGTAAAAAATTCAAAAATCATCACAATGACGCCGATGAGGAATTATACTTACCTGTTGGTTCTCCTTTTGTTCCTTTGGATGCAAAAACATCTGTACCACAAAATGCTATTTCATCTATTGGCCAAAAGAGAGAGACCTACATTTTTGAAGATTCAGTCAATATGCTGTCTTCAAGTACAGATATTTCTCTTAAAACCAAAAAAAGGTGAATTTTTAAAATTTAAATATTCTATAAAAGTTTTACTTTTTATATTAAAATATGTAATTTAATCTTTTATGTATTTTTACAGTAAGTATTGAGGAATATTAACATGTTATGAGAAGAGTATACCATATTCAGTATATATCCCGTTTATATTTATTTTTTATTTTTTATTTTTTTATTTTTTTTATCCTCACCCGAGGACATTTTTTCATTTTTTGTTCAGATAGAGTGCGGGGGAGAGAGAGGAAGAGAGAGAGAGAGAGAGAAACATCGACGTGAAAGGGACACATCGAGTGGCCGCCACCCGCACGACCAGCCAGGGCCGGGGACAAACTGCAACCGAGGTACATGCCCTTAGCGGGAACCGAACCCGGGTCTCTCTGGACCGCAGGCCGACGCTCTAACCGCTGAGCCAAACCGGCCAGGGCCCGTTTATATTTAATAAGGAAGGTCTTAAGGTGTACTTCAGAGAAGCTGGGAATAGCTTTTTGTCTATGGCAAAACGTTTTTTTTCTGATAAATTTTCTCTAACTTCCTAAGAGAAACAATTCGTATTTCCTTTGTGTTATTTATAATTATAGGGTAGGTATATATCAGATCATTTCTAGCGTAGCAAAGGATAAGGATTATTAAAGGTGAGTTATGGTAAACGCATGTCCATTTTGGGGGGCTTTCCCTTTGGCCTTTAAGAAGCAAGGGGACCTGTACAATGAATGTAATTTCTGTCTAGGGTCTTATGTGATTTTTGGAGCCAAGGAGTTAAGTACATTCTAAGATTTTTCTATTTAAAGTGTGGTCTGTGGCTAAGGATCAGAGCAATGGCATTATCTGGAAGCTTGTTAGTAATACAGTAAGTCATCACTAAATATCATTGATAGGTTCTGTGACTTTAAGTTAAATGAAGTGTAACAAAACCTATTTTACCATAGGCTAATTGATATAAATAGGAGTTAAGTTCCTGTGGCATTTCATTGTTAGTGATACAGTGATGATGAATGAAACAGCGTTATTTAAGAATCTGCTGTACAAAATCTAAAACTGTGCCCTAGACCTACTAAATCAGAATCTAGCATTTGAATAAGATTCTCCAAGTGATTCAAATTCCTATTTAATGTTTGAGAACTAGTGCTCTAAGGTATACATTTTCTTGGTGTATGATTTATCTTTTTAATTTTTTTCTATTGGCAAATACAGAACTTAATTTTACTGAGTGATTTGCCTTGTATATTTAGTATAAGAGATTGCAAATCAGTATTTATAAATTTTAAATAAAGGCTCAGTGGAAATTTTTGTAAGTGGTCTGTGTAGTTACTGTAAGGGAGTTCAGGAAAACTTATAACTCAACAGACAGAGCATTCAGCTTGTCTTCTTTTTAACCTTTTAGGTTAGACTTTGAAGATAAAGACATTTTGAAGAAAGTAGAAATAGAGAATAAAGTATCAGATATAGAGGATGAAGTATCAGAAAGACCACCAGAGAGAAAACCATCAGAAACATCTCAGAAAATAATACAAGATTCAGAATATGAAATTCAGTCACAAGCTAAAAAGAGTTTTTCAACATTGTTTTTAGAAACTTTAAAAAGAAAAAGTGAATCCAGGTAAGTTATTGAGAAACTGTCCTTTGAGACATTTTTTCTTTCACATTCTATGAACAATAATATCTAAGGATTCTGAATGCTATTTTTAACTAGAAGTGAATCTTAATTGCTCTATACATCTCTTGCATCTGGCTCTTCCCCAGTTATATCCTTTTACAATAAACCAGTGGTCTTGTAACATGTTTTTCTGAGTTCTGTGAGCTGTTCTAGCAAATTAATCAAACCCAAAGAGGGCGTTTTGGGAACCTCTCATTTATAGCCAGTTGGTCAGAAGTACAGGTAACAATCTGGACTTACAATTGGCATTCAGACTTGGAGGGGGTTGTTGAGAACCTACAGTCTGTAGCTCATTGGTCAGAAGCACAGTAGTATGGGACTGTGGCTGGCATCTGAAGTGTGTGTGTATGTGTGTGTGTGTGTGTGTGTCGGGGAGTGGCAGTTCTTGTAGAGCTGAACCCTTAACCTGTGGCATCTAACCCTGTCTCGGGGTAGATAGTATCATAATTGACTTGAGTTCTCACGTATGCTACTGGTGTTTGTGAACCCCTACACCATATTAGAATTGGGTCTGGAAACCCAATTTAAATGAGAAGAAATCTAAAAAGACATCTATGCAAACATAATTTAATATAACTATATGTAATAATGACATGCATTTTTGGACTATCTGTCAGTGTATCTGGGCTATATTTACACATCCTTGAATTTCAACTTTTTAATAAATATACAGTTGAGTGCGGGGGTGGGCATCAAATTAGTTGATGTTTAGATTTTCTTCCAGCTTTAAATTTCTGTGATCTCATTAGTGTTATGAATGATTGTGATTAGATTATAGAAATATAAAAGAGGAAAGGCTTTTTAAGGGTAAAGGAAAATTGAGGAGACATGAACTGCTGTGTAAAAGATACGTATATTTTATTTTCTATATAGATTATTTTCTTCAGTAAGTAAAGGTAAAAGCCATTTTTTGAGCTGTTATTTATTGTAATCTTTTTTTAGTCCTGTTTTTAGGTATATAGCAACTGCTCCACCTCAGTCATCTCTTGCAAATGATAAGAATTTAGAGGATGAATTTATAATTGATGAATCAGATAGTTTTGCTGGTCGGTCTTGGATTACTATACCAAGAAAGGCTGTGCCTCAGAAACAATGCACAGTATCCCCTACTGAGAGCACTGTGGTCCTTCAAAGTAAGAAATCAAGAGAAAAACATCACAGTGTAACACCTACAACTTTGACAAATGACAAACATTCTGGCAAAGCTCCCCCAGTACAGAAATCTCAGCTCTCTGATCAAAGAAATGTGGGTAGAAATTGTGCTTTGACAGATGAAATGAAAAATAATTGTAGATCTACAAAAAATGAGATGTATTCTAAGAATGCAGAAAAATCATTTGGAAACAAAAGGATTATAAAACAAAAACAGAAAAGAAAAGTTAAGCCCAGTGTAGTTGAAGAACAGGTTGATGTGGAACAAGCTAAAGATAAAAATATAGATGTGTCACATATTGCCCAAGACAAGTCACAGAGAAATTCAGACAGAAGTATGGAAGCGTGTGAAGAGAAGAGGAAAGTTCATATTTCTAAAAAACAGATGCCACCTGTGGGTAAGTATTTATATTAAATATAACTGCAAACATCATTCTACTACTCTATGTTTTTTTAATATTTCTGTTTAGCTTTCGGAAATAGGCAAAGTAAACCTAAGTCTACAAAGAGCCTCAGAAGCCCATAGGCTGTTTTCTAGAATCTATTTATTTTACATGTAATTCAATTCCAGGTCACCTGATTTTTTTGGTAACTTCTAACTTGGCAAGGACATATAAAGGGAGAAGTGAGAGGAAAGGGCTAGTAAACCGGGTAGGTACAAGAACTCAAATAAGACGGCATCATATATTCTTGAGGTTTATTTAAATATAAATTGGGGATATAAACATAAACACAGGATGGTGTGGGGCTGTTTCTTATAGGATAAAAATTCATGCTCTTCTATTCCATTATTTACTCATCTAACAGTCATAAAATGCCAATCAAGGTATTAAACACTGAAATAACAAAGATTACTAAGACACGATTTTCACCATTATAAAAGATCAATCTAGTGGAGTCATTTACCAACAGATATACATATGTTCACAGGATGATAATGGAAGCACAGAGGATACTTATCTTACTAATATCTCAGTAGATCTTTTTATCTTGGGTCACTATATCATTTATCATCCAAATTGGGACACTTGAGCATGAGAGAGTATGTCAAGGACAGTAAGCATAAATGGGATTGTCCCAGACAAATCTGGAGTATGGCTACCCTCGTGCCATTATTGTATAGTGATTGAGGTTTTTAATGATGACACTGTCATGAAGAATAGGTCAGTATATGTTCTGTGTACTACTTTAAGTAATAGAAAAGGTAATTTTTCTTACAGAAAGAATTTTCTCCAGAATAATTAGTAGAGTAGAAAACACTTATCAAATGTATTAGGTACTTTATATGTATTTAATATAATTTAATCCTTCCTGACAATTCTATAAGGTAGGAGATAACACTCAAAGGAGGTTAAAACACTGGCCCAGGACCTGTCCCATTCTAGAGCCTATATTTTTTCAGCTCTATTAAGAAGTTTTAAAATAAGTGAAATATGTTTTTGATGCTCAAATTGGAAAAACTGTTAGCAAATCAGAAAACTCTCTTGACCAGAATTGCTTATGTGTTTGAAGGCTCCAGGTGACTATACTATATTGCTGATTTAGAGGGGAGAAAGATCATATTAAGGTGCAATATTTAAGCTAGTTTTTATAAAAAATTCTACTTCAATATTGTTATTACTTAATTACTCATTATTTTAGCTTTTTAAAATATATTCTATAATACAGACTTTATATCACCAGAAATAATAGTTGTTAGATTTTAATTTTGTCTGTGTGTGCCTTTGTGTATTTGAAAAATTTTGCTTGAAATAGAGGGAAAAAAGCAACCTTTTCTATTTTGTGGACCCCTTTTGTAAATGTTAGATGTGTGCTATATTTTTATTGAATTGTTCTTAATTTTTTGCTTCCTTCAGTTTCTAATTAGCAGTTGACCATTTTAAGAAAATACAACATAAAGAATCTGACTACAGTGAGGCTGATAGTTATATTACAAGAAAGTTTTCTTTTTTTTTTTAATATGTTTTTTTAATTGATATTTTTAGAGAGAGAGGAAGAGAGAGAGAGGTAGAAGCATCGATTGGCTGCCTCCTGCGCGCCCCCCACCGGGTATTGAGCCTGCAACCTGGGCATGTGCCCTGACCTGGAATTGAACCGGGACCTCTCAGTCCATGGGATGATGCTCAATCCACTGAGCCACACTGGCCAGGTGAAAGTTTGTTTTCTTACTAGTCCCTTAACTAGAGTATGAATTCACAAAATTTGAAGACACAAAATTTTGATTTATTCACAATTTCTTAGGAAGAAATATATCAAGAAAGTATTCTGGAAGGATACTCTCTTTAATTAATAATGTTAAACATTTATTGTGTACCTACTATATTTTGCACAGTAATTTTCAGGTATATTGAATTCCATTTTATCTAGATTGGTCAGGGAATACAAAATATGATTATCATACCAATTGTATTAATTTTCTGTTGCTGTCATAACAAATTACTACATACTTAGTAACTTAAAGCAACACACGTTTATTATCTTGCAGTTCTGTGGGTCAGAGGTCTGAAATGGATCTCACTGGCATAGGTGTTGACATGGTTGCATTCCTTTCAGGTGGTTCTAGGAGAGAGTGCCTTTCAGCCCCTTGAAGTCACCTATATTCTTTGAACCATTGCTCCCTTCTTGCTCTTCAAAGCTAGCAGTGCTAGCCTTCTCACATTTCAAATTTCTATTGCTTTTTATTCCATCAACCTATCTCTTTTGCTGACCACTACTTTTCAGGACACATGTAATGAAATTGGGCCAACCTGGATAATTCAGTATACTCTCCCTATTTTAAGGTTTATAACCTTAATCACATTTGCAAAGTCTCTTGCCATGTAGGATAGCATTTTCACAGATTTTGTGCATTAGGGTGAGGACATCTTTGGGAGGCCATTCTGCCAACCATATCAGTTTTCAAAGACGAATAATTTGAAGCTAGTTTAATTCCAAAGATATTTTTACTCTAAAGATACTTTGTCTTTCATTCAAAAGGCACTTGCCCGGCCGGTGTGGCTCAGTGGATTGAGCATCGACCCATGCACCAAGATGTCACCGGTTTGATTCCTGGCAGGGCACATGCCCAGGTTGTGGGCCAAATCCCATTGGGGGGCATGCAGGAGGCAGTCAGTCGATGTTCTCTGTCATTGATGTTTCTGTGTGTTGTGTCTCTCTCTCTAAAATCAATAAAGAAAAAAAAATTAACAAAACAAAAGGCACTTGACAAATTTGTAATGCCTAAATTAATGACTTGGGTTAAATCAGTTGACTTTTCCACTTTGATGTCTCATAGGCTTCTCAAGTAGAACATATTGGAAACTAAATTTCTGCAGACTTGCTTCTCCTCTAGTTTTCCTATCTTCATAAATGGAGCCATATAAATATAATAGCTCAAGAAAGAAACCAAATCATCTTTAATTCTTTCCTGTATGTAGCAACCCATGTGAAGTCAGTAAGTCTTTTACTTCCTCTTAAATAGTTTTTGATCTGTTACTTCTCTCCATTTCCTCCTGCTACTCAGCCAAGCTAGAGTCATTTGTTTCTAGATTGTTGTAGCAGTTTATGCACAACATAAACCGCTGGCTTCTCTCTACCTCTTCAAATTCATCTCCTGGGTTGCTTTATGACTTTCTTCTAGTCCCATAAACAGACCACTTTCTCAACTGGGGGTCTTTTAATATACTGTTCCTTTTGCTTAGAAAAATTTTCCTAAATGTATCTTGTTTCCTACCAAGCTTTGTACTCAGTTTAAATATCACTTCATTTGATTATTATCCCACACTAATATATTCCTATATATGTGCCTCCAAGAGCACCCTTTTTATTATATCACACATAATTAGTTGCTGAATTTCTGAATTTCCTTTAGAGTCTAGAAGTTCCCTTAATCCCATTCCTAAAATATCCCCCAGATCTTATTCGCCTTAGCAATTAGCAGTTATCATATCTGTGGGTTATTGAAATACATTGTCATCAGTGACAGAAGTATGGCTCTATTTTGGATGAATAATTTTGCTGTGTTTATTAAAATATGACCCACTTTGCCTGGCTGGTGTGGCTCAGTGGTTGAGCATCAACCCATGCACCAAGAGGTTGTCAGTTCGATTCCTGGTCAGGGCACATGTCCAGGTTGTGGGCCCAATCCTCAGTGGGGGGCATGCAGGAGGCGGCCAGTTGATGTTCTCTCTCATCGATGTTTCTATCTCTCCCACTCCCTTCCTCTATCTCTAAAATCAATAAAGAAAAAAAATTTTTAAAATAAGTAAATAAAATATGACCCATCTTCAGAATCCTACTTCTTTACATGTAAATATGTAAAATTTTCTGCAGTAGTAAAAATGTATCACTTTTACAAGTCACCTCTTCTTCTAGCTATTGCCCTACTTTTGACATGTCCCCTCAATTTGAGTTAACTTTCTTTACATTACTTACTGTTCCTGTATCAGTTGTATCTTCTGTATGTGTTCTCATTTATTAGTTTTCTAAATTCTTAGTCATTCATTTTCTAATCTTTCCTGATCTTGAACTGGTTTCTGAAATGATCTTTTTTTTTTTTTTTTAATTTTTTTTTTATCCTCACCTGAGGACATTTTTCCATTTTTTGTTCAGATAGAGTGGGAGGAAGAGAGAGAGAGAGAAACATCGATGTGAAAGGGACACATCGAGTGGCCACCCCCTGCACGACCCAACCAGGGCCGGGGACAAACTGGCAACCGAGGTATGTGCCCTTAGCGGGAACCGAACCCGGGTCTCTCTGGACCGCAGGCCAATGCTCTAACTGCTGAGCCAAACTGGCCAGGGCTGAAATGATGTTCTTAATAGGTTTGTTTTTGACTTTGTATGATATTTTTTTTTCTGTATCACTGTCCAAATAAGTCTTTGTTTATCGGATTTTTGCCCTTCAGATTCTTTCCCCCTCAATCATTGTTCACATTGATTTTTTTTTCTTCTTTTTAAGTTGATTCATAAATATGGGCAGTAATTTCTGTCATCATGAGCAGCTTTCATTTGTTTGAGCAGTTCCTGAGGATATTTTGACAAACATAAGGGAAGGGGGAGAAGGGGGGGAAATAGAAGAAAAGGAGTTAGAGAAGAGAGATGAGAGTGGAGAAATAGGGTGCGGGAAAATCATGTTCATTGATGAGGATTCTTACAGTTACACAGATACTTTCTTAAACTAAAAATCAGTGGCAACCATGTTGACAATTCTATATTTTTGCTTTAGTGTTTTGTAAATTGACCCATTATTATTTTTTATTTCCACTCCCTGGAAGATCTTTACTGTTGAATTTTTACATTGTATGTGGTGGTTCTTCCAGTATCTCCCATTGTCATCACTTCCAAAGTATTGTTGATACTGTTATTATGTACAGTATTGGTAAAGTAGATTCTTTACTTTCTCATCAACGTTTTTGTGCCTTATTCAGTATCAAGGCTAGTAATTTCTTTTATTCCTTTTATAAGTGTTAATCATTCTCTTTATCCCAAATTCAAAGAACTACCAAATTCTATAACTTACTATCAAAATAGAATCAGAGTGATAATGCTGTAAGGGATCTTGACGTAATTTGGCTCATTTTCTCTATTTCTGTACTCCCTAATCAAGTTTAACTGGGAGAATGACTGAATCCCTTAGAATAGTGCTTTCAAACTTGGATGTGCTTTTGAATTTCCTGTGGATCTTGTTAAAATACTGATTAAAACTGATTTAGTAGGTCTGGGGTAGACCCAAAATTCTATTATTTCTAAACAGTCTTTCCCAGGTGATTCTGGTATAGCTGGTTTGTGAACCATACTTTGAGTATCAAAAACCTAGATAGTATCTAAAATAGCTCATGCTGGGTAGTAATTTTGCCAATCTCATTGCCTGGTGAAAACACTGGCTTCAATCTGAATTTATTATTTCACGATTGAGAGACTATGTGCCAAACACACTGGTATATGCTGTAGATACTAAGGATGACTAAGATGCAGTTTCATGCTAGCCTAATTAAATACTAGCTAATTTCTGATTCTGTAATATTCTGGTTCTCTCCCCTATTTCGTAGTTTGATTTCCTTCTGTCTTTACTGATTACTTTCTCTTATTTCACCTGTAAATTTTTGTGACTCTCTCCATATTCCCCAAGTTGAATAGTTTGTTCTTTATACTCCCTTTACATTTAGACTTTGAGAAAAGGGTCCCTTTGCATTAGGTATTATCTCTGTTCGAGTTATTTCCCCAAATTTACCTATTTTAGTGAAAGCTCTGGTCTTCAGTTTTCAGATTTCAACTCCTATTATATTCTTTTTTTAGTTCATATAATTTAATAACTAATTATGTGATTATATGTAATGTCTGCTCTATTGGTCTTACATGCCTTTGTGCAGTTTACTTACTCTATGTATTTTTTTTTTTTACTTGATAGGATAATTCCTTCTTTGGCTCCATAGTAATCTTTGTTTCAGATGCTTAATAAATGCTGGTGTTTTCATTTATTTCATGCAAGAAAAAATTTTCATTTTGTCTACTAACATTTAATGTTTTAAGCCTATTTCTGAATAAATGAAATTCTCCATTATTAAACCCATTTTGGTGGTTTGCCCATCTCAGCTGCAATATTTATATTAAATTAGCCTGTATTTCCCTGATTTTCCCTTCTTCCTGGTTGTTAGTCACAAAAATAAAACTAGAATTTATCTGTCCCTTCTGTTAGATTCTTTTTAAAAAATTTTTTTACCGCCCTAGCCGGTTTGGCTCAGCGGTTAGAGCATCGGCCTGCGGTACAGAGAGACCCCGGTTCGGTTCCCGCTAAGGGCATGTACCTTGGTTGCAGTTTGTCCCTGGCCCTGGCTGGTTGTGCGGGTGGCAGCCACTCGATGTGTCCCTTTCACGTCGATGTTTCTCTCTCTCTCTCTCTCTCTCCCTCCCACTCTATCTGAACAAAAAATGGGAAAATGTCCTCAGGTGAGGATAAAAAATAAAATAAATAAAATAAAAATTTTTTTTTACCTATTTGCCTTTGTAGTGAAATAAAATTACTATGATGCCAAATCTTTTAAATTATCTATTTAGCTTGCTATATTCATTGTTTCTTTTTATTCTGTTTCCTCTTTTTAAATTCTGTTCAAAATCTTTCTTTTGTATATGAAATATCTCTTTATTGAAAATTCACTTTAAATCTCCTCTTCCAAAAAATTAGATTAACAAAAGCATGAATTTTTATTTCCAAATAGAAATGCAGTAGTTACCTTTTTTCACTTGGGGCATTAGTAAGTAGTTGGAAGGAACCATATCTTTTCTTTTTCCTTTTCAGAATATACTTATTTTTTTGGTTCAGGAGTATATGTTAGTTATCAAGCAATGTGAAAAGTTTGCATTTAACTGACAGAAAGTTAGAGATCTTATTGAGAACATGCAACTTTTAAAAAGTAGAAATGAAAAGAAGCCCACAGGGTAAATTTAAGAAGTTCCTATAATTGAGAGGTGTTTTTAAAAATCTGTTGTGGTTTTCTGAAAACACTTTGGTTCAGTAGATAATGAATTGTTTTTATGGTTTTCTTTAATTTAGGAAGTAAGAAAAGTAGCACCAATGTTACTCATACAGCAAATCAGAGAAAAAATAGGGAATGTGAAAAGAAGGATTTTTCAAATGAATCCAAGAAGAACAATCTTGTACTTGAAGAAGTATCTTTGACTGTCACGAGAAGTCAAAGAATTTCCAGGCGTCCGTCTAATTGGTGGATGGTAAAATCAGAGCAGAGTAAGTATTTTGATTTAAATTATTAGGAGCTCCCCAAAAATCATTCTGTAAGAGGCTTTATGTTGATTTATATATACTTTCATTCTCCAGGGAAAATCTATTGACAGAATTAAATTGGGTCATCAATAGAAGTATTAAATCAGTGAATTGTAAAGATATTCATTAAAATTCTATCATATACAGTATTCTAGATACAGGGATATGGCTATGGAAAAACAAAACAAAAAACAAAATATTCTAGCTTTCTGTGAACTTACAGTCTAGTGGGAGAAGACCAACAATATAGATATGTAATTCATGAAGTGACAGGGTAATAAAGAAAAATAAAACAGATAGAGGGTAGAGATGGGAAATAGATGGCAAGGGTAGGGATACATAAGAGTATAGAGCAGAATACCGTTTTATAAAAGGTAGCGACGAGAGTCCATTATGATCTTTCAGAGCACAGAAAAGAAAAAAGTGAAGGAGGGCGCTACAAATAACTTGGTGTGAAGTGTTCCAGACCAAAGAAGGGAACAGGATCTGTATAGGTGCCGATCAGGCATGCTTGGCATGTTTGAGGAACATTAAGAAGGCCAGCATGGCTGAAGAAGAGTAAGCCAGGGGAGATGAAGTCAGAGAGGCAGGCTATGATCAAGTTTAGATGAGATGTATTGGGAGACTACTGGAGGATTTTAAGCAATAAAGTAACTTGATTGAGTCATCTTTTATAATGATTACAGTGGAACCGCAGTTCTTGAACTTAATTTGTTCCAGAAGGCTGTTCAAGAAGTGATTTGTTAGTAAACCAAATCATTTTTTCCCTTTAGAAATAACGTGAATTGAATTAGTCCATTCCCTACCCACAAATGATTCCCCATTTTAACTTTTCTAACATGTAGTACATGTCTAATGTACTGTTTATAAATAAGCACTTCTTTTCTTAAATTTATCAAACCACCCCCCTACTGGCCTTCACTTTCAGCACTTATTTCAGGAGTGTCTTTTAGGAAGTCAGTATGCAGCACCTTTGCTTTTTCACATATCACTTCCACTGAAATGCTGTCACTGGCTAACTGCTTTTCGTTTATCCAAACCAACAACACTTTTTCTGCCTCTTCAATTGCCTATATTGTTGTCTTGTGAGCACTTTCACACCCTTAGTAACACTAGCATTCTTGATGGCCTCTTAATGTTTTAAAATTGTGCTAATCATTGATTTAGCCAGCAACAAAAGCATCCTCTCCTTTGTTGCCCGAGAGACAATTTTTGTCATGCTGAGGTATCAATAGGAAGGGTTTGCCAGGTCAAAAACCGAAGTTTTGTTCCACAACTGAGACATTTTTTTCCATGAACCACTTGGTCAAGATCCGAATTGTTTGAGATGGGAGACATTTAAGAACCGAGGTTTAACTGTATTTTTATTGGTATGTAGAGAGGAAACTAAGGCTGGGTAAAAATGAAAACGAACCTAGTTAGATTGTTGGAAGGAAGAAATGAAAGGTGACTGGATCCATATTTTAGAAAGTAACTCACAGGAATGACTGAAGGATTAGAGTTAGAAGGGAGGAGTCTAGGATGACTCTTTTTTTTTTTTTCTGGAACAAGTAGAATGGAGCTCTGTTATTTACTGAAATGAGGAAAGGTGTGAGAGAAGCAGATTTGGGAAGAATATCAAGATTCAGGTTGTAATATATTAATTAGATATCAAAACAGATACATTGAGGAGATAGCCTGATAAATGAGTCTAAAGTTAGGGGGAAAGATCTAGGAGGACATATAATTAGGAAGTTATCAATATATAAATGATATTTAAAACTTTGAGACTGCTTGAAATCACCTAGTAATGTACCTAGTGAAATAAAGCCTAAGATTGATTCCTGGGGTACTTCAGTGTTAGGAGTCAGGAAGGGATAGGAAGATCTTTTAAATGAGACTGAAAAGAAGCAATTAGTGAGATTTGAGGAAAATGAGGAGAATTTAGGGTAATGGAAGTCATTTTAAGGATTGAGTGATGAACTGTTTTACATACTGCTGATAGTCTGCGTTAGATGAGAGTTAAGAATGAACAGTATGGTTTTGGCAACATGGAGGTGGTTGATCACCTATATAAAAATGGTTATTGTGGAATGATGAGATCAGAAGCCTAATTGCAGTGGAGTCCAAGAGAGAGTAGGAGGTGAGGAAGGAGAGACAATAAGATAAGGGGTCATAACAGATGTGGAGTCAAGGGAAGGTTCTTTTTTTTTTTTTTTAATATTTAAAATATATCAGTTTATTTGCTTATTTAAAATGACCTTGTAAGAAGGTAGAGGATAAATACAGGATCACAGTCCTTGAGTAGGCAAGGTGCAGATGTGATCTAGTGCATAGTTCAAGGGTTATTCCTAGACAGGAGCATGGACAGTATATCATGTAAAAGAGGAAAGGCAGAGTATATGGGGACAGATGGAAGTAGGCTGGTAGAGTCGATGGTGGGAAGATATACTCTTCTGATCATATTTGTTTTCTCAGTGAAATGGTAAGCAAGGTCATCAGGTAAAAGTGAAATGGGAGAGGCGATGATGGAATTTTGAAGTTTCCTTACAGGGAAAGGATACAAAGCAAAACCAGCAAAGAAAAAGTGCATAGGCAAAGTCTGAAGGAAATCCAGTTCAAGCTTTAAAGAGTCCTTTCCCAGTGGATATGTACAGGAGGCACTTCATTCCCCCAGTAATGAGTTGTGACAGATGTGTGAAATGTTCATTAGAGATCGGGAAGAGAATTAGAGACTGAGTGTGTAGGATTTTCTGGGGGGTGGTCACCTAGTCACCCTCTGCCTAGCAAGTACTAAAATCCCAGGCTCCCTGAAGGAAAGCAAGTATTTCACTTAAATTGTATGTTTTGCACAAATAATTTAGGCATACTAACCCATACTTATCAGTTAGGAAGTGATGGGAACCCTTCTGACATTCAAGTTCTGACATATTAGCCAAGGGCTTACTTTGCAAGCAGGGCTTTCTAAGGTTAAGATTCTTAGGCCTGCTGTGCCAGTTCTTTTCTGTACAATATGAAATAATTTTTGTTTTGGAAAAAAAAACTTTATTTTAAAGGAGATGGTCATGTAAAGATTGGTAGATGATAAGGTAACATTTACATACACAGATATTGTTGACGGTGGCACATTTAGATCAACAAGTGAGAGACTAGTACAAATGTGGTACTCCATCTGTGAGGCCTTGTTGCTGTGAATTTTTGAATCATTGGGATCCTTGATTGATAGCAGCAAGAAATATTTATTCTGCTGCAGCCTTCTTTGAGTTTTGGAGTTATATGAGTTCAAATTATGATTTCTCTACTTTGGGTAGATTACTTTGTTCACTTTCTCACTTTGTAACCTATGATTGACAGTACTTCTATCTCATTAAGTTGTTATAAGGATTAAATGGCGTAAGTTAGAATTAAAGTGTTAAATACTGCTGTTACTGCTTTGGAGAACTCATCTTTCTGCCCCAGGTTGCCTGAAACTATACTATGGTAACTGAGTGTGTAAATATGGGCAGATAAAAGTCTTATAGAGCTTGGATAAGTGCTCTAGAACTCTGAAACTTACCAAAAAAGACTTATATAGCTGTCCTGAAACAGATGTTGGGTTTCTGATCAAGCAGGGAGTCACAAGAATGGAGGAACAGATCATATAGTTCAAACTTCTTCATCTGTTGGAAGAAGAAACTAAGTCTCAAGTCCAGGAAAAGCAACATGACTTACCCCTGAGGTCGTAGACCTTTGTGGTAGAACTGGAAAGCAATAGAACCCAGGTTTCCTGACTCTCAGTCTCTTGCTTATTTCACTAATCAAGCAGCCTAGCTTCTTATGGTGTACATGTGGCCTTGTTGTTTTTTCATATCTGTTAAGAAACATTGAGTGCTCACTGTGAGGCTGGAATGGTGTTAGGCAGTGCCAGGACTAGACTGAAGCAAGTGAGGAACTTAGAATGGGAAATTTAAGGAGGCACTTTGTTTCAGGGTTGTTTAAGTTCAGGATAGGTATTTGTATGACTGAGAATGAGCACCTTCTTAAATTTTCCACCCTAGTTAACAATTTTCTTTTCCTTATAATGAGTACTTTTAAGATCTACTCTTTGGTAATCATTTCACAATATACACATATATCAAATTGTTATGTTGTGCACCTTAAACTTAAACTGTTATATATCAATTATATCTCAATAAATCTGGAGGAAAAATAATTTTTTTCCTTCCTAGGCTACTCTTACTTTGCCACAATCCTGCCCCTGGTGTTAGGCATTGGGAATGTAAAGATGGGTAAAAGACCAGTCGTCTTAGTCTCAGGAATTGTCAGTCTGCTGGAGAGATAAGAAACAGTCAGATGTATGGTAAACATTATCAGAGGATTGAGAGAGTTATCTAATTTAGGTTTGGGAATTAGGGAAAGCTTCCTGAAGGATGATTGAGGAGTCAGCTAAGTGATTGGGTGAGGTGAGGAGGAAGGATGGAATGTTTCAAGCAGAAGTAGCATTACAGAGATTGGAAGCTGAGAGCTTAACCTTTAATTTTTCAAATATTTTTTCTTTACTGATTTTAGAGAGAGGACGGGAGAGGGAGAGAGAGATAGAAACATCGATGAGAGAGAACATCGATTGACCGCCTCCTGCATGCCCCCCACTGGGGATCAGGCCCACAGCCTGGGCATGTGCCCTGACCTGGAATCAAACTGGTGACCTCCTGGTGCATGGGTCGATGCTCAACTGCTGAGCCACACCGGCTGAGCAAGAGCTTGACCTTTTAAAAATTATTTTATCAGAATTATTTGGAGTGCTTGTTAAAACACAAACTAGGCCCTACTCCAAGAATTCTGATTTAGTAATTCTGAGGGGAGGCCTGAGAATTTGCATTTCCAATAAATTTCCAGGCAGTGCTGATCCTGCTGGTTTAGAGACCACCCTTTAAGAACCAGTGCTCTAGAGAAATGCAACTAGTTCAGCATTGTTGGCTTTTGTTTGTTTGGAGAGGAGTATTGAGAGTTGTGGTTAATAAAATAAGCACTTTAGATATAGAAATAAGTTAGTATTGAAAATATTTGGACTTAATTCTTAAGCTATAGATAATCACTAAAAGATTTTAAGCAGGGTTGTAATGTTCCAACTTGTGTTTTCCAGGGATGTCTTGAAGCATCTTGAAAAATGAATTGAAGAATAGTAAGACTATAGAAAGGGAGATTAGTTAAGAGGCTGTTTTAATAATCCAGTTAAGAAATGATGAGGATCCCTGCTATTGACAGGCAGGAGAGGTTGAAAGAAGCAGATTTGAGAAGCATTGAGAAAGGAGAGCAGAGAGGGCTTAGGGATTGGTTGTGGATAGGGGCCAGAGTCATGGATGACTTGGATTTCTGATTTAGGTATCTGGTTCTGGGTAGAAAGTTGTACTTTTCATTAAGATAGGAACGAAAACCAGAGGGGCAGATTTAGGGGAGAAGGGTTGGTGAAGATATCAGCATGTAGATAGTAATTGAAGTTGTGGGTACAGAGACCCCCTCAAAGAAAGTACATAGAGTGAGAAGATGAAGCTGGAACCTTGGAGAATACCAGGATATTAAGGGTGGCTAGAAGAGTAGTGGGCAGAGCCAGAGAGGGTGGTTTTGGAGGCTTGTGATAAATTTAAAGTTTTTTGCATGTATCAAAGAATGGAAGAACAGCATAGTTTATGAAATTTGAAAACAAATGTAGCCTGTGGGATTGATGTGTATGTGTATGTGTATGTGTGTGTTTACATGTAAATATAATTAATGGCAACATTTCAGTGAGCCAGAACATCTGGTTAAATGTTAACTTTAAATTATCATTGATTCTTTCAGGTCTTTTTTATAACAATTCTTCAATAAGAAATGAATTATCAGTGCCTCACAGCAGTGGGCGAAAACCTGCTGAAAAAACAAATCAATCATCTAAGAAAACTGGGAAAAAAAGTATTCCATGTAAAGGGCAGAAGAGAGCTAATCCAGGCCGCTCAAGATCTCAGAAGATTTTAAATGTAAAAGATTCTAGAGGAATTATTGACCATGATGAAATTTCTGGTTCTTCCCCGAATGAGTCTTTGGAATGTGATGAGGCAGACATGGCTAAGAAGAAAAATCTTGATCATTCTGGGTAATGTCTGTTATGTTTACAATATAGTAATCTTTGTTGTTCAGCATTTAATAGTTTGTCTGTATTGTTTGATCATTTATAGAGAAGCAGTTTTAGCATAAAGGGCTCTGCAGCCTGACAGACCTGGTAGCCAGTCTCTGCCATTAGCTGGGTGACACCCTAGGCAAATTAGTACTCTGAATTTGTTTGCTTATATTAAAATGGAGATTAATATATGGCACATGGGAGATGAATGATAAATTTAATAAGGTAAGCAGTATCGTTGCCTGAGAGTTGCTTTTTTTTTTTATTGTCGTAAAAACACATAACATAAAATTTATCATCTTTTTTTTTTTAGATTTTTTTTTTATATTTTATTTTATTATTAATTTGTTTTTGTTACAGATGTTTTTCCTTTTTTTCCCCCATTGACACCCTCCTCCCCCTCCCCTTCTCCTCCTCCCCATCCCTGTTGTCCATGTCCATTGGTTATGCACCCATGCACATAGGCTCTGTGATTTATCTCTTTCCCCCGCCTCCCCCCCTCCTCTGAGGCCTGTCATCCCATACTCCACCCTCCATGTCTCTGGGTCAATTTCGTTGTTCAGTTTGCTCAGTTCTCCTGTGTGTTGCTGGCTTCCTCCGTTGGTGGGGGGGTCGCCCGGCTCCCCCGCTCCGCCTGGGTTCCCCCGCGGTGGGGGCGTCTCCTGGCTCCCCCGCTCCGCCTGGGTTCCCCCACGGTGGGCGGGTAGCCCGGCACCCCCGCTCCGCCTGGGTTCCCCCGCGGGGGGGGGGGGATTTATCATTTTAATTATTTTTAAGTATACAGTTTAATTTGCTTCCTTTTAAATGAAATTAATGTGATGTTCATAATTAGGAATACTTCTCTTAGGATGATAAAAGTTAACGTATTTTGAGTGCTTATTGTGTACCAGTACTTGCTAGGTGCTTTCAGTGAATTCTTATCAGTCCTAACAACCTAGAGAGTTAAGTATTGTTCTTTTTTTTAATTTTCAAGGTACTTTATTTATTTTAAAATCCTCACCCTAGGATATTCTTCCATTTATCTTCAGATAGAGTGGGAGGGAGTGAGAGGGAGAGAGAGAGAGAAAGAAACATCGATGTGAGAGAGACACATTGATTGTTTGCCTCCTGCATGACCCCGACCCGGGCCGGATGAACCACAACTGAGGTACGTGCCCTTGACCGGAATTGAACCCGCAACTCTTTGGTCCGCAGGCCAACACTCTAATCGCTGAGCCAAACTGGCCAGGGCCAAGGTACTGTTTTTTAACACAGGTCACAACAGTAAGCTTCTGGCCTTTGTTCTTACTTTTACTTTGTTCTGGCTATTGTTCTTATGCATTTTTGCTTACGATATAGCATTCTTTTATTGAACAAATACAGTAAAACCTCGATATAACGAGTTAATTCGCGTGAGGGTTATGTTCGTTAAAGTTGAAAGTCTGATATATAATAAAGTAGGTTTTCCAGATGTGTATGTTAAAAAATCGACAAATTAGTTTACCTGTTTTTACTTATGTAGACATGTTTGTGTAATTAAAATTAAGTATGTATGAGAAGTTTAATTTCACAGAAGAGTTTTCTATATGTATTACTGTAATTTTAAATTTATACTGAATAGGTCTAGTAAATGCATGCATTCACCAGTCACCACAAGTAAACAAATGCACACGGTTGGGGTGTGGCTTAGTGCACTTTGGAACATTACCACTTCTTAAAACTACTGCAGAAAGTCATGCCACTGGACAACAGAATCAGTTACCACGTGCAATGCGGTGTGATCATGTGCTAATCATTCCCTGAACGTTGTTTAGGAGTGATAACTCTTGGATTTAAATATGTAGACTATAGATGTAGATATGTAAGATTTATTTATGTCAGCAAAATTACTAGAGTGTTTTTTCCAACATATGGCCTATTTGCTAAAATTTGTTAAAAATAACAGTGAATTAAGAACAAAAAATAACCTGTTAATTTAACTATAAGCAAATCTTGGTTAAAAGCATTTTAAAATTAATAGGGTGTTAATTTTCACATGACATACAAACTGGAAATTTTGTTCGTTAAATCCTTAGTCAGTTAAATCGAGGTCTGCAAAATCGAGGGTTTACTGTAATACATATTATGTAGGAGAAACTGCAAGATGATGGGGATGTACTGAAATAAATGATAGAGTGCCCTATAATGTATTAGTCTATGTCATTATGGTATATGAAGAAGTCCCATACACATGCTATTTAACTTTTTCACACCATTCTCATATATTCTTTCTCATTCAGTTTCTTTAAATAAAATATTTCGGGTAGCCCAGCCAGTGGTTGAGCATCGACCCATGCACCAAGAGATTGCCAGTTCGATTCCCAGTCAGAACATGTACCCAGGTTGTGGGCCTGATCCCCAGTGGGGGGCATGCAGGAGGCAGCCAATCGATGTTCTCTCTCATCAATGTTTCTATCTCTCCCTCTCCCTTCTTCTCTCTCTAAAATCAATAAAGAAAAAAAAATATTTCGGGTATACAAAAACAAGTAACACCCGATTCCCCATGATCTCATTTAAGAAATAAAACTTTATAGTGAACTTTGAAATCTCATGTGTACCTTTGCCAAGCCCATTCCTCTCTCTCCCTTGTTAGAGGTAGCCACTACACAGAATTTGGTAGGTATCATTATCATGGATGTTTTTATACTTTTCCTACATGTGCTTGTTTATATAATAGATGCTATATTGTTTTAAAACTTTGTAAAAATGGTTTCAAATTATATATATCCTACTCTGTCTTGTTTTTTCCATTGTTCATTATATACTTTTTAGATTATTCATATTGATAAATGACTTATTTTCATTCCATTATAGTGGAGCTTGGCAAACTTTCCTTAACGGGCCAGATAGTATATATTTTATGCTTTGCAGGCCAAGAGACAAAATCAAGTCTATTGTGTAGATACTGAAATAACCATTTAAAATGTAACTTTTTAAAAATGTAAAAATTATTCTTAGCTCTTGGGACTTAAAAAAACAAGTGGCTGGCTGAATTTATAGTATCATTTTATATGAGTATATGATGAAAATATATTAATCTAGTCTCTTGATAAGGTTTTCTGATTTTTCACTATTAAAAACAGATTTTCAGTGGCCATTTTATATATGTTTCCTTGTGTACATGTATAAGAGATTTCCTATAGTATTATATCTCCTAGAAGTAGAATTGCTAGATTTTAGGGTATGCATATGTATAAATTGCCTAAATACTGCCAGATGCTCTCCAAGTAGGTTGAGCCATTTTACAGTCCCACAGCAATGTGAAGAATTCTCATTCCTCCGTGTTCTGACCAAAATGTGTTGGTGTTAGAATTATTATTACACTTGACCCTTGAACGACATCAGGGAGGGATTCCAACCCCTAGTGCAGTCGAAAATTTGTGTTTTGACTTTACGCCTCAAAAACTTAATAGTTTACTGTTGACTGGGAGCCTTACTGTTAACATAAATACCAGTAATCGTTTATCACATATATGTTATATGTATTATTTACTGTATTCTTACAATAAAGTAAGCTAGAGAAAAGAAAATGTTATTAAGAAAATCCTAAGGAAGAAAAAAACATTTACAGTACTATATGTATTTATTGAAAATAAAATTTTGTGTATAAGTAGACCTGTGCAGTTCAAATCCTTGTTGTTCAAGGGTCAACTCTATTTGTCAATCTAATGGGGTGTATTTCTGGATTTAACTTGTGTTTCCCTAATTATGAGTGAGATTAAACAGTTAAACATTTTTTCATTTGTTTCTTGCTCATTTTTAAATAGATTGCCTCTTTGTAAATTGCTCGTTAATACCTTTTGCTCATTTTTTCATTTTTTTTTTTTAGCATTGATTTTTAGGAACTCTTTATACTTAGGCTTCTAGTCCTTAATGGGTCACATGTATTATAAACATCATCTTTGAGTCAGTGTCCTGTCTTTTTACTTTTTAAGGATGTCTGTAGTGTCTTTCAGACAGCAGATCAATTTTAATGTTGAATTTATCATCCTTTTAATGTTTTAAACAGTTGTTTTATTGAGTCTAAGGTCATAAAGATTTATTTTCCATACTTCTAAAACTTCTAGTTTATGCCCTGGCTGGTGTGGCCCAGTTGATTGAGCATTGTCCCTTGCACTGAAGGTCGCTGGTTCTATTCCTGGTCAGGGCGCATACCCAGGTTTCGGGTTCGATCCCTGGTTGGAGTGCATACAGAGGGGAACGGATGGATGTTTCTTTCTCACATTGATGTTTCTCTCTCCCTCCCTCCCTCTCCCTCCCTCTCTCTTAAATCAATAAAAACAAACTTTAACTTGCCTTTTTACATTTTTGTTTAAACCATCTGTATTTTATTTTTGTATTTGATGTGGAATAGGAAATCTAAGTTCTTTTTTCTCCATGTAGATAATCAGTTGTCTAATAAGTTATTAAATAGTACATTTCCCCCCACTGATTTATAATGACCTCTGTTTTATATCAGATTTCCATATTTATATCAGCTTCTTATTTAATTTCCATAAGACTCTTGATAGGTGGATAGGACAAGTATTAACCTAATTTTTACACATGAGGAAGGTCCACATAGATTAGTGTTTCATTGGATATCTAGGTCTTCTGACTAGTAGTCCAGTTGTTTTTACTTAAATGTATTAGTAATAAAAATAAGTCAATGTTTTATTAAACAAAGCAGATAAGCCTTGCCTTACCTATGTGTTGAGAGAAATGTTGAAGTAAAATTTTGATTTCTGTTGAATTTCTAAATTTGAGCTAATATCCCTAAAACAAACCTTGTCTTTTGTACAATGAGATTAAAAATATTTACAGTTGATAGTTGCTACAGTGTCTGCTTAAGAAAGCCTAATAGGTACCTGGATTCATAGAAATATCTTTGAGACATTTGTTTAGTCAGGCTGTATAGTCATTAAGCTATTTAATATGTATGGAAGAGCAAATATATGTAATTATTTTAGTATTTTACCTTTCGTAAGGTTAAAAGATAAATCTTTGTGGTTACAAAGTAGTTCTCATGGAAAACATGAAGATAATTTAGATATAAAAGGCCTGTTTACAGTTTTACTGTCCTATACTTAGGAAAGGCAAAAAACTTGTTAGAGAAAACTTACTTATTACATTAAAATATGAATATGTCATAGGTGCCTAAAGGCAAGCAAATGATTATAGTTTTTTTCATAGTGATAATATTTAAAACAGGCATCAGTAACAATGAGCTCTTTGAGAAGTGAGGAGCTTGTGTTAAAAATGGTTTAAAGCATGACAGAGGTGCCCAAAAGATATATTAAGAGATCTATCTTCTATAATGCTTTTGTTCTTCATTGTTGACAAGCTGTTCAAAAACTGATCTTAGCCCTGGCCGGTTTGGCTCAGCAGTTAGAGCGTTGGCCTGTGGACCAAAGAGTCATGGGTTCGATTCAGTCAAGGGCAAATGCCTCGGTTGCGGTTTGGTCCCTGGCCTTGGTCGGGGTTGTGCGTGAGGCAACCAATCGATGTGTCTCTCTCTCTCATGTCAAAAGTGTGAGTCCTCTTTTTTTTTTTTTTTTTTTCCTTCTCAGGATTGATTTGGCAATTTCATATAAATTTCAGAATCAGCATGTCTGTTTCTACAAAGATGTCAGTTGGGATTCTGATAGGGATTGCATTGAATCTGTTTATCAATTTGGGGAATATTGCCATCTTAACAATAAGTATTGATCCATGAACATGGGGTATTTTTCCATTTATTTAGATCTTCAATTTCTCTTGACAATGTTTTCAGAGCTTAAGTTTGAACACTTTTAAAAAATGTATTTCTGAGTATTTTATTCCTTTTGATGCTATTTTGAATGATATTGTTTTTTAAATATTATTTTTGGATTGTTCATTGCAAGTGCATAGAAATACAGTTGATTTTTATATATTGATCTGTATCCTACAACCATGTTAAATTGATTTATTAGTTCTGATAGTTTTCTAGTGGATTTCATAGGATTTTGTAAGTGTAAGATCATGTCATTTGTGAATAGAGATAGTTTATAATCTGAATGCTTCCTTTATAATCTGAATGCTTTTATTTTTTATTTATTGATTTTAGAGAGAGAGGAAGGGAGAGGGAGAGAGAGATAGAAACATCGATGAGAGAGAACATTGACTGGCCGCCTCCTGCATGCCCCCCACTGGGGATTGGGCCCACAACCTGGGCATGTGCCCTGAACGGGAATCGAGCTGGCGACCTCTTGGTGCATGGGTTGATGCTCAACCACTGAGCCACACCAGCCGGGCTGAATGCTTTTTATATCTTTTTCTTATCTAATTGCCCTGGCTAAAATCTTCAGTACAATCTTTAAAAGCAGTGGCAATACCAGACTTCCTTGTCTTGTTCCTAATCTTAGGGGGAAAGCATCTACTCTTCCACAATTCGGTATGCTGTTAGCTGTGGGTTATTCTTGGGATGCCCTTTATCAGGCTGAGGAAGTTCCTTCTATTACTAGTTTGTTGAGTGTTTTTATCATTTAAAGTTTCTGGATTTCTAAAATACATTTTTTGCATCTGTTGAGGTGATTATGTGTTTTTGTTTGTTATTGATATGATGTACTACATTAATTAATTTTTGGATATTAAACCAAACTTCATCCCTAGTATAAACCCCATTTAGTCATGATGTGTAATTCTATTTATATGTTGCTAGATTTGGTTTGCTGGTATTTTGTTGATTTTTTTTTTTTTTTGATCTGTAGTTGTCTTGTGATGTCTTTGTCTAGTTTTAGTATCAGGATACTACTGGCTTCATAAACTGCTTTGGAAAGTACTCTTCAATTTTTAAGAATTTCTGAAGTATTTGTATTCTTTCAATGTTGGTAGAATTCAGCAGTGAAGCCCTCTGGGCTGGGGCTTCTCTTTCTAGATAGTTTTGTGATTAATGATTCGTTCTCTTGTTATAGGTCTTTTGAGATTGTTTATTTCTTCTTGAATCAGTATTTGTGATGTGTGTTTCTAAGAATTTGTCTATTATACCTAGATTATCTAATTTGTTGGCATATAATTGTTCATAGTATTTTCTTATAATTCCTTTTATTTCTTTTGACTGTGATGGTAGGACCCTCAGGGATAATAGAACCTCTAAAAATAAACTGTCAAAGAATACTCAGAAGTTTGCATGCTCATTAGTTATGTTGCATGCACATTGTTTTCTCACATATGATAAGAGCCAGCTGATAAACTGAGTCAAGAATCAAATTAAAGTATAAGACTTGAAAGAGAGCCTGGCTGGTGTGGCTCAATGATTGAGTGTCGACCCATGCACAAAGAGGTTGCTGGTTCCATTCCCAGTCAGGGCATGTGCCAGGTTGCGGGCTCGATCCCCAGTGGGGGGTGTGCAGGAGGCAGCTGATCCATGTTTCTCACTCATTTTTATTTCTATCTATCTCTCCTTCTCCCTTACTCTCTCTCTCAAAATCAATATAAACATAAAAAAAAACAACACACACACACAAAAAGGAACGACTTGTAAGGGAGATGAAAAAAAATTATGCAGTCTAGGAATAGTGTATCTTGTTTGCATATATTGGGGATAAACTAATTAGCTGGTAGCTACCAAAGAGATGAGACTGGAACCCTTTGAACACCTACTATTCCTTAGTAGGATTTTCTAAAAAACTGTGGTAGATTAACTGTATAATATATACATCGTAAACTGCCTATAGATAATGTCTTCCAGTGTCATCCTGTCATCATTTCCATGTTAGGCCAGGTATGTGTCATTTCTCAAATTAGAACTCTCTTGGTAGGTTCTAGAATCAAATTTCCTTCCTGGACAGTTGTATGTTCTAGAACCTGAACAGGGTTAGCTGTTAATTGTTAACAATATTATATTGTCTACCCACCTGTCTGTTGTTTCTGGAAGAAATACTTTATGAAGAAATGTAAGCAACTACAAATTTTTCATTTTTTTAGAGTTACAGGAAGCCCCAAAGGTGAAGATAGTATTATGACTGCAAAAAATGTTCATCCAAAGCCTCAGAACAGTGGACATTCAGAATGCAAGACACCAGCAGAGTCTGACTCTGAATCTGGAGAGCCTAAAACTTTAGTTTTGGAAGGAAGGTATGCATATGTTCTAAGGATCATATATTTTACTCACTATGTTACTCATTGCTGTGTAACAGATTACCTCAAAGCTTAATAGTGGCTTGCAAACATTTATTTCATGGTTTCTGTGGGTCAGAAATCTGGGAGAGGCTAGCTGGCTAATTCTGTTCTGGTTTAGGGATTCTCATGAGGTGTTGCATTCAAGATGTCTGTTTGGCGTGTAGTCCTTTGAGCGCTTGACTGGAACCGGGAGATATACAGGGTGGCTTCCTCACATGGCTGTTAGCTGGAGGCCCCAGTTTTCTTGTAATTTGGTCCTCTCCATAGGGCTGTTCAGTATGGCAGCTAGCTCCTCACAAAGCAAGTGATCTAAGAGAAAGTATGACTGTAATGGAGGTCATAGTGCCTTTTAATGTCTCTGAAGTTGCACATTGTCATTTTCACTTTATTCTATTTGTTAGAAACAAGGCACTAAGTCCAGACCACATTCAAGGAGAGGAGAATTAAATCCTGCCTTCTTAGGAGGAATATCTAAGAATTTGTAGAATTATTAGATATGGCACACTCAATGAGCAAACCAATGAACCTACTCTTATAATATCTAAAGTCATATACCCTTTTTGAAGGAGTAGTAAATTATAGCAGATTCTCAGGCTTAAGGGATGGCTAAGATTTTTTTACTATATGGTGGGTTTGACTACTAGTCCTATAATAGGTTCATAACAGGAGGAAAAGGATCTAGGATTGAGATAAGCTAGATCATCTCTGAACAATTTCTGGACTATATTTTAAATTTCATTTTTTTGGTAGTTTTTAAAAAAATATTAAGCTGATTTATATCTAATTTTCTTATAATTTGATTTTTATCGAAGAATGTTATTTGATATGAGTTAAATTCATAACTGTGGTCCATGAGTTACTTTAAAAGGCTATAAAATTCAGAATTTATCCTGTTTGACAGTCAGTTATAGAATTAAATTATAGATTCTTTGTTTTATGCAGCAAGTAAGTATATTCTTGATGACCTATAACATCGCTATTGGTTTTATAAGAAAGAAACCTTTGTCAGTTTTAGGAGAAAAACAAACTTTAAGGTAGATGATTTGATATATGCGTTGTAAAAGTACAGATTTTATGGTTTGCTTTTTCTTTTTTCTTAAGTGGACCTTTTAGGCTCAAGAATTATTTAATGTCTGGAAAGAATAATTCAGATGTAGATGATGAAGTTCAGGAAAATTCAGGTAAGTTATTTATTTTCTACTGTCTTGATTTTTACGGCATCATGCATATAGAATTAGGTGTGCTATGTTTTATTTAAATTAACAACAATGGCAAATGTGTATTGAGTACTTACTCTTATGAGCCTTATATGTTTAGAGATTCTGAGACCTTATACCTAGGTTAGAGAGGGAGGGAGATAAAAGAGACAGAGAATGAGAGAGGTGAGTGACAATCCTTCCTTTCTTTGAAGTAGGCCATAATGAAGTAATTGACACTTAAGATATCTACTTCAGTATTTAAAAATGTTAAGTTGATAAGGGTATATAAATGAAGCAAGGTTAGTCATGTATTGATTATTTCTGGAGCTGAGTGATGGGTATATCAGGTTCATTATACTACTTTCTCTATTTTGAATATGTTTGAAATGTTCCATAATGAAGATTTAAAAATGCATCTTATTTATTTATTTTTATCCTCACCCGAGGACTTTTTTTTTTTTTTTTCATTTTTTTGTTCAGATAGAGTGGGAGGGAGAGAGAGGAAGAGAAAGAGAGAGAAACATCGATGTGAAAGTGACACATCAAGTGGCTGCCACCCACATGACCAACCAGGGCCGGGGACAAACTGCAACCAAAGTACATGCCCTTAGCGGGAACTGAACCCGGGTCTCTCTGGACCGCAGGCCGACGCTCTAACCACTGAGTCAAACCGGCCAGGGCTAAAAATGCATCTTAAGGGAGAGTTTTAAAATGTTTTTATGCCTCTAAAGAATGTGTGCTTAGAAAATAATCTGTTACACTGTTTTTTTTTTTTTTTTCTTAATTCACTAAATCCTTTTTCTTTAAAAATTTTTTCTCTCCCTGTGTTTAGATTTATTTTGTTATTTTTCTTCTCTAAGTTGAATACTTTCCATATTTATTTTTCTACTTTTTATTTGGTAAAGAAAAAACTGAATTTTCCTGAGTATAGTTTTGGCTTAATTTTATAGGTGTTTTTAAAAAATAGTTTCTTATTTTAGTATACTCTATATTTTAGTGATTTTATTTTTGACCTAGGAGTTATTTAGGAGTAAATTAGTCAAAAGAATACAGTTCTACCATTTATTAGCTATGTTTTATTGAGTAAGAAATTTCAGTATTCTTATCTGAAGCTTTAGCTTCTTTATCTGTAAAATGGACTGATGAGTTTGAGGGGGTTGGTGTAAGGTTGGAAGCAGGGAGATCAGTTGGTGAGACATTGGTAATCCCACTGAGCAGTGGTGGCTTGGACTATAGAGTGGTAGCAGTGGAAAGGTGGAGAGCAGTAGTAGGATTTTAGGTATTTTTGAAGGTAGAGTCAACAGGATTTCCTGATGGATGAGATTTGGAGTGTAAGAGAAAGAGAGGTATCAGGGATTATGTTAAGGTTTTTGACCCGAGCACCTGAAAGAATGGTGGTGTCATTGCTTGATTTAGAGACTACTAGGGAAGGAGCAGATGTTCAGAAAAAGAATAGAATCTTAAATTTGGATGTGTTACATTTTACATTATTCTGATCCTTTGTGTACTAACATTTGATTTGTGGAGTCTGTTAAGATCTGCCACAGTTGAAGTTTTTTTCACTGCAATGGTCTGTCTGTTTCTTTCTCCATGTATTTACTGCAGCATTTGCTATACATGTTTCATTGCTGTTGTTCACCTTCATATGGAATGTACACCTTCATATGGAATGGAAATGCTTTGGCCAAATTTATCTTCTTGGTCCTCTTACAATGCTTTTACCTCATAGTCTGTTTTGTCTGATATTAATATTGTGGTCCTTGCTTTCTTTGGTTTGTTGTTTCTTATATTTTTGTTCATTCTTTTACTTAAACTTTCCTAGAGAACTAGAACAAACTGGCTTAGAAATAGCACATGATTGAATTTTTATTTTTAACTTGCTTTGTCAGTATTTTTTTCTTTAATGTTTAACACATTTATACTTATTCTCAAAACAGATATGCTGGTTACTTCTTTGTAAAGTTGGTAGATATTTTCACATATGCTAGCAAGAACTCAGGAATTTTTTTGACACAATGAACAACTAGTCGAGTAGTATAAATAATCTTGACTCATAATCTTTTATCCTTTAAACTATCGGCTGTTTCTCTTTTTGCCTCATCATAGTTAATGCTTTTGAGTAGATTTTGAAGGCAGCCTTGTTTCTTTCTTCCTTTGTAGATACTTGTTTTCTTTCATCTCCATGATTATTAGGATTCTTTAATCTTTGAAATTCAGGAATGTGTCTGTATTGCTTTTTTTTGAAATAATTGCAAACTTATCCAGAAATCCCATATTCCCTTCATTTAGATTCTATAGTTTTCAGCATTTTACAACATTTGTTTCATCTTCCTCCCTGTCTTCCTCACACATATGTTCATACATATTAATTATCATTGGCCTCTTCTGAACTTTTGAGAGCAAGTTGCAGACATGTTGTATGTGAGTATATGTGGACATAATGCAAGACAAGAACATAATTACCCTTCATATATCCAAATCAGGAAATCAGCATTAATGTGACACTAGCACAGCAGGTCCTTGTATAATATTGTTTTGTTGTAATGTTTATGAGAAAAAAAATTGATTCTCCATCAGGGCTATTGCCTGTGTGGAGTTAGCACGTTCTCCTCATGTCTGCATTGGTTTTCTCCAGGTGCTCCATTTTCCTCTGACATCCTAAAGATGTACACATTAAGTGAACTGGCATGTCTAAATTGTTCCAATCTGAGTGAGTGTGGGTATTTGTGAGGGCCCCCTGTGACAGAAGGGCAGGGCCTCCTGACCAGGATTGGTTTTCATCTTGTGTCCTGTGTCCATGATAGGCTCCAACCACCCTTGGCCCTGAACTGGAATAAGCAGGTTATAAAAGAATGATCTTTGTTTTTATTAATCTTTCTTAAATGTATATATAGCTCACATTTATCAAGGTTTACTATTAGAAGTGTTTTGGGCCTTAATTTAGAAGTTTGGGGATTTGACTTTTGTGATCAGAAATATGCCATAGGAACTTAAATCTTATTTATTATCAGTTAGCCTGTGGTAAAATTGGTTTCCTTAAATGCTGTTTCACTTAAAAGCCACAGTTTTCAAGACTCTATTGATAACAGTAAGTGAGGACTTACTGTATTCCTTCACTGACTTCATGCACATTTCACCAGCAGTTCCATCATTGTTCCCTTTTCTCTCTGGTTCAGGATCCAGTATTGCATTTAGCTCTCCTTTCCCTTCAGTTTCCTTCAATAAGGAACATTTCCTTAGGCTTTTTCTAACTTTCCTGAAAAAGTACAAGCTTTTCATTCTTTAAAATGACCTTTAACCCGGGTCTCTCTGATGTTTGCTCATGATCAGACGCCAGCCATGCATAGGTGACAGAAATGATGCTGTGTTCTTTGTGCATCACGTTAGGAGGTGCACAGTACTGACTCATTTCCTATTGGTGATGCTACTCTTGATCACCTGTTCAAGTTATTGCCAAATTTCTCTACTCTAAAAATACCGTTTTTTCTCTTTCGTAATTGATAAGTGTTTTGTGGAGTTCTGATACTATAAGTGATGTCCTGATACTATTTTGTTTCTTTTCAAACCTCCACACCAGTCTTAGCATCTATTAAGACTCCCACCTGAATCATCAGCCACTAGTGATAACAAATTATTTTCTGTTTCCCTAATTCCTTTTCTATTACTTAGCTAGCATTCCATAAGGACTACTTTTTTTTTTACCCCTTCCCCATTTATTTATTTATATTATTATGGACTATACTACTGAGTTCCTATTTTATTTGATGGGTTGTAATCTTTATCATTTATTGTGATACTCGAATTATGCCATATTTGCTAGTAGGTATCCCTTTCAGTTGGTCCCTATGTCCTTTTGTCATCTTTCTATCATGTTTTGAATACTGTCTTATTTTTTTGGCATAGGATATTCTAGGACCCTTGCTTCAACTCTGGAATGTTATTTCTCTTAAGGAACCAGTTTCTTTTTAGTGGAGAAGGGCTGTAGAAGCTCAGATCTGGGCCCTAGGTGTGCTCATTGTTACTGGGATATCATTGCTTCTAGGCTTTTAGTGGACTGAGAAACAAAATAGATACATATACCTATATATCTAAACTGTCTGTACACAAGTATCTACATTTATGTCTGTATATATATTTAGAAATTATGAGTTTATATCAGTACATCTGATCCCAGTCCATTTTTATAAATCCTTTCTCAGGTAGTGAGAAATCACGCTGCTATTATCTGCTTTGTTTCTTCTCTGACCCCACCAGCTGCCTCCAAGGCCCACTGCTGTGGGAAATTTTCAAGCAGAGACTAGGGGATTGCATGGGAAATTAGATTTTTTAAAAACATTTTTATTTTTGATAACAGCTTTATTGAGATATACTTTACAGTTAACCCATTTATAGCTTATAATTCAGTGCGGTGCAGCCATCACCACAATAAATTTTAGAACATTTTCATTACCACCCAAAAAGAAACTTCATACTCTTTAGCAGGCACCTTTCATTCCCCCCACTCCCACCTCAGGCATTCACTAATCTGCTTTTGAGCTCTATAAATTTGGCTGTTCTAGACAGAGAAATTACATTTTATGATCAATAAAGTTTCTTCCAAGCCAGCAGTTTTATAAAGTATCTAATTCAGTCATTCTTTTCTTAAAATTTCTTTTTCTTTATTGATTTTAGAGAGAGAGAAAGGGAAAGCAAGAGAGAGATAGAAACATTGATGAGAGAGAACATCAATTGGCCACCTCCTGCATGCCCCCCACTGGGAATCGGGCTCACAACCTGGGCATGTGCCCTGACCAGGAATCGAACCAGCGACCTCTTGGTGCATGGGTCGACGCTCAACCACTGAGTCACACCGGCCAGGCATAATTCAGTCATTCTTAATGATCTTTTGCTATCATGGACTCATCTGAGAATATAATGAAAGCTTAGATCTACTTTTCAGGAAATGCATATTATGAGCAATAGAAAACTTGTTTATTTTTATTTATATATATATATATTTTAAAATATGTTTTTATTGATTTTTTTTTAATAGAGAAAAGAAGGGAAAGAGATAGAAACATTGATGTGAGAGAGAAACACTGATCGGCTGCCTCCTGCATGCCCCTCACTGGAGATAGGGCCCACAACCTGGGCATGTGCTCTGGCCAAGAATCAAACTGGGACCTTTCAGTCTCTAGGACGATGCTTAATCTGCTGAGCCACACCAGCCGGGCCTGTTTTTTATTTTTGACTCCTATGCTCTTTAGGTATATTCATTGTACCAAATCTAGAAAAGTATTACACTGTCTTTCATTAATCTTTATTCCTTAACAGTGAAAATCAGAGGGAGTAATAAAATGCATTTTCAGGTCAAATTTTATTTAAAATACTTGTATTGAAGTTAAACAAGTAATATACTTTAACTCAACATGAAATTAGTGCCATTGTTTATGAAATTATCTTTTGCATTTTGCAGGTAACTCAAGAGTAAAAAGATCTAAAGTAACACAAGAGAACAAAGTACATCACAAATTAGGTAAGATTATTTTTGTCTTTTAATGTTTTCATATTATGAAACCTCTGTTTGTAAATATAACTTAATTTTTCTCAAGTAGGGGGAAATACTATATGGATTAATTGGCAGATTAATTAAAACTACATGTTGTAGGGTTTTGTTTTTAAACATTGATGTGAGAGGGACACATTGATAGGTTGCCTCTTGTACGACCCCAACTGGGGCTGGGGCTGGGGCTGGGGATGGGGATGGAACCTGCAACCCAGGTACTTGCTCTTGAACGGGAATCGAACCTATGACCCTTTGGTCTGAGGGCCAATGCACTAACTGCTGAGCCAAACCAGCCAGGGCATATTTAGTTTTTATGAATTTCATAGTAAATCATAACAGGCCAGCTGAGTTTTCTTTATTGTCAATATGTATATCCTGTAGCTCTCACTCTTTGTGTCAGAGTAAGGAACATGATCCTACCTAAGCTAAGAATCTAGGATAGGGAATTCTGTAATATACAGCTGCTAGGTAGATGTTATCTCTGACAACTTCACCTCCCATTTTTATCCATTTCACTCCTAAACAAAGTGATAGCTGGGATAGCTAAGTAGTAGGCTGGGAGCTGGGGCATCCACATAGAAGCTTATATGAGGATTAAAACTACCTGGTTCTTCCCCAAAGAGATATTTACCAGTTGAGATTCATGGGACCTCTCACCTTTGTGGAATTGGAATGGCTTTTTATGTTTTTTTTTTCTATACTTGAGGCTGTGAATGCTCCTGCACTGTACCTGAAGAGAACCAGTAGGAGTGAAGCTTTCTCTAGTTGCTTCAACCACAAACTTACATCTCAGTTAGTATTTTGCAAGTCCTGAAGAGAGACTTCTATATCTTGCAGTGCTTAATGCTTGTCTTGGAGTGGAATGATGACTAGAGTCAGGAATAGGCAAACAGAAAAAAAAGCCCCTGAGGAGGGGCTTCAGCAACCAGTTTGGAAAATAAGCATTATCCCTAAGAACAGTATGCAACTTCTGGTGAGCTAGAACTTTTGTAGTAGATGAACAACAGTTAACAAAAGAAATATGAGCACTTTCAGAGATTTAGTTATAGCATAGAAAACTTTCTGGTACTAAAATATAATTTTTCAGTTTAAAAAGTCAGCAAATGAACTGAATGTGAAGATAGTTACCGTTGAGAGCTCAGTTAGTAGCTGGTGTTGACAGGGAAGAAATTTCTCAAAGCAGAAATACAGAAGATAGAAACCATGAGGAAAACAGATATCCAATGGAAATAACATTGGAGACAATAGACAAGACATGCAAATAATAGGATCTCCAGGAAAAAAAAAAAAGAAATGGTTTAAACTTCCCTGGATTAAATATAAGCTTGATTTAGAGATAAACTAAAGAACTTATATGCATATATCCATAACCAGCGGACACAGACAATAATGTGGGAGAGGCAGGAGGGGGGGTAAGAGTGGGGAGGAAGGGGTCAATGGGAGAAGAAAAGAAGGGACATCTGTAATACTTTCAACAATGCAGATTAAAAAAAAAAGACTAAAACCAGGCATAGGGCTGAAAAATAAATAAACACATACATATATACATAAATAAAGAAATGAAAGCTTGAATCTTCTATTTGAATGAGTTTACCAATTGGCAGATAGAATTATTGAAAAATATACACCTCTATACATAAGTGAATACAATTTCTAAATTTTAAGGATAGTAAAGTGTACATACAGAAAGAAAAAGTTAAATGACTAGCATTGCCCATCTGTGTAACAATGGAGGAATAAAGTAACATCTGTAGTCTACTTTCAGATATATATTACAATCCATTTAATCTTATAACTACCTAAGATATCTTTCTTTCTGATAGTTGAATTTATTTTCCAGATACTACAAGATTGAGTTTAGTATCCTCCATGTAAAATACCCATGTTAGATATTCTAACCAAGTATATAAATCAGAGTTGAGTCTAAAGAGAGGAAACAGTAGTGAGGAATGAAAAGTTTATTTTGAAATATCTGTGGTTAAATTTAAATAATGTGTATTTGTTTTCTGTTGCTGTGTACTAAATTACCACAAATTTAGTGGCTTAGACAACACATATTTATTATCCCATGATTCCCTTGGACTAGGAGCCCAGGCACAGATTAGCTGGGTCCTCTCTTCAAGGGTTGCGTAGACTGTAATCAAAAGTGTCAGCCTGGGCCCTGGCTGGTGTGGCTCAGTGGTTAGAGTGTTGGCCTGTGGACCAAAGGGTTTCGGGTTCGATTCCTGGTCAAGGGCACATACCTGGGTTGCAAGTTTGATCCCCAGCCCCAGTGGGAATTGTGTGGGAGGCAACCAACTGATGTGTCTCTCTAAAAAACCAATGGAAAAATATCCTTGGGTGAGGATTAACAACAACAAAAAAACTGTCAGCCTGGCTGTAGTCTCATCTGAGGCTTGGAGTCCTTTTCCAATCTCATGTGCTTGTTAGCACAATTTAGTTCTTTGAAATTGTAGGACTGAGGTACCTGTTTTCTTGTTGGCTGTCAGCCATGGGTTACTATTTTCAGCTTCTGGAGGCCACCTGCCACATGACTCTTTTCATAGGACCCCTCACAGTATGGCAGCTTGCTTCTTCAAAGTCACCAAGGAAGACTTTCTGTCTGCTTCTGCTAGATAGTGTCTTATATGTATAATATACATTGTCACATATATAATCTTAATGTGATCACAGAGTGACTTCCCATCACCTTTGTCATATGCTGTTGATGAGAAGAAAATCACATGCATCCTAGGGGAGGGGATATACAAGGGCCTAACTCAATGCTGATTACTTTAGGGTGTGTCTACTACTTAATGCTAATATATTTTGGAATTTATAAGTGCTAAGTAAGGGTTTTTGTAATAATACTTTAAAATCCAAACTGTTAAAAGTTGGTATAGTGGGGAGGAAAATAGGGGTAGAAAAGGGGTAATAAAAGTACAGTAGTCCATTCTTATCCAAAGTTTGAGTTATCTGTGGTCAACCATGGTCTGAAAATATTACATGGAAAATTTCAGAAATAAACGACTCCTAAGTTTTAAATTGCCTGCCATTCTTAGTAGTGTGATGAAATCCCTCACTGTCCAGCTTCATCCCCATCTGGGATGTAAATCATCCCTTTGTTCAGTTTATCCACGCTGTATACCTTACCTTCTGGTTAGTCACTTAGTAGCTGTTTGGGTTATCAGATCTTACTGTTGTAGCTTTGCAGTGCTTGTGTTCAAGTAACCCTTATTTTACTTAATGGCCCCAAAGTGCAAGAGTAGCGATGCTGGCAATTTGGATATGCCAATGAGAAGCCATAAAAGGGCTTTCTTTAAGAGAAAAGGTATGTATGTATAGGTAAAAACATAGTATATATGATGTTTGGTACTATTCGAGGTTTCAGGCATCCACTGGGGGTCTTTCAGGCATATCCCTGGTGGAAAAGGGGGAACTACTGTAGTCTAAAAGTTTCATTTTACCAAGTAAGAAAAAAGAGAAGATAGCATATCTTCATAAGGAATATAGTTTTTTATATAATTGTGAAAAAAAATAAAAGTCTATTTTTTGAGTAGCCCATATAAGAGTGAAAAAGTACAGTACAACTTTGAAGTGACCAAGGGGAAAGGGGAGAAATGAAATGGTCACTTGATCAAACCAGTAAAAATTAGAAGAATCACTAATATAACAAATATAAAGTAAGATGGAAGGAATAAAAGGAAGCTTGTTACACTAAATAAATATGAATGAATTGGATTCCTATAATAAGATAGAGACTATCAGATTTGGTTAAATAATACAGATACACCTATATGTTTATAAGAAACACTTAAAGCAATAAAAAGTTGTCAAATATTTAGGTAGGCTAATATAAACAAAAATAAAATAGTGCAAGTTTAATATTAGGCAAAGTACAATTTAAGGTTAAAATAAAAGTGCTGAACAGGGGATAGAAGAACATACAATGATAACATGAACAATTAATGAAGAAGATGGAAAAATAAAAAAACCTAGCAACTAAACTATATAAAGAAAAAACTAAGAAAAAGCAAGGAGATTTTCATTTAAGCAATATTGTTAGACTGGGAGATTTTGATAAGCCATTTTTAGAATTGGACAGCTCTAGCAAACAAAAAATAAATAAGAACATAGGAATTTGATTGTATAGCCAATTTAGTATATAGAACTTTGCATTGTTCAAATAAAGTGAGTGGATATGTGTGTTATACACACAAACATATACACACACGGCTACCATGATGTACACATTTTCTATTATGGAGCATTTAGATGGTTTTCAAATTAATTTTTTGTTTTCTATTTCTATTATAAACAGTACTACCATAAATGTTCTTTTACCTAAATCTTTGTCCATTTTTGTGAATATTTTTGTGAACAAACTCATTTTCTAGAAATGAAATTTGAGTCAAAGAGTATTATAATTATTATAGGTATTGTGAAATTGTCTTCAGTCACTTGACATTTCTACCTAAATATATGAGATTTACTGTGTACCTTTAACATCATCAACCCTGGGGTATTGTCAGGTGTTTAAATCTTTGCCAATCTAGTACCCTCGTTTTTCATTGGCATTTCTTTAATTATTAGCACAAATATTATTATTAGCACAAAATGTCTTAACATTTTGTTTTTCTAGTGTTTTGTCTAGAAGCATTATTAGTGTTCTAGAAGGTAATGATCAATCTTTCCCCTACAAAGTATCATTCAATTAAATATTTATATGACTACACTTTTATCTAAAATCTTTATACAGTATTGCCCTCCAACACACCAAATGTGCGCAGGACCAAGAGAACACGATTAAAACCTTTGGAATACTGGCGTGGGGAGCGAGTAGATTATCAAGAAAGGAAATCAGGTAAAATTTATGCTTTAATGTCTGAGAGCATCAGGTTGAACATCGACCCATACACAAAGAGGTCACCGGTTCGATTCTCTGTCAGTGCACATGCCCAGGTTGTGGGCCTTTGTGGGCCTGATCCCCAGTGGGGGGCATGCAGGAGGGAGCCAATCGATGTTCTCTCTCATCGATGTTTCTCTCTCTCTCTCAAATCAATAAAAGAAAAAAATTTTTTTTTAATTATGAGGATTGCTGCAGTTTATTTGTATATATTATGTGCTGATCAATGTCCTACATATTTGCATACATTATCTAATTTAATCATTTCCCTGAAATGTGACAAGAATACATTGAAATCCAGATTTTTCTAATTCCTATAGAGATGCTGGGTTTTTTTTGTTTTTTGTTTTTTTAAGAAAGAGTGGAAGTGAGGGATGGAGGAGGAGAGAGACAGAGAGAGAGAGAGAGAGAAACATTGATGTGAGAGGGACACATTGATTGATTGCCTCTCACACAATCCCGACTGGACTGGGGATCAAACCTGCAAACCAGGTATGTGCCCTTGACAGGGAATTGAACCTGAGACCCTTAAATCCTTGGGCTGAAGCTCTAACCACTGAGCCAAATTAGCCAGGGCTGGTTTCTTTTTGGTAGCAATGTGAGGTTGTGTGGCTTTATAGAATGTTATTATTTATATAGTATGTAACAAGGTTTCTAATTGCATAGTATTAAGCATAAATCAGAACATGAGACAATTATAACTGGCAAAGATTAAGTATTCCTTATTTTTGGTCTCATTCCACTTTGTCATCATATATTGCTACAGAAATATAGAGGGTGGTAGAGGGTGGGCAAGAAAGTATAGTCAGTGTTATCTTGACGTTATTCTTTTTGATGGATAAATCTAAGTCAGAGGACTAAACTCATGTATGTGGATTACTATAACTATTTCATTGCTGGCCTTTTGTTTGTTAGTTTGTTATAAACCTCCACTGATGACCGTTGCTTTCAAGTAACAGAGGTCATGTAATCATTTTTTTTTTCATTTAATCATTTGATCAATGCTTCTATATTTAGGATAGTAGAGACATTAGTGAAATGGGTTGGTATTTTTGTTATTTGAAGTACTAGCTGTAGAATACAGTAATAATAATGTGTTCTTTTGTACTTTGTAAGGAAATTGCTGTAATAATTTAAAGAGTTCCGTTTCAGAGTTTTCACTTTCCCAGGTATGATACTCTATCTTTTTTGTTGTTAAATTTCAGGAGGATTTGTGATTGGTGGAATACTGTCCCCAGAAACAGTATCGTCTAAAAGGAAGGCAAAAAGAGAAAAGAAAAACGTCAACCAAATAGTTAATAGGAAAAGGATCTGTCTTGATAACAATGAAAGAAGTATGAACTTTTTTTTTATTAATTTATTTTTGTTACAGATGTTTCTCCTTTTTCCCCCATAGACACCCTCCTCCCGATCCTGCCCCCTCCTCACAGCACTGTTGTCTAGGTCCATTGATTATACATATATGCATATAAGTTCTTTGGTTTATCTCTTCCTTCCCCCCTGCCCCCCTCCTCTAAGGTTTGTCAGTCTGAACCCTACTCCTTTCTATGTCTCTGGGTCTATTTTGTTCATCAGCTTATTTTGTTCATTATATTCCACAAATAAATGAGATCATGTGGTATTTGTCTTTCTCTGATTGGGTTATTTCGCTTAGCATAATACTCTCCAGGTCTCTCCATGTTGTCTCAAAGGATAAGAGATCTTTCTTTCTTATAGCTGCATGGTATTCCATTGTATATATGTACCACAGCTTTTTTATCCACTCATCTGTTGATGGATACTTGGTCTGTTTCTAGATCTTAGCAATTTCAAATAGTGCTGCTATGAACATAGGGGTACATATATTCTTTCTGATTGGTGTTTTAGGCTTCTTAGGATATATTCCTAGAAGTGGGATCACTGGATCAAATGGCAATTCCATTTTTAATTTTTTGAGGAAACACCATATTGTTTTCCATAGTTGCTGCACCAGTCTGCATTCCCACCAGCAGTGTACTAGAGTCCCCTTTTCTCCACACCCTCGCCAGCACTTGTTGTTTGATGACTTGTTGATGACTTGTTGATGGCAACCATTCTGACAGGTGTGAGGTGATACCTCATAGTCGTTTTAATTTGCATCTCTCTGATGATTAGTGATGTTGAGCATTTTTTCATATGTCTCTTGGCCTTTTGTATTTCCTGTTTGGAGAAGTGTCTATTTAGGTCCTCTGCCCATTTTTAATTGGATTCTCTGTCTTCCTTTTGTTGAGCTGTATGAGTGCTCTATATATTTTGGAAATTAACCCCTTATGTGATGTATTGTTGGCCATTATGCTCTCCTATATAGTGGGTTCTCTTTCCATTTTGATGCTTGTTTCTTTTCCTGTGCAGAAGCTTTTTCGTTTGATGTAGTCCCATGTATTAATTTTTTCCTTTGTTTCTCTTGTTTTAGGCATTGTATCAGTGAAAATTCTGCTGCATGTGATGTTATTTTTGAAAGTAACTTTTAGATTATTTTATAAATAACAGTGCTTTGAAAAGTAGCTCTTTGATAATTTTGAAATTTACCTATAAAAACTTCAGGTGTGCCTGGCCGGTGTGGCTTAGTGGTTGAGTGTCAACCCATGCACCAAGAGGTTGCCGGTTTGATTCCTGGTCAGGGCACATGCCCAGGTTGTGGGCCAGGTCCCCAGTTGGGGGCATGCAGGAGGCAACCAATTGATGTTCTCTCTCATCGATGATTCTATCTCTCTCCCTCTCCCTTCTTCTCTCTCTAAAATCAATAAAGAAAAAAAATATATTAAAAAAAACAAACTTCAGGTGTGATATATTAGGGTAAATTCACTTTTTTTAAAATTGATTTTTAGAGAGGAAGAGAGAGAGAAATATCAATATGAGAGCTAAACATGGACTGGCTGCCTCCTGTATGCCCCCCACTGGGAATTGAACTCAAAACTTGGGCATGTGCCCTGACTGGGACTTGAACCAGCAACCTTTCAGTACATGGGAGGAAGCCCAACCAACTGAACCACACCGGCTAGGGCAGGTAAATTCACTTATTAATGTCCAATCCACCCCCACCCCCCAAATTTTGAAAGTAAACTGATTTTATTATTTTTTAGTTTTTAGATTCTTTAATGTATTTTTCTTTTTAAAATTTTTTCCAATTTTCATTAATTTATTTTTGTTACAGATGTTTCTTCTTTTTACCCCCTAGACCCCCTCCTCCCTAGCCCACCCCCCCACTCCGCTAGCATTGTTGTCTATGTCCATTGGATATGTATAAATTCATATAAGTTCTTTGGTTCATCTCATCCATCCCCCCCAGTCCCCTACTCTTAGGTTTGTCAGTCTGAACCCTACTCCTTTCTATGTCTCTGGGTCTATTTCATTCATCAGCCCACCTTGTTCATTATATTCCACAAATAAATGAGATCATGTGGTACTTGTCTTTCTCTGATGGGCTTATTTTGCTTAGCATAATACTCTCCAGGTCCCTCCATGTTGTCTCAAAGGATAAGAGATCTTTCTTTCTTACAGCTGCATAGTATTCCATTGTATATATGTACCACAGCTTTTTTATCCACTCATCTATTGATGAACACTTGGGCTGTTTCCAGATCTTAGCAATTGTAAATAGTGCTGCTGTGAACATGGGGGTGCATATATTCTGTCTGATTGGTGTTCCAGGCATCTTGGGATATATTCCTAGAAGTAGGATCACTGGGTCAAATGGCAATTCAATTTTTAATTTTTTGAGGAAACACCATATTGTTTTCCATAGTTGCTGCACCAGGCTGCATTCCCACCAGCAGTGTACTAGAGTCCCCTTTTCTCCACACTCTCGCCCAAATTTTGAAAGTAAAATTATTATTTTTTAGTTTTTAGATTCTTTAATGTATTTTTCAATTACTGTTGACATTTAATATTATATTGGTTTCAGGTCTACAGCATAGTGGTTAGACATTTATATAACTTAAGAAGTGATCCCACTGATAATTCTAGAACCCATCTGACACCATACATACTTATTACAATATTATTGACTATATTCCCTATGCTGTACTTCACAAAGGATAGGATTTATGGGTATGGTATGTGCTTCCATTTATTTGTATGCGTTTTAATTTTTTTCTTCAATGTCTTACAGTTTTTCTAGTCCAGTTCCTTTAACTCCATTGTTAAATTTATTCCTATTTTATTTTTTTTTGATGTAATAATAAATTGTAGTTTTTTAAAATTTCTCTTTCTAATAGTTCATTATTGGAGTCTAAAAGTGCAATTGATTTCTGAATATTAATTTTGTATTCTTCTAATTTACTGAATTCCTTTATCAGTTCTAAAAGTTTTTTGGTAGAATATGTAGGGTTCTGTATATATAGTATTATGTCATCTTCAAATTATGATAGTTTTACTTTTTCCTTTGAAATTTATATGGCTTTTATTTCTTTTTCTTGTTTGAATGCTGTGCTTAGGACTTTTAATGCTACATTGAATAAAAGTGAAAGTGGACATTCTTATCTTGTTCCTGATTTTAAGGAAAATACAGCTTTTCACTGTTGAATATGATATTAGCTATGAGTTTGTCATATATAGCCTTTATTGTGTTGGGGTATGTTTCCTCTATTATCACTTTACTTGAGAGTTTTTGTCATAGATGGGTGCTGGATTTGTCAAATGCTTGTTCTGCGTTTATTCATATGATCATACGATTTTTATCCTATATTTTTGTTTATGTGATGTATAACATTAATTGATTTGCAGATATTGAATCAAGCTAGCATCCCAAGAATAAGCCCACTTGATCAGGGTATATGATCTTTTTAATATATTTCTGACTTTAGTTTGCTGATATTTTGTTGAGGATTTAAAAAAATCTATGTTCATCATGGATATTGGCCTATAATTTTTATTTTTATTTTTTTTTGTAATTTTCTGGTTTTGGTATCAGGGTAATACTGGCCTTGTTAAATGAGCTTTTGAACCTTTCCTCTTCGAATTTTTTGGAAGTTTGAGGATAGGTGTTAATTCTTTTTTGAATATCTGGTAAAATTTACCTGTAAAGGCATCTGGTTCAGGACTTTTGTTTGTTGGGAGGTTTTTTTTATTACTTATTTGATTCATTGGTAGTTCTTGATTTAGTATTTGGAAGATTGTATGTTTCTAGGAATTTATACATTTCTTCCACGTTGTCCAATTTGTTGGCATGTAATTGTTCATAGTATTTTCTTATAACCCTTAGTATTTTTGTGGTGTCAGTTGTCATTTCTGATTTTATTTATTTTGGTCCTTTTTTTTAATGAGTCTGGTTAAAGGTTTTATTTATCTTTTTATTTATCTTTTCAAAGAACCTGTTTATTTCATCTTTTGTACATATTTTAGACTCTATTTTGTTTATTTCCATTCTGATCTTATTATTTTTTTCTTCTACTAACTTTGGGCTTTGTTTGTTCTTCTAGTTTCTTTAGGTATAAGGTTAGATTGTTTATTTGAGATTTTATTTGTTTCTTGAAGTAAACTTATATTGCTGCAAATTTCCCTCTTATAACTACTTTGACTGTGTCCCATAGATTTGAGGTCATTGTATTTTTATTTTTGTTTGTCTCAGAAATCTTTTGATTTCTTCCATCTTGTTGTTAACCCATTTATTATTTAGTAGCATGTTATAGAGTCTCCATGTGTTTGTGTTTCTCAGTTTTCTTCTTATAAGTGATTTCTAGTTTCATACCATTGTGATCAGAGAAGATTTCCTGATTTGATATGATTTCAACCTTCCTAAATTTATTAAGACTTGTTTTGTGGCCTTTCATGTGGTTTATTCTGGAAAATGTTACTTGTTTACTTGAAAAGAATGTGTATTCTGCTGCTTTGGGGTCAGATGTTCTAATAATATCTATTATATCTATTTGGTCTAATGTGTCATTTAAGACTGCTGTTTCCTAGTTGATTTTCTGTCTGGATGATCTATCCATTGATGTCAATGGGGTAAAGTCTCCTACTATCATTGTATAGCTATTGATCTCTCCCTTTATACCTGTCAATATTTGCTTTATATATTTAGGTGCTTTTACATTGAGTGTTTACAAGGGTTATATCTCTTGTTGGGTTGACCCCTTTATCATTATGAAATGTCCTCTTTGTCTTTTGTTATATTCTTTGTTTTAAAGTCTATTTTGTCTGATATTAAGTATTGCCACCCTAGCATTCTTTTCATTTTTATTTGCATGAAATTTATTTTTCTGTCCCATTACTTTTAGTTTGTGTATGTCTTTCCATCTGAAATGTGTCTCTTAAAGGCAGCATATGTATGGGTCTTATTTTCTCATCCATTCAGCCACCCTATGTCTTTTGATTAGAACATGTAATTTATTTTCATTCAGAGTAATTATTGATAGGTATGTAGTTACTGTCATTTATTATTTTCTAATCAGAAATTCTTTGTAGTTCTTCTCTGTTTCTTTCTTATTCTCTTGCTTTCATCTCTTGTATGTTAATGGCTTTCTGTTTGTTGTTGTTTGTTTGTTTGGATTCTTTTCTTTTTATTTCTTGTATGTCTCTTGTGGATTTTTGGATTGTGGTTACCATGTGCTTCATTTGTACCAAACTTTGTTTTTAGCAGTATGTTTTAAGTTGATGGTTGCTTAAGTTTAAACACATTCTAAAATCACTGCTATTTTTTTCAAAATATTTTTTCTTTATTGATTTTAGAGAGAGAGGAAGGGACAGGGAGAGTGAGATAGAAACATCGATGAGAGAGAGAACATTGACTGGCCACTTGCTGCATGCTCCCCACTGGGGATTGGGCCCACAACCTGGCATGTGCCCTGACTGGAAATTGAACCGGTGACCTTTTGGTGCATGGGTCAATGCTCAACCAGTGAGCCACACCAGGTGGGCACTCACTACTGTTTTTAATTGCTCCCTCCACATTTATATTTTTGTCATTATTTTTTTTACTTCTTTTATTTATTTATTTATTTATTTATTTTTATTTTTTAATTTTTTTATCCTCACCCGACGACACTTTTGCATTCATCCTCAGATAGAGTGGGAGGGAGAGAGGGAGGAACAGAAAGAGAGAAACATCGATGTGAGAGAGACACATTGAGTGGTTGGCACCCACTGGACCCCAACCAGGGCCGAGGACAAACTGCAACTGAGGTACGTGCCCTCAGCAGGAACCAAACCCGGGACTCTCTGGTTTGCGGGCCGATGCTCTAACCGCTGAACCAAACCGACCAGGGCAATTCATAGCTTTTATTATGTGTTTGTTTCTGTCAGTGAGAATTTTATCTTTCCTCTATTTCAGCGGTTCTCAACCTGTGGGTTGCGACCCCTTTGGGGGTCGAAGGGCCGTTTCACAGGGGTCGCCTAGGACATAACAGTGGCAAAATTACAGTTATGAAGTAGCAATGAAAATAATTTTATGATTGGATGTCACCACAACATGAGGAACTGTATTAAAGGGTCACGGCATTAGGAAGGTTAAGAGCCACTGCTTATTTTCTTATTCATATTTTTTATTTTTTAAAAAATGTTTCATAAGAAGTCCCTTTAAGATTTCTTATAATACTGTATTGGTGGGAACTCCTTTAAGCTTTTCTCTTGTTTTGGAAGCTCTTTATCTCCTTCAATTTAAATGTTAGACTTGTTGAGCAGACTAGTCTTGGTTGTAGGTCCTTGCTTTTTATTACTTTGACTATTTCATGCCAATCCCTTCTATTCTGAAAAGTTTCTGTTGAGATATCAGAAGTCATATGGGAACTCCCTTGTATGTAACTAACTGCTTTCTTCTTGCTGCTTTTAAGATTCTCTTTTTGTCTTTAACATTTGGCATTTTAATTATGATGTGTCTTGGTGTGGACCTCTTTGGGTTTGTCTTGTTTGGGACTCTCTGTGCTTCCTAAATTTGTATGTGTATTTCCTTTGCCAAGTTAGGGAAGTTTTCAGTCATTATTTCTGAAATACGTTTTCAATTTTTTTTTCTTTCTCTCTTCTTCTTGCACTCCTATGATGCTTGATGTTGTCCCAGAGGTCCATTCCCGTTTTTAAATTTTTATTTTTTTTAACTTATCTTTATTGTTGAAAGTATTACAGATGTCCCTCTTTTTTCCCATATTGTGACACCCTTCTCCCCACACCCAACCCCCTCCTGCCTTCCTCTCACTATTGTCTGTGTCCATTGGTTATACATATATGCATATAAGTTCTTTGGTTTATCTCTCCCTGCCCCTCCAGCCCCCTTCCCTTTGAGGTTTGTTAGTCTAACAACCAATTTGTACTACTTTTTTTTTTATCCTCACCCGAGGACATTTTTCCATTTTTTGTTCAGATAGAGTGGGAGGGAGAGAGAGAGAGAGAGAGAGAAACATCGACATGAAAGGGACACATCGAGTGGCCGCCTCCCGCACGACCCATCCAGGGCTGGGGGACAAACTGCAACCGAGGTACATGCCCTTAGTGGGAACTGAACCCCGGTCTCTCTGGACCGCAGGCCAACGCTCTAACCGCTGAGCCAAACTGGCCAGGACCCAATTTGTACTTCTTAATCCCTTCACCTTTTTCACCCATTCCCCCAACCCCCCTCCCATCTGGCAACCAACAAAAAATTCTCTGTATCAGTCTGTTTCTGTTCTGCTTGTTCATTTGTGTTTGCAGATTCAGTTGTTGATAGATATGTGTTTATTGCCATTTTGTTGTTCATATTTTTTATCTTCTTCTTATTCAAGAAGACCCTTCAACATTTTATATAATACTGGTTTGGTGGTGATGAACTCCTTTAGCTTTTTCTTGTCTGGGAAACTAAATGTCCATCGATTCTAAATGATAGCTTTGCAGGATAGAGTAATCTTGGTTGTAGGTTCTTGCTTTTCATCACTTAGAATATTTCTTGCCACTCCCTTTGGCCTGCCAAGTTTGTTTTGAGAAACCAGCAGGTAACTAACTGCTTTTCTCTTGCTGCTTTTAAGAGTCTCTCTTTGTCTTTAACCTTTTGCGCTTTGATTATGATATGTATTGGTGTGGGCCTCTTGGGATTCATCTTGTTTGGGACTTTCTGTGCTTCCTGGACTTGTATGTCTGTTTCCTTCACCAAGTTAGGGAAGTTTTTTGTCATTTTTTCAAATAGGTTTTCAATTTCTTGCTTTCTCTCTTGTCCTTTTGGCACCCCCATAATGTGAATGTTGGTGTGCTTGATGTTGTCCCAGAGGCTCCTTACACTGTCTTCATTTTTTTTTCTTCTTTTTGCTGTTCTGATTGGGCGTTTTTGCTTCCTTATATTCCAAATTGATGGTTTGCTTCTTGGCTTTACTTACTCTACTATTGATTCCCTGTAAATTATTCTTTATTTCAGTTGGTACCTCCTTCATTTCTGACTGGTCCTTTTTTATGCTCTTGAGGCCCTCATTAAGTTCATTGAGCATCCTTATAACCAGGGTTTTGAACTCCGCATCTGTTAGATAGCTTATCTTCGTTTTATGTAGTTCTTTTCCTAGAGTTTTGTTCATTTGGGACATGTTTCTTTGTCTCCTCATTTTGGCTTCCTCTATGTATTAGGTAGAGTTGCTATATCTCCTAGACTTCCTAGGGTGGCCTATTGTAGTAGATGTCCCGCAGGTTCCAATGGCACAGCCTTCCTGAACACCCCAGCTGTGCCCTTGATGTGCACTCCTTGTGTGGACTGTACACCCTTCTGTTGTAATTGAGTCTTGATTGCTGTTGGGGCATCAATGAGAGGGATTTACTCATGCTGATCAGCTGCAAGTACTGGCTGTGCCCACTGACCACTGACTTCTGACTACCTTGGAGGACCAGCTGTGCAGGAGCCCACTACACAGAGCAAGACTTACTTCAGCAGGGCTCTGGTACCCAGTGAGTCTACTCCTTGAGTGTGTTGCTTGTGGAGGTGGTTGGGTGGTGGTGTTTTGCTGTGGTCTGAAGCTGTCCCTGGGTTTGCTGGCTCTGGGGCAAGGTTAGCCACTGCCTGTGTTCTACCCAGGGCAACCAGGCATAACGTTCAAGGTGATCTACAGATGGCTGCTCCTTGTGCTGGGCTTGGAGGTGCCCAGGCAAAGCCAAATTGTGAACCAAGGCTGGCTGCTCCTAGTGCCGGGCCTGGGGCCATTAGTGAGAGGTATAGGGCTCGCTGAGGCCAGATGCTGCTTTTTTGAGAGAATTTAGGAAAATCTGAAACAGGAGCCAAGAAAGGCCATTCCTATAGTAAAGCCACTGGAAACAGCTTGGGTGGGCCTGAAATTTGGGTTGGGCAGAGCCTCAGGGAATCACCAGGGCGGAGTCCCATATATGGCATCCTTCTGCAGCCCTATCAGGGAAGGGCTCACCAAAGGAGCAATGGCCTCCACCTGTACGTCTGTCTGGGAGAAAGCTGTCCTATAGCTCTTGCCCCAGTGCCAAACAACTCAGTTCTTTCCTATATGTCTCTGGTGTCTTTCATGCTGCCTCCCCGACGCGGGAGCCTGAGGGGTGAGTCCAGCTAAGTCCATGAGTAAGCTCGGGGCCCTTTAAGAGTTGCTGCCTGGGACTCCAGAAGCCTCAGTCTCTGTCAGCCTCAGTTCCCGCTGGTTTTTACAGCCAGAAGTTATGGGGACTTCTCTTCCTGGTACTGGAACTCTGAGCTTGGGGGCCTGGTGTGGACAGGGACCCTTTGCTCCTCACAGAGAACCTTCACAGCTGAGGATTCCCTCCTGAGTTTTATCTGCCACATGTGGGTGTGGGACCAACCCATCTGCGCCTCCATCCCTCCTACCAATCTTGATATGGCTTATTCTTTAATTTCGTAGTTGTAGGACTTCCATTCAGCTTTATTTCAGGTGGTTTTGAATGATGGTTGTTCTGTAGTTTAGTTGTAATTTTGATGTAGCTGTGGAAGGAGGTGAGTACTGCATTTACCTAAGCTGCCATCTTGACTAGAAGCCAGTATTTCCCCATTCCCATTTTTTAAAATTTATTTTTCCTTTTTGCTGTTCTGATTGGGTATTTTCTACTACTTTGTGTTCCAAATAACTGATTTGATCCTCTGCTTCATCTAATCTGTTGTTGATTCCATCAAAATAAAATGTATTCTTCATTTCAGTTAGTGTATTTTTCATTTCTGACTGATTCTTTTTTATTGTTTGTATCTCTTTGTGTAAGTTCTCACTGATTTTATCTATTTTCCCCCTAAGTTTTTTGAGCATCCTTATAATTAGTGTTTTGAACTCTAATCAGTAAATTGCTCGCCTCCATTTCACTTAGTTCTTTTTCTGGAGTTTTGTCCTATTACTTCATTTAGGACATTTTTCTTTGTCTCATTCTGGCAGCCTCCCTCTCTTTTTTTCTATGCATTAGGTGGATCCTCTAAGTCTCCTTCTCTTGGCTGGGTCATTATGTAGTAAGTATTCTGTGAGGCCCAGTTGTACAGTCTCCCAGGTTATCTTAGCTGGTTGCTCCAGGTTTGTCCCTTGTGTAGGTTGTGTGTGCCTTCCTGTAGTATTTGAGCCTAGATTGCTGTTGGTACGTCAGTTGGTGGGAATGGCTTTGACTATAGCTAATGAGGTGTTATGTGAGGTCTGACCCTACAAACTGGGGTTCACTGTCGCAAGGCCTGCTGAATCCACCCTTTCAGTGTGTTGTTTATGGAACTAATTGTGTGGTGCTCTGGTGTCTGAAGTCAGCCACTGGGTGTGTTTGTTCTGGAGCCTCTTGGGAGGCACTCTGGTGCAGGCCCAGGTCAGCCGTTACCTGTGCCCTGCCTGGGACCACCTGGTAAGAGCTACAGCATGATCTGTGATTAGTAGCTGCTTGTGCTGAGCTTGGAGGCACCAAGGAAAAGCTGTGCTACAAACTGAGGCCCGCCGTCAATGGTGCAGGGCATGCCGAGGCCAGCCACTGCTTGTTTGTGGTGTGTGGACCTTTGAGAGATTTTAGGGAACTCCCAGCACTGACCAAGGTCAGTTGCTTTCATGGAACAACCACTGAAAGAGGTTCAGGCCTGGCACAGGAGTTGGGTGGGGTAGGTTCCAGGCAATCACCAGAGTGGGTTGAATGGTGTTAACCAGGTTAATGGAGACTCAGACTTGGTGTCCACCTGCTCCTGTGGGCTGTGTGTGGGGTGAGCTCAAGAAAGGAACAATGGAATCCCCCTACCCCACCCCCTAGCCCTTGCCCTGAAGCCACACAATTCATTTTCTCCTTTGATGTCCTGGTCACTTTTTGAGTTGCTCTCCTTACTCTGGAGCTTAGGGCAAGTGTTTGTAAATGAGTGAGTCTGTGCTTGGGTTCGCATGGGTCTCCAGTAGCCCCTTGTCTCACCTGGACAGAATCCCCATTGATGTTCACAGGTAGATACTATGGAGACTCATTTTTCCTGGCACTGGTGCTCTAGACTGGCAAGCCTACTGTGTGTCTAGGACTGCTCACTCCTCAGGGGAACCTCTACAGAGATATGCTTCCCCATTCTTTTGTTGTTGTTGTTAATCCTCACCTGAGGATATTTGTTCCATTTATTTTTAGATTGAGTGGAAAGGAAGGGGGGAGAGAGAGAGAGTGAGAAACATCAGTGTGAGAGAGACACATTGATTGGTTGCCTCCTGCACAACCCCCGACCTGGGCCAGGTGGGGATCGAACCTGAAACCCAGGTACATGCCCTTGACCAGGAATTGAACTTGCAATGCTTCGGTCCACAGGATGACACACTAACCACTGAGCCCAACTGGCCAGGGTTACTTCCCCCTTCTTTCTTTTTATTTTTCCTCACCCAAGGACATTTTTTGCATTTGTCTTCAGACAGAGCCGGAGGGAGAGAGGGGGAAAGAGAGAGAGAGAAACATCGATGTGAGAGAGACACACCAACTGGTTGCCACCCACATGACCACAACCAGGGCCGGGGACAAACTGCAACGGAAGTACGTGCCCTTAGTGGAAACTGAATCCAGGACTCTCTGGTCTGCAGGCCGACACTCTAACCGCTGAGCCAAACCGGCCAGGGCTACCTCCCCATTCTTAACCACCACATGTGGGTATGGGACCAGCCTGTTTCATGTCTCCACTTCTTCTACCAGTCTCCCTGTGGCTGCTTTTTATATCCTTAGTTATTGGAATTTCTGTTCAGCTTGTCTTCAGGTAGTCCTCCAGGGTGGTTTTTCTGTAATATGTTCATGAGAGGTGGAGAGCATAGCACTTACCTTCTTTGCCATCTTGACTGGAAGTCCAAACTGATTTTATTCTTAAAAACAAAACTCATTTATGGAATAGTATAAAACATTTCCCTATTAGTAAATAGCCCTGTCAAATGAAGCTTACCTTTTTCATGCTCAGGGATGGTTAAAATAGACTTTATGATGAATTCTTTCTAAAGTATATTGCATACTTCCAGCTCTCTTAGAGAATATGCAAAACCATTTAACTTCTTGATGCAAGAGTTCAAAAGTTATGTTACAACAGGCATACAGAAAATAAGAAATTTAGATATTTTCTTCTGCATTAAATCATTATTGTTTTGGAGTTATTGTTTATCAGAATGGTCAGTTATACATGGAAAGATATTTGTATGCCTCTGACAATTTTCCTTTACAAATTGTCCATAGCTATATTTCATTCTAGATTTTTTTAAATTGAAAAGAATTTTCGTAAGTAGTTTGTATTTTAATTGTATTTTTTTTTTTTTTTCAGAGAAAGAATTAGTCATAAATCTGAATATACCTCTGGGAGATCCTTTGCAGCCAACGAGCGTAAAGGATCCGGAAACAAGAAAGATTATTCTCATGGGTAAGGTCAGGGATGATACTGAAAATTCTTAATTTAATAGCTGATAAGGACAAACTGATGGCTTGATGACTTGCTTGTCTGCTTTCTCTCTCTTCCTAGCTCTTTCAGAGCCAAAGTCCAGTAGAGGGTCTAATTCCAATAAGAAGCCCATATGAGGAGTATCGTGGGGGAGTATTGATGGCAGACAACTTTTAGGGGGCATATAGCACCAGGATACACTCTTACTATGAAAGGGATTGTGGGCAGGATTTAGATAGCCTTTTTGGCAGTGAGATTCCAATAATGGTACCTGGGCACGAAACCTTTGTGGGGATGACTAGCAAGTGCATGAATCAGCCAAACAAACCTTAGGGTTGACACAAGGTTGTAGAAACTTCCTACTGTGTTAAATAGACATTAGTGTCTTGGATGATGATGGGAGGTCCCAAGGGATGTGCGTAGTGTGGTGGGAGTAAGTAGGAGACACTAAGGTATTTTTACCAAGCAGTCAGTATTTATATATAGGAAATATTTTAATGTTTTAACAACTGTTATGTCTGTCTCAGTGAGTACCAAGGACTATTTATACTAAGTCCTGTGATAAATAGGTCAAACTAGAGAGGCTGCAGTGCTCTTCACACTTAAAAATTTGGCTGTGAAATAGGTTCCATTTGACTTCTTAAGTAGTGAAGTTATTTCTATATTCAGATTGTTTATTTGGTAGCAGAGGTAGAAGTACAGAGAATTTTGTTTAGTATAGTGTCTTAATTAAAAACATGGCTGTACTGTACCAGGTTAGAAAAGTTGAGTGTTGTTAGGAGTCCATCACTTTTTGTCTGTTTCTTGAATCTATGTATTTTCTATATCCTGTCATGTGGGATTAGTAACATTCCCAAATATTCAAGGAAACAGCCAGAAGCTGATGATAGAAGAATGTATTAATTATAGAACTGGAAAGTTTTATAAGTAACAAATAAATTCAAAAGGGAGATAGTAATTAGTGAGCAACAACTAGAACTTTGGTTACTTAGAGCCTTTACCTGATAAATAACAATCTTGCTATTTAATTATCAGTCAAGCAAATGCAAAGGAATCTATTGGCATGATAATGATACATTTGTATTGTGGACTATGTTAAACTTTTTAAATATATGGAAGTCTTTCTTATCTCTTCTCTGCTTTTGTTTTTCATTTGAGCTATAATGGAAATAACAATAACACTGCCATTATTATTATTAATAGCTTAGACTTTAATGTTTACTTTGTGCCAGTGTTATAAATACTTTACACAGATTAATTCATTTGGTATTTACAAGTTTAACATAGGTGAACTATAATTATTTTATATAAAAGGAAATGTAGGCACAGATAAGAGAATGTAAGTAACTTGGTTAAGGTTACATACCTTGTAAGACAGACAGAATTTGACATCTGGCATTCTAGCTCCAGAGTCAATGATCTTAATCACTTTATGTCTTTCTAAGGCAGGTTTATATCTAGAAATGACTATTGTAATTATGTGTGTATATGTTATATTATTGAGCAATGTCATTGTTATTGCTTTATATTTATATTAATATTTTTCCCTTAGATCTTTTAAGGCCACGAAATACATATAAATTTTCAGTTGAAAATGATGAGTTGAAAGTATATAAAACATTGGATACACCCCTTTTTTCTACTGGAAAATTGATATTAGGGCCACATCAAGAAAAGGGAAGGCAACATGTTGGCCTGGATACATTGGTGAGTATATTTCTCCATATATTTATGTTTTGCTATTGGTACATTCCTATTTTATTGGACATGATGAGGTGTTCAAAATGCTGTTTCCTCAGAAATGATCTTACAGTGTACAGATAATTTCTTGTTATATATCTGTTTAGAGTTAGTCAACCAATGGTTATTTTAAAGTTCCTTTTCAGTGTGTAGCAGTGTTGCCTTGAGATTCAGAAGTTTAAGGAATAGTCTTTCCTTAAAGGAATCTTAGAATACTGGTTTGCACAGAAATCATTAGAATTTCAGAGCTGGAGGGGGTTATTAAGATTTAGTCTAAGTCTCACTTCTTCAATCATGTAGTTTAGCAATAAAGAGGTTAAAAGACTTCTTCCAAATCATGTAAGTAGTTAGCAACAGACTGAGAATTGGGAGCTAGTTGCTTCAATAAGTATTAAATAATATATTACTATATGTAGTAGTATTACTGGCTGAAGTTATAATGAGATTCAAGGTGAGTGTGTCTCTCTCCGAGTCTCTCATTGGAAATACACACACCTGCAACATTGATTTGATACACACACACACACACACACACACACACACGTATATATATATTTATATATACTTCTGCATTTTGAATTTGAAATTTATAGAATTTGAAAACTGCCAAGTTTTAAGAATGTTTAATATTATACCAGCATTTAAAAAATATTACATCTGAGACATAGTTTTCATAAGTAACATTTCAAGAACCTATGAAATCATGGATTACTGGGGGTATCACATTCAAAACAATTCTTTTTACTGAAAAGATTAAATTGAAAAAGGAGAAAAAGAAAGAGCATCAGGACCCTTGCGTTTATATTAACAATGAAGGGCAAATTGAGGTACGAAAAGGAAATAGTACACGAGAGTCAAAGAGTAATTTATTACTACATCACTATAACTAGAATCCAGATTTAAAATATTTTAAAATATTCTTTAATCCAAACTTAAAATGTTAGAGATCTCGAAGGATTTTAATTAAAAAAGTAAAAATAACACATTTTACTAACTAAAGTAATAGATGACCCCTGTGTAATCATTAAGGAACAATTAATGAAGAGAAAACATTATGAAATGTAATCATTGAACTAATAGCAGTTACCTATTAAACTGTAATAATGCCTTTATTATACAAAAGAAAATTTGAATAATAAGTGCTTGAGAGTCTTTAACATAGCTAATATTCAAAGGAATCTATATTAAAAACAAAGGATACTTTATAATTACTGAATTAGTAGAAATTGTTGGAAAAATATATGTACCCATTGACCTATGAATCTCAGGTCAGAAATTTTTCCTAGGAAAATAAATGATAAGTCAGGGAAGCTGAACATATATAGTTATTCATTGTAACATTGACAGCAATTGCAATAATTAGAAACTATTGAATTGTGCTGCAGGAAGAAAATATTTATATTTACATTTTGACTTAGTAACGAGTGAAAACCATTATATGATAATAAGTAGTTATTTAGCACTTACATGTTCCAGGTACTGTACTAAGCATTTTTATATGAATTTAAGTATATATTATTTTGAAGAATAGCCATATAAGAAGACCTTGAGAATAAACATTTTTAAAAATTTATTTTTATTATTGAAATTATTACAGATGTTCCCCACTCCTTTTCCCCTTATTGACCCCCTCCACCCCACTCCCACCCCCACCTTAGGCCTTCACCTCGATATTGTCTGTGCCCATGGGTTATGCATATATGCTTATAAGTTCTTTGGTTAATCTCTTCTTGCCTCCCTCCTCCCTCCTTCCCTCTGAGATTTATCAGTCTTTTCCATGCTTCCATGTTTTTGGATCTATTTTGTCATTTTAATTGTTCATTAGATTCCACATATAAGTGAGATCATGTGGTACTTGTCTTTCTCTGACTGGCTTATTTCTTTTAGCATAATACTCTCCAGGTCCCTCCATTGCTGTCTCAGGGTAAGAGATCCTTTTTTTTTTTGCAGTTTAGCTTCAGATAGAGTGGGAGGGAGAGAGGGGGTAAGAGAGAGAGAAACAGCGATGTGAGAGAGACACATTGACTGGTCCACCCACCGACCCCAACCTGGGCAGGGACAAACTGCAACCGAGGTATGTGCCCTTAGCGGGAACTGAACTTGGGACTCTCTGGTCTGCAGGCCGATGTTTTAACCGCTGAGCCAAACCAGCCCGGGCAGAGATCCTTCTTTTTTACAGCTGCACAGTTTAAGCAAACTGCAAGATAAAATATTCTCTCCATTTTTTTCTGACTACAATTTAAAAATGGAATGACAGAAACTTGAAGGAACTGTAGAAAAGTAACATGTTACTAGGTGATTATAGTTGATTTTTATTTCTCCTAAATACAGAGTCCCTCGCCACTTCGTGCTTCGACTTTCGCGGCTTCACTGTATCGCCTTTATTTTCCAATACTATACTGTATTTGAAAAAACCACGATAGAGTGAAGCTGCAAAAGTCGAAGCGCAAAGTGGCGAGGGACGACTGTATAAAGAATCCTACTTCGTGGAAATTCATTTATCGTGGTAGAGTCTGGAACTGATTAACCGCGATAAACTTGGGCCAACTGTAGTGCCTTTAACTTTTTATAATGAAAATTAGTTGAAGTTTGTTTTAATAAAAGGGGGAGTAATTTTACGTTTTTTAAACATGAAGGACACTATTAAATATAGGGGTTTTGTTTTTTGTTTTATCCTCTTGTGAGGATATGTTTATTGATTTTTAGAGAGAGAAAGGGAGAGAGAGAGAGAGAAACATTGGTGTGAAAGAGAAACATTGGTTGTCTCCTGCACGTTCCCCAACTGAGGATCAAACTTTCAACCTAGGTATGTACCCTGACTGGGGTACAACCTAGGTATGTACCCACAACCTTTTGGTGTACAGGATGATGCTCCAACCACTGGAGCCACCTGGCCAGGGCCTAAATATAGATTTTTGAGAAGCAAATAAAAGAAGGATCAGATGGAGAACTAGCGTAGATAATTAACTTTTCCTTCAAATTTAGTGCTAGAGAATCTGTATGATAGAGAGAGGGAAGCAGTAGTAGATTTATTAAAATTAATTCACACAAGAACTAACAAATTAACTATGGGAGCTTTCCCAGAAGAGGAGATTCAGAAGTAGAAAAATATAAAAGTTAAGTGATATGTGAAGAATAGAATAAAAACAGAAGAGAGAAAAAAAGCAAATTAACAAAGGGTAGAAATATTTGAAAACTAGACTATAAATGTTTCCATAGCTAAAAATCAAACAAAACAAAACAAGTAACAGAGGGACAGCAGCCAGAGTTTCTTAGATGTCTGATTCCAGTTCTGTGCTGAGCTTGCAATATTTTTATTATACCTGGTAGCAAACTGTGAAAGACCTTTATGATTGGGTCATAAGGTCTCAGGATCCAACTTGAAGATGTTCTCACTGGACAAAGATATGAAAACTTGAATATCGATCACATCAAAATTACAACTAAACTACAGAACAACCCATTCAGAATCGCCTGAAATGTGGCTGAATGGAGACACCGAACTGGTCCCACACCCGTATGTGGTGGATAAAAATCGGAAGGTACAGAGCACACTAAGGCCAAATGCTGCTTGTTTGAGAGATTTTAGAAAAATCTGAAGCATGAGCTCAGACAGGTTATTTGATAGAAAAGCAACTGGAAATAGCTTGGGTGGGCCTGAAAGTTGGGTGGGGCAGGGCATCGGAATCACCAGGGTGGGGCAAACAGTGTGAGCCAGGTGTATGAAGTCTCAGTTTTGGCTCCTGCCTGCCAGCTCTGGCAGGAGGGTTCACAAAAGGAACAGTGACCTCTGTTAGCACTTCTGCCTGGGAGAAAGCTGCTCTTCAGCTCTCACTCTGATCCTGGACCTTCAGTTCCTTCCTGTATTTCTCTGGTACTTTTCAAGCTGCTGCCATAGTGCTGGAACTCGGAGGGAATGAGTCAGAGTAAGACAATGTATGGGCCATTTAAGATGAACTGCCTGGGACTTCAGAAGCCTTCCATCTCTCTCAGCTGCAATCCCCACTGGTTTTATAGCCAGAAGTTATGGGGACTTCTCTTCCTCGCACTAGAATTCTGGGCTGGGGGACCTGTTGTGGGGTTGGGACCACTTCCTCAGGGAGAACCTCTGCAATTGAAATATTCCTCCCAGTTTTTATCCACCACACATGGGTGTGGGAATAGCCCCGTTGTGCGTCTTTGTCCCTCTTACCAGTCTTGACATGGCTTCTTCTTTAATTTTCTGGTTGTAGGATTTCCATTCAGCCAGATTTCAGGCAGTTCTGGGAATGATGGTTGTTCTGTATTTTAGTTTTAATTTTGACATCTTGACTGGAGCATCTGGCCTCAGCATGCCTCGTACCTCTTGCTTAAGTGGCGGCAGGCCCAGCACTAGCAGCAGCTGGCCTTGGTTTGCAGCTCGGCCTTGCCTGGGCACCTCCAAGCCCAGCACAAGTAGCAGCCATGCCAGGTGGCCCTGGGAAGAACACAGGTGGCAGCTGACCTTGGCTTGTACCTCCTGGGAGGCCCTAGAGCCAGTGTACCCTTTGGACAGCTTTGGACCGTGTTGAAGCATATCACCACCCAACCACTTCCATAAGCAACACACTCAAGGGGTGGACTCAGTGGGCACCAAAGCCCTGCTAAAGTAAGTCCTGCTCTGTGGAGTGGGCCCCTGCACAGCTGATTCTCTATGGTAGTTGGAGGTCGGAGGTCGGTAGTCAGTGATCATAGCCAGTCTTTGCAGTTGATTGGCATGGGGGGTAAATGCCTCTCATTGATGTGCCAGTAGCAATCAAGGCACAACTATAAGAGGAGGGTGTACACAGCTCACAGTGTTGCACCTTGAGTGCCCAGCTTGGGTGATGGGTGAGGCTGTGCCACTGGACCCTACAGAACATCTACTACATTAGGCCATTCCACCAAGCCTGGGAGATGTAGCAGCTCTACCTAATACATAGAAACAAACCCAGGAAGCCACCCAAATGAGGAGACAAATATCCCAAATGAAAGATCAGAACAATATTCCAGAATAAGAACTAAACAAAATGGAGACAAGCAATCTGTTAGATACACAGTTCAAAACACTGGTTATAAGGATACTAAATGAACTTAGAACTTGAACAACATAAAAAAGCACCAGTTAGAAATGAAGGATACACTAACTGAAATGAAGAATAAATTACAGGAATCAGCAGTAGAATAGATGATGCTGAGAATCAAATCAGCAATTTGGAATATAAGGAAGCAAAAACCATCCTATCAGAAAAGCAAAAAGAAAAAAAGAATAAAAAAAAAAAAAACAGGGATAATGTAAGGAGACTCTGGAAGAACTTCAAGCATACTAACATTCGCATTATGGTTGTGCAAGGAGAAGAGAGAGAAAACAAGAAATTGAAAACCTATTTGAAAAATTTATGATGGAAAACTTTTCTCACCTGGTGAAAGAAATAGACGTACAAGTCTAGGAAACGCAGAGAGTCCCAAACGAGATGAATCCAACGAGGCCCACACCAAGACACATCATAATTAAAATGCAAAATGTTAAAGACAGAATTTGAAAAGCAGTAAGAGAAAAGCAGTTAGGTACCTACAAGGGAGCTCCTGTAAGACTGTCAGCTGATTTCTCAACAGAAACTTTGCAGGCCAGAAGGGATTGGCAAGAAATATTCAGTGATGAAAAGCAAGGACCTACAACCAACATTACTCTACCCAGCAAAGCTGCCATTTAGAATCAAAGCACAGATAAAGAGCTCCTGAAACAAGAAAAAGTGAAAGGAATTCATCATCACCAAACCAGTATTATTTGAAATGTAAAGGGCCTTCTTTAAGAAGAAGAAGGGGGAAAAAAAAAAGAACAATAAAATGCCAATAAATGCATATCTATCAACATTTGAATCTAAAAACAACATAAATGAACAAGAGAACAGAAACAGACTCATGGATAACAGAGTATATTTTGACAGTAGCCCGATGGGAGGGGGTTGGGGGAATGGTTGAAAAGGTGAAGGGATTAAGTACAAATTGGAGTTATAGAAATAGTCATGTGGATGTCAAGTACACCATAGGAAATATACTCAATAATATTCTAATAATTATGTATGTGTCAGATGGGTGCAGTATTTATTGAGATGATCACTTAATTATGTAATGTCTAATCACTGGGGTGTACACCTGAAACGAATATAATAATGTATGTCAACTGTTACTGAAAAATAAAAAATGATTTAAATAAAAAAAAACACACTAATAACTTCAGTGGATTGATACACATCAATTATCCAAATCCATGAATTTGTAAAACTACTACAAAAAGAAAAACTAGAGGGATACTACTGGAATTGAGTGGGTAGAGGTGATTTCACTGTTGGAGACATCTAGGAATCCAACTCCTTTTTTTTTTTTTCCATCCTTACCCGAGGACATGTTTTTGCATTATCTTCAGATAGAGTGGGAGGGAGAGAGGGAGGAAGAGAGAGAGAGAAACATCGATGTGAGAGAGACACATCGACTGGCTGCCACCCACACAACCCCAGCCGGGGCCGGGGACAAACTGCAACCAAGGTACGTGCCCCTGGCGGGAACTGAACCCGAGTCTTTCTGGTCTGTGGGCTGATACTCTAACCGCTGAGCCAAACTGGCCAGAGCAACTCCTTTTGACAAGTATGGTAAACAAAGAGGAAATAGCCCTGGTTGCTTTGGCTCAGTTGGTTGGGCATTGTCCCATGCACCGAAAGGTGGTCAGTTCAATTCCCGGTCAGGGCACATGGCTGGATTGCGGGCTTGATCCCTGGTAGGGGGCGTGCAGGAGGCAGCTGATCGATGTTTCTCTCTCTCTCTCTCTCTCTCTCTCTCTCTTTTTAAATTTATTAAATTCTGTTGGTTAATAGGATCATAAAGGTTTCAGGTGTAGATTTTTATGTTACAAGATCTGTATATTGCACTGTGTGCCCACCACCCAGAGTCATCATGTATTAGGACCCCTTCATCCCCCATCCCCAAACCCCTTCCTTCTGGCAACCACCACACTGCTGTCTGTGTTCATGAGTTTCAGTTTTATATCCCACATATGAAAAAAAGAAAAATAAAGGGGAATAATTAAACATTTATTTTGCCTTTCTCAAACTGTACTATTAGTTAACCAAATAATAAATGAGGGGAAGTTTGTCCTTGTTAGAAACATTTCAAGTAATAAATGAAGACGGAATGTTAAAAAGAAATATTACCATTTTGCAACCACTGAGAAACTGTTGGATCTAGTCATTGAGCATCAGTGTCTGCTAATATCTCAAAAGAATACACCAGATGTGTGTGCCTTCTGGTGGAAGAATACAATATCTATGAAGTAGTCTTGCTTGCCCCACCTCCTTAAAAAAAAACGAGAAACAAAGAAGGCAAAAACAAACACCTGAATTTGATTAGGTCTCTATATCTACCAATTTACAGGACATTAAGTATAGTGGATCTTTCTTTTTTTATCCTCACCTGAGGACATTTTTTCATTTTTTGTTCAGATAGAGTGGGAGGGAGAGAGAGGAAGAGAGAGAGAGAGAGAGAAACATCGACGTGAAAGGGACACATCGAGTGGCTGCCACCCGCACGACCAACCAGGGCCGGGGACAAACTGCAACCGAGGTACATGCCCTTAGCGGGAACCGAACCCGGGTCTCTCTGTACCGCAGGCCGGCGCTCTAACCGCTGAGCCAAACCGGGCAGGGCTAGTGGATCTTTCAAATGACACTCCGAGGTTGTAATCAGCAAAATCCAGCTCTGCAAAGATTTTTTTACAACACAGTTCACTGTTTTATTTCTTTAATAAGTAAGCTGCAAGGAATAAAAAAGACAACCAGGAGAAACCTATAATCTAGATTTTCTCAACCATAGTGCTATTCACATTTAGACTAGATAATTCTTTGGAGTGTGTGTGTGTGTGTGTGTGTGTGTGTGGGGGGGTGCTATCCTGTGCATTGTAGGATATTTAGAAGCATTCCTGGCCTCTACCCAACTGATTCCAGTAGTACCCTTCTAATGGTGAGCATCAAAAGTGTCCCCAGAAATTGCCAGTTGTTCCCTTTTGGGCAAATCGTGCCCAAATTGAGAACTACTATAGACTGAATCATTTAAGACTCTTACTTGGATCCCAATGTAAACAAAACCTTAAAAATATAACATTTGAGAGATAATTGGAAATTTGAATACTGACTGGGTATTTGATATGAAATATTTATTTTTAGGTGTGATGGCACTGTTGTAGTCATATTTTATAAAATCACCTGAAATATTTACAGATGATTTATAAGGCTGAGCATTTCAAAATAATATAGAATAGAGAAAGTAGAGAGACTTTGAGTAGAGTTGGTTGTTGGTGTTAGATATTCTTGGGAATTCATCATTCTATTATGTATTTCAAAAGCCTTCTTAGTAAACTGTTTGCAAAAATGGAGAGTGGTGTACTGAGAGAGCCTCAGTGAATAAATAAGGAAAAACACCTAGAAATATATGCTTGACTTTCTAGGTAGTGTTGTTTGTTACCTTTTGTCTTTTAAATTGAAGTAGAGTATTTTTAGAGAAAATAAAAAAAATACTTGTTTTATTAAATTATAAAAGTACCTTGAGAACCACTTCAAGAGCTTTTTTTCCCACTTAGGGGATTAGTATATGTAGTAGTTAAGAACATGACTTTAGGAATCAAAGTGCCTGAGTTCAAATTCAACTCTGCCATTTACATTGTGATCTTGGAAAGTTACACCACTTTGAGCCTCATTTTCTTCATCTGTGAAAAGCTATTAAAATAGTACTGGTCTCACTGGTAGGTACAAACATTAAATGAATAAAAATAAAGTGCTCAGAACAGTGGCTGGTGTGGAGTATCTGCTATATAGGTGCTAGCTACTACCTGCTATTGTTTTTCTGGTATTTTAGGTTCATTTCCCAAAATGGTAAGAAAAAAATAGGAAGAAGGAAAAGGAGGAGGAGAAATAATTTTCTATGGCAAAATATACTTGATGACTGAGTCTCAAAATTTGAGTCTCAGTGTTTGAAGGCCTTATACCTTTTATTTATTTTCCCCCTAAAACAGATCATTGCCAGGTGCTTTCTGTGTCTGAAATATAAAATTTGCATGTTTGAATATAGAAGTCTGTATGACCAAGAGTTAGATTTTTCCTTTTAAATTTTCTTAATGTTAATGCTTGTTTAAATGTATGATTTTATTTATTTTTATTTTTTGCTTTTTGTTCTCTCTTTGATTTATTAGTCAGATTTAGTTACATGTCCCAAGTGTATAACTTTAAAAGAAGTTACATAATACCTATTTTTCTAGTATAGCTCAGTGGTATTCTTTATAGGAGTTCTAAATTTTCATAAGCCAGTAAATAATAAAGGAGAATGACATTTTTACTGTGTTTTCTTTTGCCGCTTTAACAATTTACCCCAAATCTAGTGACTTAAAATGTATGGTAGAAGTCTGCTGGGCTTGGCTGAGTACTCTGTGTAACGTATCACAAGGCTGGAATGAAGATGTTGGGAGATCTGTATTTCTCTCTGGAGGCTCTTAGGATGACTCTTCTTTTAAGTTCACTCAGGTTGCTGGCAGAGTTCAGTTCCATGTGGTTGTGGGACTGTGGTTTCCTTTTTCTCACTGGCTATTGGCCAAAATATTCTCAGCTTTTAGAAGTAGCCTACCTTCCTTGGCTCTTATCTTAAGTGCTGGAAACACCACAGATCCTCCTCATGCTTTGAATTTCTTTGACTTCTCCTCTGCTTCATCCCTCTTTTGCTTCCAGCAGGAGAAATTCTCCATTTTTAAGGGCTTATGTTATTAAATGGGACCCATCTAGATAATCCAGGATAATCTCCCCATTTTGAGGTCCCTTTTGCCATATACCTTAACAAATTACAGAGACTAGCACATGGACATCTTTTGAAGGCAGTTATTCTGCCTACCACATTTCTTGTAAGTTTCTTTGGAGTATAGTTGTTGTGATTGTTCAATTTGAAATGACATTTTAATTATTAATTTTACAGGTTTTTTATGTTAATTTTGGTGACCTCTTATGTACCTTGCACGAAACACCTTATGTAATAACAACTGGGGATTCGTTCTATGTTCCTTCAGGTAAGAATAATTAAAGACATTTTCTTTCACATGGTTAAATATTTATATAGTTGCTCATGAGCACCATATAAATGGAAGCTACAGTGGTCAAAATGAAGTGGGATGTGACTGATGCCAAAGTTTGGTACATATATATTTTTTTTAATTTTGTCATTAAGTAAGTATATTACTGTTTTGTTACATGAAAATTGAACAAGAGTTGTTTAGTTTATTGCTGAATATAAAAATATTTAGTTAGAAAATTTGTTGTATCCACGGTAGAGGGAAAATTATTTCCCTTGTGTTATCTCTAAGACATTATGTAGTCAAACAATTTTTAGTAGGTAATTTTAAACATATAATATAGTATGCTTCATCAGCTATTGAAGAACACAAGTCTTTGGAAATAGGGATTTTAATTAATTAATTAATTAATTCAACAAATGAGATTGAGAGTCTATCAAGCATTGCTCTAAGAATGTGGGATACATAACAAAACAGGCAAAAATCCCTGCCCTCATCAAGCTTAATTTCTAATGAAAGGAGACAATAATAGTAGCTATGTTTGTATAGTCTTTTGTGTGTGTCAGCAGTTATGAACACTGCTTTTATTAACTCAGTTAATTTTAATATGTATCAATTTCTTATATATAGAAAGTGACAGCATGCTTTACAGTTCTATAAATCTGCCTTGTGTGCTGTTAGTCTGTATTTCACTTTTGCTGTTACTTATTAATTTATTCAAGAGTAGCATTTGCCTTTTTTTTTTTAAGTTTTTTTTTAAATCCTCTCCTGAGGATATTTTTCCATTGCTCTTTAGATAGAGTGAAAGGGGGAGGGAGAGAGAGAGAGAGAAACATTGATGTGAGAGAGATACATCGACTGGTTGCCCCCCTGCACGACCCCTGGGGATCATACCTGCAACCCAGGCACGTGCCCTTGACCAGGAATCGAACCAGCAACCCTGGGGTCCGTGGGCCAACGCTCTAACCACTGAACCAAACCAGCCAGGGGGCATTTGCCTTTTTTGAACTTTGAGATTTTATTTTACTTAATATTTTACTTTTTATACTTACCTGTATTCTAGTTTAGGGGAATCCACAGCAGTTCCAAAGTCCCTAATAACCATTGGGTCCAGAGAGATTTTCTTTTCCTGCATGCACCCTTGTTTAATTTATCTTTGTGTTCATTATCAAAATGATGTGAAATTTACACAAGCCTTATGTGAATCACAGGTGGTGGTGAACTCTTGGATTTTTCAATTAAGGGAATTAAATAAGAGGTACTTTGGGTTAGATGAATTGATTTTTGGTACTGTATACTTTAACTGCCTTAGTGAGGGCTAAACATTTAATCAATAGGAAATAATCTTATGGAAATAATTTTTAATTTTATTTTCTTATCAACTTACTTCTAGGTAATTATTACAACATCAAAAATCTCCTGAATGAGGAAAGTGTTCTTCTTTTTACTCAGATAAAAAGATGAAAGATGAACCAAACTTTAACTACGTGTGTGTATATATATATATGCGTACATGCATATACATATGTAATAGTATGTGTAGTTGGGACATTTAACGTGTAATTATTTGTGAAGTTTTAAAATAAAAATTTTATTTAGTTTTGTGTGTACTTGTATCTGATATTTCAAAATCCTATACATGTTTTCTAATTTATCCACGAATATATACAAAGCCTCTAGTGATGCCCATATCCTTAGTATTTTAATAACATAAGATTACCGAAGTTACTGTTCCCACAGTGAAATGTAGAACATTTTTCTTTGTCAGAAGAGATCTGATTAATGTGTCCATTCATTTAAAAGTCTTTTCCAAATATTAGTTGTAAGTCACTACTCAAAATAATCCAGTAATAGAGAACTGTGGTAAATGATACATCTGCATTACTTTCCTAGGACTGTTACAACGAAATAGTACAAACTGGGTGGCTTAAAACAAAATATTATTGTCTCATAGATTAGGAGACTAGAAGCTTGAAATTGATGTGTTGGCAGGGCCATGCTCTCTCTGAAACCTGTGGGTTTCACAGTAATGCTTCTGCTTAGAACCTATCTTTCTATTAACAGGAAAGTCAGTGTGAAAGATCGTTACAGAATGATTCAGGCTTTCTTCTTAATATTGCCATGCACTAGAGATACGTAGAAAACTAAAGAGATTTAGGGGAGAAAATGGTTAAATGTCAGAAACAAATTACTGGCTGCTATTCCTGAATTTATTTTAAGTATTCCCATACTAATCTGAAAATCTTAGTTCCATTTGTCAGAATTGTAATTCAATAGTATGCTTTAACTTTTGCTTTTATTTAAAAAAAAAAAAAATCAGTGTAGCTGTATCACTTTTTATATGAAGCTTGCTAGAATATTTTTACTATTATATTTTCTAGTGTCTCCATAAGAAGTTTCAGAGTTTGATATATAAATAAACTTTCTGTCACTAGAGAAACTGGTATACTTGGCTTTCCCAATCAAGAGTTATGTGACTAGATGCATGTCCATGTTTACCTAGACCGGCCAAAATTTGGTCATCACCTGTAATGGCTTGATTTATTTATTTTTTTTGAGGGAAGCATTTTTTTAATTGCTATAATTTACATATAGTCAAATGCATAAATCTTAATTACAGTTTAATGAGTTTTTGATGAGAACATCTTATACCTAAGTTACCCACAAAATTTCTGTCACTCCAAGAAGTTCCTTCCTCTTGTATCTAAGTCAGTTTTTGCCAACCTCACTTTTACCTCTTGGGACACTGTTCTGTTTATCACTGTAGGTAGGTTTTACTTGTTCTCGAGCTTTATATAAATGGACTCATAAAATATACTTTATTCAGCAGATATCTAAGATTCATCCAGTGTGGTGTGTATAATAAGTCATTTATGTTTTATTGCTGAGTGGAATTCCATATGAATACACCACTTTATTTTTCTCTTGATGGACGTTTGGGTTGTTTCCTGTTTTGAACTATTATGAATAAAGCTGCTATGGATATTCTTGTCAAGTTATGTAATGGACATATATTTTTGTTTCATTTGGATTGATACCTACGATAGAATTGCTAGGTTGTAGTATATGTGTATGGTTAATGTTATGAGAAACTGCCCAACACTTTTCCAAAGTGATTGTATCATTTTTATACTCCTACCAGCAAATTATGCAAATTGCAGTTGCTTCACATCGTTGCCAACAGTTGATGTTATCAGTCTTTAATTTTAGCCATTCCAGTGGGTTTGAAATGATATCTCTTTAGGAAGATACAAGTTTTTTGTTTTTGTTTTTTTAAATCCTCACCCAAGGCTATGTTTTTATTGTTTTTAGAGAGAGAGGAAGGGAGAGAAACACTGATCAGTTGCCTTCCATATGCGCCCTTATCGGGAATTGAACCCACAACCTGGGTATGTTCCGTGACCAGGAATTGAACTCATGACCCTTCAGTGCTTGGGATGGCACTCCAACTAATTGAGCCCCACCAGTCAGAACAGAATACATGTGGATACATGTTTTTATGTTGTGTCAAGGTTTTTATTGATTTTTTAGAAAGAGTGGAAGGCAGAGAGAGACAGAAACATTGATATGAGAGAGGCACTCGATCAGCTGCCTCCTGCACATCCCCCATCTGGGGATCAAGCCCAAAACCCTTCCATGTGCCCTGACAGGGAATCGAACCAGGACCTCTTAGTCCATGGGATGACGCTTAATCCACTGAGCCACACCGGCTGGGCTAGTATCAGGGTTTTTAAAGATTGCTTAGGATTTTCTATGAATGTATTCTATATATACCATCACATCTGTAGATAAAGACTTTTTTACTTCTTTTCGATCTTTGTGCCTTATGTTTCTTTTTCTTAACTTGCTATACTGGCTAGGAACTCTCCAGCAAAGTGTTGATTAGAAAGAGAACAGCCATCCAGTCTTGTACCCAATCTAAATGGCATTCAGTATTTCATCCTAAAGTATAATGTTGTCTATAAACATTTTATATATTTTTAAAAATTAGGTTGAGAAAGTTCTTTGCATTTCTAGTTTGCTGAGATTTTATTTATAAATCCAGAATCTGTGTCTATTGAAATGATCATATGGTTTTCTCATTTGTAATGAACCACTTGGTGAATTAGATTTTTTCTTTTTTTTAAATTTTGATTTCCTCTTTCATTTTTGGTATACAGCCCACTTGGATATGATGTACTATTTTGTTTATATATTATTGTATTCAGTTTCTTCCTGTTTTGTTAGGGGTGTGTGTGTGTGTGTGTGTGCGTGTGTGTGTGTGTGTGTCAGTCCTTGAGGTAGCAGTTGTTATGAATGACATAGTCAAGTGTTGGTATCAAGGGTTACAGACATTATAAAATGAGTTAGGAATGGTTTCTTCTTTTTGTAATCTCTGGTAGAGTTTATACAATATCAGTAATATTTCCTTCTCAAATGTTAGAAAGAATTACCAGTAAAATTGTCCAGGCCTTGAGTTTTCTTTATGGAAAGATCTTAAATTTTGACTTTAATGTCTTTAATAAGTGTCAGAGTATTCAGATTTCTTGTCTCTTTAGTTTTGGTAAATTTGTTTTTTGAAGAGTTTGCCTATATCTAAGTTTTCCACTTGATTTGCATGTATTTTATAATATTTTCAACAGCTTTCTCTAGATTTGACTTAGTCTTATGATATGTCCAAATTGATATAAGCATCTAGAGCACAAATTATACTATATAATTGTTTCTTTTTCTTGGTTAGTTTTGCTAAACTTTTATCAGTTTTGTTGCTCTTCCAAAATAATTAAAACTTATTTTCATTGGTATTTCTCTGTTGTCTTCTATTTCTATTTCATTGATTTTGATTGTACTTTACTGCATAATACCTTGGGCTTGATTTGTTCCTTTCTTCTTAGCTTCTTAAGGTAGATGGTTAGATTATTTTAGATCTTTTTTTTTAATAGCCTTTTTTCCACCTTTATTGATTTTAGAGAGAGAGGAAGGGAGAGGGAGAGAGAAACATCAATGAGAGAGAACATCGATTGGCGGCTTTCTGCATCCCCCCAACTGGGGATCAGGCCCACAACTTGGGGATCAGGCCCACAACTTGGGCATGTGGGCCCGATTCCCAGTGGGGGGCATGCAGGAGGCGGCCAATCGATGTTCTCTCTCACTGATGTTTCTCTCTCTCTCTCCCTCTTCCTTTCTCTTTCTCCAAAAATCAATAAAGAAGAAAATAAAAAAAAACGATATACAGAATTCAATGAGCTGGATTAAGTTTTGTGTGTGTGATTCAACTTGATGTGGACATGAAACATGAAACATTTTAAATTTAAGTTATGATTTTTAACTCTAGAATATAAACTTGGTTCTTTTTAATAGTTTATATATATATTTTTTTTATTTATTTATTTATTTATTTTTGTTACAGATATTTCTCCTTTTTCCCTCATTGACACCCTCCTCCTGATCCCCCCACCTCTCCAGCATTGTTGTCTATGTCCATTGGTTATGCATACATGCATATAAGTTCTGTGATTTATCTCTTCCCTCCTGCGCCCCCCCCAACCCCCCCTCTTCTGAGGTTTGTCAGTCTGTACCGCACTTCTGTGTCTTTGGGTCTGTTTTGTTTATCAGCTTGTATTGTTCATTATATTCCACAAATAAGTGAGATCATGTGATATTTGTCTTTCTCTAATTGGCTTATTTCACTTAGGATAATACTCTCCAGGTCCCTCCATGTCATCTCAAAGGGTAAAAGATCTTTCTTTCTTACAGCTGCATAGTGTTCCATTGTGTATATGTACCACAGCTTTTTATCCACTCATCTATTGATGGACACTTGGTGTGTTTCCAGACCTTAGCAATTGTAAATAGTGATGCTATGAACATAGGGGTACATATATTCTTTCTGATTGGTATTTCAGGCTTCTTAGGATATATTCCTAGAAGTGGGATCACTGGGTCAAATGGCAGTTCAACTCTTAATTTTTTGAAGTAACACCATATTGTTTTCCATAGAGGCTGCACCAGTCTGCATTCCCACCAGCAGTGTACTAGAGTCCCCTTTTCTCCACACCCTTGCCAGCACTTGTTCTTTGTTGATTTGTAGATGGCAGCCATTCTGGCAGCTGTGAGGTGATACCTCATAGTTGTTTTAATTTGCATCTCTCTGATACTTAGTGACATTAAGCATTTTTTCATATGTCTCTTGGCCATTTGTATGTCCTGTTTCTATTTAGTTCCTCTGCCCATTTTTTAATTGGGTTCTTTGTCTTCCTTTTGTTGAGTTGTATGAGTGCTCTATATATTTTGGAAATTAACCCCTTATCTGATGTATTGTTGGCCATTATGCTCTTTCCATTTTGATGCTTGTTTCTTTTGCTGTGCAGAAGCTTTTTAGTTTGATGTAGTCCCATTTATTCACTTTTTCCTTTGTTTCCCTTGCCTTAGGTGTTGTATTGGTGAAAATTCTGCTGAGTGTGATGTCTGAAATTTTGTTGCCTACATTTTCTTCTAGGATATTTTTGGATTCACAAATCACATTTAAGTTCTTTATCCATTTTGAGTTTATTCCTGTGTATGGTGTAAGTTGGTGGTCTAGTTTCATTTTTTTGCATGTAGCTATCCAATTTTCCCAACACCATTTATTAAAGAGACTGTCTTTATTCCACTGTATGCTCTTGCCACCTTTGTCAAATATTAATTGAGCATAATGTCTTGGGTCAATTTCTGGGTTCTCTGTTCTGTTCCATTGACCTATATGCCTGTTCTTGTGCCAGTACCAGGCTGTTTTGATTACTATAGCTTTGTAGTATAGCCTGATATCCGGTATTGTGATCCCTCCTACTTTGTTCTTCTTTTTCAAGATTACTGTAGCTATTCGGAGTCTTTTTTGGTTCCATATAAACTTTTGGAGTATTTAATCTAGTTCCATGAAATATGTTGTTGGTGTTTTGATGGTGATTGCGTTGAATCTATAGATTGCTTTGGGTAATATGGACATTTTATGATGTCTTCCAATCCATGAACTAGGTATATGCTTCCACTTTTTTATATCTTCCTCTATTCTTTTTTCAATGTCCTGTAGTTTTCTTCAAATAGGTTCTTTACTTCTTTGGTTAAGTTTATTCCTAGGTATCTTAATTTTTTTTGCCACAGTGGTAAATGGATTGTTTTTTTAATTTCTCTTACTGTGAGTTTATTATTGGTATATAAGAATGCTGTCAATTTCTTGATGTTAATTTTGTATCTTGCTACTTTGCCAAATTCGTTTATTAAATCTAGTAGATTTTTGATGGAGTCTTTAGGGTTTTCTATGTACAGTATCATGTCATCTGCAAATAATGACAGTTTCACTTACTCCTTTCCAATTTGAATTCCTTTTATGTTTTCCTCGTGTTTAGTAGCTGTGGCTAAGACTTCCAGTACTATGTTAAATAAGAGTGGCGAGAGTGGGCATCCCTTTCTTGTTCCTGTTCTTAAGGGAAATGCTTGTAGTTTTTGCCCATTAAGTATGATGTTGGCTGTAGGTTTTTTCATATATGGCCTTTATTATGTCGAGATATGATCCCTCTATTCCTACATTGCTGAGTGTTTTTATCAGAAATGGGTGCTGGATTTTGACGAATGCTTTTTCAGCATCTATTGATATGATCATATGGTTTTTATCTTTCATTTTGTTTATGTGGTGTACGATATTTATTGATTTGCGGATACTGTACCATCCTTGCATCCCTGGAATGAATCCCACTTGGTCCTGATGAATAATTTTTTTGATATCTTGCTGGATCTGATTTGCTAATATTTTGTTAAGGATTTTGGTATCTGTGTTCATCAGGGATATTGGCCTGTAGTTTTCTTTCTTTGCAATGTCTTTATCTGGTTTTGGAATTAGAATTATGTTGGCCTCATAAAATGAGTTTGGAAGTGTTCTGTCTTGGATTTTTTGGAATAGTTTGAGGAGAATGGGTGTTAGATCTTCTTTGAATGTTTTGTAAAACTCCCCCTTGAAGCCGTCTGGGCCCGGGCTTTTGTTTGCTTGGAGTTTCTTGATTACATCTTCAATTTTCTTAGTTGTTATTGGTCTATTCAAGTTTTCTGTCTCTTCCCAGTTCAGTTTTGGGAGACTGTGTGTTTCTAGAAATTTGTCTATTTTGCCTAGATTGTCCAATTTGTTGGCATATAATTGTTCGTAATATGTTTTAATGATCTTTTGTATTTCTGTAGTGTCAGTTGTTACTTCTCTTCCTTTGTTTCTAATTTTGTTTATTTGGGTCTTCTCTTTTTCTTTCTTGGTGAGTCTGGCTAAGGGTCCATCAATCTTTTTTATCTTTTCAAAGAACCAGCTCTGTTTCATTGATCTTTTGAATTATTTTTTTTAGTTTCTATGTCGTTTATTTCTGCTCTGACCTTCACTATTTCTTTCTACTTGCTCTCGGTTTTTCTTTTTGTTTACTTTCTAATTCTTTGAGTTGTAGGGTTAGAAAGTCAATTGGAATTTTTCTTATTTCTTGAGGTAGACCTGTAGTGCTATGAACTTCCCTGTCAGGACTCCTTTAGCTGTGTCCCATAGATTTTGTGTTGCTGTGTGTTCATTTTCATTGGTTTCCAGGAAGTTTTTAATTTCTTCCTTGATCTTCTTGGTAACCCATTCATTGTTTAATAACATGCTTTTAGCCTCCATATGTTTGAGTGTTTTTGCTGTAATTGCTTTCTAGATTCATGCCATTGTGATCTGAGAAGATGCTTGATGTGATTTCAATCTTCTTGAATTTGTAGAGATTCACTTTGTGTCCTAACATGTGGTCTGCCTTTGAGAATGTCCCGTGTACATTTGAGAAGAATGTATATTGTGCAGCTTTGAGGTGAAATGTTCTGTAAATATCAATGAAGTCCAGCTGATCTTGTTGGTCATTTAAGGAGTGTGTGTCCCTGTTAATTTTTTGTGTTGAAGATCTATCCAGTGGTGTCAGTGGATCTGATCTGTCCTTTGAAGTCCTCCAGAAGTTTTAAAATATATTTTGGTGCTTCTTTGTTTGCTGCATGTATCTTTACAGGGTTATATCCTTTTGTTGGATTGTTCCTTTTAATATTATGTAGTGACCTTTGTCTCTTATTATGGCCCTCGTTTTCAAGTCTATCTTATCAGATATGAGTATTGCTACCCCAGCCTTTTTTTCATTTCCATTTGCCTGGAAAATTTTTTTCCATCCCTTTACTTTCATCCTGTGTGAGTCTTTTGTTGTGAGGTGGGTCTCTTGTAGACAGCATATATATGGGTCATATTTTCTTATCCAGTCACCTATGTCTTTTGATTGGAGCATTTAAGCCATTTACATTTAAGGTTATTATTGATAGATACTTATTAGGTGCCATTTTTATTTTATGCCTGTGTTCCTCTCTCTATATTTCTTCTTCTTCTTAAAACAGTCCCTTCAGCATTTCTTGTAGTGTTGGTTTGGTGGTGGTAAATTCCTTTAGCTTTTTTTTTTAATCTGTGAAGCTCTTTATTTCTCCTTTAATTTTGAATGATAGCCTTATTGAATAGAGTAGTCTTAGATTCAGACCCTTGCCTTACATTACTTTGTACACTTCATGCCACTCCCTTCTGGCCTGCAGCATTTCTGTTGAGAAATCAGCTGACAGTCTAATGGGAGCTCCCTTGTAGGTAACTTTCTGTTTCTCTCGCTTCCTTTAAGATTCTTTCTTTGTCTCTAATGTTTGCCATTTTTATTATGATGTGTCTAGTGGTGAGTCTTCTGGGGTTCATCTTGCTTGGGACTCTCTGTTTTTCCTGGACTTGTGTGACTTTCCTTTGCCAAATTAGGGAAGTTTTCTGTCATTATTTCTTCAAACAGGTTTTCTATTCCTTTCTCTGATTCTTCTCCTTCTGGTACCCCTATGATGCAAATGTTGTTACGCTTTGTGTTGTCCCAAAGCTCCCTTAAACTCTCCTCCTGTTTTTTAATATTTTTCCCCATTTGCTGCTCTATTTGGGAGTTTTTTTCTACCTTGTCTTCTAATTCACTGATTTGGTCTTCAGCTTTTTCTAATCAACTGTTGAATCCTTCTAAGGTATTTTTCATATCAGCTATGTCGTTCTTTATTTTCTCTTGATTTTTATTCATAGCTTCTACCTCTTTTTTAAAGCTGATGTAGTCCCTGCTGAGCTCTCTATAATTCTCATGAAGTTGCTTGTAGTTCTCACTGAATTGTTTGAGCACCCTTAAAATCATTGCTTTGAATTCTTTATCTGACAAATTGCTTTCTTCCATTTCATGTAGTTCTTTTTCTGGTGATTCTTCCTTTTCTTTCATTTGGGTGTTGTTTCTTTGTCTCCCCACTTTAGCCGTTTGGTAGTTCTAGACCCAGTGAGAGATGTTGGGATGTGTAGGCAGGTCAGTGTGTATCAAATAAGGCTGCTGTGCCTCCCAGACTGTTCTGGTGCATGGAACCTCTTGCCTGCTGTGGGTCCTGGAGGACTGACTATTGGCGGCTGGTATTGGTCTGTCCTGGTAGGTGCTGCTCCTGGATCACGTGGGCCCCATTGGAGTCATGGGCCCCTCCTGTGCCACAGGCAGCTGTATCGCACAGGCTCCACTGAAGCCTCAGTCCCTGCTGGTGCCACAGGCAGCTGTATCATGAGGGCTTCCTGGAGCCCCGTGTCTGGCCACTGGCAGCTGGAGAGTGCTGCTGCCTTGTGGGGCTCAGCTCCTGCTCAGCCTCTGCTGATGCTGTCGGGGATGGGTCTCAGCTGCCGATATGTGCTGCTGCTGCCTGGGGATGGATGTCTGCTCCTGAGCCTCTGTTGCTGGGGGTGTGTCTTGGCTCTGATTAGGCTGCTGCTGTGGGGAATGGTGCTGGGCTCCCAGCTGCTTGTGGCTTCCACAGCAGACACCTTGACAGCGCCACTACTGTGCACTGGTCTCTGTTGACACAGCAGGATCCACTGGTCAGATGGTGCAAGGTGCACTGGTGGGCTCAGGTCGCTGGGCGCTAGCTGCTCCCGCTGCCTCCTCCCAGAAAAGACCAGGGATCTTCCAAAATGGCGGGGCCTCCTGGCCGCACAGGGAGAAGTGCCCTGACGAGCCACTTACCATGGTAGCCGGCTGCTTTCCGTCCACAGCACAGGAATCTCCTGCCCTGCGTTTTTGCACTGCTCAAGGTTGCTCATCCACACTCACATCCACTCACACTCTCTCTCACACTCGCTCACTCACACACTCACCCTCCCTCTGGTCCTACCCACTGCCATCTTTTTTCAATTATCTCTCTCTAAGATTTTATATTAATGAAAATATCTTATCACTGTGAGGACAGAGTATGCTCTATCAATTCTTACCTATAACTTTCATGAAATGTACCAGACTAAATTAAAATAAATGGCTTTAGAAAGTTCCAAGATTATAAAAGGAAGGTTCTGAGTAGAAGTAAAAGTAGTCTAGAAACCGCTTTATTAAAAGAAATCAGAAACAAATAAAAGGCCAGATGTTAAACATTTTAGGCTTTTGTGGAACACACTCAGTCTCCCAACTCCCGCCTCCCTGTCCTTTCCTTCCTCCTCCTCCTCCTGAAGATCTAACATTGGTGTGACTAAGTATGGTGGCTATAGTTAGCTATACTGTATTGAAATTTGCTGAGAGGTTAGATCTTAAGTGTTCATAAGACCAAAAGCCCTGTTTTTATAACAAATATATTCCTTTAATACCTTGAAACAAAATTTCATAAGAAATACAATCTATAATATACATAATTTGAGCAAACAATATGATGCTTTAATATAAAGGAGGAAGGAAAAATATTAGGAAAAAAAGATGCTGATTTATTATTTTCACTGTTTTTTGTATTTTTATTGGGACAGTCTGAAAGAGACTGCTACCAATGCCATGCTTTATTTGAGAGAACATGATGCTAGTTTTAGATATAAGGGATTGTAACTAATTTCTTGGTGTTAACAACTACCATGGTATGTGTGAATGAACTGTCTTCCCTGTGAGTATTAAACTTAGTTGAACCTTGATTAATCTATGTTGATATGGGTAGTAACATTGGAAGTGAGACCTTGTGAATAAGTTTTAAAGTCTGTTCTGCAAACAGATGCATTTGTCAACTACTGCTTCGAAAACATTGTTGTTCATTCATTTTATCATTGTAGAACAAGGGGAATCAAATTGCTTGCTTATAATGGAAGGGATCATTAATTTTCCTGAGAGGTAATTTGTCATACAGCACAGTTTATGTCAACTGAGGTTATCCAGGTCTTTTTCCCCTTTAATTCAGAAAGAAAACAAGATGAAGTGCTACACTGTCAACTGAAAATAGAAATTTTAGAGCAAAGCCAAGTACTCAGGGCCACCCAGAGCTGACAACTTATATATCTGCAAATGTCTTTCTGGCATGGATGGGCTGTAGAGCATTGACTGACAATAGAGACAGATAAGTGGGACTGGGTGGATAAAGGTGGAAAAGAGGAATCTGCTGTATGATAACTACATATATTTAGGGTTTAGGGAAAATTGCAAGATATTCACATGTGAAACCCATATTGAAGCTAAATAACTTCCCTTGATGTTTTTGTGCATGACATACATTCGTTTTCCACATATATAAATAAATATATTCCAAATATGTCTATATGATAAATATATAATATACATCTGTATCTAGCATCTATTTTTATTTATTTTACAACACCATAAATAGATATTTAATTTTTTTCTTTATTTAATTTTTTTTCCCATCACCATTTATCCCCCCATACCCTTTTCCAGCTCCTTCCACCCCCCCCTGCAATCACCACACTGTTTGTTGTCTGTGTCCATGAGTTCTTTCTCTTCTTTTTTTCTTTTTCACTCAATCCCTCCACCCTCCCCCTCAGCACCCCTTCACCAGAGCTGTCTGCTTGCTCTCTCTGAATCTATCTCTATTTTGCTTGTTAGTTCATTAAATTCCACATTTGAGTGAAATCATATGGTACTTGTCTCTCTCTAACTGGCTTGTTTCACTTAGCATAATGTTTTCCAAGTCCATCCAAACTGTCGCAATGGGTAAAATTTTCTTTCTTTTTATTGCTCAGTAGTATTCCATTGTGTAAATGTACCATAGCTGTTTTATCCAATCATCTACTGATGGACACTTGGGCTGCTTCCAGATCTTGGCTGTTGTAAATAACGCTGCAATATATGCACTCCTATGTTCATTGCAGCATTAAATAGATTTTTGGTTAAAAGAAACAGAGTCGCTCAGCTGGTGTGTCTCAGTGGATTGAGTGTCATCCCATGGACTGAGAGGTCCTGGTTCGATTACCGGTCAGGGCACATGCCCAATAGGCAGTGTGCAGGAGGCAGCTTATTGAATGTTGCTCTCTCACATCGATGTTTCTATCTCTCCCTTCCTCTCTAAAAAATCAATAAAAACATACTTAAAAAATTAAATATAAAAATAAACAGAACTCTCATATTACAGAAGAGGAATTCATTATAAAGGTAGTAGGTACATAATAGTGCTTAGAAATAAGAAAGCAGGTGAACTGGGCTCAATAAAGAATAATACCTGTTCTAGACACAGAGCTAAACAGTAAAATCTTTGCCACTACTGATGCTTCTATTAATCTCACCACCACCACTGCTGCCATTGCTGCTACTCCATTGGTCTTACCTTCAACTCTCAGGACCTTGCATTGAATGCTTAAAACTGCCAAGACCACACTCAGTTGCAGAAGGACCAAAATTATTTGAGGTTTTTGGGAATCAAGGAAATAGCCAGCTCCTAAAGCTGAAGTATATGCAAACAACCAAACTTTGGCTGTCTGACAGGTACATAAATCCATCTTTCCAGTTGTAAACTTATAAGATTATTTCCAATCAATGTGATTATTCATAATATTACAAATACATTCTTCCCATCCAAAGGAGCACAATCTAATTAGGTAATCTCAATTCTTCCTTGAGTGCTATAATGACCCTATCGCAATATTTTGCAATTCAAGGGTTAATTACCAATAGCTACCAAATATATGTACTGTGAAGGTAAAGAGCACAAAGAGAGAGTGGCAGTGGAAATAAAATTCATACATAATACATAAAGGAAAAAATATTCTACTGGCCTTGTTTCTGCAACTGGAGGTTACAATACAACTGCTTTTTTTTTTCCCCTCCACTAGTCATTCCATATTATCTTTGCCTTCAGTCTCTCAGAAGTTCAGAATTCTTTGTTTAGTGTAAGGAATCAAACTTTCATGTGAGAAGAATATGAGGTTTTTGTACTATAGCTTGATGGAATTTGAAAAAGTATTCTATTAACTGTTTTTCAATTAACTTTTAAAGTTTTAGAACAATTTTGACTTACAAGAAAGTTATAATGATAGTAGAGAGTTCCATGTACTTCACACTGAGTTTCCATTATTTGCAATGTAAAAACAACTTTTGCCCAGCTAGTGTGGCTCAGTGGTTGAGCGTCAACCCAGGCACCAAGAGGTCGCCAGTTCAATTCCCTGTCAGGGCACATGCCCTGGTTATGGGCCCAATCCCCAATGGGGGGCATGCAGGAAGCAGCCAGTCGATGTTCTCTGTCATCGATGTTTCTCTCTTCCTCTCCCTTCCTCTCTCTCTAAAAATTAATAAAGAAAAAAAAACAACTTTTGAGTATTATTCCCTTTATCTTCTCACTCTTTCTTAATGTTGTTTTCACTATTGACACCCCTTGCAAATATGTTCTCCTTTGGCTCTGTGATAACTTATACGGTCTTTTACATTTATTATTTCTTTTTTTTTCTTTATTGATTTTAGAGAGAGAGGAAGGGAAAGGGAGAGAGAGATAGAAACATCAATGAGAGAGCACATCGACTGGCTGCCTCCTGCATGCCCCCCACTGGGGATCGGGGCCACAACCTGGGCATGTGCCCTGACCGGGAATCGAACTGGCGACCTCTTGGTGCATGGGTCGACGCTCAACCACTGAGCCACACCGGCCGGGCTATTATTTCTTTTTTCTTCATATTTTTTTCCCTGCCACATGACAATAGGTTATAATGAATTTATTTGATAATTGATTAACCTAGCACTTACCAGGTATTGCAGAGCCCTGCTTCTTAAGTTTGAATGACCATAGGTTGATAAAGACACTCAGGTTAATTTGGTTGACAGGAGATTTTGTTTCTGAGCATTTAACGTGAGATTTATCCTATTAACAAAATTTTAAGTGTGCAATATAGTATTGTTAACTATAGGCATTATATTGTACAGCAGATCTCTAGAATGGATTTATCTTACATAATTAAAATGGCATGGATGGGCTGTAGAGCATTGTCTGACAATCCAGACAGATAAAGTGAGACTGGGTGGTTAAAGGGAAAAAAGAGGAATCTGCTATATTATACCAGTTGAACAGCAACTCCCTATTTTCACCACCGCTAAGACCTTGGCAACCACCATTGCAATCTTTGATTTTATGAATTTGACTATTTTATATACTTCATACAAATGGAATCATGCAATATATGACCTTTTGTGATGGCTTATTTCATTTAGTGTAAAGTCTTCCAGGTTCATCCATCTTGTCATATATGGCAAGATTCTTTCTTTTTAAAAGTTGAATAATATTCCACTGAGTGTATATACCATATCTTCGTTAGCCATTTATCCATTGATGGACATTTGTCTGTTTCCATATCTTGGCTATTGTAAATAATGCTGTAGTAAACATAGTAATGCAGATATCTCTTTGAGATCCTAATTTTCTTTCCTTAGGATATAGTTCTTGAAGTGGGATTGCTGGATCATATGATAGTTCTACTTTTAAAGTTTTTTGAGGAACGTTTAGATTGTTTTCCATAGGAACTGCACCATTTTACATTCCTACCAATGGTGCATAAGAGTTCCAATGTCTTCACATTCTTGTCAACATTTGTCTTTTGTGTTTTGGTAATAGCCATCCTAACAGATGACAGGTGATATTTCATTGTGGCTTTGATTTGTATTTCCTTGATGATTACTGATGTTGAGCATCTTTTCACATACCTGTTGGCCATTTTTATGTCGTCTTTGGAGAAATGTCTATTCAAGTTCTTCGCCCATTTTTTGTTTGTTTTGTTTTGTTGTATGAGTTCCTTATATATATTTTGAATATTAACCTTTTATCAGTGATGTGGTTTGAAAATATTTTCTCCCATTTTTGTTCTGTTGATTATTTCCATAGATATACAGAAGCTTTTTAGTTTGATGTAGCCCCACTTTTCTTTTTATATTAATTTATTTTTGTTACAGATGTTTCTCCTTTTCCCCCCATTGACTCCCTCCTCCCCCTCCCTCCCTGCCCCGTCCCCAGTTTTGTTGTCCATGTCCATTGGTTTTGCGTACATGCGTATAAGTTCTGTGGTTTATTGCTCCCCTCCCCCACCCCCTCTTTTGGCTATTGTCAGTCTATACCCTACTTCCACGTCTCTGGGACTACCCTGTTCCTCAGACTGTTGTGTTCATTATATTCCAGAAATAAGTGAGATCATATGATATTTGTCTTTCTCTGCTTGGCTTGCCTCGCTTAGGATAATAATTTCCAGGTCCTCCCATGTCGTCTCAAAGGATAAGAGATCTTTCTTTTTTACAGCTGCATAGTACTCCATTGTGTATATGTACCACAGCTTTTTTATCCATTCGTCTACTGATGGACACTTGGGCTGTTTCCAGATCTTAGCTATTGTAAATAGCGCTGCTATGAACATGGGGGTACATATATTCTTTCTGATTGGTGTTTCAGGGCTTCTTAGAGTATATTCCCAGGAGTGGGATCACTGGGTCAAATGGTAATTCAATTTTTAATTTTTTGAGGTAACAGCATAGTGTTTTCCATAGTGGCTGCACCAGTCTGCATTCCCACCAGCAGTATACTAGAGTCCCCTTTTCTCCACACCCTTGCCAACACTTGTTGTTTGATGCTTTGTTGATGGCGGCTATTCTGACAGGTATGAGGTGATACCTCATTGTTGTTTTAATTTGTATCTCTCTGATGATTAGTGATGTTGAGCATTTCTTCATATGTCTCTTGGCCATTTGTATGTCCTGTTTGGAGAGGTGTCTATTTAGTTCCTCTTCCCAATTTTTTAATTGGGTTCTTTGTCTTCCTTTTGTTGAGTTGTATGAGCACTCTATATATTTTGGAAATTAATCCCTTATCTGCTGTATCATTGGCAATTATGCTGTCCCATACAGTGGGTTGCCTTTCCGTTTTGATGGTTGTTTCTTTTGCTGTGCAGAAGCTTTTTAGTTTGATGTAGTCCCATGTGTTCATTTTTTCCTTTGTTTCTGTTGCCTTAGGTGATATATCAGTGAAAATTCTGCTGCGTATGATGTCCAAAATTTTGTTGCCTACATTTTCTTCTAGGATTTTTATGGATTCACGAGTCACATTTAAGTCTTTTATCCATTTTGAGTTTATTCTTGTGTATGGTGTAAGTTGGTGGTCTAGTTTCATTTTTTTGCATGTAGCTGTTCAATTTTCCCAACACCATTTATTAAAGAGGCTGTCTTTACTCCATTGTATGCTCTTGCCCCCTTTGTCGAATATTAATTGAACATAATGTTTTGGGTCAATTTCTGGGTTCTCTGTTCTATTTCATTGATCTATGTGCCTGTTTTTGTGCCAGTACCAGGCTGTTTTGATTACAGTAGCTTTGTAGTATAACCTGATATCCGGCATTGTGATCCCGCTTACTTTGTCTTTCTTTTTCAAGATTGCTGTAGCTATTCGGGGTCTTTTTTGGTTCCATATGAACTTCTGAAGCATTTGTTCTAGTTCTGTGAAATATGTCATTGGTATTTTGATGGGGATTGCGTTGAATCTATAGATTGCTTTGGGAAGTATGGACATTTTAATGATGTTAATTCTTCCAATCCATGAACAAGGTATGTGCTTCCACTTTTTTATATCTTCCTCTATTTCTTTTTTCAATGTCCTGTAGTTTTCTGCAAATAGGTCCTTTACTGCTTTGGTTAAGTTTATTCCTAGGTATCTTAATTTTTTTTGCCATGATGTAGCCCCACTTTTTAATTTTTATTTATTAATTTTTATTTTTTATTGTTGAAGTATTACAGATGTCCCTATTTTTGCTTTTATTACATACAGTTTTGGTGTCATCCAAGAAATAATCCCCAAGACCAATGTCAAAAGAGTAACAGATTCTTTTTTTCTACTTACCTTGATTTTGAATTTTGCATGTTATAAATTGCTGTCCACATTTCTTTTCAGTTTACTTTCTTTTCTCATGAGTAGTCCTAGTTTAAATTTCAAACATATTATGGTTATTTGTAGTTGATTTACAAGTAATGAATGCCATTGCAGGACTTGTAGAACATATAATTTCTAATGGAAAACTGTGTACAGACACAGGGGCTTAGTGGTTTATTGCCTGGTGATTAGAACTACAAAATACAAATGATACATAAGATTCAGTTACCTCCTATAAGAAGCTTAAATTTAATTAGGAAAATAACTTATACATGTGCCAATGTAAGGACTATTCCTTACAGTTTTTGGAATCTTCCAATTGTCCATCTTATGACTAGGCATCTAGTAAGTGCACAATAACTGCTTGATCCGAGAATTTATTTTTGATTTAGCCTACTACACCCACTCTCTCGTCCTAACTTGGCACTTATCAAGCCCCTTGAGCCCAAGGACTTAATGATTTACTAACTCTTTGTTGTTGTGCATAAGTAGTACATTATAATGTATAAGCTCAAGGACTCATTATTATCATGTTGTTATTATACAATATAAATTCAATATATAAATTATTTTCAAAGAATATATATCTATAATACATAATAGGTCTATGTAATCTGTATATTGTATATAAAAAGTGGTATGTATTGAAAGGTCTAAGTCAGGAAGCATGATGAATATATGCATATCAGGGAATAATTAAGTTCTGAGTGCTTTGTCTTTAAATTTAAGTAAACAGGCAGAATATTGTGGAATGTCAGTTTGCTCTTAGATAGTATATTATTTAGGATAGACTATCTTCTATAACAAACAACCCAAAAATATCAATAACTTAATACAGTAAAAGTTTACTTTTGATCACTCAAAGTCCAAAGATGTTCTTCTTGGGATGGCTTTTCTTGGCAACAGTCCCAAGAGGCAAGAATACTCTCAATATTCTTTCTTAGGGACACATGGTCAGAATCTCAAGAGTAAAAAGTTAGCTTATGTGAGTCAATAGGGATTGGCTAATTTGGACTTGGCTTGAATGATCTTGACTGGTTTTGCTTATTTGTCTATGATCAGCTGCTGGTTGGCTAGGTGACTGCTGATCTTGGCTGGGCTCCCTGAGGGTCAGATGTCTGTTATCTGACCTAGGATTGCTTTGCCTGGGGGACTGGGACAACTTGGCCATCCTATATATCCTTCCTCCTCAAGCAGGATATCCTAGGCCTGTTCTTTAGACAGTGGCAAAAGGAAAAAAGCAAGCAAGCCAAAACATTCAAGATTTCCAAAACCCCTAGACTTGTTCTATTAGCCAAACCAAGTCACCAAAGGAAGTCCAGATTTATGGCAGAAATAGATTCCCTCTCTCTCTTTGGTAAGAGGAACTGCAAAGTCACATGGCAAAGAGGTAAATAATTTAGCAATTTACCATATGCTATTTAATTTTGTTGTTTTTGTTGCTACTATTAAGACAGGTAATTTTTATGCTAAGTGAAACAAGTCAGTCAGAGAAGACAAATATTGTATGATCTTACTTGTATAGAGAATCTAAAAATATTGAATTCATACGTGCAGAGAACAAATGAATGGTTGCCAGAGGTGGGGGGAGGAATGGGCAGAATGGGTGAAGTTGGTCAAAAGTACAAGCTAAACTTTCAGTTATAGAATAAACAAGTCCTGTGGATGTAATGTACAGTGTGGTGACTATAGTTAATAATATTGTATTGCATACTTGAAAGTTACTAACAGAGTAAATCTTAAAAATTCTCATCACAAGAAAAAAAAATGTTGTGCCATGTATCATGCCAGATGTTAACTAGACTTGTTGTAGTGATCATTTTGCAACATATAAATATTGTACACGTAAAAGTAATATAATGTTATATGTCAATTATACCTCAATAAAAAGGTAATGGCTTATCAGTTGTAAAAAATGTACCACATTAATGCAAGATATCAATAGGGAGGAAACTATGTTATGTAAGGAGGGGAGGAAGCATATGGGAATTTTCTGTACTTTCCACTCAGTTTTTCTATAAACCCAAAACTACTCTAAAGTCTCTTAATCATCATCATCAGCAGCAGCAGCAGCAGCAAGATAATTTTGTTTTTTCTATTGAATGCAAAGCACAGTTTCTCAATATTATTTAACGTTAATTGTGCCTGCTAGCTAAAAGTTTAAGAAACTAATCCAGAGATTTTGAGTTCAAGAGAATAGACTTAGCACCATTTTTTCCAAAGAATTGGAGTACATTCATGAAAAGACTCCTGGTTTGGATATTGGATCCTGAGAAAGAAGTAGAACAGAACTTGAGTCCTCAAAAATAGATGAAGAGGAAAATTAGAAGGATAGGCAGCTGCATCCATGGGTATAAAATATTAAAATACTTTGTATCCTTATTTTGTCAAATGGCAGCCCTGGCTGCATATTGGCTGGTTCCCAGGCTTTCTACCCTATAGGGAAGCCTGCCTATTGACAAGTTTCATGCCCTTACATCAAACCCATTCTCCCCTTCAAATGAAAGAACACCACATTGCAGAGGAAACTCACACAAGGAGGAAAAAAATAGCATGAAAAAGATCACAATGAACTGGCATACAACCATACTGAAAAAGACAGAATTCAGGTAAGAGAAGAAAATGTAAAAAAAAAAAAAAAGTAAACAAAAATTTTAGTTAGTGTCTTTAGAAGTACAAAAGAAGAATTTTGATCCATAAAATAAGCATGACTATTGATAAAAACAAAAAAATAAAAGCAGCAACAACCAAAAACAAGAAGCTCGTGGGATAAGACAGTTTTTAGAAATTTAAATATTCAGTAGGCATGCTAACTACTAGAAAGGACATGGTTGAAAAATCAACTGGCAATCTGAAAGAGAAATTAAAGAGATGAAAAAGTTGAGGGACACAGCAGATTTAGTGGGTACAACATTCATAGGTATTAAGGACAGAACAGGGACAGTGGGAAGGAGAAAAGGAATAATAGAAGACAGTTTTCTTGAGCTGAAGAAAGACGCTTTACATCGAAAGAATCCCCTAAGAGCCAAGAAGAAAAAATTTTAAAAGGTACATTTAGAAACATTTTGATAATGCTTTCTGAACATCCAAGAATAAAAAGGAAATCCTGAAAGCTTTCAGAGAAATAGAATGAGATCCTTACAAAGGAATGAGAAACAGCCTCAGACAGCTCATTGGCAGTACTGAGTGGTGTAAGACAAATCTGAGATAAAATGATTTTGAACTTAGAATGTATACGCAGCCACACCATCAAGCAAAGGTAAGATAGATTGTCAAAATGAAGTTATTCAAAAACTTTAGGACCGATGGACAGTATATGAAGAAAACTGAGACACTATCACAGAAAAAAAAAATTGCAAAGATGAACACAAGGTACTATAAATAATAAGGATCAATATGTCTCAAGTGACACTTTTTTTGGCTGTTACTCGATTCTACAGTGAAAATTATCATATTCATTATAATTACATTATAAGGCTGTTTTAGTTTTAAAATAAATCTATGGAGAAGGCCCAGAGGTGTAATTTTAGTTACAGATCATAATGTAAACTCACATAAACTTAACAATGCAAGAAATGATATCATTAGTAATACAATTTCAATTTATAACTTCAAATTCTCATTAAACTCACTGGTTCTGTGTGCTTCCCCCCTAGGGCCTGTTGGCTAGACAACAGCCAAGTGCTATCCACCCAGATTGCTTCAGCCATCATCTCTAGATACATATTTAATCTGTATTTTGAGCTCTTTCCTCTTAGACTTCAGTTTACATTTCAAACTGCCAGTTGAATGTCATGCTCTGGGTGTCCTACCAGAATCTCAAACGCAACATGTTCCAGTCTTAATCCATCATGCCTTTCTCTCATCCTCTTATGTCTGATTGTTATCAGATCCTATATTCTTACTTTTGTCATGTAGAATACATGACAAAATAGAACACTTTGTATCTACTCTTACCCCAGCCATCATTGTTTCTTGCCTTGACTTTGCATCAGCCTCCTAAGTCTACCTCTGGCCTTGCCTATAATGTCTCCTTTATTATATCCATACCACCTATTGTTATTAGATTAATCATTGCCAAAGTATAGGCATAACTTGGTTATTCCATTAATCAAAAAATTTAAGGGCCATTTAATAGTTGCCTACCACCAATTGCAGTGGTTCTCAAATTTTAGTGTGTTAACAGCACATGGGGGGCTAGCTACAAATGCACCTTCTGGAGGCTCACTTGGCAGATATTCTGATTTATTTATTCATAAATAGGACTTAGGAAACTATTTTTAACAAATACCCCAGGTGAGTTGTTGAAATTCTCTTGTCCTTTGGGCTAATGTCCAAATTCTTTAGCTTTATAATAATTTTCTATAGCCCTGACCGGTTTGGCTCAGTGGTTAAAGTGTTGGCCCACGGACCGGAGAGACCTGGGTTCGGTTCCCGCTAGGGGCACGTGCCTCGGTTGCAGTTTGTCCCCGGCCCAGTTGGGGTTGTGTGGGTGGCAACCAGTTGATGTTTCTCTCTCTCTCTTCCTCCCTCTCTCCCTCCACTCTGAAAAAAATAATAATAATTTTCTATAATTAGTTTCAAGAATACTTTTTTAAAAAGTATTCTCACCACCTCCCTACACTTACATGCTTTAATGAAATGAGGTCATTCCAAGTTCTCTAAATGCCAAATTTTCTAAACTTGATTGATTTTTCTAATCTTTTATTTCCAACTAGGGTATACTGCCTATTAACTGTTGCCTATCCCTCTTGTCTTTAGGGGTCTGGTTTGAATGTCACCTTTTTAATGGAACATTCCCCATCCCTGACCAGATGTTAGTTCTCCTTTTTCTGAACCCCCATAAACCTGCATAAGATAAGACCTAGGGAATTTTTTAGGATTTTAGTAAGAAAGACAGGGGGATCCTCATAGATAAAGTCCAGTTAAGTTGCATTCAACTCTGGGAAAATTAATTATATTGTGTTGAAGTATTTGGATATGGCTTTAAGTATATCTAATAACATACTTAAAAAGTGAGAAAAACCAAGTAGTGGGAAATGGATAACTCTTCATGGTTGATTCTTTCTTAGATATTCTGAACAGTTTAATAGTAAAAATTGTGATATTCGTTGGTGTGGAGGGGTAGGATACATCTCTGCACTGTCATGGTTAGGAACTTCCTAGAATTTCAGATTATTCTGAGTTTCCCTCACCTTATTTTCTAAAGTTTTCAGCATATACTCAAAATTCAAGTTTTTAACCACTTATTGATGCTCCTGGTTGAAATATAATTTAAAATTTATTCTACATGAAAAATAAAGGATGATGCATGAAAAAATCATAAAGAGTAGACTTTTCAGAACTTTGAGGCCAGTAGAAAGTGAACTGAATCATACTGATACTGATAACTGATATCTAATAGCCACCCACCGTGTTTACCATGCTAATTCGTACTTTATATGAATTATGTCTTTCGTCCAACCCACGAATTAGACTTCCTAGTTCTAATTTTAGTTTTTAATTCTACAGATGAAGAAATAGATAAAAACAACGTTCCCAACTTGAACTTCAGGTTGTTTGATCTATAGTTTTTATTGTTCTTTTAAAAATGATTGAAAAGACAATTTAGGTGATACAAACAATCTTTTTTTTTTAATCCTCACCCGAGGATATTTTTCCATTTTTGTTCAGATAGAGTGGGAAGAAGAGAGAGGAAGAGAGGGAGAGAGTGAGAAACATGGATGTGAGCGAGACACATTGACTGGCTGCGTCCCGCATGAGGGACGAACTGCAACAGAGGTATGTGCCCTTGACCAGAATCACACCCGCGACTCATTGGTCCATGGGCCAACGCTCTAACCGCTGAGCCAAGCCGGCCAGGGTGATACAAACAATCTTTATTTAACCTTTCATGAAGCAGACAGGCTCCATTCCCAAATGAGGAAGAAGGCAGGAAGATTTTATAGGATAAAGATTAAGGAACAAAGAAGAGAAAACTAGAAAATTAATAAGGAGCCCTGGCCGGTTTGGCTCAGCGGTTAGAGCGTCGGCCTGCGGTCCAGAGAGACCCGGGTTCGGTTCCCGCTAAGGGCATGTACTTCGGTTGCAGTTTGTCCCCGGCCCTGGTTGGTTGTGCGGGTGGCAGCCACTCGATGTGGCCCTTTCACGTCGATGTTTCTCTCTCTCTCTCTTCCTCTCTCTCCCTCCTACTCTATCTGAACAAAAAATGAAAAAAAAAAAAAAAGAAAATTAATAAGGAACAAGTAAATAAGTATAGAGCGCAGAGTTGGCTGGCATTTGGGAATTGACTGACTGGATATATTGAGTATCTGGTCAAGCAGAGCATTCAGGAACATGCAAGTTGTCTGTTTCAGTTAGCTGACATGGCACCCCAGGCAGGAGCAGCTCCATCTTGGGCCTAGAAATTTATTTAAATTGTTCTTAATCACCACACATACAGGACTGTCTCCTAAGTTGTGTGTGTTTTATCATGGTTTTTAAAATTCATACTTATTGTGCAAAAAATATATATGGCATAAAATTTGCCATTTTAACCATTTTTAAGCATACTCAGTGCCATTAATTATATTCACAGTGTAGTGCAATCATCACCACTATCTTTTTCCAAAACTTTTTCATCATCCCAAACAGAAACTTTGCATCTTCTAGCCCTTGGTAGCCTCTAATCTTCTTTCTGTATTTATGAATTTGCCTATTCTAGCTTGTTCAGAAAACTAGAATCATACAATATTGTCATTCTGGTCTAGCTTGTCTCATTTAGCATAATATTTTAGGGTTCATGCATGTGGCATATATCAAAATTTTGTTCCTTTTTATTGATGAATAGTGCTCCATTTTGTGTATATACCACATTGTGTTTATTCTTTCATCTGTTGATGCTTATGTTGTTCCCATCTTTCCGTTACTGTGAATAATGCTGCTATGAAAATTCTTGTACAGTATTTATTTGAGCCCCTGCTTCAAATTCTTTGGTGTATATTCGAGTGGGATTGCTGGGTTACCTGGTAATTTTGCATTTAATCACTTGAGAAACCACTAGACTGTTTTTCACAGCAGATACACCATTTTATATTCCCACCAGCTGTGCACTCGGGGTCCAATTTGTCTATATCCTTGCCAGCATGTGTTATTTCCTGTATTTTATTGGTATTATAGCCATCCAAGTAAGTGTGAATTAGTATCTCATTGTTGTTTTTCTAGTTGTATTTTTGCATGGGAACAATAAACTGCAATTGGACAAGAAAGTTAAAGTAACTTTTTGGTAACCAATATTTTCAAATGAGCCATGTATGATACAAAATCATGTATGGGTAAAAGATCCATTCAAAGTGTAAGAGAGAACAATGGGTTTTAACAATGGAGTTAAAAAACTCACTAATATGATTTTTCAGATGTAACATGGCAACTAACCTTCAAGACACTAACTTATCAAGTTTTGTCATAGTATCAAAGAATATACACTACAGTCTGAAAAGGCTATTGAAATACTCCTCCCTTTTCCAATTGCATATCTATGTGATCAGATTTTATTCATATATTTCAACCAAAACAACATATTGCAGTACATTGAATAAAGAAGTAGTGATAAGAATTCAGCTTTTATTGCTATGGACTGCATGTTTGTGTTCAAAATTCATGTTGAAATTTTAATCCCCAATGTGATGGTAAATGCAGATGGAGTCTTTGGGAGTCCTCATGCTGGGATTAGTGCCCTGTAAGAATAGACAGGAGAGCCCTGGCCAGTGTGGCTCAGTGATTAGGGCGTCAGCCCCAGCACTGAAGTGTCACAGGCTTGATCCCTGACCCTGGTTGAGGCGTCCTGTGGGAGACAACTGATCAATGTGTCTCTCTCACATTGATGTCCCTCTCTCTCCCCCTCCCTCCCTCTCTTCCAGTCTCTAAAAAAAAAAAATCAATAATCAATGGAAAAAATATCCTCGGGTGAGGATTAACAAAAAAGAAGAGACAAGAGAGCTTGCTTCCTCTTCCTCTTTCCCTCCCTGCCGTGTGAGGACAAAGCAAGCCGGGGACCATCTGCAAAGCAGGACCAGGTCACTAGATATCGAATCAGCCATTGCCTTAATCTTGGACTTCCCGGTCCAGCCTCCAGAACTGTGAGGAATAAATTTCTGTTTTTTAAGTCACTCAGTCTATAATATTTTTGTTATAGCAGCCTGAACTAAGACATCTATTAAGCAGATATTAAACAGATTTGCAAAAATTTAAAACAATGTTACTTTTTCCACTACATTTTTTGTTTTGAAAAATTTAGTATTTTCCCCCCAGGAAATATATGATGTATGTTGTGTTACTATGTTTATTGTTGTTTTAAAAATAATTTTGAAATAAATATTTTTAATTATCCATTATAATAGCTAATACACTAAATATTAATATATACAACCCACACAAAAGCTTTTTGAAGTCCTCAATTTTCTAACGAGTGTGAAGAGACCCTGAGACCTTGGTATTGAATAGGGAGAATGCAGGCTATAGCAGGGCATTTATCAGTCCCACAAAGGGAGATAAGTGCCCTTTATTCGGCAGGACTGAGAGCCTTGGTAGGGGAGGGAGAGGAGAGTTGCAGAATGGAGATAGGTGTTGGCCTACTCCCTGCCCCCACCTCAGGTTTGCACCCTGGCTTGGGAAATAGGGACCAGACAAAGAGTTTTGGGGAACTGCAGAGCAGAGTGCCTTTTATCTGAGAGGCTGACTGGAGATGTCCTGCGTTACTCTCCTACAACGTGGAGTGGTTGAAGGAGTTAATCCTCCTACATTCCCTGAAGCCTGTGAGTGGCATGAAGTAGATGAAGACATGTTTGTATGTCCTTTTGGACTATGTAGACTGTGGCTGAAAGTTTGGGACTAACTTGCTTGCAGGTAAATTGTCCAAAGCTGGGGGCCAGTTGGGAATCATGGGAAAGTCACAGACATCAGCACCATCAGCGAGGGCCAGGGCAAAGCCAAGTTATCAGTGGTGGGAGAGACCACTAATGTTGACAGGGCTGAGAAAATAGCCAGCATGCAGACATTTCAGCTGATACAGGATGAAAGATGCTCACAAGCAAGACCAACATGGGAAGAGATGCCCTTTCTTTTTTTTTTTAAATCTTCACTTGAGGATATTTTCCCATTTATCTTCAGATAGAGTGGGAGGATGAGAGAGAGAGGGGGAGAGAGAGAGAGAGAGACACATCAATAAGACTATCTGGACTTCCGGTCAAGATGGCGGCATAGGTAAACGCTATCACATCCTCCCACAACCACATCAAAGTTACAACTAAACTACAGAACAAACATCATTCAAAACTGCCTGAAATCAAGCTGAATGGAAGTCCTACAACTACGAAATTAAAGAAGCAGCCACACTGAGACTGGTAGGAGGGGCGGAGGTGCGACAGGCTGGTCCCACACCCACGTGTGGCGGATAAAATTTAGGAGGACACCTTGGCTGGGAAGGTCCTCTCTGAGGATTGAGGGGTCCCCGTCCCACACCAAGTGCCCAGCTCAGGGTTCCAGTGCCAGGAAGAGAATCCATATCACTTCTGGCTGTAAAACCAGTGGGAACTGAGGCTGAGGGAAGCAGAGGCTTCTGGAGCCCCAGGCAGCTCCTCTTAAAGGGCCCGCACACGGTCTTACTCAGACTCACACCCTCCAGGCTCCAGTGTTGGGGAGGCAGCTTGAAAGGCACCAGAGACATATAGGGAAGAACTGAGTTGTTTGGCATTGGAGGGAGGGCTGGAGAGGCAGCTTTCTCCTGGACAGATGTGCTGTCAGAGGCCTTTGTTCCTTTGGTGAGCCCTTCCCTGGGCCGGCAGACTGCAGCCATATCTGGGACTCCAGCTACCTGGCTCACACTGTTTGCCCCTCCCTGGTGATTCCCTGAGGCCCCGCCCCACCCAACTTTCAGGCCCACCCAAGCTGTTGGCAGTTGCTTTACCATAGGATTGGCCTGTCTTGGATCCTGCTTCAGGTTTTCCTAAATTCTTTCAAACAAGCAGCATCTGGTCTCAGCTAGCCCCATACCTCTCGCTAAGTAATACATAGAAACAAACACAGGGAGGCAGCCAAGTGAGGAGACAAAGAAACAGGTCCCAAATGAAAGAACAGAACAAAACTCCAGGAAAAGAACTAAGTGGAATGGAGATAAGCAACCTAACAGATGCTGAATTCAAAACACTGCTTATAAGGATGCTCAATGAACTTAGTGAGACCCTCAGTGAACTTGGTGAGGGCCTTAAGAGCATAAAAAAGGACCAGTCAGAAATGAAGGATGCACTAACTGAAATAAAGAATAATTTACACAGATTCAATAGTAGAGTAAGTAAAGCCAAGAAGCAAACCATCAATTTGGAATATAAGGAAGCAAAAAACACCCAATCAGAACAGCAAAAAGAAAAAAGAATAAAAAAAAATGAGAATAGTGTAAGGAGCCTCTGGGACAACTTCAAGCATGCCAACATTCGCATCTTGGGGGTGCCAGAAGGAGAAGAGAGAGAATAAGAAATCGAAAACCTATTTGAAACAATAATGGCAGAAAACTTCCCTAACTTGGTGAAGGAAACAGACATACAAGTCCAGGAAGCACAGAGAGTCCCAAACAAGATGAACCCCAAGAGGCCCACACCAATACACATCATCATCAAAATGCAAAAGGTTCAAGACAGAGAATCTTAAAAGCAGCAAGAGAAAAAGAGTTCATTACCTACAAAGGAGCTCCCATAAGACTGTCAGCTGATTTCTCAAAAGAAACTTTGCAGGCCAGAAGGGAGTGGCAAGAAATATTCAGAGTGATGAAAAGCAAGAACCTACAACCACGATTATCCTGCAAAGCTGTCATTTAGAATCGATGGCCATATAAAGAGTTTCCCAGACAAGGAAAAGCTAAAGGAGTTCATTACCACCAAATCATTATTATATGAAATGTTGAAGGGTCTTCTTGAAGAAAAAGATAAAAAATATGAACAAACAAAATGGCAATGAATACATATCTATCAACAATTGAATCTACAAACAAAATGAACAAGCAGAACAGAAACATTATCATAGATACAGAGAACATTTTGTTGGTTGCCAGATGGGAGGGGGGTTGGGGGGATGGGTGAAAAAGGTGAAGGGATTAAGAAGTCCAAATTGGTTGCTAGACTGACAAACCTCGAAGGGAAGAGGGGTTGGGGGTGGGAAGAAATAAATCAAAGAACTTATATGTATATATGCATAACCAATGGACACAGACAACAGCATGGGGAAAGGCAGGAGGGGGGCAGGAGTGGGGAGGAGGGGGTCAGTGGGGGAAAAATGAGGAACATCTGTAATACATTCAACAATAAAGATGTTAAAAAAATAAAACAAAATAAAATAATAATAACACAAAAAAATAGTAAGATTACCTGCTATACTGTGAGTATTCTGAGAAGAGAAAACCTCAAAATCTGGGAGAACCAAAGAGACTGAATTAAGTTGGTGAATAAGTAAGTCACTGTGAATAGATAACCATTTTTTAAATTTTTTAATTTATTTTTTGCTATTGAGTGGAAACGGAGGCCTATGAGCAAGTTAGGTTTGATTATAAAAGAATAAAGAAAGTTACATCTGAGTTTTGACTCTTCATATTTCTCATTCCCTCTAAATCTTAGTGACTATGGTAGGTCTGTGTTACATTCACTGTTGTATCCCTAGAGTTTAGGCTTATGTTTGGTCACTCAGTAGATATTTGTTCATTGAGTGAAGATTAAATTGATTTGGAGATCTTGGTTCTGTTTTATATTTGCACTTCTTTTATACAAACAAGTTTTTGTAACCAACTAGAATAGATTGAGTCCAAAGCCCCATGGCAATCAAGTCAGTCTTCTGTTTAAAGCCACCCCCTGGCTTCCTGGAAGAATGTTCCGAAGGTTCGGGTCCTTACCATGGTCTTCCAACCTTTCCCCACAACAGCTCTTTTTGATTCCCTGCATCTCTCACCTCTGCCCACTCCATTCCAGCTACACTGCCTCTTTGCAGGTCCTAGAACATATGAGGTGTGCTCTGCTTTGAACATCTTTCCCTAGACATTCACCATATAACCCCCCACCTCCTTCTAGTCTTTGTTCAAAGTGCCACCTTCTTAAAACATTCCCTGACTGCTCTGTTTAAAATTGCAACCTACCTAACCAGGAACCCCTTTCCTGCTTTATTTATCCTTGTACCACTTAGCACTTTCTAATCCCCATATATTTATTATATTGCTATTGTCTATCTTTCCTTACTATCATGCTTGATGAAGAAAAGAATATGTGTTTAAATTTTTTCTTATATGTATATATAAGAATATTACTTGGTATAAAGTAGGCTCTCAGTACACATTTGATGACATTATTGAGTTGAATTGAGTACTAGTCCTTTGCTGGAATTCCATTCCTGGAAATCTACCTGAATCTTGTCTTTTCTAGCTCACATCCCTATTCAGCTCCCCTGAGCTATAATATATATTGTTCTCCTAGTCTGACCTATGGCTTTTATTTTATGTATTTATTTATTTTTTAGTCCTCATCCTAGGATATTTTTCCATTGATTTCTAGATAGAATGGGAGGAAGGGAGGGAGGGGAGAGAGAGAGAGAGAGAGAGAGAGAGAGAGAGAGAGAGAGAGAGAGAGAGAGAGAGAGAAAGAGAGAGAGACATTGATGTGGGAGAGACACATCCACTGGTTACCTCCCACAGGACCCCAACCAGGGCCAGGGGATTGAACCTGCAACCAAACCCGAGACTCCTTGGTCTGCAGGCCAATGCTCTAACCACTGAGACAAACTGGCCAGGGCTGACCTTTGGCTTTTAAGCCTTTTCTATTTACCAATCCCAGTAGCTATTCAAAGAGTTTATCCAGAAGTCTTATTTTTCTACCTTCTTCAAAATGGCTTCATTTTTACTCTCTGTTGGATCATCTATTTTCTGAGAAAAACTTTTTGTCTGCTTCATGTCTCTGTCATTCTTTGCACACCCCCACTGCTAGTCACACATAAAGGATGCTGCTGGCAGCCTCGTCTTGTCATGTAATCTGATTGTCAAACAAGTTGCACTCACTACCAATACGAGCATATTGAATTCTCCTGTTTACATTGCAAGTCCTCTTAGCCCAACTGGATTGAAGCCATTCGGCACACATAGTTCTGGATTTTCCCCCCCCAGGAGGGGTGGGAAGTGAGAGTGAGTGGGAGGGTAAGGAAGGATGGGAATTAGGCACAGTAATTATATGTTGGTCTCAGGACCCTCCACAGGCAGCACACATTTTTTTGTTTTCAAGCACTGGCAGAGATTTTGGAGATCCATTGCCTTAATGTGTGGAAATGAGTAAACACAGCCCTAAAGATATCAAATTCTTTCCCAAGATTACCAATAAATAAGTGGTAGAGCTGGGAGGAGAGCCTAGGTTTTCTATTTCTCGAGCCAGTAATCTCTCTATTCCATCAGGCTACCTCCCAATAAGAATGTTTCAGGAGAATCATTTGTGTTCTTCCTCTCCGTTACCGCCTGTACTGATCCTCTCTTCGTTTATTTTGACTGAGGGGAGTTTATGACTTCAGATAACTACATGGTCCTTAGATTTAATCATAAAGACACCATCTTAGGGAGTCATGGGTGGAACAAAAATACAACTGTTTTATCCACTTCCCAGTTCACTACTTTCCCCAGTGCATTATTTTTCTGTTTGGCATTGAAATTAACTATCAATACCCAGTTACAAGTTATGGAGTTAATGTATATATGGTCAGGTTAAAATAGGGTTGGATTTGGGTAGAAAATTTGTGAAAATGACTTGAGTTTAATAAGTTTCCATGGAAAATTATTAGCTTCTTGGTAATATTGGGAGTCTGCTGTATTACATCACTGTCCTGAACTGAACAGCAGCAGCAAATTTGAAAGTATTCAAATAAGGGTAATGCAATTACATATATTGGGTATGAAAATGGTAGATGACAAAAAAAAAAAAAGCCACGATCATTCTTCACTCCTCCCTGAATATGTGCCCTTTGCAATGTGACCCTGCTGCCTTGTGACTCACTTTTGCTAATGGAATAAGCAGAGTGACAGTGCTCCAATTTGAAGTGTAGGCTTCAAGAGTCTTTGAATGATTCTCACCCAAGTTTTAAGTTACAGGCCTTGGAAACCTATTCAAGACACCCTGAAAATAAGCCTGCTGGGGCATGAGAGACCATGGACAGAAGAGAGAAGTTGTGCCAGCCTAGACCATCCTGGATGAACCACCTTTTGGCCAACCCAGCCAATGAGCACAGATGTGTATATGAGGGCAGGGAAGACCAGGAGAATCACCCAGCTGAGCACAGCCCAAATTGTTGAGCTGAAGAAGTATGGTTTCAAGCCACTAAGCTTTGGCATGGTTTGTCATGCAGCTAACTGATACAGATTACCCAGCTAACCATTTGCTATACTATGTCACTGATCTAGGTTAGGAATTTTCCAGTGAATTCATTTGTAACATTATCTCTGAGACAAGGCAGGCTATTATTTAAGGATGGATGTACCTGTAGTCCAATGTTCAGTTAGAGTTTTCATTGGAACATTATGGACTTGCTTGTTTAGTTTCGGGCACTAGTTTAGCTTCAAAGGTGGTCTCTGGTAGTCCTTTTTTTGGGGCAATGCAAACAGGACAATTTTTGTTTTATATGTGCTAAGTAAATAAGATTATGTTTTACGCCTGTGGTGGAAATAAACATAAGCCAGGAATTAGAGAACTTAAAGTTTTCTGAACCTTGGCACTGATACCCTGATGCTGCATCTTCCTCACCGATGACAGGGCTCTGCAGAGGAGGGTAACTGTCAGGCTTTCTCTCTGTGAGCAGTTTGAGGGAGTGCGGGAGGTGAAGGAAGTAGCTATCTGAATATGAGAAGGGAAAGTCAGGAAAAACAACAACAGCATAATACATATGGCCTCTAACTTAAGTAATCTCCATTGTGTTGACGGCATCTTCCAGGGATATCATTTGTCCTGACAGGAACTAGGCATGATGTGCTCACAGGGAATGTCCTTCTACATGAGAATCCCAGAGAACTGTGCACATTTCAGCCTTCCTTCGTGAACCCAGCTGTTCCTTATATCATCTTGTCTCATTTATTGACAGCTGTATATGAAAACATTTTCCCTTAAAAATATTTTTAAATTGATTTTACAGAGAGAAGAAGGGAGAAGGAAAGAGAAACATGGATGTGAGAGCAGAACACTGATAGGCTGCCTCCTGCACGCCACCTACCGGGCATTGAACCTGTAGCCAGGCGTGTGCCCTGACCGAGAATTGAACCAGCAAACTTCTGGTGCATGGGACGATGCTCAACCAACTGAGCCATACTGTCCATGGCAACATTCTTCCTTTTAGTCAAGACTGAAGCCCTGGCCGGTTTGGCTCAGCGGTTAGAGCGTCGGCCCGCGGACCAGAGAGGCCCGGGTTCGGTTCCCGCTAAGGGCACGTACCTCGGTTGCAGTTTGTCCCTCCCTGGCCCTGGTTGGGGTCGTGTGGGTGGCGACCAGTCGATGTGTCTCTTTCACGTCGATGTTTCTCTCTCCCTCTCTCCCTCCCGCTCTATCTGAAGATAAATGCAAAAATGTCCTCAGGTGAGGATTAAAAAAAAAAAAAAAAATCAAGACTGAATATTCGAGTACCTGGCATTTTGGACAAAAAAAAAGGACCAAATGCAAGCATCTGTAGTTGTAAGTGGCAGCTTTAAATGCCATGCTGAGATATACTAACATTACATACATGAACAATGCATCTACCCAGCGTTTACAGACGTCTAATGAACCCACTGCAGTGTGGGCGTGAAACCACAGGATGGCAAAAGAATGACTGATCTCCAAGGCTTTTTTCCTCTAAAGTAAATGATGTATCCTGTTTGGGCTAATGAACCCTGTCATTAATTCAATGGAAGGGTTAATAAATTAGTTAAAGCTAGGCATCATAGTATGGTTTTCAAAAATATTAAAAATTTTTAATAATCTTCATTTCACCTGTGTTTAGGGTACACTAAATAATAGAAATTCGCTTGCCAAGAATAAATCCACACTTCTTTTTGGCTTAAGAACTAGAATCTAACATTTAAAGTCAGTTACAGTGAGTAGACACAGAGTTTAAATACTCTAAGATCTCGCTGACTTTCAGATGAAGTTAATTGTTTTACAGTTTGGTCCTAAATTCTTATATAGGGAGGGAAGAACAGAGAAAAAGGGAGTGCTCTTTTCTGCAGTGAATTTGGAAAAAAATTTTAGGGTATCTAGTTAGGTTTAACTTCCCACTTCATATTATTTCGTAAGGTAGTCCAGGTTAATGTGGAGGGGGACAGGAAAAGGAGAGAGAAGACTGAGACAACCTTTCTGATGTATTGCTGTGGCTTTCTGTGTGTCATTTCTTTAAACCCTCCCGTGATCCTTTGAGATGAGTAGTGTTGTTACCATCCCATCTTATAGTAGAAGAAAGTGCTTACCTCATCAAAGTGGTGGAATCACATTCTGAACCCAGGCAATCTGAGTCCAGAGTCCTTGCTTTTAGCTGTTCTACGCTATCACCCCTGAATACAACTTCAGTTTTTTGTTTTTGTTTTTTACTTTCATAAGAAAATATGTTTCATGCATAGCATAAAATATAATAAACAATATATGGATACAACCTAATATGTAACATATACTATATAATAAAATTGACTGCAGTTTTATTAAAGTATGTTTTTGATATAGTTTACTTCTTTTTACAAGAGAGAAAGAAAAGTGAAAAGCAGGGAATCTAAGCTATTCCCTGGGCCATTTAGCAAAATTTTCCCAGGAATAGGACCTTATTTTTTGAAATTGAGATGATGCTACATCTTAATAGTTGACCAGCTATTTTGTGTACCTCCAGCAACAAACCTGGAAGCTTTTCCTAAGTTCAGGGCTTTTGAATTGGTCTCTGTGTATATGTGTATATGTGTGTATGTGTAAATATGTAAATATGTGTTTCTTAGTGAACTTGGTCATCCTGAGAAGGAAAGGAGACTCAACTTTCTCATATCAAATACTTATTTTTATGAAATAGGAATCAAAGTGGTTTTCACTGTTGCTGGGAAGTGGAGGGTGCTTGTGAATCTTAGTAGGTTGGATGGTCTTAACTAATCTTGACTGAATAAATATATTCCATTCTTCTGATTGAAGATGGCAAATGTTGACTGAAACTACAAATTAAAATTAGAAATTTATATTTAAAAAGCCACAAAAGTAAATAAGTGTGAATAATATTTAAAGAGTTAAACCCTCAAATGATGTGTTTTGCAAGTTGGTAGCATTTATAATTTTGGAGTTATTAAAACTACTTTTGGGACTATCGATCATCTATCTATCTATCTATCTATCTATCTATCTATCTATCTATCTATCTATCTATCTATCTGTCTGTCTGTCTGTCATCTATCTGTCGAAATTGAAGAAACCGCCATCTTCAAGCACAACCTCCACCTGCCTTGACACCGCTGCCCTGGCTGCACCACCCTCCACCCCTCCTTGTTGTATCGGGCTCTCCCTCATATTTTGTAAAGACGTTGACTCCTGCTGATGGTCTTTTCTCTGCTGCCTTCGACCATTCAGTGGTCACTGGATGGCTTAGCGAACACCCAGCCTCGTGGTACCTGTACCCCTGTGAGACTGACCTTTATCTACTCTTGTCTCCTTGCCACGTCATCTGGACTCTGTCATCTCCTATCCTTCTGGGCCCTCACGTCCTTATTTACGGTTTACCTTTTCTCTCACCTCATAGTCACCGGCCTTTCTGTTTTTTCCAAGTCTAGGTTTTACTTTTTTCCTTACCAGGCTACTTCCTTGTACAATGTCTTTTATTCTCGTACTAGGACCTTCTCCTATTTTTCCATCAAACTGCAAATCTCATCTTATAGGACTTGGCATCAGTGCTTAGGTAAATTCCTCATTCTACATGAATCCCACAACCCTCAGCACTTTGCCATCGCTCTTCAGCATGCTACGGTATCTTATTTCATCTAGAACAGTGCTTTTAAGCCACATTTTACAGATTAGGAGCCTGAGGTTCAGTGATGTTAAAAACTTGCTCGTTGTCCCCTGGCTAGAAATTGGTAGAGCCAAGTCAGGTTTTCTAACTCTGAGTTCAGTGATTTCTTTTCCTTAGAAGATTTCATGTAATGTCAGGAAAAGAATACACATGTTTTTACGTATGTTAATTCCTTTTTTTCTGAAATTAAATTTTATTGTTTTGCTTTTTGGTAATAGACATCTGAGTATTAACTATAAAGCTAGTTACATGCCCTTACATATTATACCAGCAGGTGGTGCTCTGAACCTGCTATCTATTTAAACAACTCAAAATCAATTTCTGACTAATGGTGAGAGTTTAACTTTATCAAAGAGAAAGACATAACACACCACTCAGTTATAGTACCTCTAGCAATCATAGCTCGGCATCACATGCCGCTCTGTGAAAGTGAATCAGAATAGTTTAAAGATTAGAACCAAGGCTCTGGAGGGAGAGTTTGGATAGCTGGTCTCGTTTTGGAAGATACGCTTTCCACAAACCATCGGATCATTCAGTGCAGGGAATTTAGGTTTATGTCACATCAGGAGGTCTTTGATTATCTCAAAATGTGTCACAAAAATCTTATAAAATTGTTATAATTCTCTTTAAGTACAAATATAGATTTTAATGCTTTCAGGAAGGAGAGGAAGCAGCAACTTAGATACATGGTAGATTTAAGATGAACTGAAAGAATAATTCTCTCTCCTATCTAAAATATCTCCCTCACTGGTTTGCAATAGTGCTCAAAATCATTATTTTTTTCTTCTTCCTTATAGGTAAGAATTTGAAGGACCCAGTGAACTGCAAATGAGTTATCTGGATAGTCTAAACCATTACATCATTCATACTTATCAATACCACCACAACAGCAATTGGATTAGCTTAGTCATCTAATCACCGGGTAGTGAGTGATTTGAGTGCAAAGGTCCAAGGCCAGAAAATCAGGTGGAGGGGAGGATTCGCAAAGATCGATAGCTTGGAGTGAGGATGTCTCGTGCCCTGAAATGGTTGCTTTTGATAATTTTGTCCAGTGTTATGCTTTCTTTTTTCTCTTTCTTCTCCCTCCCATTCCTTCCCTTCCCACTCCCGGCCCTTTCTTTGTGTGGAGAGGAACCACTGACCCCTTCACACTGCCATAACAGTGTGAAGGGAGCCTCCTTGACAACTGGATACTTCAGAGGAAGCTCGGCTTGAGCCGTGTTGACTATGCTTTCCCCTCATCTGCCTAAGGGGGCTGGTTGCCAGGTGAGGGCACCCCAGGAGGATGACCTTTGAGGGCTGGGCCACCAGAAGTGGGAGCTTAGGGGGTGTTGGGGGAAGCTGAGCTGGAGCAGAGCTCCTACATCAGGGAACTCTGCAGAGTAGAGGCCCTGGCAGAACCTCCCCACCCCCCGGCCCCCAAGGAAAAAGGAAGCACACATGTGCTCTACGAGGGAGCTGGCGTTGGGACACCAGAGGGCACTCATGTTTTTGAGACACCCCAGCAGCAGCCATAATAAAGAACCCACTTTTATCCCTCTAATTCTTTTCCCTTGTTAAAACCCCAAGAGATAGCAACTAGAGGAGAGGAAGATTTACTAAGCACACAAAAAGAAAAAAAGTAAGATGATTTAATGTTTATACACGTTGAGAAAAGACTATTCAAAAATACGACAAAGAATAAAAATATTATAAATCTATATGAACGCTAACAGCTCAGTGATGAGGTCTTGAGCACACTCATCTCATCCTTTTATTCATTCACTCGTCCAGTATTTGCTGAGCAACTACTAAGTGCCAGCTACTGGAGACATCATGGAGATAAGAACCAGATGTGTAATTATTTTATGTATTGAGTCTGAAACATAGAAATGAGAAGGAATACCGTATTGGGATCAAAGACAAATGGCTGTCTCCAAGTTCCTTCCTTCCTCCCCCTTTGCCTCCCTCCCTCCCTCCCTCTCTCTCTTCCTCCCTTCCTCCCTCCCTGCCTCTCTCTCCTACTCTCACTCTTTTGGTGCCTCACCCTCACCAAGTTTTCCGTCCATGCTTGAACTTGAGTAAAACTCCCTCTCCTGGGAGTGGTACCTGGCTTCCTGGGTGAACGGGAAGGGCCTGATTTTCACAATATAGCTTTCCATGGGGTGGACCTTGATCAGTAATATTTATTTTTAAAGTTAGCCTGAAACATAAATGCCCCCTCCTTTCTGTCTTCCAGGCATTACTCTGAGGAGTAGCTCCTTCTTATAACCTTTCCAAAGTAGTCCCTATATAGAGTAAATTAATTGATCAAGAGAGAGCCATTAGACTGAGGTGGTTGTAATACCTTAGTAGCCTATATGAGCAAACATAAGCATATGCTTCAAGGTTAATGTTATAACCCACGAGAAGCAAACACTCAGGCTCCACTACAGGGTGGCAGAGGGGACAGACAGAAGGTCTCCGAGAGGCTGGGGTGGAGGAACGTCTCTCCGAGGCCTTCCCCCAGCTCTCACGAGGACCACGGATTCCCATCCGCCGGAGCCTGAGGAGGTGCACCCCAAGTGGGGAGTCCTCTTTAAGATCTCGCTGGGGCCTCCAAATGTTATAACCTGACAGCGAGATAACCAGAGACGCACGGCCGAATTGTAAAGGAGCACTTTATTACACCGGTGGGCTGTTACACCGGCGGGCTGGGGGGGTACAGCTTCCCCAAATCCTCAGCCCCGAGCCTTCTTTGTTGCCCGCTTTTAAAGGCACAGACTACAGAAAAAAACTACATTCTCTTGGCGCCGCTTTTGGCACCGTTAAGGGGGGCTGATACAGAGAAGGGGGGGGGGAGAAACTTGTTAGCTCAGGGCCACCATTAATCTCTCATGGTTTCTCTGAGTTTCCCAAGGCCATCCTCAACCCCTTATCTGTACAGTTTTCTTTGGGTGTCTCAAGGCTCTTATGTTTACAGAAAAGAAACTGCTAGGGTGTGTACGTGCAGTAACTGAGGGTCAGAATGGAGTTATTACAGTTAAGACATCAAAACCCAAGGACAACCCTTCACACACACCAATGAGGCGTTCCCAGATCAGGCAATGGCTTCAGCTATCGCCAACCAAATGATGTCCGTGCTTTGCTTCCACTTCTCTAGAAAAGCCTTTCCCTGGCTCCTGTCGGGGGATGCTCCTAGTCACGTCTAGTTTCATTGTGCCCGATTCAAATCAGGGTTTGCTCAAATAAACTTAACGTGTTTAATAGGCCCTGTTTATGATTTAGCACCTGCTCAGCAACGTGATGGCTCACTGTGACGCGAGAGCCCACATCGGGGTGCATTACTGTATCGCATCACATCTTGCCTTGCCTCCCTTCCCTTTCTCTCACCCTCTGCCTTGGTATTCCAGCCTCTAACTCACATATTGCCATCTTGATCCTTGCCAAGGCTCTACTTTCTAGAGTCCCCAGCTAAGTAAGCTAAGATTCTATTTTTGGTAATGACACAAATATTTTTAGAAATCTCTGGGGACTTGTAAACCATCAAATAGGGAAGTAGATCATTTTCCTAGTTAGTTTTTTCCCCACCAAGGGTTGTGAGTAACCTGAGCACAGGGTTTGTATTTTTATCTTTGCATGCCCAGTCTCTAGCAGAGTCCTGGCATGTAGTAGGGGCTTTAGCTGATTTAGACAAAACGATGGAAATATCTACAAGTCACATACACGCGATCCCCTGGAAGAAAACCTTATACGTACTGAAACTACAAATTGATCATTGAAGTTAGTCAAGTAAAGATGATTTGCATCATTTAAATAGCATCTTTGAGAAATTCTGTAAAATAAGAAAAACTCATAAAATTTAGTTTGTCATGAAATTGGCTTATACAAACAGTTCCAGGATTAGGTTTATTTCTAAAAGAGCATATATACCTGCTAGAGTCATTCACAATAAAAAATCACTTGTGACAACATTAAAATGTTTTATAAAATGTGGACTTTTCTCGACATATGATAATATCTAAGCAGATTATGGACATATTCACATAAAGACACATGAAAACAGCTGTTCAGAAACTCAGACCCTTTAAAAATCATCTGTTCTCCGTAATGTATGGATTAATAGCAAATGTTCTTGTTTATGCCTGCTAATCCGAAGTGCTTCTGATCTGCTTCATTTCTGTCCTCTGTCCTCTCAGAGACTAATCACTGAAGTCAGGATGCAGAGACCTCTCCCCGAGGTTGCAGGGAGTTCCTAATGGCATCTGTGGCTCCCCCAAAGGCAGGGCAGCCCTGCTCCAATCCCAGGCTCATCTGCTTTCAAACACTGGCTTTGAAGTTTTAAAGTGATAACTTAATCATGATTCAGCCCCCTCCTTTGTAAACTGATGATCCGCTCAAACCCCCGATCTGCGCCAGCGTTGGGTAGAATCAAAAGGGATGATGAATGTGAAAGTGCTTTGCAAAGTGTAAAGTGCTAGTTAAATGTAGGCATTATTATTATTACTCAGGAAGAACACTTAGGTCATCGCTTTGTAATGGCGAGGCAAACAGTGTCACTAAACAAGACAGTGTAATGGTCTTAAGAGGCTCTAATTTAGTTTCTCCTTTTTATTCAAGCACACAATTGCATTCTAACACTTCACAGACAGCCTGAAATGGGCCCTGTGGAGGCTGATAAGGAAAATTAGAACAAGGAGCTATTTGCTCCCTCATTTTAATAACTGAGTCAAGGAGCAGGCACTTTAATACAGACAGGAAAGAAGGAACACTTTCTCTTACTCAGTCCTCAGCAAGATAATGACCCCATTACAAAGCAGGCCTTCCATAATAAAAGTTGCAGGCGGGCGTGCTCATGGAGAGCTTCCCCTGTGTTTTGAAGAAGAAGAAAGACACCATCACCATCAAAACAAAGTGCTCTGTGTGTGAAGTCAGACTTACATTTCATCACCCTTCACAGAGGATGGTCATTTTCACAGATTTTTTTTTTTAAGCACTGGGGATGAATGAACCCTCAGTTACAGATACCTGCTGAGTATCAATGCCTTTCAATTGCATTCACCTTTATTTGTTTACTGTAGGGTAGGAACATTTTACTTGACCCTCTTAAGGTCTCTGGCAGGGTGTGAACATTACACTGACAAAGATTACCAGGAGAAAAGCATACATTTGATATAAGTTTTATGTGACATGAAGCCTTTATTAAGGAAATAGAAACTCAAAGAAACACTCCTAAGTCTTTTCTGCTAGGATTTGTCACCAGAAAGAGACCGGGACTGAGACAGGTCTGCCCTGGCGTGGTCTGGAATGTGTGGGTTTTTGACTTCTAGCAGGAAAGATTTCATGACATGAGTCCCTGTGATTTTGAGAGTACATTGATTAAAGCTGGAGACAGTGACACAAAGGAAGGGCATAGGATGAAAGAGGCAAGATCGTAGTAACAGGAGCAAGCCTAGGCGGAGCTGCCTTGGCCCTCTGGAAACGTGAGGACGTGTCAAGTCTAGGTGTGGCTGCCTTGACTCTTGAGAAAGAAAGTCCCAGAGGCAGAAGAAGTGAGCCAGCTAGGCTGTGTGGACTCAGGAAACAAGTTACAGAGCAAAAGGACTGCCCTTGGAGACAGGTTCAGGGGGTTAGCCCAGGAGGAGTGCCACTGCCTGCCGCTCCCCTGGTTGCAAGTCTCCTCGGAACCGTTAGAGCTTAGGAGAAAGGAAGCAAAGATACACACCCGAGGAAAGAAGGTGGGGAGATGTGTTGAAGGGAGAGCTCGAACTGGGTCCTTTGTCTTAAAGATTTTTATGTGTTTTCTAAAGGTGAGAATTTTAGAGGAGGTCTCAATCAGAATATTCATCAGGTTTGTCCTTTTATATGCTGATGAATCAAAATGAGCATATAGAGGGTCATTCTCTGGTCAGTTTCACCTTCAAAGAATGTCACCAAAAAGGGCCTGGGACTGAGGTGGGTCTGCCCTGGCATACTCTGAAATGAGTAAACCATTTGCTTCTAAGCATCCTTGGTAAGGGAAGATGAGACCTTGCGATTTATTATCTGGCTGTCAATTTCTCAGCTGCTTAACTATCTGTCTCAGTTTCCCCATTCCACTTGCCAAGGAATTTTCCTAGCTTCTCACCAAAGTGCCTCAGTTTGATGAAGAGTGGGCAGGGTGTAGAAATATAACAGGTCAGAGAGTATGAGCTGGGCAAAACTGAGCAAGGCCTGTTGCTTCGGATTCTTCTTGGTCTTTACAGATAAGGACGCTTCCTTTCCTCTCACATGAGGCTTTTATGACCTGTTTCAGAGAAGAAGGTTGTGGGAGGAGGTCAAAGTGACCATGTTTCTGCTGTTCTCTCAAATTCCTTTGCTTAAAATATTAAATTATACCAAGGTGATGTATTTTGGGGTAGCTTGTCCTGAACCTTGTCTATATACTATACTTATTATTATTTTTTTTTAATTCCCAGAGAAACGTAAAATCTTCATTGAATGTCAATAAGGGAGACTACAAAATCTGTGCCTATATTAGGGAACACGACAGAAGCTGGTGGTGTAGGTGAAGGTACATGCAAGAGTATGCTCGTGCTTGGTGGAAGGTGCCCATCTCTTTCTGTTAATGTGGATTCTCAGTGAGTGATAACTCTGAGAAATTTGAAATAGGCCATGATTTTTTAGGTATGACACCAAAAGCGTGATCCATAAAAGACAAAATTGATAAGTTGAACATTAACAAGGTTAAAAACTTCTCTTTGAGAGATGTTCTTAAGGAAATAAAAAGATAAGCCAGGGACTGGGAGAAAATATTTGCAAATCATATATCTGATAAAAGACGTGTATCAAGAATATATAAAAAGTGCTCTAAACTCAATTAGGAAACAAAAATCTCAGTTGAGAAATAGGCAGAGCATTTGAGCAAATACATCTACAAAGAAGATGTGTGATGGTGAATACGCATGTGAAAAGATGCTTACTATTCCCATGTAGTCATCAGGGAAATGCAAATTAAAATCCCGAGATACCACAACACACCTATCAAAATGCTAAAATCAAAGACACTGACCATGCCAAATGTTGACGAGGATGTGGAGGAATTTAACTTTCATACCTTCCTTGTGGAGATAAAAATGGACTTAACAACCTGTGAAACAGTTTGGCAGTTTCTTAAATAGTTAAACATACACATACCGTGTAATCCATCTATTTCACTACTATGTATTTAAAGACAAGAAATGAAAATTTATATGTACAAAAAGACTTTTACATGAATGTTCACAGCTGCTTTATTTACAATAGCCCCAAACTGTAAACAAATTATGGAATATGCACTAGGGGAATTCATGCTCAGCAATAATGAGGAATGAACGGTTGATAAACATACTACAATGTGGATAATTCTCAAAATAATTATGTTGAGTGAAAGAAGCCAGACATAAAAGAATATACTCTTATGATTTCATTTACATGAAATTACAGAAAATACAAACTGATCTATAGTGACAGAAAGCAGATCACAGATTGCCTGAGAAGGAGGGGCAAGGTAACCTGGGAAGAAGGAATTTCAGAGGGGCACAAAAACTTTGGGAGGGTGATGGGTATATTCATGATCTTGGTTGTGGTAATGGTTTCATGGGCATGTATATGTCAAAATTTATTACATTGTACAATTTAGACATGTACAGTTTATTATGTATCAATTATTCATAAAGTTGTTAAAAAGAACACTCCCTCTAAAAAATTTATAAATCCTTTAAAAATCTTATTTTCAGCTTTGATTTTTTTCTTTCAACAGTAAATATTTCACCCCAGTCTCCTCTTGCTTGCATGGTTTCTAATAAGAAGTCTGTTATAATTCTTTTCCTTAATCTTCTAGGTAAGGTTCCCTCCTACCACACTTGGCGTCTTCCAAGATTTTGTCTTTTGTTTTCTGTAGTTTGAATATGATATGTCTCAATGTAAATGTGTTGGGTATTTAGCCCACCTGGTGTTCTCTGAGCTTCCTGGGTGTGTGGTTGAGTGTCTGTCATTAATTTTGGAAAATTCTTAGCCATTATTACTTCAAATATTTCTTATATGCTGTTCTCTTTTTCTTCTTCTTCTGGTATTTCAATTACACATATGCTGTACCCTTTGAAATTATCCCACAGTTCTTGGATGTTCTTCCTTTTTTAAAAACATTATTTTTTCTCTTTTCATTTTTAGTTTGGGAAGTTTTTTTATTAAATATGTTTTTTTAATTGATTTTTTTTGGAGAGAGAGGAAGGGAAAGAGAGATAGAAACATCAATGTGAGAGAGACACATCGATCGGCTGCCTCCTGCACACCACCTACTGGGGATCGAGCCTGCAACCCAGGTATGTGCCCAACTAGGAATTAATTGGGACCTCTCAGTCCAGGGGACAATGCTCAATCCACTGAGCCACACTGGCCAGGCTAGTTTGGGAAGTTTTTATTTACCTACCCTTAACCTCACTGATTCTTTCTTGCCTGTGACCAGTCTACTGGTGAGCTCATCAAAGACATTCTTTATTTTTGAAATGTTTTTGCTTTTTAGCATTTTCTTTGGATACTTTCCTAGAGTTTCCATCTCTCTGCTTATATTACCCAGTTGATCTTGCATATTGTCTACTTACTTTTTCCATTAGAGGCCTTAACATATTAGTCATAGTTACTTTAAATTTCTGTATAATTCCAAAATCTGTCATATCTGACTCTGGTTTTAATGTTTGCCTTGCCTCTTCAGACTCTCTTCTTTCTCTCTTTTGGCTTGCCATGTAACATTGGTCAAAACTTGTTTATGTTGTATTGAGTTACAGGAACTGAGTAAATAGGCCCTTAGTATGAAGGTTTTTTTTTTTTCTTTTAATCCTCACCCGAGGATATTTTCCCATTTATCTTCAGACAGAATGGGAGAGAGAGAAAGAGAGAGAGAGAGAGAGAGAGAGAGAGAGAGAGAGAGAGGGAGAGAGAGAGAAACATTGACGTGAGAGAGACACATCAGTTGGTTGCTTCCCACATGACCCAACCAGCAGGGACTGAACTGCAACGTGCCCTTGACCAGAATCAATCCTGTGACTCTTTGGTCCAAGGGGCGATGCTCTAACTGCTGAGCCAGACCAGCCAGGGTGGTTGTTTATTTGTTTGTTTTTGTTTTTTGTTTTTTTAAATATGGCTAGAAGTTAGCTGTATTTAATGTTTGCTGTAGCTTGGGTGTCAGAGGCTTCAAATTCTTTTGTGTCCTTGTTTTACAATTCCCTGTGTCTCTGCTGTTCCCTAAGAACTTCTGGGACGGAGACCTGGTCTCACAGCCCTTCCAGCTGCACCCCATCACTGTTACGCTGATGCCCTGTTGGTGAGGCGGTGAGCTGTGGGCAAGGGAAGGGTTCTGCAATCTTACGATTAAATTTCAGCCCTTAGCGGAAATAGGCTGCCATCTTCACAAGTGTTTCTTATCTTCACTTTGCCTCTTAGGCGACATAGGAAGGCTAGAGGGGGTTGGAGTAGGAAGAACCCACCCCCAAGGCAGATAAAGCTGTGGTAAGGCTTTTTTCTCTGGCAACTAGGCCTTTGTGGTGGAGAATGCTCTGGGCATTTCACAGTGGTTATCTTCCTCTCGCCCCGGCCAGAGCCCAGAGCATCTTTCTTGGCCCTTCATGAACACCTGGTGGGGTTCCTGGAGATAAAATCAACAGAAGTGTGGGGGCTCCTTAAGACTGCAGCTCCCAGGAGTTTATCACTCTCACACGGGTCCACACTCAGCTTCCAGCGATTCTTCAGGATTGCCATTTAAGTGTTTCCATCAGGTCACGGCTCCAGCGGCGTCTGCTCCAGGTAAGCAGAGCTCAGCGCTGACCCCTGCGTCCGCCGGCCTCTGATGGAACGGCTCTTCCCCTGGCAACTTCAGTTATGTAACGGGTCCAAGAAATTCACCGATTTTCAGCTTGTTTAGCTTTTTTCTTCTTGTAAGGATAAGGGTGACAACGCCTAAGCTCTTTAATTGCTGGGGCTGAAATAGGAAAGTCCCTTTTTCTAGTTTGGATAACTTTCCTAAACTTTTCTATGTATCAAGCTAGGTCACAAAAAGGAGAAATAGTCACTGGCTCCTCTCTCTTTTACAAAATGGAAACACTTTCCCTGATTTCTTGGAGCTCAGTCTAATGCTCGTGAGGGACCATTCAAACACTGGAAAATAGGTGGTTGATAGAGAGGAGCCCAGAGGCCATGGGAGCACAGAGGAGGGCTGTCTTCCAGTCTGGAGGGTGAGCTAGAAGATGGAGAGGGCAAAGGGTTCAGGAAAGAGGTGATGCCGAAGTTGGGTCTTCCGGGGATTAACATGATGGAGCAGGAGAGATGAGAGAGGAAAGGTGATCAGGGTTTAGCGAATGCAAAGGCACAAACATGAAAGGGAAACATCGTAGACATTACCACCTAGTATTTTTGAGAGCTTTGCCTGTGTTAGGCAATTCACTCAAATTATTTTGTGTGCTACTTAATTCAGAACGCCCTCTGCACCACCAAGGGATTGTTTGTGGGTGGACTTTGTACCTCCAGTCTCTTTGCAGTTACCTTCACTGAGTACAGTTGGTAGCTTTATTTTTCTATTTAGTTATAAGTGAAAATGTGATACATTCATTTCAATTATAATTTGTTTTTAACGTCTTAATTTGTGAAATTGCAAAACAAGGGGGAAATCTTTAATTTTCATGTGTTTTGAGAATTTGTTGTGTGAGAAATGCTTTAAACTAATTAATGAGACTAATAACAGAATCTTGCAAATTGTAAGATGTTCAATTAACCACCGCTGCCCTTTGGGAACATTCCCTGGACTTCAGTGATCCGTCGGAGGTTTTTGAGAACCTAAGGCAGAGTTTCAGGTCCAACATGGGAGAGGATTGTCTAATTAGAACAACAGACAGGGAGTTGGTTACCTTGAGCTATATTTTTGCTTTAGTAAGTTTTTCTGTTTGTCCTTGGGCAAATTGCATAATCTTTTGGGGTTTTCTTATCTTTCAAAGGCGGGTAATACTGGCTTGATTTTAGGCGTTTTTAAGGTCTTGGATGAAAGCTGTTTTATAAGCTTGTTGCATTATCAGGAAATGCCAGATTTAGAAGTTATTATTAACTATGGGTGTGCATGCCACCCCCTCCTCCAAAATTAAATAAAAACCCACCATTGGAGTTCAGCTGCCGGGTTGCCATGGGCACGGTGTTCTTTCATGGCGTCTGTGGAGCAGTTAATAGTCAGCAGTGGCTGGTGGGTAGAAGTTGTGCTTTTACGATTCTTTCAGGTCAACATTATCCGTGCATGGACTGCAGGCCTCGTCACATTCCACCGGGTGGCTTTACAGGTGTCACCACGACGCACATCTGGCGTCGGTTCTTCTAACGTAAAGGAAATGAGCTGACAAGAGTGTGGAATCCCACAAGGTAAATAAATGAACGTGCTTTAAAAAACATTACAATTATGGATGAGAGAAAATCGTCCGTTTCCAGCGGGTAGGCTCACAACAAATATACGGTGCTCCCCTGACCACGAGAAGGCCCTACCTGTGCATCACGATTTCTATAAAGTTTAACCAGGCTGGTAAATATTTGTGCTAGTAGAAATAACATCCTCTTTATTTCATCTCATTTACATTCTGTGAAAGTATTGTGCTTCTTTTTTATGATATTATGTGTTGATGCTTCAGAAAAAAAACAAAGACAAAATGATTATGAATCGTGCTGCCAAATCCTTCGAGGCAAGTATTTCCAAAACATAACAAGCTATTTGTTCCTGAACTCTTGCCTTTTCCCTTCTTTCTTATGCTGTTTGCTTATTTATGTGGAGCTAGAAAATCTGTTAAGTGCAGGGCAAGATAACTTGCTGACAACAATCAGGAAGCCGGCTCCGAAACGCTCCTCTCGTCGGAAGGGTCTGATGCCTGGGCCCTCCGGGAGCGGCTCCTTCTGCCAGGGGCTCGGGCGGCTCACGGTGCCACCACATTCCTCAGACACACACGTGTAAACGCTCTGTCCAAGTTACAGGTTACACTGATTTATTCATTTAAGTAATAAGTAGTATTGTTATCTACTATCCGTTGGTAGACATGTATACCATGGTAGACCTTGAGAAATCGAAGATGAATAAAACATAGCCCATCATTTCTAGGGAGTTACAATATAGTGGAAGAAACAGACATCCAAACTATGTAATTTGACTATTTCTATGTCTTACTAGCTTAGCAGTAAAACGGAGAAACTTAAATTCCTCTGGTTTATAGTTCTACCTGATAACATAGAACCTGGTCTCTGTAAAATCCATGCCCCACCCCTCCGCAGTTGTTTTTGGGGACTCACGGGAGTGGTTCACACGTCTTCAGGAAGGTCTTCGCTCTTCCCTAACCATCCATTTTTGCCCTGGTGTCCCGTGTGAAAGCCAGCAACATTGTCCGTTTTTAAAGGCTCCAGAACCATGGTTCTAGAAACGAATAACTAGTAGTGGCATGCATTCATCAAAAAGAGGGAAGGAAGAAGAACAGATTTTGGGGGGAAGTTAAAAAGTGACTGTGGTATGTTTTAAATTAAAGGTGTCCGTCAGACACCACATGGAGATGACAAGTGAGCAGAGTTACCGTTCTGTTGCTCAGGAGACAACTGTGTGCATTTGGGATCTATCAGCATAGCGGTTGTTAAAGCCTATTTGTTGAGACTGCGCTGGGAAAGTGTTTAGAGGGTGGAGAGAAGAGGGATGCATTACAGACAAGAAAGAGCCTAGGCTTGTTGTTAAAACCACGTTTTGGTAGATGAGAGACTAAAGAGAATATGAAGATAAGGGGTAGCTTAGTGTAAGGAGCAGAGGGGACCAATACAAAGGAAAAAGGACATGAATTTAGAGATTGCTTAGCCGTAGACAGACTCCAACAGCTTCCCAGTTTTGCTAACGGACTGCCCCTTCTATGTAGAGGAGAATAGTTTGAAAACTGAGAGTTGGAGGAAATACTTCCCTTGATAAGATTCTGTGGCTTCCAGTCTCATGTTTCAGATATTACCTTCATCCTCCTAAAACCAAACTGAACCAAATCAATATGACTTTTTGGGGGACACAAATATTCAGTCCTTAGCAATGACCTGTAGCTGTATTTTCTTAGGAGTCTGTCCCTCTCCCATCTCCTGTGTCACCCCCCGAAGCAAACGCTAGACTAATTTTCTTCCTTTAAAAAAGTCACATATACCCTCTTCAACCTCTCCCCACCCCCTTTCCCTCTGGTAATCACCATACTGTTGTCTGTGTTTATGACTTTTCTTTCTTTTTAGTGGGGGATAAATGATGATGGCAGGAGACTGGACGTGGGATGGTGAACACGCAGTACAGTATACAGATGATGTATTGTAGAATTGTACACTTGAAACCTATATGATTTTATTAACCAAGGTTACCCCAATAAATTCAATTTAAAAGTCACATATAGCTATATGCGTAAATAATGTATTTCCTTTGCTTATTTTTAAGCTGAAAAAGGGTATCACACTATGTGCTGTCTTCTGGGACTTGCTCTTTTCACTTGTCATTATGTTGTTAAAATTTATACATAATGATGATTGTAGCAATATATTTTATCGCTGTGTAGTATTTTACTATGTATATATACCGTGATTTAAAAAAAATCCATCGTAGGAATCAATGAGCATTTGGGTTGCATAAACGTTTTTAGTCTTATGTGCAGTGCTGCTATGCGCATTGTGTACACGTGCGAAAGTTTCTCTTGAGGACTGCATCAGGCTGGATAAGCAGAGTCTGCTGTGGAAAGTTAGCCCCTACTAGGTGGCTTAACACAACAAAGGCTGATTTCTTGGTGGTGGAGTCTCAGGGACCCCGGCTGACAGAGGCTGTGCCATCCTTAGCTGTCTTCAAGAATGGAAGACTTGCGCCTCCTGGAGGGGAAGAGGGACAGTGTAGAACTGCTTAGGGCTTCTGTCTTATCCCAGAAGTGACAGATGACGCTGTCCACATTTCCTTTACCTGAAGTGGCCATATGGCCAAACCTAGTGCAAGAGAGGGAGGGTGAGAACTGAAGGGGAGCAGATGGATGTTTGTGATCACCTCTTCTCTGCCACTTCGGAGCAGCATTCCTGGGTTGTGTGGGGTGTAGGAATATTCAGTTTTACAAAGCCAAATTGTTTTCCAAAGTATCAATGCAAATTTATCCTTTCAATAGCAGTGTACATGAGATATTTCAGAGCATCTAACACATATTTTCTCTCCAAAGTCCTTTTTTTTTTAAAGGCATTTGTGTGTGTGTGTGTGTGTGTGTGTGCTTTTGCTTCCATGTAAAGTGAATAAAGACATTCTGAGGCTTATTTTTCAGATAAAATGAGTGATTGGTTTAAACAGGTGATGTAACACATTTCTGGTGCTTTTGTTTGTCTATCCTATTCTTCCTTTGCATCTGGTAATAATGATCTATCATTTCTTGGATCACATTTTCCCATTGAATGTGGTTATGATGGTTCTATTATTGAGTTTGATCCCTCCCCTCCCACTGTCTTACCATAAGAAGGGATATAAGAAACAGTCTGCATCATTCAGGTTATTTCGTCCCTTTGCTACAGTGAGTGTTCAGGGTGGGCCAGTGAGCCAGATGAAATCACCAGAGACTAATGTACAGTTTCGCTTATGACAGTTCAGAGAGAGGGAGGCATTCCCTTTGAATTGGACCAAGAGTTGTAAGGTCCATGCATACCTATTGCTGCCATTGGCTGTCCGCCCCGGCCACCTCGAGCACACTGTGTACAGAACAAAGCCGATATAAAAATAAAGAGAGGCCACAGACAGGAGAGAGACACGGAGCCTTAGCAATGCGCTCCAGTCTCCTGGATTTAGCTGTTTCTGGATACTAATTCCTGGACTTGCCAGTTATACGATCTAAAATATTCCCTATTTTGCCTACACTCATTTCAGTTGGATGTCCAGAGTTTTAATCAGATAGTGAGTGGCAGGGATAAGATTTGATTCCCGCTCTTCAGTCTCTTGGTTGGACTTTCCCCACAAATTTCACCGGGACTCTCGGCTCTGCTCTGCTGGGCTTAATATTTCCAGCTTCAGTTCTCATGCTGCTTTTTGCAGGTGGAGACCTAACACGCTTCAGTGGAGGGGAGGAGGCTTTAAGATTCTGAGAAAACTTTTGGAAGGTTACATCATGAGTAAGGTGTCACAGAACAAATTACCATATTAGACAATTTTGTCATTGCTCCCAAGACTAGAAATTGATTCTTGAGCTGGTCCATGGCAGTATAAAAAGAGACACATTCATCACCTTACACTGGATGGTGAGATTTTATCTTTGTACTTACCGCAGAGTGACAAATAGTTAATTAGACACATAAAGCATTTTCTAACATAGTGTTGAACTTGAAGTTTTGCTGCTGACAGAGAGAGGAATCCCAGAGAGTGCAGGGGGCTGAACACTAAATCCAGAATCCTCTCCGATGTCTCAATAACGGCCAAGGCAGCTCTGAGGCTAATTAATCAAAACGAATTTACAATTAAACCCACAAAGAAGCACTAATTACTGTGCTTGGCAGGGGGGAAATGTGCTGAAAAGAGAAGCCTGAAGGTGGGAAGGGAGAGTGGCCTTGTCTGTCCTATCAAGGGCAGTGCTGGAGGCAGATGCCTGGAGAGCCCGAGACCGCGCTCCTGTCCCGACCAGGGCGCCTCACCGCGGGGTGGGCTGGGCATGCAGCCCCTGCCCCAGGTCAACGCAAGGGTCTTGTAGTTGTCCTCCAGGATAAGGTCCCCCACAGAAGTCATTTATTGAAGCCTAACTTGCAGTGTGATGGTATTTGGAGTGGGGCCTTTGGTAGGTGATTAAGTCGTGTGGGTGGGGCCATCATGATGGGATTAGTGCCTTTATAAGAAGAGACTGGAGAGAGTTTGCTTTTCTCTCTGCTCTTCACCATGTGAGGACACAACAAGAAGATGGGTGTCTCACCAGAACCCCACTATGCTGGCAGACTGCTATCTCAGACTTCCAGCATTCAGAACTATGAACAATACATGTGTGTTAAGTTAGACTGTCTACAGTATAGTGTTTACAACAGCCCTAACTGAGGTAAGGCCTGTTGCTCCAGAAAAGCATGACCTTTCTAGCATCTGCCCCTTGGTCTGCACGTGTGGAACAGGGAACAATGCAGAGGCAGAAGGTCCTGGAGGAGCCACACTGTCCAGTCATCTCTGGTGAGTAGGCTTGTAGAGAGCCAATACCAGCTTTGGTAGCTCGCATCACAGACAGTCCCTGCCTCTGCATTCCTAGTTCTGCACGCAGCACGTTGATCTCACAGGAAACCCAGCCTGCTTCAGTTCCAGAATGGGATGGATTTGAAGCAGTTATAACTTAGCTACCTTGGCTGCCATCAGTTTGGTGTTGATATTTGATAACAATGATCTACAATATTGGCCACTGGCTTTGAAGTTGTGAACTTTTGCCTTGGTTTTTAGTCCTGGTTTCTGATTTTGGATTTTGGTTTCTTCTACCCTATTTGTTCCTTTGCTTCCCAAGCCTCCCTGGCTCCTAAAATCTTGTTCCCAAATCTCAGCTGTTATTGCTGGATGATATTTGTCTGCCCAATTCCCAGTGCTGGTCACTCGGTCACTCTACACATATGGACTGACCTATTGAGTGACAGTCTGGCTAGCGTCTCCATCTCCCTTCTGGGGACACAGTTGAATTACATTGTCCAGCTTCCTCTCTAGGTAGGTGGGACTATGTGCCAGAGTTCTGGTTAAAGGAATGTAAGGGGAAGTGATGGACACTTCTGGGCCTGGCCACTGGTATCTGGGCCTGGCCACTAAAATCTGCCTGGAAAGTCTTCTTTAATTGCTGGATATAGAAGATTCAGTGGAGGATTGGGAGGCCCTGGAGGAAGTGGAAAGACTAGATGAAAAGATCCCACTGTCTGAATGATTGTGTAAAGCACAGCCCCATGTTGACCTACATTCAACTGTGGATATATGAAAAATATTCATGTAATGGCCTAAGACACTGGGATATTGAGGTTATGTGATACAGCAGTTAGCTTGTCCTGATGAAAATATCTTACATTCATTTATTCAGGTAACAGATATCTACTGAGTACCTACAAAGTGCTAGATTCTGTGTTAATGCTGGGTGTAGTAGTGAAAAAAATACAGACCTTGACTTCCCAGCTCTTATAATCTGCTACTGATAACAGTGACTAGTAACAGTGAGATGCAGGGTTGGTGGAAGGAGATGAAATGCAAAGAAGTATGATCACCACTTTCAAGGAACTGATGTCTGTAAAATCTGTTATGATAAAATTGGATGAGGAAGATGTCCTGAGGTTAAAGACCTTGAATTGTTATTACAATAGAATAGTAATAACAATTCTATTTAATAATAACAGTGAGTGAGTAGGTAGTTTATGTGGTATAAAGAGGCTCTTTTGGATAAAGATAAGCTTAACTAGAAAAATGTACCACACCATGGGAAAAGAATCAGAAGCATGCTGAGGCCTTACTAGGATCCCAGCCGGTGTGCACCTGCTCCGGTTCCATTCTCTTACCTTATGAGGTGATGGCACCCCCGTTTTCTGTTGCGAAGACTGAGGCTCAAGGACATTGTTATCCATCTGAGGTCACACAGCTAACAGGTGGTGGAACTGGCGTCCTAACCTAAGCCTCCTGGCCCTTTCCTGGGACGTGCATTTGGCTGGGTCAGTGTTACTGCACACGAGCTCGCGGCGAGCTCCAGGCTTGGGAGTCGAGCCTGGTACTGCGGCCCTCCTCCCCGGAGAGATATACACTCCATTAGTTTTTCATTTGCCAGAAGCATCAGTTTTTTAATATTTTCTCTTTCCTTTTATCTCAGGGGAATATCAATCTGTACAGATTTATTATTAATTCTCTGGTAACATGCTTAGCTGCTCAAAAAATTTTTTTACTGTTGCTTGTAAAAGGAAGCCTGCCTGTTCTTGAAATTTCAGGGACTTCGATCACTCTGGGATGAAATATCACCTTGAGAGACGTTATAAGGAGAGTACAGGAAAAAGTAACTCCCTCCACCTCCCACCCCATCTGCCTTTTCTCTGGAATAAGTCTTCCCCCCCCGACCAGACTAATCCTATGCTGTTTCTCCATAGTCTTGTCCTTCTAAGGAATATCAAACTTATACTTAAAATGGCATTTTTAGGGGAAAAGAATCCTCAGGAAGAGGATTCTGTCTCCTCCCCCCACCTAAATTTCTTTTCCTGCTTCAAAGTCTATGTTTTAAATCGATAAGTCTGATCATTAGGGTATCTTTTATATATAGATGCAATAAAGCACATTTTTGATGATTGTTCTGAATTATTGAGAATTTTAAAATGAGAGTTCAAGAGAGTTAACTTCTATAAACATTCTGTAAGAATTATTTATTTAACAAATATTGATCACTCATTTATTTGACAAACATCGACAAGAGGTACACTGTATGCCAGACACACTTAGCTCATCACTGAGCTGATGCTGGGGGACCGCCCTCTGCCCCCATGGAGCTTCTAGTCTAGTGGGAGGCATGAACAGTAAGCTAATAAGCACACTGATGAATTTATCTAACTCTATAACTATCTTATCTGTGAGTTAAGCAGGCTGAATTTGGTGGGATGCAAGCATGAGACAGTTCTGTTTTCCTCTGTACTTATTGATTCTCCCTTTCCCACTCCTTAATGGCTTTTAAGGGGGGGATTCCATAACCGTGAGACCACTTTAAGGTACAGAAAGAATTCCAGTCCAGACTAATTTGCAAGTCTACTCTCTTGTCTGAGACACTGTTTGTTTCTCTCTCCCAGCCCTGGCCTGACCGCTGGTGGGACAGGCACTGGGAAGGGGGACATGACCAGCTTTCTAGTCCATTTTTCTGACTCATTCTGTCAGCTTTGGTCCCCATATGTGGTGTATGGAGCTGGGCATGTGCTGGGGTTGGGGGAAAATTTACAGAAAAGGGACAAAAGCGTTTTTAATCAGCTAGTGCTATGCGGTCCTCTCTTGACTCCTGAAGGCCACTGTGGCAGCTCCCCTCCAGCTCCTGCCCTTGCCTCCAGTGGCACACCTGGCAACCGCCTGTTGCTAGGGCCCCACACCTAGAAGGCTGCTCGTTATCTCGAGCAGGATACAGCCAGGCTGCCTTTGCAGTGTTTACTCTACCCATGGAAAACACGTATGTCTTTATCATAGGAATGGTGGGAGGGCCAGAGCTGCTGCTTTCTGCCCAATTCTCTTTCCAGTTCTCTATTTCTCTTCTTGGATAACCAAGGGAAGATCAAGGAGTCTCCTGACTGAAGTCTCCCTTTTCACAGATTCCCCCCACCCCCACCCCAACCTCTATGAATGATTCTCATAACCTGTCACTTGGCTTTGGCAAGATGTGTACTTTCCCCAAGCTCCCTCTAACTTCTAATAACTCATCTTCAAAATTACTAATAATCCGTTATATTGGCTTGAATCTGGGTGATCACCGCAGGGCTGGTTCTGCTGCTGGTAAATCCCACGGGTTGTGTTTGGTGGTCTCAGGAAGAATGTAAGGGTACTTCGTACCTATTGTTCTCAGCACTGGAGCTTTAGTTGCAATTATGAGAGACAGAAAAAGTCCCCTTTAATATCCTGCTGCAACTACAATTGCAATATGTACTGTGAAAGGAAGTTTAGGAAGCTGTGAGGGTTTATAACAAGATGACTTCATCCAGGTTGGGGTGGATTGAAAAGGTGCATTAGGAAGGAGGGCCTGAAGGAATGAACTTTTAAGCAGAGACCTGGAAGATTTCCAGGAGTTTAGGTTAGGACTGGTCAGTGGTGGTGGTTTCAGAGACAACAGCATGGGAGAGGCCTCAGGGCAAGAAGGAGGCTGGCTCTCTCAAAGAATAGAGGGACTTCTGGAATGACAGAGGAAGCTTGCTGAGAAAATTTTACCTAAAGTTAAAAAAAATGATTTTACATGTTTGATGCTTTTAAATATAGAACGATACTTAGCTCATCACTGCAGTTAAATAATTGCTTAAATGCCTTAGCTTCTCCTACACTGATTTCATCATTATTTAGTATTCCAATTGCAATTTGCTACTTATAAAAACATTTATGGCATTTTATAATTATTAACGCATCATTTATGGGAGCTGTGATTTTTTTTCCTTTTGAAAGTTAGTTGTTGTAACTTTATATAAATCCAATATTAATCACTTGAGAGCCTTAATGCCAATGCAACAAAATACTCTTCTAGATGTATATCCAGAGCAATGAAAACTATCAAGGTTCTGTTTTATGTAGATACATGTTGTGGTTGTATCCTATGTAGGTACACACACATGCTATGTATGTGTGTATTACATACATATTTGAGAGTATAGTGGGAAGTTTAGTGAGTTACCTCTCATTCCTTTGCCCAAACTTAGAAAATAATATTTCCTATCACATGTTAAATTATAAAATCAACACATTTATAAAAATCATAGCAGAGATAGGCAAAGTCAACAGAATTCAAAATGAATCCCAGGCCTCCTAAAATTGATTGATTGTAGCCTGATGGAATGAGCACATGTAATTAACATAGAATATGTCACTCACAAGGGGAGGAAGGTCATCCATGGAGGCATAGAAGGGAGATAGCCATCAGCAAGGACTGATAATTCTCATCCAAGCCTTGACCAGGGGAAAGGCTTGGGTCACACATAGTAATCTCCACCTCTGTGGAAACAAGTACATCAGACAACCCAGGTTGATGCCACTAATCCATTGAGCCAGCTCATTCCGTGTTTATAATTTGTTCTTCTAGGTAGTAGGTCTTCCAACAGAGGGAGAGTATAATAGCATTCTGGTGGGCATAACAGTTTTATTTTATAATGTAAAGTAATAAATGGGCATTCTGACTTCCTGCATCCCATTCTTGGGAGACGGCTCTCTGTGCTCCCTTTGGAACCAACCTCTAGCATCTCCTGGCCGAGAATGCTCTGGTGGCCAGAGAAAGCCTCAGGCAGATTCACAGGAGCTTGAAGTAGAGAGCAGATACAGTGGTTGGGGTGTGAGAAATAGCCACCAAAGTTACAGGTGGTAATGGATGGGCTGAGGGGATATGGGTAAGACACCAATGATGTCTGCCACAATTTCCTTGAAATTGGAACCTGGAGTTCAGTGAGCCAGGGTCAGGTGTTTTTTGTTTGTATTCGTTTGAGTCATATTTATGATACATTATCATACAAACATATATTGTACATTAGGGCTATATGTTACATTATACATGGAAGACCTTCATGCAATTAATTTACACATAAGAAAAATAACATAACATAAACTTCTTCATGACACTGTTTTTAAGAATACATTGAAATAGAACATGAGACACTCTATATAAAACAACACATACTTGTTTATGCTTAAAGTATGCCATTCTGCACCTGAGCTTTTATCAGTAATGAAGCTGACATTTTGATCATTAGATGTTCTATTCCTCATTCATCTCTTATCAAAATCTCATCAAAGGACACGAATTGTGTTAAAACAAGAATAAAGTTATAACAGTACTGCAAAAGAAAGATAAGTACCATTAGTGGGTCAGAAATTCTTAAGAGAGCAAGCCAGAGAGAGACAAAGTGAGAAATATTTGTAGTCACAGACCCACAAAAGACAAGACTAGGAGTAGGAGCCGTTTGTAGGGACTCTTAACTGAAGAGTACCCCCTCTGGAGTCTGGGGGCCAACTGGAGCGAATACGGACGTCAGGCCAACAGGGCCAGGTGTTTTTGCGTGGTGCTTGTTATCAAAGAGGCTATGCCAATGCTCAAGATAATACGGCACCCACCCCCAGTGTAAAAGGGATGGAGCTGGGAGAAAAGCCAGGTGATCTGGCTCTGGGGCTGGGCGCGGAACCCTCCTCTGGACTCTAACTTGGGTGAATCACCTTTGTTCTGCCTCAAGTTGTCCTTGAAATATTAATAGTTTTAGGCTTCAACCTTTTGGATGTTAAACAAAGGCTAGGGTGCATTCATGTCATGATCTTCAACCAAATTTCAGACTTGACTCAGATTAAGCATAATCCATTATAATTGCATTTGCTGGCAAACATGACACTTTCCTCAACACTCCAGTATTAGCTTTATCATTTGGTTTTCTCTTCACTGACAGATTTTGTATAAGCCACACCCCCTTTCTCTACTTCCCAAGTCTTTTTAACAAAATTATTTTATGAGAGTTATTACAAATGGGAGAAGAGAACAAGAACATCAGCGCTGGACAAATGAACAGATACTGAGTGTCCAGTTAGATTCACTAGTTCTGTGATTTACTTCATCTTATTGGACTCATGGGTGGGGGTGGGGTATGATTCACATTCAGTCTCAGAAAATTCAAAATTACTGTACATTTTGGAATAGCTGAAAAGTACAAGAAATCACAAACGTGGAATGTTCAATTGGCAAAGGTTCACTGCAGTATTTTTGTCTGTGTTGGTTCAAAGCACATTACCGCTGTGGGCTTCTGATAGAATTTGCTGATTTTTACCATTAGGTATTTTAGGCATTTTATTTTATGATGTGTAGTCAATGTTTGACTTAACGTGTGAGGTAAGCAGTAGAAATAAAATGTTAGAGTAATTTTGACCTGTCTTATAGGATATGAATTATTTCTTTGATTTTAATTTTAAAGAATAAACTTGTAAGGCTGTTTTATCTTTACTGGCTTGTTGAGTTATTTCTGGAATTAGTATCTGACTTTGCTTAATATCTTATCAATATAGGGCCACATCCTAACATCCTTTATTTATATCATCAAAGGTGACAGACGGAAATCTGCTTTGATTAGTACCTGCCCTCCAAGTCACCCCCACACAAAAACTTTTTGTAGAGCACGCTGCTTCTCCTTGCTTAATCGAAGTGGATATCATGTCCCTACTTCAAGTTGAATCCATTTAATGCTGAAATCTCAGTCTGAGTTTTATTTATAAACCAGTTGCCTGTGAAATATGCATAGGCACTCAAAATTAATAATAATGAGAAGAATATATACATATTTAAAAAATACATGGATCATTTCCTGTCTTTTCTTGTGGTTAAGGCAGACCAGGAGAGCAGCCGCCTCCTACAGCTGCCATTATCATTCCACATTTCTCTTTTATTGCCCATCAGACATGTATAGGTTTAATTACCTGAAGAGGGATCAGTGAAATTCTTCACAGCACTGCATGTTTATTAATGAGCCTCCTGTCCGTTGTGACGTGTTGGTGTCAGGATTATACCAGTGGTATTGCAGGAGGCAATTAAGGGTTTCTTCATTCCTGATAAAAAGGAAATTAGCCACTGATCAGCAACACAGAGCAACTCAATATCCTGGCAAGTGCATGGGGAAGGAGAAAAGCAAGGGCTACACGGAGGTTAGAAGATGGGAAGAAGTGTGGTGCGCTCGCTCTGTTGTAGGACATGACAGAGAGGAACAGCAGCAGGGGCTGTGAAAGGGGAAAGAATGAAAAATAACAGAAGCAAAAAAGAATCTAAAAGTAGGCGTGGAGGTCTTTGCAATGGCTCTTAGTTTCCTTTGCAATTAAATGAACATTTAATTAATTCAATTAAATTTATTTCAATTCCACTCAAGAGGAGTTTCTTGATCAACTATTTATTTGAGTCTATGGAGGTTATTTGGAGGGATGTAAAACAATTAGGATTTAATCCCTGACTTCAAATAGCAAACAAAACAAAACAAACATTAAAAACACCCCAAACCCCTAAAACTTAAAAAACAAAAATTTAAGACGAGTTTATCAAGGGTTGGAAAAGGAGGTCCATCATCTGATTCAGGCATTTGAGAAGCATTTACTGCAGTGTCATTCCATGTGACTGTAGCACTATTTCATTTCATTACATAATCACCCTTATTATGGGCTGAATAGTGTCTCCAAAATTCTTATGTCAATGTTCTAAACCCTAGTACCTCAAAATGTGATTGTATTTGGAGATAAGGTCTTTAAGAAGATACTAATGTTAAATGAGGTCTTAAGGTGGACCCTAATATGACTGGTGTCCTTATGAGGAAAGACCAAGACACAAACACGCGAAGAATGGAGACCAGGTGAAGAAGGCACAGGGCGAAGACGACCGTCTACATGCTGAGGAGAGAGACCTCAGAAGAAACTAACACTGTTGACACCTTGATCTTGAACTTTCCAGCTCCCAGCATTGTGAGAAAATAAGTTTTTGTTGCTTAAGCCACCCCGTCTGCGGTACTTTGTTATGGCAGCCCTAGCAGATGCATACAACCTTGACAACGAGGAACTGTAATCTCACTCAAGATGAAACTGAGGTTTAGAAAATTATGCTAGTAATCTGGGATTACAAAACTAGTAACTGGTTTTTAGAACTTGGGCTTTCAGAATTTGAATCAAAAAGTACTGAAATATAGTCACTGCAAACATCAGCATTAAGGACATGAACATCAGAATTTCTAAAAGAATCTTGAACTTTTAGTCAACAGTAAACTTCATATGTATGGTTAAAATATGTCAATTCAAGCAAAGTCAGGATTTCTAGAATTCTAGGATGTACAACGAGAATAGAGTATCTTCCACTTACTGCTCACCTACAGTAACACATTACGATTTCAGGATCATTCTTTTAGGAAAACATAAACGCATTAGAACTTGCTCCGAAGACAGTGAGTCAAGGATGGCTGGTGGACTCAACAACATGCCATATCAGGAATGGTAGAAAGGGCTAGAGGTGTCTTTCTAAGGATAGCTATCTTGATTTGAAGAGGAAAGAGGGACTAGACTTGTTTTGAATGAGTCTGCAGGGATGAAATAGGACTGACTTCTTAGGAGGACAGATGTAGGCTCAAGCAGGGGAGCTGAGGCACAGGGGAAAAAGTCTTTAAGGGCTTTTTTTGGGGCATTGTTAGGCAGAACAATATTTGTTTTGCTTACCTTTATCACAAACCATGAATTAATTTCTGGCCTTAAATCTTTGATGTCAAGTCTTGGAAGACAAGACTGGGTCTACTACCCCCAATTCCATTTGTGTTCCACACCAAAAAGGGGAACTGTGGCGAGGCTCACTTTGAATTTCACCTTGTCTGGCCAGAGGCCAAGGGTTACTGCATGTCTGATGGTCTCTAATTGTCCCTGGTTGGTTTATCACCCAAGAGAAAATTATTCCCCAGGGAGCAGGTTTCTTTCTTCTAAATAATTCCATAGCAAGAAGTAGTGGGACTAGCCCCTTGGGCACAGGATTGAAAAAGTCTGTTCTTAAGAGTGTGTAGATGCTCTGTCATTAGGCAGAGTCTTTCCTTTGTTCAGTATCAAGAGCCAGAGCACAGGCTTCAAGTGGACAATGGAAATTAAAGTGCATAAGTTGCCTGGCCTGTGTGGCTCAGTGGATTGAGCATCGTCCCATGGACTGAGAGGTACTGGTTCGATTCCTGGTCAGGGCACATGCCTGGGCTGTGGGCTGGATCCCCAGTAGGGGGCATGCAGGAGGCAGCTGATAGATGTTTCTATCTCTCTCTAACAAAATCAATAAAAATATATTTTAAAAAGAGTTGCTGTCCCCTTAGAAATGTAACCCCTCACTAGAAGTTGTTCCCGAGTTGAGTTTAAGTTCATGGATTATGGATTCTAAATAGCTATATGGACTGATAGAGAACCTGGTGAAGTGTAAACCTGGGAGATTTTCTTACTCTCTCACAGGGTAGAAAATCTTTTTTTCTGCCATGAGCTATTTGGATATTTATAACATCATTCTCAGGACATACAAAATTATCAACCTAAAAATTAGCCTGCTATATTTGGTCAAACATTTAATTGACTCACCCCTAATGTGATAGTTGGAACCGCTTCTCTTTGGTGAGGCGGGTGATGTTGCTACTCACAACTGCTTTTCCAGGTGTGCGTCGGTCAATCTGGAGCACAGTTGACTCTTTGAGATTCAGTAAGTTGTTCCAAACAGAGATGCATATTTCAATGCATGTCTCCTCAAAGTGGGAAATTCATCATTGCTTATGGAACATTTAGAATTCAAGCAGTGGGAGGTTTTTGTACCTAGATTTCAGCTCATCATTGCTTTGTAGCTGAATGATTTCATATTGTGGGTTATCAGGTACATCAGCTGGTTCCACATTGAATGATGTGGCAAAGATGTTCAATTCCATTGTTTACTTTTCACATCCTTGAATCTTTCATTAAATGCCTCAATTAGTTTCGCATATTCACCAGCATATTCAAGTGTCATAGAAGGATTGTCCTTCCAGAGTGGGGAGATGCACTGTGTTATTCCTTTCGAGTTGCACTTTCCACAGCCTTAATTTAGCATCAAATGATTTCATACTTGAAAGCAGGGATTTGAGAAGCTGGTTGGGGCCCTGCAGCTTGACGTTCAGCTCTGAGAGGTACTTGGTAACGTCCACCATGAACACTAAATCACACAGCCACTTGCTATCATTGAGTTCCCTGACAGGTTTTCCCTTTATCTCCATGAACTGCTTGAGTTTGTCCTGCAGTTCATAAAACAGGAGAATGTTCCTACTACTGGGCCACCGCACTTCACAGTGATAAATAAGATCACCGTACTCAGAGTCAAGATCATTAAGTAACTCAAACTGGTGGCTGTTAAACCCTCTACTTTTGACAAAGTTCATGCATGACACTACTGTTGACATCACATTGTTGAGCCGCAATGACTGCACAGAGACTTTCTTGGTGAATGATGCAGTGGCCTGTGATTAAATCACTTGGATCAAGACCGAGGCGATTCAGTTCTTTCTTGACAAATGCAATCAACCCTTTTTGCGAGCCAGCCATGGCTGGAGCCCCATCTGTAGTAAGGTCACTTAACTTTTCACATGTTCGCTCAAGTTTTTTCATTGATAAAACAAGTCTCAAGCAAGTCCTCACCTTGTGTAGTGCCATGCGTGGCTTCCAGTGATAGCAGTTCCTCTCATGTGTCAAACTCTGCAGTTATCCCATGAATGAAATGGCCAGTTGGGCAGCATTTGTTATGTGTGTTGTCTCCTCACAAGCCAGAGAGAAAAATTGGAAATCTCCTGCAGAATCCTTCAGTGTTTTTTCGATATTTTGTGCTAAGTCAGTAATCCGATCTGACATGGTTTTCTGAGACAAACTAACTCTCTGAAACAATTTTACTTTCTCTGGTGCTAACAACTCCAAAACAGCCGCCATGCACTCTTTCACAGACTCTCCCTCTACATGAGGCCGCAGCTTTTTTGCGATTAGCTCTCTCACTACATAACTCGTCTGAATAATATTGTCTCTGTCACACGGAGGCCTAGTGAAAGCATCTTGTTGTGATTCCAAACTCCGCTGAAGAGCATTGCTTTTATCCAGATGCATGGGGCCTCCCAATTCATTGAGTTTAGCATGTTTTGAGTTGTAATGATGCTCCAGATTGGCTTTTTTCTTTTCTTAATCCTCACCCGAGGATATTTTCCTATTTATCTTCAGATAGAGTGGGAGGGAGAGAAAGGGCGGGAGAGAAACATTGATGCGAGAGGGACACATCAACTGGTTGCCTTTCCCACGACCCCGACCAGGGCCGGGGATGAACCGCAACCAAGGTACGTGCCCTTGGCTGGAATCGAATCCAAGACTCATTGGTCTGCGGGCTGACGCTCTACTGCTGAGCCAAACTGGCGAGGGCCCAGATTGACTTTATTCATTACTGCTAACCCATTGCACACAGGTTTGCCTTTGACTTCAACAACAAAAAAAATGATCATTTGTCCATTTCTCTTGGAAAGATAAATACTCTGTATCACTTTTCTTTGTAGTCACCATTTGTAGGATGTCATACCACTTAAGTTTTAATAACTATCCAGTGTGTGTGTCCCAGTGATGCAATTATTTTGCTTTGATCACTGTTCTAATCCTGCATCTTGGATTTGGAACATATCCAACGTTCATATCATCAACGCTTGAGGTCTTTTCTGTGTACTGTAATTTCCTTACTCTTCGTCTGAGATTCAGTTTTTATGAAAATTGTTGATCATGGATGTGTGGATAAAGGTTGGATTGGAGTTATTGTATGTGTCTACCAAGAAGTTGACAACATCATCGTCAATCGTCAGAAGCAAGGTCATCAACATGGAGAAGAATCATCTCATCGCATCTCGTCTCATCTCATCATCACCGGATCAGCGTAATTTCACCACAGTGTTAACACTTTCACAATGTGTACAGTCTCAGCCTGCCTGGCACTGACTGTCCTCTGAGTCACCACAACACAGGCAGCTAGGCTGCAGGCAGCCAGTGAAAACCATACTTGTCTGTCCTGTCATGTACTTGTATGTGTCCTGTCTACCCCTCAATGGACGTTCCTTGCTTGTCCCTCAATATTTATGTTATTATTATGATTCACTTAATAAAAATTTATATTGCTATGAAAAAAGCTCCTAGATTTATTGAATTTCAAGTCCCCTTTGTGGTTGTCTTGGCAGGGCCAGACCAAATGAGTTCACAGGCCTTATATAGCCTGAAGGCCGGACGTTCCCCATACTTGTTCTATTAAATTTCTTTCTTTTTCTTCTTCTTTTTTTTTTTTTTTTTGCTGTGATCTTTAGCAACACTAGTATTTGGTTCCATGAAATAACATTTGTGTGGGATAAATGCTTTAGGGTTGGACATTGCCTTATATTCTAAATTTTTAAAGCTATGTGTCCAATTAACTTTGAATTCTTTGAAAAATAAGGCATGTTAGAGGCTTGTCATTGAACTAAGTCAACTTTAAAGCCTGTGGCAGAGACAACTGACTGGCCACCAAAGATGCTTGACCTTCCTTCAATGGTAGAATGTTACTAGGAAGTGGTTCTGCGGCCAGAGGCTACCTTTGCCAGCCCCTCTTGTATCCAGGGGGCAGGCATCTAGGTCTCTCCCATGTGTAACCTAGGGACCATGAGGGTTAAGATGTGGATGTGCCTTCTTCACCCTTCTTGCCAATTTGTCCTCAAGATCTGCATGCTAGGGTGACCTTGGAAGCTTTGTGTTGAGGAAGGCAGTTTTCATCAGCTTGGGCCTCTGAATGACAGTGTAAAGCAGAACACACCCCTCTCCCCTTCCTGCCAACCAGGAAACCCACAGTGATGCTATGAAATAGACTTTTATCACGTTAAAGCAGTTGAATTTGGCAGTGCTTTATCTAATTCATGCCCTGAAGTAATGATGCCAAATCTGGGAGAGATGATGCAGTCAGAGATGCTAAACAAGAGAAAACACCTCAATCCAGGTAACATCAGAATAATAAGTCACAGGACACAGTTTTTAGACTTTTATTTAAGAATTCCAAACTTTAAGCCCAGTAGTGTGGCTCGAGGATTGAGCATCGTCCCATGGACTGAGAGGTCCCAGTTCGATTCCCAGTCAGGGCACTTGCCTGGGTTGTGGGCTCTATTCCCAGTAGGTGGTGTGCAGGAGGCAGCTGATTGATGTGTCTCTCTCACATCGATGTTTCTATCTCTCTCTCAATAAAAACATGTTAAAAAAAAAAAAAGAATTCCAAATAAGGTAAATTTTTTAAAATTTTGGACTTAATTTCTTTGGCTTTAAAAGAAGAGTTAATCTTGAGCTTTAAATTCTCACTGGGATGTTGACAATAGGCATCCCATAGAAATTTTGGGAATTTCTATGTTTTTGGCATTTTGTTATTATTTTTCCCTGTTCACTTGATTTCTTTATTATTTTTAAACTTATCTTTATTATTGAATGTATTACAGATGTCCCCCCTTTTCCCCCTATTGACACCCTCCTTCCCACTCCCACCCCCGTCCTGCCTTCCCCACACTATTGTCTGTGTCCATTGGTTATATATATAAGTTCTTTGGTTTATCTCTTCCCACCCCTCTTCCCCTTCCCGTTGAAGTTCGTCAGTCTAACAACCAATTTTTATTTCTTAATTCCTTCACCTTTTTCATCCATCCCCTTAAATACCCTCCAGTCTGGCAACCATCAAAAAGTTCTCTGTATCTATGAGTCTGTTCCTGTTCTGCTTGCTCATTTTGTTTATAGTAGATTCAATTGTTGACAGATATGTATTGCCATTTTATTGTTCATATTTACAATCATTTTCTTCAAGAAGACCCTTCAACATTTCATATAATACTGGTTTGGTGGAGATGAACTCCTTTAGCTTTTTCTTTATATGTCCATCAATTCTAAATGATAGCTTTGAAAGATAGAGTAAACTTGGTTGTAGGTCCTTGTTTTTCATCACTTTGAATATTTCTTGCCACTCCCTTCTGGCCTGCAAAGTTTCTTTTGAGAAATCATCTGACAGTCTTATGGGAGCTCCCTTGTAGGTAACTAACTGCTTTTCTCTTGCTGCTTTTAAGATTCTCTCTTTGTCTTTAACCTTTTGCATTTTGATGATGATGTGTTTTGGTGCGGGCCTCTTTGGGTTCATCTTGTTTGGGACTCTCTGTGCTTCCTGGACTTGTATGTGTGTTTCCTTCACCAAGTTAGGGAATTTTTCTTTCAAATAGGTTTTCAATTTCTTGTTCTCTCTCTTCTTCTTCTGATACCCCTACGATGCGAACATTGGCATGCTTGAAGTTGTCCCAGAGGCTCCTTACACTGTCGTCCTTGGATTCTCTTTTATTTTTGTTGTTCTGATTGGGTGTTTTTTGCTTCCTTATATTTCAAATTGATGGTTTGTTTCTTGGCTTTACCTACTCTACTATTGATTCCCTGTAAATTATTCTTTATTTTAGTTAGTGCAGCCTTCATTTCTGACTGTGCAGCCTTCATTTCTGACTGGTCCTTTTTTTATGCTCTTGAGGTCCTCACTAAATTCCTTGAGCATCCTTATAACCAATGTTTTGAACTCTGCATCTTATCTCCGTTTCGTTCAGTTCTTTTCCTAGAGTTTTGTTCTGTTCTTTCATTTGGGACATGTTTCTTTATCTCCTCATTTTGGCTGGCTCCCTGTGTTTGTTTCTATGTGCTAGGTAGAGTTGCTATGTCTTCTAGGCTTTGTAGGGTGGCCTAGTATAAGGTGTCCTGTAGGGTCCAGTGGCACAGACTCCCTGATCACCCTAGCTGGGCCCTTGAGATGCACCCTAGTGTGGACTGTACACCCTTCTCTTGTAATTGAGTCTTGATTGCTATTGGCACATCAACAGGAGGGATTTACTCAGGCTGATCAGCTTCAAGGACTGGCTGTGCCCACTGACCTCTGACTACCTCGGAGGATCAGCTGTGCAAGGGCCTACCACACAGAGCAAGAATTACTTCAGCAGGGCTCTGGTACCCTCTCCTTGAGTATGTCATTTGTGGAGTTAGTTGGGTGCTTCAACATGGTCTGAAGCTGTCCACTGGGTGTGCTGGCTCTGGGGCAAGGTCAGCCACTGCCTGTGTTCTACCTGGGGTCACCAGGCATAAGCTACAGAGTGATCTGCAGATGGCTGCTTCTTGTGCTGGGCTTGGAGGTGCCCAGGCAAAGCCAAGTTGTGAACCAAGGTGGCTGCTTCTAGTGCCAGGCCTGGGGCCACTTAGTGAGAGGTATGTGGCTTGCTGAGGCCAGATGCTGCTGGTTTGAGAGAATTTAGGAAAATCTGAAACAGGAACCAAGACAGGCCATTCCCATAGTAAAGCCACTGGAAACAGCTTGGGTGGGTCTAAAAATTGGGTGGGGCAGGGCCTCAGGGAATCACCAGTGTGAGCCAGGTTGCTGGAGTCCTAGATATGATGGCCGTCTGGCATTTTATTATTGGAGTGAATATTATTCTAATATTATTTAGTCTTTTTGCAGAACATATACTAGACAGTGTTTCTAAAATAGCATGGAATGAGAAATGAAAAAGAGTTGATTTTCAGCTGTGTCTTTAGAGTAGCCATGGGGTTGGTTTGACGGATGCCTGGCTTTGATCTAGATCAGAACCTTCTGGGGTGGGGGAGGGGGTGGATCTAATTACTTAGCACGTTTTCCCAGGATAAGCAGTAGATGATATCTGGAGAATGTCCTTGGGATGATGGGGACAGGACTGCCCTGATAGAAAACTGTTTCCCTTCCCTCAGGAAGATGGCTACACTCCTTGTCAATTATAGGATTAATTGTTAAATGCAGAGGATAAAAGGAAACATGGGAAATGCTGTAACTATTGAGTTCTATGATGATAGATTTTTTTCTAAACATAATCTTGGGCCATTAACTCTTCCCCTGGGAAAGTGGTACATTTGGAAAGAGTAATTGAGCATGCATAGCTCAGTCTCTGTACTTTTTCTTGGGGGAAGTCAGGAGACAAGGGGGCCTTCTTTACCCCTTCATGGACAGGGAACCCATGCTCCCCTCCAGCTCCCCACTCCTGGGGAGGCGTGCCAGGTCCAACGCCACCAGTTACCGGGTTGGTGAGTATTTTTGGTCTAAGCCACACCTTCCAAGTTACCTTCATTGGGTACCAAAGGTGATATTGTGATTCTCCTCTGCTATCTCTCTGTTTTGTTCAAATTATTCAATTTGAGAAACCTGGGCAGGGAAGAGGCATTCTAATTTTTAGAATCAGAGATTTTAGCAGGTATCCAGAAATAAAATTCAATGTGAAGCAGCTCTATTTTTGTGCTATAAATATTAATTATTGTTCTATTAATAATCCCTGGGTCAAGATAGACACATTAGATCTGAAATTTTCTGTGATTTTAGTAATTTCTCCTTTAATCAATGAGTTTCAAGAAAATATTGATTATGTGTAGTCAGCAATCTGTCATTATTCTGGGCATGACAGGAAGGAGTATGACTTGAGAAGCCTTGAGCAATGCATGGTTTTGGTGCTCTGCCCCCTACCTACACGTATGTACTACAAATAAGCAATATTTGAACTGCAGAATAATAGTAATAGCAAACTTGTGTGGCATTTATTATATGTTGAACATTCTAAGTGCTCTTCATACATTAATTCATTCACTTCTATGATGTAGCAAACCTATGCTGTAGTAGTATTTTTTTAAAATTCTCACCTGAGAATAAATTTTCATTGATTTTAGAGAGAGAGGAAGGGAGAGAGAGAGAGAGAGAAATATAAACATTGATATGAAAAACATTGATTGGTTACCCCCTGCATGCACCCCAACTTGGTATAGAACCCACACCTTGTGGTGTACAGGGTGACGCTTCAATCAACTGAGCTACCTGGCCAGGGCTAGCAGAATTTTTATGCCCATTTTATAGTTCCTACTAGAGCTGGGATGCAGTCCTAGGCAGGTTGACTCCAGAGTCCATCCTCTTAACTATGATGCTATATTGCTGCTAATAATAATAATTAAAAAATTTAAAAACCATTGTAAGTTATCAACAAAGTTCTGTGGTTTTTTAATGACTAGTTTATCAGTTCTTGTTTTGAGAGTTCTCATATTGAATTCTATGAAATTCTCTCTCCCTTTGGCTCTCTTATTTAGCTTGGGCTTTAAACATATTTTTGGTTTAGATATTGGGTTATCCAACAGTGGCCCTGAGTGGAAACTTGTGCTATCAGTATCGAGCATAAGTATAGTAAAAATGTAAGAGGAAGGGCTATTGGGGTGGGAGAGAATACGCTACTTCATTGTCACCAAAGCCAAAAGAGAAGCAAGCGGCCTGTGAATCTCTTGACTTTCTTTACAGCACTTTGAATTCACATAATTTTTTAAAAAATACACTTTTATTGTGTTTTTTTTTTGAGAGAGAGAAACATTGATATGAGAGAGAAACATCAATTGGCTGCTTCCTGCATGCCCCCCACTGGGGATCGAGCCCAAAACCCTGGGCATGTGACCAGACCAGGAATCTGACTGGGACCTCTCAGTCCATGGGACAACACTCAATCCACTGAGCCATACCTGCTGGGCTACATAATTTTGTTTTTTATTTTTATTTTTTAAAAATATGTTTTATTGATTTTTTTAGAGAGAGAGGAAGGGAGAGGGAGAGAGAGATAGAAACATCAATGAGAGAAACACATTGGTCAGCTACCTCCTGCATGCCCCCTACTAGGGATGGAGCCCACAACTCGGGCATGTGCCCTGACCAGGAATCGAACCTGTGACCTCTTGGTCCATAGGTTGACGCTCAACCACGGAACCACCGAATTAGCCAGCTGGGCTAATTTTATTTTTTAATCAGCCAGAGAGGTCTCTTACCTTCTAAACCATGCACCAAACTAACTCTTCTTTTTTTTTTTCCCCAATATAACAAGCCATAATTACTCAAAGATCTTTCAAAGAGCATTGTCTCTGGGACCTAAGATCTCCTTTAGAAAGTCTTTCTCAGGTTTGATTTGCTAATTCCCTTTGTTAAAATGCAGTTATTTCTTTCAGAGATCAAATTGTTACAACTACAGTGGATTTTAAAATACTGAGCTAAAAACGTTATAGTTACGTACTTATAAAGGCTATCTGATATCTACTTGGGAACATTTATACTTCATATCTACACAATCTATCGTTATCTCTCTGAAGGTAGGAGCAGGACTATGCCTGACCTTGCTGTCGGCTTTTTTGTTGAAAATTCTTTTAGTTTTTATTTAATTCCTGTTGTACCTCCAGCACTGCCTTTTTTTTTTTTTCTATGTCAAGCATTTATTAAGTTGTAATATCTGAGGGAAAACCACATTGTATGCTGAGACCATTCTGGATGAGCCCATAGCTAGCTTAAATTATGCCCCGAGTACCAGCCAAATGGGGTATGGGGGAGATAGAAATGGATATATAGAGAGACAGAGATTTATTTCTAGAATTTGATACATGCTATTTCAGAATAGGAGCTTTCTTCTACATGGCAGACTGGGATGAGGAAGGAGCTTTGATGTTACCTGGAACCCATTGGTCCTACGAGGTACGGTCCTGTCTTAATCACTGTAGATTTATTTCTATATCCTTTGGTCAAACGGAGTCCTATGATTCCTACATATGTTCCTTTTTTCTTTCCTTCAGTTTATTTAATTTATTGTATTAATTATCATATTTTAAGTGTCCGATCTACTTTTAGGTCCCAAGTATTATTGCAGAAATTTTTGACACCGAGGTCTTTATCATCGTCTTATCTCAACTTCCAATCAGTGGAGTAGCAAGCAGCCTGTGTATTAACATTTAGAATACCCTCGCTGACACAATGACCCAGCCATTTGCTATACAAATGTAATCAAATCTATTAATGCCTTTATAGATCAAGTTTATTTCTTCTTTATGGAAAGCAATTCAGGAGAAATGGTTCAGAGGAACAATGGGGTTGGCGTCTAGAGGGTATAGATGAGGGAATTTTCCCCTTTCAATTGCCTCACAAATCATGGGGAGCATTTTTTGTTTAGCAATAAACTCTTGAGCTGAAACTTGGGCTGAATGTAATTTTCTTTCAGGGGAGATAAGGATGGGTAGGAAAATTAGTTGTTTGGTAAGGAAGACATATAAAAGAAAAACATTTTTTTTTCAGTATAATTTCTGGCTGGGATCCCGTGGGACTCTCTGCTCTAATAATTGCCACTAAGATTCACTGTCTTGTCGAAGATAATTCTGAAATCAGCACTCTGCGGGAAGGTTTTTTATTTATTCTTCTGTGTGTGGAGGCGTATTCTGTACATTATGAACTTGTGTTGCATTCAAGTTTGTGATGATATTTACAGAAAAAGAGAATGGCAGAAGGAAGTATCCAGGCCGAAGAAGGGAAGATGGGTGATGGAGTTCATCGAACACAGTTCAGAGGATTACAATTCTATGTACGCATACATTTGTTGGCTTTCCATGCCATAGCAACACGTGCCCACTAGAGGTCAGTAAAAGGCAAGCAGATGAGAAACTTCCAGCAGGAAGCTACCTGCACACCCAGGTGGGTTTCTTAGCTTTAGCACTAAGGTTTTGAAAAGCTTTCTTTTAAGGATGAGTAAAAAGTGGTATTCAAGATTTCCTGGGAGAGGGAAGCAAAATAAAGAACTTCACCTCTAAAAAAAAAAAGAAACTGTGGGAAAAAAGAGTAAAATTTCACAGCAGGAAAACTTTCTTTTGATATTGTTATCTAAGAATGGACAGGGATATTTACCTTCAGTGGTCTTTTGGCTGTGGGTTTTAGTGGGTGCAGTAAAGCCTATTGCACACCATAGTGTTGGAAGGTGACTCCCTTCTCTGGCTTCAATAGCACATTTCACTTACCTCAATGACATGCTTGGCATTGTTTACTAATTTTTTCATGTACATGTCTTTCTTTTGCAAGCTTCTTGATGACAGGAATCTGATCTCAGGCATTCAGAAATCCTCAATATTTGGACATTGCTTGACTAGAGCATTGTAGGTCATCAGAAACATTTAAGGAACATACATGAATAATGCATAATGTTATTATTATTCTCAACACTTTTTACAAAGTACAATAGTATTTGTGCGTGTTTGTGTCATTTTTATTCTTTAGAGAATTGAAAGTGGATAAACACCTATATTCTGTCTTTCCTCTCCAAAAGTTAATTAAAATGATATGTCTTAAGTTTATCTGTTTGCTTTTTAATTTCCAGTCAAATCCAGACCTAAAAACTAATGTCTTCAGATGTAACATGCAGGAGAAAAAAAGATCACTATCACCTTAACCATAGCCAGTTTTCTTGCATAGAGTTAAGGATTTCAGAGCTTTTCAAATTCATGGGTGCTAGTCTGGCAAGCAGGGAATTCTGGCAAGCAGAGAAACTTCGATTCTCAGGTTGTCAGACTATTTCACAGACCTGCCGCACGATGGAAGGCTATTGAATATCAATCAGGCATTGACCATTATGTTGTTTTCTTCTGGCAAGCATTAAGCACTTTCCCTTTAAGATGGGCTTCTGCTGTTTCCTCTGGTTTTGTGTGTGTTAGAAGGCCTGTAGAGGAAGCAGGTACCCAAACTGAAATCCAGAGTGCTCTCAGCTTTGGCATCCACATCCTCCATGGTAGGTGGCTCGACGTGGTGCCTTTGAACACACAGCCCCAGCGGGAGCCCTATTATCTGCTAAATATTTCTGGAAATGTTTATACAGAACATGGAGCACAGCAGGCTCGCCCCACCCCCACTTCTCCACTGACAGCTAAGCCTTTGAAATGGCAAATGCGTAGACCTCCTGAGCGCCTCCACTTGGCCCCTGCTGTTGACATTTTCAAAGTTAACATATAAAATGATTCCATCGAAATAATGTTTTTGAAGATCTGACTGCCCACACTTAATCAAGGTTCACAAATGAGCTCTAGGATGACATTTGACTTAGGTAGAGTTTGAGTTTAAAATGAAAATCATAGATTATATTCAAAAGGATCCCATTATGACATCCAGAACATATTGCTAAATCTCCCATTATTCAGCTGAGGCTGGTTTTTGGCTTTCTGGTGTCATTTCCAGACACATGGTCCTTGTATATGAGAGCTAGGTGGCCCCTCAGAGAACTAGTAGAACAACTCCTTCATTTCAGAGGTAAAGAGGTCAAGGCTCTTGGAGGATATCTGAAATTACTCTAGAGATGGGATGTCCAAACTTTTGGGGGTCAGTTTCACCCTCAATGGTTGAAGTAACTCAGTCTATGTATGATAGTTGAGAATGCTATGGATAGTGTCTGATTATGTCACAAAATCACACCATCTTGGTACCAAGATAGATAAAAGGCCAAGCATTGTGGGAAGAGTTAAATAGCACCATTTTTCATTAAAATCATTCTCCTTTCTCAGCCCCCACTCCACCTTGAAAGGAAGTGGATATGGGAAAACAAATGTCATATATATAAAAAGAAAAAAATCTGATCCCAGGGTACAGGTCAACTGGGTGCAGTGGTGTTATAACCTGACAGCGAGATAACCAGAGACGCGTGGCCGAATTGTAAAGGAGCACTTTATTTCGCCGGCGGGCTGCAGAGGGCATAGTTTCCCCTCAGATCAACAGCCCCGATTCTTCTTGCTCGTCCCATTTTAAAGACGGAAACCTCCTCCTCTTTTTGCCCCCCTCCTCTCAGGGAACCAGTACAATAGTGTGAGTGACAGAGATTACAAAAGTCAAAATTAGCATTATTCACCCACAGCATAAGTATTTGCAAATACCTGCAAATACCTATACTCAGGAAACTGCAAATGCCTCCCAACTCATGGGGCAACTATAATCTTAGGCAAAATTCCTTTCCGTCTAGGGGTAATTAACCTATTATTGGAAGAATATCGAGGAAGGTCTATTGATGATAAAAATGGAGTCATTTAGTTGCCTTAACCAAGGGGCCTACATAAAATGGAATCTAGTTGCCTTAGCCTTGGGGCCCAGATCAGTGGCACAATGAGTGAAGATGGGCTCCTAGATAAATGTCTCCTTCAGAGCTTCCCCCAAGAAGTGTATAAAACTAGCAGTGGGCTGGCTAAGCAAAGGTAAAATTCCTTGGTGGTAGTGGAAAAGAGGTTGCTTTATTTTTGATGGAAAGAGAGATCTTACCCAAGATTCAAGGCACTGTCTCAGTGCCGTATGTGATGTATCTGCTGTTCGTTTCAACTCAAAAAATACTTGAGTGTTTGTTATGGTTCAGGCATTGGATATATAGCAGTGAACCAAACAGAGTCTCTGTTCTTATGGAGTTTGCATTCTTATTGGAAGAGGTAGACAATGAGATGTTAGCCCAGAAATGTTCAGCAGGGTCAGGGAGGCAAAGAGTGATGGCAGGGGCAGCTGATATTTTATAGTGGGTGGTTGAGGTGGGTATGAAGATGGGGGCTTCACATGATGCCCAAGCAGCTTCAAAATTGTTTAGACTTTCCTCTGGGGAGCTGTCTGTCCCTGCAGATAGGAAAATTAGAATCTCTGCCACCTGTGCAGCCCATTCTATCAGTTTGGACCAGCTGAGATCCTAGCGTCCATGATCAGTTTGCCCTCCCCTTCTGTCCCACCGTGAAATGAACTTGCGCCGTTCCTTCTCACTACAGTTCATGTCCCTGATGCAACAGGAGCTGCACTGGCCTCGTTTTGCTCTTGTTTGTGAGTCAAATGAAGAGACTGCTCTTAAAACCATTGCTTGCAAATGAGGCTCAAACAGAATTTGAGTTGGGTTGAGAATCTGGTTGCGAACCTGGAACAACAAACAACACAGGAAATAAACCCATGGCTATTTTGGCCGTGTTATTGAAGAGCTGTTATTAATACGAAGAGCCAGATAGGTGAAGCCTTTCTTTTATGCTTAGGTTTCTAAGTGCAATTTCACAGGTAGAGAATTTGTGAAGGAAGTTAGCCACAGATTTTTTTTTTTTTTTTCACATGCTCACAGAATCAGTGGGAAGAGATTTTGGTCGAAACTGGCTTTGGATGTAGATCGAATAGGCCACTCTTGTGTGTATAAATATATAGAAACTGGAATGGCTTGCTACTTCCCAGAAAGACTCTCCTAGAGCATGTTGATTTGTTTCATTCAGTAGATTTCTTCATTCAGGAAGCATTCGCTCAATAAATAGCTTACTATAGCTATTGTTTTGGGTGGGCTTTGTTCCTTGCTAAAAAGTGAGTCACCTTAGAAGGTGTGAGATATTGTTACCAGTTGTTTATACCTTACTTCGGCTAAGCTTCAGATCGTGTCTGTGACAGTGTTTGGTGGGGGGTGGAGAGGTGAAGAGAACTTGATTTTACAGAGCGAGGGAAGGAAGAATGAGGTCGCCCATTGGGAATAAAGAACAGGAGATACATTTTAAATTTTGGTGAAGGATAGAAAGTTTTTCTGCTTCTGTTCTTTTGATATTCACTGTCTTAGGATTTTAACTCATACCTCTGTACAGTGTGATCTTCAAAGTATGTAATAACTGAGAAGGCCCTGAAACGAATCAGTCAGAACAGACTCTGTGGACACCCAGTGCTGCCGACCCAGAGAGGGGCTGCTGACCACCAGCCAGCCTCCACTCAGCTTTGATTTCTTGGTTATAAAATACAGGGTGGGGCAAAAGTAGGTTTTTTTTTTTTAATGTATGAAAATAATACAACAATTAGTAATATAACAATGAACTCTGTGTTTCACATACTCACAACTGTAATCCTACTTTTGCCCCACCTATAAGTTGGGAGGTGGAAACAGCATCCACTCATTAATAAACAAGACTGGAGCCCGTGTAATGACCTAAACAATGGGGTATATCCTCCTTGGATTAATCCTCAGATAAGCTGTGCTGGCTACGTTTGAGTTTTCGTGGAAGTTTTTCTTTTTTTTTCTCTTACGTCATACTATTTTTAGACTTGTGATTGTCTTGTAAGTAAATAGTAATTGTTTAACAATAAGTTTGCTGGTATTTTTAGTACAGAGTAGTGACTCTTATAATAGCATTTTCAATCTGGAGGATCTTATAAAACTTACTGCATACATGTAATGCCTGTATTTGATTTATATTGAAAAGTTAAGAAAGTAGCCCTGGCCGGTTTGGCTCAGCAGTTGGAGCGTCGGCCTGCGGACCAGAGGGTCCCAGGTTTGGTTCCCGCTAGAGGCACGGACCAAAAAAAAAGGAAAGTTAAGAAAGTATACAAGGGGACGCTCGATAAGTGTTTGTTGGATGCACATTTATGAATGAACGAATGAATAAATGAATGAAAGAAAGCAAGCAGGGCTCCGGTCCACCATGCCCTCCATGAAGTGTTCCCCGACTGCCTGAGCTGGATGTGAATTCTCCCTCCTGGGCTCTCCCATGGCCCCTCTTGTTCGTATTCATTGCTTCACACAATTAGTGTTCTCATGAATGCACAATGTCCTCTTCTCAAAGGAATGACAAGATTGCAGGGTATCTTATACTTTTTCATGCTACCACTCTCTTGGCAATGAGAAATTGAACTGGCGAGAGGGAATGGACGAGACAGGGAGACCTGTTGGTTGAGTGAACTGATAATGGTCTCCGCTAAGGTGGCAGCAGTGGGAACGGCAGAGGAGGGGTGGGTGAAGCACGACTACAGGAGAGTCACTCAGACTTAGTAGTTGGGTATGGGGGTGGGGGAAGAAGAATCATAGCTAACATCTGATTTTGAGCCTTTCTTTTTTTTTTTAATTGATTTTTTTAGAGAGAGAGAAACATCTATGTGAGAGAGAAACATTGATTGGCTGCCTCCTGCATGCCTCCTACTAGGGATTGAGCCCGCAACCTGGGCATGTGCCCCGACTGGGAATCGAACCAGGACCTCTCAGTCCATGGGATGACACTCAATCCATGGAGCCACACCGGTCGGGCTGATTTTGAGCCTTTCAAGTGTTAGGGTTCTTGTACCTAATGTCTTTCACAAGCTGTGATATGTCTTACTTATGGGGGATGAGCTGAAACAGAGGACTTGGTTACTACTTCCAACCTGCGATGAGTTTACAGGTCGCCAAGGTCACACAGCTAGTAGACGGCTGAGCCAGGATTATGAACTCGGGGCGCTCTGGCTCTAGAACACGCTCCTTGACCATTGTGCTGTGCAGCTTCTTCTATTAAATGAGATGAAGCATATGAAAGTGCTTTGCAGACCTTACAGCTGTGTACAAACAATACTTCAAATGGACATTACCGAAGCTTGTATCATTGGAGCTGAAGCTCAAAGCATTGGGAGCAGTCAGTGGCAGAGGAGGATTACCAGGGAAAAGAGAGAGCTGCCAAAGGCCTGGTGAGTCCACAGAGGCACAGGGAGGGGACTGTGGCTGTCACGCAGCCTGAGCAAACCCTTTCCCAGTCATCTCGGTAATGGTGGAAAGTTGGGCAGGGCGTTTACTCTTAGAAATTTGATCTCGGAGTTTACACTTTGGAGCTGAGAGAGGGGGATAATGACTTGGGGTTTGCAGCTCACATCTGTCTTCCACCTGCCACATATGCACACAGCATCCTCAGACCCATCAGGGTAGGATAATGGGTATCCCAGAGGCTGCTGAAGCAGGGCACTCTATCCTTGGAAGTGTTTCTGAATATAAGATAGGGAGTGGTTACTTGTTTGAACAGTAGAATATAAGAGCCAAGAGTCCAAGATCCAGCACTCAAAAATGCAAGTGATATCCTCAAATAATATCACAGCATAAGAATAGTTCTTGAATACAGAGGGCAAGGTTCCTTCTACACACACACACACACACACACACACACACACACACACACATACACACACACACACAAGGACCAATAGGGTAGCAGTTGGAAATCAGTTCTGTTACATACTAAATACATAGGGAGAAAGCACTACATCATTGCAGAGGTTTTTCTTAATTAGACCATTCAAAAATACATTCAATTCCGTGTTAAATGAAATGAGGAGCAAAGAGAAGACAGGTGCATAGCACCTAGTGTTCGTGTCCTGCCTTGGAAAGAACAGGGTGTTACGGCCACAGTGAGTGGGAGAAGGGCAGTGTGGGGGACTGGGGAGGTGAGTAGGCTCAGATCATGAAGGGCCTTTTAAACCATGTTAAGGAATTAGTATCTTCTCCCTAGACAGTGGGAATTTATTTGAAGATTAAGAGAAATTTCATTTTAAGATTAGTGTTAGAGAGGCAGAAATAATTGTTCAGGAAGGTGAAATTAAGAGGTTATTATAATAATCTCTGCAAGAGATAATGGTGAATAACACTTGACTAGTATTTAATATGTGATAGATGCTGTTCTAAGTACTTTATATATATTATAACTCATTTGATTTTATTATTATATGGTACATGCTATTTTTTTTTTAATCCTCACCCGAGGACATTTTTGCATTTATCTTCAGATAGAGTGGGAGGGAGAGAAGGGGGAAGAGAGAGAGAGAAACATTGATGTGAGAGAGACACATTGACTGGTCACCACCCACATGACCCCAACCAGGGCCAGGGACAAACTGCAACCGAAGTACCTGCCCCTAGTGGGAACCGAACCCGGGACTCTCTGGTCCACAGGCCAACGCTCTAACCGCTGAGCCAAACTGGCCAGGGCGGTAGATGCTATTTTTATCCCCATATTGCAGATGATGAAACAGAGGTATAGAGAGGTTAAGAAACATGTCCAATGTCACACAGGTAGTGGTGTAACTGAGCTTTGAACCCAAGCAATCTAATTACTACAATATACTGTCTGAACTGAGATAGCCTCATAAGAAATGGAAAGAGGTAGACAGAGTAAAAGTAATCGGAAGATTCATCATTTGGTGATTTACCGGAGCAGTGACAATAAGGAGTTTGGGTTTGGACATAATGAAATTGAAGGGCCATTGGGACATTCAAGGGACAGTTAACAGGTGCATAAAAAGCCAGAAGCTGAGGAGGGAGATCTGGAATGGAGCTGCCCACCTGAGGTGGGAGAGATCGAGCATGGGTGTGTGAAATGAATGGCGAAAGAAGAGGGCCTAGGACACAGTCCTGAGCTATCCTAACATTTAAGGACAGGTAGAGGGATAGGAACGTACCAGGGGCCTGGGAAGAGGGAGCCAGAGAAGCAGAGACAGTGAGGATGGTGATATCACAGGAGGTGAGGTGAGTGAGTTTCAAGAGGCAGGAATGGCCATGGAAGTGAGATGATCAAGATTTAGCCTTAAGATAGTGGTAGAGTCAGAGCCAGGTCATGTGCTTAGATAGATGTTGAAGAAGCAGAGACAGTGAGTTTAAACAATACTTTGAAGAGGTCTGGCAAAGAATGATAGAGTGGTAGATGGTGGAGGATATGGAGTTGAGAGAGAGTTGTTTTATAATATTGAGTATTCTTAGCATGTATGAATGCTTACGTATAAATGCCAACAGGAGGAAGGAGTTAGGGCGAAGCTAAACTACAGGAGAATAAACAGTGTAGCTGCTTCTAGAGGCATTACTTGGAATAACGCTGAACTGCCCCCCACCAGAGACCTTAAAATACAATAGCTCAAACAAAACAATCATTTATTTCATTCCCTGGTGACTCTAGGTGGCTAGTTTGCTAGGCCCCTCTGCTCCACAAGGACATGGAGGAAGTTGAGTTTCTTCAATCCCGTGTTTCCTTCATCCCCTCCCGGGACATGGTCTCCACGGTGTCCTGCTTGTTTTTGAAGAAAGGGGAAAGAGTGTGGAGAGGTACTCCTGTTGTCTTAAGACACTGTCCAGGTACATGTCACTTCCGCCCACTGTGCCATGTGGCTAACCTCAAGGGAAGTAGGGAAATGTGGGCCCTCCAGCCAGCCACATGGTTTGTACAGGTTTATCTCTGTGTAAGAAGGGAAGAAGGATTTGGGGGTATAGTTTACAGTCTGCTCACACAGGAGGAAGGGCTCAAGTATATATTGGAAAATATTTATTCTCCAAAATTAAATATCTCTTTAATTCAAAAGCTTTCCAGGAGTTAGGAGAAGAGCAATCTGATTGAGCTAATTTGAAATGAACATGTTCATGACTGAAAGCCCATTAGCTTGTGGAACCATTTGCATTGATTGCTAAGGAGACTGCTAAAGAGAATATTGTAATTTTAAATTTGGAAAACAAAAGAACCCCTAGAATATTTGCCTAAGAACAAGAAGTAAGAAGCTGTAAGCCAAACAGAGCTATGAAAAGAATCAACTGTTAGATAAGGAACGTATTTTGGGAAGAAAAACTTTCTCTGCACACCTCCAATATAACAACAGGTCTATGTTGGTCTTTTCCATCTATGAATCAAAGACTGGCCTTTGTCCCTGGTCCTCACTGAGGTTGCCTATCTCTATAGGTCAGTTGTCACTCATGAAGGTAAGAATGGGAATATGGCAAAGACAGATGAAAATAAGAGTTCTTTTAATTTTTTTTAAGAACACAAAATATATCTTGATCACTGCATGAATGAATTAGCTCTTCTAGTGGGAGCTTCCCTTCTGATTTCATTATGGTAAATTGCAACATTATAATGTCTAAGTGGAGGTCATGTATCTGACATCTTTAGTTCACAGAGCAATGCAGAGAAATTATATAGGAAAGTATCTGAACATTACAATAAAAGCCACTACATTCATGCATTAAAACTCATGTACTTTTCTTACGGGATAATGTCTCAGACTTCCGATTCACTTCTGTTTCACTCACAGTTCACACAGCTGGATTGTCTGGAGTAGAGCAGCAAATAGGATAGGAAGCGAGCCAGAGGCAGGTGTACTGAGAGCACATGTGATACCTGAGAATGGTCAGTCAGGAAAAACAGCATAAAAATAAGTGTAATGCAACATGAATGGGACTCTCGAGTGTTTAGTATTTAAGATTCTGCTCCGTACGCTTTGATGATTTCTGAGGTCATCATCAGTACAAGTATCAGAATAGGAAGTCGTGATCATAATTGTTCTGGAGTAGGGTAACTGAAGGGTTGTCTTAAACGGAAGTAAGTTAAGTTTGAAAACAACTTTAAAAGGTATAAAATCATTAGCAAGTCTCTCTCCCACTCACAATAATTTTTATCATAAGACACAGAAGATGAGTCAATTATATTATTTCTGTTATGTGTTGTGTCCTGGAAACAGTGGGTTTTTCAGGGAAGGAAGGAAACATATTTTTCTTTCTTCCTTTGATGAGACAAACTTTTTAAGTGGGTAAAATTTGTTGGCCACCCTTTCATTTTCTTCCCTTGCCTCAATCTAATAGTTTTGAACTCCTAGGAATTCACATTACAGACTCTGTTGCCCTCACTCTGCCCTTGGCCCTCCATTGTGGCACACCTTCCCTCCTACCCATCCCCCAATGGCCACTCTTAGCCACTCAGGGCTACAGTGCCTGGCACCTAGAAACATTTAATGTCTGAAGGAATGAATAGATAAATAAATGAAATAGAGTTCTCAATGCCCCTAAATAACCTTCATATTTTCTCCAGAATCAAAACTCTTTTGAATTCAAATGCTTTCCAGGAATTAGGAGGAAAGCAATCTGATGGAATTAATTCAAAATGAATATGTTCATGATTGGAAGCCCATTAACTTTTGGGGAAGCATTTACATTGCTAAGGAGAATGCTTAATAACCCCAATTAATATCTAGATTCATAGGATTTTAGGCAGAGGAGCAAAGTGAGACTACAAACAAACAGGCAGGTTTGGCAATGCTATTGGGCAGAATGAACCTGAAATCAGCCAGGGCAGATTAACTTTACCTGGGAATCTCTTCATGCCCCAGGATGAGAGTCACTAAAACGACCTCTACCTTTTTATAACTCCTTTCTACCCTCTCTTTCAAACCAACAATTCTCTACAGTCACACACATGTTCTCTGGGCTGCTTTTATGTTCCAGTAAAATAGAGCATAGGATGAGAGTGATGACAGCCATTTGTATGAATGGGCTGTTGGAAGTCAGGGACGGCTTGCTGGAAGATAGATTTGGATCTTTGTTACAGAGGAAGTTAGCTTTGGCAGAGCAATTCAAGTTCAAATGCAGAAACTTGAATGACCTGTGTAAGGATGGGTCACACATCCAAGATCACTTTCTGGATAAACCTCATAAATTTAAGACTAGACTCGTCTAGGTTGGGGGTGGATGTGGGAGAGCGAGAGACAGAGCAAGAGAGAGAGAGAGAGGGAGGGAGAGCAAGCGAGAGAGAGAGAGAGAGAGCGAGAGAGAGAGAGAGATTGAGAGAGAGAGAGAGCGAGAGCGAGCGAGCGAGAGAGAGAGAGAGAGCGAGCGAGCTGGATAAGGTGAAGTTTGAAGTAAGGAAGAAAGGACAAGATGGGCCACGGGTCATCTGGTAATTCTGTCTCTGGAGAACAAGTATCAGCTCTCCTTTCCTTCCTTTCTCCCTCCTTCTCTCCCTCCTCTTGCCTTCCTCCCTCTCTGCCTCCATCTTTCCTGCCCTTCATGGAATGATATTTACTAATCACTTTCCATATGCCTGGCCCTCCTTCCTACAGTTTTGTTACATTTGAATATTAATTTTGTCCTGAGACCACATTGGATTAAAAATCAATAAGACTTCAGTTTTACTTGATTTTCTGTAATTAACCAATCCCAGCGGTTGGTGGTGGTTGTTTTTTTTGTTTGTTTGTTTTTTAGTGATACTGGGATGTTCAAAGGTTAATTCCTCAATATAATGAAGCAGGCAGCTCTCAGTTCTTCTATGTCTTATCAATTCCTTCTACTTAGGGCATCAAAGCAATAACATTTTTGATGAAAATTCTTCTCAGTAGATTTCTCAATAAGAAGAACACACTGAGAAGGAGCAGCCCCGTGGTGTCAAAATAGGACTAGAACGAAATTTGACTAATTACCCACTGATTTATATGTATTTCTTTAATTTTCTTTCATAGCCTAGGATTAAATTTGGGGCTCAGAGGGATGTGTGTTTTGATATATCTCTTTCCAGTTCTGGAGTAATGTGTAGATGATAGTAAGGGCTAACACTGACTGAGTTCTTCGTAGGAGGCAGGCACCACACCAAGCACTTCAGCCCTGTGTGATGGGTTCCGTTCTTACCCACACACAGGGAAACAAAGATGAGAAGGTCAAGGCATTTGCCCATGGTCAAACTTTGTTCAATTTTTTTGGACATGAGTAAAATTGATAAAAGGGCTAAACGGAGACTGTCTCTTGTAGCAGGAAGAACAGACTGGTAAGAAATGTCCTGGTATTTTCTTCTCTCTTTTTTTTATTACTATTCTGAACATGAGCAAGATGGGTTTCTGACCTCTTTTTCTTGCCTTATACTTAAATAGTATCCTCTGACAGCCACATAGAGATTATTAGTCAGTGTGAGGAAAATCAAAGCTGTTTCCTACTTGGAAAGGTTACTGAGGCAAATTATTTTTTCTCCTCTGGGGATCTTTTAAACAAACTAACAACACACACACACACACACACACACACACACACACACACACACACACATGTTAATTTCAGGAAAATTAGAAACTTTAAGGCCAGAATAGATTCTCTCACCTGTCCAAATGTGAAAAGTAACTCAGATCATCTCTGTTCTTTTATAACTCTGATATTTTTCTCCTGTAGGGGTTACTGACCAGTTCTGTGGACAATGCATAGAATCACAATAAAGGACTCGAGTTTCCATCCTAAGACCTTTGATAATAAGGTAGAGCAATGGTCTTAGTCACGCCTTTGACTTTTGAAAAACAGAAGTTAAGGTCAGCTGGATTAAGGCTGCACATTTTAACAACTACACAAAGCTGTGTTCTCTTTATGGTTCATGTTATTTTTGGGGAACAGGTTAAGACTTTGCGGAAGATGGTTAACTATTTAAAGTCAATGGAAAAATAGAAAGCAGTGCCCTTACTAAAGAACATTATGATACAACTTGCCCCAAATAGTCTGATTAAAAAAAAAAATACTATACATGATCCAGTAATATTCTCCAACCAATTTTTCTTTGTTATTGTAATAGGTAGAATTATGGTCCCCCAAAAGTTCATGTTTCAATCCCCAGAACTGTGAAGATGTTAATTTATATGGCAAAAGGAATTTTGCTAATGCGGTCAAATTAAAGGTCTTGAGATGTAGAGATTATCCTGAATTATCTAAGTGGGTCCATATAATCATAAGCATCCTTATAAATGAAAGAGAGAGGCAGGAGGGTGAGGGCTAGTGTTAGAGAGAGATTTGGAGGTACTAAACCACTGAATCTGAAGCTAAAGGAAGGGGCCATGGGCTAAGAGGCAGCCTCTATGAGCGGAAAAATGCAAGGAAATGGATTTTCCCCTAGAGTCTTAAAAAGCAGTGCAGTCCTGCCGACCTATTGATTTTAGCCTACTGCCATAGCCTGAATGTTTGTGTTCCCCCAAGTTCATATGCTGAAATCCTAATGCCTAATGTGATGGTGTTGGGAAATGGGCTCTTTGGGAGGAGATAAGGTCATGAAGATGAAGCCCTCATGAATGGGATTAGTGCTCTTCGAAAAGAGACCCCACAGAGTTCCCAGCCCCTTTGCCTTGTGAGGGTACAACCATGAGAAGTCTGCAGCCCAAAGAGGGCCCTGTCCCGCCACACTCACAACCTGATCTTTGACTTCCAGGTCCAGAGTGGTCAGAAGTAAATTTCTGTTGTTTGTAAGCTACCCAGTCTGTGTGATTTTGTTATGGCATCCCAAATGGACTAAGACGTTCACTAAAACCCATTTCAGACTCTGACCCGAGAACTACAAAATAATAGTTGTTGTAAGCTATGAGGTTTGTGGCAATTTGTTAGAGCAGCACCAGAAACCAGTACTCACCATGGGTTGTAACAACGCCTTGGCACAGACATTAATCCTATGACTTTGGAGTCAGCATAGGAGCAAGATGCCTGAGGGTGATCTGACGTGTGTGAGTGAGCCTGGTGCTAAAATCAGAGAGGTCAGTTTGGAGAATATTGTACTTGTTACTCTTGTGTTTCTACATCTGCCTCTAAATAAAAATCCTGAGACTGGTAAACTGCAGGGTTAGTTTGTGTAACTGTCATAGTCAAATGCTGAGGGACAATCAAACGAGGGGAAGGGAAAAGGAATAAACCATGTTGTAAATTTTTATTTAGGAGGATTCAAGTTTATATCAGTCAAATTTAAGGAAAACTTTGGATGATCTAAGTTTCTAGATGTAAGTTTTCTGAGATAATAGAAAAAAATATATATTTTGGTCTCTGCTCCTAGTTCCTGACACAGACCTTGTAAAAAACCCGTGGTAGGGTCACCAGGGATAGAGCCCGGTTCCCCCTCCCAGTCAGCTGAATGGTGCCCACCTGCCAGCTGCCACAAGGAACAGAGCAGCACAGAACTGGGAGTTTCCCCACGTCCTTGACAGTGAGAAAGTTTTGCTTTGTCGTTAGCCTGCAAGCAAGCTGTTCCCAGCGGGTCCCCCTCCCTCTCCCCCTCCCCACGGTTGGATAAGCGACAGCCTGACTGGCCCAGTGCAGTAACTAACCAGGGCAGCCTTCAGGTCTTCCCCTATGTGTGAGTCATAAAGGCTATGTCCTTCCTCTCTGGTCCCCTGTGTGGTTTTTCTGACTATCAAAGAACAGAGTGGCGTTCCCCTGTTTGGAGCTCCTGTGGTACACCCGTGTTGTTTCCTAAGGAATCTCACGAGGAGATTCTTTTCTAATATTTGGTCTTTGGCCTTGGTTCATGACACAGAGTTCCTAAATCCCTTGGAATTTTCTGGGTGATGGCAGTGTCTTTTTTCCTAATGAGATGACTCTCCGTGGGCTCCTGGATGGGAGCTGATCACCAGAAAGACCAAGCCACGGTTATGTTATCAGCTGGGTCCTCGGTTCTTCTTGTCAGGACAGAAAATAATTACAGGCCAATGAAATGAAAGTAAAGCAAAGCGAGATTTATTGAAAATATACTCCAAGCGAGGAGCCAGCCAGTCAAGAGAGACAATGGCCTGGGCTCCATGGCCTATTTGGCTTAAATGAGGGATTTTCTGGGTGGAGACTTTCATTTGCATCCAGGGATGATTGACAGAAAAGGGTTATATAACTATATTTCTTCTGTGCATGCCCTTACCTATATGCATACAGAAAAGCCCGTGTGTGTGTGTGTGTGTGTGTGTGTGTGTGTAAACCGCAATGCAAATTTTATTATAATTAGCCTGGGGCCCTAGTATGGTCGGTGGCATTGAGGTCATGTCGTTTTCCTTTGGCTTGCACCCAGCCAGCCGGGGAACCTGCCTGCTGGCCGGCTGCTCCAGGAAGTGCTGCCTGCCGGGCCACCCACAGAGCGGCGGTCCACAGGCAGTGCTGGTCCGGCCCCTGTCAGGAACCCAGGGCAGGCCCCACCCCAGCTGCTCTTGTCCAGTATCCTACCTAACAGGTAGAAGCTTGGAAGTCTCAGCCCCAGCCCCCATTCTCCAGAGAGGGGAGAGGGGCTGGAATTAATAATTGAATCAAGGCTGCATGATGGAGCCTCCCTGAAATCTCCAGTGCACAGGGTTTGGGGAGGGCGTGGGAGCTCTGTGCGCTTTCCCACACGGCTCGCCTGTGCATCCCTTCCCTCTGGATGCTTGTCCTTCTCCTTTATCATATCCTTTTATAATAAACTGGTAAACTGTATGTAAACTCTTTTCCTGAGTTCCATGAACCTCTTGAGGAGGGGGTCACGGGAAGCTCCGATGTGTCGTTGGTTGGTCAGAAGCACAGGTGACAACCTGGAACTGAAGTTGCCATCTGAAGTGGTGGTGGGGGGAGCAGTCTCTCGGAACTGAGCCCTTACCCTGTGGGATCTGACGCCATCTCCAGGTAGAGTCAGAACTGAGTTCAGTTATAGGACACATAGCTGGTGTCACAGAGAATTGCTTGCTGTGTGGAAAACCCCACACACATCAGAAGTGTGTGTGACAGTAAAGGGGAAACAGGAAGGAAAGTGAGGTTTTCCCTTTCCACACCTGTGAGTATAACTGCCCATGATGCTTCTGCGCAACTGTGATACATTAACATGCTTCTTGTCATCAATATGGGGTAAAACGATGCCCAGTACAACTGACTGATGGCTTCAATATTGGCAGTCCCTGAGTTCTACGTATGTTAGGTGCTGCTGTGACAGTCTGAGGGCACCGAGATCTCGGAATCTCAAGCCTGGGTTCTAATGTTCTCTCTCAGCCTCTGTGTCGTTCTCATAGGCTTATAGGACTTTTGGAATAAGAACATTCAGTTACACCCCTTGCATCTTACAGATGAGGGATAGCTTCCTTGTGTCTGCTTTTCTATCTGTAAAATGGGATTATGTAATATCATCTCTCTAATAACTTCAAGACGTTTATGAACCTTCAGGGGCTTAAAATGCCATATTGCATTTAAAATACTTTGCCAGCTTAGTATACTACAGTTATGTAAGATTTTGTTATCACCTAGGGTGCTTAATTAGCTGGAAGGCACTATTCTTGCTGGGTAACATAGAAATGGATGTAAGGAACATACCATACTTTGAAAATTCTCTGAAGCTGGCTTTGGTAGGTGACAATGATAGGAGTCTCTTTTCTCCTTTCTGGCCTACAGTTGGCCTTTTATTGACAAGCTTGCTAATTTATTTTTTAATCTAGAAAGTACAAGCCTATGTACTATATCTAACAATGTATTTTCCTCTTTCCCGTTTCATTTCCTCATTCCCATCAGTGGCAGGGATGCTTGGCTCTGGAGCACAGTCTGTTTTATGTATCTTGGGGCTGATATTTTCCATAGGAAGCACAACTGACTGAGAAAAATATGGTTTAAATATCAGAATTTTGCTTTAAAGACAACTTTCAATAATGAACTCTGTTTATTTATTGTATTGTGGGATAGCTGCTCTGTGCTAAACATTTCCATTTGACACGTAATGTTTGTTACTTGTAATGTTCTCATTAACCCAACACCTTTGAATGAGCCATAAAGTTACATTATTTCAGTATCTGAAAGTGAAAATATTATCTAGTAAGTTGCTGCTCCAGCATATTCTGATGGCTTGAGGAGCTGACAGGGTTTCCAAAGGTGCCTATTTGGAAGACGCTAAATGACCACAGACATCAGGCATAAGCTAATGTGTAAACAAAACTATAGCCGGGAATGTGAATAACCAGTTAAAAAGCCCCAGAAGCATCAGTTTAAATCTTGAGGATATTGTATGTCAATTATAAGTCAATTAAAACAAAAGAAAAACAACAACAACCAAAAAGCTAAACAAAAAATCTTGAGGATGTAATATGGATTCTACTATAGAAGGCTTAGTGAATCACTATTTGGAAAACTATGAAAAAGGTACTTCCTTTCCTGGGTTCTTCCCTTTCCCTTTACTGTTTTCCCTTCCTTGTCTGCCTCTTAAATCCTTATTGTTGGGTCTGTCTTGACCCACTATATTTTTACTCTTCAAGTTCTTCCTTATTTTATTCTTCAAGTTCTTGCATTATCTATTCTCAACAGAGATTACTCTTTGTTGATTCAATATCCACTCACCCCTCTTCTTTAGTAGCAGAACCCTGAGTGTATACAGGGAGTTAATGGGCTCAACTAAAAGATTACATTTCCTAACTTTTATCATACCTAGGCAGGGCCATGTGTCTAAGATTAGGCTAAGGAGTTGCAAACTGAAGTGGTGTGTGAGATTTCAGGGGAGGCTCCTGAAAGGTGCTGGAAAATGTCCTCCCCTGCCCTCCGCACCTTCTTTCCGCTGCCTGGAATGCAGACATGAGGGACAAAGCGTGAGAAGCCACACCAGACGAGGAAGTAACCTTGAGCATGGAAGCCTTGCACTGGACACTGTGAAGCAGACAGCCGGGAGCCCGGTGCCTGCTGACAAGATAGAGCCCCCACTTCAGCCCTAGACTCCCCACCTCTGGATCCAGGGAAATGGATTTTTAATACGTTAAAAGCACATTGTATCCAGGCATACATCACTTTAATTGTGATACCTATCACATCTTTATCTCTAACCTTGTCCTCCTGCATCTCAGATTCATATATGGAAATAATTACTGCACATTTCCTTGTTGGTTTCCTAAAAGTAACTAAAAATTATCTTCTCCAGGCTGAACTCATCACGTCCCTCCACTTCCTTCCCTGACCTGCCCGCATTGTGTTTGGAAGTCTACCACCAGTCTTGTTATCCAAGGAGAGTGCACGTGGTTGTCCTGGATCCCTCCTCTTCCTCTCTCATCATATCCAATCAGTCATCAGACCCTTCTATTTTTTTTCTCATAAATATTTATCCACTTTGTTTCCCAACTCTCCATCCCTCTCACATAACCCCAATTCAGCCTGTCCTAGCTACTTGAGAAGGAATTCTGCCTTCAATTGTATCTTCCTCAGAACTAGTTTTTACTTGATGTCAAAAGGAATTGATTTAAAAATTAGCCCTGGCCGGTTTGGCTCAGTGGTTAGAGCGTCGGCCCGTGGATCAGAGAGTCCCGGGTTCGGTTCCCGCTAAGGGCACGTACCTCGGTTGCAGTTTGTCCCCGGCCCCAGTTGGGGTCGTGTGGGTGGCAACCACTCGATGTGTCTCTCACTTCCTCCCACTCTATCTGTGTTTCTCTCTCTTCCTCCCTCTCTCCCTCCCACTCTATCTGAAGATAAATGCAAAAAAAAAAAAAAAAAAGTCAAATGTCCTTGGGTAAGGATAAAACAAACAAACAAACAAATAAATAAATAGCAAATTGGATCACATCAATCTCCTGCCTAAAGCATTTCAAGAGCTCTGCAGCTATAGGCCCTTGATCTTGGCACACAGGGCCATGATCTGCTCCTACTTATCTCGTAATTTTCATCATTGCTACTTTCTGTCCTATACATTATACTCTAGTAACATATAGGGTTTTTATGCTCTGTGCCTTTGCTTATACTATACCCTTTGCTTGGAACGCTCCTCTCTTTCCCCTTTCCTTTCCCAGGTAATCTTTCTTTTGTATAATGCTAATTCTTCCTGACTTAGTTTGGTCTCACCTCCTCTGTTAAGTCTTCCTGGATTGCCATCCCCACCTGGCTGGATTGAGTGGCCCTCCTACCCTAGACTAGTTTTCAGGATAGAGGAGCTGGGGGCATGAGGGAAGAGGAAGAAAGGGATACTGAAATAGGATTGCCAGATTTAGCACATAAAAGACAGGATGCCCAAGTAAATTTGAATTTTAGTTAAAATAAATTTTTTAAGTATGAATATGTTCCATGCAATATTTGGGACACACTTATACGAAACAATGATGTGTTATTTATTTGAAACTTAAACTTCTCTGAGCATTCCATGTTTTTTTTCTGGCAACCCTATATTGAAGGCATATTAGCATACTTCTAATTCTTACCTGGGTCTCCTTCTGGCCTCACTTATAAAAATATCCACGGTAAAGAATCGATCAGTTTTAGGCCTGGCCGGTATGGCTCAGTTGATTGGAACATTGTCCTATACACCAAGAGGTGGCGGGTTCGGTTCCTGGTCAGAGCACATATTCAGGCTGTGGGTCTGATTTCCGGTCAGGACACATAGAGGAGGCAACCTATTGGTTTCTCTCTTACATTGATGTTTCTCACTCTCTCTGTCTTCTCCTCTCTCCCTTCCTCTCTCTCTCTCCAATCAATAAGAAAACATGTCCTTGGGTGAGGATAAAAAAAATTAATCGGTTTTAAAAATCACTAGGGTTTTTTACTTCAGCCTACAGAGCCACTCCTTGAGAGAGGGAGAGAGGAAGGGAGGGAGGGAGGAGGGAGGGATAGAGATAAAGATATTGAGAAAAACTGAGGCTCTGTTTTAAGAAAGGGAGCAAAGCTTGCAAGAGCCTTCCCTTCCTTTACATGCACAGCCCTCTCTTTGAGAGTTTGAAACAAACCGTATCCTTGCCTATCAGATATTAATTGAGCGTGTTGAAGTGTCACCCTGAATCACTGCAACCTGGCTTATCATTCCATCCTAAAGAGGAAGAAAATGCTTTAGCAGCTCTCAGAGTCTCAGGAAAGCCCTCAGAAGGCAGCAGAGGATATAGCTTCAGGTGTGGCTTCCCTCAACAAAAAATTGCTGAGATATTTTGCCACAGAGCAGGGACAGAGAGGGAGCTCACATTCCTTGAGCATCTACCATGTGACATTTTATGTCTTCCATTCTTTAAAGTTCTGCAAACCCATATTCAGAAATCTGGTGTGTGGGTTAGTTCATAGCACTTTGATGCAGAATCTGCTTTTAAAATGCAGGGCATTGCCCGTCCGGTGTGGCTCAGTGAATTGACCATCATCCCATGGACTGAGAGGTCCTGGTTCGATTCCCCGTCAGGGCTCGATCCCTGGTGGGGGGCGTGCAGGAGGCACCTGATCAATGTTCCTCTCTCTCATCAATGTTTCTACCTCTCTCTTCCTTCCCCTCTCTCTAAAAAAATCAATAAAAACATATTTTAAAAAAATGCAGGGCATTATATAATGAATATGTTTATGAAAATAAACTTATCAGTAAATTATACTGGATATTTTGATGTTGTATAAATATGAATTTTTAAAGTAATGAACTATGAACTTTTAAAATCTGAGTAATTCAGACTCTGTTTGCCTGGTTATTTTTAGGTTGGTCTCACCGTGTTCAGGGAGAGCTACAAATCTTTTTTTCTGTGAAAGAGTGATTGCTAACCCACAGTGTCTCTGCATTAGGTCTGCGCTGTCTCTCGCTCTTCTCCCTTCTCACAGCTGGAATCGCAACAGATGGGGTGATTGAATGCAGTGAAAGAGGTGAATTAACACAGGTAATGAGCAGTAGTTTTACTGATGTAGGAATTTTAGTTTATTTTGGAAAATTCCAGATGCTCAAGACCTGAAGTAAGATAAATCAAAACCTAGTTTTGGGAAATAAAAGCGATATAGCTGCAATTTAACATTTACCTAGAGCCAGCATCATGCTTAACATGGTGTGAGGTAGAGGGGCAGCTGGGGTATTGGCCTCTGTTCCTAGTTTATTGTTTAAGAAGAAAGCCCTTGGAAGTTGGAACCACTTCATATTTTAATTGGTTCATATGGGCATTTCGAAAGTGCATTTAGTTAAGAGGATGCCACTTGTTCTTTAGAGACTAATTGGTTTCTATTTATCTAGATCTACTCAGGAAGCAATGGGGTAGGCTATGCCACCCGTCATAAACGAGCTAGTTGCTGTTTTCACACTGAGAGAGGAACTAGTTCTTTAATGATCCTTGCAATCCTTTCTTCTCTCTCTCCCTTCCTCCCTCCCTCCCTCCCTCCCTCCCTCCCTTCCTTCCTTCCTTCCTTCCTTCCTTCCTTCCTTCCTTCCTTCCTTCCTTCCTTCCTTCCTTCCCTCCCTCCTTCCTTCCATCCCTCACTCCCTTCCTACTTCCTCCCTGTCTGCCTCCTTCTGCAATAATTACTGAGTGTCTACTATGATTCTTGGTGCTAGAGATAGAACAAAACAGACAAAAATCCCTGTGTTCGGGGCATCCTAATTGGGAGACATGTTTTAAACATGATCAACTTGAGAATATACAGTGTGTTCGATAGTGACAGGCACTAAGGAGAAAACTGCACTGGAGGAGGAGGTGGTGTGTATGGCTGTGAATTTCAGACACAGTGGTCCGGAAGCCGTCCTTCAAAAGGTGGTCTTTGAGGAAAGATCTGAAGAGGTAAAGAAGCAAGTGATGCAGATTCCTGTGGAAAGAGTGACCAGCAGTGGCAAAGGCCCTGAGAAAGCATGTGCCTGGTGTCTATAAGGAACAGGAACAAGTAGGCCGGTGGTAGAAAGGTGGAGTGTTGTGAAATGAGGTCGGATAAGGGATGGGGGCTGGATTAAACAGGCACTTGAGGTCTCTGTAAAGACTTTGGATTTTACTCTCGCTGAGATGAGGAGTTGTTTGAAGTTTCTGAGCAGAAGATTGGTGTGATTTGACCTACTTTAAAAGATGTTATTTGGACAATAGACTGAAGATAGGCACGGGTAAAAGCAGAAATTAGGAGGCTATGCCGGTAATCTAAGCAAGATGTGATGGTAGTGTGGACCGGGCTGGCCGCAGAGGAGGGTATAAGAATTCACTGGAGTCCACATTTTGAAAGTAGAGCTGAGAAGACTTGCTGGTGGATTTTGTGTATGGTATGAGAGAGAGAGAAATCAAGGATGACTCTATTTCTTTTTTTTTTTTTTTTTTTGATACTGAGATAGAGAAGATTATAAACATATTTTGCTCAGAAATGGTAAAAGTTCAGTTTTGGGCTAGTCAACTTTGAGATGCCTTCTAGACATCCAAGTGGAGATAATAGTGGGATACACCAGACTGGTGTTCAGGCGAGCAGTTCTGGATGGAGACAGAAACTTGATAGTTATCAGCACATAGATGGCATTTATAGTCATGAGACCAGATGAAATCACAAGATGCAAAAGCAAAAATATCAAATGACTAAGCTGTTGTATACTCCAAATTTGAAAGTTGGGGAAATGATGAGAGAGTAGCAAAGGGAACCCACGTACACATCCTGAGAGGGAAGCGGGAACCCCGGAAGTCTGATAGTTGGAGCTCAAGTAAAGTAAGTGATTTAAAGCAGAGAAAGTGACCGATAGTATCAAATGCTGCGGGTAGGTCAGCTGAGCGCTGCTGATAGGCTGAGAATGGCTCGCGTGGAGGACCTTGGTGGCCTCAACAAGAGCAGTAGCAGGGGTGTGGCGGAGGAGGTACTTGGTTAGAGAAGTGGAGGGAAAGGAAGAAAATGTTTGAAAATAGCAAGTACAAAGAACTCTTCCAAGAAGTTTTACCATAAAGGAAAGGACAGTGGTCAGAGGAAAAAGCTGGGTCAAGAGAGTTTCCTATCTTCTCCTCCCCTCTCCTCTTTTCTTCCCTTCTCATTTTATAATAAGATGTTATAAGAAAAATAACTTTAAGACCTCTTGAATCCTTACAGTTTATAATGTTAAAAGAAAGAAGGCATTAAAAATAGGAAGAAATAAAGAAGGAAGGAAGAAAAGAAAGAAAGAAGGAGGACAGAAGGAGGAAAGGAGTCCACTTCAATGCTTTGTGACAACGAATGTGCTACTTACCATCTCCAGGTCACAGGAAACACATCTGTAAAGTGGGAATAGTTTCTCTCCCAGGATTACTTTGGGAAGTTCTGCATAGGGCGTAAAATACCACAGGAACTGGTAAAATAGCCTTGGAGGGAAGTGAAAAAGTATTTAGAAAATGAGGAGTAAATTACAGCAGATATTGTCCTACTTTTTAAACTGAGAAAATATTACCATGTTCTATGTTAGGTTTAACCAATATAGGTGAGGTTTGCTTTAATTAGACAAGAATGAATCATGTTTTTGTGCAGTATATGCATTGTTCTATGTTCTTCATTCCTCTGCTCTAGATCTTAATATTGGGGAAACAGAATGTAAAGAAACAAAACTTTAAAATGAAAAGAAAATATAAGAATTTGTTATGTGGAATATAGGAAGATAAATTTTTTCTATTGCTAGTTTGCAAAATGCAATACAGGCAAAAACTATACCAATTTCTTCCAGAGTTATACATTGCCAGTGTAATACATTTAAAAAAATCATTAAATAGTCATTAGCATTGTCTCATTTACCATGCACTTAGGTGGAGAAAGCGAACTGTTTCCTAATTCTGGAATACAGGCCTGAGATACACAGACCCACATCTCCTGGAAGAATGGGAATGAATTGTGACCACATTGGGAATAAAATTCTAGAAACTTCTTGTGTTTTGGAAATAGAAAGATTGTCAGGTGACAATAGAAGCATGATTCTTAGAATAATTTCTGTTTCTGACAACAAACCCACACAGTTCACTCAAACCTCATTCATAAAGTATCCATAATAGACGGGTGGAAGACAGAGTGTATCAGCAACACCTTAAAAGTCACCTGTAGCTTTCGGAGGACTATGGCTCTGTGACCCAAGGCACGGAGGACCCTCTCGACAGCTGAGAATGTCAAACTCTGCCTTAACCTCGGTAGCGCTGAGATTTTAAAGAAAGCAAGGCACTCTTTCATATGATTTTCATCACTGACTAAAGCACAGATAGATACTATTTAAGATAAATTGTTAATATTGGAATGACCAATAAGCAAACTGTGTAAATGGGCCCTTTTTGCCCTCAAATACCTCCTTGTTATCTTCTCCTTTTTCACCCTCCCAGCATGGCTCATGCACTTCTTTAGCCCATCTCTTCCCTGCATTCTTTTGCATTTTATCATTATTATTTTATTTTAATTAATTAATTAATTGTTGTTACAAATATTTCTTCTTTTCCCCCATTGACTCGCTCCTCCCAGCTCCTGTCCCTTCCCCCCACCCCCCACAGCATTGTTGTCTATGTCCATTGGTTGTGCATATATACATATAAGTTCTTTTGTTTCTCTCTTCCCTTTTTTTTTTTTTAAAGCTTTAGTGAGGAAGAATAGCTTCTGAGTTTGAAGGGTTGCTTTGCAGCTCATTTCCAGCTGTTTCCTTAGTGCCTGGAACTTGTACACTGCAGACGCTCTGCAAGGACTGACCCGTCACACACAGGACAACTCCCTGGTTGCAGAGTCAGCAGTCCCGAGTCTCCCTTAGGGAGCCTGAACTGCCGACGGGATGGAACTAAGATAACTCTGCAAATGCAGCTAACGAGAGTCCACGTGACTGTTTTCATCAGTGCTATCCACAAAACACGCTTAGTAGCGTTTCTGTGATAAGTAAGCTTTTTAAATTTGTGACTTTAAACTTCTTCAAATATAGGAGAACTGCTATGGACTAAATTGTGCCCCCCCCCCCAACCCATTAATATATTTGAGGGCCTAACCCTCAATGTGATAGTATTTGGAGATGGAGCTTTTGGGAGATAATTAGATTTAGATGAAATCATGAGAGTGGGGCCTCTGTGATGGGATTAGTGACTTTATAAAAAGAGTAAGAGACACCAGCTCTCTCTCTGCCATGTCTGTCTGTAAGCCAGGAAGAAAGTACTCACCAGGAATCCAATCTGCCTTGATCAAGGCACCTTGGCCTTGACCTCCACGGTCCCCAGAACTGTGAGAAATCAGTGTCTGTTGTTTAAGCCATCTGTGGTATTTTGTTACAGCAGCTGGAGCTGACTCAGATAAGTGTGTATGAAAAGAGCCATGGCTGTGTAACTTCCAGGGCATCAGTTCCTGCTTGTAGACATGGTCTACTGGAGGCCTAGATTTATTTCAAGGGATCTACAAATCAATTGCACCCCAAACTTTAAATTTTGTGTTTGATTTTTGAAGGATGTGTTTCCTAGACCAGGTACTTAGCCACTGGTGGTCAGAGGCGCTGAGAGGTCAGCCATCATCCAATTTTCGATGTGCTCTGAATCAGTGATTTCCATTTGGCCCCTGGTGCTGTGTGGGTAGTAGTTCCCACCCATTGGGTTGGAGTTGTGTCTACTCTAAAAGCAGGGAGGACTAGAGCAATGATCTGGGTCTTCCAGGACACAATTTCAGTAGTTTTTCAAGTTTGAGTTTTTTGAGCTTGGATTATCCAGATACATGTAATTGTAGTCTCCACTCCCCCTGGTGTGTGCAGTCGTGGGGTCGAGTTCATTAGAATCCTGGACATGAAAAAAATCACTCTTGGAGATGAATTTGTTTTCTAAAGTATGAAAAATAAAATAAAATTATAAAAAAGAAAATGACTTCTTCAGCAGCTGTCTAAGCCCCTCTCTTTACAAAGCTTACACATGAGTTAATAGCAATAAGCTGGACACCATGTTGTCCTTCCTATTTTCCACCTTTTCTCTTGTTCTGCGTTTTCTCTCACAAAACACAACACAAAAGAGAAAGAGCTGTACACACCCCGTCCCCCTTGCCCCAGTGCTAAACCTCTAAACAATCCTCATGCCAGCCAAGTGTTCATGGAGTTGTCACCTGTGCTCATTCAGGGCTGCGCAGATTGAAACATATTTGCTGCATCTCATAAACTTAGAGATTTTAAGGAGTCTCTTGTTTAGAATCGTAATTATTGACCCGTGGGAAGATTTTCCAGGAATTTTGCCGGCTCTATACCTCTGGTGGAGAGAGCGTGATGAACTGATGCTGTGTTGTGGAGGGCCTGTAGCGTCGGCCACTGTTGGGACCCTGGCTCAGTGGAATGACCATGTGACTTACCAAACTCCAAGGAGTGCAACACTTAGCTTGCAAATCTGTAATTTTCACCTGGAAGAAGAAACAGTGTCAGCCTCAGTGGCTGTCACGCTGCTTTTGCTTCTCTGCCTTTGCCCCAGAGGGTACCAGACTCTCCTGAGATCGCATGGTTTGATGTCATTTCATCTTTCAAAACATTTCCTTTACATTAATTGTCATTTCAATACCTCCATAAGAAATTATGGCACCTCTAATAACATGAACATTAAAAAAATTCCCATAACATCAAGGTTGCATATTTCCTGCTGATTAGTGGTTTTCTCTTGATTAAATTATGCATTTTTAATACAAGCCCTCCATTTCTCAACAGTAACACATGGCAGAGTCATCCCTTGATATAGACCAAAAGCATTTATGGGTCCCTGACTGAGAATATATGGAACTGCTTTGAACTTCAGTGTCTGTGTATGAAAGAGATCTAAAGTGCTCAATAAATGCTTCTGTTACAACCTGTCACGTGATTTCTCCGAGGGGAAAAGTAATCTCACTGTTCAACTAGTGAAAGGAAATGGAAACGTTGAAGGTCACTAAGGAAATTGCCATCAGACTAGCCAAGTAGCCAGAGATCTAAATCCAACTCAGTTTATCTCCAAGTATGTTCTATTTCCAACTGGTTCAGTAGCTATGTGGGGTCTCACTGTGGTGCATTTTTATTTTTTTATAATTAAAAAAAAATTTTTTTTCTTTATTGATTTTAGAGAGAGAGGAAAGGAGAGGGTGAGAGAGATAGAAACATCGATGACAGAGAACATTGATTGGCTGCCTCCTGCATGACCCCCACTGGGGATTGGGCCCACAACCTGGACATGTGCCCTGCTTGGGAATCGAACCGGTGACCTCTTGGTGCATGGGTTGATGCTCAACCTTTGAGCCACACCAGCTGGGCTGTGGTGCACTTTTGTTATTTGTTAGCACCAAACACTCAAACATGTTGATCACTTTATATTGGCTTCTATAGTGTCATCATCTCAGTAACTTATTCATGTTTCATGTGATGCTCAGGGAAATCTCGGTCATATTGTTGAACAATTTGTGGATAAAAGACAGTAAATGGTACCTGAGGGCTTTCTTCCCTCTGATTTTTCTGTTCTGAATTTCAGAATGCTTCATGTTCAGGGTAAGTGCTGCACAAAAGAAGGGATTTTCAGAGTAATTTAAGGCAAGTTGTTATTGGCGCTTTTTCTTCTAGCACAGATTTTCTTATCCTAACTGGAGATCCAGACTCTTTCACTGGTCTTAGGCTCTTTGCATGAGTGTAAGAGTTTGGCAGGGAATCTCTATGCATTGATTCTGGAAGAGGGCTGAGCCCAAGGAAGCCTCATTTATCATGCTACGACGCAGTGCTTGGTATCTGGAGGTTTAGTTGGAAGGAGGTAAGTTGGCTAGTGTGGGAGACAGCACCCATTGACTGTGAATTATTGGTTTGCCCTTTAATTTATCCTCCTGTATTCATCCCTGGCCCTGCTATTCGACATTCTACCTTATAGTCAATGTGATCTTTCTAAAACACAAGTCTTGTTAAGTGATCCTCCTGATTAATTTTTCTTGTACCCTGTGTTAGTCAGGATAAGGCTCAGTCATGCTGTGGTAGCAAAGGTTTAAGTCTTATTCATGTCACATGTTTCCTATGGTTCAGGAGCATGGGGGAGATGCTCTGCCTCATACAGTTACCTGAGGATTCAGGCTGGCGGGGCTCTACCATATAGATTGCTGGTTGCTACAGCACAGGTGTGGGACACAGTGCTTTTCTATGCTTTGGACCAGAGGTGACATATGGCACTTTTATCACAGCCTGATGGCCAGAACTAGTCACATAGACACCCCTCCATCCCCTTTAACTTCAAGGTGTGGGAAGTATAAACTTTCATGTGCCTAGAAGGAGACGAAAACAGATATTGGTAAATACTGGTTTTTTACCACCTTCTCCATTGCCCTGTTATGGAAGTTTTTCATAATTGGGTCCTTACTCTCTGCTTTCCCGCTGCTCCTGGCCACTCCCCTTGTCATCCCCATGTCTCATTTAAACCCAGTCATGCTAAACTTCTTGCAGTTTTCAGAATGTGCTGTGCTGTCTCTCACATCTTTGTATCGATATGTACGGTTTCCTTTGCATGAGTGTAAGAGTTTGGCAGGGAATGCATGAACTCTTTTTCACTCCTTATATTCAGTTCTAGAATTGCCTCCTCTGGGTGTGAAGATTTTGCTGACTACCTCACCCCCAGTATGGGTTATTTAGCTATTCTCTTGATTCTCTAACACTCTGTACTTAATATCTGTGTAGCATTTATTATATGATACCCTAATTGTGTATTGACTCAGTATTCTTCCTATCAGACTGTCAAGAGGTGTCTTGGGAGCTGAGACCATGCTTTACTTAACCTTGAACCCCCAGCATCCAAGGTAGTCAATACACATAGTAGGTGATCAATGAATATTTGCTTAGTGAATCACAGACTTTGCACCATTGTTAGTAGCTCAAAGTGGAGGCTAGATTTGGAAGCTTGGAAAGTAAAAAACAAAGATTTGTACAAAAAAAAATAATAATATCTTAGAAGTTTGGAAGTCCATGTCCAAACAATTAATCAGCCTCTTTTTAGAGGAAATTTTTATATTTATCTTGGATAAAATTAGTGCTATCAAAAGGGTTATATTATGTAGATGAGGATTTCCTTTTTCCTTAGGATTAATCTCTCTTTAAATCAGTTTACAATTTTGACATCTTTTACACCTGTGTTTTCTATTTGTATAATTGCATATCTGAATATAAATTACTCAGGCCCCTGATCACACCTGAAGCCCTGACTTACCATCACCTGCCATTTTCCTTGAAATTCTAGGGGAAAGTTTCTGCTGCCGATTATTCTGATCCTCTCTGTGAGAATTATGTTTCGCCTCTCTTACGGGTTGAATTGTTTCTGCCTAAAGAGATGTTCGAGTTCCAGTCCCTGGCACCTGTGAGCAACCTTATTTGAAACTATGGTCTTTGCAGACATGATCAATTTAATGAGGTCATACTGAATTAGGTAGGGTGGGCCCTTATCAGAACAGAAGGACAGGCTCCCAGGTGGAATGTCATGTGATGACAGAAGCAGAGATTGAAGTGATGAATGAAGCTGTGAGCCAAGGAGTGCTAAAGACTGATGGCCATCACCAGAAGTCAGCAAAACACAAAGAATGATTTTACACAGTGACTCAGAGGTTAGCATGGCACCTGGATTTCCGACTTCTAGCCTCCAGAACTGGGAGAGAATACATTTCTGTTGTTTGAAGGCATTGGTTCTGTGGTCCTTTGTTGTGGCAGCCCGAGGAAACTAATACAGCCTCTTGTTAACTTTTTCCAATAATACACAGAACATGTACTAATATCCAAGTCTAGGCTTACAAAAACAACACAACTTTGTGAGCCACTGAAGGGTTGACTATAATTTTTTTTCCCCAAAAGATGTCATTGTAAATAATCTGGGAAAGAAATGTTTGAAAACAGGAGAAAAACAAAACAAAACAAAAAACAGTGACTCCACAATTTACACAGTCCCCCATATCTGAGATGGCTGTTCTTGTCAGCATAGCTCCGTATAAGTTAAAGCGAGGAGAAGGCAGGAACCCTCGTGCTGGATTGAAGAGAATTTCTGGATGACAGGTGACTAAGTAGTTGAACTTGGGCTGGATTTATTCAACTGGCACCCAAGTCTTGTGCTCACTCTTTCTGTGCCTTTCTGTATTACACAGGTTGGAAAGTTAAACCACAAAGACTGTGGGGTGGTGTAGCTGTGATCAGGAATTATGCATTTTTAATACAGCTGTGGCTCCTGTAAAAAAATTTTTTTTTTATTTCTTAAAGTTTCAGGGCTGGTATAACTAAAATCTGATCCTGTGGGTTGCTAAATTACAACAAAATCAATTCATAGCCCTGCTAGATCTGTTTGTTAATGTTTGGACAGTGATTGATTAGGAAAAACTGGGACACTAACAATAGGCATGGGGACATTTGAGTGGACTAAGATATCTGGGTAGGTCAAGCAACCAAACTCTGAGCCTCCCTCACCATCAGATGCAGCCCCTCCTTCCTACCTATGGGGCCAGCCCAGAATTTATTGAACAACGTGTAATGACCTCTCCTGAGGCAATTATCTTGAAGGACAGGTCAGCCCTCCTCATATAGTATTCCTACCATTACTCACTACCTTGACAGAAGTCAGTTTCAGCATTTTCCAGGAGCATGTCCAAAGCCTGAGCCAGGCGAAAAGACTCACACATGAAAAGAATTGCTAACTATCAGCTGAAACCTGGAAAACAGGTGTAAGATGGGTTCTAATTGTGCTAGACCAGACAGGAGAGAATGTATCTTTGTGTTGGGGTAAACTTAGGAATACTAGCTCCTCTCTTGGTATGAGGAAGGGATTGGCATTCAAGCCTCACAATTGCAGCAGTATGATGAGATGGGCCGTAGTCTGAAGTGCCAACTTAGTATTTCGCCTGAATTGGGAGCCTTTTGTGCTTGACCATAGACATTTCCTGTGGAACTTTATAGGAGACTATCCTGCTGCAGGAAATTAGCTTTAGACGGGTTAAACCCTTATCTTTTACTTGGTTTATTCACTAAAACCTGACCTCAGTGCTGGTCAACACCAAATAAAATTCACTTGACAGATATTCTGTGAAAGAAGAAATACAAAACTTGGGGCTGATGGGCATATTAAAGTGTATTTATCATATTTCACTCATCTCTTCCTCCTGTGTCTTCTGGAAGGGCTCAGAGGGAGTTCCCCTCATAAAGACATCAAGACATACATTGGTAAAAGAGAGCAATAGCATTCTTTAAAAATGTGTCAGTCGATATATTAGTTTGCTACAGCTGTCATAACAAAATACTTCAAACTGGGTAGCTACATCATAGAAGCTGTTTTTCTCATAGTTCTGGAAGCTAGATCTAAGATCAAGGTGTCAGCTGGCTGATTTCACATGAAGTTTTCCTTTTGGCTTGCAGGTGGCTGCCTTCTCCCTGTATCCTCACATGGCCTTTCCTCTGCACATTGTATGATTATCGTGATGTATAATAAGAAATACATGTTTGGTCTTAATACCTGTTTCTAAAACTCTTGGAATTTCCTAAGTGATAAGAGCAGTAAAGATATTTTGATGTTCATAACAAACCCCTTTCTACCACACCATGAGGTGACTTTTGGAAATCACCTAAAGATGGGGGCTGGTTGTCAGGGAAACCAATCATGTGATGAAGGGTTGTAACTTTCAGTCCCACCCTTTTGACCTCTGAGGAGGAACTGGAGATTGAATCTGTCTCTTCTGGCCAATGATTTAATCAATTCTGCCTAAATAATGAAGCCTCCATTACAACCCCAAAGGACAGGGTTCAGCGATCTTCCAGATTGATGACTGTATGGAGATTTGGGAGAGCGGTGTGCTCAGGCAGCATGGAAGCTCTGTTCCCCTTCTCTATACCTTGTCCTAGGCATCTCTTCAGTTGGCCATTTCTGAGTTATATCCTTTTATAATTGGTAATCTAGTACATAAAATATTTTTCTGAGTTCTGTAAATTTATCTAGCAAATTAATCAAACCCAAGGAGGGAGTGAGTCTCTAGAACCTCCCATCTATAGCCAGTAAGTCAGAAGCACAAGTGACAACCTGGACTTGTGATTGGCATCTGAAGTATGTGGCAGTCTTTGGGACTGAGCCATGAACCTGTGGAATCTGATGTTATCTCCCAGTAGCTAGTTTCAGAACTGAGTTGAATTGTAGAACACCCAGCTGGTGGTGTTGCAGAATTGCTTGGTGGATTGGGGAAAAAAACTCACACAATGGAATTGGGTGTAGAATCATTAAGTTCATCCCTGGTGTCTCTCTTTATGTGTCCAAATGTCCTCTTCTTATAAGGACACCAGTCAGATTGGATTAGGGCCCATACTAATGGCCTCATGTTGACTTAATCAACTCTCAAGGCCCTACCTCAGAAAGTATAGTCACTTTCTGAGGTATGAGGACTTAGGGCTTCAACACAGGAATTTTGGGGAGAAGGAGAGAATTCCACCAGTTTAATAGGAAGTAGACTGAGGATAATTATCATAAGGATTTGACTGTTGGGATCCTTGTAAGGACTAACCAATCATGGTTTCCTTGTTGAATCAAATATACAGGATATTAGGGTCATATTTGATCTTTATAACTAAAACACATGAAATAAAATATTTAGATATAGTTAATGGAAACAGACTTGAATTGACATAATATGGAATTAAGGACCCTTATTCAAATTCCATATTTGAGTTCTCACACCCACAGCTTCTTGACTCATGGTTCCTTTTGAAAAAGTACTGCAATGCTTTTATAAGTAAATCTTTTTACTAGCTTTTCCCAAGCGATTTGCCATTTACCATGACACTTGAACACTGGGGGGAAAAAAAGAAAAGGTTAGTTCTTTTAAGAATTATTGATCAGTAACTCTAAAATAATGATAATCCCTAGAGATCTAGAAAACACTGTGGTCCTAAGGTCAGAGGCGATCTTATTGAGGATCAGGTGATGAATGGATGAAGGGCTATTTTGGTATTAGAAGCCAAATAAAGACTACTGGAACTGATTTTCCTTTTCAAAGTAGTAAGTCGAAAGCAGTACTATAACTGGGGAAGAGAATCACAGAGATTAGTGCTACCACTACCGATGGGATGGATGTGGATTGGTTTTAGGGAATGAAAGCAGATAATGTTAACCAAGTGGTAATTCCAATTAATCTCTTTGCTAGAGAAAATCTACACAGTTCTTGGCATCCAGTTGTAATTCTGGTAACTACTTTTTCTCTCTCCCTAAACAGAGAGCACCAGAAGCAATTTGCTCTTAACCTGACAAGAACAGAGTACACATCTTATTTCAGGGCTAGGTCATCTTTCTAACTCTCTGTCACAATATACTCCATAGGGCATTCTATTGCAGTCCTCTAGGAATTTGAAGAAAGTCTGGCCTCTGTATAAGCCAGGAATCTCCAGAGAAACAGAACCAGCAGGCTGGATAGATAGATGCACAGGTAGATAGGTAGATGCGTAGGTAGGTAGGTAGATTTAATGCAAGGAATTGGCTGAAATTGTTGTTGGAGCTGGCAATTCTGAATTTGTAGGGCAGGCCAACAGGGTATAAACTCTCAAAGAGGAGCTAATACTGTCACTCTGAAGCAGATTTTTTTTGCCCCCTCACCGAAACCTCAGTTTTTCTCTAAAGGATTTTTAATTGATTGGATGAGGCCCACCCACATTAACAGGGATAATCTCCTTTACTTAAAGTCAACTGATTGTACAGTAGATGTTAACCACATCTACAAAATATCTCTATAGCAGAGCCTAGATTAGTGTTTGATTGAGTAGATGGGCACTATTGCCTAGCCAAGTTAGCCAAACTGATGATCACACCCTGTTTTGCAAATAACCATTTTTCCTGCAAAACAGTTTCTGGCTTACTACAGATGGAGAATGAATGCCAAATTATAGGAGACAAGTCACCCTGTGACCAGAGATTCTCATCTTGAAATTTGTTTTATCTGATCAAATCTAAAATGCTTGGGCATTTTACATCAATGAATGTCTGGGTAACCTTGTACTCTGATAGTTTAGAGGTCTTCGTATGGATGCATGCTTCCACTAGAGAACACAAGAATTGGTTCCATTTAACTTGAAGATTGAGGTAGTCACTTGGCCATTTTAGACTCTGATGTCACTGAACCACAAGACAAAAGAAAAAAAAAATCCACAAAACACACAAAACAGTTTAATGTGTTAGTTAGGTAATCCTGACTACGATGGGTTTATTGAGTGGCTGATACACTATGAGGGCAGGAAGAAATTGTGCGAAACACAGGCCATCCTCCTCAGTGCCTCGAATACTCCCCTCAAAGTAGAAAAGTTAATGGGAGATTATTGCTACTCACCACTAGCAGGGCCATGAATGGCTGAGCCACCTTGAGATTGAAGATTTGCATGTCCCCACCAGGTATAAAATACACTAGGTAAGATCTAGTTGGAGGCAAAGTTTTCCATGGAATGCGTAGTTGAGGAAGGAAGTTATAGATCCCAGGTATGCCTTCAAACCAGTTTCACAAAACAGGACTCTAATCATGTCTATATTTACTAATAAGCATCCTTCCCCATCCCTTTCCTTTACTACCTTACATAAAGTGTGCTGATGATAGTTGAATTTATACTATAATCCTTAAATGACAGAGCATCTAAGTGGGCTGTAACTGGATCATAACAGGAGGAAACATCGCCCAAGGTGGAGAGAGGTCCAATGGCCGAAAGTCTTCAGATTCTTCTCTTGAGGAAAGGGTGGCTATTTTTATGTTTCTGTGAGCAATGTTTGCATTACCCTAGGCGGGAACATGCAGCTTTTACTATTGTTATTTAGAATCTAATTTAATATCAAATGATATGTATGGATCTGGAGAAGTCAAAGAGAGGGACTCTGCTGGCCATCATTTCCAGCTCCTTCTAACTACTTGCAGGGGTGGAAAGCCCAACACCACAACTCCCAGCCGCTTTTGCTTCTAGGATTCTAGATTCAAGTAAGGTTCCACCAGTTTGGACCGTAGACATGAGACAGATGCTTCTTTCTGGTGCTGTTTGTGGAGCCATATTCAGAGATCTAGTTGTCATTCCTGGACTCGTGGGGTCTAGAGGCAGTGGAAGAGGCAGGATGGCTGGATTTAAGTCCCGGGCCCCGTCAGCAGTGCCCTGAGTGTCTCCAGCAGTTGTAGAAGAAACAGTAGCTTCCCGATTCTTAATTGTGGCTCTAGAAGTAAGCTCTTGAATTCAATCATTCTTATACTCACACTCCTCCAGCCCCTCTAAAGATTTTGTATCTGACTTAAAAAAATTATGCATTTATTTATTATTATTATTATTTTTGTTAATCCTAATCTGACGATATTTTTCCATTGATTTTTAGATAGACTGGAAGTGAGGGAGGGAGGGAGGAAGAGAGACAGAGAGAGAGAGAGAGAGAAAGAGAGAGAAACATCAATGTAAGAGAGACACATTGATTGGTTGCCTCCTGCACGCTCCTTGATCTGGACCAGGGATGGAACCTGCAACCCGGTACGTGTCCTTGACAGGGAATCGAACCTGTGACCTTTCTGTCCACAGGCCGATGCTCTAACCACTGAGGAAACCAGCCAAGGCTAATATTTTGTGTTCAATTCTCTCTGCTTAAAACATCTAGGCTAGTTTTAACTGTACGCACAGAATCTGTGTATATGGAGGTTTTCTGGATCTATGCTATTGTCTGCTTCTTAAGCTTTCAGAGGTCCTGGAAAGGCTTTTAACTCCTTGCCTTTCCCCTACTTAATTCCAGCAAAACCCCAGAACAAACAGGATTTAAAAAGAGGCCCAACTGAACTACAAGTGAGACAGTTTTCATCTTTTTTTTTTGGTAAAAATTTAAGAAGATTAAGCCTGAGGTAGCAAAATGTTGAGAGAATAATAATGGCTATAAAACCTAACACATACTGAGTACTTAATATATTCTAGGCGGTATACAAAGCATGTTACATGCATTAGTTAATAAAGCAATTCAATCAGGTAGGATCTTGAATTATGCATATATGTAGATATAGATATACATATATATATATTTTTTGGTTGAAGAGAACTGAAGCTAAGAGACCTTGAATGACTTGCTTGGGAGCATATGCCTAAGCTGAGTGGTGCCAGGACGCACACCTAGAGAGTCTCACTCCAAAACCTACACTCTAACCACAATATTGTGCTGCTTTAACATCAGAAAATGGGGCTCCATTCCTACCTCTAACATTTAGCAAATTATTTATTTACTCTTTACCAAGTCTCCCCTGTGCAGTAGAGATTCTTCTATCGTCCTGAGTTGCAGTAATGATCCAACCAGCTGCAGTTTGTAAGCAGTAAGAGAAGTGATAATACTAGTGTTAATATTAGTACCACACTACAAAGTTCATCAGGTTTTTTTTGTTTTTTTTTTTTTTAATCCCCAACAAGCAAGAAGGGTGGAGATATTTGAGGATACTGAGACACTTGAAGAGGAAGGGACCAATTTCTTAAGAGAGAACACGGTCCCCGGCTAGCGGAGGCTCAGGCTGGTGAGGGCTCCTTTCATCTACTTCTCCTTGGCCGCTGCTGTCCCTGAACGTTTATCAAGAGCAGTACAGTTGGGCTCCATTAAGTCTTCCTTCTGTTCTCTGGGTAACGAGGTAGAGAACTATTAGCTCTGTATCTAACACAGAATTATCATTAACTAGGGCCAGGCTTTTGGTGGCACTAATGACTGTGCCCTACATAGACTTTCCTAATAGATACTCGTGTCCTGTAGCATTTCACCTCATTCTGTTCCCACCTATTTATGTGGCCCCTGGTTCTCCTCTGTTCTCTCATTTAATATTATGGCTTGTGTCTCTCCTTAGAGATTAAAGCAGTTTTAAATAATTACTTTTGTTTTTTAACGAACCTACCTTTATAATTCTCATTGTAAATGCAAAAGTGGTTAAAGTGATGATTTTTTAATTGAATATTATGGGTGACATTGGTTAATAAAATCATATAGGTTTAAAGTGACTTTTAAAAATCATTTTGGGCTCACGTAGAATGCTTTAAAATTGTTCTGAAATTGTCGAAAGGATGAGAACTGGAGGCAGTTCAGTTATAGTGTGTTCGATGTTTGCATGTTCCAGCATACGCTCCTTTTCTGTAAAATGTGGTGTTTGTGTTTCTGGAATGTTAATGGGTCAAATTCATTTCTTTTAAGCTTACACTGGAGAATGACACAATTCAAAGATTTGTGGGAAAAAAGGAGTTTCAGAAACTTCAGTTGTTTAACGCGACAATCTGTATGATGCCGTCATCCAGCTATGGAAGGTTTCTGGCAGCTCTATTTGCAGTCATATTATGGGTTTGGCAACTGAAATACAGATCATGAGATCTTCATGGTTAAAGCAACAACAACAACAAAGAAATGAACAAAAAAACTCCACCAAAAACCTCACAAACAAACCCGTGTGTCATCTCCATCTATGTTTCTGGCACATATATCCCTCATTTATATTTACTGTTTTAATGGAACTGCAGTTCTCATTGATTCTTCAATTTAACCCCTTAATGTAAAATTTTATCAGAATCTGTTCCTTTCTGATCCCTTCCTAGTATTACACTGGACAAAATAAAAGCACAGGAATAAAATTGTATGTCTTATATGATCCAGCTACTTATCTTTGAATTTGGGGGGCACTTAGTATCACTCTTCTGACTGTTGTCCTTTGACTTTAGAGACAAGGTTATTGGAGTAATTGAAATGAAGGAAGACAAGAGGATAAGGAGCTCTTTAAGTGTTTTCTTTAACATGAGGCCGAGTCTCATTTGAACCACGATCCAATGAAGAGGTAGATCTTGACGTCAGTATGAAATCACAGCCATTTTCATACTTTGTATGGGGAAATACCTTTATACCCTTCCATGGAAAAGGTCATTTGTATCAGAAGCCTTGGAAGAATAACTTCATGAGTGTAAACGATATCCTTCAGCTTTCATTTCATTTTATTTTATTTTTGGTACGTGCCCCTAGCGGGAACCGAACCTGGGACTCTCTGGTCCACAGGCCGACGCTCCAACTGCTGAGCCAAACCGGCCAGGGCTCCTTCAGCTTTTAAATGATAAAAAACAAGTTCAGTTTTTATGGGACAGAAGGCAAAATGGCAGCCAGGAATTGGCATAAAACACAAAAGAAGAGAACTTTTCCTGCTCATAGGAAATGACTTTGGGCAAAAGCCTGGGAGTAGAAGAGGCAGAGGATTGAATTAAATTTGGGTAAGGAGGATAGGATGGGTCAAGATCAATTGATGAATAAATGTGGGGACAGAGCAGTGGAGTGAAATTACTACAACGCCATAGGGATTTTCTCTCTTTGTAAAACTGGAGTAACTAATTTCTGTAGCCTCACACCTGGATTCTTGCAGCGGTCTTTGCCCTAGCATTTCTCAGAGACGTGTTAAACACTAAACTCTTGTGTCTTCTTGAACTTGAGAGGACAAGTGTCAGGTTGGCCAAGAGGTGCTCAAAGGCCTTCTTCCATTTCACACTAAGGGTGAGGGATGATGGAAAATGCCACAGAATTTTAATTTTTTCCAAAGAAATTATCATCTTTCTTCCTGCTTTAACTTGAATTCTTTTAATACATTTTAGGAGACTGAAATGCTAAGGTTTGCAAAATTATTTTTGAATTATCTTTTGTAATTTTCAGGTGGTTGATCTAGCACCTGGTTTAGAATGTAGGAATAGTTGCCATTCATTATTTTCTAGACCTTTTGGGTCTCAGGTAAAATGAAGATTAAAAAATGACCATTTTAACTTCCAGTTTTACCAGTACTTACATTTCTTTAACATTTTTTTCTAGTTGTTTTAAATATTTTTTTCTACCCCCCCCAAATCAATTATAATCCATTAAAAGCAAACATCATATTATTATTTTCTTTTATAAACCAAACCATCCCTTCTATCCCACTCTACCTTTCATTCTGGCATGTCACTTAGTTCTAAATAAATAATTTGTAGTTGATTATTTTCAGAATTGATAACTCTCATTTAGTTATAGAGAAAAGGAATCAATGGCAATTTCTACAGTAAGAGTGCTAACAGAGATCCTTTTGGCAATAGAACAAGAAACAATGTGAAATGGAGACATACCAAGCATCAAATTTGGCACATCTTTTGGTTTTTGTCTTTTCAGATATTGTTTTTATGGTTTTTTAAAAAATTTCAAATCATTTGACTAATCTACATTTGTTCTTTGCTAAGATAGTAGCTTTATTTCAGCTTACTTTGCTTATTCTTTCTACTTGGATTAATTCTTGATTATTTGTGTCAGAATATTTTTTCTATTATTTGTATTAACTTCTCTTTGCTGATAATTCTGTGTTCTCACTCTTACACACAGAATAAGAGACCTATTAAACAGATTTCAGTGGATAGCCTCAGATGTGCTTAGCATTGTTTTTATCACTGTTTTATAGACCCTATCTATTTTTAGTTCCATGATTTGGGAAACCTTTCAATCTACGTGCTTTGGACAAAGTCTAAATATACTATTTTATTAAAATAATATTTTTAGTATAAAACAATACATGCTTATTGTAGAGAACATAGAAAATATAAAGGAGAAAATAAAATCAGCTGTCAAAAGATTATATAGAGATAATCACTATTATCATTTTGGTGTATTATCTTCCAGTCATTTTTATGTGCATGTTTAACAAGAGTATTTGCAGTGACCTGTCTCATTTATAGTTTATTTCATTTAGTAGGCCACAGATCTAGAATGATATATGTGATCAGTGTTTTGTGGTCAAGTAAGTTAGCAAAACCTAAGGTTAAACGAAGTTTGTTTTTCTTTGATTGCAGGAATTCCCAGAGCCTTAAATATGCCCATGTATTGTGACATGCGCAAGGAGGGTTACAGCATTCAAGCTTTCCAAACTCATGTGAGTGCAGAATCCTATTTTTCAAGAAGCTCTTTTATGAAATACACTTTGGGAAATATTTTTCTTGGGTTTCACAATTAAGTATGGTGTTGCTCCTGGCTTAGATAGATAATATATTCTTATAATGCTAACAAAGAATACTATTTCTAGTTCATGAAGTTGTTTCATATTTTTAAAATCAGGAACAAATGTGAATTTTATTAAGTACATTTTATGGCATTTATTGCAATGATGTAATAAAACCTTGATATAACAGACTTATTTGGGTGAGGGGTTGTCTGTTAAAACCAAAAGTCTGTTACATAATAAAGTAGGTTTTTGGAATGTGTATGTTAAAAAGTTGACAAATCAGTTAGTTTACCTGTTTTTACTTATGTAGACACGTTTGTGTAATTAAAATTAAGTGTGGCTTTGGCCAGTTTGGCTCAGCAGTTAGAGCATCAGCCCGCAGACCAAAATGTCACGGGTTCGATTCCAGTCAAGGGCACATACCTCGGTTATAGTTAGATCCCTGGCCCTGGCTGAGGTCGTGCAGGAGGGCAACCAATCGATGTATCTCTCACATCGATGTTTCTCTCTCTCTCCTTCTCTCTCTCCCTCTACACTCTATCTGAAAATCAATGGAAAAGTGTCCTCGGGTGAGGATTAAAAAAAAAAGTATGTATGAAAAGTTTATTTTATAGAAAAGTTTTCTATATGCATTGCAGTAATTTTAAATTTATACTGAATAGGTCTAGTAAATGTGTGCATAAACAGAATAAACAGATGTGCAAAGTTGGGGCATGGCTTAGTGCATGTTGGAACATCGGCCAGGCCTTAAAACCACTGCAGAAAGTCACACCACACGACGACAGAACCAATTACCTGTGCAATGTGGTGTGATCACGTGCTAATCATCACTGAACATTGTATATGAGTGGTGACTCTTGGATTTAAATAGGTAGACTATAGTTGTTGATATGTAATATTTATTTATGTCAGCAAAATTACTATAGTGTTTTTTTCCAACATATGGCCTATTCACTAAAATTTGTTAAAAGTAACAGTGAATTAATAACAAAAAAATAAGCTGTTAATTTAATTATGAGCAACTCTTGGTTAAAAGCATTTTAAAATTAACAGGGTGTTAATTTTCACGTGATATACAGACTGGAAATTTTCTCTGTTAAAACTGAAATCCATTAAATTGTGGTCAGCAAAATCAAGGCTCTGTATTGGATTTTTTACCTTGATCTATATGATATGTTAATAGATTCCTGAGTATAAGTCCAATTTTATTTTATTAGCTTATGCTTTCTAAGCCTCATTTTCTGTGTATATAAAGTAAAGAGAGTAATGATATCTCCCTCAAAGAGATGTTAAAATTAAATAAGTAAATGCATGTAATGTGCTTAATCGCCATTCCTGGAAATAGTTAGCTATTATTCTGATGAAAATAGCTTTGGCTACAACCCATAAGCTTTGATAAGTAGTTCTTTTACTTTTTTTCTACATGATGTATAATTGTTGTTTTAATTTGCTCTTTAAGCCAAGAGCTAGGTAGGTGGATGTTTTACATTTTCATTTCGATTAGTTTAAAAAAATTATTAATTTCTTGCTCTATGGCACTGTGAGCATCAACTATGATTTAAATAGTATTTGTGTTAGGAATCTGGGATTTCTGTATTATGGAGTAAGTATATCAAGTTTTTTTTTTTTTTTTTTAAATCCTTGTTCTAATACATGTGGAAACATTTTCTTTTGCAGGCCACAGTTTAATCTATAGTTATGAATTTAAAATCATTAGTTGAATTAATATAATTATCAATAACAAGTGATCCTTATGCATTTATTGTTTTTTGCCCTGAAATTAATTTTGTCTGAAATTATCATTTCAACTTTCTTTTTTTAAAATTTGTTTTTCTTTCTTTCTTTTTAAACAAAATTAAAAAAATATATTTGTATTGATTTTTAGAGAAAGAGAGGGAGAGAGAGAGAAACATCGATGTGAGAGCGCAATATCCACACACCTCCCACCGGGACTGAGCTTACAACGTGGGCATGTGCCAGGACAGGAATTGAACTGACAACCTTTGGTGCCCCCGACCATGCCAGGCACTGAAGCCACATCTGCCAGGGCTGGACTCCATTAAAATTTAAAACTTGTCGTAGCCTGTATCACAGAGCAGGTCTTGACCCTGGTCAGCAAGAGAATTCTAGGTCTTGACCGTCACTTTGACGAGACCGTTAACAGGTACAAGCAGTGCCAGGACGTGTCCGACCCTCAGCAGTGGCAAGAAGAGCCTGAGGATGGAGCACAGGCCTTGACCAGTGGGACTGTGCGCCCAGTCCAGGCTGAGGCCTTCCTTTCTTTTATGACGACTTGATCTGTCCCAAGGTAAGGTCTCCCACTGCAGTTTTGTTTCTGTCAATTTCTTTTAACAATCTGAGCTTTATATTTGACAGTATGTTATTTAACATGTAAAAGTTTATGACTATTGTATCTTTGTTGTGGCTTGTATCTTTTTATTAGTATAAAATAACATCCGGCTTTTTTTTATATTAATTTATTTTTGTTACAAATGTTTCTCCTTTTCCCCCGATCCTGCCCCCGCACCCATCCCCAGCATCGTTGTCCATGTCCTGGCTTTGTTTTAAATGATCATTTAGCTTATCTGATAATGGGTGTTAACTTATATGAGGTTATTTTGTTGACTGCCAATTCAAAAAAGACACTCAACTGGCACATTATTTAAGTAAAGATGAGTTTCTTACTTTCTGAAGTAAGGAAGAAAACCACTTTTGGACAGATGTTTAAGGAGTTTTGTGATTTGGTTGAAAGTAGGTTTCAAGTGGAGATTTGAGTAGGATTGTGCAAAGTTTTGATATTATGGTTTAGTGTTCTAGACACAGAAAGATCAACGTTTTGAAGCAAGTCTTGATGAGTAAAAAGTGTTTTGGTAACAGAGAACTTTGTCCTTAAGAAATCTCTGTTCCTGAAAGAGTGCTGCTCACGGTAATGCCCAAGGAGGAGGGAAGTTGAGAAGTCTGTTGTTTGGATTAAATGGATTTTAAGGAGTTCATGAAACAAACAGTTATATTATTTGAGACTTTATTTTCCTGGACAAGAATTTACTGGAATAGTAAAATTGTGTTAATGTAGGACAGTCAATTCTTGATCCTATAAAATTTGTGGTTACAGGCAGTTTGTTCTCAATTTGATGAATGTTTGTCAGTCTTTTAAAAACATTTTAATGCTGTTTTGTCCTAGGTATGTGTCTTGGAAGCAGCATATATCTAGACTGTCTCTTAATGTAATTTGAGAATCTCTGCATTGTAATAAAGAAATATAAGCTTTTTGTACTACACTCCAATATTTTAAATACATATGTATTTTTCTGTATTTTATTAGTCTTATAAAATGTGGCTGTTCCCTTTAGTTTTATCTTCTCTGTAATTGAAAGTTGTAGGCCTCATCAATGCTAATAAAATATGAAACTCAGCTATTTTAAAACTGGATACAGCTAACTTTCATATTTCTTCTTTCAATGATTATTTTTGACATTTGTGTTCAACGTTTTACTCCAAATAACAACAGTTATTTAAGTTTAACTTTGTTGAGCTAGTCCCAAAGTGCACTGTTTGTGTCTTTATCTTCTACTGTTTCCATTCTTAAACTCAATTTTGAAATGTTTAGGAAAATTTCAAGAAGAGCAAAGAGAGGTTATGTTTTTGAGCTCTTGTATATCTGAGAGTCTCTGTTGTTTTAAAAATGAATGCCATTTGGCAGGATCTAATTATTAGATAACAGTTCTATTCTTTGAAAATTTTATCATTATTTTTCTGTTATATAATTTTAGTGATATCAGACTCCACATGAGTTTTATTCCTTAGTGGTTAATTGGTTTAGTTTTCTCTTCCTTTACTTAGTTTTTCCTTGATTGTGTTACTTAGAAAACATTTACCTAAATAGTTCTAAAAATGGTCTATTTTTTAAATCCTCACCCGAGGACATTTTTGCATTTATTTTCAGATAGAGCAGGAAGGAGAGAGGGAGAAAGAGAGAGAGAAACATCGATGTGAGAGAGACACATCGAGTGGTTGCCACCCACATGACCCCAACCAGGGCCAGGGACAAACTGCAACCGAAGTACATGCCCTTAGCGGGAACCGAACCCAGTACTCACTGGTCCATGGGCCAATGCTCTAACTGCTGAGCCAAACCAGCCAGGGCTAAAAATGGTCTATTTTTATTATTTTTCTTGGTTTACATTATTTTTCAATTTTCTTATTTACTACTTTTATTCCAAATCTTTTTGTTTCTTGAAAATACTCATAACTGTTGGGTTGATTCTAATTCTCTGTCTCTACATCTACTGTTTCCTCACATCATTTTCATTTTTTTTCTTCATTATCAGTCACACTCTTTAAAAAGTATTATGTAGACTTTTTGTTTGGCTATTATAACTTTGGTGTCCTTGAAATATCTTTTGATTTTATCTCCCTTTAAATCTTGTTTTGTTGTCTTTGTGTGTCCTCATTTAACTGTCTTCCCATTTTGCTGTTTTATTTTTCTTAGATTCACTGACCTCATTAGTCACCTTTTATTGCAATCTACTGAAAGTACCATAAAGTTTTCTGAAATGTTTCTTTTGGTTCTTGAATGAAATCAGATTCAAGGCTTTGCTTATTCTCTGAGTGTTCCAAGATAATTTTCCCTTTCCCTCACATTATGTAAATTTTAAAGAATCACCTTCATCCACCCTCCTGACCATCCCCCCAACATTCAACTTCTTGGGAAGAAAGAAATACCGAGACCTTAGGATGCCAACCTGTAAGTGGCTTATGCTGGCTTCACTATCTATTTGGGTGGTGGTGCAAATGCTTCTCAAAGCTACTGGTCTTGGCCTTTTTCCTACTTCTAATGCTTGGTTCTCTGAAACACTGAAATGATGGTTTCTCAACAGCAGCAATCATCAGAATCAATTATTTTATTTTAAAATTACGTATTTCTGGGATTCAAACCTGGAAATTCTATGCGTACGCGTGTGTATGTGTGTGTGTGTGTGTGTGTGTGTGTGTAAGAACAATGGAGCAGGGCTTGGACACCTGTATTATAAAAACCAGATTTGAGTCGACAGACCTGCAGCTGTTACTGTCTGCTGCAAGGTTTCCATTGCGAAAAAAGCGTCATCGTGCTTTCTGTCTGTCTGATTGTGGCAGCTAAGATTTAATGGGGGAATACAGGAGAAAAACCTTGGTAAAACCAAAATATGAAGAGAATTTTTGCAAGTTAGAAACAACCTTGCAAGCAGTGAAGAGCATGTTTTATTCCAAAAACAATCTAAAACTTGAACTAAAAAAATACACAACACAGTTGAGTACTGGCTGGAACCACAATTAGTGCTATAGTATTCTCAACTCCCACCAACTTGCTTTACTTGTGGATACTAAAGGAATTTTAGGCCACACGGATGTCACAGGCGAGCAACCTGTGCATTTGCACAGGACCTGCCCTAAGGGCCCCAAGCTTGGTTTAATTTTTTGTTGTCTCTGCCTTGACATTCCCAATTTTATCTTTGAATTTGTGTTTTGTAAGTAAGGTCCCATGGGACAATGGCGCATGTACACGAGTAGAGGGGATGCGTACAATATGCGTGTCTGCCATTTCTCACAGCCTCATTTGTATATTGCCTTTGTGATGCCCCAGAGCATAGACTTCTGGTAGATCCATAACATGTGGGACTCTGAAAGACTCAAAATAAGTACCTCTGCAATTTACTGTGCTACTTTCCTACTGCTGCTATAACAAACTACCACAATTTAGTGGTTTAAACCACACAAATTAATTTTCTTCCAGTTCTGAAGTCAGAAGTCTGAAATGTATCGTTTGGGGATAAATTTAAAGACCGCATTTTTTTTCTGGAAGCCATAGGAGAGAATCTATTTCCTTGCCTTTTCTAGCTTCAGGGGTGGGGAACATCTGGCCCGCCAGCTGTATAAGGCCCGTGAAATCAATACCAGCTAACATCACATGCCTCAGCAAATTAGCCTGACCAAATATAGCAGGTTAATTTTTAAGTTGATAATTTTGTATGGCCTGCAAATGATGTTATTAATATCCAAATGGCCCTCGGCAGAAGAAAGGTTCCCTGCCCCTGCTAGAGGCTGCCTTCATTCTTTGCCTCATGGCCACATCCTCTGCTGTGTTTTCAAGCCAGCGGTATAACACTTTCAATTTCTTTCTCTGCTTCTGTTGTCCCATTTCCATCTTTGACTCTGATCCTCCTGCCTTCCTCTTATAAGGGTTACATTGGGCCTACCCGGGTAGTTCAGTATAATCTGCCCATCACAAGATCCTTAACCAAAGTGCATCTACAAAGTCCCTTTGCCACTAAGGTAACATGCTCACTGGTTTTGGAGATTAGCAGGCGGACATCTTTGGTGGTGGGGGGGTATTTTTTAGCCCATCACACTAAGTGAGGATATTATGCTTTCTATTTGAACTAAAACTTGCTTCAAACACAGAAAAGAGCCAATGGAGTTTCTAAGAAACACAGATGACCAAGCAACCCTATCGTTTCTTACTCATGGTACTTCCTTGTATTAGCCAACTACCTGTGCTCAAAGTGATGCCACAGAAGAAAAGGGGAAGAGGGTGCGCTATATTGTCTCTTTAACTTTCTGTCCTTTCTTACTCATTAATAAACTAAAAGTGGTAGTATTGGTAGAGTGTGTGTGTATCAAGAATTGAAACACAAACAGTGTTAGTATTTCCACTATTCTGGTGAAACAGAATACTTATGCATATGTGAGCTGCAAATACATTGTGTGATTTTGGTGACTCCACATACGAGTTAAATGTGTTTATGTTTTCATTTAAAACTAGTACTGCACAATATAAAATGCCCAGCAAAATTCATGTTGATAACTTAAAATTCTATTATTTTAGAATGATATTAAATGCAAATGATAAATACCGAATGTGCATGTATTTGTGTGTGTATGTGTGTGTGTGAGAGAGAAGATAGATAGATAGATAGATAGATAGATAGATAGATAGATAGATAGATAGATAGAGAAAGAAACCATTAAAGAAAGGAAAAAATTATAATATAGTGCCTTTAACAGCCCTTCTTTTCCTGCAAAGTATGTGGTCAGCCCTGATTCCAAAAACTAAAGAGCTTCTGTTTGTCTTCCTTATTTAATACACAGGCACACACACACACACACACACACACACACACACACACACACACGTATTTGCATATCTATGTATTTGTGACAGACAAAGTGAGTTGTTTTCTCTAAATTGAAAGGAAATAAGTAGGATACTGGTGAGAGGGGCAGAAACAGAGGAAGCAATACTCTAGTGAGGGATTTTCTCTCTCATTCTCTCTGCTTTAGCCACAATGTCCTTTTTGATTTCTTTAGCAGTTTTCAAACTTTTGGGTCTCAGGATCCCTTTTCTTTAATATCTTAAAATTTATTGAGGATGACAATTAGCTTTTATTTTTCTGTTATATTTTATCATGTTTTCCATTAATTAGGCATGAAAACAAAAAAATTTTAAAGTGCTTATTTATTAATTCATTAAAATAACATTAATAAGCTATTTCATGTTATTTTAAAATAAAAATTAACTATATTTTAAAAAATAAAAATGAGTAAGAAGACTGGCTTTGCTTTATATTCTGCAAATTTCTTTAATATCTGGTTTAATAAAAGACATCTAGATTCTCATATCTGTTCTCGTATTCAGTCTGTTGCAATATCATGTCATGATTTCCCTGGAAAATTTCACAGCACCTCCATGAGAAAAATTATAGTGGGAAATTAAAGTAAGATATTATTATGAAAATATTTTTGACTATCTTCATAACAGTTTCTGACCACACTGTGAGAACCATTGCTTGCTATCATGCTTTCTCCTGCCACAGGGCCTTTGCATATACTCTTACCTCTGACCAGGACATCAATTTTCTCTTATACCTATTCTTTTTTTTATGAGCTTGAAGGTCATTTGCCTATGGAAGTCTTATTTCATTTCCTCCAGAGGGTCCTATTCTGTTAGTTTAGCCTTTTATAATGCTGGGTCCTTCCTGTTTAGAATCATTTGTCACAGTCCTACATATGTCAGTCATGTTTCTGTTTCTCCCATAAGACTAGAACTTTCAAGAGAATAGGACTGTGTCTCACCACTGCATCTCCATCTATAACATACTATCTGGTCTATATAGGTACTGAATAATTGTTGAATAAATAGATATTTTAATCTCAGTAATATTGTGGAGTTATCATCTATCATAAATTTCAAAACATTACCAATGTTAATTAATAAACCACTGTTTCCTTTCAAGACCAGGGCACAGAAAATAATAAGCATTATTCTCTCTGCATCACAACAGAATACGAAGAAAAAAGGTGATCAAGTTAAAGCATGAGGAATTTGAGTTAAAGGAATTTTTTGATATTTAGTTTCTACTTTAAACTAAAATATTGGGATGACAGTTATAAGTTACTCAGTCATTCAAATGCTTTAGTGATTGGATGCCAAACATTTGGCTATCTCTAGATATGTTAGAAATTACCAGATGATAGGTGGACTGTCACATTGATACCCAGGTGATTAGGTGGTGGACTAATTAAATACCTGAATGCCTGCATCTTTTTTTTTTTTTTTTTTTTTTTTTTGTGAATCCTCACCCGAGGTTATTTTTCCATTGATTTTTTTAGATAGAGCAGAAGGGAGGGAGGGAGAGAGAGAAACATCGATGTGAGAGAGACACATCTATTGGTTGCCTCCCACACAATCCCGACCAGGGCCAGGTATCAAACCTGCAACCCAGGTACGTGCCTTTGACCGGGAATCCAACCTTTCACCCTTCGATCCACAGGCTAACACTCTCTAACTGCTAGGCCAAACTGGCCAGGGCGATATCTACACCTTTTAGTGTTGAGTAAAACCAAGGTCTTAGAAGAATCAGTAAAGATATCTTGTTTTGGGGTTTCCTGATGAAAATGTTAGGGAGATGGTTTCAATGATTAAAAAAAATTTTAAACCTTGCTAGTGTATGAAAATGTCTTTTTTTAGACCCAAGAAAGACTGCATTAGAAAAGATCATATGTATGATCAATGGGATGCACAGATTCTTGAATTTAGGGTAAAATATTTTATTAGCTTTAGGAAATAGATAGATTTTTGGTTTCTTGACCTTTGAATATTCTATGGCTAATTTGATTTCAAGGTCGGGTCTACCTTATTTCTGTCCCTGGTCCTAGTTCAGTGCTTGGACAAATGAAGGTGCTTAATATGAATGAATAAATTGATACTTGAAGCAAACTTCTCTACCTAACTTTCTAACAACTGAAACTAACTGAATTATTTGTTTTATATAGTAAGAGTGGCTTGCATAACCTTGGTTATTTAACATTGGGTTTCTAATTTATTTTATTTAATGCATAGCATTATATTGATACTCCTATCTCTTCTTATTTCCTCTTAGAGATAGAGGGGGAAAAGTCAGCTAACTGTCTAAGTAGAAGTTATTAACATTGTCCAGTGAAGATTTCAAGGGCATTTTCACTTTTATGTTCCCCAGTTATTGCACCAATCCAGCAGGCAGTCATCTCCCTGCCTCTTCAGGTATGAAATGGCAGCTGCTACAGAGACACAGCTTGGTTACTGTTCACACAGTGGAGCAGAAGTTAATCACCATTTGGAAACAATTGGCTGACATTAGACCAGAGAGTTAATTAAAGGGAAACTGTTGAGACAAGAATTATATTCATTTTTTAAAAAGTTTGCCTGTATGACTAACAATGGAAGTCATTAAGAATAGGAACAGAAAGTTAGATCCCTAAATTCTAATAAATTCTGTTTACTTAACTTTTAGATGGGCTTAATCTAAGTTTACTTTGTTCTGCTCCGGTTGTAATGCACTTTGCTTGGAAAATGATATTACACTATTCCATGTCACCTGTCTTTTTACAGTTGTAAGGCTACTTAAGGAAAAAAAGTTTTAGCTTCTGACATCTCTTTAGAATACATTTTTTCTTTCTCCCAAGGCCCGCTATCCAAGTTTATTGGGTAAAAACCCTATAAAATATTCCCTGGGCTTTGAGTCTTTGTAACTTTAAATCCATTGACTAATAATATAGTGCCATTGAGTTCTCAGTCTTCAGGGGAAATTCTTTTCATTTAATGGTGCTCCTTTCATTGAGGTAAAGATATCTATTTTTAAAACACCTACTTTTAAAGCACTTTAATGCCAAATGAAATTGAAATTATTAATTGAATTGTTCTGTATTTCCCTGTACAAAGGATTTTCTAATCCTATGCTCTGTCATTTGTGTGCATAGGAAGGACCAGAAAAGAGGTTTGTGGGAATGATCTACATTTTAGAACTAATGTATTATTTTCGGAAATACAGCATCTATAACTTCAAGGTCAGCCAAGGGAAAAATAATACTTTAACAACCATACTTTTCATATGCACAAAACTTTGTATTTTCTTCCTACAGTTATCTCGTTTGATTTTGGAGAAAGAACATTCTGGTGTAATGCAGTGTGACAGATCTTCATCCCAAGGGCCTGATTTCCTGAGTTCAAATCTCAACACCATATTTTCTAGCCAAGTGGCTTTGTATGAGCTCCTTAGTTCCTAGATGCCTCTTTCCTCATGCTAATATGATGGTAATAGATAACATCTATTAGATAGCAGCTAATAGATAGCATCTATTTCATTGGTTGTTGTGAGGTTGCAGTAAACTGTTTTAAAGATTAAATATTTATTTATTTATTTATTTATTTATTTATTATCCTCACCCGAGGACATTTTTTCCATTTTTTGTTCAGATAGAGTGGGAAGGAGGGAGAGAGAGAGAGAAACATCGACACGAAAAGGGCACATCGAGTGGCTGCCTCCCGCACGACCCAATCAGGGCCGGGGACAAACTGCAACCGAGGTACGTGCCCCTAGCGGGAACCGAACCCGGGTCTCTCTGGACCGCAGGCCGACGCTCCAACTGCTGAGCCAAACCGACCAGGGCGATGAAGTAAATATTTAGAATAGAGCCTGGTTTAGAGCTAGAACTACATCATTATCATCATCATCATCATCATTATCACCACCACCATGATCACCATCATCATTCAAGAAAATCCAGCTTGAAATATGGCCACAATTATGTCCTTGAACCTCAAATCCCTGTAGAGTCGGGGGAGACGTTGTTGGAGACTCACTCTTACATCCATTTCCCTTTCTTTCTTGTTAACAGAATGCTGTTATCAAAGTACCCAGTCATGGGATAAATTGGGAGGTGTAGGTCAGTCATGGTTCTTGCAGTTCTAGCCAATGAGATGTAATAGAAAATCCGATGGGGATTTTCTGGGAAGTAGTTTCCTCCCTGGTAAGTAACAGAGCTGATTAGTACCCTTGGTTTTTGGTCCTGCTTTAGATGCTATGATCTGATGATATGATGTCAAGTGTGTGGCAATCATCCTGTGACCATGAGGCTACAAGCCTGGGGTAAAATCCTATACTTTGTGAGTGACAGAGTAGAAGGAGAAAAGAAACTTGGTTCTCGATGACATTTTTGAAAATGGGACCACCTCTAGACTTGTTAGCAATAAATATTCTTAAGATTTAAGAGACTATTAGTAAATTTTTTGTACTTGCAGCTGAAAACATCCTAACATAGTTTAGCCATGGATTCTTTTGGTTGCAAGTGTCAGAAGCCCAATTCAAATCAGGGAATTTATTCAGGCACTGAGACTAGTTCATGCAGCCAAATGAGTTTCTAAAAGACCCACGGTAGTTCTAAGGACCTCGGAGAAGGAAACGAGGGCCTTGAACACCGTTGTACACGTTCCTCCCCATCTCTCCTCTCTGCTTCTTTCTGTCTCAACGTCATGTGTTCCTACTGTGGATGATCTTTTTTTTCTGGTGGCATGAATGCTCAATTAGAAAAACACACACACAAACACACAATAAAAACAGCATAGTCTTACTTAGCTCCCATTTGGAAAAAAAAAAAAAACTAGGAAAGCATGCTAATTTGATTCTTGCACTCATTGCTATGGCTGGGGGAGGAGGTTAGCATTGCTTTGACTGGGGGAGTGAGGTCTCTTTTTTGGTAGACTAACTGGGATAATACAGATATGTTGGATGAAGAATAACCAAAGGACAGGAAGCCACCCCTACTTATTTATAGTATAAAAATTTAATAGTTGTGGAAAACATTTTCCCTGAGGCTGTTTGAGTTGTAGTTTGAATTCGTTTTGATGCCATCTCTAGGGTCATTTTTCCTTTCTGTAGACTAGTTTGACCCTGTGTATACATGACCAATAGAGAAATTCAGAACTTGGAGTATTGTGAGGGAGGGCCCCTATAGAACTTGCTAGTATGCCCTACATTCTCATTTCACAGAGGCTGCTTGCTCTTGGGCTATACTATGCTGAGATTTGAAATGGGGTAATAGCCAGATTATGTATCAAAACTTCTTGGACTCTTGCCAAAGCCTATTGATGTTGGTCCTGGACCCCCTATAAAGAATTTTCCCTCTTTATCTCAAGTGTTTCTGGGACGTCTCTCATCATAAATGCTCACAGAGAGCCACAGGGCAGTCCTTGAGTACCAGTGTGTACTGGATATGACTGCTGGGCTCCACGCTGCCTGCCGGGGGTCACTGCTGCTGCTGGACCTGCTGCCACTGCTCAGAACTGCTGTCCCTCAGGCCCTGCTGATGCCTTCTCTGGGCTCTGCTACTCTATTTGGACAAATGCTGTGGTTTCTCCCCGCCCACAGCAGCTCCTTCTCTGTCTCCCAACAGGATGCCGCTGCTGCCATAGACATGATGAAGGCCCTGAGGTGCCCAAATTACCTAGTGGTACATGAAAAAATGAGGGGGAATGACTCTATCCCCTTTATATGCTATACTGTCAAGTGTTGTTTCTAAACCTCAATGTCTTCCAGAGGCATTAATGAAGAGTATAGCCCTTATTATTTCTTACCTTATAAACTGCCCCTTTCTCTTCTCCTTTCCTCTCACAACTCCACTGCCTGGCCCCTAGACGTAATGAACTTGCATGGGCTGTTCCAGGGCCAGGCGTATGACAAACACCAGAACCATCCTCCACCATTTCCTGGAAGAGGGGTTTGCTGCTTAACCTAGTTTGTCCTCTTGATACTTTTCTCTTCGGCTGAGTTATCTCCCAGGAGATTCTTCAGTTTTGACTGAGAATAGATTCCTCACCATTCCTGCACATCCACGCACCATTTCTCCCTGGATGTGCAGACTTGTCTCATCTGAGAAGTTGGTATCACTAGACCTGTGGTTTTCAGAGTCTTGGGTTTAAAAAAATCAGAAAAAGGAGTCTTATATAGGAGCTCTCACTCTATTTTGCCTCCTATAGCACTAAAAAAAGTAATCTACACTACTACCATTTACCATTCCCATTCTTTCATATATAGAAGATATAAAACCTAAGAATTAAGAATGATAAAAATTGCCCAGCCTGTGTGGCTCAGTGGATTGAGCATCATCCCATGGACTGAGAAGTCCCAGTTCCATTCCCAGTCAGGGCACAGGCCCAGGTTGTGGGCTTGATCCCCAGTAGGGGGCGTGCAAGAGGGAGCTGATGGATGTTTCTCTCTCACATCGATGTTTCTATTTCTTTCTCCCTTCCTCTCTCTCTAAAAATTCAATAAAAACATATTTTTAAAAAAGTGATAAAAATGATAGTTTCAGAAAAAAGTATTCTTCAAAAATATACATTTGAAAATGTACCTACAGACACATTTAATAGTATCTAAAGCTGACTATACATCATAATATACATGTTTACATAGTTTCTAGACATAATCTGCTGAGGTCCCACTTTAGCAGGTCCAGGGTTTCCCTCAGGTGTAGATGGAGTCGGCGAGAGAGGGAGATGTGGTGAGACAGAAGGTGCTTGATCCCTTCTGCTACTTAGGGCTAGCAGAATCTTTATTTTTATATCTTCAGGTTGTATGACAAGTTACTCATTTTTTTTTCTTTTGACCTTTAAGCAAGTATGTATAGACATTCTCTTCCACTTACACAGCTCTTAGGTATTGGTGCAGGGTTAATCACTAACTATTTCACTTTTTCATCCAGACATAACAGTGACATTGTATCAGCTCTTAACCTTTACAATTACTTTCACCATGTGACTCATTGCTTAGCAACCTTCCTGTTTATATTTACGCAGACAATGTCTCATTTAACTTCTTCCTTCCCCATACCCTCTATTTCAAATTCTGTTACTTTCTCATAGACCTTGACTTTTCCTCTTATGTAAGATCCTTTTAAGCTTTTACATTCTTTTTTTTTTTTTTTTTTATCCTCACCCGAGGACATTTTTTCATTTTTTGTTCAGATAGAGTGGGAGGGAGAGAGAGGAAGAGAGAGAGAGAGAGAAACATCGATGTGAAAGTGACACATCGAGTGGCTGCCACCCGCACGACCAACCAGGGCCGGGGACAAACTGCAACTGAAGTACATGCCCTTAACGGGAACCGAACCCAGGTCTCTCTGGACCGCAGGCCGACGCTCTAACCACTGAGCCAAACCGGCCAGGGCAGCTTTTAAATTCTTATCTTAAATTCTTATTACTTTCTTGTCTGTTCTTTCTGCAGTCTTTTCTGATGTCTACATTATTAATCATCTACATGTTACTTCTATAATGATTCCTAACAGACAGATAACAGATAGACAGAGAAAGCAAAGAATAATCTCTTTCAGTTGCCAACCTATAATTTTATTTTTCTTATTAGCCTTTGTCTTCAGCCACTGTTCTTCATGATTCCTGCCATGCAGTGAATCCACTTCTCCAGGGACTATGTCAAATCATGGAGGCCTTCATAACTCCCGGGAGTTATGTCAATCCGTGGAGCTCACCCGTGACTATGTCAAACCATGGTGATTGCTGTTCCAGTGGCACTGCTCCCAACAATAATCCACAGAGATGTTTATTTAAGAGAGGGATCTAGATAAAGCTCCCCGGGTGCTTCTAATGCAGCTATTCAGATTAGCATGTGGAACATTTTTCTCCTCTTTTCCTATGAAGTGGTGAAACATAGGCTGCAGATTAGCAATATTCTGTAGGCTGGCTCTTGGGACCCAGTTGGCTCAAATAAAATCTGGAACCCTGGTTATCTAAGAGTTCCCTGAGATGCCTGTATACTTTCTTTCACTGGAAAAAGAAGTATTAAATGGTAAAATGTTACAGATAGGAAAATTATGTGACTTGATCTGGGTCAAACATGACAAATGTTAAGTGATAATGAAGCACCCATCACTTGGCAGTGACTGCTAGAATGTCATGTTGAAAAGGATGTTAAGGATGAGTCCAAGCTCAGAGGAAATGAATGTCATGATAATTAGCAGTGTCTCTTCAGCATTCAGGGAGTGTGGTGGCACAGGTGGCATGCATTTGCCACTTTTAGTCTGGCTCCTTGTAGATATATGCATAATGTTTGAGAAAACACTAGTGGTTTCAACTTCTCTAGCACTCTCTTCATTTATTCTAGCACAATAATAGCCAAATTGAAACTGTAGAAAAATAATGCCCAAATGCCTGTCATCTTGAACCTTAAGAACTCATTTAATCTAAAGTTGAGTTACAATTATTGCATTTAAATTGAAGCCATACTATTGTATTACATCTGTGTGGCCACTAAAGTACATTATAGTTCATTGAATGAACGTTTATTGGCCATTTGCTACACACTGGTTCTAGAAAGTGAGGTTAGGGTGAAAGTATGGAGAGAGACTTTACCTGCAGGGAAGTTTATCTAGCGGGGGAAGCAGATCTCTAAATAAATGATGATAATAAAAAAATTTGTACAAAGTACTTCAGAAACAGAGAATGGAGGAATTAACCCTGAAATTTAAATGGAGAAGAGAAATAGTGTATTTCAGTTGAAATAACAATAGAGATGAGCAGAGTATGTTGTTTCAAAGAAAAATCTTTGTAGGACCTGGAATTTATTGCTGAGTGTGGTCATCGAATCTTTGGGCTACAGATTTTTACAGCATCTACTGGATATGATATTTACTTCTTTGAAACAACATATAACTTTATTTATAGCGTCTCATGATGTTTACCTTACATTTTGTTAACATATTTATTGAGAAGCCTCCCCCTCAATAGATTATAAGCTGATCTATCTAAATAGGACAATATATCAAAATAGGATATAGGCTTGAGAATGCCCAGGTGTTAATCCTAGAACGCTTATTTGTGAACTGTGTGACCTTAGGCAAGGAAATTAAAAAAAAAGTATTTATAATTTCTTATTTGCTAAATGAGGATAATAATAATAGCTACCACATTAGGTTGCGAACATTAAACAAAGTATGTATGTAAAAGTTCTTAGCATAGTACTTGACACTTAGTAAGTGCTCAATAAATTTTAACTATTACTAATATTATATGCCTTGAACTCTAACTCTGTACTTATATCACAGTGGATACTCAGTAAATATTTGTTGTTTGTGTTGAAATCAAGGACCTTTTCTTCACTTTTCTGAATTTCTTCTTCATCAATTTGTTTGTCCGTCCATCCATCCATCCATCCATCCATCCATCCATCCATCCATCCATCCATCCATGTTATCTGCTATGCCTGACATCACTCAAGACTCACTCCTATCCGCCCCCCCCCAAGGAGCTCACAATCTTGTCTTCTGAGTCTACTTCCACAACTCTTTAGTTTTTTTTCCCCAACTCCTTTCCCAAAATATTTCAAACAGTTAACTATAGAGCTTTACTAGAATAGCTTAGCCCTAGTTTGAACCTCTGTCTTTTTGGTTTATTTAAGGTAGGAGTGTATATGCATAATTCAATGTGTGTGTGTGTGTGTGTGTGTGTGTGTGTGTGTGTGTGTAGGTGGGTAAAATAGGGTAACTCAGTGATTGCTTTCCTTTGAATGACTCCTTGGTTTTTTGGAGGGGATGCAATTTCATAATTGGTAATATGGCTAGGTCAAAAGGTCATTTAAAAACTCTTAGTGTTTTTTTTTTTTTTAATTTTCTTTATTGATTTTAGAGAGCAGAAGGGAGAAGGAGAGAGAGATAGAAACATCGATGAGAGAGAACATCTACTGGCGTCTTCTGCATGCCCCCTACTGGAGATTGTGCTCACAACCTGGGCATGTGCCCTAACTAGGAATCAAACCGGTACCCTCTTGGTGCATGGGTCAATGCTCAACCACTGAGCCACACCGGCCGGACAAAACTCTTAGTGTTTTTACAGTATAATTTTGAGTTAAGTGAAAGTACCTTTTAAAGCATCAAGCTAAATCAAATTAACACCATATATTCTTGGAATCCTACATCTTATCCAGATATATATGCCAATGATTATACCTTATTGCTGTACATTTTTAGTGCTGTTAGACTTCATTTATATTAATGTGTTAGACCAAACTTCAATAAAGGAGAGATTAAGAATAAGGTATTATTCATCTGAAATATTGTAGCACCACTATTTTTACCTAAATCTCGGGAAGAAAAAATCTTACAGGAAAGACATCTAAGCTTTTCAAATTATATTATATCCAAAAATGGAACTGGAGTCTCAAACAGCATTTATCGCTAAATCTGAGTTAGAGCTCACGCCATTGCTCCCTAAACACCAAATTTTACACTATCGATGTAAGACACATGCTCTCTTAGCTCAGTATACCGTGGAGCTCAAGTGTTGCACATTTACACTGTCAGCTCCTTGGGAAGAAAAAAATAGCATGGGAAACATTGAAATCGTCCAGTGGAGGAGGTTCGGAATACAAATGTTGAAGCGGTAAGCTTTCAGAAAGTAATAATTTCCCTGATTTTTATTAGAAAGAGGATATATGAGCATAGCAACAAATGGTAAATCAGCATCTCTGCCTCTTTTCCAGCTTTTATGATCGGCATTAACAGCAGCAGTGGTCACAGAGATTACGGCTGCTTTATTTCAAGGGAGTCTAAGGGGCAGAGCAGAGTGTGAGTATTTTATAAACATATATTTTTAAAGTTAGCCATTTGGGTTTGCTGGGATGACAAATGATTCCTAGGAGGGCTTAAACAGAGAGAGGGATGGAGCGGAGGAGGGAAGGAAGTGGGGAAAATAGTATCATTTATTTGATGTAGAAATTTGAATGTTAGTTATGGTCCACGTTTGTTAACCATTTTATTCTAGCCTAAGTGGTGCCAAAAATTATTTTATTGATCAGCTATCCCGGGATTGAAAAAGCCACATTTTGACTAGGGCCATGTGATTTTTACTTCCCATTACAAATCAGTGTGGGCCTCCAGAGTGTAGTTGCTTTAACTATGTTGTGTGATTATTTTGTAAAAGATAAAATTCCCTATCTGTCACTTCCCCAGACCTTCAAGCCTTTATGTGAGGTTTACAAAGTCATAGGAAGAAGATAATATCTACCATCTTTCTTCTGGTATATTCTGTATGTTTGATAAGGAGAGCTAATGTATAGGACTATGGTATAAAAGGCACCCAGAGCAAACTGTGTTCCTATTGAATAGCAACAGCATCATTAGCTAGAAAGGAAGCTTTCAGGCAGTTTCTGACTTAAAAACATTTTGTAGAGGGAACAGATGGGGGAAAAAAAAAAAAAGAAAAGGCATCAAGATTCCTGCCCTGTTCTCATTGCCCTGTTAGGGCTGCAGCCACAGTAGCCATTATGATAATGAAATGTATGGAGGTTTTAGGAGCTGTATGGGTGCAGAAATGGAAGAAAGAAGGAACCACTTAGAGGACCTGACCCTTAGCCTACATAGCTGTCTGCTGTAGCAAACTTCTGACATTCCAAACGTCTTTTTTTTCTTTCTCTCTCCTAAGTTGTCAGAATATTTCTTTTGTTCATTTATTCCTTCATTCACTAACACATATCTCTTTAGTATTTAATATGTGCCAGGCATTCTACTGGGTTTTAAGTATATACTGATGAGTGAGGTAGAAATAGTTTCTGTCCCCATAGAACTCAGAGGGAGATGACATGATTAGACAAGAAAGTTAAGTGATACAGAAACACATGATAAGGCCACCTGATTCCATCCATAGATATTAGAGAGGGCTTCCTAGATGAAACAATTTCTCAGCTAATAACTAAAGGATAAATAGGAGTTAAAATTTCACATTGTATGTTTTCATGAGATAATGCATATGAAATAATTGTAAACTGCAAAGCACCATATAATTATATTTTATTATTGGTCTTCTGGTAATTAAATAATCTTAAAATATCAGGTACTTAAAAATAGCTAAATATGTTTCGATACATGTTGTGGTGACAATATTGTTATTGGAGGTAGGAATCATCTTATTTATCTATTTTTTTTAGAGAGATTAGAGTTGTGTGTGTGTGTTTTAATATGTTTTTATTGATTTATTTAGAGAGCGAGGAAGGGAAAGTGAGATAGAAACATCAATGTGAGAGAGAAATATTGATCAGCTGCCTCCTGCACGCCCCCTGCTGGGGATCAAGCCCACAATCCAGGAATGTGCCCTGACCGGGAATCAAACTGGGACCTCTCAGTTCATGGGACAACACTCAATCCACTGAGCCACACTTAAAAAAAAATTTTTTTTTCTTTATTGATTTTAGAGAGAGAGAAACAATGATGAGAGAGAACATCGACTGGCCGCCTCCTGCATGCCCCCCTGGGGATTTAGCCCACAACCTGGGCATGTGTCCTGACCAGGATTCAAACTGGTGACCTCTTGGTGCATAGGCCAATGCTCAACCACTGAGCCACACTGGCTGGGGGAAATGCCTTATTTTTTATGGTTAAGCTGTTTTCCATATTCAGGTAATATGAATCATTTTCTAGAACTAGTGCTCTATAACCACCTAAACACTTAGCCTACTTAACTTTAGGGACTCTGTTAGTTAGGCCTTTTCCATTGGCAGAGGCTGGAAGGATAAACAGCTTCTGTCCTGGAGTGAAGTCAGTGGGGTATGACCACTGCTTGCCTGATCCATGGCCAGATGGTGTAAGTGGGATAGGGAGTCAGAAAACCTGGGTTCTTGCTCTGATGCAGCAATTAAGTAAGCAAGACAGGTCCTGTAAATGTATGTGGTCTCATCTCCTCATCAGTAAAAGGATGACTTCTCAAAGACAACCTATGATGAACTTTCCATTCCTGTTTCTTGATTTTAAGTACTAATGTTGTTCCCCAATTATTTATTGATGCCTCTCTCCTTGATTTCCTGTTAAGTATCTCAGTAGAGCTTAAATCACTTGCTGATTTTCTTACTTTATGGCGCAACTTTGCTATTAGCCCAAAGGGAACAGATGCAGGTGGCATCTATATATATCTAAGTGTATTCACGTGACTATGTGCATATGTGTGTATAAGTGTGGGCTGTCAAACTGCTAAGGAAAAAATATCTTCAGAATGAAAAATGTCAACACACTGTTTTGCTTCCTTTACTTACTTACTTGAACTCATTTATATTGCCCCAGATTCAGGAAAAATCATTTTTAGAAGGGACTAATAGGTAGCAGATGTAGGAACATATATAAATTGAGGCTCATATAATACAATAGTACAAAATCTAATGTATAGTAATTTTGACGTATGTCAGAGACTAAAATAAGACCACAGATACTTTATATAGTGGGAAACAACAGTGGACAAATCTCTGTGGAATATTACAGCAGATCAATGAGGATGATCCAGTGTTCTGTCTCCACAGTTCAGAGACTTTTCCTTAAACCTACCCTATTTGCTTACTTTTTCACTTATTACACCATCTCAAATAACGCAGCTCCACAGAGAGTAAATACAGATATGCCTTAAAACAAATCTGTTCATATCCGGTGCCCTACAGATATCTTCTCACATGTTGAAACAGTAACTCTGACAATAGTTTCTTTTCTTAAATTTTTGTGGGGACTTTACCCAAAGACATATACTCCCACCCATCCCCCATCACTTATGTGACCACCAGTCATCACTTTAGGTTTATAAGACAGTGGAATATGTGAGGGACACATCAAGACAGATGCCTAACAAATGAGCCAACATGAACAAGATCTGAGTATCATTTTCTTGATGAAAGCTGATTTCTGGGCTTTATCTGTCCTGGCAAAGAGAGTCAGACTGCTGGGTGACATTTATTTTTATTAAAATTGAACAAACAGTAGTCTTAAGTTGATGCATAAGCTGTTGAGACTTCCACGTAAAACAAAAAAACAGCACATGAGAGAGCAGGCTGTAAAAACAACTGCAAAAATCTTCCAAGTATCTCACTTTTCTGTGGCACCCAGATGACAAACTGATGCCAGCCATGCCTCTCTGGATTTCTGAAAATTCTGAGGGAAGGGGAGAAATCACACATTCCAGCATTTCTCCTCTTCATTTACCCGTATCTAGCACTATCAACTGTTTTTTCTTCTATTTTTATGTCATTATTATTTCTATTACTTTTTATTATTGATAAAGAATATATTGGTAACGAGTTAAAGGAGTGCTTATGTATTGTTTTCGTAATATGGGACTTCTTTTTTTCACTCTTTGTTTTAGTGGAGAAAACAAGTATTCTTAGTTACTGATCTTGAGTCAGTGCCTTAAAACATTCGTGCGCACACACAAAACAGAAAACAGAACATTTTCTAGGGTTCAGAATACCAGAGTTTTAGGTCCAGTAATACCTTTCACTAGAAGTGTGCCCGAGGTGGGTGCTACACTGAGTGGCCTAGACGCTCATTCCCTGGAGCTGATGGCTCACGACTGCGTCCCTCTGCAGACATGCTCCTGTCTGGGCCAAAGGACGTCGCCCCACCTTAGTTCTAACCCGTCCCTGGAGGAAGGCCTTGTCCTATGACCAGTCAGTAGTGGTCGGTACAGAGGCCCATTACAGGTTGGCAACTGGCCTGCCCTTCACTCATGCTCTAGTCATTGTTGCCTTTGTATTTCTTCCCAAAATATTCTCTTTTCTTTCTGTCCAAATTCTATTATTTGGAAAACATTTGAACTCAGCTCTGTTTCCTCCGTGAAGTTTTCTGTGGCAACTCTAGCACACACTGATTTCTTACTTAATTTCATTTCTACAGTATTCAAACCCCTACAAATGCTTTCCAATCGACAAACTATCTTCACCTACCTTCCGTGATTGGATCCTCAAAACCATTCCATGATTTGGTGAGAACAAGTACTTCCACTTTACCGTAGAGGAGCCCAAGAGTAAGGAAGAATGACTGGTTTGCTTTAGGTCACAATGCTGACATCCGGGGGTGCTGGGATTCAAATCTGTGTATGATAATTCCACACTCAGTGTTCTTGCCAGAGCTGCCGACTCAGAATTCATTCAGTGCTGGGCCATTTAGTTAAATTACGTGCATCAGGTATTGATTTGGGCTTCGTGCTTGTAGCTGTACATGTTTTCCCTTCTCTGTAACAAGGATGAAGTCAGGCCTTTAAGTGCTTTGAGTTAGGGTTGTGCTGATAACATTGATGTTTCCAGTTTGGTAGGAAATGTGTTGGGTCCCCAGAAGACACCTTCACTCAGGTTTTCCAAAGCACAGAGGCTCCGCAGCAGGACTGGTTTGGACGAGAATGGGGTCCGAATGTCAGGAGAGGCAGAAGTGGGCAAAGCTGAAGAGGAGAGAGGCTTTGAGAGTTTTAGACAAGACTTAGGAGGAATCTTCCATGTTCCATCAACAGTGAGGACTAGTCTTTCTCCTCTGGGGCTTCCTGAGGCAGAGGCTGGACCACACCAAGGCAGCTGTGCAGTCTCCTTGCCCAACTTTCACCCAGAACCAGTAGTATCACATGGATTGAGGCCTTCTCAGGACTGTTCGGTGCACATATCATTGGTGCCCAGTGTGTCTTGAACACCTGAGAACCTTTTCTTGAATATTTTGGATTGCATAAGACTCTCAATTTTTGTGTGGCTCTGAGGAGAGATGGTTTCTCCCAACATTATTGACATTTTTATTTCCTGCTATATCTGCAGATGTGGGCTCAGAGTAGATTTATGTAATTTAGAAAAAGTGAAGTACTATGGCATCTCATACCTGACCTTTGTGGAGTGATAGTCTCATAGTCACCGTGTATGGAGGCCATCATTTTTGGTTGTATTGATTGGTCACCTCCCAGATGAGACTGGGATGAGACTGCAGTTTCTCTCAGGTAGGGGTTGTCCTTGTGTTGCCAGAGGAAATAGCATTTTCCCACAGTATTGCAGGAAATGCATTACAAGGATACAGGTATAGGAGGATTTGAGATATAGTGGAAATGCTTATTGGAGCGAAAACAAAGGACTGCCCCCAGGTACTCCAGGACTGATGTCTCATCCATGACCAGGTGGCTTAGCTCTATCTTGCTGTGGAAGAACCCAGCCTCTGGGGCTGCAGGCCTGTGGTTGTCCCCACCAGGCCCAGGAGGAGGCCAGGACCCAGAGCCGCAGGGCGTTATCCTGGCATTCCAGGCTCCAGTGGTCCAACAGTCTTTGTTCCCATCGGCCGATCGGTGCACTGCAGCCCTCACAGCTGCTGAAGAGAGAGAACCTCAGGCCTTTGTTAAGCTTTGAGTATATTTCCTTGGGTTTGGGCTAGAGTAGGCTTTCTTTTAAATGACACAATCTCTTTCCTGGCTTTTCCTGGGTTTATTCAGGTGCCTCCTCCTGTCCGATCCCTTTCCTGGATCTTCTGGGGTTTCATGCCCTTATCCTATCTGGTCTTTCCCCGGGTTTTGTTTCCTCCCTTTCGTGGTCTCCATTTTGGCTCCTGCTGCACATGCCTCACAGTTTTGGCGTGTCATCTGGCTTCGACTGTGCCAGTGCTTAGTAGAAGGACTTCCCCCCATGTCATTTTAGCTTCTGCTGTGCCTGTGTCCAGGAGGAATGTCCGCCTGGCCGTCTGTCCCTCCCACCCTCCTGCGTAATCAGGCGCACAGGCGGGTTGTTCCCCAGGGAGACTGGACCGCGGTCCCTCCTGCCTGCTCTGGGATTAATGTCCCTTTGGCGGAGGATGCAGCTGGCCCCTGGGGTGTCTGTGAAGCTGTAGCTTCCCGACTTAATCCAGATTAGCCAGTTTTGCCCCTTCTTTTTCATTAATGTCTAACCAGCTGCCTACTGTACCACTCGGGCTTTGTGTGTCCTGTGTTACCTTATGTAGTTTATGCAGCCTCATTCGCGAAAACTGCAGCAAAAGTAGTAGGAACTCATTCAAAAACACAACCAAACAGTTCAATGGAGTATTCAGATATACCAGAAATTCTGATATTGGATAAAGAACTACTTAATCTGAGTACTAACTGTTCTGTTGAAGTAAAAATGCACTTTCTGGCTCTTGGTTTTTCTGAGACAGTTTGGCCCCCTCCTTGAAGGATCCCCCATCACACCGGAATCGCAGACCGTGTGAGCGCGCACTCCACACACCGCTGCTCTCCTTCCCTTATCAACCCTCCTTCTGCTTGGTGTTCCTGGCCTTCTGCTTTGCTCCCTTCTGCCTAGATTCTGCTATTGTGCCTAACCTCTTGAGATGGATGACCCAATTTTGTGGCCTATTTTGGTTTTATTTTATTCCATGGACATTGCCTTTGGATCATCCTTATATCCATACTCTGCAAAATTTGGGCCAATCCTACTACTGGCTCCTAAGATTCCATTCTGAGTCCTCTGTTTGTCTGGGGAGGGACATCAGATTCGTATTTGATCTTGTGAATTAAACCGGTGGCCACTTCAAGTACAGTAAGTAAATGATACACACATACACACAGAACAATGATATTGGGTTAGGTGTAACTTATGTTTTATACAAGTCTATTGAATATGAGGTGTACTATGTATGACAAGTTTTACAAAGGAAAGTCTTGTAATTTATTTGTTCAGGTGGAATTCTAAGCTTAATTTTAAAAAAAAAGTGACCATAATAAAAACAACAACAATAACAAAAATTCTCCGTTTTGGAATTTGACGATAATATAGAGGAGTTTTGTTTCCCTGATTTGTTTTGTGTATGTATATCTCTAAATACAGACTTTCTGTGTTATTGGCCACTCTTATCCTTCAGCTTACAAACTGATTAAATTTTGCACATGGGCCTTTGAATGCATTGGGTGTGCTTATACCCATTAATGGAGATGTTCTAAAGGATTTATTAATTCTCATTGTTTGTATTACTCATTAGATTCTAGAAGGTTCTTTATATATTGATCCCATTAAATTCTCACAGTAATCTGGCATGATATGTATTATTAGCTGCATTTTAATGGTAAAGGTGAAGCACCTTGACCAATGTTTAAAGCTTCTCAGTGACTGAACTTAGGTTTGAGCCTCCTTCCACTGACAATTCAGTCAGTCCACGCTAAGCTCAAAAGTAGGTTAGTGTTTCTCAGAATATGATATCCAAGGACCACCTGCATCGGAAGCACCTGGGAATGTTTGTTAGAAATCCAAACACCTCTGCCTGACTTGTGAACTACTGCACCAGAACCTCAACTCCCTGCAGTCCAGTCCTTTCTCTGTGCCTCCCTCCCTCCCTTCATTCCTTTCTCCTTCCCTTCCATTTTTCCTCCCTTCCCTCTGCTTTGCCTTTTTTTGTTCCTTTGGCTAAATTTATTTGAGTATCTCATGCTATATTTAATTTTTAAAAAGTTTGTCTATATACTAAACTAGAGAGAATATTATAATGGGCCACCATATATGCTATTAAGAATCAGAATGACTAATATTTTGCTACTCTAGGTTCATCTATCTCTCTTCTTATTTTGCTGAAAATTTTATAATACATATTTCAATTGCAAAAACATTAGGAATTATGTCATTTTATCATGACATACATCAATATGAATTTTTAAAAAATGGTCATCTCTTTGCAGGAAACTATAGGTCATTGAAAAAAGAAATAGAAGAAGATATAAAAAAGTGGAAGCAGCCCTGGCCTGTTTGGCTCAGTGGTTAGAGCACTGGCCCATGGTCCAGAGAGACCCGGGTTCGATTCCCGCTAAGGGCACATGCCTTGGTTGTAGTTTGTCCCCGGCACCGGTTGGGGTTGTGTGGGTGGCAACCAGTCAATGTGTCTCTCTCACATCGATATTTCTCTCTCTCTCTTACTCCCTCTCTCCCTCTCACTCTGTCTGAAGATGAATGCAAAAATGTCCTAGGGTGAGGATAAAAAAAAAAAGTGGAAGTGTATACCTTGTTCATGGATTAGAATGATTAACATCATTAAAATGTCCATACTACCCAAAGCAATCTATAGATTCAATGCAATCCCCATCAAAATACCAATGACATATTTCACAGAACTAGAACAAATATTCCAAAAGTTTATGTGGAACCAAAAAAGACCCCAAATAGCCACAACAATCTTGAAAAAGAAGAACAAAGTAGGAGGGATCACAATACTGGATATCAGGTTATACTACAAAGCCACTGTAATCAAAACAGCCTGGTACTGGCACAAGAACAGGCATATAGATCAATGGAACAGAGCAGGGAACCCAGAAATTGACTCAAGTTATTATGCTCAATTAATATTTGACAGAGGTGGCAAGAGCATACAGTGGAGTTAAGATAGTCTCTTTAACAAATGGTGTTGGGAAAATTGGACAGCTGCATGTAAAAAGTGAAGCTAGACCACCAACTTACACCATACACAAGAATAAACTCAAAGTGGATAAAAGACTTAACTGTGACTCATGAATCCAAAAAAATCCTAGAAGAAAATGTAGGCAACAAAATTTCAGATATCACACGTAGTAGAATTTTCACTGATACAACGCCTAAGGCAAGAGAAACAAAGGAAACAATGAACACATAGGACTGCATCAAACTAAAAACTTCTGCACAGCAAAAGGAACAACTATCAAAATGGAAAGGGAACCCACTGTATGGGAGAGCATAATTGCCAATGATATATCAGATAAGGGGTTAATTTCCAAAATATAGAGAGTACTCAGACAACCCAACAAAAGGAAGACAAAGAACCCAATTAAAAAATGGGCAGAGGAACTAAAGAGACACCTCTCCAAACAGGACAGGACATACAAATGGCCAAGAGACATATGAAAAAATGCTCAATGTCACTAATTATCAGAGAGATGAAAATTAAAACAACAAGGAGGTATCACCTCACACCTGCCAGAATGGCTACTATCAACAAATCATCAAACAACAGCTGCTGGCGAGGGTGTGGAGAAAAGGGGACTATAGTACACTGCTGGTGGGAATGCAGACTGGTGCAGCCACTATGGAAAACACTATGGTGTTACCTCAAAAAGTTAAAAGTTGAACTACCATTTGACCCAGTAATCCCACTTCTAGGAATATACCCTAAGAAGCCTGAAACACCAATCAGAAAGACTATATGTACCCCCATGTTCATAGCAGCACTATTTACAATAGCTAAGATCTGGAAACAGCCCAAGTGTCCATCAATAGATGAGTGAATAAGAAAGCTGTGGTACATACACACAATGGAATACTATGCAGCTGTAAGAAAGAAAGATCTCTTATCCTTTGAGACAACATGGAGGGACCTGGAGAGTATTATGCTAAGTGAAAGAAGCCAATCAGAGAAAGACAAATATCATATGATCTCACTTATTTGTGGTATATAATGAAAAAAACATGCTGATGAACGAAATAGACCCAGAGACATAGAAGTAGGGTACAGACTGACAAACCTCAGAAGAGGGGGTCAGGGGGAGGGAATAAATAAACCACAGAACTTATATGCATGTGTGTGTAACCATGGACGTAGACAACAATGCTGGGGATGGGGCAAGGGAGGGCATAGATCGGGAAGAGGGTGACACTGGGGGAAAAAGGAGAAACATCTGTAACAAAAATAAATTAATAAAAAATAAAAAATTAAAAATTAAAAAATATCAAAATAAAAATGGTCATCTTCTTAGATAATCATGGTATTATTGCGTTTCACAAAATTAATAATTCACTTAATAGCACATATATTAATTTTTTTCTTAGTCTAAAATGTATATTTTTTGCTGATTTGTTAAAATTAAGATTGTTTTTCTGGTTCAGACAATCTTCACATTTTTCTCTGTGTTCAGACATGATTATACAGTGGTCTTGTTTCAGTCTTGATATCATGGCCAGAGAGTGTTTTGTCTGATGTTAATGTTGATGTTCTATGAAAAATGTTCAGGATAGTTTCCAGGTGTCCGGGACTTTTTCTTTTACACTCCAGATAATACAGAATTTTTCCTTTTTTGTTCAATTTCTACACAATATACCTTTATTAGTAAGAGTAACAAGTTCTAGCTGCTATAGCAAACAGTCCCAAAGTCTCAGTTCCCTAACACAGTAATAGTTTCTCATGGCACACAAAGTCCCGTACAGATTTTCCTTACTGGGCCAATCTTCAGGCTTCATCCGTTTTGCTCACCACATATGGCCATCCTCCCCATATGACTTCTCTATTTGCCACAGGAGGAGAAGAGAAAGTGGAGAAAGCACACCAGATAATTAAATACCTCATTGTTCTTTTCTTATATTCCATTGGCTAGGATTAGTCACATGACCCCACATAGATGGGAAGGAGTATATTAGTGTTCCCAAGAGAAACAGAGCCGACAGGGCTGTGTGTGTGTGTGTGTGTGTGTGTGTGTGTGTGTGTGTGTGTGTGTGTATGAAGATAGAGTGTTAGAGTTGGTTTTATTTTAAGGAATTGGCTCTCGTATAGAGGCTGGCAAGTCCAAAATCTGAAGGCCAGTAGGCTGCACATGCACAGAAAGCCTGTGTTGCAGTGGAAGTTGAAGGTTGTCTGCTGGCAGAATTCCTTCCTGCGCAGGGGAGGTCCATTTTTGTTCTGCTCAGGACTTCAAATGATTGGCTGGGGCCTACTTACAGTATGGAGGGCCGTCCTCTTTACTCCAAGTCCACCAATATAATTGTTAATTTCATCCAAAAAATACCTTCACAGAAACATCCAGAATAATGTTTGATCAAATATCAGGACACCATGGCGTAGCCAAGTTGACACATAAATTAATCATGACGAGGTGTGTGATTTCCGTCTGGACTATTTCCCAAACCACCTGGCACTGGCAGTTCAGAGTGTGAGCCTTTGGTCGCCAGCCAGCTTTCTTAACAAAACACTCCTTTTACTAAAGATGTGTATTTTATAAACATGTTCAATCACTTTAAGTCGGTGCAAACACCTTCTATTTATTTAGCAGTTACAGTTTTATTTTCTGTGTGATAGGTAGAATGGGGATTGTTATTTGCATTTCACAGATGAAAAAAATATGTAGGACAGTTTATGGAAGGGTACATGGTAAGGAAGTGAGAGACCACAGCCTAGGAGTTCAATTTTCACTCCTTTTATCCACCATAGACACAAACATAATAAAACAAATAAGAGTGAATAAAACAAATCATTTCTGGCATTTCTACGTAGAGGAAAAGATTTGGACTTACACCATTTGTTAATAGGAACACATATCTGTAGCCTCAAATAGCTTTAAAAAATGAAAATAAAAATAATTGGCATAATTTCAGTCCTTATCACAAGTCTAATTGCAATATTATGTGGCATTTAGACTTTCTGCAGTTTGTGTTTATGAGGAATGGTTAGTCCAGAAGGTGACAAGGTGGTATGATGTTTGAATTAATTGCATTTAGGGCTTTTAGTACTAATTGAGTTCACTAGCATGAGTTTCCTAAGAGGTGCACAGTTGTGAGCAAACCCAGTGGACCTGCAGGCTTTCTAATATTAACACTAGCCAATTGCCCACTTTAGACCTTCAGGGCCTGTGGCAGAATCACACTGGTGGTTTCTGGGTTGCTTTTCAGAGACTGCCAAAGCATCATGCAGCCAACTAAAGCCAGTCTCAGGAAAATCACAGTCTTTAAAAGATTTTTTTTTCTTTATTGATTTTAGAGAGAGAGGAAGGGAGAGGGAAAGAGTGATAGAAACATCAATGAGAGAGAACATCGACTGGCTGCCTCCTGCATGCCCCCCACTGTGGATTGGGCCCACCACCTGGGCATGTGCCCTGACTGGGAATTGAACTGGCGACCTCTTGGTGCATGGGTCGATGCTCAACCACTAGCCACACTGGCCAGGCAGGAAAATCACAATCTTTATAGTGATTTCAAACATACATATTATATAAGTCAAATAGTAACAATCTGGATCCACAATGATAACTCTGTAATTCCTTTAAAAATGGCACATCCCTGGCATACAGGAGGGTAATACTAGTGAATCAGAAACATGCCAGCAGGAGAGATATTGGTTTAAAATGCCCTCCTAGGACATATTGGGAAAAAGCGTATTTAATAATGATGACAGAAATTTAAAACAGCTTCTTCTCATTGTATCAGTCTTCTCCCTTGTAGCCACCGTTTACTAGCAAGCAAAAGAGTGGGTGATTGACAAAATATTTCTGTGACTTTAGTAGGAAATAGAGGAAACAGATATTGAGTTATTAACCCTATCCCTTCTGGCATGTAAACTGCCATTCAGTATGGGCGGGAAATGAGACAAATGCCAGGCTGTCCAGAATAGTGAAGCAGGTAGCAGCAGCTCAGAGCCACGGAGGACACTATGCTTGTGGGATGGATGATTGCTGAGTGCGCACTACAAAACATCAAAAATTGCCTAAACTGTTCTCTCTCCCCTCAGTCTTTTCTATTGATTCATGTGTGTTCTGTATTTGTATCTGCTGTTAAGAATGACACAAAAAGAAAGGGGACCATAGGTAGAGTCAGTACTTGAGATTAAAAAAAAAAAATCAGCATTGTTTGCTTAGCTGTCAAGTGTCACTGGCTTAGAACAACTGGCAATCTCTCTCTCCCTCGCTTTAATTATGTTTGCTGTCAGAAACATAAGCCACAGGAAAGGACAGGATATCAACTTTATTTTAAGCTGGATCAAGTATCATTAAATCTCCCCACGTCTTATCAACTCTAGAATTATAGTTCTGTCTAAGAAATTATACAGTATACTGAAAGTTTTTTGAGTTTGACTTGCTGAGTTGTAAAGTTGCCATTTTATTCTTCAGATGTTAGAGTGGGGACAGAACTGTAATAGTTAGGTGGCATTTTAGGAGAACACAAAGAGGGTTTATTGTTATGATGGAAAGTCCACAGATTAAAAACCACTGAGCATATATGAGAAGTAAAATATATGTTAAACATTTTATTTACATGTAACATGAAGTAGACTTTAAGCAATTTCTGTTTAATACTTTTAAGATAATTCAAAATATTTTTTTCAAATAAATAATGTGTAATAATGATATATTCATCTATAGAATTGATTGTTTCAGGTCTTGTATTTATGTCTTTGATCCATTTTGAGTTACTTTTTGTATATGGTGAAAAACAGTAGTCTAGTTTTATTCTTTTGCATATGGCTTTCCAGTTTTCCCAGAACCATTTATTAAAGAGGCTTTCTTTTCCTCATTGTATGTTTTTGGCTCCTTTGTTGAAAATTATTTGCCATATACACACAGGTTTATTTCTGAGCTCTCTATTGGTCTGTGGGTCTGTTTTTTTTTGGCCAATATCATGCTATTTTGAATATTGTTGCTTTGTAGTATATTTGATTACAAAGATGAAAACATAGGTACTAAACTTATGGACCTTGGTTTCAGAGAGGATTTTATGAATTTGACCTCAAAGGCAAGGGAAGTAAAAGCAAAAATAAATGACTATCAAACTAAAAAGCTTCTGCACAGCAAATGAAACTGTCAATAAAACAAAAAGTCAACCAACCGAGGGAGAAGATATTTGCAAACAACAGCTCCAATGAAGGGTTAATATCCAAAATATATAAAGAACTCATACAATTCAACACTAAACAAATAATCCAATTAAAAAATGGGCAGAGGACCTGGACAAGCACTTCTCCCAAGAAGACATACAAATGGCCAACAGATATATGGAAAGATACTCAACTTCACTAGCTATTAGGGAAATGCAAATCAAAACTGCAATGAGATATCACCTCACACCTGTTAGAGTGTCTATCACCAACAAGACAAATGGTTACAACTGTTGGAGAGCTCATGGAAAAATTCACTGCTGGTGGGAATGTAAACTGGTGCAGCCACTATGGAGAACGATGTGGAGGTTCCTCGAAAAATGAAGAATATGACCCATAAACCCCTCTCCTGGTTATCTTTCCAAAATTTTTGAAAACATTTATTTGTAAAGATATGTGTACCCTTATGTTCATTGCAGCATTATTCACGGTGGCCAAGACATGGAGACAACATAAGTGTCCTTTGATAGATGATTAGATAAGGAAGGTTTTGTACATAGATACTATGAAATACCACTCAGCTATAAGAAAAGTTGAAATATTGCCATTTGTGACAACATGGATGGATTTTAAGAATATCATTGTAAGCAAAGTAAGTCAGATAGAAAAAGTTAAGAACCATATGATTTCATTCATATGTGGGATATAAAATGGAAAACAACAAATGAACAAACAAGACAAACAAAAAAAACCCTTATAGACACAGACAACAGTATGGTGGTTACCAGAGGAAAGGGAGATGGGGGAAGGTAGGAAAGGGGGTCAAGTAGATGGTGATGGAAGGAGATTTGACTTTGGGTGGTAAAAACACAATACAATATACAATGTACACTTGAAATCGATATAATTTTATTAACCAATGTCACCCCAATAAATTTAATTTAAAAATTTTAAAAACATACATTCACAATGTCTAATTTCTTTTTCTAATGTAAGATTAAGGTAAATGTCCTTGTTACTTGTTCAACATTTAAGCAAAATATTTAACAATATGATTATTAGATTTGGATGGCTTTTCTAAAAAATTAAAACATTTTTCTTTAAATTGAATTATGTTAGCCAACTGATCAGTTATACGTTAAACATTGATTCTGAAAAAAATATTCTATGATCCAGTTGTATGCCAGTAACTAAAGAATTGTGCTTTGAATTTGATTTCATAACTTTTTTTGCTGTTTGATGTTTTAATTGATGTACAGGATATTCTTATTCATATTTCCATCACCTAATAAGAAGATATCACTCTTTTACCCACTGCTCATTCCATACTTGATGCTTTTCAAAGGGAATATTATACAGAAGGATTTAATATCACTTAAGATTACACACAAAATCATTGTGGAATCTAGCTCATAAAACAAATATCATTTTAACACAAAGATCATGTTCAAAGAGGAGCAAGGAAGCCAGTTTGTCTTGAATAGAATGAGTGGTTGTGGTTGGAATATAGAAGGCATTTAGACCATGTTTAAGAGTTTGACATTTCTTGTAAATACATCGAGAAAAGGGAAAATTGGTAGGTTTTAAGCAAGGAAGGGAAATGATACAACTTCTGTTTTAAAATGCTCACTCTGGCTACTGTGCAGAAAATTGCCTGAAGTGAAACAATGTGGAAGTAAGAAGAAGCCGTAGGAAGCTCCTGGAACAATGTGGAAGTAAGAAGAAGCCATAGGAAGCTCCTGGAATAACCTGAGTCATGAAGGTGGTGTGTGGTGAAACATGCTGGATTTGGCTTATCTTTTTAAGTAGAACTCTTAGGACTTACTGCTGGATTTGATGTGGGAGGCAAAGGCATGAGAACAAACAAGATAACTTCCAGGTTTTGAACTTGAGCAAATATATGGAATATGGCACTAGTTATTGATTATAAACCCAGACCAAAAATTTAATTGACTTAAAATGATTAAAACATGCAAAAATCACATTATTAATTTAATACCATTACTTTAAAAAGGCAGATAGGAGTACAATGTATGGTCAACTAATTATCCTGCATTGACATTAAAAACATATCATTCAAACGTTTAAGATGAAAAGACCAGCCCTGGCTGGTTTGGCTCAGAGGTTACAACGTCAGCCTATGGACCACAGAGTTATGGGTTCGATTCCGGTCAAGGGCATGGTTGTGGTTGGGTCCCAGCCCTGGTCAGGGTCATGTGGGAGGCAACCAATAGATGTATCTCTCTCACATCGATGTTTCTCTCTCTCTTTCTCTGAAAAATAAGTGGAAAAATATCCTCAGGTGAGGAGTAAAAAAAGAAAAGATGAAAAGTCCATTGAGCTCTAAAAGACCACCATGCTTTATTTTAACCTCTCTGTTGGTGACTCAATTAGGGTAGACTCTTCAGTAGATGCACAATAGGATTGACTCACATGACTCATGACATTAAGGTCTTCATTTCTGTCCTCTGCCAACTTTATACTCTCCTGTTTGGGACTCTTACATAATCAGGCAGTTATATTTCAAACAGAATCCTGTTAGCATGTTATTATTCTCTGTCTCTGGATAACTCAACCTAAGAGAAGACAGTTTCCTATTGCATCTCAATATTTCCAGTTTGATACTACATTTGGCCAAAGAAGGAAACAAATTCAGAAGCATTGTAAATGTCCAGTTCCCCTGTAGTATTAGATAGATCTTATATTCGAAGAGCTAAAATAGAAATGTAATAGGTCTCTGTTTAATTGCAGAATGAAGTGGTGTTCTGAATCCCAGAACTGGTTAATTTTCATTCCCATCCTCCAATTTTACACATACTATGGCTGGCGCTATGTGTTCTCTTCCGGGCTTTCCCCAGATAATGAAGAACAGCAGATAGCTCACCTGACCCCACATTGTGATAAAGGTGATGCACAGTGCCTTGTAGTCTGAACACTGATGTGCAGCGTTGTAATCACAGTTGACTGGTAGGCAGACCAGTTGTCTTTGTCTTCAGTCTTTCCTGTTGCATTGCTGTGGAGTGCTGTCACAATGACTAATAGAGGGATTGAAGCTGTAAATTCTGGAGAAAGATTCAGTTATGCAAGTGGAAATGGTATCTTTCTTGTAGAGTAATCCTTATGCATAAGTGGGGTGGAAAACCAAACACATCTGAGTGGCTTCAGGGTATAAAGGAAGACAGTCTTAGTGTGTAAAGATCTCTTTATTACAACCTTGAGGATGCCCAAAATGATACAGGTGAAATTGTAGTTTTTAACTCAAGCCTAAGTAAAGATGCAGACAACTTGAATAGGTACCATGCTAAGATCAAATGACCATGAATCTGGTTTTGAGATAATGGAGAATACAAACTCACCAGACACTTGCAGCTGGGAAAACAGAATTGATACCAGAGCAGGAAAAGTGCATTGAAGAAGGAAAGATTGCCCACATCACAGTTTTGTTTGTATTTATCCTATAATTTTCATCCGAGTAGCACGTTGCCCTCAGAGCTTAGTTGTCTGGATGCATCTATAGTTTTGTCCTTGTGCTCTTCACATTGTGTAACATGTAACCAACAGAAAAATCATTAGAAAATTTACCTATAATTTCAGCTTAGTCTATTACCACCAATTAATCTGTTTCTGGCATGTTTTCTATTAATAAGGAGTCCTACTACACATAGTAAAGTCCTATATATACCTTACTAACATTTGACAATATTGCTACTTGGCTAGTTCAGGCAGTCTTTGTGAAGTTCTTGAATGTTGCCATGACAGAATAAAAACACAGGGTCACAGAATCACAGGTATTTTAGAAGGTAAATTAAGTTCATTGAACTTTTTCTCCAGACTTATTTCACCACAGAGGCAGCTTGAACTGATGAAACCAGTGGGTTGGGAGACATCTGTTCTATTTCCTGGCATATACTTTCCGTTTCTACACTTAACCTGTTTCACCTTATTTGAATAGTGGAAATAACATCTGCTACTTCTCAACTCACAGTGATTTTATAGTAATCAAGTAGATTTTTAAAAGTTTACACAAAGGGGGACAGGAACTTCTAGATTGGCAGAGCAAAGAGCTTGGTAGACTCCTTAGCAAACAACAATTTGATGAAAATTATTTTTTAAAAATGTAAGGTTTTTAAATTGTCCTAAAGGTATACACAGAATGGAAAAACACTTATTCAAGAAATTCTACTAAATCTCAGTAAGAAAAGAAAGAGTTGTGGCATTTGAGTCATGGCTCTCTCCCCATCAGTACCCCAGCTCAGTGTTACAGAAACTCTATCCCAGGTGTGTGCAACCAAGAAGACAGCAGCTCCCTTTTCTCTGCCTCCCAGTCTGGAGCTAAAGTTTTACCCCTGGAGGGACAGGCTACTTCTCACCCCTCACAGCCCCATGTTGCAGGTCGGTGCGCTGGTTTTCCCTTCCCTCATCTAGCCGCGGCTTAATGGGCAACAGCTCTACTCCAGCCCGATCCTAACATTGTTGTGAAAATGCAAGAGACCCAGAACAGCCAAAATAGTTTTGAAAAGGAATATTGGAGTATTTATACTTGATGATTTAAAAATTTACCACTAAACTACAGTAATCAAGACAATGTTGCACTGGCAGAAGGATAGACGTATCAATCAATGGACTAGAATTGAGAATCCAGAAATAAACTCTGACATTTACAGTGAATTGATTTTTGACAAGGGTGCTAAGACAATTTAATCAGGGAAAGAATAATCTTTCAGCGTGTATGCTGGCAAATTGGCTATCCACATGCAGAGAATGAAGTCGGACCCCCACATCATGCCAAACACAAAAATAACACAAATGGATTATAGACCTAAATATGGGAGTTAAAGCTATAAAAATCTTAGAAGAGAAAATCTTAATGACCTCAGGTTAGGCAATGGTTTCTTAAATACACCAAAAGTGAAGTGACAAAAAACAACAGATCAATTGGACTACATCAAAATTTAAAACTTCTGTGCTGAAAACAGTGCCATCAAGAATGTGAAGACAGTCTACAGACTAGAACAAATTTTTGCAAATCATATATCTTATAAGGACTCATATCCATTATAAATATAGAATTATTGTCTTCAATAATAAAAATACCCAATAACCCAATTGAAAAACAACAAACATAGGCCCTAACTGGTTTGGCCCAGCAGTTAGAGCGTCAGCCTGTGGACTACTGAGTCTCGAGTTTGATTCTGGTCAAAGGCACGTACCTCAGTTGTGGTTCATCCCCAGCCCTGGTCTGTTTGTGTGGGAGGCAACCAGTGGATGTGTCTCTCTCACATTGATGTTTCTCTCTCTCTCTCTCTCTCTCTCTCTCCTTCTCTCCCTCCCTCCCACTCTATATGAAGATAAATAGAAAAATATTCTTGGGTGAGGATTAAAAAAACAAACAAACAAACAAACAAACAAACAAACAAACAAACATAGGATCTGATAGTCATTTCTCCAAAGAATATTCATGGCCAGTAAGCACTTGAAAAAATGCTCAACATCATTAGAAAAAAGCAAATCAAGACTCCATGAGATAACACTTCATATTCAATGGATGGATATAATAAAAAAAAGACAGACAATTGCAAGTATTGCTGACAATGTGGAGAAGTTGAAACTCTTATATGTTGCTAGTGGAATTGTAAAATGGTGTATCTCTCTAGAAAATAGCCTGGAATTTCCTCAAAATGTTAATTACAGAATTTCCATATGGCCTAGCAATTATATTTTTAAGTATCTACCCAAGAGAAATAAAAACATATATACACACCAAAACTGTACGTGAATGTTCAGAGCAGTATTATTTATAATAGACCAAAAGTAGAAACAACCCAAATGTCCATTAACTGATGACTAGAGAAATAAAATGTGGTATAACCATGCAACAGAATACTATTCACCAATGAAAATAAATGAGGTGCTGCTACATTCTAAAAATGGATAAAACTTGAAAACGTGCTAAATGAAAAAAGATAGACACAAAAGACCACATACTGTATGCTCCCATTTATATGAAATGTCCAAAACAGGCAAATTTATAGAGAATGAAAGTAGATTAGTTGTTGCCAAAGGCTGGGGGTGGAGTAGGATAGAGAGGAATGAGGGTATGGGCTTTTTTTTTTTGGAGGTACTAAAATTAGATTGTGATGATGGTTGCATAACCCTGTAAATATAGTGAAAACATTGAATGGACAAATTATATATTTGTTAATTATATTTCAAAAAAGCTTTCCATCCAAGTAAAATTGTTGGCATTAAAAAATGTATGTGACACATGTAAGCTTTTAATATTAATATACTTTTGATAATTATATTTATTTTATCCACAAGGAGAAAAGGCAAAAAAGCTATTTTTCTTTCAAAAATGTTTTTTGCATCTATAAATAATTTTAAGTGAGTAAATTATTTAACTTAAAGAATTTGAAACCTAGAAGACTCTTTCGGCATATTTCATATTTTAATGAGGAAGTAAGTCCATGGTAAATATATGGAAGAAAAATAAATCCATTTTTATTATATAGAAAAATTTTAAATAGCATCTACATCTGTGCAACTTGGTAGAAAACAGATTTTATTACCTGTGACATTTCATTGAACAGACTTCTTAAAATTTTTTGAGAAAATGAGTAACTTTTTATCCCATAAGCAGCTTTATAATTTATTTTCAATTCCAAGATTATGTTTTGACAAAGCTCAAATTGATTAAACAATTAAAAATGAAAATCTAAATTATAATTCTGATATAATATAATGCTTGCTATTATTGAAATATGTTGAACTCACAAAGCTAATTCCTTTAAATCTTACTTTTCATTTTCAATCTAAGACCATATATCTATATTTCTGTGTTAGTCCAGACTGCCAGGTGAAAGTGTCTTGAATATAAACTCAAAAGCAGACTCTTTGCCAAGCAAGACCAATGGAAGATTTGAAGAGAATGCATATGATCTAGTTTATTATACTTTAAATAAAATCTAACAATTAAAATAGTAGGTATTAAAAATAAGAGAGATTAATTTGAGGAGAGATGACCAAAAAGAAACCACCTTCATCTGAAAATGTTTTTAATAATCACTGCTTAACTCCGGCTGATGTCTCCTCAGTCTAATCAGAACTCATACTGAAATTTTGCTGTTGAGCAGTTTCAGTTTGAGGCCTGATGCTGCTAGGCCCTGCTGGTCAAGGCAGTCCTGCAGGGGTGGGGAACATCCTGTCTCGTCTGTATTAAGGCCCTGGAAATCAACACCAGCTAACGTCACACACCTCACCAAATTAGCCTGACCAAATACAGCAGGCTAATTTTTAAGTTGATAATTTGTATGGTCTGCAAATAATATTATAAATATCCAAATGGCCCTTGGCAGAAAAAAGGTTCCCAACCCCTGCTAGAGTAACAGTTGGGAAATATTTTTCCATGAAGGATCCAATAGTAAATTGTTTTAACTTTGTGAGACAGAAAATTTTCATGGTAACTACTCAACTCTGCCTTTGTAGTGTAAAAGCAGCTATAGACAGTCTATAAATGAATGGGCATGGTTGCGTTCTAATAAAACTTTATTTACAGAAGCAGGTCAGTGGACAATAGTTTGCCAACCTGCTTTAGAGTTTAATTTGGTTGGAATTCATGAATTTCTCCCTGTTCTATCTTACATGTGTCTATCAGGAGACTGATTGATTCTTTTGAATATGGGACAGGAGAGCGACCTCATGATGATGTTCATCCACTGAGGAAAGCTGGCATCCTCACTGTACAAAAACAAACATTTCTGGTGTTTACTAAGGGTCAGGGGATCTCTTATGTCAGGGCTTTTCCTTTAGAATGTTGGTTACTCTGCTCTTTATTTTCAGGTTTTTAAATAAATGTAAATCATGTAGTTATTATAATTTTTTACTTTTAACCAGAACGTTTGTATTTGTGTTTATCTTTTAGGTCTTTAACAATTGGTTTGTTACTTGGTTGCCAGACTTACTAAATAAAAATATAGGATATTCAGTTAAAGTTGAATTTTAGATAAACAATGAATAGTTTTTACTATAAGTATGTTTCATGCAGTATTTGGGGGCAACCATATATAAAAATCTGTTGTTTAGCTGAAATTAAAATTTGCAGGAGCATTCTTTATTTTATACAGCAACGCAAGTTTATCCTCCATCTCAACACATTTAAAACATTTTCAGAAAATAAGTTTTCATTTACCATCATAGGGGTTTCATCACCATTATTAAAGTTTGCTTCAAATGTCCTTTCATCTACTTTTTGTGTATTTTTCTAAAGTATTCCTTTCCATAATAATTTTAGACTACTGTAAATTGTACACATGATCCTTCCTCAAGGAGGTTATCAACCATTTCCTATGTAGATCTTGTTTCTTCTAGTTTTCCTAACTACCCATGTAACCAAACAAAAACTCTCTTTACATGCACCCTTGTACTACCTCTCCTATTTATTAACTCATGCACTTTTTCTAGTTTTTTTACTATTTCTTACTTATACAATGATTTGCCCCTTATAGCTCTTGCATCTAGCCAAAAGCAAGGTATGTATATTATAATACTTTCATTAATATTTGTTTTTCAAAATAGTACATGTATATTTTAAAAAGATAAAATAATGCTCGTAAGCTAATATTTAATAATAGCAGTCACCTACCCCTTCTTTCCTGGTTTCTACTCTCTTGAAATAACCCCATTTACACCTTTTTATTTGATTATTGTAATAAACGTCCTCTGTTTATATTGCTATTTCTTGATTTTTCAATTTTATATATAATCTGTTAGCTTCCTGTTCCTCTTTTTCTTTGTTCAACACAGTTATATTACAATATTTGATATCAACATTCAATATTTACATTTTTATAATCATTATTTACAGATGACTCAAGAAGTGTCCTTTGATTAAAATTTTTTTTTTCTTGTTAATATTTTGCTTTTTTGGAGTTACTGTTAATGAGTAATGTTATTTGTTTCATTTTCTTTTGATCTATTGTTAGTTAATCTGCACCATACAGAGACCTCATCTAAATTTTTTAAACATAGTAGATATTTCACCAGCTATATTTTCATCTTGAAGATGCCTTTCCCAGGCCTCTGCCCTCCCATTTCAATTGGGAATGGTTGTTCTCTATGTCTGTTGCACAGACTCATCCTACACGCTTCCTTAACCATCAATCTGGAAATTGTGCTTTATGTGCCCTATTTCTTGTTTCTTGGATCATTTTGGTTTATTCCAAAATTTTAGTTTGTTAAGGTTGCGTATGAGGTTCCAGTGAGCCACCTACGTGGAGATGTGTAGTAAGCCATTAGAAGGAGCTAAAGTGTGAGGTCTGTTCTTTAGGTAAGTGTTTGCTAATTATTTATATATAATCTATGTAGATAGCAGAGGTCATGAGTACATGTGTAATCACCCAGAAAGAATGTGTAGATAAAGAAGAGATTTTGCACCAAGGATGAAATCTGAATGTATGCTGATGGGTAAGGAACTGGAAGTAGAAGCCTGTGAGTTAGGCTGAGATGATCCAGGCAGGAATATTGAAGGAAAATCCAGAAACTGCTGGGCAGCTGAAGCTGAGAAGGAAAAGTGGTCACATGAATGAAAATACTGTTAGATGATGAAATTTGTTGTACTTAGCAGCATGCAAGTCGCTGATAAAAGTACTTTAGGTAGAATTATAAGGGATGATTTTAGGGGTTGGGTAATTAAAAATGGGAAAGAATCATGGTCATAGTTAAATGCTAATGTGGAGTTAAAAAGGAAGAGTTTGGAGATATAGGGAGGATGGAGAAAGTCAACAGAGTAGATGACAAAGAAAAGAATGGTTATTAATGCTTGTAGCTTTGTAGCCATGTAGGTTTTTGGTTGAAAGTTTGAAGAGGTTCCCTTCTTATCATTTCCATGATTAAAAAAAAGAGTGAGTTGAGTTGAGGTTTAGGGACAATGGGGAGCGTTCTGAAGAATGACAGAGTAAGTTAAGAAGAACCATCAGTATTATCAGGAAGTATAGTTGATGTTTGTGAGCACATTTATGGTTGGTCCAGTCTATCTAGTTGTAGGTATTTTTTTAGGTGAAGTTGCAGAGAAAGACAGACATTTTTGTTCATTCAAAGTAAGGTTTTGTTGGGTATAGGGAAGGCGGGAAAATAAGAAAGGACACTGAGAATACTGACAGAAGGGTCCAAAATTGTTAGAATTAGAATTATTAAAGATAAAAAAACAACATGATCAATAGTCATTATGATAAAAAGAGATAAAGTAGAAGGGTCAGTATTATAGGGGTCCTGATAAGGCTAAAGAATTGGTATAGTAAGGAATGATTTAAAAAAAAAAGTTTTCTTTATTGATTTTAGAGAGCGAGGAAGGGAGAGGGGTAGAGACATCAATGAAAGAACATTGATTGGCCAGCAGCTGCATGCCCCCCACTGGGGATCCTCAAACTTCTAGTTAATGCTCTGCACTGACTATTTATTTATTTATTCTCATAGCCCCACCTCCTTCCTTTTGGCAACCATCAGCTTGTTCTCTATATCTATGGGTCTGTTTCTGTTTTGTTTTTTGTTTACTTTTTTATTTTAGATTCTACATATAAGTGAGATCATATGGTATTTGTCTTTTTCTGACTTATTTTACTTAGCATAATACTCTCTAGGTCCATCCATGTTCTCACAAATGGTAATATTTCATTCTTTTTAATTGCTGAATAATATTAACATATATACTTCTTTAGCCATTCATCTATGGATGAACATCAAAGTTGTGTTCATATCTTGGCTATTACTGGTAATGCTACAATGAACATAAGGGTGCATATATCTTTTAGAATTAGTGTTTTTGTTTTCTTTGGATGAATACCCAGAAGTGGAATTGCTATATCATATGACAGCTATATTTTTAATTTTTTGAGGAATCTCTATAATCTTTTCTATAGGGGTTGCACCAATTTGCAATCCTACCAACAGTGCACAAGAGTTTCCTTTTCTCCACATCCTCGCCAGCACTTGTTTATTTTTAATTTCTTTTATAAATTTATTTTTTTATTGATTTTTAGAGGAGAGGAAGGGAGAGGGGGAGAGAGATAGAAACATCAATCAGAAAGAACATCGAGTGGCTGCCTCCTGCATGCCCCCCACTGGGGATTTGGCCCACAACCTGGGCATGTGCCCTGACTGGGAATTGAACCGGCGACCTCTTGGTGCATGGGTCGACACTCAACCACTGAGCCACACTGGCCGGGCAGTAAGAAATAATTAGATGAATAAACTTGGAGGATAAAAGGCTATGTTCAGAAAGTGAAATGAGTGAGATAAGAGGAGAAACTGATCCAGTTAATGAAAATATATATGTGTGCTTATGGTATGTGGGACTGAAGTGGTGCTGAAATAACTGAAGTGATATAGGGAAATAACTGATTGGATAGGTTGGTGAATTGATCAGACACGTGAATATTAAGAGCATCCAGGTTGCTTGTAGGCCTTTTGAGAGAAGTTTCAGGGGTTGTATCATCAAATGACATGCTCCTCAAATATGTAATGGTCTATGAGAAAGAGAGAGGAGATGATAGACTTGGGATCCAGACTCTGAGGCTATATCAATGAATAAACAAACATGCTGCTTATGAGAGTGCTCGATAAGAATGTTGTTCTTTGGAGTATATTCGAATAGGCTCCATTAAGCTGCTGAAACAAACAGAACTAGATCTCAGGGGTTTACATACCAAAAGCTTAACACATAAAAGTCACTGTCAGATTGAATGACTCTCTAGGACAGCTATCTCCAAAAATCAAATGTTCTGGCTTCTCAAATCTGTACACTGAGGCTGGCCTCAGGAGCCTCAAGGGACAGACAGATCCATTGCACATGTTGTAATGCACAGGGGTTCAGGGGGAGGTTTTCAGTGTAGTTCACAGAAGTGATATCACTGGTAGCTGAGCATGTTCAGTCTTAGCATTTTCCCCATGTCTTTACTTCTATTCTGTATTTTAAAATCCACTTTTAAAGTTTATTTAAAAACATACTAGCCTTTATTTATTTTAGCTTTGTTATTTTGAAATTCAATGATTTACTTTTATAATTATTTCTACCTTAAATTTTCTCTCTTATTCTCTATTTTGATCTTACCTTTATTGAATTTTCTTGTATCACTTGATCATGCTTCCCAGAAGAACTTATTTTCTCCCCTTTTCAATCACCTTGGGGAACTTCCATTTTTTTTTTTTTAATTCATAAAGAGAAAAGTATATTGGCAAGTCTTACTTTGAGGAGATAAACAGACATGAAAATAAGAAGACTTGAATCATGCAGGAGGGCTAAATACTAAAATTTTAGAATATATATTACTCTTTAAAATCAATCTAGCCTCAAATGTAGGCTTTTGGGTTTGAAAATACATTTTATGATAAGTTTATATTTTAAGAGAAGTAATGAGATAAAAGAAAAGTTATATGGGTCATAGGATAATGATATTGTCATCTAAGTCCTTGAGAACCAACATTCCAAAGATAATTGTATATGGCCTACCCTATACTTAATGTAGTACTGCAGAATTTCTAAAGTGATTTTCAGCTGTGACAAAGTGACGTTTTGAGACTGTCACATTGTTAAATGTTAAACTATGAGTACGTGAAAATGAAATGGCTTCTAAACTGTACAAATTTTTAATACGCTTTGATAAAAAATAATTTGTTTTAAAATCCATTAGAATAATGGATGCAAATGACTTGTGACACTAATTTTTTTCTATATTCACTTTAGTTTGTTCTCTGTAACCCATATCAGTCACCCTAATGGTTCAACACGTTAAAAAATTCTGCTGATTGGGGATAACATTAGAGTTAGCAGTGAACAATGAAGCTGAGAAGGATACAAGACAGTTTAGTAAAGTACCTAACAGAAGTAGAGAACTATTTCCTATCCAAGAGCCTAAAGTGGTGAATTTGGAAAGTTTTCTAAATTTGTGTGTGTGTGTGTGTGTGTGTGTGTGTGTGTGTGTGTGTGCCATTGAGTCAGCTCTGGCTCCTGGCGACCCAATGAATGAGTGATGTCCACAATGTCTGGTGCTCAACAGCCCTACTCAGCTCCTATAACTCATGTCTATGGCTTCTTTTATGGAGTCAATCCATCTATGTTTGGTTTTCCTCTTTTTCTGTTGCCTTCTAAATAGAAGCACTGTTGCCTTTTACAAAGAACACTGACTTCTCATAATGTGCCTGACATTACAAGAGAAAAAATGGTGGAAATTAATTGAATAGAGAGAAATAGTTGACTTGTTTTTTAGATTTGAAACCAACTTAATATGACTTCCTAAATGAAAACAACTAGAATTGACAATTGGTGTCTTGCCCTCTGATACCATATCAAATTGGTGAGAGGCTCTTGGAAAAGGGTCAGATAGCATATAATACATAAACTTTCTCCTATGTATCTCAAAGCATTTAGGAGCTAGGATACTTGGCATTCAGTTCTAGCTCTGCCACTGACCAGTTAGGAGACTTGTTGGATGTACATATATCTCACCAGGGAGCATGAGATAATAGTTATAGCCTTTCATCAATACTCTGTGCTTCTAATCCAGGTGAAACACACACAAATGTGGTCTTTCTGCTGGGCGGAGTGATTTGAGAACATTTAGGATCATTTTTTCCTCCTTTCCCTAATCTTACTTTCCCTTTTAACTTTCTTCTTTTCTTCTGAAATATTTATTGCACAAGTACTCTGTGCTAGGCATTGTGCTAACCTATGAATATTGCATTTATTTCTGAAGAAAAAAACATGTAATTGAACACTTATGACACCACTTCTAGTTACAAGGACGTTAAGGTAGATGGCAGCTCCATTTCTTTCCATCTCGCTGTCTCTGCTTCTGTCTCTGTCTTTCTCTCTCTCTCTCACACACACATACAAAACACACACACTTATGCACAGACACAAAGTTAAAGACAGATCCCTGCTGTTTCTATCATGCAATCCTGCGTGATTTATGGGAGGGTATTACACGAGATTGTTGCTCAGTCTGCAAGTTAAAGGAATTTATGTAAGATTGGCTTTATATTTGGTACTTAAAACAATGAAAAAGGATATCATTAATCATTTTATCTTCATTTGAATAGTCATTAAAGATGCTATCTGAACTGCCTGCCACACTCCCAGGTGCACGGTGGGCCCGGTGACTGTACTTAAACACAATTACTCCGTGGCTTCCATCTCTACACCACGCTGCTCTGACAGCTGCTGCAGCACCCCACTCAAGTGGGTGGCACTTTATCATCATTTCTGATGCCATGGAGGTTTGCTATGGTGTGCATCACATTTGTCCTGGTAAGCTTGTTTACTACTTATAATCCTGTCCTTCTGCTTCAGGTTCATTATGACTTGGAGGAGCTCTTGTGCTATTTATGTTAGATCCAAATTCCCTAAATAGGGAACATTGTCTTAGGTGCAGTTTTGGACACACTGATGATGCTACCCTATTTGTTAAACAGAGGCCTTTACTTCTGTTTTTGTTTTTTTAATTATCATGATACTATTGAAAAATGTTTTGCATAATTTCAGGACAGTTTTTTTGTCATTGTGTTTTAATGAAAATGTTATATTCCATGGGCAATTTCTTTGATCTGTTCTGGTAATAATACATAATTGGCAGTTCATAGTACTATATTTAGCTCTGCAAATCTCTGTATGATTAATAGCACACTGTGTGCTCACTTTTGTGCACCTGGCCAAGTCCCCAGATGAGTGGCTTCGTGGTTTTGGTTATTGTCTTTTGTCTACTGACTTGGAAATGGAGGAGATTAAAAAGAGCAGGAAATTGTCTTCTGGGCCCTAGTTATCCATCAGGCCCTGTTCCTCTCCCCTGCTCTCTGGTCCTGCTTGAAGATTCCCTAGGACACATAGGTTTGGACGGGGTGTGGTGGTGTTTTCTCTGATGTCTCATGGCCTGGATATGAGCCAGGGAGAAGGACCAGCTTTGGTGCAAAGCCATCCATGGCTTTGAGAACTTGCCAACAAACGTTAGTGAATAATAATAATAAAAAAATGACACCAATGATAATAGCATGTCTTGAATGTTTATTATTTCCTTTCATATATTTACTTATTTCACACACACACACACACACACACACACACACACACACACACACACACAAACCTTATGACAAATGTAGTATCTCCACTTTGCAGATGAGGAAATTGAGGACACTTGTCCATAGTCACCATGTAGTAAGTGGCCGCACAGGGAAAGTGGTAGCAGAACACTATATTCCTCAGAGGCACCCAACTGTCCCTTCTCTGCTCCTTGTCTTCTGCCTTCTGTTGCCCTGCTGGTCTGAGTACATTTTGCCATCTGGTGCCTGGTTTGCCTGCTCCTCTTGGCCTGTGCTTTTCTTTTGCCCCTTCCTTTTCGTGTCATAAAGTATTTCTAGGTCTGGCCTCAGGACTAGGGCCACTACTCATCCATTTAACACCTTTGTTTGAATGACAAAAGATACCCTTCCTTAAGTCAAACGTTTCTGTATGATTTTACAACCTGGAGAGGCCTGTGTGGCAGCAGTCCTGGCTATGTGCACACACGCCTCTCTCGCCCACTCACACCCGTGCCTTCGGTGCACACGCCACTAGCACCACACATTCTTGACACCCCCTCTGACACCCACCTTCCAACACCCTTTGTAGGGTAGCAGTTGGATTCTGAGACTTCAGGTAGGTGAGGTCTAGCCAGGGCTCAGCTTTCTGCATGTGTGTATGTGTATGCATGCACGTGTGCACATGTGTATGTGTGTGAAATCTCAAGTGTGCACAACTTTAAAGGCCAGTAGTTTTGTAGGTAAGATTTCTTCTCTTCTTCACAAGACTCATATAGAAGCCTCAGGATCTCTACTGTTGCTCTCACATAAGGTAGCAAAAGTCTAAGATGTAGAGGACGTGGTACCTCTGAGTAGTGGGACCTGAATGTCTACATGCCAAACCCTGCATTGCCCTCACTTAGGGGAACTTTTCCTATGTGTACCCCACAAAACAAAGTCTGTGGCTTGCTAGTTATATAGGCTTAAAAATCAGATACTCTCAAAATAGAATATTGTCTTCATCATTGTTATTGTCATAAATGATTCAATTTCTGTAGCAGCTATCTGACATACATCACATCATTTACAAAATAACCCTGTGGCATAGGGGTTGTCCTCATTTTTTTATATTTTTTATTTTTTTAACTTATCTTTATTGTTGAATGTATTACAGATGTTCCTCATTTTTCCCCCACTGCCCCCCTCCTCCCCATTCCTGCCCCCCTCCTGCTTTTCCCCACATTGTTGTCTGTGTCCATTGGTTATGCATATATACATATAAGTTCTTTGGTTTATTTCTTCCCACCCCCCAACCCCTCCTCCCTTTGAGGTTTGTCAGTCTAACAACCAATTTGTACTTCTTAATCCCTTCACCTTTTTCACCCATCCCCCCAGTCTCCACCCATCTGGTACCCAACAAAATTTCTCTGTATCTATGAGAATGTTTCTGTTCTGCTTGTTCATTTTGTTTGTAGATTTAGTTGTTGATAGATATGTATTTATTGCCATTTTGTTTGTTCATATTTTTTATCTTTTTCTTCAAGAAGACCCTTCAACATTTCATATAATAATGGTTTGGTGGTGATGAACTCCTTTAGCTTTTCCTTGTCTGGGAAACTCTTTATATGGCCATCGATTCTAAATGACAGCTTTGCAGGATAGAGTAATCTTGGTTGTAGGTTCTTGCTTTTCATCACCCTGAATATGTCTTGCCACTCCCTTCTGGCCTGCAAAGTTTCTTTTGAGAAATCAGCTGACAGCCTGATAGGAGCTCCCTTGTAGGTAACTAAGTGCTTTTCTCTTGCTGCTTTTAAGATTCTCTCTTTGTCTTGAACCTTTTGCATTTTGATGATGATGTGTCTTGGTGTGGGCCTCTTGGGGTTCATCTTGTTTGGGACTCTCTGTGCTTCCTGGACTTGTATGTCTGTTTCCTTCACCAAGTTAGGGAAGTTTTCTGCCATTATCGTTTCAAATAGGTTTTCGATTTCTTGTTCTCTCTCTTCTCCTTCTGGCACCCCCAAGATGCGAATGTTGGCACGCTTGAAGTTGTCCCAGAGGCTCCTTACACTATCCTCATTTCTTTGGATTCTTTTTTCATTTTGCTGTTCTGATTGGGTGTTTTTTGCTTCCTTATATTCCAAATCTATGGTTTGCTTCTTGGATTTACCTACTCTACTATTGAGTCTCTGTAAACTGTTCTTTACTTCAGTTAGTGCCACCTTCATTTCTGACTGGTCCTTTTTTATGCTCTTGAGGCCCTCACTAAGTTCACTGAGCTTCTCACTAAGTCCATTGAGCATCCTTATAAGCAGTGTTTTGAACTCAGCATCTGTTAGGTTGCTTAACTCCATTTCACTTAGTTCTTTTCCTGGAGTTTTGTTCTGTTCTTTCATTTGGGACCTGTTTCTTTGTCTCCTCATTTTAGCTGACTCCCTGTGTTTGTTTCTATGTATTACTTAGCAAGAGGTGTCGGGCTAGCTGAGACCAGATGCTGCTTGTTTGAAAGAATTTAGGAAAAGCTGAAGCAGGATCCAAGACAGGCCAATCTTTTGGTAAAGCAACAGGCAACAGCTTGGGTGGGCCTGGAAGTTGGGTGGGGCGGGGCCTCAGGGCATCACTAGGGCGGGGCCAACAGTGTGAGCCAGGTTGCTGGAGTCCCAGATATGGCGGTGTCTGCCGGCCCAGGGAAGGGCTCACCAAGGGAACAAAAGCCTCTGACAGCACGTCTGTCCAGGAGAAAGCTGCCTCTCCAGCCCTCGCTCCAATGCCAAACAGCTCAGTTCTTCCCCATATGACTCTGGTGCCTTTCAGGCTCCTTCCTGCACGCTGGAGCCTGGTGGGTGGAAGCCCAGTAAGTCCGTGCGCGGGCCCTTTAAGAGGAGCTGCCAGGGGCTCCAGCTGCCTCAGCCTCAGTTCCCGCTGGTTTTTCCAGCCAGAAGTGATGGGGATTCTCTTCCTGGCACTGGAACCCTGAGCTGGGCGCCTGGTGTGGGACGGGGACCCCTCAGTCCTCAGGGAGGACCTTCCCAGCCAAGGTGTCCTAATTTTTATCCGGCACACGTGGGTGTGGGACCAGCCCGTCCGCCTCCACCCCTCCTACCAGTCTGGATGCTGCTTCTTCTTTAATTTCATAGTTGTAGGACTTCCATTCAGCTTGATTTCAGGCGGTTTTGAATGATGGTTGTTCTGTAATTTAGTTGTAACTTTGATGTGGTTGTGGGAGGACACAATACCGCGTTTACCTACGCCGCCATCTTGACCGGAAGTCGGGGTTGTCCTCATTTTAAAGATGAGAAAATTGAGGCCCAGAGAGGTGTCATGACTCTCCCACAGGTATATGGTCAGTGAATAGTGGAGCAATAGTTGGTACCCAGGTTAGTTTGACACCAAAGTCTGTGCTTTGAAAAGCTATACAAAGCTGACTCCCAATAGGGTTATTAAAATAATGCACACAAACAACTGTCCAACTTCCATTTATTTTTTTCTTTTTATTGAATTTATTGGGGTGACAGTGGTTAACAAAATCTTATAGGTTTCAGGTGCACAATTCTACAGCACATTATCTGTACACTCTATTATGTGTTCACCACCCCAGGTCAAGTCTCTGTCCATCACCATTTATCCTCCCTACACCCTCTTCCACCTCCCTCTACCCACCCCTGTCTAACTTCCATCTAAATTCTGTTTGCACAGGAAGATTTTTTTCTTGAGACTTTTTTTTGTCAATCCGAGAGATGGGATGACTAGTTCTTCCATTTCCCCCAATAAGTAAGTAGAAATATAGGATGAAGGCAATCAACATATATTGATACATTACCAAATACAAAAATATTAGTTATCATGTTCTAAATATTAACCCCTCATTTGAAACAAAAAAGCAATTGCTTTATTGATAAACAAAAACATCTTGAGAATGAAAATTTTAAACTTATGTCTCCTTCATGACAGGATGTCACTGTGTCTGAATAACATACGTTAACTGCAGCTGTAACCTTATACCAATCCCCCTTTAAAACTCATCTTTTGCTTAGGCTTTCACAATACCTTATCTTGCTTATCAACATTCATCAATTGTAATTCACATTTTATACATATATGTAGACTAAACTTTAAAAAATATTTTTATTGAATTTTAGAGAGAGAAGAAGGAAGAGGGAGGGACAGAAAAACATTGATGTGAGAGCAAAACATCTATTGACTGTCTCATGCATGCCACCTACTGGGGATTGAGCCCACAACCCAGGCATGTGCCCTAACTGAGAATTGAACTGGCAGCCTTTTGGTGCATGGGACGACGCTCAACCAACTGAACCACACTGGCCAGGGCAAGCTAAACTTTTAAATTTATTATTATTATGCAAATTTTAAATCTCTCCCAGACACATGTCAGTATCAGCTTAGTCTTAAGTGTGCTTTCTTTGGTCACTTTTTAATCTTTACATTCTACTCACCTATTCTAGTTTTCTCCACTAACCCAATTTGCTGCTAATTGTAAAATCAACTATTATCCAAGCCGCTCATGTCAGAAACTAAAACCCATTTGAAATCCAGAAGTTCACTTATAATCCAAAATTACCATGTGGAGAGGAACTGCTGATGCCCTATAGGAACAGAGGGCAGCCTCTGGTCAACAGCTGGCAAAAAACAAAAAACAAAAATCACCCCCCAAAACAAACAAAAAAACAACCAACCAACCAAACAAAACCCTGAAGTTTTTAGTCCTAGTTGCAAGGAACCAAATGCTGCAAAAAATCACGTGTTTAGCCTCCAGATGAGACCCCTGTCCTGGCTGACACCTGATGACAGCCTGGTGAGACCTAAGCAAAGGACCCAGTCCAGCTGTACCTGACCCCCTGACCCACAGAAATGGTGAGGTAATAAATGTGTTGCTTTCGGCTGCTAAGTTTGTGGTTGCCACGCAGCAATAATAAATTAATATTACTGACATAAAAAAGAAAAGAATAAAGCCCGATTTAATTGATATTTATTGAACAACATATGTAAAGTTGTGGGTGCTAAGTATTATCTGAGGACAAATGCATAAATGAGCAGGAGCTGAGGCCAGGTGTGGAAGTACCGACTTCTGTGATTAAGCCTTGGAAGAAGCCATAAATCATGGAGGTGATCAGATGTTCCTAGAAGTGGCAGTATGGCTTGTATTATGTGATTAATGATATTAAGGGATTCTATTCTATGTTGGTAGAACTCAGCAAATTAGAACTATAACCTGTACAAAATAATGTCTAATGGTGAAATTGTAAAGGGTATGAAAGTGGGTTGACCGAGAGAGATAATGTAATGACTACAGCAGATAGAGTCAGAAGAGCTTGTGTTCCAGCATTTCCACCACTTTCTGGCATAGGTGCTATGTTTGGTGACAGGAGTCACCTGATGAAAAGGATATGGATGCTGGAAAAACGGTTCTACCAGACAATATAACCTGGTAAACCAAATGGAGGTATATTGAGAAACTCTCATTTTATTTTCCAAAAGTGATGCTTTGATTGTTAATGTATTTTTCTAGATCTGTCTATGAGCCATGCAAACAAATATTTTCAGAACTAGTGAATTGGGATAAAATGACTAATATGTCTATAGAATTAGGAATTAGGACTGGAAGGCTGCTTTACCCATTCTTACTGGAAGAAGACATGTATAAAGTTATGATAGCTATTTTGATAAAAGGCAAAATTGACATACTCACCCATAGTTTCCAGCTAAAGAATTTTTGCCAGTCAAAGGACTGTATGCTACAGTGTTGTTTCAAAACAAGCATTCTTTTTTTAAAAAATGCGTTCTACTCCAGTTACATCACAGTATATTCTAACCTCTCCCCACTCAATGAACATGAAAAACATACTACTTTGATATTGCATCTTTGTCTTGGTATTGAAATTGTAAAGCCAATAGACTGTTAGTTTGACCACTCTTTGTCCCAAGTATCTCAGAAGAAATCGAAGTATAATTTGTAAGAGTTTTCTAAGGCTGACTGTAGGCTCTTTCCGGAAAATTTTGAGAAGTTGCTACAAAGGAAGAAACTTTCCCCAGCATTGATTAGTAAATACCATACTAATATACATGCATGTTGACCTTTTAGTTTGTTTTCCAGAATACAAATTAAGTAGAGCCCCCATGCGGTTGCACATGCTGCGAAGGTATTTTGGGGGCACTGGAACGCTAATGGGTATATCAATCTACACACTTCCTTTCAGAGCCTCTGTGTGGAGCCTTATTTCTGGCTCCTCTGTGGTACTGGAGCAGAGCTCATGCCAGTCAGTGGGCCTGGGGTTTAAAGATTTCTTCACCTGGAGCCCTGCAGGCTTAAATGAAGAACAGAGAAGAATCTTAGACAAAACAAAAAATGAGTGGCTTATAAAGTCTTTCCCCTTTGACTTGAAAAATAAATATGCCTACTTTGTTAGACTGTGTGTACATTGATACAGGCTTGACTAATACAGCTGCTGGGCAAGGAGAACAAAGAACAAAAGCAAAACCCCAATTTACTTTTCCCATAGACAGAAAAGACTAGTTTTTGTGTGTGTGATTTTGAAGAACTCAAATACGGTACTGCCAATTGAAACACAAATTGAAAGGTTGTATAACATAGCGTTTAAAAAGGTGTTTTCAGGTTCCTTCAGCTAAGTTTTACTCTGTATGTTCAGCAGTTGCTGCATAATTATTGCTCCCATGTACTGACAGGCTAGAGTTAGACACTGCGCTGTTGTCTTTATACTTTGCATATATTATCTGTACAACTCTACAGGAAATATCTTATTTTACCAATTTAAGCAGAGGAAACAGAACCTAGAGAAGTTAAGTGTAAATTCCAGGTTCAAAGTCTGATCCCCCACATACTCTCGGTACCTCCTGAGGGAGTTTCCTAACCTCTTTGGGCCTCATTTCTTTATCTTTAAAATGAATACAGAAATATTATCTACTCATATATTTGTTGTGGAGATAAAATTAGTTAATTATATGAATAGACAGACATATATAAAGCCCTTAAAACAGAGCTTGACATATAGCGAGCATGACATAGTGTTCTTTATTATTATTATTGCTGCCATCATTATTGTAATACTATAATTGACTATGTTGTCTATTTCCTGAACATTTAACTATTTTTCAGTTTTTAAAATTGCTCTGCTTCAGGTATCTGAGATAGCAGAGAATACAGTGAAACTGAAAATCCTTGCTCTCATAAAGCTTCTGTGCTAATAGGGATGGACAGTTAATAAAGAATATAAGTAAAATACACAGTATGTGATACAGTGAAACTTGAAAAGAGAAAAACAAAGTAGTGAAAGGGGACAGAGGGTCAGCATTGGGGTTTCTGTTTTTAAATACGGTGATGGGGGAACACTTTTCTGAGATGAGAACATGCGAAGAAGGACTAGATGTAAGGAGGTGAAGGACTGAGTTCTCCAGACATCTGGGGGAAGAGCATTCCTGGCCGTTAGGGGCAGAAAGCACACACACTCTGATGGAAAGCACACCTGATAAGGCTGAGGAGGGGCAACATGCCCGCAGGAACAGAGAGGAGTGAGATTTTAGGGGGTGAGAGTTACCAGGGAGTCATAGCATAGGATTCTATAGGGTCTGGGATACCAGTGTAAACACATTACCTCTTCATCTTACTGAGAGGGGAGATATTAGAGATTTTTGAATGAAAGAGTGATAAGATCTGACATAAGTTTCCTAGGATTCCTGTGGCTACAGTGTTGAGAATTCACAGAAAGAGACAGGGGGACCACTTAAGAGGCCATTGCAATAATCTAGGTAAGATGTAATGGTGGCTTGGGCCAGAATAGTAATGGTGGAGGTGGTGAGAAGTGATTGAGCTCTGGAGATATATATTTTGAAAATGGAGTTGTTAGGATTTGGCGTTGGGTAGAATAGGATGTAAGTGTGTATAAATGTGAGACAGAGAAGCAAGAGTGACTCCAAGGTTTTGGCCTGAGCAACTGGAAGAATGAAGCTGCATCTTCACTAAGAAAGACTGCAGTAGAAGGTTTGGGGAGAAGGAACAATTTGGGAGTTCAGTTGGGGGTATTTTATGCTTGAGATGCCTATTAGATATGCTTGTGGGGACAGATGCTGTTGAAGTTAAGAGGTGAGGCCTGGCTGAAGATTAAATTTGTGAGTCATCAGTACAGAGGCAGTATTTAAAGCCTTGAATGAAATCACCAAAGAGCAAGTGTAGAGAGAAAATAGGTGAGATTTAGGGACCAAGTCCTGGATTATTCCATTATTAAGAGGTTAGTGAGCTGAGGAGAAACTAGCCCACGGACTGAAAGAAGTGTCTGGTGCGTATGAGAAAGTCAGGGGACTGTGGAGTTTAGAAACCACGTCAAAGAGGAATATATGATAAAATGTATCATATGCTGATGATAAGTTAAGTGGGATGAAAACTGGGAACTGATTTAGTCATGGAGAAGCCGTGTTGACAATGATAAAAGTAAGAAGAGTTTTTGTGGAGTCATGGAGGAAAACACCGTATTCAAATGAATGTAAAAAGAAAACAGGGAGAGAGAAAATGGAGATAGTAGGCACAGGAGCTACTTTCTGGGTGTTTCCTGTAATGGGAAAGAGAGAAAATGGTCTGTAGTTGTCAGGGGAGGTGAAATCAAGGGACCTTTTTTTGTTTGTTTTAATGGGAGAAACAATACCATGCCTGGAAAAAGTAACCTAACATATCCAAGAGAGAGAAGAAAACAGCTGGACAGATATTCTCAAGCATGCAGGAGATGATGTTGTCCATTGCAAAGTAGAGGAGGTAACCTTAGCTGGGAACATGGACAGTTAATTCATAGCAATAAGAGGGAAAGAAGAGAACACAGGCAGATAGGTGGCTGGGTATAAAAGTAAAACTTGTGAAAATCATCTTATTGTTTCATTTTTTCTCAGGGAAAGTAAGAATAAAGTTCAGGAAAGAAGGATGACCAGGAAGTCCTGGGTTTCCTGTGATGAGACTGTAAACAGTAATAAAGGCATTATGAAATGAGTCCTGATGATCCCAAGGCTAGACCAGACCATCCATGCTGAGGCAGGCAAAAGGATGGCAGTCTTACCTGCAGTTGCACAGACTGGGTGTGACATTAGGCAGTGAAGGTATAAAGGACCAGGGTTAGGCTTACTTCTAGTTCTTGGGGTCCCTCTGGACCATGCAATGAAAAGTTGAATGAGGACAGGAGGTGATTATCTTTCTTTGAATATGCAGTCCTCCCTGTGTGAGGCTTTCTCTTGGTCCTTGTTGGAGGGAACTCTCCCTCAGTCCATTGACCTATAGTTCCTCAAAACTTGTTTTTTTAGAGCAAAATCTATAGATATAAATAAAACATAAAAGGATTTAAATAGTAAAGTAATGCTACGGTAGTAATATTGAATAGTCAGTGTCCCAGGGCTAATGAAGTGTGTGGATCCAAGGAGCTTCTGTTTTGGATTAGTTTTTCATTTGTAGTTATTTGATTCATAGCATGAGACCAGTTCCTTCCCATTTCAATTAAATTGATTTCCATGATTTGAAGATTATCTAAACAGGACAGATAATTTAGAAGACTTAGGGAAACTATCTATCATTAGTGAGGGACTGCAAGTTATCCATTAAAAGTAAAAAAGGTTTGATTTTACAAGGTAAAACAGTATTGAAACACTTCATTATTTAAAAGTAACTATAAAATAATCAGACTGATGCTTTTTATGCTGGGCCAGTATCATTATTTTATAGACAGAGATCTTATCTTGTATATTAATATTATAAAACAGTAAAACTTTTTGTGGGTCTCCATATGGAGTGAAAATAACATCATTTGATTTTTAAAATGGGTTCATCACTTTGTTCCTAGAGAAGAGGTGATAATAATGGTAGTTAGCAGTTGTTACATGGATACTACGTCATGGATATATTGTCTCCTTTATTTTTAAAATTATTCTGGGACATGGGCATTATTAATCCCATTTCACATATGAGGAAATTTAAGATCAGACAGATTAGTAAACTGCTCAAACTCAAACAGCTAGTGTAGGCCCCTTGGCTAAGGCAACTAAATGATTCCATTTTTATCATCAATAGACCTTCCTCGATATTCTTCCAATAATAGGTTAATTACCCCTAGAAATAAAGGAATTTTGCCTAAGATTATAGTTGCCCCATGAGTTGGGAGGCATTTGCAGTTTCCTTGTGCCACCATGAATAATGTTAATTTTGACTTCTGTAATCTCTGTCACTCCCACTATTGTACTGGTCCCCTGATGGGGGGGGGGTGAGGGAGATGGGGCTTCTGTCTTTAAAATCGGACGAGCAAGAAGAATCGAGCAAGAATCGGGGCTGAGGATCAAGGAAAGCTGTCCACCCCAGCCCACCGGTGTAATGAAGTGCTCCTTTACAATTCGGCTGGGCGTCTCTGGTTCTCTCGTGGACACATTACAACACTAGCAAATGGTAGAGCAGGGACTTAATTCCAAGTATATATGATTTCAAAGACTGCTAATATTGCATTCTTTCAACTCCTTCTGCCTTGAACTCTCACTCTAGACAAATCATACAGGACAGCTTCATGAGTAAGCAGGGTAGATAAGTGCTCCAGAAATGAACTCTACTTCCTCTCAGTTTATCATTATAACTTCAATCTTTTGGGTAATAATGTTTTAGTCTTTGAGAGTCCATTTAGGTTTAAAATGCTATTACTTGTGGGAAGGGTCATTCATTCAGCCATTATCAGCTAACATCTTTATTACTAGTCAACTATGAGCATTAATTACTGGAGAGTTTGCCTAAGGAGTGAACATATTCAGCCAGGATAAGATCTGGAGCTTGGAGAGAGTTCTTGGGGATATGTGCCAAGAGGAAGGAAATATAAACTGACTGGAAGGTTGTAGGCCAGACATTTACCTATTTCACCATTTGACTGAGTATCCTCTACCATGTCACAGTAAAGAAGTTTATAGCCAGATTGGTCCTTATAGCTCAAACACTTTAATGCTTTTGTTTTGTAGATTACAAAGCCTAGCCCCAAGATCACACCATGGAATGAAAGTAGAGGTAGGATTACAATTCTCAGACCAGAGTCCCTCCCATGATAAGGCTGCCATAAGTCATTCACTGCTTTTGAATCTTAATGTTATTGCCTTCCTTCCCTATTTTGGAGTCTGAGCCATGTACTTCTTCAGGGTTTCTTTGATTTAAGAAGCACTGAGCTACTCCTTAGTGTCCAATCCCTCCCCACCTCTTTATGAGTCCCCCAATCCAAGGTCACTAATATATAAACTTTAACCGAAGAACTGTGCAAAAGAGAATCAATTACTGCCACACGTACAGGTCTAGAAAAAAACAATGCAAAATGAAGCTGCATGATCTTGCTTGAAACAGTTCCCATTGTCAGTAGCAGGGATCCTGTCAGCAGCAAGAAAGTGCACCAGCAGCAATTCCGGAAATACTAAGTGGCAATTAACTCACAATCAGCCATCTCAAATTCCCTGTCTTCCAATAAGAACTCAAACTCTTCTTTGTTCTTGTTTTCTGGCAAGGCTTTGATTTTGGAGTATGAATGGAAAACAATGAGTAGATTGTACCGGTGCTAAATATACAGAAAATCAGATTTGGCTTTAGAAGCTATACATGGAAGCCTATGAAATCTTTTAACTAAGCAGTTTTAATCATTCACAACCAAAAGAATCCTCTGAACATTCTAAATTCCTACATATGATTTTATTAATGTCCAAACCTGATGTCTTGTTCAAATTCTACCAAACAAATAATTGAGTTGATGTCTACAACCAACCACCATTCATACAATCAGGTTTATAAATTCTTCTTCGTCTACTGTGGATACTAAGCAAGACAGAAATAAATAGATTTAATGTCCTTCAAGGTTATGTGGAATTTGAAACTATTGATGGGAATTTACCTATGAATTAGTCAATAGATCATTTGTCTGGGGAAGTTGTAGCCAGACAGATATTGACCCTTGCATCTGCATCTTGTCCTCAACATTGAGTCCAGCTCAAAATTAGACTGAACAAATCAACAGAGGGGGTCTAGCATACCATTGTTATTTTACATAGGTGTTTGACCTGTTCAGAGAAGGGAATGGAAGAGTCTAGGTGTTGACTACAGGTTTTTAAAAAAATACTTGCAATTTAATCTAACTTAATTCTTAAAGACATTTTTGAGGGTTGAGAAAAGAGAAGATAGGCTTTTTCTTTGTTCCTAGAACATTTTTTTTTACTAATAATGGTGGAAAAGGGTGTCTATTTCCTTGCATGATTGGGACAGTCATGTAAGTGTAGTTCTAGTTGTGGCCATAGCCCCAGTATCTCTGCTCATGATGGCTTCCCATTTCCTGGGAGACTTGTGTCACAAATTGCCCACCTGCCCACCACTTCGTGCTGAGATACAGAGTGAGATACTGAAATCACTCTGCCTTTTTGGTGTTCACGGCCTCATGTGATCCCCTCCCCTTGAGTGTGTTTGCATCTAGTGACTTGCTTTTAATGACTAGGATGTTACAAAAGTGATATATGTCACTTCTGTGATTAGATTTCAGTCTATTGTGATTTCATCTTGTTGGCATTTTCTCTTGCCCTCTCACTTGCTTGGCCTGATGAAGCAAGCTGACATGTTGCCCATGTGGCAAAACAAAAACAATAAAATGAGCAGCAAGGGAGGTCTCTGGCCAAGAGCTCATGAAAAACTGAGGTCTCAGTCAAACAAGCTGCAAGGAATTCAATTCTTCTAACAGCCATGTAAGGGATCTGGGAAGAAGGTTCTTCTCTGTTGAGACTTGAGATGACTGCAGCCTTGTGAGATACTCGGAGAACCAGGGAACCCAACTAATCATCTCCAGATTCTTGAATCACAGAATCTATGAGATAATGAATGTTGTTTAGAGCCACTAAGTTTTGGGGGTAATTTACTATGTAGTAATAGATAACTACTGCATGCTGTAATTAGGATTTTAGATTTCTTATGAAGAATGTGGAAAATACAGTCTCTCTCAAAAGCCACTTTTATTCCTTCATTCAACATATATTTCTTAAACACCTATATGTGCCAGGTCATTTTAGATGCTGGACGCGGCAGTGTTCACATAGATACAAATCCTTGTAGAGTGGGCATGATCTATTTAATGCCAAAGCAAGACTTTTGCAGTGACCAGTGTTTTCCTACATAAATTAATTTCTTTTATTCATTCACTAAACTTTTATTGGATGCCACTTCTAGGAAATCAATGATAAAATCACTGCATCATGTGAGAAATAGAAATGAACACAAACAAATTATATTAAGATAAATATCATGATAAGAAAGAGGTGCTTAATCTGGTATGACACTCTGCCAGATGTTCCTGACTTTAGTGACTAAGTAGATATCATCTTTCTGAAAGATAAAATAAAAGAAAAAGCAGATTTAGGTTTAAAGAGGATGAGTTTGATTTTTGATTTGTTTGAATTTGTGGAACATCCAGGTGGACATGTCAAGAAGGAACTCAAGGGTAGACTTTGTATTGGAGATAAATATTCGGAAGTCACCAGCATGTAAATGGCATTTGAAACCATAGTATTGAGAGGCTTGTCCATAGAGATATAGAGACTGTAAAGGAGCACACATATTTAAGGAGTAGGCATTTATGCCCAAGAAGTGTTGAATAGGCAGGAGAATGAACAGAAGGGAGTGTCTTTATAATATACAAGCAGAAAAGAAAATCTCGTGAATAGGGAAGTACAGTGTTAAATTTTATCAGTGATTTCAGAGAGTGTAAGATAAGGGCTAGGTATCCCCTTCATATAGGGGCAAGAAGAGATGAAGCCCTTCACTGAGAGTACCTTCAATAGGGTGGTAAGGGCAGAAATGAGACTGGAGTGGTTTGAAGCATAGACATGCATGAAAAAATTTATGAGATGAAGCTTAAAACATTGGATGTAATAATTGTAGGTCTTTGTATTAGTTGATGATGGAAGTCTTTTAAAAAATTTTTTGTTTGGATAGAAATGTGTTCTTTTTGTTGCAGAACAAATAGGATAAGACATATATTTTATGGTTTTATACAGTGAATATCATGTGTTTTTAAAGTTTTATCTTGCTTCTGACAATTGAAATAGAATGTTTTGATTGGTGCTTACATTGGCTGATGTTGAAATTTAGGAATGTTATTTTGGCCTATGAAGGCTGCATGAGCTCTCCTCTACCTCCCTGATTCTATGCTTAACAAAGAGTGATAGAAACTTGAATTTGGTCTTTTTTATCCATCCTTAACAAACCTGAATTCATCTCTCTAGATATGTTGAAATAAACTCATCTAGAATAGAAGGCAGACATTTTAAGTCTCAGAGAATTTTTGCAAAATTGTGAATGGTTTCTGTATTTTCTTTTTTTAAATAGAATGTAATTGATTTAGCAGTGGGGGATTAGTGGAAAAGTAAAACTCTGTTCAAAATGAATATTTAAAAATAAAATAAATACCACCATAAGTCTGCTGTCACAGTTGGGAGTGACAGAGAATAGCACTTAGGAGTAATGGGTACAACAACCATCTGGACTCACAGACATAGTGTAACCACTGTTCTACAACTAGCTGACCTCTAATACTTAGATACTAAGTGGTGTTTCCGTTTTGGGTGTGTTCTTTAGAGCTAAGTGGATGGCTATACATAACCAGAAATGAAAGGAGAAGCTTTCTGTACATGGAGGTTGTCAAGGTTGCTCTCTTGGTCTCTCAGGTGCCCTTCACAGGTGGGCTGATATCACTGCTGACAGTGTGGCAAAATGAGGACAGTGAGTGGAGAAACGAGTGAAGTAGGCTAGCTGTTAAAATACAGCTTTTTATTTTAATTTGTGTATACAGGCATGGATTTTCTCTTGAGAACCCCACATGCATCATGCCCATGGAAGCAGACTCAATGACCGGGTGATGGAAACTTTGTGCTTTGTGCAAGTCGAGAAAGGAGCCCATATCATCATGTCTTACTGAGGAGAAAGGGGAAAGGTACTCATAGTTCTGCAAATGTAAAGTAAACAGGAGATGAGAAAGTATTGGGACTAAAGAGTGTAGGTTAAAATCATTACTTGGCGGAAGGGAGAAAATGATATATATTAAAGGAAGGAGATTTGAACTTCCACATTTTTTTGTAATTACTCATAGTTTTCTTGATTTTAATTACTCATAGCTTTCTTCTTCTTTCTTTTCCTTCTTCCTCCCTCTCCTCATCCTCATCCCTCTTTGTTCTATTGAAGGTGGGATGACTGAGGCACTGGGACACTAGCTGTCAAAATAAAATGGACAAGAGGACAGGTATACACCTTTTTCTTCCATTTTATTTGACAGAAAAGAATAAAAGGTAGTAAAGGAAGGTAATAATTATTGACCCTCAGTATTAACTTTGCTCTCTTGGGTAAGCACATAATTAGGTTGTTCTTTAAAATGCATATTATGTAGTTGGCAGCAGACTCTAGTTCAGATGGGATAACTCCTTATGCAGGCAGCTTTTAAAATGCACATCGTGTACCAAAGGAACTTTTCTGGTCTATTGGGTAAATATGTATTAAAGTAATTTTTAAAATACTTATGTACTCAATAGGCTGGAAGTGGTCAATGGTTTAATGAATAGTCATGCATTTTTAAACGTGTATTATTATTTATGCACTGACCCAAGTGAGAAAGTCTTTTAAAAAATGGCATATTCTTGATGACTGTGTAATTTTGCAGTAAAATCTTAAAAGTGTTTCACAAGAACAGGAGCCAATTTTAAAATTACATTATCTCATCATCCCTTCACCTCATTTTTCCTGCCTGCTCTTCCTCTTGTGGGATGTATTCTAATAGGCTCATTTATGGCTTCCCTGCTGGCCTAATTTCATTTTCAGAGATTAAGGCTGATTTACATTTGAATTACAATTTTAGTGTAGAATTTATCCTATGTGGAGTCATAGTGTCTGGCACATAGTAGGCCACTCAGTATCTATTGAATGAACTGTTTTTGTAGTTTGTGACTTTCTTGCAAGCAAATATGAGCCTTGTGCCTACTATCTGCTAAGCAGTGTTGAGTGTCACTGTAGCAGAAAGGTAAGACATTTCAGGTCACAAATAGATCCAAGCTCCAGCATCATCACCTACCAGCTGCCTCTCCTTTGACAAAGTAGTTCCCTCTCTATACATCTGTTTCTCATCTACAAAAGGGGAACAATAGCTCAAATGTGGCAGATTTCTTAGAGGATCAGTTGAAACTTTATATGTAAAATACCAAGCACAGTACCAGATACCCAATGAGCTTTTTCTCTATTGACATGAGTTCCCATGTAGAAACATGAGAAATAGTCATTTCTAAACAGCAGAGGCTTCCAGACTCTACAGTGCCCTAATCACAGACATCGAGAAGAAAATTTTAATAACCCTATACACAGGCAACATCCTCTGGTATCAGGATCCAGAGTATTCAATAATTCTCAAAGCCGCATTTCCAGGCGGGGACCTCCTGTGGGCACTGCGCTCAGCATCAACTCTCGTCTGTGTGCTCCTCTTACCTCCGCCTCCCAAGGCGGCTTCACCCCAATGTTTGGCTTCTCTCCTTCCCACACTCACAATAGGAGTAGAGGACATCAGACCTCAATGTCCCTTCTGAATTTCAGAAAATTCCACGAACAAGCAACCCTCCCCAAAATTAGATTTTCTAAAAGAAAACAGGGGTAATGATATCTACTGTGGCACAACACAGTCAATAGGGCTTTGAGAATAAGCATTATTAACATGCTCACTGAGCTGCCTCAAATCCTATTTGGAGGGAGGCATGGTGTAAATAAATAAATATGCTCCCTGGATCGTTACAGTAGGTTTAGTGATATAACAGACACTATTCACAGTGTAACTTCTGAGCCTCTTGCTCCAAGATAAGAAAAGGGCTTTGACAGAGTGTTCCTTGAAGGGTAGGAGGAGAGGTGGTAAAAAAAAAGAGTGAACATGCATGACATGAATGTGTTTAAAAACGGAGACATGTAAAAGGGACCTGAGAGAAGGTATAGAGAAGATTGTTTTGCAGAAAGGCAGGAGCATGCCAGAGGCAAGGATATTATATGATAAGCAGAGATGCACTCAAAATCTATGATCTCAGATAAGAAGGGGGGTTCTGGAAACAAGACCAAAAGGTCAGAGATGGCTCTAGGAGACTAGGATTTCTTAAGATAAAGGTGAACAAAATAACAAAAAGGTGGAGACGTGTTTGTGAGTGGAATACTGATAGCTGTACGTCAACATAACTTGCAGAGTCTTTAGGGTACAGTAAAAACGGAATGCACAATTGGTTGGCAATAAATCACACCTGGGACAGCCTCCTTGGACATTTCCAGAACCAGTCTATCTTCTGCCCTTTCTGTTCATTTACAGCAACTGAGTTATTAGGCGATGGTTTCTCTCCTGGCTTCTGCTTGGCTGTGGAGGGATCAGGATATAACCTTAGAGTTGATTTATCCCCTTCCTTCCAGTTCATGTGAATTAACAATTTCTACAACTTTTTCATTAAAAAAGAAGAGAGTTGCTACTTTTTTAGCTGAAGGAAGGAATTGTGCCAACAGGAATACTGTCTTCACGTGGGTTCAGTGACCTGATAGGCATGTCCGAACCATCCCTTACCTCTTACTGCTGGTGGCCTCAGACCACAGGGGTGTTTAAGATGGGAAAATAAGAGCCTTTGTCTGTTGAGGAAGAGGTCCAGCCCCTCCAACCAATTATGTTTTTATAGCATTTATAGTTTCTTAGGACTAGAAGACTGACACCCAAATAACCACTGGCTAGTTTTTCTTTTTCTTTTTATTCATTGATTTGTTTTTCTGAGAGAGAGACATTGATTTGTCATTCTACTTACTTATGCATTCATTGCTTGATTCATGCACACATGCCCTGACCAGGGACTGAACCTATAACTTTGGTGTATTGAGACACCTCTCTAATCAACTGAGCTACCCGGCTGGGGCCTAGTTATTCTTTAGTGAGTCCAATAAGGTAAAACAAAATATTTTCTAATCACTAGAAGACAAGGGGACTGGGTGGTGAAGTCAGCTTTTAAGTAAACCCTGGCATTAATGGCCGTTTTTGCCACCTCCAATGGCATTCTGTTGGTAAAACTGAGAAAGCACGAACTGGCCAAAACCAAGGTAGGTCTAGACAGTAATCTCTGTTCTTTATCTTTTCCTCTGTCCCTTCTTTATTATCACAGAGCTGTGCCCCATGGTAGGGAAAATAACAGGGTGGGCATGTTACCTTGTGGACGGTAAGAGGTTATGGGTATCATAGTGAATGGATTTAGTGAGGTCAGAAGTCCTAGAGCATGGAAATAAGTGAATGGTAAAATAGCAGAGACAGGACTAGATTTAACTGGAAAAGAATGACTAGAATAGAAATACAGGAAGATGTGGAAAAGTCACTTTTTTGTTGTTAATCCTCACCCAAGGATATTTTTCCCATTGATTTTTTTTTAGAAAGAATGGAATGGAGTGAAGGAGATGGAGAGAGAGAGAGAAACATTGATGTGAGACACATTGATTGGTTGCCTCCCACATGACCCAGACCAGGGCCAGGGGTCAGGGCTGGGGATTGAACCTGCAACCCAGGTGCGTGCCCTTGACTGGAAATCAAACCCGAGACACTTCTGGGCACAGGTCAACAATTGAGCAACAGCAGCCAGGGCCATTTTTTTTTTTTTTTAACGGCATGAGACCCTTTGCATATTTGAGGACAGAGGAGAAGACTGTTCATAGAGTATGTATAAAGGTATTAGTGTGAAAGGGAAAAGTAACTTCTGACTCTACCAATCATTAGCTCTGTGACAGTAGGAAAGATATCTATTCTCACATATTTAATTTTTAATTTTTATATTAATATTGGTAGTTAGTTTAGGCCAAGGGTTTACAGTCAGGGGTAAAGATCAGAATCATGGGAGATTTTTGCAAAATACTCTGAAGGTTGAGGTTGGAGCATGTGGGTAGCTATAAAGGTTTCTAGATGATTTGGATATGCAGTTTCTGTGGGTAGGAAGTCCAGGCATGACAGCTAAGTGAGTACTCTCCAAAGGCTTAAATCAAGGGCCAGCTGGTTTGGTCTTATTCGGGGCTTCACTGGGGAAGGGCTGGCTTTCAAGCTCAGTGGTGTCGGCCGCATTCAGGTCTCTGTGGGCCGTGGGACTGAATGCCTCAGTTTCCTGCTGACAGCTGGTCAGGCGCTTCCCTCAGTTCCTCGCCATGTGGGTCTTCCCCACGTGGCTTCTTACTTCCTCAAAACCATCAAGAAAGAGGGAGTCTCCTCAAAAGATGAGCATTGCAGTTTTATGTAGTGTATTGTATACTTACAAACAAATACATCTTGTCACTGTTGCTACATTGGTTGGTTAGAAGCAAGTCACAGACTCCATTCACACTCAAGGGAAAGGATAAGCAAGGTGTAAATACCAGAGGGCAGGACAAACCTTTGAGTCTGCCCACTACACCTGTTATCTACAATACTTTCAGTGCCTCTAATTTTAATTGCTAAAAGCGAGTGATGGGTTTTCACTTATGTTTTCAGCGAATACTTCATGTGCCATATGCCAGGCCCTGTCCTTCAGTGACAGATATATAAATGATTATGAAATATAGTGAATGCTGTAAGAAGCACCTGGAGAGGCTAGATATGCCTGATGTAGACAGGGAGAGGTGTTTCTCAAATTTGGGCACAATGTTAGGAGAGAGTACTAAAGGGGTGGTTTGGTGCACTGTGAACGGGAAACAGCATTGACCAAAACCATTAAAGCTTAGTGGGACTAAGTTGGTAGGCCACACAGGCCTCATTTTTTTGCTTTCTCTTTTTTCACAAAAAAGATTATCAGGCTAATTATGGCAGGCTTAGAATGTTCAGTCAAAAATATTTGGAAAGAAGTTCTTGTTATGTCCATTTGGAAATAGTGGAGCAAGAGGGAACTGGAATTTATTACAATTAAAGAAATTAACAACTGCTAGTGGAAGAAATATGCTCAAAGGATACCAGTCAGCACTGCTCAACTACTGAACCCATGTCAGCCGGGAGGACAATCCCTGTGTACCTCTTGGCATTTTCATCAGTGATGGGAGTGAATACAGAGATGGCACAAACGCCGAGGGGAATGGTGACCGCAAATGACGAGAGGAGCAAAATCCAAAACTGTGATGTGGTAACAATAGGTCAAATTAATACAGTGGATACTTCTAGTGACAAACGGGATAACCTTCTCTTGGGACCAAAAGTTGGTGGCAAGTATGAATTTGTGGAAAGTTAGGAACTTTAGGTTATTCAAGTTAAACACGAGCTGTTTGTGTGATATGGATGCAACAGAGAATAGTACAAATAAAATATTAAAATGCATTTCTTGAAGCATTGCATCTAGATTGAAAGAAAACTTGTTTTGATCTCCTGGGTTCTAAGAAGATTTCATATGAAGGATTTCATCTGTTCTACGAATGCCTTTTAAGAGCAGATACAGACAAACTGCAACATGTTCAGGGGACAAGAACGGAACTGACAAAAGGGATCGATAACTTCACCACATGGGAAAAGGTTGAGGAGATGAAGCGGCTGAGTCTGCGAAAGGGTGTTTCAGTAGGGACTCTACTTGAAAAATTAGAAAGGCCATCTTGGGTGAAATGAATTGAACTTGTTTTAAATAGCTTCATTGGACCAATTTCTGGAAATTGTCATGAGACTGATTTTGAAGGAATTCCTTGTACTCTGAGCTGTGAAGTTGGAACAGATGGCTTTGAAAGTGTGTCCGCTGTCATTGAGGGAATTCAGTAATATGCTGGACAATTTGATAGGGGGTTATTGAGAAGTTCAAGAGTTGGATATGTTGTTGGGCTGGAGACTGGCACATAATGTCTATGATTAACAGTTTGATGTCACTGACACCTGTGGAATTTTAAAAGGCTTTATATATCTATGTACCACTCCAGACCTATTGTATAATCAGAATGATCTATACATTATTTCTATAGAATTATTTCAACAGTTTGAATAAATTTCACAGGCAAATTTGGAGAGCAATCAGAGTTGTCTGGAGAAGGGTACAGAGGAACATTTTAAAAATGCTTTACAGCTTGCCCTGGTCAGTTTGGCTCAGTGGTTAGAATGTCGGCCTGTGGACCAAAGAGTCACGGGTTCAATTAGATCAAGGGCACATGCCTCAGTTGCGGTTCGGTCTCCAGCTCTGGTCAGGGTGTGCGGGAAGCCACTAATCAATGTGTCTCTCTCACATCAATGTCTCTCTCTCCCCCCTCCCACTTTATCTGAAGATAAATGGGAAAAAATATCCTCGGTTGAGGATTAAAAAAAAATGCTTTACAGCTTCTTTACTCTTACCACAATGTTGAAATACACATACCATTAACTGTGTTCTTATTTCCCCTCACTTACTTAGGTGGCAAATATTGTATAATTATGTGTTGATGCCAATTCTCCCCAATAGAAGATTGCAATGGAACAGGCATCTGAACCAAGAGGTTTGGATTGAGCAGAAAAAGATCAACTACTCAAATTGTGTTAGAAGAAGGAAAAAGGAATTCAGAAGATTATAGGTGTAGAAGATATCTTTTTTTTTTTTTTAATCCTCACCCGAGGACACTTTTCCATTTTTTGTTCAGACAGAGTGGGAGAGAGAGAGAGGAAGAGAGAGAGAGAGAGAGAGAGAGAGAGAGAGAAACATTGATGTGAAAGGGACACATGGAGTGGCTGCCTCCCGCACGACCCAACCAGGGGCCGAGGACAAACTGCAACCGAAGTATGTGCCCTTAGCGGGAACCGAACCCGGGTCTCTCTGGACCGCAGGCTGACTCTCCAACCGCTGAGCCAAACCGGCCAGGGCTGTAGAAGATATCTTTAGCACAAATTTTCTTTCCCTGTGAAGTGTTTTCCCAGAAAACATGTATTAGAACAATAGGCTTAAGTAAGTAAAACGGAGCTGTGCTGACCTTCTGGGTTCTACAACTTATCGGCTGGTCTAGTGTTTTTCCAATGGGCTTCCCTGTGCCATTGGGGCACAGAAATGACAATGTACTTTATTTTCTCTGCTAATTTATGTCTTCTCTTTGCTTTCCCCTTCTGTAAAGATGACAATGAAAGTGCTGATGGGGAAGACTAGAGGAAACAAAATTGTTTAAAACAGCCCATAAAGAAAAACCAACTTAAGAAATTTTAAAAATTAATAGGAATCTTTCATGCTCTAAGAAGGACTTTGTAAATTATAACAAAACTTTATAAACTATTATCAATCAGATCATCACATTTAGAGTCAAAAAGGAATCTAGAAATCGTCTCCAGTGATCACACTGACATCTTCCCCACTAGAAGTCTTTTTTGATGGAGAACTATCTGGTACAAGTTCCTCATCTCCCAGTGCATGGTATAATCTCTACTAACTACTTTGACTAGCACTGATCTAGTCAATATCCCCTGTTTTATAAATGAGGACATAAATTGGGATAGGTCTTAGTAGGCTCCAAAGAAATGTTTATTCAAGTATCCAGTGCTGATGTAAAAGCGAATTAGACCATTTTGTCATTACCCAAGTATTTTGGAGGTGAAAGTGGGGTATTTTTTCCTGTATCTATTTGGAGAAAAGGAAAATTAACATGTTCATGAATAAGAAAGCTTAACATTGTAAAAATGTCAGTTCTTCCCAAAATTAATCTATAAGCATAATAAAATTCTATTTAAAATTCCAGTGTAATAATTTTGAGAATTGAACAAAATAACACTTAAATTTTTGGAGGACTAATTATCAATGAATAACTCTTACAAAAGTAAAAGTAAAGAGAGGAGACTTGTCTGACCAGAAAATAAGATATTGTTTCACCAAACAATCAGATAATCTGATTATGGGTATGTGTATGAAACACTCATATAGATGTGTATATACACAAGTAAACCGTAGAAAAAGAATTATTTAATAAATGCTATCAGAAAATGGACTTCATTCTTGCAACTATAAAAAATTAGAATAAAAATTGATTAAAGACCCATACATGAAAAGAAATGTTATACGACTATTGGAACAAAATTCAGAAGAATATAATTTTGACATTGGATCTGGGGAAGATTCCTTAAACAAGATACAGATGGATTAATCACAAATAGAGGAAGATTAATGAATCTGATTATAGTAACATTAAAGACTTATGTTTAACAATGGGTACCATATATAAACATTAAAAACAAGCAAATAACTGGAAGAATATGTGTTTAAAATATGTAAATAAAGGAGGACTAAAATTTAAAAGTGTAAAGAATCCTGTAAATCAGGAAGGAGCCACCAGGCAACCCAAAATAAAAGTGAATAAAGGGTATCAATGAACAATTCACAGAAAGAAAACTTGAATGGCTAATAGTTATATGGGACAATGCTCATATTTATCAGTAGCTGGAAAATTAAAAATTAAAATGAGATATGATTTTGTGTATTCCTCGGAAGAGGAAAACTTAAAAATCAGACAACGTTCAGTGCTAGGGAGGTTATGAAGGGATCATTTACTATAAGAAGGAAAAGATATTGGAGCAACTATTCAGGGGACCAACTTGAGTATTTAGTAGAATCAAGTATGCATAATCTACTGTGGAACAGTATTGCTCCTTGGTATACTCTCAGGGAAACTCTTAACTAGGTACCCAGATAAGTCTAGATCAGGAATAATATCAGAGCACCACTTGTAATACGAAAGTTTGAAACAATGAAAATGTTCATTTTATGTTCAATTGGACAACATTGTAATATATGCAAAAAAGAATAATACATCACAGTTAAAAAGAATAAACTTGATCTATAAATATCAGTATGGGTTTATATAACATGCATATGTGTTGTGAAAAAAGTGAGCAGAGTTAGACATATAGTACAACACCATTTGTTTAGATTTAATACTCAAGTTCAGGTGCTTAGAGCGGGGAAAAGAATAGAATGGGATATTGTGGTTACGGAGATGAAGGGAATGAAATATTTTAAAAACGTGTTATCAGAGAATTGCATGGATTGCCTTTCTCTGTCACTAGTGGGAGTGGGGTTGTTGGGGCATGCTGGAATAAGCATTTCTGGAGACCCCCATGGGAGAATGGGATGTGGTAAAAAGCTTTATTTGCATGTAGTTATAGCTCTCAGTTTGCAAAGTCCCAATTCCTTTACGCCAGTCCTGGAAGAGGGGTAGCTGGGGTTTCAGCAGAGCTAAAAGCAAAGACAGTGTCCAGAGTTTCTGTTCCACGGTGGAGTTGAGTCTGGTGTAGCATCAGGCATCACGCTAGTCACAGTCCGTTAGTCCATTGTGTGTGGGACCCACATGGCCATGAGCCATGCAGGTGACTCCAGAAGCATGAGAGCTCCGCAAGCCAGGAGTCAGGTGCAAGCAGCAAGCAAGAGGACCAAGAGGGCCAGGAGAGGGAACTCTCTTTGTTCAGGAGCTTACGTATCTCAGATTTCACGCTCTTGCAGTATCCACACCTATTCTAACCAATTACCCATTCCCAGGTGTAATTGACAGGTAAGCATCTTCCCACGTCACCCAGACCTTACTGGATGTGCATCTAAACTGCCTTTGTCCAGTCCCTTCCCCCATCGATCTGTGGGGAACAGACTTGGACAATGTTAAATGGCAGCTTTCTGGAAAAGCTGTACAAATGGCATGCTTATATTATTTAGTCTCCCCTTTGCTCCTTTCCTGTTAATTAATAACTGGGTTATTATTATGGTATTATGAGGACATCGGTTATTGAAAATAATATGCCACAAACTGTTAATTTACAAATTAACAGTTTGTAAATTAAGAAAGAAAGAATGCAAAACCACTTAGAGGGCCAGCTCTCTATAAGAATTTTATAGACTATAGTTCCTCATTTTGTAAAGGAGTCTTTCTTTCTTTCTTTTTTTTTTTAAATAACCTCTGTGACCATGCAAGGGTACCCATAGTTTCAAAGCTCAATTGAATTTAGGAAATAGAAGGATCCCATCCTAGAGGTAATCTTGGTGGACTTTGCCTTGGAGAAAGAATACATAGCTCGAGAGTTGAGAAAATTTCCATGTTAGTTAGAATAAGAACAAGGAGCAAAATTCAAGAAGGGACAATAATATTCCAGGCAAAACTTACAATAACTGAACTGGGCCCAGGAACTTTAAAAATGATGTGAAATCAGCTTGGTCAGTGTGGCTCAGTGGATTGAGTGTCCTCCCATGGACTGAGAGGTCCCAGTTCAATTCCTGGTCAGGTCATATGACCGGGTTTCAAGCTCGATCCCCAGTAGGGGACATGCAGGAGGCAGCCAATCGATGTTTCTCTCTCACATTGATGTTTCTATCTCTCTTTCCCTAAAAAAATTAATAAAAACATATTTTTTTAAAAAATGTGAAACCAAACCTAAATGATTGGGGCAAGACGGTTGCAGATGGAGGTGTTAGGTGTTGAAATAAAGACTTTTATAAAATTAGAGGAGCTATAGTAGGAACAGGGTATTGCCTAGGTTATGGAGGGCATAGTTGCAAGAGTTGGAGGGAAAGAGAAATATCTGCACAGATCAAAGGAAGTGAATTGAGGAGGGACAGGAGAAGCAGTATAAAAAGATATAACCTATAAAGTAGATAATCTATTTTTGTAAACACAACTCAAGCCAATTGGAGTGGGACTTCTTTTCCTTCTAGCTGGCTTGTTGATTTAGGAAACTTCAAAAAAGAAGTTACTTCTCAGGAGTTTGCTATTAAACTTTATCACCTCTAAACACAGAGTGATGTATTATAAGGGTCACTGCCTCCCCTTGACAATACTGTCTCCTTGACTAAACTTTAGACAGTACCCTCTGAGCCTTCTTTTTGACCAAGCCTTGTCCTTGGGCCCTCCCTTTAGTTTGCTAAGTCTAGTTTTAGGAAGAATCCTGTTAAATCAGATTAAATAGTCCGGCTGGTGTGGCTCTGTGTTTGAGGTCGCTGGCTCCATTCCTGGTCAGGGCACATGCCCAAATTGTGGGCCTGATCCCCAGTGAGGGACATGCAGGAGGCAGCCAATCGATGTTGAAGTTTCTCTGTCTCTCTCCCTCTCCCTTCCTTTCTCTCTAAAAATCAGTAAAGAAAAATAGATAGATACATAAATAAATAAATAAATAAATAAATAAATAAATAAATAAATAAATAAATAAATAAATAAAATTTAGCTAGAATCCTCCCACCTGTGATACCTGATCACCCTGGCCTGATCCTTCTTGGCTTCATCAAAAATACTATTAATTTAGCAAGAACCCCCTTACCCCTGATGTCTCTTCCTAGTAATTTGCTATCCACTGACACCCCTACCTCTGCTCAGTGGCTGCAAATCCCCAGCTGTCTTTGCTGTATCTGGAGTTGAGCCCAATTTCTTCCTCTATTGTGATAGCCTTGATGTTGATCACAAATAGTCTTGAATAAAGTTTTACTTACCATGTTTACAAGGGTCAGAATAATTTTTTCTTTAACATCCTGAAACAAGAAGCTTCAATGATCAATTGTAGTCATGGAAGGTCACAGGATTGTAGGGGATAAGGTTATGCTTTTCATTGTATGCAAGAGATCTAACAAACTCCAGGAAAATCCCCCTCTTCAAGTAGTGTCAGTATTAGACATGCATGCATGACTGTAAGGAAAGGTGAATTATATTCAACACAGGTGCTGTTGTATCTCTTCTGACCACAGGAGGAAGATGTCTAGGCATAAGGACTGGTGATGGAAGGTGGGTTTCCTTGGGCCTTCTGCATCAGGACCATATGCTGTCATATGTTAGTCTCTGATCACCATGACTTTTGTCTCCATATTTACAATGATAGTGACCTCTTCACAGGAAGTGGCTTTTGAGGCAGTTATGTAGAAGGCCTTCAGAGGCACCCTTTGACTTTTCCTGTGGTGCTGCTGCATGTTGACAGGTGTCAACGTAAGAAATGTAAACCTATGAAGAATTTTGTGAGTTTATTTGAGCCCAGCTGTCGACAAATGCAGGGAAGCAAAACCTCAACGGATTGAAACAATGCTCAGAGAATGGCAGTTTTGCATCTTAATTTATACATTACAATCAAAAGAGAATATGTAAGTGGGTTACAAGAAATCCATTAGTGATAGATTAAGGAGGTGGGAGAAAGCAAAATGGAGAAATCTCTGGGATTGGATAAAAAATAAAATAATAGACACATCCTTCTTTTACATAGGTGGGTACAAGATAGTTAACAGTCAACAATTAACATGATAATAATAACAATGAGGGGATTTGTGGTTTCTTCCCTGGTAAGTAGGTTGTGCCCTGAGGGGTCTGGAAAAAATGGAGGTTACCCTACATTCCAAAGGTATGTTGTTTTAGATGCAAAAAGACAATAGACTCCATTAAGGTGAAAATGGACCTTTGTCAGGGAAGATGCTGGTTTAGGACAGACTACCTACCATAAACTGCTTTTGGTGAAAAAGTTTAAATTTCAGACCATCCTTTGTGGTTACTTAAGGTCTTTGTGTTTGCAAGGCTGTCACACAGGCCTTCCCTGAGCTTGTCACGTTAGCATGTGGCCTCCTTCCGTCCACACAGGGAGTCTGTACACAACAGGGTGGCAGTGGAAAATCTGCCCCTTATCATCCTCTCCGACTCAGAATGTTTTCCTTCTCTGGGAGTTCCTTTTTCTTGAGCTCTGCCAGTAGAGCAGAGGACTTCGGCTCTCCACAAAGGTACCTGCCTTCTGGTCAGTTGTAAGCGCCTGTCCATATTGTCCTTTCTGGAGGTGAAGAGGAAGGTAAACACTTCTTCCTACTGAGTCTGGTTTATGTGATTGATGCCAGGACTTCCAATTTCTAGGACAAACGATCCATTAGTGGAAATGGGCACACAGGAGACCTCAGTGCCAACAAGTTAAGTACCCATCACTGTCCTCAGTGAACAGTCAGCCCATCGCAATTGTAGGCAATTAACAGTGATTAGCAAGTGTGTGCTTGGTGGGTGGCACAATGAGATTCTTCTTCCTGATGAGAGGAACTCACAAACAACCCAGAGAGATATTGCCATGAAAATGCAACAGAAAAGCTCAATCACTCTGTGAGTGGTTCTGACCAAAGGAAGACTCTTGTGAATGTTTTAATTTCTCCTCTTAAACCTCTTATTAACTCTCAGATAATCCAGTAATATGCAAGGAGGGCCAGATACTCATTTAGAATCAGATACTCTTTTTATGCATCCTGAGTTAGAGAAATTAGAATGAGAAAAAATAAATCCCCACAAAATTGCGCAACCTGGGGGAGCACAGCTACTTCTTTGTCATGGAATTTCCTTCCAAACTGGCACAGTGCCTGGCACCTAGGGGATCTCAGCCAATTGTTATAGACCCCCTCCCTTAGGGTAGAGACCTTTACCCCACTTCCCTGGCCTACTTACCTGACAAACCAAGTTGCCCAGACCCTGACTCATGTTAGGAATGTAACAAATGACTCCCTTCTCAGAAACAATCATAAAACCGCCAGGATGTTCTGCAAACTGAAGATATGTACCCTAACCTTCCCCAAGCTATGTTGTAAACGCCCTCTGGCTCCAGGCTAACAACTGATATCGGCTTCTGTACTCTCGCTTGCTTGCTCTGCACTGCACAATTGCTTGCGGGCCTATAAAAGAGCCCTGCAAAGAATTAGCGGGGCTGCCATTCTCCCTTGCATGGGCTGAGTGCAGTCCCTGTGCAGAATTAATAAAGCTCCCTCTAAAACCTTTTTTACTAAAATTTGGTGTCTGAGTCTGGTCTGTCTCACTGGGTTATAACACCAATATTGTCAAAGTGAATTGAAATCAGGTTTCCTTATCCTAGCTACTTATATTCATGTTACCCTTTTCTTGTCTCTTACATTATTTTATTTTTTTGCTACCTTCTTTCTCTCCCCCTTTTTAAATCATTAAGACTATATTTGTAATGTGTTTTTTGTATTAGATATATTTGAGAGATTTGTAAAGTAGAAATTAAATATAAATTTTTATTTCCCTATTGGCTTTTATTATAAATTTCATAGTAACATTCTCATAAAAATATCTGGGCCCAAAGGCATGGTGAAAAATGACTAATATTAATTTCAAATAACTTTTTGCTATTGGCCATACAGAGTCAGTGGGCAATCGTTCTTCCATAGAGCAAGAAATAATCAAGTGGACAATTAATCCACATGTTCTTTAAACACCCACCTATTAAATTACATTGTACAATTTCCATTTCCTTGCAAGTTCTCACTGACTTTATGAGACCTGCATGTCTAACCAACCACATGAGCTATACCTGGTAATCAGAGAAATTCACTAATCGGAAGAAACTCATAGAGATACTGTTTTAACAGAAGCAGGCTATATCATTTGGTACAGAATGCTCTGTGAAGGCAAGAACTACTACAGGTTTACATAAACTCCCTGGTACCTAGCACAGTGCTTGACATGTAGTAGAGTTGAAAGAATAAATTACTTAACATGGAAATAAAACAGGGATATTGTTTCATAAAAATCAAAATATATCCATTCTTAATGTTTCTTCTTAGAAATTAAGTAATCACTACTGTCAAGTCTCATTTAAGTCTGTACATAGCTACATGGTAGAAAACAATACATTATGCCACCAACTCATTGGAGGTCATGCTTTTAGAAAGAACATTTTATTGTAAAAAGGATACTATTGCTCAACATATAATTTGAATAGATGATGCTATGACCTGCAACTAAATTATGCATATCAGGATCTAAGGCCAAAGTGAGAAAGTAACCATAAAGTTAACAAGAATCAATGCCTAATGGATGGAACTAACTGTAACCCGACTCTCTTTAAAGTTTGGGTCAGAATATCCTTACTTTAATCTAATACAATCTTATCTTTGTTCTAACTATATTTTAACCAAGCAGTCATCTGATTATAAATCCAGTTTTCTTCTTATTATTTTACTTTATTTTATTTTTAACTACTTTATTGAAGTATGATTGACATACAAAGAGCTGTATACATTAAATACATACAACTTGATTTGCTTGATGATAACTGTTTACTATTGCTATCAATGCCATAAACTTATGCATCACCTCCAAAGTTTCCTCCTACTCCCTTTCTTTTGTTGTTGTTGTTGTTTGTTTCTTTCTGTGGTAAGATCATTTAAGATATACCCTCTTAGGAAATTTTTAACTATACAATACCATATTATAAATATTAAAAAACAAAATTCAACCGAGTAAGTTTGAAGATCTAATTGGCTTTCTGAAATGATTCATGAATCTGGCAGTATCCCATCTAGTAACTAGAAGGACATTTGGAGAGGTTGTACAAAATGAAAGGTTTTTATGGGAAGAAGGGTGGGGCGAGGGGGTTATTAACTAAAGAAAAGAAAGAATTATTTTTAGGCTAAAACATCTTCTTTTGGGGAGAAAGGAATAGCAAAGGTTTTTTATCATGTACAGTGCTTTCTCTTTCCATGGGAGTAGGGGATGGAAAGGGCCCACTTGACAGAATACCTCATTTGTGTTGACCAGAAAACTCTAGACTGGTTGATGAAGATTATATTTCTGTGAAAGGTTGAAATAGCAGTTGGGTCAAGTATTAAATCTAGGTTTGGTATCATGGGATTTTAGCACAGGTGACACCATTTGGGACTGTGGTTTTCTCTTCAACATTAATCATAGGCCCTATGTTGTCCAGAAGAACTCCAGAACTTATTTACTTTCCATAACTGAAACTTCGTACCCTTTGAGCAACACCTGCTTATCTCCCCCTCCTCCCAGCCATTGGAAACTACCATTCTACCCTCTGCTTCCACACGTTTGACTTTTAGGTTCCACATATATGTGAGATCATTCAGGATTTGTGTTTTTGTGTCTGGCTTATTTCACTTAGCATAATGTCTACTAGCTCCATGAAAATTGTTGCAAATAGCAGGATTTCCTTCTCTTTTAGGCAGAATAACATTTTATTATACGTGTATACCAAATTTTCTTTATTTATGTGTTCATTAATGGACACTTAGGTTTTAGCTGTGTCCTTGCTAGTGTGAATAGTGCTTCAATGAACATGAGAGTGTAGATATTTATTTGAGATCCTGATTTCAATTCAGGATATATACCCAGGAGTGGGATTGACTGCAGGATCAAATAATAATTTTATTTTTAATTTTTGGGGGAACTTGCATATTATTTTCCATTGTAGCTGCATCAATTTACATTCCCACCAACAGTGTACAAGGATTTCCTTTTCTCCACATTCTTGCCAATGCTTGCTAGTCTTTTTTATTTTTATTTTTAGGGAGAGAGAGATAGAAATAGATAGATAGATAGATAGATAGATAGATAGATAGATAGATAGATAGAAACATTGATTTGTTGTTCGACTTTTTTATGCATTCATTGCTTGATCCTTGTATGTGCCCTGACTGGGATTGAACCCATAACCTTTTGTATTGGGACAACGCTCTAACTGACTTAGCTATCTGACCAGGGCCACTAATCATTGATTTTTAGATAATTGTTATTCAAACAGATTTGAGGTTATATCTCAGTATAGTTTTGATTTGTATTTCAATGTGATTAGTGACTTTGGGCACCTTTTCATATACCTGTTAGCTATTTACATGTCTCTGGAAAAATATCTATTCAGGTCCTTCATCCATTTTTAAAAATTGGAGCCCTGGCCAGTTTGGCTCAGCGGTTAGAGCATTGATGGTTAAAGCTCTGGCCTTTGGACCAATGAGTCTTGGGTTCGATTCTGGTCAAGGGCACGTACCTTGGTTGTGATTTGTCCCCAGCCCTGGTTGGGGTCGTGTGGGAGGCAACCAGTTGATGTGTCTCTTTCATGTTGATGTTTCTCTCCCTCTCCCTCCCTCCCACTCTATCTGAAGATAAATAGAAAAATATCATCGGGTGAGGATTAAAAAAAAAAAAATTGGATTATTTGTTTTTGTGTGTGGCTATTGAGCTATATGAGTTATTGATAACCTTTGGATATTTATCCCTTATTAGATATATATCTATATATGTACATATGTAAATATATATCTCTGATGCATTTTAATTGTTGTGGAAATCTTTTTATTATAAATGTAAATCTTGCCATCGACTTTTATGTATTAGCCAATTTTGAATGTGCTCAGTGTTCACCAGTTTACTAAGCATCGAATTTTCCCTGAGTGAAGTGAATAAAATATAAGGGTTTTTTTTTGTATGTACAGAATTGAGGACAGAGCATAACAAGACACAACTAATTTATTATTCTGTTCCCAAATTATTCAGTATGGACTATCTTGCCTTTTAAAAATTACCCATCTTCACCATGTTCAGTAACCCTTGATCACCATTTATTGCAAAATCATTCATGCCTACACCGAGTCAAAGTCCAGGCTTTCGACTAATACCACAAAGTCCTGATTTTGAATAATCTGAGGCCAGATTAATGAGGATTAATTTTGTGCCTTCCTTGATGTTCTTTTGACCTTTTCATGTGAATGAATCACTTTAGCCTTTAGCCCTTCTGACTGCTTTTTATAGAAGAATGCAAATGTACAGTAATGAGGAGCTTGAAGTTGAACAAAGATTGTTTCAGGGCTCTCATTATTGGGGACAATTAAAATCTTTCATTATTATCACCTTGATGATATTTAAATGTGAGTAGATCAAAGATTTCTTTTTATGTGCTTTAGAGATGCCTACTGATTGGTGGGCAGAAAAGAAATGCTCATTGATAATAAAGTACTTCTTCACTTGCTCCAAACTGATTTTATATCAGGAAGCAATAGCAAGACTAGTTCAGACAAAACAAACCTAAACAAATTTTATTATCATTACAGAGTTTTTATTTTATTTTTTTTCCATTTTAGTAAGTAATGAAATACAGTACAATGTAAGATTAAGGTGTACAGCATAAATATTTGACTTACATATATTGTGAAATGATTACCACAGTTAGTTTAGTTAACATCCGTCATCCCATACAGATACAAAAAAGAAAGAAAAAGAAAATAGTGTTTTTGTCTTTGTGATAAGAACTTTTAGGATCTACTCTCGAAAAATTTGATGTATACCAGACAACAGTGTTAACTATAGTCATCATGTTGTACATTACACCCCTACTCCTTATTTATCTCATAAATGGAAGTTTGTACCTTTTGTCCCTCCTCATCCAGTTCTTTCTTCCCCACCCCCTGCCACTGGTAACAACAAATCTGACCTCTTTTTCTATGACTTTAGGCTTTTCTTCCTTCTTTTTTTTCTTTTATTTTTAGGTCACACATATAAATGAGATCATACAGTATTTGTCTTTCTCTGTCTGGCTTATTTCACTAAGCATAATGCCCACAAGGTCCAGCATCTATATTATTACAATGGCAGGATTTTATTTTTATCTTCACCCGAGGACATTTTTGCATTTATCTTCAGATGGGGGGGGGGGAAGGGAGGAAGAGAGAGAGACAAACATCGATGTGAGAGAGACACATTGACTGGTTGCCACCTGCACGACCCAAACTGGGGCTGGGGACAAACCGCAACCAAGGTATGTGCCCTTAGCGGGAACTGAAACTGGGACTCTCTGGTCCGCAGGCTGACGCTCTAACCACTGAGCCAAACTGGCCAGGGCGGCAGGATTTTTTTAAATGACAGAATTACACACACACACACACACACACACACACACACACACACACACACACACACACACACACCACAACCTCTTTATCCATTGATGGGCACTTAGGGATTATCAGGTTTTATGCTAACTTTATAAGTAACTGCCAAAGTTTTTTCCAAAGTGACTGTACTATTTTGCATACTTTCTGGCAATGTATTAGAATTCTAGTTACTCCACATTTTGGCCAAAGTTTGGTATTATTAGTCTTTTGAGTTTTAGCTATTCACATAGGTATTGTGGTGTCTCATTGTAATTTAAATTTGCATTTCCCTAATTAAACCAAATAAAAATTTAAATCCACTTTATAAATGATAGTTGCATGTGCTTTTTAATTTTTAATCTATTGTATATGTATAGATATAAATGTAGATATCTGTATCTTAATTTAATGGAGAGTTGCTATGAAAACATCTAAACTTCACATTTTTCATTGACAATGTATTTTATTTTTTAAATTTTATAGATTTATTTTTATTTAATTAATTTATTTTTGTTACAGATGTTTCTCCTTTCCCCTCCATTGACACCCTCCTCCCGATTGCCCCCTCTCCCCACAGCATTGTTGTCTGTGTCCATTGGTTATGTTTATATGCATAAGTGCTTTGGTTTATCTTCCCTCCCCCCACCTCCTCCGAAGTTTGTCAGTCTGAACCCTACTTCTGTTTCTGGGTCTATTTTGTTCACCACCTTATTTTGTTCATTATATTCCACAAATAAGTGAGATCATGTGGTACTCTGACTGGCTTATTTCGCTTAGCATAGTATTCTCCAGGTCCCTCCATGTCGTCTCAAAGGTTGTATTTCCTTCCTTCTCTAAGTTATTTAAAGGCCTTTGAAAATTCCTTCATTTTAAATTGTAACCCCCCTTAATATATTTAAAGTAGACCTAGTTCCCTTAAAAGAAGTTTTTTTTTCTCATTTCTTTGCCAACCTCCCCGCTCCACCCTCTTTTAAAAGATAATATATATATTTTTGTCATTCCTTCTTTATTCCTTGTTCTCACAATGGGTGTTTTATTCTGTCTTGTTGTTTGTTTGTTTTTACATTTCTCTTTAACATTTTTGAAGTGAAGGTAGTTACTTACTGTTCTTGATTTTCTACAATTAAAATAAAAGTATTCTAAGTCATTTTGGCCTAAATTAGTTGGCAGATCTGATTCACTGCCCTTGGAAACCTGAAGAAAATGCAGGGGAACTTAAACGGGCATACATATCAGAACCCTGAAGGGAGAGGAACACTCTGTCCAGAATGATTCCTAGTTCCTTCAAAACAGTGCTTACTCCATTAGTCATTATGTTCATAACTTATTTTCACTTTTTTGTGAACTGAAATTAATATTATATGGTATTTGAGAAATGATGGTCGATAGATGGTTGTGCAGGGTTGGAAGAGTCTCCAAGTCATTCTGAGAGCCAGCCGCTCCATGAGAGTCAGAGAGTAGCCTACAGTAACCAGTGCGAGCAGACTGCTGAGGGAAAGTGGGTGGGTGTACACTGATGGGCAGGGGGGAGGTAAAGGGTGAAATCATCTTAGAAATGAGAAATTTCAGACTATGCATGTGGGAGGAGAAGTTAGTTAATAATAATAAAAAAAAGAAAGCTGATTTAAAGAAATAGTGGTAGGAATATTTAGAAGAACCAGAAAGCACCTAGTTAAACAGGGTTATTGTATAATACTTAATCAGCAGAGAAAGCATGAGGAAGAACAGAATCTCTTTTGAATGATTTTCTTTGTTATAATGGCAAAGGGAATTAAAAACCAAGACAGTCATTGGAAAAATTTTAGGAAAATAATGAGTTAGGATGTGAGTGGTTGTGAAGAGTAGGGTTTTGATTTCAAAATCAGGGATAACTTGTGACTCAGATAGAAAGAAAGAATTTTAATTTCACAGAGTCTAAAAAAATGTGTAATGAAAGATTTACTAGATTTGGAAGTAGAAGGAAGGGTAACTAGAAATAGAATTGGGACAGGTGTGGAAATGTCATTTTGTTAACGCATAAGGAATTCAAGTTAGTAATTCATTTGAATTCATAATTTTATTAAATACGTTACTTTTATTTAAACTTACTTTTACTAAATAAATTAATGCTCTCTGACTAGTTGGTTGTGTAGATTATGCTGCAGTTCAAACTTGGGGGGAGGAGTGAAGTAGGAAGGAGTCAATCGGAAAGGTGATAATCCTTGAGGCAGAGCCTGTAAAGGAGACATGAACACAAATGTGAAATTAAAATAAGCAGCAGGAAAAGTGCCAGGGAAACTTCTCTCTGACTGACTGTGGGGCTTCCTTTCATCCCACTAATGTCTATCCAACAGTGTAAGGGACAAGTGGTACTGGAAAGGAGGCAGGGCAGGATTTTGACAGAGTTCCAGCTGGATTTTGCTACCAAAATGTGGTATGAACTTGGGCAAGATCATCAGTGTTCTCACATGTAAAGGGTTAATAATAGTCTACCTGGAAAGTTATAATGTAGCCTGAATATGTATAATTGTGTGGGCTGGGCTGAGAGTTATGTTAAAGTACTTGGAAAATAGTTTAGAACATGGTTTAATTTTGGGGGATTATTTCCTTCAAATTTATATACTATGCAAATATGCATACATAGCTACATATTTTTTAATTTGGATATCACATTACAGGTAATTTGTGCATACATTTTAATTTTTACAAAAATGTATCTATTAATATTTATTCACAAATAATCTATAAATCTATAAAATTTACTGATGTATTTTTGGAAAAAATAGAAAAACATAAGGAGAAAATACAAATCACTGATAGTTTTCCTTCTAGAGATAATTATTATTAGCATATTGGTGTATGTCTCTCCAGTTTGTCCTCTAAGCATATAAATGCACAAATGTTTTGTTTTATAGACTGCATTCATACTGTGTATTCTATTTAGAATATGTTCTGCTTTATTCACTTAGCATGATAAAATGAGCACTTTGTATAGCTTCCACTGGTATTTCATAATAGAGGAACCTGTTGGGTCTGTTATGGAGCCAGGGAGTCAACACTTGTCTGAAGAGATTATGAGAAGTCTAGTTATATGCTTATGTAAATTAACAGGGGGAAATTGGCCAATTTGGGGGCTTCCTGATAGATTACTTTTTTAAACTAAGGAAAGTTTTTTTGGACCAAACTGTAGACTCATGAATCTAATCTGCCTCTGAGTTTTTGGCTTTGCTATAATTTTTTCTGATGTTTCTGAAGTTATTGCTGCCCATAATAGCAACAATTTCAGAAATATGAATATGAATACCTACGAGGGAAGTGGGTTTGTTCGGCCAAAGTCTCTTGAATGTCATAGCTGGAAAAAAACGAATTAAAGCAGTCTCACTGATTTTTGTGTGCACAGTCAAAAGTAGAGTATTGTGAAATTCATGCTTTCATTTAAATTGAGTGTCTGTCATGTGTAGGTTACTGTGCACTGTGGGGACACAGAGCCCAAGTCTTTCTCCCCCAAAACTCACAACCTGCCAAGTGTGATGAGATACTGACAGTTCCTTGCAGTGGGAGGTGAAACTTTATATTGGTATTGTTCACAAGAAAATAACATCAAAAGGAAACCATAAATTTTGAGTGATTTTGAAAATATTGTCAATATTTTTCTGGGATTGAATAAAGAAGGGAGTATTGAGAATTTAAAACTTAAGCTTCATTTAGAAAAATTGAACATCTTCTATTATTTTATTAAATAGCCATTCTCTATTTTATTTTGGTCAATCCAGATAAGTAGAAATTTCATTATGAAACATAATTTTTACTTATGATAAGATTTTAGGGAGGTGGAAAGTGGCCAATGAACACTAATTAATGGTTAAGTTATTGTAATAAAATGAAGACAAATTGTTCTGACACTTTAAAATAATTATAAAGCTGATTTGCTGCTGTACTGAAAAGCTGAGCCTAAGTATAGCTTGGTCTTTTTGTTCTAATTAGATTTTATTTATTTCCTGTATCTCTTGAGGAGACTGAGAAAAGATCATGCAAAAATGGTCCATTATGCAACTACATCATTTGAACTTTTAAAAGATAAAGTAATTCTTGATATGGCAGAAATCCATATGACACCGAGGCTTTCCTCAGTAAATGCATAAACTAATGGCAGCAATAACATCTTTAAATCACTTTCTCAAGTGCATCTCAGTTGCAGCTTCGACGAATACACGTTATACCACTGACTGTGTAATAACTCGGGAAAGTGTTTCTAGGAGGCAGAACAGGCTCATCAACATTCAATTCAGAAAAATACAAAACAAAACAAAAGAAAAAGAAAACCCACAGACTCCAAGTCAATCCATGAGGGATCGAACAACAACTTTTGGGAAAGATTAGGTGCCGGTTTTATTGTGGAGTATGCTTATAAGCCAATATGACCAATATTCTGCATGTACTCTTTCTGGTCCTTGATGTAGTATAGTAAATTGGCTTAGTGTCCATTGTTGCCTAATATAATATTAACTGAAAGTCCTAACCAAGACCCTTGTTTGAAAGTGCTGGGAATTTGCCTAAAGAAAGCCTTGGATCAGAGAACAGTAAGATGTGTAAGCATCAAAATGTTCAACAACCATATCATTGGTACCTATAAACAATGAATATGGCAATACTGATACATTCCAGCCGGATGTCAGCTCTCATTGTCTGGTGTTTGTGAGATTTTGCCCAAGGTGACATTTGCTCTAGAGAATCAGAAGAAATTAGATTAGTGGGAGGCAAAGCAAATCTCCCTTTTTCACACAGAGGAGCAGTTTGTCAGAGGCCCTGGTGACTACATCATTGCATAAGTACAAAGAAACAGCTTGGTAATCATTTTATTTATTTAGCAAACACTTATTAAATGTCTATGGGAATTAACCTGGGAGTCCATCTATTAAACTTTTCCCATTATATACTCAATTTTATTTAAAATAAATAATAGAGATGGAGAAAAATTTGCGGATCATCTAATAAAGCATTTTTATTTTACAAATGAAGAAACTGAGACCCAGACTGATTAAATAACACATATTTATTGGGCATCTACTATGTGCTAAGTACTTTTCTCAGTGCTGGGGATAGAGTTGTGAGCATGTAAAATGTAATAACCCTCACCTCGTGGAGTGTACATTCAAGAGCAAAGAGAGAGAACATAACTAAGCAAACAAAACTTCAGATAGTCATAAGAGCCAAGAAGATGAGGAAACAGTGGGATCTGAGAGAGAGACTGTGGGTGAGGATTGGCCACTTAGAGTTGGGGTTTAAGGAAGTCCACTTGAGGAGGTGACATTAAACTGTGACCTGAATGAAAATGAGAAGCCGGGCTAACAAAGATATGAGGCCAGACATGTTCATCAGAAGAACAGCAAGTGTAAAGACTGAAGTTTGCAGGAAAAACAGAAATAAGGCCCATGTCTCTGGGGTGTTGTGAGTAACCAGATGAGGTTGAAGAGGTGGGAAGAGCCAGGTCACAGACGACTTTTGGATCTTGGTGAGTAGTTTGTTTTTCATTCCAGGTTCTCTGGAAATACACTTATGTTTATACTTATTGCATATTATACATAGCATGTATATGTACACATATGCAGGGCATGAGAATGGTAAGATCTGATGTATATTTTTGAAAGGTCATTCTGGCAGAAGGTGAATCACTTAGGCTATGCCAATCAAGTAAAAGGGGATGACTTTGTGGACTGTAGTGGTAGATGCAAATTTGAGAGAAGAAGATGGTTATAAGATGTATTTTGAATATCAAAGGTTTGACAAAGAGAGGAATGAGGTTGCCTCCTAGTTTTTTGCTTCATTATCTAGGATTATGGTAATGCTGGTAAGTTGAGGTGGGTACACTGGGGAAAGAACAGGTGGGTTGGGGAAGAAATCAAGAATTCTGTTCTGAATGCATGAACTATGAGATGTCCATAAGATATCATCACAGAGATGTCCAGGGGGCCACTGGGCTGTTGGATTATGAGTCTGGAGCTGAATGAGGAACTGAATGAGGAACTGAATGCTAGGGAGAAAAATTTGGGATTGATGGTATTTGAAGCCATGGAAGAAGATAGATCTCTTAAGGAGGGAGAGCAGATAGAAGAAAGGACTGAAGGCTGCGTCCCTCCAAAATTAAGAAATTGAGCCAAGAAATAGCTAGGAATGATGGCTGAGAAGCAACAGCCGCTAGGTAGAAAGAAAATCAGGTGAGGTAATGTCAAGGAAGCCAGGAGGTCCAGGTTACCCGACTCTTAGACAAGTCCTGCTTATAATCCATGCCGCTGATCTTTTTCCTTATATTTTTTTAGCTTATTATTTAAAATTTTTTTTCCTTTATTTATTTTAGAAAGAGAGGAAGGGAGAGGGAGAGAGAGACAGAAACATCGATGAGGGAGAACAACAATTGGCCATCTCCTGGGGATTTGGCCCACAACCTGGGCACATACCCTGACCAGGAAATGAACCGGTGACCTCTTGGTGCATGGGTTGATGCTCAGCCACTGAGCCACACCAGCCAGGCATCCTTATTCTTATTTGTGGCTCATATTTTACTTCAAAATAAAAAGTGAAAAGCTGGATCCATCAGTGGCTAAATTTTTAACTTCATCTCCTGCCTTGTGACATTGCCTGACATGCCTGTTTGATTTTGTCTTGATCATTCTTTGGTCATATTTTTCTCATGTATTTGAAACTGCAGACTTCTTTAATTTGGAATGCCTCCTGGTCTATGGTTAATGCTCCCTATTAAGGCCTGCTGATGGTCAATCTGGTGATGCTTGGAACCAGGATAAGGGGCGATTATTTTTTTTCTTGTTCATGTCCTTCCCACTGTAATTATCTCCTTAACAGTATTTCACAGGAGGCAGCAGCTTCGCGTTCCAGGCTTTCTCTCTGACATCCAAACCCTCAAACTGCGGCCAGAGCTTCATATATCTCTGCCCTTTACTCGTTGCATCGATTGCCAAATCTTGCTGCTTCACTTTATATTTGCAGCTTTTCTCTCTCCCTCCACCGCTGCCCTCGTCTTTACCTGAATGACACTCTTTATTGAAACACTTTGCCTGTAAGCAGTCCATCTGTTCCATTTCTGCCGACTGCCGCTGTTCAAATGGTTCCTTCTGAAGTCGTGGCATTTCCATTCTTACTCTTCAGGCCCACACGGGCTCTCATTCCCTAAAGAATCAAGGTCACAATTCTTGCCCATGTCAGGTCCTCAAGCTCTGAATGATTTTGTTTCCCTCATGTCACTCAACATGTCTGCCTTCCACTTTTTCTAGGTTTTCAGAATTCTCTTGTTGACAATTGTTTCACATTTTCCTTTAATCAGACCCGTGCTTTTTAAGAGCCTTTAAAAATACAGAAAAACAAGACTATTTTTTTTTTATATTTCTTGCTGAACTATCGTTCAGTTGCTCATGATACATGTTTAACACATCGAACATTTATCTAATGAAGTTAATGTGCAATGCACCTGCAGCTATTTTACCTTGTGGCCCCTTTAAAACTTTGCTATTCCAAGACCGAAAGGAACAGATAGAAAATGATCTAATGATGCCCTCCAGACAGGTACAAATAAAAGCCTTGCAAAAATTTGGGACTCTGGAATGAGCCAATAGGGAGAATGGAAAAATGTTCTCTCTTACAAAGTGCCTGTTTTTACTTCGACCTTTGATTTCGTTGGCGTGAATAGATCGGCAGCAAGATGCTCAAAGTAAAAAGGAGGAACTGAGGTAGTAAGCACCCGTTGCCGTGTGAGCAGAGACCTGTTTGTGTCGCAGACCCTGGCAAAGACCAAACCAGAGAGCGAAGGCTTTCATAAATATGACGGAGTGTAGCCGCTTGTCACCCCTTTGCACAGCCGTGGGGGGAGCTTGTGACTGTCTGCTGCAGGCGTGCCTCTGACAGGGAGTCTCATGGGACCCGCCGGCCAGGACCAAGGTCAGCCTGGACGGTGATGATGATCTGGGCTGATAGAAGAGCTGAGGTACCAGGTTCCAGCAGGAGTTAACAGATACCAGGGTATTAAAGCAGCCAAGCTAGCTGTGATCTCGGACAGATGTGACAGCAGCTGGAGAAAGCTCCAGGAGCAAAACAAACAGCAGTGGCTTCAAAGACGCTCAAGCATTCCAGCTTTAGGTCACTGCTATTTGGGAAACTCTGAGAGAGGAGAGGTTTGGACGTCTACTTTTCTGTCTCTGCCGTTGTTTTTGAAGGGCTTAAAGTTAGCTGAATCTGACTATTCCTTATGCTTATCCACACCACCTAAACCCACATCTAAAAGACGTGTATTTACATGGGCCTGGAATAGGTAGTAATAAACGCTTGACATTCTCATGAATATTTGTTGAAGGAAGGAAAGAAGGAAAGTGGGAGGGAAAACTGATTGGAGGGTAAAACTTACATGTACATTTCCAACTAAGTGGCAATCCTATGAACCAGGCTGGCACTGGGAGTAGGCAGCAGGCAACATGGAAACATTTGAGGAAATACATGTTTTCTTAATTTCTCCCCAACACCTGTCTGTGAAACTGATACTGTTACATATCCTTTCCCCAGTGTCATGAGTCTTTTCAGGTTCGAAGAATTTCTTATCAAAATGTAAATAACTCTCGTGAGGGAAAGCACCTTAACTATATGTTTGACTTACACTTTAATTGACAACCAGTTAAACACAGGGCCATTTTGAAAGGGAACACAGACCAGATAGTTGGGTTGGTGTGCTCCAGATTTCAGGAGGAAAATTGATTTCAACCCACTCGAAAGAATTAGGAGCAGCTCCTTTCATCTATTTTTACAGTTCTGGGTAGAGCTCGCACTAACAAAAAGAATTTGTTATCAGCTAGTGTCGCTACATAAGGTGACATGTAACCTGATTTCAAATGGTACACCTCATTCATTCTGTAGAAATATTTTTGTCCTAATGCAAAATGCAACCCATACAAGCTAAGGTGCATAAATATGCAAAAATATACACACAAGTGCGTGTGCGTGTGTGTGTATACTTGTAGTTGGGGAAAAAGTCAAGTTCAAAGGGGTTTCTTTGAGCTTGTTTAGAATTGTCCAATAATTCAAAGAGCTCCCATACAGAGTTTCCGACACAATTATATTATTTACTCAGGAAATTAACCTGGAGAATCAGCGCCTCCAATGACATGATGAACTATACAGCCAGCCTCATTTATCAGTCTTATTCTTACCTTTTAATAGTTATAGAAAAAATATTTAGATTTACACAATGGATGACAGAATCACATTCCATTTCTAGATGCTAATGTGTCTCTGAAACAGCATCGGGAAATCTGGTTGAATTTCACTGTCACTATTATTTTCTGAAGGCAGTTGGAGAGCCTTGTAAGGTGCAGAAATTAATGTGCCGTGAGTGTAAATTCAAGTTTCAAATAATTAGCCTCCTGTAGGAGCTATGCTTCACCTTCAGGAGATATCCCAGCACTCTCCCTGTTATTTTGATGAAGGCCAGTTGACCAAGACTTTGAATTGCTTGAAAAAATTTCTTCAGGAATAAAATGACAGAACTGTGACAAGTGAATAATTTCTATCCAGTGTTTTGATACATGTTCGTGAGAGTGCTGTGGGAAGTGTTGCAGCCTATGCCTAATTTGAGTTTGTGTCGCTCTGTGACCCTGTCAGTTGTCTCTCATTGTTTTGCCATTATCAGACTCTTGGCTGGCCCATTTTGGGTTCTGTGTTGGAAATGACTAAGACTGGATTTTGCCCAACTTCTGCCTGACTTTTCTCAATGTTTGTAATTGGCTAGGTGATTTAGGTTGTTTTAAAAACATACATTTCTGAGCATAGTTGATCAATACTTTTATAATCCAAGGTAGGTAAGTATCCCAATTGATCAGTTATTTAACATGTGCTTTGGTGTGTGTCAGATCTAAGTATGAATCCCACCTCTCCTCACTCATTAGCTGTGGATGTTGGACAAGTCATTTAACTTTGCTACACCTCAGTGTCATTATCTATAAAACAGGGATAATACCTCAATAATCTATGGTGAGCATGAAATGAAATCGTGTATGTGATATTCTTAGCCAGTATTTAACACTTTACCATGTACTAGGTGATGGGTTAGATCAGCTCTGTTCAATAGGAATATAATGCAAGCCACATAGCTACTTAAAAAATTTCCAGTAGTCACATTAAGAAAATAAAAAAGAAATAGATGAAATTATTATTTTTCTTAATTGTATTGATTTTCTTTTTGAGAGAGAGAGAGAGAGAGAGAGAGAAACATCGATTGGAGACAGCCCAGACAGGAGATCAAATCTACCACCTTTAGTATATGGGACGACACTTGAACCAACTGAGCCACACTGACCAGGCTGAAATTAATTTTAATAATATATTTTACATATATCACTCTGTCTAAATATCATTTCAATATGTAATTGATATGAGAATTATTAAAGAGCTATTTTACATTTTTTCCCTCTTTACTAAGTCTTCAAAATCCAGTGTGTGTTGTATACTTGCAGCACACCTCCATTTGAATGCTAGATTTTCAACAGATACAGTGAAAAGCAGTCATGACAAAACAAAGTTGTGTTTAACAAAAAAACTATTTTACCCTGCTTTAGTTTATAAATGTAATGGATTAAATTAAATAAAAGTGAGAGTTAGATTTTTTAGTCCCACCAGCCACATTTTAAGCCATGTGTGACTGATGGGTAGTGGTATTGCCTCCCCAGGGCTAGAAAAATGGTACATAAGGAAATAAGTGCCCCAACTATAGACTTCAGCCATCACCTGCTCACTCTCCTTAAAAGCCTTAGCCACTGCCCTGGCCAGTTTGGCTCCGCGGTTAGAGCATTGGCCTGCGGACCAGAGAGTCCCAGGTTCGGTTCCGCTAAGGGCACCTACGTACCTCAGTTGCAGTTTGTCCCTGGCCCCTGTTGGGGTCGTGTGGGTGGCAACCAGTCGATGTGTCTCTCTCACATCGATGTTTCTCTCTCTCCCTTCCTCCCTCTCTCCCTCCCGCTCTATCTGAAGATGAATGCAAAAATGTCCTCCATCGAGGATAAAAAATTAAAAAAAAGAAAATGCCTTAGCTGCCCACTGGCCTCTGCTCTTCTTTTCCTGCTCATGCAGCAGGAAAGAGAGGCGATGGTGCTTACTTCGCGATAACCATCGGGATCAACCGAATGTTGGGAGAGATGGCAAGGAAAGTTGAATTGTAGGCAAGATTGGTTCCTCAGGCCAGACTTCCTGCCTTGAGAGCTCCTTTCTGGAGGGTGGAAACAAGGGCATCAGTGAAGCAAGGAAGCTCAGCTCGACGATCCAAGGACCGCATGTAACCCTCCATTCCCAACTGCGTGCAGAGGCTACTGCACTGCAGAGCCGCAGCGAGGAAGTGAATCCGGAACAGACCTGTAGATGTCATCGTGACCGGTCTGTTGGCACTTGGCAGGCCCAGCTCAGCTGCAGTGGATGGTGGCTTTGCAGCTGGGAGTCCTTGTCGCCCAGGACAGATTCACAGCAGTGCAGTGATCACAGTGGTAGCACTGAAATAGATTTAATTGTTTAAGGAGCCTCTGCCACCCAGTGATGAAGGAAATGCAAATATGTCGAAGGTCTAGTCCTGCTATACTCCACTGAAGGGTAGTCTACTTGCAGAGATAAGACATAAGCAGAGGAATATTTTAGTTATGTAGTAGATAAAAATGCATAATAGCATTATAAAAATGGTAAAAAATAACAAAACAAAACCCTAGAATACTGTCAATTACTAAATTAATAATACCAATATTATGGGATGTTGGAGCTTACATGTAAAGAGATCGTTATGGACTGGGTTCATCTGAGAGGACGGGCAAACCTGAGTTGAGTCTTGAAAAAATTTTTTTCCTGGGGTCAGAGTCTAGATTGAGTAAAAGCACTACATCAGAAAAATACAAGATTTGTTTGCTAGCATAGAGAATTCAGAAGTAAATAGTTGGAGCCGAAATCGTAATTGGGCTATTGGAGATACTTTTCTTCTCTAGACAATAAATGCATGGCTTATGAGTGACAATATCCAAGAAAATAGATTTTTTAGGAACATAACTGTTAGAATGACATACTGGTACTGGATTTTATAGTTTCACAAGATATTTGAATTTATTATTTAACAAAATCCTCATTAATAATGTGTGAGAAAGGCAAGCAGGTGTAATTATCTCCATTTTTACAGATTAAGATACTGAGGCTCAAGTGATTAAGCTAGTTGGCCAAGGACGAATGACTAGTGAGTGGTCCCTAGGACTAGAATCCAGGTATCTTCATTTTCAGTCTGGGGCTGTCTTCGTCATATGTCAGTATAAACTTTCTGAGTAATTCATGTACTCTTTAATCTACTGACTGTTGCTATTGAAAGGGATTATTTGATTTGGACTATCCCTGGGCTCTATTATCAATATGCAAAGTGGGCCATTGGTGTCCTCACTTCTTTAAGTTTTTCAAACTTTCTCTATCCCCTCACTAAATCCAAATTCCTATAGTCCTCATAATGTAACCAGAATGATTAAGGACTCCTACTCCCAGGTCAAAAACCTTACCTCTTGACCATCTTTCTGACTTAAAATGTATCTGTCTCTTATCTGCAATGATAATCTCAGGTCTTGAGGTATAAGTCATTAAAAATACTTTTGTCCCTCCGTTCCTGCTTCGAGATGTTTTCTTCCCTGCCATGTGCCCATATATACCACTCACTGAATTCTGTCCAAGTGCTAGCCTGTGTTCAAGCTCCATTCCAGGAGCTGTACACACACTTGTTTCTAACCCTCTAACTACCCTGCAAGTTAGCTCCGACCAGCTGGTATTCATCTTGGTTCAAAGCCCAGGCTGTCCCCTTATGTCAGGTTGCTCAGTGAAGTTTCCAAATGGCAGCTGCTCCAGGATCTTCTCAGCCTGATTGTTTTAACTCAAAGGGCAACAACGCACTTGTCAATTCCTACTCCTAATGTCTAGCAAAAAGAATATCTTGGCGTTAGGTATCCAAATCTAGGTTTTGCTCTTTATTAGCAAGAGGCTTAAAAATTAATGTACTTTTTGTAATTAAATTAGGGCTCTTAATACAATGCCTGGCATAAAGAAAATATTTGTTACTTGATAAGTGGTTTTGCTACCTCTAGTACTACAACTACTGTTATTACTACTCTCACCATCATTGTTGCTACTGGGGTCACATTCTCTAGGACTCAATAGAAGAAGGCTACTCTGATAATTCTCAGTGGGAAGGGAAGCACCAGGTTATTGACTTCCTGGGCTCAGAAGGTCTGTTAGCCTGGTCACCCTCAAGCTTCTAGTTAATGCCCTGCACTGACTATTTATTTATTTATTTATTTATTTATTTATTCTCATATCCCCACTTCCTTTCTTTTGGCAACCATCAGCTTGTTCTCTATATCTATGAGTCTGTTTCTGTTTTGTTTGTTTGTTTACTTTTTTATTTTAGATTCTACATATAAGTGAGATCATATGGTATTTGTCTTTTTCTGGCTTATTTTACTTAGCATAATACTCTCTAGGTCCATCCATGTTCTCACAAATGGTAATATTTCATTCTTTTTTATTGCTGAATAATATTAACACATATACTTCTTTAGCCATTCATCTATGGATGAACATCAAAGTTGTGTTCATATCTTGGCTATTACTGGTAATGCTACAATGAACATAGGGGTGCATATATCTTTTAGAATTAGTGTTTTTGTTTTTTTTGGATGAATATCCAGAAGTGGAATTGCTGTATCATATGACAGCTATATTTTTAATTTTTTGAGGAATCTCTATACTCTTCCATAGGGGCTGCACCAATTTGCAATCCCACCAACAGTGTACAAGGGTTTCCTTTTCTCCACATCCTTGCCAGCACTTGTTATTTGTTGATTTATTGATGATAGCCATTCTGACAGGTATGAAGTGATATCTCATTGTGGTTTTAATTTGCACTTCTCTGATAATTAGTGATGTTGAGCATCTTTTCATATGTCTGTTGGCCATATGTATGTACTCTTTGGAGAAATGTCTATTCAGGCCCTCTGCCCATTTTTAAATTAGGTTGTTTTTTGTTTGTTTGTTTTTGTTTTGTTTTGTTTTTGGTGTTAAGGTGTATGAGTTATTTATATATTTTGGCTATTGACACTTTACTGGATATACTATTTGCAAATATCTCCTCCTATTCAGTAGGTTGCTGCACGGAACTTTAAGTGCTTGTCCTCAAAGATAAAGGTGGCACCTGTCACGTTCTGTCCAAGTTCTTTCATGTGATCTTAAGGAATCTTGTGCATATGAGAGTTCTCAGGAGTCTTTGAGGTCAGCACATATACAGGCTGCAGAAATCTTCTGCTCACACCCATTCCCACAAAGCATATTATAGCTGTAGGGAAAACTAATTTGACTGTGTGTTTTCAAAGGTAATCCTTGAAACTGTCATTTATAACTATGTATTCTCAGTTTCACAATGGAAATAAGATTATCTTTGGTCTTGCAGTGGACCATGTGCTGGGCCTGCTCCTCCTTCAGGACTGGAAGACTTTTCCTCCCGCTGCTGGGAGCACTGCTGTGCTGGCAATGAGGGCTGAGGGCTGTTCTGGACCATGCCCTCAGCGCAGCACTCCTAGCATCTGCCTTGGTCAAATTATGTCTCCTCCCCAGCAACAGTTCATGCTTAATATCTAACCTAGCTTCTGAGCTCCTGTGGTTTCAGCTGAGGTCTTTTTTTGAGAACATACTGCGGCCCAACCTTCCCTCTGCCCAGTCCCACTTTCTTCCCTTCCCCTCCAGATGTTAACTTCTAGAGCTCACCTTTGCTAGTTTCTTGCGGGCTAAGCTGCAGGTCAGAGTTTACTACTCAGGAAACCTGAGTGCAGCAACTGTTTATGCTTAAGAGTTCTAACTGAATGTGTGGATTATCTTAGATTTTGCACATTCTGAGTGTGCATGTAGTCTAGAGGGTTGACTAGACATTTCCCAGGTCAAATAATACTAAGGTGATTGTAGGAAGAGGACAAGACACTAATACACACACACACACACACACACACACACACACACACACACACACCAAATGATTCAAATAAACTAGAGCTACAGATGGCAGTTCTAAATAAATGAGATTAGCCCTGGCTGGTTTGGCTTAGTGCTAGAGGATCGGCCCATGGAACAAGAGGTCGCAGGTTCGATTTGGTCAAGGGCATGTACCTCGGTTGCAGTTCGGTGTCCGGCCCTGGTTGGGGTTGTGTGGGAGGCAACCTATTGATGTGTCTCTCTCACATTGATGTTTTTCTCTCTCTCTCTCTATATATATATCTCCCTCTCACTCTGAAAATAAATGGAAAAATATCCTTAGATGAGGATTGAAAAAATAATAATAATAAAATAAATAAGTAAATGAAGTTATAACATAATAATCTTCATAGAGCATCTACATCTATTTATGAAATATTCTATGTTCAATTTATTTTATTTTGTATTTATAAATAAAGTCATTATTATTATAATGAAAAAGAAGTAGAACCATTGTAAACATAAATTGAGCTCTCCATGTGTATATCTGAATCTTTTAAAACGTTCAGGGAAATCTGCCCAGGGTATTTTGTTCCTTAACATTCATGTTGAATATGTTTTCTAGAAAATACAGTGACAAGAAACATCAGCGTTCTCTCTCTCTCTCTACCCTGCCCTCTGCTATATTAGGACACAGTAAGAAGTTGCTTTTCACCTTTTTGAGATCTTTTACTGCCAATTTATTTTCTGTGAAGGAATTGCCTCATTTGAAAAATCAAAAACTTCTTCATCCAAAATAGAAACCAAAAATGATGAAGGGTTTTAGTTACTTAATAATAGTAAAAAAGAGAGTACTAGATATAATATCTTTCTTAATGGGAGGTAATGAGCAACTTGGTGGGCTCTGTTAGCAAAATTTCATTAGTGTAGTATTATTAGTTTTGTGAGAAGGGAATATTCTACTTATTTAAATAACACCAGGGTTATAGTTCCTGAAAATGTGGATTTTATTATAAATGGCATTATTTAAAATAATTATCCATACAAACAATGTTGCAAATGGGAATTAAGTTCTAAGAGAAACTCACTTTCATAATATCATTAAGATAAACTTTTACTTTTTCATTCATTGTGATAATTACCTCATACTCGCTCTTTAAATCTCAAATTCCATCCCCTCTTCTTTTACTCAAAAGAGAACTACCATATCTCCTCCAACAAATTTCCAAAACATACCGGAGATGAGCCCACACCTTGCCTTTGCTCAGCTCGGCTTCAGTAAATTCTCTGTTATTGCATGTGGCCACTCCCTCTCCTAGGCACAGATTTTATCACTCTTGCCTACTCAAGGTCTTTGCTCTGGTAGTTATTCTCCCTTTCTCCTGCCTTAATTAATTTCTCCTCTCCTGAATAATTCTCATCAGCATACAAGCTTGCTATTATCTCCCATTAAGGAAATTCTCCCTTGACCTATTGTCCTTTTTCAGCGGCTGCCATACTTCTCTAATCTCCTTTGAAGCAAAAGTCCTTGAAAAAATTGTCCCTACTTGCTTTCTTCACTTCCTAATTTTCAGTTCTCTTTTTACCCCGTTACAATGAGTCTTTTGTCTTCATTAAAACTCCTCTAAAAATGGATGTAACTATTGACCTCCATCTTGTCAAGCCCAATGATCCAGTCTCCCTTCTCTTCCTATTAAGCTCTCAGTGGACTATAACACAGTCGAATACTTTCTTCTATTAAATACATGGAACCATACTTTCCTGGGCTTTCATTCTATAGCTCTGCCAGCATTCCCTCAGTCTCTTTGTTGATGTCTCCCTGTTACCAGGCTCTAAAGGTGCAGTGCCAGAGTTCAGGTACTGGTCTCTTCCTGTCCTAGACTCTCTCCTAGGTGATCTCATTCCGTTTTATAGCTCTAACTACCACCCTTCTACTGATAACTTCCAAATTGCAGGTTTATCCTCAACTTTCCCCTTGGACTTCCCAACATCCAGCCTTTACTGGGATGTCTAATAGGTATCTCAAATTTTATATTTTAAATTTGACTCTTAATTCCCCCCTCATTACTTCTCCTCCCCTTGTCTAATCAATCTCTGTAAATGGTACCCCCATTTATGTATTTTCTGAAGCTAAAACTTAGGAGAAAGCCTTCATTTCTCTCTCTTTTTCTTTTTACTTTAGACATCGAATTTGTCAGCAAGTTCTGCTGGCTCTACTTTCAAAATATGTACTGAGTTCCATCACCTCTCACTATTTCCACCACTATTAAACTGAGACCATTATTTTTCATTTAATGTTTTCCAAGAGCCTCCAATTTAGAATACTTTCACTTTTGTCCTTTCAGTCAATTATCTACATAGTAGACAAAGTGTGTTTAAAAAATATTAATTAGATCAGATAATTCTCTTCCTTAAAACCCCTCTGTGTCTTAACATTATATTCAAAATCATCTCCAATTTCTCATTGCTCTTGTAATATTTTATATGACAAGACTCCTGTCTGTCTGTGCAAACTCATTTGCACCACTCTCTCACTTGTTCATTCTGTTTCGGCCTTCTCGTTCCTCAGACACTCCAAGCTGGTTCTTGCTTCATAACATTTTCACTTACTGTGCCCTCTACCTGGAATATTTCTTCCAATAGATCTTCACTCAAAGGCATCATTCATGGCTCTGCTATGGGTTAAATTGTGTCCTCACCCAAATTTGTATGTGGTGGTTTTTGGAGATAGGGCCTTTGGGAGATAATTAGGGTTAGATGAGGCTCTGAAGGGGGTGCTTATGATGACTTAAAGCTTTCTCTTGTTCTCTCTCACCATATTAACATGTAGTGAGCAGTTGGCCGTGTGCAAACCAGGAAGAGAGCTGTCATCAGAAACTGACCATGCTGGCCACCCTAATTGGACATCCAGCCTCCAAACTGAGAAAAAATAAATTTCTGCTTAAATCACCTTGTCTATGGTATTTTGTTGGGATTCTGTTAAGATAATGTTTTAAAATGCACAGGATGATAATCCACATCAATGTCACATTAAAAAAGCTTATATAATTTAGTTCTAATATTACTGTTGGGTCCATTGGCAGCACTCCGAAATCTATTAAAACCTAGGAGTCTCTTATACCTGAGGGATTCACCTGTGGACATGAAGACCCTACTCTGGAGAATTGACTATGCTCCAGGGCGGCACAATTAAATCATGGAGATTTTTAACACCTCATAAGACCCCATCATGTGAATGCTGGATTTTACCAAAAAGGACCAGACAGTGCAGTAATATTAGAGCATAAATTAAATGTGTGAATATGCCTGATTGAACACAAAATTTGTTCAATGTTAATATTTTTGTGTGAATTATCATGATAATATTTAGTGGTTTTATATAGTAGTTCTGTAACTATGTCAAAGCAGTTCACATTTCTAATTAAAAGCCATATTATGTTATCTTTTTAAGTTCAATGTGATTATGAAATTTGTATGTTTTCCAAGTTTTTCATTAGTAAAATGCAAAATGTTTTGAAGTTTGCTTCTGAAATTGCTTGCATATGTTGTATTGATAAAAGAAAAATGCACAACAAATCTTGAACGTTCTGTGTTAAATTTAGATATAGAACTCCCATAGTCTGCCATTCAAACATTTTTTGCCTTTGATTTTTCAAAGACCATTTGTGAAAGAGTTATCTTAGATGTGGTTTAAAACAAAACACCAACATCATTCATTCACTTTCTTAGCTCTTTTTTCTCCTTCCATCAATGGTACTTTTCTATTCATTCACTGTAGTGATTTTGTAAGAAGCAGTTACATTTTCTGGACAGTTGCTAGGGACAGGAGGAGGCATGAGAGTTTCAGTGGTATTATAATGGCCATAGAAGGTCTGGGAATAAATGTTATCATCTTTGTTGTACTAAAACCACACACATTTGGAAAAAAATCTTTATTTAAAAAGGAATAAAGTAGATGGGAATTAAGTTATTAATTGGACTACTTTAGGGGGACTTGGTTATGTCTTTGTCAGATTGCAGATCACTGGTCTCCCATTTATAATTATTAGAAGCTTAAAATGACACATCACATAGCATCCCAAATAATCTCAGAATTACCTTAAATAGAGGCACTTCAGAGAAACTAGTTGCCTGTTTGGGGAGACAATCGCATAATTGGGATCCTGTAATTATACACTCATTAGGGAGATTCTGCACTCATTGTAAGAGTCAGGATTTGAACACTGGCCTGGGTATCTAGTAGCAGTATGACATCAGGCAAGTCACTTTATTGTTATGAACCTTTGTTTTCAAAATGGGATAACATCTCTCTCTCTCTCTCATTCATTTATTCTACCAACATTTGTTGAATGTTTACCTATTTACCTGTGAGAATAGGTTTGTTGTGAGGATTAAATAACTCAGAAATATGCAAGTGCCTAATGCAATACCTAGCATATGAAAAGTGATATATATTCTCATGATGTTGGCATACAAAAATGATCAACATTTAACTAACAATGATCTCATTAAAAGTCTTACTGTATGATTTACATGTACCCAGAGTGGACCGCGCAGGGATTCCAGGAATTCTGAGTACCAAAACGAAAAATACTCTTCTAGGGGATGAATCAGCTACTGGCTCTTTGCTAGATACTACATTTTCTGTTACAGATATACGTCTATTTTCTGTTCATTCCATTTTTTTCTTCACTGTCTCTTAGGAACAGAGGCCCCAACATGGTTAAATTGTGGTCCATCTGGCTTTTGGACTACGAACAAAACCCTCTTTCTGAACTTCAACCTAATTCTTCCCTTTCTGCTCATGTTATTGTATTGTTAAAGAGACATGAAGATAAAAACTGAGATAGCCTCATTGCTGCAAAAAGAAAGAACAAACAGCTCCAGAAAAATATGCATAGGTTTCTTACAGTTCGCAAATGGTCAAATTTCAATTGTTTAAAAGGCTGTCAGTATCATGTTGAATGTTCAGCTGATGAGCACCAATGGCTGTTACTAAATGCTCAGTTGGCCCTATAAAGATGAGGAAAGGTGGTTCCCAGAGTGGAGGCTCTGACACTTTATGCGTCTCATTTTCAGAACTCAATCTTATATGGTCACTTTTCTTTAAGTTGAGATTTAAAAAAAAAAAATCTTAGACACAGATAGCATCTGCCAGATTGTTCTATTTATGATAATATTTTAGTAATATGAACAAAATCATTGTTTTACTCCATGTCATTTTTAAAATGGTAAAAACCTGAGGCTTAAACTTTAAGCACAAAACAGGTCACAGAATGTATAGATTTATTTGTTATCTCTCAATTCTTTGGCAATAATGCTTAAAAGCTTCCTTAAATTATTTCCCCTTTTCTCCCTTTGCATTCAGTTGGAATTTGGTCCAAAAACAACAGTCAACCTATGTGGATAAAAAGGGATTTATAGATCATCTGAGGATATAATACGTCCACATTCCCCATTATCTTGTCTATTAGTTGACTCTACTTGATTAATGCTCCCTAGGCAATCTCATGCAATGACCCAGTAGTAACGTTTCACAGTTACATACTATATAGTTCTTACCAGAAATCTTAAAATTTTAACAATTGCTATTTTCATCACAGGATTGCATCGAGAGATAAGAAATCTTGGCTATATTATTTTCTCCAAAGTAGCTTACTTACTGATCCCAGGCTAGTCACTTTTGCCCCATTTTTTCTCATTTGTAAACCAGGGATAATGCCACATGCCTGCCTACTCATAAAGCATGTGGTGTGGATTAATTAGATAAATATCAGCAGAGCCCTCTGAGCTCCTTAGTATTGAGGTGTTTATCCATCCGAGGTATTATTATCACTGTCATTATCATGCCATTTCACTTGGATCATAAATAAAACTCATACCTGATTAAGACAAAAAGATTTTGTTGACTTGCCAAATACTACCCCACAACCTCTCTAAGTAGCAGGGCAAGACCGAGTGAGCCCCTTGACAGAAGACATATAATGCATTAAACTGATATTTCACTTGATCACAGCCAAAGGTTTGTGTGTTAATGAGCTTAATCGTATTTACTTGGTGGGTGTCCAGAACAGCTGTCCTCTTTTGTTGCAGGTGCCAGATCCAAAGCCAAAGCAAGTCTGGATTTAGAAAATCCAATTACTTCTCAGGATTTGCTCCCTTCCAAGACAGCACTTATCATAATCACTCCATGATAATAGACACTCTGTTAGGTTGATACTGTATACCCATAACCAAATTCAGGGATCCATTTCCTTTCTTAAAAACCACGATTTTAACTTTATGCAATGAGGCTTATCAGACACATTTTACATTTAGAGTGAGAGTTTGGCTTTGATTATGATAACACCAAGCAACTAATTCCAGATTCTCTTGATTCGATAACACCCCTACAAGAATTGCATTTTAATGGTTTCTGAACTCACAAAGATATTTCTTGATTACTTTTTTTTTTGTCTGTAGGAGTAAAAAGGGAATTCAGAGGACATTGTAATTAAAAATGAAAATGGTTCATCACACAAGTAGCTTATTATGAGATGTAAAACCCCATGAAAAATGAATATGATCTTTCTCGAGCAGGGTAAGCTTGTGTGTGTTTTAATAATCCAGAACACCTGGATATTTCACATCCAAATAGAAGGCAGAGATGTAAGGTGAAAGTGACCTTGTAGAAAGGAAGAATTCACTATGGAAGGAGGATGCCTGAATGAGCAGACTAACCCGCAACTGAAATTAGAAAACCCTTCCAATCAGTGTGAGGCAGAGAAAGCATGTATTGGCGAATGACTGAAATGACATTGATGGCCAATAGCTCTCAGGCTGCTCGTGCACAAGCAAGCCTGCTAGCGTACCTTTCTTAAAGAATTTAGTTTTCTATTTGTTTATATTTTGCAGGGAGAAAACATGTATTTGGTTTGGGAATGTGCATATTCCATTTTAAGCCTCATTTTAACGAGTGTACACGTTCTCTCATTAGCTTTTCTCTTTTTTTTTTCTGTCATTTTCTTTTCTTCTCTAGAAGACACAGCTTTGCTTTAGTGGATTAGTTAGACAAATGCTTCATCCATAAAAGTATGTTAGTGTTCCCAGATGAAAATCCCCCTGCCCATTAGTGACACGTGATATTTCAGCAACTGGTTAATTTCAGGTTTCACAGGTAACACATTTGTAGTGCATTAGACGACTTTCTGTCTAAATCTTGATGTTCCAAAGCTTTCTGTTGAAAATAATATCATTTTCCTAGGAAGTTTGTCTGACTTCTGAATTTTCTTTTTTCTCTTCCTTCTCCTTGCATTATAATTTTGTAATTTCCACAGTTGAGGAGATCATATATCCCAGACTTTCAGGAACTGTCCCAATTTCTCTGTGCAGTTTCATAAGTCCCTGAAATGTCCTAAGCATCCAAATAGCATTTGCTCAACTGCCTGTCCCATCAGGAAACTGTACAAAGTTCCTGAGGCAGGTTTGTTCTAGTTTATAAGAAAAATATGGTCCCTGTACCTGTGTAAGGCATGAATTTGCAAACTTAAGTAAATCCACTCACTTGTAGGTTGTGAATGCTTCATTTTAGCCAGTGTATATGTTTTCACCAGTATAAGTTTTGTACAGTACTAATTTCCATTAAAATGTGGCATACTTGCCCTGGCTGATGTGGCTTAGTTGGTTGAGCATCGTCCCATGCACCAAAAGGTTATGGGTTCGATTCCCGGTCAGGGCACATACCCAGGTTTCGGGTTCTATCCTCGGTCCTGGTGCATGCAGGAGGCAACCAATATTGATGTTTCTCTCTCTCTCTCTCCCTTTCACTCTCTCTTAAAAGAAAATCAATTTTTTTTAAAAAACAAAAAAAATAAAATGTGGCATACTAATTTTCTACTTTTCTAATAGTTAAATCTGTGAATATTGAATGTCTATGAAGACTCTTTTTCTTTTCTTGTCCGTGGAGTCAGTTCTGAGTTCCTAAAATAAAGAGATCAAATCATGAGCTGGACAGTCCATGTCTTAACATAGTTATCTCAAAGGTGAACTTTTTCTTAAAAATACTAGTAAAAAAATTTTAGCCTTGGCCAATTTGGTTCAGTGGTTAGAGCGTTGGCCTACAGACTGAAGGGTTGTGGGTTTGATTCCTGGTCAAGGGCACGTACCTGGGTAGCAGGTTCAATCCCAGGCCCTGGTTAGGGTCATGTGGGAGGCAACCAATCAATGTGTCTCTCTCACATTGATGTTTCTCTCTCTCTCCCCCTCCTTCCCTTCCACTCTATCTAAGAATTAATGAAAAAATATCCTTGGGTGAGGATTAACCAAAAAAAGGAAAATTTTAAAGGAGAGTAAATGCTATTATGTTTACATTATATATATATTTTTTACAAAGTCAGAGGCATTTAAAAACATATGCAGCGTTTTTCTATAAATTTCTATATGCAAAGTCTAGTGATAATCATATTTATTTCTCCTCATTTGATCAGGTTTTAAATCCGACATCTAGAGAGAGAAAATGATTTATCTGATGAAGTCTAAATATCAAAAAGTCTGAGCCTGAAGAAATGCTAGAAGGAATTTGCTGCGAGAAGATAGGAGAGGGCAGAGATTAGTCATGGTTTGGAGGATAGGGACCTCCAACTGTCTTACTCGTGAATGTTCCCCACCCCATTTTGTTCTCTGGCAAACAGTATGTTATTTTTACAAATCCAGGTAAAGGGAGGACACTCTGCTAACAGATGAGAACTTTGCCAACTTTGATCTTATGTCTTTAATAAACTTTTGTTGACCTGCTTCCATATGTCAATCACTATATCCTGGTTTTGGAGAATTTGTGGAGATGACTACTTCCAAAATAATCAAGGTGTTCTATCCATTTGATTGCTGCTTTTTGACGTTTTTTAATGCCTGGCAGCTGAGATCAGCAAATTAATATTGATTTTTTTTTTCCCCACATGGATTCTACTCTCCTAACCTTGACAGAACTGGAAGTTTAGACCAGAAATAAGAAAAAAAGATTCAAGATTTAATGCATCTATTACATATTATAATGTATATATTATATATAGATAGATAGATAGGTGGATAGAGCATGAGTGTACACTAGCTAGCTATTGGATAAGCCTAGATCACTATCCATAAGATTGTCTCCCATAAAATGGAGTGATTTTTCTACTATATATTATACTGTGTTTCTTCCTGAATGAACTTATTTATGGAATTGACCTTGCATATTCTCTTGTTGCTGCCACCTTGCCTAGGCTGCCGTGTGCTTTCTCATTTCCCTGGATATCTCTGGCTCTTTGATAGCAGTTAAAAAGTCTAGCAGCATATTAGTCATGATAGAAAACAGGTGTTATTCTTGGTGACATATTTCTGGGTACAACGTGTTCTGTCAGGATTGCAAATTACAGTGGAACCTCAGTTCTTGAACTTAATTCATTCTGGAAGGCTGTTTGAGAAGTGATTTTTAAAAAACCGAAGCATTTTTCCCCATTAGAAATAATGTAAATTGAATTAATTTGTTCCAGACCCCCAAATGATTCCCTGTTTTAACCTTTCTTATATACAGTACCTGTCTAATGTACTGTTTAATCTGTAAATAAACACTTTAAAAACAAAAAAGAACGTGAAATGTAAATGAAAATTTAACAGAGAGGAACACGCGAACACCTCTGTCACACTTTGCATCATTTCTTTTTAAGCTCTGTTGTTCTCAAAACTTTCCTTTTCACTTTGCTCCTATCAGTAAACTTCTTAGGACCCCTGGTTACTTATTGTATGTATTTAATTATAATAAGCAGCAATAAAAGCAAAAAAGCATGAAAATATTCACAGCACAATTTCCTGAGATATTAACAACTCGAGGTTTAGTGGTAACTGACTCATAGTCACACACTCTCTCCTTTATCTCCTGAGAGACATGTGACTGATCATACAGCTATCAACAGGAAAGGGTTGTCGGGCCAAGAACCCATGTTTTGTATAACAACCAAGACATTTTTTGTGATCAATTTGGAGAACCGGATTGTTTGAAATGGGAGGCATTCAAGAACTGAGGTTTGACTGTATTTTCTTATTATATCATTACCTCACAATTTCTACACAAATCCTCAGAATTACATTAAAGATGAATTGCCAAGAAAACAAGACCACATATAATAAGGAACCATGATTGGTATAGTTTTACTCTTAAATTCATTTTATGTTCTTGTGGCATTCAGTGTTAATCTCTCACATTGAAATCCAAACTTGGGGAGGTGCAGTGATAGTATAACTGCATGATTCCCACATTGAGAAAATTCTTCTCCTTCATCTGTGGACTCTGTCTCTCAACTAGATTGTATTTATAGAATAATAATTAATTTGTAGTCCTATATTTTTTTTTATCAAACTGCCAATCAGAGCTCCTGATCAATATTAATTAAACTGAATAACAGTTTAATTTATTGATTGTCTGAACATGTCCGGCACTGAGAATGTGAAGGTGAAGAAAACCTAGTCTTGGCCTTCAAGGAGTTTATAATCTAGTGGGAAAAATGTATATCAATGTACACGGAGTTCACATAATATAATCCAAAGCAAAGAAAACTCATTTAAATTTTAAACTCTCCTATAGCATTTTACGTATTAGATAAATATGATTTTCATTAAACTTTTTGAAATTAGGTAAACATTTTTATGTCTGTTTCTGAGTGGGTTATTACTAGCCCAAGCTGTGATAGTAAAGGCATTCACAGGGTCAGAATTAGAGTTCAAAATAATAACTCCACCAAAAAGGGCTTTTGACATTTCAGTGATTTTTGTATATAGCTGAATTAGCATTATATGAAGTAGGTTTGCATTATGAGGAAAATACTGGCAAAGTGTTGTTTTTTTTTGGGGGGGGGTGTTTGTTTTTTATGCAGTGGCGATACTGTAGAAAAATGTTAGATTTGCTCCCAACCTGTCAAATGTACCCAAACCATGAGAGGGAGAAACAACTGTTTTGCAAGAAGAATTCTAGACAATCTTTTATGAATGCTGGTTGACATTTCTGACCTGAGCACAGCCTCGGGAGAGATTATTCTCTAGTGAGGGATGTGGCATGAATGAACAGTGAAAACCGGGATTTACTATGTCCATGTAGAATATAACCCTTCATATTCTAGGCTCTGATTTCTTCTACTGGTGATACCGGAAGCATAGGAAGGTTTCCTTCCAAGGCCTTTATTAATATACATGATTTGTCTCTCTCCTTCATACAAATACACATAAACACTCAGACTTAAACACACACACATTTATACACAAAGCCTCCAGTTATTTGGACAATGTTATTTGTGGAAGAGGCAGGCTCTGGTTCCTTAATCCTACAGTAATTACTTTATTTCTTGAAGCATGAGATTTGATTACCCATATATTGTTATGCATGATGCATAATATTTTTGACTATCACTTCATGCAGCTCTTCTAAAAAAAGAGCCTCACAATTTAGCTCAGGAAGACCAATGTTTTGCACAGGCAGAGTAAACTCGTGGCAAGCTCTGCCGAGAAATGTATCAGGTCTTAGGAAGCCCAGAAGTAGGGACTGTGCAGACCAGTGTTTAGTAAGGTGAAGCTCTTATAAAGAAGACGTTCGGAGGTTTGAAAATGTGAGTGAATTTGAAGAGTGGAGACTGTAGCTACTAATTAAATACTATATGATAAAATGTAGTTCTTAAACTTAAGCAGAGGTTGAGCCCCAAACAATAAAAGGGGAACATAGGCTAATTCATTTCCTTTACATATGATTCGATAACCAGAACTAGTGTCTGGGTGAAAATCTTTCACCATTATGGTGCTCTCTTGCGAAATCTGTTTGTGTTCTTAGAATATGATGCGTAATAAAAATAACCACAAAGCAAGGGGAAAGGATGGGTTAGTGTATGGCACTAGAAAAATCTGGCTTCTGATATGGATAATAATAAAGCTGATCTCTGTTTTAACCAATCTAACAGTAGACTCAATGCATTAAAGACCTTACTGTGAAAAGTTAAATATCACTGATAGAAGAAACAGGAAATATTTTGTAATTTAGGGGAGGATTAAGATTTTTAAAATAAGATTTCATTTCACTAATGATTAACAATGTTGAGCATCTTTTCATATTTCTATTGGCCATCTGAATGTCCTCTTTGGAGAAACGGCTACTGAAGTCCTTTGCCCATTTTAAAATTGGATTGTTTGTTTTTTTGGTGTTGAGTATTATAAGTCTTTATAAATTTTGGATATTAACCTCTTATTAGATGTATCATTGGCAAATATGTTCTCCCATTCAGTGGGTTGTCTTTTCATTTTGTTGATGGTTTCCTTTGCTGTGTAAAAACTTTTTAGTTTGATGTAGTCCCATTGATTTATTTATTTATTTTTTCCTTGCCCGAGGAGACATATCAGAAAAATATTGCTATGAGAAATATTTGACATTTTACTGCTTATGTTTTCTTCTAGGATTTTATGGTTTTGAGTTTAACATTTAAGTCTTTAATTTATTTTGAGTTTATTCTTGTGTATGGTGTAAGAAGGTGGTCTAGTTTCATTATTTTGCAAGTATTTGTTCAATTTTCCCCAACATCATTTATTGAATAGGCTATCTTTACCCCATTGTATATTCTTGCTTCTTCTGTCAAATATTAATTAACCAAAATGGCATGGGTTGATTTCTGGGCTCTCAATTCTGTTCAACTGATCTATACATCTGTTTTAATGCTAGTACCATGCTGTTTGATTACTATGGCCTTGTACTACAGTTTGATTTCAAGTAGCGTGATTCCTTCAATTTTGTTCTTTGCAAGATTGCTGTGGCTATTCAGGTTCTTTTATGGTTCCATATTAATTTTTGAAATATTTGTTCTATTCTATGAAATACACCATTGGTATCTTGATAGAAATTGTGTTGAATCTATAGATTGCTTGCAAATTAAAACTACAATGAGATATCTACTTATACCTGTCATAATGGCTATCATCAATAAATCAACAAACAGCAAGTGTTGACGAGGATGTGGAGAAAAGGGAACCCTTGTGCACTGTTGGTGGGAATGCAGATTGGTGCAGCCACTGTAGAAAAGAGTATGGAGTTCCCTCAAAAAAATTAAAAATGGAACTGCTTTATGACCCAGGGATTCCACTTGTGGGAATATATCTGAAGAACCTGGAACACTAATTTGAAAGAATATACATACCCCTACGTCCATTGCAGCGTTATTTACAATAGCCAAGATTTGGACGTAGCCTAAGTGCCCACCAGTAGATGAAGGGATAAAAAAGTTGTGGTACATTTACACAATGGAATACTACTTGGCCATAAAAAAGAAGGAAAGCCTACCTTTTGTAACAGCATGGATGGATCTGGAAAGTATTATGCTAAGTGAAATAAGCCAGAAAGACAAATACTATATGATTTCACTCATATGTGCCATCTAATGAACAAAATAAACTAACAACGCAGAGACAGACTCATGGATACAGAGAACAGACTGACAGCTGTCAGAGGAGATGAGGGTTGGGGGACTGGGTGAAAAAGGTGAAGGGATTAAGCAAAAAGAAAAAAAAACAAAAACAAAAACACAACAAAACAAAACTCTTAGACACAGATAAAAGTATGGTGATTACCAGAGGGAAAGGGGGATGGCAGAGGTAGAAGGGGTAAAGAGGAATAAAAAGTGATGGAAGGAGAGGTGAGTTAGGGTGGTGAACACACAATACAATATACAGATGATGTATTACAGAATTGTACACCTGAAACCTATATCATTTTATTAACCAATGTCAGTTATCCCAATAAATTTAATAAAAATAAGATTCTAAAAGCACAAATTCTAAGATGGTAAATGGCTAGATATGGTTACATTGAAATGAAACATTTTAACTCAATAAAGGATGCCATAGACAAAATAAGGTGATAAAGGACTGATTGGAAGACAGTATTTGAATTTTGTAAAATCAAGAAGGGATCAATTTCTAGAATATGAAGTGTTCTGTAAGAACAAGTAAAAGGCAGGAAATCAAATGAAAAAATAGGCAAAGGATATGAGTTGACAATTTAGATAAGGGAAAGCCTGATTTGCCAACGACAATATAAAGTTTTAGTCCAAGAAATGGAAATTAACACACCGAGATACTATTTTACCACATCAGATTAGTCATAATTAGGAAGGAACATACTACCAAGGTTCGAGATGAGGTGAGAAACTATAACTTTTATGCTTTGCTAGTGAGGATGTAGAGAATGTAAATGAGTAAATGAGTCCTCCTCCCCCCCCCCCCCCTTTCTGGGAAGGCAACTGCCAGTCCTTAGTGAAATTAAGAATGTCTTATGACCTCTCCAACCCATGGATATATGACAGGAAATTTTTTCACAGGTCAGTAGGAAAACATGTTTAGGGGTTTATTTGTGGTACTGTAGTGGGGAGATGAAAGCAGAGTAGATTTCTATCACTAGGAAAGTGCATAGTAAACTGTGGTGGGTAATAGCAAAGAAAATCACACAATTAAAAACAATGAACTAAATTTACATACAAATCTCAACCTATAGGCAAAGTAAAGATAAAGAACAGAATACGAGTTATAGCCTAATGCCAGTTTTATAAATCAATGCATGACATACAAATTTATTTGTACATTTGTGATTTATAATAAGAAATATATAGTCTGTCTTCGGCTCCTAGCCAGAGCTCTGAAAACTTTTGTGGTTTCCTAAGTAATAAAGGTGCTGGAGTATCTTTTGTTCTAACTTGTGATCTCTTAAAATTTTTATTTTTATTTTTCAATTACAGTTGACATAAATATTATATTAGATTCAGGTGTACTCCATAGTGACTAGACATTTCTATAACTTACAGACTTATCACCCTGGTAAGTCTAGTACCCACCTGACATCATACATAGTTATTACAATATTATTGACTATTTTCCCTATGCTGTGCTTTACATTCCCATGAGTATTTTATAATTAAAATTTGTACTTTTTTATCCCTTTGCCTTTTTCACCCACCCCAACGCCCTCCCATCTGGCAACCATCAATTTGTCTGTATCTACGAGTTTGTTTATTTTGTTTTTTAGATTTCATATCAGTACGTTCAGAGTATTTTTCATGATTATCATAGCTATTTTTAGACTTTTATTACATATTAATTTTCAAATTAGGACTGCCACATTGCACAAGTGGAAAGGGCACCATTCGTGGAATATATAGACTGCAGCAGTGTGGGCCTGTGATAAATTCCTTTAATTTCTTAAAATATTTGACTGCATTTGCCATTTAATATGTAGGCTAATTTGGCAAATATTGACATATTTACAATGTTATTATAGGCTCATGTAACTATATACTATTATATATTCTATAAGGCTCACATATTTGTTTCTTTTCTTCACTGCTGTAACAGTATAACCTAGAAGAGAGTCTGACATAGCAGGAACTTAATAAAAACTTGGCAAATGAATAAATAAGGTTTTCTACTCACCTTATTCATTCATTCGTGTGGATGGTATATCTCTCCACCTATTTTGGTATATTTGGATACCCATGAACTGTCATTTAATGATGTCTATAAGTTTTCCAGAATGGCTTTGTAAAGATTTTGTTAGACTGATTACTAGATGCTCTGTTGTGACTGATATATACAACTTATGATGGTTTTTTACAAAATACTGTTGGACTCAGATTTCTTTTACATAGAATTTTTGTGACTATACTCTCAAATGGGGATAATCTGTAATATTAATTTTTTTGAATGTCTGTCTAATTTTGTGATATATGTTATGCTGGCCTTTAAAAATTTTGAGGCAGCTTTGTCTCTATTTCTGTTCTCCGGGACAAATTATAGAAGCTCTGGGTTATTGTGTCCTCCTTGGGTGGTTGGTAAAAACTGCCTGAATAAACTGTCTGGGTGGTGACTTCTTTTGGAAAGAAGTTTTTATCTGTCATTCTATTATTTTTAATGGTTGTTGAGCTATTGCAATTTTCTATTTCTTACTGGCCAATTCTGGCCTTCAAAAGATGCATTTACAATAAAAACAAACAAACCCCGCTCTATTAGTAGTGGATTTCCCTTTCTCATTCTGAATTTTGCTTATTTTATTTATTTATATCTTAATGAATCTTACTAGAGATTGCCATTTAAGAATATATTTCATTTTGTTAATCCTTTCGTACTTTTTCTATTTCATTGATTTCTGCCCTGTGCCAGAAGCCTGAGCTGCAACCCTGCTGCCTTAAGCTTGCAGGAAGGAGACTGATTGACAGCCCAAGCACATGCATTTTACTCCCCCACCCCCACTCCGACCTTGGGCAGTCCCGACCCAGTACAGCCTTTGGGCCAGAGGTTGGTCCCCTGTCAAGCTGAGCCTCGGGGGCGAGGCGCCCGCTATACTGTGCCTGATTGGCGAGTGAAGGGGAAGTGTTGTGGGCACTGGGGTTTGCTTGGTAGGTGGAATGTTCCAGATTCCTTAAGGATGAGTCTGGCACCTGCGGAACACAAGTGTTTCTCTTTTAGAACTCCCTTGCCACTCCTGTAGATCTCGTGAGATCCCACTAAATTGGGCTGCTTCTGGGAAGAGAGGTCGCAGCAGCAGCGCCTTGGGCCTGATTCCACTGTGGTTTGAGCCGCCAGTGAGGCTCTGAGCGCATTCCCGCCCATCCTCTCCCTGCTGTTCTCTCCCTGCCGTTCTATCTGGAACTGCACTTACTTCCCTGGAAACTACAAGGCACACCCTGCCGGCTCCCACTGCTCCTGCTTGCCTTCCTGGGAAATCCCACACTCTACCCACCAGGACCAGGCCCAGCCACCAGCCAGGACCTGCCTCCGCGGTCTGTCAATTGCATGAATGAAGAGGAAAGGGGGGTTTGTAGAGCACCATGCTCAGGTCTTCAGGAAGAGGAGGAGGAGGAGGATGGCTAGAGACTGGCAGTGGAAGGCAGCCAAAGCTGACGGCACTGGGTATTATCAGGTGAGCTCCCATTCGTGTCCTCTGCTGGCCCAACACACCTTGTTCTCTGATTTCAGAATGGAACTCGCGCATTCAGGTTGTTGGGGGCCCTGGACCTTGGCAGCTATGGGACTAGAGCCTCAGGGCTCACCAGAGTGATACATTTGTTAGAACTGATGAACCTACACTGATACATCATTATCACCTGAAGTCCATGGTTTACAGTCGGGTTCACTCATGGTGTACATTCTATGGGTTTGGACAAATGTATAATGACAGGTATACATCATTATTCATTCCTCTAACCTTGGCAGATTTCTGGCAACCACTGATCTTTTAATGAATCCATACTTCTACCTTTTCCAGGAATGTCATATAGTTAGAATCATAAAGTATGCAAGCTGTTCAGATTGATTTTTTTTTCACTTAGTAATATACATTTAAGGTTCCTCCATGTGTTTTCCTTGTTTTATAGCTCATTTCCCTTTAGCACTGAGTAATATGCCATTGTTAGAGTGTACCAGTTTATTTATCCATTCATCTACTAGAGAACATCTTGATTGCTTCCAAATTTGGTAGGTACGACTAAAGCTGCTACAAGCATCTCTGAGTAGGTTTCTGTGTGGACGTAAATTTTCATCTGCTTTGGGTAAATTCCAAGGAGCACAATGGCTAGATCATATGGTAAGAGTATGTTTAGTTTTGTAAGAAACAGCCTTTCAAAGTGAGCATTCCATTTTGTATTCTCACTAGCAACGAATGAGAATTCCTGTTGTTTAAATTCTCCTCAGCACGTGGTGTGGTCAGTATTCCACATTTTGACCATTCTAATAGGCATGTTGTAGTATCTTATTATAATCTACATTTTCTTGATAACATATGATGTGGAGCTTCTTTTCATATCCTCATTTACCATTTATATATCTTCTTTGGTAAGGGGACTGTTGAGGATTTTGGTCCATTTTAATTGGGTTTTCTTATTGTTGTGTTTTAAGAGTTCTTTGTATATTTTGGATAACAGTCCTTTGTCAGATGTGTCTTTTGCAAATATGTTCTCCCAGTCTGTGGCTTGTCTTCTCATTTTCTTTACATTGTCTTTCACAGAGCAAAAGTTTTAAATTTTAATAAAGTCCAGTTTATCAATTATTTCTTTCATGCATCATGCCTTTGGTGTCATGTCTGAAAAGTCATTGCCCTACCCAAGGTCATCTAGGTTTTCTCCTATCTTATCTTCTAAGAGTTTTATAGTTTTAAAATTTACCTTTAGCCCTATGATCAATTTTGATTGAATTTTTGTGAAGAACATAAGGTCTGTGACTAAATTCATTTGTTTTTGCGTGTGGGTATCCAATTGTTCCAGCACCACTTTTGCAAAGGCTATCTAAAGACTACCTTAAAAAAAATTTTTTTTTTATTATTGTATTGCTTTTGCTCTGTCAAAGATTAGTTGACTGTCTATTTCTGGGCTCTCTGTTCTGTTCCATTGCTCTATTTGTTTATTCTTTCACCAATCCTACACTGTCTTCACAACTCTAGCTTTGTAGTAGTCTTGGAGTCAATTAGTGTCAGTTCTCACCTATTTTTCTTCTTTAATATTGTGTTGATGATTCTGGATCTTTTGCCTCTCCATATAAACTTTAGACTCAGTATGTCAATATCCACAAAATAATTTGCTGAGATTTTGATTGGTACTGTATTGAATCTATAGATGAATTTGGGAAGAACTAACATCTTTTTTTTTTTTTTTTCTTTATTGATTGTAGAGAGGGAAATGGAGAGGGAGAGAGAGACAGAAACATCTATGAGAGAGAACATTGACTGGCCTCCTCCTGCATGCCCCCCACTGGGGACTGGGCTCACAACCTGGGCATGTGCCCTGACCAGGAATCGAACCGGTGACCTCTTAGTGCATGGGTTGCCACTCAACCACTGAGCTACACCGGCCGGCCAGAACTAACATCTTGACAATATTGAGTTTTCCTATCCATGAATATGGAATATTCCTTCATTTATTTAGTTCTTTGATTTTGTTCATCAGATGTTGTAGTTTTCCTTATAGAGATCTTGTACATATTAGATTCATACATAAGATTTTATTTGCAGGGAAGAGGTTGTTAATGTAAATGGTATTGTGCTTTTACTTTCACATTCTACTTGTTATTGCTGTATATAGGAAAATGATTGAGTTTTGTATATTAACCTTGTATCCTTCATTGTTGCTATAATGGCTTATTAGTTCCAGTGTTTTGTTGATTCTTTCAGGTTTTCTACATAGATGATTATGTCATCTGCAATCAAAGACAGTTTTATTTCTTTCTTTCCAATCTGTATACCTTTTATTTCCTTTTGTTGTCTTATTGAATTAGCAGAACTTCCAGTATGATGTTGAAAAGAAGTGGTGAGAGAGGACAGCTTTCCTTGTTCCTGACCTCAGTAAGAAAGCTTCTCACCACTAGGTTTGTTAGCTGTAGTGTCTTTATAAAGTTGAGGGAATTTCCCCTCTATTCTTAGTTTACTGAGAGTTTTTATGATGAATGGGTATTGGATTTTGCCAAAAACTTTTTTTGTGTCTGTTGATAGGATTATGTTATCTTTTTTTTTTAGGCTGTTGATGTGATGGATTATATTAATTGAATTTAAATGTTGAACCACCTTTGCATATCTGGGATATATTCCATTTTGTTGCAGTGTTTAAATCTTTTCATATGTTGTTGGATTCAATTTACTAATATTTTATTGTGGATTTTTACATCTCTGTTCATGGGAAATATTGATCTGTAGTTATATTTTAATGTCTTTGTCTGATTTTGGTATTAGGGTAATTCCTTTTTTTTTAAGATAAATATTTTATTTATTTTTTTAAAGTATTTAATGTATTTATTTTTGTTACAGGTGTTTCTCCGTTTTCCTCCATTGACACCCTTCTCCTATCTCCCCTGCCTGCCCCCCCAGCCTTGTTGTCTATGTCCATTGGTTATGCTTATATGCATAAATCCTTTGGTTTATCTCTTCCCGACCCCCGAGCCCCTCCTCTGAAGTTTGTCTGTCTGAAGGTATTAGGGTAATTCTTGCCTCATCAGATTATCTTTTTAATCTGATTTGTGATGGATTTCTGAGTATATTATCTGTGTGTGAAAAGAATACACATTCAGCCCGGCCGGTGTGGCTCAGTGGATTGAGCAATGTCCCGTGGACTGAGAGGTCCCAGTTCAATTCCTGGTCAGGGCACATGCCCGGGTTGCGTTGCAGACTCAATCCCCAGTGGGGGGCATGCAGGAGGCAGTGGATCAATGTTTCTTTCACATCAATATTTCTGACTCTCTAAAAAATCAATAAAAATATATTTTAAAAAAGAATGTACGTTCATGTTTACTAGACATACAATTTTTGATATATCATTAGATCAGATTTGTTAAAAATATAATTCTAATCTATTATGTTCTTTTTGCTTAATCTGTTTTTAGATAGATGTGTTTAAATGTCTACTAGAACTAAATATTAATTATTTCACTTCCTGATAATTATTTCAGCTTTTTCTTTACATATTTTTAGAGCCTGTGATTGGGAGTGTATATTCATGATTATTATGTTATTAGTATGTTGTTTCTCTTTCCAATGTGAAATTTTCATCTTTATCTTTAATGGAACTTTTTACTTTAAATTAGGTTTTTGGCTGGTACATATTGCTTAACATATTTTAATCCTTTTGTTTTTCATCTTTTTGTGTATATTTCTTGTTATTTGGGCCTCTAAAATAATATATTATTGGATTTATTTGGAAAAAAATTTATTTTGAGAGTTTATATCTCATAAAGGGTGAATTTAACTAAATTCATTTATAGTAATTAATGTAAATAAGGGCTTATTTCTAACACTTTATTTTGTATTCATACTTACCATGATTCATTTCTTTCCTTTCTTACTTTCGATTGGAGATACGATTTTCTTTGTTTAAATTTTATTTCTGGCTCCTTTGTTGAAAAGGGTACATTCTATTTTTATTTGTCAAATTTCTACCAGTGATTCAGACCCATAATTGTATTGTTTTTCTTATCAATATAAAGCAAAAATCTCAACTCACTTTCATTTCTAAATCTATAATATCTCCCTCTCTCCCTCCCCCCAGCCACGTCCCACCTTTGCTCTGATTCTTCATCTGGAGGGTTTGGTGGAGAGGAGGGCATCTGCATTCTAGACTGGACAGTTTAAATGACTTTAGTGAAGTTATTCTGTGGAGTGAGATTATTGGAATGGGTAACAGTTCATCATCCATGTACTGTTGTCACTAGCCTCTTTTTATCCTCCTTCCCTCTTCCTTTCCACTTCTCACTCTCTCAGTCCTAGATATTCTCCAGAAGCTCCAGACTTCTCTTTCTATTGTGCAGAGATTTTTTCCCTTATTGTTGAAACTTTATGTCAGCTAATAATACTCAATCTCTTGGGGAAGAACCTCTATTCTTATCACAAATCCATAAATCTTTCCTAAAAATATTTCTCTTGAAGAGGCTCTGTTGTGCCATCTGGGAAAATAATGAAATAGTCTCATTTTTATTACGGAAGGTAATTTATATGTGTAATGAGGAGGAGTACAGTTGGGGAAGAAAGTCTATTTAAATACTTTTATTAGGGATCAATAGAAATTTGGAAGAAGCAGAGTCCTTACAAACAAATTGATGATGGTTTTTAGGACTTTTTATTTTTTAAACAGTGAGAAATTCTTCTACATGCTATTTGGTTTAAGTAAAATATATTCTGTAGTAGGGGAGATGATGCATATTTGGTGACAGAGAAGAGACTCTTTAGGTGGTGGTTTCTTTATCTCTGGCAGATTGTAACAGGCAGTCTTTGGGAAGAAGAGAGAGTGGTTAAAGCAGAAGGAAGCAACAACGGTTCTCTTACTTACGGTTGTGGCTCTCAAGCAAGTGACTTACACACTCTATTTCTGTATAATAGGACTTGAAAGCTCCTGCTGAACTTAACTCTCGAGTTTTCTACGCCTTCAACTGATAACAGGAAATGGTAGGATAATTACTTGCTGGCAAAGTACTTTGAGATCCTTAAATAAAAGGTGTTCAGTGTGTAAGTTTTCAGTTTTATTTGAGAGAGAATCTTTTGGTGGTAGTTTTATTCATTTTTTTTTCTGTATTATAATTTTTCTTTCTTTCTTTCTTTCTTTTTCAGAAACATCAGGGTCCTTTTGTGGATTGCTTCTATCTTTATGAAATTCTGGCTTTTAACTAGCACCCAGGCAGCTTTTGGAAACAAAATGATAACAAAAGCAGCATGCAGTCACTCCTTTGTTGTGTGGGTTTTTTTCCCTCTTGCCTTTTATCTTTACATGTTCCTTTTTGCCTGACATTTCTGCATTCATCACCCCATGTCTAGTTGCACTAAGGCTATTATAAGATGGATGGATGAGGAGATGACAAGAATACATACAATTCACATTTTTCATTTCCTTTGTAGCTGGAGTTTTTAATAGTTCTCTAAACTGTATTTATGTTCTTTTTAAGAGAAAGTAGATAGTAGTCTTACTATCTCATTCCCAAAATGTTTTCTACGATTCCTATTTTTATAATATTAATGTCTCTTTATCGCAAAGATAAGATAAAGAGAAATAGACTCACTTATATTCGATGAACTAACAGTACAAACTCAAAGGCCTCAGGATCACCTTTTCTAGAAGGCAAGGTAATTATATTCCTAGGCTTCCTTTTTGTTACTCAATGAGCAGCAGTCTGTGGAACAAGTATTCAAAAAGAGCTTTCTTTTGGGGGGTTTTGTCATTTCCAAATTGTGGATATCCTACTGTGGAGTTGGAAATGGGGCTAGAGTCAGAAATTGTAAATGGGTAAAACATTTTCCTAGAAAGTCAGTGCCGATTAAAATCCTGTTACTCACTTGCTCACTCTGACTTTTTTCCCCCCCAGAAGTAATATAAAAATGGTGTTTTAACACAAAGACACTGTAAGATAATTGAAAGTGAATTTCCACAAGTAGGTGGTGAGTCAGTTTCATTCTCTCTGTGGTAACCTGTTTTTCATCTTTGGGGAGGTCCTTGCACATTATTTCCCCGTGACACAGAATGTATAGCAGAGTCACTTGTGTGGCATGCGTTCAGCAGTGATTTTACCATAGTGTAAAACGTCTAGACCAACAGAGAAGGCTCAGTCCATCTGGCTGTTGGTCAACTTCATGCCATGTGTATTTAGAAACATATGACTTGAACTAATGCACATTTCCAGTTTATTCTTTTTGTTTATTTAGGTAGAATAAATATCTGAACCGTCAAAATTTCCCTGGAGTACAGTTGGTAGGGTTTTACCTTGTTATGTGGCTCTGCCTCCCCTAGCCTTTGCAGTCCCTGATGTTTTTGGCCTGTAGACCTAGTGTTGCAAGTTCCCTAGTCAGCTCTCCACCACTGATGGCAGTCAGGATTTTAGGAAAAGCCCGTGGCCAGCCACAGGTTGGGGCTCTTATTTGCCATGCTGTCATAAGCCTGGTGTCTATAGTGTATGGAGTTCACCCTGGGCCTCTGTGGTCCCTGAGAGGCAGGCTTTTAAAATGCCCATTGTATTTTCCAAATTCATGTGACTAGATTTCTGGTTAGATTTCCTTATATTTCCTTCAGTCCTCCTGGTGGGACCTTATTACTCTGGTTTAGAGTTCTGACACTGTATCAATATCCCTTCCCACCATTTCTTTCTTTTCCTATTATCTATCACCATCTCTTAGTGGTATCTGCAGATAGCATTAAGAATTACCTGCCTAGATTACCACACGAATAATATTAATAATAAAAAAAGAATTACCTGCCTAAGTATTGTCATTTCTTGAAAATTTCCTATTTTCTACCCACTATATTGGATTCCCTGGATTGTATAGACCCTTGCAGATATTAAAGTTGAGTTCACCCTACAATTTGGACACTCTAATTTGGGCCTCCTCTAAAGTACAATCCTCCATGCATATCAATTGTTTTATTTTAGCCCCATTCATTTGTAGCCTCCTTCCATTTTTAAAAAATATATTTTTACTGATTTTTTTTTTTTTTAAGAAAGGAAGGGAGGGATAGAAACATCGATGTGAGAGGGAAACATCAATTGGCTGCCTCCTGCATGCCCCCCAGGGGGGATTGAGCCTGAAACCCAGGCATGTGCCCCCTGACCGGGAATCAAACCGAGACCTCTCAGTCCATGGAATGACACAATCCAGTGAGCCACACAGGCTGGGCCCTTCCATTTTTTTTTTTTTTTTTTAAATCTTTGGAGTAGGTATTTGCAAACTGTCTGGGTACGACCCAGTATGTATAGTAGAGTCACAATCACATAGCATGTATTCAGCAGTTATTTTACCATCTGGCTGCTGAAGTTTCAGAATGTTTTAGAGCTGAATCCACTTAAGTTAGGCCATTGTAATTTAATCCCTGCTTCTCAAACTGTTCCAAGGAGTGGTTTATCAATGCCTAAAAGTAGAGCGAGTTCCGTCAGCCTCAGGTCCCACTTCAGGATCTCTGTTTCTTTCGTAGAGATCTAAGGCAAGCATACCCAGCTAAACAGTTCTACAGTTGCACTATATGTAGTGAAAAACTTTGTTTTCACCCATGCTGACTTCTAAATGGAAATGGATTCTTGCCTCATATAAGAGCTGAACATAATCATATTCATTTCTAGGCCATACTTGGCTACTTTCTTTTCTCTGAATATTCCATGTTGCCTCTCATTTTCATGCCTTTGCATTTACAATTCCATCTGCCTGGAACAACATTTTTTACTTCTTTGCAGGATTGTTGTTATTTCTGCAGTTTAACCATCGATGCCAGGCAACATTAGGTGCTCTCCTTGGTGTTTTCAAAGATCTCTGAGCTTTCTGCTATCCTAGCACTTAACTACCCTGAATCATATTTGTCTCTGCCATGACCTCTGAGTTCAGGGAGAACCACTCTGTCTCTCTATCACATAACACACAGAAGATACTCAACAAATGCTATTGAATGCATGAGCAGATTTTCTCCTGATGTGGTAGATGTTAGGGTTTAGATGTTTTAACACAGTATGTTTCTTTCAAGTTCAAGATCTTTTAAAATATATCATACCCTAATGGGTTTAGGTATAGTTTTCTTTATCAACAACTTTTGAATAAAGAAATAAATGAATTAGAAATACTTTGACATTGTGTGTGTGTGTGTGTGTATGTGTGTGTGATCCTAATCATATCCATACTTCAACATTTTTTTTTTTGGAGGTTTATTGAGGTGTGATTGAGAAATAAAATTGGAAGCTATTTAAAGTGTACTTCATGGTGATTTGAAATACACATATACATACACACACATACATACATACATACATACATTGTGAAAGAATCCCCACTATCTAGTTAATTAACACATCCATCCATCACTTCACATGTTTATCTTTATTTTTAGTATTTTTTTTTTGGTGAGAAAATTTAAGTTCCACTCTCTTAGCCAATTTCAGTAATATAGTACAGTGTTATAGTCACCATGTTTTAAATTAGGTTCTCAGATCTTATTCATCTTATAGCTGCAAGTTTGTACTTTTTAATCAACTTCTCTCTATTTGCCCCACTCTTCAGCCCCTGGCAACCACTTTGTTTTTTTTACTCTGTTTCTAAGAGTTTGGCTTTTTTTCTTTTCTTTTCTTTTTTTTTTTTTTTAAGATTTCTCATGTAAGTGATAGTATTTGTCTCACTCTATCTGGCTTATTTAACTTAGCATAATGCTCCTAAGGGCCATCTCTTGTAAACGACATAATTTCCTTCTTTCTCATAGCTGAATAATATGTGTGTGTGTGTGTGTGTGTGTGTGTGTGAGTGATCTTTATTCATCCATCCATTGGTAGACACTTAGGTTATTTCCATGTCTTGTCTATTGTAAATAATGTTGCAATTAACTTGGGAATATAGATACATAGTTGATATCCTGTTTTTTTGTTTCCTTTGGTTATATACCCAGAAGTGGGATTGCTAGATCACATGGTAGTTCTATTTTTAATTTTTTGAAGAACATCCATATTGTTTTCCACAGTGGCTGCACCAATTTATATTCCCACCAACAGTGCACAGGATTCCCTTCTCTCCACATTCTCACCAACACTTGTTAGCTCTTGTCTTTTTGATGATAAATATTCAATAGGTGTGAGGTGATATCGCATTATGGTTTTGATTTGGATGTCCCTGATGATTAGTGATATTAAACACCTTTTCATGTACTTCTTGGTCATTTGTATGTCTTTTTGGTAAAATGTCTATTCATTTCTTCTACCCATATTTTACATACTTGAACATTTTAATAATGCAATTTCTTATTTGCTTTACTTTTAAGTACTACTGCACTGTCACTATAGTATGATTACTGAACACAGTTTGTTTACTTATTTTCAGTTCTTTTTGTCTATATGATACATTGTTCCAGGATGTATAGTCAAATTTCTTTGTTTTAGTGTCATTAGGAAGGGTTTCTCTCATTCTGATTGTCATGAATGGATATATGTTTAGGTACATTTGTTTAATTTTGCTTTAAAATTTTAGATTGCTATTTTATTATTTAGGTTTGTTATAGAATTATGTGCATCATGTCAAAATCAAATCTATAAAACGAAGTATATTTAAATCCACTTTCTGTCTGTGATCACTTTACCCTCTTTCCACCTTCTCCCATAGATAACTGTTTTCCTGCCTGTAATTACACTTTGTTCTATTTTTATAACTGCTTTCTGCTACTTCAGGTCTTTCTTTGTCTTTTTTAAATCTTTTAAAATATGTTTGTCCTTATTTTACATCTTTTATATTGGTGTTATGTTTACACTGACTTTGAACTCAGCTGAGTACACCTGGTTTGTCATTCTTCGTCATTGCACTGTCCCTCTCTTGTGGCTTCCAGCCCCCATCTGCCCCAGATTCATTTACCTTTCCACACATGTCACGACAACCTTCTATCTTCCCAGGGATCCTTTAGGATCTTTAGGTTTTCAGATCTTCATTTTTTTTTTTAATCTATGTGGTGTATCTAGGGTTGGGCTACAGGAGGAAAGTGGTAACCCAGCGAGTCTACCAGCCCCAAACATTTATTTTGAATATTTTTAAATACAAGGTCCACTAGTGAAGACTATTTGAATATTATCAACACTTAAGAGGGAATGGAGTTTACTTATTTAGAAATAAATGACAGAAATTGTTTCCATTTATCCCACTTTAGTATACACATAAATAGGAAAAACAACCAACTGTATGTCATTGAATAGATGGCTTTATTATTCTGTTACTATTTTAAATAAAGAATGTGTCTTCCCTTTGCTTTTTATATTTTCTTGCATTTTAAAGTATGCTGTATGTTTTCATTATCAGTATAAGCATGGACTTTGGAGTCAGATGGACTTGAATTAAATTCTGATTCTGTGGCTTAAATTCAAGCTCTGTGACTTTGGGTCATTTACAATAAAATAATCTTTAATTTATAGGGATTTTATAAGCAGAGTGCTAGCACTTAAAAGTGCTCAATGAATATTGGCTTTTATGATGATGACTCATGATGTCTATGATGATAAAGATGATGATGAGGATACACTTCTAATTTCCATGCACCTGCAATTATAATAAACGACAGTAAGTAAAGATGATGAAGTAGTGAATAAAGTGTCAGAAATGTCTATTCAATAAAGTTAGATATATTGGTTTTTTTTTTCTGAAATAAGAGGCTGAAATAAACAATTTGGTCCAACAATATCACAATGTAAACTAACCACTATTTTATAATCTGTACTAATTTAGATTTTCAAGAAGACAATAATATGTTTTTGAGAAGTTTGTCTTTTTATTTGAGTAAAAATGCTTATATGTGAAAAGTATTCTCACTCCATTTTAATTTAATTTTCATTTCATTCAACAGACAACTCTTCATTTAAAATGTGAACTATGTTTCAGTCTTAGTTTTGAATTCTTTGTGAATTTCTTGTTCACATACTTTGCTCATTTATATCTTGCTAATATTTATAGTTGCATACTGCAGAGACTAGGAAGAAATTAGGAACCCCAAATTTTGCTGGAATTGAATTTCTACCATCATGTTAAAAGGCTTTTAACTGTTATTTAACACGATTCATGCTTCCTGGGATTTGGAATTTTCTAAATCCCCATTCTAGTGAATCCCCCATTCTCTGTGTTTTTCAACACGGGCTCAAGGACTAGTGTTCATTTGCCTCCATCCATTTAAATAAGGTGTAGGAGAACAGGAAGGATGGGGACTGGTGGACTGATGCTCTGAGTGCTGATCACTGGGTACCCGCGTGGTCTGGTAATGCAGCGTTTCCTGCCTCCCAGGCTACAATCTGCGGAGATGAACTACTGGGAAGAGGAAATAAAAATGTGATTTTGATTCAGATTTTAATTTTCTGTTAGCAATAATTGACTACCCTGCTTTATAAGGAGATAACTTCTGCTGTAGAGAAGACTAGTATACTTCTCTTTAAGACTAAGGGCCCTTAAAATAGTTCCCAATATCTGGAGTTGATACCATATGCTTCAGATGTGCTATATTTATATGGTAGACAGATTTAAACAAAACATGCCTCCTCTGTTTTTTTCTCCATGATTTTTAACAGAGCTGATAAATTCTTTCACTCCTTTACTCAGCACACATTTATTAAACACTTATTGTGTGCAGGTATTTGCATGTGAAAATCAGAATTCCCTTAAGACAACTTAAAAATCAGTCTTTCAGAGCTCTCAGATGGATCCAGTGCTTTCTTATAAGTATGGTGAGATGCTTTGCTTCGTTCTGTAGAACACACACAGCTGCTGCCTATGGCAGAACAGTTACTTAGCATTGTCTTTTCTTTTTTTTCCCTCTCTCAGAGTTAACCACAGGTTTGAGCTGTTTCATCCAAACTACTTATGAACAGCAGTGGGAAATTCCCTGGTTAGGTACAGGGGTGGAATTTGTGGCCATGGAATGTGTAGAAGAAAGGCATTTGTTCTGTAGAACTGATACTAATATTGCGTTACAACCAACTGAGCTAAACAATTTCAGACTTTAAAAAGATGTTCTTTGATTAGAAGAGGAGCAAACTCTATACATTTTTTTTCACAAATTTCAATAGATTCTACAGATTTCAACAACCAAGAATTTCATCAAGGTCAACCAGGAAAGAACTGTATTTATCATGTATCTATTAATCTGAGTCTGCACTTAGGAGGCAATGTTATATTTTAATTTTTTTTTTTTTACCTGCTTTGTTTTTCTCAAAGCAAACATGCTAAGAGTTTGTAATGAGCCATCATTATTGCTGATAAACATGCACTCAGACCTGACCTGGCTATGCAAATGAAGTCTGTTCTCCACAGTGGTCAGGAGCAGCCACATCTGACTGTGGAAGGTGCTGGCTGCATTCACAGACTGCACAATCTAATTCCTCTTTCCACAATTGTTGATTAAGCCGAAAGAGGATCCTTTGCAAAGCTGATTCAATAGCATTGTCCCCTCTCCCCTCTCCTGAAAGGCTGAAGGATGATCTCACTGTCACATGAGGCCATTAGCTTCCCCTGCAGCAAAACTCACCATCTGGCCTGGACTCTGTTGACTGGATGGGAGCTTTTCTAGCATCCCCACTGTTTTGGTGGTGAGTGTGAGAGGTAGAAACAGGGAAGGGCAGCGGGACAACATATGACTGCCATTATCTCTGGGGGAGCCAGGTGAACTCTGAGCGCTGTCTGATAGCAGGACAGGCCTGGCACTGATCGTCTGTTGTTCGGCATTAGTCACAGATGACTTAGCCATTTATGACCAAAATGGCATCATGGACAGAGTACAAAAAACAAAACAGCCCTGGCCAGTTTGGCTTAGTGGTTAGAGTGTCAGCTTTAGGACCAAAGAGTTACAGGTTCGATTCCGGTCAAAGGCACGTACCTTGGTTGCAGTTCATTCCCCGGTCCTGGTTGGGGTTGTGTGGGAGGCAACCAGTCCATGTGTCTCTCTCATATCGATGTTTCTCTCCCTCTCTCTCTCTCTCCCTCTCTCCCCAACCCCCCTTTCCTCCCACTCTATCTGAAAATCAATGGAAAAATATCCTTGGGTGAGGATTAAATAAAAAAAAATACACAATTTTTTTTATAACCCTGCAATCTTTGACTTTAATCCTGTCATTAGATAGCTGATCTAGGAAAATCACTGAAGCATTGCTTTTATTAGCAATGGATAAAGCATTTTCCAAATAACAATCAGTTTATGCCTTGAATCAAATCTGAGTTGGCTCTGTTAATGTTCTCTATGTCAGTGTTGATGGTAGTCCTTGTTTTAGCTCTCTTGGCATTAATGAGTTAGAATTCTGACTAAATTGTTGGGAATAGGGGGCAACATTGAGTATTGTGTTGCCTTTGTTGAATTCTACTCAGGGTTAATTGCTGCTAATTATAGAGCTGCTTTTGGTGCAGTTCTATCCGGTTCTACATCTGAACTCAGGGGAAGAAAGTCGTAGGGAGTTTCCAGACAAAAAATAAGTCTCCAACAAAATAGCTGTCATAGCTCACATATAAGACTAAACATTTGTTCTTTTACTTTTATATTTTTTAAATATTCTGGTTCAATAACAGAACAGAATTAGTAAGAGCAATAGCAGCAGTCAGCTGTCAACATCTAAGAGAGGGTGACATGGCCACTGTTGTGTAGGAATGTTTAAGTATTATTCCTGAGGCAAATGCGAAATGAGTCCAATCACTGAAAACATGAAATCCAAGAAAAGGATAGTGAGGCTGGTATAGGGCCCCTCAGCTGGGTCTGTTAGTGTTAAAAAGGTCACATTGACAAGTCAAGGACTCAGTATCATGTGTTTAGCAATTTAGATTTTGAATACCACTTGATAGTTTAACTTAATTTATTTGTCAGAAGTAGTAAGTCTTACTTTTCTGACAAAATAATAAATGTTCCTATTCATTTGGATTTTATATTTATCTACTTAACTTTTCATATCAAGTGCATGAGAAATAAAGCTTATGCAAAATGAAGTACCATTATTAGTGAATCTACTGTAATTGAATCAGTGTTCAGGGTAATGTGCCTAAAAGACACTGTCAATTTTTAAAGCATTAATTTACAAGTAGGACAAAAGGATATATAGTCTTGTTAGTATACACAGACCCAGGAAATCCTGAGCCTGGAAGTCCAGCTGTGTAAGACCTAAGAAAGAAGCAGGCCAAAGAATTACATCGGGTAAGAGGGAGAGGAGGGGATAGTCACAGGTACTAGTGTGTGAATGCTACCAGGTCAGGAAATTACTTGACATGCTTCACCAGGTCAGGACAAAGGCTTGTTCCAGGCACCAGCATGTGGGGGAAGGTAGAGGAGAGTCACTGATTTATGTCAGAAGAAAGCATGTGCTATGATCAGTCTCTAGAAGGGCTTGTGGGAAGCAGTCTCCCTGTTCTGACTCGGGTCTAGCTGGAGAGTCTGGCAGCAGTCACATCATGGAACAATCTCTCCTCCACGGGTAGAGACATAAATTTGCTCTACCACATAGATTTGGAAGAGAAGAATCTAAATTGGCAGAATCCTTCCAGTTTCTTCACTCCTCATTCCAACCTTACTCTGGTATGGTCCCAGCTCTAGATTCAATTCACATGAGAGAAGCCTGTGATGAGATAGAACCTATTTAGTCTTCGGTTTTCATCAACCAAGCCAAGTAATGTGGTCCTGCAAAAGCTGACCCAATTGCCCTGGTGGGTTTGGCTCAGCAGTTAGAGTGTTGGCCTGCAGACTGAAGGGTCGCAGGTTCTATTCTGGTCAAGGGCACATACCTAGGTTGCGGGTTTGATCCCCAGCCCAGGGTCATGTGGGAGGCAATGGATCCATGTATCTCTCTCACATCGATGTCTCTCTCTCTTTTCTCTCTCCCTCTCTCCTTCCCTCCCTTCTACTCTAAAACAAAATCAATGGGGAAAGATCCTCAGGTGAGGAGTAACAAAACAAAAAAGCTGACCCAGCTGACAGCACTCATTTATGTTCTCCTATTTACAATTTCCAGACAGGTAAAGGTCAGTTACAGTCAGCAGAAAGTCAGCATTGCTTGTGGCACAGATGGAGCACATGTGGATGACAGAACCGATGGGCTTCACAGACCTATGGCACCTGGAGTGAAGTCCAGTGACTCCACTGAGTACCTGAGGGGTGACGGAGCGTGATGTAGAAGGGAGCTGGGAATGCTGCATAGCCAGTCAAGGATAGTTTGGGGAAAGGACTACATTTTAAATAATGTTTCACAGAGTTGGCAATCCTAAGTAGGAAAAAATGGTTTTCCACTCAATGAATAAATATCAAGTGACAACTACATGTTAAGTGTTATGAGTTTTTCTGTTTACCAACTCTTTTAATCTTTGCAATAGTCCTGTCATGAGGATTACTAACCTCATTTTATAAAGCAGAACATTGAGGCTCAGGTATTCAGTGTCTGGGTCAAGTAGCGAGAGAGGGATAGAATTTGGAGTCTAGATGTTGGCCCTTGTAGCCCATCCCCCTTCCACTCCCATTGCACCACAGTAACCTATCTTCATAACATCCAAAAAGAAGCACTGAACAGGGGAAAGGGAAGGCAGTTTTCCTGACCCCAGAGCACCCAGCCTTCCATAGTGCTTGCTGCCATCACTACCATGGCCTGCCCACTCTCTCTCTGCTGGTCACAGGGGAAGCCGTAGAAAGATGTTCTCATACCCATGAGTTCCCCTGTGCAGGCACTGACAGAATTTGATAAGTTGATTCATGCTCTGTCTATAGTTCTCTTTACAGCAAGTAGCTCTCTTCCTCTCAGCTCTCACCTTTAGCATCCTCCACAGCACGCCTATGGCAGCTCTGCTAATCTGCTGTCAGACAAAAGGGAAGAAGAAAGCCGGATGCTGACACACTACTCCTATTAGGCAGATCTTCCCCCAGTGAGTACCACTTTCTATCCTGGAATTATTTTGTGAACACAGATTTTGTTAGAAAACAATTTATCTGGACATCTGGGGGCTCATGCACCAACATTAGCTCCTTCTAATTGCTTTAATGCGGTTCCATTCTGACTTCATGCTAGCTGTGCAGTCTTCATGCACAAACTAGTGATTAATTACACATTCAAGGCATTGGGGAGTAGTGGTTGAGTGCATTTGTGGTTCCCTAGGATTTTCTCCTTTATTTTCTGTGTCTGAACTTTTTCTTGTTCCTTTACTTCCCTACCCCTGATCACCATTCCAATTAGTCTCTAAAGCGTTCACTTTATAAATAGAAAATCAGAATTGTGCCTTACCACTTATCTGTTAACTTACATCGGGATTTGGGAGAATGGCTGGTGTGAATGACAACTCAGAAGAGCATTATTTTTTCTTCTCTACTGAATAGTCTCATTGAAAAGCATTTAGGTATGAGGACAGTGTTTATAAATACGCACGGCTGGTTGGGTGAGCAGATTGTTTACACGTGGGCACATGCGCGTGGCTGGTTACTGCAGGGTGTACGTTCCTCCAGGAGAGGTTCCGTCGTTATGTGTGTGATGAAATTTCAACTAAGGGAAGAACAACAGCTGTAATGGGCTCAATCCAATGATGGCAAAAGGTGAATAAAATTACTCCCTCTGGGAAGTAAAACGCTCATTTAGTGGAGGGAGATTACCATTTCCAAGTGGAACGTTTGGTTTCCTGAGAGTGAAAGCAGCACAGCTTGATAATAACACCTCGGGCTGTAACAGTACCTTTCCCTTCTGAGAGCTGGACTGCGCATTTACATTTATCTTTACAACATCCTTGCAATGTGGGTAGGCTTAGGTGTTATTGGCCATCTTTTATGGATGGAGAAACTCAGAGCCTGAAAAATTTAGCAATTTTTCCTTGGAAGCCCAGAAATCAATCTTTAGATCAGAGTTTCTCAACCGTGGCACTCTTGACATTTTTGACCGGGTAATTCTCTGTGGTGGGAGCTGTCCTGTGAGTGGTAGGATTTTAGTGGCGTATTTCTGTCCACTAGATGCCACAAGCACCTCCCGGCTGTGACAACCAAAATCTCTCTGTACATTGAAATATGTTCCCTGGGGGAACAAAATCGCCTCTGGTTGAGAACCCCTGATCGAGATTGGTGAGCATGGACAATCTCCTGTAGCGTACAGGAAACCTTAGGCAAAATCTGAAATAATCAAAATTTGCTTTGACATTTATAGTTCTTCCTATCTGTAATAACAGTGCTTACACAGGATTCAGCATCATAAAGGCTCTATGTATATTAATTTATTTCATTCTCATAGAAATCCTATTTAAATCTCATTTTTCACATAAGAAAACAGAACTACAGACAGCTTAGCTGCCCGCGTTCACACAGCAGGGCTGTGGATGTGACCTATGCCGTCAGGCAGGGTCTATTTGAGCAGGGCCCGATGCTTGGTTCAATGGCATACTGTTGCCATAACCGAGTTCTTAATTACTTTGAACTTGGGGCCCCGCATTTTCATTTGCATTGGGCTCCACAAATTATGTAGCTAATTCTGCTAGGAAGTAAAAAATCTGGATTTGAATTCAGGTCATCTTAACACTTAAAAACATTAAGACTATGCGTAGTGTTTTCACTGTATTTCTTCTTCTTCTTTTTTTTTTTACTTGTTCATTCACTCATTTTATTCATTCTGTAAATTGTACCATGAGTTTATTATGGACCAGGAACTAGGCTTGGCAGAGAGGGAACAAGAGAGACAACAGCAGATGCTGCGCCTTCTCTCAGGAAGCCGGCAGTCTCAGGAGGGATGTAGACCAATAAACAGGCATTTGCAATTCAGCATGGTGTGTGTTATGATAGGAAAGGCCCAATTGCTATGGGAGCCTATAGGCGGGCACTTAACACAGTCTAGGGGGATTGGGGAAGGTTTACAAGCTGAGGCACAGGGCTGACTAAGTTATACCATAAAAAAAGGGAGAACAAATATGATCTAAGCAAAAGGAAATGGCAGTAGAAATGCCAAAAGTGAGGGGAGGTGACACACTATTAGAGAATTAAAATACGTAGCTTAGTGTGGGTAGAATGTTGAACTAGCCTTCACCATAATGGTGCAGTAACAGCCCCACCATCTCAGTTGGCTATTACAACAAAGGTTTATTTCTCACGCACATTGCAGGTGATCTGCCCTTGAGTTTTGGTGCTCCTCACTGAATCTCCATTTAGGACTAAGGCTGGACAAGAACTCCTAATTGGGATATGACATTCTCATGACAAAAGGAAAAAATATAAATGATCCAATCACAATCCCATTGGCTCATACTCCATTGGGTAAGCAAGCATGGGGCCAAGCTAGTAATGAGTGGAGCAGGGAAGTGTTCCCCTCCTCTCCTTCCCTTCTGGGGCACTATACGTCACATGGCAATAGATATTCCTTTTAAAAGAAGGGCAGAGACTAATTGGGAACAATAATGTATTCTACCATGTAAGAGTGAAAGGAAAGGAACAGCAAGAGATGGCGTTTTGTAAATAAGCGGGAGCTGGGTTTTGTAAAGTCTTATAGATAATATTAAAGAGTTTAGGCTCAATCTTACTCCACTTTTTCCTAAATCCTACTCCTTTCTCCACTTTCTATTAAATCCTAAGTGTCTTACTCAAAATCTGCTTTCAGATTCAACAAAAATCAACAACAGCAAAAATAATAGCCACAAACAAAACAAAAATGAAATATGATAAACTCATAACACACTAAAGTACAAATGATTCATATAGGGTATTTCTATTTTTATAGAAACAAAGGAAAGAATCACTAATTGTGGAATGTCAGGCAATAATGTACAGGGTGAATTTTGATTTTGTCTGTGGATAAAGGAATTTCTTAGGGTCTTGGAAATCAGACTTCTAAGTGTGATTTGACAGATTAAGGCCAATTCACAAATATTTATTGAGTACATTCAACACTTTAAAAACTGGTAATTGATGAATATACATCTTCAAAATGCAATTGTGACTAATGAGAGGGAAACTGATACAGTGAAAATAATGTGAATTTTGACTTCTAATAACCTGCTTTTGACTCCTGATTCATTCTGTTAGTATCTGTCTGTAAATTCAGGCACGTTATTGAACATTTTTGAGCTTTAGTTTTCTCATCTGTAAAATGGGATTTTAATGTCTTCCTCTCAATCACAAATTCAACAACAATAATAGCTATTACTTCTGATGTGCCAGCCACAGGGTTAAAACTTTGCATTATGATACTTCCACCTTGTCACAAACCTTTAAAATGAATGCCACAGAGGAGGAAACTAAGATGAGCAACTTGCCCAAGGTCAGACATTTAGTACATGGAATCTGAAAGTGGGCCCAGTTACATGATGACCAAAGCTCCAGCTCTTCATTACCACCAGGTAATAGGAATGATGATGATAATGATAATAATAGTAAGCCAGACACCATTCCTAGTACTTTAAAAAAAAAAAATCAACTTATTAAATTCTTATAAATACGTTTTTAGAAGATGCAAGTGATATAGAATCTCAAATTTAACATTATATACCTGTAACCATGTGTATGTTTATCTATTTATATGTATATCTCTTTAATTTATTTTTTAAATCCTTACCCAAGGATATATTTATTTTAGAGAGGAAGGAGAAGAGAGAGAGAGAGAGAGATAGAGAGAGAGAGAGAGAGAGAGAGAGAGAGAGAGAGACATCGATGTGAGCGAGAAACATCGATCAGTTGCCTCCTGTATGTACCCTGACTAGGGATTGAACCTGCAACCTAGATATGTGCCCTGACCAGGAATTGAGCCCACAGCCTTTTGGTATATGGGACGATGTTCCAACCACCTGAGCTACTGGCCAGGGGTATGTGTGTCTCTATTAATTAAGCATCTTTCTATTCTTGCTTTGTGATTGTAAGTTAGAGTGTTCAATTTATTAGACATTACCATGTTTTCAATGGACAAATGCTAAAATGCAAGCCTGATAGGCAACTTGTTTGCATTGTTCTTAAAATAAAAGTAAATGAGTTTTGAGTGAGGATGTAAGGTCCTCACTGTCACATACAAGGTGTAAACAATACCATGTAGCAGATATTTTAACTTCTCAGAGGCCTCATTGTACTCCACCTGGGTTCCTGGCTGTATGTGGGATATTTGAAATATTAGGTTAAAGCAAAATAGAGACAGACTCATAGATAGAGAGCAGGCAGACAGCTCGGAGGGTGGTGGGGGCTGGGGGTGGTGGAGGGATTGAGGAAAAGAGAGAGACAGAGAAAAGAGAGAACTGTGGACCTGGAAAACACTGTAGTGATTGTGGGGGTGGAAGGGTTGGGTGGAGGCAGAAGAGGACAGAGAGAGGATAAAAGGTGATGGAAAAAAAAGAAAAAGAAATACTAGGTCAAATGACCTATAGATAAGTTAATTATTAATGTAAGTTATTTTCACAACATTTTCCTGGCTTTGTTTCTGTGATTTTCCCCAGAGTTCAAGTGTAGCTTAAATATATATGTTCTTTTGCTCCTTTATTGGATTGTGATACACAATAGATCGTCATTGGCTTGGCTTATCCTATTCCAAGGCTCTCCTAACAAACTGAGGAATGTCCTATATTGTTACCTGGCATTGTGCTATGTTCTCTGTATGGTTTCTCTCTTATATGTGTCTTCTCCCTCCTGAAATCAAATAAAAAGAAATTATGAGTTGAAACTAGTCTGGAAATGCTATTTATCCTTTAGCATAATATTTGACTGCATTTTCTAATTAAGACAAGGCTACCAGCAGAGTCCGCTGATGCCTGCAGCTCATTGGCTGCTGTGAACTTTTATAATGTAATATCTTAATATAATCTAAGGTTGAATAACAATTTTAAGATTTAGTTACGAGGTCAAATGAAGTATTTATTCTACCCTCAAGCAGCCCTGCTGATTTTTAAAAAGAGCGTTCTATTTTCCAGTCCGCAACAGTAACATGCATATTAATAGCTTCTTTCACCCCACAACTTAGTGGATATTTACTTAGGTGGACAGTATTTCAGTCCCAGATCTTAAAGAGTAAATGATGTGATGTAGTCTGTTTTAAACTCAAATTAAAATGTCTTTCAGATGGTCAAAGAGTGGTTTCTTGTCATATGGCAGTTTTTCTGAGAGTGGTCTGCTCACCACCTGTGCGAGGAGCACATGGAAGCGTTTGTGACAATCCCAGGTTCTCCAGTTCTCCCCCATCCTGCCGCATCCGTCTGAGAGATCCGGGCTCTGTAATGTGTACCTTTAATAAATTCCTCAGGAGATTCTTATGTGTACTGATGCTTCAGAAAGACTATTATGGGGAACAGAAAAAAAAGAAAAAAAGAAGATAAAACATTTTGTCAACAGAATGGTACTTACATTGTATCTCAGAGTTTTTAGTTTAAAAATATAAACCTTAGATGCTCCATTAAAAGTAATTTTACTGCCCGGCTGGTATGGCTCAGTGGTTTAGCGCTGACCCATGCACCAAGAGGTTGTCGGTTTGATTCCCGGTCAGGACACATGCCCAGGTTGTGGGCCCGATCCCCAGTGGGGGGCATGCAGGAGGCGGCTAGTCGATGTTCTCTCTCATTGATGTTTTCATCTCTCTCCCTCTCCCTTCCTCTCTCTAAAATCAATAAAAAAAATTTTTTTTTAAATTGTACTATTTGTTTAGAGTTAAAAAGTATCTGAAGTCTGAGTGTTCAACGTTTAAATTAGGTTAATAAAAAAATTTAGCAAACTAGTAACACAGGACAGGGGGTGCTGGTGATCTTGAGAAACAGTGAGAAGAGTGTACGGGCCTGTTCTAACGTGTTGCATCTCAAAGTGTGGTCAATGGACCAGTAGCACCAATATTACCTGGGAGCTTATTAGATACACAGTCCCAGGTCCCACCCTTAAGCTACTGAATTCGAATCTGCAGTTTAACAAGATGCCCAGGTGATTGGTGTGCACATTAACTTCCAGAAGCATTGCTCTAAGAAACAACTAGTTCCTAGAAAATGTAGCTTCAATGTTGGTTCCGAACTTTTGTTTACACAGAAGAATTTCTCTTTTAGTTAAAGAATTTAAAAGCACAGTTACCAGAAGTGGATGGTTCTTGTAAAAACTAAGGGACAAACAATGAACCCTTGAATGTTAAGATGGTTGATGTCGAGGGATTGCAGCATTCACTGCCTAAATTAGAAACATATCTGAGCAGAATCAGCTGGTTCCACAGAATCGCAGGGACAGTCATTCAAATGATTATTAAAAAAATTTTAAAACAGTTTCTTTCCTACTGTGGACTACACAGGAGATAATGCATGTTAATATGGAAAAGTCACAGATGATAGGAGCATCTATGTGGTTAAAAACTTGGTAAAGGGAAAAGAGTAAAGGCACAATGGAATCACTGCATTTATATGGATAAAAGGAGCGTTAAAATATTTTTATGTTATCTTGTTGTCTCGGATAATAAAGACGGGACTTTGGAGACAAATGGTAAACAAAACAGTTTTGAAATATAATATGTAGTGAGAATGAATAATGTGGTTTAGGATATTTGTGTCACCAGACAAATATCTCTGCTAACATTCAGGTCTAAGAAAAAACCAAGTGTCAGAGTCCCCCAAGGTAAGTAGGAGAACTCCTTGGAATTACTCAACTATGAACTGGAAAATCAGTTGCTTTGGATTTGGGGGTGAACTAAATGTATTCTAATATGGACATTTTATTTTATTTCCAAACTGCTTAGGTTGCATAAACTGGGCAATGCCATTATTGGTGACCTTGCAGCCACATTCCCTGGATTAGGCTTTGACTGAAGCACTGATTGATTTGCCTTCTCTTGTGCAGAAATGCCTGTGGGAGGGCTGAAATATGGCTTTATACATCAGGCCTGTAATCACTAAGCCCAAACAACGTCATGGTCATCTGTCCTCGACCTAATTTCATGACTTAAAAGGTAGGGTTGGAATATTGGCTACTGTGCAAAATGTAGCAATAAATATGTAGGGATATTTGCAACGTGGTTTCATTTACAAGTAATTATGCCTTTTAGTGAATTCTTCTTCAGGGTAGGCCTTTTTAACAGGGACCATTAAGACGACGAATGTTTTAAAACATTAAAAAGTAGTAGGTCCCTAGACAGGTCATTAGTAGATAAAACAAAATGTAGATTAAAAACAAAAGCAACAAATATTAAAACTAGTTTTACTTTTCTTGGGAAAGAGCGACCGTAGAAGAACTGACATAGTTCCGCAGCAAGGTGCAGTGTTCGTCAAGTAGTGGCAGCACGGTCCCGCGAACACTGGTCAATAGCTACTTACTCATGCAGACGCTTAGCACCACAACCCGAATATTTTGACATTATAAGATTCTTGCTCATATTTTGTGATTTAATCATAGCAGGAGGGAACAATTTTAAATACAGAATGTTTATTTTATGCCTTTTTAAAGAATGCAATTTATCTTTTCAGAATATATGTCTAATGATATAATAAGTAATGTATTCCCTAAGTGGCAAAATAGATGGTCCAGGGAGTGGATCAGTCATCCCTGGGACATTTTTATCCAGGAAAATGACTTCCTACATTCCTTCATCTGAAGAGAGAGCAGGTTTTCTTATCCCGTGAAATGTCCTCTCTCTTTTTGCTCTCTTCTACTCCTTCTTAAAAAAAAAAAAAATCCACAGAATTCTCTGAACTGTTTTAGAAAAACAAATCGTCTTTCCAGGGACATGAGATTAATAAGAGTTGGCATTTTTTGTTGTCACTTTGGGTACAGAAGTCAAAGGTCATTATCCGACAGGCATCCAAATGGAATCAATCTCTCCTTCATGGATCCTGTCAGAGGCACCTCAGCCTCCTGGGGGTTTGTGCAGAGCGGTTCATGGTCAAAGGCAGGGATGGCTATCGGCACTCCAGGGGAGGTTATATTTTCCTGTCGATAGACAGAAGATTGCAGTGTCCCAGACAGGCAATCAGTTATCAAGCACCACAATCAGTTCACGTGTAAACATTAAACAGGTGGGGCAGGAGACAAGTGAAATTTATCATGTTTGCTAGGTTTGCCAACAACAAAGAACTGCTTATTCTTTCTCATCAGTTCTGATCTGCGCTTCCTGCTATCAGTTTTTACTTCTTTATTTTTTAATTGAATGATTTCTTTTCTCCTCCCTGGCAAATGCTAGGGACTCAGAGTGTCAAAAGTCTGTATTTCTGTAAATTCTAAGTGTATTTAAAAAAAATTGTTTCCTTTGCCTTTAGTTAACACGTTCACAAGTCAGTCCAGTGACACCAGTCTCTGTGCCGGTTTGGTGAATGGTGGGAGAAAGAACATGGAAAGCCTAAAGCAACGCTTCCTCTAAGATTAAACAGGATGTGGTTTGTTAAGACTTTTTTTTTATCCCACCATTAAAAGTAAAGAAGAATAGCTTTTCTCTTCACTCGCTGATTAGAGGGCTTCACTGGATTTGTGGCAAATAAATTGACAGGTGAGGGCACTGATGACAGGAGAGCGGTAATTGATGGTAGCAGGGGGGGCTGGGTGCTGGCGTGTCCTGTGGAGGTGAGCCAAGGACATCTATCAATCAGGTTGGTGGCAGCATCCAGGGAGACTTAATTGGAGATTCATTGAACCTTTAATGATGTGACAGAGAAAAATAAGGACGCTGAAAAGGCTCCTGGGCTATTTCTTTTCTTTCATTCCAATAATTCTCATAGAGGAGTAGAAAGTGGACTTTGCTCCAGGGTTGAACATTCTCGTCGAAGTTAATCACATTGTTTTGAGAGGCAGAGTAGTGACAGTATTTACCACCAGTCCAGCATACAATTGAATTCATACCTGGAAATTTAGAAATCTGACTGTCCCGTGACTTTAGCATAATCAGAAATGCTTAGCAAGTGCTGGGCTGCCATATGCTAAACACTGAGTCACAGCGAGAATGCACATTGTCTTCCAGAGTGTTGGTTCCAAACACAATGAGGAAAGGAGTCCTTTTTCTAATTTAATGACTCCCCCCATTCTTCTAAAGAGTTCTCTGTATTATACAAATGTAAATTGTTTTTAAAAAGTATTTTTTTTTTTTTTTTTGCCAGAAATGTCAAAATAATCTTCTCTTGTTTGAGAATGGAAAGAGGCCTGTCGGGTGTTTGCTCTTCAGGAACAGGGACTTTCCTCCATGTCAGCAGTGTGGGAAGGAAACGTTGTAGTTTCAGGGCACTGTGTGTGGCTGTAACGTGTGAAAAGATAAGTAAATGGTTTCTGCCATCTAAGGTATTTTTACGCTTATGAGTTTTACATTTACTCATTCTAAATTACAGTTTTGGACACCTACTGTGTACAGTGCTGGCCCAAGATCAAATGTGCCTGATTGTTTTTTCAAGGGTGTTCTAGACCAGTGCAGGAAGGTGGGCACATACATTACAGTAAATTGCTGTGTGGGTGAGAGTGGAAGGGGGCGGTGTGGGCGCTGCCCAGGAGGGAGAAGCTGTACATATTAGGCCACTTAAACAGCATTTTTTCTTGTCTCTTGAAAATTCAATATGTTCACTAGAATACTTGTTGTAAAAAGTTGGGGAAGGAAGAAGTATCCTGGACTTGTTATGGCAGAGATTTTATACTCGGTGGTGTCCCAGTTTAGCAAAATCGGAGTCATTTTATACACTGTACAGAGAGACTAGGCCACCCCTTCCTCAGGTTTACATTCAGCATCTTGCCATAATTTCTTTCTTCCATAAATTGATGACTACAAACAGGACCCATTAATTACTTAATGGAGAAATAGGAACTAATTATTTAATTTTTTTTCTTTTTTTCCCCTTTATTGATTTTAGAGAGAGAGGAAGTGAGAGGGAGAGAGAGACAGAAACATCAATGAGAGAGAACATCGATTGGCCGCCTCCTGCATGCCCCCCACTGGGAATCAGGCCCACAACCTGGGCATGTGCCCTGACCGGGAATCGAACCAGCGACCTCTTGGTGCATGGGTCGATGCTCAACCACTGAGCCACACTGGCCGGACGGAACTAATTATTTAAAGTTCCCAGCAGGTCAACATCTTGTTCCACCCAGGAACAACTTCCTTTTTCCAGTGTAGGGATCCCAGTTTAACATTTCTGTACTAAACACTTCGAGAATTACGGCTGGTAAAGTTCCTCTTGGTGGCTGAACTGTAAGTGGGTTGCGCATCACATAATAATCTCCTTCCAGCTTAGTTCTCTTAGAAAGAGTTGTGCCTGTTTTCCTACACATCCACAGATGGCTTCAGAAGACAACTCCCAGAGATTAAAACGCGTATTCCTCAGGAAGCTTCCCACAGCAAAACCTCCACTCATGTCACTGAGAGGAGCTGCTGCTAGCCAAGTGTACACTACACTTTCCAGAAAAAAAGTTAAAAATAATTTGATGGAGGTTGCATAGTAGAAGAAAAACATGTTAATTATAAGATTTGGACCTGGCTGGTGTGGCTCAGTGGTTGAGGATCATTCCATGGACTGAGAGGTCCCAGTTCCATTCCTGGTCAGGGCACAAGCCCGGGTTGCAGGCTTGATCCCCAGTAGGGGGCGTGCAGGAGGCTGTCAATTGATGTTTCTGTCTCCATCGATGTTTCTATCTCTCTCTCCCTTACCCTCTCTCTAAAAAAAATCAATAAAAACATAATTTAAAAAAAGATTTAGAAGGTACATTTTGAACAGGAAGATTCTGGATTAAAATTTTGTGCTATGCTTTATTGTATTATGTTCACTGAAAATTTTGATTTGGGGGAGTTCTCTCATCTATATATTTTTATGCATACTGATCAAATGTTATAATTAATTTTTTAGATCCTAGAAAGATCCTGTTCCTAAGTTGGAGAATTATCTGAGGAATATGAGTTGTTCATAAACCAACAGCACAGACAGTGAACCACCTCAAGGTCTTCTTAGACACGGAAACATAGACGGCCAAGGTTAGAGTAGTCTTTCAAGTATTTCAGTCCCATCATCAGAGTGGTATTTGAATCTTCTTTGAAACAACCCCACCAAGTAGTCCTCCATTCCAAATTGTACAGCGGCAGAAAGGCAGACACCTCCCAAGGCAGCCGTTCCACCTTTCAGAGCCTCTGTTAAGTACTTTTCCTTGTGTTGTGCAGAAATCAGTCTCCAGACTGGACTCATCCTTTCTCTTTAGATATTTAGATTAAACTGGACAATTACACAGGAGTTCTTAACTGTTTACAGATGGTTATCCTATTTAATCAAAGTCTCTCATTAAAAAAAAAAAAAAATTAAACATTTCATTTCCCTTGACCCATGTTATGGCTTTAAGTCCCTTATCATCAAAACTGTTTTGCTTTGTGCTGACCCGATTATGGTCCAGTGTCTCTAAATTATCCTTTGAGCACCTTGCCAAGAATTGAACACAACTTTAGGAAGTGTCTGACCAGGTGTCAGTAGAGGAGAGGAACATTTTCTCACCTGTAAGTTGCATTTCTTTTAAATTTCTTATTGCCATATTCAGTCCCACATGATCGTGTGTGTATTTTGTGACCTTGATTGTGTCCCTCTTACCACCAGCTTTATGTCATCCACAGATTGACAGCAATAGCAGAGTGTGTGCCTTTGCACAAGTGTAAGAACAATGAACTTTCTTCTTTTTAATGATTATAAAGTTGATTTGCTGGAAGTGGTTCTTTGTAGGGGAGCTTCTAACAATTATTGCTGCTTATGCTTAGTGGTGAAGGGTCGAGAACATTAACAGTGCATCTGAGCTCCCTTCCATGTACACAACCATCTCAGACATCCTTCGAGGGCCTGAATTGCTGAGTACAGTAATATATATTATTGATAGAGTATAAAGGGACTTGGCTTACTGTCACTTTGCTTTTAAATATGGTACTTGGATAGCCATATTTGGGGATTTTAACTATCTGTGAAACTCTGAGGCTTTCCTTCTCTTCACTGTGACAATCCATGACGATTTAGCAAAGTTATACTGTGAATACTAAACATATTTAGGAAATAAATTGTGCAGAACTAATGTAAAAATTATGATCATAGATTTTCAAAGCTATAACTATAAAAGAAAAAACATAGTCTTTATTATAATAAGCAGTAATAAAACTTTTTGGATTTAATTTTTCTAATTCTACTTGAATTAGAAATCCTAATCTAATGCTTATCTACTATTAAGGTTAAAAACACTATTATTAAACAAAAGAAAAACTTCATATTCATAATAAAATTATTAATAATAGGTGTTTATTGAGGGTCTATTATGTTATCGACACTACATATAGTAGTTTACAAAGGTTAATATTCATACACTTCACAATAACTGTCTAGGATAATCTTTTGATCTCCATTTTGTATTTCAGGGGTTAGCAAACCATGGCTTAATCTGGAAAAATCTTGTATATTTGGCTTGCCAGCCAAATAGGCTTTGCATGGACATATTCTTTTATTCTTTGTGTGTGTGTGTGTGTGTGTGCTTTTTAGTTTTTCTCTTGAAATTGATTTCTAGTTTCATATGATTGTGGTTGAAGAAGATACTTGATATGGACAGATTTTTTTAATTGAATTTATTGGGGTGACATTAGTTAATAAAATTATACAGGTTTTGGGTATACAATTCTATAATTCATCATCTGTACACTGTATTGTGTGTTCACCACCCCAAGTCAAGCCTCCATTCATCACCATTTATTCCCCCATTCCCTTCTTCTACCTCACCCCCACCATATTGGCAATCACCATACTGTTGTCTGTGTCCATGAGTCTTTCTTTGCATGGACAGATTTTTTAATCCAGTGAGTTCAGAATGGTTTTTACAGTTTAAATTATTTGGGGAGAAAATAATATTTAATGACATTTGAAAATTATATAAAATTAAAATTTCCAAGAATAAAATATTTTTGGAACACAGCCATACTCATTTATTTATCTGTTGTCTATGACTGCTTTCATGCAGTAATAGAAAAATTGCAACAGAGACCATATAGTATATAAGGTCCAAATATTTCTTATCTGGTCCTTTACAGAAAAAAGTTTGCCAACTTCTGCTAAAGCTGATGAAAGTGAAGTTTCACATTTTAAAATAATTTCCTCAAAAAACCTTAGGTTTTTAAAAATAATAATTTCTTTAACTCGTTTGTTTTACATCACAAGTAATTTGATATTAAACTAAATGTTAATATATGTAAAGAGAAGTTGGAAATAAGAGAACAATGTGTATTTTTAAAACATTTTAAATCTTAGGATTTACAAGGGTAATTTTTTGGCTGTGTGTGTGTGTGTGTGTGTGTGTGTGTGTATGTGTAGAGATGTGTACAAGAAAGAAGTATATATTGACAGAGAAGCAACTGGAGAATGTAAGACATGAAAAGGAGATGGAATGAACAGATGTAGACTCTTAAGTCCATAACCACTCACTGAGATCTCATGGTTAGGTGCTCTATGCCGTATAAAGGTTTTTTTGTCCCATTATGGATTCATGTTTTCCCATTTCTGAACCTCAGTTATTGAACCTCTATAATGTGGCGTTGAAAATTTCATTTGAGAGACAATATTTAGGGATGTTTAAAAAGGAATCATTTCTGTGTTAGTGAAATGGTGATCTGAATTAAATAAAATAATGTATGTGAAGTGCTTGCAATAAACCTAGCAGAGAGTCAGTAAACAATAGTGTTAGAAAATTGTAGTCAGAATATCTATAATCAGAAAAATCCCAGAAATCTAAACATTTCAGGGCAGTCTTTCAGATCTTCAACATGTCTTCATTGCATGTTACCTTGTGCTAGGTGATGAAGATTCAAGGTGATTAAAGCAAAGGAGAAATTATTTTATTGGAAAATACTGATTAAATACAAATTTCCCTTTATAAAGGCTCCAATGACCAGAAGGTAGACATAAACATGTTCCCTCCTCTACACTTGCTCTCTGGAGCTAGGAAGGATAAAGAAAGAGAATCTTTTCCTCTTAGTTTGGGATTCATATAGAAACCAAGAGTTAGAGAGGGCCTTTCTTATCAATGGACACAATTCTCTCACTTTAGTAATGAGAAAACTGAGACCCAGATAGATAGAATAATCTGCCCAAAGCAGAGTCAGAGATAACACTGGGCTCTGGATTCCTCCGTTATGCCACCATAATATTCTCTTCCAAATTCACAGATTGGAAAATGCACTTGTTATGAAAAGTGAACCTCATTTATCCTCTTCTTTGGAGTTTCCCTCCAAAAATATTTCTTGGTTTCCATGGGTAAGTCATTTTCAGAACTTCCAAGCCTTAGCTAGTGTGCATTGCAAATTTTTTTCACACCATAATTTCTATCTCAAAGCTTTTCTGGGATGTAAAGTCCTTGATGATAAAGCCTGACTCGGGAGCAGTAATAGAGAAGGATTTATTTGTATTGGGGAATACAAACTCAAATGCCAAGAGGTGCTAGACAAGTAATGACTGTTTATACATTAGTAAAAGAGTAGGAGATGAAAGACAATAAGGAATAGTGCAGAATGTGCTCAACAAGAAAAGAAATGGCTAACAAAAGGGGCATCTGTTACTCAGCTGATCTGATGGTTACCATGTGGGAATGTCATTCCAAATTTTCTAAATCCTCTAATAATTCAAAGAAGCTGGAAATCCACACTTTCAAATGTAGAAATGTCCTGATTTCCTAAATACTGTGTAGGTCAAACAAAACACATCTGTGGCCTAGTTTGGACCTTTAGGAAGGATCTTTAGCAATGAGAAACCATGCTATTATCATAAAAAAAAAATGAGAGTTTTATATTCAATTAGGGTTGTAGGGTTTTCAGTTTAATACTTTATGATTTTTATTCTTCCCTCTCTCTTTTTTTTTCATTCTGGGAACAGGAGCATGCTACGATTAGTCTGTAGATTCAGTGTGACTTTGTGGCTGAAGCATTAGATTGCATCAAACAGCTCTGCTTTTGTTTTCTGCTTGAAAAAACTGATACTTGTTATGGTTGCACTCACTGTGTGAGCCATCCCCTGTTGACTTCTGGACAATCACTATAAATCTCTATTATTTTGCTGTTATTGTCTTGTTATTCTAGCACTGTTGAGGCATCTTCTCAAGGGAAGTGAGCCCAGGTGTGTATATACAGAACAAGAAATGGTCTCCTTTAAACACATAAATAGCTATTTTATTTGGCACAGCACACATAAATGTTAGTGCAGCCAAAGGAATCTTAAACAGTTATTTGCATTGCAAATATTTTTAAAAAATAGAGCAAAGGTAGCAGGACTCAATCTGCTAGCCATTTGAGTTTCGTTAGATCAGAGAGTAATCCATCTTTTATTTTTTTCCCAGTAATAAGAGTTGAAAGAGTTGAAATGCAGTCCTTACCAATTGGGCTCCAAGGCATAAGAATTTCTCATAAAAAGAACGTATTCTGTTCCCCCATGAAATTCAGTTATATAGACCTCTTTTTATGGCTACTCTTTCTTTATGGCCTTGTTCAGAGTAAATGTGCAGTTAAGCTCTTTTTGTGCTATACATTGCATTGTTTTGGTCTCAAAGTGATGGAAGACTAGAACAGCGCTTTCTCAGATATCTGGGCATGATTGCTTGCTTGAAGATCTTAAAAGCAAAATCATGTCAACTCCCTCAATTGCATGTGTGAATAAAGGGAACACTTCATGCTGGTAATTGACAATTAATGAGGTGGCAAAAATTATAGAAAACTTGTAGTGCAGATAGGAAGCTGTATTTTGGAGACATGAATAGAATTTGGGAAAAGTATAATGAAAGCTGAAAACTTGGTGTCACACTTCTTATAGGTAGAAAGCTAAAACTACATTTCTAAGAGTAGAGTAAGAAAGAAAACAGTGATTTTGGGGTAACTATTGTTTTGTTGTTTGTTTTATATTTAAGCTAATGAAAAAGATTTGGTTAATGGAATACTTTGTGAATTTCTCACCTTTTCCTAACTTTTATTATTTTTAAATTCATTAAAACAAAAATGGAAGTGAAATTATATACCTGCTTAAACTTTAGGGGAGAAGTTATAATAAACTAAAATTCCCTTTCTCAATCCCTATACTATTATCTCCAAACTTTTTTATATAAATATGAGAAAATATATATATATATGAACATGCAAATGTTTACTTTTATAAAAAAATAAGATCATACTATTTAAAATATTTTGCTCTTATTATTTAACAATATAAAATAAATTCTGTTCTGAGTCAATATGTGTGGATGTAGCTCATTAGTGATGGCATTTTTATTTTATTTTAATATGTTTTTTATTGATTTTAGAGAGAGAGAGGAAAGGAGAGGGAGAGATAGAAATATGGATGAGAGAGAAACATCAACATCGATCGACTGCCTCCTGCGTGCCCCCTCCTGGGGATCGAGCCCACAACCCAGAAATGTGCCTGGGCCTGGAATTGAACCTGTGACCTCTTGATGCATGGGATGATACTCAATCACTGAGCCATACCGGCTGGGTGTGATGGCATTTTATTTTTGCTATGACTGTGGCAAAGTAAGGAACTGTGACACAGGCAGCTTGATGACATGTGTGTAGAGGTGTGCATCCTCTCCAAACTCAAGTTAAATGAGATGATAAAAGTCAGTAATTCTGTGACCCAAAAGACTCTTCATTTTGTCTGAGCTTCCAGGACAAAGGAAGTTTGGACCCTCTTGCTCTTTTCCATGAGGAACACGGGACTCACTGAGAACTTTCTGTACTCATACAGTTTGGGAAGGGGGAGGTTGGAGGGGTGCAAAAGCAGACACCTTAACAAACATAGGGGTGGGATCATTCAAGTTGTAAGAGTTATGAAAAAATATGTAAACAGGGTGGCATTATGTAGAGTGAGAGGGTTCTTTGTAGATTGTTTGGAAATGGAAGTTCCAGTGGAGAAAGGTGTGCTTACACTGATATCTGATTTACAAGAATAAACCAGACATGGGGTTTGCAGGTCATTCTATGCAAAATGTAAAGAACATGCAAATCTAATGTGAAGCAAAAATCCTACATTAGCAAATAATATTCAACAATATATTATGAGAATCATAGCATGTAGCCATTATTCCAGCAATGCAGTTATTTCATTAGGACATGTTTTAATGCAATTCATTACAATAATAATTACTTAAAAGTATCCAGAGGTAAAATAACCTATTATATATGAAAGAATGACAACTTAAATGATAGCTGACTTTTCAATAACAGCAATGGAAGTCAGATGATAGTAGATTGATATAGTCAGAATAGGAAGGGATGTATCTGTTAACCTAGGATTCTATACTGAACAGAGTTGTATTTTTCCAGAACAAAAGTAAAACACGTTTTCAGGCAAACAAAAACTGAGATTTTTATAACATTGGACTTGAACTGAAGGAATGTCTAAAATATTTCCTTTAAGAAGAAGGAAAATGATCATTGTGGAAAGGTCTGAAATTCAAGAACTTTTAGTAGGCAAAACAGTGGAAAACCTGTGGGAAAATCTAAATAATGTACAAAATAATAACAATACTGTCTAATTTGTGAGGGTATAAATCTTAAGAGAGAAAAAAGATCTTATCCAAAAACTTCATCTCAGCAAAGAAAGAGTATAGTTACTGAAATCAAGCATTCTAAGGTCATTGTATTATTCGGAAGGAATATAAAGATATTTATTAGATATTTAGAAATGATGAGTTTAAATAAGCATGTTCTGTGGAATTTCTGGGGAAACAAATAAAGAATACATTACTTTAATGTACTTAGAAATTAGTAGAAGAAAAAAAATCAAATGAAGTTGAAACCCACTTGATCAAAAAGAAGAAAGAAAAATAAGCAAGCAGAAAAAGGTTTTAAAAAGGACAAATAATACGAAATAAGATGGTAGCAATAATTCAAATTTGCAATCTCGTTGAATTGAATTAAACTTTTTACCTAAAAACTGATCAGGCCTGGTCAGTGTGGCTCACTGATTGAACATTGACCCATGCACCAAGAGGTCTCTATTTCGATTCCCCTCAGGGCATGTGCCCAGATTGTGGGCCTGATCCCCAGCGGTGGGCATGCAGGAAGTGGCCAAATGATGTTCTCTCTCATCGATGTTTCTCTCTCTCTCTCCCTCTCCCTTCCTCTCTCTCTAAAATCAATAAAGAAAAAGATATTAAAAAAAGTAAAGACTGATCAGATTGAATTAAAATCTAAAACATAATTACATTGTTTATAGCATATAAATCTATAAAGCAATACTTAAAAAAAAAAAATCAGTCTTCCATTTCCAGAACCCTGAGATGCCACTCCAAGTTACATAGAGTTAATATTTCAATACTTTACAGTGGCTTATAAGGTCTTCCATGATCTCATCCTTCAAGTCTAAATTTCTTTCTCTCTTGTTCATTTAGCTCCAACCCCACTGGCCTCTTTGCTGTTTCTGGAGCTCACCAGACAGACACATGCCAGCCTTAAAGTTTGTGTTCTAGTTGTTCTTTCTGCTTGGATGTTCTACCTCCAGATATCTGCCTAACTAACCTTCTCATCTTTTTTTGATCTTTGCTTAAATTTTACATTTTCAATGACCTATTGTATTTACTCTTATAACTTACTCCCTTCCCTCCACTTCCTACCGTCTTACCCTGTTGTAATAATTATTGGCATTTATCAACTTCTATCATGTTATATGATTTAACTTTTAAAATAAGGTGCTTATTGATTGTTTTTCTAAACACTCGGAGAAAAGGAATTTTTTTTCTATTTTATTCTTAGATGCCTAGAATAGTACCTGGCACGTAGTAGGTGCTGAATAATATTTGCTGAAGGAACAAATGAATGCTATTTGTACCCCTAGTTTATTGTACAATGTCTGACACTAGTGAACACCTAATAAATCTTCGTTGAATAAAATAATAAATGAGTAAGTGCAAAGAAAATAGAAAATTTTCAATTTCTGCATTTCCTTTTATATTGTAGAATATGCTAAGGATGTGAGGGAAGAAGGCGGGAATGGGAAGGAGGCAGAGACGGATGAACCTTTCTCCCTTTCTACCAGATGCAATGGCTAACCTGCAGGCCCCCAATCTCTTAGCACTAAGAAAGAATTAGCTCATCTCTTCTCTCAGAAATGATCCTTAAAGCAGGCTCTATACTATGCAGTTTTAAAATCAACAGGAATATGATAATGAACAGTTTGGACAACTTTGCTATAACTAGTGATGCAAGAATCATGTTTGCAAGTCCTATCAGGACAATTTGACATGAACCAGCCTTGCAGTCTGACTTGCACGTACAGCCATTGCTTTCTGCTGTGGACTGCACTGTGTCCTTCCTCCACCCCAAGTTCATACACTAAAGCCCTAATTCCCAGTGTGACTATTTGATGATAGGGCCTGTGAGGAAGTGATCAAGATTTCTAAAAGAGGTCATAATGGGGGGGCCCTGATATGATATGATAGCATCCTTACGAGAAGAGACACCAGAGATCCCTGTTTGTCTCTGTCATGTCAGGACACAGGGAGAAGGCAATTCTCTTTAAGACAGAAAGAGAGTTCTCACCATGACCCTAATTAACTGACCTCTCGATCTTGGACTTCCCAGCCCCCAGAACTGTGAGAAAATAAATTTGTGTCGTTTCAACCGCCAAGTCTGTGGTATTTTGGTGTGGCACCCAAGCTGACTAAGACACCTTCCTAAAATCTCAAGCCCCTGGATTCATTGAAAAAGAAAAATCTGTAAGAATATATGCACTATATAACATGTATTTCCAAGGAACTTAAGCAATTTTTTTCCTTTTAACATGTTCAATATAGAAGTGAGTGAAAAAAAAATGCTTCCTTTTATAATTTAGCAATATCTCACAGTTTTCAACTGCAGTTGCTAAAAGAAGCATACTCCAGGCTCATCTGCGGTGACAGGAAATTTAACAGGGGAAGTAATGGGGACAGAAAAGTCTAGTTTGTGAAGACACTCAATGATATAATACCCTAGGGAATTTTATAGCTGAAATTTTACTAAGCATTTCACCAGGAATGTGTAAAAGCAGTTTAAAAAATGCTTTAAATATTTTTAACTCTTCAAGTTTATTATGTTTCTCAGAAAGGGTCGCATACTTATAAAATAAAATTTATACTTTCAGATTTTTAAGCAATTACTACTTTTGGGAAGAAATTATTTTAGGAGCGCAATCTTACATTTACATTCCAGTCACATTAAATATTTCCGAACAGTTCTTGCTGACACCAGGTACACTTCAAGAATACGTGAATAAAAGTGGTATTGGAAATAGTTTTACAAAGTTATATATTTATATATCTCCACCCATCCATCCCCAAAAATGTGTATAGGGAGTCTGTAGATTCTGTTATATTTTGAAAATGAAATGTATTTTAATAAACACTGGCTTTATAATCACACTTTTTTTGTGTAAATATTTTTTGGGACACCATACATATATAAAACATATATGTGCGTGTATATATGTTTATGTATATTTTTATATATACATATATTTATATGTATATGTATTTATATACATATACATATTTACATGTATAAACACATATACATATATACACAGGGGTGGGCAGAGTAGGTTTACAGTGGATATGTGAAACAGTTTCTTCTTGCATTATTATTAATCATTGTATTATTTTCCATACAAATAGCTGTAAACCTACTTTTGCTCACCCCTGTATATTGTTAATTAAAACAAAGAAGAAATAGTTTATATTGTTTATGATTCTTCAAGCTATTTCTCCAGGATTTAGCTATTTCCTAGGTGCTGCATCAGGGCATACCTGCCAAATTTTACATTCGGTTACATATGCACAGGTGACCTTTCTTGATCACATTTCAGGTTTGTTGGTTTTTTTCAACTTGTATTGTGATCAGTCAATGCTGCATAGAGAGTCATAGACATTTGTGTAATTACCACTCACTATGTGGACCAAGCCTACCTTATGTTAATTGGTGAGGTTTGTAAAATTTTAAGCTTTTTGCTTTTACTATCTTTCAATTTTCCTACTATGGACTGAATTATGTCCCTTCCTCAAATTCATATGTTGAGGCACTAACCCTCAATGTTACTATATGTGGAGAAAATACCTATAAAGAAGTGAGAAAGCTTGAAAGAGGTCATGATGGTGGGGCCCAGATATGCTGTGAGAAGAGCTATCGGAGAGCTCTTCCTCTCCCCACCATGTGAGGACACAGCAGGAAAGTGAGCTGGGAAGCACTCTCACTGGAAACTGACACCTTGATCTTGGACTTCTAGCAACTAGAACTGTAAAAAAAGAAATTTCTGTTGTTTAAGCCACCCATCTGTGGTGTTTTGTTATGGCAGCCCTACAAACTAAACATTCCTCTGTCCTTTTTGCCATTTTTCAGAGGAGAGACATTTTGTCCTGGGACTATATTATTTAGAACAAAAAGTAAAAACAAGGTACAACACAGAGTCATATGAACAAGTCAGATTTTGAGATACCTTGGTTCCCTTCTAAAATGGAAATGTAACCCCAGAGTAATATATTTAAGAAAAAAAGGAATCAAAGCAAAGGAAAAGCCACACTTTCTAAACTGGAGAGATAAAACTAACATTTTTTCCCATAGGACAAAAAGCATCCAACAAAAAGGTCATATATAGTATAAGCAGTCTGTTTTTTTCAAATGAGCTTCTCAGCACTATGTATAATTAAAAGCCAATCAGACATTCAGTGGGGGGAAACAACAAGGGCATAGTAATAGCTTTGGATATATTTAACCCTGATTAGATTATATCTGAAGGAAATTATTCAATAGGAATATTTATATGCTTCTTGGGGACATCTGACTAAATAAAATGTGAGAGTGTTTGTTGTATAAATGGCCTTAATAATTCACTTCTTTATACATATGTTCAGGAGTAGTCCTTTCCACTCTTACTGTGGGCTTGACAGTGTGACTTGCTTTGATCAGCATGATGGTAGCAGATGTGACAGAAGCTGACTTGAAAAGTGCAAGCTCAGTGGGCTTTCTCTCTGTTGTTTCTCTCAGGACTCCTATGGCTGAAGCGTGTGTACATACCTGGACTAGCCTGCTAGGAGACAAGACACATGAGGCCAAATCGTCTCTGACAGCAAACCAATGGCTGGACATGAAAGAGGTTGTCCTTCATCTTCTGGATACAGCTAGGGCATCCCAGGCCAGAAATGCATGCAGCTGACCCTTAGAACTGTGAGAAATAATAAATGTTGATTAAAGTCACCGATTTAATGAAGCAAAAGCTAATCAAATCAAAGGGTTAGAACATGAAATAAAAATAGAGCAAAGATAAAGTGGAAACAAAACACCACAAAGCAATTGTAGCCATCCATTTACTGTCATGGATGTCCAAAATGAAGGAAGGGAAAAATACCCCAAACCTTTAAGTTCTAAACTAGTCTTAACTGAAGGAAAATTGCTATATGCATTTAAAGGTAATAATATATATTATTTCTGAAATATCTTTCATGAGCCATTCTGTTCACTTTTTTACATATTTCATATCATTTAGCCCTCGTGAGTACTTTGCAAGGGAGGTGTTTATAAAATCCTTGGACAGATGCAGAATCAGAGAAGTTTAGAAACTTGTTCTAGGTCACCCAACTGCTGAGTGAAGGAGATAAAAGGTCCATTCTGCCTGTAGTCTTTTGTGACAACGCACTATCTGAAGACCCCCAGATCTGGGAATGGCAAGCTGAGGAATTCAGGCATGATTATGTGAACGACATCCATCCTAGGCATGGCTATGGTTTAATGCAATGTACATGGCAGCTTTGGCAGAGATTTAAAAAATCAATTATAAAGTGGAAAGTTTTTGATGCAAAAGGTGTTTAACTGGTTTAAGGGAATTCTACAAAATTAAGTATCAGAAATGTTTTTCTTATTGGCAGCTATTGATTTCTGACTGTGCCACTCTGTCTCATTAACACTTTTATTACCTTGTCAATCAAAGCCCCCCCTGCAGGAACCAGAGACTGAAAGGATTTGCCATTATTAACAGAACTGTCTGGTGTCCAGGAGCAAATAAATCCTGCCAAAAGTGTAAGGATAAATCAGCAGGGATTTAGATAGTATTCTAGATGCAGAAAGTAAATCAGAAGTTTAAAAAACAGGAGTATTCTAAAATCACTTGAAGAAACAGATTTTCTCACTTCTTTAAATATTTAGGATTTTAGTATTTAAAAAGAACCTTATTTTAAGTAAGTTGGGTTAAAAGCTTGTGCTATTTTAAACTGTTTTGGAGGCAATTTTATTATAGAAGTTTGCTGAATTACACTAGTCTCAGGGTAATATGTAGGCAATAAATGTTTCTTATGTGTATAGCTTATTTTAGCATTTCCTCTAATAGTGGCCTATTAGAACAAACAGGTTAGCAGTTAACTGATATCCAACAAAAAACTATTTTGGCCTTTATTTGCTATTTTTTCTTCATTAGTGGTTTTAATCGATACTACTGCACAGTCCTCGATTCCAGTGGTTGCCCACCTTATAAAAATGCTGCATTTAGAATGTCATTATTTGCTAAGTGTTCAACAAATTACACACAAATTCACTCTTCTGAAGCTTTCCTTACTTGCTTCATATTCAGCCATCAATAATTTCATGGTGATTACTTTCATAGTACATAGGCATTTTCAAATATGTGAGTAGCTAATTTTGTTTTGTGTCTTTCATTAGCTTAACAAGTACTTATTGAACAGATAACCTGTCCAAAATACCAATCTAGGCCCATTAAAGAATACCCAGATGAAGATAAGATGACTTTGTTAGGATATATACACAAGCAACCATAATACAAAGGGGATATGCTAATTGCCATAGCAACAATATGCACAAAACATCACAGGAATAATGGTATGTCAGGCCCAAGTGCTTGAAGGATCAGACAGGGTGTCATGGATCTTACCACATGGATGGGTTTGGTCATGAGGAGATAGTGGCAAAAAAGAATATGAACACAGGCAGGATGAATGAGTATGTTGTGTGTATGTATATGTGTGGTGGGGTCAAGTTTAGAAACCAAAGATGAGTCCTGGTACAGTGGAGGAGAACATATATACGGGAATGCTAGATCCATAAATCTGAACTTAATTTTATAGACAATGAGAAACTCTTTAAGATTTTGTATAGCAGAATAGCATAATTGAGAGCTACACTTTAGGAAGATCAACTTGGTGATGGTGTAATGCAGTATATCTCACGCAGAAATTATATATGTAACACTTTTCAAGAAACTACTACAATTCTCTTGGGTTCCTAGTATGGATGCAAATTATTTTTAATATTATATAAATGTGTGCAACTATAAATTAAGCATAAATCCCTATGATTATAGATCTTAAGACAATTATTAAACAAAAATTTAATTTAAAATTAAATACCAACTAAACAGGAAAACTAAGGTAATCCAAATTAGAAACATTTGACTCCAGACCAAGATGGTGACAAAGGAGTTTCCTGAATTTCCTTCCTGCCATGGACACACCGAATGTAAAGCTACACCTGGAGCAATTCCCTCTGTGAGAAATCCAGAAACTAGCTGAGTGATTCTACACATTAGGCGAATGAGGAAGTACCCTCATTGAAGCAGCTAGGAAAGGCTGAAACACATTCTCATCAGAAACACAATCCCGTATAATCAGGAGGGAATCCCTAACATTCAGCTTCTCCCTGAGGAGCAAAGAGTCTGATCTGCATGTTTAGCACCTCAACTTTTAAGGATCCCATCTGAAGGACAGACTCCCAAAACATTTAGCTCCGAAAGCCAAGGAGGTTTGTGTCTATGAGACCCATAGGATTACAGAAAACAAGGAAGCAGTTTGTAACAAGTGCACCAGCACTCAGGGTGGCTCTCTCCCAAGGCTCCTTGCAAGGAGCAGGCAAAACACCCATCCTCCAGTCTTTCTCTGGAAGGGGCTAACTGCATGCTGGACATGCTGCTGCCTGAGGGTACAGTTCTAATCAGCCTGCATTTAGATGCTAATTGCTGTCCTCTGCTATGGGTCTTGACACTCCCTCCACTACTGGGAACTGCTAAGAACAAAGATGGTGGCTTGGACAGTCACACAAGTTTGAGAGGAAACCAGGAGCTGAGACCAGGCTGATTGACAAGATTCCTCTCCTCCATGAGACCAGCATGTCAATACTGGGAAGGTGGCTATTTTATCTAATGTGTAGCAACCAGTACAGAAAATCAAGAAAAATGAGGAAATAAAGGAATATGTTAGAAATGAAAGAAAACACTAAATTTCCAGAAACCGATCTTAGTGAAGTGGAGATAAGTGATTTACCTGATTGAAAGTTCAAAATAACGATCAAGATCTTCACTGAGGTCAGGAGAGCAATCCATGAATTTCAACAAAGAGAAAACATTAAAGGGAAAAGGGAAAATGGTGGTGGGGTGAATGAAAGCTATACAGACCATCTCCCAGGACCAAACTGGAATTACAACTAAAATAAAGACAAATCATTGGGAAAAAGCAACAGAAAAGCAGCTTGCAAGGACCATACAGCCAGGGACACTGAATCCATCCTGGTAGGATTGTGGAGGCACGAGAGGGGGGCTGGGAGCTCACAGACAGCAGCAGTCTTAGCTGTGAGCAGCACCCTTGGGGTTAAAACCCAAGCCGGCTCCACAGCACAGAGGGCCGGGACAGAGCACTAAAATAGCCACAGCCACTCACGTTGGGCTCCAGCAGAGGGAGGGCGGACTGGACTGGAACTGTGTGGGGACACTCGGGATTTGGAGGGCGCTCAGAGCTTTTGCTGCTGGCGGCCATGCAGGATGGTGACCATCTTACTCCTTCCCAGGGCTCTGGGGAGAGGCGGCAGCCACTCCCTCAGAGACTCAGCCACACCCAGGTGGGCCATTGAAATGCAAATTGAGGCTCATTGACTACCAGCATCTGCCCCACCCTCAGGAAATCTTCTTACCTTGAACAGCTGAGGGAGGTTTTCATTCAACTGAGAACCCAAGGCTCTTCAAGTAACTGTGACTAATAGCCTCTAGGCAAAAAGCTAGAGGATAACCTTTTCTGGGCTTGCCAACCTACCCAGGAAAGTAAGACTTGACAGTAGTGTTTAATGTGGGTCCTCCCACGCTCATCCAAACCCAGTAGAGGGAGCCACAAACAGCAGAACACCAACATCCACAGGGAAAATTTGGCAGGCTCCAAAACACACTGAGATAGCCAAAATGGTGAAACAAAGGAACAAATCACAAATGAAAGAACAAGAGACCTCTACTGAAGATGAGATAAATGAAATGGAGTTAAGCAAGTTAACAGAGCTAGAATTCAGAGCCATGATCTTGAGAAAGCTCAGCAGCATGAGTAAGGACATCAACACCATGAGTAAAGACATAGAAACATCGAAAGTCAACCAAATGGAAATGAATAAGCACCAAGAAGAAATGAAGAATGACATAGCAGAAATAAAGAACACATTGGAAGGACTAAACAGCAGACTAGAGGAAGCTGAGGACCGGATCAGTAAATTAGAAGACAAGGTAGAAAAAAAATCAACCAATCAGAAAACCAAAAGGAAAAAACAATTAAAAAACAGGAAGACAGCTTAAGAGAACTGTGGGACAGCTGGAAACGTAATAATATTCGCATCATTGGAGTCCCCAAAAAAGAAGAAAATGAGCAAAGGTTAGAGAATATATTTGAAGAAATAGTGACAGAAAACTTTCCTAACGTGGTGAAGGAAGAAGGCATTCAAGTTCAAGAAGCACAGAGAGTCCCAAGTAAGAAGAACCCAAATAGGCCCACATCAAGACACATAGTAATTAAAATGCCAAAAATTAAAGACAAAGAGAGAATTCCAAAGGCAACAAGAGCTAAGCAGCAGGTTACTTACAAAGGAACCCCCATAAGGCTATCAGCTGACTTCTCAACAGAAACACTACAGGCCAGAAGGGAATGGCAGGAAGTAATCAAGCTCATGAAAAACAAGGATCTGAATCCAAGACTACTCTACACAGCAAGGCTATCATTCAAAATAGAAGGTCAAATAAAGAGCTTCCCAGACAAAAAAAAGGCTAAGGGAATACATTAGCACCAAACCAGCACTGCAAGAAATGTTAAAAGGACTGCTGTAATTAGTATAACAAATAGGAAGGAAAATAGAACCACACTAAACAAAAATGGCAATAAGTAAGTACATATCAATAATCACCTTAAATGTCAATGGATTGAATGCTCCAATAAAAAGACACAGAGTAGCAGATTGGATAAGAAAGCATGCCCCATATATATGTTGTTTACAAGAGACCCACCTCACAACAAAAGACTCACATAGGTTGAAAGTGAAGGGATGGAAAACTTCCAAGCAAACGGAAAGGAAAAAAAAGCTGGGGTAGCAATACTCATATCTGATAAAATAGATTTCAAAATGAAGGCCATAACTAGAGACAAAGAAGGTCACTACATAATATTGAAAGGATCTATCCAACAGGAAGATATAACCTTGGTGAACATATATGCACCCAATATAGGAGCACCAAAATATATTAAAAATCTTCTGGAGGACGTCAAAGGAGAAATTGATAACAATACAATCATAGCAGGGGACTTCAACAGCCCGCTGACATCACTGGTTAGATCCTCTAGACAAATAATTAACAAGGAAACAGAGACTCTAAATGAATCACTAGCCCTGGCTGGTTTGGCTCAGCGGTTAGAGTGTCGGCCTGCGGTGCAGAGAGACCCGGGTTCGGTTCCCGCTGAGGGCATGTACCTCGGTTGCAGTTTGTCCCCGGCCCTGGTTGGTCGTGCGGGTGGCAGCCACTCGATGTGTCCCTTTCACGTCGATGTTTCTCTCTCTCTCTCTCTTCCTCTCTCTCCCTCCCACTCTATCTGAACAAAAATGAAAGAATGTCCTCAGGTGAGGATAAAAATAAATAAATAAATAAATAAATAAATAAATAAATCACTAGACCAAATGGACTTAACAGATATCTACAGAAATTACACCCCAAAACTACAGAATTCACATTCTTCTCAAGTGTACATGGGACATTCTCAAAGACAGACCACATGTTAGGACACAAACTAAGTCTCTACAAGTTCAAGAAGATTGAAATCATATCAAGCATCTTCTCAGATCACAATGGCATGAAACTAGAAATCAATTGCAACAAGAACATGCAAAGACATTTGAACACATGGAGGATAAATAGCATGTTATTGAATAATGAATGGGTTACCATGGAGATCAAGGAAGAAATTAAAAACTTCCTGGAAACCAATGAAAATGAACACACCACAACACAAAATCTATGAGATGCAGCGAAAGCAGTTCTGAGAGGGAAGTTCATAGCACTCCAGGCCTACCTCAAGAAATAAGAAAAATTTCTAATAGACTAACCTCACAACTTAAAGAACTAGAAAGCAAACAAAAAGAAAACCCCAGAGCAAGTAGAAGGAAGGAAATAGTAAAGATCAGAGCAGAAATAAATGACATAGAGACCAGAAAAACAATTCAAAGGATCAATGAAACAAAGAGCTGGTTTTTTGAAAAGATAAGCCAGATGGACCCTTAGCTAGACTCACCAAGAAACAAAGAGAGAGAACCCAAATATACAAAATCAGAAATGAAAGAGGAGAAGTAACAACTGACACCACAGAAATACAAAGGATTGTTAACAAATACTATGAACATTTATATGGCAACAAATTCGACAATCTAAGCAAAATGAACAAATTTCTAGAAACACATAGTCTTCCAAAACTGTACCGGGAAGAGATAGAAAACTTGAACAGACCAATAACAACTAAGGAAATTGAAGATGTAATCAAGACTCTCCCAGCAAACAAAAGCCCAGGCCCTGACGGCTTCACGGTGGAGTTTTACTGAACATTCAAGGAAGAAATAACACCCACTATTCTCAAACTATTTCTACAAATTCAAGAAGAAGGAAGACTTCCAAACTCGTTTTATGAGGCCAGCATAATTCTAATTCCAAAACCAGGAAAAGACACTACAAAGAAAGAAAACTACAGGCCAGTATCCCTGATGAACATAGATGCCAAAATCCTAAACAAAATACTAGCAAATAGGATCCAGCAATACATCAAAAAAACTATTCACCATGACCAAGTGGGATTCATCCCAGGGATGCAAAGCTGGTTCAATATTCGCAAATCAATAAATGTGATACACCACATAAACAAAATGAAAAATAAATACCACATAATCATATCAATAGGTGCTGAAAAAACATTCGACAAAATCCAGCACCCATTTCTGATGAAAACACTCAGCAATGTGGGAATAGAGGGATCGTATCTCGATATAATAAAGGCCATATATGAGAGACCTACAGCCAACTTCATACTCAATGGGCAAACACTAAAAACATTACCCTTAAGAACAGGAGCAAGGCAGGGATGCCCTCTTTCACCACTTTTATTTAACATAGTACTGGAAGTCTTAGCCACAGCAATCAGACTTGAAGAAAAAATAAAAGTGATCCAAATTGGAAAGGAGGAAGTGAAACTGTCATAATTCGCAGATGACATATTATACAAAGAAAACCCTAAAGACACCATAAAAAATCTACTAGACTTAATAAATGAATTTGGCAAAGTAGCAGGATACAAAATTAACGTCAAGAAATCGACAGCACTCTTATATACCAATGATGAACTCACAGAAAGAGAAACTAAAAAAACAATCCCATTTACCATCGTGGCAAAAAAAAAATTAAGATACCTAGGAATAAACTTAACTAAAGAAGTAAAGGACCTATTTGCAGAAAACTGCAGGACATTGAAAAAAGAAATAGAGGAAGTTATGAAAAAGTGGAAGCACATACCTTGTTCATGGATTGGAAGAATTAACGTCATTAAAATGTCCATATTACCCAAAGCAATCTATAGATTCAATGCAATCCCCATCAAAATACCAGTGACATATTTCACAGAACTAGAACAAATACTCCAAAAGTTCATATGGAACCAAAAAAGACCCCGAATAGCCACAGCAATCTTGAAAAAGAAGGACAAAGTAGGTGGGATCACAATACCGGACATCAGGTTATACTACAAAGCTACTATAATCAAAACAGCCTGGTACTGGCACAAGAACAGGCATACTGACCAGTGGAACAGAACAGTGAATCCAGAAATTAACCCAAGACATTATGCTCAATTAATATTTGAGAAAGGTGGCAAGAACATACAATGGAGTAAAGACAGCCTCTTTAATAAATGGTGTTGGGAAAATTGGACAGCTACATTGAAAAAAAGTGAAACTAGACCATCAACTTACACCATACACAAGAATAAACTCAAAGTGGGTAAAAGACTTAAATATGACTTATGAATCTATAAAAATCCTAGAAGAAAATGTAGGCAACAAAATTTCGGATATCATATGCAGCAGAATCTTCACTGATACATCACCTAAGGCAACAGAAACAAAGGAAAAAATGAACACATGGGACTACATCAAACTCAAAAGCTTCTGCACAGCAAAAGAAACAACCATCAAAACAGAAAGGGAACCCACTGTATGGGAAAGCATAATTGCCAATGATACATCAAATAAGGGGTTAATCTCCAAAATATATAGAGTGCTCATACAACTCAACAAAAGGAAGACAAAGAACCCAATTGAAAAATGGGCAGAGGAACTAAATAGATACCTCTCCAAACAGGACATACAAATAGCTAAGAGACACATGAAGAAATCCTCAACATCACTAATCATCAGAGAGATGCAAATTAAAACAACAATGAAGACTTCCGGTCAAGATGGTGGCCTAGGAGGACGTGGAATTGCGTCCTCCCACAACCACATCGAAGTTACAACTAAATCGCCCTGGCCGGTTTGGCTCAGCAGTTGGAGTGTCGGCCTGCGGTCCAGAGAGACCCGGGTTCGGTTCCCGCTAAGGGCATGTACCTTGGTTGCAGTTTGTCCCCGGCCCTGGTTGGTTGTGCGGGTGGCAGCCACTTGATGTGTCCCTTTCACGTCGATGTTTCTCTCTCTCCCTCTCTCTCCTTCCCACTCTGTCTGGACAAAAGATGGAAAAATGTCCTCGGGTGACATAAAAAAAAAAAAAAGTTACAACTAAATCACAAAACAACTATCACCTAAAGACCACATGAAATCAAGCCGAATGGAAGCCCTGCAACTACGAAATTAAAGAAGCAGCAGAATGGAGACGACATACTGCCCTCCAGGACGCTCCTTGTCGCCTGAAAGGAAACGAGATCCTGCAGCCAGGGGCGCCTGCGGAAGCTGAGCGACCCCCCCACCACGGAGGAACCCAGGTGGAGCAGCGAGGGAGCCCAGCGACCCCCCCACCAACGGAGGAACCCAGGCGGAGCGACGGAGCTGAGCGACCCCCACACCAATGGAGGAAGCCGGCAACACACAGGAGAACTGAGCAAACTGAACAACGAAATTGACCCAGAGACATGGAGGTGGAATACGGGATGACGGGCCTCAGAGGAGGGGGGGAGGCGGGGGAAAGAGATAAATCACAGAGCCTATGTGCATGGGTGCATAACCAATGGACATGGACAACAGGGATGGGGAGGAGGAGAAGGGGAGGGGGAGGAGGGTGTCAATGGGGGAAAAAAAGGAAAAACATCTGTAACAAAAACAAATTAATAATAAAATAAATTATAAAAACAAAACAAAACACAACAATGAAGTACCACAAAAAAGTACCAAAAAGTATCAACTCACACCTGTCAGAATAGCCGCCACCAACAAAGCATCAAACAACAAATGTTGGCAAGGATGTGGAGAAAAGGGGACTCTAGTACACTGCTGGTGGGAATGCAGACTGGTGCAGCCACTATGGAAAACACTGTGGTGTTACCTCAAAAAATTAAAAATTGAATTGCCATTCGACCCAGTGATCCTACTTCTAGGAATATACCCTAAGAAGCCTGAAACACCAACCAGAAAGAACACATGTACCCCCATGTTCATAGCAGCACTATTTACAATAGCTAAGATCTGGAAACAGCCCAAGTGTCCATCAGTGGATGAATGGATAAAAAAGCTGTGGCACACATACACAATGGAGTACTATGCAGCTGTAAGAAAGAAAGATCTCTTATCCTTTGAGACGACATGGAGGGACCTGGAGAGTATTATCCTAAGCGAAACAAGCCAGGCAGAGAAAGACAAATATCACATGATCTCACTTATTTGTGGAATATAAAGAACATAACAGTCTGAGGAACAGGGTTGACCCAGAGATGTAGAAGTAGGGTACAGACTGACAACCCTCAGAAGAGGGGGTCGAGGAGGAGGGAAGAGATAAACCACAGAACTTATATGCATGTATGCATAACTGATGGACATGGACAACAAAGCTAGGGATGGGGTGGAGAGGATCGGGAGGAGGGTGTCAATGGGGAAAAAAGGAAAACATCTGTAACAAAAATAAATTAATAAAACAAAACAGGAAAAAAAAATAAAAAAAATAATAAAACTAGCCCTCTCATGGCAGAAACATAAAAAAAATAAAATAAAAGAAAGTGAAAACATTAAAAAGTACCAAACAGAAATTACAGAACTGAAGAATACACTAATTGTACTGAAATATTCAATAGAGGGGCTGAACAACAGACTAAATCAAGTAAAAGAAAGGTCAGCCCTGGCTGGTGTGGCTCAGCCGTTAGAGCATCAGCTTGTGCACTGAAGGATTTCTGGTTGGATTCCCAGTCAAGGGCACATACCTGGATTGCAGGTTCATCCCTGGCCCCAGCTGTGGCACTGCAGGAGGCAAGCATAAATGTTTCTCTCTGCCCATCTCTCCCTCCTTTCCACTCTAAAATTCAATGGAAATAATAAGGATATTTTTTCCATTGATAAATGGAAAATTAATCAATGTGAAGATACAGAAAGGAAGGAAGAAAGAAAAAGAAAGAAAGAAAGAAAGAAAGAAAGAAAAAGAAAGAAAGAAAGAAAGAAAGAAAGAAAGAAAGAAAGAAAGAAAGAAAGAAAGAAAGAAAAGAAAGGAAGGAAGGAAGGAAGAAAGAAGAAAGAAAAGAATGAATCAGCAAACTTAAATACAGGGCAGTAGAATTCATTCAATCTGGAAGAAATAAATCATGAAAAAGAGGAAAGAGAGTTTAAGAGAGTTCTCGCTTCCTTCAGAGAGACTTGCTCTTTGTGCACGTGTATGGTTATCTGCCTAAGACCTACTGGCCATACCATGGGGCATGGGATAATACTTCTCCAGAGGTCGCTAAAGGATAGGATGCAATCCAGGACTGTGAGGAATTAAGTTCTAGGGGGACAACTTGGAACAGTGGAAAACAGGAGATGGGCAGGATATGTGAAAATTCATACTTATTTTATCCTTCTGTGCTATGCTGAGGCACAATTTTTTTCTGTTTTACAATTCTCATGAGAGACTCTGCATGACTGTGCACATGTATTTGCCGATGGCCTGGATGTACCTATTTATATGGCTTCTCATGAAGCAGTGGCTAGCCTGGTAAAACTTCACCTTGCATTGCTTGCCCATTTAGGCCTAACTCCACTTTCCCTCACTCTCTCTGCCCTGGATTTCCCTCTTCCCCTAAATAAAGCACTAGTACTTAATCCTTGCTTACATTTCTGTTTTCTAGAGAGTTTTGAACTAAGAAACACTTGGAGGTTTTATTTTTCAATGTCTGTATTCCCTAGAATTAGGCCCCATGGGCTACTTCAATGATTGGTAAACATTCTGTTGTCAAAAAAGTAACATTAATTAGAGTAGATAAGCTTAATCATTTATATTTCACCCAACTTATAAATAGATAAAAGTACCTATATATCTTAGCTAAATTTCTACTAAATTTAAAAATTTTTATTCATTTTTTAATATTAATATCTAAAGTATTAAAACAAATTTGGTAAATTGAATTTTAGTACCTAGAGATTCCATCAGTTACCTAGATACACTGAAATTGTCTTTCTTCTTTTTTTAAATCCTCACCAAGGATATGTTTTTATTGATTTTAGAGAGGAAGAGGAAGGGCGGAAAGAGAGAAAAACATCCGTGTAAGAGAGAAGCATTGATTGGTTGTTTCCCATACACACCCAACCAGAGATTGAACCCACAACCTAGGTATGTGCTTTGACTGGAAATTGAACCCAAAAACTTATGATGTATGGGACAACACTCCAACCAACTGAGCCACCGGGCCAGGGCAAGTCTTTCTTAATTTTTATGGAATGATTAAAAAGAAAAGAATCTTGGGGTCAAAAGACATGGATATGAATTTCAGTTCCATCATTCAGTAATTGTGTGACATTGATTTGCAGTTATTCCTATTTATATTGTCTATTTTAATGCATGGTCATACCATATAATAGTATGCACCCATTGCATGTAACATCATTTGCATGTAACATACAAATAGTTTTGTTTATAGAGTTTACCTTACTTTAAGTGACCCAGGTTTACTCTGTCTCCTCTCACAGAAAGGAAGGAAGAAAGAAAAAGAAAGAAAGAAAGAAAGAAAGAAAGAAAGAAAGAAAGAAAGAAAGAAAGAAAGAAAGAAAGAAAGAAAAGAAAGAAAAATAGGCACATCCAGGCCATCAGCAAATACATGTGCACAGTCATGCATAGTTTGTCACATATTCTGTTTTCTCTTAATTAGAAACCCTTTTCTCTCCTTCACCTACCTCAGGTTCAGAATCAGATTACAATATGAAAATTTGGCCATAATATCCAAACGTAACATTGGTTTCTGAGTCAGCTGGGGTAAGTCACTGAGCCTATTGTTGTATGTTTCCTCAAGTGTGAAATGCAAAGGGAAACATTCGCTCTCTTCTTATTCCATAATAATCTTTGAAAAGAATGAAACAACCACCCAGAGAGCCATTTTTTAAACACTTTGGAGTGGGTATACCATTAATAAAATTATTGTTATTCTATTTATCTTGCAACATTAAGAAAACATAAAAAATGAAGAAGAGAATTACTTGACAAACAATATGTGCAAGGAGTGAGATAAAAAAGCTGAAAAAATTAGCAATGTTGTTTAATCTCAATGTAGCAAAATCTCACTTGTATTATTTCTTTTCACTAAATCAGACAACTGATTATAATAGAAGGATGATCACCAGACAAAATAAAATTAACAAAATGAGTCAACATGTTTTTAAACGCCTAAATGCAAATTAGCATATGCATTTGATTTAACTAATGTGTTAACTGGAATGGATATACAGGGTGGGGCAAAAGTAGGTTTGCAGCTGTGAGTACACGCAACACAGAGTTTATTCTTGTATTATTATTTATTATATTATTTTCTATATGAACAACTGTCAACCTACTTTCGCTCCAACCTATATTTTTCTAATATGGACATGTTCTGATAAGTTTAGTACCCACCTGGCACCATACATAATTATCGCAATATTGAATATATTCTCTATATTGTAGTTTAATTTTTAATTTTTAATTTATTTGTTTTCTTTATTGATTTTAGAGAGAGGAAAGGAGAGGAAGAGAAAGATAGAAACATTGATGAGAGAAAACATCGATTGGCTACCTCCTGCATGTCCCCACTGGGGATTGGGCCCACAACCTGGGCACATGCCCTGACCGGGAATCGAACTGGCGACCTCTTGGTGCATGGGTTGACACTCAACCACTGAGCCACACCGGCCGGGCATATGACTGTGTCTTGCATGAAGATTGTTAAGATATTTAAAAATATATTTCTGTAAGAATGAAGGTGTTGGAATTTGAAATTCAATAATGACTACATTTGCCAGTCTTTGATGCATTGTAACTTAAAAAACCAAATGTTTTTGTTTTTATTTTTATAAATATTCTCTCATGTCATTTCTTCTCTCCCCCATGAAGCGTTTTGGGGTTAGGTAATTTAGGCTTTGTCTAAACATGTATTTAACATAGATCGTAATGGCTAAATTTCCAATTATCCACGTAGCAGGAGGTAATTTAGCAGTGATTAAGAGCAGAGACCTTGGAGGCAGGCTGGCTAGAGTGTGAATCTCAGTGTCACTCCTTCGCCCTGGCACTGACATAGTTGCTTCACCTCTTTATGCCTAAGGACATCTCATTTGTAATAGGAAGATAATGATGATCTCTTTGTAACTGAACTGTTTTGAGAATTAATTTAGTTGAAGTATGTCGAGGGCTTAGTACAACTCTGGCACCAGTACAGGCATATTGTAGCCTGAGGCAAAAAGCAAAATCAGTAATACTGTCTTTAGTTAGAGACAGTAAAGAGCTTGTCTTTAATTAAGATGTTAATATTTTGTTCAGCATGGATTTTTTGTATTAATTTTGATTTTTTTGAAAAATCATATCAAAATTTTATGAATCTTATTTTCATATTCCTCTAGTACCCCCTAAAATTTTATGCTTACTCACCTCATACTAGTCCTTGCCTGTTAGGCACATAGTAAACAGTCAATAAATACTAGAAAACATTAACATTAGGTCAAACAGACATAGGTAAATTGTAAGTGTGGGTTATGAGTTGGATTACAGAGGACTTTGTGAACATACTATAGGAGAACTCTTACTTAGTGTAAGGATTCACAGAAAGTCTCCAAGAAGAAGTAAAATACTAGCCAAGACCTGAAAGATACGTAGATTTAGGTGAAGAAGCAGGAAAGATGGAAAGAGAATAGCACATGGAGGTGGTAGGTGAGAGAAAAATCTAGGACCTAAGAAACTGACCATAATCTTCAATAAAAATCCCATTGACCATAAAAATCTAGGACCTAAGAAATAATCTAGTATGTTTGTGGCATAGAATGTCATAGGTACCTGAGTATAGGATTAGGAAGAATGTTTAGGGCTAGATGAATAGTAGTTTACAAATATTATGTAGACTCAGGGCTGGTTTCGTGATGTGAGACCTGTGCAGTTATACACGGTTCTTTGCTTAGAAGCCCATGCTTGTTTCCATGCTCTGTTATCACCACCTTGAAATTCTTAGTATTTTTTGAACCAGGGTCCCCACATTTTCAGTTTGTCCTGAGATATGCAAATTATGTAGCTGGACTTTTGTAGACTTCGTCACCAGGGCCCCTCAAGTAAAGTGACAAGAACAGATGAAAGTTTAGAAAGATCACCATTGCTGCTATTTGGTTTGGGCCAACACTGAATGCAGCATTACCATTTAGAGACAGTTGCACTCCCCTAGAAGATAAATATTGTGGCTTAATGTGGAAGAATGGTGAAAGAGATGGGAAATGTAGAAGGATATTCAAGATATTTAGAGAAAAGAACTCTAGGATATAGTATAGATTTAAAAACAAAAACAAACCAAAGTGCTGCCATTTGTTTAAGGGCAATATATTCATCTTTTTATATTTGCATGAGGAAACACTGGAAAAATATACTTGAAACTAATAAAAGTGGCTACCTGCATGTGGGGTGGTGGTTGGAGAACAGAGTGAGTGGGGCATGGGTGGGAAGGAAGCTTCTGCGTGTATGTGTTTTGTTTTTTTCTTTTGTATGTAATATTATTTTTATTTTTGAACCATGTGAATGTTTTGTCAAAGGATAAAGTATAAAATGAAGGCATGCAGCAAACAAGGTATCCACAAAGCACGATCTATGACACTTGGTGATTGAATAGGAGAGTGGTGAGGAAGAGGGAGAAGTGAGAGGTGACTGTAGTGGTTCTCATGGTTGAGTCCCACACCCATTTCTCCACGAACAACTAGTCCAAACCAATAGTCATGATCCATTCTCCTTGCCAGTGATTTGTTTAGGAATGGACTTGAGACCAGTCCTGGCAAACATGACCCACAGGAAGATAGATTTGGGGATTGTATTAGTTTCCTAAGTCTGCTGTAACAAATTACCACAAACTGAGTGGCATAAAACAATAGAAACATTCACTCACAGTTCTGGAGGCTAGCAGTATGAAATCAAGGTCTCCGCAGGGTTGGTTCCTTTTGGAGGCTGAGGGAGAATCTATTCCATGCTTCTCATTGTAGCTTCTCATTGTTGCCCACAATTCTTTGCATTCCTTGGTTTGCAGCTGGATCACTCCAGTCTCTTTGCCTCCGTCTTCACAAGACCTTCTGTCCTGTGTGTCTCCTTTGCTTCTCTGTGTGTTCATATGATGTTCTTATAAAGATACCTCTCATTACTTTTGACCAAGAATACCACTTTTAATTAAAAATAGTAAAGGACCTGTCTTAAAAAAAAAAAGATGTTTTGTTCTTTATGAATTGAACATGACAACATCTTAACTAATTACATCCCCAAAGATCCTATTTCCAAATACAGTCCTAATCACAGATGTCTTTTTGGTGGACACAATTCAACCCACCATAGGGTCTTCTGGAAAGTTTTCTCATTCCTAAGTAGGAGATGCTAGAAGACACAATCCCTTTTCTACTTCTGGGTATTGCCATGTCTGGAAGTGATGCCTGATCTTGCTGCTACTGCCTTCCTCTGAGTCTGGGGATGAAGCCAACATGCAAAAGGAGACAGTTCCAAGAAAACTATGGAGAAGAAGGGCTAGTAAAAGAGAGGTGTTATGTGAGAAACATTTTTTACCATCTAAGCAAGTTGTAGTCAGGATTTTTGTTCGTTTCAGCCAATAGCATCTTAAGTGACATAGTGACACTCATGTTCTTTTTTAGTCAATCAGATATGTGATGATAATCTATGGGAGTGCTATAGGAGAATAGTTCTGGGGGAAAGATGTCAAAACTATGTATGTAAGTATGTATGTATCAAGATACAATGATACTTATCTTCTGGAATAATGTTAATTTTTCCCATAGAAAATACTTGATCAAATTACTTTGACTTATGGCTTTTAATCTAAGGGTTTCTCTACAGGACATTTCAGCTACAGACAATTTAAGGTTAATCTGTGATTTTGCAAGACACTTGTGGAGTTCGACCAACTTGGAGCGATATTGTCATTAAAACTTCTACAGAACATACTGCAACTGTGGAGATCTATGGGGCAATCACTTAGTCATATGTATGCAGCCACTTTGTCCTGAAAAGTGAGGTATTTTGTAAAGAGGCTGCTGTAGTGGTCCCTGAGACAGGCGACAAGAACTTGATATATGGTGGAAGTTATATTAGAGAGGATGGGATATACTTTCAGAGGAAGAATGTAAAATTCTTGGAAGATCTGTTGGAAAATGGAAATAGACAAGGTAGGCAGAAGAGACAAATCTGATGCCAAGTGTTTGAACCCTCAACAAGTTCCTTCTTTACACCCTGTCAAAACTAATCAGGCCCATAGGCATGTGAAATTGGTTTGAGGAACTGTGTTTGACGTGAGGTTTGAGTTCTTCTTTGATTTTATTTCCCAGATAGTAAAAAAGAAAATCATTTTTATTTTAGCTTTTATCTTAATTTGTGCAATGCTGAATCCAGATAGAATAACAATAGGTCTCCTTTAATCTCCCATTAACCTAACAAATATCTTTAAAAATGAGTTGATCATTTCCAACAGTTGGAATTTCTTAATGGCTTAATGACTTGGACATGGTTTGATGGTTATTTGAATACTTCTTTAATATTTTTTCTTTATTGATTTTAGAGAGAGAGGAAGTGAGAGGGAGAGACAGAAACAATGATGAATAAAAACATCTATTGGTCGCCTTCTGCATGCCCTCCACTGGGGATCAGGCCCACAACCTGGGCATGTGCCCTGCCCAGGAATCGAACTGGTGACCTCTTGGTGCATGGGTCGATGCTCAACCACTGAGCCACACTGGCAGGGCTGAATTCTTCTTTAAAATCATGAATGAAAATATAATTTTTATGGAAACCATACAGCACATTTAAACCAGTTACAGTGACACCAACTAATGATTAGTATAATTCTTAAGAACAATGTATAATAACATCAGTTTGTATGACAAAGTTTATTTTCATGAAAATACAATGGCAGTCATCTTGTTTTTGACATACCATAAATTGTTTTAACTTTCATTTTTGCATATAAATTCATTTCTGAGAATAGTAAGAGCAGTGAACACAGAATGTCAGTAAACATAGATTTATGCACTTTTTATTATATATTTTACTAAAACTAATGTTTTCCCGCTGCTTCAGGGTTTGGTCCTGTCAATAATATTTTGTTTTCTTATATATTTTCAATACTTTACTTTCTTTTGTCTCTTTTTTTAAATAAGAATCTATAAACATGTCTGGTATTGCCCATATTTATAAAATATTTCCATGAACCTTTGCTTCTTCCAACTAATCTTCTTTCTCTTGACATCCACTTTTTCATTTATTCAACAAATACTAATTCAGTACCTCTTATGTGACTGGCATGTAATAGATGCCGGAGATATAGCAATCAATAAAGTAAATACCAATCCCAGCTCTGAGTAAGCTAATATTATAATGGGTGGAGACATATGATAACCTAGGAAGTAAATAAAATAGAATTTTACATAATGATAAGTGGGAAAAGGGAAAAGCATGGAATGGATGTAGAGAGATCAGGAAGAAGAGTTTGCAATTTTGTATTAGTTGCTCAGGGAAGACCTCACTGAAAAGGTACTATTTGTACAAAGACCTGAAGGAAAGGAAGGAGCAAATTACAGAGGTAGCTGAAGGGAACAGTATTTCCTGCAGCAGACGCAGCATGCACAAAGGCCCTGGGCAAGACCATGTTTCACTAATTTGAGGGATATAATGAGGCCAGTATGGATGGCACTGAGTGAGGGAAGCAAACATCTGTAGAATTTGAGGTCATCAAGGTAGTAGTAGGGGACAGATCAAGTAGGGTCTTGTGACCATTGCCAAGACTTTGAAAGAGAAGCTATTTGTGGGTTTTGATTTGAGAAGTGATATTTTAATTAGAATATTCTTGCCATTGTGTAGCAAAAAGACTGTTGAGAGGCAAGGATGTAAGCAGAATGGCCAATGAGGAGGCTATATGAACTGATTAGATAAGGGACAGTGGTGGCTTAGATTAGGGATAGTGTTGGAGGGGATGAACAGTGTAATATTTTTCAAGAAAGAACAGACACACGGTTTATTGATGGATTGAATGTGGAGGGAGGCAAGCACATTTTTTACTGAAAAAAAGTTGTTTATATATGCTGAATTCTCTCCTTCTTAATCACTTTCAACTTGCTGCATTTTGCTTTTGTTGTTGTTGTTTCTCAGTCTTGATCTTATATGGCTGCCTTGTAACATTTGCCACTGTCCATCCTCCTTCTCTCTTCAAACTCTTCTCTCCCTTGACCCTGTGTGGGTCTTAGTTTCTCTTGCTATGGCAATAAGACAGCTTCACTTTTCAGGTGTTTGCTCAAATGTCACTCTTTCAGTGAGGCCTTCCCTGATAAAAATGGCAAACTCCTTCTCTGAAACTCTCTAAGTTATCTTTCTCTCTTTCATCATTAATCAGTGCTTATAGTTTAAACTTCACAAAATAATTTCATGATGTTAGGAGCACTGTGTTTATATTATATAGAGAGATACTGGCCTGAAATTATGGGTATTTCTTAGATTGCTGTTGAAATTGTTATTATTCTTGGAGTATTATACTTGTAATACCGTTTGTTACATATATTGTATACAGAGACTCTTCACAATGAAGCTCTCAAGTGGAATCTCTTGACTGAATTACATTTAATTTTAAGAATGGCCAATGAGTGGACAGTAAAAAGTGAGGCTAAATTATGTCTCAAAAATTAAATAGCCGTCTATGATATAAATATTGGTTTTTCATTTCACAAGGCAGAGAGCCTTTTATTAGTTGAAGAGCTGTTGCTTGAGCAAGATACCCTCTCTGATCATAGTTTCAACTTTAATAGCTTTAAAGCAGTTTACTGTACAATATTGTAAAATTTATTGTCATGTAAAATCTAGTTTGACAAAGAATTATTAAGTTCTTGATGATTAAAGCATTGCTGTGAGTGCCAGAGATAGGGTGATGGATAAGATATCCCCTCTACTCAATTGGATTGTAATCTGTTGAGGCAACAAACCTTAAAACCAGCCATTACTAAACATTAAAAAAAATTTTTTTTCTTTATTGACTTTTTTTAAAGAGAGAGGAAGGGAGGAGGGAGAGATAGAAACATTGATGAGAAAGAACATCGATTGGCCACCTCCTGCATGCCCCCAACTGGGGATTGGGCCAACAACCTGGGCATGTGCCCTGACCAGGAATTGAACTAGCGACATCTTGGTGCATGAGTTGATGCTCAACCACTGAGCCACACCCGCCAGGACATTACTAAACATTTGATAAGTATTCTATTGAAAATTGATGGAGCCAGAGAAGGAATGAGTAAATCAGGTTCTTTTTTAGTTGAGTCTAGAAGTCAAGGTGTTATGTTGATAAGGTTGGAGAAGGGAACCCAAGTTAAGAGAACATCATGCTCACAGCATGTGGGCAAGAACAATTGTCTCACTCATAAGAAGCTTGGTATTGAAATCAAGAAAGCATTTAGTGAGGTTGCAAGATTGGGAATAAAGATTTAGGTAGTGACTTGTACTATAAACTAAAATCTGAACCAAAAGTCAGTGTTATACCCTGGCCAGTTTGGCTCAGCAGTTAGAGCGTCAACCTGCAGACCAATGAATTGTGGGTTTGATTCCGGTCAAGGGCACATCCCTCGGTTGCAGTTCGTCCCTGGCCCTGGTGGGGTCGTGCGGGAGGCAACCAGTTGATGTGGCTCTATCACATCAATGTTTCTCTCTGTCTCTCTCTCTCCCTCCCTCCCACTCTATCTGATAATAAGCAGAAAAATATCCTTGAGTGAGGAATAAAAAAAAGTCAGTCTTACTACAAAGGATTCTAAGCAGGGGATTCATATGATTATATTAATAATGTTAAATGTTACTGTGGAAGCAGTGAGGAGGATACATTTGAGAGGCTGAGCTAGAGAACAGGATAAAATCTAATGACGTAAATCAAGAAAACATGATGAAGTCTGAGCTAAACAGCAGTGATAGAAATTGTATACATTTAAGGCATATGTGGGAGGTTGAATAGACTCACCACAGGGACCAGTTGAATGTGGTAGAAGATGGAAGCCTCCATGTTTCTGTTTTAGACCCTGGATGGTGGACACCATTCACTCAAGTGCAGGAAATAAAAGAGGAGACATTTGGGTCCAAGGTGAAGACTGTTTCTTTTTTCATGATGTTGCATTTGACGTTTCATGAAATAGCCAGTGATTTTTGGATAAACAGTTCTTTAAAATGCCTTTGAGACTGCATGACTCCCTCCCTGCCTTCCATTCCAGGCTCATTCAAGTGACCATATTCCCTACTGCCCCCTGTTGGAGCAGCGTGAGCCTCTGTGCCTCCCTTGCATTCATCATCACAGGGCCTTTGTACATGATACCCCCTCAGCCTGGATCACCTTTCCTTCTTTTCATTACTGAGTTTTTTCCTACTCATATTTCATAGCTCAGCTTCAGGTTAAATTCCTCAGGGAAGCTGTCCCTGACTTTCTTAAGAAGATCAAATCCAGTAAACTTTCACACACTCTATGGCTTTCAAGACTCCATTCACTGTGGAAGAGATAAATACTAAAAGAAAGACAAACGGATGTTGAGCAGCCCAAACACAGCAGATTTCCTTACAATTTTTATCTTGCTCATCAGTGTGTGTCAAGTCTCCAGGTTCTAGGGAATTCCTGGATCTAACTATACTATTGTTAATTGTTAACAGAAATTCAAAGGAAGAGCCTGGGTCTGATAAAGATCCCAAGAGAGACAATGATAGGATTGAGGAATGAAAGGATCTGGATATTATATCTTGATTTTTCTTCCTTGGTGACTAGAAGGATGATAGTAGTATTGACAGAAACAGGGGAATCAGGAAAGTGACTTCCCTCTTCAGGGAAGGTGATTAAAAATAAATGTGAACATTAAGAAAAATTATAAAGGACTCCATGCTAGCTGTGAGACTGACAAATCCTAGCAACTGCACCTCTTCGTTAAAATTTAATAAAAGCTTTATAGGTTTTTAATGATTCCTTTCCTCACTGATGTATACGACTGATTGACAAGGAAGGTCTTTTCATGAAATCAATGGCTGCCTTGTAACGTCCAACCTCTTTTTATCAGAGCTATTACGGAAAATATTAGTTGAAAGAAGTCACGTCAGGTAACAATTTTGTTTTCTTTCTTTATCGCAGTACTAATTAACCTATTAGGCAGGTTATTCTGATGCCAGTTATTAGGATGCATTAGGAGTTTTATTGCATGGGGATGTGCTCAGCAGACATGACCTCTTGCTCTACTTTTCTAAACATCTGTTCTTCAGAGTTCACCCATAATGTCACTACCTAATTAGACTCTAACCACATGAAAGTTTTCTCATTAAATATAAAGTGATTATGATAAACCCTGACATAGGAAAACTGGAGACCTGACTTAAAGGAAAAGAAAGGTTATCTTCAAGTTTGAGTTTCATTAGTGAGTAGATGATACTAATAATGATACTTTTTGGCTAAACCTATTTTGTTAAAGAATTAAAGATTACACACACACTTCATTTTTATTTATTTATTTTAAAGAAAAATGATATAAGAAGGCCATAGGCAGGGCTGTGACTAGACTCTGTGAGACCTGGAAAGTCTCAGGATCCAGTGACCTGCCATAGAGTTGGTTTTGATGCTTCCACTCTGTCTATTTAAGATATGGTAATGGCTATTTCCAAGGCTTCATTAACATTACCTTCATATATATGCTAATTCTCACCATTTCCCTCGATTTTGGAAAACGGTTCTTTACACAGCACTCAGTGATAATCCAGTCATGATCAAACTGACTCTCATTTAGTAAAATACACCAATCAATATTTGGAGTAACATATTTTACAGTTTTTTAGTGACTTGACGTAGTGTTTAAAGTCCCATACTATTTAATGGCAAATGTGATTGAGTTACTATTAGAAAATAATCCCAAAGGAAATGATGATGACCCTGTTCAGATAACCAAACTCTGACCCCTGAAAATATATTCAGTAATTCCAGAAGTATCTGTGAGCACCGATTGAAGACTAAGAAAATATCAGATAAACTTTTCGTCTCTCTCTGGCCTTTTCTGTTTAGAGCACTAATTTTTACTAATAGTTTATGTAACAAATCCTAGGGATTTGTGCTTTCTTTGTGTATTATAATGTCCCCTCCCCCCCGACCAATATTAGGCTAATGGAAGCTAGAATAAAACTTAGAATTTATACAGTCTAATCCAGAATAAATGAATGTGTTTCTTAACATTTATAATCAGGGTTATTTTTATTAATAAGTAGGAAGTTGTATTGGTTATTTATTTAGTTCTTCACAAATGTTCTATGTGCTTACACAGATATAATATGGACATTTTTTTTCCCTCAACAGTAACAAATCTAGAATTCTGTATGGCTTCTCTAAGAAACTATCATCATGTTAGATTTTTTTAAATATTAAAAATAATTTTTGATTCCTTTAATTGTGGTGCAGACTATTGGATGAAGGTGAATATACACTTTTGAGAATATGTATTAAGTAAAGTTTACCTTAAAAATAAATTTTTTATGCTAAGATCTGGCTATTATTACAAAAATTGATCTCAGAAATATTTGTCTAAACTATCTCCAACTTGCATTAACAGTAGAGTCAGAAGTGAGGAGGGTAAAAGAATAGCAAGGTTATTCAGGGGTCTCAACAGTTAAATGACTCATAAAAAGGATTCTTTCCTACACATGTTCTTACTCACTGCACATTGCACACAGATGATTCTAATCACCATTATTCAAATCACCTGATGCCTCAATTACCTTGGCTTCAATGAGCACATTCCAAATGCCAGAGCACTCATATACGTACTCTGATAATAGACTGCCAATTAAGTTATCTTTCTCTGGAAACTTATTATGGCAGCTCAGTGAATATAATGTCATTAGCGCCCTTATATCATCATAGCCTGGGCAGTTGCTGACACTGCATGAATATAACTGCTAAGCTATCAAAGTAGCTGCTCAACCCCAATAGCCTTGAAATTACAATAAAAAAAAAATCTGTAGCTGTGCGTGCTTGTTTATATGTATGCAAAGAATGTAAGTATGAATGTATGCATTTATGCATGTGTGTGCAAATAAATTTTTTGTAGAAAAATATAGGTGGGGAAAATGATCATCATACACAAAGAAAGCACAAATACCTCAAAAGAAGACATAAATTATTAGTAAAAATTACCTTATAAAGCTCATGCAACTTTGCCACCATTAAAAATGACATCAGTTGTAGCTATGGTCAGTATTTCTGCCATACGCAACACTCCCAGATTGAATTATGCCTTATAAAATATTCTGTACAATATGCTGTTTTCCACATGGGATCTGGAATGAAATTAAGACTGTAATGTGAAACTTCAAGAACATTTTGAAAGAATTTTTGATAATGATTAAATTCTCACTCTGTAATTAGAAGCACACCGGTTTTTCTAGAAAGTTGAGCATAAGGTTATACAAAAGTTATAAATGTTATGTACTGAGATGTTATTCCCATGTAAGTTGGAATCCTTCTTACTTATTCTTAAGAATTAATTGTTTTTTTAACTCATTCTTATTAAGGAACTGGTGAAAGCCATGGAGGAGGACTCTGCTTTGTCTGGACACTATTTCTTCTTAAGGTGCGTTAAAGAACATGATAACAGGAGTCATTCTGACTGGGTCAGAGTCTTGTTTTCACCACTTATCCTTGGCAAATTCTTTGACCACACCAACCATCAATTTCCTTTGTTTATAAAGTGGATATTAAAGTAAGCACTTCCTGCATAGGTTTATTGTGAGGATTAAGTAATGCACTATACATAAAGTTTTTAGCAAGGTGTCTGGAAAATAGTAAATACTCAAAAATGATAACTTTTATTTCTGTGGTTATTGATATTTTAAGTTATTCCTAAAATTTCCAAGTTTTACCCACTTTTTTTTAAGTGGTTCTTATATAAAACTGACCTGTGCTGATTTGTTACAATTTAGATTTGAGACATTATTACAATGTGTTTTTTTTTTTTTTTTACTTATATATGCTCAGTTTCCCTTAAGTAAGCTATTTATCAATTGTATTAATAAAGAGACACACTTCCCACAAAATGTCTGCTGTTTTACCATTTTATTTTGTTGGTTTTTCTTTTGAAGTTTTATCTCTGTTTTTTATTTTTTTAAATATGTTTTGTATTGATTTTTTAGAGAGAAAGATAGAAACATAGATGTGAGAAAGAAACATCCATTGGTTGCCTCCTGCACACCCCCTACTGGGGATAGAGCCCACATGTGCCCTGACTGGGAATTGAACCAGGACCTCTCAGTCCATGGAGGACACTCAATCCACTGGGCCACACCGGTTGGGCTATCTCTGTTTTATAAACTCCCTGCCTACATGTTCAGTTCCTTTGTTCTCTGCTACCTGACAACAAAAAGAGGGGTACTAAAGTAACTTTTGGGGGAAATGAATAACTTCCTAATAGAGATTTTCATGTAAAAATCAATTGTTACCCTTCCACTTCCCCACCATCCATAGAGGTGTGGTGTCCATAACACTTTCAGATTAAACTGTTCAGCTTACATCCTTGGCGGCATCAGTTCAATGTGTTTTGTGCCTTTAGGATTATCTGATATGCCTAGTTAGTCATTTCATAGCCAATATCGTGTAGGCTGTACTTTCTCCTTTCTCCTACCATTTATAGTTTTCTATGTGATAACAAAATATTTTACATGTTTCCAAATACAGAAAAGAAACTGTACAGTAAAAGTGAGCATTGAAGATAAAAACAATTCCAAAAATTAACACACATTCTTAAAAGCTGAGGCTAATTTGATTCTATTGTTCCCTTGGACTACTAAACTGTACCCAAAATATTTAAGTATTGCATTTTGGCAGACTCTGCTGGCCCTACTTAAGATAAAGAGGTTTTCTAAAACATTAGACTGAATATAATGTAGAAGTACTGGCTGCCAAGTCATTCGTCAAATAAATATCTTCACCATATGCCTTAAAACGTGGCACAATCCTGCCAAAACAGAAATCCCTTTCATTATGGACTACAAAGGAGATATTGCAACGGGAGACTGTGAAATACCCTTATCTGTAGGAGGACATTCTCTGCTGTAATTAAAGACTGTATTGATTAAGCGGTCCAATCATCATGGTTAAAACTAGAATACAGTTAGGAAAAGAATAACTGGCCCATTGGTTTCTGCAAAACTATCATACTAAAGGCGTGGCGTGTGGTTCATTATTCTGTAAAAAGAGCATCTTGAGAAAAGTCTATGTGGAAATCAGCTGCCTGTCAGAGGAGTCAGGGAAAATGGTGGGGTGCTGGAATCAGAAGAAGCTGTTTCCTCGTCAGATCTGACTGTCATGCCTTGCATTTGACTTGTCATGCAAGTTGTGCAGAACAGGGAGGGACAACAAAAACATAGATCCCACCAGACAGCTCCTCTTTCACCCTCATTTCATCGGTGATAATTTAGGACTCCATTCCTTTCAGCATTCCGCTATCTGAATGTTATAGGGCATGCCAGTGCTATTCACGGGACCAGTGGAAACATACTTCACCTAGTCTTGAATTCTGCCCCTAAATTTGTAAAGGACTGGCCTTCTCTCTGCTGAATCCGCTCATGCTTCCTGTGGTGCTCATGCATGAAAGTCTGAACCCTGGCTAACTTTCCCCTGAGGCCGTACAGTATATGGAACCTCTGACTATTATTTTCAAAAAAATAGTGGGATACCAAAATAATAGAGAAGCAAGCAGAATCCTTTTTTGAAAGCAGTATTAAATGTTGATAGTAAAGGGAAAGATAATTATTTTTTGAAGTCAATTTAATTTCAGAGGACTTTATATTTGACCTGTATTTTCAGATGATAATGGACCAGTGGTGTTGGGTTCATTTTATCTTCATAAAGATGAAGACGAGGTATTGCAAGTTATTAAAAAGCACTGGAGGCAGGCATGGGAAAGGGCCAAATGGGAGCTTTGTAACAGGGTCATTATAAAGGACCACATTGAACCTTCCAATGGAAGGTTTTCTGAGGTCAGAACTCAGTGAGGAGGCCCAAGATTCTGATAGAAACTTGCTGTGCAACCTTGAGGAAAAAAGGCAAGTGCACTATTTATTGAATGAATCCTTGGGTAGAGATCTTGATAATGAGCATTAAAGGAGTTCCAAAGGAAAGACACATTTCTGATTCGGACATTATCAAGTCCAATTATAAAAAGATAGAAAAAGGGAATTAGAAATAGGGCACGAGTAAAGATAGCATGCACATGGACACACCCTGTCTAAATTCTGTGTGTGTGGCTTCACAGGCAGCGACCCACAGAAGTCTCCGCCTGGAACCTCGGAGTCACTTCTAATCAGCCCTGAAGTTTTGTCGATTCTATTCCTTCGATTGTTCTTCAATTCATTTCTTCTTCCTAATCTTACCAAAATTCCTGTAGATTGGGGTGCCAAATCCGTCACCTGGAATCCTGTAATAATCTCTTATCCCCTGCCGGCTAGCAGCCCCTCCCTCGAGCCCACCCTTCTGCACACTGCAGCTGGAGGCCCTTTTCTAAGTGCACCTTCAGTCACGTTGCCTTTTCACTGGAAACACTTCACTGTCTCTCTGTAGCCCTCAGAATAAAATCTGACTTAGCATACCAGTCCAGCCTCTGCTTACCTCTGAGATTTATCTCCCCCACTCTGTGGTTTACCACTCACAGGTCCCCAAATCACCACGCTTTTACCTCTGGGCTTTTTTCTGGGACTCCCTTCTCCCTCCTTGCCTTCAAGTCCTCCTTTAGTTATCAAACCAAGCATCTCGTCTTTTCTGGGCAATCTATTTCACAGCCTCAGGACTGTGGGTCTCCCTCCTGTGTGTTCTCAGGGCACCCACGCTTACACCCACTGCGTCCCCAAACCACAACTACTGAACTGGCCTGTGACCTCATCTGCTTCCCTCATGAGACTGTGAAATTCTTGATAAGATCTGTGTCTTGTCAATTTTTTGTATCCCTTCTTATATGTTAGAGAAGATTTGTTGAATAAATAAAGTAATAAATGAAATAATTTGCTGAGTCAACCTATTCACAGTGTCGTCAGTCAGTCAACAAATTTTCTGGGCCAATACACAAAGTGTAAATGAACTAGACTGAAATGGTTGCTGTTTTCATGGGCTAGTGAGGAAGAAAGTCAAGTAAGGAAAGGCAAGAATGCAGAGTATTGAAGAAAAAGGGAAGTGCACGTGAAACAAGGGAGGGTGTGGGAAGGCCCTCAGGAGGTAGGACACATGGTGCATTCTGAGGGGAATTCCCTAAACTGGTCTGAAGCCACAGGCGCAGCTGTGGAAGTATCTTTCTTAAGAGACTAAGATGAGTGTATATTTATCATGGTTTTAAAATAAGATATGTGACCATCGCTGCAACCTATGGGCATTTACACTGGAAAACGAAATTGCATCTCACTGTGCTTAAAGCCAATTTGTATGAAATTTGTATTAAGTCCTGCTTGCTTGACTTTTTTGATATGTATAATTAGAAAGTAACTAATTTCTTTGTATCTCAAATAGGGCCGCAAACCTTTTTAATTGGATTTCAACTTTGGCCCCGTAATTTCTGCTCCAGGGGAAGTTAATGCGGTCACAGGCCTCCTTGCCTTTTGCTGGAAGTGCTGCCCGGTACTTTCCTGGACCCCAAGCACATTTCTGTGACCCACCCTAAGAACCAGTGCATCACACCAACTGTGGGAACATACGCAACTGTGTAATTGAAAATTCCCAATTTCAGATAGAAGGCTGTAAGCAGTGCAAATAGTGTCTGGATCTGTTGTATTGAACAAGGGTCAAGGGCCTATGCAATCTAATGAATCTTTCTCTCTTGGTGTCCTGAAATGTCTGTATTTTCTGCCTTAGATTGATGAAATATCATGGTGTGTCACCGGTTAGGAGTGTGGGACCTGGAGTCTGGCTGCCTTTGGTGAAACTCAGCTCCTCACTTCCCAGAAGAGAGACCTGGGGCGAGTTGCTCATTGGCGTCAGTTTCCTTGTTTGTAGAATGGGACAATAATGGTATCTATTTCTTTGGGGCTATTTTAAAGATAAATTGACAAATACATGCAAAATGTCTAAAATAGTCTATTACAAAAGGAATATCCAATATATTAAGTATTATTATTGTTGCTGTTATTGTTGATGGTGTTACTATTGTTATTTGTGTATTTCTTCAACTCGGCAGTCCTGCCATGAAGGCATCAGGAAAGGCTTTTCTGCGGATACGAGGTGTAAGTGGCAGAAGGAGGGGAAAATCAGACAGAGCTAAGAGCTGATGGGAAAACCTAGAGACTGCAGAAACCATGGTGTGCTCAAGAAATGGAAAACCTTATCTAGCTGGTGTGTCTGGAGCAAGGAAAAAAATAGTGGGGTGTGGAGGTCAGAAAGAGAAGCCAGATCCTTTATGGTCTTGGAGATCATGGTCAAAGATTTTGTCTCTCATTCTAAGATTAATGGGCAGCTCTGAAATGGTTTAAGTAACAAGGTTGGTAAAAAACAGAATTGCTTGGGGTTGTGTACAGCCTGGAGTAGACAGATGAATCTTATCCCAAAATGTTGAAGATGAGGGATGTGATTTGATAGGCTGGAATAGGAGTCTGTATCTAAAAGGAATTAGCAATCTACCAGTTGTGGTAAGTTTTCAAACTTGAGGATAGGAGTTTTGTTTAAATTTTTTTAGCCAGTGTAGAGTCACTTGAGCTCCCTGAGAGGCAAAGAACATGAGAAAGGAATGAAAAGAATCTACTGATGAACATACTTGGAGAACGTTGCACCCATGGTAGCTACTGATGACACTGAATGCACGCTAATTATGCTAAGCACAGCATACCCCCCTGAAAGGGAGGGAGGAAGCTGAGACTTTGGAAAACTTAAAGTTTCTCTATTACTTAAGTTGTAACATAAGTATATGAAGAAACATTTTATGAGTTGTATTGCTTTTGGACTCTTGTTTGTAATTATTCATTCCAACTGTTATAAATTGAAGTAACATGTAAATATTTTAATAGAATTTCGGCCCAATCATTTTTGGAAGATGAAGAATTATGTGTTCAAAAGTAAAATCAAGAGGAAATATAGTGTTCTTTTCAGTTTATAAATGATTTGAGTAGAAAAATATAATCACGATTCAAGTAATTCACTTCATCCAACCCCCAAAATATACTCATACATGCACATGCAAATCCAAAGGCAAGTGGGTGTTTCCCAGCCTGAATGTGGAAGCTGCACACGGCTGAGGGACCCACAACTTGTAGTTACCCCGAGTTTCCATTTTAGCTTGGCTCTTTCTCTTCCTTTGGCTGTGGCCCCAGGCAAACCCTTCTCATGAGTCTTTGTTTCCTCCTCTTCAAAGTAGGGTTGGAAATGGAAGTCTTTGAGGAAGATGTTGTAAACCTTGGTGAGTAAGGCCTTTGTGTGAGGCAAGAGTGGCCACAAGGGATCTGTAGGAGAAGCAGAACACCAGCCCTCAGCCTTCCCCCTCGCCTCCTCTGGCTGGCCCAGGCCCCCGCCCTTCCTCTGCTGCCTCCCCCTGCCCCAGGCCCAGAGCTGGGCTCTCCTCTGTGCTTTTCCTTTGACTGCTGACCCTGCTCATCAGTGATTTCTTCATCTTTTTTTTTTATTTAATGATTTATTGTTTATCTCTCTACCAAAACCACACAATCTTGTTATATGAAATGTCTCAAAATGGGGTAGTTGGATTCCTCCCACTTTATTTTTCTTCTTAAAAATCATTTTAGTTATGTTAGTTCCTTTTATTTTCCTTTTAAAGTTTTGAATAACCTTTTTTTTATAACTACAGAAATATTCTTACTGGGATATTGATAGTAATTGCTTTGAACCTATATATCAATAATTAGCTACAGAAATCCTTACTGAAGACAGAACATGATAAGACTCTATATAAGATATGAACAATTTCCTCCTTAGCTGTTTTGTAAGAGTTGATATTCTAAAACTGGCCTCCAAATTAAATACAAAGAAATAGGTAAGAGAAAAATGGAATTGTCTCTTTAGTTTACCAGATTCTCAGAACTGATTTCATTTTTGAAATGTCTCCCTTAGTGCCAATTGGTCAGATTACCCCTGCCCCCAATCTAGTGTTGGACAGGGATGGCACCTTTGAAGGATAGAGCACTAGCTTTTGTGAAGGAGGCACTGGAAAGACAGTGCTTCTTGGACTTCCCTGTAAGAACAACCTAATTATATATTTTTAAATTGTTTTTATTGATTTTTTTATATAGAGAGGAAGGGAGATAGAAACATCAATGTGAGAGAGATACATCAATCTGCTGCCTCCTGCACGCCCCCTACTGGAGATCGAACCCACAACCTGGGCATGTGCCCTGACTGGGAATCGAACCAGGACCTCTCAGTCCACGGGATGACGCTCAATCCGCTGAGCCACACTGTCTGGTCCTAACTATATCTTCTACTTAATTTTTGTACTTCTAATATAAATTGGAGGAAATGGGTAGATTTTATAAGGCTGTGTCCTTGTTTCAGTGATATAATGATGAATCATGCTAGATAATGGGAGGTTCCACTTCAGTACACCACTGTTGATCATTCTTAACATTCTGCAGAAAAGGTATGGGACATACGACATTTGAAAGAAGAGTTCACTACATCATTATCTGACTTGCAAAGAGCCTTGGAAGCTTGTGTGTTGGCCTTCAGTGTGAGCCCATTGATTAAAATCTTAATTTTAATGGGAATCAATGAACGTTTGATGTTTGATTAGCTATTTAACACTGTCAAGAAAAAATGTTTTTATTCATCATTATTTACATTCAGTATATGAATGCTTTGCATTTATAATCATTAAAATGTAATAAACAGTAGTCAATTATACACAATTACTTTTCCAGCTATAATGGTAATAAAAGCTAGGAATTCATACATACTGGCAGTTTATAATCTGTCATGGAACATGCACAATAAAATTATGAAATTATATTATGTATAGTTTTATTAGCCAGCTTTTTTTAAATGGAAAAAGTAATTTATATTCATGGTAAAGAAATTCAAGGAGTGCAAAGATTATACAATGAAAGCAATTCTTCTTCTCTCTCTAGACCCCTCCAGCAACCAATTCTCAAATATGGAGGGCAGATTGTAGGTTCAACCGCTATTTACAGTATTTATGTGATAAAAATAGTTTAAAACCCCACTAACTCACACTGACTGAAAGGAAGGTCACTGCAACTTGATGTAAAAATCTGAATTATAGTATATTTCAAAAGAAATATAGCTTTCTGACTTTGGGCTATAATAACTAACTGTTGACTGAGACAGGAAAGGATGGAGCAGAGTACATATTTGAAAGTATCCATTTGCACTTTTCAAAAAGATTTTATCCATCTTAATTATTTTAATGTAAAGATATTGATGATGGCACTTTAATAATAGTTTGCTGTCCTTCACAGTTAAGTATGCGAAGTATTTGCCGTGTTTACAGTGTTCTCTGCTTATCAAGTTCCATTTTAGAGAGAGCACAACAGTAAATTGCAGCTCAACAGCCTTAACTGCACTGGTGTCCATTCACACATTTCAATCACTGAACTTGTATAGGTGCCTTGCTATGTTTCTGTTGAGGACTGTATATGTTACTTGTAAAAACACTTGTGCAGACACGAAGACTCAGATAGAATTCTTTTTTTTTTTTTTTATCCTCATCCGAGGACATTTTTCCATTTTTTGTTCAGATAGAGTGGGAGGGAGAGAGAGAGAGAGAGAGAAATATTGACGTGAAAGGGATACATCGAGTGGCTGCCTCCAGCATGACCAACCAGGGCCGGGGACAAATTGCAACTGAGGTACGTGCCCCTAGCGGGAACCAAACCCGGGTCTCTCTGGACCCCAGGCCTATGCTCTAACCGCTGAGCCAAACCAGCCAGGGCAGATAGAATTCTTTTTAAAGATTGAAGGTGTTTTTGAGTACATTATGTAGCAGAGTTGTTACATTATTCAAAATTGTGCAGTATTGTTTGAAAAACACTGTGATGAGTTAAAGACACAAATATAAACCCTAGAGCAACAATTAAGCATAGAAAATAAAACAGTATAATAATAAGGTAGCAGTGAAGATAAAATGCAATATTTAAAAAAAATTCTAGATTGATACAATGAAGGCAGGAAAAGACAAAAAGGGAACAAAGAACAGAGAATCCAAACAGAAAACACAGGAAGATGATTATCTTTAATTCAACCCCATTAATACGTACATTAAACAAAAATAGTTTAAACTCTCCAATTAAAAGTCAGAGATGATCAGACTGGATTAAAAGAAAAGAAAACTACATGCTTTATACAAAAAGAAAAAGCTCTTTATATGTAAAGACACAGATAAGTTACAAATAAATGATGGAAGAGTTACATTGTACTAAGCCTAATTATAAGAAAACTGGAATGCCTACATTAATAACAAATAAAATAGACTTTAGTACAAAAAATATTTCTGATTGTTCATAGCAATAAAAGCATCAATTTACCAAGAAGACATAAAAATCTTGAAACTATATGCAGCTTATAAATATTTTTTAAATATATGAAGCAAAAACTAAAGATGTGAAGTAAGAAATAGATAAATCACAGTTGTAGTTGGAGATTTCAACACGTTTCCTTGATTAATCAATAGAATAAGAAGACAAAATCATTAAGGAGACAGAATATTTGAACAATACTATCAGGAAACTCAACCTAATGGACAGTTATGGAATACTGTGCTCAGTGGCAGCAGAATATACAGATTTTTCAAGTGCACATGAAACATTCACTAAAGTGTCATATGCTAGGCATAACAGGACTCTAAATACATTCAAGGTATAATTAAAATATTTAAAATTATGCATAGTATGCTCTTTGACCACAAAAATGTAAATTAAAAAATTTTAATAATGAAAAGTAATTTTTTTTCACATATTTATAAAAAATCATCAAATAGAAAAAAAGTCACAAAGAGAATTAGGAAATCTTTTGAACCAAAGGATAATGAAAACACAATATGTCTTTTTTTCATAAAGCCAAAGCAGTGTTTAGGGGGAAATTTAAATGTTTATTTTAAAAAAGGAAAAAATGTCTAAAATTAATGCCCTAAGAGAAAATAAAGAGAGAAAAATCAATGAAATAGAAAAAATGTATAACACTGAAAGCTGGTTGTTAGAAATCATTAATGAATGTGATAATCTAGCTAGACTTACCATGGGAAAACAGAAAACAAGTGACCAACATCAGAAATAAAAAAAAGGAGACATCAGTCCAAGTCCCACAAACATCAAAACAGTAATTTGGGACTATTGTGAATAATTCTATGCCAACAAATTGGACAAATTAGATGGATACATTTCAAAACGTGCACAATAATAAATAGAAATCTATATAGTTACTATATCTTTTAAAGAAATTAAGTCCATAATTAATAACTTTGTCACAGTCTAAATGACTTCTATGGTGACTTCTAAACATATGGAAAAAGAAATACCATTCCTACACAAATATTTTAGAACATAGAAGAGAAGGAAACATTTCTAAACTCCTTTTATGAGGTCAAAATTATCCTAATGCTAAAATCAGACAGACATTAAAACAAAACAAAACAAAACAAAACCAAACAAAAGACTGAAGGAGACTATCTCTTATGAACATAAAATAAAATAAAAAATCCTTAACAAAATCAATTCAAGGAATATATGAAAAGGAAATATAGGAATGCAAGATAGTTTAAACATTTGAAAATCAATAAATGTAATTCACTATGTTAATTGAAAAAGGAAAGGTAACAATATAATTATCGCAAGAGATGCAGAAAATCATTCAGCAAAGTTAAATAGCCATTTATTAATAAAAACTCTCAACAATCTAGGAATAAAAGAAATCTTCCTCAATCTGATAAAGGAAATCTGTGAAAAACCCAAAGTGAAGGTTTTTATTGCTGACAGACTGAATATTTTCCTCCTAAAATAGGGAACAGGGCAAAAATGTCTGCTTTTATCACTTCTATTCAACATTGTAGTAGATGTTATAGCTAGTGTAATAATGGGAAAAAAATAAATGAACAACAAACAGATTTAACAGGAAGAAGTAAAACCATCTTTATTCACAGAGAGCATGTTTATATATATAGAAAAATCCTAAGAAATCTACAAAATTGCTATGAGAGCTAATAAGTGAATTTAGACAAGTTGTAGGATACACAGTCAATATACAAAAATCTATTTTAATACTATACATATGGATCAAACAATTGAAAATTGATACAAATACAATTTACACATATCTCAAAACACAAAATATTTTGAGATAAACTTTAAAAATATATTTAAATTCTATGTACTGAAAAATACAATATATTACGGAGAGAAATTAAGGATCTAAGTAAATAGAGACTAAGTTCATGAGTTAGAAGACTCAACATTTTAAAGATGTGAATTATTCCACATTGAGGTATAGATATAAAAATAATATCAGAATATCAGTGGACTTTTTTTGTAGTAGAAATTAGCAGGCAGTTTTTCAAATTTAAAAGGCTATACAAAAGCTAAGACAAAATTTTAAAAAGGAAGAAATCTGGAGAATATATATTATCTTATTTCAGGAGTTATAAATCACCGAAATCAAGACAGTTGCTATTGGTAAAGAAAAGACATATAGATCAATGACCAGATGAAGTGTCCATAAAAATATAGAGGCACATATGATCTAAGAATATTTAACTAAAGTCCCAAAGAAACTTAGGGAAAGGGTAGTCATTTAAAACAAATGGTATTGGAAAAACTAGATATCCTTATGGAAAAAAAGTGAATTATTACCTTTATTTCACACCTTACACAATTACGAACTCAAAGTGAATTAAAGACTTAGGTAAAAGCAAAACCTATAATTCTAGAAGTAAACATAGGATAAAATCTTGATTTTTTTCTTAGGACACAGAGAGCATGAATCATAACAAAAATTAATGTATTGGATTCTACCAAAGTGAATAAACCTATTCTTTAAAAGACTTAGAAAAATGAAAAGGCAAGCCACAGATTGTGAGAAAATATTTTCATCGGTATGTAGAATATAAAATGAACTCTTACAATTCAATGAGTCAATGGCTCAATGCTCAATTGAAACTGCAATGAGATTCTACTGTCTACCTACCAGAATAGCTAAAATTAAAAAGACTGAAAAACAAAGTGTTGGTGAACTGGAACTCATGCATTCCTAAAATGTTACAACCACTTTGGGAAACTATTGGACAGTTTCTTATAATATTAAACATATAAGCTCTATATGATTCAGAAAATCTACTTGTAGGTATTTACTCAAGAACAATTAAAAATATATATATATCCACAAAAAGACTTGTGTAAGAATGCTCACAGAAAGCTTTATTTCTAAAAAACTGGAAACACCTCAATGTTCAGCAACAAATGAACTGATAAACAAATTGTGGTGTATCTATACAATGAAAACGAATCAGCAATAAAAAGGGTAAGTTATTGATAATAGCAATGGTTTGGATGAATCGCGAAAATGCTGCTCTGAGTGAATTGAAGCAAGATATAAAAGCATGAATAGTTTATGATTCCATTCATATGAAGTTACAGATCAGACAAAGTTTACAGTGACAGAGAACAGATCAGTGGTTGCCTATAACTGGGGTGGGGGTTAGGTTTGGGGAGGGGGCTTCACTGCAAAAAGGCAGAAGGAAATATTTTGGAGTAGTGGAGATATCATATATCTTAATTGTGAAAGGGGTTATATCATCTTGTCTCTTCAAAATGTCCCTCAATTTTTTTCTAAACTACCAATTCGGATATTCTTAGATTCATTCTACAAATCTTAATTGAATGAATATCATGTGCCACAAAATATACAGTGCCTTATATATGTAAAACAAGAAAAAAAATATATACATATTTGTACTGAATTGAATAATACTAACCCCCCCCCCCCCCATGAGAAAAATAGTCTTTGCAAATGTAATCAAGTTAAGATGAGGTCATTCTGGATTATGATGGGTCCTAATCCAATGACTGGTGTCCTTATAAAAAAAAGGAGGGGGGTGGAATTTGGCATAGGGACATGCACAGAAGGAAGACAATGTGAGACACAAGGAAGGACAGCAATGTGAGGACAGAGGCAGAGACTGAAGTGATTTATCTATAAGCTAAGGAATTCCCAAAATTACCAGCAACAACCCAAAGCAGGGACAAAGCAAGAGTCTCTCCTTCTAGAATGGTCAGTGAGGCCATGGCCCTTTCAACACTTTGCTGTTAGCCTCCTAGCCCTTGGATCTGTGAGAGAACACATTTATTTTAAGCCACCCAGTTTGTGGCACTTTGCTATGGCATCTCTAGGAAACTGATGCAGTGCACAGTTTTAAAAGTGTGATGCGAGAAAATATGGTGCTTTTGCAGAGTTCAAATAATATTAGTTGGGTGGTAGAGTATAAAGGGGCCAAATATATGGTGATGGAAGATGATTTGACTTTGGGTGGCGGGTAAACAATACAATATACAGGTCGTGTATCATAGTAACGTACACTTGAACCCTATAAGACCCTATTAATCAATGTCAGCCCAATAAATTTAATAAAAAAATAATACTATTAGTTTGGATTCCCAGGAAAGATCTCTAATGAAATGATCTCTAGTTCAGATGGAGAGGAAAGTAGCAGTTAGCAAGATGAATGTGAGGGCAATGAAGAGGAGAAGGGTAACCAGGAGAAAGAACAGCATTTAGAATGTTTCTGAGTCAGGAAAGATCTTACCACATATCTAGATTGGGAGGGAAAGCAGCTTGCTGGACAGTGGAAACTGAAGGGGTTTCCCTTGTATTTAGAATAAAATTCAAACTCCTTAATATGTCCTAAAGGTGAGCTCTTCTCCAATATTTACTCCTCTCCCTGTCAGAGTCATGAAGAGCTATGGGCTTGCTTTGACCAGAAGTGGCATGAGTCACTTCCAGCTAGCACACACTTCCCTACCCCTTTTTCTTTAGCCATGGTACAAGCAATGTTCCAGGGAGAGGGTGCTCCACCAGCCTGGCTCCTGGATGAAGGCAAAGTGGAGCACAGCACAGCTGATCTGTGATGGACATGTAACACGAGTGAAAATAAGCCCTTGTTGTTGTTTGGGTCTTTTGTTACTGAAGGAAAATCTAATCTCATCGTAAGAATCTTTGTGGAGTGAAGCAGAGAAACAGTGGATACTTGGGGGTGGGGGGCGGTGGATATGAGGTCAAGATACAGATGGAATTTTTAAGATATTGATAGAATTAAAGCACATTGGAAGGGGTAATTCAGGAGAGACAGAGGGGCAGAGGGGATATGAATAAATGACTGGAGTATATTCTCTAAGGAGAGAGGAGAGAAAAAGTGTGCAGACTGGAATCCGATTAAGACCTGTGCTTCAACAGGAAGGAAGAAGGAGCAGATGAGGTGACATCCAAGGCTGGGAGAATTTGCAATTCTAAACAAAGGTAAATGTCTTTTAAAAATATTCACATGTTAGGAACCAGTCTTCAACTCAATTTTATAGCTCTATTTTAGAATGTAGGGATTTGATACAGTTTCTGTGTATACCCTCAGTCCAAAAAACTAAATTTGGTTTAAAAAAATCCCATTAGCTTTCCATCTGCTTCATTCAGATTTATAGGGTAATTCTACTTGAATTTATAAAATTCTTTTCCTTTAAGATACCCAGGTCAAAATCTAGAAGGTGCTGAAAATTTCTCATCTTTGTAAGTCAGACAAAGTAATGATCCTTTAAGCAAAGCTTTGCTGATTATATTCATTTATGCATGCCCTGCCCTGCCCTATACTTCTAAGCGTCAGAACCCCCTGATGCTCCCATCCAAAAGCATTTCCAGAATCTCTTTAACAGCTTACAGCACACTTTGCTTTGGGGACTGATGATGGAGAAGACATTACAAGTATTTTGGGGAAAGTATGGCTATAATTTATTTACTAGAGAATAAGTAGTACTGTACACATCATGATAAAAATGGATGAGTATGAAATGATTTATTTCCTAAAAGAATAAAGGGTTGTTTTACAAGATGCAGTACAATTGTTCTGGATTTGTCCCTGGCCCAGTCTAATGTTGACAGGGACACAGCCAGTATCTGCCTGAAACCTTTTCCCCAGGGCTGATTGAATGGCAAACGTAACTCCTGGGGGAAAGCTTGATGTTCATACTCTCTGATGTAGTTACAGTTGAAACTCAGGATAAAAGCTTATTCTTTGGCTCTGACATCTTGATGGATATATTCAGTTATGTCTTGTGAGTTCTTAATACTTGTATTTTCACAAAATTAATTGTAATTTTCCAAGCTCTTGATAATTTCAGTTGCATTATGTAATATATTTTTGACCATTCTTGTATTGAAAGCCTGTGGTGAGATCTCTGTATTTATATACATTTAAGGGCATAGTAGCATGAGGATAAGTGACCTTTCTTCCTTCTCCTCCTCTTTTACAGCTTTCATCATCTTTTTCCTGTTTTTGCTTCTTACTCCTCTCGTCCTATTTATTCTTTTCCAATGTACATGTTAGTTAAATTAAATGTTTAGTTTAGACAATCTTACAGACTAGATTGCAACATAAATTAATAAAATTACTTAAAGAAGTCTACTGTATTATATATCTATTGATACCAAACATTCAGTCAATTTCAGGTGCCATTAATACCCATTTGGGTATTATGTTTTGTTGAGTGTATGAATGAATGGTCAAGTGTGTACATAAGGTGCTTAATAGAGGCCTAATTTATGGCAAAACTTTTTTTTTTTTTTGGCATTTATCTTCAGATAGAGTGGGAGGGAGAGAGGGAGGAAGAGAGAGAGAAACATCAATGTGAGAGAGACACATTGACTGGTTGCCACCCACACGACCCCAACCGGGGCCAGGGACAAACTGCAACTGAGGTACGTGCCCTTAGCGGGAACCGAACCCAGGACTCTCTGGTCCGCAGGCCGACTCTCTAACTGCTGAGCCAAACTGGCCAGGGCTATGGCAAAACTTTAAAAAAAATTATAAATATCTAACGATTTCCTCCCCTTTCATATAAAATGATCTTGGTTTCATATTGAAATCTGCTCAAGTACTTAAGAGCTAACATTTCAACTGCTGTCTTGATATCTTTAAGTCTCACAGGACCCCAAAGGACTATCTGAGAGTTACCCTATTCTAGTCACATATACTTCCCACCAGCTGGGAAGGCTCCCCACCCAGCTAGTTCCCCTGGCAACTGGACCAGCTGCACTCCACCTGGTCTTCAACCTAATGGATTTCACTTCCCTTCCAGCCCACGAGATGATTCAAATGAGCCAGTCACATCCCACAGCAGGAACAAGGAGTCACCCCACTACCCTCTTGATTCTACAAAGCTTGCCACCATGGTTCACCCCCATGCTGTCCTGCATGGTGTGCGGTGTCTTTTCCCTGAGCTATGAGTGTCTGTGACTAAGAAATGTCTCACAATCTCATGTGTGCATGTCGGGTATCGTGTGTTCAGCCATGTGCTCAGTGTTTAAGGTGGAAGATTCCTCCCTCCCCAGTGAGGCCCACAGGAGGTGATCACAAACATCTCATTTCTGTCCCCACAGAATAAGAACAAACATCATGTGCTGCTGAATTTTAATCAGGATTAGCATCATTAACTTAATTTCACTTTTACTTTACTAGATCAACTTTATAAGAGTGGCGATTTTTGACACTATTTAAAATTTTGGATAAACTTAGGCCGTTGCTTGTCTGTTTCAGCCATCTTCAGTAATCTAGATATCTATGCATACATACGTGCATACTTTGAGCTACTTTAGCTTTTATAACGGTTTTGAACACAATTAGTAGAAGTTGCCTTTACAACAATTTGACCAAAAAAAATTTTTTAAAGAAAAAAATGCAAAAGATTAACTAATTTAAAACAATTATTGCCATTAAAGTGAATGTTCAAACAAATTTGTTATTCAGGTTTGTAAGTGTATATCTAACAGAAACCCTGTTGTTTGGAAAAAACTCTCTTGAAATAAAAATAGGCTAGTGAGTCACTTTTAAACCTAAGTGGAACAGTGGCCCAGGCTTTTAATAACATAAACAATCAGTGGTCATATTACTCTACATAAATAATACTTTCTAAGTCAGTGAAGCCTTAAATTAGTGAATCCATTCACTCATTGATTCAGTGTATATTTATTATGTTCCTACATATACAAAGTTAACTAACTGAGAGGATACCAAAAATTGTGTAGAATCATAATACCAGGCTAAGAAATAAAGTCAAACTCATAAAATTACAGAATTATAGAATTGAGAAGGACCTTAGAACTTCAAAACCAAGGTTCAGAGAGTCGCAGGGAGTAACCAAAGGCTGTAATGTGTATTCCCAGAATTGCACTAAAAAAGTGATTTAATGAATGTCAGTGACATGGAAAGCAATTCTCTTTCAAGTGCCAAAACATATAAAACAATCAAAAAGTGTTACAGGAGGTAACAGAAATATATGTAGTTAGTTCTTTTATATGAGAGTCCATTAAAAAAGTAGGTTTTGAGCTGAGCCCAGGAATGGTTTATGATCACTTTCATATGCAAAGGAAGAAGTGAAGGGCATTTTTATTAAAAGGAATGTCAGAAGCAAAGTTCTCTATAGTTAGCAATGTGGTTAATATATGCTTGGGTCGGTATTGTGACTGGATCAGAGGATAAATTGCTTTATAAAAACTAGTAGATAGCAAAATAAGAGGTTAATTAGAAGAGAGTAGGAAAGTAAACTAGTAAAAACGTTAGTAAAGTATTAATATTTCCATGTCTTTCGTGAGTTAATGTGGTTGCATAATGCTTCTAAAATAAACAGAAAGAAGCTTCAACATCCAAGAAGTCAAGCCCAGCATTGTTTGTGTCTGCCGAGGGAGAAGTTTGAAAGACCGACTTGTGTGGGTGTTGGAAAAGTTGCTCCCACCTGCCTTACCTCATCATTCTCCACCCTGCCTCACCAAAATTGATTCCTGTTAATGACCAGATATGTTCACAATTATGTGAACCAATATTAATAATGATTAGCATTTATTGAACATCTACTCTGTGCTCATGCACTGTGGTGCAACTTAAAATACCTTTCTCCTATATAGGAGAAAGTGGTATCTTGTTAGGATAGACATATGCTTTTTCTTTTTTAGCTAGAAAATAAAAGTCATTCATCATTCATGCCTAGAGGGAGGAAGTCAGATGCACATTTTGTACCAGCATCTTGAGAGTAACTCACCTTGGAAATTGACTCATATTTGGGCTTTGAAGCTGCCATTTCCCCTATGAGAAGATACTTGTAATAGGGCCAGAACTGACAAGTGGTGTTTTGATGTAAACAATGAACAAACTGACAGATCAATACATGCTGAGCAAGGCATGCTTCACCTCAGATTATATTGACTTACTGCAAAAATAGTGGAGTGACAAAATGAAAATGTGTTATGTTTTATCTGAGTTATGGTCATAGCAATATATAAGGTTAACTCAGATAAGACTTGCTGCAAAAGAAGCATCAAGGACAACTGTGAGAAATCAATTTGCAAACACCTTCATGAAAGCAAGTGTCTAAGGAACAATCAGCACACTTTAATAAAGAAAAATACCTGTCACACTTACTTGTTCTCTATCTGTAATAGACGACCAGGTTGGCCAAGCACTACATTGTTATCTTAGCTAAGGACCTGACCTTCAACAGAGGTTGTTTTAGTAATGCTGTTACTAAGAGGCATCAGGTCAATGTCCTAGAGGGTCCAAAATTCAAAATCTTGAGTGCCTTTTGACAAGGTTTTGGAAGTAAAACTGTGAGAGACAATGACATGTAGCTTTGGACCATTATGGTGAGTAGACATCCTCTGTTAACTCTTTCATTTCTGCCTCAGCCTTTGAGTCAAGATCATGGTTTTCTCAGGGTAGCCTTAGCCAAAGACTGATCCAGACTGTGCTACACACAGTATGAGACTTCTCTAACAGACCTTGTTATAGCAGAGCTCCCTTTTGGCTGGAGCCTCCTGCTCAGTTCTGCCTTTTTTTTTTTTTTTTCCTTTTGTAGATGTTGCTTTCCAAGTAAAAGTTTTTTACCCCTGACTCTATCTCAGGATTTGCTTTCTGGAGAATTCAGTTGATACAGTGGCACTAAAAGAGGTTCAATAAAATACCCAGTAAGATGGAATTTGAGATCTGGATTGCTCACCATCTGGTTGTCCATAAGGATTCCATTCCAGGCAGTATCCCTGCCCCAAAGACCCTATTCTTGGCATATGGTGGCGGCCCAATTGCTAAAACTTTTATAGGTAGTAGCTTTGGAGTATTTTCCAAGAAAGACACATGGTGGTAGAGCATAAGATGCTGATGACTAAACTCAGGATGTAATAGTTACCAAGCTTCGAAGAAGGCTCAGCTAAGGCAGAAGTTAGCACCCTACTTGGGAAAACCTGCACCCTGACATGTCTGGGTGGATTCTCCTAAAGCTTTTGGCTTGACAAAGTCCTGTAACTCCTCATAGCCTCCCGAACTGGTCCATGCTTTCTTATCAAGAGCTAGCACATCTCCATTTGGGATACTGCTGAGGCCTCTTCCTTGAAGGCAACAGGAACTCCTCTCAGGATTAGCCCCCATTCTTCTCTTAGCTTTTAGGCCCATGACCAGGGTTAAGGTGAAGCATACCTAAGCTGGAGATATGTTAGGCATAATATGGGAGAAATGGACTTTATATCAAAGGATCTCCAAGAACTAGCCAGCATGAATGAACAAGAGCTGCAGGAATTTTCTTATGCTTGGATTTTGGTGGTGCCATAATTAAATCAAAGAGGACAAAATATAAATTTGAATAAAGGAGAATATTTGAATATTGACTTGGAGCATATTCTCAGGATACTGGCTTAATATCCTGGTAAGGACTCAGGGGATGGAACACACTTGCTGCAAAGGTGACTCCTAGAAACAGTAGCCCTTGTTGAACAAATTTGAAATGCTTCAATTCCCATGAAAGATGATAGAGGAAGGGATTAAAAAGGCCTGGGAAGGGGCATGCTAGAATGGATATATTATGTGAGTCCAGAAGACCCATAAAAGGATCCACAGTAAGGGTAGGAAAATGCACCTTTCAGAGAAGCCCATCAGGAACACATTAATGAGAGGGGTCCAGTATCACTTTGATGTTTAGCAGCAGCTTTCCTCTGAAAGTCAGAGTTCATAGGAAGGATGCTGTAACGGAACTTGGCTTTTTGATAGCAATGATATAAATCCCTTTGGATTACCTGAGACTTTGTCAAATCTGCAATTCAGACTAGAATGTTACACTCTAGCACCATTTCTTAAGAAGAAACAAATTAGGACATACCCTAGATTCGTTACTAGTTACTAGAAAAGTATAGGGTAAGGGGAGTAGAGAAAAAGTTGCAAAGAGATATTATATGAGAGCAGAAAAGGATTAGGAGTAAATAGTCTTGGAAGATGAAGACAGAAAAATATTCTACAATGCTGACTCATTCACCATCTTCTGGAAAACTAGAACTGGGAGAGCCACTTCAAAGCTTAATGGGATTAAATTAAGACTAATAAAAAGAAGTATCTTTCCACTTTGTAAAGTATATGATTATCTAATCACTGTGCTGTACACATGAAATTAATATAAAACAATGTTAAATGTAAACTGTAATTGAAAAGAAAAATTTTAAAAAAGAAGTATTTTTTAGCATTATGGGTAACTTATAGACTTAAAATGGTTGTTACTGCCAAAGAAATTTGTCTTCTAAATAAATAATCATTGATTAGGGAAATGTTTGAGACCATATATTTATATTTATTTTTGAAGTTGACTTTTGGGAATATACCCATTCTTTCTTACATTGAATCCTTTGAATTTGCTGTCAGAGACAGACCACTATGTGAGACACCAGGGTCTGGGAAAGAGGTACCCATATTTGTATGTTTTTAGATATGGATGTTCTCTTTCTCAGAACTAAATATTGTTAACTTCATACCATGAAGGAATATGAAACAGGTATCTTAGGAGAGAATATCCTGAGTAAAGTATAATGACTGCCTTCAACTATTTGAAAGGCTGATACTATGGCTAAGGGATAAATAGTGGAAGGAAGCAGATGTTAACTTAGTGCAGAAAAGACTGGCACACAGAGGTGTCTTCACAAGGTGTTAAGCTCCCTGTCAATTGGAGCATTCAAGCAAAGGAGGAGTGAGCATATTAGGGAGGTCATGGAATAAACTTTGTGAGGATGGCTATCTATGTGATATTAAGACTCTTTCCTAGTCTAACGATGAAGAATTGAAATTGAAATCTAACATTGTGTGAAGGCCTGTTCTCCAGAGTTTGTGTTACATGTTTATGGAATTCAAAATTAAATATGGAAAATATAAGATGGATATATAATAAATTTAAAAAGCTAATAACAAAAGTGCTAAAGATATATTTATAAGGTAGTAAAATCTCTTTCTCAAGAGGATATATATATATATATATAATATATATATTTATATATATATAAATATATATATATATATAAAAAATATATATATATAAAAAATAAAATTCCCATATGTTATCTGGAATAACTGAATTCTGAACAATTTTGAGGATGGTGGGATAGCAGAGGTGGACATATTTAAGTGTCTTAATGTCCTACCTGGTCCCAACATTTGATTCTTTGAATTTGTGCTGTCTTTGAAAAAATATGGAGTTTATCAAGAAAATTTCTTTTTCTTTTTTTAAGTTAGGAGAACCTGATACAACTGTAGAGAAGAAGGTTGTCATTGTTAGTTTGGGCTTTTTATGGTATAAAGAGAATGTTTTATTATATACAATATACACATGTGAAGAATAACTCTGATATGGTAAAAACATACAGTGAGGTTTTATTTTATGTAAAGAAACAAAAATGATGAAACATCCACATTACATTCATAAAGCCAGTACAAAATACAATTTTGCCTTTAGAAGTATTTTAAAGCCTATTTGAAAGCTTTAAAAACCCAAGGAATAGTGATCAAAATAATTTATGATGGAGTGTCATTTGTTAGATTTTATTTTCATGTTTATATGAAAATTTCAATTTATATTTACATTTCATGGAGATGCTTATAAGTGGATTAAATACAATTTAGATTCTAGTGACTGACATCCAGAAATCCTATGACAGAGTGAATAGGCAACACAAATTTAGAATGCACTCTGCTGTAGTTTTCAAGTTAGAGAAAAAATTAAAGGTATGAGCCTTTCAGTTGTGAAAATTGATAGGCAGAAAAATGAATTAATTTCAATTTAACAAAAATGTGTTGCATTTCAATAACTTGCTCTGCACTATGAGCTATATGCTGCCAGAAATCACAAGTCTAGGTTTTCCATTGAAGTTTGGTGTTTACTGTTTTCCTGATATTGGAAAATAGGACACATCTTCATGAAGAGAGGCATAATAGTGTCAAAAATAGCATGAGCTCTGGATTCCAATTTGTTTAAAAAGATGTTGAAAAGCAGAGTAAATATGACTTATTTCCACTTTGGAAAGACTATGCCTATTGTGGCTAGTCAAGTAGATTGAACGTTTCTAATAATTTTGAGGAATTATGAAAAAATTATCATGCTGGTTCAATTCACCAACTATAGAAGTAGTTCCAATTACAGTTTGGTGGGGTTGTATGAATGGACTATTTAATATACCTATATACATTTGAGAAGCAAACATTGCAAAATAAAAAAAAAATTGAATCTCTGAATATGTGAGGTCCACATTTCAATATTAATTGAGAAAGAATAAGAGGAGGCTGCAAGCATGCATATTATGCCTTTCCTTTGTAACTCACTCCCACTTTGTTTTTGTTGATGGTTCATTAAATCTCTTAATTGAATAATTCCTCTCCTTCCTTGTATCAACAACCTTCATTTCTACTTCTACAAAACAGGAGCATGAATTTAGTCATTAGAAAGCATGCCCCACCTCTGAGATTTAGAATCTGCCACTCCCTTTCTATCTTTCCTCTTCTTAATCTACATACTTTAGGCTGGAATCACTCACTCTAGCCACACTCAGTACCCTGCTTTAATTGTTTTACTTGGTCAAATATATAATTAGCTTTCTTTTGGCATTGATAACAGTCCTTTTTAAATGTCAGGATATTTTATTTGAGTATATATTTTCTGAAAATAATTTATATTGGATCACATGTTCAGTCCTACATAATGAAAACAATAACTTTTAAGAATGGAGTTATTAATTACATCCATGTCAACCCAAGTGGAAGTTTTGGATTCTAAATAACATTTTCAGATGAAGATTCATGGAACTGAGTAAAAAGAACTCTTGGTCAATATATCATATGTTTTTTAAAGTCATTTTAATTGTCTTATCAGTGCTTATCAGCATTAGGTTCCTATGGGCAATGTTAGGATTGAAGTTATCTTTAGTAGAGAAGGAGGTAAATTTTAAAGCACATTCAGTATTCTGTATATGAGTTCTTTTGAATAGGTAACATTTGCTGGAGATTCTTAATTGTAGCTTGAAATCTATTTTCAAATAATTTTCTCTTGAAATAGAAATGAATTACTGCAAGAAAAGAAATAAACTTGAGATAGAAAATAATTGTTATAGAATTATTAGATGAGACCACAGACTATATGTTTAATAAACATTTACTGGTCATATGCAAAATAGAATATCTAACTGTATCTACTATAACTAATTATTGTTTCAGCAGGCTGACACCTACCATTTACATCACCTTACTTTTTTTTGCCTTCTGATTGATTCCAGCCAATGGGAGGCAGAAGCAGGAGATCCCCATCCTCTTCCCTGCCTTGCTAAGGTTCTGCCAGTGGCTGTTCCTACAGTTATAGCGTCTGTCCGGTGGCTTCTCTTTCACAACCTGAAGACCTCTCTGGGCTTCACTAATACCTTCCTTTCCTCCAGTTCCTTATGTTCCAGGGATTGTAATGGCTTCCTATTTTTGTTGGTTCCAGGGTGCTTCACCATGGCTTGCTTAGGATTCCCTTAAATCTGCTTAAACCTCTGTAAATAGTTTCTTTATTCAAGAAATGCTCAGGATTGCCATGTTTATTGGCAGAATCCTGAAAATTAACATCTTAATTTTCATATCTGTTACAAAGAGTTGAGAAAAGGCTGGGAAGGATAAGATTTTAGAAAAAAGAATCAGCTTCACATCACCTTACGATACAGCAGGTTCATGGAACTGAAATAGCACCTTAGCATACATATATACCTGCAGAATGATGGAGCCTGCTTGAGGACATTGTGAACTAAGAGATTATTCTGACTCCGTGATTAACTAGCATGCTATATAATGTGGAATATTGTTCAGTTAAATAATAATTAACATTGATTTTATTTGACTTGGGCAGAGTAGAACCAATGTCACTGATGTTTGAGTCTAGGTTGAATCTGCTGAACAGTTTCATAATATCATGAATACATTGTTGATTTTACTCCACCACCGGGGATGAGACTAGCTGATGACCACGTTAGATGAGTGTGTCCAAACCCAATGTAGTTTTCACACTGCTATCTGTATTCCTGTGTTGGGATGACTTGAAAAACGGTTTCACAGTCTAAAAATCACCATGTGCTTGGGTTCTAAAATATCAAGAAATCATGTAAATCTGCAGCATTCAACTCTAATTATTTAAACTTCTTTGAATTACTTACGTGCAGTGTTAGGAGTTTGGCAAATCCTAAGTCACATCAAGGTCATAGGTTGACTTAATTTAAACAGTGGCCTTTTGATATGGGTTGCTGAGGGTGGCAACATGGAAGTGCTCTCTGCTTAATTACCATCTATGTGATGTTATAGCTAATCATGTTACATGCACCCTGCACCTCAAGATTTAATCCCCTTCTCAGATGGCATTTTTATGTTTGAATTGCTGTGACTACTTCAACCAGACTTTAGGTGCCTGGGGCAGAGACCGAGTCCCCTTCTAAGGCAATGCGGAGCACATTGTTAGCATGCTGGGAACAGTTCAGGAGTAAAACTTTCCAGAGAGTCGCCTTACTGACATCAGCCGGATAATGAAGGTAATTGCAAAGGGGAAAACAATAGATTCCTGCTATAAAGTTCTTAGTTTCTCTTGACTGATATCATTAGAATGGTTTTTCCTTTTCTGCATGTGCCTGGAGTGGGTGTTTGGACTACAGCAGGAGGGGCTTCCTTGTCTTTTCCGCTATTTGGCTGCTCCTTTTCTCTCTGATTTATAGTGCTAGGCTTATGGGTCACAAATTCTCACACCTCCCATTCAACATCTGTCCCCCTTTCGTGGTACCCTTCAGAGAACTGAGATTGAAGGGAAATATTTTAATCTTAATAAATGAGTAACCTGTCTGAGACATGAAGATATTCCCCATACATAAGTTCCTTTTTAGAAGTGAATGAGTTGGTCTAATTTGCAATTGTCCTTGAAAATTAATGGTATGCAATTAATAATATGCTAATTCATTTTATTCTCTGTTCCATATGGTATTGGCTTGCGTTTCATGCTAGGTTTGTCCTTTTGAAAATGACTGAAAAATAATCTTACCACCAAGAAGTTTTAACTCTGAGGCAAGGTGATCTATTGGGTAGAACTCTGAACTAAAAGAATAGAGAATGGCTTTATTTATATACTTATTGTACAATATTTGGCATGCTACTTATGTTTTAAGGATGTTGCCCACAGGAAGATAGAACTAACTTGGTCTTTTTGTACATGATCGTTTCACAGCTTTCTTCTACACAAGATTGACAAAGCATATAACCCTGACACAGGATTGCTAACAAGCCCACTTTATTTAGAAGAACTGCAAACAAATTTAGGATGTAGAAGATACCTTATCACCTAGGGTGTCAGAAATACCTCTGTTTCAAGGGCTCAGACTCAAATCTGGTCTCATCCTGTTTAAAAACCTAAGCTTTCTGCTTGAAGTCATCATCAAAAATTAGCTTTTCTCACCAAGACCAGTTGGCCACATAAATGGATGGTGTTCGCAAAGTGTCCAGGGTGCTGGCAACATCCTGTGTTTGTCATGTTTAGAGCTCTTTTTCTTACCTCTGGATTTTGAACCATAGCTCATCCTATACTTTTTGTCTCTCTCTAATTAGGGAGTTACTGCATATCCTTAAAGAAGGTGCTATGCATTAGATTTAATCAATAGAGCACTGCTACTGACCAATCAGAAGAAACATCAGCTGTGAACAACTATAACAGTGAGACAGAACAAACCAGCTGACTATCATCTCTGCTCTTAAAGTAGGATTATCTTGTCAAATGCTGAGTGTAAGAGACTTTGTGGCTGCCCTGCATATGTCTGCTCTGTATTCAATATTTCATTATATGCCCAAGTGCCCTACTATCTCTCTGCCTCAGGGCTTTTGCACAGGTCATATGGTAAGTTCTGGAGAATTAATGCCACCAGGAGAAATAATGAATGGAAGTTGGAGTATAAATACTCTGCTGTTCTTGTCCCTTGGGTGGGCAACTCTGAGGCATATTCCACACTGTCTCTGAGAGATCCTCGGCAGGACTGAGCCCCTGTTGCCCACAGTGGTATCTTGCTTATTAACACACACACCTTGCATTGGTTTCCTGTGTCATATCGCCTCTTTCCATCCAATGTTTCTTGAGATTACCCAAATAAAACAGGCTAGACAAAAACTAGGAGGTGACACTGAACTCTGGAGGGGACAGTGATTTTTCCTCACTGGAATTTATATGTATTCTGGGTATGGGTTTCCTTTCTCTGCCATATTCTCAATTGGCACCGTTATCTGAGAACTCACATATATGGTATCTCATAATATTGTTTTGGGTCCAGGGACCTGCTTTTTGGCAAAGAAGTCAAATGATCATGAATTTCACTGGTTCTACCGTATATATCCATTAACCCTGAAGTAGCTGGCCTGATGAAATTTTGGGATAGCATTTTAAAAGGACAGTGAAGTAAACACCTGCAGAATTGGGGTACTACCCTTTAAGATGTGTATAACTTTATTTTTTTATTTTATTTTTATTAATTTATTTTTGTTACAGATATTTCTCCTTTTTTCCCCATAGATACCCTCCTCCCCATCCCCCCACCCCGTCCCCAGCTTTCTTGTCCCTGTCCATCAGTTATGCATACATGCGAATAAGTTCTGTGGTTTATCTCTTCTCTCCCCTGTCACCTCCTCTTCTGAGGGTTGTCAGTCTGTACCCTACTTCTACATCTCTGGGTCTACCCTGTTCTTCAGACTGTTATGTTCATTATATTCCACAAAGAAGTGAGATCATGTGATAGTTGTCTTTCTCTGCTTGGCTTGTTTCGCTTAGGATAATACTCTCCAGGTCCCTCCATGTTGTCTCAAAGGATAAGAGATCTTTCTTTCTTACAGCTGCATAGTACTCCATTGTGTATATGTACCACAGCTTTTTTATTCATCCACTGATGGACACTTGGGCTGTTTCCAGATCTTAGCTATTGTAAATAGTGCTGCTATGAACATAGGGGTACATATGTTCTTTCTGATTGGTGTTTCAGGCTTCTTAGGGTATATTCCTAGAAGTGGGATCACTGGGTCAAATGGCAATTGAATTTTTAATTTTTTGAGGTAACACCATAGTGTTTTCCACAGTGGCTGCACCAGTCTGCACTCCCACCAGCAGTGTACTAGAGTCCCCTTTTCTCCACACCCTCGCCAACACTTGTTGTTCGATGATTTGTTGATGACGGCCATTCTGACAGGTGTGAGGTGATATCTCATTGATGTTTTAATTTGCATCTCTCTGATGGTTAGTGATCTTGAGCATTTCTTCATATGTCTCTTAGCCATTTGTATGTCCTGTTTGGAGAGGTGTCTATTTAGTTCCTCTGCCCATTTTTTAATTGGGTTCTTTGTCTTCCTTTTGTTGAGTTGTATGAGCACTCTATATATTTTGGAGATTAACCCCTTATCTAATGTATCATTGGCAATTATGCTCTCCCATACAGTGGGTTCCCTTTCTGTTTTGATGGTTGTTTCTTTTGCTGTGCAGAAGCTTTTGAGTTTGATGTAGTCCCATGTGTTCATTTTTTCCTTTGTTTCTGTTGCCTTAGGTGATGTATCAGTGAAGATTCTGCTACATATTATGTCCGAAATTTTGTTGCCTACATATTCTTCTGGGATTTTTATGGATTCACGAGTCATATTTAAGTATTTTATCCATTTTGAGTTTATTCTTGTGTATGGTGTAAGTTGGTGGTCTAGTTTCATTTTTTTGCATGTAGCTGTCCAATTTTCCCAACACCATACATTAAAGAGACTGTCTTTACTCCATTGTATGCTCTTGCCACCTTTGTCTAATATTAATTGAGCATAATGTCTTGGGTCAATTTCCAGATTCTCTGTTCTGTTCCACTGGTCTATATGCCTGTTCTTGTGCCAGTACCAGGCTGTTTTGATTATAGTAGTTTTGTAGTATAACCTGATGTCCGGTATTGTGATTCCATCTACTTTGTCCTTCTTTTTCAAGATTGCTGTGGCTATTTGGGGTCTTTTTTGGTTCCATATGAACTTTTGAAGTATTTGTTCTAGTTCTGTGAAATATGTCACTGGTATTTTGATGGGGATTGCATTGAATCTATAGATTGCTTTGGGTAAAATGGACATTTTAATGATGTTAATTCTTCCAATCCATGAACAAGGTATGTGCTTCCACTTTTTTATATCTTCCTCTATTTCTTTTTTCAATGTCCTGTAGTTTTCTTCAAGTAGGTCCTTTACTTCTTTGGTTAAATTTATTCCTAGGTATCTTAATTTTTTTGCTACAATGGTAAATGGGATTGTTTTTTTAGTTTCTCTTTCTGTGAGTTCATCATTGGTGTATAAGAATGCCGTCTATTTCTTAATGTTAATTTTGTATTCTGCTACTTTGCCAAATTCATTTATTAAGTCTACTAGATTTTTGATGGAGTCTTTAGGGTTTTCTATGTATAATATCATGTCATCTGCGAATAATGACAGTTTCACTTCCTCCTTTCCAATTTGGATTCCTTTTATTTTTCTTCACATCTGATTGCTGTGACTAAGACTTCCAGTACTAAGTTAAATAAGAGTGGCGAAATTGGGCATCCCTGTCTTGTTCCTGTTCTTAAGGGAAATGTTTTTAGTTTTTGTCCATTGAGTATGATGTTGGCTGTAGGTCTTTCATATATGGCCTTTATTATATCAAGATATGCTCCCTCTATTCCCAAATTGCTGAGCGTTTTTATCAGAAATGGGTGCTGGATTTTGTTGAATGCTTTTTCAGCGTCTATTGATATGATCATGTGGTTTTTATCTTTCATTTTGTTTATGTGGTGTATCACATTTATTGATTTGTGAATATTGAACCAGCCTTGCATCCCTGGGATGAATCCCACTTGGTCGTAGTGAATAATTTTTTTGATGTATTGCTGGATCCGATTTGCTAGTATTTTGTTTAGGATTTTGGCATCTATTTTCATCAGGGATATTGGCCTGTAGTTTACTTTCTTTGTAGTGTCTTTTCCTGGTTTTGGAATTAGAATTATGCTGGCTTCATAAAAGAAGTTTGGAAGTCTACCTTCTTCTTGAATTTTTTGAAATAGTTTGACGAGAATAGGTGTTAGTTCTTCTTTGAATGTGCAGTAAAACTCCCCCGTGAAGCCATCCGGGCCTGGGCTTTTGTTTGCTGAGAGAGTCTTGATTACATCTTCAATTTCCTTAGTTGTTATTGGTCTGTTCAAGTTTTCTATCTCTTCCCAGTACAGTTTTGGGAGATTATATGTTTCTAGAAATTTGTCCATTTTGCTTGGATTGTCGAATTTGTTCCCATATAAATGTTCATAGTATTTGTTAATGATCCTTTGTATTTCTGTGGTGTCAGTTGTTACTTCTCCTCTTTCATTTCTAATTTTGTGTATTTGGGTTCTCTCTCTTTGTTTCTTGGTGAGTCTAGTTAAGGGTTCATCAATGTTGCTTATCTTTTTAAAAAAACCAGCTCTTTGTTTCATTGATCCTTTGAATTGTTTTTCTGGTCTCTATGTCATTTATTTCTGCTCTGATCTTTACTATTTCCTTCCTTCTACTTACTCAGGGGTTTTCTTTTTGTTTGCTTTCTAGTTCTTTAAGTTGTGAAGTTAGATAGTCTATTAGAAATTTTTCTTGTTTCTTGAGGTAGGCCAGTAGTGCTATGAACTTCCCTCTCAGAACTGCTTTCACTGCATCTCATAGATTTTGTGTTGTTGTGTGTTCATTTTCATTGGTTTCCAGGAAGTTTTTAATTTCTTCCTTGATCTCCTCGGTAACCCATTCATTGTTTAATAACATGCTATTTAGCCTCCATGTATTCAAATGTCTTTGCATGTTCTTGTTGCAATTGATTTCTAGTTTCATGCCATTGTGATCTGAGAAGATGCTTGATATGATTTCAATCTTCTTGAACTTGTAGAGACTTAATTTGCGTCTTAACATGTGGTCTATCTTTGAGAATGCCCCATGTGCATTTGAGAAGAATGTGAATTCTGTAGTTTTGGGGTGTAATTCTCTGTAAATATCTATTAAGTCCCTTTGGTCTAGTGCTTCATTTAGACTCTCTGTTTCCTTGTTAATTTTTTGTCTAGAGGATCTATCCAGTGATGTCAGCGGGGTGTTGACGTCCCCTGCTATGATTGTATTGCTGTTGATTTCTCCTTTGAAGTCCTCCAGAAGATTTTTAATATATTTTGGTGCTCCTGTATTGGGTGCATATATGTTTACCAAAGTTATATCTTCCTGTTGGATAGATCCTTTCAATATTATGTAGTGACCTTCTTTGTCTCTAGTTATGGCCTTCATTTTGAAATCGATTTTATCAGATATGAGTATTGCTACCCCAGCTTTTTTTTCCTTTCCGTTTGCTTGGAAGATTTTTTTCCATCCCTTCACTTTCAACCTATGTGAGTCTTTTGTGGTGAGGTGAGTCTCTTGTAAACAACATATATATAGGTCATGCTTTCTTATACAATCCACTACTCTGTGTCTTTTTATCGGAGCATTCAATCCATTTACATTTAAGGTGATTATTGATATGTACTTATTTATTGCCATTTTTGTTTAGTGTGGTTTTATTTTCCTTCCTGTTTCTTCTACTAATTACAGCAGTCCTTTTAACATTTCTTGCAGTGCTGGTTTGGTGCTAATGTATTTCCTTAGCCTTTTTTTGTCTGGGAAGCTCTTTATTTGACCTTCTATTTTGAATGATAGCCTTGCTGGGTTGAGTAGTCTTGGGTTCATATCCTTGTTTTTCATGACCTTGATTACTTCATGCCATTCCCTTCTGGCCTGTAGTGTTTCTGTTGAGAAGTCAGCTGATAGCCTTATGGGGTTTCCTTTGTAGGTAACCTGCTGCTTAGCTCTTGCTGCCTTTAGGATTCTCTCTTTGTTTTTAATTTTTGGCATTTTAATTACTATGTGTCTTGGTGTGGGCCTGTTTGGGTTCTTCTTACTTGGGACTCTCTGTGCTTCTTGAACTTGAATGCCTTCTTTCTTCACCAAATTCGGGAAGTTTTCTGTCACTATTTCTTCAAATATATTCTCTAACCCTTGCTCATTTTCTTCTTCTTCGAGGACTCCTATGATGCGAATATTATTATGTTTCCAGTTGTCCCACAGTTCTCTTAAGCTGTCTTCCTGTTTTTTCATTGTTTTTTCCTTTTGGTTTTCTGATTGGTTGATTTGTTCTACCCTGTCTTCTAATTCACTGATCCGGTTCTCAGCTTTCTCTACTCTGCTGTTTAGTCCTTCCAATGTGTTCTTTATTTCTGTGATGTCATTCTTCATTTCTTCTTGATGCTTCTTCATTTCCAGTTGGTTGATTTTCAATGTTTCTATGTCTGCTCATGGTGTTGATATCCTTACTCATGCTGTTGAGCTTCCTCAAGATCATGGCTCTGAATTCTAGCTCTGCTAACTTGCTTAACTACATTTCATTTATCTCATCTTCAGTAGAGGTCTCTTGTTCTTTCATTGGTATCTGTTCCTTTGTTTCATCATTTTGGCTATCTCAGTGGGTTTTGGAGCCTGCCAAATGTTGGTGTTCTGCTGTTTGTGGCTCCCTCTACTGGGTTTGGATGAGCTTGGGAGGACCCACGTTAAACACCACTATCAAGTCTGACTTTCCTCGGTAGATTTGCAAGCCCAGAAAAGATTAAGTTATCCTCTAGCTTTTTGCCTAAAGGCTATTAGTCGGATTACTTGAAGAGCCTTGGGTTCTCAGTTGAATGAAAACCTCCCTCAGGTGTTCAGCGTGAGAGGATTTCCAGAGAGTGGGGCAGATGCTCTTTGGTAATGAGCCTCAATTTGCATTTAAATGGCCCACTTGGAGTGGCTGAATCTCCGAGGGAGGGGCTTTTGCCTCTCCCCAGAGCCCTGGGAAGGAGTAAGATGGCCAACGTCCTGTGTGGCTGCAACTTAGCAAAAGCTCTGAGCGCCCTCCAAATCTCGAGTGTCCCAACACGATTCCAGTCCAGTCTGCCCTCCCTCTGCCGGAGCCCAAGGTGAGTGGCTGTGGCTAATTTAGCACTCTGTCCTGGTCCTCTGTGCTTGGAGCGGGCTTGGGCTTTAACCCTGAGGGCGGTGCTCACAGCTAAGACCGCTGTAGTCCGTGGGCTCCCAGTCCCCCTCTCGTGCATCCACAGTCCTACCAGGATCAATTCAGTATCCCTGATTGTATGGTCCTTGCAAGCTGCTTTTCTGTTGCTTTTTCCAGACGATTTTTCTTTATTTTAGTTGTAATTCCAGTTTGGTCCTGAGAGATGGTCTGTGTAGCTTCCATTCACTCCACTGCCATTTTGGGATCTCCTGATGTGTATAACTTTCAACGAATGAACTATAGGATGCTGTGTTTGTGACAGAATGCATGAGTCCAGGAACGGGTGAAGGTGAAGAGGCCCCTTTCACTATTCCCAGGGACCTGCGTGAGGAAACTTTGGTTCCCGTGCCCTCTGTTGGATTAGATGTCCTGACCTCAGGGGAGACTGGGCATTTCGACCAGGGACACAGTAATGGTCTCACTAAATAGCTGCTTCCAGTTCAGTTGATGAGCTTTGTGCTCTTGGATTAACAGATAAAAAAAGAGTTGCTGTACTAACAAGTAATTAACCCCCATTAAAATAAAGACATGAGGTTGCTACTGTAAAATAAAAATAAGGTGGAGTATATTTGAAACCCACACTTTCTCTGGGATTCTTTGTGAGGCTTTCATCACAACACAAAGATACACTGAGCAGGGCTTGGACTTCTCAGAGGCAAGCAGAAATAGTGGCTAAGGCACTTAGAGTGAGTAGAGTGAGTGGTAGCAGGACATGTACAATGTCAATTATAGCCTCAGTGTCAACTGCAATACTGAGGACTGTGACTTACCCCATTATATTTCCAGTTTTAAGACCTCATTAACCTTCTCATTATAAATCTTATTTGTTTTTTAGTAGTGGTTATGGACCATCAACTTAAAGAAGTAGTGATGGGACAAATTGAAGTTATCTTGGGAGATGAGTGAATCTATGCATTGCAAATGGCAGACTGTAGCAGATGCTATCTGAGCTTCAAACATATCCCCTTCAACACTCACTCTTGAAATAGCACTTGCTGTTTGAGTATAAGAACATGTTGATGATGATCCATTTTGAAATTCTCCAGTCCTCTCTGCCTGAGGCTCTTTTGATTCGTCCTTGCCCAGGGCAAGCCAGAAGTGCTGGGGGAGTTGATATCTCTAAGAACAGCTCTCAACCAAAGAGGAATGGGAATGTGAGCATAAATATTTACAGATGGCAATCACCTTTAGGTGGACAACTCTGAGCTTCTTTCACGCTGTCTCCCAGAGTTTCCAGCAGTACTGAACTCCAGGTGTCTGCAGTAGCCACCTGCTCATCAATGTACCCACTATTGGCCTTTGTTCTCTTCCCTTTCTCACTTCCCCACCACTCTAATGGTGTTTCTTAGAATCCTTTCCTAACCTCCCAGATAAGCCACTGACTCTCAAAGCTTCTGAATTCAAATTGAAGAGTAGTCTGGAATGATGCACTTCTCATACTTTATTATGTTCAGGTGCACCATGTGGGACCAAGAGAAGAATGCAGAAGAATTTTTCAATTGTATTCAGCCACAGTACTATTTTCACCAATTTCTTGTCATATCTTGACGAAATTGAGGTTCTTTGGAAAATACTTTAGAAAACATTTAGATAATCATTTGGAGGAAAAAACATCGCATGAGAGAGAGTAAAATTTCCTAAACTAGATCAAGCGCTCAGTAACCATCTTAAAAAATTTTTTAGACATAAATAGGAACCATTTATGGGAGAACCAGAACCTTCTACTCTCACACTCAGCCTGTACACTGAAAACTGAAACCATACTACCGTCTACATTAATGACTTTGAAATTAATTAGCATGTGTTTGCTCTTCCAGAGCTGTCCTGCTTAAGCAAATGGTATGATTATTAATTACAGGACCTTCTGAAAAGACTTATCAACTTTTCAATGGACAATATTAACGGACAGTTTGTGCTCAAAGATTATTTGAATCACTCAAAATCCTTGCCTTGCTCACCAAGCCTAGATAGTTGCATCATCCCCCTTCCCCTTCCCACCACCTCCTTCTCCTCCTCTCCCTCTCCTTCTCTTTCTTCTTAAACTTTATCTTCATCATCTTCCTCTTCTACATTACTACTACTACTACTACTACTACTACTACTACTACTACTATTGCTACTACTACTGCTACTACTACTGCTACAGCTGCTGCCACTACTACTGCTTCTTCAGTCGCTGCTCCTTGCCTGCTTAAGAAGCTTGCATGTTTTCAGTTTCTGGATTTCACTACATGAAATACATTTTTTCTTTCTCCAACTTACATAAATATCTAAGTTCTTTGACATTAGAAAAGATTAAGAATACAAATCAACACATATAATTATTTTCTAATGTTCGATTCTTTCATCTCAGCTGAGGGGAAAGAGACATTCCTGGCTTATCTAAAAAAAATTATAGCTCTTTATCCTATATGCACAGAAATATTAAGTGTAATAAACTAAAACATCTCATAATCAGGCACACTTAGTGGGCTAAGTTGGCTGGATATTCAGAATTGAAAATTGGGGGCGATAAGCTCTGGGGAGCTCAAATGGAATAGGAGTAAAATTGTACTTGACCAAAAAGTGTTGATTTACGCCTTCTCTGAAGTTTCTGTGTCTTCTTTTCTTTTTTTTATTTTAAATTATAAAAACAACACCTGATGCTTCCATATTCACATGTGGGTGTGAATCATTTGTGGAAATGGAATAATAGCTTAGGCTCTCCTGCTGATGCTTGAGTGCCTCTCTGGAGATTGCTTTGAAATATCTCTACACACTCAGCATTTGAGAAACTGAAATTGATTTAAGAAGGATTGCTGCTTCAGTGGTCCATGTTACTCAGCAACTTTCACCAAATGCCCATCCACTGTCATCACTAATGTGGCCTAGTTCACCAGCTGAACACACAGGAGCTCTCTGCTTGGCTCACCAGTCACAGAGACGATAGATGGCTCACGTCCAGGTATTCCTTCTCTGTGGTTAGGCTTAGGAATAATGTTCTTATTTGTATTTTGTTTTATTCCATCCTCTTTTTCTTCCTCTCAGTTTCAGCTTTTATTAAAGAGTGTAAATTTCATTTACCTAAAATAAATTTTAAAATGATCTAATTCCACCAAAATTTATTCAGAACCTAGTATGTGCCAGCCATTGTGTTAAGCACTAGACATTTACAACTGAGTATTCATGAATTGCATACTTTAGAGGAAATAGATATAGAAAAGTAAATATATAACTATAAAGAAATAGGATCAGTGCCAGAAGAGAGTTTGTTTTAAAATCCAGGTGTATCAATGAGTGAGATTCATTGCATTGGGTAGTTGAGAGTATAGGGAGAAACTAGAGTATTGTGATTACATTTGACCCGATTTAAACGGGGTCCTGTAGACCAGAAAAGCAAAGATACCTCAAGTAGAGGAACTAGCACCAGCAAGGGACATGATGCATTCAAAGTGACTAGCTAAGGGCTAGGGTGGAATGGAAGAAAGCAGCAGATGATTTTAAGGTTGTAATCTGTGCATAGATTATGTATCTGCTGGTAATTAATGGTTTTATATCTGCTGTAAGCTATATTAAGGAGTTTGTTATTTTTTGGTAGTCAATTGGGATGAGTAGGAGTCCGTGAAGATGATGAAATGATATGATAACAATACAATTGTGATTTTTGAGAGTGAATAGCAATTCCAATGTAATATATAGAAGATATTTTAATTTGGACATTTGCAATGCTTTTTAAAATTCCACCTTTTGTGACATGTAGCTTTTGTTTCAATTTTGCAGTTTCCTGCCTAGGTAATTTTGTACTTGTTAATGGGCAGGATGTCTGTGTCCACCTATATGGGACAGTCCATACCAGAGGGAATCTGGGTGTGAGATGTGATTCCTCTTCTAGGACTGACCACTTTGGAGGATCGTCAGTTATCCTTGATAGCCAAAACGACAGAAAGAAGGTTAGCAGTTTCCAGGGGCTGGTGAGGGGAGAGGTGGGCGGAGATGGGGATTGATTGTTTAATGGGCACTGCCTTTCTTTTTGGAGTAATGAAGATGTTCTGGACTCAGTGGTGATGGTTGCACAACATTGTGAATATACTAAAAACCACTGCATTGAACTGATTAAAATGGTGACTTATACATGAGTTTTATCTCATGAACAAAAGAGAGAATCATACCCCATACACACAAGTCTCACAGAAAGAAAAAAAAAAGAATATAGTAGCCACACACGATACACACAAAAGAAAAACAAAACTTATCCATGCAAACATGTACAGAGATACACACAGAGAATAAGAGAGAGAGAGGGAAACATGATCATAGACAGATACACAGAAAGACAGAAAGATAAGGAGAGACAGAATGCACAGGCATCAGAGCTGAAGTGGGAGTATAAAAGATTAGGTTAAAATGATGAAATCGAGGTAAATAAGAACCTCAATTTCTAAATAAGTTAATTAGGCAGGATTGATAGGTCCCAAAAGCTGACTTAGGCTATGTGCAAGATGACCTTTTTTAAGGGTGACATTTATTAGACCGTGCCAATGACACAGTAGGTAAAATGATATTGCAGTCACTTAAACCATTTAATTATGGACTAGGAGTATATATGAAAGGGCATAATTGGAATTTGGGGCTTGTGGGAATACCTATTTTAGTCTTTGGAGGTATTCATCTTTAATATCCGTGACACTGCATTACAAGTAAATAATCAGTGTGTGAATGTTGTGTGGAAAAGAATAACATTTTCCAGGACTAAATTCAACTAATTTCCTGTCTATAGTATTGGCCTTGATGTTCTTACAGGGGAAAGTACTTTATTATCTCAGCTGATTTTATTTTCCTGATAGAGGGCTGTTCTAATATCGCCATGCCTTGCAGGCCTGCTATTAATTTTAATAAGAATTTAATAAGTGTGAAATCCTTGGGGAATGTGCAACTGAAAGTTACCAGATGTTCTGCATGAGGACAATGTGGTTTAGGTATAACCGAAAGCTGTTGTGCTCTTCTCACCTTTTTAAAAGGAGTTCAGTGTCCTGCTAATCCACACCTAGTTCATGACCATAGGTTCCCTCATTTTTATTCAGGTTGCATCCTTTCCTGTTTTTTATGATGGACATTTTGGATTAGTTCAGAAAGAATGTTGTCACTTCACCAGTGAGAATTGCAAGAAGGGAAGAAAACTCTGTCTTATAGACGGAGGTTGGAGGAAAATAACTGTTCTCTATTGTAGTATGACTTCACCTTATCTCTCCAAGGTTATGCCCCTTACTACAGTCTTGAAAGAATGCTTCCAGCGAAGTGTCTCCTTATTATGAATGGGCTCCCCTTATTGTTCACAGGAGTTCTAGAAGCTAACTTTTTTCAGCTTCACTTCTTTTATATTGCTCACTTTCATCTTATGCTCACTTTCATCTTATGCTTTCTCTTTGGCTTGTGAAATGAGGAAGCTGCAAGCAAGGATGGGTAAAGGCCATAGCTCAGACAGTGGCCAGTGGAAGCTTCTGTAAAATCTAAATCTTTTGATGAAGGTTGCAAAGTATAACATAAAGGTGCTGCTATTTCTGTGTAAGACATGAAAGAATGTTTGAAGGACAATAAAGATATGTCTAATTAAAGATTAATATAATTAATGTTTGAAAATTTGACATGTTTGTTGAGTTGCAGAATAAATGTATTGACAAAGGGAAATGGGCAAAAATTTGACTGATCTAATGGACCAAAGATTTTCTATAATGAGGGAAAAGAACTTTGTTTTGGAGCATCTATTTTAATCCAAGAGGCTATATATTAGCCATGAAATAACAAAGACATGTAAATGCATATCAAATAAATGGAAAGAAAATTGGTTTGCCATTAGCATCTAGTGAAGATCAATTTCTGTTATATGGTGGGATGTGTCAAGCAGTTGTATGATTGCCAAATTATTAACTGCTATACATTGCCTTTCAGCCTCTTTGATTTTCCTTAAAATGTGACACTGTTGAAAAATGAAATGACAAACCACTGAATGGGAGATCATGTTCACCAACAATAAGGGGTTAATATCCAAAATTTATAAATAACTTATAAAACTCAACACCAAAAACTAAACAATACAATTAAGAAATGAACAAAGGAACTGAATAGACACTTATCCAAAGAGGAGTTACAGATAGCCAATAGACATATGAAAAGATGCTCAATGTCACGAATCATCAGAGAAATGCAGATTAAAACCACAATGAGATATCACCTCACATCTGTCAGAATGGCTATCATTAATCAACACACAATAAGTGTTGGGGAGGATGTGGACAAAAGGGAACCCTCATGCATTATTGGTGAGAGTGTAGGTTGGTGCAGCCATGGTGAAAAACAGTACAGAGTTACCTCAAAAAATTGAAAATGGAACTGCCTTATGACCCAGTGATTCCACTTCTGGGAATTTACCCATTGAAACTTGAAACACTAATTTGAAAGAATGTATATGTTTATTGCAGCATTATTTACAATAGCCAAAATTTGGAAGCAACCCAAGTGCCCATCAGTAGAGGAGTGGATAAAAAACCTGCGGTACATTTGCAGAATGGAATATTACTCAGCCATGAAAAAGAAGGAAAGTTTACCTTTTGTGACAGCGTGGATGGCCCTGGGGAGTATTATGCTAAATAAAATAAGCCAGTCAGAGAAAAGACAAATACCATATGATTTCACCCATATGTGCAATCTAATGAACAAAATAAACTAACAAACAAAATAGAAACAGAGGCATGGATACATGGAACAGACTGATAGCTATCAGAGGAGAAGGGGGAGGGGGTAGTGGGGCTGGGTGAAAAAGGTGAAGGGATTAGGCAAAAAACAACAATTCATAGACAAACAGCATGGTCATTACCAGAGGGATGGTCATTACCAGAAACAGGGATAGTAGGAGGTAGGGGAGGGTAAAAGGGTGATAAATGGTGATGGAAGGAAACTTGAGTTGGGGTGGTGAATATAATACAATATACAGATGATGTATGATATAATTGTACCCTTTAAACCTATATAATTTTATTAACCAATGTAACCCCAATAAATTCATTTAAAAAACAGGCGAGTCCGGCTAGTGTGGCTCAGTGGTTGAGCATCGACCCATGCACCAAGAGGTCGCCAGATCGATTCCCGGCCAGGACACCTGCCCAAGTTGTGGGCCCAATCCCCAGTGGGGGGCATGCAGGAGGCGGCCAATCGATGTTCTCTCTCACTGATGTTTCTATCTCTCTCTCCCTTTCACTTCCTCTCTCTCTAAAATCAATAAAGGAAAAAAAATTAAACAAAACAAAACAGGTGACACTGTTGACTAGTCACTTTTTCTTTTCTTTTTTTAAAATCCTTACCTGAGGATTTTTTTTCATTTATATTTAGATAGAGTGGGAGGGGGAAGGGGAGAGAGAGAGAGACAGACAGACAGACAGACAGACATCAATGTGAGAGAGGCACATCGATTGGTAGCCTCTTGCATGACCCTGACCAGGGCCGGGACCGAACCGCAACCAAGGTACATGCCCTTGACTGGAATTGAACCCACGATTCTTTGGTCCGCGGGCCCACGCTCTAACCACTGAGCCAAACCAGCCAGGGCGACTAGTCACTTTTTGGTTTCCACCTCTCTATTTCTTTAGTACTTAACACTGCTGATTCTCCTCCTGACTCCTTAACTGTTTCCATTCTTTCCCTTTCTTCCATCTGACTTTGTATAACTTGGGGATTACCGTCTACACTCTTGTGTGACAGAAAAAACGTATCATTTTATATCTACTTATTTCTTCATTCTTATCTTTGCTACTTCTCTACCTTGAACCTAGAGGCCCAACCCTAATGAATGTCTTACAGTTTCTCAAATAGGTTGTCTTTCCTCACGCTCTTTCCTTTGCACATGTTAGTTCCCTTTTTAGACTTGCTTTGAGAGCCTTCTTTTCTTCATTAGTCAAGATCTAGGTTGAACATTATCTTTTTTTTGGTTACTCCTCACCCGAGGATATTTTTCCCATTTTAGATAGAGTGAAAGGGAGGGAGGGAGAGAGAGACAGAGAAACATCTGTGTGAGAGAGACACATTGATTGGTTGCCTCCTGCATGACCCTGACTAGGGCTGGGATCAAGCCTGCAACCAAGGTATGTGTCCTTGACCAGGAATCAAACCTGAGACCCTTTGGTCCACAGTCCTATGCTCTAACCGCTGAGCAAAACCGACCAGGGCGAACATCATCTTTTTTTTTTTTTTTTGCATTTATCTTCAGATAGAGCAGGAGGAAGAGAGAGAGAGAAACATCGATGTGAGAGAGACACATCTAGTGGTTGCCACCCACACAACCCCAACCGGGGCTGGGGACAAACTGCAACCGAGGTACGTGCCCTTAGCGGGAACCCAACCCGGGACTCTCTGGTCTGCGGGCCGACCCTCCAACCGCCGAGCCAAACCAGCCAGGGCTGAGCATCATCTTTTTATAACATCTTTCCTGCCCCTCTCTTCCTCCCAGAATAATTATTTTCCTGTTTTGTTTGTTTGTTTTTACCGGCACAGCATTTGTTAATTTACTTAATCTCTTTTATACCCCATTTTATGCTGCATTATGAATTCATTAAGGCCAGAAATCTGGTCATTTTACTAATGATAACAATAATAGTAATATTATTTTTACTGGAGGATTTTGAGGACTGAGTAACAGGATCTGTCATAATTATAAATGATCACTCTGGGAGCTGTGTGTGGGCTAGAATGTAAGACAAAAGACTAGTTCTGGTTATGAACTTGGTGAGATGTGGTATTGGTTTAAATAGTTAAGGGAGAGGTGAGAAAGAAGCAGTTGATAGGATTCACTAATAGGTGAGTGATGAGTAAGTGCTGTGGTGTGAACAAAATGTGTCAAAAATTTTAGCCTGATTAAATAGATGCATAGAATGGTCACTTTCCAAAACTGAACAACTATGGGATATGTGAATTTTAGGGGTACTTGGGAATCAGGAGTTGAGTTTTGACATATTAAATTTTGGATATCCGTCGGACATCCAAGTGGAAATGTTGAATTAGTAGTTAAGTATGAGTCTGAAATTTAGGATAGAGTTCCAGGATGATATAAATCTGGGAATCAGTTATTGAAGGTATTTAAAATCATGAGGCAGTAGATCATCTAGGAATAAAAGCAGATAAAGAAGAAAAGACCAGTCCTGGACGGTTTGGCTCAGTGGTTAGAACGTTGGCCCGTGGACCGGAGAGTAGCGGGTTCGTTTCCCGCTAAGGGCACGTACCTTGGTTGCAGTTTGTCCCCAGCCCCAGTTGGGGTCATGTGGGTGGCAACCAGTAGATGTGTCTCTCTCACATCGATGTTTCTCTCTCTTCCCCCCCTCTCCCTCCCGCTCTATCTGAAGATGAATGCAAAAATGTCCTCGGGTGAGGATAAAAAAAAAAAAAGAAGAAGAAAAGACCAAGGTTTAGAGACCGAAATATTTAGAGGTTGTGGAGATAAAGAGAATCCGACAAAAGAACCTGAGAAGTAGTGGGCAGTAATGTAGATAGAGCATCCAAAGAGCCAAGAGGAAAAAAGTCTTCTAAGGGGAAGTGATGAAATAAGTCAAATGTTATTAATAAATTATGATGAGAACTGCTACTTGATCATAATTTTAAAATGAAGCCTCAGCCTTCATTCATCATTCATTCATTCATCCATCCATCCATCCATCCATCCATCCATCCATCCATCCATCCCAAGACTGCACTTGAGAAACTTGAGAAGTACTGGTATAGGAACCCTAATTTAAATACGAAGAAAACATACAGAACAGGAAATAAGTAGGGATCTCTTAATCAGGTTTAGAGTACATGTGCAGTCATGCACGTTCCTGCACCAGCAGAGAAATTTGATTCAAAAGGTGATATGAGTGGAAGTAATGTTCACACCTACAATCTGTGAGAGAATTGACAAGAACCTTTTCTGGAATTTTCTTCAGTAAGAGGAAGAAAGGAAGCTGCTATTTCAAAGTTTTACAGGGTAGCTCTTCTCTGAAGTCATATGGACCGTTTGTATAAAACAATTAATTGCTGAGTGAAAGAAGCCAGAAGAGATTTGTTTGACGTGATTGGAAACGGTAGAGTGGATTTGAGTAACATCTGATATTCACTGCCACTGTGTGAACATGCATGCATAATGACTATTTTTTCAAAAGGTTAATGCATGTATTATGTAAGCATGGCTTACTTTAAAGCTGTGCAAAATTTGCCCAAGAAATAAAAAAGAAAGTCAGCCTCCATTATATCAATACTGATATAAAAATGCTAATACAAAGCTTTTGAAATACATTTAAAGTACATTTAAATTTTTTTAATTATGAAGAGTAGAATCACTCTTTTAAGAAGTTTAGAAGTTGTTGAGTTTATTGTCTCCAATTTAAAATAATTAAAAATAAGCAATATATTTAATGGTTCAAAATTCAAGTGAACTAAAAGGGAGAAATTTCTGTCCCGTTCATCTTCCCTAGCTGCTCAGTCTTTTTCCTCTTAAGAGACAACCATTGTGTTAGTTAAAATGAGGCATTTTAAGTTCATGTTAAAAATTATTTGTTGAATGACTTTTACAAACAGGATGCTGTATTAGATGTTGTGGAATCAGCCTTGAAGGAGTTGGAAAAAATTCAGAGTTGACCTTGAACAATGTGCTAACATTACTCAAAAGTAGACATCTGCAGTGTTCCAGTGACACTTGGGTGACTCTGAGAGACCGTAGGGAATGGAAATATCTCTGGGTAGCAGAACTTTAAACCTTGAGAGAGAAATAGCCAGAGCACTGTTTCCTCAGTGGCTCTTGGTTAGATATCCATGAACTTGGAAGAAACACAGAAAATTGGTGACTAAGGGCACGGAGTGTGCAAGTCATTTGCCTCCCATGTGAATGGAGGCTACGCATGGATTCAACAAATGGTCTTTCACTCACCAAGGATGAATGGCTGCAGCCACTGCTGAGTGCCCTGTATGTTAGTAGCAGAGACCAACACTCAGTCCCTCACATGGCACCATTCTCGAGATGGTCAGCCAGCCAACTGTGGCAGATTGGTTATATTGAATCACCTCCTGATTAAAAGAGCTAGGATTTATTCTCATTGGAATAGATATTACTTTGGATATGAATTTGCCTTCTTTTTCCTCTATTGTTCTTACAAAACCACCACACATAGACCTGTAGGTAACATAGTCATTGTTATGGCATTCCCCATAGTATTTCTCACCAAGAGGTGAATAAAATGTGCCCATGAGCTATGATTGTGGAATTCACTGGTCTTACCATGTTCTCCATCACCTTGCGGTATCTGATTTGATACGTGTGTGGAGTGGTGTTTTGAAGACTGCATTCTGGTGCTAGTTTGGGCAACACCTCGCAAGCTGAGGTAAATACCATCAGGAGGTGGTGTATGCTGTAAATACCGTGGCATTTCTCCCATGGCAGGATTCATGGGTACAGGAATCAAGCTGTGAAAATTAGAGTAACTTCTCATTCTATTACTTTCAGCTGGTCTAGAGATCCTAGTTCCCAAGAGAGAAATTCTTCTACCTGGGCACACAGGAAAGGTTCCATTAAACTGGAGGTTGAAATTGCCCCCAGAGTTCCTCATACTTGTGAATCAACAAATCCTGGGAACGCTTCATACGCAGCTCCATGGTGCCGCAGAGCTGCAGGACACCTGCACCACTAAAGCTGGAGCTAGAGGCTTGCAGGAGTCCGAGACCAAGGCAGGTTCCGAGAGAGACAGACGAAGGTCTGTTTATCCTTGTAGGCTAAAGTTTATCCTTATAGATTCCAGTTTGTCTTTGTTCTCCTTTTATTCATATATATATATCTTCTCTTCCTGACTGCAGACCCAGTTTACTTCAAGCCTAGCACTGTATGTAGGAGTAACAGATGGATCTCAAGTAAATAAGTCACTAAAAATTACTCATAGAGGTTCTGCTATTCTGATGGAACATGTCTGATAAATATTCTAGTTAGAAAGATACATGTGTATAAAAGTAACTATAAGGTAGTGTGTACATAGGTATAACAGATTGTATCATATTGCCAGCACAGAAGAGAGGGCAAGGATGAAGCAGAGGGTGGGAGGAGGGTAGAGTGGGAGAATGAAAGAGGGAGGGAGGGAGGGAGGGAGGGAGGGAGAGAGAGAGAGAGAGAGAGAGAGAGAGAGAGAGAGAGAGAGAGAGAGAGACCCTAGGGATTGAAAAATCCCTGTAGGGGAAATTCATGTAGAGGAACTTCAACTGGCATGATAAGGGAGTGAAAATAGAGATGAGAACGTTATCTACTGCATACTTAACAATTGCCAGACATTTGTGTAATGGGAAACAAGACCTGATGCTTTGGAGTTTATAGTCTAGCAGGGACGATTCATACTGAAAATGTAATGCACTTCATCTAGTGTAGGATTCTGAGTATGTGCTGCACACTTTGCAGTGGTGGTAATTACATGACCCTTGCATGACTAGCTGAATCTTAATACCCTAATATTTTCTCTGTGTGGATAACTTTTGCAAGATATCACTAACAAGGTGTAGGGGGAAAGTCCCTGGGCTTTTGGTTTGCTCTCTCGTTTCCATTCTCAGTCCTTGCACCAGCTGCTCTGCCATCTGTCTCCGCTATTCCACAGAAACAACTGCCGCACAGGCCACCGATGCTCTGATTGCCGATCTCACAGACATGTGTTGGTCCATATTTTATTTGACATTACTTTGCCATTTGACATTGTAGTCACTCCCTTTTTAATTTAATTTCTCTCAGCCCCTGACACTATTGTCTCCTGGTTTTTCTTCTATTTTTCAGTTTCTTCTTAATCCGCTCCATTGTTTTATTGAATATTTGGTTAATGGCACCTGAAAGTGCCCAAAGTGACCTGAGAGTCATTGTTTCATCCCTCTTGTCCATCACGCCGTACAACCAAATGATAACTGACTCCTGAGCTAATGAATTGTTGAATGCCTTCTTTGAATTGTGTCCTCTTATTCAGTTTGACTCTCTTTGTCTCATATTAACCATACATGACATTCCTTGGCTGCTATGAGGTCTCCTGTCTTACCTACTTGTCCTATTTTTGTCTTCCTCCAATTCATTCTTCATGTGGCCACCAGGCACATATTTCTAAAATGCAAATGTAATTGTGTAACTACAATTTGTACTCTTCGGGGACCTCAGGATAAGGACCGAATATCTTAAAAAGCCCTGCATGATTTGATAACAAACTGCCTCTCAATATTTAAATTCTAATCCATGTTCCCACCCCTCCAACAATGTCAAATAACTTAAACTTTTCCAAAGATTTCTTAATCTCTTTATCTCCCCCAAAATAACTTTCTGTCTCTTTATCTACTTGGCTAACCCCTACCAATGATTTGATAATAAGTTCTGGGGTTATTATTAACTCATTTCTTCATTCAATAGGAATTGATTGACTATCTTTGATGTGCCAGGTACTGTTATCTCTTTACTTCCTGAAGCCTCTCCATCTAATTGCTCTTTATTCCTTCTATTCCCATTGTTTCTGGCTACATGCCGAATAGCACTGGATAGTCACTGCTAGCCACTGAAATTTGGATTTGAGTTTTCTCCTCTGTAATTAAAATCCTATGCACATAACTATCATTGCAATTAACTGTATCATAAATCGTGGTTTTGTTGTTTGTCTCTCCTGTTACATTGTGAGTTTATTGATGGCAGGAATTATATCTTTGTTGTGTGTATGTGCATGTGTGCCAATTGCCTAATATGATTTCTGCTACTTTCCTATTTCTTTTTTTTTTAATTTTAGTAATGTGATTCTTTATTAGCATCTTCTGCTACCAATACATTTTTAGCCAGTTCTCGTTGCATTGTCCCTAGTTTTACTTTGTATATTTAGTTGTCACCTTTTTTGAAAGATGGCATCATACACAAGGAGGAGGGGATCTGGGAAAAAAACATCAAAAGAAAGAGAAATAGAGTCCACAATAGTTGAGACACCCTTTAGAAACGTAAAGTGAGCTGTTGAACAGCCATTTGTCTATAGGGACCTGGAGTTCAGGAGAGGGGTTGGGACCAGGCAGGTAACTTAGGTGACATCAGTACATGGATAATCATTAAGGCAGGAGATTCGAAGAGTACACCTTCGTGGATGAACAAAGTGGAATTTCTGATTAAACACTGAGCAAAAACAAAACCTCAGCAGCTAGTAAGATACATCGTATAGGATAAATTGTACAATGTATATGGAGACAACTTCATTCATACATTTTCCTGAATGAGATGATTTAGAATCAAAATACCCCATGGAATAAATTATTTAGTCTCTCTGAGGCCTATCTGTAAAAAACAAATAACAATAAAGAGGGAGCAATACTTGCTTGGAACATTATGAGTTTTAGGGGATTAAGCAATTTTTTTTTCTTTATTGATATTAGAGAGAGAGAGGAAGAGAGAGGGAGAGAGAGAAAGAAACATCGATGAGAGAGAACATCGACTGGCCGCCTCCTGCATGCCCTCCACTGGGAATCGGGCCCACAACCTGGGCATGTGCCCTGACCGGGAATGGAACCGACGACCTCTAGGTGCATGGATGGATGCTCAACCACTGAGACAACCACGCAGCTGGGCGAGTTTTGGGGGATTTTAGATGAGACACTCTAGGAGAAAATGTTTTATAAATGACAAAGCTTATTGTTTTAGTTTATTTCTAGTTGCAAGGAGTGAGGATGTTCAGGTAACGTCAAAGAGCAGCGTTATGGAAAGGGCACACACACTGCAGTTCTGCTCCAGGGCTGAGCTTAGGGTTTTCAATAGCTTGTCTCTACACAGCCTTTCTCTCTGCCTTTCACAGTGTTTCTAGTGCTTCTCCTGCCAGTCACATCCTCATGCTTCTTTGTGCATTCTGCTTACCTCTGCCACTGACACTCCAGCTCTCTGTCTTGTGGGCCAGTGAACAGGTTGAAGAATAATCTGCAGCACAGTTCTGCCAATAGTGTGATTGTTTGGGGCTCTCTTCTTAGTGTCTGTCTTTTGACACCCTTTGTCTTTCTTAGTATCTCTAGTTTGCTCTGTGAATCTGTTTCATTTTCTTCTCATATCTAATTCTTGCTTTTGTACAGGTACCCTTTGTAATTTTATTTTACTTTATTTTTTTACTTTGTACCTTCTGTTAGCTCAAAGATTTTGTTTCCTAAATAGCTCTGTTTTCTCCTTTCATAGCTTCATGGTCCTTTATTACATACCTCTTTAATTTTAATCATGCAAGCTGATGAATTCTCTCTCTACTTAACATTTCAAATTCTGAAGAATTGGCTTAGCTTTGGACTAAATTCCTTTGTGCTAAAACATCCCATAGCTCTTCTGGCCAGTTTATAATTAAGGTGCCCATTCCAGGATTTATGTGCTGGGATACAGTGTCTGGTCACAAGTAGTTGACATGGCCTTTAATATCAGGACCTTGGCCTGCTTGACAACATGATTAACACGTTTAGTATAATTATAAGCCTAGATATTTTTGTTGAATAATAAAGGCGACAATATGTGTGTATGTGTATGTGTGTGTGTATGATGAAAAAATCCCATGGCAGGAGTGTGACTAATTGGATGTTCTAATATGGTTGGTCAAAGTAAAATTGGTTCAGCTTGTCTAGAAATCGTGTTTACTATATAGTTCAGGAGTCTTTCTGAAATTTATATTTTCGTTTTTACTTCCAGGACTCTTTCTTAAGGAAATAAACAGATATGTTTGCAAAACGTTAGGCACAGAGATACTTGTTGCCTGTGGCCTACAATAATGAAGAATTAGAAGCAATTTTGATTTAAAATGATTAGAAACCATTAGCAAAGATTTTGTCTTTGTCCACTGCTCTATTTTGATTGCTCAGAACAGTGCCCAGCACATAGGAGACATTCATTAAATACTTCTTTAATGGCTGTACGTTGAATCTTTACTATAAACAATCATTTAATCATTAAAAATAGACGAGGTATATACATGCAGTGCTGATAGAAAAGAAATGAACGATTTTGGTGGGATTGGAAGCTAGATTACCTTAACACTTTTCTTCAGTGGACACGGATTCTGTCATGCTGCTAGGTTACCATTTTCAGAGTTAATATGTATTTCCCTAAGTGAGCGTGTGCCAGCCAGATCACCTGGGTTGTACCAAGTGGGAGCCACACTAACCACAACCAAAAGAACAGGACTTGTTGGCTAACAAAGGCAGTAGCCACTGGGAGTGATGCCTTCTTGCACTAATAGGTCCTTCTGGGAGCCTAGAAATTTTCGCAGGAGAGAGAACTCTAGAAAACAAATAATAATGATGATAGTAATAATAACTTTTTAAACTCCAGAATGCTTATTAGCATGTAGAAAAGCAGTCCTTATATTATCAGGCGATAAAGCTGGATTTCTTTCTCTTTCTCACACAGAGAACAAAATCTAAGTGTATTTATTTTGTGAGGTAGAATTACAGGTGCTTTTTATGTGTGTGTTTCTTATTGAAAATTCTTAAAATTCATTTATTATTTTTAGCAAAAAAAAAGTATAGTATATTTTCTGTTTTTTTTTTTTTTTTTTAATTTCTACTGTGTGCATGGTACAATTGTAGGGCTTGACATAAATTTTCCTAGAATCTTCCCAATTTTATAAAATAAGAAACATCTCAAATAGTTAAGTTACTTGCCCCAAATCACTCAGTTAATTACACAGCAGGGATTTAAACACAATCTATTCTAATTCCAGAGCATGTTTCCTTAACCACTAATCTACATAGACTCTCTGGCTAACCTTCCTTAATTAAGCCAGCCCTCCCTGATTTTTCCATTCACTGAAACTACATATCAATTTGACCCTAACATCAATTATTTGGTCATATTCTGTTTGCTTGTTGCTTTGCATGACTTAGTTTTGTGTTCTTAACTAGATAAGAGGGTTATTTAAGGCCAAGGTAGTATTTAGTATTTTATGCCCATTCATATTTTCCTAATACCTAGTACACTTATAAGTACTGTAAACATTTGACATTTGTAATTATTATTACCTTTGTGAATCTATAAGAAACACGATAAATTAAATGTTATGAATCTATGTAATTTTTTGCCTTATAAAGGCTCCTTATTGCTAATGTTTCCATTAACTGCAAGTATAACATCCTAAGCGTTTTAAATTTTATTCCTATCATTTCATATTCATTAAAAGCCCAGAATGTTCAGTTCTTCATAGCATATAGAAATGTGAAACCTGTATTGTTTAGCCTGCTTTCCGGGGTATCCCAGAATCAGAACCTAGTTATTCTAACCCTACTTTCTATTTGTACTCTTTTTCTATGTCTCACATACTTGTGCCAGTCCAGAGGTACTCCTCACCATTTCCTGAGTGCTCTAAGTCCCCGTCCTTCACGTTATTGCTTGTGTTCTTACTTTGGCCTGCACCAGTCTTATAAATAATCTCCAAATGTCCAAATCCTGCCTATCTTACAAGACCTGTGACTTATTCAATCTCTTCCCTGGAGCTTTCTCTGATAACCTTGACTCATGATAATCTTTTCCTCTTCTGAATTCTGTTCCTTTTCTGCTATTTCATTTGACCCTTAGAATTTTTTAATTATGGTAAAAAACAAATGAAATATACCCTCTTAAATTTTAAGTGTGCATTCTTGTTTACTATATGAACATTGTTGTACAGTAGATCTTGAGAACATTTGTATCTTGTGTTACTCTAACTCTGCACCCATTGGACAGCAACTTTTCATTTCTCTCTTCCCCCCAGTCCCAGCAACCAACATTCTGCTCTCTGCTTCCATGAGTTTGAGTGCTTTAGATGTGTCGTATAAGTGGAATCATGCAGTATTTGTCCTTCTGTGACTGTCTTATTTCCCTTACTGTAATGTTCTTTTAAAAATTTTTTTTTTCTTTATTGATTTTAGAGAGAGAGGAAGGGAGAGGGAGAGAGAGCTAGAAACATTGATTGGCCACCTCCTGCATGCCCCTCACTGGGGATTTGGCCCACAACCTGGGCGTGTGCCCTGACTGGGAATCCAACCGATGACCTCTTGGTGCATGGGTCAATGCTCAACCAGTGAGCCACACTGGCCGGGCTACTGTAATGTTCTTAAGGTTCATCCATGTTGTCATACATGATATGATTTTCTTCTTTTTTAAAGCTGAATAAAATTCCATTGTGTGTGTGATCACATTTTCTTTATTCATTTATCCCTTGATGGACGTGGAGATGCTTCCACCTCTTAGCTATTGTGAATAATGCTGCAATAAACATGGGGATACATATATCTCTTTGAGATCCTGATATCAGTTCTTTTGGATAAATTCCTAAAATTTATCCAAATTTTGGTAGTTATATTTTTAATTATTAGTGGAACCTCCATACTGTTTTCTGTAGCAGCTGTACCACTTTACATTCTCACTACCTGTACAAGCGTCCCAGTTTTTTCACATCATCACCAACACTGGACTTTTTCTAGGGTGTTTTTTTGTTTGTTTGTTTTTGTTTTTTTTATAATGTCTATCCTATTCTAACAGATATGAGGTGATATCTCATTGTAGTTTTAGTTTCCAATTCCCTAATAATTAGTGATGTTGAGCATCTTTTCGTATACATTGGCCATTTATATGTCTTCCTTTATTGGAGAAATGTCTGCTCAGATCCTTTACCCATTTTTTAATTGGGTTGTTTTTGGCTATTGAGTTATATGAGTACCTTATATATATATATATATATATTTTTTTATCCTCACCTGAGGACATTTTTTCATTTTTTGCTCAGATAGAGTGGGAGGGAGGGAGAGGAAGAGAGAGAGAGAGAGAAACATCGACGTGAAAGGGCCACATCGAGTGGCTGCCACCCGCACGACCAACCAGGGCCGGGGACAAACTGCAACCGGGGTACATGCCCTTAGCGGGAACCGAACCCGGGTCTCTCTGTACCGCAGGCCGACGCTCTAACCGCTGAACCAAACCGGCCAGGGCTTATATATTTTGATATTAACCCATTTTCAGATTATGATTTGTAAATATTTTCTCCCATTCGGTAGGTTGTCTTTTCACTCTTTTGATTATTTCCTTTGCTGTGCAGAAGCTTATTAGTTTGATACAATTCTGTTTGCCTTTTTTTTTTTTGCTTTTGTTGTCTGTGCTTTTGATATAATATCCAAGAAATTATTGCCAAGGTCAGTGCTATGAATTTTTCCCCTATGTTTTCTTTTAGGTGTTTTATAAGTTTCAGGTCTTATGTTTAAATCTTGAATCCATTTTAAGTTGATTTTATATATGGTATATAATAAGGGTCCAACTTCATTCTTTTGTATGTGGTTATCCAGTTTTCCAAGCACCATTATCTGTAGAGACTTTTTTAACCCATTGTGTAGTCTTGGCAACTTTGTGGAAAATCATTTGACTGTATATGGATGGGGTTATTTCTGGATACTGTATCCTGTCCCATTGATTTATATGTTTGCCTTTATGTCAATATAGCCCTTAGAATTTTAAAACGTGTTAAATTTAGCTAATGAAAGACTTAGGCATGCCTGATTTTTTCCTGCACTAGATAATAAGTTAGTAAAAGCTAGCACATTAGCATTTAAAACAATTATTTTGTTAGTTCTCAATAGAGTTTTGAAGGAACAAATTCATTGATATTTCTTAATTCTATTATTATGTCACTAAAACATGGATTTAAAAAATCCCAAATTAGCATTATTCCCCTCTCCTTCCTGTTCCTTTACAGCTACACTTATGTCTTTATTAGTTTATTTTCTGTTTTTCTTTTTGTTTAATCTGACCACTTTTGATAAACAATTATATTTTATTAATTCAAGTGACATCACAACTGTCAACATTTTTAAAAGTGTTTAGGAAACATTGATGATAATTTTATTACATATTTGCGTTATAAAAAATAAGTATAATTATAAAAATAAAAAAATTAGACTTCAAAGGAGAAATTAAAAATACTGAATTTATTATAGTTGGTGCTTAAAAGATATGCTGAATAGCTCAACAACATGCATTTCCAAAGGGGTGAAGTAAAAAGAGAAGGAAGAGAAAGAGTGAGAAAGAAAGAGAAAGAAAAATATAAGACTACAGAATTTGATTTGCAATATAACAGTTTTGTTTTATATTTATTTTAGGTTGACAATCATACATCCAATATATGTGTAAATGTATATACACATACATGCATATGACGTGTATGTGTGTATATATGTATACATATATATAATGTTTTTATATAAACAGTAATAAGGTAAACTGAAACATATTAAACATTTTAAGAGTTATTAGAACAAAAATCCATTTGAATTGGTCAGCACCAAATCAGAAGTGATTTAGAGTGTTCCACCAATTGGAGCTTGGGGATAGACTTTTATAGAGAAAAGGCGGGAAGCAAAGTAAGGAAATTGTTGATTGGCTATAGTTTAAAGCCTAATTGGCTAATGGAGTTGGTTGTCCTTAGGTTTTAATTTTATAACTTTTAAGCATTTATAAGCTTAGATTTTGGTTTGCTTACATAGGCTGCCATGACATTAGAGCCACCTGTCTAATGGCCTTGCTTAAGTAACTTATTGATACATATGAGACAAAGTGTTGTAGAATTGTACACCTGAAACCTATATACTTTTGTTAATCAATGTCACCCCAATAAATTCAATAAGAAGGAAAAGAAACTAATACATGTGTAATATATATAATTATATTAATAATCATAAAATATATATTTATATCAATACTAGAATATGCACATTCTGTATTTACATAAGTATAGATATATAAGGTATATGTACTATATTATTTATAAATAATTATGTATGTAATTATATATTACTTATAGTATATAATTACTTATAATATATGTAAATATATATTACTAACAGACCCTATGTAGTTTATTAATGGTTATAATAATAATTACTGGGCATAGCATGTGATTCCCTAACTTTAGATGCTATTGGATTTTTATTTTTGCCTTTCATCTTTAGACTGTTTTCTGTGTGAAGTTTTATATACTGACCTGGGCTAGTAAAGATTAATTTTATAAGTAACATGTTGGAAAATAGATTAAATACTTTAAAAAATATACATAATATTATAGGTCAAGAATTTGAATACCAGTTTGAATACTGGTATCCAAACTGAACTAAATCAACTTTAAAATCATTATTCTCCATTCAGAATCATGGAAATATATCTTTTTCATGGGAAAAATGTAGCCTTCTTTTCTTCATGCTTTGTAGTCATATTTTGCAGAACCTTAAACTAGGACATGGAAAATAAATGAGGCGCTAGATTTTCTTTTGTAAGGAAGAGAGGAATGTATTAGATCCAACTTTGGAAAGAAAACATATTTTTCATTTTAAAATATTTAAGTCTTAAATTTTTTCTCATACTTATCATTTATGTTTTATCATATTAAATTTTTATCATATATCATTCTGCTTGAATTACCTTTCCCCTCCTTGTTGGAAAGGATCTAGTGAAAGAAGGTTAATTTGGGTTCAGCCTCATGCAATACAGGGAAATATGACATAGCTGACAAAGAAGTCTTCAAATAGGGCAACAATGAGGGGATTTCAGGGGAAGGGCTTCCTGGAAACTCATACTTGCTCTTCACCAGTAGGTTCATCCAGCTGCAGATGTTGCATCGACATCCCTCAATGTGAATTCTTGAGAAACAGCAGAGAGAAGGTAATTGGCCCAGTTTGGATCAGATATTCTCCCTCTTCAATCTCCAATGGATAGGAAGCTGTAGCCCAGCTATAAGCCAGGTAAAAATGAGGGCCATTTTCAGTAATCTTGTAAAATTGTCTTATTTGCTGGCATGTGGTCTCCTTCAGAGTAGGAGCACATTTTGTTCATCTTTATATTCCTAGTGCTTATCAAAGTGTTTGGCATATAGAAGTTGAGAAATGAATATATAATAAATGAATAACTGTAGCTGGAAGATAGTGAATGCCCATTGCTCAGTGACCTAGCATTGGACTACAAATGTATTGCATACATCTGAGCGTACTGTGTGAGTAGATACAACTTTTTTAAAAGGAAAGAGTGGAAAGATTTAGGATGTATTAATTCTACAGTTGCCTTCGTGACTATAATCTCTGTAGCCCTCGCTGACGTGATAATATGACACCGGGTCTACTGGCATGTATCTCCTATTTTATTTTGGCATAGAATTTAGGGATCTGATCTTTACCATCAGGTCCAATTCTTACTCATAGCAGGATTATGTGATTTTTTTCCCTTTGTAAGAAATTATAGATTTTAATCTGCTCACTTGTACCCAGCAATTCTCAAATGAAGTAAGTAGTTTATTTCTAAATTAAGGCAGAGATATCTAAATTCCAACAGAAATATTAAAGCACTTTTTAAAAACTATTCAATAGACATGATTAGCTAAAGCTACATTTTATTGTTCAAGATATTGACACTAATGTATGTTTTGATAGTGATTCTAATGTAAACATGTAATCATACAATATGCCATATGACTGATAGTAATTGCAAAAATTCAGATATTTTAAAATAAAATTTAAAAAAACACCTTAAATTGATAAAAATGGCAGTTGGATTTCGCTAAGAAGTTGATAAAATAGTCATTTTCAATAGTGATAAAACAAAAGTATATACATATATCTAATCATTATTTTGGACACCTGAAAATGATACAATGGTATATGTTAAGTATATCTAAAAATATTCAGAGAAGTCCAACAATGCAGGGTGGAGAGGTCAGAGGACTGTACTGCCTGTCCTGGAAGTGGTAGGCTGATGACCAACTGTCAAGGATCTTTAACAATGGCCCTGTGTTGGACAGGAAATGGACCAAATGGCCTCCAGTGCCATGTGCCTGTGGCCAGTCTGTGAGGCCGAGCTAACTTTAGAAGGTGTAATGGAGAAGGTGGCCTTGAGGGGCTGTTAATCACTCTTCAGCACTGTAGACAGTACACTGTTTGGTAAAGAGCTCAGACTCTGGAGCCAAACCGTCTTATTTTGAGTTCTATCTTTACTGTATGCTTACTAGTTTTGTGCATCTTTTTCCTTTTTTATAAAATGGGGAAATAAGATTTATTTACAGAACTGTTATTGAGATTGTTAAATGTCATAAATCATGTGTAGTACATAGAATGGAGCCTGGTAGATAGAAAGTATTTAGTAAATCTCAGTGACATTGCCATCATCATCATCATCATCATCATCATCATCATCATCATCACTGCCACTTAATAGAATTTAGTATTTTGTGACCACCCACCCAACACTAACGTGGAAGGGCATTTGTAACAGAACAACAGAGTTGGTTGGTAATAAAGAGCATCTGGTATTGTCTTTCTCCTACTAGTCTGAAATTTCAGATTACAAATAATTGGTGATAAGAGATTTACAACTCTGTCTTCCAGTAAATGTGGTGTTTGTAATTAAATTGTTTAGAAGGTCTCTTTTTGTGCTCTTCTCTCTGTGATGCTGATTTAATTGTTTTCGACATATAGTGTCCTATTGGCAGGATTCCCATGTGCCCTTGTAAGTTGAGGGTTATGTGCTAATGGATGTTCATTGCATAATGGGAACATGGGGATATTGATTTCTGATGACAGAGCTTGTTGCTCAGGTTGTTGGTTCCTGTCTGTATTCAGTTGTTGCACATCGTACCTGATTGTGTAAAGGTAGCGTTGGATATATGCAGTCTCTTATTTGTGACACTGTAGAGGGTTTCTGTGCTTGATTTCATTTCCTATTCTAGCAAGTATCTTTTGCTTCCCCATGCTCCCCTGAGTTGCTCTCATGGTGAATGGACCCTTGCCATTCACAAATTTAAAATTTGTAGTTTTGACGAGACACAGGACACCTGGAAAGTTCATGACTTGCAGTACTTGTAAGTGTGTGAGACTCATGATGAAAACACTGTGTCCTTGAAGCCAATCTGAGTGGAAAAAAACAACACCACAAGGCTCTGAGTGAGCCTCATCAACCACTGTTTCTCAATGTCAGCATGGCTCTGTTGTTCTCAGCTTGTCATCAGGTATGCAGAGGCCCCATTAGAGGTCTGAAGGGGTTATTTAAATGCATCATTACATTAAGCAGATTTATGTGAGAAATGACATGCTATAGTGACATTTACACATGTGGGAATTTGCAAAGGTCTTTTGACATATCCTTTATGAATGGTATAAGTCTGTGGCATATGTTTGATTAAGCAAACTATAGGTTTGGCCTCTCTCATTGGGGATACTCCCAGAGGGTACTGGTTTTATAATAAAGTTCTGGGAAATCGATGGTGGGCAAATTCAATTAGGATTATTGTCCTGCCTATGCACTAAAATGAGGATCAAATTGTCAGTTCAATTCATCTGTTCTCAGGTGTTTCTCTTTTAAAATTTTAAAGGAGTTTTTCAATTTCAAATGTTGCAAGCTAAGGCATTAAGAAACAGTGTTGTTCATGAGCCAATTTGAATTACATTTGTATAGCAGCAGGCAGACACAAAATGTAGATGAAAACTTAAATGGGAATCTATTTTGTATCAAATATTGTGCTTAACACTGTCACATTTTATATCACTAGGTTCTTAAGACCAGAAAGTAGATGCCAAATAAATATTGGCATTTTTTAGTATAAAGTGCAAGGATTTTGGAAGCATATGGACCTAGTGGAACCTTAATTTCTTGAGCCATAATAAAGAGATATTGGCTTCTCTTGGAAGAGAAATTTGAAGTAAAATATTTTTTCCCCTTTTCAGTCACTCCCTCTTCCTCTTCTTCAAGCATATGTCAAAATCTAAATATTTTACTTCACCATCAAGGATATGCTGCTATCAATTTATTCTACTTTATATTAATTGTGGGTTACTGTGCTAATATGAGCTGGAGGGCAGGGATTGGGAAAAGAAGAATAAAAAGATAATAATCCACGAAATACAAAGTATATAATGAATGTGGGTCTCTTTTAGTACACTCTTCCTAAGTAAGGAATAAGTTTAACTCTTTAGCCACTTAGAGATAAGAGACAACATTTTAGCTTTAGTCTGTATCCCATTGTAGTCTCAGATATCTTTCTTTGGGGTGACACTTGGATCAAACATCTCTAGAAGCATTCTAATCTCTTCGGCTCTTTCATCATATTCCTAAATCCAGTTTAGAAACTATTTCTGTTCATATAAAAGTTTTCCCTATACAGCTTTAATTTTTTCATTCATCCATTTCCGTCTCTTACCATTGCTCCACAGTGCTGAGCAGGAGGTACTTTTATCCATCTACAGCTGCTGTTTTCATTGGAAGATTGTATTCATTCTTCTCAGGTTTTGTTTTCCTGTAACACTCACTGCTGGGCTGAATTGTGTTTGTGTGTGTGTGTGTGTGTGTGTGTGTGTGTTTTCTTCTTCTCTTATGCTGCTCTTTTTACCTCTTTTCTAATCTGTGAGTTATTGTCTGTCAAATGAACCTTAAAGAAAAATCTCAGGGATTTTCTTTTATATTTGGAGATGTCCCTTGTCTGTGGAATGACAGATTTCATGGTGGCTGTCTTCTTGGCTGTACTCTCTACTATGGTTGCACTCTTAGTATTATCATCTCTTTGATCATCGTACTTCTCCATTTCCCCTTCATTTAAAAAAAAAATCCTCACCAGAGGATATGTGTTTCTTTATTTTATTTTTAGAAAGAGAGGAAAGGAGGAAGGGAGAGAGAGGGGGAGAGAGAGAGAGAGAGAGAGAGAGAGAGAGAGAGAGAGAGAGAGAGAGAGAGAGAGGAAGAAACATTGATCCATTGCCTCCCGTCAGGGCCCTGACCAGGTATCAAACCACCATCCTTTTAGTGTATGGGACGACACTCCAACCAACTCAACCACCAGCCAGGGCTCCCCTTCACTTTTTTGTATGCTCCTTCTTTACTTCCCCCTATGGAGTTCTTAATCTTGTTCTTTAACTCCCTTAGGACAGAAAGACCCCCACTCAGCAATAGCTCTGTCCCCCAGTTTCCACATGGCTCTCAAGCGCATGCTCCTCATTCAGGCATCAGCTCACTTGTCACTTCTCAGACCTGCTGTCCCTGCCCATGCCATCCAGTACCTCTCCCCATCTTGGAATCCCTTTCTTCCCCGGCTTCTCCATCTCATCAGCCTGTTTTATTATCTTCGAAGTGCTTTGTTGCAATGATCTATTGTTCTGCTTGTTTATTGTTCACTTTATTCACATGAATATAAATCTCCTAAAAACAAAAACCTTGCTTGTTTTGTTAGCCAATATACCCCCCTGGAGGTCAAATAATTTCTGGCACATTCTGAGTAGCCAAGATACTTGTCACATAAAAGAATGAATAGATGGAAAGATTACCCTTCTATGAAATAACAGAATGAATCCTCTGTGGATATTTTCTAGTTGCTTTTTCCTAAAATGTCCCCTTTCTTTCACATTTGTATGCTAAGTATATCAAAACCAGGGCTTAGACTGAAACTCACATTATTCCACAAGGAAATTTCACCAGTAAATTCTTAAGTATATAGTGTTTCAAATTTATACATTCTACTAGATTACTGCAATGTTAAAAATGATGATTTTTATATCCTAAATGCCTTACATTTCAAGAATTCTTTGACCAATTATCTTTCTTCTGTATTTTTAGGGTATTTTTTTTCTTGCCATGAGATTAAATGATATAAAATGATTGATAATTTATTCATTTTTTTGAAGACTAGTAACAGCCCTTTACTGAACATCCCAAGACAACATATCAAAAGATGAAATAGAGTAGTTGTCCAAAGTAAGTTCTGAAAATGAAGGTAACAGGAATGATGTTTATTACCAATAACAACACCCTTTCTTTGTATATCATTTTATGGCTCCATTTTTAAGCCTACTATTTTATTTTATCTCCCTAGTAATCGTATGATGTGGATGATGAAAGACGGTCTCCATGTTCCTGCGATGAGATGAAGGCACTTGAGTTCTCAGTTATTAAGACTGTTGTTATGAGTCCCCATCTTCTTATCCATGACATTTCCAATCCTATGATCAAGTATTAAATTTGTGACACATAACTTGATTTAGCTTAATATCAAAGCACATCATTTCTCTAGCTGCAGACTCCATGTTTGTCTCAGGAGAGGTCTGTAACGTGTAGAATGGTGGAGTGGAGAGTATGGGCTAGGAATCAGGAGACCGGGTTCCACCTCTAGTACATTACTAATTAGTTGATTGTTCTTGAGAAAACAACTTTATTCTTTGGTTTCCAGTTTTGTCCTATGTATACTCTTCTAGATTACATTAGCATATTGCTTAACAAAACCACTTCATAAGTGTACTATTAGAAAAAAAACAAAAAACTTCTGGTCACAAAAGTTTGAAATATGAGGTAGTCTGTTGTTTCATCTTTGAAAGTCACAAAATACTTTAACATATTAAAGGCTTTGAGAAGTTCTGAAGTTTAAAAAATAAAGAGGGAAAAATAAAAACTGAGCTTTATTTAACCAAATGATTCCCAGTCTATAGGCCACGGAGAGAGTAAGGCCAGATAGACCACTACATGGACCCCTTTCCCTTGACTCATAGTATCTCCTCCTCCTCCTCCTTTTCCTCCTCTTTCTCCTTCTTTCCTTCTTCTTCTTTTTTACTATTTAATTTGAGACAATCTTGGCGCTTCAGTCAATTGGCAGGCTGTAAAATACTGTTGCCCTAGAGCAAGTCACAGGCTCCTATTGTGGTTTTCCCATTAGTGACTGAAAAAAACAGAAACTTTTAAATGTGGGCTTGTGCTGGAAGTTTGAACCATTTCAACCATTTGTGGAACTCAATAAACATTTTTCTCTTTATTCCCCTAGCTATAAGCACTGTTCATTGACAAGTAAAGCAAAAGGAAGGAAAGAAGGAAGAAATGGAAGGAGAGAGGGTAAAATTTATGTGTTAGCTAATAATTCTTGAGCAATTTATGACTTGGAGAGGTGAAACTAAGGACTTACAGAATGAGTTGGAATTGCTAGGATGAAATCTCAGTTCTGCAACTTGAATTGTTGCCAACAGGAAAAACAACATTTTGGGGCCTAGAAAGCAAATGTAAAATGTAAAATAGTAATTTATTGATTTATTTCCCCTATGGAGTTTTTAGTAGTCTTAATACTTTAAAAATTAAGTGCTTTATTATACCTACACACCTAAAGTAAGGCTCATGGGGTTGCACAACTTGTTAAGATAAAAAATGGAGCCCAACTCAAACCGTCATCTATACTGCTTTAGTGTCCAGATTACAATGAGTACATCTGTTTGAGATGACAAAACATTTTCTGTATTGGTTTTTAGAGAGGAAGGGAGAGGGAGAGAGAGATAGAAACATCAATTGGCTGCCTCGTGCATGCCTCCCACTGGGGATTTGGCCCATAACCTGTGCACGTGCCCTGACCAGGAATCGAACCAGTGACCTCTTGGTGCATGGGCTGACGCTCAACCACCGAGCCATACTTGCCAGGCCGGGCTAATTTGTTTTATAAAATTGATTTTAGAAAGAGGGCAGGGGCAAGGAGAGAGAGAGAGAGAGAGAGAGAGAGAGAGAGAGAGAGAGAAAGAGAGAAAGAGAGGAGAAAAAGAAAATCAATTTGCTGTTCCACTTAGTTATGCATTAATTTGTTGATTCTTGTACGTGCCCTGACCAGAGTTCAAACCCACAATCTTGGAATATCAGGATGACGCTCTAACCACCTGAGCTACCTGACCAGGGTTAACATTTTTATTTATTTATTTATTTATTTATTTATTTATTTATTTATTTATTTATTTACTTACTTACTTACTTACTTATTTTCTTTATTGATCTTTAGAGAGAGGGGAAAGGAGTGGGAGAGAGAGATAGAAACATCAATGAGAGAGAACATTGATTGGCTGCCTCCTGCATGCCCCCTGACTGGGGATTTGGCCCACATCCTAGGTATGTGCCCTGACCAGGAATCCAACTGGCAACCTCTTGGTGCATGGGTCGATGCTCAACCACTGAGCCACACAGGCCGGGGCCACTTTTAATTCTTAACAGCAGTTGGAGTTTTGTTTTATCATGATTTGCTAGAACATGAATTCGGTATTGATGTTAAAGCTCATGATTTAGCTGATCAATTTAACTAACTTCAACTGTCTGGAGGGAGTTTACTGATTGTGCAGTTATCTGTTTCCTATACACAGAAGGTCCCAAGTCAAGTACCAAAACAATCATTTCCTGGAGAGTGTTTCCAAAGAGACACTTCCCCATAGTTAATGTAAAATACTAAATAATCAGGCTTTAGAGAAACCAGAGCATCCCTTGGAAAAAGAACATCTTTGGACTTAGTTAAACTAAACAATGACATATAGATCTTATTCTTTTATATATAATCTTTTAAGCAGTCTAGTTCTTTATTAATTTTTGACATCATTAATATTTGAGAAACCATGATTTAAGTTTCATTGTGATAACATATTTGTGCTTCTAAATCTGCTGCATTGAACAGGTGACCTGGTATACAGATTGGAAGAGGGGATAAAGAAAACATTTGAAGTATCTGGACCTAACTGGCCTTACTCTCCATAGCCTATATAATACAGAGCCTAGGTACCCACCTCGGCTTTTTTTTCTCTCTGCACCTAACATTTATGCTAATTCCCTTGATTTAAAGAACGGTGAGATCAATGAGTTAATAATACCATTATGTACATGAAAACAAATACTAGCTATACTTTATGGATCTCTAAATATTTTCTAGGCAGGATTTTAAGTGTTTTTGACTTAATGCCTTGATTAATCTTCACTGCATCTTTATAAGGTTACTACCCATTTTATTGCTGAGGAAACTGAGGCTTTTAGAGAACTAAGGCATGTGTCCCAGGCTTATGCTATTACCGTCTCTAGGGAATATGTTTCTATTTGAGTATTCAGTTAGATAGGCCTATGCTGGTACTCTGATATTTTCTTCATGTCACTTTGTGTATCTTCCAAAGTTCTTTCTATCATCTCGGAGCAGCACTGCAGGGATACAGAAGGCAGTGGGGACGGGCACAGTGTCATGAACTATTCCGTTTCTTCCTACTTGAGAATTTCACCAGTCTGTGAAATGGAAGAAAAGAATATAACAACATTCTTTTCAATTTGCAGCTCTGGCATCTATAGACATTTTCCGATCAAAATACACAGAAGTAGCCAAATTGATACATAAACATAGATACAGATTCAAATATTTTAAATCTTTCATTTCTCCTTGTATTAATTATATCTCTGTGTGGCATAAAGACCTCCTTTTAAAGTCACACCTAAAACATGATTTTCAGCCATCCCTTGCCTCTTCCTTGCATTAATATTTCATAAGAAGAGATTTTTTTTTTCCCCAAGGTGAATTTCTGTTTCTAACATTGCTGATCATATGTCTTAAAAATTCAGTTGGATCTAACTTTATTATTTTTAACAAAATATTAGCTGCTGCTCTATGTTCATGTTTTTAAAAATATTTTTACTGTGAGACTTTTTTTTCTATCATTGATGAAATTTTATATGTATTGTGAAAATTTTGGAAACTACAAGCAAGAAGGGAATTCATAATCTACAGAAAGGTAGGCCTGGCTAACTGATTTTGTTGTTGTTAATCTTCACCCGAGGATATTTTTCCATTAATTTTTAGATAGAGTGGAAGGAGGGCAGAGAGAGAGAGAGAGGGCGAGAGAGAGAGAGAGAGAGAGAAACATAGATGTGAGAGAGACACATTGACTGGCTGCCTCCTGCATGACCCCAACTAGGGTTGGGGATCGAACCTGCAACCCAGGTTCATATCTTTGAATGGGAATCAAACCGGCAACCCTTTGGTCCATGAGCTGATGCTGTAACAGTTGGGCCAAACTGACCGGGGCTTGGCTAACTGATTTTTAAAGTTTTTTTTTATATCATGGACTATGTGTACTTAGTTTAAAATATAATAGTATAATAATCAAAAGTAGTTACTGATCTGCTTACCTATAAGATACCACACTCTGGAGATAAGAACTTCCAACACTTTAGTGACATCTCCTGGCATTTATACCTATATTTCTAAATAAAATACATATACTGCCATTTCTTGATTTTTAAATGTTTGATACCCATTGATTTTTGTGCTGTGGTAGATAAGGATTTGTGTTCTGCAACCATCCACTTTCAATTAAACTCACAAGCACTCTGGTGTGCCCATTCTTAACATATGATTATGTCATGTATTTTGGTTAAATGAAGCAACAGTAAGTATTTACATCATGATGGATATGTAAATATTGTTATAACTGAACAAAATACCAAAATATCATAATATAATTACATTTTCCTCTCTGGTTTGTTTTCTTCTCTATTGTACCCATGACTGCCTTCCACCAACACTCTTACAAGCTATACAGTGCTGCTTACTTGCCTAGAAGCAATGAATGCTACTATCAATGAGCACACCCAACACAGTCCAGTTTCCTAAACACCATTTTCCAATAAAAGGAATCAGCGTTCCTTGGAGAATGGCTGACTCTTGGGCTGGGCAGGGCAAATGCTGCATTAGCCTGGAGCGTCTTACAGTATGAGAAAGTAGTGAAATACTCTAAAAGTAGAAGGATGGGCTCATGTCAAAGGGACCCAGGAAATAACAGGAAAGACCTTCTAATGGCCAAAGCTGGGACATGTTGAGGAGTATTTAATATAACCTCAAGGAAAAAATAATTATAAATGAGTTTATATGCTGATATAACACAGGATTAAATAAGTAATTAAATAGGGGGGAGAAGACACTCTTCTTCTTCTTCTTTTAATTAATTTATTTTTGTTACAGATATTTCTCCTTTTTTCCCCCATTGACACCCTCCTCCTGATACCACCCTCCCCCTCAAAGCATTGCTGTCTATGTCTATTGGTTATGCTTATATGCAGAACCTCTTTGGTTTATCTCTTCCCTCCCCCACTCCCCCTCCTTTGAGGTTTGTCATTCTGAATCCTACTTCTATGTCTCTGGGTCTATTTTACTCATCAGCTTATTTTGTTCATTATATTCTACAAATAAGTGAGATCATGTGATATTCGTTTTTCTCTGATTGACTTATTTCACTTAGCATAATACTCTCCAGGACCCTCCATGTTGTCTCAAAGGGTAAGAGATCTTTCTTCCTTACAGCTGCATAGTACTCCATTGTATATATGTACCACAGCTTTTTTGTCCACTCATCTACTGATGGGCACTTGGGCTGTTTCCAGATCTTAGCTATTGTAAATAGTGCTGTTATGAACATAGGGGTGCATATATTCTTTCTGATTGGTGTTTCAGGCTTCTTAGGGTATATTCTTAGAAGTGGGATCACTGGGTCAAATGGCAGATTAATTTTTAATTTTTTGAGGTAACACCATATTATTTTCTATAGTGGCTGCACCAGTCTGCATTCCCACCGGCAGTGGACTAGAGTCCCCTTTTCTCCACATCCTCGCCAGCACTTGTTGTTTGAGGATTTGTTGATGGCAGCCATTCTGGCAGGTGTGAGGTGATACCTCATAGTTGTTTTAATTTGCATCTCTCTGATGATTAGTGATGTTGAGCATTTTTTCATGTCTCTTGGCCATTTGTATGTCCTGTTTGGAGAGGTGTCTATTTAGGTCCTCTGTCCATTTTTTAATTGGATTCTTTGTCTTCCTTTTGTTGAGTTGTATGAGTACTCTATACATTTTGGAAATTAACCCCCTATCTAATGTATCATTGGCAGTTATGCTCTCCCATATAGTGTGTTCCCTTTCCATTTTGACATTGTTTCTTGAGAGCTTGTTTGGAGGTACTGGCAGGGGAGTGCAGCTACTCGTATACCCTTGACTGAAGACCAGTCCTCTCCTCTGGGGGAAAGGTCGTCCTCTTTGAGCAAGCACACAGCTTTTGGAGGAATGCACATGGATCGGTGAGGGAGCAGGGGGACACCTGCCTAGCCAGCCAGATGAGCTGAATCAACCCTGGTGATCAATGGAGTGACAGATGTTGCAGCCAGATCGCTCTCACATCTGATGGTTGTTTCTTTTGCTGTGCAGAAGCTTTTTAGTTTGATGTAGTCCCATTTATTAATTTTTCCTTTGTTTCTCTTGCCCTAGGCGTTGTATCAGTGAAAATTCTGCTGTGTGTGATGTCTGAAATTTTGCTGCCTACATTTTCTTCTACGATTTTAATGGATTCATGAGTCATACTTAAGTCTTTTATCCATTTTGAGTTTATTCTTGTGTATGGTGTAAGTTGGTGGTCCAGTTTCATGTTTTTGCATGTAGCTGTCCAATTTTCCCAACACCATTTATTGAAGAGGCTGTCTTGACTCCACTGTATACTCTTGCCACCTTTGTCAAATATTAATTGAGCATATTGTCTTGGGTCAATTTCTGGGTTCTCTGTTCTGTTCCACTGATCTATATGCCTGTTCTTGTGCCAGTACCAGGCTGTTTTGATTACAGTGGCTTTGTAGTATAACCTGATATCTGGTATTGTGATCCCTCCTACTTTGTTCTTCTTTTTCAAGATTGTTGTGGCTATTTGGGGTCTTTTTTTGGTTCCATACAAACTTTTGGAGTATTTGTTCTAGTTCTGTGAAATATGCCGTTGGTATTTTGATGGGGATTGCATTGAATCTATAGATTGCTTTGGGTAGTATGGATATTTTAATGATGTTAATTCTTCCAATCCATGAAAGAGGTATATGCTTCTACTTTTTTATATCTTCCTCTATTTCTTTTTTCAATGTTCTGTAGTTTTCTGTGAATAGGTCCTTTACTTCTTCGGTTAAGTGTATTCCTAGGTATCTTAAATTTTTTGTTGCAGTGGTAAATGGGATTGTTTTAATAATTACCTGTCATCCACTGTTTGTCATCTTTCAAAAACTTGTTGACATCTTCTGGCTATTGTACACCTGCTTCTGTTCCTTAATTCTTCTGGGATTATCCCTTCTTCTTGTTCTCCTTTCTTTCTCCTTCTCCTTCTCCTCTCCTCCTCCTCCACTTTCCCTCCTCTTTTTCCCCTGTCATTTTAATCTACAGTATTTACCACACATCCTCCTTCAGTTTTATCTGGAAACCGTCACAAATTTAGTTCCAATAGAACATGTTGTGCTAATGACAAAGTGTTGACAAATATAATTAACTTAGGGCTTGTTCTTTGTTTTTTTGACTGTCTGAGTCATGAAAGGAAAAGAAAACAGTATCAAGCTATTTTATTAATGTAAGAAAACATTTAACTGAAAAATGCCAAAGTTTAGTTTGTCTCCATTTTGAAAGGCAGAGTATTTATACTAGGTTACTTGGGGTTTTTTTGAGAAGGCTTGACTGTACTGAAAATGAATTTGACTAGGCTGAATGTGCAAATTTGCAGATACTTCTGAGATGTTCAGATTGTTAAATGTGAAATATAAGATACACCTCAGTCGCAGTGTGAGACTAATACGTTTGAGCCAAATTGTTTGTTTGCAAAAAGTCTAAAAATAATTTTGGACAGCTCTAATGCCAGCTTAATTAAGTTGTCATTGTCTCAATGAAACTCTTAAGCACCCTGCAATAAAACATTTTAAATTACCACTTGCACTTTCCCAAGTAGTCTTATAGAAATGGAAATGAAAATATACAGTGTGTTTGGAGGTAGCCTCTGTGGCGTCAGATTATGGCATGCTACTCAGAAGTGACTGTCCATAGAGATTATACACCGTAAAAATGGGTCGAGTTCAGAGCAGATGACAACATTGGCAATTGTAGGACAGACCCATCAAAATTCCTTTCATCATTAAAACACTGTACCCAAGTACTACTTGATGTGAGGAGTGATAAAAATGCCTTCTTCAACTCAAAAGGAGTTCTCTTCCCTTTATTTGCCCCTTCTCTTCCTATGGCAGGAGGCAATGTAGGCTTCCCACTGTTTTCCAAGAGGCTATGAGTATGCTTTATCCTGGACTTTTTCTTTAAGGCTTTTCATGCTTGGGGCTTCTACTATGATTGGAGAGAACAGTAAAGAAGTGATTAAAAAATACTTTATTCATTTGTAATAAAAAAAAAAAAAAAGGTAAATGGGAGTTTTCCATTGTCGAAGTGGCATGTGAGTTGATGATTTTTCTAAGTAAACCAACTTATTTATTCATGTTATAGGTTATTTCACACTCCATACTGCAAATTTGGCTTCCTGTGATGGAGGCCAGATTGAAGAAAATTTATGATAAGTATTATGAGAACAATACTAGCATAATATAATTTTGTCTAAAGATTAGTCTGGGTCATACTTAGTTAGAATTTAGAGTATTTTAATGAGATTCCAATGATATCTTTTAGTGGAATTAGTAGTATTTTTCACACAAAAAGAGGTATACTAATATTATTTTATTTCCTCTATGCCCAATAGACCTCAGATAACATGTGTCAACAATAAGAATCTTAAAATGACAGTACTTAAAGTTAGGAGAAGTTAAATAATTTCTCTGTGGCCAAATATAACTCATATTACCATTAATCTACTACCTGCATCAAAAGTAAAATATACGTTTTTTAAAAACCTGGTTAACATTTAGTTTGATCATAGTAAAAGTATTTTCTTCCATTTAACTTTTGGACTAGTAGGAATCACCAAACAGAGTCTGTCTCTAACATACTAAAATAAAAAGGGAAAGAATTTTGGGTAGAAAATAATATTTAAAACATATGCTTCTTTGCATTCCATTTTTTTTTTAAATGTCTTTCAGTAAAATTTTATCTGAAAATTGCTGTTTTATATGTAAATGCATGAAGGATTTCAATCAATCTTTTTTATTCATCCTATACTGATGCAGTTTATTCTGGATTTGGTAGTATTCTTTAAAAAAAAAAAAGTTTGTATTGATTTTTTTTAGAGAGAGAAGAGGGGAGAGAGAGAGATAGAAACATCTATGTGAGAGAGAAACATTGATCGGCTGCCTCCTGCACGTCACCTACTGGGGATCAAGCCCAAAACTTGGGCATGTGTCCTGATTGGGAATCGAACCGGGACCTCTCAGTCCATGGGACGACACTCAATCCACTGAGCCACACTGGGCAGGCTGGATTTGGCATTATTCTTTATGTCAATCTGAATTCATAGTAATTTTTCATCAGCACAGTGTATTATAGCCTGAGCATCGTGGTGACCTCATTGATAGGATCAAACCAGAATATTTAGATGGAAAAAGTAGTCAAGGAAGTACAGTCATTAGCAATGTCATTCAGTTTGGGGATAAATGTCCTTTATATGGTTCAAGGGAATCTCGGGCCAAAGCCTTTTTTTGAAAGTGCTATTGTTTATTTTTCTCTGGGGCACAAAATCAATGTGCTATTTCTCCATTTCAGAACTGCTACATTAAAATGTCATGACATATGTGTTTAAAATGTAAAATCTATAAAAAAGAAAAAATCCTCTTAATGTTGATTGTATTTTACTTTTACCCTTTCTTTATGGTGTACAAAAAGATGTCCTTTTTCTTTTATTCATGACCAAGTTTCTATGTCATCTATTTACAGACATGTATGGAGAATGTCCTGCTTTTTACTCAGGTAGGAGGTGGAGGTTGAATGATCCTTTAGTGGGCAATCTTGTTTCCAGTTTCCGAAAGCTGATTTTTCTTGCTTGCCTCCTGTGAGACACTGCTTGGTTTTATGATTAATCATTTGCTTTTTAGCTATACAGGCACTTGTGGCCATCTGTATGCAAGAATATAAAGAGTCTACATGCTATGTACCACACACACACACACACACACACACACACACACGTTATGTATACTATATATATTTGGAAGGATTAGTGTGAAGACTTGTGAAAAACAGGTATTTTTATCCAGATTGTGATTAATTTTGAAAGTATCGTAGGAGGAGAAAAGTTTATTTGAATATGTATTTTATAGGCCCCACAATGTCTGAGCATGATCATTTTCTTATGTTGAAAACAACCATTTAGAATTATTTGGAGAAACCATCAATTCCTAATGAATATTAATCTGTTTTAAAGGTGATCAGATTTAGAGGTGTTGATATTGTTAAATGAAAGATACTAAAATGTGAACTGATTCAAATAGATACAAGGTACCTAAATAGCCACATTTAGGTAAACTAATATTTAATTTCTATGTCTTTTTCAACTGGTGCCAATCAAATGAAATGTGGTCATTTGGGCAATATTTGGCTTTGTTCATCAACGTGCCACCCTGATAGTTCACAGACAATCTATATCTAGTGTCTTTGATATATTCTCTATATTTATTTTGATTTTGGTAGATAGAGCTTTTACTTCGGAAATCCCTGCATTTAGCTCTTTCATTTGAAAGCACATGATGGATTACTGGGGTGTCGTCATTAAATTTCCGGGCGGGAGAAGTCTGCAGGTAGATTTTGGTTAATGACATTTGCCAGGGTTTCAGGTCATTTTTTAGATTTTCAAAACCAGTCACAGACATTAGGTAGACTTTTGTCTGAAAATGTTTATCTGTAGGTTTGACTAAAAGGCCTTTAGCTGGAAACTGATTTTTAGGCTAAGCTCTTCTTCTGACATCATCTTCTAGGGACCCATGGCTATATTTACAAATGCAGTACACAATGTGAGGGTTCAGAACAAGTGCATTATTTCCAAAGTTACTGTGACAAATGTACTGAGGCTAAGTTGGAACTGGATCGGAGGAGTTCCAGGGTAAGTGCACCTGGCTTTGGCCTTGGCAGTGCTGCCTGCTGTCCAGTTTCGCTTAGCAAATCCATCAGCTGATCTACAAAGAGGTCATTTAGACTTTCTCTCGTGCTAGCTCAGGGAGGTCAGTCCTAGCTCAGTGACTGAGAAGGACTTGGTATACAAAACTGTATCACTCATTCACTTACTCGTTCAACACCACAGAGATGTGTGTAAATTGTCCCATTTTGTCTTCTGACCAATAAGTCCCTTATAATTGTTAAATACCTGTTAAGTATTCCTACTGTGATAAATAGTGACTAAAGTTGAGGAGTTTGTTATTAGGGTTTTGAGCAAAATAATCGGTGCAAATGAAGTTGGGGCCGACGGCTAGGGACAGGGAGACGGGGGAAGAAATGAGTTTTAAGGCAAACTCAGCATGGAAAGCTCAATAGCTATTCCAATATAGGTTAAAAACCCAGAGAAGATTAGAAAATATCTGTGGGTGAGGGTGGGTTTCTCTAAGCACTGAAATACAAAATAGAATTGTATAGGAAATGGAAAAGAGAGGAGATTGAAAGGAATAGATATAAGCCAGCCATTAAGGAGTGGAGGCACACAATAAGGGAGGCAAGAAAGCAAAATGAAATAATGTAGCTAGGGGACTCAGAGGAAATAAGAAAAGTTTCTATAAATATATCCAAGAGAAAGAACAAAACAGAGAGGAAAACACTATAAAGTAAAAATGTTGAGCAGGCAGAACTCAAGGAATAACCACATGCCTATTACATCTTTTATTCTACACAATTGTCAGTAAAATTTGGATTTAAAAGAGGATAAAACAGTAAGCTGTGTTTTTCATTTTTTTTTGAATGTGTATGTAAATGGAGGAAGCTATTAATGACAATAATAGACAAAGCTATTATTGGGGAAAAAAGTAGCAATTTTGAAATAAAATTTTATGATGTACTTCTGTGGGTTAAAACTAAATTGCTTCTGAATGTTTTGAAAGAATCACATAGAGTGTTATGATCCCTAAAAGCTTCCAGTAGAAAAAATACTTAAGAAGAGAAAGGTAATATAGTTTCAACTAAATCCTCTGTCTGGGAACAATTTGAGTAAAATCAGGCAATATGTGCATGATTAATTAAAATTTTCATCCCAGAATTTATGATTCCCTTGGATCCATCAGTGAAGTGTGTTTTGCACCACAATTATAATTTTTCTTTTCAAACTATAAGAGAAAGTTTATTTAGAAAGTTACAGAGGCCCAGCTGGTGTGGCTCACTGGCTGAGCATCGACCCATGCACCAAGAGGTTGCCAGTTCGATTCCTGGTCAGGGCACATGCCCAGGTTGTGGGCCCCATCCCCAGTAGGGGGGCATGCAGGAGGCGGCCAGTTGATATTCTCACTTATCGATGTTTCTATCTCTCTCTCCCTCTCCCTTCCTCTCTCTCTAAAATCAATAAAGGAAAAAAGTATATATAGAAAGTTACAGAGGCAAAAGAAGGGTCTTTGGAGCTTAGGAGAGAGAAGGGTGAAGGCAATACACCTGGGTGGACGAGGCAGAGGGGAAGGTGTGGGCCTGTGCTCTGGAGGGAGAGTGAAGGGAGAGCATGCTCACTGAGTCATTGTCTTGAGAGTCTTAAAGGCTAGGGGTTTTGAGGAGGTCTTAGGGGGAGAATCTTTTTTTTTAATTATTTTTTTTTTATCCTCACCCGAGGGCATTTTTTCATTTTTTGCTCAGATAGAGTAGGAGGGAGAGAGAGGGAGAGAGAGAGAGAGAGAGAAACATCGACGTGAAAGGGCCACATCGAGTGGTTGCCTCCCGCACAACCAACCAGAGCCGGGAACAAACTGCAACCGAGGTACGCGCCCTTAGCGGGAACCGAACCTGGGTCTCTTCGGACCACAGGCTGACGCTCTAACCGCTGAGCCAAACCGGCCAGGGCAGGGGGAGAATCTTAATAGAATATTCATCTGCTTTATGCTGATGCACCAACAAGAAATTTATTCCCCTGACTTCATCAGTCCTTGGGTGTGGTTAGCACAAACGACTAATTGGATTTCTGTGATCTATCTCCCTGAGGAGGAGGATTTAAGCTGTTTACCCTCTGGTTAGGGAGGAGAAGTATAAACCATTTACTCTTAAATATACTTGGTTGGGGAAGATAGGATTTTGCAATTGACTAGATAGCTGTAAACTGCTTGGCTGTTTAACTATCTGTCTCAGTTTCCCTATTTCATTTGTCCTGGCCTACTAGCCTGTCTCATTCCCGCTCAGAGACTTCCATCCCTGAACTGTTTTAGGGGTGATGAAGGAAGAGGATTGTCTTTAGTAACTACTTTCTTCTGACAAGGGCAGGACAGGGTCCCTGCCTGTGTGGCGTAGGGAAGTCAGTCTCCCCCTGCCTGACCTAAGGGAGACAAGGGAGTGGGAGCTGAGCCTGGAACAAAGTAGGGATGGGCTGGAATCCCTGAAGCATCATCATCTTGACATGGAATTGTTGTATCACTCCACAAGCAAAGGTGGTAGATTGCTTCATATTTCATTGACTCAATTATGTAGTCTGGACCCTGTCACCCAGGTGTCACCTGGGGATGGTCATGTGGGCAGGTGACTGTGGGCAGGTGACTGTGTACAGGGGCAAGTTTACCTTCCATCTCAGCATTGACAAGGTGCGTTTACCACAGTTATAATTTCACTTTATGTTTGGTTTCATTCCAAGACTTGTTAGAAAGTTTTAGGTTTCAGACTTTGTTGTGGGTAGGGATATTAAATCTCCTTTGTAAACTGATTTTGGGTGTGGATGGTGATATTTAAGTCCAGATAGTGTTGTTAAGGAATACATACCATGAGTGTACTGTGATTAAAAATACAAAGAACACATAATCTCTAGCACTATGACCCAGCATTAAATTTGAGCTTTAATGAAAATTTCTTTTTCCTACCATGTTGCTTCTGAATGTGAACCACATTACTTTCGTAGTTCCCCTGGGAAGAGCACCCAGTGTGTGGGCCTCGACAGCTGCTTGAGCATCCTTCACTAATCCCTGAGTACGTCCTTTTGCCTCACTATCCTTTCCTCGTGTCTGCTCTAGAGTTTATTCTTTTCTTTTAAGGTCAGCTTTCTCTTCCTGTAGTTGTAGAGTTAAATCCATAGAATGTCAGGCAAGCATTTCCAAGGGCCTTAAAAATATCTCTTTATGTGGTATATGCTGTCGGTTTCTTAGCACCAGAGGGGCCAATTGGTAATGGTACACCAAGAAGCGGAATCTGTGGATTCCTCTGCTCCCTGGAAGTGCCTGTGTCATTATCAGCAACAGAAAGAGATAAGACCAACACGGAAGAGGTTAATAATTATATCAGAAATAAATCTAGTTGCAACACAGGTAGCTTTAAACCAGATAATTTAGAAATAGTTTGGATAATTACTAATTAGGTCGGCTGACAGCAGACTTGAATTATTCATGAAAACCTGAAAGCAGAGCATAATTCATTCCTGAATACCACTAAAACTAATTGGAAAGTTGTTTATTATATTTTTCACTAGGTGATGTGCTGATATTTATTTTTGGCAATTTTATTTTAGAAATATCTTCAAGTGACAGAAAAGATTGTGAAGAATGATCTTAAAATTAGCTCAAAGTTCTAAATAAAAACCTACATTTAATTGATTATTAAGATAAAAATCTGTGGTCTTTGTGAATTCCTTTCTCAAAATATTAGGATAATTCCTTTGGCAAGGGTTTTCAGCACGTTTCCTCTAACTTATTTTATAATATTGATTTTTATTATTTAAAATATTACTATTAGTTTATTTGATATTTACTCTCTGTAGTGCTTCTTAGATTTTCTGCAGGTAGAGGGATATTTGATACTAGCTTTCAGACGAGATTGGGCATGTTCAGGGTGGTATGGCCATAGACTAATACTAGCTTTCAGACTGATGTTTTATATCCATAGATTATATGTTTGTATTTTATTATTAACCATAGTTTGCTCGAGTAAGTCTTTAGGAACAGAAAGAAACAATTTTAGTGATTCTGAATTTTCAGCTGGTAGAGCCATTCACACATTTATTGATTTAATTATTAAACCTTTTTTTTTTTTTTTTTTTTTTTTTAAACAACTAGTCTATGGCATTATCCCTTTGTGAAGAAATGGAAATACATAGGCTCTCCTTTACAGCTCACCCTCTGGTGGGGGGTGTGGTAGAGACAGTACTAGGAGCTGTTCACCAGAAATTCATGTTCTCCCTCCATAGTGGGAGGGGGTTGCTAGGAGGCAGCTGCCCACTGGAGGTGACATCCTCAGCACCCTTAATATCCAAGACTAGATGTTGCCACTAGATCTGGTGTTGCCTGTGGAACATGAACAGAAGTGATGTTCATTAGTTCCTTTCTGGGATCTGTAAGAAGTGTAGTTCTGTTTTCTTCATCTGCTCACTTAGCCTTGAGGATGGCAGGTCCATTAAAGGAAGGAGCCGAGATACCCAGGTCACCACAATAGAAGAAAGCCCACTTAAGGGGAAACCTGTGCCTGGACTGAGAGCTTTCCTGCCATGACAGCCACTCCCTTAAGGACCATGCTGACAGTACAGCCACAAAAACACCCCATCAACTTCCACCTGTTACAAGAAAGGGCCAGACACAAAAAACCCTACAGACCCAACACTCAAAAACCCTTCCTCTTTTAAAATACCCACAAACTACCACCTGCCCCCTCCAGCCAACCAAAGGCTGCCAAACATATCTGAAGACCAATCAGAGTTCCCCCACTTCCAAAAATATTATTTTACTAAAACACTCGACGATCAGAAATTCTCTCAGTATTTTTCTTTACATCTTTACAACGTACTTTCCTTTCTGACACCTTTGAGAGGGGCTCTCTTGCCCAAGTTTATGGATAAACAGCCTGGTTACTTTTGTTCCAGACTTCATTTGATCTTTGACAGGGCTTTTATGAGTGAGAAATAAACCTTTATGGTGTTAAAATATTAAAATTTGGGGCTGGCTTCTCTTAGCAACTAGCATTATAGGATGATAAGCAAGTACATCGTAATTTTAATGCAGTGTTCATTTGAGTACACAGAGCCCATGACAATAAAGGAAGGAAGCTGTGGGAACACAGTAGAGTGCCACCTAATGTGTTTGGGGTGTTGGGGGGCAGGTAAACCATCAGAAGAAGAAACTTGCAGGAAGCAAGCTTTCAGTTAGAGTGTGCAAGACAAGAGTAAGCGGGCAAAGAGAAAATGAGGAGGAAGGCGTTGGAGAGAATGGAAGCAGCAGGTGTAAAGACACAGAGAAGAGAACACGCACTGGGCATACGCTTAGCAGCAATGGGGGTGACGCAGAAGGAAAAGGCCACACAGGCCTTTTATATGATGCTGTCATGAATTTTTAAGCTGTCGCTCCAATAACGAATATGGCGAATGGATTAGGACTGTGGGCATGGCTACAGGCAAAGAGACCAATTAGAAGTCCGTGGCAGGAATCCAGGTGAAAAATAATGAAAGCCTGAGGTATAGCCATTTCAGCAGGAAAAGTGTCTGCAGTTGGGAGGAGGGAGCATTGAAAAGGTGTAATTACTGCCTGTGATTGCTAAAGGAGTGGGTGGTGACATAAATCAGGGATCAGTAAATACAAATGAAAGACACAAGACGTACCTAGGACAGGAGAGAAGGTGCACTGTGTTTAGTTTCCTCTGTCTTCAGGGGAGGCCTCAGTAACCACCTGAGACATTTGTTTGGAACCCAAGAGAGAAGTGTAGAGTGAAGACATCATTCTGAAGTTGTCATGGGACACGTAGTGACTGAAGTCATGGAAGCAAATCATACCACATGGGAAGAGGGTTGAGAGTAAATCATGAAGATGACTGAGGAGCTCCCATATGAGGAACTGTTAAGAAAGAGGCCTGTGCATTAGGATGGGAAAGATGGGGGCAAAGATGAAGGAGAAAAAGCACTGAAGAATAATGTCACCGAAGTTATAGGTGAAGCATGTCTGAAAGAGGAGGAGAGTATTGATTTATATTAAAGTAGGTCACAACTGAAGGTTTCAGCTGGATACTAAAAACAATTCAACAGATATTTGGTGCACGTCCCCTAGCATTGGACATGTCTCTGCACCTTGGGACACAGACAGGGCCAAGCCTAGTCCTGCTATCCTGGATGTAACATTCTGGTGGGGAGCCAGGCTCCACCGAGTAACCGAGTCATGTCATTTTAGGGAAGGATGGATACTTTGAAGAACAATACAGCAGGGTAAGGGAGCAGAGCAAGTGGCAGTAGGAAGGCCTCTGTGAGGAAGCTGAGTACAGAGGCCTGGATAAGGTGAAAAGAATGAGAACTAACGGAGGAGATGAGATCATTGCACCTTCCCCAGAACACTTTCTTTGGAAGGTTGGAGGCACAACCACAGGGCAGCAAATTGAAGACTAAATGGGAAGTGAGGTTTGTTTGTTTTGATTGCCTGAGGAGGGAAGGAGAGGAACAGACAGTAGGGAGAGAGACTTAGAGAATATTTAATTTAGTTTGGTTTTATAAATAAAATCAGAGAGCTGAATACCTTCAAATGCTCGGGGGAAATGTGTGGTAGGGAGGACTGACGGACCATAGTGGATGGCAAATGCCAGTAATTTTGTTGGTGGCAAATAGGAAGCCGAAGCGCCAGCTACTTTATTGTCCCTGAAGAAGAAAAGAAAGATTAAATATCAGATGACTCGAAAAGTCATCCTAGGAAGCAAAAGGAGGATTCATGTATTTTATAGGCTTAATACCAACATTTCTCTGTAATTACACTGATCCCCCTAAGTCCATCAAACCTTTCTACAGCGGTATTTCTAATTCTGCCGCAACAGCAAGGGTTGCTTCTTTGACTTTCTATAATCATCATATTGGATCCACACAGCAGTTTGGAACATTCACATTTCTCAGAGAATAGTGTTTTGGTAAAATTTTTAAAAGATGAACAAAGTCAGAAGCCATAAATATTTTCTAACTTTAGTATGTAGTGAAGTTATAGAGGTATGTTTGGAATAAATACTCAACAAAACTGGGAATATTTGTCAGGTAATATATTCACTAGGGTGTGGATATCTTTGGGGGTAATTATTCTGTCTGCCACACCATCAGATAGGAAAATTGGTCTGAGAGACAGAGATTGGTTACTCATTTATTCAACAAGTGTGTATTGAGCATCTACTATGTGACAATCATTGGTGTAGGAACTTGTGATGCATCATTGAACAAAACAGACAAATATTCCCAGTTTTATTGAGTATTTATTCTATTGCTGTGAGCTGAAGATAGGATCGAATCTTACTTCAAGTCAACGGCATCCTTGGGCTTTCCAGTGTTGTGTTGATAAATTCTCAATTTTGTTTAAATGAGTTTAGGTGAGGTTTTACCACTTGGACCTCAAACAGCCCTTCCTAATGCAGACAGTAACAGACTTAAAAATATTTGTGGTGGGTAATACAGTACTACTCCTTCTTTATTAATTGTACCTAGCTAAAATTTAAGAATATCCACCAATATCCAAATTCAGAATTGTATCCAATTACTTATCCTTTATTCATTCAAAGTATATTTATTGAATAACACTGGGATCCTTGATGAAACTGATGCACAGTTGACCCATTTCTTTTCTCCACAGAGCTTACAGAGTGTCAGATGACAGATATTAAACTAATGAACACACAAATATATATACATATAAAGTTTCAAATTATGATATTGCCATGAGAAAAGTGTCATGAATGAAAAGAATGGCATGCCACAGGATGCTATGAGAGAGATTAGCATAGACTGGCTTTTAATTGAGGAAGAGCAGGTTTGAGGAACACTTACATGTTGTTTAGTGGATTTGAGAGCAAATTTTCATTTGCAAATTCAGCGATGTTTCATGAACAAGGTAAAATTGGGCAAGGTACAAATGAGGATCTTCAAATCAGCGTCAATAATAAAGTCAGATTAAGTCCCTACCATTCTGTGGGGTTCATCTTTCAAAACCTAAAAATGATAAGACATCAGCTCTCATATTAAAGATAGATATGTGTGTTTCCGATATAAGAAATGTCCAAACCTGTGGAGACTTTTTGTAAGAGATAATTCTAGCCCAACTGACAACATATGGTGGAGAGCGAGATCTCATACTCTGGAAAATAACAGTTTTGTAGCTTCTTTTATGCATTTGATATTAAAGGACTGTGAGGAAGACGACATGGACGTAGGAGAAAGCAAAGCAGAGATTGGATTGCAGGATAGTTTGGAAAGTTACATGCGCTCTTGAGGGTGGGTATCACTTATTTCGAAGGTGTGTTCACCTAGATGCACAGTAACAATGCACAGGTCTGGCATGACTTGCCCAGTTAGGAATTCATGATTCGATTGAGACGGGCTAGAAAGCTAGGGCAAGCAGAATAGGGAAACCGAGACAGTTTAACAGCAGTTTGTTACCATCTAGTAAATCCTATCTTCCCTAAACCGAGGACACTTAAGAGTAAATGGTTGGCACTCCTCCCCGACCAGAGGGTAAATAGTTCAAGTCACCCTACTCAGGGAGACAGATAGAAGAAATCCAATTAGTGCTGTTTGCCAACCACACCCAAGGACAGATGAAGTTGAAATAAACCTTATTTTGGTACATCAGCATAAAGCTGATGAATATTTTATTGAGATCCTCCCTTAAACCTCAGCCTTTGAAATCCCTCAAAACGAAGGTCTGGTGCGTGCTCTTCCTCCCAAGGAGCACGCCCATGCCTTTTCCCCTTCCTCCCTCTCCCTAAAAATAAAAGGAATTGGGAAACCCAAGCTCCAATCTCCTTTCTGCCCTGTGACTCATTTCACTTATCTGGGTTTCAGCATCTCATGTACAGACCTAACTTTTTCTTTCTAAATTTTCTTGCAGCTTAAATATCCTTTATACTGTTTAATTCACAGAAATGCTCAAACATAGTGAGAGAAAATTTCGTAATATCTTTGTGTATTTGATGTTTTGGCAAAGGACAAAGATACGTGGCAATATAACCTAGTCAAGGTTATTTAACAGTAAACAGTTTGCTGGCTTGTTTCTCTCATTATCATGTGTTTGAGCCAGAGAGGATCCCGGCAGCCCAAAAATACCAAGAAATTACTTTCTAGGACCTTTAAAACAGAGCCTTCCTTATCTCCAGTGCCTTGAGTTTGATCACAGTTGAGGGTTTATAAGGTCACGAAGAAGTTCTGAAGCCAAATTGAAACTCTGAAATCCCCTTCGGTATTAATATTTCGTTTCTATCATTCAAATAGCACTTCCCTTGGGATGTTTAGCACCTTAGTTTTGGTTATTTGTTTTACCTTTGTTACTTGACAGTAAGTTTTCTTTGAGTTCAAAGATATCTACTTCTTACAGATATTGATGTCTTCTGACACAGAAAAATGCCTCGCATTTTGTGGGCATTTGATATATATTTGTTGAATATATGAATCTTAAAATAAGTTTCTTTGAAAAAATTCAAGGGGTAAAATTCAAGAGCACTACATATCAGAAGAGATTTTTATTTAAAAGTATTTAAAACATCTTCAAAATCTCAACATTATGGGACAGTGGCAGAACAAAATTCTTTAAAGCATCAATACCACATCCCTTCAATTAAGGTCTGAAAGGATTCAAACCTTCCTGTAAGATTAATTTAAATTTCTGAAGTGCATACATAATCTTACTATGTTCATGGTCTCTTTTCATGCTAAATGGGACAAAATAGAGGCATACCAATGATGACGTGGAGAAGCAAGAATCCAGGTGCCCTCTCTTAGAGGTTCTTGCTATAAATATTTTGAGTACCATTTTCCAGTTGCAAAGAGACAGACAGATCCCCCCTCCCCTGGCTCCCCTGTGCAAGTAGTTGTTAGGAGAACTGTGGACTCTTGAGAGATGTGAATCCAAACTTTTATTCTTTTATCTCTCATCAGGGCTGCTCATAACCACCGAGATAATGTGCTTGTATTTGTTGGAGTGTGACATCCAGTGGTGGGCACAACAAAAAGACCCTCTGGCCTCATTGTGACTGTTTATCCAGACAAAGTAAACATTGCATTTAAAGTCCTGTGCATGCTTAGTAAACACTATCCAGAGCTCTCTATGCTATGCTTTTGAATACAGGGTGCTTTCCTTTGGCAAGGCAGTAATATTATCTGCTCTCACACGCTGGGTCTGCCCCTTTCTCTTCAGCTGTGGCATTTGTGAAGAGGGTGACTGAGGTGGAAGCGGTACTTGGGGCCGTGACAGTTCCCACATGCTCTTCTCTCAGACAGGGAGCTCACAGAGCCTTTCTGCTGGCGGAGTCTCGTGCCATCTGCTCAGGATTGTTTGCGGGGTAGCATCATGCTGGGTGGTTCTGTGACCTCTCCTTAGTTATCATGTACCTTTAGAGGTCTGGCTGGAAGGCAAGGTCCTGTGCTTAATCTGTGACCATAAATGACTCAGGCAGACACCCATGTTTCTAGACCTAAACCTCCTCTATAACATTTTATTTACAACTAGAGGGTTGGACATTGCTGGATTGCACAGGTACCTTTCAGGAGGCGAATGTTCAGGATGTGTCTCTAACCTGTTGTTTTTCTTGTCAGTGACCTAAATTTAGAGCTATCTCTGTGCGGTTCTAGGTGCACTGCCCAGCTTCTCCCCGTGGCCAGATCCAGGTGTGTGAGTTGCTGTCAAAGCAGGCAGCAAGGGGGTTGGGTCAAAAGGATGGTTTCATGTCACTGAAAAGGGGTTGAATTTCAATTCTGCCATTCACTAACTAACTGTTTTTAAGCAAGCTGTTTAATGTTTGGGTTCCTTAGTCTCTTTAGCTTTAAACTAAGAATACCACCATAAAGATGTCACACGATTACAATAAACTAAGCAGTGTAAATACTTCACTTAGTGCCTGGGACCCAGTGAGTGCTTAACAGTCCTGGTGGTGCTGCTGTTCTTAAGCAGGGCATTTGCATTGTCTGGGAGCAAAACGTATTCAAACCAGTACAAAGTGTTTCTCATTTTTCCGTTTGCAAGTCCAGAGACTTTCACTCAAATTTAGAACAACTTACATACACATTTAAAATCGATCCCATTTAATGTCTGTGTTTTAGAATCACCTGTACTTCTTCTCTAGATTTTATACATTATTTCTCATTTCTCTTCAGGGTGCAAGTTAAATAGATATTATTAAGGAATTTCCCAAAAGAATAGGTGAAAATAGAGATGCTAAAGTGATTCATTCTAGGTTGTTGAGCGTGAAATTTCGACACTGATAGAACATTTATGGACCCAAAATCTTAAAATTAATGTGTAACCTGTTTTGAATAATGTCTCTTCATTTTACTCCCTTGCTTCCATCTTCCCTGGACACGTTTAATACCAGATGGCTTTTGCATGTTTTTAGGGTATTGAACAGACTGGACTGCATTCTGTTCCTGGAGGGCTTTTATCCACATGTAGGTGGTTCATGAAACAGGAGCCTAGAGTAATACGTTGTAGTACAGCAATTTTACATTCAAGGCAAAAAAGATGTCTTAATTTATTAGTATTCATTAAATGAACATTATTCTAACGAGACATTTCAGTTGAAGGTCTGGGCCATGGATCTTGTTATTTCTTGCTATGCACAGCCAGGCTTCTTTAGAAATGCTCCCGTTTTGATGCAATAGGAGAATCAAGAATTAGCAGTCCTTGCACTAATGCAAGCCTTTCATATAGACTGCGGCACATCTTTATAGGCAGAAAGCTTGAACATACTGTCTGCATCAAACAGACAGTTCTCACTACGTCAAGGGAAAAAGCAGTGACTTTACAAGTCACAGATCTTTGTAAAATATCACTTCAAGAAGTTCTTTGGCTTTGGAGTGGTGTCTAAACCTTTGCATCTTTACGAGGTCATATTTTTCATACTGAATTTTAAAATACATTTAATATATGTATGTACACATGTCAAGGCAGAGGGATGCTTTGGGTGTGAATTTAATTAAACAATAGGCCACTTTGGGACTTGTTTTATAGAGCCATTTGTTTCACGTGAGCTCAACTGCCCAAGCGCCGTGCAATAATGGGCTCATAAAAGCATCCTCTGGAGGGCCTTACTGCTACTATAATGTGCTTTTATTTAAAATTTAGTTTAATAGCAACATTTTCCCTTGTATATCAACTACATACAAGTAGTAGCTATCAGAAAATGTAATGGTTAAAGAGCTTTTGATTTTATATATTTACTATTGGGGATTGTTCATCCAAAGAAGAAAAAAATGAGAAAAGAAGAAGAAGAAAAAAAATGCCTATGTTACATTAGGAATAATCTTTGGATTTGCTATTTGCATCTAATTATCTTTTGAAATGCTCTCATTTAAATTACTTGGGGGTATTTTTGCCCTCAGCATGTAATCGCAGAGATGTACTTGATCCCAGCTTAACCTTCTTAGAAACAGGCACTGTCTACAGCACTATTTCTTGCTCTGTGCCAGAAGACAGAGTTTATTAGGGCCACAGTCATCATTGGAGACCTAATTCTAGTTTTTAGTAAGTGTCCAATTTAATAAGAAAGCAGATCTGTCAATAAAGTTTGTAAAGTATGTACAATGTATAGCAGCATGTACTATACATATTTGCAAGCCATGAAATTTGCCATGCGAGAAGTGTATATCTCTTCAGTTTTTCTACCCTGAACTTAGTTTCTATCTCGACCAAGACTCGCTTGGCCTCAGCTCAGATGACCCTTCCCTAGAGCCCTGCACTTTGGAATGCTGTAAACAATCTTAATTACATGTATGCATCAATTGTAAAGCACACATAGGTTTTTCTATCACTTGGAATTTAGTATTTAATGCTTGCACCCCTATAGTCCCAAATATCTGCTCTCCCGACTATTATCACTCCCACCTTAGGGTAATCTTTTTTTTTCATCTCTTGGAAAAGCAACTGTGTCCAAATGCTGTGAAAGTTGTGTGCTCTGCTCCCGATGACATTGGAGACAGGCATTGCTTCCAAGTGCGGGGAGAGTCAGAGCAGGGAAAAATCTTAGGCGAGAGAAAAGACAGATTTATCAATCTGTCAAAAGCTTCTTCACCAATAGCATAAACACAATAGATTCTTGTAGAATGCAGTATCATTTCTCAGTAGTGCTAAGCATCTATTTCTTATTATTTTTCATGTTCCAATCTGTGTTTCCGAAGATATTCATGGTGAACAGATATTCAGAGTAGGTTTCAGAACTTAAAATATTTTACAATATTAAGTAATTCATGTTTCTCTTAAATTTTTATTTGCCTCTGTTTAGATATAACTTACATGAAGCATGATACTACTGATGCTTTACTTTGGCAACTAGACAGACATTAAATACACAATCGCGATGAATTGTATTTTTGTAAAATATTTAATAAGATTTCATTACTTTTTTAAATTAAAAATTTTAGATTTGCTTAAATATTTTAAATTTAAAAATGATATTCTGAATTGCTTTTTAATAGTTAAAATTAGATAATGGTTGGAGCAAGGTCTTGGAGGGAGAAGGAACGGATGAGATATAAAACATTTATGAAAGAAATACCTTGGAACAGAGAAACAGTACTTCTTCCTCTGACAGGGGATGAAGGGAGGAAGGAAATGAAGGGCTTGACTCGTTTCTGTGATGTGAAGCTAAAATCGAGTCAGGCAGAATCCAGCTCATCTCTCAATGAGAGGACATAGGAGAAAAGGAGTGACCCTGAACCATCAAAAAGGCTTAATGTGTGATGGCCAAGGCTGGTAGCATCATCAGCCCATATAGTTGTTGTATTTATATGGCTGGGTCTTCAGAAGTCTGACTTAAGGAGAAGAGAATTCTGATATTATGAGGAAATGAGGACTAAATGATTTAATATCTAGTAATGTACTTAGGACAGTTCCAAACACATGGTGAGACTATATAAATAGAATCAGACAAAGAGGAATAATAATAATAATAGTAATATTATTATTAATAATATCAGCAAATATCAGTAGCAGAAATATTGGCGTAACTAAAGGTTTTACACATAGTTCTTGGTCTCTTAAAATCTCATAATATTTTACATGATACTTAACTGCCCCCAAAGAATATATGACTCAGAGTTGCCTGAGTTTATTAGAGGACATTTTCCAAGCCCAGAACCCTGAAGCCTGTGATGCTGTCCTCTGCCAGTGGATTTATCTTATTGCCCCCCTGGCTATACCTCCACAGTGTGCTCTGTGTTTGGCCAACACAGTGTTATAGGGTCTGTTCAGCTTGCTGCGCACTGCTGTGTATTCTCTGCTGACCTCTTGGTATGTATGCTTGCTTAAAAATTACTTTCTTGACTTCCACACCGCTGCAGCTACCGCTGCATTACTCTGCTCTTCCTTACATCTAAAATGCTGGCAGGCATTTTCTGTATAAGGTGTCTTCACTCTCTCATTGCCCAGTCACTCTTTAAACCAATGTAAATTTGCTACCTCCCCCCATCATGTCACTGAATCTATTCTTTTCATGATCACTAATATTGCCATACTCAATGTCTATTCTTTTATCTAATCTCACAGCAAAATTGTTTTAATAGTCTATTTCGTCTGTATCAAAATACTAGCTTCTCTTAGTTTCCATTCTTTTTCTTCAACTTCTCATTCTCCCTTACAGGATTCCTTCTCTACCCAAAACCTATGTATCCACGAAGTTCAGAGCTTTCTCCTTTATATACAGACTTCCTAGGTAATTTTTATTTATTCCCATGGTTTTAAATGCTTCCTTTGTGCTTATAATATAGTTCTCAAGCCCAAACTACTTTTTTGAACCCCAGACAGTTTGCAGCTGACAGTTTCTGACTGTAGGGTTAGAGAGAAAAGACTTGAGGTTGAGGACCTCCCATTTATGACTAACAAACAGATCTTTATCTGCCTAATTGTGGCTGTCCTATGTACTTTCATAATTTCCCTACAATATAAGAAGGGGGATGCGATTTCTTGGTGGCCATTTAGGTTTATCTGACATAGAGAGGAGGCAATTATGAAGTTTATAACAACCTTTTGGTTTTCGGCCTGATTTCCTGCTAGGTAGGACATCTTCCATCAAAGGAGGAATAGGGGTTAAGTCATACAGAATTGCTTCACACTGGAGTGCAGTTACAAAATCTTTGTAAGACTGTATAGAGTGGAACAGTGAAGATTCTCCCAGAACGTTATGTTTGAGCATACACACTCAAAGGAAGTGACAGAGGGATTTATGGGGAGATCTGAAAAAAGAGCAGTTCCACAAAGGAACAGCAGGTAGAAATGCCCTGAGGGGAGAGAGGTCAGGAGATGTTTACACAGCAGTGAGGAGGTCACTGTGGCTAAAACAGAGTGAATGAGCTCTGTGGAAAGTGGTTGGAGAAGAGAAGGGAGAGGAAAGCCTGTGCATGTAAGTCCAGACCGCCGGATAAGGGCGGCTACTACTAGAGTCCAGGATTGATGTGATTGGGACCTGGATCAGATGGGCAGCAGTGGAGATACTGAGAAATAATTGTATTCTGGAAATATTTAGAATGTAGACCTGAAGATTTTCCTGATGGATTGGATGGTGGTTATGAAAGTGTTAAAGACAATTTCAGAGTTCTGGGGCTAAGCCCTGGAGAATGAGAACAATGTGGGAAGAGAACACTGAGTGGTATTGGGATGTGGAATCAGGAATTTATGTTTGGACAGGTCAAGAGTGAAATGTCAATTAGAAATCAAATAATGATTTGAGTAAGCAATTGTATTCTGATTCTGGAGATGAGAGCAGGGTCCTGACTGAAAATATAAATTGGGGGATTATATTAATATATAAATAATAGTTCATTTCATGAGTTATGTTAGACAGTTGAAATTAAATTTTTTAATAAGCTGAAAATTAAAGAGGTATCCTTTGTTCCTCGCACAAACAAATCAAAACAACTAAAATTATAGGATATCTAAGACATCAATATAAAAATATTAAAAAACAAATATACTGAGAGAAAACAGAGTATTTAAGGAACAAGAGAGAAATTTTAAAGTATATTTGGTTACATTTGAGATTTAGATTATAGTTAATCTATAAAATAAGAACAAGATGCTATGAAAAAGAAATAAGAAATGGCCCAGAGCTAAAGTCTTGCTAAAAAGTGTCCAGTCAGATGAGTAATAAACCCCACAGAACACTGACATTGTAGAATAGTAAGGGTAAAGAGATGATCTTAAAAGCTTCTAGATAAAGAAAAAAATAGATTAAAAAGAAATGGAAATCCAACTGGCAATGAGAAATGCTTCAAAGATCTAAATGAAAATGATATTAAACCTAGAATTTTGTGCCAGCAAAAACTTTATTTTTAGCATTCAAAGTCTGAGAAAGTAAACCTCTCTTTCACTTTTTATTAGAATGTTACTTAAAGTAATAATCTGGTGGGAGGTGGGAAAAAAGTGGGATTTTAACTTTGTTACTTTTCTTGAAAATTTGGAGCAACACGAGGATGTGGTGAAGATAATTAACACATACACAAATAGAAAGGCCATGAGTAACTCTAGAGAAAAGTAGAATCACAAAAGAGCTATACAAGAGAAAAATCTAATCGTAGCCCTGGACAGTGAACAAAATTTCCAGCAAAAACCATTCATTGATTTTCAGCATTTAGAATCAATCTATACATACAACAGTGAAGAATCAGTTATAACTAGAGAACCAACCATAAATATTATCAACCAGAAGTATAAAAGTAGAGATGATCAAAATTAAAAGCTTGGAATTAGGGAAGGGAAAATCAAGGGGAGGGTAGAGACACACATAGTCTTGTTGTACAAGAGCAATTGTCTGTATATTTTGAAATAAATAAAGTTACAAGCAGATTATTTAATTATACAATTAACCAACTAGAAGAACTAATAATATTACATGTTGGGGAGGGTAAGGTGAGAGATAATGGCGATGGCATAAATGAGTTATGTCCTCACATACTTCAGTAGGAAAGCAATGAATAAGGACTAATGTAATAAATTAAAAAAAAATCCTCATTGCATAAGTTTATTATTCATAAATATGGTTCCCACAAAATATAAAAACCAGTAACAATGAAAATTATTCAAAATGGTGTATTAGAAGCAGTAAAATCAAACAGGATGAGTAAGAAGAAAACCAATAATTTTAATCATCACTCCTTTTGCGTATTTTGATTTTTATTCATGAGTGCACAATAATTTAATAAAAAAGAATTTTAGTTTTAAAAACACTCCCAAAGGTTAAAAGCATAAGCTTTTATTAAGAGATTGCTTTTGATATGAGTTGCTATCAGGTATCTCAATTTGAAATTTTTATACAGAACTTGTGTATAATATGTACACACTATTTGATTTTTCTGGTTTTTAATTCGTAGATGTGTAGCCCTTTGTCTGGGATATTGTTGGGAGGTTTTGATATGCTCCTGTGAATGGTATAAAAGATATGCAAATAGGTTATTTCCCTTTCTTGTTCCTCATTCCCCAGGATGGTGAAGCTCATCATCAATAGCTCCCTTTTATGTTAGTTTGGATTTACTGTTGACAACACTGGAAGATTGCCTTTCACACAGCATACCATGTGCTCTTCCTGGGGAATGCTAAACAAAGTAGTAGTGCAACGCATATTTTAGATTGCAGTTAGACTGTGAATACCAGACTATTAGATTTTGCACACAGGTGTGCAGAGCTTTCCTTGGTTCAGAATGACTAATGTCTTAGAATACATTTGAAGGAAGGAAAAAAATACCTGTTCAGCAAATGTGGCTTGTGGTGGTGCCTATCCGGCTTGCCAGCTTTATTCTAGCCAAAACGTCATTGTGAAAAAGGGAGGCTTCAGGAGGGAACGAGTCGCGGGGTTACTATTCTATGCTGACCCTTCTCTCCATTTTTCATGTTACCTTCAGATTGGAGCAATTTTACCCTGAGCAATGAGAAAGTAAAAATCTCATTTTTCCCCCATGCCTCTGGCAGAAGACTATGAATACTCTTCTTTGCTGCTTTTGTGTTTTGGATTTCTGTCTCTCAGAGATTTGTGAGAGCATATTTGAAAGACTTCGTTTTCTGTACTTCCAGTTCCGGTATTTAGTGTGCAGATATTCCCTTAAAAATGTCACCTGTCACCAAAATATTCTTGTGCAGTATATGATAAAGATACAATTTGACTATCACTACCCTAAAGAGGGAATAAAATTGTTTATATTTTATTAAGATGGTTAGTTGGTTAGACACTTCCCTGAACCAAGACAATAATAGGTATGTCTGTTTTTATGAATCAATATACCCCAAAAGTAAGATCTCCAAGAGAGAAATTCACAGGGCCTTAGTATTCTCACAAGTAAATGCAGTCATCTTCTGTGTTCTCATCTGTTTCACTGACGCTCCTTGCTGTTCCTCTCTGGATTCACCTGCAATCCTTAGCATGAAGGATTCAAATACGGTAAATGTTTAATGATTATTCTTTTACAGCATGTAAGAAAGGAACCAAGTCTGATGCCTCAGAGGGATTTGACAATTTTGATATTTAATCTTTGTGATCTCTGTGACCTCAATTCTCCTCACCTATTCTAATCACCTGAGGAGGAGCTTAATAACGCCTATTTGTTATCAAGGTTCCGTGTGGGATTTTTCCTTTTGTCTTAGTCACCTTAGGCTGCGCCGTAGTTCATTCAGGCTGCTGTAACAAGATACCATAGGCTTATAAATAACAGAAATTTATTTCTCACACTTCTGGAGGCTGGGAAGTCCAAGAAGAAGGGTCCAGGAGATTTGGTGTTTGGTGAGAGTCCGAAGTCTCATCTAAATATCATCTAAATCAGATGTAGAGGGGACTAGAGACCGATTCATCCTGAGGCAAAATTTCTCTCCAGCTGTGAACCTGCGAAACTAGATAAGCTATGGACTTTTAAAATGCAGTGGTGGGATAGGCATAGGACAGATACCCGCATTCCAAAAGGAAGACAGAGGAAAGAAGAAAGGAGTAATGGGTCCTGAGCAAGTTCAAAACGTAGCAAGGACAGTACCATTAGATATTAAGTTTTGAGAATGATCCTATTTGCTTTGATGCTGTGCAGTTCAGACCCACCTTCTGGACCAAGTGGGATAACAGTATCACCCCATGGCTCAGTGGGCAGCCTTGTCCCTTGGGCCTGTGGTGGGGACAGTAGCCTTGATGGTCACTGAGTCACCTTTGGGGTCCTTCTTTTCTTGCAGGTTAACACATATTTGCAGCCTTCCTTCATTCCACCCCATTTCCTCAGTTTCCTTCCATCTCAGCAGACAGTTTCTATGATATTACCTATCTCAGTTCTCTCCTGCGTCGAGATGGCCAATGAAGTCCATGGTTCACATCCACACTAACTGAAAACCCAGGAGAGTGAGTCAGTGGTATCATTCCAGTCTGAGTCCGAAGTCCTAAGAATCAGAACTGGTGATGTAATTGCAGTCTAAGTCTGTAGATCTGAGAACCAGGAAAGCAGGTGGTGTAAGTCCTACCCCAAGGGTGAGAGAAGATTGATGTTCCAATTAAAATACTGGGGGGCAGGTGGGATGGGGGAGAGATGGAGGGAGGGAGGAAGGGAGGGAGGGAGAGAGAGAGAGAGAGAGAGAGAGAGAGAGAGAGAGAGAGAATTTTCTCTTCTTCTGCATTTTTGTTGTATTCAGGCCCTTAAAGATCTGATGAGGCCCACCCATGTTGGAGAGGGTAATCTACTTGGTCTATGGAGTCAAATGCTAATGTCATTTAGAAACATCCTCATAGACACACAGAGGAATAATATTTAACCAAATATCTGGGTATCGCATGGCCTAGTCAGTTGGCACTTAAAATTAATCATCACATGTATGCATTTTATTAGATCACATAGTAATGACAATAAGGTTTTGGTTTTTATTTAGAACCTAGGCTTTCAGAACTATTAATTCTCTCAATTTCTTTCCATCAAGCAGGACTTGATTGTAGAAAAGGAATTTAAAGTCAACCATCAATCCTGGCCATAAGCCTCTGTAAAATATTATGCCTATTTTGGAAAAGTTAATACTATACTAGTAGCTGTAGAAAACCAAGAATGCTTTAAAAGCCTTGTAAAAATAATTATAACTATTAAGCTTTTCTGGGACTATTTTAAGAGATTTGTAACATTCATTATACTTCCTTTGAAAATGTCAAACTCTAAAACAATAATAATGGTTTTGCAAAGATTTATTTCTAAAATTAAGTGGTGAGGGCTCTTCTTCCCTTGAACATGTTTAGAAATTGTTCCTTTTTAACCTGCAAATATGTGCCCATACTGAAACACCATACAAATCAAACAAAAACTTTTTTCTTACTAAAGCAGGAGTGACAATAAAATTACTCCCTTTCTATCTACCATCAAACATGTATACATTTATATTTTATGTGATATTTTTGTCCCAAATCACTAGATTAGTTATAAAAAAATTTAATAGTTTACAATTTTAATCATTGGTTTTGATAAAGTCATGATAGTAAAGGTTTACTTAATATAGTAATTTAGAGAAATAAAGTAAATATGTACCCCTCAAACAAAGCAACAATGCACATGTTTTAGGCATGGGGAATTTGGAATGTTTTAGATTTCCCAGCTAAGTAGCAGAAAGGGTTGTCATGCAAACTCTATGCAGTGTGCAACAAGGTGACCCTGATCTTATTAGGCCACCTTTCTCTTGTGGCTCTCGCATTCACTCCTTCCTCTTTGACCTTGGTGTTCGCTGTAAAGGCATTCAGCAACTGCTCCTACGTGACGGCAGAAATACCTGACTTGGCACGTGTGTACTGTATGAAGTGTGATATGGCATCAATCATCATTAACCCAAATATCCTCATCACATGCAGGGCCTGACCCCATCACATCTGGTTTCCTGTTTGAAAATCCTTCATTTTGTGGAGGTTTTGCTGATAACAAGGCTCAGAATGATCTCTAGGCAATGGAAACTGACAGAAGATGAATTATCTGTCACTCAGGAGGATGCCCTGACCAGGGAAACAATCGAGTACAACTGTCCATTATTATTATTTTTTCCTCTTGGCTTTCTTTATTTCTTGGATTATTTTCCAGCTCAGCATCTGCTTTAAAAGCCTATTGAAAATCTCAAGAGAAAATATGAAATAGAGGACTCAAAGAGAAATTAGTCTTGGTCGTTAGCAAATTCAATCTTTTTCTCTTTGTTGCCCAAATAATATTTCAAATCATAACACCTTAATTTTTCTAAAGGAGCACTGAAAAGTACACATATACATTGTATGGGTGTCTTAAGAACAAGACTTTTTGTTAGCTATTAAATGTCTGGACAGGTTGTAAGTTTGTAGTTAGGAAATCATTGGTTTTATTCTCTTGAAAGTCTTGGGTGATTAATGATGTGTTATCAGTCACTGAAGATGGCTACATGTTAGATGCAAAATATTTTATCATTTAGAGTTGATCAAAGGGTTATATTAATGTACTGAATTTTGCTCACTAAGCACTGATTCTAGGTTGTTTTACAAAGAAACTGTGATATCTGAATTCCACTTTCTCTGCGTCAAGTACCAGCACAGCAGGCAGGTAACAGAAAATCATACTTTGCTTTGTAGCAATTCAAGATGTTTTAGGCATCTTTGAAATGGAGGGGAGTGAGTTTGGTAGTGATAAGAGGTCAAATCAGTAAGTAATTATTGCAATTTTATTTGTACATGAGCAAGGAGGACCATTTGAAAATTTAAATCACTGGGCAGGGAATAAAATGGTTGTGAAAAGGCCAGTGGATTTTGAGATGCTAAGAGAATTGTAAGGAGAAAGATTTCTTAAAGATTTATGTCTAGATAAGTTGCCACACCCAGTTGCCAATAAGGGCTAGGCAGTAATATAAATTAGTGGGGTATGAACAAGCTTTCTTCGCATATTAAAAATACAGCAATAAAATTATAACTTCATGTAACCGTATGAATGAATCTCACAAGCAAGATGTTGTGAGCAAACGATGGCAGGCACACAAGAAGGAGTACATTCTGAATGATTCCATTTCATCAAGTTCACACAAGTCTGTGGCATTAGAAATTAGCATAGCAGTTCCCTTATGGGAATAGTGGATGAAAGAAGCCACAAAGGGGTGTTTGGGGCACCGCTAATGTTTCTTGATCTGGGTGTTGGTTCCATTGATAAATTTAATTTATGAATATTCATTGAGTGGTATATATATATGGCTGAAGTCCTTTTCTTTATGTATGTTTTACTCCAAGAAGAAGTTTAAAAAATATGTCCATATACATCTTCAAATCTACAAAAATACTTGTCCCTCATTTTTTTTGAAACTTGCAGCCTAAAGGTTTAATTTTCTTATTCTTACTTTTGATAGAGGCATGAGTACAGAGAGCAGTTTCTTTGCCATAAGAAAAATAATTTGTTACATTATGACAGTAAATGGTGACCAGTGCCAGGCCTTGGTATCAAGAGAAAGAAATAATAAGGAGAGATGAAGACCATGAGAACTGGAGAGTCCATGTCTTTGTACAGAGGGCATCTGTTTTTATATTTTAGCAGATTGTGCCATGTGGGTATGTTTGCTGAGGATTACCAGGTTTTCTAAGTTTTTATTAAACCAGGAATCTTGATTGTACTTGAAAACTCAGAATTTTCAGTTTTGGGGTAATCGTTTTAAGCACTATGACACGAGAGGAACCTTATCTGTAGGTCAGATTTGACCTCCAGTTTGATCCTTTTGGTGAGAAAGGGGGGGGTTGATTTCTGGAGACTTGTGGGCTATATTTGGACAGGTGTTGAAAAAATTTAAGAAAAGAACATAAAAATAGATAGAGGCAAAAAGGAACATACATATACTTTTTGTTAATTGCATTTTGTATGTTATTTATGCCAGCATTAATGATAGTTTCTTCATTTAAACCTCTGGGAGTTCATAAAATGGGGTATGGCTTCCATGTTCTGGCATCTCAGATGTGAAGAACGGTGGTCTGCGGCCCTCTTCATTTTCCACTCTGCTTTGAACACGTTTTCTCTCCGATTCTCCCAAATGCACATTTGTTGGTTGCTTACAGTGTTCTAGGCACTGTGCTGAGCATTCAGGATCTATGTTCTCACTCATTGCCCAGATGTTAGTGATTGTCAACAATTTGTGATCAAGAAAACGGAAACTTGCCTGAGTTTATAATAAGTTAGTAATAATTAGGATTCAAACCAGGTCTATCGAGCTTACACTCTTACACACTAATCTATCACTGATCACGAATCTTATCACTGTATCTAGAGATATATAAACCAAGAATTTTCATGCCTCTATTGTAAAAGAGGAAACTGAGGCACAGATCCATTAAATGACTTGACAGAACTAAATATTAATATTGATGTAGGCCTCTTTCTTGTTCTTACACTTTTTCCCCCATAACACTGAATGAAGATCATCCAGGGAGTTAATTTCATCTAAGTGGATTTCTCTAACAGTGGATTCTTTCCTGTCACATAGCAGAATAATTATCCTTTATTTGTGGGTATAATCTAAATAAAATCAACTTAATCTTAGGTGATAAGATGTACCCCAAACAAAGAAGTGCACTGATGTTCTGATAGGCATACTGAATTAGCATCCCTGATGCTTAGGATAACAGCTAATGTGGCATCTCCTCTCAGCCAGTGAGTTAGAAGGCCAGGCATTCATCCAAATATGCAGATGTGTATCCTTGTGCAGGCAAAACCTCCGAATAACAGATACAGTTTTCACTTTGAATTACATTCCTTGGTGCTGGACAGTGGCAGAGTATCTGGCAAATAAATGCATATTTTAAATATGTTTTTTTTTTTTTATTGATTTTTTAGAGAGAGAGGAAGGGAGAGAGATAGAAAAATTGATGTCAGAAAGAAACATGGATCAGCTGCCTCCTGCCACGCCCCCTACTGGGGATGGAGCCCGCAACCTGGGCATGTGTCCTGACCAGAATCAAACCGGGACCTCTCAGTCCATGGTGTGACACTCAATCCATTGAGCCCCACCAACTGGGCATAAATATATATTTAAAAAATAATTCTTTCAATCTTGACCAGTAGCAGTCTCGGAAAAATTTACATTTTATGGTTTGACTAATTAATTCTATATTGTGCTTATTTAAATTTTAATTGGTCCTTTTGAATTTAATTGGTCCTTTTGAATTTTCTAGTTTTCTTCCACTGAACAGTGATTAAGGTTCAAGATTTTGTTTGCTAGATGGAATTTAAGTAATCTCAACCATCAAAACAGAACTGTCTATTCCTCTTTTTTTTCTATTCAGTCCAGTCAGGAAATTATAAAACATTTAATGCAGCATTTGAAATCTAAGAGTTGTAGAATTATCTCTTGAAACAGCCTGGAATGTATCAAACAAAGCATTTATTTGTATTCTTGCTTCCTAAATGTTTACAGTAAAAATAGAGAGCCAGCTTTATTGTATTTTGGCTAAATTCATTAGGGCCTCTATTCAGTCTGTTAATTGTCCCCTCCGGTTGTGTGGTCCTAATGAAAATAATCCGTTTTTAACCGGCACCCTCCATTGTGGCCCCGATGTTACCATGGAAATGAAATAGCTTGTTCTGATATTGTCTGCTGTACATATTTACAGCATGTTAGGTAACACCTGGGCATGAAAATCTTGCAATACAATACTTTTTATTTTTAAAGAGCACCGACGATCCCGTTTTCCCTTCACATTAGTTTCTTGCTGCCATGGTGGCCGAGCATGCAAACAGTAATTACCCCAGCATTGGCGAAAGGTTGGCTGATAGATGAGATTTTTCACTAATAGATATTATAATCTATATATTACACATATCTAACAAATAGAAATGTGCTAGAATATTCACAACATAAAAAATAAAAAAGTTTATCTTAGTCTTAATTTTATGAAATCATAGATGGACATTATTCTCTTAGAAGGTAGCTCAAATATATGTCTTTTTGTTCAATATTTGTATATGCCTATTGGGTATCTGATGCTACAATAATAGCTGGTGCTACAAACATGAATAAGATCTATTTCCTGACTGCAGGGAGTTCATATTCTAGAATATCAAATGATATAACTTGAGTAAGAATATATAGTAAATATCTTCCAGCTTGGGTGAGCCCTGGAACTACAAGGCAATATCACATTAATAGTCAGATGAAAGGTATAAAGATAAAATGTCAATGATCACTTTTTTCTTTTCTTTTAAATTTTATTTTTTTTAACTTATCTTTATTGTTGAATGTATTACAGATGTTCCTCATTTTCCCCCCACTGCCCCCCTCCTCCCCATTCCTGCCCCCCTCCTGCTTTCCCCCACACTGTTGTCTGTGTCCATTGGTTATGCATATATACATATAAGTTCTTTGGTTTATTTCTTCCCACCCCCCAACCCCTCTTCCCTTTGAGGTTTGTCAGTCTAACAACCAATTTGTACTTCTTAATCCCTTCACCTTTTTCACCCATCCCCCCAGCCTCCACCGATCTGGTACCCAACAAAAGTTCTCTGTATCTATGAGAATGTTTCTGTTCTGCTTGTTCATTTTGTTTGTAGATTTAATTGTTGATAGATATGTATTTATTGCCATTTTGTTTGTTCATATTTTTTTATCTTTTTCTTCAAGAAGACCCTTCAACATTTCATATAATAATGGTTTGGTGGTGATGAACTCCTTTAGCTTTTCCTTGTCTGGGAAACTCTTTATATGGCCATTGATTCTAAATGACAGCTTTGCAGGATAGAGTAATCTTGGTTGTAGGTTCTTGCTTTTCATCACCCTGAATATTTCTTGCCACTCCCTTCTGGCCTGCAAAGTTTCTTTTGAGAAATCAGCTGACAGTCTGATGGGAACTCCCTTGTAGGTAACTAAGTGCTTTTCTCTTGCTGCTTTTAAGATTCTCTCTTTGTCTTGACCCTTTTGCATTTTGATGATGATGTGTCTTGGTGTGGGCCTCTTGGGGTTCATTTTGTTTGGGACTCTCTGTGCTTCCTGGACTTGTAAGTCTGTTTCCTTCACCAAGTTCGGGAAGTTTTCTGCCGTTATTGTTTCAAATAGGTTTTCGATTTCTTGTTCTCTCTCTTCTCCTTCTGGCACCCCCAAGATGCGAATGTTGGCACGCTTGAAGTTGTCCCAGAGGCTCCTTACAATATCCTCATTTCTTTGGATTCTTTTTTCTTTTTGCTGTTCTGATTGGGTATTTTTTGCTTCCTTATATTCCAAATCTATGGTTTGCTTCTTGGCTTTACCTACTCTACTATTGATTCTGTGTAAATTATTCTTTACTTCAGTTAGTGCCACCTTCATTTCTGACTGGTCCTTTTTTATGCTCTTGAGGCCCTCACTAAGTTCACTGAGGTTCTCACTAAGTCCATTGAGCATCCTTATAAGCAGTGTTTTGAACTCAGCATCTGTTAGGTTGCTTAACTCCATTTCACTTAGTTCTTTTCCTGGAGTTTTGTTCTGTTCTTTCATTTGGGACCTGTTTCTTTGTCTCCTCATTTTGGCTGCCTCCCTGTGTTTGTTTCTATGTATTACTTAGCGAGAGGTATGGGGCTAGCTGAGACCAGATGCTGCTTGTTTGAAAGAATTTAGGAAAAGCTGAAGCAGGATCCAAGACAGGCCAATCCTATGATAAAGCAACTGGCAACAGCTTGGGTGGGCCTGGAAGTTGGGTGGGGCGGGGCACACAGTGTGAGCCAGGTTGCTGGAGTCCCAGATATGGCGGCATCTGCCGGCTCAGGAAGGGCTCACCAAGGGAACAAAAGCCTCTGACAGCACGTCTGTCCAGGAGAAAGCTGCCTCTCCAGCCCTCGCTCCAATGCCAAACAGCTCAGTTCTTCCCCATATGACTCTGGTGCCTTTCAGGCTCCTTCCTGCATGCTGGAGCCTGGTGGGTGGAAGCCCGAGTAAGTCCGTGCGCGGGCCCTTTAAGAGAAGCTGCCAGGGCTCCAGCCTCAGTTCCCGCAGGTTTTTCCAGCCCGAAGTGATGGGGACTTCTCTTCTTGGCACTGGAACCCTGAGCTGGGCACCTGGTGTGGGATGGGGACCCCTCAGTCCTCAGGGAGGACCTTCCCAGCCGAGGTGTCCTAATTTTTATCCGGCACACGTGGGTGTGGGACCAGCCAGTCCGCCTCCGCCCCTCCTACCAGTCTGGATGCGGCTTCTTCGTTAATTTCGTAGTTGTAGGACTTCCATTCAGCTCGATGTTAGGCGGTTTTGAATGATGGTTGTTCTGTAGTTTAGTTGTAACTTTGATGTGGTTGTGGGAGGACGCGATACCGCGTTTACCTACCCCGCCATCTGGACCGGAAGTCCTCACTTTTTTCTTTTTAAATGTAGTTTCTTAAGTAATTTCATGCTATAGCTTAGGATGAGTGCATCGTAGAGGACCAGGGAAGACATCACCCCTGCCATCTGCATGCTCATACTTAACTCTCTGGGCTACTTGGCAACACACATTCATCTTGCTTTTATGTTTCTATACCCCATAACAATGTCCAAACAATTACTTAATCTCCCAGATTTATATTTAATTCCCACATTGTGACAGACACTACTTTTATGAGATTGCCAGACTTTCGGTTAGAATTTTCAGTCCTTAAGATCAAAATTTCTACACATTTTTAACTATTCTTCACTATTTCCTCCTGCTTTATAAATAGAAATAACTTTTCTATTCAAGGCTAATATTCTCCACCTGTGGGCTTGACTATCATCTCCAAATTTCTTTAGGCTCCAAAGTTCCATTTGTCTATGGTAAAATTAGCGCTCATATTGTCACAGTAGCACTTTTAGCAGGATTTAAGGCAGTCCCAAAGAAGTCCTGTGCTTCTGGGAAGACTATGAGCACACAGCTTTGACATCTCCCAGAGCAGGATTTTAGGGAGTCCCAGAACTCCACATGCTTTTGATGTCATCCCCATCACCTGCCATACCACTTCTCTTAACCGTGTTGAAGAGACCAATCCCAATAAAGGAGTCAAGATGTCCCTTACATTCCCTAAGAAGCTATCAAGATTGACTTCATCATGCTCTACCTTGGGCACAAACCCAAGCTTCCTGGCATACCCATTGTGATTTTAGCACCACATGGCTCAGTGAGTTCCTGATCTGAATGTCTTCCTTCCCCATTTGCCCACACTCTTCCACTGTGCTCTCTACAATATTCCCTGTGTTGTTTGCTCTTAGTATTTCATCACCTTTTGTTCTAAAGGAAGCCCAGATGTCCTCTTAGAAAATAGGTCTCTGAATGATAACATCTTTTCTTCCATATTCCACAGGACCCAGAGGTGGATTGGATGTCCTCCTTGTTTCTTGTCTTTTCCAGTCCCTGACTGTCCCTTTTTGTCAAAACCCCCAGTTTGTTTGAAGCACATGACCATATCATCCTTTACACTTCTTGAACACTCATTTTCTAAACTCAGTTATATCTTCACATTCCTTGGAGACATTAGTGATTGATTTCACTATGTCTGTTACTTTTCTTAGTATCTGAAACATCCAGATAAGCACTCTAACACCCCAGACCCCCAGTTCCTTGGCTGCTTTGTTCCCAATTATTATGTCCTTCACTTATCCTCAGCTTCCTATCCTGTGGTCATATTCTGAACTTGTCATTGCAGAGACTTCAATTGTCATGAAAACCTTGATTTCAGGGATCCCACTCACTGACTGTCAAATATTTTTGGCTCACATATTTTTTCATGCCTCCCACAATCCTTTTATTAGGTTAAATACCTCGGACATTCTACTTTTTAATCTACCAGTATAACCTCACAAATCTCCTCTTATCTAGATTACATTGCACTGTTTAGCACCATGATAGTTTCTTGAATTCACTTTAACTCCCTTGTCTCCCTCTTTTCCCGCATTGCCTAGTGACTCCAACTCAGAGAAGGCATTGCGGCATGTGTGCACCAGAGCGGCCGAACACAGCTGGAGGGAGAACACAGCTGGAGGGAGAACACAGCTGAAGGGAGAACACAGCTGGAGGGAGAACACAGCTGGAGGGAGAACACAGCTGGAGGGAGAGCACAGCTAGAGGGAGAACACAAGTGCACTCATTGCTTTCCTGTTAAACCACAGTCACAAGCCTCACGTGTTCCTTTAGGACTGCCTTTCTATCCTACTCCATGTCCTTAATCCTTTCAGCTTCTCATTCTTTCAAAGAATGATTTCACATCTTTACCTCTTTCCTTAGCGTTTCAACATCCCTGTCACCTTCTCACTCTGAGCTGATGACTATTTTCATATCACTGAGAAAGTGGAAATAATCAGAGGACAAATGCTTCATTTTCTCACCGTGAAATCTGCCCACACCTTGCTTCTGGATATATAACTAATGCCTATCTACCTTTTCCCATGGATGAACTCTACATTTGTGTACTGGATTGCAGGCCTTCTGACTTACACAATACAATTATTCCTACAGTTTCCTCATGTCCTTTTCTGTTTTGAATACTGTGCTGCAAAACAAATCCCTCCAAAATGCAGTGTCTTAAGCCAAGCATTCTGTTATCTTTTATAGGTCCTGTGGATTAGGAAGTGATCAGCTGGGTGGTTCAGACCAAGGGTCTCTCAGGTGACTGCAGTCAGATCAAGGTTGGAACTCGCACAGATGGAGCAGAAGGTCAGGTGAAGCTGGGGATTGACCAGGTGTTTCACTTCACGTAGACTCAGAACTTCTCTCTCTGGTATCTCTGCCTGAGTTGCTTTGGGCTTCCTCACAGCCCAGTCGCTTTAGGGGAGTCAAAACACTTACATAGCAGTTTAGGGCTACAGTGGGGGTATTCCAGTAATCAAGGGGTAGGTTTTAATGTCTTTTCTGTCCTAGCCTCAGAACAACAAGCTGTTTCACACAGCATCTATTCTGCTGAGATTTTTGATTATAAGCCAGTCACAAACTACAGTTTTGAGGAGAAAGAATGTAAACCCTACTTTTTGATAAGAGGACTGTTAAGGTAACATTGCAGAATAGCATGTGGGATGAGAACTATTGTCATTTTTGGAAAATAAATCTACCTTATAGGTTAGTGAATATTTTCTTTGCTACTGAAGTATTACCATCCTCATACAAATGTATTGTAAAAGCATCCATTAAAAAGAAAAAAATCCCCATGTCCCCATGCCTCCTATCTGTAGAACTTTACTCTCAGTCACTGCAATTTTTTTCAAAAGAGTTTTCCATTGCTCATCTTCTCACGTGTCCCTTTGCTGCATCAGATTTCATCTCTACCTCTCAGCTAAAATACTCCTGACAAAGTCATTGATTTTTCAAATCCGATGGTTAATTCTCACTTGACATCATGACTTCACAGTATTTGATACAATTGATAACTTGTTCCTACTCTTGAAATACCTTTCTCGTATGATTTCCCAAGCCCTGCTGTCTCTTGAGTTTTTTCTGGTGGTTCATAGTCCTCTCTTTTGCTTCTCTGGTCTATTCTCATGTTGAAGTGCATCAAGGCTCATTCCTCAACCCTCTTCTAGTTCTCATCTGCACATATGCCATAGATTATCTTCTCCAGTCCTCTGGCTTTAAATTACATGTCTTAGTGATGACCTCTCAGTTTTCAGTTCTAGTCTTAAATTTTGCCTGTGCTCTGGACTTACATATCTGATTGCCTCCTTGGAATGTCCACTTGATTGTCAAATAAGCATATCAAATTTAATATGTCCAGATAGAATTCTGTTGTTGCCTTTCACACCATCCCCTCCCCCAACATGCTCATTTATCAGATTTCCTTATTTTAAAAAATGGCACCATCATTTATCAGGAACTGTCAAATGTCTAGGAATCTTCCTCTCTTTTCCTCATCCTCCATAGCCTGTTCACCCCAAATCCTTGCAGTTATACTTTTAAAACATATCCAGAATTGGTCAAATTCTCACTATCTTCACTGCTACCGTTCTAATAAATGTATGTTAAGCTAACAGTAACTCCCCCCCATAACAAAAATTATCTTTAAAAACATAATTAAACCAAATCTTTTGCTCATAATCCTTAAATGGCTTCTCAATGTATTCAAAATAAATGCAGTGTCCTTATTATAAGCCACATGTTTGTTCCTGTACATGCTGGTGCCCATCTACCTTTTTTCCCTCATTTTCTACTGCTCCCCCCTACCCTCTTGCTCACACCTTTCTAGCCCCTGTGGCTTTCTTGCTGTTCTTTGATCCTGGCAAATTCCTATTTTTCTGGACCTTTGCACTTATTTATTTTTATTTTTTTATTTTTTGCCTTTAACATCCCTATCTATCCCTAACAGCTTTCCTTTAATGCCTTCACTATTTTCTAGATTCTTCAAAGATGACAGAAAACAGGTTCTTTCAAATCCAGGTCATGAGACTAGAATTCTTTCAGGGGTTCTGCTGTCTTGTTGCACATCAAAATCATTCATGGAGCTTTTTAAAAAATACAGAATCTGGCCTCTATCTCAGGCCCATTGACTCATTCCCTTCAAAGGCAGGTCAGGGATCTCTGGGTAAACACCTCTTCCAGTGTTTCTTCTGCAGCCAGTCGTGGGCTTGCACTGGGGAGCCCCTCATGAGAGCCTACAGCATTCTCTCCTACTGTGTCGTAAATCTTGGTTTTAAGCCTGTTACTCTGTTTTTCTTATCCTTCCCATTCTAACAAATGTTCTCTTTGAAGATAAAAAAGGCAACAAAATGGAATGTAAGACTAATTTTCTTTCTGATATTAGCAGTAAGGCATTCTCCAACTTCTGTAAAAACCTTGTGTTTCATAATAGCGTGTAAACTGAAAACTATGTTCTGTCATAAACATATCAAAAATCTCAACTTTTGTGCATATTCTCTTTATTTCTGATGTAACATATCATTTGTATGCACAAACCTTACATATTTTATACATTACTCTTAAAAATCTAACTTTGAATGTTGTCATGTATTGCTACATCTGTTCCTTCGGATAGGCGTTTTCTTCTTTTTGCCTCACTGGTATAATTTGGTTTTCATAGTCGGTTTTTTTGTCTTATATATTTCCTAATTCACTCTAACATTTTAGGATGTCAGGCCATGAAAACACACTTACTTCTTTGATTTAAAAAAAAATCTGTTTTGCCCCTATTTGGGACATTTTCAACTTTTTCTGTGTACAGGAATCTCTTTATAGCACCAACGTATTTAATACGCTTCATACTGTAATAGTTATAGTGTTACTCTATGTTAGTTGAAAAAATCCAAACATGCAGACATGGATCCAATTGCTGTTATGGGTCTTTTAGAAATTGGTATATGAGAACCAATGTTGGGATTATGGAGAGAACATGTTAAAATAGTTCAAAATTCCAGTTCCCTCTTGCTGTTCACAGGGTTCCCCCAAAATCATAAAAATGAACATGGAAACACTTTCTATATAAATGACTTAGTACCTGTGGTCCCCAGTGAAAATGTTGGCAAAGACAAGAGGGAGAAAAAGGACTATATTTAATTTTAAGCAAGTTCTCTTAGCATCCCTCATCCTCTTGAATGGAATCTTTAAAACTGATCCTCTTTGACTATCTACAGAGAAGAAACAAAGTGAAGACAGAACAACTGCCAGGACCTGTCAAGAGGCAGGTCTTAAAATTTGCTTACCCACATAACTACGTCAAGTCAAAGAAGCAGAAAAAAGAGAGGCATGGCTAGGCATAACTAGAGGAGGATCATTCTGGCCAATTCTGCTAATCACATTGATGTAGGATGAATAATTGGAAGAGAAGAAGCTTAATATGGGTTTGTGACTTTTTAAACATTATAACATTGCACAAAAATATTTGTAGTTCAAGAAATGTCCCAAGCAATAATTGACCAGCTTGACAAACATGGCTGCCATGTTTTTTGGCCAACACAATGCTCTTCTTTGCACCTATTCATGGCCTTATGATTCTTTCTATCTAATGAGATATGAGTGGCTGTCAACTGAGTGGAGCTCTCAGGAATGCTTTTAAAATATGACAAAATAAAATATGACATATTCACCTGGAATAGCCCTTTCCTCTGTTCCTTTCACCTCTTCCTCCCTAAAATGTAGATGTAGTATCTAAAGTTTAGCAGTCGTCATGTAACTGCGAGGCCCCAAACCAATGGACTAAACATGGAAAAGTAGAAAAATTGAAAGCTTTTGGTTTCTTGTTGAAAAGAGAAACCCAAACCAACCTCTGTTAATCTCCAGACTTCTAGTAATACTATATGAATGATGACTCTGTTGGTTTAAACTACTCTTAGATCTTCTGTTTCCTATAGAACATATTCCTAAGGGATGCAGTCTTCCTGCCCTAGAGTGAATAGAGCAAAGTAGGAAGGAGATGGGAAAAGAAGTCTGGCAAAAGTTACTCTACCCCTATTGAAATTCTGGCCCACAATTTGGGAACAAAATTGTGATCATGTTTTATTTTTCCAAACTAAATGCTAATGAAAACAGTCACTGTATCTTGGTCTTTATTCCTTGTAACACAGTATAATGCTCTGCAATACTCTTGCCCTTTCTCTTCTTTTTTCCCTATCCAGCTTAGAAAAAGAAACCTATTGATAATAGATTCTGCATGCCAGGCTTTGTGATAAGGATATAAAGATAATAGAGGTAGCCCCTGCCTGAGGAATTTCACAGCATAGTAGGAGAGACAAACAAAAGAATGAACCTGCATCTGACATGTTATTATACATATGTAAACAGGGAAATACTGAGAAGAAAGGAGCAATATCTAATGATGTCTGGAAAAGTGAGAAGGGTAAGAATGATTTCAAGATTCTTTTGCAATAAGTTACAAAGTTAAGAAAATTTCTTTTGGTAAAGTATGTATAAGGAAGTTAGACTATTTTTGGTGTAATATAGCTTCATGAATCTGGAAAAAACTACTAAGGAACCCAAAGTTAGAATCAAATCTATTTGACAGGAGAAATGATACACATAGATCTTATTAATATATTTTCTGAAGCATTCCAATTTTTTTCTACGTGTGTGTATGTGTTATAAAATTCACATCATTTTTGTGTTATAAAATTCACATCATATGGTATCATGTGGTATGTATTGTCCTGTTACCTGTCTGTTCAATAAGCTATCTCTCATAACCATAATGTCATGACAAAACACATAGCTAGCTACCTGTTATCATTCATAATAAATGTAAACTATTCCATAATATGCGTGAATGAAAATTTAAAGGACCTTCATTTATCATGTATTTAGGTTGTTCACAATATTTGAATGAAACATCCTTGTACCAAAAAAACCCAACAACATATTTTTATTTCACTAGGGCTTGGGAGAAAAAGAATTTAAAGTCATCCTGTAACCAATTCAATCTCCCCTAGAGATGTGCAGGAAAAAAGAATGACCACAGAATTCTCCTGGCAAACATGCTGATGACCTCCTGGCAAACATGCTAATGACCTCCTGGCAAACATGCTAATGACCTGATGAACCTACTAATTATATTTACTAGCAGAAGAATAATGCTAACTTTTTATCTATGAAAGATCTTTAGCAGGAAAAAAATATTCTGTTGAAGTTGCTTATTGTAACTACACCTGCAATTAACACTTTTATGGGGGGGGGGTGGCTTGTTGAGGAAGTTTATGTAAGCTGTGTAATTAATGTAAGATAGCCCAAATGTCATCCTCTGTGTGAGTGATGAGTCTACATACATTGCTCAAATGCTTCATCTCTTAACCTGGATCTAAAGAGTGTCCTATGTCTTTTGATTGGAACATTTAAGCCATATACATTTACATTTAAAAGTATTACCGATAGGTACTTATTTATTTTTATTTTATTCTTTTAACTATGTTCCTCTGTTCTTTCTCCTCCTCCTCCTCCTCCACCTCTTCCTCCTTCTTCTTTTTTTCTTCTTCAAGTGGGCCCTTTAACATTTCTTGTAATGTTGGTTTGGTGATAATGGATTCCTTCAGTTTTTTCTTGTCTGGGAAGCTCTTTATTTCTCCTTTAATTTTAAATGATAGCCTTGCTGGGTAACATCGTCTTGGTTGTAGGTCCTTGCTTTTCATCACTTTGAACATTTCCTGCCAATCCCTTCTAGCCTAAAATGTTTTTGTCGAGAAATTAGCTGACAGTCTTATGGGAGCTCCCTTATGGGTAACTTTTATTGCTTTTAAGACTCTCTATTTGTCTTTAATCCTTGCCATTTTAATTATGAAGTGTCTTGGTGTGGGCCTCTTTGAGTTCATATTGGTTGGGACTCTCTGTGCTTCTTGGACCAGGTTTGGGTGATTTCTAATAATTATTTCTTCAAATATAGTTTAGATTCCTTGCTCTTTCTCTTCTTTTTCTGATACCCCTATGATGCAAATGCTGTTACACTTCATATTGTCCCAAAGGTCACTTAAATTATCCTCATTATTTTAATTACTTTTTTTTTGCTGCTCTGATTGGGTGGTTTCTGCTACCTTGTCTTCCAAATTGATAATTCAATCCTCTGCTTCATCCAACCTACTATTTATTCCTTTTACTATATTTTTTCATATCAGATATTATATTCCTCATTTCTGACTGGTTATTTTTTTGTGTGGTTTCTGTGTCCTTTTTCATGCTGTTGCATTTCTCACTAAGTTCCTTGAACATCCTTATAATGATTTTTTTGCACTCTATGTCTGATAAATTGCTTGCCTCTATTTCATTTAGATCCTTTCCTGGTAATTTCTTCTGTTCTTTCATTTGGGACATGTTTCCTTGTATCCCTATTTTGGCTGTCTTTTTGTGTTTTTTTTTCTACGTATTTGGTAGATCTGGTATGATTCCCAGTTTGGTAGGGTAGCCTTATGTGGTAGGTGTTTTGTATGACCCAGTGGTGTAGTCTCCTTTATTACCTGAGCTTGGTGCTCTAGGAATGTCCCTTGTGTGGGTTATGTGGGTCCTCCTGTTGTAATTGAGTCTGGATTACTATTGGCTCATTTATGTGTTGGGTTTCCCCACAGACTTGTTGATGATGAGAATCAACCCCGACAACAGTGTACAAGCTGCGGTGCAGATGCTGACCACACAAAGTGGAAGTCATCTCAGCAGGGTCTGGTGCCTGCCAAGTTCTCCCTGTGATTATGACACTTGTGAAGCTTATGGGATCCTTTTCTGATTTCTGAAGCTGACTACTGTGTGTGTTGGTTCTGAGCTTCTTGGGAGGGACTTTGTTGCAGACCAATGTCAGATGCTGCCTATGACTAGCCCTGGACAACCTGTATTTGTTTTACTTCTTAAAAAAAAGGAAAGGAGTTAACTGACCCATCAATTTTTTTTGTACTTGATAATTTTTGCTCTTAATTTTGTGTCTCAGACCTCAGTTTTTCAGATAGCAAGAACAATCTCATTTAATGTTCTATTATATACATATGAATAAATTATCTTTAAAAAAGTACTATCTATCTATACATCTAATAGTCCTTAATTGCTGATAAACAGTGAGTATTACAATATATAGAAATTATACTGATCACATAGGTCTAGAACTTTCTTTATTGCTATTTTAATATGAATTTTTTCACACTTAGGTTGAGTTATAAAAAATGTATTAAATGATCATTTGTATTTCTTATGTAAATAGAATACTTATACAGTTAAGTTCATTTTTAATGGGTTATTTATATTTTGATTACTCATTTGTAGCCATTATATTTATATGGAAGATATTGAACATTTGCTTCCCATGTAGGCTGGGTGTGAGTTTTCTTTCAAAGTTTGTTTTTTGCCTTTTCATTTTAATAATATTTTTGTCATTATATATTTTTAATTTTTATATAGTCAAAATTGTCAAACTTTATATGACCTATTTTTTGAAAGAAGTAACTGAGTAATTTCTCATTCTTATACATTCATTGTTTCTTTTTATTATTGAAAAAATTAATCCATTTTGAATTTATTTAGGAAAAAAGTGTGATGAGAATTACCATTATATTTTTTAACGTTCTCAATAGCATTTAAAAAATATTTTTATTGATGTTTTTAGAGAGAGAGAGAGGAAGGGAGAGGGAGAGGAAGAGAGAGAAATATTAATGTGAGAGTGGAACATTGACTTGGCAGTCTCCTGCATGCCTTCTACCAGGGATCAAGCCCACACCCTGGGCATGTGCCCTGACTAGGAATCAACCAAGCAACCTTCTATGCACAGGACAGTGCCCAACCAGCTGAGCCATAGTGGCCAGGGCACATTTGTTTTTTTATAGTTACCTTTCCTCACTGACATAAGAAATTAATTTATACATTTGTTTTATTTATTTATTCATCTGTTTACTTATTTAAGTTTTTACATATCACATAAGTCTGCTTACATTATTTTTACTTTCAAATATTTTATATTAACTCTTCTCAAGCATTTACATTTCATGATGAATGGTATGTACATTTTTCAACTTTCTCCTTCCAAAAAACCTCTTACTCTTCTCTTTTATTTCCATCCCCCCCTTTCTCTTTCTCCCTCTTTGTCCCTACGACCCCTCCCCACTTTCTATCTCTCTTACTTATGAACATCATCTCTCTGTTTTATTGATAAGTTCAAATAATTAGCCCTGAAGATATGATTCTTAATTTGTTAATTTCTAGTCTTTAATAATTTTCTTTACTTTTCATAATTGTTGCATTGTTCTTTTTCTAACATACTGAATGGAAGACTTAGTTCAATTGTTTTTATTTCTCTTGTTTAATTATGAAGTATGTAACACTAGCTTTAGTTATATCCTTAGAGTTTGATATGTAATCATTCTATTGTTATTCATTTTTAAGTAGGCTATAATTTTGGTTTTATTTTCTCTTTACTAAAGAATATGACCATTTCTCTAACTGACTAGTCTTTTAAAAAATTATTCATTTGATATGGATATCACCTTGTGGTCAGAATATGGCCTGTAATAAGGGTCCTTGTCAGGGATTTTATTGTATTCAGCACAAGTTCTGCTTGTTATTTTTCTATTATAGGTGATTTATATTCCTTTATTACATATTTAACCTCCTTATAATACTTTTTTATTTTATCCATTCTCATTTTCTTCTTATTGCATTTTCAGTGGAGCAAGTTTTCATCTCATGACTTTTTTAGTAGCTATTTCCAAGACATGTCTTTCTTCTAGGTCTTCTAAATGCTCTTCTTAGATATGGAGAATAAATGCCCGGGTTTAGGGTCATTTCAGGGCTTGGATTTTATGGTCAGTGGAAAGATGCTGAGACAAGTAAGAAATATTTTTTTACTCTCCCTCAAGTGATCTGTTTCACTTAGGAAACTGTGATATTACATGAATTATAGAAACAGTTCTTATATTAGATACTCATGCTTTAAAATAAATAACAATTATTCCTAAATTTTAATATTAGTTGCCTGATAGTCTTAAGTTGTTGAAAATATTCCCTTTTCTTGTTACTGAAGCAGAGGTATAAAATAGTATACATAACAATAAATTTGACTACTTTAATAATATATTATTATTATTGTTATTATTTTTGGTTTGTCATAAAAGACCACTCATATTTGTATTTTAGCACCTGGAAAAGTGCATAATATATACCGTGTTCTTTTTTTTTTTTTTGGTACGTGCCCCTAGCAGGAACTGAACCTGGGACTCTCTGGTCCGCAGGCTGACGCTCCAACCGCTGAGCCAAACCAGCCAGGGCACCATGTTCTTAATAAACATTTAATGAATGAATAATCCCTAATTGCAGAGAAATAAAGAAAAAGACACTTTTTTATTTTTATTAAAAATTTTTAATTGATTTTGGAGAGCGAGGAAAGGAGAGGGAGAGAGAAAGAGAGAGAGGAAAAGAAACATTGATTTGTTGTTCCACTTATTTATGTATTCACTGGTTGATTCTTATATGTGTTCTGAAACCACAACCTTGGAGAATATCAGGACAATGCTCTAACCAACTGAGCTACCTGGCCAGGGAAGGAAAATTATTTTTTAAATTGTTTTGGTGAACTAAAACTTTAATATTTTAAAATTATAAGTCAGGTAAATTAAAAAAATTATGCAGATGGTAAAGAAGTAACATATATTTAGAAATTTGTTTTTTAGATACTAGGATTATGCAAGGAAATGAAGTTTCAGTATTATTAATAATTTTACCTGTTTCTAATTTTTATGGTGCTGCCTACAAGATTTTTAGAGCTTGGGTGCAACATCTAGCACTTCTTTCTTGTCTTTTTATGCGTCATAGACATGTTTTTAGTATAGTAATAAATAGAGACAAAGTTGAAAGAACATTTAAATGAAGCAAATTTTTTCACAGATTGCTTTATTTACTCTTAGTATTTCAAAATAATGTTTTTGTCCCTTCCTGTTTAGGGGCTAAATGAGGGTTGATCTTTGTAGAGCTTATGGTTCAAAATAAGGACTGTTAAAATCAGGAACCAATTTCCAAGCTGAAGGAGCAGTTAGGAAAAGACCAAAGATGTAAAAGAAGGAGTCAATTGATAACTCCGACAAAGCTAACTACCCATGAAAGTAGATGGTGTTGGGAATCTTAGGTACCTACCCATTTATTCCTTAGCCTGATCTGAGCTTTAAGGTGAGCATCTCCTTAGTCAGGTAGCACTTCCCCTATTGTCCTAAGAAAATATTATGCACCTTACATGGTGCTGGGTGCTGTGGAATTGTGAAATACAAATATTATCCTTGACTAGGAGGCTCATTCAATGAGTTGGTGAAGATTTGTTATCATGAAATTCTAATAAAGTAAGTACTGGCAGTGTGACCAGGAGATTGAAGCCATCATTATGTGATACCCTACCCATAAGTGATGCTTTCAAAGCTTCCGTAGTGTTCTTGAGAATGCAGTCTTGACCAGAACTTGAGGAAAGAGGTTGTAAGAAATATTTACTTTCCTTTATTCTTATGTTTCCTTTTCTAGCAGAGTAGAGGACAGATGGAAAAGAAAAAGAGAAATGGGTTGAGACAAATAAGAAAGGGGATGGCAAAGCATCATAGAATGATGACAAAGTGGATGTTTAAGAACAACACTATTTAATATTAAATTTTAAATATGATCGTGCATTTCTTCCATGCAAATGCCTTTCATCTCTTGATACCTTTCTAAATGTGCTAGGCACATGAAAGTTTCTTTTACTTGTTCTTCAATAAAAGAATAGTGTTCCAAGTTTTGATCAATACTGAGATAGAGATAAAGGACAGTAAAAGAGCAGAGAACAAAAATGAAGTCAGAGGGAAGAAAAGGAAGCCAGAAGGGACAGGAGTTCAAGAAATCCACAAATTGACAGAAATCTTATGGTAGGCACTGTGTTTTCTGTAGTTCATGGAAGGCAAAATCTTACCCAGATCTTAAGTTGGGAAGAAAAGCACTGCTGATATCTAGATTTTACAATAGGGAAAAGAAAAAATTGTGTGGCACACATAACAAGTCAATTGGAAAAATAGAATGGCTGAATAATTGGGAGTTTAAGTAAAGAAAATGCTGGAACCTCAGCTGGGGCTTACTTAAATGGTGAGTTGGATAATAATACCTGACAGAATTGTACTGTAGACATAAATAACATAAAAGCATCTCTAACTTCATAGAAAATATGACAATTCAGACAAATAATTGACAGATTAGGTTTGATTATATATTGAAATGCAGATTGATTTATGGACATTGAAATTCAATTGTTAGTTAGGGAATATAATTCAAAGTGTCAGAACAGTTCTAGTCTTTCTGCTGTGGACAACTCAAAGTCTAGTTAGAGATTAAAAATTGTTGTTAGGTCTCATAAATGGCATCTCTATCCTCTGTCTTTAGAGCCAACTGATAAATAGATGCATGAGTTAGAGATATGGACAGCAGATTATGCGCCGGATGGATCAGGTACTAGTTCCTGTCTTCCTGTTCCAGGCCTTTGAGGGAAACTGTTGGTCTGCAGAACAGACGTCTTTTGTCCAGACACACTGACCTTCTATTTATGGAGGGAGAAGAAGGCAGAAGGAGCATGAAATCCCTTGCCTTTAGGGCTTCTGATTAATTGGTTCAACCCATTTGAGAAAAGTGGAATGATACAGACCGCCTATTCACATTTTAACCCCATGGTGAGGAGTAGGGGCAGGCAAACGTCAGGAGTGTTTAGATAAAATCTTTTCTCATCAAAAACAAAAAGGTGTCAGATAAATCCCCCAACTTCAACCCCAACCACTTGATCTCCTTCAAAGTCTGTAGAACCTTGCAGGGGGAAAACGTGCAGTTACTATAACTCAGCCATATATTGACATCAATTACTTTCTTGATTCCTTTCGATGTGGTTCCTGATGATGACCAGCAAGCACCCTGTGGTCTCTGTAGCATGTCTGCATCAGGAACCAGGCACCGTTTTCTTCTTGGTTCTAAAACAAAGCTCATACTCTTGCTCCACAGATCTCCTCTGTCCTGCTGCGTTCAGTTCTGACTCCTCTCCTCTCATGGTGCCACTCACGTGTACCTGTGTGCGTGTGGAGGGGCCCTCCCATCCAATTTATTTAACAGCTAAGGGAAGCTTTGGTAATCAAAGAGCAGAGAGAACAAGCGGTCACCCCAGGTAAAAAGAATTTCTGACATGAAAAAGGCGTTGACAAGAAAAATGGGGAAAAAAACCTGAAAGATGAGATGGGATAAATTCTGCTAAAAGCTTCTACTTAATTATTTTGCCTCAGGGCCAACTTTTATGACATTAAATTATTTTTATTTGGAATTCAGATAGATGGGAACACCATGGAAAAAGTTAAGAAATAGGGTGATATGGGCAGTGTGAATACACTTCACTCTAGATATAGATTATCGTGAATAATGGCAGGTCAACAACTGTGAAAAAATGATTTAATATAAAATGTATATAGCCAATTGAGGCAGATAATTTATATGTTAGATTTTTTGTTTTAAATTTAATTAGGGCAAAAGAACCATAAGCCTATTTATCTAACAAGGAATTCTAGCATAATATACTTTTTAACTTTTTTCCTTCGAATGTCATTAAAACTATTATGCTATAATGTATTTGTGTGCTATGATAGTATTGATGAATTGAGTGATAAGGTATTTATATAAATATGTGAGTGCAGTTAGAAAGAGAGAGAGGGGAGACATCTTGAGGGAAAGTGCTTGTTTTTGAAGACATTTGAGCTGGAAACATTTTTTCTGTATGTTGCAGCCCATTCTCTACTATACGCACATGCAGACTGTCCTACATTTGACACTCATCTCCTGTTATTGGAAGATGGCTGGTATCTCTGTGAAAGCAGCCATTTCCTTTCAGCTGGGCATTAGCTTGAGCCATCTGTGGCGAGGGTTTCCCAGTGGCCTACAGCTATGACTGTGTTTGAAGCTATGCTTGAGGGTACCTTTAAAAACATTTTGCTTCTAATCTCCCTGTTTGTAGGTACCCTGCTTTGCTCCTTATCCATAAACTGCTTGAATATCCCGAGCACATCCATCCTCCCACCGATCTAACTCACTAGATCAACAAAGCCATCCATATTTATTGAGCTCCCATATGTACAAGACACAGAGAGGTGTTTATATTTTGTCACGTTTCAATGCAGGTTGACTAGCTGCTTTCCAGGGTCTCCTTGCTGGTAATTCTAATTTGCCATTTAATGATGAGTAGTAGTTTAATTACTGCTAATAAACTGTTCAAAAACAGAATGTTATATATAAGATTTCTTTTTCTGGAAAAAGCAGAAGTGTGTTTGATGAGAGTCAGAATGACCAAAACTATTATGGTAAAGAAGTAAACAATGGGTTTCTTACATAAAAACACCTAATCAGCTTTTTAGGATGAGCTCAGGGTTTGGATTTTGGTGCCATAAAGTTGGCTTTGGGATTTTTGTACTGTGAAATATAAATAAAACACTTTAGTCCACTTGCATTTCAAATTTCTCCAAATTATAATTATGATGAGGCTTATGATTAAAATATTGCAATTATGATTTGACTTATAAATATAAAAAATAAACATATTGATTATATTTAAATGATCTGTTAGGATATGTTTTCTTAAAGTTTTATGAGTTTATTTTGGGAGCATTACAGACTGGTCAGTGGTTAAAGATATTTTGATACATATATTCATTTCAAATTTCATCTGTCTGATATAGAGTTGAGATTGTGGGTATCAGAGTCTGACACATATATATTGAAAACTGCTTGTAATACTCAATAAACTTGGAAAGGCACCCCAAGTTTTTAAACCTCACCTGTAAAATGGAGATAATACCATTTCCCCATTTAGTTGTTTTGGAGATTTTATCAGATGATATAGTAAGTGCTTAATATAATTCCTGACATATAAATGTTAGGTATCATTCCTATTATTATTATTACCTTTTTTGAAAATCACCGTTAAAACAATAAAAGATACATAACTACATCACACCAAGTAGTCAAAGTGACCAGATTAAAAAAAACTAATTATAAAATGACTGATAATGTTGTGATGAGAGTCAGATAGCACCTGAAGTTATTAGTCACAATAAGAATGGTGGTGAAGAGCTCTCTGTGACTTTGGAAAGGTTATTAAGCCCGAATTGCCTCAATTTTTTATGTGTTACTACAATTGTAGTCTCTACCTCATAGACTTACATGAACATTTGGTGAGTTAATAAATGTAAATCAGTTAGAGGTAGTGTAGTGTTTGGCATACAGTAAATGTCAAAGCATGCTAGTTATTTCCATTATTATCATTATCATATTTCATTATTATCATCATTGTCATTACTAACATCATTATCACTAGTCTAAATCTTGTGAAATAGGCATTTTTGGGGATTGATTTAAACTGCTTGATAGGATACTGTGATGGAGGTGATTGAAATGCCTTTCATACTTCTTATATATTCTGAACCCACGGAAAGATAGCTGTAGAGAATGACTACAACTATAGCTTCATAACTAAAAAGCTGGGTTAGAGGACCCTGCATAAACCTGTAACCAAAACCAGGATTTCTGCTCTTAAACTTCAGGTTTCTATTCTTTCTAGGCAGAGCCTGCCCTGATATGATTTTCACTTTGGAACATAAGGGAGTGTTTGTATTCATAGGTAGGCTGGATAGGAACATGCACCCAAACTGGCTTGCGGTATACCAACTCAGAGACTTTCCTTCCGTCTCCTTCCTCAGGAGCCATCCTCTTCGCTCGGGAAAGAATGAATGAGACGGGGTGAAAAGAGTAACCAGATACATTTCCTCCAACATTGCTCCCTCCTGGGGAGGCCCGTATACTCTCCTCTTCTCACAAGAATGTGAAAAGTAAGGATTTGTATCCATCTGGGATGACACACTTTAGACCTAGCAACATGCACCCTCTCCCCACCCACAACCCCCATTTTTTTTCTGGATCATTAAATAAGACTTAAATTTCTTCCACTTGAAAATTTATTATCTGGAAAATGGGGGTTTGATGGACAGCGTTTCTCTATCTTGCAGCAGTAGTTTTGAGATTAAAGACGATAACTGCTTTGGAGATGCTCCAAGGCCCTCACATAAAAGGGGCTGTTATATTCAGGTGTCCTGGACTAGACTGTGGGTCTTGTAGAATGCTTGCACTTGTAATAGCCAGTTTTTTTGTTTTGCTTTGTTTTAGCCACGATTTCTGCTGATATTTTTTATTTTTAATCAAGCTGAAGTTACCTCTCAATGCCCTTTGTTTCTTAGAAGTTTATTTTCTTAAAAAAAAAAAAGAAAGGTTGAGGCATCTTCAGGATTAGAAAAATACAGTCTTTAAGTTTTTCCTGACATTTATACCAAAATAGCAATGTAGCTGAAATAAAGTGGGAACATTTAGAAAGCTAGAATGATAATTGAAAAGGGGGGGGGCAGTGAAACACTTTTCACAGCTTTTGTTAAAAAGTTTGTACTTGTCATACTATGCAACATCTTATTTTTTGAAATGCATTGAAAATTGTTGCCATTTTGATCTCTCAGATAATGTGGCTGCCAAGTCCTTCCCAGCACTCTGCCACCTGGCTGGTTTCCAATGATGCCATGTGTGGTTTTCCCTTCCCTCCGCCACCCTTTTCTAAGCAGAGAGGAAAACAAGTCCGTTCTGGCCGTTAGCTTGCAAGCTGTAGGATTGGAATTAAAATTCAAGACATGAACATCTTTAAGTAAGGCATTCATAATCACTCAAGTTTCCATTTCAAAGAATGTAACTTTATCTTTAAGCACAATAGTCTCAAAGTTTATAAAAAAAAATCTGGGTTCAAGCCAAAATCAGAGTGATTTTATTTAAAAAATCACTTTTTGGCTTATTATTTTATTTTCTCATTGATGTCTTAAAAGTGAGGTTTTATTGCACTCTTCACTGATTTCTAATTTGTCAAGTCCCATTTCCTTTTAAAAATATATTATCCACTTACCAGATGATCTTTATCTCGTATATTTTATAACAGTTATTTCCAGTATGTGAATTTTAGAGAAGGATCTCAAAATTTCTTTACCTTGATAACATCCATATAAATCTTTCCTCCAGTGACTAGAGCATCGATTACTTGTATTAGGAGACAATAGCGTTTTGTATTTTTTCTTTTAACCTTGTTATTTTTTCTTCCATGTTAGTGGGCACTCCATCTAATCTCTCTGTGTCAATAGTTGCATCACATATTGTGGGTAGAATCATCAGCCACCTGCTAAGTCCTAGGGAAAATAACGTACTCTTATTTCCAGGACCTTCCTTCTAAGGAACTTGAATTGATCTCTCTCTATATATGTCATTGGTCCTCACTGCATCTTGAGGGGAGAGTTGGCAGATGTCTTTATGTTACAGATGGTTCCTCATGTAACTTCTGTCTCTGCTCACCACTTGGAAAGCTTGCAGTGGACACAGTGGATCTGTCACCAAGACAGGTGGCAGAGTATAAGTCTGTGAGGGTGGGGGTGCCATGTGCACAATGGGGACATATTTCCCCTACATTTTGTAATCCCTTTGTGACATCTGCTTTTATTTAATGAACTACAACCATGAAAATACTTGCTAATGCTCTTTGTAGGAATAATTTCTGTTTATTTGGGACTTTCAGAAGGAGAGAAAAGAGGTAGATGATTTTTTTCTCTCTCATTTGTCATTTACCTCTCCCAACATGGTAAAAGCAAAATAGGTGAGCAGAGTAAGTAGACATCTAGTCTTGGGTACCATAGAATGTAGAATGAAAACTAAAGTGGTGAAAAGTTTAGACCCATCAGAAGTTAAGGCCCTTTTTTTCCCCAATGCTTTCTCATATCGAGTCCAGTATAAATTTATATACTATTTGCATTGCTCTTAAGTGAAGTGAGTCAGAATATATCGCCCACCTCCTTGAGCATAAAGATATCAGAAACCAAAGACTTTATATGCATATATGCATAGCCCCTGGACACAGACAATAGTGTAATGAAGGCCTGGGGGTGGGGCAGGAGCTGGTTGGAGGGGGGGCAAAAATAGGGGATACCTGTAATACTCTTAACAATAAAAATAAATTAAAATAATTTAGTCTATAGTCACTGATCTAACAGGCAGATGATCAACGAGCATATTACCTGAATAGACTCATTCTAGACAGTTCCTATTAGTGACTGGACGCTCTTGCTGCCACTCACTGAATAAGTTTATGATTGTTTTGGCTCTGAGATTTTGAAAGTGAACCTCTCTGGATGCTAGAAAAGCTGATCTGTCCCTGCATGTTACAGGTAGGAGACCGGCTGTCTGTGGATGTAAGTGAATCTGAGAAGCAGCGAAGTGGAAGGAACTCAAGGACTCTACCAGCTTGCTGCTTGGAAGCTCTCCAGCACAATGTCAAAACAGTAGGGACTCTGTGCACCTGCAGAAGCTGCACTTAAAATAATGATTATTTGTGAGAACAGACAAGCAGGAAAATCTACTTCGTTCACAAGTTTGTGGTGTGGATTAGCTTCATCGGTATCTAATGGCTGACTGCCACTGTGCTGATCTTTTTTTGTACTTTCTGGCTCCCTCCTCTGAATGCCAGAAGCTCTTTGTTTAGCTAGTGCTTTATCTAATTCTGGCACGATCAATTCCGCCTCATTCTCTCTCAGCACAATTGGCAGGACTCTGTTGTTTATTGGGAAGGTATTTTCCTTCTAATTTAATACCTGGAATCTTTCTGTTTTCCTGACACTAACAACAACAACAACAACACACTTCGTTTGTCCCTTTTCTATTTTCTTCTTTTTTCTCTGTCCTCCTTCAAGGTATGTAAAAATCTCTCTTATAACCGAATTCCTAACTTCTATTGTTCTTTACTTTTTGGATCTATTTTTTACTTATTTTCTCAAGGTAAAAAAATTTTAAAAATCCCTCATCTCAATGTATTTCTCTTGCTTTAAAATGCAGCAGTGAAGTGCTGATTTATGCTTAAGCAGATTTATGCGCACAGTTTGTGCATTGTTTGGCAATAAATGTCCCCATTATATAATGAGGCTGGTGTGCAGAACGTTTCAGTGGTATAAATTAAAGGCCCCATAGCAAGTACAGAGTTATCTGTTATAATGTCCCATAAACATATTTTTATTACAAGTCCAATGGGAATCCTGCTTATCATTGTCATCTTCATCACTGCTTTCAGTTTTAGTGAATATCTGCATGATAAAGAAGACCAGATAACCATTTATGTTGGTGAGCTTTAGGATAAAGGTTTTGAAAGTGCACCTTTGATATATATATAGGGTGGGCAAAAGTAGCTTTATAGATGTGAGAATGTAAAACACAGAGTTTATTCTCCTATTATTATTTATTAATTATTATATTATTTTCCAAGCAAACAACTGTAAACCTACTTTTGTCCCACCCCATATTGTAGACCTTTATATATATAATACATGGTTACTTTTTAAAAAAATTTTTTTTTTCTTTATTGACTTTAGAGAGAGAGAAGAAGGGAGAAGGAGAGAGAGATAGAAACATAGATGAGAGAGAACATTGATTGGCTGCCTCCTGCATGCTCCCCACTGAGGATTTGGCCCACAATCTGGGCATGTGCCCTGAACGGGAATCGAACCAGCGACCTCTTGATGCATGGGTCGACGCTCAACCACTGAGCCACACTGGCTGGGCATACATCGTTACTATTGTACTATGAGGTACATTATGAAAAATACATGTAAGCAGATATTTAAAAGTCTATAGTGGGATGAATAGAAATAGACATTCTGATTTTTTTTTTTTTTTTTTGCACTTCAGTAGATTATATTCTGCAAACCCAGAAGTGCATACTTTGGGGACAAGTGATTTCCATATCTGATTGATCATCAGAAGAGTCTAGAGAAATTTTAAAATTTTATATTGCCTGTCTCCCTCCCAATACTGATTAAATTGGAATTTCTAATTGCGATTGGAAGGCATTGGTATGTGTATCTTGTAAACACTTCTCGGCGATTCTGCTCACTGCTATGTGTGGGATCCATTGCTCTTGGGCAGATATTTTTTAGAGCTGTCCACAGCTTAGAGCATCAACATGATATCCAGCTGGATGAAGTAAATAGAATTTTAGAATTCTCAAGTCTTTGACATTAAAAAGGTATTTTGGGGTAATTGTATTGCCTAAAGTGTTCAAGTCCTAACCCCAGGATCTATGAATGTGACCTTTTTTAGAAATAGGGTTCTTGTAGATGTTCAAGGTAAGATGAGGTCATCAGAGTGGGCCCTAATCCAATATGACTCATGTCCTCATAAAAGGGGAAATTTGGACACAGAAACAGACGTGCACACAAGTAGATGACTATGTGAAGATTGGAGTTATGCTTCCACAAGCCATGGAACTACCAGAGCCAGGAGAGAGGCCTGGACAGCTCCTTTCCAGCACCCGCAGGAGGCGCATGTCCTGCTGTCACCTTGATCTCGGACTTTTAGCTTCCAGAAGTGTGAGACAATACATTTTTGTTGTGTAAGCCACCCAGTTTTTGGTACTTTGTTATAGTAGCCCAGGGAAACTAAATCATAAGGGAAAGCACTATTTCCAGCCAAACAACCAAAACAAACCAAAAATGACAAATCACATTACCCTCTGCTTTTTCTTTTCTCTTTTTTTTTCTTGTTTCTTTTCAATCTGTTCCATAGGAGAATGTCTACTTTTAGCATGAATAGTATAAATATAAAATATTCTAATCTAATTGTGCTTGAAGGGAACAAAGTAATTTATATTCCCATATGAAAATAAACATGCAGCCTGGCTGGTGTGGCTCAGTGGTTGAGCATCGACCCATGCAATAAGAGGTCGCTGGTTCAATTCCCAGTCAGGGCACATGCCCAGGTTGTGGGCCTGATCCCCAGAGGGGGCATGCAGGAGGTGGACAATCAATGTTCTCTCTCATCGATGTTTCTATCTCTCTCTCCCTCTTGCAAAAATCAATAAAGAAAAAAAAATGCATATTCTCAAATACTTAAAAAGATATAAAAAAAATGAACAACTATATCAACTCAACCACTATAGAGTATATTCCCATATACTTTTTCTCTTCTACATACTACTTAATAATATATTTAAGAACTTATTAAACATAACATTTTATGAGGGTGGATAGATTGAAAATGATGTTACCTATATGCCCATACTTTTAAAACATCTATAGACCTTTGGTTAAACATATATGTTTATTTATACTCCGACAGTAATAGAAAAGAAAAGAAATCCTCATGGGCAGTATGAATAAGATAGAAGATGATAGAGGTGTCAATAATATCACATAAGAGACATAGCAAAGAACCAATGGTAGCTGACTTAACAGATCGAAGAAAGGGGAAATCTAACTGCCTGGAATGGAGAATTTCAACACAATGGGATGAGTCATTTCCTTTGGAAAACAACTTGAAATGGTTAGGAATTGGAGCCAGTCAGTGGGGAGCTCTCTGTGACCCCACCTGTTGCTGGGGGGAGTGGGTTCCTTGCAATGTCATGAGAAAGGAATTTTCTGAGGGTTGCATGGGAGGATGAGATAGGGTAGAAATCTTTATTTCTGTGGAATTAAACCCCCGAGTTTCCAAGGTCCCCACTCTCTCCATCCCACCAAGGAAAACATTCCATTTTGTTTTCAGCAGAGCTAGGATTGGAGCCAGTGCCCAGAGTTTCGACACCTTATCTGCATAGTCCAATCCAGCATCAGGCTAGCTTGGCTTGTGTTGCCGGCTATCATCCATTGTGTGTGGAGCTGGCACAGCTGTGGGCCATGTGGCCTCTAGGAACACAGGTGAATGCAAGGAAGCAGGAGCAAAACCAGAGGAACAAGAGAGCAATGAGAGAGAGAGAGAGAGAGCGAGCGAGCGAGCGAGAGAGAGATTGAGATCCTTTGTCTGGGGGATTTTAGCCTTCTAAAATTTTGCATGCTTGCAGTGGTCATACCCTAGTAATGAATGATCTTTGTTCCAGGTTAGACTGACAGGCACCTTCCCTACGTCATCCCAACTTGACTGTGTGTCCATGTCCTCTTTGTTAGACCCCTCCCCGCAGTGTCCTGCAGGGAATGGACCTGTGGTTCACTGGGGAGTGTGAAATTGCAGCTTCTTGGTGAAGCTGCCAAGATAGCCATGCTTATAGTCTCTGGCCTCCCTTTTGCTTCTTTCCTATTATTAATAACTAGTTATAATTATGATGGTAACACCAACAGGTATATCTAAAACTAGAGAAGGGACTTAAAACAAGAAGAGCTGTTGAAAATTCTGAAGAATTCCTCTCAGACCCCACATAAGGGGAGGCCTTCTCTAATTTTTGCAAGGCACTGGTTCTAACAAAATGTAATTTTGTCTTAACTAAAACAATTCATAATCAGGGCAATTTAATATCTTAGAAAATGCCCCAAATGTTTCTGATTCTAATTCTGCCTGCTTTTAAAGTTCTTTTTTTTTTTTTTTAATTTGGTAGATCATATTAATATGCAAATAATGATTTTATAATAATCTTTTTATTTTAGACATTAAAGGAAGAGATACAGAGACTAAAATTTCATTTCATTAGAAATAATTTTATAAAATATAAAATAATAAAAAATATATTTTATAGGATAAAGCATACTTCTAAATACTGCAACATACTTGCTAGAATGGTGTATGCAAAGTACAACATGAACTTTTTATGTAAGTTAGTAAAACTAATATGTCCTAAAAATAGCATCACTCCTATTACCTTTATTTAGAATAATACTTTTAGGTAGATGATGAACCATTAAACAAAGGATACTCATATGTGCATCATTAGAATATCTTAATGTCAGTGTTTGCCAATACACAATTCAGATACAAATAATGCTCAATTTTTTTTCTTATTTTATTTTATTACTTTTCCATTGCCATTGCTCAATTGTGTTTTTGTCAGACTTGGTTGAACATAAAGATATTTCTTGGGAAGGAGAGGAGTATTTTGATTATCATGATTTTAATTAGGATCATTAATTCACAGATTTTGGGTGAATATTCCTTGGGGTGAAATACATCTAGTTTGCCTCCCATAATGTTACAGAAATGAAGCTGCAGTGCTACCTACCATATATGAGGATATAGGTAGTACCTTTACAATGGCTGCTTAATTTAGTTATAAAAATGTTTGTATTGAGATTTTAAAAAATAACTCTATATGATACAGTATTTCCAAAGTTCAATTACTCTTTAGAGATAACTAGGACTCAATAAATTCTGAATTTAATATATATATATTTTTTTAGTATAAAGTATGTTCATTGTTTTTCTAAGAGCCTTGGGATATCTAGGAATGATGTACACCATAACATGTAAAACTATTAAATGACAAATTAAGCCACCTAACACTTTAAACTTACTTTCAAATAATATAATTCAAAATAAATATTGTATTTTTCTGTTAGTCTTAATGGTCTTTTAGAGCAGGACTATCTGAAGCTGCTGAGTTTTTTTTTTTTATTTTTATTTTTTTATTGAGTATCTGATTTACAGGTAGGAACTACGATGGGAGCAGATGATGAAGTGTAGATGGCTTCTGCTGTGGCCTGTTTGAGTTATGGATTCCTGACATGGCTGAAACTGTTGGAAATGTTACAAGTGACACTGGAATCTGCCTAGAAGAAATATCTGTTGCAAAGACTCCATCATTTGCTTGGTAATACTAGTTTCTCCTCCCTTTTAAAAAAAAAAAAACATTAACAAAATGAAAAGGGAACCCTTTTCTGTATGGGAGAACATATTTGCCAATAAGACATCTGATAAGAGGTTAATTTTCAAAATATGTAAAGAACTTATACAACTCAATACCAGAAAGACGAACAATCCAATTTTTAAAAATGGGCGAAGGACCTGAATAGACATTTCTCCAAAGAGGAAATACAGATGGCCAATAGACATATGAAAAAATGCTCAACGTCACAAATCATCAGAGAGATGCAAATTAAAACCACAATGAGATATCACCTCACACCTGCCAGAAGGTATATATATCATCAACAAATCAACAAATAACAAGTGCTGGTGAGGATGTAGAGAAAAGGGAACCCTCATGCACTGTTGGTGAAAATGTAGACTGGTGCAGCCACTGTGGAAAACAGTATGGAGTTTCCTTCAAAAATTAAAAATGGAACTGCCTTTTGAACCGGCAATCCCACTTCTGGGAATATATCCTAAGAATCCCGAAACACCAATCAGAAAGAATACATGAGCCCCTATATTTATAGTAGCATTATTTACAATAGCCAAAATCTAGAAACAGCAGAAATGTCCATCAGTAGAGGAGTGGATAAAAAAGCTATGGTACATTTACACAGTGGAATACTATATGGCCATCAAAAAGAAGGAACTCTTTTTACCTTTTGTGATAGCATGGATGGACCTGGAGATTATTATGCTAAGTGAATTAAACCAGTTAGAGACAGACAAATACCATATGATCTCACTTTTATGTGGAATCTAATGAACAAAATAAACTGATGAACAGAATAGAACCAGAGGCATGAATACATGGAACAGATTGATGGATGTCTGAGGGGAGGGGTAAGGGAAGGTCTGGATAAAAGAAGGTGAAGAGATTAGTTAAAGAATATATATATGTATAACCCGTAGACACAGACAACAGTGTGGTGATGGCCAGAGGGAAGTGGGGGTGGGGGCTGGGTAGAGGCAGGCAAAAGGGGCAGGAATGGAGACATTTGTAGTGTCAACAGTAAAAATAAAGAAAAAAAAATTTATTTTACCAAAAGTGACCATGTATGTCTGCTTGGGTTAATTCTGCATTGCTAGGACCAATTTATTAGTACTTGGTACCATTCTTATTTTAAGATACTCTGATGACCTATTATTTTCCCTCCCCTTTTTTTCTTACCAATCAGCTAGATAAAGTGTGTATATTATTTTATTAGAATTCCATCATGCTTGTAGCTTTTTAAAAATAAACTCACTGATAGAGATCCTATTTTATTTAAGAAATCAAACTAATTTTATTTTCTCTTCCATAAAGAATATACCAAAGAACATATTCCTGATTATTACATATTCTTAAGATATTTTAATTGGGTTATTTGCAAAGCACCGTGTAAGAAAAATGATTAATCAGATATTGGATTAGAACCAAACTTTATATTTGAGTGTAGTTGGTGCATATTTATAATTTCAATAAAGTAAATTTATTGAAGGAATAATACAATTAAAGGGAACAATTTAAACCTCCTCAGCCAGTTGCCCTGAAATTTCAACCAAGTGTGTCATTCATGATGCAAACTGAGTAAACAGAAGGGTAGAACATAGTTATGTTGGTGCCAGCACTGGGTAGATTTTCTGAGGGAGGAGATAAAGAACAAGTATTTAATAAGGAAAATTTAAGATGACAGATTAACACATAAACATATTCAAACATAGGGAGAGAATAGATTTCTAAATATTGAAAATTCCTTTAAAAATATTTAGTTATGACCATCTAGGACTAGTCATTCTACTATGGCTTAAATGGTGAACAAAAGAGATGTGATCTCTGGCCCTTTTTGAGTCATATTCTAGTCAGGGAAAACAGACAATAAAATAAGGAATCAAGAAAATTAATAAATTGCAAATTATAATCAAATGCTCTTAAGAAAAAATGGTACTGAAATGGATGATAATAGGGAGGAATTTTTTATCCCTCCTTTCTTAACATCTGCCCCTCACTTTAAACAAGGACAAGGAAGATATGTCCTTGGCAGTGACATTTGAAAGAAGATTGAGAGATGAAGTGGAACTAGTTGTGCAAAGAGAAGGGGGACGTATTTCTTGCATAAGGAGCCTTGTTTTCAATGACACCAACCCTAAAAAGAGGTTGGGATGTCTCAGAAACAGAGAAAAAGCATGTAGCTGCGGTGAAAAGAAAAATGTGACATTCTGGCCCTGGCTGGTTTGGCTCAGCGGTTAGAGCATTGGCCCGCGGACCACTGAGTCGCGGGTTCGAGTCAAGGGCACGTACCTTGTTTTCAGTTCAGTCCCCAGCCCTGGTTGGGGTCCTGTGGGAGGCAACCAGTTGATGTCTCTCTCTCTCTCTCATTGATGTTTCTCTCTCTCTTCCCCTCCCCCTCCCCCTCTATTTGAAGATAAATGGAAAAATATCCTAGGGTAAGGATTAAAAAAATTATTATTAATAAAGAGTTTCTTTATTTAAAAAACATGTGACATTCTAGGAGGCTGGAGACTGAAGATAGGATAGTGTTAGGACAGACAGGTTCTACAGGCTGCAGAGGAGGCTCTGGGCTTTATTCCGAGTGCAGTACAAAAGCTTTAAAGGGCATAACATTATGCAAATGGAGTTTTAAGAACATTTCTTTCTGTTCTTTTGGAAAATAAATTCAAGGGAAATAAGAATGAATGTACAGATTTCATTTTAGAGACATTTGCTGAAGCTTGGCCAGAGATGTTGGTAATCTGTACTAGGTAGGTGTCACTGGAGAGAAAGGAAAGAGGATAAAATTGAGATACCTTTTATTTATTTATTTTTGTTGTTGTTTTTCACCTATGTGGGTACTTTCTTTTTAAATTTATTTTTATTGAATGTATTGAGGTAACACTGGTTAATAAAATTATATAGGTCTCAGGTGTACAATTCTGTAATACATCATCTGTATATGGTATTGTGTGTTCACCACCCCAGTCAAGTCTCCTTCCATCACCATTAATCCCCCCTTTACTCCCTTCTACCTCCCCCACCGTTGTTTCCATATGGTAATCACCATACTGTTGTCTGTGTCTATGAGTTTGTTTTTTTTCTTAATCCTTTCACCTTTCATCCAGCCCTCCAACCCCCTCCCCTCAGATACTGCTATTCTCTATGTGTCTGTTTCTCTTTTGTCTGTTAGTTTATTTTGTTCATTAGATTCTACATGTAAGTGAAATCATATGGTATTTGTCTTTCTCTGACGAGCTTATTTCACTTAGCATAATACTCTCCAAATAGGATCAGAATCATAAATAGGACTTGTTGATGTTTCAGTGCAATGCACAAGGGATGAAATAAAAGAAGAGGAACTGAGGGTGATTTAAGCTTCAGACTTTACAAATTGAAGTTTGACATGAATTACTAAACTGGGAGAATATTGAGGGTTAGGTTTTAAAAAGGGAAGAACAAAAAAATCCATTTGGGACATGTTACATTTGAGATATGAGACATTTGAATAGCACATTAAGGTAATGATTCAAAATATATAAGAGAATTATTTTCTTAACATAACTATTATACCAGAGTCTAACCTATTGTGATGTTATTAGAGTCTACCTCACCTGAGAGAAGAAAAATACTCAACTCTAGCTTCCTATAGCTTTCCACATGGGAGAAGATAAACGCCCAACTCTACCACATTCTAATAATCTTGTTTATATAAGGAGTTGGGGAAAACTGGAAAGCACTTGTGAAGTTCATCATCCAAGGGCACAAGTTCACTGAAAGACTGAGACCTACTCAAAGGACTATAGAATGCTATCCTCTCCCCACAACTTACCACACCATTACTAATGCCTATTTACTGCAGTTCCTTGTGTCCAGTCCATCACATCCAACTTTTAACAACAAATTGCAAGGAATATTAAAAGGCAGAAAACATACATTGAAGACACATAGCACACATCAGAACCAAATGCAGATATGGAAGCAATGTTAGCATTATTACACCAAGAATTTAAAACTATGATTTATATGCTAGAGACTTTAAAGGAAAAAGTAAGCAACATTCAGGAACAGATGGGTAATGTAAACAGAGATGGAAATTCTAAGAAAGAATAAAAAAGAAATGCTAGAGATCAAAAACACTGTAACAGAAATAAAGGATGCCCTGATGGGCAAATCAGTAGACTGGACATAGCTGAGGAAAGAATCTCTGAACGTGAGGATATACGAATAGAAATCACCGAAACTGAAAAGCAAAGAGACTGCAAAAATACAAGAACAGAATGTCGAAGAACTATGAGACATCTACAAAGGTATACCATATGCATAATGGCAATACCAGAGGAGAGGAAAGAGAGAAAGGAACAGAAAAGGATTTGGGAGCAGGGGATGATAATTTGAGAGTAACCCAAATTATTTTATTCCTGTTTCTTGGTAGGAGAAAAAACATCAGTAAAAATCTGTTTTTCCTTTTGACTTCTTGTGGTTGGTGGGGGGGGGGTGTGAAATCAGTAAAATTTATGTGTAAGATAAGGTAGATAATTTATTTGCTACACTTTGTGATGTTAGGGAAATGGAGATAAAAAGAAAGGGACTAGAACCAAAGAAATAGCAAATGACTGCAATGCCCTATCTCACCTTTTGCCTTAGCTCCTCAAATCAATAATAAAATATGAAATTCCTGAAATTCTTTGTGTTAGGGGATCATTTCTGTATTATTCTGACAAGACTGAGCCTTGTAACTAGGTTAGACTAGGTAGATACAGTTCGTAGTTGCAGATGCTGAGGGAAATGAAACCATAAGAAATTGAGGTACAGGGAACAAACCAAAATCATGATTTGGGTTCTGGAATCTTAGAAGGTGGCAAATGATGGGTTAGGGTTTCGTTTACCTAACCTGATTCCAGGTTACATAAGTGTTACAGCTGTTATTGGATACCATACCCCTCTGCAAATTAAGTCAGTATTTATAAACAACATTTATTTATTTTTAAATAAGTAAATAATCCACTTGGAATGAGAAAATCAAACAGGGCATGCAGACCATATTCTCAATGGGAAACAATTTAATCCAAAGTAAAAAATAAAAAAAAAAATCACCAGACTTGTTGAAGCTGATTATTATGGATATTTTGTGTCTATATTAGTAGATTCTCAAACTATTTGTTGAACTATGACTAAAAAAATCTTCAATTTTTTTTCTTAATTACTTTGTTCTTTAGTTTGGCCTGGTGGATTGGAGTGAGGTGAGGGCAGAATGCTTTTTTGCTGAGTTTTGTCAGTCCAGACTTACAAGTTTTACTTTGTGCTTTTCAAGTGTGGTGTCAATTACATAGCTGGAAATAAAGCATTCATTCTTTTCTTGACAATGTGTTCAAACAGCCCATTCATGGGATCGCCTATCTGCATTTATTTTATAATTGTATCTTTGCTTTAGCTTTTTATGGATATGCTGAAACTCAACATTCATTCATTTAAGTATTCTTTCCACAAATATTTATCAAGTACCCACTTGCCCGAGGCACTATTCTCAGTGCCCTATTGCCATGGTCATGTATCCCTTATTTATGTCTATATCATAATACAGAATTACGAAGAAGTGCTGAACACAAGACACAGAGTAAAATGGAAAGAAAAAAAAAAGGAATAGATTAATGAATTTCTCATCCATTTCCCCATGAAGTTGGCTCCTTTTTTTTCTTCATTGTTCTTTTAGAGAGGGAAAAAGGGAGAGGGAGAGAGAGATAGAAACATCAATGAGAGAGAACATTGATTGGCCCCCTCCTGCATGCCCCCCACTGGGGATCAGGCCCACAACCTGGGCATGTGCCCTAACTGAGAATTGAACTGGTGACCTCCTGGTGCATGGGTTAATGCTCAACCACTAAGCCACACCAGCCCGGCATGAAGTTGACTCTTTAAGGTATCTTCCAAATTGTGTTTGTGATTGCTAATTCAATTTTCTATTTACAATGAAGTTATTGATGACTTGCATTTATATAACTAAATGATCGTTTTTTTTGTGTGTTTTTTTTAATTTTTTTTTTTTTATTCTCACCTGAGGACATTTTTGCATTTATCTTCAGATACAGAGGGAGGGAGAGAGGAAGGAAGAGAGAGAGAGAGAAACATCAATGTGAGAGAGACACATCGAGTGGTTGCCACCCACATGACCCCAACCAGGGCCGGGACGAACTGCAACTGAGGTACGTGCCCTTAGCGGGAACCGAACCTGGGACTCTCTGGTCTGCGGACCAACACTCTAACGGCTGAGCCAAACTGGCCAGGGCACTAAATGATCGTTTTAAATATTAATGGCTATATTTATTTTTTTGATCTACATAAAATAATACTTTTATTATAGAAAGACACAAACATTGAGAAAAAAAATCAAATGCAGTAGTTGAGATGGTCTGCCTTTGTAGATTTAACATTTAACTAAATGGAATTTTAATAATACATCAGTTAGTAACACATTGAATATGAGTTAAATTATTGTGAGATAGCTTTATGGTTAACATTTCTCTTTTTTTCTGTTACGGTAATGGTGTTGCTGACTTCTGATTCTTCGAGCATATTTGTTCGTGCTGCTGGATGCCTGCTCGTCTTGCTGAGAAGAGAGGCTTGACTCTCCTCATAGGAAATTGTTTGTTAACTGTGTTAAATTTTCAGTGAGTAGTTTGAGATTGGAAATGACCTGTATTGTTTATTTCCTCTCTGGCTTTTACTGCTAGGGTTTGGCACGATAATCCATGATAGTAAATGCTCAATTCACATCTAGCTGGCAAATTAATTCATCAACTAATTATCCCAGGGCTTTGGGCTGCAGCTCATGTTGGCAAATTTCTACAGATGTTCATGAACTCAAATGGAAAGATAGGGGCGGAGACAGTTGAAGACACCAAGGTCGGCTTCTAGTCAATGCTCAGAAACATGAGAAATCATAATTCTAGTTTTGTCAATTGATTTCTCCAGAGTACCTCACACACACATTTCCCTTTACTAACCATTCCTTCCACTATAGTTTGGAGGGATTGTCTTTTCCCCCCTCCATTTTCATTTCCTAAATGTATTTAATGAAATACTGTATCTGTTTCATGGTCTATTATTTTCTCTTTTAAATTGTTAAATAAATATAAAACTGAATGTGAATTCTGCTCCCTAAAGTAATTCACATACTTAGAATTCTGATCTGTACTGTTGACATTCCTAAATATTTAATAATTTAGGACTTACTGTTCTTTGGTTGAAAATGAATTATTTCCCCAAATGTTCCTCTCTTTATTTTTAGAGAGGATATTATCAATTAATGGCTTATATTTACATGAATGATTAATTACTGGGAGTGCTTAAATGTCAACTTATAATTCCAAAGTCACTTTTCTTAAATCAGCTTTGAAATTTCTGGATTTCTGTTGTGAGAAATAATGGCATTTTGTACTTTTTTGTCATCTTTTCCTCTACTGATTTCAAATAAATGTCTTGAACTTGTATTCTAGACTATATGTAAGACTGTAAGTTCTGAGGAAGCAGGAACTGTGTTTTATTCCTCATATCTTCTCCAACATTTTGCTCAGTGTCTGGCACATGACACAATATGAGAAAACGTAGAAACCACACCTAAACCAAACTTTGGATGTGAAGTGAAATAGAAAAGATGTCCTCAAGTAGGTTACACTAGAATTAAATCTAAATAAGTTAGCTCAGAGGAATAGAGTATGAGAAGATATTTTAAGTGCTTTGAACCAAGTGTTTGAAAACATTGAGGTAAAGGAAAGCATGGAGTATTCTGTGAATTGCACAGCATTCAGTATGATTATGGTGTCAAGTAGATGATAAGGCTTGAAATATTCATTGAGTAAAGATTGCAGACAGCTTGTATGCCATGCTCAGGGAACATGAATTTTATCCTAAAAGCAATGTACAATCATTGGTTTTAAGCAGATTGATGGTAAACTTTCTCTCTCTCCCTTCCTTTCTCCTTCCTGCCATCCCCCTCCCTCTCTCTCTTTCTTTCTTTTCAATGATCAGTGTCAAGCTAGGGTGCTTATATTGGGGTTGTATAAGATTAAAAGAGATAAGGCTTTACAGAAGACCATTATTGGTAATTCAACCAATAATGATTAGATCCTAAACTAAGGTATTGGTCATAGTAATGCAGACAATGAGCAGATATTGGGAGATCTTAAAATGTTAGAATTACAAGGTTTTGGTGAAAGGACATAGAGGATAAAGGAACGAGAAAATGATATTTTATTTCATTTTTTATCTTTATTGTTGAGAGTATTAGAGATATCCCCTCTTTTCCCCCCGTTAACCCCCTCCTCCCCACTTCCACCCCCCTCCTGCCTTCCCCATATTATTGTCTGTGTCCACTTGTTATGCATATATGCAAATAAGTTCTTTGGTTTATCTCTTCCCACCCCATTCTCAACCCCCTTCCCTCTGAAGTTTGTAGTCTGTTTCCTACTTCCATGTCTCTGGATCTATTTTGATCATCAGCTTATTTTGTTCATTATATTCCATAGATAAGTGAGATCATGTGATACTTGTCTTTCTCTGACTGGCTAATTTTGCTCAGCATAAAACTCTCCAGGTTCCCCCATGCTGTCTTAAAGGCGAGAGATTTTTCTTTCTTACAGCTGCATAGTATCCCATTGTGTATATGTACCACAGCTTTTGTTAAAAAAAAATATTTTTATTAATTTTTTTTTGTTACAGATGTTTCTCCTTTTTCCCCCATTGACAACCTCCTCCCCATCCCCCCCACCCCTTCCCCAGCTTTGTTGTCTATGTCCATTGGTTATGCATACAAGTTCTGTGGTTTATCTCTTCCCCCACAACACCCCCTCTTCTGGGGTTTGTCAGTCTGTACCCTACCTCTATGTCTCTGGGTCAATTTTGTTCATCAGTTTGTTTAGTTTATTATATTCCACAAATAAGAGAGATCATGTGAAATTTGTCTTTCTCTGCTTGGCTTGTTTCGCTTAGCATAATATTCTCCAGGTCCCTCCATATCATCTCAAATGATAAGAGAGAGATCTTTCTTTCTTACAGCTGCATAGTATTCCATTGTGTACATGTACCACAGTTTTTTTTATCCACTCATCTATTGATGGACACTTGGGTTGTTTCCAGATCTTAGCTATTGTAAATAGTGCTGCTATGAATATAGGGGTACATATATTCTCTCTGATTGGTGTTTCAGGCTTCTTAGGGTATATTCATAGAAGTGGGATCACTGGGTCAAATGGCAATTCAATTTTCAACTTTTTGAGGTAACACCACAGTGTTTTCCATAATGGCTGCACCAGTCTACATTCCCACCAGCAGTATACTAGAGTCCCCTTTTCTCCACACCCTCGCCAACACTTGTTGTTTGATGATTTGTTGATGGCGGCCATTCTGACAGGTGTGAGGTGATACCTCATAGTTGTTTTAATTTGCATCTCTCTGACGATTAGTGACGTTGAGCATTTTTTCATATGTCTCTTGGTCATTTGTATGTCCTGTTTGGAGAGGTGTCTATTTAGGTCCTCTGCCCATTTTTTGATTAGGTTCTTTGTCTTCCTTTTGTTGAGTTGTATGAGCACTCTATATATTTTGGAAATTAATCCCTTATCTGATGCATCATTGGCAATTATGGTCTCCCATATGGTGGGTTCCCTTTCCATTTTTTTTTTTTTAACTAGGACATTTATTAATTTATTTTTGTTACAGATGTTTCTCCTTTTTTCCCCATTGACACCCTCCTCCCCATCCCTCCACCCCTTCCCCAGCTTTGTTGTCCATGTCCATCAGTTATGCATACATGCGTATAAGTTCTGTGGTTTATCTCTTCCCTCCCCCCCACCCCCCATTTTGATGATTGTTTCTTTTGCTGTGCAGAAGCTTTTTAGTTTGATGTGGTCCCATGTGTTCATTTTTTCCTATGTTTCTCTTGCCTTAGGTGTGGTATCAGTGAAAATTCTGCTGCGTATGATGTCTGAAATTTTTTTTTTTTCATTTTTTGTTCAGATAGAGTGGAAGGGAGAGAGGGGAAGAGAGAGAGAGAGAAACATCGACGTGAAAGGGACACATCGAGTGGCTGCCACCCACATGACAAACCAGGGCCGGGGACAAACTACAACCGAGGTACATGCCCTTAGTGGGAACCGAACCCGGGTCTCTCTGGACCGCAGTCCGACGCTCTAACTGCTGAGCCAAACCAGCCAGGGCATGATGTCTGAAATTTTGTTGCCTACATTTTCTTCTAGAATTTTTATGGATTCACGAGTTACATTTAAGTCTTTTATCCATTTTGAGTTTATTCTTGTGTATGGTGTAAGATGGTGGTCTAGCTTCATTTTTTTGCATGTAGCTGTCCATTTTTCCCAACACCATTTGTTGAAGAGACTGTCTTGACTCCACTGTATGCTCTTGCCATCTTTTTCAAATATTAATTATGCATATATTCTTGGGTCAATTTCTGGGTTCTCTGTTCTGTTCCATTGATCTATCTGTCTGTTCTTGTGCCAGTACCAGGCTGTTTTGATTACAGTGGCTTTGTAGTATAACCTGATATCTGGTATTGTGATCTCTCCTACTTTGTTCTTTTTTTTTAAGATTGCTGTGGCTATTCAGGGTCTTTTTTGATTCCACATAAACTTTTGGAGTGTTTGTTCTAGTTCTGTGAAATATGTCACTGGTATTTTGATGGGGATTGCATTGAATCTATAGATTGCTTTGGGTAAAATGGACATTTTAATGATGTTAATTCTTCCAATCCATGAACAAGGTATGTGCTTCCACTTTTTTATATCTTCCTCTATTTCTTTTTTCAATGACCTATAGTTTTCTGTGAAGAGGTCCTTTACTTCTTTGGTTAAATTTATTCCTAGGTATCTTAATTTTTTTGTTATGATGGTAAATGGTATTGTTTTTTTAGTTTCTTTTTCTGTGAGTTCATCATTGGTGTATAAGAATGCCATCAATTTCTTGACGTTAATTTTGTATCCTGCTACTTTGCCAAATTCATTTATTAAGTCTAGTAGATTTTTGATGGAGTCTTTAGGGTTTTCTATGTACAATATCATGTCATCTGCAAATAATAACAGTTTCACTTCTTCCTTTCCAATTTAGATCCCTCACAGCTTTTTTATCTACTCATCTACTGATGAGTACTTGGGCTGTTTCCAGATCTTAGCTATTATAAATAGTGCTGCTGTGAACATAGGTGTGCATATATTCTTCCAGATTGGTGTTTCAGGCTTCTTAGGATATATTCCTAGAAGCAGGGTCACTGGGTCAAATGGCAGTTCAATTTTTAATTTTTTAAGGAAACACCATAGTGTTTTCCATAGTGGCTGCACCAGTCTTCATTCCCACCAGCAGTGTACTAGAGTCCCCTTTTCTCCACATCCTCGCCAGCACTTGTTTGATGATTTGTTGATGGCAACCATTCTGGCAGGTGTGAGGTGATACCTCATTGTTGTTTTAATTTGCATCTCTCTGATTAGTGATGTTGAGCATTTTTTTCATATGTCTTTTGGCCACTTGTATGTCCTGCTTGGAGAAGTCTCTATTCAGGTCCTCTGCCTGAATAGGATTATTTGTCTTCCTTTTGTTGATCTGTATGAGTACTTTATATATTTTGGATATTAACCCCTTATTCAATGTATCTTTGGAAATATGTTCTCCCAAAGAGTGGGTTCCCTTTTCATTTTGAGGCTGGTTTCCTTTGCCATACAGAAGCTTTTTAGTTTGATATAGTCCCATTTATTAATTTTTTTCCCTTTGTTTCTTTTGCCCTACGTGATGTATCTGTGAAAATTCTGCTATGTGTGTTGTCTGAGTTTTACTGCCTACCTTTTCTTCTAGGATTTTTATAGCTTCATGACTTACATTTAAATCTTTTATCCATTTTGAGTTATTCTTCTGTATGGTGTAAGCTGGTGGTCTAATTTCATTTTTTTTGCATGTACCTGTCCAATTCTCCCAACACCATTTATTGAAGAGACTGTCTTTTCTCCAGTGTATGCTCTTGCCTCCTTTGTCAAATATTAATTGAGCATAATGTCTTGGGTTGATTTCTGGGTTCTCTGTTCTGTTCCATTGATCTGTATGCCTGTTCTTGTGCCAGGACAAGTCTGTTTTGATTACAATGGCTTTGTAGTATAACTTGATATCTGGTATTGTGATCCCTGCAACTTTGTTCTTCTAAAACATATTTTTAAATATTTTTTTTTAAATCCTCACCCAAGAATATTTTTCTATTTATTTTCAGATAGAGTGGGAGGGAGGGGGAGAGAGAGAGAGAGAGAGAGAGAGAGAGAGAGAGAGAGAGAGAAACATTGACGTGAGAGGGACACATAGATTGGCTGCCTCCCGCATGACCCCAACCAGGACCAGGGACAAACCGCAACTGAGGTATATGCCCTTGACTGGGTATTGAACTGGGACCTCTCAGTCCATGGGATGACATTCAGTCCACTGAGCCACACCGGCTGTGCTCCAAGTTTGTTATTCTTTCTCAAGATTGCTGTGGCTATTTTTTTTTTGTGGTTCTATATAAACTTTTGGGGTGTTTCTTCTAGATCTGTGAAATATTCCATTGGTACTTCAATAGGGATTGCACTGAATCTATAGATTGCTTTGAGTAGTATGGACATTTTAATGATGTTGAATCTTCCAATCTAGAACACATTATATGTTTCCACTTTATCTTCTGCTATTTATTATTTCAATGTCCTTTAGTTTTCTGAGAACAGGTCTTTTACCTCTTTGGTTAATTTTACTCCCAGTTATCTTAGTTTTTTGTTGCAATGGTAAATTGGATTTATTTCTTTTTAGTTTTCCTTCCTGAGTGTTCATTATTGGTGTATAAGAATGTCATCGATTTCTGGATGTTAATTTGTATCCTGCTACTTTGCCAAATTCATTTATTAAATTTAGCAGTTTTTTGATGGAGTCTTTAGGGTTTTCTATGTACAATATCATGTCATCTGCGAATAATGACAGTTTCACTTTCTCCTTTCCAATTTGGATCCTTTTTATTTTTTCTTCTTGTCTAATAGCTGTGGCTAAGACTTCTGGTACTATGTTAAATAAGAGTGGCAAAAGTGGGCATCCCTGTCTTTTTCCTGTTCTTAAGGGAAATGCTTTTAGTTTTTGCCCATTGAGTATGATGTTGGCTGTAGATCTTTCATATATGGCCTTTATTATATTGAGATATGATCCCTCTATTCCCACATTGCTGAGTGTTGTTACCAGAAGTGGGTGCTGGATTTTGTCAAATGCTTTTTCAGCATCTGTTGATATGATCATATGACTTTTATCTTTCATTTTGTTTATGTGGTGTATCACATTTATTGAGTTGTGAATATTGTACCAGCCCTGCATCCCTGGGATGAACCTCACTTGGTCATGCTAATTTTTAAAAATATATTGCTGAATTCGATTTGCTAATATTTTGTTGGGGATTTTGACATGTGTGTTCATGAGACTATTGGCCTGTAGTTTTCTTTTTTTGTGGTGTCTTTATCTGGTTTTGGAATTAGGATTATGTTGGCCTTATAAAAAAAAGTTGGGAGTCTTCTTTCTGGGCTTTTGTTTGCTGAAAGTTTATTGATTACAGCCTCAATTTCCTTAGTTGTTATATGTGTGTTCAAGTTTTCTGACTCTTCCTGGTTCAGTTTTGGGAGACTGTATGATTCTAGGAATTTGTCTATTTTGCCTAGGTTGTGCAGTTTGTTGGTATATAATTGTTCATAGTATCTTCTTACAATCCTTTGTGTTTCTTGATGTCAATTGTTACTTTGCCTCTTTCATTTCTGATTTTATTTATTTGTGTCATCTCTCTTTGCTTCATGATGAGTCTGGTTAAAGGTTGATTGATCTTGTTTATCTTTTCAAAGAACTAGCTTTTAGTTTCATTGATCTTTTGTATTGTCTTTTTGGTCTCTATGTCATTTATTTCCACTCTGATCTTTATTATTTCTTTCCTTCTACCTACTCTGGATTTTTATTTTTGTTCTCTTTCTAAATCTTTAAGTTGCAGGGTTAGATAATTTATTAGAAATGTTTTTTTTTCTTAAGGTAGGCCTGTAATGCTATGAACTTCCCTCTCAGGACTGCTTTTGCTGTGTCATATAAATTTTGTGTTGTTGTGTGTTTATTTTCATTAGTTTCCAGGATTTTTAAAAATTTCTTTCTTGATCTCATTGGTAACCCATTTATTGTTTAATAACATGCTATTTAGCCTCCATGTGTTTGAATGTTTTTGAGTGTTTTTATTGTAATTGATTTCTAGTTTCATGCCATTGTGATCTAAGAAGATGCTTGATATGATTTCAGTCTTCTTGAACTTATAGAGACTTAGTTTGTGTTCTAAGATGTGGTCTAGCTTTGAGAATGTCCCATGTGCACTTGAGAAGAATGTATATTCTGCACCTTTGGGGTGAAATGTTCTGTAAATGTCAGCTAAATCCATCTGATCTAGTGTGTCATTTAGTGTCTCTGTTTCCTTATTAATTTTTTTGTCTAGAAGATCTATCCAGTTATGTCAGTTCTGTGTTAAATTCCCCTGCTATGATTATATTGCTGTGTATTTCTCCTTTGAAGTCCTCCAGAAGTTTTTTGATATATTTTGCTGCTCCTATATTGGGTGCATATATGTTTACCAGGGTTATTTCCTCTTATTAGATCCATCCCTTTAATATTATGTAATGACATTCTTTGTCTCTTATTATGTCCTTCATTTTGAAATCTATTTTATTAGATATGAGTATTTTTACTCCTGCATTTTTTGGTTTCCATTGCATAGAAAATTTTTTCTATCCCTTTACTTTCATCCTGTGTGAAACATTTTAAATGCTACTTGAGTTTTTGTTTCCCAGTATGAATGTGGGCACTGTTTATTGATATTAGCAATATTAAAGTTAGATAGCTGGAGAAAAGGAGTTTGGTTTTGTACATTTTGAATTTTTGTTGTCTATGGAACATACAGATATAGAGACTTAATAGATAGATATTTATTTGAGTCTTGGATTTGGGAGTTACTCCCAGGAGATAGAGAAGTGAAGTGAGAAAGAAAAGGCAAGTAAGTTAATACAGGGTGTGCTATCAGCAAGTTACCTGTGTGGCACAACTGAGATTTTGTCCGACTGGGGTCCTATGGTGACCAACCTTATACAACATGCCTCAAAGTTGTTCCACCTGAAAGGCAAGGCTGCTGGGGTCTGTCATTGGTTGAGGCATCATCCTGAGAGCTAGTTCACCACACTTGTGCCCTAATCTGCTTGCAAGATTCTAGCGTGCTCCTACCATCAAAGTATATACTCAGGCAGAGTCACAGATCCTGGTAGTAAGAAGCTATCCCAAGGGTTACAGGTATTGAAGCACTAATAGAATTTTTAATATGTGTTAGATATGTGTCTGGAGAGATGTTCTGAAAGCCATCAGCATTTAAAAGATAAAATAAATATAGTATAATGAACTCATTCACAGGGTCGAAGATAGAAATCTGTAGAAGAGAAATCGGTGAAAGAGAATGTCTACCATATTTATGTGATTCATATATCCAGGAGATGTGCCTTGAATATACTTAAAACAAAGCCAAAATCTTATGGAGTCATCTTTTATCCACTATTTATATTAATTTGATTGATATATTAGCTTCATTGTAGCTGTAGTCACATCAAATTCATCAATGTATCTTTAGTACCTTAGTACACATAATAGATACCAAGTATTTTTTTCTTTTAAACAGGATTTAGGATTACTGAATTTACACACACACTTTTTAAATCCAGTATTGCACTTACGGAAATATATACCTGATTTGAAATAAAATAAATGTTGTTTCTGTATTATAGATAAAAATAAAATAAAATAAAGTTGGCATATAGAGTTTAAAATGTTGATATTATAAAAATATTTTATATGAAAATATTTTAACTCCATACTTTTGTTTTCAAATACTTGCTTTTTTTAGTTAATAAACTTCTTTTTAGAGCAGTATCAGGTTCACAGCAAAATTGAGTGGCAGTGCAGAGAGTTTCCATGTACCTTGTCCCCACACATGCACAACCTCTCCTATTATGGGTGTCTCCTGCACCACAGGGGAACATTTGATCCTCTACAGTCATGTCATTATCACCCAAATCCCATAGTTTACATTAGGGTTTACATTCTGTAGGTTTGGACAGATGTGTAATAACATGTCTCTATATCATTACGGTATCATAGAGAATAGTTACATTGCCCTAAAAATCCTCTGTACTCTGTTATCCCTCCAGCCCCCTTCAGTTACTTTTCAGAAGATAGAATCTGATGAACAGAGGCTTACAGAGATTCATTTACTTATTCCTCTTCCATAGATTTATTTTATGGTCTTGAGGACTTGTTCCAAGTTGATAATACAAAAACAAAGACATAAGAGCAAAACATATATTTAACCTGTGATGAAGTGCCAGTTTCCTCGGTGCATTTTTAGTTATTTGATAACATTTGGTTCAAGTTATTTCTCCAAAACAGCATAAGTCAGTCAGAAAACTAGGAAGATGCTTCTAAATGTTTCTGGAACAATTGATTATGGCTTTTCTGCCAAAATGTGTCTTTTCCTTAGACCCACATCCTCTGTAATAGTTTGCCTGATTTTTATTTCTGCATTCCACTTCAAGTCATGATCTGTATTTATGTGTAAGGTCTTTCTGTGATTTGCTCAGTAGTAAGTGGTGAGCAGGGAAATTCCTAATAAGTTCTGTTATTATTTTTGAAAATGACTCAGAAAAGAAGAATGCACACTGATGCCAGACATAATCAAATGAATTCTTTTTTCCAAAGTGCTTCCCAGCCTTATAGTGACACTAGCACATTTGGAAATCTGTTCCATCCAGGGGTGAATCAGCTGTGAAATACCATGAAATATTTCATTGGCAGAAAATTTGTAAAAGAAAAAAAATTATAACAGGATTGTCTTTTTGAAAAGGGATTATGTCCTCATTTTAATTGAGGGTCAAGTTCAAAAGCAAGATTGAGATTGGAGCAAAAATGATTTTTGAATGTTTGTGGCAGTTTTAGATGCCGTGGACAATCTATATCTTAGTTTGCTCTGTTTCTATTCCAAGTGAGTGTTCTTTCATAATTACAGTCTTAAACTTTTTTTAAAAAAGTCTTCACTTTTTCTAAGGGAAAGTTAACCTGCATCTGCTATGCTTGTCTGCAAAAAAAAAAAAAAATGCTTGAAAAGTTATTGAGTTTTTCTTTTACCTAATAGATTTGTTTTATATTCACATTTCCTTTTAATTTTTTTCCCTTTCACTTAGAATGAAGATGATCATGTCAAGCAGTTAGTATTGCTTGTGGTTTCTAATTTTTGTAGATTGCATCAGTTTCATTCTTAATTTTAATAAGATCCTTTAAAATGGTATATTATTGAGTTAAGTTGATACTTGATTACAAAAAATTAACAGCCCAGAGAAATCCTTCTGAGAACTTATTAGCATCAGCAATGCTTCTGCTTTCCTATATTTTATGGATTTAAAGCTCGTCTTTCAGTTTTTCTCCCTGAAATTTAAAGAACTTTGGAATAGGAAAAACATCATTTTTGGGATAGTGAAACAAGTAAGTTTTTTATTTTATTTTAACCTCTATGAGTTTTAATTTTCTCATTGTTAGATTGGTATAACAATAGCTAACCTGCAAAGTGATTGTGAAATTTAAAATGTGTGTGAAGTACCTACGACATATCTAGTATACATAGGTTTTTTAATTAATACTGAGTGACTTCCTCCTTTTTCCACACTTGATCTAATCAATGGTTCTCAAACTTTAAATCAAAATCATTTAAAGGGCTTGTTAAATCAAATGTTGCTGGGCCCTGCCCCTAGAGTTAATAATTCAGTAGGTCTGGAGTGGACTTGAGACTGTCGGTTTCTAAGAAGTTGCCAGGTCATGTTGAGTTGAGACATTTTTGAGAACCATTCACCTACAAAGATAATAAAAATGTAGTGAAGTAGAGCTTTGTGGCTATCAGTACTTCATCCTGTAGTCATTTCTGACTAATAAATATTATCACTTTGATTTTAAATATTATTATCTATACTTTCTCTTAAATGTTCATTTATCTGTTTGTAAATAACTCTCCCATTATCTCCATTTACTTGGACAATAGTGTGAATGTTGTTCTTTTGAACCTATGTAATATTTTGATGGATATTAGAATTCATGCCAAGTGAATTAAAAAAAAAAAAGTCATCTTTCCTCAATTGGGCATGTAAGCAATGGAGTTCATTTGCCTGTTTTGTCCTTTAAACTGTGCGAAAAGAAGACTGCCTGAAACTATATTTCATTATGATGTAAAAAGATTTGCTCACCAGAGTAAGTGCAGGTATTCCTCACTTTCCAAAAGTTCATGTAACGCCATTGTGCTTTTATGAAAGATCTACATTAGTGCCTGTTTTCACTACCTGAAAGAAATCCAAGGAGGATTTTGCCTTTATGAAAAAATGCCAAAAGTGAAAATAGCACTCAGCATTTGTTTTGCAGAGAGCCAGTCTTATAGAGGTAGGAGGCAGCCCCAGCAGCGAGAGTGGCCCTACCAAGCTTCTTCCCCAGGAATCACACTCAGCATGTCAGTATCAAGCCACCATAACTTTGAACTGTGTCTGTGAGCAACTGTGATTTATTTCAGTTCATTTTGTACATCCGTTAGCAAGATGTGTCCTAAGGTATCAGAAAAGCCTAAGAGAGCTCATAGGTGTTATGCTATGTATAAAACTGGACGTAGTTAAGCATAATTGTAGGTTATTTTTGGGGGTCTTGGAATGCTAAAAAATTTTCCGTATATGTTAACAGTAATTGCTCTTCACTTTTATGCCATTTCAGCTTACAAAAGGTGTCACAGGAAAGCTCTACTTTCAGAGAGCGGGGGCCACCTATATTGTTATCATACTTGTATATAATTTAGAGAATATTCATTTAAATTGAATGATACTTCTATTTTCATTTTATCTGCCAGATTTATTTATCTTGTTCAGTGCCCTATCATGTCACTGGTAATAAGAATCTGGATAGCACAATTGCCATCATGACTAACAGAAAGGAAAGTTCTCTTCTTTAAATGGTCACATTTAATCAGAAAGCTCTTGAGTCATAAGTTAACAAGAACCTTCACTCTCGATATTCAGATAACCACGCTGCCAAGTGTCAAAAATCTAAATGTCATGCATAACACATACACACTGCAGCTTCAAATAAGAATAATTCCAGAGGAAAGAATAGATATTCAAAATGTTATGTGTTGACTTGTTTCTATGGTATCTTCTGAGTCAACTTGGATGTGTTGTCAATGCATTCTCAAGCTACATATTCAAATGCTATTAATGGCCACAAAATAACATATGAAAAGCTCTCACAATGTGTTTGGACTCTTGTAAATATCAGGGATGGATCTTCAGAATGCTTTCCTCTATCTGTATATCCTCATACCCTAGGTAACCTCACATAGTTTTATTGCTTTAAATACCATCTACAGGCTAAACTTATATGCATAGGTTGAATGAGATCTAAGTCCTGAACTTTAGATTCTTATAATTAACTGTGTACTTGGCATCTCCAGTTGATGTTGAGTAAGAATCTTAGTGATAGCATGTCATAACCTTCTCCTTCTGCATACTTCCCCAGACACTTAGCAGTAGTTACTTTATTTTAACCTCTCAGTCACAAACAGTGACCCCACCTTTGCCTCCAGTATTTTTCTTTTTTTTTTAACATACATTTTTATTGATTTTTAGAGAGAGAGGAAGGGAGAGGGAGAAAGAGATAGAAACATTGATGTGAGAGAGAACCATCGATCGGCTGCCTCCTGCAGGCCCCTTCTGGGGACCGAGCCCACAACCTGGGCATATGCCCTGACCAGGAATCGAACCTGCAACTTCTTGGTGCATGGGTCAATGCTCAACCACTGAGTCACACTGACTGGGCTCCTTTATTTTTCATATAGCCTACATCCTCTCCACCAACATTGACAGCTCTGCTTTGAACATGTAATCGGAATCTATGTCTCATTCATCCATTATTACCACCCTAGTCCAAGCCCCATAATCTCTTATCTATATTATTATTAACCTCCCTGTTTGTCTGTCCACACAGGGTTGGGCAAAAGTAGGTTTACAATAATGAGTATATGAAAATTTATTCTTGCATTATTATTTATTTATTAATTTTTGTATTACTTATTTGTATTATTTATCTTCTTATTTTTAATTTATCTTTATTGTTGAGAGTATTACAGATGTCCCCCATTTTTCTCCCATTGCCCTCCCTCCACCTGGTTCCTGACTCACCCCAGGCCTTCACCACACTATTATATGTGTCCATGGATTATGTATACATGCATATAAGTCCTTTGGTTAATCTTTGCCTGTCCCTCCACCCCATTCCCTCTGAGGTTTGTCAGTCTGTTCCCTGATTCCATGCTTCTGGACCTATTTTGTTTGTTGGTTTCTTTCGTTCATTAGATTCCACATACAAGTGAGATCATATGATACTTATCTTTCTATGATTGGCTTATTTCGCTAAGCATAATACTCTTCAGGTTCCTCCATGCTGTCTCAAAGAGTAAGAGATCCTTCTTTTTTATAGCTGCATAGTATTCCACTGTATACATGTACCACAGCTTTTTTATCCACTCATCTACTGATGGACACTTGGGCTGTTTTCAGATCTTAGCTATTGTGAACAATGCTGCTATAAACTTAGGGGTGTATATATTCTTTCTGACTGGTGTTTTGGAATTCTTAGGATATATTCCTAGAAGTGAGATCACTGGGTCAAATGGCAGTTTGATTTTTAATTTTTTGGGGAAACTCCATATTGTTTTCCATAGTGGCTGCACCAGTCTGCATTCCCACCAGCAATGTGCTAGGTAGGGTTCCCTTTTCTCCACATCCTCGCCAGCACTTATTGTTTGTTGACTTATTGATAGTAGCCAATCTGGCAGGTATGAGCTGATACCTCATAGACATTATAATTTGCATCTCTCTGATGATTAGTGACGTTGAGCATTTTTTCATATGTTTCTGGGCCATTTGCATGTCCTGTTTGGAGAAGTGTCTATCCAGGTCATCTGCCTATTTTTCAATTGGATTGCTTGTTTTCCTGGTGTTGAGTTGCATGAGTACTCTATATATTTTGGAAATTAACGCCTTATCAGATGTATCATTGGCAAAAATGTTCTCCCATATAGGGGTTCCCTTTGCATTTTGAGGATGGTTTCTTTTGCTGGGCAGAAGCTTTTTTAGTTAGATGTAATCCCATTTGTTTATTTTTTTCCTCTCTTTCTCTTCCCCCAGGAGATGTATCTGTGAAAATGCTGCTATATGATATGTCTAAGATTTTGCTGCCTCTGTTTTCTTCCAAGATTTTCATGGTTTCATGACTTACAGTTAAGTATTTTATCCATTTTGAGTTTATTTCTATGCATGGTGTAAGTTGGTGGCCTGGTTTTATGTTTTTGCATGTAGCTGTCTGATTTTCCAACACCATTTATTGAAGAGACTGTCTTTTCTCCATTGTATGCTCTTGCCTCCTTTGTCAAATATTAATTGAGCATAATGGCTTGAGTTGATTTCTGGGTTCTCTGTTCTGTTCCATTTATCTGTATGCCTGTTCTTATATAAGTACCAGCCTGTTTTGATTATAATGGCTTTGTAGTATAATTTGATACCTGGTATTATGATTCCTCCAACTTTGTTCTTCTTTCTCAAGATTGCTGTGGGGCCGTTTTGGTTTCATATAAATTTTTGGATTATTTGTTCTAGATCTATGAAATATGCCATTAATATTTTAATAGGGATTGTTTTGAATTTATAGATTGCTTTGGGTAGTATGAACATTTTAATAATGTTAATTTTTTAAATCCATGAACATGGAATATGCTTCCAGTTGTTTGTATCTTCCTCTATTTCTTTTTTCAATGTCCTGTAGTTTTCTGAGTATAGGTCTTTTACCTTGTTGGTTAAGTTTATTCCTAGGTATCTTATTTTTTGCTGTTGCAATGGTTGAAGGAATTTTTCTTTAGTTTCTCTTTCAAAGAGATCATTACTGGTGTATAAAAATGCCATCAGCCTGGCTGGTGTGGCTCAGTGGATTGAGCGTCATCCCATGGACTGAGAAGTCTCGCTTCGATTCCCGGTCAGGGCACATGCCTGGGTTGTGGGCTCAATCCCCAGTCAGGGATGTGCAGGAGGAAGCAGATAGATGTTTCTCTCTCACATCGATGTTTCTATCTTTCTTGCCCTTCCTCTCTCTAATAAAAAAGGTCAATAAAAGCATATTAAAGGGGACTTATAGTCATGATGGCGGTGTAAGTAAATGCAATACTCGCCTCCTCCCACAACCACGTCAAAATTATGAAACTACAGAACAACCATCATTCAGAACCACCTGACATCGAGCTGAATGGAAGTCCTACAACTATGAAATTTTAGAAGTCACATTGGGACTGGTAGGAGGGGACGAGGTAGGGACGGGCTGGTACCACACACACATGTGGTGGATAAAAATCAGGAGCGACACCTTGGCTGTGGCTGTGAAGGTCCTCCCTGAGGAGTAAGGGGTCACTGTCCCACACCAGGCCCCACAGCTCAGGGTTCCAGTGCCAGGAAGAGAAGTCCCCAAAACTTCTGTCTGTAAAAACCAGTGGGAACTGAGGCTGAGGGAGGCTGAGGCTGCTGAAGCTCCAGGCAGTTCCTCTTATAGGGCCTGCCTGTGCATTGACTCACTCAGACTCATTCCCTCCAGGATCCAGTATGGGGGAGGCAGCTTGAAAGGCACCAGAGATGTACAGTGAAGAACTGAGTTGTTTGGCATCGGGGCAAGAGCTGGAGGGGCAACGTTCTCCTAGAGAGAAGTGCTGGCAGAGGCTGTTACTCATTTGGTGAGTCCTTCCCTAGGGTGGCAGATGGACTCCATATCTGGGACTCTAGCAACCTGGCTCATACTATTTTCCCTGCCCTGGTGATTCCCTGAGGCCCTGCCCCACCCAACTTTTGGGTCCACCCAAGCTGTTTCCAATGGCTTTACCATAGGATTTGCTTGTCTTGGCTCCTGCTTCAGATTTTCCTAAAATCTCTCAAACAAGTAGCATCTGGTCTCAGCAAGCTTCATACCTCTCATTAAGTGACCCCAGGCCTGACACTAGAAGCAGCCAGCCTTAGTTCACAAGTTGGCTTTTCCTGGGCACCTCTAAGCCTAGCACAAAAACAGTCATCGGCAGACCACTTTGTAGCTTATGCTGGGTGGCCCTGGGTAGAACACAGGCAGTGGCTGATCTTGTCCCAGAGCCAGCACACCCAGTGGACAACTTCAGACCAAGTTAAAGCACCACTATGTAACCACCCCCACAAGTGACACACTCAATGAGTGAACTCAGTGGGCACCAGAGTCCTGAAGTAAGTCTTGCTCTGTGTGGTGGGCCCCTACACATCTGATCCTCCAAGGGAGTCAGATGCCAGTGGTCAGTGGGCACAGCCAGTCCTTGCAACTGATCAGCCTGAGTAAATCCCTCCCATTGATATGCCAACAACAATCAAGACTCAATTACAACAGAAGGGTGTACAGTCCACACTAGGGGTGTACCTCAAGGACCCAGCTGGGGCGATCAGGGAGGCTGTGCCACTGGACCTTACAGGATACCTGCAACAATAGGCCACCCTAGGAAGCCTAGGAGGCATAGCAACTCTACCTAATACATAGAAACAAACACAGGGAAGCAACCAGAATCAGGAGATGAAGAAATATGTCCCAAATGAAAGAACAGAACAAAATTTTAGGAAAAGAACTAAACAAAATGGAGATAAGCAATCCATCAGATACAGAGTTCAAAACATTGATTATAAGGATGCTCAAGGAACTTAGTGAGAATTTCAAGGAACTTAAGGAGACCTCCAAGGAACTTAGTGAGAACATCAACAATATAAAAAAGGACCAGTCAGAAATGAAGGCTGCACTAACTGAAATAAAGAATAATTTACAAAGAATCAATAGTAGAGTAGGTAAAGCCAAGAAACAAACCATCGATTTGGAATATAAGGAAGCAAAAAATACCCAATCAGAACAACAAAAATAACAGAGGATCCAAAAAAAATAGGATAGTGTAAGGAGCCTCTGGCACAACTTCAAGCATGCCAACATTCACATCATAGGAGTGCCAGAAGGAGAAGAGAGAGAGCAAGAAATTGAAAGCCTGTTTGAAAAAATAATGACAGAAAACTTCCCTAACTTGGTGAAGGAAACATATATAAGTCCAGGAAGCACAGAGAGTCCCAAACAAGATGAACCCAAAGAGACCTACATCAAGACATATCATCATCAAAATGCCAAAGGTTAAAGACAAAGACAGAATGTTAAAAACAGCAAGAGAAAAGTAGTTTGTTACCTACAGAGGAGCACCCATAAGACTGTCAGCTGATTTCTCAAAAGAAACTTTGCAGACCAGAAAGGAGTGGCAAGAGATATTCAAAGTGATGAAAAGCAACAACCTACAACCAAGATTACTCTATCCTGCAAAGCTATCATTTAGAATCGATGGGTATATAAAGAATTTCCCAGACAAGAAAAAGCAAAAGGAGTTCATCACCACCAAACCAGTATTATATGAAATGTTGAAGGGTCTTCTTGAAGGAGAAGAAGAACAAAAATATGAACAATAAAATGGAAAAATACATATCCATCAACAATTGACTCTACAAACAAAATGAGCAAGCAGAACAGAAACAGAAACAGAAGAGAAACAAACAAGTTGCTTGCCAGATGGGAGGGAGCTGTGGGAATGGGTAAAAGAGATGAAGGAATTAAGAAGTACAAATTGACCCCGGCCGGTTTGGCTCAGCAGTTAGAGCTTCGGCCTGTGGACCAGAGAGTCCTGGGTTCGGTTCCCGCTAAGGGCATGTACTTCCGTTGCGGTTTGTCCCTGGTACTGGTTGAGGTCGTGTGGGTGGCAACCAGTCGATGTGTCTCTCTCGCATTGATGTTTCTCTCTCTCTTCCTCCCTCTCTCCCTCCCACTCTATCTGAAGATAAATGCAAAAAATGTCCTCAGGGGAGGATAAAAAAAAAAAGAAGTACAAATTGGTTGTTAGACTGATGAATCTCAAAAGAAAGGGGGGAGAGAGTGTGGGATGAGATAAACCAAAGAACTTCTATGCATATATGCATAACCAATGGACACAGACAACAGTGTGGGGAAGGCAGGAGATGGGTGGCATTGGGGAGGAGAGGGTCAGTGGGAGAAAAAGAGGAGAACATCTGTAATACATTCAACAATAAAGATAAATTAAAAAAACATATTTAAAAATGCCATTAACTTCTGGATGTTAATTTTGTATCCTGCTACTTTTCTGAATTCATTTATTAACTCTAGTAGTTTTTTGGAAGTTTCTATAGGATTTTCTATATACAATATCATGCCATCTGTGAATAATGACAGTTTTACTTCCTCCTTTTCAATTTGGATGATTTTACTTTTTCTTCTCTGATTACTGTGTCTAGGGCTTCCAGTACTACGTTGAATAAGACTGGTAAAGTGGACAGAAAGTTGTTTCTGTTCTTAAGGGAAATCCTTTTAGTTTTTACCCATTGAGTATGATGTTGGCTTTAGGTTTGCCATATATGTACTTTATAATTTTGAGGTATGATCCTTCTATTCCCATTTTGATGAGAGTTTTAATCAAAAATGGGTGCCGGGTTTTGTTAAATGCTTTTCTGGTTTGCATCTATTGATATTATTACTTTTCTTTTTATTATTACTGTTATTATTTTGTATTCTTACTTATAATTTATCTTTTAGGTAATGATGGCTGGTAGTTTAACCTACTTTTCCCCACTTCTATATATGTCATTTCATTCCATAGTATATCATCTCCAGAGCTATAGAATGTTTTAAAACATAGGCAGATCAGGTACTTTTCTTCCAAAAACTACACAGTGAGTTTCTATCTTTCTTAAAGTAAAAGTTAATATATTTATAATGGTCTACACATAATTTGGCCCACCACTAAATATATGAGTTCATGTCCACTGACTCAAATCCAACTACCTTGGTATGCTCTAAAAGTTAAACATGTACCTATCATATGTTCCAGTCATGCCAATTCTAGATATTTACTTAAGAAAAATGAAGATAGTATGTCCATTCAAATACACGACTGTTCACAGAAACTTGTAATAGACAAAAATCTGGAAGCAAACTAAATTTTATCAACAAATGAAGGCTTAAAAGGTTGTGGTATTTCCATACAACTCAGCAATAAAAAGGATAAATAATTGATACATGCAATTATATGAATGAAACTCAAAATAATTACTCAGAATAAAAAAGGAAGAAACAAGATTACATGCTATGTATTATTATTTCATTTACATAAAATTTTATAAAATGAAAATTAATCTGTAATGGCATAAAGTAGGTTAGGGGTAGGCTGGAAATTAGAATGGGGTCAAGAATGGCAGAAGGGGAAAGAAATGGGGGTACAGGAAACTTTTTGGGGTGGTGGATATATTAATTTCCTTGGTTATGGTGCTAAATTCACTGGTGTATCCACATCTGATCAAACTGTTGACTTTATTTATTTATTTTTAACAATTTTTTTATTTATTGATTTTAGAGAGAGAGAAGGGAGAGGTAGAGAGAGATAGAAACATTGATGAGAGAGAACATCGATTGGCTGTCTCCTGCATGCCCCCCACTGGGTATTTGGCCCACAACCTGGGCATGTGCCCTGACTGGGAATCGAACTGACAATCTCTTGGTGCATGGGTCGATGCTCAACCATTGAGCCACATTGGCCGGGCCAAACTAGACTTTGAATGTGTACAGTATGTTACCGTGCATACTAATATTACTGTATATTAATTATATGCTGTTAAAAATAATGTTTGAAATTAAAATATTTTATTTTGCTCTGATGGTCAAATGTAAAAAACTATTTAGGATTATATATGTTGTAACCAATGATACTCTCTACTTTCATGTTTATAACATTTTGATTTTAATAGACACATTTTTCTCAAAAGAGCAAGTATATCATAAGCAAAAGGATCTTATAAATGTTTTCCTTTAAATGTGCTTTTTTCCCTCTATGACTGAATTTATTTATTTATTTATTTATTTATTTATTTATTTATTTATTTATTTATTTATGTTACAGTTGGTTCTCCTTTTTCCCCCATTGGCACCCTCCTCCCATTCCTCCCCCCATCCCAGCATTGTTGTCTATGTCCATTGGTTACGCATAAATGCATATAAGTTCTATGGTGTAACTCTTCCCTCCCCCTACCCCCCTCTTCTGAGGTTTGTCAGTTTCTACCCCATATGCATGTCTCTGGGTCCATTCTGTTAATCAGTTTGTTTTGTTCATTATATTCCACAAATAAGTGAGATCATGTGATATTTGTCTTTCTCTGATTGGCTTATTTCACTTAGCATAATACTCTCCAGATGACATGGAGGGACCCCTCTATGATTTAATTTTAACAAAAACAATGTGTTTGCAGCAGTAAATGAAACATGCTCATACTGTATTCACAAAGCATAGGCGTGTCCAAAAACCGCCAGTTTAGGGGGCAGGGCACAAGCTTCTAGTCAACATCACGGGTGAGTTACTCCACAACTGCGGAAGGCCATTTAACTCTCTGTATCATGGTGTCCCTCAGCGTTTAATAGGGACAGCCATGCTATATATGACTGTGAGGACAAATGTGATGACAGATGAGCCTTTGGCCAGCTCTTTTAAGTATGGTGAGTTTACAAAGGAGCTTACTAGATGCTGGCTATTTCCTACTATGACTTTTTAAGACCTAGTGGCTGCAAGTTTGACTAATTGAAGTACCCCTAAAGAGACTAATCCAGTTGTGGATACCTGCTGTCTTTGAGATAAAATGCATACACTCATATTTGAATATAGTTAGTTTCTCCTGTGTACCCTTTTTATGAAAATATTATGGTGTAAATAACTGACCTAAGGGATTCTTTATTCCATAATATTATAAAAAAGAAAGGAAATTCACTCAAAAGGAAAGTAAACTGAATATTAGCTTCACATTTTTTTATTCCTTTTATGATTTAGCAAATAGCTACGTGATCAAATATCGTAAGAACAATCCTTTAACACGGACCCTGTTCCTCTGAGCAGTCATAGTTGTTTGCTAAGTGTTGGGTGTGATATTTTATTTGCAGCAATCATGAGGCCAATGTGCTTCAACATCTTTCTCTCTATTTTTTAAAAACTTTTTCTTCAATTTCCATCCCTCAGATCTCCTTAACTTCCTCTGTTTCTCCTTCTTCAGCCACCCTGTCACACATCAATCTCTGCTTCTGGATGTTTCCTTTTGCTGAACAATTTTTGCCCCTTCTTTATCTCTTGGTCCTAAAGAAACATATCTTGGTGGTTTCCAAGACCAGGCCTTCTTCTAACTCCTGTGAATTGCTTTCTCTCCTTTCCAGTACACCATGTTCCACTGATAATACCCCCCCCCCCTTTATAGTGTCCTTTGAAATATCTTTTTTACCACAGGGACACCATTTGGAATGTATTCTATGGGGTTATACGAAGAGGTTTTATTATTACCTGAAAAGTAGTAACAGTTACAGTATATGCTGATTATCCCTACCAGTTAACAGTTTCACAAAAATCACAGTTTTTAACTAAGTGGGAATATTAATAAAATCCAATGAAGAATAACCAGGGACACCAATAAATAAGATAATTTTACAGAGTTATAAATACTACAGGAAAATGTATGGCCATAGTGGGATTAAGAAAGATTAGTACAAGGTAGGAAAAGGACCTCTTTAGAAAGAAATGCCAAAGATGTCTTCTCTAAGGGGCTAACACCTGAATACAATCTTGTCCGGCCTGTGGAAGGGTGGTCTAGTCAGAAGGGAGAGGAAGTGCAAGGCAGGCCCATGGTCACTAAGGCAGGGCCACGTTTCATAAGAGAAAGGTGAGCATGTCTGAGCACCGTGAATGGGAGAGGTTGTGAGGCCATAAGAGTGCACGGATAACTATGGACATTTGGATTTTAAGGGATGAAAAGGGTTACTGAAAGTCATGTAACCCATTCTGAATTGAACAGAGGGATGTAGAGAATTGGTTTTCTTATTGTAAGAAATAGGGAACAAGGCTGAGTCAGTTGTAGTAGAAGCCAACAGAAAGTTAAGTAGTATAAACAAAAATGACACCATCCAATGTTTCGCAAACATTTTATGAACAGTTCTGTCAGAACTGGCCATAAATATCCCAGGAATTTGACAGTGGAATCATACGTTTTTGAAAATATTCTTAGTACAAATATTTTTAGTCTGAATGTCTTATATATGGATTTTGGTTTGTTTTTTTTTTTTTAGTTTTTCTCCACTAGTTATTGTTTGTTATTCATTCACTTTGAAATTTGGTCATAAATAGGCCATTTCTAAACTATCTAGACAAAAGTATACTCTGTTAGTTGACACTTTCAAGTCCAAAAGCATTAGATCAATTCTGCTTACTGTAGTCGCTAATTTGGAAATTCCTTTCATGCAATCACAGCTATCTCATACGAGGTTAAATATACGGTGGAATAAATCTTTTTTTCATGAATATTTGTATATATCTCATTATTTCCTCATAATATTTTTTGAGTGGAATTGAATCAAAGAAATGAAAAATATCAAGGTGTTCACTACATGCTGCCAAATAGTCTTTCAAATATTTTACAGTATATAGTATAACAGGAAAAATTGATAAATTGGACTTCACCAAAATTGAAAATGTCTGCTTTTTATGTGGTTATATGCCTATCTTTGTTGGTGCTAATGGAGGAACCCTAAGGTTTGTACAGTGAGGTTGTTCAAGCCAATCAACTCAAATGCTTCCATTTTGACCTACATTTGAAACCCTATTTTCAATTCTGGCTCATTGAGGACAGAACTAAAACCTAATCAGCTTAGTATAAGGTGCTTTATGTTTACAGTTTTCATTGGTCAGGAAGTATGATTTACTTTATAGAATGTGTATGTGTGTGTATAATAATGTTCTGCATTGTTGTTGCAGTATATAGAGAATTTGTAGGTTTGAAGAAGATTGTGGAATATAAGTGCAGACATGTTTTTTCCTTAAAAAAAGACTTTATCATCCTTAATGGGTTTTCACATTTTAAAAAAAATTCTGAGGTTGGAGCTGGGGCTCATCCTTATGAATGTCAAAGATGTGGAAATTGGAAGCAAGTCCCATCAGTGCCTTCATTTGGAGAATAATTTTCCATGCTGGTTGCTATTTCGTGCCCTGCATGAGTGACTCAGTGTGCACCGAAGGACCGTTTTAATGTGTGGCATCTGGATGGACACCTGGAAGCTGTGAAGCTTTGAACTAAGAAGTCATTAATGCTTAAAAAAAATTAACATTAATGTTGATTATCCTCTTTAACTTGTTTCACCCACAACTGCTCAATCATTCTGCAACCAGATTACTGCCAGTTCCATATGTTTCTGTGTCACTTAGGCTTGACTAATTAAAATGTTCTGCTATAGGTGCCACATAAATTTTAAAATTCTGAGATGTCTTTTTAGTCAATTGAAGAGACTTTTAATGTTTTAGGAAAATTGATGTATAAATTTCTTTTAACCTGCCAAATACCAAACACATGACCTAAAATTTTATGTTCTATTTGATTTGGATTCAGAAAAACCAATCTATGCAAATCAGCTGTGTTCTAAGCTTTGCCAAACTGAAATACTCTTTATGATCCTGATAGATTTTCTTTAATGTTTCTCCTGAAATTTACTCTTGCTAATGAATGTAAGAATATTTTTAGCTAAAGAATCTTTGAGAAAAAGATTAATCCTCATCAGTAAGAAAAGAAATGCAAACTAAAGCATCAATCAAATACCATTCCCTTTTTCAAAATTGCCACTGATATAAAAAGATAATAATCAGTGTTGGCATTCTCAAACGCTGCTAATGTGCGTGCAGATTGGCAAAATATTTAAAAGGCAATTTGGCTGCATATAGTGAGCTCCTTGATATTTCATGTCTTTGATTCAATTCCATTCAAAAACCATTATGAGAAAATAATTGTATATATACAAATATTCATGAAAAAAGATTCATCATAGTGTTATTTAAAACACCAAAACTTAGAAATATAAATGAGCAACTATGAAACTGTTTGATTAATCAATTCTTCCATGTGATAGAAAAATGCAGTTTTACCAACAATATTTTTGAAGACTAATTAATGGCAAAGGAAATTTTCTTGATATGATACTATAATGTTAAGGGAGAAACATTTTTCAAACAAACTAACCCACCACATATATATTTATAGAAATACTGAACTGAAGGACAGAGTGGTAACATACCTTATTTCCAGTGTTGTTTATTTTAATCTATTTACACATTTAAATAATATCCATTTTTATAATCAGAAAAAAGTTATGAAAACAAATTATATAAAATTTTTTTCATTAAGTGTTCTTTTTTAATATCTTTAAAATTAATCTCTTATTGAGTGAATATAGCACATTTATATGGTCTTATTTAATTATTTATATTTTAAATTTATTTCCCCAGCAAAATTCTAAACTTCTTGAGATGGAGCCTATGTCTTTTGGAGTGCTTCAGATCAACTCTGTGGAACTTTGTTAAAATACACATAGGCCCAGATCCTATTTCTAGAGATTTTCATTCAGTATATCTTCTGTACTCCTAGTGATTCTGATGTATACAAAATCTCATAATCAGGAGTTCAATTATTTAATTTAATTGATAGTGGTAATGGAAGACATTTTGCTATTCCTTATTACCTTATTAGTGACAAATATTTATTTGAACTTGGTTCAAGTTAGTTCAGATGGGTTCATTTGGACATTGGTTTAAATTGTAGTGATGTCTTACTACAGAGAATAGTTTTAAAATATTTGTCTCAGTTCCTTTTGGATGTTGACCAGGTGTAAATAGATGCATAATAAAAATAATTTTCCTTCACCTTGAGTTTAGGTTTTAAGTCAGGAATATTTATGAGAGCACTGAGTTTGGAAATAAAACAATCAATAACTTAAATCAAGTTAAGTCACGTGTTTGCAAGAACATATGCATCACTTTCATTTTTTGTGATAGAGCAAAGTCACTTGTATATGTGTTTTTTACTTTTATCCACTTTTTCCAGCTTCACCAAAGGAAACAATTTTCAACCAGTTCTCTAATACATTCTCATAAAACAGAGCAGCAACAAGAATCAACACAATAACACAAACACTGCTTAATTCAGGTATGTAATCAACTGTTTGAACCATACTCCCTAAGCACACACACGCATCCACATACATGTGTGCACAGGCACAGACATGCACAGTAGTAATAAATATTTTCACTGTTGATTGTTATTCTAACTGGTTTATGTTAGTAACAGTTGTTTACTCATGGTTTCTAAATCAGGCCCTGCTTTGATCAAGTGTGAAAAGCAGTGCTCACTGGACATATCAAGTGGCTAAAAGAGATTAAAGAGGTTATTCCCCCCCACTTCCTATTTGAGTGGATGGGAGTATATTCTTGTTATTCTGGTGTCTTCACATTTAGATATGGAAATGAGCAAACTATTTATAGTTAAAGTAAGGAAGTAAAACCAGAATGCTTGACTTATAAAAGGTAATTATAATTTAAAATTGTATTGCTAGTTTTACCTTAAATGTATTGCATTTGAATGAACTATTTATTAGTTTTCAGAAGTGAGAACTGTAAAAGTAACAAAACAAGAAGGCTCTTGGACTGAGGCTCTATGCTTGACAGACTAGGAAAACAAACCAAAATCTAAGCCAGAATTAATGAACTGGAACCCAATAAAGCGAAATTTAAGAACAACTAACTAGCCACAGCCAATGAGGCTTTCTCAATTAAGGCAACTACTTAAACTATAGCCAGTCAGATAATTTCCTTGCTTTGCTTTCACATTTTCTCTATAAAATTCTGTCCCCCAGCTTCTGTCGGTAGAGAAGTTTCAAACATGATACTCGATGCTGACTTGGTAAATGCAAACTCATTGATCAATAAATAAAAATATTTTAGAAAATATTTCCATAAATATTTCCAAAGGTATTTCTTTCACACATTTCTCCAATGTTTAAAACACATTTTCATAATTTTCCTTGAATCTATTCGAAAAACTTCCTGATTTGGTTTAAACTCTGCTGACCTCAACTTTTATGCTCCTATGTAGTAGGAACCCATCTACTCACCAGTTTTACCAGAAGGACATTTTAGAGTTGAAATATCAAAGAAAATGTGAAATATTCCTAAAGAGAGTTGTCCTCAATAAACTGAAGGGGAATGAATCTGTCAGGTAAATAGTCATTAGAAACAGTATTAATTCACACTAACACATGACATAGCTAAATTAGAACCTCTGGATAGAGATGAACAAAATGCAAAGTGCCTATTAAGAGTGTGGTGGTAAAATCTGGGAAAGCTTATTTAATTAACCCTGTTTGGTGAAACTTAGAACCGAGACCAGGGTTCCTTCTGCAGAAAACCTATTTCCATGTTAGTTAATAATTTTCTATTAGTTATTTTACTGGGCTTCAAAAATTGTGCAAAATTCTCCAATATCTTGATGACATGTCAATTAACTTTGTGTAGTTGCTATTAATTATGAATACAAATATCTGATTCTGAGTATTGTGTACTTGAAAGCTATGCAGGTGGGCCCCCCTTTGCACAGCACTGCTGGCCATAAAACATGATTGTACAAGCTGAAACTGTGAAAGTGATCCTAAGAATCAATGGGCAACATTATGATTATTTCATAACCTTTCATAGTTTTTACAAAATATCAACTTTCTTAATTGTTGATAAATATATAGAGAAAAGGACAAAATACTCAAACTAATGTTTTTAGTGCACTGTTATTTAAAAGCTAGAAAAATATGCCTGGCCAGTGTGGCTCAGTGGATTGAGCATCATCCCATGGACAGAGAGATCCTGGTTCGATTTCCGATCAGGGCACACGCAGGGGCTGCAGGCTTGATCCCCAGTAGGGGGCGTGCAGGAGGCAGTCAATTGATGTTTTTCTCTCACATCTATGTTTCCATCTCTACAAAAAAAAAAAAAATCAATAAAAACATATAAAAAAATAAAAGTTAGAAAAATAGAATATTAAAGTGTTTTGTTTAATGGTATCAAGAATAGTTTGAACAGTGCTTGCTTTCTTTTTGTTATATAACATGATATATACCAAACATTTTCTATGGCTTCATAAATGTTTATGCTTTTTTCTAAGTTTGAGTCAGCTTCTAATATAACACCCTTTGCATTTTCAATGTTATGAAGTATCTCCGAAGTTCTTTAAAGTGTTATTTATTTTTTGTCAGTGTCACTTTCTCTGAAATATTTTTATCCTTTCCATCACAGCACTTTCCTCATTTATGTCACAAAGTTCACCTTGACTAAGCTTTTCTGGTTGTATGTGTAGAGTCCCTCTGTTGGCAGTCAGTGCAAACATTTCCAGAGTCAGCTATTTCATTTAAAACTCTATTTATGTGCAATCTAATGCCTGCAAAGTTATTTGCACAGTGAGCTAAAAGTTTCTACCGTATTGAACACATTTTCCTCCTTCCATGGTGGTTGAATGTTCTTAGTTGTGAGCTTTATGTCATATTTCTTCCTAAACTCAGCTGAAGAAATGACACGCTCTCCAGTTGTAGCATCAATAGCTTGTCTGAAAGTCTATCTAGGAAAATAGGCTTTAAAAGTTGAAATACATCCTTGGTCCAGTGGCTGGATTGATGAAGTTGTATTTGGTGGTAAAAGCAAGTTTCACATTTTCATTCAAGTACCCAAGAAAAGTAGAGTGATCTGGAGTATTATCCACCAGTGTAGTGCTTTAAAGGTTAGACTATTTTGCCTATAGAATCTCTGTAACACTGGGAGATAAGGAGGCTAAACAACTATGTTTTTTTGTCTACGCATGAGTAACAGATATATAGTGACCAATCACTGACAGATTTAGAAAGAAATGGCATGATTTGTCACAGATCATCATGTGCACCTGTTATTTATGTAGTGATCCGTGGATTGAAGAGATAGTAGCAGACTGTTTTTATGCAATCTCTCACAGTTAATACACACCGGTAACTGAAAACTAAATGGTATCATTGGGGGCTGGTGTTATTTAATTAAACCAGAGTAACTGAAATGTTTCACAGAATGAGAACTGTCTTTGCTAAGTTCATTTTATTATTATTAGTTTTTAAAGAATAGTTTATTGGTTTTTAGAGAGAGAAGAAGGGAGAGGGAGAGAGAGAGAAACATCAATGTGAGAGAGCAACATTGATTGGGCTGTCTCCTACATGCCCTCTACCAGGGATCATGCCAACAAGCCAAACATGTGCCCTTGACTGGGATTTGAGTAAGTGAACATTTAGTGCAAGGGACGATGGCCAACCAACTAAGCCACATTGGCCATGGCTGTCTTTGCTAAGTTCAACAAATTTTTCTGAGGCTTCTGGACTTATCTCTGCGAAAATGTGCTCAGCTGTTCATTATTTTTCAAATGATAGTAGTAAGCTTTAAAATAATTTTAATTTGGTGAACTTTAAAGTATAAATTGTTATTTTTATTTCCTTACACTAATAAGGAAGATGGCAGGTGGAATCTGGCCTTCCACTTTATGTGCAGCTCAGGAAGATGTTAAGAAGGGAAGATTTCCATGTCTCCCTGCACATGCTCAGTCAAGCAGCCACTGAAGATTGTATCTGTCGTGCTCTTGTATGTATAACGGAAGACCGCTCATTGGATGAGACACAGGTCTTCACTGTGTCAGCTGCCCATAGTGGAGGCTTAATGAAGATATGCCCACAGATACATGCACAGCATCCTTGAGAAATTGTGGAAATTTGGGAGAGTAGGTAACACAAGTAGGGGTAAATTGTCAGTCTGGCAAGTCAACAAGAAAGAAAGTTTTTCTCAGGTTCCAGTAACTTAAAACACTTTTAGCCCTGGCTGGCTTGGCTCAGCGGTTGGAGCGTCCACCCGTGGACTAGAGAGTCCTGGGTTCGGTTCCTGCTAAGGGCATGTACCTTGGTTGCAGTTTGTCCCCAGCCCTGGTTGGGGTCGTGTGGGTGGCAGCCAGTCAATGTGTCTCTCACATCGATGTTTCTCTCTCTCTCTTCCTCCCTCTCTCCCTCTCGCTCTATCTGAAGAGAAATGCAAAAAAGTCCTCGGGTGAGGATAAAGAAAAAAAATTTTTTTTAAAACAGGTTTGTTGAGACATAATTTACACAAAATAAAATTTTCCCATCGTAAGTATACAGTTCAATGAGTTTTAAAAGCAGGGACACTTGATGAGTTTGCATGTTATCCCTGGGCTGGGCTGTGCTACTCTTCACCAGGTTGTTCCAATTTTCGTTCCACCGTGTGTTGCCAAGTCAGGCACTCTTGGCATTTTAATTTTGTGGCAGAAAATTACCATCTAATATTTTTTTCAGAACATAGGGGAATAGCTTAATATTTATTTTTATAATGCAAACTGTGTGTATATATTTAATATTTGTTTTGGACGCATTTAAGATAATATATAAATAGATAACTATCCAGATTCAACTAAAGTTTAATGAATCTTCATATTAGTTTTAGGATGTAATTGTTATCTCTATTTTATAAGTGAAGGAAAGAGTTTCAGCAAGGTTAAGGAACTTGACTGAGGAATGAGACTGGTACATTTTGGAACTAGGATATATCTTATGTCTTCTGACTCATCACATTGGTATATCTGGTGATAATCCATAAACTACAGTAATAATAGGCAATATTTATTACAGTCTCACAGAAGCCATTCTAAGTTCTCTACATGTGGTATTTCATGTAGTACTTATAAGAACCATATGAGGTAAATGTTACTATTTTCAGTGGTGGATAGATGGTACATCAAATTTAGGCATCCTGCCCAAGGTCATAAAAATGATAGGTGGCAAGGTGGGATCATAGTTCTCAAGTCCACTATTATATATTTTCCCCATTATCTCCCTTAATATCCACTTTCCTCCAAGAGAAAAAACAAAGACTGGTATCCCTGTTAAAACTATCCTTCTGGAGTAGAAGGAGACAAAAGAAAGAATGTGAAGGAAACTTTTCCATTATTCTATGAAAGATGTTCCTATGTATCTGGCCAACTACATTCTAATAATGAATCTTTTTTCATGTTAACGTATCTATTTCTAAACTTTTATATTTTCAGATTTGAGGTCTTCATTTAATAATACAGCCCAATTTTTAAAAAAATTTGAAGCAATTTTCTAGTAGACCAAAGAAAATGAGACTTAGAGACCTTCAGGATGGTTTCACCTTTGGATTTCTCTACCTGAGATTGCTCTGTCCCCAGGTATGACTTGCTCACACTCTCACATCATTCAGTCTCTTTTCCAGAGTCATCTTCCTAAATCTTCCGTTTAAAATAGAAATCCTTCCTTCATGTTTAAAATAGAAATCCTTCCTTCATGTTTAAAATAGAAATCCTTCCTTCATGTTCTACCCTGATTCTGTTTTATTTTTCTCCTTTATATTAATGACCCCCTAACCAAAGTCCAGACTGATACTTCAAATTCAAGACCTCAGGGTTTTTACTTAACCTCTTCTTCATTGCATCTGTATCTTCTTTCTTTATCTCTGAGAATAGTAGTTCTTAAGGGCATGGAGAATTATAGAAAATCTCATGATTGCTAATTTTTCTAATAGTCTTATAGTAGTAATACTAATAATATCACCAATATAATTACTGAAACCATTAGCATTTTTTGCTTTGGCTCTTCCCATTATTTCCTATTTTTATAGTTATTTTATATCGTTGTTTGAGAAGATAATCATTTCATATCACATTCTCTCCCCCTTGTCTCTCATTTAGTCTTAGCGTTACAGGTAACTGTATTTATGCACCAGCAGTTCTATGTCAAGGTCTCTAGTGTGAGGTTGTTCTCTAGTGGATTCCTTAGTAAGGGCACAAGGGGGCAATATTCCTGGGATGATTGCACGTTGGTAAAAGTTTGCCTGTATCCTTTGATCTTGAAAATCTGTTTTTTTGGATTAAAATAATTCTTGGCTCACACTTAAAATTTTTTCTTGAGTATCTTAAATATGTCACTGCTTTTCCTTTTATTTGGCATTAACTATTGCAGCTGAAAAGTCTGATGGTAATGTAATTTTCTTTCCCTTTTAACTCACATGCTCTTTTGCTTTTTATTTCCTTCCTTCCTTCCTTCCTTCCTTCCTTCCTTCCTTCCTTCCTTCCTTCCTTCCTTCGTCACATTACTGGAATATGTTTTTGTGTTGTTATGGGTCATTTTATCAGTGATACTATGTGTACTTTCGATGTGCTTTTAAATATTTTATTTTAGGAAAATTTGTGATTACTGGATTTAGTATTTGTTCTATATCCTTACTCTGGGTTTTATCTCCTTTCTTTTCCTACTATCTATATGTACAAATTTTTTTTTTTTGCTTGTCTTTACTATTTTTAATTTCTCTTGAATCCTTTTTTTATCCTCATGTAAAATCCTTTTTGAATTTTGAAGTTTTTCTTTCACCTAAGCTGTCATCTATTGTGTTTATCCCCTACTATGTTATTTCTCATTTATTTCTGCATTTTTGGAATTCTTTTTTCTCTTATTTCTAATTACTCCCAGAGTTAAGAAACATCATTTCTGAGTTTTTCTAGGTCTGATGTATGTTTTTTCTTTCATGTCTTGTAGTATTTCCTTAATGTTTCCTAGCTAGTTTTTTTTTTTTTTTTTTAGAGTGGGAGGGAGAGAGAGGAAGAGAGAGAGAGAGAAACATCGATGTGAAAGGGACACATCGAGTGGCTGCCACCTGCACGACCAACCAGGGCCGGGACAAACTGCAACTGAGGTACATGCCCTTAGCGGGAACCGAACCCAGGTCTCTCTGGACTGCAGTCCGACGCTCTAACCACTAAGCCAAACCGGCCAGGGCATTTCCTAGCTAGTTTTGAACATTGCGTGGGCATGTTTTTTGGCATGCTTTTATTGTCTGTAGCATGTTATTCGGCTTTCCCCTCTCTTTTACTTTATTATGCTAACTCTCTATGGGATATGACCTTGATACTTTTAGGTTGTTCGTGTTTATGTGAAATTAATTTTCCTAAGGCGGAATTTAGGAAAGCATATATATAACTTTTTGGAGTTCCCTCTTTTGTTGTTTTTATGTTGTTTAAAAATGTGGTAATGTGCTCTCTGGGATTTGATCTGGACTTTATTTATTTCCTTTCTCTTTGTTGTTTCTATCTTGTTCAGTTTTGACGTCCCTTCCAGCAGTTTCTCCTTCTGAAAGGGGTCGGCTGGGAGCTAACAGGTGTTGTCTGCTCCAGGGTGTTCAGTCCTCCTCAGGGAGAGGGTTCCACTCACGGACTCCTGGCAGTTTAGCTGCCGCCCCCACAGCAGCCCCACTTTCCGGCGTGTATCTGTTGGAGATTGATTGTAGTGTTCTCCTGTTCTGGGGCTCCCCATACATGGCTCTGTGGATTTCCTGCCCCGCAGACATGCAGGTTTCATGTAGTTTTAAGGCTGTTGGTGGTTGGTCTCGACCCCATGTATTTTGGGTTCATGGGGATAACTGTTTCTTTTCTATTTGTTTTCAGTTCTGCCTGTTTACTGGCTTTGCTATGTGTATACAGTGTTTTATGCTGGGATTTGGCAACATTAGAAATTGCACAGCCATGACTGCCACCCTCCCAGAATCTTCTTTCCTGTGTAGATTTTCAACATGTACCTTTAATTACACGGCAACTGTGGAGTACCCACAGTAAATGCTTTTTAATAGCCAATGAGTTGCATGATATATTTATATATATGAATACATTAAAGCTAAAGATGACCAGTTACTTAACTTGAAATGTTAATGGTCTTTTATAGGTAGTGCTATTCAGGGAGACCTGAGTCCATTTCAAACAATCTGATATGACTTTTATCTCAAAGTAAGCAGCAAATGCCTTTTATTTTTTATTTATTTTTAGTGATGGAGCTTTCAGGGTCATATTTCTCACTGGTAGAAATAATTGTGTTAGGAAGAAAACTCCATCTAGACTGATATACAGTTCAAGTTTCCCTTCAAACCATCAAGTTTCAAGTGTTTTAAAGGCCAGTTTTTTCTCAGACAATGGAAACATAAAAAAGAACGAGAAAGAAAGCATTGCACTGGAGACAGTTGTTTTTCTAGAGGGGGTGTTCATTGCAGGCTCTAGGAGGCTGTTGGCCGTTTCTACACAAGGGAAGGCTTACATGGATGACTCGTAGAGTTCTGTGAAATGCTTCAAATTGGAAGGCGAAGAAATAAAAACGTGTACTTGCTTGAAAGACCATGTATGCTCATAAAAATGAGCTGTAATGGTGGTCTTTCATCCCAATCCCTGCAGATAAAAAGCTATCTCCACATAATTTGCTAAAGGCCTCTTACCTTGCTCTCATGGAGCAAGGAATCATGATTTAAAACAAGGCAGGTTTTTTGTCAAGTTGCTATGGTGAGAAGATAGGGAGAAAAAGAACTCTATTATCTTCATAAAATTGGAATCTCTCTTTTATTGGCTCTTTCCCAATAAACTACCTGTATGTATTTTTTTTTTTGAAAGAAGAAAGCATAAGTGAATTCATATTTTTTTAAGAGAATGTCTCCCCTCCTCCATAATTAGTTTTTTTTCATACCGTGAACAGATTTCTAATGTTAACCTGGCTTTCTTCTTTTACAATAATAGAAAAATATTCTTCATCCACTGTATTATAAATGTTTACATTGATTTTTGTCTACTCTGCTGAGTATCTTTATTTATTAGCATAATTATTATAACGAACAGAGAAATGCTCCCTTGTGCCATGAAGTACTTGTGATCAGAAGTACTCTCCAATCTTAATTCATTTTTCCTCTGAATGAATTTGAATTCCTTTGAAGGGAGAAAAACAGACTTTAAATTGTATTTATGTATTGCTCTTTCAGATGTCTATGCCTATGTGGATGAGGATACAAGAAATATTTTTTCCCCCCAAAATTCCGTGCAGACACACGGAGGCTGGGCAGAAATCTTCATTATGGAGTTGCTTATCAGGCACAAGTAATTGGGTAAGAGATATGTGTTTCTGGATTTATCTCAGGCTCATATAATTAATGCAAAATAGACTCATGGAAATATTAGTCTCAAGTATTTAATCTGCTATGCAGATCTTTAGACAATATAATCCTGGATGCATGTTTTTTGTATATTCAAATTGAACCTTTTTTAAGATTGAGCACATTTGGGATGAGGACATTTACTTTACAGATTTAACCAAAGGGTAAACTAACACAATATATTCATTCATTCATTCATTCATTCATTCATTCAACAAGCATTTATTGAACATATATGTTCAGGTTTGTTGCAATGTTCTTCAAATTTTGTTTATGGTTATACTTATTTTTACCTAGATTGTTTTGCTTTTCATTATATATTTATTTTTTAAGTTTTTGTGCGACTATCTTGAGCTAATAGTTGTGGTGCCTGGTTCTAGATCTGTATTTTGCAGTGATATGCCAGTGTAATCTATCAGCAGCTATTTCATCTGTTTTCATCTCCCATGAAGAAGCGGGGCGGGGGGTGGGAGGGCTGCTCCGACCAGCTGCTGTACCTGGATATATGATTAGAGCAGATACAGGTTAGCCACAGCTTGGAAAGCACCTCACATTGCTCAGATGAACAATGCTGAGAAGTGACAATTGTATGGCACTCAATTTTTTTTTTTTTTTTTTTTTTTACTTTAGAAAACGAAATTGAGAATTAGTTGACTTTATTAGAAATGACCTGACTTTTTGGGTATGTACAAAAACTTATCTCAAAACAGGGGTTAAGTGATAAAAGCACACAACAAATCAGAAGCTTTGCTAGGGGATCAGAAAGATAAGCATGAGAATCTGTCACCTGCATCTTAAAGCTCGGCTCTACCCTTCACTTTGCCCATAGAACATGGTACTAGAGCTAACTAAGCATCGTTCCTTCCAGCCTGTTTTATTCTCCCCTCTAAACCAGAGGAGACATCTGAAGGGAAAAGTGGGAGCCACATCCATGATGGGTGTATCTTATGACTGGACAGGGGAAAAAAATGATGACCTCCTTTTCCTGCCAGTGACGTATTATAAGGGACCTGAAGCAAGGTGATATCACAAGGAAAGGGATGCTTTCTGGTTGGACCAGAGATGAGTTAGGGATTCTGCCTGAAGTATGAATTTCTAGAGAAAACTACATAAGCATAGAAAGTTAATGGTAGAATTGAAATTATCCTTTGATAGATGTTTGCATTGCCTATATATTTGCAGTGAGGTAGTAAAGTGTGAGCAATATTTCTTACTGGCATTGTAAAAATGTGGGTGTTGTAATTAATTAGGATGATATATTGAAACACTGATAAAGTTTAGTGTTGTCTAATATATATGTGGCACAATTTCAGCCAGTGTTCTCTAGGTTGTTGTTGCAATCTAATCTCACAACATATGCTTTTTAGGACTGTCATCTTATTTAGAATTTACAAAGGAAATAAAAATCAGGCTATTACCTGACTTTCGTTCCTGAGAAACTAATAAGCAAGAGTCATTACTCATAACAGAATAATTAATTGGGCTTCTACCCTGTGCCAGACAGTGAGCTGGGATCTGGGCTCACTTAGATAAGAAACAGTTCTTTTTCTGATGGTACTCACAGTGTAGGAGAGACAGGTAAACAAATCATTGCCATATAAGTTGATAAATGCTATAATAAAGGTATAAACAGATGTCACGAACATAGAGGAGAGAGTATTTAAGTGCCTCCAGCAGAAAGCAAGGGTTATCAGAGTAGCTGGTATATGACTTGTAATGAGACTTCACAAAGCCAAAAAGGAAGCAGCAGCAAAAACAACTTGAAGGTATTAGCATAGGCAAAAATACACAAAGTTTGAAAAAATACAGGGTCAGTTTGAGAAATAGCCTTTCTCAAAGAGTTAGAATTTTATCCTGAAGAAAAACAGGAAGCTATTCTAGAATACAGTAAAAATAATTGCCTCAAGTTTTAATAAATATTGATTACTCATCTACCACCTACCAGGCTACCATGTGCTTTTTGTGTGACATGTAGTATATTATGTTGGAGCCAAGGTATTGAGCAGGTTGGAAAGTTAAATGAGTAAAAATAGAACATCACTGGTAATAGAAAACTAAAAGTGGCTTAAACAAAATAATGTTAATTCCTACAGAACAAGAAATCAGCAGACTGACAATCCCAGGGTTGACTTAGGGGCTCCCACTGTCATCAAGGACCAAGGATCTTTTCATCTTTTATTTTTACCTTATGCCTTTAATGGCTCCCAAAGCTGTACTTATTACCTGCTTTTATAACCAGTCGATATATGGCAAAAAAAAAAAAAAAAAAAAAGGGGATGAGAGTTTTACTCTTTCATTTCTCTTTTTATTTGTGAATTTAGTCTTTCTGAGAAGACCTCTAGAATAATTTTTTCTCTATCTTATTGGGGAGAACTGACCTAAAGACATAAAAAATTTTAAGGCAGTTTGGGAAAGGAAATAGTATTTATTTTCAGCCATTGTTGGAGGTATTGGGATTTGCCAGTAGGAAAAGGAGACAGAAATGGCAACCAATAGTGATTGACTGCTTTTGGGTAAAATTAATATTTTAGAGTTGAGAGGAAGTGGAAGCAGCATTAAAGTAAATGTGGAAATAGGGAGAAAACCAGATGATGGTGGTGGATTTGAAAAATAGGAGGTCTTATTGAGCTTAACTCTCGAAATTTCATTGGAGTTTACTATTAGGAGCCAAATTTCAGTTGTGCTAAGAAGTGAATGGGTGGTGAAAAAGTAGATGGAGAAAATACTTGCTTAAAGGAGCTTCTGGTGAAGAGGACAGAAGGAAACATCTTGTGATGGAGGGAGGTTAAGGAAATTATTTTTATTGGGGGATGGGAGGTAATTGATCAATATATTTATATGCTATGGATGGGAGAAATCCACAGATAGGAAAATAAATCAGATACAAGAAGTGGGTTGGTAATTGACAGAGTTCCATGGTATGTTGCAGTGGATGGATCTAGGAGGAGGAATTATTCTTGAATTCAGGAGAAAGAAGGACGTTAGATTATGAAGTTAGGGGTAATTAGTCGGCAGGTGGTCATTAATATCTAGCCTACGACTTAGAGAAGAGATCAGGTCATAGATGAGTTTGGACATTTAGGGAACTAGGTAGTCGCTGCATGAAGACCCAATTCTACTGAAAATTTGGAGATAATATCAGATATTGAAACTCTGTATGTGTGTAAGGGGAGGAGGTGTGATGGGTGATAACACGGGGCAAATTTGGAATAACCAAAGCATGAAATTAGAAATAATTTATCAGGTATCAGCAAAAGGACTGTTGGAATGTATTCAGTACTAGGATGCCATTAATAACAAACCTTTAAATAATGCAAACTTGTATGATTACATGCTCAGGAGCAAGTAAAAGTAGGTAAAGCTATTACTTTGAATGACCCAGGGTTAAATATCATCAAGGAACAGAGGACATGAATATAATACAGCAACCTAGAATATCATTGAAGAGAGATCTGAAAGTTGAGTGCAAAATGAGAAAAATGAATCTATGAGGATGCTTGTGGACTGGAAAAATAGAAGATGTCTGTGCTTTTATATTGTATTGATCTTACAAAACCCCCTTCCTTTGGTACTTAGTAGCCATATTTATCTAACTGTATACTCACTCCCCAGCTGTAGTTAACTGGCCCAGAAGTTTGATGGTTTTCACTGGCCTAGGAGTCAATACCGGATTGCTAAGAAGTAAGTTTTTTTCCCCCCATAAATTGGAATTCAGAAACAGTCATAACTCTGGGTTTGGCTGGAATAGAGGTAATGCAAATACAAGAGCTTTATAGTAGGATTCTGCTACTATTTTATGGCAAACCAGAGGAAGTCAGTGTCCAGTAAGTAAAGAAATACACAGAGAGAACAGAGATGAACCACAAAGAAAATACTGCTTGGATCCCTGATACCTTTGCAATTTTCAATTCTAATAACTTTTGAAGCTTGGCTCTGTTCCTACCATTCATTTGATTCTGTGAGATATGTCCACATCTTATATTAAAATTTCCTTTTATATTGAGCTACTTTAAGTTGATGTTACTTAAATTCTAAAGGGTCGTATGAATGACTAGATCAAAGGACTGGAAGTCTTCACTAGTTAAAGAAGAGGTTTATGTCTAATGTGTGTTCTGGAGAGGTAAAATAATAAGAAAGTATACGAGAAAGTCATTATCAGGATGGCATGAAATTAGATGTTTTTCCCTTTTGAGAATTTCAGACACCAGTTAAGTAGGTATGGATGGAAACAACCTTTGTAGAGCAGAAAAAGAATTGCTGAAGAGGAATGGAGGTCATGTTATTTAGGTGAAAGAAGACCAGTATTTCTTAGGCTAGGTAGGCTGCTGGATGCATAACCCATTTAGATTTTTTAATTAGCTAGGAGTTGTAGTGAAAGCAAGGGTGTGGATTAATTGAAAAAAATAAAATTTATTAAATGATCAAGTAGTATTAAAGTTGGTAGAACTGTGAGCTAAAATGGCATGCACCTCAAAAGATAAAGGTTCTTGGGAAAAGTAAAACATCATAGTGGTGTGGAAAGAACATTAAAGAAAAACGTCTCCCTTGCATATCAGCCCTGAGATGCTTGGCCAGAGAGAGTAAATAATTTCCAATGAATAATTAACTCCCACTTTTAGTATTTGAACATTTTTTACTGACAACAAATTCCAAGGGAGTCTTATGAAACACTAAAAAAGCAAGAAATCCTCAAAGAGGAGAAATCATAAAGAAAGATAACTATTAATACTAACATGATGTCTAGGTACAGGGTTACATATAAAGAGTCTATTTTTATAGAATCACCTATATGTCAGTGAATATATTGTTCTGTGTGCTTTCTGGAATAAGAGTTTTACTGTTGGTTCTTAGAGTAAAACTCACAGGGAATCCCAATTGTCGGCCTCATTGAGAGATCATTCACTCACATAAACTACTTTATCCAAGAATTGGGGAAAAGCATTTTGGGGCCACATATTAAATGCACCTATACTTATTTATTCAATTCTAGTAGTTGCCTAATGGTGGTGTCCTTTAAGTAAAGTGGTCAAAAAGAATAAGAAAGAGTTATAAAGAAGACAGACTTCTCAAAATAGCACTTCAGGCTATACATTTAGACTTAGATCCTTAAATATTTTCAAAACTTGCTTTCACAACACTTCTGATTCATTCTGCTTCATCTGCATTCTTCTATCAATCCATATAATTGACTTTGCTCTAGACACCCTCAGCACCCTGTGCTCTATGCAATTAATAAAATTTATTTAAAGTTTTGTGTTTTTTTTAAAAAATGCATACCTTGTCTTACTAATGGAACTGTAGGATCCTCAAAAATGAGGGCATTTTATTTTCATATTTGTGCTGTTTCTAAAACAATGTTTGAGCATATAGTAGGTAATGAATATCGCCTAAGGGACTGATTGATGAATTTACGAGTGCAAGGCAAAGACCTCCAAACAGAATCTAGGAGGACAGAAGAGAAGAAAGGTTATTGTGTCTTTATCTCAGTTTCACTTCCATGCAGATTCATTAGTACATTTCCTCAGAGGGGAGGATTTTGACCAGATCTGATGATGTTGCTTACACATCCTGATTCTGATAACCAAGCACTAAGCACAAATGCGGGTTACAGTAAGTACATTTTCTGGAGGGTGTGGGAAGGAACAGATGGAGTTTCTTTTTTTTTTTATTTCTTTGAATTTTTAAAAATCTTTATGTTTGAAAGTATTACAAGATACCCCTCCGTTCTCCCCCTTTAAGACCCTCCTCCCGACTCCCGCCACCCCTTCACCTTGTTATTGTCTCTGTCTATTGGTTATGTACATATGCATATAAGATCTCTGGTTTATCTCTTCCTGCCCACCCCACCTGCCTTCCCTCTCCCTACTTCCATGTCTGGATCTATTTTGTCAGCTTATTTTGCTCATTATATTCCACAAATAAGTGAGATCATGTGATACTTGTCTTTCTCTCACTGGCTTATTTTGCTCAGCATAATACTATTTAGGTCCCTCCATGTTGTCTCAAAGGGTAAGAGATCTGAGTTTCTTTACAAATTTTGTCTCAAGTAAATATAACATGATGAGAGAGTGACTATATTATCCCCTGTGACTTAACTTGTGCTAATCGTTTAGAAACTATGACTTCAAAATGAGCCACAATAAAAGATAGGAAACGCCATTTTAATCATAAATCTACAACTTTCTAGGCCGAGTGTTAATAACTAATAGTATTTATATATCACATTTAATTTCATGACATACTTACAATAATTCTGTATCACTGTTAATGCCTTTATTTTAAGAGCAAAGAAAGGGAAATTGCAGATGTTATTTGACTTTCCCAAGGTCACAAAACTAGTAAATGATAAAAATAGAAGTCAAATTTGTATCTTCTGATTTCAAAGGTGGATTATTTTGTTGCTCTGTCTCATGGGAGAAGATTTTGTATTCTCCTCCAAAATTTTACTCTGTTCATAGCCAGTAGGAGTAGTGCAGCAATCGTAGTAGTAGCAGCTGCAGCAGAAGTAGCTATTTACTAAATGCTTGTTATGTGCCAAGAACTGTTCTGAATGCTTGACATGCATTAGCACAGTAGTAACATGATGGGAAAGGACATATTCCTGGATCATTGCTTAGTTTATTCATATGTAGGCTTTGTTTATCTAAAACACCCTTTTACCTTTCACAAGTAGACTAACTATAGGACATGTAGTCATACGCATACTTTCCAGGTATTACTGTATTCTAGCTTCTTAAACATCCTCCCACTCTTCATGAATGTGTGAGAAAAAGCAACAGCATGTTTCTGTTTTGTATAAATTGGCGGTTTGAAAGTGGTTTGCCAGGGTCTGTTCTTAATAGTCAAGGGCACAGATTTTTGTGTGTGCTCATTATGCATCAATAGCTTGAATCAGATATATTATGAGTCACAGGTGCCTTACATTTCCTCTGCCTCAGACTGCTACGTGCTTATTAGTGTCCAATGGTAACTGATTCCTACTGAGTCAATGCATCTCTAAAGAATTATCAAGGATGTTATTTACCAAGTTAACAATGAACACTACTTTGGGCTGCAACAAAAGCCATAAAAAGACAATCATGTACAAAGTTAAGAGCCTTGTAAAGTGTGCAAAATCGAAAAACTAGAAAATTACGTGGAGAGTTGCACATATCTACAGAGATCTTTCTCCTTTGCTGTTTCTGAGAGTGCTAGATTTCTTTCTGCTTTCCACCTTGAAATTACTTCAAAGTCAACATATGCCAAATAAAACTGCCTTTTCCCAGTTTTCCTGCAATATAATTTAAACTTATTTTACTTACAAAATGTCTCCCCGAGAAGCCTACTCGTTCCTGTATACAAAGGCAGATAAAGTGGGGAAAAATATTGGGATGTCTGGAGATATTAGAGATGAGCTATGGGCTTGAAGGAGAAAATGAACTCATCTGAAACATTTAAATAAATGACTGAAAAACAATTAGGAAAAGGTGATACACACTGTAGGATAAACAATAAATGCTGTGGAGAACATCTCCCAATTTTATATTATATTGGAGTATTATGCTATTTTATCTATTGCCTTCTGTTCATTAAAAACTTGTCAGTTTCCTAATCTCAACAAAAATATTTGAAACACTCATTTTTGTGTTTAAAGATGATAATATTTGACCTTATATACATGTTTCAGAACAATATAGAGGTATATGTTGGTAAACAGTAGTGATATGAAACTTTTGTATAGTCATTTATAATTGCATTTTAATTAAGCATAGTATTTATTTATTTGTATATTTTTTTACATTCAATATTATATTAGTTTCAGTTGTACAGCATAATGGTTAGACATTTATGTAACTTATGAAGTGATCCCCTTGATACTGTACATAGTTATTACTATATTATTGACTGTATTTCCTATGCTGTACTTTATATCTCTGTGACTTTTGTAACTGCCAATTTGTACATCTTAATCCATTCACCTTTTTCACTCATCCCCTAAACTCCCTCTCATCTGGCAACCATTGAACATAATATTTGAAGTACAGGAACTTATTTCTATATGAACATTCTGTGATTATTATAGTACTTTATTTTATATAATATTATTAATATTTAATGTTCCACTACCTTATTTTGTACATTTTCTTGCCTATTTTTATTATCTATAATATTTGAAGTCTCATAAAAGTGTATATCCATCTTTCTTGATTTGATTATTTCAAGCAAAATGGAGGAAAAAGAATTTGGTATAAACATTAAAAGGACATTTAATTAAAAGGCTAATTAATTTTTTTAAAAGGCTAAAGGCAGGAGCCCTGATCACAAGCTTGAATAGATATGGATCCTGAAATGAATTCTAAAAAATGAAGACTATCTAAATTTATCTCACCTTAGAGATCAAAAGGTGTATACATCTCATCTATTCTCTTAATGGGAAAAATAGCATGTGTACCATATCAAAGCTTATCAACACTTTTCTTTACATGATCTGATTTAGTAGACATTTACTGACAAAGGACACCTACTTATTTGTGGAAACAGTTTTTCTAGGTTGATCATGCCAAACTTAATCATAAGAATAAAGGGAAATCATTCCCCATGATGCCAAACACACACATTCTCCAAAACAATCAATATTCTCTTGTTGATTTTAAGGAATTAATTCTACCCAATTATTATTCTGCACCTCGATTTTCAGATAAAATTATAGATTTCTGGTATTTCTTTTAGCACTGTCTTTGTAAAGTATTTAGTAGATACAAGAAACAATCAACTCATGGTGACATCAGCCCTGTTAGAACTTTCATGTACTTTCATACAGTCATTTTCTCTTTATATTTATATAATTATGACAACAATGTTTATATAATATTTCATCTGGATATTTTTACTTTATATTAAAAGTTATAGAATTTTACACCTGAAATCTATATAATTCTATTAATCGATGTCACTCCAATAAATAAATAAATTTAATAAAATATAAAAAAAGATTTTTTTCATACTAATAAGATACTTTTTATAATAATCACAAGGCCTGCATAATAGTCTATCTAATGGATGTATAATAATTTATATGACCTTTTCCATATGTAGTGATGAATATCTTTATATAAAAACAAGTAGAAAATTTGTTATTATTTTCTCAGCCTAGATTCCCAGAAATAGTTCATTGAATTAAATGGAATAAACATATTTTGATTTGTGGTATATAATTCCCAAAACTTCTATAAAATACAGCACTACCTTACTGCTTCTTAAACACAGTATGAGTGGACACACCAGCTTTAGGTATTAACATTTAGTCACCAGTTCTTTCACAGATATACATGATATATTATAATTATTTAGATTTACATTTATTTTATTCCTATGAGTGGACATTTTTCCATATGTTCATTTGTAAGTTTTGTTTCCATATTTGTGAATTGTCTATTCTCAAATTTCATCTATAAATGAGATGGAGTATAGTGCTGTGGAAAGAACATAGGTTTAGTAAGTTTGGCTTCGTGGCCTTTAGCAGATAACTTAGCCTCTTTGATTCTCTATTCATCATCTGAAGAATGAAAATAATAATATACACTTTATTAAAATGTATTAAAGATTAACCACATAATGTATAAATGCCCAGCACAGCAACTAGCAAATACTCAGTAAATGTTGACTCTTTTTTTCCTGATAAAATTAGTTCTGGACTTTACTTTCATAACTACTAAGACAACCATAATAATAACAGATGGATTGACCGTGTCCACTAAGTAATTCACTATTAATTTTTATGCTTATGTACCTACCTGTGTTATGTTTTTTGGCCTTTTATCATATTCAAAAAATTTTTAAAAACCCAACATTTAACCTCAGGGGAAAGAGTAAACATAAACACATTTTATTACTTTTCTAGGATTAGCAAGCATAATTTTAATGTCTTAGTAGAACTTAATGAAGAGAGCAGCAGTAGCTAAATTTACAAGGCATACAATGAAAAAGATATATTAAACATGACACAGTTTAATAATTTGCCAATCATTGATGGACATTGGTGGGCTGATGGATTTTTAAGCATAAAATACACCAAGATCATGAACGATGATATCTTATCTTGTGAAAAATTGAGGCAACAGTTTCATTAAATTTATAAACTGGCTTCTTACAGGCAGGTAGTTAACTGTAATCAAACTTAACCTTAAAAATACTCAGGGTTAAAATGACAGGTCCTAATTAATTTTCCAATTAGTTAAGAATTGATTCAGGGTGTCATTCTTAAACTGTTCTGCCATTTAAAGAGCCCATCATTTATGTTGACCGAATTTGCTTTGTGTCTAACATTTCCGTTAGGTACGCAATGTCCCCGATAGCTATCAATCATCATAGTTTTGACCCAGCCTGCCCTAAGTGAAGTAGTGAATGGTTGGTCAGCCTTCATACACATATTGTTCTTTTGGAAGTTAGACAGTTTGTATTAATAATTTTGATCAAGCTCTAATTACTAGGAAGATAAACAATGTGGCTTTTAAATATTCACGGAGTACTGTGTAACAGAATGCTTATTAAGATGAAGGAATCCCAGCTTCGAATGTCTATACATAATTTTTCTCATCTTAAAAAAAGGGATATTAATATATTTTTCTACTTTGAATGATCATTTCTTATTTCAAAATGTATTATGTGTAATAATTCTGCTCTTAGCTTTGTGCCTGGCACATACTAAGCCCTCAGTTTTCTATAAATTCTGAATGAAGTTCTGAATAAATAATTGGATTCTTGAATCATTTCTTTAAACTCACAGTAGAAAGGAACTAACACAAAATGTATGATTCTTGCTTATTTGTTATATAGACCCACGTCATTAGGTATCAACCATCTCAAATGTTCTTTTTAAATTAACGTCTTCACATCAGTTTTGAAGGTTTCGTTCATTTTTATTTATTAATAGTTTGTTACCCAAACACCATACAAATACACTTTAAGTAACAGATTACTTTTATAAAACATTCTTTTAATTCTGGGGGTGAGAGCATGAACCTTGTCGATTCTGAATGCATTTTGCAAAAGATATAAAATTTCAGAAAAATATGACCACATCTCTCAAAATAATTTCATATATTAAACCCATTTTCTTAGGCCAGTGGAAGTGTTGCAGCACTAAAAATTAATTTAATTTTGAAACAATGGCTGCATAAAAAAGCCTTGTGTCAGATATTTAACCTACTAAATGTGACTTACTTCTCTGAGAGATGTGTTATGGTGACAGAACTTCCTCACTTCCTTCCTTCTACCCAGAGAGGGTGTCATAGTGGCTAACAGCCCAGTCTCTGGTTCCAGGTTGTCTCGGTTAAAACCTCAGGCCTGCTACTAAGTTCCTGTGGCACTTGGTTAAGTCACTGGAACCCTCTGTCTGTTTCCTCCTCTGTAAGGTGGAAATAATAAAAGGTCTGTGAGGACCAATGATTCAGTGTGAGCATTATTATTATAAGCCTTTCTGCCAAGGGTTTAAGTGACCTTACTTGAATGCTGAGGTAGACAGCATCTGGAATGTCTGTCTGGCTCAGGAATGCCCGTCTTCTCACTGGGCTGTCCTGGAAGATAGTTTGTGTAAAGTGGCCCACAACCTTCTGGCTTTTATGTTTATGCCGAATTGAGGTGGGCATTTCACCCAAGTCAATCCAATGTATTCTCTTTCTTAAAAATCTAGGAATTGGTAGAGACTGAAAGTGAATAACTGAGTGAAGAGAGAAGAGAGAGATAGGACACTAAAAATGATACATTTTTCATAGGCTAAGTGAAACGTTGACATGCAAGTTTTAGATCTGTGAGGTGAGCATAGTATATCTTCCACATGTAGATAAAATGAAGCAAATGCATAGACAGGGGCAGAATAAGAGACAAAAAGAAAACCTGGCAAATTTAAATCTCTGGTTTCACACATACCAGAGATTCTCATTGTACATTATCTTTTTTTTATTGGTACTGACAAGATTTGTTTTCTGATAACAAAAAACAAAATTCTAACATAAACACAATTACATGAAGAAATGTAAACAAAAATCAGAGAAATAATGCCTAAAATGGTAGGTCAAGACTAGAGTGGAAGTGAGGATTTAGGTATGCAAATCATGAAGTTTCATATAATTATTAAATTTGAGCTACAGACACTCTAAACTTTCTAGTGGACAAAGAAAAAGAGAAAATCTAATCAAATACATTACATCTATACGTAAGAAGCAAAATGTAAACTGCTTTATTAAGTCAATAACTTTTTTATAGGAGAATTTAAAAAAACAAGTAATACTGCAATAATGTGAAATAGTGTCTTCAAAAAATTTTTAAATAAATGAAATGCTATGTTTTGTTCAAGTACTTCAGTCCTTCAATATAAGTTGAGGCTATAACAAAGTAAGTTAACTGATTGAAAGAAATTGAGAGAATATGATCAACCGGTTAGCACATGTGAGCGGCTTGGCTATAGAATGAAGTCTAGGATAAAAAGAGCAGTGAATGGCTTGTATATATTATATTTTAAACTATCTCACACCAATATAAATTCTCTCAAACAGGTATTTTTATAAAAGTAAAACATGAGACAATTTAGAACTGTGTGGTGTGGTATGTCTAAAAGGCAGCTATTAAGGTTGGGAATCTTGTATATCCTATTGGTAATTAATTAATGAGATAGTCCAGATTTTTACTGACAAGATAACCATTCACATGGGCATGGAAATAAACAAAAGTGTAAGGAAGGATGGTATTTCTTAACACAATTTTGACCATGAATGTCAACATCATCCGTATAAATGCTGAATAAACCTGAGCAACAATTTTATTCTTTTTAAAAAAGATTTATTAATGTATAATTTACTCTATTGTAAGTGATCTCCACTCTACTTACCTAAGCTTTGGCCATCATCAATTCTTCTTTTTTTAAATGTAATAATATACCATAAACAATTATTTATTATTTTATATCAACAAATATTTATAGCATCTATTTTATTTGTTTATTTTTTTAATATGTTTTTATTGATTTTTTACTGAGAGAGAGATAGAAATATCAAAGTAAGAGAGAAACATTCATCAGCTGCCTCCTGCGCGCACCCCCACTGGGGATGGAGCCCACAACCCGGGCATGTGCCCTGACCAGGAATCGAACCGATACCTCTCAGTCCATGGGACAATGCTCAATCCACTGAACCATACTGGCAAGCTATAGCATCCGTTTTAAATTAACTTTTTTTGGGTGACATTGGTTAATAAGTTCATATAGGTTTCAAGTGTACATTTCTATGATACATGATCTGTATATTGCATTGTGTGCTTACCACCCAAAATCAAATTATCTTCTGTCACCATATATTTTGCCCACTTTACCCCTTACTACCCCCTCCCCCTTCACTCTGTTAACCACCATACTGTTCTTATGTAGATCTTTGGGTGGTCTTTTAGGTGACTTTCCTATTTCTAGTTTTGTCTTTACCAATCTTACTTCCATACTGCAAATGAATAATTTTTGTAAAAACAAGTCATATCTAGTTATCTATTGCTACATCACAAACCACCACAAATTTCAGGGCTTAAAATCAGTAATAATTTACTTTGCTGATAAATCTGTAATTTGGGCATGGATTGGAGGGAAAGGCCTCAGATTCAAGCAATATCAGAGGATCACTCAATCAAAGTCTGGAGAATAACTTCTAAAATGGCTCATTCATGTGGATGGCAAGTTGGTTAGGGTTGGAAGCTGAACTGACAGCCAGAGATTTTAGTACCTCTCCACATGAGCCCTTCTGGGCTGCTAGGAGTTCCTTTTGTTTGTTTTGTTGATCCTCACTGGAAGATATTTTTCCATTGATTTTTAGATAGAGTGGAAGGGAGGTAGGTAGGGAGAGTAACATCAATGTGAGAGAGACATTGTTTGGTTGCCTCCCACATGACCCCTACTGGGGCTAGGATTGAAACTGCAACCCAGTAACGTGTCCTTATCGGGAATCGAACCCTCAATCCTTCAGTCCACGGGCTGATGCTCCAACTGCTGAGCCAAACTGGCCAGGGCTTCTTGGAGTTCCTTTAAGATGGTGGCTCATTTCTAAGAGCACCTGTCCCCAGAGACAGGAATAGTGGTTACCTGGAAAGACAAATTCCTGGAAACGGGCAAAGCCTCACTTCTGCTGTATTCTATTGATCAAGCAGTCATTGAGCCTTGACTCCATGGGACTAGTGTCAAGAATTTGGGGCCATGTTTTAAACCTGTCATGCTGAACATACCACTTTTCTGTTTAAAATTCAGCAGCGTCTCCCTCTATTATTTTATTTAAGTGTTTTTGACAAAGGAAGCACAGTTTTTCATACTGTTTATACAGTTTACTCTGCAGCCTCATTTTTTTCTACTTTCATGTTTTCCACTCATGCTTACAAGAATTTATGTTCTACAGTCCCTTTACATTCTACCATCCTATCTTCAGATCTCAGCTCAGATGTCTGTTCTTCTGGAAACAGTTACATAAACTCTGCCTCTGCCTTTCATGCCCTACCCCTACAAAGTCTGAAATAGATATCTGTTCTATAGATCCTTGTGCATAAAAGTCAATAAGACCCCTTTATTGTATTCTACATATTTGAATTTATCACTAGATTATGTGCTTCAAAAAGACAGGTATGGTGTCTTGTCGTTGTATTCTCAAAGTTTACTGAGTGGAATAAATAGAAAAATTACCAAATTTATTCATCGTAAAGTGTAAAAATGATTTATTTACACATATACAAGACTGTTACATTTTATGTTAGGCGTGCACTTCTGGAGACCTCCCATAATTGAAAAAATGAATCATTCAACACCAACTTTCAAATATAAATGAATATAAACTTGGGTTGATGTAGTCTAAGGGCACATAAATATACAACTATGATAGCAAGTTGTTACTTAAATATTTTTTAAATGTTCTCATTATTATCTCTATTATTCTTTTAGAAATATTTTTTTAAAGTGCTTCTCCTATGTGGGAAGCAGGGTATTTTTTGTCCTTGTGTTCTACTGCATTTAACATCTGTTGATTGTGGGATAGGGTTTTTAGTACTAGCACTAACACTAGAAGAGTACTCGAATGCTTGAATGACATCGTTATAGGATATAAAAATACTTCTCATTATTTTATACATGACTATTAAAGCACAAAAGTCACTAAAATCACTTGTACAAGCTCCAGTATATATACAATGATTCTCATTATTTGCAGATTCTATATTTAGAATTTGCCTGCTTACTAAAAGTTATTTGTAATCCTGAAATCAACATTTGTGTGACTTTACCGATCTTCTGTGGACATGTGCATGCTGAGAGGGACAAAAAATTCCTGCTACCTTATGGCACGTATTCCAGCTGAGGTCAAATAGTGGACGCTTTGCCTCTGGTGTCAACTCTCATACTGAAAACACTGTTCTTTTTTGGTCTATTTAGTGCCACCTATTCTGCATCTTTTGCTGTTTGTTGGTGATTTCACTGTCTAAAATGGTGCCCAAGCATAGTGGTGAGGTTCTATTCATTGTTTCTAAGCATAGGAAGGCTGTGATGTGTCCTGTGGAGAAAATACATGAGTCCAATAAGTTTTGTTCAGGCAAGAGTTATGGTGCTGTTGAATGACCATGAGTTCAAAGTTAATGAGTCAACAATATGTATTAAACATGGTATTATTGCACAGAAATACATATGAAACAAGGTTATGCATTGCTCAATTAATCATGTGTTGTGACCAGAGGCTCACAGGAACCTAAACTTGTATTTCCTCTTTGATTTTATTGACTAATTCAATGTCTGTGGCAACTTTATAGAATATAAAAAATGACTGTAATCCACTGTATAAACAAAATATGGTGCACAGGATACTGGCAAAGGATGAGATTGCTTCTGCTTAATTTATAAACTGCTTTGCCAAATTGCTATACTTAAAACATGGCTTACATATCACTTGGCCAACAATTTTACAGTGACGAATACTTGAAGATAATTTGCCATCCAGCTCACAATGTTTCTCATTTTGTGCATAAAGTAAGACTTTATTAACATTACATATCATGATATTTCAACACTACATGATTCAAAAATACAAAAAATATAACTAACAATTTTTAAGTGTACATATTAATTTTATTAATTAAATGAATTACTTTTCTTAATTCAAACTACTCATATTTTCATAAAAGTATTATGTTTTCTATATCGGCTATTTAAAGAGGCTTTGTCTTTTTTTATGTAAATAGACACTTGCTAAATAGAGGTGACTAGTTGGTATGAAATATAAAATATTTAAAATTTAACATTTATTGAAATAGAATACTATCTATAATAACATAAACTGAAGATGGAATCTGATGAATATTAAATCAGATTTATTATGAGTAAAAGTGCTAGTATATTACATTTTTGGATGCAGATTATGCTATTGAAATGCTTTCATGGGTAATTTGGGGGTGCAAATGAAAATAGGTGACTCAAAGTGAAAATGGGTTTGCTTGACTGATATGTGCCCTATGAATAGTAGGTCACAGAGATAAAGATATATACAAATTTTGCAATCACTGGATTATATTGATTCTTGCAAATCATGATAAAATTTATGATTGCAATTTCCTTCATACCTATAATCATTAATTGCTCTATGGGAGAAATAATTAGTGTACCCTACTCTGACAATTAGGCTGAAAATAGCAAGGTAGGTTTGGTGGGAACTGAAAGTTACTGCTAGTACATTGTTGCAGAAAGATAACTTTCTGTTTATTTAATAAAAGTGTTACAATGAATTGGGTATATCAGTCCAAATACTTGATGTTTCACTGGAATTTTCTTTTCACTGGAATTTTCTTTTCTCTCTCTCTCTCTCTCTCTCTCTCTCTCTCTCTCTCTCTCTCTCTCTCTCTTTCTCCTCACCTGAGGACATTTTTGCATTTATCTTCAGATAGAGCAGGAGGGAGAGAGGGGGGAAGAGAGAGGGAGAAACATTGACGTGAGAGAGACACATCGAGTGGTTGCCACCCACACAACCCCAACCGGGGCCGGAGACAAACTGCAACTGAGGCACGTGCCCTTGGCGGGAACCAAACCCGGGTCTCTCTGGTCCGTGGGCCGATGCTCTAACTGCTGAGCCAAACCGGCCAGGGCTGGAATTTTCTTTTCTTTTTCCCTTTATTGATTTTAGAGAGAGAGGAAGTGAGAAGGAGAGAGAGATAGAAACATTGATGAGAGGGGACATCGATTGGCTGCCTCCTGCGTGCCCTCCACTGGGGATTGGCCCCACAACCTGGGCATGTGTCCTGACCGGGAATCGAACCGGCGACCTCTTGGTGCATGGGTCGATGCTCAACCACTGAGCCACACCGGCCAGACTCACAGGAATTTTCTACAATCTATGTGGGATATATTCCTGGCAGACATGATTACTTACAGCAAGGCAATGATGATTAAAAACGTCTGGATGGGAAACACTGAAAAATACATTCAGATACTGAAAATATAAAAATATAACAATCCAATTTGTTAAAAATATCCTATTTGGAACTCTTTGAAAGTCTTTATAAAAGTGATTTTGAAGAACTCTGATGATTATTTTATAGTCACTTAAATAACAGAAACATTTCAGAACAATAGAAAATTGTTCCCTAATATAATCCATGGCATTTAGTCTAGTCTTGTAAGTACCAGTTTATCTTGGGGTACCTCTGTAGGGTGTACCACCCAAGTTCCTTTTACAATAAACCATAATAAATAAACTCCAATATTTCATTTCTGTTCAGCCATAAAATATACTCTATGAAATTACATTAAAGCTGTCTACTGGCATACTTAAATGTACCCTTAAACAGAAACATGGAAATTTAACCAGGCCTGATATATCATATATATACAAGTAATGAAAGATGCTCTGACTTATAGGAAAAGAGCTAACTTTTCTTCAAAGTATTGGGGTAAGAACAGCAAAGTAATAGGACACAGTGAATAATATTTCTGGTTGATGTAGGAGAATTTTATTTTCAATAAGCATAAGTACATTAATTTGGCAAATATGTTATGGGTATCGGGAAAAGCCAGACAAGATCTGTGGTTTCTAGACATTTCAAATACTATAAGGCAAAAATGTGTGCTCCTCTGTCACTCTTCATCCCTCAAGACTGAAAACAAAATAATAATAAGTCTATAATTTTTTCAGATAAAAGAAAGTATCTACTAACCAGCTAAGCACAATGGGTATAATAAAATCATGGAATTCGTCTGGCTTTCATCTGATAAAATACTTCAGAAAGGCCAGTGATGCTTTTAATGAGTGGCCTTGAGCAATTCATTTAACATGTTTTAGCCTCCATTTTACCCTTTTCTAATCTACAAGATTAACTTGCATCTACTTCCCAGCAGTGTTGAGGCTTAATTTCATTTGATTCAAAAGCCTTTGGGCTTTTTTCGTGATCAGCTGTGTTTGGTTTCAGAAAGTTCTGAACTGTCAAAATTAGTCACACAAAAGTGATGTCACAGAGTATCTTCTTTGCTAAAAGCTTTGATGCTTAAATTTTAGTTAAATTTTCATGCTCTGATAGACACTCTAAATATCTTTAGTAATATATGCATATGTCACATACCTCTTTTGCTGTAGGTTGTCCTAGGAGGCTCTTCTTGACTAATGTGGTTTTCTTCACCAGGCTCAATTGCAGTTCAATCCACATCAGTGATTCAATTCCCTTCTGTCAAAGCCCTTGGGTATTACCTGTGAAGAACAAGTTCTCAAATCTACTTGACCATATGCAAAAGAATATGTAATGCTCTGTGTCATTTTCAAACATAGTTTTTAGTCAACCTCAATATAATGACATGTATAATCAATATCCTCAGACAGCAGGGTGAAAGAAGCAATGTGGCGCAGACACTATGATTACAGAAAGCCGTTAGACTGAGAAAAAAATATATGCATACTCTTTTTAATCAGCAATAATCTATGCAAAAAACAATGGATTACATATTAATTCACTGCACTAAAGCTGAAAATATACTTTTGACTACAGAACAAGTAGTTTATAAATCCATTTCTCCTGCATTGTTTATGGACTAAATGTTTGTCTCCCCTCCAAATTCATGTGTTGAAGCTCTAACCCTGAATGTAATGGTATTTGGAGGTGGGGCCCATAGGAGATATAATTAGGGTTAGAGGAAGTCATGAGGGTGGGGCATTCATGATGAGATTAGAGGTTTTATGAACACACTGGGAGACGGTGGCTGTCTAGAAGCCAAGAGGAGACCTCAGAATGAAACCTGTCTGACCAGTGCCTTACAATAGACATATGAAATCACAGAACTGAAGTACCTCTAGTTTTGTGTTTCCCTCTTTACAATCACTGTGCTATCATTGTTTATTGCAATAATTATAGGAATAGGTAGCATCACAAGGGTTGGAGACACAACCTGCACCTGAATTGAGCTCAATGATTTGAAATCATTAGGTGGTTCTTTTCTAAAGAAATGCTCATGTGTGTTGGAGGTTGGTTGTATAACAGGAAGCTTGAAAAATGTACTTGATATAAAAGAAATGTTTATTAAAAGATAAATGATTTTTAAAAAGCTTAATTTGACATCTCTATTATTAAATCTCAATAGTAATCACAACAGTTGCTTAGAACTTTAACAAAAGATTTTTGTGGAGGAGCATTTTATCAGTGACATTTAGAATTGACAATGCAGTAGTTAAAAATTATTAATTTTAGTAGGTTTTATTTTTGTTTTTAAATTTTCTACATGTGATGCACCTCTTTCATGCTTTTATTTGCTTACCTACACTTGGTTCTCAGATTATTTTATATTATAATTAGATAATATAAATAAGTATATAGTATAGTGTCAGATGTCTCCACTAGATGTTATCTGTCACTATTATACTATAATTATTAAAATAATATTACATTTAAAGAATATTCATGTACTAAATATTTTCTGTATCTATGATTTTTTTTTTCAATACATTTCTCAACTCAGAATTTTGGTATATGAAGGTTCCCTAGAGATACCAATGCACCCAGAAGAAGTATATGCTCACACATAGTAGAAATTATTCTTTTTTTTTTAATCCTCACCTGAGGATATTTTTGCATTTGTCTTCAGATAGAGCGGGAGGGAGAGAAGGAGGAAGAGAGAGAGAGAGAAACATCGACATGAGAGAGACACATCAAGTGGTTACCACTCACACAACCTCAACCAGAGCTGGGGACAAACTGCAACCAAGGTATGTACCCTTAGCGGGAATTGAACCCAGGACTCTGTGATCCACAGGCCAATGCTCTAACTGCTGAGCCAAACTGGCCAGGGCTAGAAATTATTCTTGAAGAATATTTGCTAACATTGCAAGTGAAACTGGCATTTAATTAGATTTATTCTTTTTAAAACCACTGGTGGAATTTAAAAAGTTATATTTATTGGCTTATATTATTCATTTTGAAATTTTATTTTTAATTTTTTTTGCCAACTATTCTATTTGGATATTACTCTTCTATTCATTTTTTTATAGTGATTAGTCTGTAGTGAGTTTATTAGAAATAGTAACAACTAGCTTGTCTTTTGGACCAATTATGGAATATTTTAAGAAGACTTTGTTCTTTGAGTCTGAACTGAAGTGGATATAAAAGGTGGCTCGGTTTCAATCTATGGTAAAACTTTGTATGTGTAATTATTATATATGAAACTTGCTTAGAAAATAGCTTCAGATAACAATGCAGTTAGTAAAATCTGCATCCTAAGAGCTACTATAGTAGCATATTTCACAGTAGTACTATAATAAAATGAAGATGAAAGCTTTGTAAGTGATGTTAAAGACTTTAGTTTTGTATTGGATAAGATGAACTGACATAAGGAAGGACCTTGATCTAGTTGACATCTAGTAGATAAGCTCTAGAATAATAATAATGGTTAAGGGAGTGAAGGAACTTCAATAACGAGTCAGATGGAGAATAGACCCATAAATGCCTCTGACATCTGAGCAATTTGTAGTATTCTGTCATATCTCAATTTCTGCATTCAGTTGTCCTACTTGTTTTTATGGCTGCTGCTTCCATTTCTCTGAGTTAGTGCTATCATACATTCCTGAACTGGAATTTCCTCAACAGCTATCACACAGTAATTGATCAATAATGTTGAAATATTGAATGAGTAATCTAATTCCAGGTCCACTGCTCTTCCTTGTTGCTTTCTATGATTACAAGGGCAGTTCATGTTCTTTTGCTGATCTAGGGTTCAAAGGTGCTGGGAGCAGCAAAGAAAAGTCACAGTAACATCATTTTGGCCATGAGAGCTGCCTAATGGTGTGTTAAAACTCAGCAATGAGGAATAAGTTGCTGACATGATGTCTCCTGAAGGGACACACAAATGCTGACTTCCCCCCCTTTTTTTTTAATTAGTCAGTGTGTCTTATAAAATTTGGCATGAGAAATACTTTGCCCTTTCAGGTTACTCTGGACATAAAACCCCTAACCAAGCAAAATCCAGATTGTTCATGTGTGAGTGAATGAGTGAATGCATCTCTTCCCTTCAGGGGAATGATGTACTTTCCTTTTTGAAACCATGTTTAATGTTCTATTTATTAAATGTGTACCAAGGCAATCCTTTGTTCAGCTAGACCAGAGAGATTACCAGTTTGTATATAAGAAAGTAAAAAGCAGAATAGGATAATCTGGGACACAGGGAATATGAAGAGGAGAGAAATGAGTAGTCTTTTGATCTATGAGGTCCAAAAGAAAGATTTTCATTGAAAAAATTGAAATAACCAGGGACCAATATTAAAAATAAATAAACACATAACTAAAGAAAGGAAGGGAGGGAGGGAGAGAGGGTAGGAAGGAAGGAAGGAAGAAAGACAGTCAGAAAGTCATTCTAGAAACAGGAAATTCTCAGATTTTATAAAGACTGAAGAAATTATTCGCTCTAAGTGGTTTAGCTGCTGTGAAACTCATTGTAAATGTATTATAGTGGATATATATATATATATATATATATATATATATATATATATATATAAAGAGTTTACAGTGTCAAAGCATCTTGTATCTTGTAGGTTGTAAAGTGGACTCCTAATGAAAACAGATTTGTGTTTGTAATATCAGTTATTTATTTAAATCAATAGGTTAGGAAAATTAAAAGAACCATTTATTGATTGATCAAGTAGCATGTGGTACTTTAAGAGTATATTATTTTATCCATTTTTTAAAGAATAAAACAGAGGCTTAGATAAACCTATATATATAGTCATGCTGCTAGGAAGTAGATGAGGTGAAAGTTTAACCCAGGTCTGAACTTTTAGCTAATGGTCTTAATCATTTTTAATTATCTTGCATATTTTTGTACCAGGATTTAAATGTAGTTCTCATCTCAGTCTCTTGGTAGAAAACCAAAATAATTAACTAGAATACATGCAATCATGCTCATTACTGTAACATAAGACAGACTATAGTCAATTTAACCACAAGAAAGGCTAAAAGGAGAGAGGGTTCACTTTGGCCATGGCTTCATTAGCAATGTAAGCTTTGAATAACCTTGGAAGATGGGTACACTTACAGTAAATAAAGATGGGAAGAAAGGGACTGTAGACAGAAGTAAAAGCAGATATACAACATGTGGCACTTACCAGGGAATAGTAACTAGTCCAGTTGTACTAGAAAAATGAGAGAAGCAGTGAGGATAACATTAGACAGACATAGGTAGAGTATGGAGAACTTTCATACTGGGGAGAAAGGCAAAACTTTAATCTGTGGGTATTTGAATATTTCTGACAATTGGAATGCCATGCTCAGAAGGCTCTTTTCAAAAAATTAATTTGACAATAGAATGCAACATGGATGAGAATTGGGAGATACCAGAAGCAAAGTTACCAAGTAGACACTCTTACAAGGACGCCAATTAGAGATACTTAGAAAAATATGAAAAGCCTTATGGGAAAGAGAAAGTAATTATAACAGAAAGCCTACTATGAACCAGCACTCTGCTGCCTATCTGGATGATTAAATATATTATATCATTTACATTTCATTATCTCTGTATTATAGTAGTGTCCTTAGAAATGAAGACAAACATATGAGAAGGATGCTGCCGAGAGAGAATGAATATAATTGACTGTGATATGCTATAAAAACTTCCAGTCAGAGATAATTCTGAATCAAGTCCAGAGTTCCAAATGGTGCTATGTCAAAATGGTTTCCGATGGCAGGCGATGAAACCATTTGGAAATCTTGAGTCTGAGATGTCAGCTTATTTCTCTTAGGTACGTGGCTGATTACGCATCTAGTCAGGGAGTTTGGGGTTGGGTAGGGCATTCAGTCAATGGTAAAACAGTAGTGATGGTGATAACAGCACAGGCTCTGGGCTAAATGCTTTATCTCATATATTTCCCATTACAGTCCTATAAAATAGATAACATTATTTAAAAAAAATACTCACTTATTATTCAACTTAGATAATAGCAACTGTTTAGGTATTTCAGCAGGAAAGGGATTTGATAGATAATACACTTACAGAACTTCAGTAGAGCTGGAAGTCAAGTCCAGAGAAAACCACTACTGGATGTGAGGAAATTCGGAATTGTTAAAATGACAGGAAGATGTTGGTGATGTCTGTTGCCTGCAATACCAAAGCAGATGGTTTTTCAGGACTTCTCCTGAAGGCACTAAAATCTTTATAGATGCCTAATGCCCTCAGATATAGTTGTTACCATCAGAACAGAATAATGGCTTTTCACACTCCTTCTAATCTTGTACAAGTTCTTTCATTGATTATAATTTGAACCTGACCTCCAATGGCAAGTGAGTCTGGAAAATTTATTTTCTAGGTTTGAAATTTCTGAGGGAAGAATTTAGTGTTCACTCTTGATGGAAAATATCTTAGACACACACACGCACAACTTGAATTTAGCAAGTAAAATAATTTGCCTAAGGGTTCTAATGCAAAGTAATGGAAGCAAGATTTAAGACCAAGTTTTATTTAACCTCAAAGGTATGGTCTTAACTAGTACATGGTACAGCCAGTGAATCAGGGACAGAGCTACAGAGGGGCATGGCCAGGCTGGTAAATCAATACTTTGCCTGTGACACAAGGTAGCCAACGGATGGCTTTGGTAATTGGACTCTCTAAAGGACCTAGAAAAGTCCTCCACGATAATGTCACCTTTAATCATCTCTCAGATCTTGAGAGTTTAAAGCACACTTCCAAGTTAGAACAGTCTACCTGTATTTTTACTTCTTCCCCCTGATTTGACTGTGATGGGATCTAAAATATCACCAAATGAATGAGGAAAGAAGATGGTGGAGAAAGAGCTGGAGCTTACCACTTCTCTGCCCCTACTGCAGCTGACAGGACAAAGTGGACGGGGTGAAGTCTTACCTTTGAATAAAAATCAAATCATGGATTAATACCAAATATTAGAATTAATGGATTAAAGTTGCTTAGAATTCTCTATTACCTAAGAGTGGGACTAAAACTAATGACATTGACCCTAGTTTCCATTTTAGGCCAAGGGAAGACTACCTCGCTGAATAAAATTTAAAGAGAGAGTAGAGGGCAGAAATGCACTTGCATTTGATCACACTGTGCATATTGTGTGGTCATAACACTAGTTGCATAAATATTTAGGAAACAGACCAGCACAGAATGTAGGCTCTGATTAAAATTAAGAAAAATAAGAAATAATGGGGAAAAATATCTCACTGCATTTTACAGATTATTCAGTATACTAAGATTAATCTATTTTAGTCATTTTGGCGAAATCAGCAAGGATATCTGGGGTGTGAGACTCAGGGACAAAATATATCATCTGACCCAAGGTATATGTTGCTACTGTAAAACATGACAGCATATTTCTATTTATTTGTAATTATTTAAAAATCATATACATTGTACTATGTACAATAGAATTGTGTTTATCTGGATAAACATCTTTTTATCTTCATGAATGTTTCACTTGCGTTGATGCTCAAATTACTAAGAATGTTGTTAAGTAAATATTATTTTTGCTGCATCTTGCCTTTTCTTGCTTAGACAAAATCTTTTGTTTTCCTCTTATGTTTTCACAGTGCTATTGTATCACTGATAAAATTTCATTGACATGTCTTATATTTGAGAAACTTTAAAGTAATGTTTACTACACATCTTTGCTATGAAACATGCTAATAAATGCATTCTAATTTATTTTCCCCTTCCAACAGGTTTTAACTAGTTTTAAATGAAAAATTATTGAAAATGAAAACAGGAAATCAGAGGTGGAAAACCTGAACATTTTTTTTTTTTTTTTTAAGTTTTGTAGTTCTGGCAGAAACCGATATGGGGATTATAATTTTGATTTAAAGCAGCCAAATATAGGTATATATGATATGTATATTGTATATATAGAGCAACTATATATATATATATATATATATACACACACACACACACAGAATTCATATATCAATTATTTTTTTAACCCATTGTCTAAATTTAAGGATTTTAATGAAGTTAACTCCAAGCTCCTCTTTTTCAATTACAAGGTGCCAAAAGATATTTCAAAAATCAATTCTAAGTAGTGATTATTGTCACTACACATATTATATTTTGACTGTCTTAAAAGAAATGCATAAATATTTGAAGTAGTCTTTGGTAAGTACTGTAATTATTACCAGGGCTGATATTTAGCTGGTACACATTGGCACAGTTATAATATTTAAATAATTCCATACTGATGGCTAACCGCCCCCCTCTCAGAATCTTTCACTATCCCGGGTGCCACCACCCCTCACCCACACCTCGCTGGACTTTAGGGTAATCAAGAACTACGGGATTCACTGCCACAGCAGCACCTGGAAAACTCTTTTTAAATGAGCTCAGATTGGCTGATGCCTGAGCTATGCTAGTCAACTGTGGGATCACTCTTGATTATTACAATTAAAAATAAAGAAGAATACTTAGAATAAAATTATATATGTAATACATTAAGCAAAACATTTTATAATACCTTCTAAAGGTCTGCAAAGATTATTAGCTTCTCTAAGATTCATTCCTTGTTTTAATACCACAATTCTCCCTGATGCTAATAGTTTTTGTTTGAAACGGCCACAAATATCTTTTGTAGGCCAAATAGCATATTACACATCTGCCAAAACCATACTTTATTAGACTATAACTATGTTTACAAAGCCTCTATGACCCTTTTGGATGCTTCTGGCTGCTTGTTTTATGTTCATTTCTTTCTTTAATGTGTTTATATTTTTCCAGTTTTCTCATTTGTATTACATGTGTGTGTGTGTATATATATATATATATATATATTCTCATTTGTATAAATGAGAATATACTAGAATGAACATTCAGTTCTGATTCTTTTATCCTCATGTTCCTAGAACATCTGGCCTTCTTGACTTTCTTATATATCTTATTTGTTCCAAACATAATTAAGAACCCTGTTTGTTTTATCAAACCCAGTTCTTGGTAGATGGTGATAATGATAGAACAGCACAGTATTTAACCTTAGATGGACCCTCATTGCTGCTCAGCAATTCATTTGATTATATCTTATTGCCGCTTCATTCCGTTTCCTTTTCCAAGAATTTCCTATAACTTAATTTCTCAGCTAAGTTTGGTTTCTCACAGGGATTTGAGCTTTCCCTTAGAATCAATTCTCCTCAGATTAGGTAAGGACTAGTGAGCTGGGACTGAATGGTGTATTCTACTCCTCAGACATTTCTTTATGCTCCTTCCATAAAGGATGAAAATAACCTTAATATAAACTAAAATAACCTTTTCTCGTTGGTCAAAGGCTCGTCTCCTTCCTCATCCCCTAAAGCGAGGGTTATGCAAAGTTCTTTTTTCTTGATATGAGCTCTTGGCAGTTTCATCTACTAAAGGAATTTCAAGCTTCTCCTTGATGAGAATAGCTCCAAGTACATCTTCTTTTTAGCATTAACTGCCTTCCAAAAATATAGATTTATATTTACTATTGCTAATATGACATCTCTACCAGGGTGCACTAAATATGTAAAAAATAAAAATTAACCATTATTAAGAAACCAAGCTCTCATCCTGATGTCTACCTGCTCCTTGGTATTAATGGCACCATCACCTACCGAAACCAAGAGCTCACCTATCAAAATTATTAACTTTTCCCTGTGTCTAACACTCTTCTCCCATAGTAGCTAACACATTATTAAGTCCCATTGATTGTTCTTTTCTAAGAAGCTTTCATAGCTGCAAGTTTATCACCACTCATACAAACACACACACATACCTACCATCCGAATCTTTCATTTCTTCTGATAACACTGTGACTCCTCCCTGACCATTTCTCACCTCGATTATTTGCAACAGTAATTTCATTTTCCAACTGACCTATTAGTGTTGGCACGAACAAACATACATAGTTTAATGACTAATACATAGTTTAAGTGATCTCACTTGTTTATAAATAAACCTTTTGTGTTTTTTCTAATATATTTTTCCAACTTTGTCTTTCACTCTTTCGCGTCACTCACTTGTACTCTCACGTGGACACCTCACCTCTCCTCACGCATTTCGCAGCATGCCGTTCCTCCATCTCTTCCTGTAAAAGTCTTCACTCTTTTTGAAGGGCAGCCCCCAAACATTTCCAACTCTGTGTTTTTTAACACACAAAAATTAAAATCCAATCCCTTACACCCTTCAGAGTTAATCTTTACTTCCTTTGAATCTCCTTGACAATACCATGCAAATAGAAATGGTCATCTTCTATATTACTTTAGATATTTATGCAGATATTTTCTCTCTCCTATATATGCTATTAATCTTTGATTGAAAAGATGATTTCTACATGATTTTGATGTATCTCATATCATCCAAAAGAGCATCTTTCATACTTGGAATACATTAACCAATATTTTCCAGTGATACTGACAAATTTCACACAGGCACACAAATTTAAAAAAAAAACAAAAAACTATTCAGCCAATTTAATTAAAATGGACAATTTAGTTAAATAGTCATATGCACGAATATTTTGGAATCATGTCAAAAAAGCAACTGGTTAATTGATGAAATGGTTTCACTCTTAACACTGATTTGACACTGTAAAGACAGAGAGAGAGGCCAAGGAAAATAAAGACTATAACCTGTTAAATTTAAAATTTTTGTTGCTGTGGTGTTTTATACATGTAATGGTAGCTTCAAGAAAACAGGTCATTTTTATGGGATTACATCTAGTACTGTTTGAAAATAAACCAAACACCACATTTTTAAGTATCTTGGAAGCATAAATCTAATTTTGTTGCCAACATTCTGCTCTCCCATTTGTTATCAACATGTATTATTTTCTGTCATTTTAACAGATATGAAACATGTCAGAAACACAGTTCTAATGGCAGCATTGGAATTTTCTAATTCTAAATGATTTTAATTAAAATACATATATTTGAGTCGGTGGTGACACTTTATATTGTAGGTATCTGAGGAATAGATATATTTTTTCATTTTTATAAAGTGTCATTTTATTTCAATCTTGTCTCTAGCTGTGAATCAGCTAGTCATTTTCTTGTGAGCATTTTTTATCTCAGAAATGAGGGTCACAATTTTAACTATTTGTGAAGATTAAATAGTTTCATGCGTGTAAAGAATTTCAAATGGTTCTTGGCACATAATAACCATTCATTAGGAAATAACAAGTATAATTATACTTACTAACAATTACACTCCTTAGGTCTTTTTGACTATTCTTATTTATATCAATAATTACTCTCTTTAATCTTTGCCTAAAATCAGAAATGTGCACAAGTTTTCTTATTTTGAGTCTTGATACTATCAAAAATAAATTTTACAATAATTGCTACATTGTGTTTAGTTTTGCCATTTGAACATCTGAACTGTTTACTTAAAATTTTTTTTTCTTGCCCTGGCTGGTTTGGCTCAGCGGTTAGAGCGTCGCCCGAGGACCAGAGAGTCCTGGGTTCGGTTCCCGCTAAGGGCACGTACCTCGGTTGCAGTTTGCCCCCGGCCTCGGTTGGGGTCGTGTGGGTGGCGACCACTCGATGTGTCTCTCTCACGTCGATGTTTCTCTCTCTCTCTTCCTCCCTCTCTCCCTCCTGCTCTATCTGAAGATAAATGCAAAAATGTCCTCAGATGAGGATAAAAAAAAATTTTTTTTTCTTTATTAATTTTTAGAGAAAGAGAGAGAGATAGAAACATTGATGAGAGAGAATATCAATTGGCCGTCTCCTGCATGCCCCCCTGGGGATTGGGCCCATAGCCTGGGCAGGTGCCCTGACCAGAAATCAAACTGGCGACCTCTTGGTGCATGGGTCAATGCTCAACCACTGAGCCACACCGGCCGGGCTGAACTATTTAATTTTTTATAAATAGAAAATAAAATATGTCTAGCCCAGATGGTGTGGCTCAGTTGGTTGGGCATTGTCCCATACACCAGGAGGTGCCAGTTCGATTCCCAGTGAGGGCACATGCCAGGTTGCAGGCTCGATACCTAGTAGGGGCGTGCAGGAGGCAGTCGACCAATATTTCTCTCTCATTGATGTTTCTATCTCTCTTTCCCTCTCCTTTCCTCTCTCTGAAATCAATACAATCTATTATAAATAAATAAATAAATAAATAAATAAATAAATAAATAAATAAATAAAATATGTCTAAAAGTATTTTAATCAATATTTGTATGCAGATATGACTTTATTCTCTTTTAGTAAATTAGTTAATGACACTGTACATTGCTTTTTAATTACTCTAAATATTCGAATCCTAATATAAAGGTGTTGGTTACATTTATAATAACTTGGAAGTCAATTTAATGTGTTTATATGTTTGAATTTTGCTCTGGAGAGGAAAGAAAAATAATCAACTAAATAAATACAAATAAGAACAACAAAATTTTTCACTGTATCTTAAGAAACATGGCTATTTAGAACACTGAGTTAGAAGTTAGGGGGCCTATGTTCTAATCTGGCACCTCCTTTGAGTATCTGTTCTTTAGCAAAGACATTTAATTTTCTCACGTCTTATTTTTCTCATGTGAAAAAGTATAGATTGAACTGTATGGTCCCAAGGCAGCTTTTCAAAAAATTTCAATTATTCAAATTTTAACCATTTTTCTTTCTAGAGAGGTCATGTAGAGGAAGCTTTTATTTAAGCTGAGGCAGCACCTGTTTCATGGGGATCTTGCCTCATCACACCTGGAACTGGCAGTTGACCTGCTGTGAGGATGCCCTTTGGAGAGGAGTGCCCAGCACTGCCAGGTGGACACAATTTTTTCCGTCCTATGTCTTTCTGAGTCTACTAGTATCAAATGTTGCCTATACTGGTCCTGTGAGTATGAAATTTTAAGAGAGCCTACAATGACCCACACTAGTTGATTCACATAGTATAGAAGTGGGATACTTTAAGACCATTGCTTCAATTAAGGAAAGGGACTGTGAGATTAAAAAGAATGGTAAAGCCAATGCTGGCAGGATGTTCTACCTACATAGCAGAGTCAATCCACCTGTGGTTTGCTGAGAGTGCTTTGTGGCTTATGACAAAGCGTAACTCTTTCCTTTGTGACTGAATAAAGATTAGAGAGAAGCCAGAAAGAGCTACTCAGATCCCTTAACCACTATGAAAAGGACTTAAAATTCAATGAACAGTGTCTTAAGCATATATGGATTTTTTTACACATTATAAAATTGTGAGGTTGTTTGGTGGGCTTATCGACGCCACAATATTTTCAAGGGCCTAGGATCTTTCCATCTTTCAGTATGCCATGCTTAATATACTGTACTCTGACCTTAGGCACTTCTGGGTTGCAATAAAGCCTCTTCAGATACAAGTATCCTGTTCACATTTAAGAAGGAAAGACTGAGAACTTGGTGTAAGGAAGCATATATTTCTCAGAAGTTCTTAGTAGACTTTTATTTGTATCTCATTGCTCAGTATGATTGAGAATGGGCACTTCTAGTTGCAAAGATTGGTGAAAAGGTGGGTATTTAATTTCTTTTTTAATTTCTGTAGTGGAAACAGACAAGGAAAAACAGCGAGGGATCTGCAAGCCATATCACATGAGAAATGGTTGCATATGCTTAGCATATTTAATTAGGAAAGGGAAGATTTAGAAAAGAACTAAAAATGTTTGTGGACCTTTAATTTAATGTTTTATGAAATGAGGATCATCCACATTTTCTGCAAAAATCAATTGTATGTCTGGAAGAACTTTATAAGAAGAGCTATTCCACATGGACAAACTCTGATGTTTGCAGTTTAGACAGGGAATTTTTAAACATCTACAATAAATATTGTGGAGGGAATTCTTATATTAGTTTGAGAGAAAATTTTTACTCCTAAATTTCTTTCCAACATATTTATATGATTCTAGTCTTTCTTGCATCTCCTCACTCTCTTTAAATATCATTTGTGGACTCTGAAAAGAGTTGCTGTTCTAACGTAGTAGCAAGTTTACAGTAGGCAGAATCTTAAAATTACCATGACAAAGCTTTACCTCTGACTCTGAAAGGAAAGACCCATTATTTATGTGAATGTAATCAATTAAGCATTTAGTAAGTTTTGCTTTGTGAAAAACCACCACATTTTGCGAATGTGTGAAGTTATAAATAGGCAAGGTGACACAGAAATATCCATTGTTTTAGAAGACTTTCTATTATAACAATCTGACCATTGAATGTACTCTAGAGTTATCCTGTTGCTCTCATAACTCACGGAAAATAGTTTGTAATAACAATCATCTTCTCAAATTGGTCATTACCAAAGTTAATGACCTGTTTATTAGAACATCAACCTTGGCTTTGCCTCAGTCTCTTAATTAACACATCTGTCATTTACTACTGATGGCTAAGAATTTCTGGGTAGAGGACAGCTCCAATAATGATGGCACCATTAAAACAACATCTCTATATATTCGGATGGATCATCAAATTTACATTGGCCTATCACAAACAGGATCCTGTGAGGCTTTAAATAGTTTTGGCAGCCCCAAATGGTAAATCTAAACAGCAAATAGAACAGCATCAGCCTCCTTTGTGGAGCATTTGCTTTGAAAATTATTTATTATCACTGTTGAGAAGGATAATCCCACAGAACAATTTGCTGTACCTTCACGTGCAAAGTGCCATTTTCACCCACACTGGTAAACAAACCTGCCCAAAGTACAAGCCATATCCATGCATTCAATCATTCAATAAATATTGTCATATTACATCTATTTAGATGCCTTTAGCAAGCTAATAATGTATTGACGTTTTCAACTAAACATCTGTAATATGTGTGGCCATTGAAATGTTGGCACTTTTTAAAGAAGGGAATATGGTATCATCATTTCCCTAAAGTGAGGTAATAGATACTCAGTTGCTTAATCTTCATTTGCATATTAGACTGGCACAGCCTGACACCTTGACACACAGAATGAAACAAAAATAACAAAATGCCATCTTCTATATTATTAATTTTTGTTCTTTAAAATGTACTGAATATTTTTCAAAATGCTTATTAAAATTCTGATCAAGGGAAAATGTTACCTTTGATGTAATGTCTATCCTCTCACATAACCATGTAGGAAACCTAAGTCACTGGCAAGTTATGTTTTACCAACTCTCATTAGGAATACATATATTTTATTATTCTTCAAGATTCATTTTTAATTATCATTGAAAATCTGATGCAATAAAGAGGTTTTACAGTATTCAAGCATCCTGGGTTCGTATGTATCCCCTGAATTTATGATTCCTTGGGATTTGTGAAGGGTACTCATCTAAAAAATGACACTGTAAGCTTCAAATGAGAGGTAAGAAAAATGGAAATAAGGCAGCAAAGCCACAGTCACCATTTATTTGTTCCCCTTTTACTGACTTGAACTCTGTATTAGAAAAATACAAAAAGATTACTAGTTTTCTCTTAGCACAGATTTCTTTGGGGAAATAATTTACTATTGTAATGTACTTTAAGGAATCACAGGATACAGATTTTGTCTATTTATAGGGCAGATGGAGGCAGAATGTAAAAACTATACTTAACACTCATGAAATTATAGACTCCTGGTTATAATTCACTGAACTAAAGGCCAATGCCTGGCTCTACATTATTTGGCACCTGCCCATCTCTCCAACCTCACCTTCCTCCATCCCCTTTGTCCCAGTCCATATCCTTCATGTCTCTTGAGAATAGTATAGATGCTACCACATCCAAGAGCCTTATTCTTTAACTATTTAGATTCCTACTCTCTTCTTCTGTTTATTAAGCTTTTCCCTGAAATGTCACCTCTTCAGGGATTTTTCCTCATAAGACTAATTATTGTGTGATATTATGTTATTACTTTGTGTTTATTTTCTCTTTTATCCCACTACAATGTAAGTTCTTTGAAGCAAGGCTTTTGACTCTCAGATTTTCTACTGTATCCCCAGTGCCTAGAATAAAGCCTGGTACAGAGATTAAAACACACAGAAATCCCAAAATATTTGTTAGCAATTAACTGATGTAAGTCTTTGCAGGCTAACAGAAGCTTTTAAAGGAGGTATAATTAGCCCTGGCTGGTTTGGCTCAGCGGTTAGAGCATTGGCCTGCGGACTGGGGAGTCCCGGGTTCGGTTCCTGCTAAGGGCACGTACCTCGGTTGCAGTTTGTCTCTGGCCCCAGTTGCCAGTTGGGGTTGTGCGGGTGGCAACCACTCGATGTGTCTCTCTCACATCAATGTTTCTCTCTCTCTCTCTCTCTCCCGCTCTATCTGAAGACAAATGAAAAAATAAATATCCTCGGGTGAGGATAAAAAAAAAAGGAGGTATAATTATATATAGTCAAGGCACACATCTCAACTGTACAGTTTGAAAATTATATATATAAAATATATATAATTTCCATGCAGCCAGCACCCAAATCAAGATAGGGAACAAAGAACATAACTGTCTAAACTTAAATGAAAACTATTTCATTTTAAATGTAACTGTGGAACAGATATTTTGCTTCAAAATGGAATCATTCAGAGTTCTAAGTAATACAAGATGATATACCACCCAGTTTTTTGAAATGAAGTTATGATATAGAAATATCCCTAGTCTTTGGGATACCCCTTGTAAATCCAAACAAAGAAAACTTGATTTAAAAAATGATGATAAGATGATAAAATACAAAGTAAAAGAAAGGGAAAACCCCCATTCTTCCAAGTTATTTACTCTGATTATTTTGGGGTGCAGTTGGATTGAAAATTCTGAAGTTATCGAAAGCAATATGTACCAATATAGGTTGCTTGGATTCGTTTCAGGAGGTCCATTAGGCTAAGAGTATTAACTATAAGCCTATTTTGAAACTTCTAACCATTGTCAAACTGCTGAGAAAAGAATGCTGTCTTTGATTTTAAAAATATTTTTACCGCAGGGTAATCATATTTCCCAGTTTGTCCATGAAGATCCCTGTTTGTACAGAATTATTCCAGTGTAGCTGTGGTGGTATTCTCTTTTATTCTAAAAAAAGTGTCCATGGAGAATACGGTATGTGGTCACTAACTTTTGTGCCCTTTGTTGAGAAAGGTAAGAACTGATTTTTTTTTTTTTTTGTACACTGAAGCTCTGTAGCTTTCCCGTCTCTTTATAGATTTTGATTTTAAAAGCAGTTGTACTTTCAAGATACAAGAGACAGCTCAGCAGACATTGATTGCTGCCTTGACCTCATTATGTTGATAAGGGCATTTGCGAATATTGTCTAAGTTAAGGTAATAAACACCCCAGGTAGAAGGTTAATGACACATTTAACATCAGTGGGGTGCTGGACAGTTTTTCACAGAAAAACCAGTTCAAGCTGGTAAACCTTCTGTCCTGATGTGTAAAACAAAACACATCATGTTTCTTCAAACTGAATATAATTCAAGAAGAGGCTAACAGCATGCAGAGAATTCAGCAATTGGCTGACTACATTGTTTTGCCAAAGAATAACAAACTTAAAATGTTGTCAAGTCATTTTTTAACAGCAATTTTCTGTAATCTTTTGGGCCTCCTGCTATGACTCTGCTGATCTGGGCCTTACCGCTGGCTGACACGAAAGACAGCATTATGACAAATTCATGAACTGATGAGTCATTTTCCACATTCATTCAGCTAATGAGCAAAACAAGTCATTATTTTTTAAGCCTGATTATTCACACCCTTATTTAATACGAACAGCACATACAAATGCTGTTAAGATGCTTTCCCCCAAAAATAACATTATGCTAAGGCTAAGAGTATCTATAGGCTAAAGATGCCCAGTATACTCAAAACTGGAAAGAACTGATTCAAAATTTCTCAATATTATCTATTAAATCTTTATATTTTGGCATTAGGACATACTGTCATCATTATACATTAGAATTCCAATAGTTTAAATTAAATGAATTATCAATAACTTTCACATACATGGGCTTTTAATTAATTAGTCAAAAAAACCCATCAAACAAGTCACTATATCTATGAAATCTGTAGATTTCTGGCTGGGACATCATAATAGAGAGAAGAATACACCACAGCAGAAAAGAGAGGATGAGGGTAGCTAAATGTGAGGCAGTCAAGAATAAGAACCTTGGAGGAATTTAGAGGAGAGAGTATTTTCAGTGAGTTTAGAGGAAGTGTGAGTGGAAGGATGGTAATGGCCAGATGGGCTTTAACTTTCAACTATGCTTAAATTTCCGCAGCTAAGGAAAACATGACAAGTGCAAAGTTTTATTCCATTTTTGACTGGCTGTGAGCTTACTTTTTACTGGATGTGAGTTTGATGTAAGAGTTGTGAGGAAGTCTGAGTGGTTTCAGTGTCAAAAAATTATTTCTGGTCTCATCCTGCTCTCCTCTATTAAATTGCTACTTGAATCTTGAATGCACTATTAACACAAAGAAAGAGAAATTTTAAGAAGTATTATGAATAGTGTAAAAGATAGTCAAAACGGAAAGAAGGATACCTTGCATGACTAATTCAAATTTCAGGTGTTGGTTATGATAGGCCTCATAATTTCAGTGAGGGGAATGATTTGAAACTATCAGATTCTAAGGTTAAATAGAGTTAATCTTTGGTGGACAATATGAGCATATAAGCAATGATGCTTGAAGAATGGGCATTCTAATTAAGCATTCTAATTCACTCATAAAGTCATTAATGCATACTAAAGATTAAAAGTCTTTATAAAATATGAATACTTTTATGTTGGTAATAACATATTGCACATTTTGGTAATAAACATAATTAGATCTCATTTAAAACTCAGGATCTTGGTCCTGGCTGGTTTGGCTCAGCAGTGACAACTCGGCCCATGGACCAAAGAGTCGTGGGTTCGATTCTGGTCAAGGGCACATACCTCAGTTGCGGTTTGTTCCCAGCCCTGGTCGGGGTCGTGCGCAGTCGATGTGTCTCTCTCACATCGATGTTTCTCTCTCCCTCTCCCTTCCACTCTATCTGAAGATAAATGGAAGAATATCTTCAGGTGAGGATTAAAACAAACAAACAAAAATATCCAAAGAAAACCCCTCAGGATCTTGGATTAAAATTTATCTGCACCAACATCATTTTTGATAGGCAGAATAATGTCTACCCTGTTCCCCAAAGATTTCTACATTCCAATCCCTAGAATCTGTGAATATGTTAAGGTACATTACAAAGTTTCTGATGTAATTAAATAAAGGACCTTAAAATGGAGAGATTATACTGGATTAATAGGTTAGGCCCAATCTAATTCAATGGATCCTTAAAATCAGAGAACGTTTTCCAGTTATGGTCAAAAAGAGGAGATACTATTACTGTAGTTAGCTAGATGTTAGTGAAGGAAAGGAAGCAAAGGGGAGTTCGGATATTGAGCCTGTTTGCTTCACTAGGAAGCTACAGCTTCATACGCCATGAAATCCCAGCATTGCCCCTCCGAGGGGATTAACACCCCCTTTCCCCCTCTGATACTGAATGGTCAGGGGAGATGGGGAAGATAGGAACATGAACGGTAGAAGTCAAAATGGCACTGGGGGAGGTACTGGAACAAAGAGGCCTGTCAATCTAACCTGGGAGAAACATAATTGGCTATGGGGTGGACCCGAATGTAAGCCCCGCAAAAGCTTGGGAAGTTGATTGGTCATTTTGAAAAAACTCTGATACTCTGAGCATAGAACTCAGCCAAATCTGCTCAGACTTCTGGCCTACAGAACTGTGAGCTAATAAATGTGTGTTGTTCTAAATTACTAATTCTGTGGCAATTTGTTACATCACAATAGAAAATTAATTCAGAAACCTAAATTGTATTGACTATCCCTTAATACCAAGCATTGCAAAAAGCCATCTGTATGTTATGAAATGCCATGTAACAAGAACGGCAGAGTGGGATTTGAAGTTAAACAAACCCAATTATTAACTTTATTACCTTGAACAAGTTAGTTAACTTTGATAAGCCTCGTTTCCACATTTTTAAAATAAAGCTACATGTGTCTGCCTGTTAGGGTTGATGGGAGAATGAAATGAGTCTCTGAAACACGTCCATGGTAAAGGCTGGTGAGTACTAGGTGATCAATAAACAAACAAACAAACAAACAAACAAACAAAAAGATAAAAGTGAATAAAAGTGAATATTCAAGAGGCCCTGAAAATAACCCTTCTCTTTCACTTTTGGGTTCATAAGTGGAGAAATAAAGCAAAAAATAAAGCTGAGGCTAATATCTGACTTTTTTTTTTAATTGATGGGGGCCAGGTTGCAGCATGTGGCTTTAGGTCTATTAGCCAAGTGAGTTTGCTAAGTCTGTACCCTAGAATTAGGGAGAATGAATCATCTCGGGGGGCCCTTGCCTGTCTGCATGGAGGAGCAGCAGAGCTGGGCCACTTGCAGGCAGTGTGAACTCAACAGAGAAAAGGTGGAGCTGAGTTGAGGGTGCAAGTTACCCACAGAGAAGAACAATAGGGAAAGAGGGCAAAGGTGTGCTCAGGGAAAATCCTCCTTCACTGAAACCAGGGTTAAGGTTTAGAGCCATAAATGGGTACCAAGATTTTTAGTAACCTTTCCATGCTTACCTAGCAAAGGTGTAGTAGAGCCAGAACTTGAATCCATGTGTTTCATACTCGGGCTTTTGCAATATCTACCAGTTACTCTGCTTTCACTGAAATGCAGCTGTAGAAAGTAAGCAATAAGGCAGAATTTGAATAGATCTATTTAAATTAAATCTATGAATTTTTCTATTTTTATTCTTTTAATATAGTATAAAATTTACTATAATTTTAGAAAAATTTTACTTTTTTTTTTAAATCAATGTTTATCTGTATCCTAAAAGAAAAATTGCTGGTATTCATAAGTCTTTCATTTAAGTAAAATTTTACTATAATGCTGAAGATAAAACTCCCTGAAATAAATAGATAATTCTGAAATTAACTGTACCACCAGAGTATTTTATAGAAGAAAGTAAATATAATGACTGTACCACCAGAGTATTTTATAGAAGAAAGTAAATATAATGAAGATGATAAGCTATTTATTACACAAAACTTTAATCAGCATTCAGATATTAATAACAAAATTTGCCAACTCATGGACATTTTTTTTTCATTTCTAAAATATAACCTTAAATGGTACACAGGTTGAAATATGGAAGTTATTAAATAGCCTCAGAAACAGATTTTGTTCTCAAGAACTCAGATTAATAAATGATATTTAGCTGTAATATAACTGTGGACTGGGTTGGGCCTTCATGCTTCACTTGGGTTTCTCTACAGTGATTAAACACCATCAAAAGGCATACCAATCTGTACCAAAGTCACTAAGATAAAAATCTTAAATCAATTTACTCCAATTGTGATGCTAATTTAAATTTTTATCTGTCAGATTTCACAAATTGCCAAAAGTCCTAATTTTTAAAAACAAAATTAGAAAGCTACCGTTTGCACAGTTACAAAATATTTTCTAATTCTATTTTTCTGATGCATTTTTTGTTATCATGTGCGGTGAAAACAGTTGAACATACAAAGAATGATTTAAAGATATCATCTTATTGGAAAGTGCAGAATGAATATTTCTAGGTAATGAAAACTTGCAAAATTGTTTTTCAACACAAGTGCGTATGATCCTTTGTGATATCTTAAATGCTACTATCTGATAATTCTGAGATAGTTACCAAATTTTCTTAATCTTTTTTCCTTCGATCCTATAACACATTGTAATATGAGAATATATTATTAGGTGGTAGTAATAACTTAATATTTTTTTCTTAATAAAACTGTCATATTTTATAGAAAGAGCAGAGAAATCTGGACTTTTGCATGAGTGCCTCCTGGACATGGATCAAAGCCTTCTGATAGATTTTTTTTCTAAGATGTGTTGCTCAGAAGCACAGCGTTTTAGAGGTAGTCCTTGGAGCAGGAAGAAGACGTCAACTGATGTTATGTAATTCATCCTGGGACCAGAGGCAAAGGCCAGCTTCAAATGCTTGCTTTTACATCATCCGTTTCCAAGCAAAATGTCACGTAGCTAAGAGCTCCACTGTGATGTGTTCTGTGCCCTAAACACCTCATTTAGTGTCATGTGACCTGTGGCTGTTCAATAAACACTAATTGATCTTAATAACATGTGTGGACTGTGAACACCAAAAAAATGTACAAGGAACTTTAGAATGATTCCAGAATTCCAGGAAAACCTGTATCATGTGTTTTGTTTTTACTGGCTTACATGTTGCCAATGTTTTAATTGAAAATTCTTCCTTATCATAGCACCAAATTTATCATATTTAGGACCCATTTTGGCACACCATATGGCTAAAACATTATATTTATTTTCTGCTGATTTTAGTTTGGTTATTGCTATTATGAATAAGGAACCTTTTTACATTGATTCAAATGTCTCTTAGTTCACAAATCATCTTGCCAGTCTGACCCTGTGTTACCAATACTTTGCAATGACTGTGTTCTCAACAGCCTAAAGAAATGCAGGTTCAGTATCAAGGGAAATGTTTTAAAGGGCTAACTAACATTTTCGTTTTAATTTTTTTTTCTTTATTGATTTTTAGAGAGAGAAGAAGGGAGAGGGAGAGAAAGATAGAAACATCGATGAGAGAGAACATCGATTGGCCACCTCCTGCATGCCCCCCACTGGGGATCGGGCCCACAATCTGGGCATATGTCCTGACTGGGAATCGAACTGGCGACCTCTTGGTACATGGGTCAACACTCAACCACTGAGCTACACCGGCTGGGCACATTTTCTTTTATTTATCACATTTAACTATAGGACTACTTCCTTTTTGAATAGTTTTCTTGTAGGGTTACTCTTAACATCTTAAATTCTTATATAATGTTTCTTTCAAGTATTATTTTACCTAACCTGAAATAGAACAGTTTCCTCTTGGCAAGATTTGTTATCACTATAGGTGAAACGTATACCAACAACTCCTTATGAGATGTAGTGGTTGGAAGATATTTAAAGAGACATATGCATTCCAAATAAAATTTACAACTCATTGTTCATAGATACATATCCTTTTCTTTATTCACAGTGGTGGGCAAGTTCAGGAAACCATTTAAAATTCAGTAATAGATTGTACTTAGTGAAATAAATGGAATAAATGATTTCATTCTATTTATTCAGTTTTACATCCACCACATATTTATTGAACATCTACTATATGCCTTTGTGTTAGGTGCTAGGGAAACACCCCGGGATAATGTAGAGGAAATGTGGTGCATTTTGCTTGGCAACACATTTCTGCTTCTCTTTTCCTGTTATTTCCCAAAGGGCATCTATTGCTGGAGCCTCCTATTTTATCCCATAGTTACTATTATATTTATTATATTATTATATACATTATTACATTATAAACATTATTACAAAATGCTCACTTAATTGATAAAGAAACTAGAATCAAAGAATATAAAAATTCAACATCTCAATAGCAAGCCTTTTATATGCTCATTGTTCTCAATTTATTTTTCTCAAAATTTCCCTTTTGTAATCCTTCTGTACCTTCTTTCACATCATAAACCTCTCTGATTTCCTCTATTTCTTTATTTTGGATGCAATATACTATTTTATATACATTTCATTTCTCCTAATTGCTCAAATTAAGAACACATTCTCTTTTCTTTGACTACTTCCTCCCCTCCCTACCTCTCTTCCTTCCTTCCTTCCTTCCTTCCTTCCTTCCTTCCTTCCTTCCTTCCTTCCTTCCTTCCTTCTTTCCTTCCTTTCTTCCTTGTTGCTTCCTTCCTTTTCTTCCTTTTATAATTGTATTTAGTAACTCCTGTGAATTAAGCATTACATAAAATCCAGCAAGGACATAGCGTTGAATAACTTTTTACTTAATTCAACTTATTTGACCCCCACCCCTTTGCAATATATATTATTATTAACTTTATTTTATAAAGAAAGAACCCAAGACTCAGAGAAATTAAATGACTTGCTTAAAAATATAGAAATAGCAAAAGACATAATCCAATACAAAACTTGTCAAAGATGTTCTTTAAAAACATGCCACTTAAATTGTTTTGAATGTGTGGAGCCATGTGGACTTTCTTGAAGTATTGAGGTTCCTCAAAAGATTGATTGCATTATAATACATTTTTATTATCTTGAAAATTTATTAAAATTTAATTTTATTAAAAATAATGTGTTGCCCTGGCCAGTGTGCCTCAGTGTGGCACGTTATCCCATGCATGGAAAAGTCACTGGTTTGATTCCCGGTCAGGGCACATACCCAGGTTGCAGAGTTGATCCCTGGTCATGTACATGCAGGAGGCAACCGATCAATGTTTCTCTCTCACATCGATGTTTTTTTTCTCTCTCTCTCTCTCCCCTTCTCCTCCTCTCCCTTCCTCTCTCTCTAAAAAATCAATTGAAAACATTTTTAATTGTCTTAATAGACTATTTAATCCATTTTTAGAAATAATTCATGCCAGTATAATTTTATTTGAACTGTAAACTATTTGCTAATAACTTCAAAAATTCTCACTTGGTTTCAACCTGTAAAGCCATCTAGTTCTCTTTATATTACTGGAATTTAATATAAATAATATCCAATAGGAATTACATTTAAAATAGTAATATTCTTCTTAAAAAAAGAAATAATAAAACAGATTGTAGAGTTAGAATATAAGATTTTTCTCGGCAACTAATATTCCTCAAGACTCTGTTTTTATTAGATACTAATTCCCTATTTATTTCACAATGTCATGACTATATTTTTCATAAAATATCTTTATACATTGCCTGAAAAATGATTTTTGGAGTTAAACATATAGTCATTTATTTCATACGGAACCACAGAAATTCATACAATTTATAATCTTAGTTCTCTTGCTAAATTTAAATATTTACGTATTTGTCATGTGATTTTTTTCTTATTTTTTTCTCTATTTTGAGCAAGAGATAAATCTCTTCCTTCTAATAATCTGAAGTGTGTGTTCAACCCCTGAGAATGCATTTAGATTTCATTCTTTTTAGGTCCCTACAAAATTAATTATGATTATGTTAATTATCAAAATCTAGGTATAAAACCTAGATTTTCCTATGTTATTATCCATTCAGTAGTATATAGTATTAAATACTGATAATTAAAGGTATGAATAAAGTGTTTATAGTATGCTATGAAATTGAAATTCCATTTCAAAGGACTAAGCTTCTGTGATTATGTCATAAAACATGTGTCATCTGTAGTTGGTGATAAATAAAAAGTATTTTATAGAAAAGAGATTCACCAATACATTATTGCAAAAATACAATCACCAAATATCTCAAGTCAGATTTATGATAGCAACTGGGTGATTTTCCAAAATAGTATTTGTAGCAGACATTGAAAGATTGAAAGGATAAAGACAGATATCTGCATTAATCAATGTGAATAAATAGTTTTTAGATCAAGGTGACTCTTGCTCTTTTAGAGACATTTTTCTTTTTTAATTTTTTTTCTTTATTGATATTAGAGAGAGGAAGGGAGAGGGAGAGAGAGATAGAAACATTGATGAGAGAGAACATTGATTGGCTGCCTCCTGCATGCCCCTCACTGGGGATTAGGCTCACAACCCAGGCATGTGCCCTAACCTGGAATCAAACCGGCAACCTCTCGGTGCATGGGTCAATGCTCAACCACTGAGCCACACAGGCCAGGCTACAGAGATTTTTCTTAAGGTGGTGTTTTTAAAGTTCCAAGGATTTGTTATAGTGTTGGTGGTAATATCAGACCCATAGGCACAGTTTTTATAATAATAAAGTTTTCATAATTGATTAGCCCTTTTCCATAACTCATTGAACATCAGTTATTTGTGGCCAGGAAGGTAGAGAATAAGGAACTTCAAGTAGAACCACACATACATATTAAAGGAACAAGTAAGAGAGATTGATATAACTTATGTCATTGCTATTCTCTTATTATTGTTTTTATTTTGTATTAGTTTCAGGTGTATAGCATAGGGGTTAGACAGTCATACACTTGACAAAGTGTTCCCCCACCTGGCACCATACATAGTTATTACAATATTGTTGACTATATTCCCTGTGCTGTACTTTACATCCTCATATTATTCTTTTAATATAGAGAATGTTAATATCTACACTTGCAGTGTCATTTAGTGTCTTGCTAATTTGATCATAAGAGGAACAAAAGATTAGTGATGGAAAGAAGATTTTAAATGAAAATAATCTCTAAAATTTCTTTCGCTCACATATATTTTACTTATAAAATAACATTTTTTAACTTATAAAATGACCTTTGGGACCTTAGGATGTCATTGCAATGTTTTGCTAACAACTGAGTTTTTTGGTTTCATGGTCAAGTTAATCCATCCTGTCTATTCCAGATAATTCCTGAGAGTTGTTGCACTGTACCAGAAGATTATTTTTTAAATTTTATTAAATTAATTGGGGTGACATTGTTTAATAGGATTATATAAATTTCAACCCTGGCCCGGTAAGGTAGCTCAGTTGGTTAGAGCATTGTCCCCATAAGCCAAGGTTGCAGGTTTGATCCCTAGTCAGGGCACATATAAGAATAAATCAGTGAATGCATAAATAAGTGGAACAACAAATCAATCTCTCTCTCTCTCCCTGTCTCTCTCAAATCAATAAATAAAATTTTTTAAAATTCAAGTGTATAATTCTATAATACCTCATCTGTACATTGCATTATGTGTTCATCACCCAAAGTCAAGACTCCTTCCATCACCATATATTTGACCCACTTTATCTACCTTCTACCTCCCCTACTCCCTTCCCTCTGGTAATCACCACACTGTTGTCTGTGTCTGTGGGGTTTTTTGTTATTGTTTGTTTGTTTGTTTTGTTTGTCTATTTGTTGCTTTCTGTTTTATATCTCATATGTGAGTGAAATCATATGGTTCTTGACTTTTCTGCCTGCCTTATTTAACTTAGCTTGATACTCTTAAGATCCATACATGTTGTTGCAAATGACAGTATTTCATCTTTTCTTATGGCTGAGTAGTATCTATATCTATCTCTATATATCTCTGTATTTATCTGTCTATCTATCTATCTATCTATCTATCTATCTATCTATCTATCATCTATCTATCTATCTATCTATCTATCTATCTATCTATCTATCTATCTATCTGATTTTTATCCAATCATCTATCAAAGGACACTTAGGTTGTTTTCATGTCTTGACTATCATGAATAATAGTGCAGTCAGCATAAGGGTACATATATATATCTTTGTGAAAAGATGTTTTCAAAATTTTGGGGTAGACCCAGAATATGAGTTGTTGGGTTATATGGTAGCTCTCTTTTTACTTTTCTGAGGAGCCTCCATACTGTTTTCCATAGTAGGTATACCTATTTACATACCCATCAGAGATGTATGAGGGTTCCTTTTTCTTCACAAACTCTCCAACACTTGTTATTTCTTGTCTTGTTGATAATAGCCATTCTAAAATGTTTGAGGTGGTATTTCATTGCGGTTTTGATTAGAGTTTAACTTATAATTAGTGAAGTTGAGTATCTTTTCATATAGCTGTTGGCCATTTGTATGTGTTCTTGGGAAAAGTGTCTGTTCAGGACCTCCATTTTTTAATAGAATTTTTTGTTGTTGAATTGTATGAGTTCTTTATATATTTTGGATATTAGCCCCTTATCAGAGGTATTGTTTGCAAATACCTTCTCCCATTCTGTTGATTGCTGTTTTGATTATTCTTTATTGACCTGATGAAGAGCAATTGATAGTAGAGTTGTTTTCCCCAGAAGGTGACTGATCCATGAGTGAAAAATAGCTTGATGTAAACAGAATCTTTGGTTGAGTATCATAAAAATAACACAGTTCCCAGAATATAAGAAATATTGAGTAATTGTTACTATTGCTGTTAACCTTCTGGGAGGATCCTAGGACACATTCACCAACAATGAACTCATCAAAAGTGTGTCACATGAAAACAAGGGAGGGCATGATTGGATGACTGAGTGGATGGAATGAAAAAGACATTTGTGTTATGCTGTGGAGAGAGAAAATTGCTATATTGCAAAATCAAGTGAAGTGAGAGGGAAGTTAAGGAGTGAGAGGGTAAATGTTTGTAAAAGTAGTATTTTCTTGTTTTGTTTATTCCAGAGGGAGAGTTTTTTTTATTCTTATGCTGCACTAGCTGCTTCTAGCCTATGACTTCTTGAAGGGAAGAAGTGAAAGTACTACAGGCTGATACACAGGAAAGGAATCCAATGCCTATGAAAATGGTCATGATTGTTCAACTGAGATAACCCTGAGATCTCATTTTGGAATATTCTCAGTATTTGTTTACTAGTGTCACTAGTTACAAATTACTACAAACTGGGTAACTTAAAACAATAGAAATTATTCTCTTGTAATTCTGGAGGCTAGAGTCCAAAATCAAGGTGTCAAAATAGTCCCCTCTGGAGGCTCTAAGGAAGAATCTGTTCCATACCTTTCTCCTAGCTTCTGCTGGTTGCTGGAAATCCTTGGCATTTTTTGCCTTATAACTGCATCACTCCAATTTCAACCTCTCTTGTCACGTGTCTTTTTTCCCTCTATGTATCTTCACATGGCCTTCTCTGTTTGTGTCTATGGATCCTCTCTTCTTATTAAGGACATCAATCACTGGATTTAGGGCTCACCATAATCTACTGTGATCTCATCTTAAATTAACTCATCATATCTGCAAAGACCCTATTCTCAAATAAGAGCACATTATGAGGTTCCAGGTGGACATAAATTTGGGGGTGGAGGTGCAATTCAACCTAATGAATTCTTCATGCCCAGGAAAAGAGTAAAGTTGTTTGAAAGAACACCAAATCAATTGCATTTCTTCTAATTTCATATCGACCATTAGGAAAGGAAATAAATGTCAGTAGTTGTGGAAATAGGTTTTCCACATTAAGATTTCCCAGAAATTCAATTTCTATTAGTTGTCTGATTCCTTAACATGGCTCTATGTGCTATGTGGTATATTTCTAATAATATATTCATGTATCTATATGCTTTTTCTATATTTTAGATATTCCTTGGAATGGTGAAAAGAAAGAAGAGTCCAAGGCTTTAGTAATCTGGGGAGAGAATCCACAAAATATCTCACTGACCAATATTTTATACCTCCAAATGTGTTAGAGAATATATTTATAGCTTGTATTATGTCAGGACACTTTCCTGATGAAATAAGGAACAAAAGCCACTTTTTGTTTCACTGGGTTGAACATTCAGTATTTAGCAACAGTATAAAAACTTCTCACAATTTTTTTCTTTTTAATGAGAAATTGTGGTCTTTTCTTAATAGTACAGAGCTATAACTGAGAAGGCCCTGTTCAGTCAGGGATAACAAGGATTTACCAGTATTCTTTGCATGTTTGTGAGGCCACATGACTAGTTCTCATTAATGGAGCGATTTAAAGGCATATACATTCTCCATATATAATTTCCCTCTCCATTAACTTCATGCAGAAAATCATGATGACTACTCAAGCCAGGTGTAGAACACAGTAGACATATAATATGGAATGAACCCAGGCCTCAGAATTACCATTTTGAAGAAAGCTGCCTGTCAAAGAGGAGGATACATTTTGAGCTTTGCAAAATTAAGAAATAAACTCTTATTATAATTGAGGCATTATATATACATTGAAATTACATTGAACAACATAACGCGAAGATATATTCACAAAGAGTGAAATCTTTGCTTTATAATTTAACTAGAAGTTTTGTTGTAAATAGTAAAAGTTAATCCTTTTGGAATACATATGATTTTTAGACTTGCACAAAGCAATATAAAAAAGTCTCTAAAAATTCTTGTTGGGGAGCAGATTTAAAAAATACTGTAAGTCACTTAATTTGCAAAAGTTCGAACTATTCTAGAGCAGCCATGTGACAATATTCTATAAAATTCTAACCTGAAGGCTTGTTTTATTATGAAAAGTGATTATTCATGTTGAACTATGATCTTCTGGTTCTCTCACCTTCTATATGACAGATGCAATTAACTGCTTTGCTCTTTAATCCCAATGAAAAATTATATACTTGTTTATTAGTGCTTTCTGTTATTTCCAAACAGAAACAACAATTTGAGATAATGGACTCAGGGCAGCAAACACAATCTTATACAGTGACAGTTTTGGTATTCAATCTCTGTGATAAGTGAATGCAAATGAGTGTAATTTAGTGGTATGGTATAGTACCTTCCTTATCAGATGACTAGCACTATATCCTTCAGTTAGTATTGTTAAATTGATAAGACACTCAAATATAGAACACTGTTTTTAGTATGAAATCAAGAATAACTTTCAGTATTATTTTCCCAAGTGTTAGTACCTTGTGGAAAGTAATAGTAGAATATAGACTAAAGGTTATAAATTGATCTGGGATAAGAAGATAGAAATTCTGACAATTCCTTCACTCAATAAGGTCAGTTGATTTTTTTAGTTTCTGCTGTTTTAGAAAGTTATACTAATTAAATATACACATATAAAGACTAAGGGGATGGACTCTGTGTAGTGTATTACATTCTCGATAGGACATTTTAATATAACATTATAAAAACATCACTTGGGTGGAAGCAGATGGAATTTTAGCCTGCTGTTTTTCAACAATTTCAAAATGTCTGCTTTAGAACTAGAAAACTGGAAGTGATCTCATTAGTGATACGTTGCTAATAAACGAGATTCTTAAAATTTGCACTCCAGGCTTTTCACAAACACATTTAACCATTGTCCACATGTATGGATCTACTTGTCACTTAAAAAACTGACCAGGTTTGAACATAGTTATGCACCCTCCTTGTCCTGAGGGAAGCATAGAGGAAAGCTTATTCAGCAACACAGTTGAAGTTGTAGTAGTTTGCTTGTAAGCTGAATAACTTCCTATGTTCTATACCTGAATTTCTCCCTACGGTTGACAGAAAGAAGACAAAAGAAGAGGTAGGGGAATAAGCAAAAAACTGTCACTGTTTGTATAAAAACTAGAGATATATGTTCCTATAAGTGAGATTAAGGCTGCTGGTATGTGAAAGGTGACCTGATATTACAGTTCAAAGTGCCTTTGTTGTTATTGTTCTTAACACTATGTTTGTGTGATAGATGAATAGAAAAAATTTGATAAAAAAACTGAGCCCTAATTTACATATCCTTGCTGTCTTTTAAATTATAAATTCATAGAGTTTTATAAGTCAAAATGTCCTTGGAGCCCCACTCCTTCACTTAATAGAGCAAATCTAATACTTGGAGTGACTTGTCCAAGGTGCCACAACTGGTCAGCGGGAAGGTTGGACCAGAACCTAAATATCTTGAATCTATTTTTGTCTTTATCTTTTTAAATTGTTCTTTTAATCAAATTAATTCATTTAAATGATCATTTTTACTACAGATTTTAGATTTTTTAACCAAACATGTGTCATAGTAGTGTTCGTGTTTTCTCTAGTTGGCCACCGTTAGGAGCCCTTATCAGAATAAAGAGAATATAACATTTTGACGTGCTGTTGCAATTTGAATTTCCAACTTTCATAACTACTATTTAAGACATCTAATGAAATTTGGTCTTCTTCCAAATAAAAGTACTTCTTCTGGAGATATTAAGGAGATTTTCCCATTGGAAAATGTCTGAGGCTACGAGCATGGGATTCAATGATATTCTACATCTTATCAAAAAGTTGGCCTACTTTAACAATATGTCACAAAAAAACAATTAAACAAATCTCTAAATCAATATACTTTTATTTCCAGTTCAAAAATCTCTCTATAACTCAAAATGCTTAATTTTTTTCTCTTACTTCCTGAGTAGATACCTGAGTTAAAGAAAGAATGGCAGCTATAACATTGAATTCCTTGGACTTTGTCAGGTTGTCATAATATTAATGTTACTTAAATGTGTTGTTTTTGCCAATGAGTTTGAATCAAACATGGATTCTATTCATTACCAGCCCATGCCTAGTGGCCAGTTTCTAAATTATATTGCTGCTGAGTTGAATTATTAAAAAATAAGACCGTGCCAAATTCCAATTGATTATTCTAGGGTAATCAATATTTTTTAAAAAGGGGAACTTTTAGTTGACTCATACCAAAGTATTTTTATTTCATGGTTGTGGCACTAGATGATTTAAAAAATACATATATCAATATGAATATATACTATCTTCAGATTAACATGAGACTTTGGATTGAATAAAAGTTATCTTATTTTTATTCGTAAAAGCCATTAGGCTGAGTGTATGAAATTATATGTAATCAGGGGTGCTATAAATTATTTTCCTTCTGATGAAGTTCTGATCCATCATTGGCTATGTGTCATCTGTCAAAAATAAATAAATAAGTCTAATCAACCATTGATCATTACAGTTAATTATGTTTTTGTTATTTTATGGAAAACTTTTCCTGAGTGAGATGAAAAGTGCAGTCCTTAAAAAAGTTAAAAAATAACTATCATTCTTCTGTAATCTAAGAAATGGTTGGAAAATGCTATGAATTATAAAGCTAAAAAAATTCTAACTCTCTGAAGTTCTCTGTCTTTATGTTTAACATTTCACTGAAGAGCTTTGGCCTTGAATTTATTATTTACATTTCTAATTCTGATGTGAAGACTATGATAAATAAATATGTCATAGATCTCACACATAATATGCCATCTATTATCTGTTTATCTATCTATCTATCTGTCTGTCTATCTATCTATCTATCTATCTATCTATCTATCTATCTATCTATCTATCATTTTTCTATCCTCTATCATTTTTCTGTCTACCTATCTCTTCATCTCTATCTGTCTTCCTTGCTATATATTTGAGATGTCAGAAATTTTCTGCTCAAGTTGTCAGAAATAATCTTTTAGAGAGACTTAAAAGGATTTTAAATCCAGCAATAAATTCTTCCTTAAAGCTTTGGCTGGTTTAGCTCAGCGGTTAGAGCGTCAGCCCACAGACCAAAGAGTTGCGGGTTTGGTTCTGGTCAAGGACACGCACCTCGGTGGCAGTTCCGTCCCTAGCTCTGGTTGGGGCTGTGTAGGAGGCAAGCGATCGATGTGTCTCCCTCACATTGGTGTTTCTCTCTTTCTCCCTCCCACTCTGTCTGAAAATAAGTGGAAAAATATCCTTGGGTGAGGATTTAAAAAAAAATACAAAAAGATACTGTGCTGCTTCTTGGTACTATAAGAAGGTATCTTGATATAATTATTTTCTTAGAGTCGGAAAACAAAAAGAGTTTATGAGGTACCTTTTGTTTCTTGGTGCCAAGCTATTGGGAAACCAAGACAGCAGTTAATTCTTATAAGTATTACCTAAATGTGTCTATTTAAAGTCCAATGAGAAAGGCATGCATATACATAGGGAAATGCCACAGATTCACCTACTTATTACTCAGTGGTTAGTATTCTTTAAGGCTTTTACAAGATTTTCAATGCCTTATTATCTGAACTTAAATCCAGATGGTGGAATTTATGAGTTATGTACAGTACAGCAATGATTATAGTAATCATATAGTTGACTGTTATTATTGTACTACTTTTCAGAATTTGCAAAATCCTGTAAATCTGTACTCCATTTCTTCACTGCCCTTTTGTGGCTAAGTACATAGAACATTTTTAACCTATCAAAGATAGAAAGAAAAACTTAAGGTAAGATCACAGAAGTTAAAGGTTCCTTTTCACAGGTAAATAAATATACACAAATTCAAATATAATACACAGTCACAATTCTTATTCTCCTGCCTTCTACCAACTAAAAACTGAAGAATAATCCCTCAAAAGTACATATATAAGATAATATAAAATATTTATAAACATATACATTTTTCTGTCCTTCCACACTCTTTGTCCCATATCCTTTTTTGCAGATGTAGAAAAGCTCCCCAATATGTATTTTTCCTCATTTCACAATAAATTACTATTAATTAACTTGTACACCTTGGAAGTGACAAGGAAGCAAAATATATGCAGTTGTAAATCTGAAAGGTTTCTCCTGTCCATGTAGAAATTAACTCAGCAATGTACAGAGCCAGGGCCATTCCAATGCTGGGCCAGGTGAAGTGCTGGTGAGGCCTTTTAATACCCACTCTATATGTTGTATACATAGTGTAAAAAGTACATAATGCAGAATGTATAGTCCATAGTACACAGTATATAATGAATAATGTATATATACTCAGTTTCTGCTTGGATTTTATAAAAGAAATCCCTACATTTCAATTTCTGATTAAACTTCAAGTTGAAAATTTTGACATGCTTCTCTGTGCTGTCATTGCAATAATGTCCATCTTCCTCCACATTGCTGCTTCCAGGGGTGACCAATGGCCAGAGTACACTGACTGCAGCTCTTCCAGTTTCAGGGTTGTTGATTTCCACCTATATTAGGTTTCTAGGACTGTACAACCAAGTACCACAGCCTGGGTACCTTTAAGCAACAGAAAGCTATTATCTCCAGTTCTGAGCTTTGGAAATATGAAATCAAGGTGTCAGCAGGGTGGTTCCTTCTGGAGGTTCCTAGGCTCTGTTCTGTGTTCCTTCCTAGCTTCTCGCCATTTCCGGCTATCCTCGGCATTCTCTGGCTTGAATCTGCATCATTCTAATCCAGTCACTACCTCTGTTCTCATATGGCTTTCTTCCTGCTGTGTTTCTGTGTCCAAATTTCCTTCTTCTCATAAAGACAAAGTCATTGGATTAGGGCCCATCCTAGTTCAGTGTAACCTCATGTTAACCTAATTTTATCTACAAAGATTCTGTTTCCAAATTTCTCATTCATTGGTGCTGGGGCTTAGATAGTCAACATATCTTTTTGAAGGACACAATTCTACCTACACTAGGTTGCATATCCAGCTGTAGTTTCTCAGGGACTCTCGGGACACTTAAGTGGGTGGTCCAGGATAGTTTCCAGAAGTTGCCGCATGCTGTACTGGGAACAGCACATGCCTCTTATGATCATACCGTACAGTTGACTCTGCTTAAGCATTGAACATTCCATATAATAAAGTTCCTCTCTGAGTCGCTGTTGTCTTTTCCTGTAATCCAGAGCTTTCCAACCTTTCCCACGTGTTGGCACATTGATTACATAGCAATAATTATATGGCACCCCGAGCTATAAGGATTCAGGGGAGCCCCTGATTCCTGCAGAGTCCATGGATCCAGCAGCTGTCCCTTCTGTCCAGCCCATCTCTCCATACACCTCTGTGTGGCACACAGGTGTTTGGAAATACACATACATTATTTTTTTTCTTTTATATTTTCTGTCCTCATTATGAGGCACCAGGGCCTCGTTCCTCCTTTTATCCAGGAAGTTTCTTTATCCTTGTGTAACTTTGCAAAAGCGAATTAACGTGAAGAGTTTGGAGTAACAGCAAGTACTCACAGCAACAAAAATGTGGCTCCAGGGGAAATGGCTGTGTGCTCAGGGCACAGGGGCCAGGGTTGGATACCTGCTGGTCTCCAGTCATCAATGGAACAATGGGTACCGAATTCTTGTCTAACTGAAAGGTTCTACTACATAAAGTTGAGGAAAGTGAACTCGGAACACTTAAGTGATAAGTCAGTACTATAAAATAAATGGAGATCCCAGAAGAGAAACCAGGTCTTCTAACTTTGCTTAAGGAAATGGAGATTCTTCAGGCTTTTAGAATAAGATTCTCTAGGGGAGGGGCCCAGAAATCTCTACTTTTGTCAAGCAGCTCCTGTGATTTGGAAATAGATGGTCTTTTCTTAAGCTACCTCCTTGAAGTTACCTTGTACTTTGAGTAGTTTCTTCAGGAAAAAAATTAATTTAGAGAAAAATCTCTTTTTTTTTTTTTTTTTTGGCGAGCATTTCTTTTTTATTGTTCATTGGTTTTAATGGTGAATTTCAAAGGCTATTTTTAAATTAAGTGATATTTGATGAACTCTTCTTACTGTTAAAACAATAATTAAGTATAGACCACTTGAGAAAAATGCAAAATTTCATAAATAAAATAAAATGAATCATAGTTCCACCATCCAGTAATTACCACTATTAAGATTTTGATGTGTTTTCTCTCTACCTTTATTTACATTTTAATATATGCACATGTGCTTTAAAATATTCACATATTTCAATTGACTCTTGCATTTCATGAATACTTTCTGGTATTATTAAATAATTCTGGATTTTGGGCGATAGATTTTTACTCCTTGCATATTTCCTATCTTTTCAATGTACTTTATTTCAACTAAGCTTGTTTATTACTGTAAATTTAGTTTGTTTCTAATTTTTTAGCAACCTTGGGCATATATTTGAATGAATCTCATATTATTTTATAAGGATAATTTCTAGTGCTGGAAAATACAAGGTTTAAATCATTCTCCAAAAGTATAGAAGTCTAAAAATATAATGTCAAAGGAAAAATACTTAAAGTTTTTATATACAGGTGTGGGAAAAAGTAGGTTTACAGTTTTAATACAAATAAATAATATAATAATTAATAAATAATAATATAAGAATAAGCTGTTTTGCATAGTCATAACTGTAAATCTCCTTTTACCTACCCCATATATCTTGATTTTGTCTTTCAGAAAAGCTATAGAAATTCACATCCCTTCCAGTGAAGCATGATTTACTTTTGAAATTTTATTATCAAAGAATGGGAAATAAAATTCATGCAAGGCAGTTTTGTATCATGGGGATTTTGTTAAGGATTTTCTAGAAATACTATGGGACAATAATCCCAAAACTATGTTCCATGAAACACTACATGGAAAAGGGTTTTATGTTCTAAAAAGTTTGGAAAGCAATAAATATTAGGTTTCCTTTTGGAGATTCAAAATGTACATTAAGTTAATAAAGACCTAAATGATCAGTAAATAAATACATTGGAACCAAGTTAAACTCAGTGTTTCCAAAACCCGGGGGAACACAGAATCCTTTCCTTCTGTAACATACCATAATTAGAATATTACACAGAATAATGTGAAATATGAAATCCTTGCCTGGTATCTACCTTAGAAATAACCGTGTAGTATGGTTGAGGAATTTAGAATGATTTATTTTACTAGTTCATATTGATAAAAAAATATTCATCTGTAATAAGGACCTAAAAACAATTTGACCTATAATATGAGTGAATATATTACATTCTTGACTATTCTATGGTATTTGACTATATATGATTGGAAAAAATTTCATTTAATCATTCATGAAAAGTGTGTAGAAGCACTTTTTCTTGTGAACTGGCTATTTCTGCCTTTCTAGAGAGTAAAAGCTGGTGTTTTAATTCATTTTTTAATTCATCAAAACTTGCTCAATATCTCAAAAAATATTTATTTTACTTAAAATATTAGAATATCCAATGTTGGGGAGGATGGGAGCAGCTGAAACTTTTACACACTATATTTATATAATCACTCTGGAAAACATTATGGTATCAGGAAAAGGTGAAGATATACACAATGTACAACCCACAATTCTACTCCTAGCAGAGGACCTTTATTTATTTATTTATTTAAAAAATATGTTTTTATTGATTTTTTTAGAGAGAGAGAGAGAGAAACATTGATGTGAGAGAAAAACATCAATCAGCTGCCTCCTGCAGCCCCCTACTGGGGAGCGAGCCTGCAGTCTGAGCATGTGCCCTGACCAGGAATCGAACTGGGACCTCTCAGTCCATGGGAGGACGTTCAATCCACTGAGCCACACCGGCCAGGCCTAGCAATGTACCCTTTGAAAGGACTTGCATATATAACCCCGAGAATCTGTCACACGTGGCTTCCAGGAAAGAGGAACATAGAAAAGAGTATTTCTAACAGAATTGTTTGTAATTAAAAAAAAAAATGAAACAGTGCAAATGCTATGAACAAAAGACAGGATATATAAATTGTGTGATATTCATACAACAGAATATCACAGAGTGGTGAAAATTAATGATCATAATGAATCTAACAACACAATGGAGAAAAATTCTGTAATGTTCCTAAGGAATATATATGTTACAATTCCAATCATATAAAGGTCAAAACAGGCAAAACGAAGCAGTATTTTAATGAGAGATACAAATATATGGAGTAAAACTGTTAAAATGATGGCATGTAGATATGATGTCCTCTGGAACACTGCAGGGAAGCACGCTGGGATTCGGCAGGGACACATACGGCACTTCAAATGCTTTTCTAGCAATCTACTTCTTAAGCTGGTGGAAAGTAAAGGGATGTTTATTTTTATTCTTTAAACGTAATAAATCTTTATAATTTGCTCATATTATAAATAGTATTTTGCCCTTAACATCCAATGTGTATGTGTGTATAATCTATCCTCACCTGAGGATAAATTTTATTGATTTTTCTAGGGAGAGAAGAAGGGAGAGGGAGAGAGAGAAAGAAACATTGATGTAAGAAAGAAACATCAACCTGTTGCCTCCTATACATTCCCACCCTGAATGGGGATTGAACCCCCAGCCTAGGTATGTGTCCTGACCAGGAATCGAACCTTAAACCTTTTTGGTGTATGGGAGGACTCTCCAACCAACTGAGCCAACTAGCCAAGGCCTAGTATATTTTTAAATATATCACAGCTTGTTAAAATATTACATGAACCTTTTTTTTATTTACTTGTTTTCACGACCTTGGACAAATCTGACTCTATATGACATGGTAAGACTTTTTCAGAACACACTCAGACACAATATATAATTAATGACTACAAACATTGGATGGTTTCAGGAATACTACACAAAATAAAACACACTCCCATTCCTCTTATTAAAAGCAAACGAAACTGATAGTACTCACATTTCCATATCTTTATATTTATAGCTGTGGATAGAGGTGTGTAGATTGGTTACTGTTATACTTTAAACACATATTTATTAAATACCTACAGTGCCAGGTTCTGTCCTAGATGTTTGAGATACATCGGTGAGATAAACAAAGATTCCTTCTCATTTGACCTTACATTCTAGTGGAGAGACAATAAAATATAAACACAATATATAAATATATTTATAGTAGGTTAGTTAATCCTCACCTGAGGATATTTTCCCATTGATTTTTTTTAGATAGTGATAGAGTGGAAGGGAGGGAGAGAGAGAGACACATCAATGTGTCTCTCACATCAATTGGCTGCCTCCTTCACGACCCTGAACCTGAGACCCTTGGACCTACAGGCCAATGCTCTAACTGCTGAGCCAAACTGGCCAGGGTGGTCAAAAAAGATATTTTGAAATAAAAGAAATAGAGCATGGTATAAAAAAGCTGGGTATGCTGAGAGGGGTGTCGTGATTTTTACAGAAGTGGTCAGAGTAGTATTTTATTTAATTCAAAGAAGCTCTTGACCCCAAGAATTTCACTTGAAAGTAGAAATACTCCTGGGAAGGTAAATTAACATAAATCGTCACTACAGCTGGGATTCGGTCTCAGTTTAAACCAAGGGAGGCCTTGCTAAGAGTGGAACAGAGGAAGAAAGGGAGATGAGGATGAGAACATAGGTAGGGGGAGAATATCAACCAAAAGGAAAAGCTTCAGCTATATTTATTTATTTATTTTTAAGTAAAAAAAAAAAAAGCAAATTGCGAAATAATATGTAGCACATGATCCCATGTATGAATAACAAAGCACATGCATAGAAACCTATGTAGGGACAAGTTATTGATCAAAGGATAGTACATCCTTTCAAATTGCCTCACTTTCCTGGAATATCCCATTTCCAAACAGAGGGTGGGTTACTGCAGTAACAGGTATTACAAGTCCCTGTTCCTCCCTGCCCTCAGCTAGGAAGCAGGGGATGGATGGACATCAGAACCAATCAGTTTAGATCCTCTCTAATGAGAATTTGTAATTGGGACACGGAAATGCAAATGAGTTGATAAATTTGCTGGAGTTGGGAGGAGTCTTGGCTGTGTTTGGGTCATGGGTGTGAAGGAGCAGGAAAAACTAGGCTTGGGATGGAGGAAGAAAGAGAGAATATTTCCTGATCTCTTTCTAATTTTAAGACTCAGTTACATAAATCTGACTGTACTTCGTGCCTGTGAGTCACTTGAGAAACTGGTGAAATATATAAATCGCTACATACTCATTCTAGTTTGAGTGGAATCTCGGCAATTAAGAAAATCTTCGTCATAGTTCACTTATTTCCTGTTATGAAAAAGTCAATTCTGCTGCTATAAAGAGAAAACATCTCAGGTTGACACATGGTATCCATTAAATTCTGGCTAGTTTTGACCCCCTCCAAATAAAAATGTAACACTTTAGGTTTCAGCATATATTTAATCCTCACCTGAAGATATGCTTAGAGAGGAAGGGAGAGCGAGAGAGAATGTAAGAGAGAAACGCGGATGTGAGAGAGAACACTGATTTTTACTGGTAGGTCAGCCATGCCAAATATTGCCAGATATGGTCAGGAACGATCCTTTAAAATACACGGAGTCTAATTACACAGCTTCTGAATGTTACAACAGTGAAAAGGCCAATTTAAAAACTTTTTCAGGGTCCTGTTCATAGCTGATTAAATTAAGTGCTTATTTAAAAAAGGCAATACTTTCCCCTAAAAATGTACAATCTCGGGCTTTAAAAGGATCTTCTCTTGCTTCTTTCTGAAACCACCAACACCACCTGAAGAGATGCTGCAGATTGTGTACAAACTGGGAGAGAAAATGAGTTCCACCCTAAAAAGGGAGGATCAGCCCTTGCCTTACGCTTCCTGCCAACCCCTTTGGACATAAAACATTTGATGAAGGGTGTGGAGGGGGATCTCAGTATGGAAGAAGGGAGTCTGGCAAGTCTGGATACTGAAAGCACTGGGTGGAAAGTGGGGAGTGTTTTCTAGACTCAGCCTTGTATTTATATTGGAGGCTCTAAAACTTTTGGAGCATTTTTCATACGTTTAAAATAAAGAAGTTAGAGGAACCTTCAAGATGTTTTCAAATCTAGAGTGCTATCATTTTAATGTTAATTATCTTGATAAATACATTTATTGTTTCAACTATAAGTCTTTCATCTGTGGCCAAATAGATTGGCTACCCCACTTGTGGATCCTAATTATTCCAGGGATGAAAAGCAGTAGTTAAACTTTCTTGACAGTCTACTGAGGAATGGAGGGTGCATTCTAGATAATTATATCATTTAAATCTGTCCTCCAATAATGATTTGTGAGCAATTAAAATGTGACTTAATTCTTATCTAATTCAACAAGTATTTATGGTTACCCACTATGAACCAGATACTATTAAAGTGCAGAGGACACATGGGTACAAATTAACCTGAGATCTTGTCTTAACTTTGCCTAAATTTCTTGGTTTGGCATAAGTAAAAAAGTCAGTTCTTTTCCAACCAGGCTGAGCTTATAGATTTGTAATCTTTTAACATGATAAATTCATTTACATGTAATATATAGAAGGAGGCAGAAGTGAAGAAATATGATAATTGTCCTATTTGAATAATTGTGCTATATCACTTCCAGGAATGTTTTATGGGTCATCATATTTCAATACTTGCTGTAGGACTTCTATGGAAAAGCAAGACCTGTCAATTGCTGGTATTTATGATAAACTTCAAGAAAAGAAAATAAGAGGAATCATGCCAATTTAAAGAACACCACATTTCCCAGCCTGTGGAGCAATAATGATTTATTATCTGTTATTATCTAAAGTCAAATGTTTACTAGACTCTTATGCTGATTGAGTGTCACCACTTAAGACAACTAAGAAACAAATGCCCAGATCAAACTGGAAAGTGCTGTCAGAGACACTAAAGGTCCTTAACAGATCATACTATATGAGCTAAGCGCACATATATTTAACTCCACTTAAAGTACCATGGCACCCATTGACAGATCATTTTGAAATATGCAATATTTAGAGTAGATATGAGCATTTAAACATGTGTTTTATACATTTGAAAAATCCTCTTGAAATGACTGAAAATTTCTTATGCAGTCAATAGATTAAAGAAATGAATTAGAATTGGTTGGCTTGAAATGCACTAGAATAATTCAGGAGAATTGGGGCTTTTAGAACTGACATAAATCAATGAGCATACTTCCTCTGAATTATCTATGGGCAGGAAACAATGAGTGGTGAAATGCTTTCTGAAAGCACAGCACCTTTTTTAGTTTACAGTCTAATATTAGTTTCTCTGAAAAAGGAGATATTTAGACAGAGCATTTCGACCTCATTCTTTGGTCTAGCTGAGAGGAGAGAAAATAGCATTCCCAGGATGACTAGCAAATGCTTATTACATTTCAAGGCCCCAAATGTGTGAAGTGCAGAGAGGTTCTGATAAAAACCTTGTCAAATCTTTCTCTCCTTTTCTTGAAGTCTTTCCTTGTTGGTTAAATTTAAACTGAGAATTGATTTTAACTGACCTAGCTGTGGGGTTCGCCACTGAAGGTGGGTTGCTGGGACTGAAAGATTCCCACGGAGGTGAGGAGGATTTTAAAAAATGACCCTTTGAGATAAAGCGCTGCAAATATCAGAATGAGTCCTATTTGACAGATCAGTGCTGACTACCAGACATTTTCTCTCTCCTCACATTTCTTTTTATTCTCACCCTTTTAATTAGCTTGCTTGGTGGATGTGTGTGCATGTTTGTGTTTTTTTCTGTGTGCATGAGATGTTACTTTATTGGAACAATCTGATTCAACATATCACCAATTATTAGATTATCCATGTAGGTCTCAATGTTTATAGGCATGTTCAGTACCATTTGACATGTCATTTTAAAAAGAGTCAATAGCAGTATTGCAGCTTTTGCTATCCCTGCTGTTCCAACTACCTATTACTGCTCAGCAAGTTACCCCAAAGTATAGCAGCTCTAAACAACTATTTTATTTTTATTGCAATTTGGGGGTGTGTGTCAGGATTTGGGGAAGGACTAAGCCAGGCATCTGTACCTGATCTTCATGGCATCAGCTGGGGTGGTTGGGGCTAGAAATCCTTGCAAGAATGCTTCTTTACTCACATGAGTGGAGCCTTGCTACTTTGTGGCCTCTTCTCTGCCCACAACATTTCACTCTGCAGGGTCTCTCCAAGTAACTTGGGGTTCTTGAAGCATGGTGATCTCAGGAGAATCAGATTTTTTTACATGGTAGCTGGCTTCCCCCACAGTGACCACTCCAAGAGACTAGGAGGGTATGCAGGTCCCCTTCTGTCACATACCTTTGGTCAAAAGGAGTTACAGGCCCAGCACAGATTCCAGGGGAGAGAAAAGTTGACTCCACATCTCTGTGGGATGTGCAGTCAGGAATTCATGATACTCTTCATCTGCATGCTGATAACCAAACTCTTGCTCTTCCATGAAATCCTCTAATCAGCTTCCTTGAAGTCAATGCTTTCCAGAATGTAACTTTTGTTCTAGTAGAAATAGTATGACCTTTAAAGTTGAGACTGAATCCCATCTTCTTCTTCATTTCTGTGCAACTTTCATTATTTAAGATGTCCAAACCTCAGCTTTCTCATATAAAAATGTGGATGAAAGATTTTTGAGAAAGGGAAGGTAATCAGGAAATGTTTTTATTGTATGTATTGTAGTGCCTGGCATAAAAACTTAGAAAATTTCAGTTCTGTAGTTCCTTCCTTGTGTTTTTTCTCCAGACGAGTGATTTTTCCTGATAGACATGACACCTATAGTTTGAAATCTATTGCTCCAATCTGTCCTGAATGCAACTTGGTATTGGAAAAACCTTCCTAAAATATTTATTTAAAATTTTACTCATTTTTCAAAAATATTTTGTGACACTATATTGAAATATAATAAAGTGTAATCTGGATGGTCAAGGCCCCCATAGTCTACCTCCAGTTGTTTTTTACAGGCCTTTGTCCACTGCTACCGAGTATGAGACAGGGGTGCACATTGTGCATTCAGTCCTCAGTTAATAGCTATTTCTCAAGCACATGACAAGTAACTGGAACTATTAAAGGTTCCAGAGAAATTAACATGAGTGAGACATATTTTTCTCTCTACTACATTTTTATGTCTTATATTCTTAGCTGAAATTTTGGCTACTTCTTGAACATACTGTGGTTACCACCCATGCATTATATTCACACATGTATCTATAGCTGAATACCTTCTTTGCTTCTCCTGTCTCTCAATTATCCTAACCATCAGCATCTCCATGAATTTCTTTCTTATACTTTCACATTCCATTTTACCATCTTTCCTTGTTGGAACTTCTAATACTGTCATCCATGTTCCTACCTCTATTTCCTAACAATACAATTGAAAACTGACTTCGACTCTGTCTTCCCAGTTGAAGCTAGCCTTTCACTCAATTTGTATTTAGGTACTGCTCTGAGGGTAATTCTTTTACCCGTTTCATTTCATTTTCAAGACAAAAACTCAGCTACTTTACCCCCTTTCCTCAGTAGTACCTAACAAAGGCTTAAATCTATGTCTCTTTTCCCTACATGATCAAAAACAAAAGTAATATCCCCTTTCTCTAGGCACCATCAAAGCTTTGGATTAGCACCTTATATTTTAGTTACTTGTGTACATCTCTCATGTCACTTATATTTAAATCTAGCCTTTTGTATATTGGAATACCTTGTAGCAAAAAGGATAATAATATACCCAATTAATATTTAGAAAGAATATGCATAAACCATTTTTACCAGTATAAAATATATAAGGTAAGCTAATTATTTAACAAATTATTTTTTAATATCATTTTCAGTTTTTAGTATTTTCATTTAGACATGACTTGTGGGAAATTGAAAATGATCCTAATCAATTTATGACATATCAATAGCTAGTAATAAATTGAAAACACTCAGTAATTAGAAGAGACATTAAGTTTTCTTTCCACTGACTTTTGATGATAAAAGGATTACAGTAATGTTTTTTGGGGGGAAGATAAATAAAAAAATATTTTATAAAATGTTTAAAAATGTTATCTTTAATCTTAATTCTTACTTGTTAAGCTTTTGTATAGTAAAAAAAAAAGCATTCTGTGTTTGGTGAGTTAGTTCTTATCAACTTTCTAAATCACCTATCTCTGTCCTCAATATTTCTTATTATCTTGAAACTGTATTGCACCCAAGAATGCTTTTATGTTTAAGGTTATCTCTGTGGAAGTGAAATTATCTAAGGTCATCTCATACTCAGGAAGTTTTCTATCTTGATTAAGTAAAGGATTAAATATCCTTTTCTATATGGTATGTGCTGTGTGTGTGTGTGTGTGTGTGTGTATGTTTGGACAATTTCTGGGAAAATCTTAAGTACTTGAATATATGGATAGGGTTATGTTTCTTAACCCTAATAAGGGATGGACAGTTTCTTTCAAGCTTACTTCCATTTAAAAATTGGCATAGACAAAGGAAAGAGATAATTTTTAACAATGATTGTCAATATACTTCAAGTAAAAGTAGAGTTAGGAATAATTTTCCAGGATGGGGGCTCTGTGCGTCTCCAATCATATAGGAGACTCTATTCTGCTTCATGGATTCTGCCTTTATTTTTCATATATTTATTTTTTTAACTTTTTATTTATTTATTTTTTCCTTTATTGATTTTAAAGAGAGAGAAAGTGAGAGAGAGAGAGAGACAGAAACATTGATGAGAGAGAATACCGACTGGCCACCTCCTGCATGCTCCCCACTGGGGATCAGACCCACAACCTGGGCATATGTCCTGACTGGGAATTGAACCAGTGACCTCTTGGTGCATGGGTTGATGCTCTACCACTGAGCCACACAGGCTGGATGGAGTCCACCTTTACAAGTTTGTAATAACTGGAAAAGTCAAGTGACTTGGAGGAAGTAGGAAATATTATGGTAGAATCACTGCAATGGTATAAATGCATTCTCATCTGTTCATTTCAAAACAGAATACAAGGCGTGGGCAACATGTAGTCAGAGTTATCATTTAGTTGTTTCTTTACACAATGAATATTTATTCATTCATTAGCTATTCCTTAAAAGCCTATTTTGTATAAGACACTATGTTAACTCTTGTGAGTATACAAAAATGTATCCAACTTTTAGAAAGCTTACAATCTTGCAGTAAAAAATTCTATGCATATAGTCTATATTTGTTTTGAATTATAACATATTTTAATTAGTATATTTCTATAACCATTCATTAACACGTATTAACAATAATTCCTGTTTATGCTTAAAATTCTAGCATGAATATTTATAGTGCACTTTTTTAACTTTTATTTTCAAAAGTGTGCTAGTTTAGAGGATAAATTATACTAATGGTTCTCAAAGTGTAGTCTAGGTATCCCTGGTGGAATACCTAAAATGCTTTCATGGGATTAGCAAGATCAAAATTATTTTCATAATATACTACAAAATTCTTTTATGCTTTTAATCTCATTTTTTATAAGTGGAGTCTTCCAGAGATACATGATGTGTGATATTATAGCAGATTAAATGCATAAGCTGATCTGAGAATCCAGCTGCCTTTCGTTAAGCTAAATATTAAAGAAATCCCATAAATGCAAAACAAAGCCATTCTCTTGTTGTTCTGTTTGGGAAAATATATTTATTTTGCATTAAAGTATGATATTTATGGTAACATGTACTGGGTTTATTTTACTTATACTATTTTTGGTGAATTTATAAGTAAACATATTTTATTCTTATTTTTAATGTCTGACATGGTTAATGTTTATAAATATAATCCATATAAGCATAAATCCTTTGGAGCCCTCAATAGTATTTAAGAGTGTAAAAGGGTACTGAGGCTGAAAAGTTTGAGAATTTTGTTACTGTAACTTTTTTCTCTCTACCATTTCAATTACCAGTTTGGGTTTATTTCAGTTTCTATCTTTCAAGTTATATAATTTTATTTTTCCAGATATGAACAGACCTCTTATTAATTCATGCATTTAAGAAAGGCTATGGCCCTGTGATTGTGCTGAAAGATGAGAATACTAAAGTAAATTAAATTAATTTCATTATATAGGAAATGATTTTTAATCAATTGAGCATTAAAAAATGTAAAATTCACCTCGGGCAAGCTACAGAGAAAAGCTATATGGTTTATATCATCCTGTAATATTTTGATTTGACCTTAGAGGGAAGGACAGGAAACCTTCCCCTAGGAAGTTACATTTGAGCTGAAACATAAAGGTCCATAAGCATTTATAGGATGCTGAGTGCAAAGGACATCACAGAAAGAGGAAATAGCATATGCAAACCTATGGTAGGAGGAAGCATGAAAGAACACAGTGGGCAAGAAGGATTCAGATCATTATAGTACAAACACAATTAGAGTAGGGTGGACAGAATCAGGATAAGAGATTCAGATGAGGAGGGAGGGAGGGGCCAAACCATAGGCTATATGTACACAATATGGAATTTTTCTTTAATTCAAAGAGCAATGTGAAGCCACCAAAAAGTTTAAATGGGTAAAGGGATCACTAGTGGGAATTTTTTTTTTTTTTTTTGGTTCTATGATTCAATTTTGGGTCTATAAGTGAGCACAGTTGTGAGATGACGGAGTCTGAATTAGGCTGATAATTTTCAAGAAATGGAGAAATATTTGGGGACAAATCCATGTATCATGTCAATGGATATGATATGGGAAAGGATGATAGAGCTATGAACAGACATCCTTTCATTAGTTCATGAATTTAAGAATTTAAAAAATTGATTGCACTCAGAGATTTCTGAACTCTGCAGCTGGATGGATGGTGAAGCATTTCCTTTGAGAAGAAGAGGAAAGCACTGACCAGTAAAGGCCCAGAACTTCCATGAAAACGACAGTTCCTGGGGGCTGTCACATATGGGCTTACAGCTCTACAGTGAAGAATAAAGATGATGAACAGTAAACTTCAGGCTAAATAAAATCAACAGCCCAATAACATCAATCTCAATGAAAAGAGTTGTTTTATCCTCCTGAAATAGAAACATAAATCAAGCTCAAACTGCTTTTGACATCCATTGTTTTTATAGTCCTGGATCCACTTTTTTTTCTCCATTCACTGTGGGCAAGCACACTAGGTATCAGAAGTTATAAATTTTCTCTTTCAAATCAGTTTTTATTGCCTCATTCATCCATTCAACAAGAATGAGCATCTTGTAATAAGTTACTTGAGGATTCTTTACTATATATTATTTTCAGAATAGTGTTTATGTAGATTTACAACAGTATCAGTAAATATCCATCAGGTTTTCTTGAAAAGCCTGTGTGACAATGGAGAAAGCCAGGTTTCAGGCCAGGCCAACTGATTCAGATTTCTGGGGAGAGGCTCAATTAGGAAGACATTTGAATCAACCCCGAGGCAACTCCTGTGTACACTAAAGTTGGAGAAAATTGCAAAATTACCTGTGGAGAAGTGTTAGAATCTGGGTTTTGTGGATTATGGGGTCCTCAATGAGTTGGCTCCTCACACCTGAGACTTGGGAAGAAGTGCCTTTGGAAGCTTCCAGAATTCTACGTTTCTTATGAATTAATGACATTTCATGGTAGATTTGTAGTGCACAGGATGTAAGAGAAGCAGCTACTCTACAGTTGATTGAATTTCATCATTGGGAAGTTGATTACTCTGAGGATTTTTAGATTCTTAGATCTTGCCCTGTTCTTGGTTTGAGAGAAATTTTGCTTGATAGTGCCACCTGTGAAACATCATAGTTATGGATTCCTCTTTTCCTCGGCCACATGTGTAATAACCTGGTATTCTATGTGTCCACCTGAAGAGAAGGCTCACTCTGTTATCAACTGGAATGAATGTTCTTTGAAGACAGCGCATCTGTGGCCAGTAATACTTGGAGGCACCTTATTCATTTCTGTAAAGGAATTTTAATTGATTTTATGTTGACAGTTTTCAGAATATATATCAATCTTACTTCCTGGGGCATATACTGTTTTGACATTTACTTTATTCCAGTCTTCTCAACTGAAATTTTAATATTTGAATCAAATTTGTCCCACTTTGAATTTTACTGTTATTCAGCAAAGACATTAAATTAAACTACATGGGACATTAAATTAAACTTCAGGTACCATAGTCATAGTCTTCCCCTATCTGTGGTTTTGCTTTCCATGGTGTCATTTACCTGTGGTCAACTGCAGTCCAAAAATATTAAATTAAAAATTCCAGAAATAATTAAAACTTTTTTTTATTACAAATTTTTTTTTTCTTTATTGATTTTAGAGAGAGAGGAAGGGGGAAGGAGAGAGAGATAGAAACATCAATGAGAGAGAACATTGATTGGCTGCCTCCAGCATGCCCCCTACTGGAGATTTGGCCCACAACCTGGGCATGTGCCCTGACCGGGAATCAAACCGGTGACCTCTTGGTGCTTGGGTCAACGCTCAACCACTGAGCCACACCAGCCAGGCAATTAATACATTTTAAATTGTGTACCATTCTGAGTAGTGTGATGCAATTGTATGCTGTCTTGCTTCACCCTGTCCTGGACATGAATCATCCCTTTTATAGCAGGTACACGCTGTATAGGCTACCTGCCCATTAGTCACTCAGTAGCCATCTCTGTTAGCAGACTCAGGAGTGCTTGTGTTCAAATAACTGTTATTTTACTTAACAATGGCCCCAAAGTGCAAGAGTAGTGATGGTAGCAATTTGGATATGCCAAAGTAAAGCTGAAAAATGCTTCCTTTAAATGAAAAGGTATGTATGTATAGAATAAAAAAACATTATATATATATGCAGGGTTCAGTACTGTCTGCAGTTTCAGGCATCTACTGTGGGCCTTGGAACGTATCCCCCATGGGTAAGTGGAGACTACTGTACCTATGGATTTGAGAATATGAAATGATGGAGATTTTAAGTTGAAATACATTCAAGTGAAGGAAGGTTACTGCAAATTATATTCCTTAAAATGAACTTACCTGTTTATTTGTTAATTCTGATTTATGTCTTAGTTGTTGATGTGACCAGTACTTGACAGATATAGTATCACTTGTCTTACAAATATTTCATAATTAGGACTCTTCCGTCATTCCTTCTGGAGTTCCCTATTATCCCCTCTCATTCTGAGTAATATTTATATAGTTTAGATGATTTTTCCACCTGTATGGTATTAATTTTAATATAACAAAAAAGGCAAGTGCGTTAGTGGTCTTATTAAGGAAGTTTTGAATCCACATTTTTTTCATTTAATTGAAGGTATTTTCTACCTTCAGTTCCACAGATATTATATCAGAAACAACATAGCCAATAACAATACATACAATTTAGTCATATTTATTTTTTAAACATTCGTTGTGAAGCTATGTAGAGCTTTATGATTCTCTTCAGTCTTCTGGCTATACATACAGATGTGTTGGCTTATAAGAAACAATACTATGTTAAAGATGTGTCTGTTGATTCTTTTTCTAGACGTAAACTGATAGAAGTAAGTGTTTTCAGGGAAAAAAAATGTTAGTTGCCTTTTCCGTTGCAGTAAATGAAGTAAAGCATTATTTTAAGGGGTAGATGGAAGTCATTGCAAAGACATTTAAACTTGAACTCCTTTGCGTAAAGGCCATCCACCCTAAGCCTATCAATCACTTACGACTACCAGCCAATCTTTGCAGGCTGTAATTTCTGAAGCAAAATATAAGGCAGTGCAGTCACTCCCAGCTTTGATGAAACTTTTATGAAGGAAAATTTATATTAGTTGTACCTGATGCTCAGTTGGTAGCTGATTAAATGATTTATATTTTGCCTGATCGGAAAGCCAGATAGATTAAAAATTGTGACAGTCCCCTCTCAGAGCACACATTGTTGTCTTCAGGTCACTGCTAAGAGAAATTGTCAGTGTGGTTCAGGGACAGCTCAGCACTTCATACTTTCTCAGGGCAAGTCATTGCTTACGTGGTTGAATGTATATTTGTAAGAGCAATGATTCTGAAAGCTGAATTTTTCCTGTATTTACACTCCGCCAATTATGATGTTAATTTAGAGTTGTTTGGAATTTCAAGAGGCATGGCATAAATGGAATTTACTTAAATATCCTCCAGAAGTCTTACCTTTCAATTTCAAGACACACATAATTTCAAGTTATGATTTCAAGGATGACAGTAACTTGCTGGAAACTGGAGAGGACCTGAAACACACCAGCAGAACAGATCTGGCCAACTGAAGGTGGGACTGGAAGAGTCTAGTTAGGCAGGAAGAAGCTGCTACATATTATGATCCAGGAAGGCAATGATTAAGTCTAGAAAGGCAGATAGGCCTGAACAATTCTTTCACATGTTGCCTATTTCTTATTCTGATACATATCTTTATTTATCTACAGTGTATAAAAAGTCATTTAAATAAATATCAGTAACAATGAATATTTATTGGGCATGTACTGTATTCAAAATACACTATGTTTGGAAATTTAAGGACATAAGTTATAATATGCCTAAGATTTGTTATTTAGCAGTGTCAGAAGGGTTCTATCACTAGAGAAAATTTTGAGAAACTAGCTTTGGAAAGAACAGAACAAAAAAGTAGTACACACATATTTTATCCCACTCTTCTAATTTTATCCTTAGCTCTCTGCATGGATGGTGATGATGATGATGATGATAATGATGATGATGGTGATGATAATGTAGATGTAGTATACATCTCTATTTCACTAGACTGATTGGCTTTATTTATTTTTGTTCTCAGTGTCTACACCACTGGTTACAATAAAGTAGATCTTCCATAACATTTGCTGGGTGATTAGAAGAACAAATAAATAAAACAAGTAAGTCATCAAAGGTTCTGATAATTAGAAGTCATAGATTTTTCTGGGGAGTTGGAATCCAAGCAGAAAAAAAAAAAAAAAAAAAAAATATATATATATATATATATATATATATATATATATATATATATATATATATTTTTTAGTAGAGCAAGGTTGGGATCCGTAAAAGCAGGCATCTTAGTTGGGGTACTATTACAGGATACCATAGATTGGATGGCTTATAAACTACAGAAAATAATTTCTCACAGTTTTGGAAGCTGGGAAGTCCAAGATTAGTGTGCTTGCAGATTCAGAGTCTTGTGAAAACCTGTTTCCTGGTTCACAGACAGCTGTCTTCTCACTGTGGCCTCAAATGGCAGAAGGGGCAAGGGAGCACTCTAGAGTCTCTTATAAAAACATTATTCCTATTCATGAGAGCGGCACTCTCATTATCACGTTGCAAAGGCCCCACATCCAAGTAAAAGTGAAGATGTTAGGAAGTGGTTTCAAGATAATGAGATTTTTTAAAAATAGTTTTTTTAATTTTTCAATTACAGTTCACATACAATATTATATTAGTTTCAGGTATACAACCCAGTATTTAGACATTGATATAACTCACGAAGTGATCACCCTGATAAATCTAATACCTATCTGGCACCACATACCTAGTTATTACAATATTATTGACTATATTCCCTATGCTGTAATTCACATCCCTGTGACTATTTTGTAACTACCAATTTGTGCTTCTTAATCCCTTCACCTTTTTCACCCATTCTCCCAAATCCCTTCCCCTCTGGAAACCATCAGTCTGTTCTCTGCATCTATGAGTTTGTTTCTGTTTTGTTTGTTCATTTATTTTGTTCATTAGATTCCACATATAAGTGAATCATATAGTGTTTGTCTTTTTCTTTCATTTCATTTAGCATAATACCCTCTAGCTATATTCATGCTATCGCAAATGGCAAAATTTCATTCATTTTTATGGCTGAGTAATACTCCATTGTGTATGTGTGCCACTTTTTCTTTATCCATTTGTCTATCAATGGACACTTTAGGTTGCTACCATATCTTGGCTATTGTAAATAATGCAGTAATGAACATATGGATGCATATGTGTTTTTGAATTAGTGTTTTGGGTTTCTTTAGATAAATATTCAGAGGTGGAATATTCTCATGATAGCCTTTGTTTTAAAGTCTATTCCGTCTGGTATAAGTATTGCTACTCCAGCTTCATTTTTTTTCTAATTGTCATGAAGTATCTTCTCTATCCCTTTACTTTCAGTCTGTATATATCTTTCCTTCTGAAGTGAGTCTCTTGTAGACAGCATATGTATAGGCCTTATTTTCTTTTTTTTTGGTACGTGCCCCTAGCAGGAACCGAACCGGGGACTCTCTAGGCCACAGGCCGACACTCCAACCACTGAGCCAAACTGGCCAGGGCTTATTTTCTTATTTATTCAGCCACCCTGTGTCTGTTAATTGGAGCATTTAATCCATTTTCATTTGAAGTAATTGTTGATAGATGTGTACTTATTGCCATTTTATTATTCATATTTTAATTTTATGTTTCTTCTTAAAAAAGACCCTTTAACTTTTCTTGTAATACTGGTTTTGGGGTGATAAATTCTTTTAGCTTTTTCTTGACTGGGAGCTCTTTGATTCTAAATGATAGCTTTTCTGAGCAGAGTAATCTTGGTTGAAGGTCCTTGTTTTCATCACTATGAATATTTCATGCCAATCCCTTCTGGCCTGCAAAGTTTCTGTCAAGAAATCAAATGACAGTCTTATGGGAGCTCCCTTGTAGGTAATTAACTACTTTTGTCTTTCTGCTTTTAAGATTCTCTTTTGTCTTTAACCTTTGGCATTTTGATTTTCATGTGTCTTGGTGTGGGCCTCTTTGGGTTCATCTTGTTTGGGACTCTCTGCACTTCCTGGACTGTGCATCTATTTCTTTCACCAAGTTAGGGAAGTTTTCTGTCATTATTTTTTCAAATAGATTTTCAATTCCTTGCTCTCTTTTCTTCTTCTGGCACCCCCATGAGGTGAATGTTGTTACACTTGATATTGTCCCAGAGGTCCCTTAGCTATCCTCATTTATTTTTTATTCTTTTTTCGTTTTTGTTGTTCTGATTGGGTGTTTTCTGCTACCTTATCTTCCAAATCACTGATTTGATCTTCTGCTTCTAACCTACTGTTTATACTTTCTAGTGCACTCTTCATTTCAGATATTGTATTCTTCATTTCTGACAGTCTTTTCTATGTTTCCTATATCTTTGTTGAAGTTCTTACTGAGTTGATCTATTCTTCTGCTGAGTTCATTGTATATCACTATAATAAGTGTTTTGAACTCTGCATCTGGTAGGTTGCCTGTCTCCATTTTGTTTAGTTCTTTTTCTGGAGTTTTGTTCTGTTCTTTCATTTGGGACATGTTTCTTTGTCTTCTTGCTTTGGCTGCCTTCCTGTGTTTGTTTCCATGTATTACATAGAGCTGCTACATCTCCCAGTCTTGGTAGAATGGCCTTATGTAATATGTGTTCTGTACAGACCAGTGTCGCAGCCTCCCCAGTCATCCAAGGAGGCACTCCAGATGCACCCCCACCTGTGTGGGCTGTGTGTACCCTTCTGTTGTAGTTGAGCCTTGATTGCTGTTGGCATGCCAATGGGAGAGATTTTCCCTTAGGCCCAGCCACAACTACAGTGGAGTTACTGCTTTGTACAGGCTGACCCTACTCAATTCAGTGGGGTCTGCTTCCCACCAAGTCTTACCTTTGAGTGTATTATTCATGGAGATGGTTGGATGGTGCTCCAGCAAGGTCTGAAGCTGTCCACTGGATGTGCTGGCTCTGGGGCCTCCTGGGAGGTGCAGGCCAATGTTAGTAGCCACCCTTGTCCTACCTGCAGCCACCCAACATGAACTACAGAGTGATCTACAGATGGTTGCCACTATGCTGGGCTTGGAGGTGCCTGGGAGAGGCCAAACTACACACTCAGTCAGGCTGACACTAGTGCCAGGCCTGAGGCATTTAGCAAGAGGTAAGGGGCACACCGAGACCAGATTCTGCTTGCTTGAAAGATTTTAGAAAAGTCCAAGTATGAGCCTTGATAGGCTATTTGTTTGGAAATATGACTGGAAGTGGCTTAGGTAGAAACCCAAGTTGGGTGGGTCGGGGTCTAAGGGAATCACCATGGTGGGGCTAACAGTGTCATCTAGGTTGATAGACTTAGATATGGTACCCAGGTGCACCTGCAGGGGGAGAGTTCAGCAAAGCAACAATGGCTTCTGCAAGCACTTCTGTCTGAGAGAAAGCTGCCCCTCTAGCCTTCACCCTGAAGCCAGACAATTCAGTTCCTCCCAGTATGTCCCTGGTACCTTCAAGCTGCTATCCCAGCGCTTGAGCTTAGAACCAGTGAGTTTGAGTAAGTCCATGCATGGACCCTTTAATAGGAATACTTGGGAATTCAGCAGCCCTCTGTCTCATTCAGTCACAATCCCTACTGGTTTTCACAGCCAGAAGTTATGGAGACTTCTCTTCCCAGCACTGGAACTCTAGGCTAGGGAACCTGGTGTGAGGCTGGGACTCCTGGCTTCTCAGGGGGCACCTCCAAAGCTGAGACAGCACTCCCGATTTTTAACCACCACAGGTGGATGTGAGACCAGCCTATTTCACATATCATCCTGTGCTACCAATCTTGATGTGGCTTCTTTATATCCTTAGTTATAGCACTTGTGTTCAGCTTGACTTCAGGTAGTTCTCAGTGATGGTTCTTCTGTACTTTAGTTGTAATTTGGATGTGGTCATGAGAGGATGGGAACATAGTGTTTACCTACTCCTCCATCTTTACTGGAAGTTAGAATCAATACCATATGAGTTTTAGTGGACACAAACATTCAGTCTATGACAGCTGGTGAAAGACTCCACAGTATAAACCACATACCAAGATACTATACAGTTATGCTTTTCAAACTGGGGGGTGTGAGCTCTTAAGGATATATAACAGTGCAGACAAGTTTATTAGAAGTGTTAGGAATATTTGCTAACACTTCTCAAATCATTAATTTTACTCAATAGCCAGTGATTAAAATATATTCAAATTTGAGCACACCTGCTAATAGAGCAAAATGAAAAATATTATGAACTTTTAAGATAAAATGAAAATTCAAATAAATTTCTCACTCAGAATGGCCTCCTTGAGCTATACCTCTGCATTTCTTATGGATATAAGCTCATTCTTCTCTAGCATTAGGCATATTTCATACATCAAATATTTATTTATGTGGCAACTGCAGTTGACCTTTGAACAACATGGGTTTTAACTGTGCAGGTTCACTTACACATGGATTTTAAAAATAAATAATGTAAATGTATTTTTTCTTTATTCTGGTTTTCTTAGTAACATTTTTCTTTTCTCTAAATTACTTTATGATAAGAATACAGTGTATAATACATATAACATACAAAACATGTGTTAATCAACTGTTTATGTTATTGGTAAGGCTTCCAGTCAACAGTAGGCTATTGGTAGTTTACTTATATGTGAATTTTCTACTATGCAGGGGTGTAGTATCCCTAACCCCTGTGTTGTTCAAGGGTCAACTGTACTGTGCTGTGTTGGCATGGACTATTGTACTAAGATTCTTATACAGACTTAAGGTCTTGGTAGTTTTTGTATGTTCTGTAGATCAGAGTGCTGGGTCAGTTAAAGCTGACAGGTTTGGGAACCCTGAAAAGTGTGTTTGAAAGTTGAAGGCAGAGTCTAACAAACCTCTGTGGTTTCTCTCATGCATTTCAGGAAATTTGAGAGTTTAATTTAATATTTGATTTTCTTTGTTCATTTGCTGGTTTTTCTCAATCAACTTGGTATAGCTGAAGTAGTTTTAGGGTCTCTTTGTCAACCTATAAACACCTCATGTCTTCTTCCTTTGTTCTGTGCTCTAGTACATGTTAAATTAATAATGGTGGTCTTGCAATCATATTAGATAATATCTGAGGAATTTACATCTGGTGGCCATTTACATTTTACCCACTAAATCTCAATTACCCCTGAGTGAAGAAAGTAAAAACTAAAATTTACATTTTCAAGGGTAGAAAAGTTGAATTCTTACCATAAAGAAAACTGTAGAATCTAGAATCTAGCCGAAACTGATTCCATGATTTAATAGAAAGCTGTTTGGCATTGGACTTCTGAGAAGATACTGTGATAGCTTTGCTCACTTGCCTGAATAGAGGAATGTATATATGCTCATATATGTTGCATTTGCAGAAATCTATTTGTTCCAAAGATGAGAATGTAAATAGACTATCACAGTATGGATTTCTTCTAGCTCAGTATGGCATCAACTTTCAGAATGCTTTAAGAGCTAAAAGAGATTTGGAGTGTCTGGAAATGAGATGATAGGATAGCTGTCCTGATTCCTGACATGTGGTACCAGTTACATTGTTATACAAGTGTCCTTTTATGAGGCAACATCAACACATTTAGACATAAAATTGAAATGGTATAAATGTTATACAAGAGTCCTAGAAGATGCCATGTTGAACCAAGAGATGGATGAGATTTATTGAAGAATCTCAAAGTAGTAACTTCTAAAAATTTCTATTTAAGAACTTTTTAGAATTTTTACATTTTCACACACAATGCTTTATTTATAAATGAATATTTCATTTAAAAATAAGTAATGAGCAATATACTAGTAAATCTTATTTTAATTATCCCATACATAATATATAGTAGAGATATAATGGAAAAAAAAAGGTAAGATCTCATTATATATATTTTTATAATATATATTTTATATTAATGTTAATATATTAATAATTACATGAATTTTTATACTTTGTGATAAAATATATATTAATATATATTTTTAGTTCTTTCAAAAATACATACTATGTTTTCTGCATTGAAATTATACCTACCCAAAACAGTATTGTATCCTGATACACAGTGGGAATGAGTTGACTCTGAATTTCAACATTTTCCATATTAATGAAAGCTATTCATAGTTAATTAATTAATTTCTCCACCTACCCCAGTTCCTTTGGAAACCTATGTCTTTTGTGATTTACATGATAAACACGGTCACAGAGGCATGTTTGGATTGTACAGTAGAGAATGCTTTGACTTGTAATACTCATGCATTAATTTTCAAAGAGCTGTTAAAGGTAGCAGTTTAATATCTCCCATTCTACTTTATACACTTAAAAACAGGTTTTTTTTTTCTGTTGTTTTGAATTTATTGAACCAATTATTGTGACTTATAACAGGTTATAACAAATAAGAGTACTTGAGACAATCTTTACACATCGAAAATTTTTCATTCCGTGTTGTAAAAATCAAAGACCATGTAAGTAGGGAGAGTGTGGTTAAATATATCAGATTTGATTATGAACTTATGTAGTTTGTGATTAAAAACTTCCCTGCTCTTCAATGCTGGAAACGTTTATGGCCAAACTTCCAGTCAGCTCTATTGAGCTATTACTTGGCATCATGTCTGTGTTTATCTCTTTTGATTCTTTAGTTTGATTTTAAGTTCAATTTATTATGCATATATACCACTGTAATGAAAACTGACATAATGGGTTTATTCAAAGTTAAATGATTCAAGAACTTCATATAATCATGTAGGAAAATAAACAGCCAAATGATGCAGCAGAAAGAAGACACATTGTTTATGACTTAATTTATTTTGAAAAATTAAAAAAAGAAAGATGCAGCATCTTGGGAAGAAGTAATTATTTCTTCTATATTTGCAGACAGTTTTCTAAAAAAAACTATAGCAATAACATTCATATTAATCTTATTCTTCCCACTTTTCATCCTACTTATTCCTCTTGGCTCTCTTTATCTTTAATTGATTTTCCCATGAAAAATTGGAAGTCCATATAATGTGGAATAAATCATACATGAACCAAATTTGCACTCCAGTATTACCACCTATGCAACATTTAGGTTCACAAATTTGTCATCTCATGAGTCCATAAAAATGACAATGACAGTAACTTCTACTTAAATAAGTTTTTATTTAGGCATTGTATTGTACAAATGGTAGAATGACTAGAGAGGGAAGAGGAAGGTGTATAAGAGCATGTACTGGGTAGTGTAGGACAGTATGTGGGTGCGCCGGCCAAGACTAGCTCCCTCAGGTATTCCTAGTGAGGCTGTTTTTTTTTATTTGCTTGAGGGGGTAGTTGCTGCCTGTGGTGGCATCCATTCTCTATGTTTCAAGGAGAATAGTCACTGCTACTATCTTCTCTCTCTCTCTCTCTCTCTCTCTCTCTCTCTCTCTCTCTCTCCCTCTCTTTCATCTAGGAGAAAAGAAGGAAGCAAGTGAGGGAGGAGAGAGAAAAGAAAGATAAATCTAGGTCCATCTATAAAATTTACATGAAAGATTTATATTAGATTTATAATTCAATCCATTAAAACTTTAGTGAGTACTTACAATATATTAGGGGCTATTCTAGAAATTTTAATATGTACCATTATCTAAAGTGTGACATATTTGGTAAACTTTTATATTTAAGTGCCAGATGGTAAATTTTTTGGCTTTGTGGGATATGTGGTCTCTGTCTCAACTACTCAGCTGTGCCTTTGTGGTGCATAAGTAGCCATAAACTATAAAAACTAATGAGCATGGCTTGTTCAAATAAAACTTTATTTATAAAACAGGTGTGGGCAGGATTTACCTCTGCAGGCCATAGTTTGCCAACCCCTGTTTATTCTAACTGATGGTAATTTGAAGCATTGTTGTGCCTAGGATCATAGATACTACATTACCTACATTGAAATTATTACCCCAATTATGAGTTTGGGGTTGTGTTTTGTTTAGGAGGTATACATTAGATTTTAATTATATGATGTGTAATGAATTATAAGACATGGGACTCCAAAATGACTAAATCCTGCCTTGTTCTAGTCACTCATTTGTTATGCGAATCTGTGGTTTGCGCTATACAAGGAATAATGCCAGCTAGTAGGCAGGAGTGTACTTAATTCCTCCAGTGCAGAGCTCTGTGGGACTCGATCTGATGCACATGTTACAGCCCAGGGGAGATGAGTGACTGCATTCCTTGAAGTCCAAACCTAATTAAGATCATCTTCTGACAGGCATGAGATAAATGAAAGAGTAAAATTCATGTTCAGGCACAACTAAGCAAATCCAGCATGTGAACTTGCCCACTAAGAAAGGTTGACCGGTGTTCTTAAGTCTTCCTCATCTCCCTCTTGGGAGGAACAAACAAAAGTTTGGTAGAAAAAAGACTTCTTGGTGTGGAAGTAGCAGGAGCTGTCCTCTCTTTAAAGGCCTATAATTTTATTTCATGTATACATGGGCTTAAACAACAGCGATCCTGGAGCCTGAATTCCGAGACTAACATAGCAGCCAGGTTTGCTTCCTCTGAGGCCTCTCTCCTTGGCTTGCAGATGTTGCTCTCTTCCTGCCTCTTGGAGGGTCGTCCCCCTGCACACACATCCATGCCCCTGTCATCATACCAGATATACTGGACTAAGGCTCAACCTTAAAGGCATCATTTTAACCTAAACACTTCAAAAAGACCATATCTCCAAATATAGTTCATTCTAAAGTACTAGGAGTTGGGACTTCAACACATGCATTTTGAGGGTAAACTGCCCTCTGATGGCATAGATCTGAAGTCCCATTCCACATGGTCTGTTTTTAAATTTGTTTTTAATTGTTTATCTGTCTTAGGGATTTTGAGGCATTACTGAGGTATAATTGACAAAAAAATTGTATATAGTTAAGATGTGCAATGATTTCCAATAAAGAAGAGAAAACTTAGATTCTGAAAATGGACTACCAAATAGTTTACCAGGATTTAATGGAGCTCATCCATGTTAACATGAATGTAAAATGCTGGGGTCTAGGATATAGAAATAAAAGAGCCTATTAGAAACTACCTAGTGCCTGGCAGTATTGTGAATTCGAGTGCCATTTCTTACAGAAGCAAAAGGGAAATGAACGCTTCCACATAGAAAAAGTCAGATTTCAGAGGGCTTGAAGGCAATTGCCTTTGCGGAAGAGCAGTAATGTTGCTCAGATTTGATTGTAAGATACAGGATCATGACGTTCATGTCACTGACTAGTCTTATTAATGATAGCCAAAGGGAAACGAGCAGCACTGATTGCTGAACTAATTGGACATTGCTGGAAACTTGGCAGTGCCAACCCAGGCTCCTCTCTGAGAGATGGACTAAGCACCAGCTTAATAGGTTTACTATTCCCTTTGGGTGGTTATGAATGGAATCAATATGTACTAATGACTGCAGCAATAAATTTGGTCATACTTCATAGGGTAACATTCTGCACTTACCCAGTTGTTGGTTTGACATAGAGTAATAGAGTTTACCCTTTTTAAGTTGTAAATTACTATGAAAATGCTGAGCCTAACAGTAAAATGCATTTGGGATGTTTTTAAGCTTAGGATATATTGGTAATACTTCCACTAAGCATACTATTAAAATAAATAAATAGTATTTATTGCTCGGTTCCCAGCTGCAGCTGGATGAAAAGCAATGGGAAAGGAGAAATAAGACATACATATTTATCAAATGCACAAGGCTCATGTTTACTTAATTCACTTTCAAAGAGTTGCTTACACCAGAGGAGGGGAAAAAAGAGAGCTTTCTTTTTATTTCTGAGGATCATTTCAGTCAAGTTGATATGGACGATGGTACTGATAGTTACAATTGCTGTGGTAATTGAAAAACTAATTATAAACGATTAGCCATAACTTTTGCCCATCATTAATTTACTACCACTTTGTTATGCTTTTTGGTTTATGTTTCATCAAGATTCGAGATAAAGTTTTAGTCTCTAAAGATAAGTGAAGAATTAGTATCTCAGAAAAATAAATAAAATACCCACACACATACATATATACATATATGTACATATTATATATGTCTACACATAAATTAGTTTTATACACTTATGTGTATATAAAATGGTTTTTACATTTATGTATATTATATTCAGAGATATCATAAAACAAAGTACTTGTCAGCCTATATTTCATTATAATTAATAATTATATATCTCACACTGTTTTCAGGAAATTTGTGATTATATTTAGTAAATAGAAGCATTGATTTGTATGGATTTAATATACTATAGAAATGATTACCTGGTCATACAGATATGATTGTAGAATGATGTGTATGTGTGTCTGTGTGTGTGCACAAACCACTCTGTTACCTTTTTATGGCTTAGAGAAACACTATAAATCCTTTACTTTCTTGAATGCATGCATAATATGGGTAGCAAAGCAAAGAAAATTTGCAGAAGAAATAGAAATAGTAAAGAGAAATAAATTTACGAATAAAATTGGATTTCAGTGTTTTTTAATCTCATTGTCCTGAGTAATTTTCATTTCACTTACTCTTTCTCTAAAAAATTGTACATTTGACCATATTTTTTCCCTGTGTAATATGATGAGCATATGTCTTATAAAAAAATAATGAGCTTAAGGGCCTAGTAAAAGTTCTGTTTTTAAAGATTTTCTCAAGACTTCCGGTCAAGATGGCGGCGTAGGTAAACGTGGTATCACGTCCTGCCACAACCACATCAAAATTACAACGAAACTACAACACAACCATCATTCAGAACCACCTGAAATCGAGCTGAATGGAAGTCCTACAACTACGAAATTAAAGAAGCCACATTGAGACTGGTAAGAGGGGTGGAGGTGGACGGGCTGGTCCCACACCCACGTGTGGCGGATAAAAATCAGAAGGACACCTTGGCTGGGAAGGTCCTCCCTGAGGAGTGAGGGGTCCCTGTCCCACACCAGGCGCCCAGCTCAGGGTTCTAGTGCCAGGAAGAGAAGTCCCCATAACTTCTGGCTGTAAAACCAGCGGGAACTGAGGCTGAGGGAGGCTGCGGCTGCTGGAGCCCCAGGCAGCTCCTCTTAAAGGGCCCGCGCACGGACTTACTTGGACTCGCTCCCTCTGAGCTCGGAGGGGAGGCAGCTTGAGGGGCACCAGAGAACAGGGAAGAACTGAGCTGTTTGGCCTCAGGAGGAGGGCTGGAGGGGCAGCTTTCTCTTGGACAGACCTGCGGGTGGAGGCTGTTGTTCCTTTGGTGAGCCCCTCCCCCACAGGGCAGGCAGACTGCCACCATATCTGGGACTCCAGCAACCTGGCTCACACTGTTTGCTCTGCCCTGGTGATTCCCTGAGGCCCCGCCCCACCCAACTTTTGGGCCCACCCAAGCTGTTTCCAAGGGCTCTACCATAGGATTGGCCAGTCTTGGATCCTGCTTCAGAGTTTCCTAAAATCTCTCAAACAAGCAGCATCTGGCCTCAGCAAGCCACATACCTCTCATTAAGTGGCCCCAGGCCTGGCACTAGAATCAGCCAGCCTCGGTTCACAACTTGGCTTTTCCTGGGCACCTCCAAGCCCAGCACAAGAAGCAGCCATCTGCAGATCACTTTGTAGCTTATGCCAGGTGGCCCTGGGTAGAACACAGGCAGTGGCTGGCCTTGTCCCAGAGCCAGCACACCCAGTGGATAGCTTCAGACCACACTGAACCACCTCCACAAGTGACACACTCAATGAGTGAACCCAGTGGGTACCAGAGCCCTGCTGAAGTAAGTCTTGCTCTGTGTGGTGGGCCCCTACACAGCTGATCCTCCAAGGTAGTCAGAGGCCAGTGGTCAGTGGGCAAAGCCAGTCCTTGCAGCTGATCAGCCTGAGTAAATCCCTCCCATTGATGTGCCCACAGCAATCAAGACTCAAATACAACTGAAGGGTGTACAGTCCACACTAGGCGTGCACCTCGAGGGCCCAGCTGGGGTGATCAGGGAGGCTATGCCACTGGATTCTACAGGACACCTACAATAGTAGGCCACCCTATGAAGCCTAGGAGGCATAGCAACTCTGCCTAATACATAGAAACAATCACAGGGAAGCAGCCAAAATGAGGAGACAAAGAAACATGTCCCAAATGAAAGAAAAGAACAAAACTCCAGGAAAAGAACTAAACAAAATGGAGATAAGCAATCTAACAGATGCAGAGTTCAAAACACAGGTTATAAGGTTGCTCAGGGAAATTGGTGAGATATTCAAGGGACTTAGTGAGACCTTCAAGGAACTTAAGGAGACCTCTGAGGAACTTAGTGAGAACATCAACAACGTAATTAAGGGCCAGTCAGAAATTAAGGATGCACTAACTGAAATAAAGAATAATTTACAGAGATTCAATAGTAGGGTAGGTAAAGACAAGAAGCAAACCATCGATTTGGAATATAAGGAAGCAGAAAACACCCAACCAGAACAGCAAAAAGAAAAAAGAATCCAAAAGACAGAGGATAGTGTAAGGAGCCTCTGGGACAACTTCATGTGTGCCAACATTCGTATCATAGGGGTGCCTGAAGGAGAAGAGAGAGAAAGAAATTAAAAAACTATTTGAAACAATAATTTCAGAAAACTTCCCTAACTTGGTGAAGGAAACAGACATACAAGTCCAGGAAGCACAGAGAGTCTCAAACAAGTTGAATCCAAAGAGATCCACACCAAGACACATACATCATCATCAAAATGCCACAGGTTAAATACAAAGAGAGAATCTTAAAAGCAGCGAGAGAAAAGCAGTCCGTTACCTATAAAGGAGCTCCCATAAGACTATCAGCTGATTTCTCAAAAGAAACTTTGCAGGCCAGAAAGAAGTGACAAGAGATATTCAAGGTGATGAAAAGCAATGACCTACAACCAAGATTAATCCTGCAAAGCTATCATTTAGAATTGATGGACATATCAAGAGTTTCCCAGACAAGAAAAAACTGAAGGAATTCATCACCACCAAACCAGTATTATATGAAATGTTGAAGGGTCTTCTTGAAGGCAAAGAACAAAAATATGAACAATAAAATGGCAATTAATACATATCTATCAACAATTGAATCTACAAACAAAATGAGCAAGCAGAACAGAAACAGACTCCTAGATACAGAGAACTTTTTGTTGCTTGCCAGATGGTTGGGGGCTGGGGGCATGGGTGAAAAAGATGAGGAATTAAGAACTACAAATTGGTTGTTAGATTGATGAACCTCAAAGGGAAGGGGGGAGGGAGGGTGGGATGAGATAAACCAAAGAACTTCTATGCATATATGCATAACCATTGCACACCAACAATAGTGTGGGGAAGGCAGGAGGGGGCGGAATTGGGGAGGAGGGGGTCAATGGGGAAAAAAGGGAGAAACATCTGTAATAATTCAACAATAAAGATGAGTTTAAAAATTTTTTTTTCTCAAATATGTGGCATAGGGCTAGGTATATGAAAATATTTGATTAATACTTGTTGAATTAAGAATTATGGAACATAAGCAAATTGTTTTGTTCTGGCTTTAGGCATAGTCAAAAAGTTAAAGAGAGTACAGAGGTCAGTTAAAATGAAAGAGACTGGGATATATAGTTTTGGCTTATTTGTAATAATCAAAATCCTGAAATTTTCTTTCAAATTTTAGAGAAATATATTTATTTTAAATATTATGTTAATGTTTTATTTAATATATTGCACTTATGTTTTGTTCATAACAAAAATAATATCAAAGTTGTATTATGTTATGCAATGACCTATATATAGGAATACTACGGTAAAATAAAGAATACTGAAGTTTCGTGGCCCTCTGATAAACCTATCTTAAAACTTGTTCCAGTTGCCCCTTTTTAAAATGAAGTCATTCCCATGAAATTCTAACCAGGCTATGTGTTTTTATTAGGCACTAGAATGTCTGTTGATGCACTAAGCATCTGGTTACCTTGACTTTCTGGCTTAACTGGGCAGAACAAGTATTTTTTTCTGTTCAATCCACTGATTACCTACAAAAGAATTATTTCATCATTCTGGTCATTGTACATCCTAAATGAGGTTTTGCATTCAGGTGCTGATGCTTCCTCATTAATATGGAGTCATTTGAGACTAAAATTGCAGGTAGAACAGTGTCTGCATGTGGCGTGAAATGTTGATGGATAGCCTTCCTGTACCAGGAGAGGGGAGTGAAGGCTGTGTGCTGCCTTTGAATTGGAAACGCAGATACTGAATCACTAATGCTTAAGAATGCAAAGCATCTGATCTATCTAATTTTAGGAAATGTACATACTGTTTGAAAACATTTAAGTAAACTTTGCCTCAAATCACATAAAAAACTATATAAGGTGTTTGTTGGTTTTGGTCTTAAAATTAAAAGTATTCCAAACTAGTAACTGAAATGCCTGAGCACATTACTTAAATATGTTTCTGCTTGTCTCAGACCCTGTAGGTGTAAATGAGATCTGAAATGCTTTCACATAGATTGTGTGGCCTACCTGTGAGCAACTTTGTCTATATTTAGTAACGTGGGATTAAACACAGCAATCTCTATTAATAGCATTAAAGCCTGGTTTATAATTATTTCAAGCTATTGAGGGAAGCCTGTCCATGTCTTATTTAAAGACAGAACTATGCCTGTTTGCTAGGACTTGGTGAATAACTGAGACACTAGATGTGCTTCAAGGAAGTAGCGATACTTAATGCCTACAGTCATTTTTTTTCTATTACAGTTGTTTATATGCATACTTTACCCACAATTTAGAACATAATATATTCCATAATATACTTCATTTATTCTAACTCCATTCCAGAATACCTAACACAGTCCCGTGGAAAGAATGTTGGCCCTGGAGTCAGGATACCCGTATTTGAAGTCTAGGTTTATTGCTTTCCAGTTGTATACACTTGAGAGACACAGTTAATCTCTCTTGTGCAATTTTATTTTCCTTAAATCTAAGATAATAATATTTCACCAACTTGTAAAAAAAAATTGAAGTAGAGAGTCTACAGAAAAGAGTATCAGCATTGTAACTACAATATGCAGCACAAATTGGAGACAGCAGTATTCTTATTGACACATAGGAGACAATGACTACCTGATAAATTATAAGTGGCTCTCAGAGGTCAGCATAGTTCCGTAGATTGTAAGTCTCTGCTGACTTAACCACTTTCCATATTGAGGCTAAAATATGTAATGTCACTGCAACTTGATTATAGTGTTATATGGTTCCTACTTATTTGACACTCTGGTAAATGGCATTTCTGTTTAAACTGGAGGAGAGTGTCAGAGAACAAAGCCAATTCTATGCCTACACTACAGCAACCCTGGAGATGAATTAAGGATATATCTATAGTACCAGCACGCAGTCTACTTAAATCGGATAGATGGCTGCTTTTCCGGCAACCCATCCGCAGCAGTCTATAAAGGAATGTAATTCAGCTGAATAACATAAATCTCCCTCTGCTGAGATTCTTTGTTCAAGTCAGTTGGTTTTTCTGCTTGAGGCTGGCTGTTAGACAACTCAATCTATCATTCATGTTTATTCATATCTTAGTGCTATCTATATGCTTACTTTAAAATCTCAAAGTGAAAATGGGTCCTTGATACCATACGTTTCTGTAATAAGAGAAATAATTTGTTTGCCCAGGTCATTACTCCCATGACATACAATGTAGAGAGGCTTCAGTAAAAGATTCACAAGGATTATAGAGTTGCCATGGCAGGTTTTAGTTTGTTTGTATATTTTTAAACAAACATGCAATTTCCTACCAACACTGCCTCCTTTCACCATATGAAAAAATCCAGTGGTATACTTCTTCCAAACAGAATTTCTTATAACTCTCTTACTATGTAGAGTAAGAAATTTCACAGAAACTCAGTTACTGTATGTTCAAAATCTCCCCTTTCCCTTCTTGGTTGATGGCTTTTTATATCCTGTGTATCCATCTATAAAACAGGAAACCTTAGGAAGTTTGCATAAGGTTATCATGATATGGCAGAATAACTCAATTTCTAATCTTAGATAAACTGCTCACTAGGTATGGTCCTGATTTAAGTTATACAACATTTCTGTGTCTCGCTTTATCAATGAGCTAATGGGTGGTAAAGCTTAAATGAACTAAAGTATGTTAATTACCTAGGACATAGTAGGTCAATTGAACTAATAAAATTTATTTTCACAAATTTAGCCTGTGGACATGACTATGTAGCAAAGAAGTTTGGAATGATTTGGAGTGTTAGAGAGAAGGCAATTCTTTTAGGAGGGGATAATATTAGAGGTGGTTAATAAAAATGAAGGAGATTATTCTCTAAAGTAAAAGTTAATCTTAGTATTAATTTTACATAATAGAAGAATCTTATTATTGAAGTTTAATATGTAAGCTTAATTTGATAATCTAGAAACTGAATGGATTTAATATCAGATCTGTTTAAATGTGCTGTTTCCCTAACTTACATTTACTAGATAATTGCCAGACTTTCCTTAATATGGTACCATGCATCCTTTAACGATGGTGGGCTTATTCAGATGGAGGCCTTCTGTGGATACTCTTAAATAAACTGGCTGAGTCATAAATCAAGAACATTTTCTTCACCTATATATTCACTTTATAACTTTTAAGTATGTCTGAAATAATAGGCTTCTGTTGGTTTTCTAAAAACAGAATACAGTGGCTTAAATGGAAAGACCAGAGCACAATACACATATAATGAATATGCTCCATTTACTTAACAAGGAATAAAAAGAAAGACACAATTGTCAACTACCAAACTACAATGTAGGAGACATTCTGAAAATTGTTCAGAGCTACAATGGGGTTGTTTTTAAAAGATACTTATGAATATCTCAGTGATTTTGAATCAACTTAAATATTTTGCCGAGGAGGAGGTGATATGAACACCCATTGGATATCTGTTAAACAACAACAACAAAAACCTGTCATAGCTGACATCTTTTCTGAAAGGGTTTGGCCACATGCTAGCCAGAAAAAGGACCAGGCTTGCGGCAAGCAATCTAAACCACCAGGGCCAGATGGAGAAGACAATGTGTCTGTTGTCCTGGAGCTGATGGGGCTCTTTTATCCTTAAATTTGGGGAAGAAAGATGTAAGTTGTTTTGAAAGAGTATACATTGGCTATAGATAAAGGTGGAGGGTGAAGCCAAGCAGGGCTAGTTCTGGGGTAGGTACCTAAGTCCCCAAGGGAGAAGTGTGTGTTGTTTTGAATTGGTTGTGGGCAATAGTCCAGAAACTTCCTGTGTAAGCAAGATCTCGTGGAGCCTGGTGGTCCACTCTTCAGCTACTCTCTATAGATAATTGTGGAAATAGCCACCTGAAAGTTAATTCAAAGTTTCAACATTCATTCAGGAATGTAAGCAGTATTTTGTTTGTTTTGTCCTGTAGCTATTAACCTCTCTTATCTCTTCCTTCCATCTTCTGCTGTAATTTAATTTAGGACATTTCAGAATTTTCTCCTTGTCACTTCCCTGCTAATTATTCCAACTCACCCCATCCCTCAACTCCAATCATTGCTACACCACAGAGAGTAGAATTAATTCTTGTTAGTCCTGCACTTAGAAGTATTGCCCATGGACCATTTTACCCACCATCTTTTTAACCTATCAAGTTTTCTGGATTGTATATATTTGTCTGGCTTAGTGGAAAGAGGTAAATTGAAACTGTTGGGGAAGATTTATCAGAAAGCACTCCAGAGAAATAGACTAGTTGACTTGGATCTTAATGCAGGAAGCCAAGAATAACAGAAGTGTCCTTTAATTGTCCAGGACAACATGATGAATTATGAAGACAGTGTCCACATAGTTTTCTCTAACTCGTCTCCTAGAATGTGCTATTTTAGGTGAGCTCGCAGCACCAGCCATGTATCACATTAATGCCTTTGCATTTCCAATGATTATGTTGGCCAGACATCAGTTTCAAAACCAATTTTGTATTTATCACTCATCTCAAGGGAAATAATAGAATACATCACTTTAATTTTAGTAACTGAAAGACTTTGGAGTAACAGGAATTGACTGGCATGTCTCTCTCTCTTTTTAATGTTGAAAGATGTGAGGAAAGAAAGCTAGAATAGTGAGAGTTGCTTTTTGTCTAGTGACCTTTTAATGGTTTGTATGCTACAAATGTAAAGAAAGCTTTAAATGATTCAAAGAATTAAATTGCAAGTGATAATCCCATGAAAAGTAATTTACTTCATAATATCTTACACGTGAAATCATATAACACAGGGAATCAGGTGGTGTGAATAGAAAAGGGTTACAACAAATAAAAACTAGAGAAACTGAAAATCCACGCTTTTTCTTGTACTCCCAAAGGACTAAGAAAATCCGAGACGACAAAAACTAAAGAGACAGGCACATCCAGAGAGATAGAGTACCAATATCACTTAGATGGAGCAGAAGCCCCTGGAAGCCTTAGGGGTGGGACAGCTTTACTAGTAATTTGAATTAATTGTTGCTGGAAGGCTGAGCATGAACAACAGTGAAAATAGCCACCTGATCTCCCCATTTTGTTTAGGGACATTATCTCTAAGAACCCCACCAGTTTCTCACAATGAAGATCGATGAAACATGTCCTCAAGGCCATGGCAAGGGAAAGAGGAAGCTAGTCAGGGTATAACCCTCCCAGGTTCTTCTCCATAACAAATGCTTTCTCTCCAGAGAGAAAGATTTTCCCAGGAAAAGGCTGAAACATTTTTAGTTCCTCCAGTCTTCCTGTCACACTTAAAGGGAAAGAGGAGAAACACAGAAATATAGTCATCAGGAGGCAGGACTACAGTGAAATAGTTTGGGAACACTCCAGGAAGGAAGTACATGGTACAAAAGGAAAATAAGTATACCCCTGGAAGAAAGACAGAAACACCTGTTAAGTGTGAAACCCTCGAAAGACACAAGCCTATAAAAGACTAAGCCTTAATCCTCTATGCTGTACCACCACACTAGTATACCTTTGATACCATTGTAATTAGCTAGCGATTAATAATAGAAGGAGCAAAGGAAAGGCCAGACATTATAGGGGTGTCCTTTGGGCAGTTTCTTCAGGAAGCTGGAACTTTGCACTCTCCAGGGAACCATCAGCCTATTCTCTGCAAAACACTGGGGGGAGGGGATACAACAAAGGGAAGATAGACGCATGCCCAGTAAATTTGGGGTGACATAGGAAGGGTGCTTGCCGTCAGTCAAACCCGGGGACAGAGGTGGTTGGCCAGAATGGGCATGGACACTGCAAGCCCGTGAAAATTTGGCAATACATAATCCCCTAAACAAAGAAATGCTTTCTCTTGTTGATCTTGTTGCACTTGGCTCTTGGCTTGTGGGGCCCTTTCATTCCTGCTTCCTTGTATTCGCCTATTTTCCCTTCATAGCCATGTGGCCCTGACGACCTACATGCAATGGGCTGATGGACTGCAGTGGTAAACACAAGCTAAGCTAGCCTGATGCTGGATTGGACACTGTTCCGACGTGAAAGGGAAACTCTTAACACTGACTCTGATTTTAACTCTACTGAAGCCCCAGCTATATCTTCTTCTATGACTGGGCAAAGGGAAATGGAACTTTGGAAATTCCGGGATGTGATTCCATGGAAATAAAGCTTTCTACACTATTGCATTCCCTCGTGCGAGTCTCAGAAAATTATTTTTCTCGGGATATCGCAAGAATTCCATTCCCATTAGCAACCTGGGGAGACAAGGACCTCTCCTCTCTGTTAACATCTTCATCTTTATAACAGTGGATTTCAACTAAGAGACATGGACTCTCTTTGAGCAACAGTGCCAAGGGAGGTCCCAAACCAAGACTGAAGACAAAAACAAAGGTAGTAGAGGAATTTGAAACCTCTGGTACCTACAACTACAGTAAACATTAAACACAGCCCTCTGCTCCTAGCCACATTAAAACAAATTCTCTCACCACAGGCCTATTTATCTCAGTATATTTTACTCTACACAACATGTGTTACTTTCAACAAAAATATGGAACAAATGTCAAAGGAAGGAAAAAACTCAATCTGAAGAGACAAAGTGTGCATGAGAACCAGACTCAGATAAGACATAGATTGGAATTATCAGATAAAAAATATAAAATAACTATGATTAGTATGGTAATCATTTAGTACACAAAATAGAAGGTGTGGAAGACCAAAAGCAAAGTTATAAGATAGATGGAAACTATAAAAGCAATAAAAAGGAAATGCTAGAAATGAAAACCACACTAGCAAAAATAAAGAATGCCTTCAGTGGGCTCAACACAGCCAAGGAAAGAATCAGTAAACTTGAAGATAGGTCAATAGAAACTTCCCAAACAGAAATGTAAAGAGGAAAAAGCATTTTAAAAAGGAACATCTATAAACTATGAGGAAATATCAAAATGTGTCTCATATTCATAATTGGAATAGCAGAAGGAGAAGACAGAGAGAATGTGGCAGAAGGACTATTTGAAGAAATACTATCTGTAACTTTCCAAAAGGAATGACAGACACCAAACCACTGATTTAGGATGTACAGAGAACACCTTAAAAAAAAATAAAATACCAATAAATCAAAACAAACAGATTACAAAAACAACCAACCAATAAACAAGCAAACAAACAAAAAGATACCTAGCCACATTTTATTCAAGCTATATAAAACCAAAGACAGCCCAGCCAGTGTGGCTCAGTGGATTGAATGTTCTCCCATGGACTGAGAGATCCCGGTTCGATTCCTGGTGAGGGCACATGCCCAGGCTGCGGGCTTGATCCCCAGTCGGGGGCATGCAGGAGGCAGCTGATTGATGTTTCTCTCTCACATCAATGTTCCTATCTCTCTCTTCCTCCCTCTCTCTCTAAAAAATCAACAGAAACATTTAAAGAAAAGACAAAAGGAAGGCCTGAAAGAAAACCAGAGGAGGGGGAAAAAACACCTTCTCTACAGAAAGATATGAATTCTGACTTTCATCAGAAATCTTGCAAGAAGAGTGAAGTGAGTGGGATAGAAGAACAGCCAATGCCAATAAAAGTAAACCAAAGCCTTATTTGGTAAAGAAAAGTCACATGTTACATTTAACGTGTTCTTTTAACTTCTAAAAGGTTGATATACTACTGTAAGACAATACTCATATAAAACTAAATGTTTAAATATTTATGAACTGAAAGTGACAAGGAAATATTATAACCTCAGAACCAGCTCAAAATTGTCCAATCCTGTTTCTAACAGGATACTGAGTTGCTTTTCAGAGACAACAGACTAAAACCACAAGTCATGTACTCAGGGCATGCGCAGAGGAGAGAACTTTGACCTTAGCTGCTCCGGGAACTGAAGTGTCTCACCCCCATGTGGAAACAAAGGACAGGGATATAACAGAACTTGAACACTGGAACCCTTCGGAAGCCAAGGGTCCATTGTCCAGGAAGATCTGGAACTGTAGCCCCTTACTGTAAATGGTCAAGCTCCAAGGTCCTTCAATAAAAACTTGCCCCACCAGAGTTTCCATGTTCCCTTACCCCTAACTCCTTAAAAACCCACTCCGCACCCCAGATCAGGGAGACAGATTAGAGCGGTACCTCATGTCTCCTGTGAGCAGACTCAGCATTAAAAAGTCGCTCTCTGTTTTCTTATAAAACCAGTGTCATAGTTTGGGCTTCTGTGTGCTTCAGGCACTGGACCCGATAACAATATTGTTTCTCACAAGAAATTTTATGGTAAAATATTTATATTAAAATATTTATGTATGTCACAAAAGTGACATTAGTTATAATATGTATTTCTCTAGTGTATAATTCATAAAATGTTTTTTTCTATTTCATTTTATTAATCTGGTGACCATATATTAGGAAATATAGGAATTGTTACTTCTTTCAGTCTTTATCCTTTTGATGTCATGCTACTAACACCTGAATGTGAGGGTGTTATACTGGAAACAACATAAAATGAGCACATGTTCATGTAATCCTAGACTATTTATAAAGTTCTCATCACCGGCTCTTCCCAACAACTCCACGATGCAGCCATTATTATAATCTTTATTTTCTAAATTAAGAAACATAGAGAACTTATATAACTAAGTCAAAATCACAAGCATAATGCAGTTGGAATTCAAACTCAGAATTTGCAGGCCCAAGTTGTTGCTTAACAAAGGAGTTTATAAGCTCAAGGCCAAAAAAGAATAATTATCTGAACTAAAAATATATTGACAGAATTTTATCAGGTTTTCCACATATGCAAAGATGCAAACTATGCATCTAAAACCACAGCCCCCGACAGGTGAGAGTCTGCAGCAGAGAGACGTGCTTAGTGCTGGGTGCAGATGCTCGTGTCTGTGCAGCTGGCTCTGCGCTTGTCATCTGCTCTCCGCAGAGAGCACTTTGTAGGAGGGAAATGAGAAATCATCTGGGAAATGCTACATATATATACATATATATATGTATATATATAAGTGTATATATATGTGTATATATATGTGTATATATATAAGTGTGTGTGTGTGTATATATATATATATGTATGTATGTATGTATATACGAATTCAGTAGTTACTAGTAGGGTGGATCTTTTGAACAAAAATATAATAAGGTTTTAATTACCAATGACTACAATTAGTTAAAAGGAGATTAGACATCATTCAGGAGAAAACCATATAGAGATGTTTAAATTTTCTTCTTAAATAAATAGTTAATGTACTAAGAAGCAATAATAAAAACACTACCAAATAAAACCAAGGTATATTAAATTTATTCTGTTGCCCTACTCTTAGAAAATGTGTTTTAAGGAAAAGAGAACAGAAAGAGTAGACCATCGAGTGATGGAAACGGCAGCCTAACTGTGGATAAAGAAATTATAAGCCATGTAATAGAAGTGCTGTTCTGGAGGAAATAACGTACATTGAAGTTAACACTTCTCTGAGAAAATGTGATGATAAGGTGGATATGTGAAGAAAACAACTTCTTTGAAATATCTAAGGCTTGTGATTCATTAAAAACAAAGGCAGACAATCACATCAAACCACTATAAATGGCCCTTCAAAGAGCTATCAACCCAACAGTTGCCAATTGTTTCAGTTGCAAAGAAATCCTTCTTATGAGGAAGCAATAGAGCTGGAGTTTGGGCCAAGGAACAGGCATCTGTCAAATTCTCCAACACTTTTTTGTTTGTAGATCTAATATTTTCAAAGTGGGCATTAGTTATCTCAGCCCACTCAGAAAAAAATGAGTTGGCTGTATGTATACATCAGTGTCTTTCATGTTCAAATGTTTTTCTTCTGAATATGAAAATCAATAGGTGAAAATATAAACGGCTGCTTCTGTTTTATGCCAAAAATCAGGGTGATTTAGTAAACTAAGAAAAATATCAGTAAAGCTGAAAAGTATAGTGTAGCTGTAGGTAGTTAGATTATATGGAGCTAGAAGTCTTAGCTGGATTTTATGTGGTGGGGAAGAAAGTACTCATGGACTATGCTGTTCTCAAAGTTAACAGAAAAACAGAATAATATTGAAAAAGTTTCAAGGAAATTTATGGAAAGAGTAGAAACACACTAATGCATTATATAATTTTAGCCTATGTGTAACTAAAGGGACAATGAGAACATCTTGAAAATCTACCATCAGAAAGAACAGTTTTGTGTTTTTTTAGATGAAAAACTATTCTCATAGTCTTTTTTTTTTTTTTTTATTAATTTATTTTTGTTACAGAGGTTTCTCCTTTTTTTCCCCATTGACACCCTCCTCCCCATCCCCCCACCCTGTCCCCAGCCTTGTTGTCCATGTCCATCACTTATGCATACATGTGCATAAGTTCTGTGGTTCATCTCCTCCCTCCCCCCCACCCCCTCTCCTGAGGGGTGTCAGTTTATACCCTACTTCCACGACTCTGGGTCTACCCTGTTCCTCAGACTGCTATGTTCATTATATTCCACAAATAAGTGAGATCATGTGATATTTGTCTTTCTCTGCTTGGCTTGTTTCGCTTAGGATAATACTCTCGAGGTCCCTCCACGTCGTCTCAAAGGATAAGAGATCTTTCTTTCTTACAGCTGCATAGTACTCCATTGTGTATATGTACCACAGCTTTTTTATCCATTCATCCACTGATGGACACTTGGGCTGTTTCCAGATCTTAGCTATTGTAAATAGTGCTGCTATGAACATGGGGGTACATGTATTTTTTCTGATTGGTGTTTCAGGCTTCTTAGGGTATATTCCTAGAAGTGGGATCACTGGGTCAAATGGCAGTTCAATTTTTAATTTTTTGAGGTAACACCATAGTGTTTTCCACAGTGGCTGCACCAGTCTGCATTCCCACCAGCAGTGTACTAGAGTCCCCTTTTCTCCACACCCTCGCCAACACTTGTTGTTTAATGATTTGTTGATGGCGGCCATTCTGACAGGTGTGAGGTGATACCTCATTGTTGTTTTAATTTGCATCTCTCTGATGATTAATGATGTTGAGCATTTCTTCATGTGTCTCTTAGCCATTTGTATGTCCTTTTTGGAGAGGTGTCTATTTAGTTCCTCTGCCCATTTTTTAATTGGGTTCTTTGTCTTCCTTTTGTTGAGTTGTATGAGCACTCTGTATATTTTGGAAATTAACCCCTTATCTGATGTGTCATTGGCAATTATGCTCTCCCATGGAGTGGGTTCCCTATCTGTTTTGATGGTTGTTTCTTGTGCTGTGCAGAAGCTTTTGAGTTTGATGTAGTCCCATGTGTTCATTTTTCCCTTTGTTTCTGTTGCCTTAGGTGATGTATCAGTGAAGATTCTACTGCATATGATGTCCGAAATTTTGTTGCCTACATTTTCTTCTAGGATTTTTATGGATTCACGAGTCACATTTAAGTCTTTTATCCATTTTGAGTTTATTCTTGTGTGTGGTGTAAGTTGATGGTCTAGTTTCATTTTTTTGCATGTAGCTGTCCAATTTTCCCAACACCATTTATTAAAGAGGCTATCTTTACTCCATTGTATGCTCTTGCCACCTTTGTCAAATATTAATTGAGCATAATGTCTTGGGTCAATTTCCGGATTCTCTGTTCTGTTCCACTGGTCTATATGCCTGTTCTTGTGCCAGTACCAGGCTGTTTTGATTACAGTGGCTTTGTAGTATAAGCTGATATCCGGTATTGTGATCCCACCTACTTTGTCCTTCTTTTTCAAGATTGCTGTGGCTATTCGGGGTCTTTTTTGGTTCCATATGAACTTTTGAAATATTTGTTCTAGTTCTGTGAAATATGTCACTGGTATTTTGATGGGGATTGCATTGAATCTATAGATTGCTTTGGGTAATATGGACATTTTAATGATGTTAATTCTTCCAATCCATGAACAAGGTATGTGTTTCCACTTTTTTATATCTTCCTCTATTTCTTTTTTCAATGTCCTGTAGTTTTCTGCAAATAGGTCCTTTACTTCTTTGGTTAGGTTTATTCCTAGGTATCTTAATTTTTTTGCCGCGATGGTAAATGGTATTGTTTTTTTAGTTTCTCTTTCCGTGAGTTCGTCATTGGTGTATAAGAATGCCATTGATTTCTTGACATTAATTTTGTATCCTGCTACTTTGCCAAATTCATTTATTAAGTCTAGTAGATTTTTGATGGAGTCTTTAGGGTTTTCTATATATAATATCATATCGTCTGCGAATAATGACAGTTTCACTTCTTCCTTTCCAATTTGGATTCCTTTTATTTTTTCTTCACGTCTGATTGCTGTGGCTAAGACTTCCAGTACTATGTTAAATAAGAGTGGCGAAAGTGGGCATCCCTGTCTTGTTCCTGTTCTTAAGGGAAATGTTTTTAGTTTTTGCCCATTGAGTATGATGTTGGCTGTAGGTCTTTCATATATGGCCTTTATTATATCAAGATATGATCCCTCTACTCCCAAATTGCTGAGCGTTTTTATCAGGAATGGGTGCTGGATTTTGTCGAATGCTTTTTCAGCATCTATTGATATGATCATGTGGTTTTTATCTTTCATTTTGTTTATGTGGTGTATCACATTTATTGATTTGCGAATGTTGAACCAGCCTTGCATCCCTGGGATGAATCCCACTTGGTCATGGTGAATAATTTTCTTGATGTATTGCTGGATCCGATTTGCTAGTCTTTTGTTTAGGATTTTGGCATCTACATTCATCAGGGATATTGGCCTGTAGTTTTCTTTCTTTGTAGTGTCTTTTTCTGGTTTTGGAATTAGGATTATGCTGGCCTCATAAAACGAGTTTGGAAGTCTTCCTTCTTCTTGAATTTTTTGAAATAGTTTGAGGAGAATGGGTGTTAGTTCTTCTTTGAATGTTCGGTAAAACTCCCCCGTGAAGCCATCTGGGCCTGGGCTTTTGTTTGCTGGGAGAGTCTTGATTACATCTTCAATTTCCTCAGCTGTTATTGGTCTGTTCAAGTTTTCTATCTCTTCCCGGTCCAGTTTTGGGAGACTATGTGTTTCTAGAAATTTGTCCATTTCACTTAGATTGTCGAATTTGTTGCCATATAAATGTTCATAGTATTTGCTAATGATCCTTTGTATTTCTGTGGTGTCAGTTGTTACTTCTCCTCTTTCATTTCTGATTTTGTGTATTTGGGTTCTCTCTCTTTGTTTCTTGGTGAGTCTAGCTAAGGGTCCATCAATCTTGTTTATCTTTTCAAAAAACCAGCTCTTTGTTTTATTGATCCTTTGAATTGTTTCTCTGGACTCTATGTCGTTTATTTCTGCTCTGATCTTTACTATTTCCTTCCTTCTATTTGCTCTGGGGTTTTCTTTTTGTTTGCTTTCTAGTTCTTTAAGTTGTGAGGTTAGATAGTCTATTAGAAATTTTTGTTGATTCTTGAGGTGGGCCTGTAGTGCTATGAACTTCCCTCTCAGAACTGCTTTCGCTGCATCCCATAGATTTTGTGTTGTTGTGTGTTCATTTTCGTTGGTTTCCAGGAAGTTTTTAATTTCTTCCTTGATCTCCTCGGTAACCCATTCATTGTTTAATAACATGCTATTTAGCCTCCATGTATTCAAATGTCGTTGCATGTTCTTTTTCCAATTGATTTCTAGTTTCATGCCATTGTGATCTGAGAAGATGCTTGATATGATTTCAATCTTCTTGAACTTGTAGAGGCTTCGTTTGTGTCCTAACATGTGGTCTATCTTTGAGAATGTCCCATGTGCACTTGAGAAGAATGTGAATTCTATAGTTTTGGGGTGCAATTCTCTGTAAATATCTATTAAATCCATTTGGTCTAGTGCTTCGTTTAGAGTCTCTGTGTCCTTGTTAATTTTTTGTCTAGAGGATCTATCCAGTGATGTCAGCGGGGTGTTGAAGTCCCCTGTTATGATTGTATTGCTGTCAATTTCTCCTTTGAAGTCCTCCAGCAGATTTTTAATATATTTTGGTGCTCCTATATTCGGTGCGTATATGTTTACCAAGGTTATATCTTCCTGTTGGATAGATCCTTTCAATATTATATAGTGACCTTCTTTGTCTCTAGTAATGGCTTTCGTTTTGAAATCTATTTTATCAGATATGAGTATTGCTACCCCAGCTTTTTTTTCCTTTCCATTTGCTTGGAAGATTTTTTTCCATCCCTTCACTTTCAGCCTATGTGAGTCTTTTGTTGTGAGGTGGGTCTCTTGTAAACAGCATATATATGGGTTATGCTTTCTTATCCAATCCGCTACTCTGTGTCTTTTTATCGGAGCATTCAATCCATTTACATTTAAGGTGACTATTGATATGTACTTATTTATTGCCATTTTTGTTCAGTGTGGTTCTACTTTCCTTCCTATTTCTTCTACTAATTACAGCAGTCCTTTTAACATTTCTTGCAGTGCTGGTTTGATGCTAATGTATTCCCTTAGCCTTTTTTTGTCTGAGAAGCTCTTTATTTGACCTTCTATTTTGAATGACAGCCTTGCTGGGTAGAGTAGTCTTGGATTCAGATTCTTGTTTTTCATGACCTTGATTACTTCATGCCATTCCCTTCTGGCCTGTAGTGTTTCTGTTGAGAAGTCAGCTGATAGCCTGATGGGGGTTCCTTTGTAGGTAACCTGTTGCTTTTCTCTTGCTGCCTTGAGGATTCTCTCTTTGTTTTTAATTTTTGGCATTTTAATTACTATGTGTCTTGGTGTGGGCCTGTTTGGATTCTTCTTACTTGGGACTCTCTGTGCTTCTTGAACTTGAATACCTTCTTTCTTCACCAAATTAGGGAAGTTTTCTGTCATAATTTCTTCAAATATATTCTCTAACCCTTGCTCATTTTCTTCTTCTTCAGGGACTCCAATTATGCGAATATTATTACGTTTCCAGTTGTCCCACAATTCTCTTAAGCTGTCTTCCTGTTTTTTCATTGTTTTTTCCTTTTGGTTTTCTGATTGGTTGATTTTTTCTACCCTGTCTTCTAATTCACTGATCCGGTCCTCAGCTTCCTCTACTCTGCTGTTTAGTCCTTCCAATGTGTTCTTCATTTCTGCTATGTCATTCTTCATTTCTTCTTGCTGCTGCTTCATTTCTTCTTGCTGCTTCTTCATTTCCACTTGATTGGTTTTCAGTGTTTCTATGTCTTTGCTCATGGTGTGGATGTCTTTACTCATGGTGTTGATGTCCTTACTCATGCTGTTGAGCTTCCTCAAGATCATGGCTCTGAATTCTAGCTCTGTTAACTTACTTAGTTCCGTTTCATTTATCTCATCTTCGGTAGAGGTCTCTTGTTCTTTCATTTGGGCTCTGTTTCTTTGTTTCCCCATTTTGGCTATCTCAGTGGTTTTTGGAGCCTGCCAAATTTTCCTGTGGATGTTGGTGTTCTGTTGTTTGTGGCTCCCTCTACTGGGTTTGGATGAGCGTGGGAGGACCCACGTTAAACAGCACCCTGGGGTCTTACTTTCCAGGGTATATTTGCAAGCCCAGCAAAGGTTAAGTTATCCTCTAGCTTTTTGCCTAGAGGCTATTAGTTGTGGTTGCTTGTAGAGCCTTGGGTTTTCAGTTGAATGAAAACCTCCCTCAGGTGTTCAGTGTGAGAGGATTTCCAGGGGGTAGGGCAGATGCTAGTAGTTAATGAGCCTCAGTTTGCATTTCAATGGCCCTCTAGGGTGTGAATGGTTCTCCGATGGAGGGGCTGCAGCCTCTCCCCAGAGCCCTGGGGTGGAGTTAGAGGACCAGGCCACAGTCCTGGGTGGCCGCAACTCAGCAAAAACTCTGAGCGCCCTCCAAATCCCAGGTGTCCCCACTCAGTTCCAGTCCAGTCCGCCCTCCCTCTGCCTGAGCGCAGGTGAGTGGCTGCGGCTATTTTAGCGCTCTGTCCCGGCCCTGCGCGGTGGAGCTGGGGCGGATTTCAGCACTCTCTGCCCCGTCCCCGCGCGGTGTACCTGGGGCGGATTTCAGCACTCTCTGCCCCGTCCCCGCGCGGTGCAGCTGGGGCGGATTTCAGCACTCTCTGCCCCGTCCCAGCGCGGTGGAGCTGGGGCGGATTTCAGCACTCTCTGCCCCGTCCCCGCGCGGTGTACCTGGGGCAGATTTCAGCACTCTCTGCCCCGTCCCAGCGCGGTGGAGCTGGGGCGGATTTCAGCACTCTCTGCCCCGTCCCAGCGCGGTGGAGCTGGCGCCACTCCAACCCCGAGGGCGGGTGCCGCTCCGGCTAAGGGGCTAAGGCCGTTGCTGTCCGTGGGTTCCCAGCCCCCCTCTCGCGCCCTCGCAATCCTACCAGGATCGAGTCAGTGTCCCTGGTTATATCGTCCTCGCAAGCTGCTTTTCTGTTGCTTTTTCCCGACGATTTGTCCTTATTTTAGTTGTAATTCCAGTTTGGTCCTGGGAGATGGTCTGTGTAGCTTCCATTCACTCCGCCGCCATTTTCAAGTCCCTATTCTCATAGTCTTAATGAATACACATAATTAACAGTGCTAATGAATTTACAAAGTGCTTTTTTCTGTGCTCTTTCTGATGTAATCCTCACAATAATCCCAAGAGGCAGAAACGAAGCGCCTTCATGGCTCAGAGACAGTAGTTGACTTCCTCAGGTAACACAGCAAATAAAAGATGGAATTGAGATTTGAACTCCATTTTTTTGTTGTTTGATACCAATTCTGCTTCTTTCTCGCCAATACTTCTAATGCGAAATAACTGTGTTCTTTGCAGATTTGTCAAATTTAGCCCATGATACTAGGCCACCGTCAAATCTTTTTCATCTATTTTTCAAGCTAATCTTTCATTTTTTAAAAAGAAATGTACATAGTCTGCTTTAGTCATTTTTTGCTTTTTACTATCTTATGATCATTTCCTGCCTCCGTTTCAAAAAATTAATTAAATGCAAACTTAAAGTAGATATTAATAGGCCAATGTAATAGCCAAACTCAGTGTTTTTTTGTTTTTTGTTTTTTTTTTTCAGATTTGTCTCTAACATTACTTCAAGAGAAAGAGCACATTTGTATTTTCTTATTGCTCTCCTCTATGTTACATTTTCAGATATCCTGCACATTCTTTATGAGAACCAGCAATATACTTTAAGGATGTGGTACTCTAATTCCATTTAGGAAAAAACACAGTAAAATTATTGCTGCATATGTCTGCATAAAATATCCTTCTCATAGTTTTAAGGTATAATTTTTTTAAATGTAAAGTCAAGACTTATAAAATATAAAATATATGACATAAAACTCATAAAATATAAAATTAACATGCTGAAGATTTTATTCAACTACTTAATTGATGGGGAAAATAGTAAGATGTCAAAAGCTGTTCAAATTAATGAGAATTTAATATAGATATTTGTATTCTATAATGGATTACATTTATTGCATTACTAAACACAAGAATCATTTGCATTGCCATGGATAGAGTAATAGTTCAGTCAATAGAAATTCAATCAAAGGTGCATATTATTTAAGAATCAGGCAATATACCCAGCGAGGGTCTGCAGAAAATGGCCCGCACTCCAGTGAAAGAATACTCACTACACTTCTTAACCATTTCCAAGTGTTGAGCAGTAGAACAAAACCACTACTCAGCTTTTCATCTTGAACCAACTGCATTCAGATATTCCCCAAGAATAGACAGTTATTTGGTCTGTATTAACATAATGGTAAGATATATAATATGTGCTTTTCTGGAACAAAAAGCAGCCTATTGCAAAGGTAATTTCAATACTGAAGCATCCTAGGAAGCAGACATTGGTCACAATTTAGATAATAGTGTGGGGTTTTTTTGTTTGTTTCTTTTTATTTTTATTTTTACCAGTTTTAGAAATCTTATCTGCCATTCTTAGCCAAAACTAAGAATTTTAATAGGTATACTCTAAAAGAAACTGAGAAGATTTTTAAAAAATTCTCTTTTACAAAAAATCATCAATTGACCATAGGTGGTGTATACTGTCAATGGAGGTGGAGCATAAAACATAGATTGATTTATGTCAAATCCCTGGAACCTAGTTGTATCATCCATCATCCCTATTATTAATAATATCTATTACAAAGAGTAAAATAAAAAACTAACTGCATCTATAAATACAAGATATAAGATATCACCTCTCTGGTTATGTGGAAATAAAAATTGAAAAGCATAATTTTGTTAAATCAGAAACTGAATTGATTGAGGCTTAATCTTACTCTGTTACTTCATGAAGGTAATTGCTCAGCAACTTGTTTAAAGCCATCATTAATGAACTGTTGTAGACAATATACTGTATTCTCTAGTGTTCTTTCCAAATTTTAGAAAGTACTTAATTTTGTTGTTTGTTTTACATTTTATTTCAGCAGCATACCATTAACTATTAGTCTGTGATTTATTTTATCTGTGCGTTGTTTTTATTCTCCCCAACATTAAATAATATAATCATTTCTAGCTCTGCTCACATAAGAGCATGTCTTCATGACTGTTACAAATTAAAATGCAATTTAAGAATCTGTCATACCATACTGGAATCAAATTCTATATATTTATATGTGTGTAGATAGATAGATAGATAGATAGATAGATAGATGATAGATAAATATAGATATATATATGAAATTAGTCATCTCATTATTTGTGGTAGTTAAGTTCCATATAACATGAAGTTGCAATGAACACTAAACTTACAAATACTAAAATACCTTGTGTGTGTAAGTATATATATGCGCTATCTCATCTAGATTATGAATTTAAATCCTAAAATAATTCATCCTGGTAGATTAAAACATTTTTTTTTTTACATAAGGAACAATGAAGTTCAAAAGTGTTAAGGTACTTTCCTGGTGCCACCCCAGTAAAAGCGCCTGAGTTGGGGTTCATGCCCATCCAACTGGTCCCAGAGCTAGAGCCTCATTCACTGGACTCGACTCCACTGCTACTGCCCTCTCTATCCTCTGGTCATCCTTGTGTGGGAGCTGAAGCAAGGCAGAGGGTTGCCTTGGTGGACCTCAGCTGGGAACATGTGTATCAGAGGCTCAAAAGTTTTGGTTATGAGCATGTTTGGGAAGAAGTTGAAAGTGCTCACAGCACTTATTGATTTTGTGTTTTCTAATAAATTTTAGCAAGTTGGAAAATTCACAAAATCCACAGATAATAAGGATTGACTATGTATATGCCCATTTGATTTATTTAAGTTATCAGTACTGTGAAATGGACATTTTCATGCAGACACAATCTCAGTTAGATTCAATTCAATGTGACTTTTGTCTTTAATGGAATGCTCACAATTGTTTTATGGAGCATAAAGAATCTATCTGATTGCATCACTCCTGTTTCCAGAGACTTGATTTCAGCTCTTTTCTTAATTACATTTTTAAAAATTCATTTGTTAAATCTAGCATCCAGAATAATATACAAAGCACATTTAGTGAATCAGAATTTTGGTTATTTCTTTGCCCTCTCATTAAATTGTAATATAGTATTTGATAATTTATATTAAGTTATCTCATTATTTATATAAATTACTAGAATAAAAATAATTGCAAAGTGCTTAGAAACATATTAAGTGTAAGTACTTGCTTTATATGATAATTTTATTTTATAGTGTGAAATATAGATCTGTTGTAAATTCTTAAAACTAGAAAAGGGATCTTTCAAGCTTTGATTTGGATTTCCTGTCACATATTTTTTCTCAGGAATTTCAAAGTAGGCAGGTCGAGTCTCACATTTTGGTTTTAAAATGTATAGAGATATGAAGAATATGTGCATATATATACATATTTTAATATATTCAATAATCTTTTATTATTTCCAGATAGGGGTTTACAATGTGAAATGACCATTCCATTTTTATTAAATTTAGCCATGGCTTTGCCATATTTCATATAGAGATTAAAGCAAAAGATCTGATATGTTTAATAGCATATTTCAACTATGTCTATAAGACTTAATTTGAAAGATATCATTCTCCCCAAGGTGATTGATTGTTTTGTTGGATCTTGAGCTCTGAAATGAGACTAGATTAATCTTCTTTAGGTATTCTTTCTCCTTTTTCCCTTAAATATCATTATTTATTTCCAGGTCTTTTAGCTTCCAATATTGTCAGTACTGCAGACTAAAGGGATAAATTGAGAAGAAAATGAAGTGATTTAAAGAATGCTAGTTTGTCAATTATGCTAGATTTGTCTAGCAGAATTATCATGATATCTTAATTAGTGTGTATATTTTAGCATTATAGAACATATATAAATAATAACTTTCATTGAAATAATGACATAGATACTAGCATTCCAATTTTAGTAGTGTGGCAGAGAAAATTCTCTTACTTATCCCAATAAAAATGATTAAAATAATATATAAAACATAAATACATTGATAAGTTAATAGGAAAGTAAAGCCTATTTAGAAGCCAGGTCTAAGTAAAAACAGAAACTCTTTAGGGAACACTCGTGATCTTCTGTGAAATGACCAATAATCTAAGTCGGTTAGAAGAATATTAAACAGGAGGTGAAAGTTAATATAGGCTGGGACACGACCATAACTGCACCTATTTTCTGTCCCTCATGAATCTGAACTACTTCTGATCCAGCTTCTTTAGAGTAATGGAAAACAGTGAGTTCACCAGATCAATGGTCACATTCCAAACCCAAGGCTTGATCTGCTGTGACAAAGATACCTCAGTGGGTACAGCAGTTGCATTTGGGGCCAGACTTTTGTAGAATTTGTGGCTTTCTCCCAGGATTCATCGGGTTATTATGAGGGCCAGACTGAAGGATTAAACAAATAAAATGGTATGAACAAATCACCATTCTTAAGGTCTTTCAGGATAGCACTGGATTGCTACCACCTCCTAGGATGCAATATTATTTTAGAATTATTATCTTGAATTAAAATGTCAATTTTGATGCTTCAATTTGGCCTGCTCCCTATAATAATTTTTATACCACAGACAAAGTAAATAATGTGGAATTTCTTTCAACTCTAATATTACACTATTTATTGCAATTATGCATTTGGGGACCAGGAAGTTGACCAATAGGTGTGTCTGTGGACCCAATGAACTTAAAATAAGCAAAATATGGTCCCGGATTCAATGTATTACCGGCATCCCTGTGCTTTCATTCTTACGGGGTCATGATGTTTAGGTCCCAGATGCTAGTGAAAATTTGAACTAACTGTCCTCAAATATTTGAGTATTCGACTTTCCTCTGGGCAGGTGTACATAAGTGAAAGGCTGTTGGTACCTTTGGGAAGGTCTGCTGAAATTATTATAAAATACAATTGTGTTTTTTAGGCATAGTGTTGTTAGGTCCTTCCATTGAGTCTCTTTCAGTCTTTCGGTCAATGGATTTTAAGTCTAAGAAGTGGATAAATTACGAAAATTGGGTGGAGATTTTAACTCTTTATTAAAGTGATTACCTTGGACCCATGATTATTCATCTTTATTTCTTTTAGTTATGTAGATTGAGCCCTAACTGGCCACCCATCTTTTTTGCACCTTGGAAAGCCAACCATATTCTACCAACCATCTCCATAGTTGTCTGTGAATTAAGTTCCCTCTAGCTGTCAATCCATCCTAACACTCATTAAAATAATCATACCTGTTTTACTTCCGACTAAGTTCACCATGTTGACTTTATTATTTAAGGAATCTCTCCTCCCCTTTACTATTGGGAACCTAATTCTGTAATATTATATCCTACCATCATTACTCATGGCCTATAGAGGGTAGTCAACACTGAAATTCTTGATGATGCTACTGTCCCTCTTACCAGCGCGTTCCTTATATAACTTTAGTATATGAGTGTCCTTCCATGGAATATAGTAAAATTAGTTCCATTAGTCCTATCATATATATATATCTTTTTCACAAGCTTCTTTGCTCTTCTTGGCCTATTAATTTCCATATTAAATTTAGACTCTGTTTTTTATTCTTCATTCATAAGCTGTTGGTAATTAGATTGGCACTGCATACTGACATAGGCAGAAGTCTTAGCTTCCTGCTTCCCTGATGCCCCCCCAAAATAACCACTTCCTGGTGTACATGCCTTGTATAATGTATACCCCTTGATTATAAGTAGGACCTGCTAATATTATGCTACATTGCTCCCTCGATGTGGTTATGTTCTATGAGCCATATAATAGGATATTCACACCTATGATTACATTGCATTATATGACTCCATTGTAAATACCACTGCAGTGAACATAGGGGTGCATATATTCTTTCAAATCGGTGTCACGGTTTTCTTTGGCTGTATTCCCAGAAGTGGAATTGCTGGGTCATAACACAGTTCCATTTTTTATTTTTTGAGGAAACTCCATACTGCTTTCAACAGTGGCTGCACAAATCTGCATTCCCACCAACAGTGCATGAGGGTTCCCATTTCTCCACATCCTCACCAACACTTGTTTGTTGATTTACTGATGATAGCCATTATGAGAGGTGTGGGGTGATACCTCACTTTGGTTCTCATTTGCATTTCTCTGATGATTATTGATGTTGAGCATCTGTTCATGTCTATTGGCCATCTGTATGTCCTCTTTGAAGAAGTGTCTATTCAGGTCTTTTGCCCATTTTTTAATTGTTTTTGTTGTTGTTGTTTGTTTGTTTGTTTTGGTGCTGAGTTGTATAAGTTCTTGATAAATTTTTGGATATTAACCCCTTATCAGATGTATCATTGGTGAATATGTTTCCCCATTCAGTGGGTTGTCTTTTCATTTTGTTGATGTTTTCTTTTACAGTGCAAAAACTCAGCCCAAGTGTCCATCAGTAGATGGGTGGATAAAAAAGCTGTAGTACATTTATACAATGGAATATCTTACCTTTTGTGACAGCATAGATGGACCTGGAGAGTATTATACTAAGTGAAATAAACCAGTCAGAGAAAGACAAATACCATATGATTTCACTTATATGTGGAATCTAATGAACAAAATAAACTAACAAACAAAATAGAAACAGACTCATAGATACAGAAAACAGACTGACAGCTATTAGAAGGGGGCTGGGTGAAAAAACTAAAGGGATTAAACAAAACAACAACTTACAGACATAGACCACAGTGTGGTGATTATCAGAGGAAAACATTGTGTTTTCCTTTTAAAAAAAATGAATTGTTTAGAGAAAGAGGAAGGGAGAGAGAGAGAAACATCGATGTCAGAGAGAAACATCAGTTAGTTGCCTCCTGCACACCCCCCTACTGGGGATCAAGCCTGCAACCCAGACATGTGCCCTGACCAGGAATTGAACTGGGACCTTTCAGTCCATGGGACGATTCTCAATCCACTGAGCTACACTGGCTAGGTTATATTGTTTTTCTGTAATTTCTACTATTGTTTTAATTATTAATTATTTTATTCTAAAATGTTAAGGGTTTTGATTTGTTCTTATTTTTTAATCATACTTGAGATTGATGCTTAACTCACTGAGTTTTAATCTTTCTTCTAATATATGTACTAAGATTATAATTTACCCTCTCACTATGGCTTTAGCTGAATCTTGTACAATTTGATATGCCCTATTTTTATTGTCATTAGGTTATAAATAATTTTTAATCAACATTGTGATTTCTCCTCTAATAGATTACTTAACAATAAAGGAAGAATGAAAGTAAAAAAATGTACCATGCAAACACTAGCAGAGAAAGTTCATGAGGCCATATTAATATCAAAGTAGATATTATGACAAAAGGTATTATTAGAAATAAATGGGCATATTTCATAGTGATATAAGTTTAATTTGTCAGAAATATATAACAATTCTTAATTGTCATGGAACTAATAACATAATTGCCTCCAAATTATGAAGCAAGCAAGTGACAGAGCTAAAAGAAGAAATAACCAAATCTGTAGTGAAGTAGGCAATTCAAAAAGTATCTATCCAGTAACAAATAAAACATTACATTTTAGATTTGTCTATTTTAAGGAACATGTAAGTTTTCTTTTAAGTCCAATCTTGTTAATTTTGTTTTTCAATTTGTGTGTTTAGAACATATGGATTTAAATCTCACAAAATGCAATATGCTTTTTATTTGTATTACCTATTCTATGTTCTCATTTTGTGTTCTTTGTTTCTACTTTTCATTATTTCTTACAATTTTTATTATTCTACTTTCTCTCCTCTTTGAGTAGATATGCTCTAACCAACTTAACTACCCGGCCAGGGCTCAAAGTGGACTTTAAAACAAAATATATTAAGCATTAAAAAGTATGAAAAGGTCTCCAGATAGTGACAAAAATGTTCAATTCACCAGAAAAAATAATAATAATGAATTTTATCTAATATAGTTTTTAAAATATTTAAAGTAAATATTGGTGGAACTATAATAATCAATTTGCAAAATCAGCATTATTTTGATGATTTTTATATGCACTTCTATAGATGGAGCAGATAATAAAATTTAAGGACATAGAAGATTTAATCAATACAAATTAATAATTTGATTAATAAGTATATCTATACCACTGAACTAAAAATTTAGAATACATATTCTTTTCAAGGACATATAGTATATTTATGAAGCCTGACCACATACTGAAAAATAAAACAAATCTCAAAAAATTTTCAAAGGTTTTATTGTAAAGAGCACTCTTCTATCATAATGTATTTAAATCAGAGATCTATATTAAAGAGATATTTGGAAAATGTTACAGGAAGTAGATAACTAATGGGTCAGAGAAAAAAATCCTGAAATGTAAATTAAGCAAAATATTTTACACTGTAAAAGAAAAACAAAATATTATATAGCATCTAAACTTGTGTAATTTATCTGAACAGCACTTTTGAGGAAATGTGAGTTAAAGCATTAAAGGCAACTATTAGGAACAAATGTAAGGTGAAAACAAATAAACTAAGCATCAATTTAAAAGTTAAACAAGAAAAATGTAAACCTAAAACTTGTGGAAGAAAGGAAAAATGAAGTGGAAATATAATACAATATAAAACATAAATACAGTAGAAGATACCAATACAAGTATTAGTTTTTAAAAGCTACTATACTCTGGAAAGCTTTATCATAGGGAAAACCAAGAAAGTACAAAAACACTCAGAATGAAAATGTGCAAGTAACTACAGACACAATAGTTTATCAAAATATATAAGCTATTAAAAGATTAATTGCTATAATTTAAAAATATAATGTTTAAGAAACAAAATAATTATCATAACAATGAATTATAATTCTATACCAATTAAATACTCCTATAACAATTAAATATTGTACCTGAGTTGTAGAATATTCCTACAAGAATTAACATATTAACTGTAATTTAAAATTTTTAAACTAAATTCTCTCTAGGTCCACTTAGTTTTATTAGAATCATTTACTAAATGTTTAAGAACAAATAATGATAATATTAAGGAGTTTTTTTCAGAGACAACTAAGAAATGAGAAAACTCCCTAAGTCATTTTTGTAATATTAACATAATCTTGATAACAAAACTGGAAAAGAACATTAGAGGCAAATAAAATACAGGATAATTTTAGACATAAACCTAGAATCAAAAATTCAAAACATTGCTAGCAAATAAAATGAAGTATTCTTTAGGAAAAATATATCCTCTAGAAAACATTCCTTAGAAGTAATTTGGCATCACAGTAATTTTGAACCTATTTTATGACCCAACAATTCCACTCCTAATTTTTCTTTCTAAAACCTTTTTTTCTTTATTTTTATTTTTTCTTTATTGATTTTAGAGAGAGGGAAAGGGAGAGGGAGAGATAGAAACATTGATGAGAAAGAACATCGATTGGCCACCTCCTGCATGTCCCTCTGGGGATCGGCCCACAACCTGCGCGTGTGCCCTGATCGGGAATCGAACCAGCGACTTCTTGGTTCATGGGTCGATGCTCAACCACTGAGCCACACTGGCCAGGCTAAAACCTTTTATACACAGGTGCCATGAAACATGAAAAAGATGAATGATATTAGACTAACATTGTGCTAGCAAAAAAAAAGTAAATCACCTAAATCTACAAATCAAGTCTACCAACATTACAAAAGATACATTATACATACATGCTATTGTCTTTTAAAGAAATATAATGTAGCTGATAAAAAGGATAATTTTATGTTTGGCCTGTGTGGCTCAGTGGTTGAGTGTGGATCCATGCACCAAGAGATCACTGGTTCGATTCCCAGTCAGGATACATGCGCAGGTTGTGGGCCCAAACCCCAGTGGGGGGCATGCAGGAGGTGGCCAATCAATGTTCTCTCTCATTGATGTTTCTCTCTCACTTCCTCTCTCTGTAAAATCAATAAAGGGAAAAAAATTTTTTTAAAAAGAACATTTTTATTCGTTTTATTGACATATAAACCAAGATGACTCTCTGGAACATAAAATTGAGTCAAAAGCAGTTATTGAAGGATAAATATAGTACAACTTCATTATATAAAGTTTGAAAACATGCAGAACTAAACAGTATAATTTAAAAGATACAAACAGCTAGTAAATCTAAGGAAAAAAATAGTAAATACAGAATTAGGAGAGTAATTACAACTAAGTAGCAAAGATTACTTAGAGAATTAATGTGAGGATAATATTCTTTTTTAAAGTGAGAGATAATTTGATTGGTTTTTATTATATTTTATAATCTGAATATACACTATAAATATTTGTATATTCTCAATATTTAATAAGAATGAAATGACAAAAAAAGTGCTAGAAGTCCCTAATCTAATTGTTCATGCTTTATTAACAGAGTCATAACAATATATTATTTATGCAGGACATATTCAAAGATTTATCTCCTCAGTAATGTGTTAAATGAGAACTGTGACATATGAGACATAGACTAATGCATTGCTATATCTCCTCTCATTTAGAATTGGGACTATATCAGAAGATAAATGAGTTCTGCGGTCTCTCTTCAGACTTGTGCTGGGTAAAATGAGTTTCTTTTACCAACACGCTGTCAGTCACCATCCAGAGTTTAGATTCATGATTATGCCATTTCCTCTGGGTTCTGTAATAATAGCCAGAGAAAGACAACTGGAATGTTAATGCTTAGCCTTAGCTGTATCTAATGGAAGAAAATTTACTGCTTTAACTTCTAAGTAACTGGGATTGACTGGCAATTAGACACCTCCTTCATATCAGTATAAATAAAGAGATTTAAATGAAACCAAATATTCTAAAGGTTTGTTTTCCCACCTTTTCTCTGTACCTTTAAAAAAATCTTTAAAGTAAAACATGCTTACTCTCAGAACTTTAGAAAACACATAATACAAGAAACCAGAAGAAAAAGCCTAGAATATCAGTAGCAACATTTTTGGTGTATTTGCTTCAGTTGTCTCCATGTAAAAATGTTGTCTTATTGAAAATACATTTTCTACTCTGTTTTGTTTTTTTTTTATTTAGGATTTTCTTATGTCATTATTCTTCAAATACATTATTTTTTAATCACTGTATACTATTTTCTTTATGAATGACTAACTTAATCTTGAACCTATTAATGGACATAGAAATTGAATTCATTGTTTTGCTATTATTTAAATGCTGCATGTGAATCTTTCTTTTGAATCACAATCTTTGACAGTATCTTCATTGTTTTCTGGTATGACAGACAAAATATTAATTTAGGAGTGTCTCTAAGTCTTTCATTTACCTTGCTCCTAAAAGGAAATTCCAGCTCGATTCCCTCAATGCATTTTTTGGTTTCTCTTGACCCGCTTCTGTTCCTGTAAGGTCCTGGTTTGCCAGATCCAGTCTTTTTTATTTTGTTGGTACAGAATTGAGGAGCCATGAAGGAAATGTAGAGGAACAAGATGCCCTTGGATTAGTCTGGTGGGAGAAATTTTCTCATGCAGTGTTGAGAGAGTGCTGATTCACAGAGTAAGAGGGTAAATGGGAAAAAGAAAGAGGGGGTGGCTTTTAAGAACTATTAATCTCACTTAAGATAAGAAACTCAATAAGAGTACTACAAAAATAAAATAAATTGTTTTGATATTATCTCTCAGATGCAGACTTGGTACTTTTTTGGCTGTGACATTTTTCTAAAACTGGAATATGAGTGTCATGGTTTCATAAGCCTTAACCTTCTGTAAAGAAAGATCATGCGCTTCTTATTACCTGTCACACTGCTTTCTCAAAAGGTTAGGTCAACCTATCCCCTTAACCAGCCTGATATAAGAATGCCTTTAGGACTGATTTGATACAACAATGGAATATTATCATTTTACAAAAAAGTTTGTAAACATGATAGGTGAAAAAATAGTGTCTAATTATTTCATTTTTTCATTAATGAGTTTGGATATTTCTAGTGTTCTTCATATCTTAAATGTCATTTAAGAGTGATTTGATCATGATCATTTTTGATTCACCGGATGAATTAGAATATTTCAGTGTTTTCAAAGCATGTTCCTCTATTAATTTTTATACTTGTGGCAGTTATCTTTCTCTTTGTCATTTGATTTTAATTATATTAGTTTTAAATATAGATATGTTAAAATTTTATGTAGTCAAATCAATGGACTTTTCCATTATAATTCAATCTACTGTTATAGTCTCAGAAAATCCTTGCTTATTCTGAGTGTTCAGCAAATACTCACCTATAGGTTTTAATGTTCATATGTATTGGATTGTTTTTGTGTTGTTGTTTTTTTTTTTTTGGTCCACTTGGAATTTATTTTGGGATAAGGTATGAAGAAAAAAATTATTTTTTTTATAAGAGGTTGACTCATTGTTCCAATACAATATGTTGAAAAATTGGTATTTTACTCTTATTAGTGATGCTACACTTACTATTTATTAACTTCTAATTTATTAGGCTACCTATCCTATGATATTAATCAAATATCTAATATAACGTTTGTAATTCCAAATTAACTTCCTTTAATATACAAGAAAATACCTCATCAGTAGTCTTTTTTCAAAATGTCTCTGCTCTCTTTACTGTTTTTCATTCATATAAGTTTTAGAATTACTTTGCCAAATTATTTTTAAGAGTTTTCATTGGAAATTTGATTAGAATTAGATTAAATCTCTAAATTAGTTTTAGAAGTATTTTCTTTCCACTTATCAAGTATTTTAAATACTTCAGTAGAAGTTTGATATTTACTTTGTGCATCTATTCATTCATTCGGGATATCTTTGTTAATCTTTTTGTTAACTGGCACTGTGATAGGCACCTTAGATTTAATGATGTACTGGTCATCCTCTGTATTCCAGTTCCCTTGTGATAAATGCCTTGTATCAGTGAGGTGATAGAAACAGGGCAGAACAAATAACCCTTGCTAATAGTATCAGAAAAATAAACCATTCCATACACTGAAGACATAAACTAGGTGACAATGAAGCTCAAATAGATGTGTTTAAAGCATTAGTTGGACACATTTATAGAAACAGTTTTTTAATAACTCATAGCTAATTGTTGCATATTGACAAAATAGATTACAATTTTGGATTGTTTTTTTCATAAAATATCTTGAAATCTAAGATAAGCAAAACCTTTTATTCTTGATGATGTGACTTGCAAATAGTGGAATTCTATGCATTGGGGGAGAGGCATTGGACTGATTGTAAATGAAGAAGAAAATAATGCATAATCTTCTCTTCTTTTCATGCATAGGAAATCAGTTCTCTGCTAGTATGTTACCTATTCTGTTTCTTATAACTGCTTCATTCTATACAAACTAATCTTTGTTCTGGAAAGAAACTAAATCAATAAAAAAATGGAAAGAAAAAAAGATAATCACTCACAGAGTAGATACCACTTTATCTTTTGGATTAGAATGATATTATCACCATGTCTAGAGCTAATTTTAGCCTTTCTTCAAAGAATGTAATTTGTTGAAAATGTAGCCTCCAATTGAAATGTTTCTGATAACAATGTACCTGTTTCTATGTAATTTTGGTATCTGCCATTATTTCTGTGAGTATACTCGAAAAATAATTTCTTTAAAGTTTTCATTTCTTTTGAGTTGCTCAATTGATTTTTATAGATTCTTTGGTATCAGAAAGATAAAAAACCCAAACAATTGCTTGTCTTTTCTGGGCTTGCTGAAATTATTTTTATCGACAATGTAATGGTATCTATTGTGGCTCTGTTCATTGTTTGCTCCCAAAATAAAGTTCTTATCAATATAGCCTTATGGTACCCTGTTATTACTATTGAAAACAATCATTTGAAATATATTGTCATCTTCAATTCATACGAAACTTATTTTCCATAAATTACTGAAAACGAAATGGAAGAACAGAGAAGTTTGTGTCGAAGTATTAGAGTGGAGTTTCAGCTGAGAATTCCCTATTACATTTCTCATCAGTAATCTATGGTTAGTAGAAATCTCTCTCTATTATTACCTGCATTTATCTTTAATTTTCTTTCATATCTTTTTCCCTATAGAAATAATCACTGAATTTTCAGAGAATTTTTTTCCAGATAATAACAAGTCCTAATGATCATATAATGATTAAGAGTTTATAAAATGCTTTTGCAAACAAGATGTCATGGTTCTGTGAAGTTGTTAGGGCAGGGTGTTACATTTTTGTATGAATGAGGAAAAGACTAGGAAGTTGTTACTTTGGTAAAATATTATTTTCCTTTTATGCTCAGGGAAATTAAAGAAGAAGCTTAGTGAGTATGGATTAGAGAGATATGGCTATACCAGGAAGAAAACTCTGAATATAATAGTATGTATTGCAAAAGTAATTTGAAATAAATACTACTTTTTCAATTATGTTATAGAGGAAAGAATACCCTGGAACATCATTTATTTGCTTCTAGTTTATTATTTTAGCTTCAATATTTTTCACTAAATGCAGAATCCAAAAGGACATATTGGTTTAATAAATGTGTTCTTTAAATCAATTTGCATTTTATGGAAGTCTTTATAAATGATTAACTAGTGAATGAGAAAATCATGGTTCTCTGCTATTCAATTTATAACGAGAAACAGTAATTGATGCATATATTTTAAATAAATAAAAAATGCAGAAAAGTACAAAGAATATTGTGAAAATGCCAGTATTTCCACTACTATGAATTTAAAACTTTAAGTGTTTCATATTTACCTAATCTTTTGTTAATAAATGTATGAAATTATTTCAGAAAAGGTTGAAATAATCAGTGACACCATCCCCAGTCATATTTTTCTTTCTTTCTTCTACCCCCAAAGCAACTACTATCAAAATTTTGGTGTATGTGGAAATGTATAATACACAGCATAATTTTTGTGTATGTTTTAACAGTTTACTATTTGCATAGATAGTACCAGTACTATCCAATAGTTAGTCTCTTTTCCCCTCCATTAAACAAATATTTGTTGAGTACATATTTATGTAACAAATACCATTGGAGGTGAATGAACAAGTACACATTTCTGCTCTCAATGCACTTATATTCTAGAGAAATGGAGGAGGAGAAAAATAAATAAATATATAATATGTCAAAAGGTGATAAAAGTTATGATGAAAATAAAGCAGAATAAGGAAGTGGAGTATGCAAAGTGAAAGTGTGACGATAGTATTGCTATTATAAATAAAATGGCTATTTACTGGTAAGTTGATTTTTCATTTGATAATTTTATAATAAGCCTTGCTAACTGGTAATTTCTCCCACCTTTATTTTTTAGAATTATGTTGGTAATTTTTTATGTCATTACTTAACTATGTATTTTTAGTATGTCTTTCAAATTCTGTAAAAAATTCTAGGATTTTCATTGACATTGAACGGAATTTAGAGATTTACTGTGGGAAAATTGGATTTTTAAACAGAGTTTGTTACACTTTGTAAACACAGTATATATCAATTTATTCAATTTATATTTTACATTTTTAATTGATATTTTGTAATTTTCTACATTTTTTGCATGTTTCTTGTTAGATTTGTTCTTATATATCTTTCAGGTTTATTATTGTTATGGACAGTATTTTTTCTATTTATGACTAGGGATAGTGTTGGTTTTGCATATTTTAGGGTGTTTAGAACTGTGCTGAAGTGCTGGATCAGACACTGATGGAGGTTATCCAAGTGAAATACTCAGGCCTAGCCTGCTGTGGTGGTTAAGAACACAGACCACCCTGTTCAGATTGAAGTCCAGCACTTACTAGCTCTTGGGCCCTGGGCAAGTTATTAGTCACTTGATCATATTCTATGCCTCAGTACTATCACCTATTTGTAAATGCAGTGTATAGGTTTGTTTTGAGGAGTAAACATATTAATATATGCAAAACCCATTGATTACTTACACATAAATATCATATGAGCAATAGCTATTATAATAGTTATAATTATTACTTTCATGAGTTATCAGGGATTATAAATGCAAATTTTGCTTTATTTTCTTTAGGAAATGTTAACTCCCCACCCCCCCCCCAGTGTAATGATGGAGATATTGGAGAAGTCAGAACATGTTAATCTGTTTTACATGGTCATGGATGATTCAATACAAGTGGTAAGAAATCATTTGGTAATATTGAATGAAACCACCAAAGACCATTTAAAACATGTGAGGTATTTAACTCCATGGAAATTTTTATGCCTATTATTTATATCCTGTATTAGGTAATTTATAATCATATATTACCCTTTATTTTTTTTCCCTCTACTGAATAATCTAATCAGTGTTGTGTTGATTCTTTCTTAAAATGTCTCATTAGCCTTTTTGTTTCTTCACTATTCTAACTGTCACTAGGTTCTTATTATCTCTTGCTTGGATGATTATAAGAGACTTGTATCTACCTGCCTATAGTCTCTTCTTTGCCAAATTATATTTATAACCAGACTTTTAAATCATGAAATCAAGCTCATGAATTATGCTATTTTACTATGTACCTAAATTGTAGATTTGGTCATATCACTGCCCACTTGAGAAAATTTTGATGAACTTCTATTCCTCCAAGCCAAAATATAAACTTCCTGGTGCCATCCTACTTGTACAGTCTTATATCATGACCTCCAATACTCTTTATTTCTGAACAATATTTGATGCTTTCCTAAGAGTCATTGAAATTTCATGTATCCATGTCTTTGAGCACAACGTTATATCTGGGATGACTTTTCTCTCACTTTTTCTCCACCATTCAAGTGAACTTTACCAGATACACTAGTCAATTAAGATAATTTAACTTATCTTTTATAATCTAGTGTATATGTAATTTCCTGTCAACTTTTTCTTCTCTTGTCATAATTATTCAGTTCTTCCTCTGTATTCCATAACATTCCTTACATTATATATATATACATTGAATAAAAGTGTATATATATCATTTTCCCACAGAAACTCAGAATCACCAAACACTATGTTGGTTACATATTTTGAATCAATTTTTTATAATTATGTAACAAATTTGTATTATTATTTTAATGATTTACATATGACATGTGTATCCAACATAAAATAATTAGTGTAGTATCTCTTTTAAAGTATTTGATTATTGAACAGGTATATATTACTGAGTCTAGACCCAAAGCCAGATTTTTATTTCATGGCATATATAAAAAAACTATAATCTTATCAAAATGCAAAAATTTTTCTGATATTTTTGTCTTTCTTGGGCTGCTGAAACTGTTGTCCCATTATTGCTATATTGGTCTAACTATTATTATGTTTATACTAAAACTTTCCTTGAGAGGTGACTGTTTTGAACACTTTGAAAATATGAAACAATATTTTGTTGTTAGAGTTTAGGGTCATGTCTATTAGATACCTGGTGAATTTGCTCAGTCATATGAGCAAATCTGCTCCTTTATTTTGGAGACATGTCTTGTTAAAGTTGAACAGATTTTAAAAAGATGAACAGACCAGACATTTTGTTTCAAATCTGATTTACTGTGGTAAGTCTAGACCCAACTTGAATCTAATCTCAGTGATCAGGTTAGTGGTAGGCCCTGAGAACTCACCATTAGGAACAGAACTGAAACAAATCAGGTTTCCCTGTCAGAGTTGCTTTGTCATTTGCTCTCATTGCTTACGTGTCCATTCAATGCTAAATATATCCCTTACACTAAGGCATCCTAATTACGAAAAGAGGAAATTAGTTTTTGAATAAAAAATATCTAAAAGTTATAGTGAGCAAGCAAGCACAGTTAGAGGTATCATCTCGCAGATCATTTCAGCTTGAATTATTTCCTTGCCTTCATAAATAGATCTTATTTAAATGTTTTTCTATTATCTCTTCTGAAAGTTTAGGTGTCTTGTTTGAAAATTACCTTGAATAGGTTTTTAAAAGCTCAGAGTTTCTTCTTTCTAGGGCTATATCTATTTTAGTGTTTAAATTAGTTTCAAGAAAGCATATTTATTCAAGTTTGAGAAAGCCAATATAAAAATAGTCTTTTATTCTTCATATAAATTCTTAAAAATTAATAGATGAACAAAAGAGATAGGTGGGGAGGGTGTGGACTCAGCTTTGTTGCTTTAGACATGTGGAAGAATATGGCTTATGTGTTTGACCCAATGTGTATCCTAATGCTGACCCACGTGAATAGACTGATCCAAGGCCATGCTGGACAGCGCCCAGGTCTCCCTGGCAGGAGCAATTCTTTCCAGCTGAACATTTTCTGTAGCTTGGAGTATACCAGAGAAGATGGTCTACATGGACAGGCAGTTACTCAAGAGATTAAAGAAGGAGATAGGTTAACCTTGTCATTCCTAGAATTCATTCCCAGCTTTACCCAAGTGAAACATAGTTCTTCTTTTGGAAGGATTGAATGACGGGTGGAAGAAATGAAAACGGATGTTTCTCTAAGCTGAAACAGGAGAAAGGAGGTTCTTTTAACAGTATTTATGTCATTCAATTTGCAATGTGAATGGGAAGCAGTTAAACCTGGTGAATTAGACAAGCCAAATTTTATTACCCATGTTAATTTAGATGGGCTTTGGCTACTGATCCTTGCCTTTAAAACATGACATCTTCAGGACTGGTCATCAAAGCAGAAAGAGATTTACTCATCTAACTGTTCCTTATAACTAGCAAATTCCTTCAGCAGCTTCATCTCAAATTCTACTTTAGTCATAATTTAGTTAAATATAATATTGTTGGTAACATTGAAGAATGATATCATTAGCTTTATGCATTTACATGGCTCACCAAAGTATAAATTTGGAACATTGTCCTGCTGAAGTCTTATTCCGAAGAATTTCAATATCTAAGGAATTAGAGTTTTACCTGAACAACTTATGACATGAAAATTAGGAAGAAGATCATTCAATACCTGCTATTAAATTAATTCCACTTAGATCACATCCTCCCACAGTAATATGCTCTCTGATCTTCCTTTTATGTTGATAAATAGCTAAGATGATAGGTATTTAGATAGATTAGATATATGATAGATAGATAGATAGATAGATAGATAGATAGATAGATAGATAGATAGATAGATAGATAGATAGATAGATGATAGATAGATGATAGATAGATATTATTGGCATGCATAGATATTATAGTTTATATTTTTTTAAGATTTTTTTTGGAAAGGTCCCAGAAAAGTAACATTTTTACTAGATCACTTATAAACTGCATTTTTTTTTTCCTTTCATAAGAAAAAAGAAATAAAATAAAAACTGCCCTCCTAGCTCAGCTGATTTTTCAGACAAATGTGGATTATGGAGGGGAAAATATAGCATGAATACAGTATCTGCATAAAATCTACTCAAACTGCCTGTTCTCTCAATGGCCTGTTGTGCTGTGACATTTATGCCTCCTAAGCACACCTTTCTCTGTGGACTTTTTGTTAACAGCTGACTGGGGAGATGCCATTGTGACAATAATCACTGACACAACATAAAACCCTGGAACATTGTTTAGGTGAAGGAGATTTTAAGCGCATTAGGGTGGGGGATAAAGGAGCTATAAAAAGCGTAGGTTGGACAATCTTTTCAAAGGAAAGAGGGGATTTGATTGGCTCTGCTGCTCACCCGGCTCACCTTTGGGAAATTTGCTGAAAATTCCACACCTCTAGATTTTCACAAATGAGATCTGTCTGTTTTTTCATAGCATAGGTTTCAAACTTTATTTCACATTTTCTGCTTTTTCTTTTATGTTTGCTGACTATTGCTTCAAGATGATACACATAACTTTAAAAGCAGAGTTAAGTTTTCTGTGGAGGCTGACATTCAGCATGGTCTTAAGACCAATGAAGGTTTTTAAGTATCCTCCTTTTCTTAGAAAGTCATTGCTTCATTAATACACGGATTATTATTCTAAGTCCAGTTTATAGGAATGTTATGATATGAAATTTATAGTATTCTGCAACTCATTAAATAATATTTCTTAATATCACTGATAAATTGCTTAAATATCTTCGTACTGTGGAACCACCAACTTAAAAATAACAGTTCAAATTTACATGTGGTTGCCTAGAAAGTGAATAATGCAAATTTTCCCTTTTCTAAGAGTCCATTCTTTATGCTTATTGCCTAGTTGTATTTTTTTTCTCTTTTACTGTCTTTTTCTCCCTTAAAGAGATCATTTATAGTCACATCGAAACACCACTTGCTTTTAATCTTAGGGAACGTATGGCTTTCAGTTTCTGAAACTTAAAGCTCTATATAAAATGAAATGGACTCTTTTTTAAAAATTCATGTGGTCTCACTTTCCATAATTACCCTTTTCAGAGGACTGCAGTAATTGAAAACAGATTAAGTATGTTTATTACCCCCAATCTTAAATCTTTTCTAGCACTTTCTAATACATTTTTAATATGGACAAAGTATGGATGGAAGAGAAATCGATTGCCATCACAGAAGTCCACTTTAATTTTAAAGGATAAACAAGAAAATTTAAAATATTTAGGGAAAATCTTTGATCTACTTAAGTTAGATTCAATAAACTATTTGTATCTTGTAAAGAAAACTTCCTCTAGAAAATGTTTATATCTAATTCCATTAAAAATTGTTAAGACTCGCTCATTTTATTTTTAATAATTTCTTAGTTAAGAAATCTTAGTTATTTAAGGTTATTTAAAAAAGGAGACATTTTAAAAATTATGGTAGCATGTTTTCTCTCTTTCTCCTTTGTTACTCAGTTTATGTTTTATTAAGATTTCCCTGTGATGTGTGTATAAGGAGAGATTGTATCCATTCTGTATTTACTAGAGGGAGACAATAGAAAACACCAGAAATCAATTTAGACTAGGGAACATGATGTATTTTTTTTTTCTGATTCTTTATTGGCACTCTTGATGAGCAAACTGCTTATATTCTGTGCACTTGAAAAGCATAATTATTTGGTTCAAGGCAGAATTCTCCTAGTTTTTCTAATTCTATGAAATAGAAATGCAGGTATCACAAACTGATGAACCCTTTCTTATGTCAAATATCCTAAAGGTCAAGTTGTAAGCTATTTAAAGCTGAATCCTCAGTTTCATTATGTCTCTGAGGCACCTGGAAAATTTGGGAATTTAATGATAGTATCTCTTTATCCAAATTTCACAATGCAATGAATTAGGTTGAAATTTCTAAATTGGTACTAGTTGAACATTTCTGAGAAAGTCTACATTCCTGTAGAATGTGCCTGATGTTTACATTATACTTGATTGAAAAATAATTCCAATATCTACACATCAGCTCTGAATAAATAAAGAGAAAGTAGAATGACAATTTAATAGCTCTGAGAAGATTCAGTCAAAGACTTCATGAAGTGGCTTAGAGAGCCACCTAAATTATTAATAAAAATATCTAGAGTAGAGGTGATAGATATCAACTAAACTCTGGGAGACAAAAGAAAGAGGTAACTCAGAAGGCAGGTCTAGGTGAAAGCTAACCATTTGTTTCTCAATTTGTTATACAAATCACATTGCTGTGTTTAATTGATGATTGCACTGTTCTGAAACACCTAAGAGGAGATGAGGTTGTTAATTTATGCCAAGTAAATCAGAATAGCTTTTTGATAGGGGAATTGTTATATGCTTTATCAATTTGGCCTTTGGGACTTTTCAATGCAAAGGCAAGTTTGAAACATTATTTTTAAATTAAATTTAAGATGCTTTGCCTCTGAATCATTTCAAAAACTAAAAACACCTTGGTCATAATTTCCTGGTTTACATTATGTGTGCTTTTATATCAAATATATCTCTCAGTTAAAAACTGATAAATGCTCTAATATACTTTGATTTTTTTCTCTTAGAATTTCAGTTTGCATTATAATGGCTCTTTGAGTGGACACCACTGGTTGGTATGCATTGTTAAAATTTTCTTTGTAGTAGCCAATAATAGAACATAATTATTGAGTGGAAAAGATATCAGGAAATTGAAGGTCATCGATAACAGAGCTCTAGCAAATAGCGAAACCAGTAAAAAAAAAATTCTACATTATAAGAAAGTAGTATATGAATTCACAAATTATTCTGAATTGTAAATTAATGATCTATGTGTATTTTATTCTATGATGACTTTATGCTACAATTCTGAATCTTTATATCCTTTATCATCTAGATAGAAAAATCATCTGTGTGTGTATTTAATTATTTTTTTAGTTACATGCATATTTTATTTTTTCAGGAATAGTGTAAAATAGTCAACCACAGCAACCATATATTTTGCTTCTTCTTATACTCCTGGTATAATGCTGAGCACTTAAAAATATTTGACGAATGATAGATTAACAACTACTTATTAAACCACTATTAAAACAATGATTAGTGGTTAAATTGGTTGTGAGCAGACATGATGCTTATTCACATTTCCTGTGTGTATAATTATCTGATTGCTGTAGATATTTTGTAAAGATATCATCCATATAGACTTGCTAATTTGGGCACCATTTCTTACTGTGGTTATATTCAATGTGACACAAATATTTACTTTGCTTCAGCTCATCCTCATCAGCTCTGAGAGTTGATAATAATGTACACAACATATTTTTCATTTTACTTTGGTAGAGTGTCTTGAAAATCTTCCATTTGTCCTTCCAAATCAACTCTCTACGCTTCTCCATTCTGCACCAATCATCTGGACATGGACCCACGGAATAGATCAAATGACTCCTTTGACCTCCAGCTTCTGATGGGATCAATAGGAGGCGCTGTCCGGAGATCTTAAAGATTATTGTGAGCTCAGAATTATATTGACCTAGTCCTTTTTTGCTAGATGACTTTAGTTTGGCTACATTTCTCTATTGAAGTCCACAGCTTCTTTCAAGTATAATTCTTTCTCTGTGTTCTAGAAGGAATCCTTCTTCAACATTCAGGCCTAGAGTAGTAACAGTTCCCATGCTATTACTAATTTTAGGATACTATGCCAACCCTTGTTGCTTTTCCAAAATATAGTTCCTACCTTGCTAAATTCTCTTTTTACTGAGTTCTCTGAAAATTATCCAATTTGAGTTTACCATCTGTTTCCTGCTCATAACCTTACTTGTATGAAGGATGGCAGCAATCATGAACCCTCCCACTTAATTGTTTCACATTTCATTGCCCAGGTGACTTCGATGCTTCTCATTAGTACAGCCATACCTGGAATTAGACTTCTGGAAATGAATTTCTCCAGCTGAGCCTCCCGACCTCTGATTAAGCTGGAGTAATAGGGGCTGTATTTACCCTTTTGCACTAAATGACTAAAAAAAGTAACGGAGTGGGGGGAGAGGTTTGTACACTTTGGACAAGATGCAGCAAAGAACAAAGATCTCTGAGAAAAGGGATGCAGGCAAAGTGAGCCCTGAAATCGTTTTCCTTTAATTTTTGAAGAGAGTTTGCAGGTGGCGGCAGAGGGAAGTGAAATCCAAAGAGAGTCCACTGATGTTTCTGAGTTGAGGGTACAGGGCTAAGAATTCAGGAAGACCAAAGTAGTTAGAATTTTAAAAGCAGAATAGTGGGAGGAAAGAGCTACACAGAGAGTGAGTTCTGGAGACATGCAGAGGGTTCCTCTCAAGTCTTAACTGAGTACTGGCTGGTGAATGCATGTCAAAAACTGTCTGAGGGAGGGGAATAAACCACTTAGAGAAAGGAACAAACAGAATAATTGCCAGTCCTCATACAAAATCAAAACTATTTTATGTTCTCACTAGCCAAAGTAAAAAAATATTCTCATAATACATGGACTTGGGGAAAATACACTTAAGAGCATTTCATTAGTATTTGGGCAAAATTAGCTCTAAACTAAAGACTGCTCTGGTCCTGTCTAACAAAGCCTCAAGAGGCTTAAATAATTTTCAAGAAATGTAACTGAATTCCAGAATAAGGCTCAAGAATTAAAGGAATACAACAATCTCTATGAAGGCAAAATTCACAAAGTGTGATATCCAATATAAAATTATCAGTAATACAAAGAAACAGAAAAATATAATCCATAACAAGGAGGAAATTTGTCGAAAGAAACATCCAGAAATGACATCAGTGTTATAATTAGTAGCCAACAATATTGAAACAGTTTTATAACTGTATTTTATGTGTTTGCAGAGATGGAAGATAGCATGAGTATGCTGAGGAAAGATATGGACTACACAAAAACAAATAGCCCACTCAGACATCTAGGGATGGAAAAATTCTGTGTGAGATAACAATAACACTGGTGAGATTAATGGCAGATTAGACACTTCAGAAAGAGATTAGTGAGTTTGAAGATGTAGCAATAGAATCCAATAAAAATAAAATACACAGGAAAATGACTTAAAATAAAACATTAGCTGTGGGACAATTTCAAAGAGCCTACGACTATGCATTTGGTGTCCCAAGGTAGGGGAGACGGAAAAAGTATTTGAAAAAATAGTGGTTGAACATTTGACGCCAGCTGTGTTTTCACACTGCGTTTATAGTCTCTCCTGTAAGTGACTTGGTGGCAGGAACCCCAAATACTCAGGCTTCAGTTTGGCCAAGGCCTGGCACCTAGGCCGCTCCTTGGAGGACCAGGCTCTGGACGGGCAGCGCACAGAAAACCGGCGCAGGCAGCTATGATGTAACTGAACTTGATCCATACAGTATATCTCAGAGCATTCCATCATCAGGGCATGAATAGCCTCCATTAACTCATCACTCAATATCTCATATAGCATTAACAACGTCTCCAGGTCTAAGCAGTCCCAAGGTTCTCCACCTCCTGAGGCATGGACGAAGCACTGAGTGGGACAGGGAGTGACGAACCGCGTTCTCCTGAGTGGGCCGGGTCTCAGGGAGCCGCGCCTCCCGCCGCTGGTCCAGCTCCTCGTCTTGCAAGGGAGCCCTCAGTCTCTGCAGGGGCTGTGGACAGCTGGGGTGCCCGCAGGCCACTGCTGTCACCCAGGACCGTGAGGCGCGGCCAGCTCAACGACCAGCTCACCAGACACACGGGCACGGTGGACTGCGTGCGAAGTTCCTCTGCAACCGCCTCTGCTTACAGGGTGCTTGGCAGTCTTTGCTGTCACTTGTTTTGCATGGTCTGCAGCGTTTCAAGTAAACACGGTTACCACTTCTTTGATAAGCACCTGCCACTTGGCAGGGCATCGCAGCACATACTGCTATGCTGATTTACTTTCATTCTTAGGACGCCTTTCTGATTCAAGAGGGAGTCGCTTATGTCAACCTGACAGTGCTCTCTCCATTTTCCAAATTTAAAGAAAACTGTAAACCCACAGATCAAAGAAAACCAATAGGTCTGAATCAAAAATACAGCAAGGCAGTCCTGGCTGCTGTGGCTCAGTTGGTTGGAGCATCACCCTGTACACTGAAATGTCTGGATTTGATTCCATGGTCAGAGCATGTACCTAGGTTGTGGATTTGATCCCTAGTTGGGCACGTGGGGGAGGCAACGGATGGATATTTCTCTCTCTCTTTCTCCCTTCCCCTCTCTTAAAAAAAAAAAAAAATCAATAAACATATCCTTGGATGAGGATTAAAAACAAAAAATAGCCCTGGCCGGTTTGGCTCAGTGGTTAGAGCATTGGCCCACAGACCAGAGAGTCTCGGGTTCGGTTCCCACTGAGAGCACGTACCTCGTTTGCAGTTTGTCCTCAGCCCGGTCGGGATCGTGTGGGTGGCAACCACTCCATGTGTCTCTCTCACATCGATGTTTCTCTCTCTTCCTCCCTCTCTCCCTCCTGCCCTATCTCAAGATAAATGCAAAAATGTCCTTGGGTGAGGATAAAAAAAATTAAAAATAAAAATAAAAACACAAAATACACCAGGGCATATTATAATCAATTGGTTAAAATGAATTATAAAAATAAAAATCTTATAACAGCTAGAGAAGAGACACACGTACAGAGAAACAGAGATGAGCAAGACAGGAGCCATTTCAATAAGAAACGTGCAAATCTTATATCAGAGTAATATCATTAGTTCAAGGGGGAATAACCTGTCAACCTCGAATTCTATATCTAGAGACAATACCTTTCAAAAATGAAGGTGAAATACAAGATTTACATGCATTTTTCTCCATCAGACCTGGCTAGTTTTTACATTTTTTAATGCATTTTGGCATATAGCATTTAACACTGGGGTTTCAGATGCCCTGATACATTGTTCTGAGAGAATAAAAGCCCCTTGGAAAGAACTCCTGCTTAAGAGCTATGTGCTCAAGTCTCTGAAGAAAGGACATTTTTAATTCAGCACTGCAGCAGTCACACAAATTTGGCTTCCGGCTCAGTATACATGGTTTCTGGTTGAGGCCCATATTAAGAGTGCTATTTTCACACAAATCTGCATCAGACACTTAGAGACAGAAAATGCTTGGCTTCGGAGCCAGTGCAAACAATAATAGAAACAAAAGGAATTTTCTTCACTTCGCCAAATATATAACATGACTTTAGTGCTTTGGCAGCTAATAATTTACTAGGACCCTCTACTCCTAGTAGCATATGTTGGTAGCTGGTTTGGCACTGGCATCCAGAGTTCAGGGTATTGGATCTATAGCGAAGTCACTACTTCTGCTGGTTTCTTACAGGGTGACAATACATTCAGATAGAGCAGCTGCATTTAGTGCCAATCATAATGGTGGACAGCATCAATAATGGTTACATTGAGTTGCCCTTTTTAGGCTTCTCAGGTAGCAGAGGCCTCAGCCACAGACATCCCTGAAGGTTAAAAGAAGGGAAGGAAAATGTAAACACCTTATGAAAGGTGTGATAAAGTTTTGGGAAAACATATGTGATTGTTGTTGGGGATTTTTCCCCACATTAATCAATGACAGGATAAAGGCAGAGAAAATTAGTTAGCTTTAAAAAGTTAATATTAAATGCAGATATATACCTCAAACAACTTGGATTCACATTTTTTATCTTTGAAATGTTGCACAAATATTTTAACTTTATATAGCTTAGATTTTTCTCATTTGTAAAATAGGAATAATAATATTCCCTACCTCATAGGATTATTGTAAGGAATAAATGAGAATAGATACATAAAGCTCTAAAAATGTGCCTTGCATATAATTTGAAAACCTCGTTAAATTTTAGCTACATGTGTGGTACAAGAAACTCAGATTATCAAGAAAGGTTGTAGGGACCTCAATGTGACATTTGTGCAAAGTAATGAATGAATGACCTTTTGAAATTATTTCCTTTGGGTTAATTTTGCCTAAGTTATCTTGTCTGTGTGGTCTCACACTGCCCCTAAACATAACACTATTTTTTCTCCATTTTGCTTCTTATTGAATGGGCAGAACTGATGATAAGAAGAGGCAAGATTCTTATTGTTGTTTATGTTGTTTCTTCACTATTCAGAGGAACCAAAACTTGGATTGACTTGAAAATTAAGCCTTTAATAATATACAAAGGGATAATTCAAAGTTGTCTTTAAGAAAGTCTTTTTTTCCTAATTGTCTTTAAGAAATAGTTGAACATTTAGTAGTACTAAATCTTTTAATTGGTGATCTACCACCTGAAGCTTGGAAAAAACTGATATAAATATTAAACAGAATACAGAGATAAAATGGATCTCAAACTCATGGCTCTATCCTTTTGATGGTTGTTATGAATTACTAAAAAATAATATTGAGATATTGAATTATTGAATAATAAACTATTGAGTGAGCTATTGAATATTGAATTATTCATTGAACAGCTACTATATAATCATTATATGAATTATTGTTCTAAGTAGTACTTTTGTAAAGTGTCTCTACTCATTGTTTCTTTCTTCTGTCCTTATTCTAGTAGATATTTGATCCTATCTGAACTTTACCAGTCTTTCAGGCCCAGATCAACCCCATTTGCTCAACCAGTCATCACTAATGATGCCCCACCCCCTAAATTTCTAGCACTTACTGTCTCAACCTGTCATTTTAACATAATTATATACAGTTATCAGAAGCCTTTTCTAATATTTAAATTTTAATATGCATGTTCTGTCTCTGTGCATGAATTAAGTTCTCTAAGAGCAAGTTCTTTTTATTAGCGTAGTACTCAATGTTCAAAGTATTGAATTAATAATTAATATCTCTTCTAATAATGATCTCTTGGACAAATTCCACTTACATTTTATTTCTAAAGATGCACTAAAATACATACTTGCCATTCTTATAACATATCTTGGACATCCTAAAAAATTTAACAAATTCTGCTTTGAGGACATTTTAGTAGATATTGTAAAGGATATATATACATTCTCTCTTCTTTGTTCTTCTGGTTGGCTAAAATTATAATGCACATTACTTCTCCATGACCAGTTTTAAACCTGCATGTGAAAACACATGCCAATCTTTTCCAATTTTGAATGCTATTTGCAATCTGGATAATTGCATGCCCTTTAGATAGTACTTGATCAGCTGTTCTACTAAATTTCTCATAAAAGTTAAACTTTTCCACAAAAAGAGAGAATATGCCTCAAACTCTGTGTGGATTTGTGTTTGACATGTTTTTTGCAAGCCCATTACTCAGAAGGAATATATATATATATATATATATATATATATATATATATATATATATATATATATAATGAATGAATGATATATATATACACACATTATGAATGATATATATACATTATGAATTATATATATATATGAATGAGAGAGGTTTCTGCCTTTACTAGTGGCTCCCAACACTTTGAAGCCATAAAAGAAAGTTTGTCTACATGAGAGATCCACTATAACTTATGGGATAGATGAAATGGACTCTTGGTTATAAGCATTTCAGAGTACAAATTTTCACACTATTTTTCTCTTTCACTTAAACATATAAATTCAGGGAGTTAGATGGATGCATTAAAAAGGGTAACCTGGGGTTTATTTAAATTCATTAAAATGGTTAATCATTTTCAATGTTGCTATCTGAATTCTCAATAATAATACATTAGTGAGGCACATCTCACAACTGACCATGACATATGGTGTCAGCACAGTCATTGAGAATCCTTGCCCTAGGCTATCACTAGTTAAATATTAGAGGGAATGCACCAAAAAGTCTAGGAGACAAAGTGTTAGAGACTGATGACTGCACTGTAATCATGAATCCAGTCCACATCTTGGGGTAAGAACACTGACAGATGCTGTGAGTTTCCAAACTATATTCCTTCTGGCACTCACTGCCTTGTATGCAAGTATCTTCAGGTTTGAATTTAAAGGCTGACTGCAGAGGTTTGAGGCAGAGCAGGCTGGAAATGCTAGGGTGTTAACTACCAATGACCTCTACCCATCAGCAGTCCACAAATTACAAACGGAAATTGGTGCATACATGTCCCAACTCTGCCTTTCTCCTATTGTAAAACTCTACGGCATATTTCTCACCCTCTACCAGTAGTACTGGGCCAGATTGAATCCTAGTTGTTCACAGTGTTTTAACCTGCTGATGAAACACCCTAAGTTGGCTTCTTTCCCTTTCTTACCTCATTCCCACACTCTCCTGGGATTAACACCCCCAATAAACTATTTGCACATAAATCCTAAACTCACAGTTGAGCTTCTGGGAGAACCCAATATAAGCCATATACAAAAAATGACTACCTTTTCTTAGCATTAATCATTCCCAAAGCTGGCACACCTGAGATCTTGTATGGAAAAGGTGAAATTAAAAAAAAAAAAAAAAAAAAGCAAGAATTGTTAGCCCCTTATATTGAATAGGTAAGTTCTAAATTCAGACTGGTCTCTTTCTCAGGAGTCTGTCTTCATTATGTTTTACTACAAAAAATATGTTTTAGAAAGGTAGTAGAAAAAAAATAGTATGCTGAATCCTTGTGTTTCGTGCTCTAAATGTATTGTCTAGTTGTCATCAATGTTTGTTTTAGGACCATAATAATAGACAATGTCACCTATAGACATTTATATCTGGCAACTTGATTTTCGTAGGTTTATTGCTTAGACAAACTGACTTTGGTATTTTCCATTGAGCCTATCAGTATAAACAAACTTCTTTTAGATTTAATATTTCATTTGATTCCTCTGAAGACAGTTATATTGATATTTTAATCTAAGGTGCTTTTTCATTTTGGAATACTGAAATATTATTCAGGGTTTGCAAAGGAAATTTAGGTTGATTTATTGTTCTTTCTGAAGTGTAAGTGATGACATCTGGTTCTCTAAATAGACAAATAATAAGAATAAAAACATCACATGGATTCTATTCTGGGTTTTTCACTGATTTATAAATCTAATTACAATCTAATTAATTTTACATGTCTCAGTTCCTCGATATGCCAAGTGGAGACATACTATTTACCTTCCATTTTTAAATATCAACATGTGATTAAAAGATTCATGAAATGATTTGTCAGAAAATAATGTCCAATATGATCTCCAATCAACCATCAGTTTGAAGGAGTTAAAATTTTAATTTTGTTTATAAATTTTCATCCCTAAAATTCTGATAAGAGAGATAGTAATGAACTGTGTGCAAGAAAGACATCATATTACTACAGTGCGGTGGGGTAGGGAATTTTACAAACTTTTATACAGCTTTCCTTGCCGTTAACCACAAAATACCGAAAGTGTTCAGCCCTGATGGTGCTGTTCCAATTGGCCGTCACTTCCCCAGTTTTTGTTCTGCAGGGCTGATAGTTTCACCATTCCTCACATTTTGGCCACTGACAATAAAGTGGCAGCTGGTTCTGTGCTGCCATCATAAGCAGAGACATTGCTCAATGCCAAGGGGTAACTTCCTCACTGAATACATTATTTTCTACATGGTTGGGAACCCTGCAACTGAGGAACACAGCAATGCAGAACAGCAGTCTCTTTTCTAGGTGCTGAGGCTCAGTGGTTCACCCAACTCTTCTTCCACAGGACTCTGAGAGTTGTGGCTGTTGACGATTAATAATTCTACAGGCCAGCAAGAATTTTCCCCCATATGCTAAGCACTGTGCACACCACTTTTTCTGCATTACCTTATATACTCTCTAAAACAGTTCTGATAAGTGTTATTTTATTCCCACTTGATAAATGAAGAAATTGAGCCACCTACCTGAAGCTTAATATATAACTGCCTAGACCTTAAGTTCCTTAGATTTAGAATGAGATGGACATAGTTTAAATCCTGTTTTTGCAACTTATTAGTTAAGTAGCCAAAGTTAATTTCACAATCACTGTAAACCTTATCTGCCAGTTCTGAAGCATGGGTCTAACAGTAGCTGCCCTGCATGGCTTAGAAGAGTTTGGTGAGGCGAAATGGACAAATCATAGCTAGTTGATGTTTTGTAAAACAAAGTAAAAAAAAAAAAGCACAACCTACAATAAATTGTGATTTTATATTTATTGTTCACACTTGTTTAGTTAAAGGAACATGAATTTTTTTTCTCACTCATGATCTCCAAAGATAGAAATCTCAAAGTATTTTATCCAACGTCAATTTCAGTTTCATGGATTGAAATAATGAAAAATGGATTGAAATAATGAAGAAAGTCACTGGCCTCTTTCTCTCTTTCTTCTATCTCTTTTCACACATACTATACCCATCATATTGATTTTTTAAATACCCAGGACTAAAATATTAAATCTCGAACTACAAAGTCTTTGAAAGTCCTCAAGTTTATAAAAGAGCAAAATCATTTGCTTTCATTTAAGTTAAATCTCAATAACTGAAAAGGTTTTTGGGAATGGTTATTTTAAATATCAAGAAAAAAATAGTGTTTTTTTGATATTTCAAAATTTTAATTAAAAAAAACAACAAAACAATATTTAAAGAATATCCCCAGAAAACAGTTTATAAAGTTTAGTTTTCCTGAACAGATCCTCACAGAGGACAGGTATTTTCATATAAATGGATATAGACGTGTCTTTGAGGAACAATTTCTATGGAGATTTATTCCATTTTAAGTTAAATGAAGAGAGAGATTGTGTATGATGATTATGTGCTAACTTGGTTAGACCACAGTACTCTGATTTTTTTGTCAAACACCATTCTAGATGTTACTGTAATGGTATTTTCTAGATGTGATCAAGATTTAAATTAGTGGACAGTAAAGCAGATTACCCTCCATAATATGGGTGGGCTTCATTCAGTCAGTGAAAGGCCTTAAGAGGAAAAAGACTGAGGTCTCCCACGAAAGAGGGAATTTTGCCTCCAGACTGCTATCAGACTTGAGCTGCAACATCAGCTATTCTCTGGGTCTCCAGTCTGTTGGCCCACTCTGTATATTTTGGACTTTCAAGCTTCTAAAATCACATGATCTAATTCCTTAAACTAAATCACTATCTACACATATTATTGGTTCTGTTTCTCTGAAGAAACCTGACGAATACACTGTCTATTCCATTCTCTACATCTCTCAGCAGCACACAGTGGGTGCTCAGCAAATCCTTTAAAGATGACCCATGGAAATAGAATCTCTCCCACAGAAAACCTACAGGAAGCACAGCACTCTGGGAACTCTTACCCAAGTGCAGGAGAAACCCCCAATCTCCCGACTTTTCTTTGGATACGCTCGGATGCTTTCTTATCAAGATAATTTAATTTTTTGGCACCAAGCTTGATTTTAGGGCTTCCGCATGAAGTTAAACATAGCCTTTTCCAACCCTTGCCCTCCCCTATTTCTTCTCTCCTTTTCACTCTCTCACCTCAGTGGGCATCTGATCTATGAACTGTGAAATTACATAATTAATAGACAGTTGAATAAGTAAGTAGTAGAGTGCCAGAAAGTCCATGCTATGTTCTCTTCTGTCCCCCCGCCCCCCAGCTTTCCCCTTGGACAAACAGTTATGGCAGCAGATTCAAAAGCAATTAGCTTTGAAAGCTCTGGCATACAGGAAGTCCCCATACAATAGCCTGGAATAAGGAATAGTGTGCATTAAAGGGCTTTGTGAGTATTCAGCACCATCTGCTCCTATCAGGACTGTCAGTTCTGCATCAGTCCCCCTCTCTCTTACCCTTCTCCTACGCACTGTTGGGGTATCCTGTGTTATCCTTGGAACAGCCATCATCTGGCAACTATTTTAACATATGTGCTGCCAGTATTGCTGCTTTAAGCAGCTCATCAACTTACAAGCCCACTAAAGTGAGGAAAAATACTTTATTTCTACATGTGGAATGTTTGCAATAAAACAAGCCTTTCTATGTTTTCTTAAAACAAGAATACTCATTCTGTCCAGTCTGAATGTCTATATCTTATTTCACCAGTGCACTTAGGGCATTGGTGTCTACAGTGTGAAAAATCATTACAGCTGGGTTTACTCTTCATAGTCATTCTCATCTAAAACTAACATTTTTATTTTTAAAGATAAAAGATTTACACATTTGCCTCAAAGGTCACCTGGAGCTTTGACTATCGAATAGTAGCTATATAGTTACAATGGGGAGAGGTATTGCAGATTGTAGTTGTCTGAAGGATGGCAGATAGATGAGAAAAGACAACGTGGCAACTATGGGTCCTTGCCATATTTGCATGAAATAGTCATAGTTGAAGACTGTGTAAGAGCTAATTTTGTGGTCATCCTTGGAACAAAGAATAAAGACCTGAAGGCCCACATCACTTTGTCTTTCAGAATAGTAAATAAGTAACTGAGGTGTGTGCCTGAAATTAGAATTACTGCATGTAGCAAAAATCAAGAGACTCATTGATTTGAAAAGTGTTGAATGATATGAGAAAAAATATGTGTGAGGATGTTTCTACATTATCACTCCAAGAACAGAAGGCTGATGGATATGTTCTCTATCCATATTTGGCTAAAGCCAAAAAGGAGAGAGTTGGTTGCTTTCTAAGGTGTTAGAGTAAACTGTTATCACACAATGTGGAAGCTTCCTAGCATATGCTTTCATTGGTCAGAAATAGTCTCCAAGGAAAGGCCTTTTCACAGATTGCTTATTATTTTGTTTACATTTTTTTCTACTATTTCTAGTATTTCTTTTAATGAACTAGAAAAAAATTTTAATGTGCCAATGAAAATCATTTTTGGAATGCAAAAACCCAATTTTATTATTTTTTAAATATGTTTTCATTGATTTTTTTTCTTTTTATAGAGAGAGAGGAAGGGAGAGAAAGATAGAAACATCAATGTGAGAGAGAAACATTGATGGGCTGCCTCTTGCATGACCTATACCGGGGATCGAGCCCACAACCCGGGCCTGTGCCCTGAACCAGGACCTCTCAGTCCATGGGATGACTCTCAATCCACTGCCACACTGACTGGGCAGAAAAACTCAATTTTATTTCAAACAACATCTATTTAGTTAATTTGCTTGTTAACAGAAAATATACAAATAGAAAAAAAATAAACAGAACATTTTATTCTATTGGTTCCATGTTGACCATTGTTGATAGTGAACTGATTGCTATCTAAATATTTTTATTTTAAGAAATTAATATAAAGACTTATAGAATTTGATGTGTTGAATATAGTTATATATTAAACTTATATTTGTTCTGAACTTCTCTGGTCAAACCTGTAAGGAAGCAATTTCATGAAAGGAGACTTCCTAACATATATTTTTTAATCTTATTTTTTAGTTATTCCTCTTACAAGTTAGGTACTGAGAAATTGGGAAACCAGCAGGCAGAGGCTCGTCTTGACCCCTCGTCCCTGGAGTTCATACCTGCTTGGTCCGGGCCCTTGCAGCTTACTTTCCTCTCAGAGCAGACGAACACTGGTGAGTCTCTGCGAGCCACCTGAATGATTTCAGAGATTTGTTATGGTGAGTCCCATCACTTTCTTAATTGCTGCTGAATACAATTTAAGTTCAAGGAATTCAGATGTTCAGCTTCAATATAAAAAACAAAACAAAACAAAAATGTCTTTAAGGCAACGGCATATACAAAAGATACAGATACAGAGACATGTATGAGATTCTTTGGAGAGGAACGGGTGTGAGATACAGATACACAATGAACTGGTGCTGTCTGGAGGTGGTAGGAGAATGACTGTACAATATTTTGAGGGCAGGAGTGAGCAAAGATCAATGAAAAGGGACAGTTGAAGGTATAAGAATGAGATAATAGAAGGAAGAGGGTCCCAGAAAATCATGAGAGATGCGGCTTGAGGAACAAGTAGAGGGATTAGCTTTGTGACAGGGCATGGAAGGTGTGAAGACACAGAGCAGTAGGACATAAAGGAAGACTGTGTGGAAGGCCGAAGGAGTGCATGTAAACAGATGCAATTTTCTCACAAAGGAAGAGGGCAGACTGTGGAGAACCAGGGAAAAATGATGTAGGGAGTTTAAAGAATGAACAAATTAGGGATAACTTCTGTCAGACACAAAAGGACAAAAGTGAGGACAACACAGTCATTTCTAAGAATTCTGAGGATCTGGCTGAGAGCAGACAAACATGGGTGGGAATGATTCAATCCAGACCCGTTTTATGAGTTTCCTAGATTTTTTTTTTCAGGTCTGGAATAGGAGTAATAAGTAGATAAGGGAGGTAAAGAAAAAACAAAACAGTGGTGACTGATATCTCACTAAGTTCTAGGCCATGATGGGTGATCTCACTGTTTCCATCAAGGAGGTACTCAGATTTAGTCATGGCTGAGGATTGGAGAAAGGAATTCACTTGAACATTCTGCCATACAGAAAGTTCCCGTAATACAGACAAATACATAAATGTCTACTGCAATTAGAAATAAAAACACAGGCAAAAATCCACCAGCTTCTGATTTCTTGTAAATTTTGCCAATACATTTTTTTTTTCTGCGACCAATAAACTAGTTCCACAAGAGTTTGCATCTTTTAGATCTCATCCTTGTTACATTGCTTTTCTCACCTTGTTCTCATATCTATTTGTTTAATTTATATTAATTAGAGCTGAGACCATTTTACTTTGCCCAAATCGCTCACTGAAATATGGATTAGTGAGACTTAGTATATTATTATATATTTTCTGGGTTATTAATATTGTTTTTCCTTTAGAAATTCATGAGAAAACTTTCATAAAGGGCCATGTAAGAATTCTTCAGTACCTTAACTTTGGGCTTTTATTTGATATTTTTAAGAGTATATATGCATAATGATGTTAATACCAATTAGTTGAAAATAGCCTTTGAGATTTCCTACTGTTTCCTCTTTTTAAGCAGGATCTAGTGGAGATGGAGATAATATATTTAGCACTTTTATGGCCTCAATAACATTCACTTTCAGAAGCCCATATTGAGTTCACTTTGGTTTATCTTCCTCTTCATTTAATCAGTCCAGCACGATTACCTTAATCACACTGCTGTAGCCTCATCCTGGGGGATCCCCTTCCTCCATCAGCAGACCTAATAAAACAATGGGGAAGGGAATACCAGTAGGAAAGTTGGTTTGAAGTAATACCAGCTGAAGGGAGATTTTGCTAAGTGAGGCCTAGATGGCAAGTGGTTTGTGGTGAAATGTAACTCCGTCAGTGGGGGTTATAACCACGGAGCAATCCTGCCCCGGGCAGGAGCCCTGTCCGCTCGATATGAGAAGGGCAGGTTGGGATGATGTTGCCAGAATTTAGTCCAGAATTAGAAGGCGAAGATGGAAGGTAACAATAAGCTTGGGATAAGATTTTATTTTTTTAAATAAAAGAAAACTTGAAGGTAAACTCTTATAATGAATAAGGGATTTTCTAATGTCCTACTACATTTCAGACCCTAGTTATACTTTATTTCCACTTGGACACTTTATTTCTTTTTTTACCTTGAGTGGGTTTCCCTGAGGTATTCAAATATTTTGGTGCAGCTGACATAAATGAAAGGGAGTTTTAAAAGGCTCACCAATAAAAGATCATAAACATAATACTTGGTATTGTCAAGTTAAAATGCAGATTCAAATTCAGTAGGTCTGGGGATGGGCCCACGGTTCAGCATTTCTCACAGCTATCCAGGTGAGGTTGAAACTGCTAATTGCTAAGTATTAATGATGGTCTTTCTTTGCTGCTTTTACGTATCTACTTGTGCCTCCTGGGCTATTAGATACACTGAAAACCCTAGAAAAATTCCTGGATTACCTGAATTTATAGCTGTATACCTAGAGATTTTTCTCAAAAAGTGTCTGATATGTAAATGTGTAGATGTTCTTCAGGCCAGCAGTTGCATGACTTTGTGGTCTACAGTGTGATATATGTTTATTGTGATAGGCCACATAATAGCAGAGTCAACATTGAGAGGGTGTCAGGATGCTCGTATTATATCTTATACTCTGCATCTAACTGGTTATGCTAGACTAATAATCTCTTACTACATTTGTAACTTGGTGATTCAAAGCCAGCGAGCACAGGATAGACCTATTTCGCCTAAGATGTCATTCCTCCTATTTATTGGTTTTGAATAGTAAATGCAGCTCTTCCTGCAGGTGTCTCTGCTGACGTTGCTTTGTTCCAGTGGGAAGATCCCTCTTGGAAATTGCTTAAAAGTCTAAAGATTTTTAATTCCTTATAAAACTATTTTTTTCCCTCTCTTTCAATTTAGCTCTATTTTAAGAGGAGAGACCACACCTACAGGCCCCTGATGATCAGTTATTTCCTCTGCCCGGGTTTTTGTTATGCAACCCAGCTAGGTTGCTGGGCTACAGGGAGGCTCACAAGATAAATTGCCTCCCTTTGGCTGTGTTGTTTTCTTCAATTACACAAACAGCAGCCAGGGAATCTGGAAGAGATGAGAACTACAAGAATTCTGGGAGATGCTAACGATTAGCACTTGCATTATTAGTCTCTGGAGGTTCTTCAAGCTCAGAGTCCCTCATGGCATTGTCAGGAGAGCGAAGTGAAACAGAAGCAGGCAGCAGTCAGGCATCATTCAGCTGCCCAGGATAATGTTCTCCCCGTGCACAGGGCTGTTTGTCTCCAGAGTGCCATGATCCGCCCAAGAATTAACAGACACTGCATGGCCCTGATGGGTTTAACTATATCTAATCATTCTGCGGGGCTGATAGCTGTGAAAAACCTTGTTACCCTGGGAGGGAAGCCTATCTTTCTCTAATAAAACAGAATAGTTACTGTACCACTCCGTTTCCTAAAGCACTCTCCTTTGTATTATTAATTGTTTGAAAGTGCAAGTTTGGGGAAGTCTTTAGAGACACCAAGCTTATCAACTCTATTCATCTTCTCAGTGAATAAATTTCTTTATGAAAATAATGCTCTTAGAATGCTATTTGTTTGTGGTTCTCCAAGGAGAGAGCTTTCTATCTCTCTGCCTCTTCTGCTCCATTTAAGAGTGAAGCTCTTAATGATATGCTTGTCAAAAGGGGAGAAAGACATCCTAACATAACGTGGACTGAAGCGTCTAGGAAGGGTAAAATTTGCTAGTTACACCTTCAGTACTATGGTGCAAGCACTTCTCCAGCCTGCACTGTCATGAGCACTGAAGCTACTTCGTGCAGACACAGGATTCACTCCTCAAGGAGACTGGAAGTTTGTGGACAATATGTGGGTAAAAAGCAGAGCAATCCATATATCAGTGAAATTGTGCATTTCAAGTTGGGAAAGATAGAGGCAGACCTTGGTAAGGCATACATGATGAGAAGAGCCTATGGGAAAGGCATGGGCTTGGGAGTTGGACACATTGATTTTAAAGCACAGCTCTGCTTTGTGAATGTGGGCACCTGTCTTTCTATTTCCATTTTCCATTTGTAAAATGGGATAATAGAACCTCCTGACAGGGTTGTTGAAAGGATCAAATCAGATTGGTGTAAGCTAATTTCCTACTATGCAATACATGGCCAGCTTTGCTAACATTTCTTCATAGGCAGTGTTCACTGCTCCTTTCTTCATTTTACCTCTTTTATGGTTCTTATGACATTTTATTAAAATATTTTTTTCAAGTCTGTTTAGGTCTTGATTTTTTTCTTGGACAGGGACCATGTCTTATGATACTAAGATCACTAAATTTAGGTTTAACCTATAAAAGACTTTTCCTAGTAAAGGAAGGGTGGTAATACTTCTCAAAGTAGCTATGAGAATTACATAGGAAACCGTAATGGACATTTCATTAAATTTATTTGACACAGTGCTTGACACAGAGTGGTCGGTAAGAAGATGTTTGTTCCACCCTTTCTTTCCTTCTGCATGGTCTGTGCTTAGCAGTTTCTGACACACAGTTCATGTGTGTAATATCATTGTGTAATGAGTGAAGGAGTCTATGGATAAGTGTGTGAATGTGAGCAAAGATAGAGCGTTGATGGACCCAGATATTTTGGTTCTAATTCTGCTTCTGATTTTTAACCGTGTAGCTGTGTGACCTTGGGAATGCACTTCTACTCTCTGGGTCCCAGTGTCTGTCATTGGAAAGCAGGTATTGAGTCAAATGGACTATATAATATATCATGTGTCTTCTAGGTTTAATCTTAATGACACAAAAATCTGAGATTTTGTCACGATTTAAAGCTTTTGAATTATATGAAATTTTACTTTCCAGCAACACAAGTGTGCTATGGTTAGTAATAGAATGCATGGATTTTTTTTTCTCTAAAATTAGATTGTAAGAGTGAATGCAAAAGATTAAGAGGTCCTTGACCGATATCCACTGCAATGGCTTCATTCACCTGTTTGATGGTAAGTGATTAGATTTAGATAATGAAAAAGAAGACAATAAAATATCGGTTCAACATTTCAGATTTACTAAAAATCAGTATCTTCCTCTGAGGACTCTCTTCACAGCGAAAGGTTTCCGAGGCCTTAGGATGCAAAACAATGCTGTGGCCACTTCTGCAAAGCAACACGCAGCTGCTGTACCATATGGTGATTTTAAGACTTTGGTTCTCAGAGTGTGGTCCCTGGACCAGCATCATTAGCAACAACTGGACACTTGTTAGAAGTAAAATTCTCAAGCCCCACCCCAGACTTTTGACTCGGAAACTGTGTGGGTGGAGCCCAGGGATCCGGGATTCTGGTGATTCTGGTGATTCTGATTCTGAAAATCACTGCTATAAGGAAAACAAGTCCTAAATGCTGAAAAGTCTTCTGATGGTTGGCTTATCTGATATTTAGAATTAATCTCAATGCAGTTCTTCCTCATAAAGGGAAGCTATTTCAATATTTCAATACACATTATGTATAAATGCTCACATGCTCTATGAATATCTTACATTCTTCCACTTTCTGAACATAGCAATGATTCTATAGCTTTATTAGAGAACAATAGTGAAGTTATCTGATTTGAAGAGCAGTGAGGTCATTTATTTTTACCTAGTGTTGGCTTAAATACATGTATCTTCTCTTTTAAAAAATATGCTCTCAAATATTCAGGGTTAACAGCTTTTGAAAAGTTGGAGATAAAATCACTTTGTTTCACATGGCAGACCCCAGCAGCCACGTTGCCTTTGAGCTTAGAGTGCCCACAAAACCTCCTGGTCATCACATCTCCCTGGTCTTTGTTGAGGCAGAAGGAGAGGTCAGCAGCAGTGGGCATGGCTGCCTCTCTTCTGCAGGTTTTCTGTGTGTTTCTATTCCACTTCCTTCGCTCTTTTTTAGTTTCAGAAATAATGAGATACAGTTTCTTTCCCCTGTACTTTTTATCATAGTTAGAGGAAAGAGGAAAAACCTCATTAAAATAATGAAGTGATTTCAGCATGATGAATTATGTCCCAAGGCCATTGATGTCCACAGGTAATGAAAACACTCAACTACCCTGAGCTCTGGTTGTAAGATCAAGTTATGTGCTCCTTTTTCAGCCACCGTGGACGTGTAGGAGGGAGCAGGCTCTCCCGGCCACACTTAGACAAATAATCTGTTTCATCTTGTTCTGCAGCTGGATCAATCTGGTCACCACGAGTAGACAGATTTCATCCGAGCCTTTTAACAGAAATTCATTTGGCACAGAGAAACCATTGAGGAGTATGCAATGTCTGTTGTCAATGACGTGAATTTAAACATGGAGAAAGGAGAAAGAAATCCTTCACTTAGGCTAACATAATGGAGGAAAAGAAAATGGGGGCTCACCAAACATTTCAAGCTCTTCTGTCAAAGAAATGCATTTTCGAACTAACTGAGCCCTGTAGTTGGGTGACCTGTGTGGTCACCTGCTTAACGTGGGTTAGTCCTTTGTTTCTAAAGAGTTGAATTTAAAGACAGGAACACATTATGGATATCATTGTTTTAAATTATAACAGGAACTGTATATGAAATTCTTTTGTACATGGTGTCTGTTTACCCTGCTTTGTGGAATTAGTCCTGATCCACATTCTTCACCATGGGAAACAATTACTTCTATTATTACTGCTCTTTTGAACTGAAAGTGGATCTAAATTACATGAAACATCATGACACATTTTTATGAAGCTCTCACTGAAACCAGAGGTAAAGCAGCAGATGTTTGGATTTTAGTGACTAGGAACAGGGTACTTTTTTGTACCACCAACGGCAGCTCCATAGTCACTGGCAACAGATGAAGACAGTTGGAAGCACATAACTTCTTCCAAAGTGAAACATAAATAAATAAGTTACTAGAGGAGGCCTAGAAATATGGATTGACTGTAAATGGAGTTTACAGCTTGATATATGTGAATTGAGTTTCAATACCAATAACACAAATGCTCAGCCATAATAGGATTCCTAAGAGAGTGGGTGGTTATAGACCTCAAAAGCCATAATAGCATCTCCCTCTCTCTTTAATGGCTAATCTTTCTCCAATCATGTTCTGTAGGTAAAGCTGAGGATGGGATTTAGTCATTTAATTAGGAGGCTGGGGAAAAAGGGCCATAAACCAAAGCTCATGTTACTCAACTAGAAATAAAAACAGACTGTCTTAAATCCATCTCATTGTGGTAAAGGCAAGGGGTTGCTGGGAGACACTGAAGTATTTTCATTCTAAGATGAAACGACTGTAAGTGTTCATTCTCCACATTTTGTAATTAGACCTTTTCCCATTTTCTTAGGATTTCACTGAGAGTTCTCAAGACTTATTATGTAAACTATGAGTGTCATTATCCTTTAGGGTACTTTTTGCACACTTAAGGTATTTCAGTGAAGATCTGTTTATTCAGTACTATGGAGGGATTGTGCTTCCACAATACCTGTTTTACTATCACTTACATTGGGTATAAAGTCGATGGGGTCAGATGATATTGAATCTGTTTTCTGAGGAGTGGGCTCTTCCATCCACAGGGCAAGCATTTTGGTTTTACACTATCTCCCACACAATATGGGCTTTTCAAGTTTTAGGGCAATGGATCTCAACCCTGACCATATATTAGAATCACCTGGGAGTTTTAAAGACTTCCAGTGACTGCTTCCTCCTGTAGACCATTGAAATCAGACTTGTTTGCCCCACTGGTGTGGCTCGGTGAATTGAGCATCATCCCACTGACTGAGGTCCGGGTTGATTCCCAGTCAGGGCACATGCCTGAGTTGCTGGCTCAATCTCTGGTGGGGGGCATGCAGGAGACCCCAATCAATGTTTCTCACATTGACGTTTCTATCTCTCCTTGTCTCTCTAAAAAAATCAATAAAAACATATTTAAAAAAAATTAAATCAGACTTATTTGCAGTGAGTGCTAGGCATTTGTATTATTCAAACTTCCCAGGTGATTTTAAGATGATCCTTCTCCAGGAATGAGAGCCACTGTTGTCTAACTTTGACTAGAGAAGTAGATGTTTATCTCATTATTCTGTTTTATTTATTCATATTTTTTCTCTTCTAGGCTTAAAATAATTAAGTGATGGGAAGTTCTTTGCAACTTGTTCTATAGATTTAAATATTTCATTTATTATACTTCTTACCTGTGACCAAATATGTTTTCATTGATTGAAATATAACTGAAATTATTACAGAGTCTTGGAAAATAACTAAGATCCAAGTTTTTGTTTCTGGGTTGAATTCTGTAATTAATTAAGCATTCCATCTCAGGTCAGTGATGTGGAAAAAAATAAATGCCATGAAATAAGAGATGTTAATAACACAAAAACAGAGCATGATTCTACTTTATTGCCCTTGCTTTTCATAATTTTTCTTTTTATTTTATATGTTTTAGTAATTTTTTTTACCTTATTGTTTATTCATCCATCCTGATTCTTTAGTGTTGGCCTTGGCTCTTGGTTTTATCTGTTAACTAGAGATTTTCTTGTGGTGAATGGTTTATTTTTGCCTATTAATATTTTAACATACTATAAAATATTTAAGACTTTGGAAATGGCATAAAGAATAATGCAATACATATCCATTTACCCACCATCCAGCTTAAGAAATAAAACATCACCAATACAATTGATGCCTTGGTGCATTTCTTCCTCCTTCATTGGGTTGCCAGATTTAGCAAATAAAGATACAGAACACCAGTACAGTTACAATTTTAGATAAACAACCAAAAATGTTTTAGTTGTCCCATATATTGCAGGGATATACTTACACTAAAACATTATTTGTTATTTGTCTGAAATTCATTTTTCACTGAGCACCCCCTACTTTATCTGGCAACCCTACTCCTAACTCTACATGTATTAGGGGGACCGGAAAGTAATGTCGTGTTTTTACGACATTAATTCAAACAGATAAATTTTTAACAAGTTTTTATTTTTAATCAATGATGTAATCACCCTCATTATCAACAACCTTTTGCCATCTAGTGTGCAAATTTTCAATGCTGGATCGATAAAAATCAATTGGTTTTTGAGCAAAATATCTGGAGATGGCATTTTGGACATCATCCAAATTTTCAAATTTTTTGCCACTTAGAAAATGTTGTAGCAATCGGAATAAATGGAAATCCAATGGCACAATATCGGGCGAGTATGGTGGGTGAGGCAATACCTCCTACCCTAATTCATTAATTTTTTCCAGGGTTCGTCTTGCGCAGTGCGGTCTTACATTATCGTGTTGCAGAACAACACCTTTTCTGGTGACAATCGTTGGGCGCTTTTCAATTAAAGATTGATTTACAGTAAAGATCTGCATTCATTCACATTTTGTTCAGGTTTCAGCATTTCAAAATGAACAACCCCGTGAATACTCCACCAAACACACAAAAGTGCCTTTTTGGGGTGTAAACCTGGCTTAGCTGTACTTCGTGGGGATTCATTCGGAGAGAGCCACTGCCTTTTGCGTTTTGGATTATCATAGAGGACCCATTTTTCATCTCCAGTGATCAAGCAATCAAAAAACGCTTCTGTATTGTGCCTCTGAAGCAATAAATTGCATGTGGTGGACCGGTTAGCTTTGTTTTCTTTGGACAGATTATGTGGGACCCAAACACCTGCTCTGCTTACTGTACCAATCTGCTGCAAATGTTCTTGGATGGTCGACCAAGGTTGGTTAAGAGTGTTTGACAGTTCCTCGATTGTCTGACACGGATTTGCTTCCACTTCCACACTTAACATGTCATTGTCTAAAGTTGTTGGTCTTCCTGATCAATACGAGTCAGAAAGATCAAAATTACCGGATTTGAATTTAGAATACCACCTTTGGCATTTACGAACGTCTAATGCACTTGGATAAACATAGCAAATGTTTTTGGTAGCAACTGTTGCGTTACTACCCTTGTGAAACTCAAAAAGCATACAATGCCGGATATGTACCTCTTCTGGTATTTGGCTGACCAGTCACTATAAATTGCAAAAAAAAAAAAAAAAAATTAAGATTTAATTATTTGCAAGTAAACAAGTCATTCTAACCTTAAAATGTCTTTGGCACGATTTTGAAGTACACAATGAGCTGATAAATGACAACCGAATATCGAAACGCGCAGAAACAACATTACTTTCCGGTCCCCTAATATTTCTTTATACTTCCACTATGCATGTAATGATTTAAAAGTTTATATAAATATATCTTATATCTTAGTACATATCTTATTATACAGAGTAAGGCAAAAGTAGTTTTATAGTTGTGAGATCGTGAAATACAGTTTATTTGTTGTTTATTAATTATTGTATTATTTTCTTTATGAAAAACTGTAAAACTACTTTTGCCCCACCCTGAAAGTACTTCTTTGTAAACTTTTTTACTTACCTCATAATAATTATTGAGTTAACCATTTTGTGTGCTGCTCTATTTGGTTCATTTTTAATGCCACATAGTATTACACTGAATGACTATTTCACAAGTTAGCTACACATTCTTCTGGTGGACACGGAAGCTGTTTCTAAGTTTTTGCAATTACAAACAATGCTGCTATTAACATTCTCCTATGTTTCCTCATGCAGATATTTGAGTTTCTCTAGAATTTACATCTAGGAGTAAAATTGATATGTTGTGGGTGGCAGGTACTATGTCTATTAATCATTAATTGGTCAATATTTGGAATGGAAGGGGGAAACTTAAGACTTTGAGACATGTTGCCAATGTTAATGATGGTACATTTATTGTCGGTTTTACATTTTCAAGTTCTAGTCCTGAATGACATATAGAATATCTCATTTTATGATCCAAAAATGCTATGTGTACTATAAAAATAATGATGATGACTCTAGCATTGAAAATTATTTTCTCCTTTGACACATTACACTCTTGGGAGAAAGCCTCATTATTTACAGTTTACAGATTAGGGAACAGGTTTAGAGAGGTTATATGCTTATCTCAAGTCTCTCAGTACATCAGTACATGATAGATTCAGGATCGAAACCTGAATTTTCTAAATTCAAACATCAGGCTTTTTCTCTTTATTATAACTCCTAAAAGCATATAAATATAAATCAAGTAATTTTGGTAATTATGTTCAAAAGCATCTTCTTAAATATTTTTTCACATTCAACAAATTGTTTTGATAGCATACATTAATAGTCTAAATGCTTTTAGAAATGTAAAACATATACAGTGTATTTTTTAAGTTGGAGTATATTTTGTCTTAAAATAAGTACCAATTTGCTTTTAACAAATGAGACCAGATGCGGGCATACTGTCTCTTCACTGCATGGTTCCAAGTTTGATCAGCAGACTGTGTTCTCTCCTTATTGCCAGTGGTCCCCACGAGAAGACTGAAGGCAATAATCATGTAAACATTGTTATTCCTAATGTTTGCAAACACACACCCCCAAAATCAGGATGCTATGAACAAAGTTCCTGAGATTTTTCTGTATTTACGAACATCAATTTTTTTATATTATAAGCACTTATTGTTATGACTTATTGTAAATAGAAAAATATAAATTCCAAGAGATTAGGTAATTTACTCCACATTTTATTAAATCAATGAAATGGAAACAGAGTCCAGATTTTCAGTAAGAAAGCAAAAACTGTCGATGTTTTCTAATAATTTCATGAGAATCTTATGGTCTGTAGTAGGCAGAATAATGTTCCTAAAAGGTGTCCTCATTTTGATTCTTGGAAGCTGTGAATATGTTGCTGTGCATGGCAAAAAGCATTTGGCAGGTGCATTAAATTAAGGGCCTTGAGAGGGGAAGAGTATCCCAGATTAGCCAGCCAGGTGGGCCCCATCACTCACATGAGTTTTTAGAAGAGGAGAACCGTCTGGCTGGTGTGGCTCAGTGGCTGAGTGTCGACCCATGCACCAAGAGGTCACTGGTTCAATTCCCGGTCAGAGGACATGCCTAAGTTGTGGGCCCGATTCCCAGTGGAGGGCATGCAGGAGGTGGCCAGTCAATGTTCTCTCTCATTGATGTTTCTATCTCTCTCTTCCTCTCCCTTCCTCTCTCTAAAATCAATAAAGAAAAAAAAATTTTTTTTGAGGAGGAGAACCTTCTCTAGCTGGAGTCAGAAGGAAACACTAAGATAGAAGAATGGTCGGAGAGATACCAGATTGCTAGCTTTGAAGTTGGGGAACGGGACCGTGAGTCCAGGAATGTGGGCAAACTCTAGAAGCTGAAAAAGGTAAGGAGACAAATTCTCTCCTAGATCATCTAAGAAGAACTATAACCCTGCCAGCTCCTTGATTTTAGCCCAGTAAGATTTGTATTGGACTTCTAGCCTACAGAATTCAGAGGCAAACTTTTGTGTTGAGTTATCAAATTTGTGGAGACTTTTTACAGTGGCAGTAGAAAAAACAATGCATATTGTATTTTCACCATACAGCCATCATGTTTGTGTAGATAATTGGTAAACTCAGTAATTCAATAAATATTGATAATAATTCTGACAATAGTTTTAGTTAAGAGAAATGATGCCAGACTTGGAGATAGGCATGCTGGTACCTCATACTTTAAAAACATTTTTTTCTTCTTTATTGATTTTAGAGAGAAAGAAAGGGAGAGGAAGAGGGAGATAGAAACATCGATGAGAAAGAACATCGACTGGCTGCCTCCTGCATGCCCCCCATTGGGCATCAGGCCCACAACCTGGGCTCATGCACTGACCAGGAATTGAACCGGCAACCTCTTGGTGCATGGGTCGACACTCAACCACTGAGCCACACTGGCTGGGTGGTACCTCATACTTTTATGTGTATAAGGATCAACTTGGTTTTTATTTTTAAATACTGATTCCTGATTTCTACCTCAAGAGTTTCTGATTGAGAAGTTCCGAGTAGTATTCTAGTGAAGGTGAAAAATGGAACAGTAACTTTGGGAGATGTTTTAGCTCTGCAAACTAAAATGCCCCTCATCTGCTGCATGCATCAGTTTTAATGCACTCATACCAAAAAAAAAAACTTCTCAGACATAAAATGTGACAAGTAGCTGAAATGCAGTGACATGTATGAATGTCAAAATTACTAGTGCTAAATAAATTAGACACAAAAGGCAACGTATGGTATATTTCCACTTATCTGATATTCTGATAAAAGAAAAACTTTAAAAAAGGGACAGAAATCAAATCAAAATTGCCAGAGGCTGGGGGCTGAGCGGGGGACTTGATTGCACTTGATTATAGAGTGGTGCGGGAACTCTGTGGGATGATTAACATGTTCTATATCTTTATTGTGGTGGTAGTCATAAGACAGTATATATTTTTAAAAACTTATTGAACTTCATACTTAAAATGGGTAAATTTTAGTATATGTAAATTATACCTTAGTAAACCTGGCTTAAGAAAAAATAAACTATTTTAACGGTGTCTTCCTCAGTCTTTCACAAACTTAGTTAAAACTGGAATGTGCTTTTAGGTCAAACAACGACAGCCATCTCACTCAGTTTAGGAAACACTGAACTAATGAATCTGAGGGTAAGGAATAGGAATCAAGTTCTTTCACTTGCCTCCTAACCGAGTACTAATTAAGCCATAAAACCCCATGAAAATAATATAATAGGAATTCTCATGAGGCTCTGAAAGGACTCAATTCTGATTCAATTTTTAAACTACATCACAAGACAGCCTTGAATTTGAGGTCATCATTTGCATAGAGATAAAAAGTATCCTGCCCCAACTAATCTTCCCAAAAGTGAGAAGAAGAAAAGAAAATCCCAGAATGTTGTAAATGAATCTCAGAATTCATCTTTGCATTCTGTGATTCCTTTTGGTTTTACAGTAAAAGTTTATTTCCCTTCCCAAGATATCTCACAATTAAAGTTCTTGTTACGAATGGGAGAAGACTCTTAAACCTCTCATAAAAACAATAAACTGATTTTAAAAGTTTAGTTACTTTAAAATTATTCAAATTCATTTTAGATCATATAAAGGGTTGGGGATTCTGTTCAGTGGCTTTTTTTTTTTTTTTTTTTAAAAACCTAAGGTTTGCACAAAGTATATTGCTATATTTTTAAATACTCATTTTAACTCTTGTCTACTGTTTTTTACTTTATATCACAATTTTTTTTCTGGCACAAAGTTGTCCAATAGGTGTCGCCCTAAAGTCTATAAGTTCCGTTGACCCAGAGACTGAGAATCTGGGCAGGTTTCAGAATGAGTCATGTTGATATTTATTGTCAGCTTGTAGTGTGAAATGACTATTTGTATAACATTTCCTGATTCCCTGAGTACAATGGAATAAATGAAGTTTATAAAGACTTTCACAGAGGCAGTGATTATTTTTAAACTCAGAGTTATAAAAAGATCAGGATTGATAGAAGAGTATTGATTATGTTTGTGGAAATAACTTTAACAGTTGTGTAAAGGATGTGTTATGTAAAAAGTGTGTCAACACAGACAGGAGGTACTGGCATAATCCTGATTGGAGTTAGCTAGAGTGGTTAGGACATATTGCAATAGGCCAGGTGAGCAATGATGCGACGTCAGGGAGAATAGAGTTAAGCAGAGACCTTAGGGACTTAGTGATCGATTTAATAGAGAGAGAGAGGGGGGGGGGGATTTAGAGATAATTCTAAAGGTTACTGGATAGTCTCAAGTCAATTATCTTAAAATGCCAAGTCCGAGAGCAGTGATTTTTAACATTGGCTTTAGAGCACCTTGATGTACCTCAAACCTTGCACGGGTGTACCACCAAACTTTAATCAACACATAAATTTTCTTTTTATTCCACCTTAATGTTCTGGGAACTCCATTTTAGAGGACACTATTTTTCCAGGTTCTTTATTTCCATGAAATATAGTGCCCCTTCCTGCTATTTCATACAATTCCATTTTCTGGGGTAATTCAGCATATCCCTAAGAGTGACAAATCTTATAGGATAAAGGCCATCAATCTTAATATCACTTTTTATATGACTGGGAACTCCTTTCACTGAGTGATAGTCAATTCTTGCACTCTAAACCTCCACCTGTTAAAATGGCTCTCTCTAAAGACATTTTAACTAAAGTATGTCAGTGAGTTAAGCAAAGAAAAATATTTGAAAAATAAAGCCCCATTGTTTGATTTCAGAATTTTACCCTTCTACCAAAATCAAGGTCTGCAGAAAGTGTTGACAAGTTGATCTGTAATTAAAAGAAAAAGTACTTACAAGAACCTATTTATATACTTTATGATATCCCCTGGGATCATTTAACTGACTAATTTAGACAGAATAGACAACAAATTGAGGGCCCGATCTCTTCTCCTTTTCTAACTCTGTAAATATAATCCCAAATTGATTGGTCTCTAATACATGAGAACCAAATGAAAAATTAATTAGATTGGCTGCAACTCTTGAAGTGAGCACTTGACTGCTTGGTTGCTTTGTCTATTTGATCCTTTTTCTTTTGATTTATCAATAAAGTAGCCCATGTGGAAAAAATAATAGAAGAAAGGTAAGGGCAAGCATCAAATGAATCCAGACAAACTGTGAAACTGAGCAGTCTTTGCAAAGTGCAAGATTTAGAGTTGGTCTCTAGGTATTAACTGCACTAATACAATATGTTAACATGAAATCAAAATTTTTCTCCATTTTAAACTTATGAGCTTTTTGTATATATATTTATTCTCTTCGTACTGGAAACAACAATTTCTGATAATGTGTTTATATCTTCATTTCACCTATATGAAGTTACATGAAAGCAATTGTAGTCATAGAAAATTAGAAGTAGAAGTGTTCTTGCAATGTAACCTTGTTATTTTTATGGGTATAGTCACTAAAAGCCTTGAAAGCTAGTGGCCGTACTGAGGAGCAAGTAATGTTCCTGACTCCTGTCCCAGTGCTCAAAAACTCGACTCAGAATTGTAATAATCACCGTTAGCTTATATCCTGCTAGTAGAAGGGTAAGTTTTTGTTGCACTAAAATATCCTCCCAAGAGATTGATACAGGCTATTTTAAAACCTATTAGTTAATATCAAACTCAATTGTTAGTAAAATTACTTTTATGCTTAATTCTAGACTCAAAAATTAGGTTTATAGAAATCCAAATATTAAAATGTAAAACAAATCCTTAAAATTAAAGTGTATATTATATCAAAGTACATTGTAAGCATTTATTTAACCATTGGGCATCATAATTTTCATAAACTATTTGACTTTAGTTCATATTCAGTAATGGGTGAAACCCTAATTCATCAGATAATATGTAATACTAACATTTTTGGCTGGATAATGTTAAATATGTATAAGTAAAAATATAAGAACCTCTTATTTTTGGAGGTGAATCATTTAACTTAGTTACTAAAATCACAAATTCAAAAATTTATATTTTATTAAGATTCAACTCCTCAGATTAATGTTCATAATCAGCCTATGGTAAAACATTATGTAGAATACAAAGTTGTGGTATGTAGAATAATGTCCTTAAAGATGTCTCTACCTTAATGTTTAGAATTTGTGACTATATTAACTTATATGGCAAAAAAATGTAGATGAAATTAAGAGTAAAGATTTTATAATAGGGAGATTATTTTGGAATAACCATGAGGGTTTAATGCAATCAATTACATGACCTTTACAAGCGAAAGAGGAAGGGAGACAAGTCATTCAGAAAGATGTGAGGATGGAAAAAGAAACAAGAAATGAGAGATTCCATATGTTGTTGTTGATTTTGAAGACTGAGGAAAGGGGAATACAAGTGACTTCTAGAATCTAGGAATAGCTCTCCGCTGACAGCTGGCAAGGTAAAATTGTTCTTAGTTTTACCGTTGCAAGAAACTGAATTTTATCAACAACCTGAATGAATAAACAAATGGATTCTCTCTTGGAGCCTCCAGAAAGGAACATAGCCCTGTAGACAACTTGACTTTTAGCCCAATAAGACCAATGTCAGATTTTTAATCTACAGAACTTTAAGATAATAAACTTGTATTGTTTTAACTGCTAAATTTGTGGTTTGTTTTTTTTATGGCACCACTAGAAAATACATACTTAAGATAATGTGAAAAGAACCAGGAGGATTAGTAATTTCTGAACTAACAAGTATTTTTTTTTTTTTAATCCTCACCTGAGGACATTTTTTTCATTTTTTGTTCAGATAGAATAGGAAGGAGAGAGAGGAAGAGAGAGAGAGAGAGAGAGAGAGAGAGAAATATCAACATGAAGGGGACACATTGAGTGGCTGCCACCCGCATGACCCAACCAGGGCTGGGGACAAACTGCAACCGAGGTACATGCCCTTAGCGGGAACCGAACCCGGGTCTCTCTGGACCACAGGCAGACACTAACCGCCAAGCCAAACCGGCCAGTCCAAACTGGCCAGGGCTGAACTAACAAGTATTAATTCTTATAATATACTAAGTCTCAATCCAAGGTATAATATTAATATGTGTAATGTGAACTCTTTAGCATCTCTCCTATTGGAAACACTACCAAGAAAGACACACACTAGATTTAGGAAGGACTATGATGAAAGAGGAAGAACAGACTTTCCGTCAGCTGATTTTGACACAGAGTCAATGGAGTAACAGGTGCAAAGGGAAGTACAAGGTGTTTACATAGTAAGAGCCTGTCTGGATTTAGAAGATGACTTTCCCGGAAGTTGGCAAGTGTGTGTGTGTGTGAGAGAGAGAGATGGAGGGAGGAGAGTTACATTGTAGCAGGTGTGTGACAGTCTGTCGGATGGAAGTATATATGAAAAAAGAAGTCTGGAGTAAGAAAAAGGTGTTCAGATAATTACCATAGGTTAGAATGATGAGAACATGAAATATATGTATGTACATTTTAAAAGAATTTCTCAATGTGATTCCTTAAACTTTATAAAATTATTAATTACTGAGTTATGATGATGGATTACTTGGGACCAGGGAGACCTAGTAGATGTTCAGCAGAAACAACATATTAAAACACTGAATTGCTTATATGATGAAAGCTGTGGTCTATCCTTCCTTCCCTCCTTCCCTTCTTTCCTCCTTCCATGAGAATTTATAAGGTACTTGTTATGTCAGAAATTCTGCTGGGTATCAAGGATGCAGAGTGGAAGTCATGACATGTGGTTACAGTGTGATGAGTACTGTGCTAGAGCCCAATGGAGAGGCACCTGTTCTGCATGGGCGATGATGCAGGTTTACATCACAGGCTACCTGCAGACGGTGACATGATTTGAATCGAAGAGGGTGATTAGGAGTCAGCCAGGAAGAGAAAGATGGCAGGAGCCTGTGCTAAACCAGGCAGAGAACGATGTAATGACACAGGTCTGAACAAGTGTGGTGCCTTTGGAGAACTGTCAGCAGTTCGGGTTGCTTTAGCACAGAATGGGGGCAAAGTGGGATAAGACAGGTTTCAAATCATGAAATGTCTTTTTTTTTCTTTTTTAGAGAGAGAGAGGAAGGGAGAAAGAGAGAAATAGAAACATCGATGAGAGAGAACATTGATTGGCCACCTCCTGCATGCCCCACACTGGGGACTGGGCCCACAACCTGGGCATGTTCCCTGACTGGGAATCCAACTGACGACCTCCTGGTGCATGGGTCAATGCTCAGCCAATGAGCCACACCAGCCGGGCTAATTTTTTTTTCCTTTATTGAAAATCGTGAAATATCGTATATGCTATATTTGGATGTAGCCCACAAATCAAAGCAGTTGGAATATTTTAAGAGTCAGTTTCCTGGGACAAGTGGGCTTGACAATAACAATCAACTTAATATGTTTCAGATACTCTATGAGAAGAATTGTACATATATTGCCCTATTTCATCACTTTTATAAAGAAAGTATTGTTTTCTTTGTATATACAGAGAGAGGAAGAAGCTGAACAATTTCAGTCATAGAAGTCAGACCATGTAAAGCAATAGACAGCTTGCTTCAACACTATTCTGTCCTGGCAGAAGTGGGTTTACCACTTTTGAAGGATCACTCTGTGGCCGTGTGAATGATGGACTAATGCAGGAAAAGTAAAAACAACAACAAAAAACCCACGGCTACAAGTTAGAGGATATTGCAATAATCAGTGTGAAATCTAGTCATGTTCTTACCTAAAGGCAACTGCTGTTGATATAGAAAAGATTGATTGGGCAGGTTTTAAATGCTTCAAGGAAGCAAAATTAATAGCAGTTAACACCTGATTGATGGCGAGGCTAAGAGAAAGGCAAAAGTTGATGAGCACTTTTGAATTTGCTGAGTGAGTAAAGGACGATAGTCTTCCCTGAGGCAGGAATTTAGTGAAGAATGGGGAGGGAGTGTGAGAGATGATGGAGTCACATCTGGACATTTATACTTGGGGGAGTTCCTAGTGTGAGTTTCCTAGGACAGTGGATATAAAAATCTAGAGTTGAGCCCAACCGGTGTGGCTCACTGGTTGAGCGTCAACCCATGCACCAAGAGGTCGCCGGTTCGATTCCCAGTCAGGGCACATGCCCAGATTGTGGACCAAATCCCCAGTGGTGGGGCATGCAGGAGGCAGCCAGTCAATGTTCTCTCTCATCGATGTTTCTATCTCTCTCTCACTCTCCCTTCCTCTCTCTAAAAATCAATAAAGAAAAAATATTTAAAAAAGAAATCTAAAGTTGAAGAGTTTTGAGGAGATAAAGGTTGGAGTAACTACTGTTGGGTTTATGTACATGAACCTCATTATTTCGTGGCTCCTGAATTTAAAAGAGGAAAAGGGATGCTGATTGTTCTTTGGATAATACTCATGTCTCTTAATATGTCTTACAGCCCTGCATTAATCTGACGCTGCTTATGTTTCCTGTTTCAGATTTCAGCAATATCCATTGTAAGCAGCAATTCCAACCCCAGCCCCACTCTTGATCCATAACTATGAGGCTCTTTAGACTTTCTGAAATATTTTTTTTTATTGATACTCCAATGTACTATCTTCCCTCTCCTTTGAGTATTCTCACATAGTCTTTTATCTCTTCTGTGCCTTGTTCTTTTCCTTCCTTAACTGACTAATGCTCACTCATCCTGTAGTCCTCCATGTAAATATTATTTCACCTGGCATATATTGCTTGACAGTCCTCAGCTCTACCCTTACATGCACTTGAGTTACGGAAACCTCCTATGTGCTCCCAGAGCACACAATACTTTCCAACTCTATTGCAGTTTAATGGTGCATGTTATCTTGTCTGTATTCCCCAAAGACTCTAAGCTGTAAGACTACTGAGTTCTTATTTTTCTTATTAACTATCTCATTCTAAGAATCTGGCACATTTTTGGTGCTGGTACAGAAAAGTAAGAGATTTTGGAATGAATAAATGAGTGATGAAGAAGAAAGAGGAACAGGGAAGGAAAGCTTGGAAAAAATGTTAAGATGTAGAGGGAAGATGACCTTAAAACGTGTCTATGAAGGAAATGCCAGAGAGATGAAATCAGAGAGGAATTTCCAAAGACTCAAAAAATAGGAAGGAATCTTAAACGTAGGAAGAAGTCAACAGGCTGAACATTGTAGATGTTAAATTAAGAAGTAACAGAAACTATCTACTGGATTTTGCAATTTGAATGTTAACTTTGGAACCTGTACTGATGGATGTGCCCATGATTTCAGCATCAGATTATAATGACTTTTCTATTAAATGAATGAAAATAATAGGTCTTCTCATTAAAAGACACATTTTTCCCCCAACATAAAGGAGAAATGGGTACTTTTAAATAATTTAGTCAGTGCTATCTTAGTATTCTAAATTTTAATACATACTAAAAATGCCTAATTGTTACATATAACATAGCCAGACATCAAAAGATGTTTTATGAATTAGGTAGATATATATATAATGCCAATATTCAATCAAAATTTAATGTTAGCAAAATTTAATCAGTAAATTTCTCTCAAAAATTGCAGAGAGATTTCTATTGGCCCTAACACTGTGGTAAATAAATATTGGACTGACTTTCTAAAATTTTTTTCTTGCCCTGGCCGGTTTGGCTCAGCAGTTAGAGTGTCGGCCTGCGGTCCAGAGAGACCCAGGTTCAGTTCCCGCTAAGGGCATGTACCTCGGTTGCAGTTTGTCCCCGGCCCTGGTTGGTCGTGCGGGTGGCAGCCACTCAATGTGTCCCTTTCACGTCGATGTTTCTCTCTCTCTCTCTTCCTCTCTCTCCCTCCCACTCTATCTGAACAAAAAATGAAAGGATGTCCTCGGGTGAGGATAAAAAAAAAATAAAATAAAATTTTTTCCTTTATTGATTTTTAGAGAGAGAGGAAGGGAAAGAGAGAGAGAGAGAGAGAAATATCGATGAGAAAGAACATCGATTGGCCGCCTCCTGCATGCCCCCCACTGGGGATCGGGCCCACTACCTGGGCATGTGCCCTGACCGGGAATCGAACTGGTGACCTCTTGGTGCATGGGTCGACGCTCAACCACTGAGTCACATGGGCCGAGTGAATTAATTTTCTTAAAATTTTAATTAGGATATTCAATTTTGAAGAGTAAAAGAACATTGTTATTAATAATCTTTAGTAATATGTCTATTTTAATCTTCTGGGACACATCTTTTTATTGAATTTTATTTTTAGTTAGATAAAACACTTAGATCATTTTCTATTTTTCATATGTAGTTTAAAATAAAAGTTCAGAAATAAACATCCCCAGGAAGCTTATGCTTTAAAAGAAAGGAAAATGACCTCATTTTTATATATACACTTACATTTTCTTTCCACCAGGGTATTTTTAATTAGTGCTAGTCATTAAAATAAAGCTGTTATAAAATAAACCTATACAGCATGCATTTGTCTACTACACATGTTAGCTACCTGGGGCAGGAGTAGCATAATTAACATGAATATTATAAAACTTCACAAAAAGGAAATATAAGATCAAGATTAAAATGTCTTTAGTTAAAATATTTTAACTTCTATGAGATGTCACAGAAGTACAAAACATGTTTTTGAAAAATATATTTACTGTTACTATATTCACAACATTTAATAATACTAGTTAATGAAAACCTGCATTTTATATGCCTTCTTATTGGCATTTTGGGAAAAAAAATCACAGTAAGTTATGTTACATCTCTTTCTCTCGGTATTGTAATATTTCTGACATTTGGTTTGCATTGTTTTTCTTCAGCTGTGTTATATTAACTACTTGGTGGTGAGCTTGAGAATAACATACTTTATTTCCCTCTGTCTGCAGGCATCTAGTAGAATTCCAATAAAGCTTTGGAAAATAAACATGTGCATAAAATATATATAAATATATATATATAAAGAAAGAAAGAAAATACATAAATTAAGAAAAAAAACACAATTTGTATGTGAGATCCTCCCCATTTTATAATGAAAATTTAATGAATAAGAATGGAAATGTGAAAACCAGGGTCTAGAATTTAGTCCAAGATTTGTATTTGTATAAACATTCTATGTTGTATGTCCTCATTTGTGAAAAGTGGAGGATTTGTTAGATGGTATTTGAAGGTCCCTTCCAGCTCTACGAATTTTCAATTTGTCTTCACTACCTAGCAAGGCAGTATGCTATTGAATCCTTGTCTAGGGGCACTCAGGTGAACATTTCTCTAATATCTATGACTTTTCTATGGTCTGATGTTTCTCTGCACTAACATCTGGAACAATTCCAGCAAACTCCATGAGGAAAATTGTGGGTAGTGTAAGATAGCCATCATAATAGTGATAGGACATGAAACCAATGCCATTTGATGCATCTGATACATGAGGTTACAAAGCCATCCACTCTGCACACATATATTGTCTAATTTATTTTATTTGCAAGATTGTATGATTCCCATTTTACCTTCAAGGAAACTGAGATTAAGGAAGTTAGATAATTGCTCATGGTACCACAATAGGTAAGGATGGCAGCAGGGTCACACCTCCGGTCTCTCTAGCTCCAAGGCACATGCTCGTTACATTATACCCAGAGTAAAGCTCAGTGAGCATCCTGATTCAGTTGTGTGTATGTGTGTGCACGCGCATGGCTCTTTTTGTTTTTTATTTTCTTTGGTGCGAGGTGGGGACAGTTAGGAATGAGAGAACTATTATATTCCCAATATAGAGTTTTATTTTCTGAGAAATTACAATAAAACATTTGTCTACAGTTTCTCTGAGTATCTGGCAAGAAAAACAAGTTGAATTTACCTCCTCCTGAAACATTAGTAGGTTCATTGTTGGATTTTATTGTCAATGATTTTTTAAGAAATCCCAATATTCAAATGAACTGAAGATTAAAGATGATATATAAAATGCCACAGATTAGAACATCTCAATTATAATCCTAATTATATATGTAATGATCACATTAATATCTACCCATTTGCATTACTGGTGTAAGCAAAAAGAAGAGGAAGAAAGAAAAGAATAGCAAACATTGCCCTGGCCGGTAGCTCAGTTGGTTTCAGTGATGTCCCAATATGCCAAGGTTATGGGTTTGATCTCTGGTCAGGGCACATACAAGAATCAACCAATGAATGCATGAATAAGTGGAACAACAAATTGATATCTGTCTGTCTGTCTCTCTTTTTCCCTTCCCTTCTCTCCCTTCCTCTCCCCCCTCTCTAAAACCCAATAAAGATAGACATTAAAAAGGCAAACACATCACATTCACAATGTGCTAGGCACACGTCTAAACAGTTTACATGTAAGAAATATTGGAATCCTAATAACTGCTTAATATAGACATTTGTTAAACTGTGGCTAGCCTTGTGTTGTTTTTTTTTTAATTTTTTTTCTTTATTGATTTTTAGAGACAGAAGAAAGGAGAGGGAGAGAGAGATAGAAACATCAATGAGAGAGAACATAGGTTGGCCGCTTCCTGCATGCCCCGCACTGGGGATCAGGCCCACAACCTGGGCGTGTGTCCTGACCGGGAATCGAACCGGCAACCTCTTGGTGCATGGGTCGACGCTCAACCACTGAGCCACACCAGCCGGGCTACCCTTGTGTTTTTTTAACACTGCTTTTCTATAATTGAGGAATTCCCCACATTATAACATTAACAGCTAATATAGAATTAAGAACTCAAATATACAGCGTGTTTTTCAGTGAAGATACAGCCACGTAGGCTTGGTTTACCCGAAGCATCCTTCTTTGGGCTGGCAGCAAATCCCTGGGCTAGGTGGCTGCTGCCGTGTGGCTCCTTCGCTGACACGGGCAGCTGCAGTAGGAAAGTTGAGTTTCTGCCATTTGGTGCTCGATGAGCCCAGCTGCTGTGGTGACAATTACTTTACCACACAGGTTCTGGGATGTGGTTATATTCCTGGAAGGCTTGCCTCAAGCTATTTTTCCAGACCTCAGTGATTCTGTGAGTCAGCTAAATCACTTAATTTATTTTTCTGCTTAAATTAGCCAGAGTGATTCTCCACGCACATGTATACATCTACAGACACACAGACATTCATATACATTTATATGTATTTTATATGTACGTGTATCATATATGTTAGTGAAATTAACTGCCCTTCTTCAGTCCAGTTGAAAGTAACATTTGTTGTTTACCTAAGTGATGCCAGGCACTCTGCGAGGCCTTCCAGGGGGGCATTGTAACAATTCTCCAAAGCATGTAGGATAAGACAGTTGGCCACTTTCCGTTCTCACCGTCTTCCAGGGTTATGGGTGACTGAATATCAGAAATTCTTCATCACTCTTGCGAATCCTCAGGCAGGAACCATGCTTCATACCCTCAGATTGAGTAAAATCGCATTTATGGTCATCCCAGCCTGCAACTGAGATAGAATGATCACTTTTACTCAAAAATGAGATTTCTTGGAAACATACCATCTGTCTGTCTGTTTGTTTACTTAATAATCTGATCTGCAAAGAGCAGTCTGCTTGTTTCACGTTTTATTTTATTTTTAAGTGTTATCTAAATATATTTCTTTTTTAACATACTATTTTTATTGTAATACTTAATTTATTAATATTTTTTTATTACAGATTTTCCCTCCTTTTTCTTTTTTCTTTAATCCTCACCTGAGGATATTTTTCTATTTATTATCAGATAGAGTGCATGGGAGGAAGAGGGAGAGAGGGGAAGGGGGGGAGAGGGGGAGAGAGAGAAACATCGATGTGACTGGTTGCCTCCCGCATGACCCAACCAGGGACGAACCGCAACCGAGGTACTTGCCCTTGACCAGAATCAAACCTGCGACTCATTGGTCAGCGGGCCAACGCTCTAACCACTGAGCCAAACTCAGGGCCAGATGTTCCTCCTTTTTTCCCCTTTGACACCCACCTCCCCGCTCTCGCCACCCTTGCCTTCGCCGCACTGTTGTCTGTGTCTGTTTTGTTTCACTTTGTAAATGTCTCTCTGAGTCCTTCAGTGGAGGACTCAGTGCTGTTGGCTTTGCTGCTGCTCCTGTGCTTCGTCCTCGTCTTCAGCCCGCGTGGCCTCTTCAGATTCCCGTCTTTATGGAAGCTCATTCGGACTCAGCAGTTCCCATTTCTTTGATTATTCCAGGAGGAAGTTGTGAGAATCCAAAGGAAGAGCATTTCTACCGTCATTAGTATTTATTTCAACTGAGACACTATGCTGACTGGGGTTTACCAGCTGACCACTTGCACCAGAGGAGCGGTCTTCACAAGCTTTGGCTCTGGAGTTGGCCTGGGTTCCTACTTCGGTGACACTGTTCTCTGGGTGAGTGACTGTGAGCGGATGACTCAGCTTTCCAGTGTCTCTCAACATCTGCCAAATAAGAAAAATAATGGCTTAGAGCTCCGGGAAATAACTAAATGAATACAAATGGAGTACTTTGAGAGGCACATAGAAGGGCTTGCTAAAAATGAGCTGCTGCAATTATTCTGATGGAACACAGTGAGGGGAGCTGAGATCTGCTAGCAGCACCACACGCTAGATTTATTCCAGGCATGTCTACTGGACTATATCCCAAACTTTTCTCCCTTCCTCATAGTGACCCTCTGCTTAGTTACTCAGGCAGAAATCTGAGTGCCATCCTGGACTTCTTGCTCTTCACCCACTCTATCCAACTAGCAGCAAGTCCTACTAATTCTCTTATAGATATCACTTGAATGCGTCCAAGTCTCTGCATTTACATTGCCAGTCTCCTCACAAGATTCAGTCTCCCACCCCTTCCTTCTTCCTTGGATCAGTCTGTTTTCTCCAGAGTAGCCATGGTGGTATGTTAATCATGTCTGGTAAAGATACAAATATGATATAAAACCCTTTATTCATTTTACACTGTCTTTGAAACACGATTCCCTTTCTGTAGTGTACAAGCCTCGTATGATTGATGTGTACCTACCTTTCCAGCTCCATGCCTCCCCTCATCTTTCTATACTTGAGCATACTAATCTTATTTTCTCCCCTAATGAATAATGAACTTAGTTATGTAAGTCCTGCAGATGCTTTCCCCACCTCCGTCCCCTATTCTTCTGCCAAACTCTGGTCACATCTTCACTAAATTTAGGAAGTATTGACCTAAATTCCCAGACCATGTAGTCTCATAGAATTTTCTCCCTTTATATACTGCATCAAACTTGTTATTTCCTTTGTCAAAGCATGCTTTTCTATGCTCTGACCTCGGTATGGGCCAAGATATGTCTACCTTGTAACTGCTGTGTTGTTAGCACTTTCCATAATACACTGCATGTAACAGGTGCATAGAAAACTATTTTGAATGAATTACAGATTGAAGTCAGACTAAGGAAAGACTGATTTCCAACTGAATCCCCTGAGAGTTGATCACTATATATTCCTCCAGCTGGAGGCCAAACTTATTCTATAATTCTTGATTATCTTTAGACTTGAGGTGTATATCAACTGACCACAGGGACGGTTGTGGGGCCGGAGATCTACTCTGGCGTTCCACAGGCTTTAAGAGGAATATAAAATGGAGTGAGGTCTGTTCGGTTGGTATTGAGAGTTGAACATAGTTGGCTTTAGTTACGGGAAAAACACGTTGAAAACTTTTTGTGTGCTACTAAGACAAGTGGAGGCCATTGTAGTGCAGCAAGGATCCTAGGATTGAAAAAACCGATGTTCACCTTTCAGGTTCAAGACAAATGTGGTCAATTCATGGGATGAACATGTCAAAAACTTATTTGCAAGAGTGTTTGGGGACACTGCTGGGAACATTTCTGAAATATAGCTCCCAAGTACTCAGAATTTCTAATGTTATTGTCTGGGCATTTTCTGCTTCATCACATGACAGCACATTTTTTTTAAGTGTTAAAGATAATTCAGGCTCCCACCATAGTGTTGCTCTGTGTGCTTCCCAGTGCTTGATGTTGTCCGACTTTTAAAATGTGGGAGTGGTGTAATTTCTCATTTAATGTGCATTTGTTTGACACCTACATTTTTTGAACAATTTTCATACATTTATTAGTCATTTAGGTTTCCTTTTTTGTGAAGTTTCTGTTCATGTTTTCCTACTTTTCTAGTTTTGCTGAATTGATTTGTAAGGGTTCTGTTTTGGTTATATGTGTTTAAACTCAGTGTATAACTTGTATTTTATGGCCTTTTGATGAGTATAAATTCTTGTTTTAATATAGTTGAATTTGTGTAATATTTTATGTTTATGGTTTTTTTCTATCTTATTATTTTTATTTTGTTGAAGAAAACCATCCCCATCTCAAAGTTACGATATTCTCCATATTTTTGTATACAATGTTAGCCTTTTATATTTGTTTATCTTCCACCTAGAATTTAGTTTTATATATAGTGAGAGGTATGGATCCAATTTTCTGTGTTTGCCCTCGGGATGTCTGATTGTGCTAGCGTTCTTTACTGCATAGTCTTCCTTCCCCCACTCTCTGCAATGCCATCTTTCTGCGTCATTTCCACACATACGTAGGTTTGCTTCGTTATGTTCTTGTGAATTTTTTATTTTAGTTTATTTTTAAAATTTTTGTTCTGGGTTTGTTGTTGTAGTTGCTGTTGTTAAAAGCATGGCAATTTGAAATCCAGAATACGGAGCATGCGTTCCAAAGCTTGATCTGCTACTTGAAACCTTGGGCAAGTTGCTTAACTTCTTTGTGTCTCAAAATCCTTGTTTTAAAACAAGTATGATCACATCATTGCCATAAGGTAATCATGTATCTTGCATAAAGTAAGAGCCATATGTGTAAGTTATACAATTTTAATTCTTAATTATTGTTTCCATAAAATACCACATAGTCTGAATTAAAATAGCTTTGTAAATCTAGACATTTTGTCAAGTCACTTCACATCATTTTTAGTTTGGCTGTATATAGCCTTTTGGTCTTCCACACTTATTTGAGAACAATGTTCATGGATTCCCTGAAAAATCATTTTTATTTTAGTCTGAATTGCATTGGACATCTTTGTTATTTTAGGAGAGTTTACCTCTTTGTTACTTAGCCTTCTATTCATGAACTTGGTATTTCCATTTATTCAGTTATGTTCTTTCAAGAAGTTTTATTTTCTATGGAAAGGTCATGAGTGTCTCTTGTTAGCTTTTTTCTTATGCAGCTCATATTTTTGTTACTATTACAGGGGAGATATATAGATATAGATATAGATATAGATATAGATATAGGTATAGGTATAGGTATAGGTATAGGTATAGGTATAGATATAGATATAGATATAGATATAGATATAGATATAGATATAGATATAGATATAGATATAGATAGATATAGATATAATCCTCACCAAGGATATGTTGTTTATTGATTTTAGAGGAAGGAGGAGAGAGAGGGAGAGAGAGAAAGATTGATGTGAGAGAGAAACATTGATTGGTATGCCTCCTGCACATGCCCTGACTGGGGTTGGAACCCTCAACCTGTGTATATGCACTGACTGGGAATTGAACCTGCCACCTTTGGTGTACAGGACAGTGCTCCAACCAAATGAGCCACCTGGCCAGGGTGGAAAAAATATTTTTAAATGACCCTTTTCTTAGTTATTGGTTTCCGCATGTAGACCTACGTGATTTTGTGTTCTGAGTTGTGCCTTCTCTTCTGCTGCGTCACGTGTGGTTTTCACTCCTGCGGAGACTCTTTCCTGCTTTCCTCCAGCTCACGTCCCATCTCACTCCATTTCCTCGCCGTACCTTCTCTGAGCCTTTATCTTTCCCTTTTGGGTACTTAGTTTCTAGATTTGGTTGTTTCATTAAGTTTCTTGAAGTCATCCCAATGTCTTTAGACATACTTTTTTCCTTTAACCCTCTTTGTCTGCTCTTATTTCTCCTGTTCCTCTTTTTTTTTTTAATCCTCACCTGAGGACATTTTTGCATTTATCTTCAGATAGAGCGGGAGGGAGAGAGGGGGAAGAGAGAGAGAGAAACATCGATGTGAGAGAGACACATCGACTGGTTGCCACCCACACAACCCCAACAGGAGCTGGGAACAAACTGCAACCGAGGTACGTGCCCTTAGTGGGAACCGAACCCGGGACTCTCTGGTCCGCAGCCTGACGCTCTAACCGCTGAGCCAAACCCGCCAGGGCTCCTGTTTCTCTTATTCCTTTTTCTTTTACATTTTCTGTATAGCTTCCTTGCCACTTTCTTTTTAGTCATCACTCATCTTCCATTCCTCCCAGGCCTGTTCTGTGTAGGAGGTGTTTGTGTGTGGGTGTGCGTGGGGGCAGCTGTCAGTGGGCAGGGAAAAGTTCGAACTCACTCGACCACCAGCTTGCAGGAGCCATCCTATGGCTCAGGGTGGGAAGTGAGAGGACACGGTTTGAGCGTGTTCTCACTCCCAGCCCCCCGAGTTCAGCATTGCACAGCTGCCGATGATGCAGTCTCTGTCACTTCTGCCTCCCGAATCAACAGACTGCTTTCTGTAAATATAGCTTGTTTGCAGCGTTCCTTGCTTCTTCATACAATTGGTTTCAGGGGAAATTCTCACCCTCAGTCCATGCATACTGTTTCTCTTGTTCTGAAGAAGGAATTGCTCGGTTTTATTCCTCAGAGGTTTTGCCTTCCTACTAAGAGCTGAAAGTTTTCCCTAGATCTGCAGCCTTATCTTTTTTCCCCCTATCCTCTGAATATTCACCCGTTCATATAGCAAATATTTCTGAATGCAACATGCCAAGTACATTGTTAGTTTCTGGGCAACATTTGACAGCATGAAAATGTATGGAATATGCCTACAAAACACTTTGATTTTTGTGAAGGGTTAGGTGCACACACAAAAAATGACAATACAATATTAATTGCAATGATGAAGTAATGCACAGGATGCTTCAAGACAAGAAGAATGCCTAAATCTGCCTAATTTGAAGAAAGGCTTTAGTTGATTCCTAAAACAGTGGACTGCTGCATCCAAGGTCCTGTGCTGTGGGGAGAAGTAGCAGTGACCAAGGAACATAAGCTGAAACCTGTCCTGATGACGTTTATAACCCAGTTGGCTAAAAACGGTGACTTTTAAACTGATGGATTAAGGATGAGTAGGCTTTTCCACAAGAATGAAAGAGAATGTTCTAAGCAGTGGAAAGAAAGTGCCAAAGAAGCAAAACAAATTGTGGCAAGTTCATAAAACTGGGGGAAGGGTAAGAGTGAATCGTAAAAATCAAGCAGTGCTTCAGACAGAAGATGTAGCTATGCAGGTGGGACAGGGCCATAGAAGAAAGTATATTGTGTGTTATCACAGAGGCTTATGCTTTATCACCCTTTATGGAGGTGGGATTGTTGAAGAATTTGTAACAAGGAATGACACTGTCACGTTAGTATGTTAGTGACAACACTCATAAATAAATATGAAGGATTGATTGGAGGTCAAGACTAGAGTCTGGACCATGGGCAATGTATTTTATCCATATTGACCAGCAAGGAATGGGGTAGTTCTCAGTTGTATTAAGATATAATTGACAACACCATATATAAGTTTAAAGTGTGCAGCATAATAACTTGATTTACATATATTGTGAAATGACTACCATAGTAAGTTTAGTTAATATTCATCATCTCATATAGATTAAGAGAGAGAGAGAGAGAGAGAGAGAGAGAGAGAGAGAGAGAGAGAGAGAGAGAGATGTTTTTATCTTGTGATATGAACATTTAGGACCTACTGTCTTAGCAACTTTCAAATATACCACACAGAGGTGTTAACTGTATGGTGTGTGGTGTTAACTATAGTCATTGCACATTACATTCTCAGTAGTTTCTATTTTAATGAAATTTATACCTTTTGCGACATCATAGATGGACTTTGAGAGCATTACGCTCAGTGAAATAAGTCAGACAGAGAAAAGCAAATAGTGTATGATCTCAAGTGAGTTGAATCTTTTTTTTTTTTATAAAAAGGAAAAGCTCTCTCCTAATGAATGCAATTCCTGCACTGGTGTTCAGCTCAGCGATACAACACCCCACGAACCTGGTGGAAAGAGTGCCTCAGTTCCCAAAGAGGTGTCTGAGCGGCACACCGGATATCCATCGGGGCACGTTGTTGGGGTTCAAGACTGAGGTTCGGCAGCCATGATCATACGGGTAATAGGTGAAACTATAGGTTGGAGTCATGGGTGAGATTACATGGCTTGCACATGCAAGGGGCAGAGAGCTCTATGGAGCAAAGAAGAGTAAAACTTGAAGACTGAAAAGGGACTAGAGAAGTAGGCAAACAAGGAAGCTGCGGGTCCCAGACACCTGGTAGAGGGGAAACATAAAGAAGAAGAAACTGCCACGTGTTTCCTGGACCCTCCCAAACACTTCTGACTCTGTAACTTCACTGATATTTCTCCAGCACATCCTAAAATCCCTTTCTATCTCCAGTTGTCAATATCCACCTCTTTCTTCTCAGTTCATTTCAAATGTTATCTCTTTTCATGGAAACACTTCCAATTGCTTTAACAAACTGTGATGTGCCCTTTCAAACAAACAACATTTTCTTTCTCTTTTAGCCTGTATGTATGTATGTATGTATGTATGTATGTATGAATTGATTGGTTGCTTTCGAATGGGTTAGATGACTTGTTCTGGTGTCCATAGATATAATCCTATTTTGAAATGACATTGGCAAGGTTATTTAATCACAAAGTTTCCTAAGTAGTTTACAAATCTCTGTAGACATTATGGAAATTTAAAGTTACATTTTAGATTCATTTTTAGAACATGTTTATTCTTAACTATTTGGAAATTGTATATATGTATGTGTGTGCATGTGTGTGTACGTGTGTGCATGTATGTATACGTATGTATGTGTATGTGTTTATGTGTGTGTGTATATATGTGTGTGTACATATATAGATGAGATTTGAAATGCTATTCTAAATGAGAAGATATTTTTAAAGCATGAGAGAAAAACAGTCACAAAAATGCCATGGGATATATGATTTAATATTTTTTGTTTTTAGTTTAAAACTTGCAAATACATTACTCCATTCTGGCTTTAGTTTTAGTTAAGCTCTTAGTTATTTGAGATGTTTTATTCCTAATTTAAATGGCAAGCAAATCTTTGTTTGTCTCTAATGGTTTTTCTAGGTCAGCAACTTTATCAATAATAATTTCAAAATAATTAAACAATAAAAAATAAATGCTACTGAAACAAACATGGTTTTTAAAAAGGATATTCTACCATGATATATTTTGCATGTCTCATTTCACCCGTGCCAACACAAGGAAAGTAGCCTCAATTTTAAAATTTATTTTCAAATATTGTCTTAGTTTGATATGGTAGAAAGAACATTTGAACTGTAGTTCTGTCTTGTACTTAGTTATTGAGTCAGGTCCCCTAAACTTTATTGTCTTGAGTCTTCTGCTATGAATGGGAAGAGTAACAATATCTAAAAACACTACTGTGGCAGTTTAATAAAATTTAAATATATATGCAAATGATAATGTACTGGGTGCTTAAAATATTAGTAAATTGAAACATGCCTACTACTTAACATTTGTAAAAGTGAAAAAAAGAGAGAGAACGAAAGAAATTGTGATATGCTATAAGTTAGGAAGTTCTCCTGACTATTTCTTTAGAAATTAATTTGTTCTCCCGAGAATTTTTCTAATGTTGAGCCTAAATTGTTACATATAATCAAGTTAAGATAAAACCATGAGACAATGTTGTCTAAGAAAAATTATGAAATGAGATTAAAATGTCAAAGTAAGTATTTTTGCTTGGAGGTCATTTATGAGAAACTGTGATAGACAGAAAAGATTAGTCTAATAGGGATACTTGAAATTACATGGGAAAGAATTGGAAGGGCTCAGATCAGGACAGTATTTTTAAATGGTCAAAAATAACTTGGAAAGCAAATAAAAATGCAGCCTCCTTGGCATCATCTCTGATATTCTGATTCAGATTTGAAAACAAAGAATCTGTATTTTAAAAAAGCATCTCAGATCATTTTTCCAGCGATATTTTATGTACACCATCAATATACATTACTTTAGACCTTTTCAGAGGTGTTGAATTCTACTTGTCATTTCATATTTGCAGGAAGTAATAAAAAAGAAAAATAATTAACTTTAATTATGAATTAAGATTAATGACTTCTCTGGTTAAAAGCACTCTAAAAATTTAGTTTGAGGTAACTAAAAGAGAAATGTTTCTTTTTCCAGTTTGAGAGTATTTGGCATAGTGTGTGTGTGTATGTGTGTGTGTGTGTGTGTGTGTGTGTATGTGTTGTGTGTTTATTTATAAAGAATAGAGAAGAGTTTAGTCTGCACGTATGTAGTAATACAATAAAATGTAAAAACTGAAGGTATTAAGGGACTTAAACACGTAATGAAAAGCAGTATATATATTGTACAAGATAACATAGGTCTCTACAGTTCTGAATAGCTAAAAAAGTCTCTGACTTTTCCAATGTTCATATGAATCACTAGAGGGCAACATATACTATTCCTTTAAGATCATATATCCCAATCAGAATTGTCCGTCGTTACAAGGAGTGGAAGCAGAGCCCAACCTGGCAGAAGTCAGAAAGATGAAGCTGAGACTAGAATTCTGTTAAAACCTTTCGTTAATTTAGCTGAGTGAAACTATCAATAACCAGTTATTTAGTAGAAAAACCTATTGAATGAATTTTTGAAAAAAATCAAGTACACGTAGTCATTGTCTTCTAAAGGTACACATACAATCATGCAGAATATGAAACAAAGTCATGAAAAAATGCAGCCTTTTTCTATCTCTCAGAGATGCATCAATTACAGAAGGACAGCAGGATCTCTTTTCTCTGTGTAGAGTGTGGCCTGGTTTTGTTCTTTTTAAAATATGTCTTTATTGAATTTTTTTTTTTTTTAAGAGAGAGAGAGAAAGGGAGAGAGAATCATTGATATGAGAGAGAAACATCTATTGGCTGCCTCTTGCATGCCCCCTACTGGGGATCGAGTCTGCAACCCAGGCATGTGCCCTGACCAGTAATCGAACAGGGACCTCTTAGTCCATGGGGCGATGCCCAATCCACTGAGCCACACTGGCCAAGCTTTTATATTATATTACATGGGCTCATCTCATCATTGCTCAGGTTTAAAAACCATGAATGAATCTTCTAATGGGGACAGAGCCAGTAATTGACTGTCTTGTCAACCAAGGAAAAAGAAAATAACACCTTAGGAATCATAGTTCAGATTTGCACACATAATATTACATTTTTTCACATTCTTATATCTAGACACTGATGTTTTTGTTGTATTTGGGTTTTAATGATGAATTGTTATAAATCCATTTTGGAGGCAAGTTAGTCACAATTATGAATGAATAAAAAATGAATTTAATGAACTAATTTTTTGTCTCCAAAAGATTTTTTAAAACAGAGAAAGAGCTCAGCCAGTGTGGCTCAGTGGCTGAGCGTCAACCATGCACCAAGAGGTCGCCAGTTTGATTCCCGGTCAGGGCACATGCCCAGGTTGTGGGCCAAACCCCAGTGGGGGGCATGCAGGAGGTGGCCAATTGATATTCTCTCTCATTGATGTTTCTATCTCTCTCTCTAAAAATCAATAAAGAAAAAAATATGAAAGAAAAAACAGAGAAAGAACTAAGATGGGGGAAAATACAGATGTGGAGGTAGAGAAACTGGACAGAGTGAAAACAGAACTGCATGTTTTAAACGGAAACATATTCTAAAAGAAGAAAAATGCATCTTTTAATGATTATAATCTGATTCTGTTGTTTCAAATACAGCAAACAGATAGTTACCAGTTAATTTTTAAAGTGCTTAATATGTGCCAGGCAAAGTGCCTTATCTTTATTATCTCATTTTAAAACTATTACCATCTGAACTATACCTTTCTAAAGTGATGTTTTAGAGGTTAATTTAGTGGTGGAGCTGAGACACAAATCCAGGCAATTGGCCCAGACCATGCAGTCTTAACTCCTGTGCTTCTCTGCCTTCCATGGATAGATGCAATCTCAGAAGGAAAGAATAGGTCTTAGCCATCTCTGCCAGGATGTGGGCATGTAAATTTCACGTTCATTTAAAGCTGCTAAGTCCCCTCTTGTTCTACTGGTCTAACAATCTACACGGAAAGAAACATTACCCAAGTCCATATTGCTTGTAAAATGTAGCAAAGAGTTGACACATTCTGATATGTGAAATTAATTTGGTTTATTTAAAACCCGTAATCCTGGGTTTGATTTCAATCTGGGAAGCATATTAACACAATTTAGAGTTGGGGAATATATGTTGAAGTGAATCTATTTCATGATTCTAAGGAAACAGTGGGGTATCTTTAAGAAAACTTGGTAAAGAGTAATGATAGAGTTAAACATGCATGCATTCATTTGGCACTTTATAAACACCTCTTTTTGAAAGTATTTGTGGGTGCTAAAAGAGGAATAAGGTATTATTCCAGCCTAAAAGAAACTGAATAATATCTTCTTTATCTCTGACTTGATATCCTAAGCTTTTACTTTTCCCTTTGAGAGTTAAACTACTGAGCAGTGAAATTATTTGGAGGAGAAAATTATAAACTAGCAGGTACCAAAAAGCTCTGAGTACTAGTGGACCTTCGGAGGTCTAATTTTAATGCTTCATTCCTTAATTTTGAATTTCTAGAAATTCGGTATTTATTGAATTTGTCTTCAACCTACCATGCAAAATATAAAAATCAAAACCACTATATAATTTATTTTTTAAAGGTGATGTTAAAAAGAAAATCACCTACAGATTTAAGAGTTTTGGAGTTAAAAGAAGTTAGTTATACCTTTGAAAGTGATGTGCATAGCACTGGTCTCCTGTATCATTCCAGATAGCCTAGGCACTCAGCGGAGTCTAGGTTTATGCTACAGTAGCAATCCCAAAATTTCAGTAGCTTGTAACACAGAGTTTTATTTCTTGCTCATGCTGCCTTTCCATTGTGAGCCACCCAACACATTCTCTTCACTCTTGAATCAGCCTGCCTGAGCACCCACTACCTTGAACATTGGCTCTGAACATGGCAAGGGGAAAAGAGAGCTCTGAAGGGTTTCACGTCAGCATTATACATCCTGAGTGGGTTATAACTCATTGCTCAGAATTACTCACATAGTCCTGCTCTACCGCATGGAGCTTGCTTGAAAATCAACCCTCTATAGTTCTAGAAGGAAGAAAAACCACAAGTTGGGTGAGTGACGCTATGACCATGTTCCTCTAACAAAGAAATACCTTTGCTTTTTACCCAAGTAAGATACCTAAATTTTGCACACGGTTTGAAAAAATCAAGTTAAAGCACAACTTTTGACAATATAAAAAGATATTGTAAGTGTTAAATTTAAACCATTAGCATCTGAGAGCCTTCCTGTTTATAAGTTTAATTAGGCTCAGAAGGAAAGGGATAACAAAAATTCTGCTTTTTCTCTGTCTAGATTGACTTATAGATTCTTATTCCAGTTTCACAGTCCAAGATGGCTGTGTTTAATCATCATCATCATCATCATCATCATCATCATACAGATGAAGTTTGCAGGCTCAAAAACATAACCAGCATCAGTATAGATCTATAATGCTTTTGTGTGATGGTTCAAGATATCTTGGTGGTCTCTCCACTGCTCTATTTAGAATAGTTTCAAATTACATACATATGCCTGTTTTAAGAGACATTTATTTTACTATATTAATAGAATAGATAGTCTGGCATCGCTAATTATTATTATTATTATCATTATTACTTAGATATACTATATACATTGTATTTTTTATTTGCTGGATTTTCAAAGAACTTATTTTCTTTCTTGCTCCCAAATTTCTTCAAATAGTTAATTAGCACATCTTCTAATAATCTTTCTGGTACATTTTAGTTATTGCAAATGATATCAGAATTTTTTAAACTATAGAAACTCTACTCCAAACAATAAACGTATATTCACTTGCCGCCATGCAGTTAGACCTGTATAGTTCTTTTCTTTATTATAATCAGTTTATTAAAATGTCTGGATTATCTTCTTTGCTAGGTGTTGCTCCTTAAGATCAAGTTTGAAAATAAATTGGGTCTATTAACAAATAATCTTAAAATAAAAACTAATTTTAAGGAGAGTGGCTGTAGATAATACAATCACAATATAAAGCTTCAGCGTTTCAGGGTCTCCGTCGCACAGGAAGATGAGAAATGTCAACTGCTCACTGCAAGTCAATGCACTCTTTCTGGTTTTCAAACATTATCCATGGATAATATGAGTTTGAGTAAAGTTCCTGTATTTAAAATCCTTGCTTTCCTCCTTCATTGATTAAAAAAATAATAATTAAGCATATGTTTGCATTTTATTGTAATGGTGGTCATGTGAGAGAAATGATAAACGGATGAGATAAAGCAATAAGATATTAAAACAATAAGAATGGGTTAAATATAAAACAAAAGGTGACATTTTCCACAAAATAATGTTAATAATAGAAGTAAATATATGGAAAGGTAAAGGGGACAAAGAGAAATTATGAATTAAATATTAGAAAATATTTGTCTTTAGAAAAGAAAATGAAAACTAGATAAGTGTAAATTCAAGAAATGTATTCCAGAGAAGCTATACTGATGAGTTTTTTATCACTTAAAACTTTTTATCTTATTTTTTAATTTATGTTTATTATTGAAAGTATTACAGATGTCCCTCCTGTTTTCCCACAGTGACACCCTCCTCCCCATTTCCACCCCCCTTGCTTTCACCACACTGTTGTCTGTGTCCTTTGGTTATTCATGTATGCATATCAGTTCTTTGCTCACTTAAAACTTTTTAAACTATAAGTTTTGTCAAGTTCTGCTAGGCAGAATTCACCAATTTTTCACTTTCTCAAAACGAAAGAGTCCTTGAAATATTTCTTATATCACTAGGGTGCCATTCAGGAAATTGCTTCTTCATAAGCACTAAATTGCACGCTAATGTCTTGAGCAAGAAAGCTATCTACGTCCTAGAATTATAAATATTATCTCATTAGTGCTAAAAACACACCTATGAGGATGGAAAATGGAAATGGAAAATATTTCTTTCATTTTAGAAGTTGAACAACTGAGACACTGAACGTAGAGCATCAACATTGTCAATATGCCAAATTCCAGAACTCCCTGTGGAAAGTCTAATGTTTGAACTGCTAAATAAGGAATTTACTACCTAGTATCTGCACATCCACGTTTGCAAAGCATGTGCTAGGAGCTATGAAAAATGAATTCATAGACCTTTGTTTGGTTTGTTATAGCAAAGATTCCTTGTCATAGCAGTAAGTGGACTAACGAGAGAAATGGTAAATGAATAAAATTTAAAAAGTAGATGAATGGATGCCACTTAAATGTTCACATTTGCCATCAGGATGATATGGATCCTGAAATAAAACATGTGACAGAGGAAAAGGACAAAAAGAAATGATGACTTTGGACAAAGTGTTTTACAGAAACACCTTCCTCTTTATAGTACTTTAAAAGTTCTTCTACAATTTACCACTTCCTGGCTGTCTTGAATTCCTGCAATTTTGGTTGTGAATTATTTGAGCGTATTCATACTTTTCATGACTCAGTTGTTTTTATGCTAGCTTGCACTCTCTGTCAGGGGAGATGGGCACAGGCAGGCTGAGTCCTGAGGGCATGAGTCCCCAGGCCGGCCCAGAGTTCCAGCCTCTGTAGTCGAGCTTCATCATACGACCCATACGACCGAGGGCCATGCTGCAGCTGTGGGCCTCTCGAGTCTTTGCTGGGCCACCTTGTCCTGTTGGACCCAGTGCCCTGGCTGCTGCTGACACTGCTTCGCTCCAGGTCAAAATCAGTGTTTCAAGCAAAATGTCTACTTCCATTTCCCTAACATGTCCCAGCTCCTCACATTCACACATGTATTCAGTATTCCCCACACCTCTATCTTCTTCTTTCTCAGAGTATGATTTTTCTTCCCAGAGATCAGGACCCTGTCTTTGACATTTCTGGGATTCCAAAGACCGGGATCCTAGTCCCAATCTCTGTCAACCAGGTGCTCACTAAACACTTGAATGCAGAGATGTAAACACTTGAATGCAAAGAGCTGTGTGTAGGGAGGTGATGCTTATCTCCACTTACTAACCACAGCTAAGCCTAAAACACTCATTAAGTCCAAACTACTGCTATGTGTTTTCCCGGAACTATGTGTGGGTGCTCGAGAGATACCTGAAGAGGACACTGGTGCTGCCAGCTTCAAAGTATATTTCAGTTTTCTGGCTCGATTTCCTTTTCAAACATGTTGCAGTTCGGTCTCTGCACGACAGTTATATCAGTGTTCCTGAAGTCAAGTTGTATCTTTCCTGTTTCCAGTGTATTTACTTCACTCACCTCCTACATTTAAAATATAGATATAGCCCGGCCGGTGTGGCTCAGTGGTTGAGCATCAACCCATGCACTAAGAGGTCACCGGTTCGATTCCTGGTCAGGGCACATGCCCACGTTGTGGGCCAAATCCCCAGTGGGGGGCGTGCAGGAGGTGGCCAACCAGTGTTCTCTCTCATCAATGTTTCTATCTCTCTCTCCCTCTCCCTTCCTCTCTCTCTAAAAAAAAAAAAATCAATAAAGAAAAAAAATAAAAAATATAGATATATATCAAGACCCTGATTTATATATATATATATATATATATATATATATATATATATATCTGATTTCTTTTACTCTAAGGAGGAAAACCCTATTTGGAGATATGTATGTGTTGCATATTTTTATGGATTACAGATTTCCCACTTAGATTCCTTATCTTAAAAATTTTACTAATAGAGTATTTCAAAGAGGAATTTCAACTGTTTAAACTAGGAGAATAAAAAGACATGTTCGGGAAGAAAATAATTTTATTGTGAAATAAATTTGAACTCTAGCTTCCTAGTACTATTTTCCCTTGAGACCTGGAAATGAGTGGTGAGGGCCATGTTAGCTGTAACACTGCTTCCCTTACCTAAATGATCTGTTTCAGTTCTATCATTGCCAGTTAATGATGACCTTGTGCTACCAAAATATTTCCAGTGATTGATGGTACCAGAGATCTTGACGTTTTCTGCACTGTTTATTCCTGTCTGTGACTTGGCTTGGTCTCTGCAGTTCTTGGCCAATCCTGGTCCTTTCTCCTTTCTGCAATCAGTTGAAAGCAAGGTGTTATTGCTTGTTTTCATCCTACTTTTGCTCAAGTTACTGAATAGCTCTTGAACTTGGAATATGTAAAAGGGGGTAAGAATACAGCTAAGTACTCAGAACCCCAACTAAATACATTAAGATGGTCAAGTTTGTGAATGATCACAGCACCGGACCCTCAGCAGTTCACAAAGGGAAAGGGACCCTGAGCTGATCTTTACCCAGTGATCATAACAAATGCCTGGCTTAGAAACCGCTCCTGAAATCACCATTTTATTGACATTGACCAGATTAGCATAATGTGAAGTTTTTCCTCTCTTTATTAGCTGCTGCTTTACTTTAGAAATAATTAATGGAATCTAATCATTTGTTTGACTGGTGGAAAAAAGAAATAATTACTGGAACTCATCATAACACTACCTCCCTGTGAAGAAAACATGATTACATATTGGTATGTGATCATTAATTTTAAGTGCCAGTTTGACATTGGGCCATGGGATGCCCAGATTACTGGCTAAACATTACTTTTGCATATGTCTACAAGGTGAACCTGGAAGGTATCAGCATTTGAATTGGTAGACTAAATGAGTCAGTAGGCCCTCCCCAATGTGGGTGAGCATCATCCAAACCCTTGAGAGCCTGGAAAAAAGAAAAAGGCAGAGGAAGGTTAGTTTACTTCTGCCTGTGTACTTGAGCTGGGACATTGACCTTCTCCTGCCCTCCAAACTTCCGCTTCTCAGGCTTTCAGACCCACACTGGAATCCACCATTAGTTCTCCAACTCCTAGGCCTGTGAACTGCACCACCAGCTTCCTGGGTCTTCGGCTTGCAGACAGCAGGCCATGGGACTTCTCAGCCTCCATAGTTATATATATGAGCCAACATTTTATGATCAATCAATCTCAATCTCTCTCGATCTTTCCCCCTTCTCCCTCCCCCTCCCCCTCTCTCTCCTTTTCTCTATCTCTCTCTCCATCTCTTCAGATTTTTTTTTTTCTGTTCTCTGGAGAACCCTGAATAATACATGGTAGGAATGAGCCTATGGATTTGGACACATTTGAACTCAGTTTCCAAGGCTGACGTTTATGAGCTATACCAGTAATGTGACTGAATGGTTACCTTCCTCTCTTAATGTATTTTGTTTGTCCCCATTCTGATATGTTTGCTACTGTTCTTCACTTGCTCTGTGTTTCAGGAGGCTGACTTGTATGCGCTGCATTATCTGGGCTGTCTAGCCTTCTAGCTTCTGGTCCCAGCTGGAAGGGGCTGGAGAACACAGAGTTCTGTGCAGTTATTCCCCAGTTCTCTCGCTGCTGACTCTGTATTCTCCTGCCTAAGAACAAAGTCCCCATCCTGTGGTGGCCTTTTCCTTCTTCCCCTCAGTTACAACTCTAGAGGTGTCTGGATGTCTCCTCTCCCCCCAACATTGCCTGGAGCTGGGGGTGTGAGGCTTCTGTAGTCCTTAGCTCCAGAGTATTTCTACATCTTATTTTTGGTTTTCCTTTAACTGGCCAACACATTAGTAAATTGTCCCTCTATTAAACTCTCTTCAGTTGCCCTTTTCCAGCTTATCATTTGTTTTTTGCCAGAAGGAAAACCTCTCCTCCCATTGTTTTCACATCTTAGAATTCCTATGAGAACAGAATAAGATAATACATGTAAAGTGCTTAAGGTCGTACCTGTTTCACATTAACTGTAAAGTAAATGGTCCCCATATTATTAATATAATCATCCTTTTGTGATAGAGGATGTAAAACTGTTATTGTTTCTGATGGTCTAAAATAACTTAACGTTGAAGACCATGGTTATGATCTGTGCAGTCCGGGTACTCCCGGGAGCAGGGCCAAGATGAGGTTAGATATGCAAAAGCTTTGTTGGAGCAAATTCCTGTAAAAGGTAAATGTGTAAGGAGAGCCTTCACACTGCATTTCAGTCCTGGCAAACGTGAGGGGACGGCATGGGCAGGGAGAAGTAGTGACCTCGAAGTCAGACTGTGCACTGTTCCAAAGACAGCTTTGTAAGGCCACTGCTAGTCCTTGAACCAAGGCCACCCATTAGTGAGAGGATCCCCTACTGCTGCAGGAACGAACCAACACTGATGCTCTCAGCTGTGTCCAGGTGTTGACTGGGCGTCCGCGGGCCCAGGTGGTGGTGGCCGAGGCACAGGCTGTCAGTGCTTCTTACTGCCGCAGCAGTTGAATGGTGACTCCAGATTGAACCATGTATATGGTGTGAGATAAGGGTCTAATTTCATTCTTACATGGGGATATCTTGATTTCCCAAAACCATGTATTTAAGAGACTCTCTTTTCCCCACAGTGTGTTCTTGACATCCTGTCAAAGATCAGTTGGCCATAAATAGTCACATTTATTTCTGGCCCCTGTATTTTTTCCATCGGTCTATACGTCTGTTTTCGTGCCAGCACTGCATTGTTTTAATTACCATAGCTTTGCACTAGAGTTCGAAACCAAGAAGTGTGGTATCTCCCAGCAGAATCTGAGAGCTGGGGTTTTTACCTCTCTGCTCTGCACTAAGCCAGGGGAAGAGCCACGGGAAGTGTTTGTGTGTTCGTTTAAAACTACCTCTTATTCTCTGAGGTCCAAAGGTCCAGCAAGGGCAGGACCCCAGCAGCCCCCAGCGATGGATGTGTTAGGAGACAGTCTCTCAGTCACAGCCATAAACATTGGGTACTAGATATTTGGTTCAAACCCTTGCCGCTTAATAAAAGGGAGAAGATGGAAGTTGAGGATTCCCTCCTGACTATATGGTGCTAGGCTAGGGGTGAGGTTTATGATACAAGTGAGTCTCAGCTTTCTACTTGTTTCAGTCTGGGTATTTCCTCAGTTGCTTGGTATGCAGGAGTCTCTGAACTAGTTTCTGGTTTTCTCTGAGGGGGTATCCATCCATGTGTAGCTGCTTACACATTGTGTCTGTGGGTCAAGGGGGAGTCCAGAGTCACCTCCAGTTCTGCCATCTCACTGACTCTACTCCCAGAATATCATGGACATTCAGGGCTTCTCTGTGATAGTCTCAGCTGTTTGGAATAGCCCTGCAATTGACCTAGTTTTTAAACACTACTCAAAAATGGAGCTGACCTAAAAATTATACTTTGTAGATTTACTTGGATTGAAAATTATCTCTTTAACCTAAGGGCTGATGGTACCTATTGTCTCTGTTTTAACAAGGAGTATATATCTAAGGGAAACCGTAGGGATGATTTAATATGTGAATTTTTTTCTTTAATAGCAACTTCAAGTTCTTTTTCATGTAATTATTAGGACAAGTACTATTTATTGGTTAGTTTGGCATTTTTTCAAAGTATGCTTCAAAGGCCTGCCTCTGTGGGCTGATAACAGGTGTGATATAGCATAGTGTTTATTGTAAAATAATTTTGGAAAACACTGGATTAAACAGGTTTCTTTACTACAGGACTCAGTGGGACTTTTTTTAAATCAAGATTTTAGAGATAACTGTTAGGTTCCTTTAAATTTTCAGCTTTGCATTTTTACTTTGATCAAAAATACACAAATGAGCACACACACACACACACACACACACACACACTTCTTAACCAGCCCTCTTGCGGAGGAATTGGAATGATTTGTTAATTAGATTCACAATATTTTCATTCCAAGCTACTACAGTGCCTTATAGAAATTTTGCTTACTTATGTTACAGACACAAGGGATACCTTTGCATGGACTTCTATTTCAGAGCCGTGCCTTTGTCTCTAATTACCCTACTTGGTTTTACAATTCTATTCTGTGGCCTGTGGATTCATGATTTGGGACTATGCTCTTCTATTAAGACTCTTCCATGGACTTTGTATGAGCCCCATAATTTATTCCTCAAATGCTATCTGTGAAAGATACGGTAAAGTGTCTGGGAGGGCTGTGAGGAAGAAAGGCAGATGGCATGAATGATGTCTCATTTTTCTGACAAAGAATATAACAAGGATGGAAAATGATATACCGTGAATCCATTGCAGTGACAAAGATTGTAATGAGAATTGGTAGGAACATAACTGGCTGCATTCTCATTACACTCTCGGATTGTAATCTTCTCGTCCCCCTCAGAGGCTGCGCCCACCCTCCGCCGGCCGGCGTCTTCCACATAGCTCTACTTCAATTTTGTATCAATATTTTTGATATAAATGGGCCATTAGGAAAAGCAAGTAATAAAAATTTCAAAATTGATGCTGGAGCTCTAATTCTGGTGACTGGTCAAGAAGAGGTTTTATTTGCTAGTGTGAAGGCTATTAGTTTGCCCTTTCATAAACAGCAGTGTTTCAATCAGAAACGGTCTCCACTCTGGGTAAACAGAGCTTGATGGTTGTAGTGTTTGCAACACAAGATACAGGTAGATGTTTGGATGAAACAATAAAGAAGTTTATAAAGAGGAAGAGTTTCAGGAGTTTTAGTCATTTTAAACTACATTATGATACATTTTATTATAGCAATACATAAAATTAGGTAGCAATATGGAAAATTATCTAGTGATACTTCAAAATTGTAAACGAAGTTATAAACTTAAAAGTATTAAGCTGCATAGCAGTCATACAATAAACTAACAGTAGAATAAGTTGAAAACATGGTAAAGTTATTTCCTACACAAAGACATGTGGTAGAGAGATTTATTACTGAGTCCAAACAAATTTTGAAATACGTTCTTGAGTTCTGAATACTCAACCATGACAACTTCCTTCACTAATAAAATGTATTAGAAAATATCATCTCGTATGTTATAGAGCACAATAGCTACAAGCATTAGCAAGCGAGAAGCAAAGCTTTTACGTAGTATCAGCATTATCCTGATGCTCCGATTCGTGTGATGTCAGGAAAAATAAAAAATAATATTGTAAATGTAGTCACAAAAATAGCATTACAATGATTATATCAAAGCAATAAAAATATTTCTAGCTTACATGAGTCATAATACATTTCAGATGTATTATGTCTAAATATAAGAACTAAAATTGTGAGTGAACTAGTATAAAATATAGCAGCAGATATTCCATAATCTTGAGGTAGGGGACTATAGCTGGAAAAACTTCTGATTAATTTGCTATAATTTAGCTACTTGAGAGTAGAACCTAATTTTTTTTAACCTGGGCCAATCTCTGTGTGGTAACATTCTTTCAAGGGAAGTTTCGTCATCAGGTTTCTGATATTTCAGTAAAGGATGCAAAGCATACTGCTTTCTAACCTGACAATAGAAGCGTGCGGCTCTGTATTTGACAAATAATATAAAATATTATATATTTTCTCCTTAATAGGTGTTTTTTTTTCTGAAAATAAGAACTCAGATCTACCTATACATCACACTTAAATGTAAAAGCCACTAAGCAAGGAGTTATAGCAAATTGTCTGGGAGTTAAGCAGTCAGCTCTTTAATACTCTCCAACGTACCTATTTTGGGATTTACGCTGGCCATCACATAGCTGCAGAACTGAATCATAATCTTTTGTTCTTGGGATCCTTCTCTTACCTCTGCCTTTCCCCAATATACAATTGCTTTCAATGAATTGCACTTTGGTGTGACGTATCAGCGTGCACTGAGGTATGTTAGAAGCAGAAGCCCATGCCTCTCTTTAGTATAGTCAGTATGAAGACCTTTTGTTTGAGGATATTTATTATACTGAGCTATGTCCTGTTTTCTAAGAATGCAAGGGAGTAATTTCTTAGGACTTAGGGCTGGGGACAGTGATGCTTCCCTGAAGCAGCTAGCACATTGTAATTTTAGGTACAGTCTAAATCAAGCAGCTATAGATTTTTTGTTAAAATAAATTCAGAGCCAAATTATTCATATTTGTGAAAGATTTTGAACAATACATTTTGTTGGTAAACCTCACTTTATATTTAATGGATTTGCTATAATTGTTATATTCTAACATAGGTTCTTGGTATTGGTAGTTGAATAATTTGAGGTGAGTTAAAACCTTTGGAGGTCAAACAACATTTCCATTTAAGTATACATATTAGCATTTATTAAATTTTGGTAGGACTTATACCTATTCATAAAGTAGTAGATATGGGATTTTGTCTACACCATGCCAAAAGACCACTTAGCCAAAAAAAATTGATTTTATAGGATACAATCTTTCACTTTGAACAACAGTTCTCTCATTATTTACTTCCCTCTAAAAAAGAGAATTTTAAAGTTCATAGCCAATTATTTCTTAATTTAAAATGAAATACTGACAGACTCTTGTCATAAATGTGTATTCCACTTTTTATTATATATAATAAATATTTTTATGTGCATCTTGTAACTGTAAGAATCTTATTAGATGGAACATTATTGATATCCTAAGTCCACAAAATGGCCAAGCTAATTGGGTGAGAGATGACAATTAACCAAGGAGTGTTTTTTTGTTTATTTTGGTCTGATTTTTTTTTTTTTTTTTTTGGTCTTGTTTTGTAGCCTTGAAGTATCCAAAGTTTTGACTGAGAAAATCAGATTTCCTTTTCTGGAAAATTTTAAGTAGAACATGGATTTGATTACATGTGGTAACTGAACTGTAAACATGATAAAGACTTAAATGCTAAAAACAGCATTTTGGGGGAAATTATTGGTAAGTTGAAACCACATTTAGAAAAGAAATAATAGAACAATAGAGAGAAACAGAAAACAACAACAAAACACTCTGCACCACGTAACACACAAATGAGAATCACGGCAAAATTGCCCAGATTTCCAGTGGCCCTCCCGTCCTGATTGCTGTCCTTCCAGCTTCCCCATGACTTCCCCTTCCTGCTCATCCAATGGACTGGACTGTTGTTTACAGTAAGGCTCCTAAGACTTACACGAAGTGACGCAATTCAGGAAACACTGGGGAGTTCTCTGGGCCAGGTCTTCTTAGAGCTATTTAAATTCTCACTCTACTTACAAAAGACAAAAACAATAACCTATGTGCAAAGAACTGAGTGAAAGAGGTTAATTCCGATCTTGTCTTTTATTTAAAAACAAGACAGAAGGAACAAGTCACACTAATGTTAATTTGTGTAACATATACTCAAAATACAAAAGGAAGAAGTAAACTTTTTCCCCTTTTGAATAAATAAGCATTGAGTTAATATAACAAAGCAATTGCTGAAGTAACATTAACTAACACATATTTCACATGGATTTGTGTAGGGGGGAGTCCTCATTATGTTTGATTCACCCTATCTGAAGGAGTGGCTAGACTTTCAAAGCATCGTAAGTGTCAATAATTAAATCAATGATGTATCTCAAAATGAGGAGTCTCCTTATCAGCTCTACTTAAGGCTAGTTGCAGGATTTTAAAACTTCAGACTTTACTGGCTGTGGTTTTATTTCTTATTTTCTCTTGAACAAAAGCACTTAGTCCGGCACTCCTGTGAGATAAGCAGCTGATGGACTAAATGGATGCAGCGACTCCATCCATACCAGTGGCAGACAAGGTAGAGAATTGATTTTATTTATTGGCAAAAACAAAGTCACTCTTGCATTAATGGTAGACAGATATTTCCAAGAAATAAAACACCCTTTGCTTTTAACCTCCTCATCACTGGCTGGCAGGCGGATGGCTCACTGGTCAAGGATACCTGGTAGAAGTCATGGGTTTAGTCTTAAAGAAACGAATTCAACTTCATTAACATTTTTATTTAAAGAGCCGATATAACTAATCTTGGAGCTGTAATTAAATAAAGAGAAATGATTATTGTTTTTATTGCATTCGGAAACTATAAACACGTTTCAAATGGCTGTGGTGTGCTATCCTCTTATGGTCACATCACCACCTGAGCTTTGCACAGCTAATTAGTATCTTAATTTATTTTATTGCCCAGAATAAATCAACCCAGAGGAGTCTTTCATAGGAAAGCTGCCAATAAATTTCCCCAAAGTCCTTTCTTACCTGTGAATTAAATATAGATAACATAAGGAAATGTCTTCATGTTCTTATCCAGGGTATGCAGTTTTAAATAGTCTGTGTACAATTTTATGGTGAGATTAGTTGTGGACAGTTGACTCAATTTATGAAACAATAACATTTTAAGTCTCTTCTAGAAAAATAATTTTATTAAGATATTCATGCACGTAAATATGTATTACACTGATTTATGAAGGTAATTTTTTAAGATTGGCGCTTGTACTTTCATAAGGTTTGTGAAAATCAATCCTATGGGTATATTTTTTATATTCATGATGTGTAAAATTGCTACGAAACAAAGTTTTGCAATAAAATACAAAAATCTCTTTTTACTCTATTCTATAACTTTGGAATTGTTAGTGTGACATGAATATTGAGTATACTGCACAACAGAATAATTATTTTAAAACTAATAATTTGAGGTCATATATGTTTAACAAGGTATAGGACAAGACCTATATATATACATATATATCAGACAAAATATTTAACATTTTGTTAAATAATAGGCTCTGTGCCTATTAAACAAACAAACAAACAACAAAAAACATAGACACAGCCCTGGCTGGTGTGGCTCAGTTGGTTGAGCATCTTCCAGTGCACCCAGAGGTCATTGGTTCAATTCTCAGTCAGGGCACATGCCTGGGCTGCAGCCTGGATCCTCAGTAGGACTTCACCACCCTATTTTCTGTGTCCTTGGTTTATGCAGATAAGTTCTTTGGTTAATGTTCTTTTGATTTTTAGAATTAAAATAACAATATATGTACCCCTATGTTTATAGCAGCACTATTTACGATTGCTAAGATCTGGAAACAGTCCAAGTGTCCATCAATAGATGAGTGGATAAAACAGCTGTGGTACATATACACCATGGAATTCTATGCAGCTGTAAGAAAGAGAGATCGCTTATCTTTTTAGACGACATGGAGGGACCTGGAGAGTATTATGCTAAGCAAAATAAGCCCATCAGAGAAAGAAATAAGCCCGTCAGAGAAAGACAAGTGTCACATGATCTCACTTATTTGTGAAATATAATGAACAAAATAGACCCAGAAATATAGAAGTAGGGTTCAGATTGACAAACTTCAGAGGAGGGAGCAAGGGGGGAAGAAAGAGATAAACCAAAGAACTTATGCATATAAGCATAACTGATGGACATAGACAATAGTGCGTGGGGAGGGTGGGAACAGGAGGAAGGTGTCAATGGGGGAAAAAGGAGAAACATCTGTAACAAAAATAAATTAATTAAATTTAAAAAATAGAAAAAAATAAATAAATAGGCCTCACTGGAATAGAAGTAGAAAATAATAATAACAACAAGTAAAATACCTTAACTGTGGTAGTTATTATTATTACTATTCTGGATTTTCTTAAAAAAATAATTGAAGAACTTCTTAAAAGTTTTATTTTTCCCTAGGGTTTATTGTTGTTGTTTGTTTGTTTTTATCATGTTGATTATCACTTTTCCTATGTGCTTAAAAAGGAAAAGCACAGTACTTCAAGGCTGTGAGTCCTAATTGGTTCACACATTCATTTATTAATTTAACAAATACTTATTGAGTGTATACTTTATATTAGTCCCTATTCCAGATATAGTTTTCCAGATATGGTTTTAGAAAACATAGATAAAGCTTTTTCTTTCATGGAGATGTTTATTCTAGCAAGGGAGAAAAGACAAGTAAAATATTGTAAATACTAAGAAAAGATTATTTTAGATCAGATTGTTTAGATTAGAATACAAGGCATTTTATTCTTAAACAAAATTTCTGAGAAATTGCTAATTAAACTTACTCATAAAAAATGAGAATAAATACCATACTAATAAATAAAAGAAGAAAGTCCTTGAGCAACAAGGGCAAGTACTTAATTTGGGATAGATTGTTATTTCAGAAGTCCATTGTTCTGGATTATGAGTTGGGGGACTGTGGAATGATAGGAGTTTTGTAAGAAAGGCTAGAGACAAACCATTCAGGGATTTATTTGTGTTATGGAATGAATTTGTATTTATTCTGGATATAACGGGGACAATTAAAGGCTTTAAGCAGGTGTGCATAATATGATTTTCTTTGTTATTGCTCTTACTGATATAACTGCCTAGGAGCAGGGCCAGAATGAAAAGATAGCAACAATTCAGGAGTTACCAGGTGTTTGGGTATGTCGAATGGCTTAGACTGGGGTGGGGAGGGGAATTAGAAGTGGAGAAAAGAAGGATTTAGAGAGATCATTTGGAGGTAGAATAGACAAGACCTGATGGATCAATTGTAGGGTGTGAGGGAGGGAGGAATAAAGAATTCCTTCTGGTAGATGAATTACTTTAATTATAATTTGACTGAATAATGTTAACTTTCAGTTGAAGTAAATGTACACCCAGCAGTCTGTATATGTTGAAAATGAATTAACTACATAAATGCCAAATTATTGCTGATAATAAAGGAACATCCACTTTGAGATGTGTGTTGTTCCCTCAGAAATATAAAAAGAACAATATCCTTCCATTTAAAAGATACTTAAGAGATTAATGAGTATCCCCCCCCCACACACACACACACACACAAATGTTTTTATAATGTTTTGTTGGGAAATTTTTAGACCTTACTGGCTTCAGCCTCTTTTTTCCCCTCAAAAAGTGTCACATTCTAATCCTATGTTCTGTTGCGGAGGAAACTGTTGGGAGGAATACAGAACAGATACTGCTGGGGCTTCAGATGTGTTTTCTGGAGCAATGAAAGTATTTAACTTATTGCAGCAGGTTTATAAACACTATGTGTTCCTAAATATTTGAAAACTATAAAGGTTAAAAAAATCTGGCATCATTTTAGAAAAGTGTGTGCTTCCGCCCACAGTCCCCTTGCCACTTGAATCGCACTTGATGTACTCAAAATTATAGCTATTACAGAAAGAACTGCAAATTCAATACAGGGGAGTGTATGAACTTTATCATCAACAGAGTTCTTAGCACTACCCATGCCAGTGAGATACCATCGGGAAAAGTCACAGAAACTGTGACACCTGTGTCTCATTTCATATTTCTTTCTGTTTTTATGTCATGACCACACAATTAATCTTTTAAGCAAATAAGGGTTTTTTGTTTTTGTTTTTTTTCCTCAGCACTCTGGGTGCCCATTAAACACCTGTTAGTCCCTATGACCAGAAATGGTGAATGAGCGCAATAGACAGTGTCGTCTGGTGATTCAAGATTGGTCGGTTATGCTAGGTGACATTGTTTTGGGAACTCCTTTTGTCCAAGTAGTTGATATAGCTAGAAATTAAATCCTAATCTTCATTTGAATTTTTGAGGATCACAGAATTGGACACATTGTGCTTTACCTTGGATAGGGAATGTTCACTTTCTTTATCCAATTCTTTCTTAACAGTGGTAAGACAAACCATGATATCATGGATAATTACACTAAACAAAAAACATTAAAAATTCTCAAACTCTTTCCAGCAATATTTTAATTCTCTTTCCCATCAGTGTTTCACTGTAACTGTAAAAAAAAAAGAAAGAAAGTAAACTACTTTGCTGATTGACCTTAAATTTTATTTTTGTTGTAAACATTATCAGGAAAATAGTCTGAAGAGAGATAGTTGCAGAGTGAAGAATAAATTGGTCCTCATGATATATAAATTGGGAAATTGGCCTTGTAATCCCAGGGAATTTACTGAAACTTTGGCAGTTACTGACCAACAACAGCCATACGTACACATGTACGTGGTTCCAGGAAACCAGCAAACTCGAGAATGTAGAAACTTACCTCTTCTGCTAACCCATGCATACCCTGTTTTTAAATTATTTTTATTGCAGCTTATGCCACATTGAGGACTTCTCTGGATAAGAAGTTCCATGAGTGCAAAGATTCTCCCTATTTTGCTTAATAGTGTGTTCTCAGCTTGTAACAATATGTCTAGCACAAAATAAATATTTTTGAGTTTTTTTTCTTTTTTTTGTCTTTATTGTTGAAAGTACTACAAATGTCCCCTCTTTCCCCCCATTGACACCCTCCTCCATGCTCCCATCTCCTCCTGGTCTCTATTTAATTAATAAATCCCAATCCATCACCATTGCTTTAGTAATTCTCTAGTAGATGATTAAATACATTAAATTCATATTGGTTTATCAATAGACATTTTAAGGCATTAATATATTTTGTTAGTTCTGAGAACTTATACATGTAGTTTGAACATGAAGCCTCAGGATTTATTTTTTAAAGAAGGTGATCATAATTTTATTTCTACCATTATTTATGTTAGGGATTAGGTAAAGAAAAAATTCTATTTAAAAAACACTGTATCAAAGTGCCCAGTACTTCCAGGTATCGTCAACAGTAATATTTTAGAATAAAAACAAATCTGGTCTTTAATTTTAAGATTCTTAATATTGAAGATTATGGTGTTTTAAATTGGTCTCAAAAGTTGTTACTGGGTCCAGCTGGTTACAGAACACACTTACATGACTATAGATTATCTAACGGTTACGCCCAGAGTCAGGGAACATGGCATTTTGGTCACAAGGGAGGAGTGAAAAAGCACTCGCCTGTGCGGACTCTCTGTATCTGCTTTTTCTCATGTGCTTCAGGGGACTCGATGCCTCGGGCGGGGACACTCTTGCTGAGGTTCTCATGCCCCTTCTCACGTATCAAAAAGCTCTTCAGTGAAAGTCACCTTAATGTTCTTACCAATAATCTACAAATTGCTACGTGTGGAAAATTAGTGTGGGAGGTTTTTGAACCAGTCTTTGCTGATGAGACGCTTACTGTGACCACAGACCTTGCACATCACTGCTGGCGCCGTTGAACTACAACAGCTGAGCCTCAATGTCCCCTGAGAAGAATGTTTGAGCCTGCGTTCCACAGGGCTGTTTGTGAGGCTACATTTTTAAATGTTCATCTTTATTGTTGAAAGTATTACAGATGCCCCCCCACTGACCCTCCCAACCCCCCTCCGCCACACAATTGTGTCCATTGGTTATGCATATATGTATATAAAGTTTAATGATGACTTGGCAAATGGCAGTTTTCAATTTGGGGGAATACCTGTTCCTGTTAGTCCTCAAGATGCAAAAGATTTTGTCTACATCACACGAGAAAGAAAGAAAAGTCATGTGGCCACTGTTGTCTTCACATTGGAAGAGGTGAAGATTTATAATTGTCAAAGAACAGTTTTTAAGCAATACCAATTAAATTTAACAGAGTACATAAATCCTGGAGGAATCTGAGACCATTTAAATGGCACCAAACTATGCCACCAATCATTGCCTTCCTCACTGCTATACACTTGGGAGAAAACAAGCATTCACTTAAGAAGGTCCTTGATAAATTGCTAAAAATTTATTTTATTAAATCCCACACTTAAATACACTTCTGTCTAATGTTCCACTTAATGAACTGGAAAGGCACAGCCAAGCGCCTCCCCTGAACGGCAGGTACAAGGGCCGCCGGAGGGAAGGACTTGGGTGGTTTAACCCACACTCTGTGCCCGCCGCCAGCCTGGCAGCTTCTCTTTAAGAAACTCACTTGCACATCTTACTGAGGATGTCCATAACTGTCTTAGGTAATGTTTTATAATTATTTTCCAATTAAGTATTGACATGGATTTTTCTTATCTACTTGAACAGAAAAATCAACGAGCAGATTAAGTGCAGAAGCAGATAGGAAAACTCAGCTGCCTGAAGTCCTACGTTAGAGACTTTCTAAGTTACTTTGTTTTGGAAAAGGTCCTTTTAATAAAAATATGTTATTTATATTAATAGGCAATGGGTTTGTTTAAAATGAATGAGTACATTTTTTTTAGAATTCTCTATTTGAATTTCTAATAGGGTAAATATTAATAGCTATAACCCACAAAAACAAAAGCTCTTTTGGGCTCTGAATAATTGTTAAGGGTCTTACGGTGTCCCAATTTTATATCAAATGATTTAATTGGTAGAAGTATATCTCCTATTTAAATCAATAAACTATCATTGACTTTGCCAGTGTTCTCTCTCTCTCTCTCTCTCTCTCTCTCTCTCTCTCTCTCTCTCTCTCTCTCTTTTAAATCCTCACCCAATGATATTTTTCTATTGATTTTTTTTGTTTTGTTTTTTAGAGAGAATGGAAGGGAAGGAGGGAGAGGGGGAGAGAGACACACACACACATTGATTGGTTGCCTTCCACATGCACCCTGATGGGTCTGGGGATCAACCTGCAACTCAGGTATGTGCCCTTGACCAGGAATCAAACCCACAACCCTTCAGTGCTTAGGCCAATGCTCTAACTACTGAGCAACACTGACCAGGGCAGTGTTTTTCCTTTTCATAAAATTTGTATCTTCAGTTGATCAGTGAAGTAATATCATACTCCTTTAAAAAAGAAAAGAAAAACTATCTTTATATGAACTGTCCATTCAGTCACCCAAAAATATGTACTGCTTGTCTACAGTGTGTCATGCCTGGGACCAGCTGCTAACATGCCATTTAAACTTCTCTGAGCCTCTTTCAGCTGTACCCAGAGATTCCTTGTGGTCTGCATACTTGTTTCCACATCTGTGTCTTCATTGAACACTGATTCACTAGTGATCTTTACATCATCATTACTGTCCATAATATTTGGCACAGAGTATGTGTGCAGTAAATGTTTCCTGAAATAATATGATAATTACTATATTTTGTCTCACTTTTCCATAAAGGTTTCATAACAACTTTCATAGACAATAATTTACATTCGATCTAGTGGGACGTTTGTTGAGACTAAGAAAACCAGGTCACAGAAATATGAAATGATTTATCATTACCATTTAAACAAAGTTTAAAACATTACATTTGTATCTCTAGGTAGAAAATAGTGTATCTGAATTTCAGTCACGTAGAGAGTTATATGTAGCCACAGAGGCAGAGATTAGAGTGATGGGGCCACAAAGCAAGGGATGCTGGCAGCCACCAGATGCTGGATGAGGCGAGAAACATTCTCCCCTAGGGTTTCTGGGGAGAACACAGCCCAGCTGACGCCTTGATTTTTGCCCAGTGAAAATGATTTCAGACTCTGAACTACAGAACTGTAAGAGAATAAATGTCTGTCTTGAGCTACCAAGTGTGATTATCCGCTACAGCAGTCCTAGGACACTGTTACAAATAAGGGTACATGAACGTTTGTATACTCTACAAAGTGCTTAAGAAGTAGTAACTTAGAGCTTGTTCATATACACTTCCTTTTAAATTTAAGTCTCCTAAGTGTAATCAAAGTATCTATTTGTTTTTGAAGCTACCTGTGATGTAAAATTGTAATTTTATTAAAAGATTCATTCTTAAGTGTATTAAAAAGCTTGGTTTTAACTGAAGTAGACCATAGTTTATTTTTATTTTTATTTTTTATTTTTTTTTTATCCTCACCTGAGGACATTCTTGCATTCATCTTCAGATAGAGTGGGAAAGAGAGAGAAAAGTGCCGGGGACAAACTGCAACCAAGGTACGTGCCCCTAGCAGGAACCGAACCCAGGACTCTCTGGTCCACAGGCTGACGCTCCAACCGCTGAGCCAAACTGGCCAGGGCAATAGACCATAGTATTTATAGAGTTTCTAAAATGAGGAAAATAATGTTTCAGAGCTTTCTCTAGTTCTCTGCAGTTTAGAGTATGTCTTTATGGAATTGAATATATTCTTGATCGTTTATCAAAAGGGCACTGTGCTTAAGGTTAGTGATTGACAAAACTTTCAATTCTTTTGTTTTCTTATTCTGCAATATAGTGACATTATTTGATGATACTCCCCCCATTTTATTTATATTTTTAGTCCTATATGGATGGTCTGAAATCACAAAAAGATACCACTTCACACTTACTAGGGTGACTAAAATAAACACAGACAACAAGTGTTGGAGAGAATGTGGAGAAATTGGACCTTCATATGTTGCTGAGTTTTTTGTTGTTGTTTGTTTTGTTTTTTGTTTTTAAAGGTGCAGCCATATTGGAATATACCTTAGCAGTTACTCAGTTACTCAAAATGTTACATGTAGAGTTACCCTATGACTCAGAAATTTCACTTCTAGGTATATAACCAAGAAAATTGAAAGCATATATCCATGCAGAAATCTATAAACAGATGTTCATAGCAACATTATTTATAATAGCATGAAGTGGAAACCATCCAAATGCCCGTCACCTGATGAATCCATGAGCAAAATGGGATATGGTTTGGCAATAAAAAGGAACACAGCATTGATACCTGTTACAACTTGGCTGAAGCTTGAAATGTTATGCTGAGTGAAAGGGACCAGTCAGAAATATCACATACTATATGATTCCATCTATATAAAATATACAGAACTAGGTAAATATAGAGAGACAGAAAGTAGGTTAGTGGTGGCCAGGGACTGTGGTAGAACAGAATGACTGATAATAGGTATAGAGTTTCTTTTAAGAGTGATAAAAATGTCCTTAAATTAGATAGTGTTGGTGGTTGCACAACCCCGAGCATACCAAAAACCACTGAATTATATATTTTAAAAGGCTAAATTGCAGGACAATTATAGCTCAAAGTTGTTTTTTTTTTTTTTTTAAGGACTGGTCTGTCTGGCAGTCAAAATTGTTTTGATTAATTTGTCCTACTAAAACAATGCAAGAAAAAAGTTTCAAAATATGTCATTCTATTGTGGGACTATCAGATCTTGATTCTGAAACTGAGCATGAAGTAATCCTATATATTTGTCTGATTTTATAAGTTAGGCATACATTCCATGGAAGGCTGAGTCTAGCAGAGAGGACCAAACTTCCAATTTTATGAAGACAATCATTTCTGTTCTAAAGGAAGGTCAGTGGGAAAAGCAAAGGTACAGTTACCAGTGTGATTAAGTCATTCTCACCCCCTGTGCCCCACTCCCCATATAACAGATGAGAAAAATCAAGCTCAGAGAAATGAAAACTTTTTCAAAGAAGCACAGCTAGTAAATAATTAAACCATGATTACAACTCTGGATAGGAATGTTTAATAAATTTTTAGCTTATAAGAAGCTAAAAAATGTTTTTAAATTACTATATTTTGGTTGCTATTACATTAGCTAATTCATGTGCAATATTTACTATGCCGCTGAAATGATTTTCAGAACTTCACATTTATTCAATTGTTCAGTCCCTATAACACTGTGGGGTGTAGACTGTATTGTTGGATCATCATTTATATTACAGACGAGGAAACTAAGACACAGGGAGAATAAGTAACTTGGTTACAAGTATCTGACCTAGATATACACACAGTCTTATTCCAGACACTATGATTTTCAACACTATGATCTGATACCTCTCTAGCATCAAGCATAATACCTTCTTCCTGGCCGTTTAATATATGTATTTTTAAAACTGAGTTGAAAAGCCTAATTAAATGACTTAATGTTCATCTCCTACCACATATTCTATTGTAAAAGCTGAAAGTGGCCCTGGCCGATTTGGCTCAGCAGTTAGAGTGTCAACCCGCAGACCAAAGAGTCGTGGGTTTGATTCCAGTCAAAGGCCCATACCTCAGTTGCAGTTCGGTCCCAGCCCTGGTTAGGGTCCTGCGGGAGGCAACCAGTCAATGTGTCTCTCTCACATCCATGTTTCTCTCTCTCTGTCTCCCTCCCACTCTGTCTGAAAGTGAATGGAAAAATATCCTTGGGTGAGGATTTAAAAAAAAAAAGCTGAAAGTGTATTGTAAGAAGTTAAAAATATGCAGTTTCTACTCTATTTCTATATATCCAAATGTATCCATCCTTCAAGTCCCAACTTTAATGCACAAAACTTCTATAAAGCCTTTTATGATTTTCAAAACTCTCCCTCTCTAAAAGCATCTTAATGTACTTAGGACACCTATGTATTTCAACACTGAAATTAATTTGTTTCATTCATGTTTACTTTTCTCCAATAGATTGTAAGTTCCTCGAGGGAAGGATCTATTTGTAACCTAACCTTGTGTCTCTCAAAGTACCTGTACACAGTAAACACTCAAAACATATTTGAGAAATGAATCACTGAATAAGTGAGTGACTGAATACCATTGATAGTTATGGTGGAAAAAAAAATCATAAATTGTTTTCTATGTCACCCTTTAACGAATGTATTTTACTACTTCCTCTGAACAAGGAAAGGAAAATTGCCAGTGTTAGTACTATATTCTCTGGAACTAGCTTTAATCATAGTAGATTTATGCACTGAGCTGACCAGTAAATCCATTTTAGTATTGATCTTGTTTAGAAGAGTGAGTGATTTTGGACAATTTCAATCTTGTAAAGTAGCACATTTAGCAATGACATGTCAGAAAGGCCTATGCTCTATTAGAAATAGCAGCAGATTTATTCCAGCATTTGTCTGGTTTACGCAGAATTGCCGATCTCTTTTGTCCCATATATGACAATCTAATATGTCTTAAAATGCTTAAGTTTATATCTAGATGAAGGAAACTTCCGAAATCAATTTTCAGATTGTTAGAGAAGTTGGTGAATTATCCTGATAAATGGTTAGGGTACCACAGCCCTGTCTGAAAATGCATCCATTTTTTTTTTTTTCCCTACCATCAGCACATTTTAAAGATAAGAAATGAACCTTTTAGAAATGGACAGGTTCAGAAGTAAACCCAGTGTAGCTACTTAATATGGGTCCAATTCCCTTATAAGTAAATGGGTTCTTCAAAAATCAATAATCTGAATTGACTTTAAGTCAGCTGGAATAAAAGTAAACGTCACTGTTTATTTGGTGATTATGATGTTCTAGATACTACTCTGGGTGGTTTATCTCACTCAGTTTTTCCAACAGCCTATAAGAAAGAGAACCTTTGGAAATAAGGAAAGTGAAGTTCTGTGCTATGTGCTTACTGCCCGAAGAGGTAATATTGAAGAGGGAGCATTCCAAACTCTGTCATAACTGTGTGTAACACGACCTCCTCACTACCTCACGTTTTCTAGACGAGATTACATGTGTTCAAGGTGGTATGGCTGTAGACACTATCTCACATTTTTTAATAATAAGTAATGATTTTTTTTACTTTGATCATAAATATAATTTTTAACTAATAGTTCTTGGTAGGAATTACAATGTGTATTTTTAATTCTGTAGTCCAGTTTCTGATTACATGTTATCTATTAATTTGTATTCTATTAAATATATTGTATTCTCAAGATTCTGATATGATAGAACTGTTATTTCCTTTTATTAACCTGCTTTCACGTCCAACACTAAGGGTTGTTTCAAGGAATTAGAAATATCATTGTCTATATAGATTTGATGATCAAGAAGAGTGAGATCAATCAATCTACAGACAATATTAATTTAATAACTATTTATTGAATGGCTATTGAGTGCTTATGTACCAAGTGTTCTTCTTAGGATTCATCATATATGTATTCTCAGTTTCTATCTCCAAGGAGCTCACAAACCAAAGGGAGAGGGAGGAGATTTTGGCAAAATAACAATTGTACACAGTGTGGCAGAAATTGCAAGACTGTATCTTACATATGTAGCAATTGGTGATTCCAAGTGTGTTCCAGATAAGAAAATAATTTAAGAGGACTCTTAATGGAAAAGGCAGCAATATAGCATATCCCCGTAGTTGAGAAAACTAGGTTCTGTAGTTTCAATCTAGTTCTGGGACCCTGGACAGTTTATTTCACATTTACAAGCCTCGGCTTCCTCTTCTCCTAAGCGATGATAATACACTGAACTCATAAGCCTGCTAGAATTAAATGAAGTAATGCTTGTTCCTGAAATATAAACCGGCAGTAAAAATTGGCAACCGTGGCTGCTCCTCTTTTTGAGGAATAAAAATGCACATTGATCTGAGAAGTGAGTCTGCAGTAAGATAGCTCTACTCAACACTTGTCTAACCCAGGCTCATTTAACCAAGATACACGTTCTTAATGGGATATTTATTAATACCATGCATAATTATTACCTAAAGGAGTACATTTTGAAAAATGCTATCTAAATAGTATTTAAATATCTGAATATAAAATGAAAAAAGTGAATGAATCTCCATATTGCATAGATATGTAGACATGTTTATAAGAACTTTAATAAATGTCTTGTGATACTTTAATTTTTAAATACCTTGATATTTTACCAAACTTAATTTAGTATAATGGTCAAGAAACAAAGATTTGGTGGTAGAAAACCCTGGATTTAAGCCCTGGTGACACTAGTTAGTTGTGGGATTAGGAGAACAATACTAAATCTCTCTGAGCCCTGGTTTTCTCAGTTGTATAATTGAGGAGAAATAATATCTATTTCTGTGTAATAGTTCTGAAGATAAATGAGATGATAGGAAAAGTATGTATCATACAATGCCTGACATAAAAGTTCATCAGAAAATTTAGCTGTTTCTATTATTAATGATTCCATCATTGTTTTAATAATTACTTTTAGAGTATTGACACATTCTATTAAAAGTATTGCTATTTTCTCAATTTATAGTATTGTCACTTCCTATTATATATATATATATAATTTATATATAATATATCTGTAGTTATAATTTATATATTATATATATTTATAGTTACAATTTCTTAAATGTATGTTATATATTTATATTTGAGCTAAATCACCTATCTGGAATTATTAGCATTAAACTCTGGAACAGAATACAGAATATTAATTACCCCAGCTATTCTCTCTGTGTTCTGTAGAATCGGCAATTCTATAGATTTCTCCCTGCTTTGTCTTGTTGTAGGGAGTGACCTTTTCCCACGATGTGTTTCCATGACATCTGCTGACTCTTGTAATCTGGGATGGTTCTAAGGAAACTGTTCTTTCCAGTAAAAGAGCAGGCCTCTAGAAATGGTTTTTCCTTCTATAATTATATCAACCAAATATCAGCAGTCTTACTCTAAATTTAAATGTCTACCTTTCCCTGTCCTAAAAGCAACCCACAGGAGTTTATCTATTACTGTTAATTGTGGAAAATCTTAAGTGTTAATGCTACGGTCGTTCCTGTGCAAGAAGAGTGTTACAGAATGCCACTGGCAGTGTGTATACACTTTAGGTAACTTTTCCCCAGTTATGTTGGTGGCTTTCTGAAGCTCCAGCTGGAATCTCCCTTAGTTCATCCCTTTGTCAGCACAGGCTGTGTAATGCACATAGCTTGTGAGGTTAAAGGTAATAGGTGGTCAGGCACCAGGACAAAGCAGGGAGGAGTCAAAGCCTGGACCACTGTACCCTGGCACACTTAACACTGGAGGTAACCAAGATCATTTTAATAAAAGCAGCCAGCGGCTTCCAAATGGGAAGCCAGCATTACCTGCTCTCCTGCCCAGTGAATTAGTCTTTCGATTGGCTTCTGATTAAATATGTTTATGGAATATTTAAAAAGGAAATTAATATGTTGGAAGTGACAAAAATCTTCACGCATAGGAAACAATGAATAAGGGTATAGATATTTTATAGCTTTAAACCTACTAAATTTGAGCTGACTCGGGTAGCTTTTCGAATCTGAGCAAATGTGTTTGAGCATTTGGGGTGTAATAGAATTTTTCATTAATTTCTGAAGTTGTCTACATTTATCCTAATGGAAAGCAAAACAAAACAAAAATTGTGTTGGGAATCCTCAGCTTGTTTTCAAACCCAGAAAGAGTGAGGCCCAGTATGCTGTTAATAAAGCAATTGTATCATGCAAATATTTGTTCCAGTCACCACAAATAACATTTAAGCAAATGTTTCTACAGAACACATTTCTCCAACTGCTATTTTTTTCTCCCATTGACCTTTAAGTAAATGTGTTGTAAAAACCATGTTGGTTTGCATTATTTTCTTAGGAAAATGTATGAAATTCAATAGCTCTTTTGTTTTCAATTTATTGTCTTCTTAAGAGTCACTCAAAAGCAGGATCTGTGACTCATTTGGCATTTAGTATATTTGTGTTTGATTATGAAGTGGTGGTAAGAGGGCAGATTTTTATTTCTTTTTTAAAGACGTTTTCAATTGTTATTTGATAAAACTAACCAGATTTAGTGGGATTAGATGGCAGAACTGTGGAAATATGAGGCCAGTAAAATGTTCACTGTTATTTATCCATTAACATTTATTTAATGAAGCACATTAAAGTAGGCAATATGGGAATAAACATGAACAAGATGCAAACTGCCCTCAAACTTATAGTATAATAGGAAAGATGAAAAGTAAATAATGCTAAGTAAGATTTTAAGTGTTATAAAGAAGATATAAGTAAAATCTTATTAGAACACAGAGGAAAGCAGAATTATTTCTCAGCTGTGGAAAAGAAGGCATGTGCCCATCAGTAAGTACATGGATAGTACATCAGTAAGTACACGAATCACGATTTCGTGTAGTGCATCCAGACAATGGAGCATTATTTAGTGCTAATAAGAAATGAGCTATCAAGTCATAAAAAGACAAGGAAGAGCCTTGGCCAGTTTTGCACAGTGGTTAGAGCGTCTGCCCATGGACCAATGAGTCGCGGGTTCGGTTCTGGTCAAGGGCACGTACCTTGGTTGCGGTTTGTCCCCAGCCCTGGTTGGGTCGTGTGACACCAGTCGATGTGGCTCTATCACATCGATATTTCTGTCTCTCTCTCTCCCTCCCTCCCACTCTATCTGATGATAAATGGAAAATTATCCTGGGGTGAGGAATAAAAGAAAGAAAGAAAGAAAGAAAGAAAGAAAGAAAGAAAGGAAGGAAGGAAGGAAGGAAGGAAGGAAGGAAGGAAGGAAGGCAGGAAGGAAGGAAGGAAGGAAGGGAAGACAAGGAGGAACCTTAAGTGCACATTAATTACTAAGTGAAGGAAGTCAACTTGAATAGGCTACATACTGTGTGATTACAACTATATGCCATTCTGGAACAGGCAAAACTATGGGAATGATAAAATGATCAGAAATTGCCAAGGTTTTGGGGTGAAGGGATGAATAGGTAGAGCAGGGAGGATTTTAAAGTGAAACTTACTCTGTGTGATAGTACAATGATGGATACATGTTAGTCTAAACCCACAGAACACCAAGAGTGGACTCTAAGGTAGACTGTGGACTTTGGGCGACTATAATGTGTCAATGCAGGTTCATCATCTGTAACGAAAGTACTGCTCTGGTGGGGGATGTCGATAATAGAGAAGGCTGAGCGTGTGTGGGAGCAAGGGCATAGAGGCACACCTCATGTTATTGAGCGTTGCTTACTGTGCTTCATGGGTGTTGCTGTGAACCTAAAACTGCCCTAAAAAATTAAGTTTTTGTTTAAAAATAATAAGGCACGTCTTGGAAGGAGATGGTGCTACAACCGGTCCTGGAATGATAGGTATTATTTTCATTTTTTCTTAGAGGTGTAAGACATGCTTCTCAACAAAATCTCTAAACAGGAAAACACAAAACAAAAAAAGAACTCCACCCAGAAAAAATATTGCCATTCCATCACGAATCATGATTTCTCACCTAGTCAAACTAGGGAGGAAGTGTATCACAAGATGATAGGAGAGGCCGTGCTTAGGACAGATTTAGGAAGCATCCAATGTACATAACAAACGTGTTAATAGTGGAATTTGGATAGAACCAGTGGTTTGAAGATAAATATTTAACAACAGGCTCTCCGGTGAAAAAACAAACAAACAAAAAACAAACTAATTTGTAGTGTTGGACAATTTCCTTGGTGTAACTATTCCTATCATGGCAGATATCAAGCTACCAGTGATATCACTGAACATGGAGGAAGGAAGAGATGCACACAATGAGATCTTCCACCTGTACCATTATCTCCAGAACGCTACAGAACCAAATCCTGAGATCAGACTGGGGACATGCTTAAATTTCACTATTAGGAGACTGAACTCTGTTCTTTATTTAATAGAAATACACTGAAACTTAAGAGCCAGTAAATAATGAATACGGTAAGAGGGTTGAGATTTGATTTTGAGTTATGATTATGGGAGTGGCCTGAAAGAATGTGTAGGTGTAAAAGGCATCTGAAAGGATAATACACGAGAAGAGCAGCTGATTAGTTATGTGCCATGGGAAAAAGAAATAATAAATATTTTTATCCTATTATTTAAGCATTCTTGTGTTAAATTGCCTATATAACTAGTATTCCCTTCTTACTCTGGTTCAGTCTTTCCCTGAAAACTGCATCGTATTTTTTTCTCAGTAACTACTTTGTAAGCCTGCTGAGGCTCAGAATCCTGGAGTAGGTGCCTCAGTCACATGACACATTGAAGTCACATTCTTAGAAATTAGAACAGCAGATGCTAACAAATTAGGGAATTAAGATTCATCTAGAGAACGGAGTCAACTGATATTGTCACTATCATGTGATTATGATGGTTTTCAAAGAGCTGAATCTAAAAGCATTTCTATTACCATGCAACTCTGAATGATGTAAATAATAATTATTAAGAGACAAAAAATAAAAAGTAGAAATGTTTTCTTGGCGTTGTTGGAGGAATAGGATGTGTAAAAATAGGAATTAATTGCATAATTTCATTCAACTTGATGGTCAGAAGAACGTTTGCAGCATGTAAGGGAACTGCTCGTCGCCATTGAAAAGTCGAGAACCTGACTGGAGCCCACAGTGTTTCATTCTAACATCACGCACATTAGTACCAAAGCTTTGATTAGATTTCGACTGGGTAATTTACAATCGTATTTCCTGTTACGCTTTCCATTGCAATTGTATTAAACACCAAGGGAGAATGAAAGTGGTAAAAGTCCTAACATTTTTAAAAAGCACAAACACAGAACTTATATGCAGGTATGTATAACCATGGACATGGACAATGATGCTGGGGAGGATGAGGGGGCGGGATCAGGAGGAGGGGGTCAATGGGGGAAAAAGGAGAAACATTTGTAACAAAAATAAATTAATAAAAAATTTTAAAAAGCACAATGAAGTAAATAATAGAATAAAGAGTCAAGTAAGAATAGCAGCATGGTTCACTATTTTAATCCAAGCCCTTACCCCTTACTATGTCTCCCCCAAATTACTGCAATAGCATCATAGCTACTGGCTCCGCCGGTGTCACTCCTGCCATTTGCCTGCCATGCCTTCATAAGACTCGAATTATTAAGTACAAATTCCAACCCTACTAGCCTGCCTGCATTTCCTAACTTATTAATTTCCAAATTATTTCATTTATTTTACAAAGTCCCCCTTCATACTCCTCATTTACAGGTAGATGTGGTTGCCATATCTTCACATTTTAATATTTCTGTATTTGTGTCTGCTGACCACATAATGGGTGCTCAATAAATACTTTTTATTAAATTGGTTCAGAAAAAATGCCCCCATTTTGAATTAATAAAATATCTCAGATAATGACGAAGATCCAAAGCAGCCATGAAAATGATGAATTAATATAAATGCTGATCTATTATCAGTTTTTGTTTTGTTCTGCTTGGCATTTCATGCTTACTTGAACTGAATTTTGGAAGAAGCAATACGTAATTAGTTTTGTTAGTACAGGAGCTATGAGAGTGATAGGACTTAATTCATTGGCTAATTCTGTGTAAACAATCCTTTAAGTAAAACAACTGATGTAATTACTTTTTTATTTACTGTTTTCCTGCCGCCTCAGTCAACCAGACTTTTGCAGATTCTGTGTCGTGTTAGCACAGTGGGAAAGCTCTCGATCCAGACAGCTGGATCTGAAATCACTGTGGGACCCTAGGCAATTTTTCCAACTTCTTTAACTCATATGGAAAATAAGGACAATAGTACCTTTTCTTCAGGACTACCTATTTTATTCTTTCTCTGTGTCCAAAGAATTGTAAATAAATGTCAGTGATCTATTGTATCAGAATACAATATATAAATATGAAATATTTTATTAGACATAAATTCAGAAACAAATAATATTTTAAATTATTTTCCCCAAAGTGAAACTTGTTGACTGATCAAAATTGACATAACATATATAATATATCATATATGTAACCTATATAAATAGTTTATATCTTTTTATGTATCCTACAAAGAAAAGAAATATGTTCACTCCATTGCTTTAAAATGAAAAAAAAAACTCTAGTTTTTTAAGCTCAAAAGCAAAATGGGCTTTTTAACATGATGATCTTTCAGGAAACTTGGATTTTATATATTCTTTCAGCTGATATTTCAAAATGCCTTTTCCTTCACGATCGTGATCATCTTTCCACATTCTTCTGAGAAACTTGCCAAGAACAAGAGGGAAAAGAAAAACCATTATAGCCCAAAAGTGAGAACCAGTCAGTGGATGGAGGGGCATCCAGCCAGCCAGAGGTGCTGGCATTAACTTGTCCAGTGGCCATGACAGCAGACACTGAACTGCAGTATAGACCTAGCGTGTACCAAGACAGAAATGTCTGTGCCATCAAGGATGTGACCGCGATTATGGACTCGTGCAAGCACGTAATCTTCGGAAGTTTCCATAATTCCCACTTTTGTCAGCATTCCTTTGTGAGCCATTTGTTTTGGTCTGCAACTTGATGGTGGTTTTTATCCAGCCAGGATGAGCTTCCGCAGCAATGAACCCAACCCACAGTGGACAGATAAAAGCCGCCGAACAATATCGAGGTTGATTTATACAGCACTTCTCATTTATGTTCCCCACTCCAGCTGATTACCAGTGCCACTAATGTCACCATTTGTGAGGCTTTGTGGGAGGCTTTGCAAACATGAAATGGATTCTGGAAGCCTCTGGGAATATATTTTAATGAGCTAAGGAAGAAAATAGTTATTGAAATATTTTATTTTTCACTGACAATTAAAAGGCATATGATTTTTTAAGCTGTTGGGGGTTAATAGCTGTTCCCATTCATGCATTTACTATTTTAAGAATACTGTTTTTTGCATTTACCTACAAAAAAGGATCATTTCATTCATGGGTATGGGGGATAGAATGGTAGTAGTAATAAGGGTATGTGTGTTCACATACACGCTTTTTTTTTATTCATTAAGTATCATCTAAAACCACCATAACATTAAGTTAAAATTTTAAGGCAAAATGTTTTATTTATACCTACATCTGCCTGTTAATAAGTTTCAAATGAAACCCTGTTTGATTTGTAGCCACCTAGAGGCTGGAAAAACCTGCCTATTAATTTCTAGAAAATTCTAAACTCTTTAGGAAAATATTTTGTCTATGTATTTATTGCTTTATAGTCTACTAGAAATAAGTAAAGGGGAAGGGTTACAAAAAGGAATATTAGAGTACTTTAAATATATGCTAAATGAATAAACATGTTTTCCAGAAAGTACATGGAGTAGTAGTACCCTTACTCTCCTAGAAGCTAAGTGGGTGAATGTATTTGACAAGAGAATTATAATATTAAACCATGCTTCTATTTGTGGTCATCATTCTTTTTACTTCAAATTTCCTATTTGTTCTTTAGCCCTTAGGGCTTCATTCCAAAAGCCCAATTCTCTCCTGGTATCAAAGTCATTCCCTGGCAGAATTGCAATGCTTAGGGGAACACATTAGCATTTCCTTCCCTCCTAGTCTAGTTCAGTGGTTAAGTGCACGGGCTGTGGAGCCAGACTGCCTGGATTTGAATTTCAGCTTCACAACTTAATAGCTGGGTGATTTAAGGTAAATTACTTAAACTCTCTCTAGGCATTGGGGAAAACATAGGAAAATACTTTCGTTATTGAAGAGATATGTGGTAAGGATTAAAACACTTAGCATACTACCTGTCTCACAGTAAAAACTAAGTAAATGTGAGTCATTATTATTACCAAAATATAATGGTATGTGGCAAACCTTTGAGCAGCAGCTAAGTAGTAAGCATCTTGGTGCCGGGTAAAGGGCACGCAGTCTCTTCAGACATGTTACTGCACCTGAGGTATACTGCGACCCACATGTCTTCTCATCCAGAGCTGATTTTGTTTATGCCTTTTGCTGAACTCAGCCCCATTCATTCACAGTCTACGGATTTACTCAGCATGTCATGGGTTTTGTTATTTTATTGACAATTTTAAATGTCCTATGGAGAAGTCATATTTTAAAAAACTGCGTACCTCCTCAAAAAATTAAAAATTGAACTGCTATTTGACCCAGTGATTCTGCTTCTAGTAATATATCCTAAGAAGCCTGAAACACCAATCAGAAAGAATATATGTACCCCTATGTTCATAGCAGCACTATTTACATCACTAGGACATGGAAATAGCCCAAATATCCATCAATAGATGAGTGGATAAAATAGCTGTGGTATATATACACAATGAAACACTATACAGCTGTAAGAAAGAGATCTCTTATCCTTTGAGACGACATAGAGGGATCTGGAGAGTATTATGCTAAACAAAATAAGACAATCAGAGAAAGACAAATACCACATGATCTCAATTATTTGTGGAATATAATGAACAAAATAAGCTGATAAACAAAATAGACCCAAAGACATAGAAAGGAGTATGGTTCAGACTGACAAACCTCAGAGAAGGGGGGCGGGGGGTAGGGATGAGATCAACCAAAGAACTTATATACATGTATGGGCAACCAATGGACATAGACAACAATGCTAGGGTGGGGGGAGGTATGGGATCTGGAGGAGGGTGTCTAGAGGGGAAAAAGAAGAAACATCTGTAACATAAACAAACAAACAAAGTGCTTACTTCTTCTCCAAGCCTATCTTTGGACCTTTTCCTGTAGGAGAGGTTAATGCAACCCAGCATCATTGGCATCTTTGTCCTTCTCCTTGAACTTAACCCCCAGAGAGAACCTGAATCTCCTCAGTGTCTCCATTACACTGAATGAGACTGGATCCAGTTCCTGCTTTAAAATTTTCATTACCAATTATTTCACCACAAAGAAAAGAGCCTTCCAATGGCAGAATCATTTAGAATTTGCTCATAGATATAAAAACATCTTTCTCTTCCCTTTCCCTCTCCCTCTCCCATCCTTTCCTCCCTCCTGTCCTTCCATTTCTGTCAACTTCTATAGGCAACTACTTCCTGAGAATATTTTGTATCCAACCTTTAATTCACAGACTTTGTTAAAGAAACAATTAAACTAGAATCAGGGTAGGAATTTATTTCATGAATAAATTAAGAATGGAAACTTCACCTCAACAAAACAATCTTTATAAATCTGACACAAATACTATCACTCACCTCCACATGTATCATTCAATATAAGATTAGATTTCACAAACTTGAGTACCTAGCATCCTAATCCACATTTTCAAAAGATCTACTAACACAGTCATTCATATAGGCTGCATTAATATAAAAAATAGATATTTTATTAGACCAGTGATCCACAGATAAACCACAGTATCCTCAGTAAAAGGAAATAGCTACAATTAATCAACTGTCCTAAACTACCAGGAACATTAATACATTTACACACACACACACACACACACACACACAGTGTTTAGCAGTTAATGCCTTCAGTGAAGATGGCTTTGTTAAGAGTTTGCACGTATTGTTGATCAGAATGTGGCTTTTTACAGTTAGGTATCAGAGTTGTTATTATGATAATACGTTAAACCATAATATTAAATGACCTGAATTCATTAAGAGGCGATTCTCTCTGTAAGAATTAAATAAGGCAATGTGTATTTTGAAACTTGTAAACACATTTATAAAGCAATTCTTTGGAAGATTCAGGGGCCAGCTTTGCTAATGGGTCACTTACCATGGTCTGAGTAGGCAATTCGAAATATCTATGCTGGTGAGCATTTAAATTCAAAACACCAAAATGTTAATAAGAGATACATGGAAATAACTAAAGATGAATTATAGCAAATTTACATCAGACAATCATGTGCAACAGTTATAGATAAATAAGATGAAATTTTAGCACCCGAGGAAAGAAAGCCAACCTGGATTGAATCATGCCCATCCCAGAAAATGCAAGAACAATTTAAAAATCACCTTTGTTAAAACCATATTAAAAAGATATGTAAGGACTACAGTTGTACCTCCAGTGCTTTCATCACACAACTGAGGTAACCAGTGTCCCATTACCAATCAGGGGAACAAAGGTGATACATCTTTTCTTCTCCCTTACTCTACTACAGCAATTAACTCTTTTCACTGTGCCTCAGTTAATTTGCTCTGAATCACCGTACTTGCTCTCTTTTCACCAAGCTCATTTGCCTTCCTCACTGAGTACGGCACCTAGACAATAACACCGTGGTCCCATTAGTTTAGATGGCAAGTGGGTCTTCGCACTGAATCCAAATGGTAATAAGTCGTATAATTGGAAAAGATCAGTAGGAGCACAGGAGAAGGGAAGGGGAAGAAAGAGGCACATTTATCCTATTGAAAAGAAAGCTTTGTGATTAAAGAAAAAGAAAGGTATGTGAGACAATTTTGTAGTACATGCCATTTTTTCAAGTACAGAAACAACACAAACCTACTGAAAAATAGAACAGATTATCCACTGAGACTTGGAAGAAGTTGATCTTAAAAAACCAGGGTTTGTATCCTTGTGATAAAACAAACTTTTTTTCTGTTCCTGTGCAGTAATCTTACCAGTAACTAGAGGAAATTCTCATGGAAGTACCAGCTGTTAACATTAGGATTTGATTTTTGCAAAGGGTAGACAAGGACTTTTTATTTTATCTTTGCTTAATGAGCAAACTGGCTCCAGAGAAATGCAAAACTAGTTTGGCATTGTGCCTACTACTTATGTCACAGCTCCGAGGAACAAGGTGTCCGTCCTGATGGTGCTCATGCTAGGGACTTCATAGCTCATTCATTTCTGCCCTACTTCTCCCTCACCCAGGGTTACACGGCACAAGGGACAATGCACCCTTTGGACCATTTATGGTTTATGAATTGGAAATCCAACGAGAGGGAGAGACAGCTTGACTGAACCCAAATTATGTAACAATGGATAGTAATGAATGTCCTGCTTTAGCAGGATAATAGAACCCCTGCTTATTGGCAGTCATTCAGACTCTATCTCTCTCATCCATTTTCTCTCCTGGCCTTGACCCTAATCCAGCAATTGCACATCCCCAGCTGCTCTTTAAGCTGCCTCATTAGTAGCGCACCATTGGGCAGCTCCCATGACAGTCATCCAATGGGATAAAAGTGACATGGGGCCAAAGACTGTAACTGATTGGCAAGCATTGGAATGAAATATGAGACAGGGTTAGATGAAGAAGGCTTTTGAGAGTATTTGAAGAGGCTGAACAGTTCAGGAATTTTAGGCACGGGTTAACTTCACTGTTCAGCATTTTGATTTCCTAAACTTGGGGGGAAAATCCCAGAGACCACAAAATTCTCTCTATATAGCCATAAAAATATATTTGGAATTAAAGACACTTTTATAAAATGTTAAAATAAATGTTCTCAATATATAAAATGAATACTTTAGCCACATAAACAGCTTAAATCCATTGATATTTTCATAAAATACTTATAGACAGAATATTTTAAGAGTGATTCAGAAATATGCTATTTTTAGAACAATTTTGAAATGGGCAAAGATATCTCTATCATCTTAGAATCTAATGAATGTTATCTATTCTTGTCATAAATCTAATTTACACTTTCATAAGTTGTAGCGTAATGTAAATTTGTAGTGATAACTTAGTGGACACAGTTAACACAACTCAAAATAACTTTCAAAACACAACTCAGAATAACATTAGATATATTATCTCTGCATTAACTCTACCACTGAATTTATTCTAGTCATTTCAGCAATTCATGTAACCCCCCACTTTAATTTAATACTTATTTGACAATCTCCATATGATGATGAATTATTTTAATAATTTTTTTATGTTGGTATTAATTACTTTTTTTATTATCAAACTCCTCTAGGTGAAAGTAACTCTTTCCAGTAGAATCATAAAAAACTATTTGTCATATCTTGAAACTTCTCAGCTTTCAAATATTCAAATGCTTAAAGGCATTGCCATTTTTATTCACCCAATAACTTTGGAGTCTCTACAGTGAACCAGTCACTGTTTTATGAGTCACAGAGATATAAAAATTAGTTCAGTAGTGTACTTGTTCTAAAAAAATGCTTGCTGTCTGGTAGAAAAATATATTTTCTGTGTCATATAATAATGTGATAAATGTGATGGAATAGATGTTAACTAGAGTAAAATAGTAGTTTATAAGAAGGCATGTTAAGCCTCTTTGAAGTGGTTAGAAAGGCCTTACCAGAAATGTGCAATTGAACTAAGTCTTAAAGGATAAATGCATTTCAGCTAGTGTTGAAGGTAAGATTAGGAGAGTAGAAAGTATTTCAGGCAGAGAGAAAACCATATACAAAGGCTCTCAAGGACCTCTAGAGCACGCTTTAATAAATTCTTGAAATGTAATGAACAGATATCATAAAGCAGCGTAAGATAAAGTGTTAAGGTATGTATGCAGAGGGAAGTAGATGAAGTTCAACTTAATGAGAGTCCAAGTATAGTAACCCTCATATGAAAAGATTTCATTGATTGTGAAATAAGAAGCATCATTTGTAACACAAGTCAGTTCTGAGGCCCAGCAACAGAAATACGTGATGATTCCGTCCGATGCTCTGCAATAATTCAACTCAACTACATTCCTTCGTCTTCTCTGTGTGTTTAATTGTCTTCTTCATACATCCTGGTCAGTTCTTCTTACAGGACTTTCAAGAGAAGAAACATAATTTTTTAAGTGTACCCAGAACCCCTGTTGCAGCTTTTACAGTGATCCAAGTTGTGCATTTGTATTAGCTGCCCTTGGGTCGAATGTCCTCCCTTGCTCACAAAAATTATACCTGAGGAAAAAGTGGGAGGGATGAAGAAGACCAGGTGGATATCACTGAGAGTCTAGCTGTTAAGGTTAAATCCTGCAGCGGGGCTGTAGCAGGAGCAGTTTTCTTTAGGAGGGTGATGGGCATGACAGGCAAGTTGATGGTGCTAGAACTCTTTTTTTTTTTTTTTTTAACTTATTTATTTTTGTTACAGATGTTTCTCCTTTTTCCCCCATTGACTCCCTCCTCCCCCTCCCTCCCTGCCCCATCCCCAGTTTTGTTGTCCATGTCCATTGGTTATGAGTACATGCGTATAAGTTCTGTGGTTTATCGCTCCCCTCCCCCACCCCCTCTTCTGGAGATTGTCAGTCTGTACCCTACTTCCACATCTCTGGGTCAACCCTGTTCCTCAGACTGTTATGTTCATTATATTCCACAAATAAGTGAGATCATATGATATTTGTCTTTCCCTGCTTGGCTTGTTTCGCTTAGGATAATATCGTCCCATGTCGTCTCAAAGGATAAGAGATCTTTCTTTCTTACAGCTGCATAGTACTCCATTGTGTATATGTACCACAGCTTTTTTATCCACTCGTCTACTGATGGACACTTGGGCTGTTTCCAGATCTTAGCAATTGTAAATAGTGCTGCTGTGAACATGGGGGTACATATATTCTTTCTGATTGGTGTTTCAGGCTTCTTAGGGTATATTCCTAGGAGTGGGATCACTGGGTCAAATGGTAATTCAATTTTTAATTTTTTGAGGTAACACATAAAGTCCATGGAAGAACTCTGTGGTGTGGAGATCATGTGAGAGTCTTTTTTAAGCCACAAGTTTAATTTAAACAGCTCTTACATTGTCAAAAGTTAAAATGCTACCAGTTACTTATATTGTAGATGAAATATTTTATGTCTCCAGTGTCAGGAAAAATTAATTTTCTTTTAAATACACTATGGACATTAGATGATTAAAATATTTTTTTGTGGTTATGTACAAGGTATTCTTCATCTTTTCCTATTCTATTTAAGTTATTCTCTCAGTATCTAACTCAACTTTCACTCTCTTACTGAAGTATTCCTTTACTCCATATTGACTCTTTCTTCATACCTATAACTTTCTCATTTATTAAGCACTTAATTACCTATTTTATTTTACTTTATTTTATGCATTTGTATATTTTTTCATCACCAAGAACCCTCAAAAGCAAAAACTTTATTTTATACTTTATCCTATTTCCTCTACAATGCATGGCAAATTAGTTTTTCATATAGTAGGAATGTAATAAATACTACTTTGTTGAAGGAATAGAGGCTGAGATAAAGAATTTGGAAACTATAAGGTCATTTCAGAAGATGTCCTAGGCAGAAGATTAATTTATTTTTATGGTCCTTCAGATACGTGGTGGTATACATCATAAACAAAAATGGGTTATTTATTTTTTTAGATTTATCTTTTTATTTGACTTCTAAAAAGGCTTTGCCAAACATAACATCTGATGTCAACTCTGTTAAATGGAATGTCTGATTCAACATAATGATTGTCTTCAATAAAACATACTCACTAATGACCACAGTCTTTCTTCAGTCAACTAGAACCATTACAATGAAGAGTCCCCTACACCTTATTTCTTCTGCAATAAGAAAGTGCATTTGAGAATGTTTGTCTGCTGACTCAAGGCCTTCAGAGCTTAGTGAACTGCCAATACTGATACTGTGCCTTAGCCGTTGTCAAACTACTCTAAGAAAGAGACTGGCTTCTTTAGGGTAAAAGTGTAAATCAATGGGTGCTTTTTTTTTTAATAAGCTTTAATGACTCACTCAGGAGTGAGCATCATGAATGGTCTAGTCATCTGTTGAATTAAAAAGACTAGTGAACATCAAAATAATCTATTTCAAATATACTAAAGCAGAGTACACTCAAATTATTTCTGAATGCTCATCTTATTTTATTTAACTAGCATTATTTTAGTGTGAAACAAAATTTTTATAAAATCACACAATATTGTTATATACCTTTTCAAGAAATTTAATGATTTAAATATCCAAATTTCCCAATAAACATTTGTGATATGCTAGACAATGTGATAGGAATTGGAAAAGAAAATTGGTATTATACATGATCTGGGAGAAAGTTTTTCTTTTGAGAAAAACAAGAACTATAGAAGACTATATATATATATCTCTCTCTCTCCTGAATCCTGAAGAATGAGTAGGATTTCTCCAAAAAGACAAAACAGTAGGAGGAAGAAATCCCCAAAGAGTTACACAGACAAATAGACAAAGGCTCAGACAAAGGAGCGCTCTCACTGAGTTGGCTGAATGGCTTGGTACAGGTACAGCATGGCTGGAATAAACAGGCAGTACTTTCTTCCAAGTGAGTAATCTGTCTTGGATATTCCCTTCCACCTCTTCTTTATTAAAAGTCTGATGTACTAAAATGGACATAATTTGTCTTTCTTTTCTAAAGCTAACTAGAAACCAAGTAGGGCATGGGTCTAAGACAAGAAAAGACTACTAAGCCCCCCTGCACACTTGTTCTTTTTGTGTGTGTGTGTGTGTGTGTGTTACAGATGTTTCTCCATTTTTCCCCATTGACACCCTCCTCCCTCTCCCCCCACCCCGTCCCCAGCTTTGTTGTCCATGTCCATCAGTTATGCATGCATGCATATAAGTTCTCTGGTTTATCTCTTCCCTCCCCCCACCCCCTCTTCTGAGGGGTGTCAGTCTATACCCTGCTTCCAAATCTCTGGGTCTACCCTGTTCCTCAGACTGTTATGTTCATTATATTCCACAAATAAGTGAGATCATGTGATATTTGTCTTTCTCTGCTTGGCTTGTTTCGCTTAGGATAATACTCTCCAGGTCCCTCCATGTCGTCTCAAAGGATAAGAGATCTTTCTTTCTTACAGCTGCATAGTACTCCACTGTGTATATGTACCACAGCTTTTTTATCCATTCATCCACTGATGGACACTTGGGCTGTTTCCAGATCTTAGCTATTGTAAATAGTGCTGCTATGAACATGGGGGTACATGTATTCTTTCTGATTGGTGTTTCAGGCTTCTTAGGGTATATTCCTAGAAATGGGATCACTGGGTCAAATGGCAATTCAATTTTTAATTTTTTGAGGTAACACCATAGTGTTTTCCACAGTGGCTGCACCAGTCTGCATTCCCACCAGCAGTGCACTAGAGTCCTCTTTTCTCCACACCCTCGCCAACACTTGTTGTTTGATGATTTGTTGATGGCGGCCATTCTGACAGGTGTGAGGTGATACCTCATTGTTGTTTTAATTTGCATCTCTCTGATGATTAGTGATGTTGAGCATTTCTTCATATGTCTCTTGGCCATTTGTATGTCCTGTTTGGAGAGGTGTCTATTTAGTTCCTCTGCCCATTTTTTAATTGGGTTCTTTGTCTTCCTTTTGTTGAGTTGTATGAGCACTCTATATATTTTGGAGATTAACCCCTTATCTCATGTATCATTGGCAATTATGCTCTCCCATACAGTGGGTTCCCTTTCCGTTTTGATGGTTGTTTCTTTTGCTGTGCAGAAGCTTTTGAGTTTGATGTAGTCCCATGTATTCATTTTTCCTTTCGTTTCTGTTGCCTTAGGTGATGTATCAGTGAAGATTCTGCTGCATATGATGTCTGAAATTTTGTTGCCTACATTTTCTTCTAGGATTTTTATGGATTCACGAGTCGCATTTAAGTCTTTTATCCATTTTGAGTTTATTCTTGTGTATGGTGTAAGTTGATGGTCTAGTTTCATTTTTTTGCATGTAGCTGTCCAATTTTCCCAACACCATTTATTAAAGAGGCTGTCTTTACTCCATTGTATGCTCTTGCCGCCTTTGTCAAATATTAATTGAGCATAATGTCTTGGGTCAATTTTCGGATTCTCTGTTCTGTTCCACTGGTCTATATGCCTGTTCTTGTGCCAGTACCAGGCTGTTTTGATTACAGTAGCTTTGTAGTATAAGCTGATATCCGGTATTGTAATCCCACCTACTTTGTCCTTCTTTTTCAAGATTGCTGTGGCTATTCGGGGTCTTTTTTGGTTCCATATGAACTTTTGAAATATTTGTTCTAGTTCTGTGAAATCTGTCACTGGTATTTTGATGAGGATTGCATTGAATCTATAGATTGCTTTGGGTAATATGGACATTTTAATGATGTTAATTCTTCCAATCCATGAACAAGGTATGTGCTTCCACTTTTTTATAACTTCCTCTATTTCTTTTTTCAATGTCCTGTAGTTTTCTGCAAATAGGTCCTTTACTTCTTTGGTTAAGTTTATTCCCGGGTATCTTAATTTTTTTGCCGCGATGGTAAATGGGATTGTTTTTTTAGTTTCTCTTTCTGTGAGTTCATCATTGGTGTATAAGAATGCCGTTGATTTCTTGACGTTAATTTTCTATCCTGCTACTTTGCCAAATTCATTTATTAAGTCTAGTAGATTTTTGATGGAGTCTTTAGGGTTTTCTATATATAATATCATGTCATCTGCGAATAATGACAGTTTCACTTCCTCCTTTCCAATTTGGATTCCTTTTATTTTTTCTTCACGTCTGATTGCTGTGGCTAAGACTTCCAGTACTATGTTAAATAAGAGTGATGAAAGTGGACATCCCTGTCTTGTTCCTGTTCTTAAGGGAAATGTTTTTAGTTTTTGCCCATTGAGTATGATGTTGCCTGTAGGTCTTTCATATATGGCCTTTATTATATCAAGATATGATCCTTCTATTCCCAAATTGCTGAGCGTTTTTATCAGAAATGGGTGCTGGATTTTGTGGAATACTTTTTCAGCGTCTATTGATATGATCATGTGTTTTTTATCTTTCATTTTGTTGATGTGGTGTATCACATTTAGTGATTTGCAAATATTGAACCAGCCTTGCATCCCTGGGATGAATCCCACTTGGTCATGGTGAATAATTTTTTTGATGTATTGCTGGATCCAATTTGCTAGTATTTTGTTTAGGATTTTGGCATCTACGTTCATCAGGGATATTGGCCTGTAGTTTTCTTTCTTTGTAGTGTCTTTTTCTGGTTTTGGAATTAGGATTATGCTGGCCTCATAAAACGAGTTTGGAAGTCTTCCTTCTTCTTGAATTTTTTGAAATAGTTTGAGGAGAATGGGTGTTAGTTCTTCTTTGAATGTTTGGTAAAACTCCCCCGTGAAGCCATCCGGGCCTGGGCTTTTGTTTGCTGGGAGAGTCTTGATTACATCTTCAATTTCCTTAGCTGTTATTGGTCTGTTCAAGTTTTCTATCTCTTCCCGGTCCAGTTTTGGGAGACTATGTGTTTCTAGAAATTTGTCCATTTCACTTAGATTGTCCAATTTGTTGCCATATAAATGTTCATAGTATTTGCTAACGATCCTTTGTATTTCTGTTGTGTCAGTTGTTACTTCTCCTCTTTCATTTCTGATTTTGTGTATTTGGGTTCTCTCTCTTTGTTTCTTGGTGAGTCTAGCTAAGGTCCATCAATCTTGTTTATCTTTTCAGAAAACCAGTTCTTTGTTTCATTGATCCTTGGAATTGTTTTTCTAGTCTCTATGTCATTTATTTCTGCTCTGATCTTTACTATTTCCTTCCTTCTACTTGCTCTGGGGTTTTCTTTTTGTTAGCTTTCTAGTTCTTTAAGTTGTGAGGTTAGATAGTCTATTAGAAATTTTTCTTGTTTCTTGAGGTAGGCCTGTAGTGCTATGAACTTCCCTCTTAGAACTGCTTTCACTGCATCCCATAGATTTTGTGTTGTTGTGTGTTCATTTTCATTGGTTTCCAGGAAGTTTTTAATTTCTTCCTTGATCTCCTCGGTAACCCATTCATTGTTTAATAATATTCTATTTAGCCTCCATGTGCTCAAATGTCTTTGCATGTTCTTGTTGCAATTGATTTCTAGTTTCATGCCATTGTGATCTGAGAAGATGCTTGATATGATTTCAATCTTCTTGAACTTGTAGAAACTTAGTTTGTGTCCTAACATGTGGTCTATCTTTGAGAATGTCCCATGTGCACTTGAGAAGAATGTGAATTCTGTAGTTTTCGGGTGTAATTCTCTGTAAATATCTATTAAATCCATTTGGTCTAGTGCTTCGTTTAGAGTCTCTGTGTCCTTGTTAATTTTTTGTCTAGAGGATCTAGCCAGTGATGTCAACGGGGTGTTGAAGTCCCCTGCTATGATTGTATTGCTGTCCATTTCTCCTTTGAAGTCCTCCAGAAGATTTTTAATATATTTTGGTGCTCCTATATTCAGTGCATATATGTTTACCAAGGTTATGTCTTCCTGTTGGATAGATCCTTTCAATATTATGTAGTGACCTTCTTTGTCTCTAGTTATGGTCTTCAATTTGAAATCTATTTTATCAGATATGAGTATTGCTACCCCAGCTTTTTTTTCCTTTCCATTAGCTTGGAAGATTTTTTTCCATCCCTTCACTTTCAGCCTATGTGAGTCTTTTGTTTGAGGTGGGTCTCTTGTAAACAATATATATATGGGTCATGCTTTCTTATCAAATCCGCTACTCTGTGTCTTTTTATCAGAGCATTCAATCCATTTACATTTAAGGTGATTATTGATATGTACTTATTTATTGCCATTTTTGTTTAGTGTGGTTCTACTTTCCTTCCTATTTCTTCTACTAATTACAGCAGTCCTTTTAACATTTCTTGCAGTGCTGGTTTGGTGCTGATGTATTCCCTTAGCCTTTTTTTGTCTGAGAAGCTCTTTATTTGACCTTCTATTTTGAATGACAGCCTTGCTGGGTAGAGTAGTCTTGGATTCAGATCTTTGTTTTTCATGACCTTGATTACTTCATGCCATTCCATTCTGGTCTATAGTGTTTCTGTTGAGAAGTCAGCTGATAGCCTGATGGGGGTTCCTTTGTAGGTAACCTGTTGCTTATCTTTTGCTGCCTTTAGGATTCTCTCTTTGTCTTTAATTTTTGGTATTTTAATTACTATGTGTCTTGGTGTGGGCCTGTTTGTGTTCTTCTTGCTTGGGGCTCTCTGTGCTTCTTGAACTTGAATGCCTTCTTTCTTCACCAAATTAGCGAAGTTTTCTGTCACTATTTCTTCAAATATATTCTCTAACCCTTGCTCATTTTCTTCTTCAGGGACTCCTATGATGCAAATATTATTACGTTTCAGTTGTCTCACAGTTCTCTTAAGCTGTCTTCCTGTTTTCTCATTGTTTTCTCCTTTTGGTTTTCTGATCGGTTGATTTTTTCTACCCTGTCTTCTAATTCACTGATCCAGTCCTCAGCTTCCTCTACTCTGCTGGTCAGTCCTTCCAATGTGTTCTTCATTTCTGCTATGTCATTCTTCATTTCTTCTTCCTGCTTCTTCATTTCCACTTGATTGGTTTTCAGTGTTTCTATGTCTTTGCTCATGGTGTTGATGTCTTTACTCATGGTGTTGATGTCCTTACTCATGCTGTTGAGCTTCCTCAAGATCATGACTCTGAATTCTAGCTTGGTTAACTTGCTTAACTCCGTTTCATTTATCTCATCTTAGGTAGAGGTCTCTTGTTCTTTCATTTGGGATCTGTTACTTTGTTTCACCATTTTGGCTATGTCAGTGGTTTTTGGAGCCTGCCAAATTTTCCTGTGAATGTTGGTGTTCTGTTGTTTGTGGCTCCCTCTACTGGGTTTGGATGAGCGTGGGAGGACCCATGTTAAACACCGCCATGGAGTCTTACTTTCCAGGGTATATTTGCAAGCTCAGCAAAGGTTAAGTTATCTTCTATTTTGCCTAGAGGCTATCAGTCCTGGTTGCTTGAAGAGCCTTGGGTTTTCAGTTGAATGAAAACCTCCCTCAGGTGTTCAGCATGAGAGGATTTCCAGAGGGTAGGGCAGATGCTAGTAGTTAATGAACCTCAGTTTATATTTCAATGGCCCACCAGGGTGTGGCTGGATCTCCGAGGGAGGTGCTGCTGCCTCTCCCCAGAGCCCTGGGATGGAGTAAGAAGGCCAGGCCACAGTCCTGCATGGCCGCAACTCAGCAAAAGCTCTGAGCACCCTCCAAATCCCGTGTCCCCACACAGTTCCAGTCCAGTCCTCCCTCCCTCTGCCGTAGCCCAGGTGAGTGGCTGTGGCTGTTTCAGCGCTCTGCCCCGGCCCTCTGCGCTGTGGAGCAGCTTGGGCTTTAACCCCGAGGGCGGGCGCTGCTCACGGCTAAGGCCGCTGCTGTCCATGGGCTCCCAGCCCCCCTCTCGTGCCTCCGCAATTCTACCAGGATCGATTCAGTGTCCCTGGTGTATGGTCCTTGCAAGCTGCTTTTCTGTTCCTTTTTCCCGACGATTTGTCTTTATTTTAGTTGTAATTCCAGTTTGGTCCTGGGAGATGGTCTGTGTAGCTTCCATTCACTCCGCTGCCATTTTGGAATCCCTGCACACTTGTTCTTAAAGGAGTTAATACTTTCTATGTGCCCACCGTGTTTACATGATACTAGAACCTATAGAGATTTGTGACAAAACCTTGGCTAGGTTAAATGAGATATTAAAAAGGGGACTATTTTATTTTTAATGTCTTTGGAGTCTTAAAATTCTTCAACCATTCCCACAATTCAAAGTGAGTGCTGAACCACTGATCCAAAAGTGGACCTCTTGGTCATGCACTTGTAGTAAAAACATACAGTGGTAAAGTTGAAAAGTTCGGATGGCAATTAGAGAAATTTATTCTTTTTGGAGAGTTCTGTTAGCTGGGAGTGCAGCCTCTGGAACCCCCCCCCCCACCCCCGAAGACCCAAACGCAAGCCGGCAAAGTCTGAAGAACAGCTGCGGGGAGCACTCTGCACAGCAACCAAGCAGAGAGAGGCCGAGTTTGACTGTTGCTTAATTCCTACAAATGATGAGTCAGAGGCTGCTGTTTCTGTAGATTATATGTAGTGTTGGAAAGAGCAGTCATTTTAAAGCTCTGTCCTAGAGGACCCCATCTGAGTTTTGGAGCACTTGGCACAAATGATCCGGTAGTACTCCCCAGTTCTCAGGTGCTACACGAGGAATTAAGAGTACTCAGAAGAAATGCATTCTTCCAAATCAGTGGCACGATGAAGGATTTATATTGAAGTGAGTCTTCAAAGAGTTTGTCAACATAAACCTGGAATCAAGAGTCAGCTTTTAACAGCTGTGCAGCCCAGGGATCTCTAAAGCCAGCTCCCGAAAGTACCTGTCAGGATACTTCTCCTCAGTAACACTCCTCCTCCTCCCCCTTTTCAATTCTAGAGGTGCAGCCAGAAGTGACGTGAACACTAGCAGAGTGAGAGTTAAAAAGCCAACAACCCCAGTACCCCTTCCTGGCGTGAGGCTTCCAAAACTGAAGGAAGGAAGAAGTTTAACTTTGAGTAAAATTTGGAAGATTTTAAAGGCAGGAGGGGCGTGGGAGTGGGAAGGAGGGGGGCGTCAGTGGGGGAAAAAGGGACATCTGTAACACTTTCAACAATTAAAAAAAACTAAATAAAAAGTTATTTCATAAGACTGAGCATTTTGTTACTGACCTCTTCGGAAGAGGATTGATGTGACCTGAGGTTTTCCAGTACCTGAGAATGACCAGAAGTGTCAGGGCCTATCCTTGATTCATCCAAGAGGATGGTGAGGAAGCAGGATACAAAATGTGTATAACAGTAGTCATGAGGAAATAATAAAGATGTTGTTTTTATTCTGTGAGTCACGTGGGTTCAAAATAATGGTTGTAGTTGCAATAACAAGAATTTGCTGTAAGTATGCAGTGAAAAGCCCATTTAATGTTCAGTGGCAAGTTAGAGAGTTGGAATCCTGGTTATCAGGATACCATACCATTGACCAACATTCAGAGTCTGTGTAGGGTACAAGAATCTCAAATTGGATGAGGACTAAATGACTTATTTTGTTTGCTAATCAGAGCACTTTAGGAATGGAAGGTAGGATACTTGTATTGAAAAATGGATGGGAAAAAAGAAATTAAAGATAATGTGTCACCAACTCTTTTCTTATTCTTTTCTCATAAACCAAGAAAGATCTATGGTATTACATTATGGTGTAGCATTTTGCTTAGCAATGAATCTGATTGCCTGGGACATGTCCTAAATGAAACCAAGGTAGTAAGAGTAATAAATAATAGTCACAATAATGATAATGCCAGCTTGTATTTCTTAGTTTTTATATTTCAGGCTTTGGGACAAGTAATATATGACATTATGTCATGTAATTGCCAAAACAGTTTATCACTATTATGATGATTAGACTATGTAGGTTCAGAGAAGCTAAGTATCTCACCCAAATTGATCCAGGTAATAAATAGTTCAGGAGTTTATCACAGACAATGTGTTTGCACACTCTTAATTTCTTGAAAAGAAGTTAACATCTCTTATTCTGAGACAGAATAGAAAGAGAATCAGGTAGTTCAAGTATAGAAAAGAGGAAAGTAGATAGATTTCATTCATAAAGTACAAATGTTGTATAGCCCAGGGTATTCCTAAATCTACGCCCACCTCAGAATCTCTGTAATACTAGGGATGAACTGAAAGAACTCTGTTTTTCAGAAGGATATGCTGGGTTTCCCTGCTGGATGGGGGACCCACTTGAAGCAAGATTGCAGAAGTAGCTGAACTCTGATTTGTCACTGGCAGCCTCTTATTAGAGAGAAAACACCAGAGTGAGAGTTCTGTGTGCATGATGCCAAATGGTCCAGCCCCTAATAGGCTGTTTGTTGAGAAGAGACTGATCTCAAAACTGAAAGGATAAATTCACCTTTTAGGAAACGTAATCCAATAGTTTTCATACTTGTGAGATCTGTGTTCCTCTCAAGGTCTGTTGTACACAGTATGGGTGGTGGCTGGGTGAGATGAGTGTCAGCATTTATGCCTCCGTCAGCCAATGTCTCCATATTAAAATGGTAGCAATAACAGAGGCAGTTCTTGCTGATTGCAGATGTTAAGCCACAGAACAGATATTTTATTTCCCCAATGGAGCCACCAGGAAAATGTTTGAGGCAGGCAAAACTCTTAGGGAAAGGGAACTATCATAATTCGTGTTACTGTCAGCTCTGGTGGACGAGGAAAGACAGTTGGGTCCAGCTGCAGAATTGGCACTGTCGAGGTTGGTTGCTCATTTATTTTACAATATCTGAGGAGGAGCCCAGCTTCCACACTAGTCTAGAATAGTCTTAATAGTCAATGTGTCCGATAAGATGAGAGAACATAGTTATTTCTCATAATTACTAAGTATTCACTACATAGTATGATATTCGCACTATTTAGGAATATTGTCTGTTTAAATCATTGAAAAATTCCTTTGAGGTAGAAACTATTATGCCTTTATTAATAAATATGCGAGTCAGAGAAATGTAATTACCTCTAGTTAACAGGAGACAGGGCCTAGATTGGAAACAAGGTCTATTTTACTTCAAATCCAGAGCTTTTAATCAACATACTAAAATAACCTCAGGGTAGCAATAATATAAATACAGGGCAGATGCCCCCAAATGGCTCTAGGACCAAAGGAAGGTGATACAAGTGCTTGTAACTGACCTGCAACTGAAGCAGAAGAGATGAGATAGGACCAGGGCTCAGCCTACCACATGGGAGGCTGAGAAGTACTTAACCCTGAGCATGAGCATTCGATACAAGATCTCAGCTACAGAGAAAAGGTGAAGCATAAATGAAAAACTGAGTGCAAGACAGGGTGAGTGAGAAATATGCTCCACAGAGATTTTATGAGGTCTGATGGACACTAGACATTGGGTTTAATGCTACGTGATTATCTAGAAACCACCCATTGGTGAACATGGCCTTTTAACACTCTGCCCACTTGATCAGGATTGCCTCGGTACTGGGCTGTATCCAAAGCCAGTGGGTTAGTCCTGGGGGATTGACAGATATCTATTCTTACTTTTAAATTTACCTCTCAATGCTGCTGTGGATCAAGGAACTATGTATTAATTGCATATTTAGAAGATAATTTATAGCTAGCCTGGAACCTCAACTCAATGCATTATTGTTACTGAGAAGCACTCAGAGTTGAGTTGATCTGATTTTGGATTTTGTGTAAGACAATATATTTACTGAAACATACATAAAGCAAAAACTTACAAAGCAATTTCACTCCAAATTTAACAAAAATATTTCAGTCTATAGTTGAAAAGAATTACATAGAAACATCAGCTTATTGAATGAGCAAGATCACTTGTTCATATTTCTCACCATTGCAGCTGTTGTAGTTCTATGTCCACTCGGGTTCTTTCTCTAATGCATTGGATGGGTCAATGTGTATTAATAAATAATAGGTGGAGCCGAGAGTATCCTCCATGTCAGAGCTCGGAGAAAAGACAGGTACATGATCTTCCTGGTACATAGCTCTGAGTCTCCCAAACTCTTGCCTATTTTTTCTTTTCTTTACATTTACATATACACTTACTTGGTTTTGATCTCAAGTTAGATACCTAACTTAAGAAGGATAAATAGATGAAGATGCCAAATATCCTGAAATTGCAATGTGTTCAGTAATTTTGTGCAGAGTGGAAAAATAGTTCCAGTATCAACCTTTTCTTTATTATCGTTTTCTTTCTCTGAATAGAGTTTCCACGGTATTGAAAACAAACGCCATGCACAGAACAATACAGGGCACAGAAGGGAGACTTGTGCCTAATGATCTATACAGACATATAATCAAGTAGTAATTTTAAACCTAGCTGATATGTGACTGGAGTACAGTGTTAATGAAATTTCACAGCGGTTCTGGTAAGATGGTGATGGTTATTAAAGTTGACCCCCTTCAGCAAAGTAAATTGCCTTAGGTTTTAATTTTATTTTGACAGGATCCTTTATTACTTTTTCTGAAATCAATATTGACACACACAGCACACTGTGGAAAAAGCTAAACAATGCAGTACTCTCAGCAGTGAAAATCTGAACAACAGGTGGTTTATATTTTTAGTTGCTACATATATTATCCACTGCACAAAAATTATATGTGACACATTGAAAAAATGCTATGCCTGCATTAATGCTGTTAAGAGCATTTAATGTAGGCGACAACTTTATATCCAATAAATATAAAAGGCAGTATGATCTGTCATCACTTTTGAAGGCTTCCTTAAAATGGATGATTAAGAAAGGTTACTATAAGTTTAAAAACATTCATTTATATACTGACTCTGCTAAGTACAAAGGCAACTTTGAATGTAGACCTTAATTTTTTGAGACATTTTAAGTAAAACTGTGAGACTAGAATACAATTTGACATATAAAGTGGATCCTGAAGTTTATCATATTCAGCTTTTACAAGTAGAAATCTAGTGATTCTTTAGTTAAATTAATTAAGGTTACATAGTTAAGTGTCAACAGAACCAGAACTAATGTTTCAGGCAGGTATGCTTTCTCCAAATTATCACCCTTGAAATTTAGGTTTAAATGTTTCAACAAGTAAAATGACTGAGCACATTCAGCAATGGTTCAAATGAGAATGTAGGGAGACATATATGTTTGTGTGTGTTAGGTGTGTGTGCATGGGTGTACATGCACGTACATATATACATATAGAAAGGATCCATTCATTTAGCCACGTGTATTCTATTATTCCTATTCACATTTCCAACGTGACTGCTTGCCTTATTGATGGCTCTAGAAGATTCATTTTTAAATGCTTTTGAGAATAAAGTATTGCTAAATTATGTTTTTGCAATTATATTTGTTGAAAAATGTCGTTTTTACTGCTGAATGTTGAAGAACCAAAGCCCTCTGGTAAGCAGATAAACGTCTCCACGCTTTCTGTCTGGGTGGATTCTGTCTGTCAATGCCTCTCCACAGCTGTCACCGCGCTCGCACTCGGGATTCGCTTTCAAGCCTCCACTTGTCTATGGCCATCACCTCCAGGATTCTTCCAACATCTTCAGTGTTTTCTTCTTTGAACGTGACTGATGCCTATACTCTGTTCTTGTGTACCCAAAACACCTTTAATAATGTACCCATATTCAATTCTGTGTACTCTGCTCCATTCTAAAACTTTCTGAACTCTGCACATGTGGCCCCCTTCATTCTCTGAAGTCCTAACTCATTGAGCAATATTCAGTGTAATTTCTCTCTAAGTTTCTCTCTCTATTCATTGTCTTTAATGCTACTGCTGCTGCTTCATAGTCTGTAGGGAAGACTTTTCCTAGATATTTTGTCATTTCTGTTTCCACAGTTTTACATCTTGTTTTATCATGGTTTCTTCTCTCTTTCTCTTATTGGTTCTTAATTTTTTTGTATAGGCATTACTCTAAAAAAAAAATCTCCCAATTTTTGTCTCAGCTTTAATTGGACACTAGTGATTTTTTAAATTCCATTAAAAAGCATTTGGAATGAAAATACCCACAATGTTTAGAAACAATCACCTAAGAATGAGCTTGTTGTTTCGCTGGAGAAAGTCAACAAAGCTAGCAAGTGTCCAGGGACCTCTTGCGATTAATCATGTGGATTTCAATTACTACCACTCATATATTAAAATGAATTCTGGGAAAAATTATGCAAGAATATGGAAAATAGATTATATTGTCAAAAGCTAAATTGATTACCTTGATTTTATGGCAGTAGGCAAATATATAAATTAAATGGTGAATCATAATTCCTAAACTATACATAAAATTCCCCTTCATTTTGTGTAAAAGCATGACAAAAAATCTTTAGAAGCTGTGAAGCACTGCCATTATGTTTATGCTCACTAAGCAGTGTTCCATAATTATTTAACTACAGTTTCGATGTTTTCATGTATGCTGCATTGCTGAGCCATTAAAAACTCAGTATTATTGTGTACTTTTTCAATTACCTGAGCATCCCCTGGGTCCAAGAGGATGAATAAGTGTTTAAAGATTGCTGACTCTCTTACCCTATTAGAAATGATTGTGTCTACTCTTTCCACTACATGAACCTATTTTATTGGTGTTTGTTTAGCAACTTTAGAATTTTTATGAAATCCATTAATAAGCCTTTTTAAAAATGAAAGTAAAATAAAAATATTTATTTTTCTTATTCTTAATCTAACAAATAACAGTCTGTTCCAAATAATAATAGCAATAATGTATACATTATGTATGCTTATATGTGTGTTTACACATATATGTATATATACCTATATACCTATTTATGTACCCATAAATGTATATACACATATATATGTGTGTGTGTGTATGTATATGTATGTTTGTATATGCGTATATACAAGTGAAATGGATGACAACAATGATACAAGGGATGAAAGGGAGAAATTAGAATTATTTTGTTAATATAGGAAACATACTACACATGAAGTAGTATAGGGTTATTTGAAAATGGAATTGGATTACTTGTAAATGTTAATTGTAAACTTTAGGGAAACCACTAGAAAAAAATTTAATTGAATTTTTTGGGGTGACATTGGTTAATAAAATAATATAGGTTTCAGGTGTACAGTTCTATAATACATCATCTGTATATTGTATTGTGTGTTTACTACCCCAAGTTAAGTCTCCTTCCATCACAATTTATCCCTCTTTTACCCTCTTCTACCACCCTCATCTCCCTTCCCCTCTGGTAATCACCATTTTTGTTTTTTGCTTAATCCCTTCACCTTTTTCACCCAGCACCCCCAACTCCCTCCCTTCTGACAGATGTCAGTCTGTTTTCTGTATAATAAGCCTTCTTAAAATTTTCAACATAATGGGTAGATAGCTACTGTCTTCCTATTAATATGTTATTAAATTATTTATATACAAAATTCAGCTCATTATAATACAAATATTTCTTGTTTTATCCAAATGATGTTTCTGGTCTTTTCTCTCTGGCAGTGAGAGCACCTGTTAAGCTATGTGCTTAAGTTGTAGCATGTGGACTTTAAATCAGAAACAAATACAAATTTTCCTCATAGTAGACACTATTCAATATTTGTGGTTATTTTGTTATCTGAATGATTAAATATATCATATATTTTACTCTAATTTTCCGGTATTTAATTGGCTTCTGTCTGGAGAAAGAAATATGGATGAAATGACTCTGTTAGTCTTCATTCTAGTGCAAACACTTTATCAAGAATGAAAAATGGACTTTTTTCAACTCACTTTTATCTTTTTATAATAATAATTGTTAAACGTTGTATTCTTACTCAAAAATTAGATAAAAATGAGTAGAGAAAGCTAAATATTTCCTACTTTTTGATATGGGAATAATGCTTAAAATAAATTGTACCTATTACTTACATGACCATGTCAGGTATTTTTTAAGCACTTTATACATATTGTCATATTTAATCACTTCAACAGCGCTTTTAGGTAAGTCTTATCACACTGGTTTGTAGGTGAGAAAAATAAAGCTCAGACAGGTTCTGTAGCTTGCCTTATGTTGCGTAACTGAGAATAAATATGAAATGTATTAAAATCCATAGTTGAAAGCAGATATTTCTGATATCACCCTTGACTCTCTCTGAGAGATAATTAGTAATAGAAAATAAAGGAGTGTTGAGTTGAGGACCTGGTTCTAGTATCCTCAAATGTAGGTGCTTCTGATGTTGTTAACTTAATAGATAAAACCATCACATACTTTGTTTTTACTATGAGCCAATTGCTGATGATGCAAAGGTGATTAGCACATTGTTCTTCTTTTTGAAGGACTTATTTCACACATTTTGATGTGTGTTGGAAAGTATCATTTGGCACAGACTGTTAATTGGCCTGTCCAGAATTCCTCCTCCTCCTCTTCATATTAATAACCACAATTTTCTTTGAATGTAAAATGTCCCCAAATAACATAAAACATTTCTATGTCTCCCAAGCAGATACACGACAGAGCTCAGGTCATTGAACTCATTGTATGGAATTCCCTTAAAATCTCTTTCAAGGAGAATCAACTCTTTGGCTTGTCTCTGTGGCCTTTTCCCTTTATATTTCCTCCTCTTTATGTTCAAGGTGAAGGTAGAACAGCTGGAACGCCAGCTGCTGTCTTGCAAACATGAGAATAAGAATCACTTAAGAGCAGAAATCTACAAGAAATATGAGTTCCTGAAAATAACGTTGAGCTTCTGTCTCTGTGTGTTCATCTCTGTGACCGCTGTATCACTTAGAGGTTGAATACTACCTGTAATAGAAACCGAAGTATCAGGGGCTTAAGCAAGTACAAGTTTATTTTTCTAATAATGAATTCCAAACTCTTAGTGATTTAAAGAAATAAAAATTGAGTTCTCTCATACATCCTTCTGCTACTCCACAGCCACTGTACTTCTGTCCTCTAGAACAGGAGGGTACATGATCTTCAAGTGTCGGGAAGGCAGAGGAAGGGTCTCCCACTTTCTTTTAGGGAAGATGTCGGATTACTGAGTCAAACCATATAATGATTGAGAATAATCAGTTGGCCTATTTCTTTTTGAGTAAATATCGTTATTATTTCCCTCTGTTCCATCTAAATTGTCAAATTTTGGTCATGAAACTATAACATTTTTTATTGTTTCTAATTCTGGTTGCATCGGCAATGCTATCTCCTATTTTATTTCTGGCCCCATGCCTCCTCTCTCTTCTGTATTGTCATATTTGACTAAGATTTGTCACTTATTAGTCTTTTCAAAGGAATAAATGTTGGCTTTATTGATCCTCGCTAGTGTAGATTTGAGTGTTTGTTTTTTTAAAATCACAAATTTCTGCTCCTATCTTCATTATTTTTTACATCTTACATCCTTTGAGCTTGGTTTGCTATACTTTTTCTTTTTTTAACTTTATTTTTATTGTTGACACTATTACAGATGTCCCCATCTCCCCCCACTCTACCCACCCACTTAGCCCCTGTCACCCCTTCCCTCTGGCCATCACCTTACTGTTTGTGTCTACAGGTTATGCTATACATTTTCTAATATTTTATGATGTATTGTTTTTCATTGATTACCCTCTGTTCTTTTCCAGAAAAATTATTTGAGGCTATAAATTTTCCTGAAGGTAGCACTCTTGTCATCATATGTCCCTGGTGGCATATTATACCTTTATAATAATTAATTTTTAAGTATTTTCTATTTTTTTGTAACCTATGTATTAATTAATGTGGTTATTAATTTCTGACCATAGATGATCTCTTTTATTATTATTTTTATTTATTTAATTTATTTATTTTTGTTACAGATGTTTCTCCAATGGAAGCATTTCATTCATGAACACTTACTTAAATTATTGATATATTTGGATATATATCGGCTACCTTATTTTCTATTTTTATATTTATAGAGTTTCTAGATAAGTTCCTGGTCCAAATTAAGCATTATATAAGTATAAATAAAATATTTGTCCCATATCTGATATTTTTTCTTTTTCTTACTATTCCAACTTCTTTTACATTAATTCAATGATTTCTCTCATTTTACATGTTTAAACTTCTATTAGTTTAGAACTTATATACAGTTTTTCTATTTTTCTGTTATCATATTAGTAAATGAATTTGCATTCTCTTTTGGGATGGAGGGATTATACCTTTTGATCATATATACTTATTTCACCTCCTTCCAACTTCCTGCCTCTGGTAGCCACCAATCTCTTCTCTGTATCTATGTTTGTTTGTTTTTTCATTTATTTAAGTTTCTACATATAAGTCACATCTGACAAGCATTTGTCTTTTTGCTATCTGACCTATTTCACATAGCGTAATATCTTTAAGATCTATCTGTGTTGTTGCAAATGGCAGAATTTCATTCTTTTATGGCTGAATAATATTGCATTGCATATATGTATTTTCCTCAGGTTCTGTTTTCTCTACGTCCTTGCCAACACTTGCTATTTTTAATCTTTTTGATGATATCCATTCTAACAAGTGTGAGGTGATACCTCATTGTGGTTTTGATTTGCATTTCCCTGATGATTGGTAATGTTGAGCAGACTTTCATGTACCTATTTGCCATTTGTATGTCTTTTTTGAAAAAAAAAGATGTCTATTCAGATCCTCCACTAATTTTTTAATCAGAATTTTTTTTACTAATGACTTGGGTGAGTTCCTTATACATTTTGAATATTACCTCCTTATCAGATATATGATTTGAAAATATTTTCTCCTGTTCCATAGGTTTCCTTTTTATTTTATTTATGGTTGTCTTTGCTTATAGAAGTTTTTAGTTCAGTGTGGTCCCACCTGATTTATTTTACATTTGTTGCCTTTGCATTTATTGTCAAATCCAAAAATCATTCCCAAGACCGATGTCAAGAAGTTTACCTCCTAGTTTTGCTTCTAGGAGTTTTTTGGCTTCAGGTATTATATTCAAGTCTTTAATACATTTTAAGTTAATTTTGTGTATGGTGTAAGACTGTGGTGCAGTATCACTCTTTTGCATGTGATTGTTGAGTTTTCCCAAAACCACTTACCAAAAAGACTATCCTTTCCCCATTGCATATACTTGGCTTCATTGTCATAAATCAATTGACCATATATGCATGGGTTTATTTGTAGGCTCTCTATTTTCCATTAATTTATGTGTTTTTGTGCCAATACCATACTCTTTTGATTATTATAGCTTTGTAATATAGTTTGAAACTAAGGAGTGTAATGATTCTGCTTTGTTCTTTTTTCTCAAGATTGCTTTGGCTATTTGTGTGTGTGTGTGTGTGTGTGTGTGTGTGTGGTTCCATACAAATTTTAAGATTGTTTATTTTATTTCTGGGAAGCACATCATTGGAATTTTGATAAGGATTGCACTGATTATGTAGATTGCTTTTGGTAGTGTGGGCAATTTAATTTTGTAGATTCTACCAATCCATGAGTACAGAATATCTTTCTATTTATTTGTGTCTTCTTCATTTTCTTTAATTGCTTGTTATTTTCACTTCCTTTGATAAATTTATTCCTAAGTATTTTATTCTATTTGGTGCTATTATAAATGATATTGTTTTCTTAATTTCTCTTTCTTATAGTTCATTATTAGTGTATAAAATGGAATCAATTTTATGTACATTGATTTTGCAACTTGCAACATTACTTTATTGTTTATTAGTCCCAATAGTTTTTTGATGGTGTCACTATGGATGTTGAACTATTCTTGTATCCTTGAAATAAATCACAAAGATCACGATGAGTAACTCTTTTAATCTATTGTTGAATTTTCTTGAAGATTTTTGAATCTGTGCTCTTCAGAGATATTGGCCTGTAATTTCTCTCTCTCTCTCTCTCTCTCTCTCTCTCTCTCTCTCTCTCTCTCTCTCTCTCTCTCTCATCTGTCTTTTGACATCCTTATCTGTCTTTCGTATCAGAGTAATGCTGTCCTCATAAATAAGTTTGGAAGAGTTCCCTCCTCTTTAGATTTTTAGAAGAATTTGAGAGGGATTGGTATTAATTCTTCTTTGAATGTTTGATAGAATTCCTCACTGTAGTTGTCTGGTCCTGGACTTCTGTTTTTTGGGAAATTTTGATTATTGATTCAATTTCCTTACTAGAAATTAGTATGTTTAGATTTTCTATTTCATCATAATTCAGTGTTGGTAGCTTGTATATTTCTGGAAATTTATTCATTTCTTCTAGATTGTACAATTTGTTGAGATGTATTTTTCACAGTGGTCTCATGTCAATTGTAATATCTCTTTCATTTCTGATATTATGTATGTGAGCCCCTCCTTTTTTTTGGTGAGTCTAGCTAAAGACTTGTCAATTTTATTTTTTCAAAGAACCAACTCTTAGTTTCATTAAGCTTTTCTATTGTCTCTATTTTCTATTTCCTTTATTTCTGTTCTACTCTTTGTTATTTTTTTCCTTCTACTAACTTTGGGCTTTGTTCTTTTTCTAATCCTTCAGATGTAAATTTAGGTTATTTGTGACTTTTCTTATTTTTAGAGGTAGACATTAATTTCTATGAACTTCCTTCCTAGAACTGCTTTTAATACATCCCATACATTTTGGTACATTGTTTCTGATTTAATTTGTCTGAATATATATTTTTTTAATTTTTTTAAAATTCATATTTTGCCCCATGGGTTGTTTAGTAATGTATTATTTAATCAACACATATTTATATATTTTTGTTTTTCTTCTTTTAATTGATTTATAGGTTTATACCATTGTGCTTGGATATGATGCTTGACATGATTTAAGTCTTCTGAAATTTATTAAGACTTGTTCTGTGGTCTGGCATATGATCTATTTTGGAGAATATTCTATGTGCACTTGAGAAAAAAATGGATTCGTCTCCCTTTGAATGGAAAGATCTATAAAGGTCTATTAAGTATCTGATATAATATATCCTTGAATTCTGTTGTTTACTTATTGATTTTCTGCCTGGATATTCTATTCCTTGATTAAAGTGCAGTGTGAAGTCCCCTACTATTATTATATTGCTATTTCTCATATTATGCCTATTAATATATGCTTTAGAAATTGAGTGCTCCTATGTTGCATGCATAAATATATATATAATGTTATATCCTCTTGTTGGATTGGCTTCTTTAATATAATGACCTTTTTTGTCTTGTATTAGTCTTTGTCTTAGAGTCAATTTTTGTCTGATATAGGTATAGCTACCCCAGGCTTTGTGTTTTTTGGATTTTTTTTTTTATTTACATGGAATATATTTTGTCATTTTTTTTCCTTTCAGTCTATGTACTTAGCTAAAGAAAGTATCTTATAGGCAGCATATAGTTAGTTATTTTTTATACATTCAGCCACTTTATGCATTTTAGAGAATTTAGTCCTTAATACTTAAATTAATTATGAAATAAGTATGTATTTCTGGCCATTTTATTAATTATTTTACTTTATTTATTTTTGTTTTGTTTTGTTTTTTGTTTAAGTGGAGGATTTTAGAAAAGGCAGGTGTCTGGGCCCCTCCATCAGAGATATTGCTATAGTTTGCTGGAGTATGGTTTTGGAATTGGTATCCAAAGAAAATACTAATGTACAGTAGACAAAGTACAAGTAAATACAAATGTTAAATGTGTAGTAAATATTTGTGTCATTCATCATTAATCGTTTTTTAATATTTGGTTTATTTTATTTTATTATTATTATTTATTTATTTATTTATTTTTGTTACAGATGTTTCTCCCTTTTCCCCCATTGACACCCTCCTCCCCCTCCCTCCCCACCCTGTCCCAGCTTTGTTGTCCATGTCCATTGGTTATGCGTACATGCATATAAGTTCTGTGGTTTATCTATTCCACCTTCCACCTCCTCTTCTGGAGATTGTCAGTCTGTACCCTACTTCCACCTCTCTGGGATTACCCTGTTCTTCAGACTGTTATGATCATTATATTCCACAAATAAGTGAGATCATGTGATACTTGTCTTTCTCTACTTGCCTTGTTTCATTTAGGATAATACTTTCCAGGTCCCTCCGTGTCATCTCAAAGGATAAGAGATCTTTCTTTCTTACAGCTGCATAGTACTCCATTGTGTATATGTACCACAGCTGTTTTATCCATTCATCTACTGATGGACATTTGGGCTTTTTCCAGATCTTAGCTATTGTAAATAGTGCTGCTATGAACATAGGGGTACTTATATTCTTTCTGATTGGTTGTTTCAGGCTCCTTAGGGTATATTCCTGGAAGTGAGATCACTGGCAAATGGCAATTCCATTTTTAATTTTTTGAGGTAACACCATAGTGTTTTCCATAGTGGCTGCACCAGTCTGCATTCCCACCAGCAGTGTACTAGAATCCCCTTTTCTCCAGACCCTCGCCAACACTTGTTGTGTGATGCTTTGTTGATGGCGGCCATTCTGACAGGTGTGAGGTGATACCTCATAGTTGTTTTAATTTGCATCTCTCTGATGATTAGTGATGTTGAGCATTTCTTTATATGTCTCTTGGCCATTTGTATGTTCTGTTTGGAGAGGTGTCTATTTAGTTCCTCTGCCCACTTTTTAATTGGGTTCTTTGTCTTCCTTTTGATGAGTTGTATGAGCACTCTATATATTTTGGAAATTAACCCCTTATCTGATGTATCATCGACAATTATGCTCTCCCTTACAGTGGGTTGCCTTTCCATTTTGATGGTTGTTTCTTTTGCTGTGCAGAAGCTTTTGAGTTTGATGTAGTCCCATGTGTTCATTTTTTTCCTTCATTTCTGTTGCCTTAGGTGATGTATCAGTGACAATTCTGCTGCATATGACGTCTGAAATTTTGATGCCTACATTTTCTTCTAGGATTTTTATGGATTCACGAGTCACATTTAAGTCTTTTATCCATTTTGAGTTGATTCTTTTGTATGCTGTAAATTGAGGGTCTAGTTTCATTTTTTTGCATGTAGCTGACCAATTTTCCCAGCACCATTTATTAAAGAGGCTGTCTTTACTCCATTGTATGCTCTTGCCATCTTTGTCAAATATTAATTGAGCATAATGATTGGGGTCAATTTCATGGTTCTCTGTTCTATTCCATTGATCTATGTGCCTGTTCTTGTGCCAGTACCTGGCTGTTCTGATTGCAGTAGCTTTGTAATGTAACCTGATATCTGGTATTGTGATCCTGCCTACTTTGTCCTTCTTTTTCTAGATTGCTGTGGCTATTTGGGGTCTTTTTTGGTTCCATATGAACTTTTGAAGTATTTGTTCTGGTTCTGTGAAGTATGCCATTGGTATTTTGATGGGGATTGCATTGAATCTATAGATTGCTTTGGGTAGTATGGACAGTTTAATGATGTTAATTCTTTCAATCCATGAACAAGGTATATGCTTCCATTTTTTTATATATTCCTCTATTTCTTTCTTCAATATCCTGTAGTTTTCTGCAATTAGGTCTTTTACTTCTTTGGTTAAGTTTATTCCCAGGTATCTTAATTTTTTTGCTGCGATGGTAAATGAGATTGTTTTTTTAGTTTCTCTTTCTGTGAGTTCATCATTGGTATATAAGAATGCCGTCGATTTCTTGTTGTTAATTTTGTATCCTGCTACTTTGCCAAATTCATTTATTAAGTTTAGTGGATTTTTGATGGAGTCTTTAGGGTTTTCTATGTATAATATCATGTCGTCTGTGAATAATGACAGTTTCACTTTCTCCTTTCCAATTTGGATCCCTTTTATTTTTTCTTCATGTCTGATTGCTGTGGCTAAGACTTCCAGTACTATGTTAAATACGAGTGGCAAAAGTGGGCATCCTTGTCTTGTTCCTGTTCTTAGTTTTTGCCCATTGCATATGATGTTGACTGTAGGTTTTTCACATGTGACCTTTATTATGTGAAGATATGATTCCTCTATTCCAAAATTGCTGAGTGTTTTTATCAGAAATGGGTGCTGGATTTTGTCGAATGCTTTTCAGCATCTATTGATATGATCATATGATTTTTATTTTTTATTTTGTTTATGTGGTATATCACATTTATTGATTTGTGAATATTGAACCAGGCTTGCATGCCTGGGATGAAACCCACTTGGTCATGATGAATACTTTTTTTGATGTATTGCTGTATCTGGTTTGCTAGTATTTTGTTCAGGATTTTGGCATCTATGTTCATCAGAGATATTGGCCTGTAGTTTTCTTTCTTTGTAGTGTCTCTGGTATTGGAATTAGAATTGTGCTGGCCTCATTAAACGAGTTGTGAAGTCTTCCTTCTTCTTGAATTTTTTGAAATAGTTTGAGGAGAATTGGTGTTAGTTCTTCTTTGAATGTTCAGTAAAACTCCCCTGTGAAGCCGTCCGGGCCTGAGCTTTTGTTTGCTGGGAGAGTCTTGATTACATCTTCAATTTCCTTCATTGTTATTGGTCTATTCAAGTTTTCCCCCTTCTTCCCAGTTCTGTTTTGGGAGACTATGTGTTTCTAGAAATTTGTCCATTTCACTTAGATTGTCCAATTTGTTGCTCATATTTGTTAACAATCCTTTGTATTTCTGTGGTGTCAGTTGTTACTTCTCCTCTTTCATTTCTGATTTTGTGTATTTGGGTTCTCTCTCTTTGTTTCTTGGTGAGTCTAGCTAAGGGTCCATCAATCTTGTTTATCTTTTCAAAAAACCAGCTCTTTGTTTCATTGATCCTTTGAATTGTTTTTCTGGTCTCTATGTCATTTATTTCTGCTCTGATCTTTACTATTTTCTTCCTCTACTTGCTCTAGGGATTTCTTTTTGTTTGCTTTCTAGTTCTTTAAGTTGTGAGGTTAGATAGTCTATTAGAAATTTTTCTTGTTTCTTGAGGTGGGCCTGTAGTGCTATGAATTTCCCTCTCAGAACTGCTTTCTCTGCATCCCATAGATTTTGTGTTTTTGTGTGTTTATTTTCATTGGTTTCCAGGAAGTTTTTCATTTCTTCCTTGATCTCCATGGTAACCCATTCATTGTTCAATAACATGCTATTTAGCCTCCATGTGTTCAAATGTCTTTTCATGTTCTTGTTGCAATTGATTTCTAGTTTCATGCCATTGTGATCTGAGAAGATGCTTGATATGATTTCAATCTTCTTGAACTTGTAGAAACTTAGTTTGTGTCCTAACATGTGGTCTATCTCTGAGAATGTCCCATGTGCACTTGAGAAGAATGTGAGTTCTGCAGTTTTGGGGTGTAATTCTGTGTAGATATCTATTAAATCCTTTTGATCTAGCGCTTCATTTAGAGTCTCTGTTTCCTTGTTAATTTTTTGTCTAGAGGATCTATCCAGTGATGTCAGTAGGTTGTTGAAGTCCCCTGCTATGATTGTATTGCTGTTGATTTCCCCTTTGAAGTCCTCCAGAAGATTTTAAATATATTTTGGTGCTCCTATATTGGGTGTATATATGTTTACCAAGGTTATATCTTCCTGTTGGATAGATCCTTTCAATATTATGTAGTGGCCTTCTTTGTCTCTAGTTATGGTCTTCAATTTGAAATCTAATTTATCAGATATGAGTATTGCTACCCCAGCTTTATTTTCCTTTCCGTTTGCTTGGAAGATTTTTTTCCATCCCTTCATTTTCAACCTATGTGAGTCTTTTGCTGTGAGGTGGGTCTCTTGTAAAAAACATATCTGTGAGTCATGCTTTCTTATCCAGTCAGCTACTCTGTGTCTTTTTATCAGAGCATTCAAACCATTTATATTTAAGGTGATTATTAATATGTACTTATTTATTGCCATTTTTGTTTAGTGTGGTTATATTTTTCTTCCTATTTCTTCTACTAATTACAGCAGTCCTTTTAACATTTCTTGCAGTACTGGCTTGGTGCTAATATATTCCCTTAGCCTTTTTTTTTGTCTGGGAAGGTCTTTATTTGACCATCTATTTTGAATGATAGCCTTGCTGGATAGAGTAGTCTTGGATTCAGATCCTTGTTTTTCATGACCTTGATTACTTCATGCCATTCCCTTCTGGCCTGTAGTGTTTCTGTTGAGAAGTCAGATGATAGCCTTATGGGGGTTCCTTTGTAGGTAACCTGTTGCTTATCTCTTGCTGCCTTTAGGATTCTCTCTTTGTCTTTAATTTTTGGCATTTTAATTGCTGTGTGTCTTGGTGTGGACCTGTTTGGGTTCTTCTTGCTTGGGGCTCTCTGTGCTTCTTGAACTTGAATGCCTTCTTCCTTCACCAAGTTAGGGAAGTTTTCTGTCACTATTTCTTGAAATATATTCTCTAACCCGTGCTCATTTTATTCTTCTTCAGGGACTCCTATGATGTAAATATTATTACATTTCTAGTTGTCCCACAGTTCTCTTAAACTGTCTTCCTGTTTTTTACTTGTTTTTTCCTTTTGGTTTTCTGATTGGTTGATTTTTTTCTACCCTGTCTTCTAATTCACTCATCTGATCCTCAACTTCCTCTACTCTGCTGTTTAGTCCTTCCAATGTGTTCTTTATTTCTGCTATGTCATTCTTCATTTCTTCTTGGTGGTTTTTCATTTCCAATTGGTTGATTTTCAATGTTTCTATGACCTTACTCATTGTGTTGATGTCCTTATTCATGCTATTGAGCTTCCTCAAGATCATGGCTCTGAACTCTACCTGTCATAACTTGCTTAACTGCATTTCATTGATCTCATCTTCCATCGAGTGCTCTTGTTCTTTCATTTGGGATTTGTTTCTTTGTTTCACCGTTTTGGCTATCTCAGTGGGTTTTAGAGCCTGCCAAATTTTCCCTGTGGATGGATGTTGGTGTTCTGCTGTTTGTGGCTCCCTCTACTGGCTTTGGATGAGTGTGGGACGACCCACGTTAACTTTCCTGGGTAGATTTGCAAGCCCAGGAAAGGTTCAGTTATCCTCTAGCTTTTTGCCTGGAGGCTATTTGTCTCAGTTACTCAGGGCCTTGGAATGTCGTCCTCTGGTATTCTGTGTAAGAGGATTTCCAGAGGGTGGGACAGATTCGGGTTGTTAATCAGCCTCAATTTGCATTTCTTTGACTCACCTGGAAGGGGCTGAATCTCTGAGGGAGGGGCTGCTGGTTTTCCCCACAGCTCTGGGAAGGAGCAAGCTGACCCCCATCCTGTGTGGCCGGGAAGGAACAAGCTGGCCACTGACCTTTGTTGCCACAACTCAGCAAAAACTCTGAGTGCCCTCCAAATCCCGGATGTCCCCACAGAGTTCCAGTCTAGTCAGCCGTCCCTCTGCCAGAGCCCAAGGTGAGTTGCTGTAGCCAATTCAGTGCTCTGTTCTGGCCCTCTGTGCTGTAATGTGGGCTTGGGACTTTAACCCTGAGGGAGCTGCTCACAGCTAAGACCGCTGCTGTCTGTGGGCTCCCAGCCCGCCACCTTCTCGCGCCTCCGCAATCCTACCAGGATTGATTCAGTGTCCCTGGTTATATAGTCCTTACCCGCTGCTTTTCTGTTGCTTTTTTCTGATGATTTGTCTTTATTTTAGTTGTAATTCCCGTTTGGTCCTGGGAGATCGTCTGTGTAGCTTCCATTAACTCCGCCACCATTTTTCCATTCTTATTCATCATTAATCTTACCGTGTAGATTTGAGGATGTGGTTGGAACATGTGGTCTGCATGGAAAGGAGAAATACTTGTCTCAGACACTCTTTGACCTAATTAGGCCTCATTATCAATATGATTCTATTTAACTACTTTAAGAGATAATTTGTAATGACAATTTATAATATAAGATATGAAGACAATAATATGAGATAGAACTGATATATATTCAGAATAGCAATACAAATAAATTATTTTGCCTCTTTTGATGAAATAATATTGCATAAACCAATGACCTAACTATTTTCAATATACACAAGACACATACAAACACAAATCTCTCATAGAGCCACAAACACAGAATGTATTATAAAACTGTCCTAGATTTTCTAGTTCCTACATGAATTGGGCCTATCCAGCTTGATGAAGAGACAGTCTTCTCATCTAACTGTTCTAGTTTAGCCACATTTTTTTCTACCTGTAAAGAACGATTTGGAGAACATCGTTGCACATATACAGCTGCTCCAATATAATTTCTTCCAAGACAAAGTATGAAAGAGATCCAAGTTAAAGGGAAGGCATGTAACCAGGTTGCTCTTTGCAGTGTACATTCACCTATAATACAAGAAATCTTCATTAAAACATAAGAAAGGTATCCATTTAGAGGTAAAAAAATTTTTTTTTTAAATCTGAAGAATCAAGAATGAAGTGCAATACTCTTGTGTTTTACAGAACAGGTTATGGTTTGAATGTTTGTGTCTCCCCAACCCAAATTCATATGTTGAAATGCTAACATCCAAAGGTGATAGTATTAGTAGAAGAGGCCTTTGGAAAGGACTTAAATTATGAAGGTGAAACCCTTATTAATGGGATTAGCACTTTTTTTTCTTTTTAAATCCTCACTTAAGGATATTTTTCCATTTACCTTTATCTTCTTATTTTTTTAATCCTCACCCAAGTATATATATATATATTTTTTATCCTCACCAGAGGACATTTTTCCATTTTTTGTTCAGATAGAGTGGGAGGGAGAGAGAGGAAGAGAGAGAGAGAAACATCGACGTGAAAGGGACACATCGAGTGGCTGCCTCCTGCTCGACCCAACCAGGGCCAGGGACAAACTGCAACTGAGGTACATGCCCCTAGAGGGAACCGAACCCAGGTCTCTCTGGACCGCAGGCCGATGCTCTAACCGCTGAGCCAAACTAGCCAGGGCTCCATTTACCTTTAGACAGAGTGTGAGGGAAGGAGGGAGGGAAAGAGAGAGAGAGAAACATCAACTTGAGAGAGACACATGAATCAGCTGTCTTCCGCACGACCCCAACCAGGGCCAGGACCGAACCGCAACCGAGGTATGTACCTTGACCGGAATAGAACCCGCAATTCTTTGGCCTGCAGGCTGACGCTCTAACCGCTGAGCCAAATCAGCCAGGGTAGATTAATGACTTTTAAAAGATGCTCCAGCAAGATCCTTAGTCCCTTCCATCATGTTAAGACACAGCAAAAGGGCTCTGGCTATGAACCAGAAAGAGGGCCCTCACCAACATGTGACTGTACCAGTGCCCTGATCCTAGACTTCCCAGCCTCCAGAAATGGGAGAAATTTTTTTTATTATTAATTTATTTTTGTTACAGATGTTTGTCCTTTTTACCCCATTGACACCCTCCTCCCCATCCCCCCATGCCGTCCCCAGGTTTGTTGTCCATGTCCATCAGTTATGTGTACATGCATATAAGTTCTCTGGTTTCTCTTCCCTCCCCCCCACCCCTTCTCTGAGGGTTGTTAGTCTGTACCCTACTACCACATCTCTGGGTCTACCCTGTTCCTCAGACTGTTATGTTCATTATATTCCACAAATAAGTGAGATCATGTGATATTTGTCTTTCTCTGCTTGGCTTGTTTCGCTTAGGATAATACTCTCGAGGTCCCTCCATGTCGTCTCAAAGGATAAGAGATCTTTCTTTCTTACAGCTGCATAGTACTCCATTGTGTATATGTACCACAGCTTTTTTATCCATTAGTCTACTGATGGACACTTGGGCTGTTTCCAGATCTTAGCTATTGTAAATAGTGCTGCTATGAACATGGGGGTACATATATTCTTTCTGATTGGTGTTTCAGGCTTCTTAGGGTATATTACTAGAAGTGGGATCACTGGGTCAAATGACAATTCCATTTTTAATTTTTTGAGATAACACTATAGTGTTTTCCATAGTGGCTGCACCAGTCTGCATTCCCACCAGAAATTTTGTTTTTTGTAAGTCACCCATTCTGTGGTATTTTGTTACAGCAGCCCAAACAGAATAAGACAAACACCAACAAATAAAATAAAAATAAAAAACTTAAGACTTGTGGAAGTTTTATGAAAGATCAAAATTTTATCTCAAACAATAATAGCATAGTTGAGCAGTTTTATTTTGTTACCATTTATAAACAGGTAACATACATGTACCCCAACCAAAATAGTTCAGTGTTTTTAATCCAGTGCTCCATGACATTAGCCATTCATTTCTACCAGAACCTCCTTTCCAGGTGACAGAAAGATAGACAGTTCACAACGTCATTCTAGGCCTTTATTAAAACGAGGTCTTTTTGAAAGCACCCACCATTCCACCAGTATATTATAAACTTTTTATTTTTTAATAAATGGGACTACTTTATTGATGCTATTAATCTACAAACTCTCCTTCAAGCAATAATTTACTTCTTGGGTAAATGCTGTTATATTTACCATCAGTGCTGGTATATGAAGTTTATGATAAAACAGATTATAGGTTAGGCTTTTCCAGCAGGACCCTAAAGACTAAAATAAGAAACAGAATGTTAACAAGAGATGAATCCATATACATTCCTTCTTGGAGTTCTCCAGATTCCTTCCAGCATCTCTGCTTTGCTTTTTTCACTTTTCCTGGGAATCCAACTAGAATTAGGAATTGAGGGAATTGTTCCATAAATCACTAAATATAAAAGCTAATTCAAAATTATTTAGAAGTAAAATGTTTCAGCCTTTTTCTTAGTAGAGTCTTTCCTACCAACCACTTCACTTCTGAAAATTGTATATCTGTTACCTTTAGATTTTCAAATAAGCTGGAAATCATTTTACTAGCACTATTGGACTGTAGTTTTTCTTCTGCAGCTTGCAAACACAGGGCTTTGTGTTTATCTTTTCATTTCCCCTGCACATGTACAGTGACTATTATCCTCAGACTATTGTTAGCATGCTTATATTTGCACTGTAAAGTCAAAGTCACAACAGTTCATTTGAAAGGCCAGTCCATGAAGGATTATCTAAAGCAATGCTTAGCATATAAGAGTCAAAGATCATGCAACTTCCCTGCTGGGCCCTCTGTCAAACCATGCTTGCTGTCATCATAAGGCTGTACTCAAAGGGATGGCATTGAGAGACCGGGGTAGAGTCGGTGGAATCGCCAGCACAGGTCAGGATCTGACATGCCTGCTGTGTATTCACAATAAACCAACTGGCCTACTCAGTGCCACAGTTTAACTGTCACACTAGGTCATATTGTGCATGAAGTTGAAAAGTCTCTCTCTCCCTCTCTCTCTTTTAAGCAAAAAACCTTTCCACTGAATAGCTAAGTATCCTCTTTGGATATTATTTCACTTATGATATTCTCATGAGGAAGGCAAATGACAATGCTCATAATCCTCACTTAGTGAATGAAGGAGGTATCAAAAGATGAAAGGACTTCTATTTTATCAATGGCAAACTGAAAATAAAATTAATGAGAATATTCACTAGTGATCAGTGTTCTTTCCCTGTAGTTGTTTTTCAATTTGGAGAGACAAAGATCAGAATCCATAAGTGTTTAATGTTTGACTCTGCATACATATATATATCCATTTTTTTTTGTTTGTCTTCACAAAATCTATATATACTGATACTATTAGTGCAAAGTAACACTAATAATAGTTTTTTGCATAAAATCTGTTAAAGGTCAACTAGTGAATAGATACCTTGTCAAAATTTTAAGGACATCTCTAAGGAATATTTATAGTTTTTTTTTTTTTTCTGTTTAAGAAGATTAGACTAAACACTTCTGTTAAATTATACATTATAAAGTATAAAACCAATGCATTTTGGAACAGGCTTACATTGGCTCGCAGAGCATGTTAATAAAATTTTTACAAGCTGTTTGTTAGTACAGCATGCATAAATATATATAATATATTAGAATAAATCTTATTATAAACTTATTTTAATACTATACTTTTTATATCTGTATGCTTAAAATACTACATTACATTCTGTTAGCAAGCATATCTTCCAAATTCACCTCTCAGTAGAGTTATTTTGGTAGCTTGAAATCAGCCATGGTGGGAGTATTTACACCATGAAAATCAGCAAATTGTACAAATTGAGCTTGATTTATTGTTTTATTCACTGTCTAAACCAGGGGTTAGTAAACCAGCACCTGTGAGTAGCTGTTTGTTTTTATAAATAGTGTTACGAGAATGAGCGTGGCTGGCTGATTCTGTGTACTCTAATGGCAGAGTTGAGTAGTTACAACAAAGGCCATATGGCCTGCAAGCCTGAATTATGTACTGTCTGGCTCTTTAAGAAGCAGTTGGCAAAACCCTGGACTGGACTTCAGAAAGCAATGAAAAAAATGTCAATAATGCAGTTGGCACTTAAGTGTTTGGTTTGTGATTTTGGCCATTTTATTGTGAATAGCACAAAAGAATGAGACACTATTCTTCCATTAGTCAAAAACTATCATCCAATTCAGCAAAGAAGTCCCTAACATCTTTGCTAGAAGAGTGAAGTTCTAATGCGTGTCTTCATTGTTTCACTTTCATCTTGTTCATTAAAGTAAATAAAAATACCCACCAACCTCTGTCAGAATTATATTCATTAATTGCTTGCAAACATAGTGGCGATGGATACAAGAGTTCAGCAAAAATCAAAAGCATATTGGGAGAATCAATTGGCTATATGGAATTTAGAATAAAGGGTATTGTATATTTTATTATTTGTATATTGTGTGCTGCAAACCTTTTTATCTGTAAAATTTAGAATAAGCATAATGTGTATATGTCTTTCTGAAGAGTGTTAGCCATATACTAGCACCCTACTACCTAAAGCTATGTGCCTTTATCTGCCTTAAAACTACTTTAGAGGTATCTAATTACATTAATTATTATACAATTATACATAATAGGTACTATACAAATACCTAATATAATGTGTAGTTTTTATTATGTATTAATTATTTTTGTGTTAGAATTCAAGAATTTGGAATTAAAATATTGACAAATTCATACACAGAAAGACCTTATTTATTACACTGTCAAGACTATACTCCACCCATTGCAATTGTATACAAAAAAATTCTATTGCTAATTTGCTACATTTTCAATATATTGGTCCAATTGTGTATGGAAAGGTAGCCATTTTAAACTCTCCCCCCCCCCCCCAAGAATTATCACACACTTCCTTCCCTTTTTAATTTAATCATTAATGGGTAACATGGAAAATATAAATATCCTAGAAGTCACTGTTTAGTGTATGGTCTATGTAAAAAACAAAGAACAAAAAACAAATCTTTCTCTACAATCAAATAGCAAGGATTTATTCTTTTCATTTTTCACAAAATAGCAAAAAAACTTCTTATTAATAGTTTTCATTATAAAGACTGAATTACTTCTTTAACTTGTTAGGACTCCAGGTGTAGTCAATAATTTCACATTCACTGAAAGAAATTGAAGGAAACAGACTATAATCTAGAGCTATATAATTCCACATTTCAAAAAATTTTATATTCAGCGTGAATTTACAAAGCTTGCATGATGAGTATTTCAGTTGAATGACTCCCTTGCAGTTTGATTGTGAGTATGCTATTCTAGAGTGCATTTCAGAAATTAGGTTTTGCTGCTTTAATGAAAGTAAATTTCAGTATTCCTCACTATAGCTACAGAATTTAACAAAAGAAACGGTTGAAAACAACAAAAGTTAAAAGCAACTTAATAATGTGTTTTTAAGTAAACTGAAACTAAAATTGAAACAATTTATCCCAACTTGTTGTTAAAATTTATCTGTGGCTAAGGGGAACAGAATGTCAATTACAGATGCTGGGATTGATAGAGAACATCAGTGAAAAGCAGAAGGAAACAGCTGGAGACACTGGACAGTACAAGAGAAATTTACCAAATTAAGTTTTTCGTGTTTTTTTTTTCTTCTAAGGAGCAGAGGGGGCAGTAGAACTGGGAAGTGAAGGATTGTCTACAGGGATGCATAGATGTATCTGTGAAGTTTTGTTGAGGCATTAATAAAAGGCTTTGTTTCAGGAGTTTAGATCAATTCAGGTTTTATTCTTGGGGAGCTGGGTTGATATGGCAGTTCCCTAGCCTTGCCTCAAGCCTAACACTTTGAGTTTTCATGATTCAGGACCAGCCTGTATTTTATCCTGCATGTTGGGTGGGAACCTGCAGAACCCGATGGAGTACAGACAGACCTCATTTTATAGCACTTCACTTTATTGTGCTTCACAGATATTGCATTTTTGTTTTACAAACTGAAGGCAAGACCCTCCACCAGTAAAAAGATCACAACTTCTTTATTGTGATGCTTGCTTTATTGCGGTGGTGTGGAAACAAATCTGTAATGTCTCTGAGGTATGCTTGTACTACCTACACAGCCATGTGGGAGGCAAGAGTCTGTACATGCAAGGGAGCCCCAGGCTAAGTTCCAAGGTCAAGGTCATGTTTCCCAAGATTTCAAGGGGAGAACATAAGTCAAACTTGAGAGGTGTCTAAATGAAAATATGGAGATAAGGCAGAGAACAGAGGTGATACCAAAGAGAGACTGAGCAGCAACATCCAGCTGCAGTAGCAACAGCAGTTTGGAACAATGGCTCGTATGTGGACCACAAACATAAAGAGTGTGCTAGAATTTGCTGATGACTGGTGGAGGTGGCGATTTCAGCCCATGGAATCATTTAGGGGTTTCAAAACCATGATGCGAAGCTCATTACAATTAAATGACAATATCTGGACGTACGACCCAGGCATCCTATTTTTTAAAGCTTCCCAGATCTTTCCAAAGTGCAGTAAGGCTAGGAACTTCAAGCACTGATTGCACCTTAGAATTACCTGGGAGCTTTGAAGGTGTACTGGTGCCTGATTTCCTCCTCAAACTAATCTCTGGTGAGGAGGCCCCAGAATGGGGATTAGTTGAGATCAGGATTTTGTAATTTAGACAGCAATTTATCTTGTCTCATACTTTTCCCACTGACCTGTTCCACTCTGGGACAATAAGAAAATTAGCTTTAGTAAATTGAGCAAACTATGAGGATTCTAAACAAATGACAGTAATAGATTTACTTCATAAAAGCTATTGTACTTTTCTTCACGTTTGAACTTTACATGTATTAAGTTTAATTTTATTACCCTGCGTGTAAGAAAAGAGTATTAAATACAGATTAACATTTGAGATACCATTATCATTTTACATTATTATAATTTCCATGCAAAGAACTCATTTGATTAGAAATTCCTAATGCTGAAAACATGACTTTTGTTAGTGCCATGTAAGTAAAAGAACTAAAATAGAAGCTCCCTAAAACCAATTCCAACAAGAGGATCCAATTCCTTCAGCCCTCGTTTTGTAATTATTCATTGTCATGAAAGTCAAAGCATATGAGTAATTCTGTACTTGAATACTCAGGAAGGAAATTGTTGCGTAAATAATTAATGCTCCAAAAGGTTAAATTTAATTTGAAAGTGGGTGATTTTCTCTCGCCAGGGTTAGGACATGGAAGGTGAATAGTCTCCTGACAGGCTTCCTTATCGGGGCGGGGGGGGGGATGCTAATGGTTAGCTTTTTTGGGTCACGAAGATTCAGCAATATAATTTCTATCTAATTAACTGACAAGACAAAAATTCTGGTTTTTTACTTTAAAGTTGAGAGATAAAATTTAGAATAAAATTGGAATGGAATTTTTAAATTGGCAAAAAGCAAAGGGAAGTACTAGAGCAGGATATGCATCCTGAAACTTTTCATTGAGATTTTAGGAACAAATAATATAAATATAGCAAGATTTTCCTTTATGAGATAAATGTAACTCTGATCTTCATTTAAAAATACAACTTTTTTTTTAATTCTCAAAGTTTATTTAAAAATGAGTGGTTACATTGCTAAATTCACAGAAAAATACCAGAAAATTGTAAAGATAAACCTCTAGTTAAAAGTATTACTTAAAGAAAAAAGTACAAAGGAATAATTAGCTCTGTAACAATATCTGATTTATTGGTCCAATTGATTAGCTACACTAATTGCACTGAAGTGCATCAACATTTAATAGTAAAAAAAAAAAAATAGTAAAAAGCATTTAATCAGATGTTAAAAATACATTTGTTTATACACTGCACTTACAGCATATTTTATTATATTAATATAAGTTGGATAAGAAATTGTCAAATAAGTTTGATTTGTCAGGTGTTAAAGATTAAATTTGTAATATTCCTTTCTTAATTAAAAATTACTGTTTCCTTACTTTAGGTAATTTTAAATGTGAACAGTGGCACACAAAATAACGATAGCCAGAGGCTAGTTATTTTGCAGTGATTTTCATAGTGTGAAGGAAATGTTCCAAAGCTTTCAGCACAAAATTTTCTTTCAAACACAAGTTTATTTTCAAACAAATGAGACTGGTATATATATTATTTCTTTATTGACCTTCTTAAGTCCCTTCTTAATGGAAAGTCATCAGCAAATCACTGATTGATTTAACTACCAATGAAAGACCTTTGTGATCTTGAATAGTGTCCTGGGAATATGTTGCATGTTAGTTACACATTAGGGTAAGGAAAGTCCAGGGATATATTAGTGTTACTCAGCATGGCTTCACTGCCTGACACACATAGAAGCCTATACTAGGGCACTGGCATTTGAGAAAAGTTTTTTATTGCATAGTAGACCAGCAAGCAGACAGTGTTACCAAACTATGGGGGTCATTTGCCTGCACACATCAAAGCCCAATAAGACACAAACAGGAGTTTGCAGCAAAGAAAGTAAAGGTTTCCTGAAGGAAATGGCAATAAACCCAGAGGCACAGATGAACCAGTGTTCTGAAACCTAGCTCACTGACGACTTCTCAGGGATGGGTTTTTAAGGGGTTGTGGTTAGAGTCATGATCTCTGTTGATTGGTTGATGGTAGGGTAGGAGGTAGTTGATCTGGTCTTTAGGTCAGCCATGGTGTTGCTTTGTCTGGTCTCACAAGGATGTGGTCAGTGGGGTTATGGGGTCATTCTACTTTTCTAGGTCTGGAGCTAAAATGCAACTGAGGCATAAATGTTATCTCTAGTTAGACTGAAACTCTGTGCCTGTGGTCAACAGACCAGAGGCTTTGTTCCTAAGATTGTTTAATGCTGACCAGAACCTTATTGTCCTGATGGCTTAATGATTAAGAGAGTGGATATGCAAGGGAAAGAGAAGCAGGTCAGTTAGGGTGCTGGATGATACCAGTTTGAATCAAAACGAAAGAAAAGAGCCCTGGCTGGGTGGCTCAGCTGGTTGGAGCGTTATCCCACACATCAAATGGTGGCAGGTTCAATTCCAGGTCAGGGCACACATCTAGGTTGTGGGTTGGATCTCGGGCTGGGGCATGTATGGGAGGCAACTGATTGATGTTTCTCTCTTGCATGGTTATTTCTCTCTCTCTCTCTAGAAATCAATAAAAACATATCCTTGTGTGAGGATTTAAAAAAGATGTAAAGAAAGGAGAAAAGATATTAAAGAAAAGAGGTTTCTGTGTGGTTACAACAGGAGGAAGGGCTCAAATCTGTAACTTTGATTCAGGGTTTGGGGTAAATTTTAGGAGGTTAGGGGGACAGGCTGGTATGTGCTGTGCTGGCAAGGCAGGTTTCATTTGGAGGGTTTTGGGAATTTGACAATTTATAGTAAGATATTGAAACCAAGCGGCAATGTTCGGGTCCCGTTTCGTTGTCTCGCAAAATTGAAGAATGAGTTCATGGACAAAGCAGTAAGTAAAAGGAAACTTTATTTGAAAGATAGACAGATTCCCCGCAGCAGAGGGGTGGGGGTTGGGGGACCAAAGTGGGTTGCAGGTGGGACTCTGTTGTCTAGGGGTAGATATATGTCTTGCTAGCCTCTGATTGGTCCTTTCAAGAAATTCTGCCTTAGCAACATCCACACATTTTAAAGCTTGTGTTTCCCACCTGACTGGCTTCAGCCCTAGGCCATCGATAGGGGCCTTAGTGGCTTCCCTTGATAATTTCAACTTCTCCCAGACTATTAGTGAGGAGGAGGGGAAATGACCTTGGAGCAACCCTATGCTTGCTTTTGGTTTCTCCTCCAAATCCAACCTATCCTTTCTAAGGTGACCCGGCTTTCTGCAATAGGAACACACTCCGTAGTTTCCCAGTAGAACTCATTCAGAGCTCCACGTCATCTCAAACTTCCCACGTCTCAGCCTTCCCTTCCCATGGTCCTGTCCCTCACTGCCTAACCTGCCTCTATCTCCTCAACTGTATCACAGTAATCACTTGTAGAGATGAGAAAATAATTTGGGGGGTTCTCTTTATCATACTTCCTTCGCCAAAACTAAATTTATAACATATCTCCACTCAAAGAAATCCAAGTGTGATATATGCTACCCTGAGTTGGTATAAGACCATGGATTTTGGTTTCTACCGATAACTATTTGCTGAAATACATAGTAAATGGGCTTCATCATTATGACTATTACTTTTATTTCCATATGAAAAATACGCTAAAGAAGTTTCCTTGTTCTATTTCACTCATATATGAACCAGTGAAAGTACAGAAGTTTCAATAGCTTCCAATTTCTAAAGCTTCTGGAAGGTCATTTTGAAATGGGTAAGTTAGCAAACATCTGTGATAGCTAGCCTAAGGGGACATAACCCAACTATTCATTAGTAACAGCTTGAGAACTATGAAAATTGAGCAATTACCTGAGGAAGTGCTTTGTGGAGCCATGACCTTTGTCTCTTGTTGTCTCCATGGAGACTAATGGGGGGGGGGGCGAAACAAAACAACAACAATCAGTGTATTAACTAATAAACGTTGATAAATATTATGGAAAGAAAATGACAATTATATGTATCAAAACTTTTTTCTAACCTTTGCCTCTAAATCTTTGGTTAGTAACTTTCTACTTCATAGTTGGGAAAATTGAGGCCCATATAAGGTCCTCTTGATGGATATGGAGTTAATGGTAAACTAAGAAAATAGCAGATATTTTAAATTTACTGTAGTGAACCATCCAGGGGATTATATTACCCTGATTACAGATAATTGTATTTGTAAAATACATTTTAACAAAATCATTTTCCACTAAGTGTATTCTTTACAGTCTAATTGTATTCATCACATATGAGTGATTGTCCAGCGTCCTCTTTTCCTTCCATCTCAAAAGTTTATCCACGTCAACATGTGGAGCCCACAGCTTTGGAAGGGATGCGTTTGGAAGGAGAAAGAAGCCTATCTATTCACCAAAACAGGTGAATCAATGGCTGTCGGTCAATAAGATAACTGGGTACTCAGCCAAAATTTTCTATCATTTTTATTCACAAGATTACTAAACTAAGTAAACAAAGCATTTGTTCTAAAACAAATTACTGAGATTCTACTAGAGTGAATGGAAAGGAAAGGTGGCTTATTAAATTTGTCACTAGTTTCAGTATCTCATTCAATCCATTAACTTTTAGAACTGGGAAACATATTTAGTAAGTGTTGAAAGTGTTTGCCATTTTATGAATTGAGGAGGTTTAGCTGAAGCAAGCATTTTTGCATATGAATCAACACTAGAGATATTTGCAGTTTTGTAACTTTCTGTGCTAGTTTTCTCAGACCTGCAAAGATAACATGAACAATAGATATATAATTATGTAAAACATAGAATAATTTTGTTCCCTCTTTTCTCAAAAGGGTTATGTAAAGAAGTATCAAATATTGACTGTCTAATAATTTTTCCTGATCATTCAGCTTCTATTCTTCATCTTACACTGAGCTGAGCAAGGTAATACAACAATCTCCTTTTCTAGCAGGACTTGGTGGCTACATAACTTGCAGAAGTCACTCTTCCTTTATACTGGCAGTTACGATATTGAAATTTTAGAAAATAAATTCATGTCAAAAAATTGTTAGGAAAGTAACCCATCATAAAGATCTTCTTTTTTTTTTTTTTTTAAAAAAAAAAAAAAGTCTGCTTAGGATGGCATAATATAAATTATAAGACTTCCAAATACCATTATTTTAATTGTGTTCTCAAAAATTACCAGTAAAGAAATTGAAAAATGAATTATTGAGTAAAATTTGTCTTTAGTCATGCATTACCCTCTTATTAGAGAATCCTCTTTAAAATAAGTGGTTTATTCTGAACACAGAAAAAATTAACATGGGATTTTTAAAAATCTTTATTGTTGAGAGTATTACAGATGTCCCCCTTTCTCCCCTCCATTGCCCCCCTCCACCCAGTTCCTGTCCTGTCCCAGGACTTCCCCACTCTATTGTCTGTGTCCATAGGCAGTGAATATATGCATATAATCTCTTCCCACTCCCTCTCCCCCATTCCCTCTGAGATTTGTCATTTTGTTCCATGTTTCCATGCCTCTGGTTCTATTTTATTCATCAGTTTATTTTGTTCATTAGATTCCACATATAAATGAGATCATGAGCTATTTATCTTTCTCTGACTGGCTTTTGTCACTTAGAACAATCATCTCCAGGTCTATCCATGCTGTGTCAAAGGGTAATAAGTCCTTTTTTTATAGCTGCATTGTATTCCATTGTGTAAAGATGCCACCGCTTTTTTATCCACTCATCTACTGATGGGCACTTGGGCTATTTCCAGATCTTAGCTATTGTAAATAGTGCTGCTATGAACATAGGGGTGCATATATTCTTTCTGGTTGGTGTTTTAGGATTCTTAGGATATATTCCTAAAAGTGGGATCCCTGGGTCAAATGGCAGTTCCATTTTTAATTTTTTGAGGAAACTCCCATTGTTTTCCATAGTGGCTGCACCAGTCTGCATTCCCAAAAACAATGTACTAGGATTCCTTTTTCTCCACATCCTCACCAGCACTTGTTGTTTTCTTATTTATTGATGATAGTCAATCTGGCAGGTGTGAGGTCTTACCTCATTGTCATTTTAATTTGCATCTCTCTGATCATTAGTGACATTGAGTATTTTTTCATATGTCTCTTGGCCATTTGTATGTGCTCTTTGGAGAAATATCTATTCAGGTCCTCTGCCCATTTTTTAATTGGATTGTTTGTCTTCCTTTTGTTGAGTTGTATGAGTACTTTATATATTTTGGAAATTAACCCTTTATCCAATGTATCATTGGCAAATATGTTCTCCCATATAATAGGTTTCCGTTTCATCTTGATGCTGGTTTCTTTTGCTGTGTAGAAGCTTTTAAGTTTGATGTAGTCCCATATGTTTATTTTTTCCTTCGTTCCTCTTGCCCTAGGTGATGTATCATTGTAAATTCTGCTAGGTGAGAAGTCTGAGATTTTGCTGCCTACATTTTCTTCTAGGATTTTTATGGTTTCATGACTTACATTTAAGTCTTTTATCCATTTTGAGTTTATTCTTGTGTATGATGTAAGTTTGTAGTCCAGTTTCATTTCTTTGTATGTACCTGTCCAGATTTCCCAACATCATTCATTGAAGAGACTATCCTTACTCTATTGTATATGCTTGCCTCCCTTGTCAAATATTAATGGAGCATAATGTTTTGGGTTGATTTCCAGGTTCTCTGTTATGTTCCATTGATCTATATGCCTGTTCTTGTGCCAGTATCAGGCTGTTTTGATTACAATGGCTTTGTAGTATAACTTGATATCTGGTATTGTGATCCCTCCACCTTTGTTCCTTTTTCTCAAGACCGCTGTGGCTATTTGGGGTCTTTTTTGTTTCCATATACATTTTTGGAGTATTTGTTCTAGATCTGTGAAATAGGCCATTGGTATTTTAATGGGTATTGCATTGGGTGGTATGGACATTTTAATGATGTTAATTCTTCCAATCCATGAACATGGTATATTCTTCCTCTCATTTGTATCTTCCTCTGTCTCTTTTTTCAACATCCTGTAGTTTTCTGAGTACTGGTCTTTCACCTCCTTGGTTAAATTTATTCCTAAGTATCTTAGTTTTTTTTTTTTTTTTGTAATAGTAAATATGATTTTTTTTTAGGTTCTCTTTCTGAGAGTTCATTATTGGTGCATAAAAATGCCATCAATTTCTGGGTGTTAATGTTGTACGGGATTTTTTTTTTTTTTTTTTTGTAAGTGATTTGATGAGCTAACATCAATTTAATTATTAATACATTAAAACATTTTAACATGAATTTTAGCATAGAGATTATTAACAATCAAATCATTTCATTTGAACCCTCTGCTCAGTGACTTTGTACTGAAGTTCTTTGAGTGTTTGGAGGTTACAATAAAAGGCCCTATCAGGAGTAAAGGCTAAAACTTCCATTTCACTATTTTGCTTGAGGCATTGGAATTAATATTTGTCATTAAATACATATCACCTTGAGTACAGTTTTCAAAATGCTGGGGAAATGTATTTCATATTTCTGTTGACATATTTTAAACAATGTATACTTTTGATGTCTTCACTTTTGTGCTTTTAGGATTCTCATTGTTTACTGGTAGTTAATTTTGGAGAAGATGGAAGTTTTAATTTTGTAGTTTGAGTCACACCTGCTATTGGACATCTCAAATACTCTTTGTCTGTGTGGCAGTACATAGTGATACCAATTTCAGGAAAACTCTGGAGATACACATTTGATAATTTTTAGTATGGGTATCAGCTGAATAAAGAGAATGAGTGAGAAGATATGGATGTAGGAAAGTCAGAAGCAAAGTAAACCAAGAACTGCACCCTTGGAAACATTATAATTTAAAGCTTGTCTGAAACATTGGAGCTAGCAAATGGTCTTAAGTAGGAGTAAAAAGAGGATTCAGATAAGAACCAGAGAGAAATGCTGCTATGAGAGATGAAAGGAATGTTTTCAAGAAAGAGAAATTATCACAGTGTCAACTGCAGTGAATATGACAAATACATAAAGCATTGGTCATTGGATTAAGTAACAAAGATGATTTTGTTACTGGTGGAAGTGGGGTTCTTGGGGTACTGCTGGAATAAGAATTTCCAGAGGCCCCCACGTGAGGATGAGACACCATAGAAAGCTTTATTTCTATGGAATTACATTCCTGATATTCCAAGGCCCCATTTCCCCCTGTCCCGCCATAAAAGAAGCATAGCTGGAGCTTCAGCAGAGCTAAAATCAGAGCCAGTGTCCAGAGTTTCTATTCCATGTTAGGGCACAGTCCAATTCAGTATCAGGCTACCTTAGTTTGTGTTTCCCACTGAAGTCCATCAGTCCATTGCATGTGGGGTCTGCAGGGCCACGTGGCTATGGAGGAAAAAGGAGAAAAACCAAAGGAGCCAGGGAGCCAAGGGCAAGCCAAAAACAACAAGAGAGATAACTCCTTTGTTTAGGGGGTTATGTATTCCCAAATTTTCTGAGGCTTTTAGTGGCCACACCCATTCTGGCCAATGATCTCTGTTCCTAGGTGTGACTGGCAGGCAAGTCCCTTCCCTAGTCACCCCAACTTCACTGCACATGTGTCTAACTCCCCTTTGTCCTGTCCTTTCCCCCAGTGATCTGCAGGGAATGGGATGGTTATTTCCTGGGGAGTGTGAAATTGCAGCTTCCTGGTGAAGCTGCATCAATGACATGCCTATAATGTTTGTCCTTCCCTTTGCTCCTTTTCTATTATTAATAACTAGCTAATTATACTGGTATCAATACTGGTAGACTTTGCCAGATACTTAAGAGAACAGGTGAGGACAAGATTGCTTATTTGAAGGAAGGTATATAAAAAAGTGGATATTACCCTTGGTGGAGATTTCATTTCTAACCTTAATTGAAAGAAAAGAAAGAGATATAACAAGCTAGATGGGGGACTCAGGGCCTAGGCAGATCATGGGTTTATTTGTTTGTTTATGTATTTGTTTGTTTGTTTAACTATAAGAAATGCAACAAGGTCCCAGAAGGGTTGGAGGAATGCAATTAGAGGTTAAGTGGTGGGATTATACATGACTAAGCTAAAGTATTTCTCACCCTTTGAAATGAAAGAGAGAGAGAGAAAAAAAAAAAAAAAAGCAAGCGAGGACAAGAGGAGGGACAGGAAAATTCTAAATTGTGGAGTGGGAGGTTGGGAGATGCCATGTCTTATATGTGCCAGAGATCAGTTTCACTTGGCAAAGGCTTGGTGGGTGCTGTACGAAGGGTGGTACAGACCTGGAATATGTCCTGTGAGGAATGGGTTTTAGGATTCCAGAGGTAGAGCCATTGCAGGAGACTGGATCTAGGACACTTGTGGTGTGGGTAGCTAAAACAGCATATACATAAACAGTGATGTTATCAAGGAAATAAAGTCATTTTTAACTCAGTGGAGTTAAACTGCCTAAAGTAGTTGTTGAAGTTGTCTATGTTGAGAATAGTTTATAAAGATCTTCGATAGCAAAACTTGCAGGTAGATTTTCTACAATATAAGCACTTATGGTTTTTTGTTGCTACATGACCTAAAAAACAAACAAACAAACAAACAAAAAACCCAACATTCAAATAATTTTACTTTCAACCTGGACCCATTTTTTAATTTATAAAACATTATGACATGTTTTATCATTTGCATCTAGCAAAATGTTTCTGTACCTGAAGCTAACACAACCTTTGAGTGTTTTAATAGGTACAATTACCACTTATTTAGCAATCACTAAGTATCAGAGGCTCTATTAAACATGTTACACATAACCCTTATATAAAACATCAATCAAACCTCATATAAAGCTTAATATGTTAATAATTATAATTCTCATTGAAAAAAATGAAGAATTGGAGTTGGAGAGATTAAGAAAGTTACCCAGATAATACAGTTGCTGAATGTTGAAGCCAAGACCCAGACTCGGGCTCTGCACTTCACAGTGTGAGCACCGTACCATTGCTGTGCTGGTTAGGACAGCTCTGCTAAGAATAGACTCACAGGATGCTTTTCCAGAAGCTGAGTTTCCTAGAAGTTGACTTTCACGGGAAAAACAATCTTCGTATTTTTTTCAGTATATTGCCAAGATTAATTACTTTAGGAAATGTTCAGAGATTTCCTATAGATACTCTGAGCTCTTCAAAGGAATTTGAATAGAGAACCTTGTTTTGTTTTCAAGAAGAGCTTTGAATGAACACATCATAGGAAAGTTTAGGCTGGAAATATTGAAATGATACTATCAGAAACATGATCATGTGTTCTAATCATCTTTTTTTTTTTCCTATTTCACATGTTGATATTTTTATTGCTTTAAAAGTTTTTTTTTTGTTTTTTTTTTTATCATCAGTTCTGAAATGTTATATAGTAGTCTTATTTTATCCACAGCTTTGCTTTCTATGGTTTCAGTTACCTTTGTCGAGTTGTGTTCTGAAAATATTAAATGGAAAATCTTAGAAATAAACAATGATACAATCTCCTGATAGCCTGCGCCATCCCACCTGGGGCATGAATCATCCCTTTATCCAGTGTGTCCACCTGTGTTTGCTCCCTGCCCTTAGTCCTTAGTCACTTAGTTGCCATCTAGGTTATCAGATTGGTCTTCTCTCTCTCACACATACAGCACATTTACACAACTTTTATTATAGTGAATTGTTATAATTGCTGTTATTTCATTACTACTTATTGTTGTAATATCTTACTGTGCCTAATGCAAAAGTTAAACTTTATCATAGGTATGCATGTATAGAAAAAAACAGGTTTGGGTTTTTTGTTGTTGTTTGTTTTTGTCAAACTTGTATAGGATTTGATACTATCCGAAGTTTCAGGTATCCACTAAAAGTCTTGGAACATAACACCCATGGATAAAGGGACTGCTGTAATCTTGAAAGAAAAAGCTGAAAACTTGGTTTTAAAATTTCAGGGCTTTGTAGCAATGTAACAGTATATTGTGTTATTCTGTTAAAATAAGTACCTCAGACTTTGGCACAATATATTTTAAAACCCACTTTCTTCCACGTGAGACTCTTGCACAGCCAAAGTGTGAATACTATAGAAGAGAATATATGTAGTAATATGTACAAACCCCCATTCCATCTATTTCCAGTGTTTACAGTGACAGACTCTGCCAGTCCCCAAACATAAATAACAGAGCCCAGAAACGCTCTTGCACTCCCTTCACAAGGAATAAAACTCACAATTACATCAAAGTAGATACTCTCTACATCTTAGCTAAGTCTTTATTTCACCTCTGAGAAATAAACTGGCTAAAGCAGAAACATTTATCCAACAAAACTGGTTACAGTATCAGCCCATTGACATTCAGCCTCCCCTGTAGTCATGCATGTTGCCACACAGTGGTGCCCTGCTAATTAATTTCCTGGTTAGGTCACAAGGGACCATTTAGGGAAAGCTGTAATAGTGTGCTCCCTTCTACCCTGAACAGATAAATCAGTGATTATGGATTATTTTTAAACCTTTTAACATTCATTTCAGAAGTAATTCCATACTCAAGAAAGATTTTGCTTTATATTTCTCCAAATTGTTAGAATTTTTCATTGACAATAAAATAGAACTCTAAATTACATTTAACCCAGTCTTGCAAAAACAGAGCAAAACAAAAGCCTATCATACTTTTGTTTTGCCTGGCTATTATCTTTGGGCTAAAAATGATTCCAAGGAAAATAAATTTTTTTTTTTTTTGCCTAGAGATGAAGAAGGCAGATGGTTTGAAGTACACTCCGTTCTTCCAGCAACAGTTTTCTATAGCATTAGCAGTAAATCTACCATTTGCAATCTATTGTCTACTTAAATCTATTTAATTTACATTTAACAAGACACCTCTTATTCTTGTGAGTTAATTAAAGAGTTAGTGACTATTAAAAGGATACTAATTGAAATGCAATAAATAAGATAAGTGAGTTGGTGTGTAATTAACCAAATTTACATAAGTAATAAACACCATATTGCAGTCTTCTGGAATCGAGTTGAACTAATGCTGATAGTCTAATCTCATACAAGAACAAATGTCTAGGCATTTAATTAGCATAAAACAAAATAGCTGTGGCAAATTAACTGTACATAATTTTTTAAGTAACTGACAAAGTATAATGCTTTATGTGATCTTTTAACATTATGGCGATCCCTATTAAATTTTCAATGAGTCTTTTCAGGAAGAGAAATAATTCAGATGGGAGGCAAAGGATCATTCTCCCCCTTCATAGGATCTGTAATTCTCTGCACAATTAGTTCCTTTTTGTGTCCCCAGCTTACCCTACACATGCCCCTCAACTCTGTCTCCTGCGTGTCATGATCTTCAATTTGAGAAATGTTTCTATAGGACTTTCATAAAACAAGCCCAACTTTCGCAGGAAATCCAGGTCCCTCCTAATTCCCTAATTTATGATGGGCTTATATATTTAAGATGCAATTTAATAGAAAATATAAAGTTCATAGTTCTTTATAACAGAGTTTAAAAAGTAATTCCTTTTTTTCAATGTGTGTACATCTGTCTGTAGAACACGTTGATACATAATAAAATGAGGCCTGAAAGTGCCCTTTGCTGTTATTTTGGTGATGCAGCATTTCTGGTTCAAGTAAATGGTCATCATACATTCTAAAAATGAGTTTAGATGGGAAAGGGATAGAAACCCAATAGTAAATTAAAGTGCATTAGTGTTTAGTGTGTGGTTACAGAAAAACATTTTCTGCTTTGCTGTTTGTTATGTATATTTATGGTTTTCTTCTTGCTAAATTATCAGTCTTCAGTAAGCAGGATAAACTGTTGCACTTAGAATGTTATTTTTTAGTAGTTTGTGACCCATATGCAGATTTTCTCCATTTAAATTCTTTATGAATATTTTTATTTGCTGTATTTAAAAACATTCAAGCCCAGCTGGTGTGGCTCAGTGGTTGAGCATCAAGAAGTCACTGGTTCGATTCCTGGTCAGGGCACATGCCCAGGTTGTGGGCCAAATCCCCAGTGTGGGGCATGCAGGAGGAGGCCAATCGATGTTCTCTCTCATCGATGTTTCTATCTCTCTCTCCTGCTCACTTCTTCTCTCTCTAAAATCAATATAGAAAATAAAATTAAAAAAAAAACCGTTCAAGAACCTTTCCTTTTTAAGAGGTATTTTTAGTGATACTTATACTGATGCAAGACCATTAATCGATTATTTGGGTCAAACTAACAAAATATTTCTATGATTTAATTCTAAGGTTATTGCTTTTGTGGTATAGCTATTCAGTATTTCCTCTCATTGAAAGTTAAAAACAAATGGGTCAAAAATAGATAAAAACAACCTCTCAGTAAGATGGATTTAGAGAAAACAAAATATTAACAAATACTATTATATTCTTACTAGAAAGTACCTATTAAATGACACAGCCATGGAATAGTATATTGATGGGTTCAATAGCAAAAGTAATTCATTAGAAGGGGACCAGTCAAGAAAACTATCTTTAAAGAATTTACAGTATTTTACAAGGAATATTTTAGGAATGACAGCATTACATAGTGAAAACTTTCTTCTTTTATAGAGTCATGATGGAACCTACAAGAAGGTCCTCTTACTACCATGGAAATTGCAAATGAATTGCCAGTGTGTTCACCTGACACGTAATACATAATTCAAAGGAGCATTATCCTCATCCTAAATAAATTGAAGTCTTCATGAAATGATGAAAGACAAAACATGTATTTGATGACAACAATTTTTAGAGCTTTCCGCCAAATATGAGAATAATTTGATCATTTTTCTGAACCAATTTTTAGTTCTTTTTTGTTTGGTTTCCATCATCATTTTCTATGGGGAACATTTCTTACAATGAATAATAATTTATTTGGCAAATAGCCCTTTTTATATTATTTATAGAGGTTGTGCCATTGAATAGCACAAGTATACATAAATTTAGATGTCCGTGAAAAAATTAGTTATCATAGTTCAAAACAATCAGTTGAGAAATTCGAATATATGTGTTGTAGTGAATGGACATATAGATAGGGCATCTACCCTGTCAACAATTGGGATAGAATTCATGGAATTGAAGACATCTTTCTCGTAAGCTATAAACCATACATCCGAGGTATTCTAACTCTTCTTACTGCTTTCCCTCATAAAGTTTGTTTACACTAAGCCAGAGGCTCCCAAACTATGCTTCTGCTACATGTAAGTGTTCTATTAAATTTACACAGGGAGTTTTTTTCTGTGTTCACTGAGAAGTCAAAACAAAAGACATAGCATTTCCTAAATTTTAAGTACTATTATTTTTACTTAACATTTTCTCATCTGCTATGAGAACTTGCAACTATGCATCCAATAGCTGAGTAACAAAGGCTAACAGAAAACCCAAAAGCTGGTTCAGAACTAAAGAGCATTTTGTTAAACTAAGCGTGAATTCCATTTGCCCTTATGTAATGTAGGTACTTTCTGCTGGTAAAAATAATGTCTATTTTGAATGATGAAATCCAAGATATCAATATTTTTTTGGTGTTCAGCAAAGAGCACTTTCACTTCCAGATGCTCAGCCAAATGAACACATGAACACAGAATTTCTTCACTGAGCTTTTTTTTGGGGGGGAGGGGGAGGCACATGAAGGGTTTATTTTAAATGTTTTAAGGATAGGATAGAGTTACATCATAATTACAGAAATTACTAACAGAATTAACAGATTTGTATTGTTTATACTTCTAAATGCAGAGAACAAGGAACTGTCTACACATCGTATAAAATAAAATTAAAATTAAAAATTAATTCAGGCTTGAAAGATGAGGTCATTACCTAATTTTAAGACATGAACACAAAGACCTCTGAACCATACACATTTGTTCAGGCTGCACTGCAATGATGGAAAATACAAAGCTTTTAATTGGACATTTCCTCAGTCTTTTTCTTTAACTTATATTTTCTTCCCTCTGGAATGCTGATTTACATTCCTGCTGTTATGGATTGAAGTGAGGTAACTCTACATATTGTCTCTATGGCTAGCTCTAACTTACCTTCTCAGCCTCAGGGAAAACATGGACGCATTTCTCCTCACACTCAACTCTCCTGTAAAGAAAGCTCTCCAAGGATAGGATCAGCTATCTGTCCCCATATCTGCTGCTATTTTTCTCTCTTCCAACACAGAAGACACCATAGATTGGGTTATCTGGGAACAGACTCTAAGGCAGAGATTTGTATGCAGAAAGTTTATGGGGGATGCTCTCAGGAAGAACATCTGTGAGGAGCGAAGCAGGATTATTGGAAGGGAGGTGAACAGCAATGCAGGTCTAGTCATGGCCTCAGCATATCTCAAAGGAACTTGAAGTTGAGATGACCCATAGGAAATGTCTCAAATTGATGCACAAGCCTGGAACATTTTACTCTCACTTCTCATGGGTCATTGGGTAAGTGCTATCCCAAGGGAAGTATATGACCTTGGACAGGGCATCTCCCTTTCACCTTCCAAACAATTCCCTGGCAGAGATTAAATTGAGATGTCAGTATTCTTGGCAATGCAGGCAGAAATACATTGGTCCTAAAGGCAGGTATGTGGGTAATACACCAAAGTATTCAATTGACTCTACTTTTTATTGATGGGGTGTCCTCCACATCCCCACCTGTTGCTGGTAGAAGTGGGTTTCCTGGGGTGCCATGGGAATAAGAATTTCCTGAGGCCTCCATGGGAAAATAAGGTATCATTGAATGCTTTATTTCTGTGGAGTTAAACCCCTGAGTTTCCAAGGTCCCATCTCCCTCCGTCTGCCGTGGAAAAAGCCCCATTTTGCCTTCAACAGGTCTAAGATCAAAGTCATTGCCAAGAGCTTTTGCTCCATGTTGAAATACAGTCCAGTCCAGCACCTGGCTAGCTTAGCTTGTGTCCCCAGCTGCAGTCCATTGCATGAGGGTTCTGCATGGCCCTGGGCCATGTGGCTTCTAGGGCCACATGGAAGGCTAGCATGGGTCACAGAGCAAGCAGATGCAAAGAAGCAGGAGCAAGGCAAGAGGCACAAGAGAGAGAGAGAATTCTTTGTCTAGGAAATATGTATTCCCAAATTTTCGAGGGCTTGAATTGGGGTCCACCCTCCGAGCCAATGATCTTTGTTCCCAGGTTAGACTGATAGCCAAGCACCTTCCCTATATCACCCCAACTTCACTGCCTATGCCCTCATCTTCCCCTTTGTCTGGTCCCTTCCCCCAGTGATCTGCAGGGAATGGTCCGATGGTTCCCTGGGAAGGGTAAAGTTGTAGCTTCCTGGTGAAGCTGTCCAGATGACCATGCTTATAATGCCTGGCTTCCCTTTGCTCTTTTCCTTTTATTAATATTAGCTAGCTAGTTATGATGGTAACATATTGACAAGACTAAGGAAAGTTTGTTGGTCTTTCATTGAACTAATTGCCGTAACTGAGTTTTCTGTGTAAAGACAGTGCCATTTTTTTATCAATTAAAATCTTTTAAGACAAAAAAATAGTTCTATTTAAGTGTTTGATAAGTTAGTTTCAGCCATTTATATGGAAATATACAGATAAGGATAGCTACAAGTATGGATGTGAATTTAATGCTGGCATTTTGAAAGGAATTTCCAAATTCAGGTTTTAACCAATAACCAAATAATGTTATATTGGATCATGTGCAAAGTAGACGGTTTTTTTTCTTAGTTATAGGTGTTTTGTCCTCAAATATTATTTGTCAACTAAATATAATCTTAAAAATGTATTTTATTATGTTGCTTTGATCTGATGCATAAGGAATTTAAAATCTAAGATAAAAAATCTCAAATATTATTTATATCTCAATATTAATTACATTCATTATATATGATATATTTAAATAACAAAAATCAGTGTTTTCTGTCTGAGAAATATTTAATAGAAACAGAAATTTGGGAAAGCTGCTGTATTATTGCATGATATATAAATTGGATTTACTCTTGGGAATTTTACAAACTCAATATGAGAATTAAAACTTCATTATACTTTTCAATCAAAATTGTTGTTTTGATTGCATTCTAGTTAGGTAAAATATATTAACATTTGTATATATTTTAAGATCTATTGTTAGAAAGTGAGAAATTCTAATATGGCCACATATATTGTAGCATAAAATGTTTTGTACCATATTTTTTCTTCCTGAATTCCTATAGCCAAGTGAAAAAAATGTCTACCTCAAAATAAGAATAGCAGATTTCATCATTTGCAATGAAATATACCTGGTATAGATTTTACTGAAGTGAGTGTAAACCCTAAATATCCAGTCATCATTAATTCTTGCATTTATTCACTAAAAAATATTTATTATTCACCTTTTATGTACATTGCATTTGGTCCCAAGCCATTGGAACTTTGAAAATCTGAGAAATTAAGTATCTTGGAAAGGTCAGTGGAACTGATGACTAATCGATTCACTTTATTGAAGATCCACATTTGTTATTCATTATCATATAGAAAACACAAATATTTAATACATTGAATTATATATAACTTATGTAAGTATCATTTAGTACCACATAATTTATACTGTTTATTCATTTATTGTATCATTTATTTTGTTTTGTAAAAACACGCTACATCTAGAAATGCCGATGAGCACAGCCTCGTACTAATTTGTACTGGCATCTCATTCATACTCTTGCCCTAGACTAAAGTTATTGTAAATAAAGATAACAATTCAGTCAAGTGCTGGTAAATTTAGAGTATAAAATTTTGCCCAAAGTTCAAGCTTTAGAAGCTGTCTATTGTTCATTATAGTGGCAAATTGAACTTGGAACATCTCTATAATTCCCCAGTCATTTTGGAGTAGCAACCTGACAATTTACTGCTTGAATACTGAAGTGTGTAACTTCTGAGAATACCAATCCCACAGAGTCACATATCATAAGTGGAAAAGCTAGACTCCTTCTACGTCAGAAATGCATTTGCATGTTACATTTACAATATGTCGGCACTGGCATTTATGGGACTTAGGAAATTTTATGTTCTCATACAATTTATACAAGTAACAGACTTATTTATTATCTTCTATCTTTTTCCTTTTATATGTAACATCAACATAGGTGAAACTACACATTTTAGTGTATTTTTAATTACATAGCAGTCATTACTCTAGCTTTACAGAAAGGAAAAGTGGACAGTATATGTCTAAAAATTCAGATTATAATAAGGTCTCTTCCATTTTGAAAAAACATTATGAGCTTTTCACCTGCCACAAATGTCATCTACAAGTGCTCTATTTAACACAAGTACATTCTGCAGTGGGAGAATTTGCACATTCATGAGTTATGTACAAGTCTCCTATGAAACGCTGAGATGCCTGTTCATTTTCCAGAAAGAGCTGCAACCAGATTACTCTCCTTGTTGCCACCAGGTCTGGAATAGCAAGCGGAACTTCTTTTCAAAGGACTGTTACCATTAACAGTTGATAGAAATTTCAATGAATTAAAAGGACCATTGCCCAAAATAAAACATTGTGGCTAAGAAAATATTATTTTATAAATATTAAGCTTTATAGAAAACATATTCATAAACAAGTAAAGAAATTAAGAGATGTTAATAAATATTACCTATAGATATGCTTTGTGAATTTAAATTTAGTCAAAAGTGTCATATCTGAGTTAAGTACCATGTCCCTTAGAGAACCTTGAATACAAGCATACCTTAGGGTTCTATACTCATGTACAACTCCTGAAAGAGATTACTTATTATAACTGGTAATTACACACACACACATACACACACAATAGTAATGTGTTGTCATCATACTGAGTACACTTGCATTTTAGTTCTGGCTTTTGTAGACATAACATAGCTTAAAATACTTAATTTTTAAAATTTTGGTGAAAAAATAATAATTACACGTGTAATTCATAGGTGAAGCAGAATCACATCCTTCTGAGTTTTCTTTGCTTAACTTATCTAAAATTACTGTGACTTGGACTTGACCAAACTTGAACCATAAAAAGAACAAAACACCCTCACAAGCTGGAAAACATAAATTACAAAAATTATATGGCCCTAGCTGGTGTGGCTCAGTTGGTTGGGGCATCACCGTGTTCACTAAAAGGTTGTGGGTTTGATTCTGGTCAGGGCACGTACCAGAGGCGACCACTTCTGTTGCACATCCATGTTCGTTCGTTCTCGTTCTCTCTCTCTCTCTCTCTCTCTCTCTCCACCCACCCCCATCCTCTCTCTGAAATCAATTTTTAAAAAAAATCGTATGGTGCCTATATTTGACTAACTTTAAATTAATCATAGGTTTGACTTTGGAGTATTTTTAGTATGTTTAACTTGTACAAGATTGAGATGCTTTGCAGAAGCATAATAAAAGATGACAGGTTAATTAAACATTGGAGATACGCCAAAACACAGATCCCTCCTCATCACAGGGTTCAGCAGGTGCTTACATCCCAAGTGTTACATCTCAGTTGTAGGTAAGTTCACAGACTAATTAGGTTCATGCTGGATGATTGGTTATTAACTTACTTGAATAATTTGGTATTCAGTGTTTGGGAAAATTAGCATGAGATAACACTGGAGTAGCATGCAAATATTTATTAATGAAGGTAGTATTAACCCACACAAGCACTGTGGTTATTTCTTTCAAAATTTCACTTAAAATGAACAGAAGTAGCACACATGGAAAAGAAAGATACCAAAATCTATCTCACAAGAAGCAACTCAAAATAAATCTTAGCAACTATGATGTCCTAAATTTCCAACCATGTGATTAAAGGGTTGATATATTGTGTAGTTGGCTTTGTCTGAATATGATTAGTTCCTTGCCGACTTTATTTTTTGATAGACTGAATAACCTGAGTTATAATGATGCTGATAGTAGAGTGGATTTTGATCTGTTTGTGTTTTCCTTTTCATCTGTTCTCTACTCCACCTTTCCACCACACCGAAGTCTCCTTGAGGACCACTGTCTTTTATGTTTATGTCTATCACTAGAAGCAGAATAATCATGAAAGACTCATTAACTATTTAAGAATAATTAATAACAGATTACACACATTAATCACAAATCACATACTTCAACTTATGAGTTTTATTGTATTAATTTAATTTGCAATGAACACATTATATAACTTGAATCTTAAGGATGTTGGTTTCTTTTGGTGTGGCACTGCCAAGCAGTTTTTATTCCTTACACAGAACCTGTTGCATATCCCATGTTTCTGTGGGTGTTCAGTGAATCACACACATAAACACATACTAAAACACGGATTACATTTCCATAATATTTTTCTCTTCATTCTAAAGTGCAGTCAAATCTCATTTCTGTGGACCCAACCCATACCACGTTAGTGAATCTATGCTAATAGAGTTCTTTAAAAGAATCATTAAAAAAACAGTAAATCACACAACACTCATTGATATTTACTGTATAGAATCCACTCAAAGACATGCATATTATAAGGAAACTGTACTCACACCAGATATTAGAGAGAAAATTATGACTCTGCTTGGCCATGTGTTACAAGACAAATGTATCAATTCTGGGTCCCAAAATGGTGAAATGCTTTCAAGCCAATCTGAGAGAAATAACAATGATTTGGAATAATGTGTCCTTAGTTTCCATTTGTGTACCTATGAGTACACTATTAGTTTTGTGGTTAAAGTGCTATTTCAGAAAAGAACAGGAATAATATTCAGCAGGTGCGAGGCAATATGTGCACGTGATAAGCATCAGGAAGCCACCTGGGTTTGTCTGACTCCAGCCAAATCAATTCCTTATTCAGTAATACAAGATTATGCAGACATAGAGGGAAAGAGCACAATATTGCAAGTGACTTCTAAGGCAGTGATAGAGATCATTTGGGGTCTCTCTCTCTCCTTCCCTCCCCTTCTCTCCCTCTCTCTCCATATAGATATATGGAAATATTTATATTTACAGATCTATCTATATTAAATACCTATCTATATAGATAAACATAGCTTTATTTTTCTATATGTTTTCTTCAAAAGTTGAGATGTTCTAAATAGAATTAGCTAGGATGGGTACACTGGATACAGCCTTTCTTTCCCCTCCCATCTTTTTTTTTTTTTTGGTATTTCGTTAAGAAGGAAAAATGTGTATTATTCTCCAAGCAACACTAACCAATCAGCATTTATAACATGCTTGTTAATATTGTTGTGTATTGTAAATAGTGGCTAAATTTGTTTGATTGTAGTTAAATTATATTGTTAAATTATTTGTTCAACAAATATTTAGGGCGTTTAAGCGGTGTCCAAAGACAATTGCTAGAGTGCGGTATGTGAGCTTCAGCGAACTGTGTCTCAGTTTCCTCTCGTTATAAAATAGAAGCAATAGTCCTACTTAATAAGATTGTCAGGAAGATGAAATGAAGTAATACAAAGAAAGTTCTTAGAAAAATGTGTACCACCTAGCAAGCACTGAGTGTGTATGAAATTATAGATACTATGCCAAAATCTTTTGTATGGTTAGAGAGATCAGGTTTGGTTAAATCCTCTTATACCAAATTTGGAGATTCTGACCAAACTACCTCAGTGTATTAGATACTATTTAAGTGAGAAAGACAAGTATTTACGAGGGGTTAGAATATTCCTTATATGAAATAATATTACTTTGACAGACATGGACCTATATTTTTGTCAGGGCATTCTTTGCAGTGGGAAAGAGCATGATAAATTTGAGATTATGGCTTTGCCATTCAAATATCTTTTTTTAAAATAGGTTTTGTATTCCTCAGGTCCTGGAGAGGTGGTGTCATGCATCTTTGACATCACCTCACAGGTGATAAAACTGTTTATAAACTAGAGGATCTGTGAGAAATAGTTGCTTACCAACATACAGTTTGCCTACCTTATAGAAGGCACAAGAAAACATAATATAAAGATACAAATGCTATTTTCAGTTTCCTAAGGTATAAAGCATAGCAGCTAGGCCTGGCCAGTGTGGCTTAGTGGTTGGAGTGTTGGCCTACACTCCAAAGGGTCATGAGATCAGGTTCGATTCCTGGTCCAGGGCACGTACCTGGGTTGCAAGTTGGATCCCTGGTCCAAGTTGGGGTCATGTGGGAGGTAACCAATCAATGTGTCTCTCTCACATCGATATTCCTCTTTCTCTCTCTCTCTCCTTTTCTCCTCCTCTTCCTCCCTCCCTCCCTTCCACTTTCTGTAAAACTCAATGGAAAAAATATCCTCAGGTGAGGATTAACAGCAACAACAAAAAAATAGCATAGCAGCTAAATGTTTTCATTCTTGGTAAGAAGTAAGAGACTTGAAATGTAATAAAGTTTTATGATTTTGGTAAAATTATTAAATTATCTTGGCCATTGTGTTATTATTTTTATTTATTTATTTTTTCTTTTATTGATTTTAGAGAGAGAGGAAGGGAGAGGGAGAGAGAGATAGAAACATCAATGAGAGAGAACACCGATTGGCTGCCTCCTGCATGCCCCCCACTGGGGCCCACAACCTGGTCATGTGTCCTAACCAGGAATCGAACCAGTAACCTCTTGGTTCATGAGTCAAAGCTCAACCAGTGAGCCACACCAGCCGGGCTGTGTTATTATTTTTAAAATGAAGATGCTAGTTTAGTAAGGTACCATTTAGCACCAAAATGTTAGTATCTGTTTTGGCGTATTTGCCTGAAGTTTAAAAGAATGTCTTCTTTTACAGTTTATCCCTGCAAGTGTGGAGTGACAGTCATTACCGCCATTGACCAGTCTTTCCGTATAAAATCAAAAGATAAAATCAAAGATAAAAAAGCATGAAGTATTCTAAATATTTAGCAGTTATCTTATATTCCAAACTACTTATGGTAAATTGCAGATACAAAAAGTTACTGTTAAACTGTGGTAAAGAAATGTTTAATTCTTTGGAATATCAGTCTAAGGTTTTTGGGTTCATTAAAAACAAACTAGATACTTTCTTTATATGAGAAAGGTCAATAATAATCCCAAGTATAAATGGTTATGTTGGTTAAAAGTGTGGATCAAACAATGTATTAATGTTTTGTTTCTTAGCTCCTCTTTACATCTATGCCTCCAAGGGAAATGGATCAATTATTCTAGATGTTTTCTGAGCATATGCAGCTCCATTCTTTATTGTACAAACTAAATTGAGGAACATAAATTGGCAGAAATGTTTTAAAAATTGAGAAGTTTATTAGAGAAAGAGGAGAACATTTTTTCTAGTCTAAAAAATTTATTTAGAGAAAACACATTTATTTGTTTTAAACCAATTTTATTGCCTACTGTGCTAAAGCGGTGAACGTGTTTTAAACCATGCTCATCCTTCTTTAGGAGAAAAATAAAAAAAGGCTCATTTACAATTTAATTCTAATCTATTTGATCTGACAAGTTAAATGTGAGAATGTAAATAGAAAACCTGAAGGGAAGAGAAGAAATCTCTTTGGAAACAGGCTATTTTTCCTGTCACTCTGTTAATATGTCAAGAGAAGGGTCTGAGAAACTGTAGGGTTAGAATGATTTATGGTGACTCATTCATTTTAATTATCCTTCTAAAGTTTTCAATAAACACTGCTCAAACTCTTTTGGTTTTCCTTTTTTGGTTAATGTACCTTTTATAGGAACATTGCATTGTAATTAAGTGATCAAATTCAGGCAGCTACAATAGAAAAAGCTATAAACTTCTTTCAGATTCCAGGAAGTACAAAATCATCTATTTCCTCTGACACTATGACATTTATTATTTGATACATGCTGCTTCTACCTTTCTATTTGATTTCTAAAACAGACTTTAGGTACTGCTGAAGAAACAGAATGTATGGAAAGCTGAAGACACTAGAAACAAAGATAATACGATTTCTTGTTTAGATAAGGAGAATTAACGGAGATTCCAGAAGAAAGACACTTGGCCACGGAGAAAGGAGACAGTTAAAAATATTCAAAAAGTTGCTTATTTATTTGAACACTATAGAAGCTTTCAAATACAATTTTATGGCTTCAGATGAGCATCTGAATCACAAATAATGGTCATTTATTTTTAGAAGTTGTTCAGGATTAGATATAATGATGCCTTTATGTGCTTCAAAATAACCTATTCCCCTAAGCAGTCCTGCTGAATAGAAAAGCACACCATCATCTGAAACATTTCCTTTTCTACTGAGCTTCCCAAGTGTGTACTCATATTCCCCAAAGTATGATTAAAAACAATTTTATAAAAACATTTCAGTGTCCTACACTATTCTAGTTTCTTTTAGGTATGAACACTCAATTTCCCCAGTTGCCGCTCACATTTTCAGATCTTTTTTCCAAAAGAGTGCACAAACTAATTAAGAAAAATGCATTTATTAAAAAATATCTGGGCTTTTTAAAAAATTTCACACAAGCACAATACTTTGCAAAAATTGGAGACCGCTTAGACCTATATTGAAAACTCTGCCAATACTAGTCTCATATACGTTGACTATCAACTACTTACATATATATTTTAAATGCTAATTCTTACAAAGTTTGAGTGCCTAAAAACGGAAAGAGCACCTTATAATAACTTGAAATTCTATGTCTGTAATTTTGAGGGTTGAATGAAAGATCTTTTGCAAAGATAGGATCAAGGTCCAGGAAAGCAGCACTAACTCACCGATCACTAATCCAAAGGGAGGGAGAGCTGAGAAAGGCCTTCAAAGACATAGGGGAAAAGAAACCATTGGGATTTTAACAGCTAAAGGAACTGCATACCATACAAACTGAAGGAACATTCCAATACCTGTAAGTATTCAAAAATGGCAAACGTTTCTTAGTTTTCTTTCTAGTGCTAAAAACACAAAATTAAACCAAGTAAATTTGGAGATTTAATTGGCTATATTAAGTGATTTATGAACCAGATAGCATCCCACTAGCAACTGGAAGTGTGTTCCAAGGGGTTGTACAAAATGGAAGGTTTTTATAGAAAAAAGGGTGGAAAGAGGGAGCTATTAACTTACGAAAATAATGGATTATTTTGGGCCCAGACATCTTTTCTTTGGGGAAGGACAGAGAGGAGGGTTTTTATAAAGACTGACTCTTCTTTCTTTGGGGCATGGAGAGGGCCCCTGTGACAGATTGCCTTACTGATGCTTGACTGGAAAATTGCAGACTGGTTGATTAAGATTTTGTTTCTGGAAGAGGTTGAAACTGCAGTTAGATCAAGTTCGGCATCTAGGATTGGTCTCAGGGGCTTTTAGCTTGACTGATGCCATTTTGGGTCTGTGGTTTTCTTTTTAACACTAGAAAGTAGTATTAGATCAATTAAGCAGTAATCTCAACCACAGAGGTAGATGGGGGTCTAAGTCATTTTCATTTTCTTACTGAAGTGTGTGTGTGTGTGTAAGAGAGAGAGAGAGAGAGTCTGTTTTTAAGAAAAATTAGAAGACGGAAAATTAATATTGCATCTCAACCATGTATTTTATTTTCAAGTGTTGTATATTGAAATGTGCCACTGCAAACCTTAGGGATGGGAAATGATACGGCAAAGAGGTCTTAAACTCCTCAGCATGACTGACAGTGGGCAGATGATTAAATAGACTCTGTTACAAGCATGGTTTCAGAGAGACTCTTATTTGATTAATGCGTGCATCTTCCTTCCATGCTTCTCCTTGTCCGTGTTGGCTCTAACACGCTGTTCCCAACCAAGAGCTAATTTTCTCACCCTTCCTTACATATAGGTGAGGCTATTTGAATATTTCTCCTTAAGTAGAATTTGAACTGAAGGGATCCATAACACTGTGGGGCTACAGATATCATTTTCAAGCCTCTCCCTCATTTTAAGCTCCCCTATGTTGGTGTGACACTCACCCAGAGGTACCCTACATTAAAACTGAGGTAGTAAGCAGTTAGACACACATGAGCGGAGTAGGAATGATAGGCTAGGTACAGAAGGTCACCACGCAGGAAGCCCCAGGTGCTTAGCAATGGGCAAAACAAGTATTGTAGGGTGGGGCCTCACTCCCAGGGTGGCCTGTCCTCCCCTAGCACATCATTGGTCATGTGGTTGAGACCCCCTGATCTTTCATATCGCTGGTCATTCAGTTCAGACCCTCCCCTAACATTTCTCCCCTGGCAGGTGGCTAGTCATGTGGTAGACCCCCTCTGAGGAGGAACAAAGGGGTTTCAGAATAGCCTCATATAACCCATAGAAGCCCTTGCAGGACTGCTCCCTTAGCATTAAGCCTTCAGGACAATGAGGTTCCAGCCTGCAACAAATACTCTTAAGAACAAAGCCTCCCATCTGTTGACCACAGAGACAGAGTTTTGGTCAAACTAGAGATACCACATAGGCCCAGAAAAGCAACCCCATCAGGAGCAGCTGTGATGACTAAGGATCCCCTGCCCTAGCATCAATCAATCAGTAGAGACCACAACCCTGAAAGGGCACATCTGGAAAGCTGAGGAATATTCTATTAGAGTCTCCCCTAAAAATTCTTGCCTTTAAAAACCCTAAAGAGAAGGACCCAGTGCATGCAAGGGATCTCTCTCTCTCTCATGCCCAAGCCTTTCCTTCCCCCTTCCTCCCTTCAAGGCGGGTACCTTTGTTTTCTTTCCCCTAAGCTCCAAGGGCTCTCCTTTTGCCTCTGTAACGTGTTTCCTGAGCTCACTCAGCCCAGCTGGCTCACTTCTACCTCTGTGACTTTATAAATAAACTTTCTGGGTTAGAGAGTTCTTGGCTCTGAATTCTTTCATAGCCCAACTCAACGATCAAGATCTGGTGCTTCTAACATCTGGTGCTGTTTCACCACTAACAAAACTAAGAAGGGCTGTTTACATAGTCTGTGAGTATTTATGCCCTTGGGGAAAATATTTAAGTTGCTACAATAAAGTGACAATTGATAATATAAGTTTCAGGTAGCATAACTATAGTATGAAGAGCTGTTGCTTGATCTGACATAAGTTCTGAATTTCAAGTCTTGTGACAACTTTATTTCTCAATTTAATTAATAAAATGCAATCTGTTTTTTTCCTTCAGTCTCTACTATTTAGTTAGCATAAGATAGTCCCTCAGGGACTGATTATCCCTGAAAATGAAAAGAAGGGCATCCCTGAGCTTCCAAAGCAGAGAGTGATATACAACCAGCCTTCCCTTTGATCATTTTGTCATAATTTACATCTTCATTCAGTCTAATGATTTGTAAAATGAAGATATAGATGTATTTGTTTCCAAATATTCCATTTTTATAATACCAGTCGAACAATCTCTGCCTTTCTTACAAAATATTAATGATTTATTTTAAATCAAATAGTAAGTTATATTGAGTGATTATTGATCAGAGGAAAATTTGTTATACTGGTATATAGAAATCTATGAGATTATTATTAACAAGTTGAGTATGATTAATGTTTTGTGTGTTTTTTTGTACTGTATGTGTGGAATTCTGCATCTGGCTTTTATGTTACTAGAGATCTCATATACTAAATTTCTGTATTTGAGAGGTTTCATAGTGAATGTTGTAGGCAGGATAATAACCCCCTAAAAATGTTCAAACATACTCGCTGGAAGCTTACATGGCAAAGCATTCAAACAATCTTGGAGATGTGCTTAGGGATATGCATTTTGAGATAGGAAATTATCCTGGATTATCCAGTTAGGCCAAATCTAATCATGAGTCCTTTAAAGCAAGAGCCTCTCCCGGCTGCGGTAGAGATAGATGTGACAGTGGAAGAAGGGTCAGAGAGAGGCAGAGGTATGGCTCGAAGGTGAGAAGGAGAGGTAGGGGATGTGCATGACCTCTAGAAGCTGGAAAAAGTAAGGAAATAGATTCTCCTATAGAGAAATCAGGAGAGAACACAGCCCTGTCAACACCCTGAGATCTGTGTGGGACCTCTAACCCACAGAAGTGCAAGTTAATACATTTGTGTTGTTTAAGTTGCTAAATTTGTGGTAACTTGTTTTGGCAACAGTAGAAAACCAAGACAGTGAATAATTTGTGTAAGACACAGATATTATAAAAAGGAGATACCTGTGAAGGCATCTTGTAAGAGGAAGGACAAGGACAAAAGAGGGGACCTCTGAGAGAACTGAACGTACAAACAGCGTGTCACTGTTTCTAAGAATGGATTCATTTCTTCTAGGCTGTTCATGTTGTTGGCACCTGATTTACATAATAGTCTCTTATGATCCCCGTGTTTCTGTGGTATCAGTTATAATGTCTCCTCTTTCAACTGTAGTTGTATTTATTCAAATACTGTTTTTTTCCCCTCAGTAAGTCGAGATAAAGTTTTATGAATTTTGTTGATCTTTTAAAAAACCAGCTCTTTGCCCAGTCGGTGTGGCTCAGTGGTTGAGCATCGACCCATGCACCAAGAGGTCGCTGGTTGGATTCCCAGTCAGGGCACATGCCCAGGTTGTGGGCCCAGTCCCCAGTGGGGGGCATACAGGAGGCAGCCAATCAATGTTCTCTCTCATCGATGTTTCTATCTCTCTCTCCCTCTCCCTTCCTCTCTCTTTAAAATAAATGAAGAAAAAAAATTTAAAAATTAAAAAAAATTAAAAACCAGCTCTTCGTTTTACTGACTTTTTTTCTATTGTCTGCATGGTCTCCATTTTATTTTTTTCTACTCTAATTTTTAACTCCCTCCTTCTGCTATGTTCAGGCTTAGTTTGTTCTTGTTTTTCTAGTTACTTGAAGTATAAAGTAAAGCTGTTTACTTGAGATTTTTTATTTTTAGTGTTTTAGTATATAGGCATTTACATTATAAACTTCCCTCTGAGCACCGCTTTTCTGCATTCCATTAATTTTGGTATGTTTTGTTTCTATTTTTGTTTCAAGGCATTTTTGGATCCCCATTTTTATTTTTTTCTTTGATTCATTGGTTGTTTAGGAGTTTGTTAATTTCCACATATTTGTAAAATTTTCAGCTTCCTCCTGTAATTAATTTCTAGTTTTATACCATTGTGGTCAGAAAAGATACTCGATATGGTTTCATTTTTCTTAATTCTGCTGACTTGTTTTGTTACTAACTTATGATTCATCCTAGAGAATGTTCATGTGCACTTGAGAAGAATGTGTATTCTGTGATTGGATGGAGTGTTCTTTATATATCTGTTAGGTCCATTTGATCTAAAGTATGATTCAAGTCCAATGTTTCCTTGTTGGCTTTCTGTCTGGGTCATCTATTTACTATAAAAAGTGGGATGTTGAAATGTCCTACTGTTAATGTATTGTTGTCTATTTCTCCCTTAGACTGTTAGTATTTTTTTAAAATATGTTTTTATTGGATTTTTAGAGAGAGAGGAAGTGAGAGAGAGATAGAAACATCAATGTGAGAGAGAAACATCGATTAGCTGCCTCCTGGACACTCCCTACTGGGACTGAGCCCTCAACCCAGGCATGTGCCCGGACCTGGAATCAAACTGGGACCTCTCAGTCCATGGAACAATGCTCAATCCACTGAGCCATACCAGCCAGGCTATTGGTATTTGTTTAATATATGTAAGTGATTCAATATGGAGTGCATCTATATTTACAATTGTTATATCCTCTTGATGAATTAATTTTTTATCATTATAAAATGACCTTCCTTTTCTCTTGTTATAGTTTTTGAATTAAAGTATACTTTTTCTAATGTAAGTTTAACCACCCTGCTCTCTTTTGATTTTGTTTGCATGGAACAAAGCCGAAGTGTCCTTAAAGTTGAAGTGAGTCTCTTATTGGTATCATATGGTTGGGTCTTGTTTTTATAATTCATTTGGCCACTTGGTACCTTTTGATTAGAGAATTTAATCCATTTACATTTAAAATGATTATTGTTAGGTAAGGAATTACTATTGCCATCTATTGTTTTCTGGCTGGTTTGTAGTTCCTTTGCTCATTTCTTCCTCTCTTGTCTTCATTGTAAGGTGATGATTTTCCTTAGGGGTGAACAGTCGTCCCTCAGTATCGATTAGGAATTTGTTCCAGGATACCCTGCAAGTAACAAAATCTGTGGATGCTCAAGTGCTTCATGGTGTAGTAATTTCATATAACTTTATACATATTCTCCCATATACTTAAATCATCTCTAGATTACTTATAATACCTAATAAAATATACATGCTATGTAATAGTTGTTATACTGTATTGTTTAGGGAATGATGACAAGAAAAATAGTTTTGTACTTGTTCATTACAGATGTAACCATTATAGGTCTAACTATATAGTACATGTCAGCAACAATATAACATTTTTAGAGTATTTCCTAAAATATTCTAAAAAGTATTGTGGTTTGTGATTGGTTGAATTCACACATTAAGAACTCATGGATATGACTGAGCCCACAGTACTTTGATTCTTTCTTTTTATCTGTGTGTATCTTCTGTAGGGTTTTTTTGTTGTTGTTATGCCAAGGCTTACTTGAAACATTTAAAGCTGATAACAACTTAACTTTGATCTAATACAAAAACTTTATCCTTCCCCTACCTCTACATTTGATGTTTTGATGTCAAAGATTCTCTTAATATTGTGAATCTATTAAAATTATTACAGCTGTAACTATTTTAATACTTTTGTTCTTTAACTTTTATAATAGAATAAGTGGTTAACACACCACTTTTTAGTATTAGAGTATTCTGAATCTGACTATATACTTACCTTTACCAATGCTGTATATTTTCATATATTTTTATGCTAATAATTGGTATTATTTGGGCTTTAAAAACTTTTTTTAAGCATTTCTTGTAAGGTAGGTCTAGTGGTGATGAACTCCTTCAGCTTTTGTTTGGGAAAGTCTTTATATTACCTTCAATTTTGAAAGACATTTTTTCTGGGTAAAGTATCTTGGCAATTTTATTTCTTTTAGCACTTTAAATATATATTCCCATATACCTGGCCTGCAAATTCTTTGCTGAGAAATCTTCTGATATCTTTATGGAGGTTCCTGCAGGTGCACCGCTGAAGGGCCCAGCTGCAGGTGAGTCCAGTGATATAGGCTAGTGAGTGAATGCAGGTCCCAAACAGTGTGAGCTGTCTGCATGCATTTCTGTGGCTGTCTGCATGCATTTCTGTGGCTGCAGGTTTTGGAGGCCAGTGAGAGAAATCAGGCCAGGTACAGAGCTGGAAGGGCTAGCCCTAAGTCCACCCATGGTGGTGATTGTCAGCTGTGAGGGTCTGTCTGGCATTCACACAGCCACAGAGGCCTGGGCTGGCCGCCAGGGATGATCTTGGGCTTTGGTGGTGGAGATGGGCAGAGGGTGTGGGGAGTGGCTCAGGTGGTGGCATCTTTGAACATGAATACCTATAGGGCTAAAACTGGTGAAATCTTCAGGAGTTCAGTGGCAGTTGAGCTGCTCTTGGTTTCTTTACTGATGAAAGCTGCTGGCTTGTCTATAGAGGGTCCTTGGAAACTGTGGTCTATCTTACTGTGTGGCTGATACTGGTAACCCCTGAAGCCCCTGTTCTTTCTTGTTCCTGGCTATCTGGATAAATCTCAGCTTTATTGGTCCCTGCAGTGCCCTGAAATATGGAGAAGCTAGTAGTTCACCCTACTCATCCTTTCCTGGTACGGAGACCTCTTGTTAGCTGGACAGTTCCCTCTTGGAGCTGAGCAGTACCGGTCTGCAGGCAAAATGAAGTTGTTCTTCCTTCCCTTTTATGCACTTATTTTCAGGAGTCTTGTTCCACTCTGTTGCTGAAATTTCTTAAGTGGCATCCTGAGTTCTCCCAGAGTTGCTTCTGTTTGTAGATAGCTGTCTAGTTGTTGACAGCTTCACCATCTTGATGGTGCACTTTCCTTGGTTATATTTTTCCCTTCATGGAATTTTTGCTCATTCATGTGCCAGTGTTTCCAATATGGTAGCTTTATAATATGGTAAGATATTTAGTAAATACGTACCTCTGACCATTATTCAGCTGTTCTAGATTTTCTTGTTATTCTTAGGTGTTAGTCTTTAAAATATATTTTAGAATAATTTTGACATCTTCAAATACGAAATAATGATAATACTTCTTGGGATTTTAGATGTTCTTCCAAATACAAAATGCATTCTATGTGTGTGATGGTTCAGGGACTGCCTCTGCTCAGCTGCTGTCAGAAGCTGGGGACAAGGCAGTCTTGTGTGAAAAGGCAGGCTTTGGTTTTCTTTTGAACCCTCACCCAAGAATGTGTTTATTGATTTTAGAGAGAAAGGAAGGGAAAGAGAAAGAAACATCAGTGTCAGAGACAAACAGTGATGGGCTGCCTCCCACACATGCCCCAGAGGGGGATTGAACCACAGCCCTTTGGAGTAATAGGAAGATGCTCCAACCAACTGAGCCACCAACCAGGGCAAGGCAAGCTTTTTGGGGAAAAACAAACAAAACAAAACATGCCTGTGGAATTTTCCATCTTGCAAGCAGTTAAAAAGGGGATAAGACATTTTCCGTAGGGAGCAGAGGGGTGGTTGCAGCCTTGTGGTGGGCTTATCTGGTGGTTTCTTCTGGCCGTCTGGCCTCCTTGGGACCCTGGCAAGGGGTGGTAGGATGGTGCCAGCTCTTGGTTTCTCTTATTCAGCATCCTTGGTATTCCAGACCCAGGTCCCTGTGCTGTCTCACTCAAACTTTAGAAATTAGCTAATAACACATAGTCATTCAACAGTTATTAAGTAACTGCCTACTATGTTTCATTCCCTGTTTTAAGCATTTGGGGCACAAACCAACCCCTTGCTTTCATGAAATTTATGTTCTAGTAGAGGGAGAGAGATAGGAAACAAAATTCATAAATATATTCTAGGTACATTAGTCAGCGATTGCCATAATAATAATGCATAATTTGTTGCTAGAAGAGCTATAGCTTATAACAATTAACATTTATTTTTCTCATTCCTGGGTCTGTGGGTGGGGGCTCAGAGGGCTCTGTTTTAGGTGGCGAGTGGGTCAAAGCACCCTGGCAGTGATTGGCCAGAGGAGTCACACGGTCTGCCTTGCTCTGGCTTGAGCGCCTAGCCAGCACAGGAGAGGAAGTGTAGCAGTAGGAAGACCAATTAGGACAGTATTGCTGGAGTCTAAGTGAGAGGTGATGGCAGCTTGAACTAAGGTCATAGCAGTGGAGGTAAAATTATATTTTAAATAAATGACTTTCTCTATTGGGAGGGTATGCTCAAAAAGTTTTATTGATTGGGATGTTTAAGAAAAATAGCTTTGAAAGTGCTAAAAGAATCTGAAATACATTTTGACTTTATCTCTAATTCATCCCTTATTGGGCTCGCACTAATTCTCAACGGCCAGCCCTCTGTATTTTAATACCAAGCTGATTACAATTCATTGGCAGTCCTTTATCCAACACATTTCTTCCTACCAGTCCCTGTGGTAGGAAGGGATATGTCCCGATGAATGCAATGCATGTGGTTTCCACCTTCCTGAACTTTATTCTCTAATTTGTGAAAGAAATAATATGCATATACACAAACATGTAAACAAGAAGGAGTTTAGATAAATTCTCTGAGAAAAATTAATGGAGGGATGTGCAAAGGCATATCAAGGGAGGTGATGGTTAAGCTAAAATTTGTGAAGGGGTCAGCTCAGCAAAGAACAGAGGAAGAGATCCACACGGAGCCAGCAGCACACACAATGTCTCTTGTAAGTGTGCTCAAGAGTATGTGTGAGTTTTCATTAATGACAATGCATAAGTGTATTTTATCATTGGTTTAAAGTTGTACTTTGAACACTAACCAAACTACTGAAAGAGATGAAGAATCCCAAAACAATCCCTTTTAGCACAATAAAATAATTGTTATAGTCACATTTGTTTCCAAATTTAACAAAGTAGCTATTATCTCTTCATGAAATATTATATCCAGGATATATCTTTGAAATCAAGGAAAATGAACTATAAAAACTCACAATTACTTCACATGATATCACAATAAACACAGGCAGTAGTGTTACTTGGTGCTTCAAAGCAGAGGCCTGGCAGCTAGCCGGCTGGAAACCAGGTTCTGCCACTTATTAGCTGGGTGACCCTGAACAAGTTACATGATGTCTGTCTCAATTTACTCATCAGAACAATGAGGGTTGTTGTGAGCATGAGATTTCTACACCTAAAATCTTGTTATACTACCTGGCATATAGAAATGAATTCATCAGTGATTCTCAATCACAGATTATTATTACATAGTTCCACATCTAATTTTGTTTTTAACAAAGTAAACTTTATAAAGAGGACCCAATATAGAAAGAAAATTAGGGTAATAACACATTGCATATGACAGCATCAAGCGTATTCTCTAGAGAGCTACCTAAACAGCAGTACAGTGATAGTTGTAGTTTGCTTTAGTTATTAAAGTTTCTCTTTGAATTTAAACCCTAGCTATTTAATGTTAATTAAGTTAAATAATAGAAAACCATTCTTACATATAACCCATTAAATATTAAGTGACTCCACCAAAAATCTCTGGGTCAATTAATGAATAAGTCTCTAATTCAAATATAGATAGAGGTAAAGCTACTCATGAAATAATGTCTCATCCAGAGTGGAGAGAACACGAAGAATGCCATTTTATATCCTATTTCACTTTCAAATTATAACCTATATTTGGCAAATCAAAGAGTCTTGAGTCAAAGTCACAGTGGACAAAACTATTATACATCAAAGGAGGTCTATGGAACACTCTTCTTTATTGTATGTAAAGAAAGAAGAGATGTGATTATAGCCAATAGTAGGCAAACCAGTCTCTTCCAGATTTTCAAGTTTTTTTGGATAACAATCCTTTATTAGGCCTTTCTATTTAAATAAATGTATTACTTTTTAACTAGTTTAATTTTTTTACATTCATTAGTTTTGACAAAATTGTTAAGGGTAATCGAACAGTGTTATGCCAGGTGATTTAAGGGCTACAAAATTGAAGTATGTTTATAGCTTACTCTCAGAGATCCTTGAGTCTATCAAGAAAGAAGAGTCACGTACATTGCTAAATACCAAGTAGGCAGAGTTAGGTTTCATAAGAAATGTTTTAGAGGTTCCCAGGACAGGGATTAACATTAGAATAAAGTTAAAAAAAAAAGGGGGAGGGATGTTGAAATGTAAATTTTATGGGGGACAGATAGATAAAGTAAATGAGTGACGTAGTCTAGGTGGAAGATATTGGCATACACTGTATACTAAACACAGGTACATTCTTCATGTCCCCAGAGAAATATGTTCTTCTATTTTCTTGAACTACAGGTTACATATTTTATACACATTTTTCGACTTTTGATATAGGCAAGGACACAGAGATATATGATTTAAAAATTAAAAATAGGGTAACTATGACAATAAATGGCAAAGAATGTTTGTGTTGGTGTTAGACCACAGGGAGTATGGAGACAATGGCAGGTTGAGCTAGCCTCAGGGCCCAGCCTTGGCAAAGTTCCAGCTGGAAGGTGCCAACAGACACTGTGGGCTCAATAGTGTCAGATCTTTTGAGTTGCAAGAGAAGCTGGAATTCAAGCTTTGAATTTAAACCATCTTCATTTAAAAAAATTGGATCAATAAAAATGGAAAAAAGTGTCTGGGCTACACAAAATACATATGCTGGCTGAATTCAGCTGGAGGAGGAAATAGTTTGCCACTGCTCCCTGAGGTAATGCTTTGCTAGGGTTGAAAAGAATAGTAGGGATTTTTACCTGAATGACTTAGGTTCACCGTTAATACAATATGAGACATGAACTGTCAAGGTAGCACACATTCATACAATCTATTCCTTCCTTAAAACTCTTTCTTGCCATGGAAATAACAAAGAGCAGAGAATGAATAGATACTCTTGCAAATGTGAGAATATATGGTTCAAAATGTGTGCTCTAATGCCTTGACCAGAAACATCGGAGCCTTATGGAAGGAAAGTGTGAGCCAGTTAGTGGACACCATGGCTCCCCATGAGAATGTCTCTGAGTTCTCAGACATACAACTTTACAGGTGCACAAAAGGTGACAGAACTCTCATTTTCTGAGCCATGGTGTCAGTGTGCTCACGAGAAACGGAAGCATACTGTAACAAGGGAAGAATGAACTCTTCTGTATGTTGCGCTATTTCTTTTACAGACTTCTCTCTAGAAACCTCTGATTGAAATCCCACAAATAACTGAAATCAGATCCACAATAAATCCCAGGGGTCTCCAATAAACAATCGTTCTATATATAATACTTTCTCTTTGTATTCTCATTTCGAAATACTCTGTTTAAGAAAAGTAAATCATTACTATTAATTTAAAAAATAAGACTGCCTCAGTCTCAGGGAACAAGCTTGGAAATAAATGAAAACAAAATTTTGAAATCTTTGCCTGAGATTATATAGTTAATAGAAGGAAACATTCTCTCACAATATGTATTTGGTGGCATTTTGTGATGAGAAATTATTTAAAACAATTTTCCAAGGAATACTTTCCAGGAATATATTCCAAGGAATATATTCTGTTTCAGTGCCTCATCATCATTGTCAAAGACCGGTGCAAAATTTAAGGATGGTTTTACCCAATTTGTTGGGTCTTGCTTCTTTCCATTTTCTAGACAATAACTGTATTTGTTGCCTTTTTTTCTCTTGTCTGCTGTCTCTGTTCCCTCTTTCTTTTTACTGGAGTATGTTACCTTTCTTCAGTAAAACCTTGAACTGAATAGATCTCTAAGAAACCTGCCCCTTTTACTTGGAGTTCTCCTGGGACTGTATTTCATGGCAAAACCCTATTAGCTTATTTTGATGTTTTTATCTTTCTGGGATTAGGAACCAGCCTATGAAGCCAAAACAGACACTTTTCTGAGGGCACTAAGTGGGTTTTCAGATCTCCTGTGAGGAGGAAGAGTTTCAATAAAACATTAGGCCCCTACCAAAGCTGACTGGCTTGAGTGATGTAACATCTACTGTGGCTGCTGCCTTTCACTGTAAGTTTACACTCCCATGGACATTAGCTCTGCCTGGCTGTCCTGCTTTAAGTGAAGTTTTGCACGCGAAGATGGCCTCCGTGAAAGTTACCTCGGGCTAAAGTACTTCCATCATCGACGAAATTAAGCGTCACAGGTCTCTGGTGGGTTAGTTGGCCTCGGATTCCGTTGTGGCTCATGTTTTATTAATGTGCTGAGATTGTCCTTTATTTGCAGCCTCCCACAGCAGGTGAGCTTGTCATATTCGCTAAGAGAGAATGAGAGAAGATTGCCAACCACTTGCACGAATTGTTTTCACAGTTCTTAATTTCTGTTGAGAGGCACGCAATATAAACAAAGTTTTACTTAACTGCCGGAACATTTGTCAAGGATGTGATACGTGCAAACCTCCGTGGCTCTGCTGTGCCCTGAAAACACTGCGGCCTTGCTCCTCTGGGTAACCCCGTGCAGGCCAAGCGGGACCCCGCATTAAGGTCTTTGAATACTTCCTTTGGCTTTAGCACAGTGGGGAAAAAAAAGACCTCACTAGTCAGAAAACCAGATGGGTGGCCTGGAAATAACTTAAAAGTCACAGTGAGCTAAAGTAGAGAGGTTTTGGCTCATACTCAGGTTTGACTTTTGCCTCAGCTGATTTTCCTGTGGTGGAATTTTTTTGTTTTGTTTTAAATATTTAAAAAATGCCAAATCCTTAAAGTTATAACAGGTATTAAAATCCAAGCTCAGTAAGTGTTTAATGTTCTAGAAAAACTCAAATTCTATCTTATATTTTGTACCTAAAATACTATTGAATCCAAAGAATATCTTTCTTGTGAATTAATAGCATTTAAAATTTGGATCTGTCAATAATTAGGAGAATCCTTATAATCTCCATTAATATAATGTATTTCAATTTTTTGTAAATTATTTGCCTTAGTTGCAGATCTTTTTTCTTGAATTTGAGAAGACCTACAGTTTAAAAGAGAAGAGATAAAAATTCTATATAACAAATAACAACAAATAGCATGTTAATCAATAGATTCTGTATATTAAATCTAATCTACAGGTTTTATGAGTGTCAAGAAAAATGAACAGCCCTGGCCAGGTGGCTCATTTTGTTGGAGCATCACTCTGTACACCAAAGGGCTGTGGGTTTGATTCCTGGGAAGGCCACATACCTAGGACGCATGTTTGATCCCCAGTCAGGGAGAGAATGGGAGGCAACTGATGGATGTTTCTCTCTCACATTGATGTTTCTCTCTCTCTCCCCCTTCCTCTCCCTCTAAGAAATTAATAAAAACATATTATTGGGCCCTGGCCAGTGTGGCTCAATTGGTTATCATGTAGTCCCATACACTGAAAGGTTGAGGGTTCCCAGTCAGGGTACATACCTAGGTTGTGGGTTCCATCCCGAGTCGGGGCATGCATGGAAGGCAACCAATCGATGTTTCTCTCTCTCTCTCTTTTTTTTTTCTCTCTCTCTCTCTGTCTCAAATCAATAAGCATATCCATGAGTGAGAATTAAGAGAAAAATGAACAAACTTTTACAATTTTATGTTTCTTTTATTTTTTTGATATAGTACAAAGATTTAGGTGAAAAAATCTACTACATAGTCAGCTCTGAACTTTAAAAGTTAAACAGCATGTTGAATTTTTATTTTCTCTGAAAAATTTGGTTTTAGATACTATTAATGCTTAAAATTTTTATGATCTTGAATTATATTGTTTGACCATATATGCAAATATGTTAGCAATTTTTTTACTGTGACTCTCTGTTAATTAAATTCATATTGCCAAACTCTCCCTCTTTTTAATTTGTGTTTTAGAGATCCTTATCTCTGAGATTCCTCATTCTGTGTTTTGATTTACTCATATCTGATTATAATTTCTAGAATAAACAAATGAATAATATGTAGAAGCTGAAGTTCCTGTTTGATACTATTACAAATATAAAATTGATTAACTTTAAAAGTATTGATTAACTTAAAAAGTATTGATTAACTTTAACTCATTAATGTAGAATTAATGTTAAAAATCTTGCCACTACTTTATTTAGCATTATTAAAGCAGTATCCTTCTAATTATCACTGAATTATTAAAATAATATGTGCCTCTTAAAGAATCATAGCACTGTAGTTCTGGTATTGGGAAACACATTAAAAAAAATTTTTTTTTTTACTGCTAATGAATGCTTTACAATCTAATATATATCTAAATAAAATTGATTTTTGTCATTTCTCTTTTAATTTGAGAATTGATTATTTATTTATCTAAACAGCAAAAAGAATATTGTACTTTTAAAGGACCAGAAATAGTTTCAAATGCATGCATTTCCATGTGGGAGACTAATATTTGCTGTTCTGTAAGGGACTGGTTCAGGTACCTTATCCATAGTCTGAACTCAAAAAATAGTTACTTAAAGCCCTGGCCAGTTTGGCTTAGCAGTTAGAGCATTAGCCTGTGGACCAAAGGGTCTCAGGTTTGATTTCCGGTCAAGAGTGTTCCTGGGTTGCAGGTTTGATCCCTGGCCATGGTGATCGGGGTCATGTGGGAGGCAACCAATCAATGTATCTCTCTCACATCAATGTTTTCTCTCTCTCTCTCTCCCTCCGCCCCCCTTTCTTCTACTCTTTCTTAAAATCAATGGAAATCCTTGGGGTGAGGATTAACACACACACAAAAAATAAAAAACAAAAAAAAGTTGCTTAGTAAGGTTAATTTGGAACCATTGTCTTGATACCTGCTCATCAAGGGGTAAAATCATCTGACCTTGCCATTCGTCATTGTAGGCAGACCTCATTTATAGCATTTCACTTTATTGTGCTTCACAGAGGTGGTGCTTTTCACAAATGCGAGGCAAGACCCTCTGCTGCAAAACTATATGACTTGCTTCATGCAATGCTCACTTTGTTGTGATGGTCTGGGACCCAACCCACAACATCTCTGAGCTATGGCTAGATTTGAAGAAGAGTATGTGTGCTGGAACCATACAGATATAGGCTTAATTCCTGTTCCATGTCTTCCTAGATAAAGAACGTTGGGCAAGTTACTTAAACCACATTCAGTTTTTCCATCCATAACATAAAGGTAATTATAGCCCCTACATTATAAAATTATGATGATTAAACTTCTACTCTTTTTATGACCATGTGTACTGACATAGGTCTTAGCACTTAATGGTAGACAGACCTCTAAAGATATTTCTGCCCAAGACTCCTGTCCCTTGATTATTAACTCAAACAGTAATCTAGGTGCTGCTGTGAAGAGACTGTACAGCTGGAATCAAAATTACTAATAAACCGACTTTAAAATAGGGAGATATTCTTGATTATGTGGGTAGGCCCACTAAACAAGGGAGTCCTTGCAAGTAGGGGCATTTCTTTAGTTGGGGTCAGAGAAAGGCAACAGATGTGGGAAGGGCAGTGACCTAAGAGAGATGAGGGTGAAGGGGAGGTCGGAAAGACTTGGAGCGTGTAGACTAGATTTGCTGTTGCTGGAGGAGGCCACGTAAAACATGAAGGAACTGTGGGTGACCTCTAAGAGACCCCGGAGCTGGCAGTCAGCAATCAAACTGGGACCTCTTTCCTCTAGCTGCAAGGAACTGAATTTAGCCAACAACGTGAGTGAGCTGGGAAACAGATTCGCCCCCAGAACCTCCTGAAAAGAAGGCAGCCCTTCCAACGTGTTGATTCAGCCTTGTGAGGCTCTAAGCAGAGAACTTGAAGCTGAATAGCACTATGCATGAACTGATGACTCACAACAAATGTGAGATAATAAATAGCTGTTGTTTAATCCACTAAGTTTGTAGTAATTTCTTACAGCAGCAAGAGAAAATGAATATGCACATATTTTCTAAGCAGGAGTAATGGCAAGTGTACCATACTGGGTACAAGGATGCCTTTACCAATTGATATGAATAATGCACAAATAGTAGAGAAATGAATGCATTGTAGTATCCTAGAAACTAATGATGGAATAATAAAATGGAGAACAATTAAACCCCATTTTCAAAGAAAGTGGGTGAATTCCTTATCTCTTTTAAACCTGCAATGGTTATACAAACAAAAACAGGGAAGGATGAGAATGCAATTGTACAAGCTATTTGATATGTCCTAGTGTCATCATCCTAATTAGCTAGTTAATATTAACAATGGGAAGAGAGCAGAGGGGAGGGCAGACATCAAGCATTTTCATCTAGGCAGCTTCACACTCCCCAGGGAAACACCAGTCCAGTACATCACTGAGGGAAGGGATCCAACCAAAGGGAAGTTGGGCATATGCACAGTGAAGTCAGGGTGATGTAGGGAAGGTGCTCGTCTGTCAGTCTAGCCTGGGGAACCATGGATTTGCTAGGAGGTGGACCTCATCAGAAGCACTCAAAATCTTGGAAGGTTAAGATCCCTAGACGAAGAGTTCCCTCTCTCTGGTGCTTCGCTCCCGCTCGTTCTCCTGCTCTGTGACCCAAATGACCTAGGTGTTAACAGTGGACTAAGACTTTCATGGAGGTAAGAAGCTTATTTAGAAGGAACAGAGTTTAAAAGTCACTCCAGATCCTGCATTTAGGACTAACATTTAGTCTACTAAGTTAAGGAAAATAGTGAGGCACTGACATCTGCTAAGTATTCAGAAGGCAGGTAGGTTCTTACCAACTTTCTGCTGAAAGAGCTGGTCCACAGATTTCATTTTTGTCCTGTAGCATTATTTGTGAGCACTGGCTAATTTTTCTTACTGTTATGTGGCTAAATAGTTCCAGCACATCAAGCCAGAAGGAAGACTTCACATGCTGACCTCACTAAGTTCTTTGAAGTTTATTTTTGCCACATTTTTGAACCTTAACATTATGGTCTCATTTTCTACATAGTTTCACATTTGCTTTGAAATATAAAGTTAAATAGCAACAAGGATTATTTATGTAAAATGAGTTTCCTCTGTACAGTACCATCCCATAAACAATGCATGTAGTTCAGTAATGCAAGTGAAGATCAGAATCACATTTTAAAATGACTTCAGAGCAGTCCCTACAATTTAATTAGATTTATTTATTTTATGAGAATATGCTCAAGATTATTTCACTTGAGATATTATTTTAGGCTTTCTCCTGCAGTGCAATACTTATTGACACTGTTTTCAGCTAACCACAGCATTTTGACTGAGGAGTAATTCTACCATCACATTTCTGTCACATGGTATAACTAATAGGCTGAATTTTTTCAGCAGAGCACGTTAGCTGTGTAAAAACAATTCAAAGCCAGTAAATGCAGTTACTTGGAAACATCATAAGGAAATGTCACACCATAACATTTACCTGCTATGTTTTATTCTTTAACCCTCAAGCACTTTTGTTGTTTCCTGAGCCCAGATTAGTAACTTAAAAAGCTTTTATTAAACATGTACAATTTAAATGAAGCACTCAACCAACTGTAAATTCTCTCAATTAGACTTCCTGCAAATGACAAATGAGTGTGAATGTGCAATAAACCTTTGAATACCAGTGATTTAGGGCGAAGCAGAACTCAGGATTTCTAGCAACAGATTGAGTGTAATTGCTTGTGTGGTAAAAGGTAAGAAAAGTGTGTGGTGGTTCCTTGTTTGCCCTTTCATTTTCTTAAATCAAGAGAGTATCCTTGAAATGCAAATTTATGTCAACGTGCTTTGAGCAACAATGTAGAGCACAGAAAATGCATAGATGAACAATTGCATTACTCTAAGGCCCCAGACCTCAAATCCTCAGCAATATAAGAATTACTTGTAGATAAGAAAAATTCATCTAAAGTGTCATATATTTACATTTGTTTGTGTGAAGGAACAATTTATGGTATTTCTTTACTAATCATAATTGACTTGCTTTAGACTTCCTGATTGGAGCGTAGTATATGGAATGAAATTGCTTTGATTCACATTAGCCATTTTAAAGTTTGATAATATCAGCCAAACATATCTGTCTAAATATGGTATTTGACATTTATATTTACTTACTGGAGTTTTATATTTCACCTCACCTGGAGAAAATTTTAGGCCCTCTAAAATTTGTAGATCAATGATATGCTCATAAAAAGTAAACAATGAAGACCAAAATAATGACATTTAGAATTATATTGCAGTTATTACTTTGCAATATATTTATCTTTAAAATGAAATGCAACATGGGAAACCAAATCTTGGTCATTTATATATATACACATCACATTATATGGGGTGACAACAAGCAACCCCATATTCATGTTGTTTTTGGAGAAATTGGGTATACCTTTCCCCACTGAATGCTGGGGCTGGAGTCCTTACAATATCTGAAGAAAAAGAATTTTCTGAAATTTGCATGGGAGGATGAGTGATTTTTATTTGAATGGAATTATATCCCCGGGTTTCTGAGGTCCCATTTCCCTAATCCAGTTATGGAGAAGTGCAACTGGGGTTTCAGTAGAGCTAGAAGCAAAACCAGTGTCCTGAGTTTGCATTCTATGTTGCAGCCGGGTCCAGTTCAGCATCAGGTTAGTTACAGTTCATTAGTCCATTGTGTGTGGGATCCACATGGCTGTGGGCTATGTGGGTAAATGCAGGGGAGCCAAGGGAGTCTGCCCCCTGCAACAAGTCTCAAGAGCCAAGAGAGACTCCTGTTTTCAAGGAGTTTAGTACCCCAAATTTTGTGTCCTTGCTGTAGCCATGCCCATTTTGGCCAATGACCTGTTCCCAGGTGTGACTGACAGGCTAGTACCTTCCCTATATCACCCAGACTTTATTGGGCACGAGCCTATTCTCCTCCTGTCCAGGCCCTTCCTCCAGTAGTCTGAGGGGAATAGACCGGTGGCTCCCTGGGGAGTGTTAAACCGCAGCTTCCTGGCAAAGCTGCACAAATGACATGTCTATACTCTTTGGCCTTCCCTTTGCTCCTTTCCTGTCATTCATAACTGGGTTAATTACAATGGTATCAGTGTTACTAAATGAATTTAATTTCCTTAAAAGATAAACCGAATCATATTAAAAGTTTTAAGAGTTTATTTGAGCAAAAATCAAATCTAGTCCAGCAGCGCCAAGCTGGAAGTGGTTAGGAGCTCTCCACTGGCAGAAGCGAAGGTAAAGTCTTTTATAAAAAAGATGCAGAAGCAAAGCCGGGCAATGATTTGATTGGCTGTATCTTAAGTATTCACCTCATTTGGAAAAGCCTATTTGGCTGTTTGTGATTGGTTGTCCTTAGGGTTTGATTGCTTAACCTTGAGGCACTATGGGGTTAGGTTCGGGTTTGCTTATGTAGGATCTAAGGCATTAAAGCCACTTGAGGCTAAGGGCCTCCTCGTTTAATTAAACAATTCTCTTCCATGATATATGTGCATCAGCAGACAGCAACAGGGGATCTCAAGCATGGTCACTTTAAGGAGCCAGGCTGACTGAGCAGCCACCAACTTAAAAGTTGGTTGTTGTCATAAAATAAACAATAAGCTAATGTAGGGTTTGGCAACTTGTATCCTGATGGCCAAATAAGGCTTGTGACCTATTTTGGACAATTAATGAGCTAAACATGTTTTCTACATTTTTAAATGGTTGAAAAATTAAAAGGAAATTAATACTTTGTGACAGATGAAAAAACTATGATATTCAAAGGTCAGTCTCCAGGAGTAAAGTCTTACTAGACTACAGCCATGACTATCAGTTTATATTATCTATGGCTGCTTCTGTGGTCCAGTGACAGAGTTGATCGTTGGTGCAAAGACCATGTGAGCCCAAAGCTGAAAATATTTCCTGTCTTTCCCTTTATGGAGAAGAAGTTCTCAGGCCTCTGAGCTGCAAAGCTGGCTGATGTAGCTCGAGCTTGCTGTATGGCTCTGCACATGTCTCTCCTCTTTTCCTTGGAGCTAATGACACGTTCCTCTCATGGCAGTGACATAAGAGGGAGGGAGGGGAATATTTGTTTTTAGTGTATTGTGAAGATATTCTGGATTGTACAGATAGAGAACATTTTGGCAATTAAAAAATTTGAAATATCTTATGCCTGATAGAATTTAGATCAAAGATGCCAAAGAGATAGATCTTCTCCTAGAATAGCTACCATTTCTTGAATGTTTAATAGGTGACAGACACCTTGCATGTATTTTATGGTTTAATTCTAGGCATGTAAATTAATCTTTTATAAATGAATGTCGATGTAAGAAACGTCCAAACCTGTAAAAAATTTTATAAGCATTTATTTGAGCCAGACTGATGACAATTGCTGGGAGGTGAGATCTCAAATGCTTTGGAGAATGACAGTTTTGCAATTTCTTTCATGCATTTGAAATTAAAGAAGGGAATTTAAAGAAAACTATATGACGGTGGGAGAAAGCCAGGCAGCGACTGTATTACAGGATACTTAACAAGATTATGTGCTCTCTTGATGGTGATTATGTGTAGTTCAAAAGTGTGTTAAACTAGATGCACAAGAACAATGGACAGGACTTGCCTAAGACAAATATAAACCTTTTACTAAAAGGTTGTATGCCTGGGTCATGACTGCCCACCATGCCCTGCCCAGTTCGGAATTTATGATCAGATCACCCTGTGAGGTTACTTTTTGTAGACCCCTTTTTTGTTCACATGGAAAACTGAGATTCAAGTTGCATTAGACAATTTTCACAAGTTTTTACAAGTAGTAAAGTGATAAAATTAGAACTTCAGGGTATTTCTGCAGTAGGAAGGACCATATGGCCTAGTAGGCACAGGACAGTTCTGTTTTTTTGTGTATTGTCCAGCCTAATGATTAATAGTTCCTTTCTTTTTCTCATAATTGTCTGTTTTGGATAATAAATTAGATGGTCACTTTACTCAGAAGCCAACTCTTTCAACCGCATCTCTTTGAATCAAAGTAGAGCAGGAAACTAAATGTAAAAGCCCTTCACAGCATACTGACCTTCCTTTTGTCTTTGGCCAAAATATATTTATGAAAGACTGCATCCGAGAAATATAAACTCCCTTGCTCAGGATATAGGCCCTTTATTTCCATTTTTAGAAGTGAGAACATTTTAAGCACACTGATCTGTTAGCCTTCTGAAAATTATTTCTGAGTTACCTAACACGTTGAGACTTATTTCCCCCACTCCTTCTCTGGTTTCCAGATATGATCAATCCTGTATTTGGCAACACATTTTTTTATATACCTGTTTGTTAGCCATTAAGAAACAAAATTCAACTGAGTAAATTTTAAAGATTTTTACTGGCTTTATTCAACAGTTCATGAATAGGGTAGCATCCCATCTAACGGACAGAAAGTAGCTGTACAAGATAACAGACTTACAGGCAGAAGAGAGCGGGAACAAGAAAGTTAACTAGACAAGCAATGGATTGGCTATTTTGGGGCTTGCTGTCTTGTTTTTAACAGTGTATATGTGTGTGTTTTGACACTTTGAAAGTTTGATGTACACGGTTTATACAATATACACTCAGTAATAGGAAACAATTTTGGGAGATTTTCATGATAAAACTGATTTTGACTTATATGCATTGGAAAAATCGATCTCTTCATTTTTCTACATAAATCAAAGGGAGATATTATGATTAGACAAATTTATAAGCATCACCAAATATTGTTAAATGGCAGGCTGTGGAGAAAAAATAGATCTGTTGACTTTTACTAATAGAAAGGAGGGCTTGAGTTATTTACTAATTTAAAATGTTTGATTAATTAGGCCTTAAGTGTAACAGTTTACAATTACAATAGATGTGGATACTTCACTACTTCAGTGCATTCTTGAAGGTGTTGTTCGTGCTGGTTTTTCTGGCATCAAACCTAATCATATGCAGAGGCTAGTACTCAATTAACCTTTATTGACTAAGTGACTGACTGATTGATTGAATTAATGTACAGACTCAGTGCACTTAGAAGACAAATTTGAGCTCTTTTATTTTATTAGAATTTAGTGATAAATCTGTTCATATATAACATTTTCCAACTTTTTAAAAAACGTTTTTATTGAATTTAAAGGAGACATGGGTAACATTTTCCAGCTTTTTGAGAAGGAGGTTTTACTAATAAAACTGGTGATAGGTTATATAGATTAACCTAAGAAAACAGAGAATATGGTCAATAAATACTGACAGAAGTATTTCTTTTAACAAAATGTCATGGGAATAGAAACAAGAAAACTTTTCAAGTGAATGCTGTACAGAAAAATGCCAGGTTCATTCTTTTGTATTTTATAAAATGCTTATGCATCATATTTTAAAAAATAGGTTAAGTTTTGGGTTTAGCAATCACAGCTAATAATGAATGAAAATTTGGATACACAACTAAACATACTTTGAAAAAACATGAATTTTCCCTTTGGATTATGTATTACACTAGCCACTCTCTAATTATGGTACTATGATCTTAAACTCACATGGTTGGAAAACCTTCAGTTGAAGAATGGATCTTACGATAAAAGTGGGAAGACTGAGGTAAACCTATGTAGGTGTATGTACTTTTTTAAAAGCATGCCATAGAAGAGATAAGGGAGGAAAGATCATTTCTGTGTATTTACTCTATTTTTTTTTTCAAGCACAGGACAACATACAACAGATCCTCAAATAACATAATTTTGTTGAACATCATTTTGTTATAACACTGATGAGATGCCATAGGAACTTAACTCTTGTTTATATCAATTAGCCTATGGTAAAATTGGTTTGTTATATGTGGTTTCACCAATTGACGGTGCTAAGGGAGGACTTACTGTATTCGCCAATATTTTATATTCTGCTTTTTATCCATAAAGCAATGATGGGGAAGAATACATTAGGTTTACTTTGATGAAAGAAATGTGAGGTGAAAATAGATTCTCATTGGATAAAGCACGCATGTGAGGTAGTCCTTGTATAACCATGTGTAGCAGCCACATTCTTCTTGCAGGAGTCAGGGAGTTATTGCTGGGTAAATTCACAACTTCCAGCATCATGTGGACAACAGTTGCCAAACTTTTATAATAGGTCCTTAGAAAAGATAAAATCGTGGCCATACAATACTAGAATAAGGCAAGGAGGAAGATAATGAGCTTTAGCTATAGTTCTTTTACTGGACTTCAGATCACTTTGTCTTTTTTTGTTTGTTTGTTTTTTGTTTATTCCATATATAGCTTGAAATTTAGACAGTGATTAAGTGATTGTTACAATGGCCCCACATGAGAATATCAATGTCCTTTCCTGGATCAGTTTTATGAAATGTTTGTGTGTATGTGTATGTGTGTGTGTGTGTAGGGCTTAGAGGTGGTATTTGTTTAAAGCCCTCCCAGGTGATTACAGTACCATACCAGGGTTGAGAACCACTGAGCTAGAGCTCTGTTGGAGAACATTATTTTCCTCAGACTCTAACTACCCTCCCCAAAGAGGATGACAGAACTAAATTTTAAATGCAAGCTCTTGACAGAGAAGTTCAATAAAAAAAGGAAAGTGAGCCCTGGCTGGTTTGGCTCAGCGGTTAGAGCATCGGCCCGCAGACCAGAGAGACCTGGGTTTGGTTCCCACTAAGGGCACGTACCTCGGTTGCATTTTGTCCCAGGCCCGGTTGGAGTCATGTGGGTGGCAACCACTCGATGTGTCTCTCTCACATCAATGTTTCTCTCTCTCTCTCTCTTCCTCCCTCTCTCCCTCCCGCTCTGTCTGAAGATAAATACAAAAGTGTCATTGGGTGAGAATAAAAAATAAAAAATAAAAGAAAGTGATGGCATGAATGCCTCCCCTATCTTCTAGTTTTGATGCACCTGTCTGGTTGGCCTCATTTAGGATGGATGTGACTGGGGAAGGACCACACTTGTGGGGAATCTTGGACCACGGCTTGCTTGTTCTGCAGGTCCTGAGCCTTGGCAAGACCTTGTTTAGAGCCAGAGAGAGAGAGAGAGAGAAGAAAGGGGCCAACGTGGAGAGCAGTACCGAGAAGGAGGGTAGAACTTGAGGGAAAGAAAAAGTTAGAGTCTGAAGACACCTGAGAGTTCTTTTTTTAAAACCATACATTGCAATAGAAGTAAGCAATTCCAAGTTAATTACATCATGTATTAAGCATATATTTAGTGCCTGCCACGAGTGCTGCGCAGCCCAAAGGTGTGAATTAGATATATTTACTCTTTCTTAGAGAAGATAAAGAATGAACAGTGATAGCTTTAATACTAAAAAAGAAGATATTGTTCTAAAAGTTATACTTACATTTTTGTTATTCTCTAAATACTATTGATGTTTTAATATTTCCCTAATGATTAATACTTTATTTTTTTCTTTATTGATTTTAGAGAGAGAGGAAGGGTCAGGGGGACAAGGAGAGAAAGATAGAAACATCGATGAGAGAGAACATCGATTGGCCGCCTCCTGCTTGCCCCCCACTGGGGATTTGGCCCACAACCTGGGCATGTGCCCTGACCAGGAATCGAACTGGTGACCTCTTGGTGCATGGGTCGATGTTCAACCACTGAGCCACACCAGCTGGGTTAATGATTAGTACTTTAAAAGATGTAGTGTCCCTTTCCCAGCCGTACTCACTAATACCACCTTCAAATAAGAAGAGAAAAGGAACAGTAAGATCTCGTTTTCTAAAAAGAAATAACAAAAAAAAATTTACCTCAATCCTTTTTGATACTTGTGTCAAAAAACAGGATTTTGTTTTTAGTCATTTGTAGAATAACAATAAAATGTCTGAAAAGTGGATAAATAAATTGATATATAATTATAATACTTAAACTGTTGTCCAATTTTATAATATTCACTCAGCCCAATAAAGGTAGCTCATATCAACAAAATAATAATTTTCTAGAATTGTAACACCCCCCAAACTTAGAAATTATTCCATCAAACTTATTTTTTATTTGTTGAAATTGAAACTCTGATAAATTGTGGCTTTTGTGATATCATAATTTATTTTTAGCACAATAGTTAAAACTTGGTGTCTTACTCAATTTTGTGTTCTAATTATCTCAAAAAGTTTTTTCGAAAAACTTAAAAAGAAAGATCAACTAGATTATCTCTATATATTTTGATAAATGCCAGACAGAAACATATCTGTCTCAAAACCTCAACATAAATATTGATATATCTTCAAAAAGTTAAACATATTGCAGGGGAAATTCTAGCATATGCAATTAGTATTTTAAGATAAGTTTATCAATTAATAAGAAAGGCTGATATTCATTAATTATTTACTGAAGAGATTAGGAATATGGGAACACAAACTGTTTAAAATATCTTAAACATAAATAAGAGTACTGCTTTAATAGATTGAAAATATAGCACTGTGCCTTATAAATTTTTTATAGTAATAAATATGAATATAGCCTCAAAGAGATAAACATTTTTCAAATAATGTAACATAGTTTTAGTTAAGTTAAATCCTCAGGGAGTTTTTATAAGCTCTTTTTGTAAAATATGGAAAAAAGGTAGGTAATCTATAAATATACTGCAGTCATGGAAATGTTATTAATGCTTGTTTAACAAAATGATTAGTTTTAAATATATGTATTAAGTGTATTAGTAGAGCTTGAAATTGCCTGAATTCTGGGAGGCAGAATTGGAAAAATGTTCGGTAGGAAGTGTTTGGAGACATGAGACAATGCAAAATTATCCTTGCTTTCCAAGTCTAGCAGATGATCTATTGAAAAATTATGTCCAAATTAACCTTTACTTATTTGTAGTAATTATAATATGCAGACCTGACTAAAAGCCTAGAGGGATGTGAGATTAACACCAACTCTGATATGCATTGTTTTTTGTCAGTTTGGAAAGATATATGGAAGAAAGAAAACTATTTCATAAAACAGAAAGACTTTTCTTTGATATTTGTAAGTGAAATAAAGTAAATTTATGTTGTGTCAAGTCATTTTAGACAAAATGAATTGGAAATAGAGTAAAAGCAAAAAGATTGCTTCACAGATGCCTGCAGTTCATAGGAAGTACTAAGATTGTGTGAGAGACATGCTGAAAATCATCCTGCATTCTGTCAAATGTTTTTGCTAGTATATTAAAAATAAACAGAAATGGGTGCTGGATTTTGTCAAATGCTTTTTCAGCATCTATTGATATGATCATGTGGTTTTTATCTTTCATTTTGTTTATGTGATGTATCACATTTATTGATTTGCGTATGTTGTACCAGCCTTGCATCCCTGGGATGAATCCCACTTGGTCATGGTGAATAATTTTCTTGATGTATTGCTGGATCCGGTTTGCTAGTATTTTGTTCAGGATTTTGGCATCTATGTTCATCAGGGATATTGGCCTGTAGTTTTCTTTCTTTGTAGTGTCTTTTTCTGGTTTTGGGATGAGAATTATGCTGGCCTCATAAAACGAGTTTGGAAGTCTTCCTTCTTCTTGAATTTTTTGGAATAGTTTGAGGAGAATGGGTGTTAGTTCTTCTTTGAATGTTCGGTAAAACTCCCCCGTGAAGCCGTCAGGGCCTGGGCTTTTGTTTGCTGGGAGATCACCTAAGGCAACAGAAATAAAGGGAAAAAATAAACACATGGGACTACATCAAACTCAAAAGCTTCTGCACAGCAAAAGAAACAACCATCAAAGTGGAAAGGCAACCTACTGTATGGGAGAGCATAATTGCCTATGATATATCAGATAAGGGACTAATTTCCAAAATATATAGAGTGCTCATACATCTCAACAAAAGGAAGACAAAGAACCCAATTAAAAAATGGGCAGAGGAACTAAATAGATACCTCTCCAAACAGGACATACAAACGGCCAAGAGACATATGAAGAAATGCTCAACTTCACTAATCATCAGAGAGATGCAAATTAAAACAACAATGAGGTATCACCTCACACCTGTCAGAGTAGCCGCCATCAACAAAGCATCAAACAACAAGTGTTGGCGAGGATGTGGAGAAAAGGGGACTCTAGTACACTGCTGGTGGGAGTGCAGACTGGTGCAGCCACTATGGAAAACACTATGGCGTTACCTCAAAAAATTAAAAATTGAATTACCATTTGACCCAGTGATCCCACTCCTAGGAATATACCCGAAGAAACCTGAAACACCAATCAGAAAGAATACATGTACCCCCATGTTCATAGCAGCGCTATTTACAATAGCGAAGATCTGGAAACAGCCCAAATGTCCATCAGTAGACGAATGGATAAAAAAGCTGTGGTACATATACACAATGGAGTACTATGCATCGTTAAGAAAGGACGATCTCTTATCCTTTGCGTCGACATGGGAGGACCTGGAAACTATTATCCTAAGTGAAACAAGCCAAGCAGAGAAAGACAAACATCATATGATCTCACTTATTTCTGGAATATAATGAACATAACAGTGGGAGGAGCAGGGTAGTCCGGAGGACGTGGAAGTGGGGTACAGGCTGACATCTGCCAGAAGAGGGGGCGGGGGAGGGGAGAGATGAACACAGAACTTGTACGTATGTACTCATAACCAATGGACGTGGACAACAAAACGGGGACGGGACAGGGAGGGAAGGGGAGGGGGGTGTCAACGGGGGAAAAAAAGGAGAATCATCTGTAACATAAGTAAATTAATAAAAAAAAAAAAAATAAATAAATAAAAATAAACAAAACAATTACCTGTCAACAATGCTTCAATCATAATGGAACTCTGATATTCATGATGTCCCAGTTGAATATAAATATCACTCTATATTTCTGAGATGTTCAGTTGTTATATAAGGAACACATTAATAGAAATATGTCATTTCTTTTTTTCCCCCCAATTTTTATTAATTTATTTTTGTTACAGATGTTTCTCCTTTATCCACCCTAGACACCCTCTTCCCCATTCCACGCCCCCTGCATTGTTGTGTATGTCCATTGGTTATGCATGCATACATATAAGTTCTTTGGTTCATCTCATCCATTGGCCCCGCCCCCTACTCTGAGTTTTGTCAGTCTGAACCATACTCCTTTCTATGTCTCTGGGTCTTCTTCATTCATCAGCCCACCTTGTTCATTATATTCCACAAATAAGTGAGATCATGTGATATTTGTCTTTCTCTGATTGGCTTATTTCACTTAGCATAATACTCTTGAGGTCCCTCCATGTCATCTCAAAGGATAAGAGACCTTTCTTTCTTATAGCTGCATACTATTCCATTGTATATATGTACAATTGCTTTTTTATTCACTCATCTACTGATGGACACTTGAGCTGTTTCCAGATCTTAGCAATTGTAAATAGTGCTGCTAAGAACATAGGGGTACATATATTCTTTCTGATTGGTGTTTCAGGTTTCTTAGGGTATATTCCTAGAAGTGGGATCACTGGGTCAAATGGCAGATCAATTTTTAATTTTTTGAGGAAACACCATAGTGTTTTTCATAGTGGCTGCACCAGTCTGCATTCCCACCAGCAATGTACTAGAGTCCCCCTTTCTCCACACCCTCACCAGCACTTGTTGTTTGATGATTTGTTGATGGCTACCATTCTGACGGGTGTGAAGTGATACCTCATAGTTGTTTTAATCTGCATTTCTCTGATAATTAGTGACATTGAGCATTTCTTCATATATCTCTTGGCCATTTGTATGTCCTTTTTGGAGAGGTGTCTATTTAGGTCCTCTGCCCATTTTTTAATTGGGTTCTTTGTCTTCCTTTTGTTGAGTTGTATGAGCACTCTATATATTTTGGAAATTAACCCCTTATCTCATGTATCATTGCCAATTATGCTGTCCCATTCAGTGGGTTCCCTTTCCATCTCGGTAGTTCTTTTGTTGTGGAGAAGCTTTTGAGTTTGATGTAGTCCCATGTGTTCATTTTTTCCTTTGTTTCTATTGCCTTAGGTGATGTATCAGTGAAAATTCTGTTGCGTATGATGTCTGAAATTTTGTTGCCTACATTTTCTTCTAGGATTTTTATGGATTCACAAGTCACATTTAAGTCTTTTATCCATTTTGAGTTTATTCTTGTGTATGGTGTAAGTTGATGGTCTAGTTTTATTTTTTTGCATGTAGCTGTCCAATTTTCCCAACATCATTTATTACAGAGGCTGTCTTTACACCATTGTATGCTCTTGCCACCTTTGTCAAATATTAGTTGAGTATAATGTCTTGGGTCAATTTCTGGGTTCTCTGTTCTGTTCCAAAACCAGATAAAGACAGTACAGAGAAAGAAAACTACAGGCCAATATCCCTGATGAACATAGATGCCAAAATCCTGAACAAAATACTAGCAAATCAGATCCAGCAATACAGTAAAAAAATTATTCACCATGACCAAGTGGGATTCATCCCAGGAATGCAAGGCTGGTACAATATTCGCAAATCAATAAATGTGATACATCACATAAACAAAATGAAAGATAAAAACCATATGATGATATCAATAGATGCTGAAAAAGCATTCAACAAAATCCAGCACCCATTTCTGATAAAAATGTTCAGCAATGTGGGAATAGAGGGATCATATCTCAACATAATAAAGGCCATATGTGAAAAACCTACAGCCAACATCATACTCAATGGACAAAAACTAAAAGCATTTATGTCCCTTAAGAACAGGAACAAGACAGGATGCCCACTTTCACAACTCTTATTTAACATAGTACTGGAAGTCTTAGCCACAGCAATCAGACGTGAAAAAAAAATAAAAGGGATCCAAATTGGAAAGGAGGAAGTGAAACTGTCATTATTCACAGATGATATGATATTATACACAGAAAACCCTAAAGACTCCATCAAAATCTACTAGACTTAATAAATGAATTTGGCAAGGTGGATACAAAATTAACATCAGGAAATTGATGGCATTCTTATACACCAATAATGAACTCACAGAAAGAGAAACAGAAAAAACAATCCTATTTACCATTGTGGCAAAATAAATTAAGGTATCTGGGAATAAACTTAACCAAAGAAGTAAAGGACCTATTTGCAGAAAACTATAGGACATTGAAAAAAGAAATAGAGGAAGATATAAAAAAATGGAAGCATATACCTTGTTCATGGGTTGGAATAATTAACATCATTAAAATGTCCATACTACCCAAAGCAATCTATAGATTCAATGCAATCCCCATCAAAATATCAACGACATATTTCACAGAACTAGAACAAATACTTCTAAAAGTTCATATGGAACCAAAAAAGACCCCAAATAGCCACAGCAATCTTGAAAAAGAAGGACAAAGTAGGAGGGATCACAATACCAGATATCAGGTTATACTACAAAGCCACTGTAATCAAAACAGCCTGGTACTGGCACAAGAGCAGGCACATAGACCAGTGGAAATACGTCATTTCTTTAACTATTAAATTTTTGTGCCTGCAGTCTTACTTTTTTAAATCTTAAAGATGAGAATATTTTAGGAGTACATGACCCATGTTTTTTAGAAATTAAAATAAATATAACAGTATTATAATAATATACAAAATGACGCAATGTAAATAGGTATTTTGTTAAAAAAAATAAAAATAAGAACAAACTAAACTAGATTTCTAAGAAGCAATTGAGAATAAATCTTAAGTAATTAACTCAATCCCCCCCCCCCCACACACACACTTTTTATGAATTAGATCTTGCTCATTGACTCCTGCAAATGATAAGTAAACCTTATCTTGGAATTCTAAAAAAAAATAATAATAAATTTTAAGATAGTTATGGAATGCTTTATGTTTGTGAACATCTAATTTCACTTAAAAGTATATGTTCAATCAATAAATTATTGGTCAACTCAGAAATTTTATTGATTTATATTGCAAAAAATTGACCAATTTTATGGCAATTTTTCAACATGAAAATTTAGCAATAACATAATTACTTATTTGTATTAGTTTATATAATACATTAGTTTAAAATAGTAATACTAATTATAGTCCAACACTTAGCTGGTTGGTATTTACTTGTTTATATATTTTTTCAAGTAGGGAGGGTCTGTGAATTTAAATTTCCTTTGTGAATATGTAAAACATATATTTTCTAAACCAAAGCTCTGTAACTACATACATTTGGAGAAGACTTCCTTTTATCATTGTGTGGACAGAAAAGGGGCCAAGTGCTAAACCTAACAAGCTGAGGGGAGGCCTGCATAGTGGGCGTTACAAACTTGGAGACCTACCACATAGGATGGTCCTGTCATCAGTGGAAGTGGAGTTCTTGGGATGCCACGAGGAAAATAATTTCCAGAGGCCTCCATGGGAGGATGGGTTTCATGGAAAGCTTTATTGATGATGTAAAATTAAGGAGATTCCCCTCTAAGTTCCCATCTCTGTCCATCTCACCATGGAAGAAGTCCAATCTTGTCTTCAGCAGGACCAGAGTTAAGGCCACTGTTCAGAATTTCTACTCCATATTAAAATCCAGTCCAGTCCAGTCCAGCATCTATGTTTCCAGCCCAGCTTAGCTTGTGTTCCCAGCTGAAGTCTGTTGCATGTGGGGTCCAAACAGCGATGGGCCATGAGGCTGCTTAAGGCCACATGACTGTGGAGAGAGAACAGGAAAGTTCATGGGCGGGTGCAGGTCACATAGCAAGAGCGAATGAGAGAGAGGGAATTCTTTGTCTGGGGATTTTAACCAGAGCTTCTTTAAACTAACCAATTAACATTTCAAGATTTCTTGTGCTTCTGATGGGGTCCACCCCCTAGCCATTCCATTGTTCCCCAGGCTAGACTGATAAGCAAGCACCTCCCCTTCACCATCCTGAATTCTACTGCGCATGTGCCTATTTCCCCTTCTCCCCCCTACAATCCAGTATCTCGGGAGGGGAGATAGGAGGGATGTTAACCCCCTGGATGGACAATGCTGCAATTTTCTGTGGTGTGAAACTATAGCTTCCTGGTGAAAAAAAACAGGCTTTGCTGCCCAGCTTAATATGCTCAACAATGTCTGACTCTCTCTTTGCTCTCTTTCCTTTAACTAGCTAATTACAATAATAATGATCTGAAATTAAAACTTCCTCACTAAAAACAAGTCATAGTGGGTAGTCATCTCCTATACCTGTATCTTCCTTGACAAAGGTCAATATTTACCTTAACTGAGCTTGCCTGTTGTCTTTTTGCATCTATAATAACAAACCATTGGAATGTCAGGGTAATTTTCTATTTTCCAGACCCCTAAGGGCACAATTTCCCACCAGAGTAGAGACCACAAAACCCATCATTGTAATTGTTATCCTGTTAATTATTAACTGCTTGCTATCCTATACATACCAATGTAAAAAAAGTATGTGTCTTTTTGTTTTACTTTTTATCCAATCCCAGAGAGTTCCCCTGCTTTGCCTTCTCCCTCCTCCCTAATCTATCATCAATGGATTTCATGTAACCCTTTATGCCTTCTCTTTTTATGGTAATGAAAATGAAATAAGGTACAAAACTGCCATTCTCTGGAACATTTTCTCAATCCATTGAGATTTTGCTTCCTGGCAATTGCAGTCAGTTTGGCTCAAATAAACTCATAAAAGTGCTCTATAGGTTTAAATATTTCTTACGTTGACAATTGCTTCTGCACTGTGTTTATTTCCCCCTCTTATAGATAACCATTTTTGTTAATTTACAAGTTGAGTGAAAGTTTCTTTTTCCCCCTTAGTTTTCATTTAATTATGTCATATTTATCTTGGGATTTTACAGGGTATATCACTTTGGTATTAGCCTGAGTTTACTCACAAATTGTCAGGAGTAGGCCCTTGTGGATTCAAGATGAAAAGTCTTATGATGAACTGGTCTCCACCTAAGCCAGTCTTTTTCTTTCTTTCTCCTTTCATTGGCTCTCAACCAAGCCTTTCTAAATTGAATGAGTGGCTTTTGCTTCTCCTCTCCTTTATGGATATTAGTTCTTTCTACTTGAAGGTACTCACTCTGAGGAGATAGAAGCAGGTTAGGTGGTAAAGGACGGGACCATGGGAAGGGAAGGCTGAGACATGTGAGGAGGTTTGCGAAGACTTAGAGCTCAGCACACAGGCAGCATGCTTTAACCCTCTACACAGTAGATCTGGAGGTTTATTTGGACTCTACAGATCTCAAAATAAAACTAAAATCAACATGGGAAATTGTGCCTCCAAGGCCAGAAATTCCCAGCCCCCAGTAACACTCCTGACAAATGAAAAGCTTATCTTTTTTTAAAAAATAAGATTTTTATTGATTTTTTAGAGAGAGAGGAAGGGCAAGAGAGATAGAAATATCAATGTGAGAGAGATACACCACTTAGCTGCCTCCTGCAGGCCCCCTACTGGGGATTGAGCCCACAACCCTGGACATGTGCCCTGACTGGCAATCCAACCAGAACCTCTCAGTCCTTGGGACTGATGCTCAATCCACTGAACCACACCTGCCATGTGAAAAGCTTATCTTTATTGCAAATTAGAAGCTCCTGAAAGGGAGTACTGGTCAATTACATAACAACAACAAAAGAACCTAGAAAGGCTGATTTTAGGCAAGAGGGGAACAGTGATTGATTAATTGTATAGTTCCTTTCTCTGGGACCCTGATGGGTTTGCAAATGAATTTTATTTATTGTTAAAGAATATGGTGCTGACAGAAGAAGATGGTGGCAGGCAGGACTGGAAGGAGGGTGAGTGTGTGAGAGAGTGAGCTGCTAGTGTGTGAGACAGTGTGAGTGAGAGTGAAGATGGACGACCAAACTCGTGCAGTGCAGAGACGCGGAGCAGAGGTTCCTGTGCTGTGGATGGGGAGCAGCCAGCTACCGCGGTAAGTGGCTCTTCAGGATGCTTCTCCCTGTGCTGTGTGGAAGTCCCACCATTTTGGAATATCCTGGGTCTTCCCTGGGAGGAGGCAGGGGGAGTGGCTAGAGCCCAGCAACCTGAGCCCACCAGTGCACCTGGCACCCTCGGACCAGTAGACACCCTGTGTCAACACAGACCAGTGCACAGTAGCAGAGCTGCCAAGGTGCCGGTTGCGGAATCTGCAAATGGCCAGGAGCCTAGCACCATCCCCCACAGTAGCAACCTGATCAGAGTTGAGATATACCCCCAGCAACAGGGCCTGGGGAGCAGGCATCCATCCCCAGTCACTAGAAGCACAGATCAGCAGCCAGACCCATCCCCCAAAACTATAGCAAGGGCTGAGCAGGAGCTAAGCCCCATGGGGCAGCAGCACTCCCCAGCCACCAGTGGCAGGACCTGGGGCACCAGAGAGGTCTGTGCAACCCAGCTGCCCACAAGATAGGCATGGAGCCAGGTCTCCAGAATGGACTGTGTGATCCAGCTCCCCACGGGATCAGCAGGAAGCGGGGGCTCCAATGGGGCCTGTACAACCTAGCTGCCCACAAGTTTGGCAGGGTGCCAGGACTCCAGTGAGGCCTGTGCAACACAGCTGCCCACGGTACAGGCAGGGAACGCGTCTTCAACAGGGCCTGAGCTATATAGCTATAGGTGGCACCAGCGACCAGCTGGGAACACAGCTCCAGGGGGGGGCCCACGTGATCCAGCAACAGCACCTACCAGGACACACCAATACCAGCCCCCAGTAGTCAATCCTCTAGGATCCACAGCAGTCAAGAGGCGACATGCAACAAAACAGTCTGGGAGGCACAGCAGCCTTATTTGATATACAGTGAGCTGCCTACACATCCAAACATCCCTCACCAGATCTAGAGCTACCAGATGGCTAAAATGGGGAGACAAAGAAACAACACCCAAAGGAAAGAAAAAGAGGAATCACCAGAAAAGGAACTACAGGAACTGGAAGACAACAACTTGTCAGATAAAGAATTCAAAGCAATGATTTTAAGGGTGCTCAAACAGTTTGGTGAGAACTACAAGCAGCTTAATAAGAATTATGAAGAGCTCACTGGGAACTAATTCAGCTTAAAAAAAGAGGTAGAAGCTATGCATAAAAATCAAGAGGAAATAAAGAATGACATAGCTATTATAAAAGATACCTTAGAAGGGTTCAATAGTAGATTAGAAGAAGCTGAAGACCGAATCAGTGACTTAGAAGACAAGGTAGAGAAAAATACTCAAATAGAGCAGCAAATGAAAAAAAAAATTTAAAAAGCAGGGGGAAAGTTTAAGAGAGCTGTGGGACAATACAAAATGTAACAATATTCATATTATAGGGATACTGGAAGGAGAAGAATCAAGAGAAAGGAATAGAGAACCTGTTTAAAGAAATAATGACAGAAAACTTCCCTAAACTGGTGAAGGAAAAAGTCACACAAGTCCAGGAAACACAGAGAGTCCCAAGCAAGATGAACCCCAGAAGATCCACAGCTAGACACATCATAATAAAAATGGCAAACATTAAAGACAAAGAAAGAATCTTAAAGGAAGCAAGAGAAGACAGAAAGTTACCTACAAGGGAGCTCCCATTAGACTGTCAGCTGATTTCTCAATAGAAATGATGCAGGCCAGAAGGGAGTGGCATGAGGTGTACAAAGTAATGCAAGGCAAAGGTCTGAATCCAAGACTACTCTATCCAGCAAGGCTATCATTCAAAATTGAAGGAGAAATAAAGAACTTCATGGATAAAAAAATAAGCTAAAGGAATTTACCACCACCAAACCAGCACTGCAAGAAATGCTGAAGGGACTGTTGCAAGAAGAAGAAACAGAGAAAGAGAGAGAGAAGGAGGAACATAGGCATAAAATTAAAATGGCAACTAATAACTATCTATCAATAATTACCTTAAATGTAAATGGCTTAAATGTTCCAATCAAAAGACATAGGGTAGCTGATTGGATAAGAAAATACAACCCATATATATGCTGTCTACAAGAGACCCACTTCACAACAAAAGACTCACACAGGATGAAAGTAAAGGGATGGAAAAAAATTTTCCAAGCAAATGGAAATGGAAAAAAAGCTGGTGTAGCAATACTCATATCTGACAAGATAGACTTCAAAACAAGGGCCATCATAACAGACAGAGACGATCACTACATAATATTAAAAAGATCGATCCAACAAGAGGATATAACCCTCGTAAACATATACGCACCAAATACGGGAGCACCAAAATATATTTAAAAACTTCTGGAGGACTTCAAGGGAGAGATCAATAGCAATACGATCATAGTGGGTGACTTTGACACTCCACTGACACCACTGGATAGATCTTCTAGACAAAAAATTAACAAGGACATAGAGTCCTTACAAGATGAACTAGATCAGTTGGACTTCATTGATATTGACAGAATATTTCACCCCAAAGCTGCAGAATATACATTCTTCTCAAGTGCACATGGGTCATTCTCAAAGATAGACCACATGGTAGGACACAAAGCAAGTCTTTACAAATTCAAAAAAATTGAAATCATATCAAGCATCTTCTCAGATCACGGTGGCATGAAACTAGAACTCAATTACAATAAAAACACACAAAAACATTCAAACACTTGGAGTCTAAATAGCATGTTATTAAACAATGAATGGGATACTAACGAGATCAAGGAAGAAAGAAAAAACTTCCTGGAAACCAATGAAAATGAACACACAACAACACAAAATCTATGGGACATAGCAAAAGCAGTCCTGAGAAGGAAGTTCATAGCACTACAGGTCTACCTCAAGAAACAAGAAAAATTCCTAATTGACTTTCTAACCCTACAACTTAAAAGAACTAGAAAGTAAACAAAAAGAAAAACCCAGAGCTAGTAGGAGGAAGGAAATAGTAAAGGCCAGAGCAGAAATAACAGACATAGAGACTATAAAACAATTCAAAAGATCAATGAAAAAAAAGCTGGTTCTTAGAAAAGATAAACAAGATCGATGGACCTTTAGCCAGACTCACCAAGAAACAAAAAGAGAGAAACCATATAAACAAAATCAGAAATGAAAGAGGAGAAGTAACAACTGACACCACAGAAATACAAAGGATCATCGAAACATACTATGACCAATTATACGCCAACAAATTGGACAATCTAGGAGAAACGGACTCATTTCTAGAAACACACAGCCTCCCAAAAGTGAGCCAGGAAGAGACAGAAAACTTGAACAGACTAATAACAACAAAGGACATTGAAGATGTAATTAAGAAACTCCCAGCAAACAAAAGCTCAGGCCCTGATGGCTTCATGGGGGAGTTTTACTGAACCTTCAAAGAAGATTTAATACCCATTCTCCTCAAACTATTCCAAAAAATCCAAGAAGATGGAACACTTCCAAATTCATTTTATGAGGCCAGCATAATCCTAATTCCAAAACTGGATAAAGACACTACAAAGAAAGAAAACTACAGGCCAATATCCCTGATGAACACAGATGCCAAAATCCTTAACAAAATATTAGCAAATTGGATCCAACAATACATCAAAAAAATTATTCATCATGACCAAGTGGGTTTCATCCCAGGCATGCAAGGGTGGTATAATATTCGCAAATCAATAACTATGATACACCACATAAACAAAATAAATGATAAAAACCATATGATCATATCAATAGATGCTGAAAAAGCATTTGACAAAATCCAGCACCCATTTCTCATAAAAACACTCAGCAATGTGGGAATAGAGGGATCATATCTTGATATAATAAAGGCCATATATGAAAGACCTACAGCCAACATCATACTCAATGGGCAAAAACTAACAGCATTCCTCTTAAGAACGGGAACAAGACAGGGATGCCCACTTTCGCCACTTTTATTTAACATAGTACTGGAAGTCTTAGCCAAAGCAATTAGACATGAAGAAAAAATAAAAGGGATCCAAATTGGAAAGGAGGAAGTGAAACTGTCATTATTTGCAGATGATATGATATTGTACATAGAAAACCCTAGACTCCATCAAAAATCTACTAGACTTAAGAAATGAATTTGGCAAAGTAGCAGGATACAAAGTTAACGTCAAGAAATCGATGGCATTCTTATTCACCAATGATGAACTCATAGAAAGAGAATCTAAAATAACTATCCCATTTACCATCACAGCAAAAAAATTAAGATACCTGGGAATGAACTTAAGAAGTAAAGGACCTCTTCACATAAAACTACAGGTCATTGAAAAAATAAATAGAGGAAGATATAAAAAAGTGGAAGCATATACCTTGTTCATGGATTGGAAGAATTAACATCATTAAAATGTCCATACTACCCAAAGCAATCTATAGATTCAATGCAATCCCCATCAAAATTTCAATGACATATTTCACAGAACTAGAACAAATACTTCTAAAAGTTCATATGGAACCAAAAAGAACCCCAAATAGCCACAGCAATCTTGAAAAAGAAGAACAAAGTAGGAGGGATCACATTACCAGATATCAGGTTATACTACAAAGCCACTGTAATCAAAACAGCCTGGTACTGGCACAAGAACAGGCAGATAGATCAATGGAACAGAATAGAGAACCCAGAAATTGACCCAAGACAATATGCTCAATTAATATTTGACAAAGTTGGCAAGAGCACACAGTGGAGTCAAGATAGTCTCTTCAATAAGTGGTGTTGGGAAAATCGGACAGCTACTTGCAAAAAAAATGAAGCTAGACCACCAACTTACACCATACACGAGAATAAACTCAAAATGGATAAAAGACTTAAATGTAACTTGTGAATCTGTAAAAATTCTAGAAGAAAATGCAGGCAACAAAATTTCAGACATCATATGCAGCAGAATTTTCACTGGTATATCACCTAAGGCAACAGAAAAAAAAGGAAAAAATGAACACATGGGACTACACCAAACTAGAAAGCTTCTGCACAGCAAAAGAAACAACCATCAAAACGGAAAAAGATCCCACTATAGGGGAGACCATAATCGCCAATGATGCATCAGATAAGGGGTTAATCTCCAAAATATATAGAGTGCTCATACAACTCAACAAAAGGAAGACAAAGAACCCAATTAAAAAATGGGCAGAGGACCTAAATAGACACCTCTCCAAAAAGGACATACAAATGGCCAAGAGACATATGAAAAAATGCTCAATGTCACTCATCATCAGAGAGATGCAAATTAATACAACTATGAGGTATCACTTCACACCTGTCAGAATGGCCACCATCAACAAATCATCAAACAACAAGTGTTGGCGAGGGTGTGGAGAAAAGGGGACTCTAGTACACTATTGGTGGGAATGCAGACTGGTGCAGCCACTATGAAAAACACTATGGTGTTTCCTCAAAAATAAAAATTGAACTGCCATTTGACCCAGTGTTCCCACTTCTAGGAATATACCCTAAGAAACCTGAAACACCAATCAGAAAGAATATATGTACCCCTATGTTCATAGCAGCACTATTTACGATAGCTAAGATCTGGAAACAGCCTAAGTATCCATCAGTAGATGAGTGGATAAAAAAGCTGTGGTACATGTACACAATGGAACAGTATGCAGCTGTAAGAAAGAAAGATCTCTTATCCTTTGAGATGACATGGAAGGACCTGGAGAGTATTATGCTAAGCAAAACAAGCCAAGCAGAGAAAGACAAATATCACATGATCTCACTTATTTGTGGAACATAATGAACTAAACAAACTGATGAACAAAATAGACCCGGAGCATAGAGGTGGGGTACAGACTGACAAGCCTCAGAGAAGGGGAGATTGGGAGAGGGAAGAGATAAACCACAGAACTTATATGCATATATGCATGACCAATGGACATAGACAACAAAGCTGGGGATGGGGCAGGGTAGATGGGGAGGAGGGTGCCAATGGGGGAAAAAGGAGAAACATCTGTAACAAAAACAAATAAAATAAATAAACAAACAAACAAACAAACAAACAAAAGACCAACATTGGATTTAGGAAAGAAACCAAAAGCAAGCATAGGGTTTTCCAAGGGTGATTCCTCTCTTCTTCACTAATAGTCTGGGAGAAGTTGAAATGATCATAAAAAGGGAAGCCACTAGGCCCCTATAGATACCTGGGGCTACTTTATTTGTTCTTTTTTATTTATTTTTTTTGATAAGTTTAGTACCCACCTGACACCATACATAATTATCGCAATATTGACTATATTCTTTATGTTGTAGTTTATTTTTATTTATTTATTATTTATTTATTTATTTATTTATTTATTTATTTATTTATTTATTTATTTATTTTCTTTATTGATTTTAGAGAAAGAGGAAGGGAAGGGGAGAGAGAGATAGAAACGTCGATGAAAGAGAACATTGATTGGCCACCTCCTACATGCCCCCTACTGGGGATTGGGCCCACAACCTGGGCATGCGCCCTGACCAGGAATCCAACCTGCGACCTCTTGGTGCATGAGTTGACACTCAACCAGTGAGCCACACCAGCCGGGCTACTTTATTTGTTCTTAACCATACCCAACCAAGTTGTCTCTTTCCTGGGAGTAATGCTTCTGTACAAATGTCAGAATATCTAATCAATGTCTGTTTTTAAATCAGAACTTGTCCACTTCCAACTAAGGAATGTTATGGGACAATATATATCTTTGCTAATCAAATCTGCCCCAATTCACCTGATATGGCGAGCTTTTTAAAAAATCAATGATGTCCAAATATACTTCTTCCAAAGGGTAATATGAATTTAGAGCTAGATGACCTAGGGCTAAACCCAGTTAGGCAGGAAATACATGCTTTAAAATGTATGGATGTTGCTAAGGCAGAATTCCTTGAAAGGACCAACTGGAGGCTAGCAAGGCATATATCTACTCCTAGACACAGGACCCTCACCGGCAACCCATTTGGGTCTCCTCCCCACTGTGGGGAGTCTGTCTATTTTTCAAATAAATTTTGCTCTCATGTGCCCCTTTATCTATGAACTCATTCTTCAATTTTGTGAGACCAGGATCCGATCACTGCTGCTTGGTTTCATCTTCATTTCTATTAGAGATGAGGTTGATAAGAAAGAGAACATTGGGATACATTTTGGACATATTTGTCTATAATGATACCAATATCTACCTGAATTTGTGTTGTTCTAGCTAAAAGAATCTGAGGTTTTAACTGAAGACCATCAGTTTTGTAACTGCATTTTCTGATTTTAATTTTCCCACATAAAATAAAATTGTGAATTCATTTGAATCCTGCTGATGTGGAGTATGAACAAAATACCTGTAAGATTCCATTCACTTCATGAGAGCAAGCCCATGAGCCAGTATTTACCATCCTCATCATTGATCATGATGGTGCCTTGATAGACAAGTTCCTGTTAGTTTGTGTATTAGTGTTATCCAGAGAAACAGAGCCAATAGGTGAAGAATTGGCTCATTCACATGAGTGAATTATGAAGGCAAAGACCCATGATCTGCTGTCTGCAAGATGGAGACCCAGAAAATCTGGGGGTGTAGTTCATTCCAAGTCCAAAGATCTGAAAAATGGGAGCAGATGGTATAAAATTCAGTCCAACAGCAGAAGACAAATATCCCATATCAAGTAGGAAGGCAAGAAGGAAAAAGTGGTGAATTCTTTCTTCATCTACCTTTTTGTTATTTCCGGTCCTCAAGGATGGGATGGTGCTCACCCACATTAGGAGTGCTATCTACTTTACCCAGTCTACTCATTCTAATACTAATCTCATCCAGAAACACCCTCACAAACACACCCCCTTTGCCCAGTCAAGTTGAAGCACAAAATTAACCATCGCAGTTTGTCTTCTTCCCTACTAAGACACAGCTCCATGAATTCAGGGAACATGATTAATGTGTTCCTCGTTCTATGACTAGCACACTGCCAGAACTACTCTCTTTCATGCAATAAGCTCCTTCCCACAGAGACTCAGATGCTCTCTTGGGAGTGAGCAACTGTTCTATAAATAAATAAAGTCCTTATGAAGATGTATGCAGATATACTAGGTGACTGACACAGCAAAAATATGAGAGAAACATATTATTTAAAAATTCTGCACTTTATATTAAGGATATATACCCGAAGCATACATATATCCCTATACCTTGGCAACAACCTGATATTATGAAACTTCCTCAATCATTTTGCCTCCACAAATCTATTCCTCCCCCAGTTTTTAAAATTTTAGTCACTAGAATCACAGATTCTCAAGCTATAAACATAGGATCCCACATCTAGTTGTTTATCAAGTGATACAAATTTTATTTCAGGACTATCTCTTCAATTCAGCCATTTATGTACATCTACTTCCACTGACTTAGCTTAGACATCAGTTTTCTCTAGCCAAATCATTTGCAATACCCTTTGTCCAAGCTTGCCTTTCTCTTTACTCTTCTATCTGCCACAATGAAGTTTGCATTTCTTGTATAAAAATATATGTAATATAACTCTTTATTTAAAAAATATGCTTATTTTTTTATGTAAGATTATGTTTAATATCTCTTGCTTGGTAATCAAATCTTTTGAGATTTGTTCCTACTTCACTCTACAATTATTTCCTATTTATGACCTATGTTCTAAGCTTAGTAAATCTCTATTAATTTCCTTTATAAATTGTGTCCTTACATGACTCTTCACCTTTAGCTACATCCTTTCTTCTATTCAAAAATGCTATCTTGCTCTCTGGCTGAAAGATATCTACTTAATTTTCAAAGCATAAATAAATTATCATATTCTACTTTGATAATGTCAGATCCTACAGAGAATTAGTTGCTTTATTTTCTCTAACAATGATATCAACAAGAATAATCACAGCCTTTTATGTGCCATTTACTTCCCATCATGATTTTATCAAATTCCTAAAACCACTCATTTTCAGGTGATAAATCTGAGGTTCAGAAATATTACTTAATTCAGCCAAGATAATATAAGCTGAGGCCCTACACTAAAAAGCTCTTTAAGTAAATGAGTCCATGAATGAGTGGATTTGTAAAGAATTCTTCATATTTACATGTACATAAATTCTGCTCACTGTACTTTGTTCATGAGAAGCCCTGCTGCTTCTTATCCATTCACTTATTTCCCTATCTAAAGAGATATCCTTTCTTTTTACTATTTGTAACGTTATTTCCACCATAGTTTCTCTGAACTAACCTAAAAAGAAGTAGACCTTCTAAAGTTCCTTATTTCCTATTATTAACCATACTCAAGCTGGGTAATTTGTGTCCATAGGCAGTGTGTGTCTCCCAGTCTGTAGTTTTCAATTAATTTCCCTCTCTAATTCTTCATCTTCTATTTGCTAGTTCTCTTGGGTTCTAAGGTCTGAGTTCTGATCTACTATTTAAGCTAGAGTTGTATTCCTTCAGTCTCTCTAGATTTCTTGCTTACTGCATGTTAGCATATAGCCTATATATTATTATCTATACAGTAACGAGACCTCGACATTCCAGGAAAAATAAGATAGATGCTTGCCTATTTTTCACATATATTGAAGGCTATGTTGGCTCACATCTAGGATGTCATTCAGGAACCAAGATCTCTCATAGATCTGCCATCTTCAAGGCACTGTCTGGCCTGCGTGGCCCAAGATAAAGTACTACCAGGTCTGAGTTCTAACCTTTCGTCCAGAGGAAACAGTGCAATGCAAATGATATGTCAAAAGTTGCACATACCACCTCTTTTCTTATCTAATTAGTGTGGACACATTCATAAGACCATGATAATCCTCAAGGAATATTGTGAAAGGTAGTTACTAGGAAGAGCTTCTGAAAGAGGAGAAAGAGAATACAGACCAAAAGATAATCAGTAGTGCTCCCTATGCTTATAAAATTATGCTAATTTAACATATAGTTATTCAGTTATTTAGTAGAAAATCCCACACTTGAACTAGAAAGTCCTAAGATTAGATCCTAGCACAAAACTTTAAAAACTTTGGATTTTAGATGTGATATTTTCTGAGCTTCATTTTTTTATAGCTGAAACTAGAATTTGTGAAAATGCTATCAATATTCATTGAGTTAACTTTAAAGTATTGTCCATTGCATGTTTCAGGAGTATCATCATATATGGTGACAAGAAAAGTTACTCTTTACTTTATGCTCATTTATTTCACCAACAGCCTATTCTCATTAAGGAGACTACTCTTGATTATCAAAGGGGGAAATGATTTGACATATCAATGGGCAATGTTCCATTACTGAAATAAATAAAGAGATAATGGCCCGGCGGGCATGGCTCAGTGGTTGAGCATCGACCCATGCACCAAGAGGTTGCCAGTTCGATTCCTGGTCAGGGCACATGCCCAGGTTGTGGACTTGATCCCCAGTGTGGGGAATGCAAGAGGCAGCCAATGGATGTTCTCTTTCATCAATGTTACTATCTCTCTCGTGTTCTCTCTCATCGATGTTTCTCTCTCTCTCTCTCACTTCCACTCTCTCTAAAATCAATAAAGAAACATTATTAAAAAAAAGAGAGAGAGAGTCCGGCTGGTGTGGCTCAGTGGTTGAGCGTCTACCCATGCACCAAGAGGTCACCGGTTCAATTCCCAGTCAGGACACATGCCCAGGATGTGGGACCAATCCCCAGTTGCGGGCATGGAAGAGGCGGCCAATCGATGTTCTCTCTCATCGATGTTTCTCTCTCTCTCTCTCTCTCTCTCTCTCTCTCTCTCTCTTATTCTCTCTCTCAATTATTCTCTCTCTGAAATCAATAAAGGAAAAACAAATTTTTAAAAAAAGAAGAGATAATGGATATTGGGATAATTAATGCTTTAAAAAACCTTAAAATTACCAATACTCTCATAACCATGTATATAATCTCTACCATAGACTTGCCTGGGCATTCTATCTGCTGTCTCTTGGCCTTAGTTTTCTTATTTATAAACTGAAATGTATAGGTTAGGTTATCCCTAAGTTTCTTCCCTTAGCTAACATTTCTGATTCTATGGTTTTATTAAATATTATGCATTTGTTAAACTTTTTTGTATGTGTAAGAAATAATATGGCATTCTCTCTCTCTTTTTTTTTAAATCCTCACCTGAGGATATGTTTTCACTGATTTAAGGGAGAGAGAGAGAGAGAGACAGAGAGAGAGAGAGAGAGAGAGAGAGAAGGAAACATTGATCAGCTTTCCACCCATATGCACCTGACTGGGGATTGAAACTACAATCTACATATGTGCCCTGACCTAGAAGAGAACCTGAAACCTTTTGGTGTATAGGCAGTGCTCCAACCAACTGAGCCACCCAGCCAGGGAAGAAATAATATGACATTCTTATTGCAAGGCAGTTTGCTACATATTGAGGATTAACTTAAACAAAACAGACCTAGATTCCTTTGTTAAGGAGGTAACATTCTAATGGGAGGGCTGGTAATGAACATGACAAGAAAATAATGATGGAACAATTAACAGCAGAAGGCATCCAAGTCATGCTTAGTTGAAAACAAAAAATGGGCATTTTTACCCAAATCTATGGTTTTCAATAACATAAATTATTATAGTATATACATAGTTTCATAATCATTTAGGAATGTAGATAATATATAATTTAAAATACAGTTCAGTTAAATTTATCCCTATGGGATTTCCTCATACATTCTAATTTATCCCACCTGTACCCCTCCCCCTACCTGTGAAGCACATGATATAAATTTCCATGAAATAGTATGGAAGCACTCTGAAACAAAATTTTCTGTATGTTCTTACACTGAAAGGTATTTTATGAGTATGTAATAACACTCAGACAGCTGTTACATCTAAGTCTATCAATGATCTGTTATTAATAGATCTCTTGATACTGAATGACACTAGAAATAAAAGAATTATTCTTTACTGAGTCCAAATGCTCTATAACACTTTGGAACATACCATCATTATAGGATATTAGTTAAATGTGCCAATAAAAATGTCAAAGCACAGTAAATTTTAAATACACATGTTAAGTGTAATTTGACATGACTTGAGATTTTAAAATATGCATTTTCATTATATCTTTATTGCAAGGCACTTCTCCAATTTTGAATTACTGACTAAATGAATAAGTGAAAATTTATTGACTACATCTAGTCCTTTCAGTTACTCCATATTAACTCTCTATCCTGGAAACACATTAAGAGGAACCCAGGTATACATTTTCTATCTTGTTTAATCTTAGTATCTATCTCTAAATTGGCATTATCATAATAAAAACTAATCCTTATGGAGCTCCAACTGTTTGGCAGTTACAGTGCTAAATTATTTTGAAATCCTCATCCAACCTTATGAGTTAGGTTGTACTATTATGCTTACGTTAAATATGATGGGAGTGCAGCTTGGACAGATTAAGAAATTTACCCACATAATTTTACTTAGATATGACCTCAGATACTGTAACTCCAGATCTTGAGCCTTAACCAGAAGTCCCTTTGTAGGGACAGTGGCTTAGAAGTTAATCCAAATTTATGATTATGACTATAGACTATATTCTATGACTGTAACCATGTTTATTCAAAAAGATGCTAAAATCCAGGATTTCTCTCAGAAAAATAGTGCTAACACTATGTGTGTTTGTTTGTTTTTCCTGTAATTTTAGAGTCTTTTGATAATTCATGAAGACTCTTCTCCCAATTCTATGATGTAGATGAAGCAACCATTCATTTAAAGTCAAAAGCTATGCATGTTATTTACATATAGAATACTATTTTATAGTCAAGTGCCATGCATGTTATTAACATATAGAATAATATTTTATAGTGTTAAGTCTTATAAAATTCGTAGGCACACAAATATCTAAAACACTTTAGCAGTAAGCACCAGTTCAATCAATTCTGTCCATTTTTATATATTTGGTTTCTTTTTAAACATTTTTACTTGTGTTATCTATCTATCTATTCATCATAGATTATTTGGAAAATACAGAAAACTATTAGTTAAGATGTTGGCTAAGTTCTTTGAAAACATGTAGCAGTGGCTTAAACGAGGTAATATACTCTTCTCTTCCAAAAATTTTAAAATGCCAGGTGACCTGAAGGGAAAGCCACTTGACTAGTGAGTGTTTTCCTTTTACAAGAATGGTTATAAAGTTGAATTCATCATCTTCGCTCCCATACTATTGGAGAGACACTAACTGAGTGTATCAGAGAGAGGGTTAAGGAGGTAGGGGAAGGGGGAGATGGAGAGAAAGAGAGAGAGAAAGAAAGACAAAAGCAAGTGGGCTCTCTACAGTCTATTTATGAGGGCACTATTCCCTGAGGATCCCACTCTCCAGATCTTGTCTCAAAGTAATTACCTACCAAAGGCCCTACCACCAAATATCATCACATCAGGAGTTAGGGCTTTAATGTGAATTTTGGGGGGACAAAATCAGTCATTAACTATCAGGAATTGTACAAAAAATATAATTTTTCCAAAGATTATATATAAATTAAACTTACATTAGTATACATTTAAAATACAATTAAATTAGTTAAATATTATAATCATATATTATAATTATAATTAATTATATGATTTGATCAAATTAATTATATAAGTAAAATACATTAAAAATTTAAATGGCCTTTGTTTTCACAAAACACACAGACAATACTACAGGTCTCGTGTAATACTATAGAGCACATTTATTACTGTCTCAGTGATTTACGGTCTTGTGATGTAAGCACCACAGCTTCAGTAAACTAAAAAGAGCAATTTCAAATTCAATTATTAAAATGCTAGTATTAGTTTGGTATGGAACCAAACAGAAAATCACTTTTGTCCATGGCTTAAAAGTAACATTATCAACAGTATGAAGTAACTCGAAACCAATATGAAGCCAAATGCAATGAAATTGAGGAACTTTTAAAAAAAAATGTATTCCAAGAGTTACATTTTACTGAATTCAAAATTATTCTATTTTTACCTGGGGCTTTTCCAGGACTTCTCCTCTCATAAGTTCTTATTTCAGATAGAAGTGGAAGGGTGAACCATTCATTTGTTCCAATAGTGAGTGAATTTGGTTGAGCAACTCCTATGTGGTAGGCACGGTTCCAAACATATGTGTATGTCAGCTTTCACATTTCTCTTTCTCCCCCATGTTTTCCTTCTCTTCCTCCATTGAGTGACCAGATGTTTAAAAATATATAATTGTATATAAATGCCAGATGCAGTTTTTTTTTTTTAATCTTTTTTCTTTTTTATTCTCACCTGAGGACATTTTTGCATTTATCTTCAGATAGAGTGGGAGGGAGAGAGGGAGGAAGAGGGAGAGAGAGAGAAACATTGACGTGAGAAACACATCGAGTGGTTGCCACCCACACGACCCCAACCTAGGTGGGGGACAAACTGCAACCGAGGTATGTGCCCTTAGTGGGAACTGAACCCAGGACTCTCTGGTCCACGGGCCGACTCTCTAACCGATGAGCCAAACCGGCCAGGGCCAGATGCAGTTTTTTATTATTAAAATTTATTAATTTGAGATGCACTGTAGATTTGCTATGCCATAGTTTAATTAGTAATGTTTCCTTCTTAGTGGTTTACTAATAATGGTGCATCTCACAAAAAGTATCCTCTTTGTGTGATGAAATATGACATAGGGAAGCACTTAGAACAGCCACCTCGCTGCTGGCATCTGTCCAGTAAAGGTTAGCTCTTATTTACTAATCACAGACTGGCATGCAAAAAAGACAAATAAAATAGAGAAACACCCTTTTCCTTGAGGGGCTTATAATCTAGTATGGTAGAAGAAAAATAACACATCTGAACTTACTTTCTCAATAACATCTATTTAAATCTTTTCTTCCTTCCAATGTTTGTGCTCTTGGTGTCTTTTTGAACACTAATTTCAAAGGTAAATGAAAAAGTTCTACCACTGTGTCCTATCTAAATAGCAAAAAAAAAAAAAAAATAGAAAATGAAATAATTTCCCATTAAAAGTGACTCAACTAAGAATTCAATTTTTGTTAAAGAGTGACCAAGTAAGTCTAAGTGTTACCACCGTTAGCTAGTTATTAAGAGAGCAAGAGAAGTCAGAAATTATTCAGCTGGGATGCAGAGGCCTGTTTGCTTCACCAGGAACCACAGCTTAACAGCCCACCTTTCCCCATCTGGTACCAGATTGTGTGTTTGCAGGGAGACTGGGGGAGACAAGGACACATGCAATGAAGTCAAAATGGCACAGGGAAGGTACTTATTCATAGAGGCTGTCAGTCTCACCCGGGAAAAAGACTGTTGGCTAAGGGCTGAACCCCAGTGAAAGCCCAAGAAATCTTGGGAAGTTGATTGGTTATTTTGAATAAGCTCCTGGCTGAAACCCTAGGAGAACAAAGCTCTCTTCCTCGGTAACTCGTACTTGGCCCCATTCGTTCGTGTTCTCTCTTGCCAGGAAGCATGTGATCCCGAGGATTTAGTGGCCGCCCGAGGCCCAAGGTACACTGCCCAGGCTCTGAAGGACCAGGAAGCAGAAACTCTGGCCAGTGGCCTTTGCCTTGGCCTTGTTGAAAACACGGTTGTACTTTTCCATGGTGGGGCGGTGGGAGATGGGACATTGGGAAGCCAGGAAGAGAACTCTTTATTACATCACAAGTAAACTACACCACCATCTCCCCTGTGTGGGTCCTCGGAATTCTTTCCTCGTGACCCCATGGAAGAGCCTGTTTTCCAATGACAACATAAACTCTGAGGTCTACTTGTCATCCCTTTTTCTACATACATTTGATGCCTAGGAGAATGTTACCTGGTCTCAAGACCTTTTTTTATCTTCTACACACTGAAAACTCCCAAGTTAAATCACTATCCTGCATCTCTTTTGTGGGGGCTATAAATATTAATAATTTTTGTCCCATCTTCTAAATTCTTCTGGCTGGACTAATAACCAAATTTACAGAAACAGATTAACAGGAGGAAATCAAAATTTAATGCATGTGCATGGGAAAGTCACACAGACATAATAAATCCATGAAAATGCCCCCAAATAATGAGGCAACACTGGGTATATAAGGCAGTTTTGGACAAAGGAGAAAGATTCAGAAGTGCAAATGGGTGATTTCCAAGTAGTTGAGGAAGAGGGGAACACACTTGGAAGGAAAATCCTTGCTAGATGACTCAGAAATAGTAGGGTACAGGGTATCTAGCTAACAGGCACCTGCCTGAAGCCCTCCTGTTCACCATACTCAATTCAAATTAGGCCAAGGCTGCAATCCTAAAATCTCCTTTCTGAAGCAGGTTTCTGTCTGAATCTCTTGTGCAAAAAAGGGTGAAGGGTCAAAGGTTTTTTCTGAGTCTTTTGTTTCTTAATGAACAGTTTAAAATCAATATCCCTCAAAAGCAGCTTTAGGGTGGCAGAATTTTGGTCCCTACACTTTCCTGAAATTTAGACTTACATATCTGACTGTCTACCTAGTATACCTACATAAAGTCTAACAGATGTCTCAAAATAGAAATGTCTGAAAGTTCATTGCCAAAAGCAAATAAACAAGCAACGTGCTCCTCCCAAGTGGTCCCTATCCCCTTCACGCTAACCTTATTATTGTAAATAAACAAGGTAAGTGTCTTACAGTCGTTCCTTTTTATCTATTACATCCAGTCCGTGAGCAAATCATGTTAGCTTTCCCCTCAGTATGAATCCAGAGACTCCTGCCTCTGACCAGGACAAAGAGGCTGGTCTAGGATTAGACATCCTTGTGCAAAATGCTGGAAAACTGGACAAAATAGATGACATAACCATTTTCAGGCACTGGAAAATAGAAACTATAGGAATGTACACCTTATGAAAAAAGAAACAAATTATTTGAGCCTTATGTTTGCACAGGGTCTTGGCCTGGAGGAATTTCTAGAACACAATGCAGAAAGAGGAAACACAAGGAGAATCTGCTGTTGCCAGAGAAAATGGGCTCTTGCAAAGTCGGGAGAAAAGAATTTCAGGGACTCACGTGTGGGAGAAGTTTCAGTGTAGAGGCAAGTTTTATTGGGGTGAAAATGAATACTCTGCCTTTGGGGAGGCAGAGAGCGGGCAGGCTCTGATAGCAACTGCCCAAGGTCCTTGCTAATCCTCCATGTATTTTCCTGATTTCGGGGACAAGCAGGCTGTCTTTCAAACTGTCCAACCTGTTCCTGGATTGTGCTGGGCTCTCCCCTTACCCAGTTCCTTTCATGGATCTTCCAGGAGTTTGTGACCTTATCCTATCTGATTTTTTGTCCAGATTTTCCCAGGCTAACTTCCTCCCCTTTATGGTCACCATTTTGGCTTCTGTTGTGCATGCCTCATAGCTTTGTGTTGCCAACTGGCCTCTACTGTGCATGCTCATGCACTTCGTGGGAAGGACATCCCCCTGCACCATCTTGGCTTCCACTGTGCATGTGCCCAACAAAGAATTTTCCTCTTGGTATTTATCCCTCCCCCCATAATCCAGATGAATGGGTCAGTTCCCTGGGGAGATTGGAAAGCTGGTCTTTTCTGCCTGCCTGGGGATTAACATCCCTTTGGTGGAGGATACTGCAAACTCCTGAAAGATCCATGGGGTATCTGTGAAGCTGCTCCTTCCTAGTTAGTCCGGCTTGATCATCTATCAGATGTCTGGCTCTCTTTTGTTTTCTCATTAATATCTAACTGGCTGCCTACTGTAACACTGTGAGTGTTCGAGGCATGAGGAAACTGACATAGGGTTTAGGGGAGGCTCAGGAAGCTGAAATGATCAGGGAGGTGTACTGGCTAAAATGGAACTACTCAGGGGCAATTGCCCACACATCTGCAGAGGAGTGCCTAGAATTGATGGCTATATATGTGTATAATCTGTAAGGACAAACAGGAACCAATGGGGAAATACAATCTCAAAAGTTTGCAGAGAAAAACAGGGTTGGGAGTTGTTAGGATTCCAGTTAGCCAGAGTAGAGAGACCTCACTGAACACTCAAGGCCATCAGTGGAGACCCAGAAAGTTTCTGCCTCATACAGAGAGCTAGACTAGCCCTACAGTGAAGCGTTCACCAGAACTGTCATATAAAGCTAAAACCATCACTAGCTATGGGTCAGGATGCTTCCCAGATAAAATAGTACTGATCAGAAAAAAAGTCAACACTCTTTCAAGGAAAACAGAAAATCTGGAGACTCCACAATATATTATCCACAATATCTACCATCCAATAAAAATGACTAAAGATAAAGAACAGGCTAATGTGGACAAAGTACATAAAATATCTATCTAAAGGTTAATGAAGTGAGGAAAATTTGATTGAAATACAGTAACTGCATAAAGTTGATGAAAACTAAAAAATACCTGAATGCTGTGAAAGAGTGCTTTTTAATATTGGTTTTCTAATTTATAATTCTTCATTCTAATACCCATGGTTTACGTATTTTTCAGATCTTAAGCTTATAGGTATATGATTTGTCTGCAAAGTATACTTCAGTTTTCCCATAATTATATTCAGTGTTAGCATCTTTCAAATTATTTCCACATCTTTAAAAAGTGACTGCTAACGTGTTTTAGTTTAAAGATTCCCCGGCACCCTTTGATAAAACGTTTGTGAGATGGAATGGGAACATGGCTATAAACTGCTAATGTGTGCCATCAGTCATACCTGCACCATTTAAAATGCTACAAGGCGCCCATGTAGTCCTGTTCAATGGGTACCTTAGGGGTAGCGTAAGCTTAGAAGAACTGTACAAAAGCTGTAGGATACACTGTTGTTCCTGTGCATAGTTTTGGGTTTGCCCACTACCAATATATAGAACTGGCTGCTGCCTGTGCTTCCTTCCCTGTGCTCTGTCCTCATAGCGGTGTGTTCCTCACATGCACTTGTATTTGTCACCGCACAATATAATTTCGGTGTATGTGTGTATTCATCACAAGGTTATTGCTTAATAGAGAAGAGCCACCATATAGTTACCTCTGTACTACTGAAGCCTGACCCGTGATAGAAACTCATACAAAGTTCACTGAATGGACAAATACAGTGTGGGGCAAAGGTGGGTTTACAGTTGTTAGTCTGAAGAATAACACAATAATTAATAAACAATAACGCAAGTATAAACTCTTTGTTTTGCATCCTCACAACTGCAAACCTACTTTTACTCCACCCTGTATATTGTAGGACTGTAGAAGTAACCTGTCTGTGTGTGGAAAGGGCCCTCCTGAGCTATTGGCTGAGAGCAGAGCTTTTATGGACACTTTAAAATTTGATTCTAAAACTTAGATATCTGTTGAAATACAAAAGACACCTAGATATAATGTATTAATCTGCAGATAGCACAGAACTTGAAACAAAATATATATTAAAACATTTATATTTTTGTTAAAATACACCTCACATATTATATTAGTTTTAGGTGTACAACATAATTCTACCTTTGTGATCACAAATCTAGTAATCATCTGTCACCATACAAAGTTATATTATTGAGTATATTTCCTACACTGTACGTTACATCACTGTGGCTTATTTATTTTATAACTGGAAATTTGTATCTCTTATTCCCTTCACCATTTTCACCTATCATCCCCCCCTCCCCTCTAGCAACCATCAGTTTGTTCTTTGTATTTATGAGTCTGTTTGTTTTGTTTTATATGTTCTTTTTTTGGTTCTACATATAAGTGAAATCATACTGTCTGACTTATTTCACTTGGCCTAATACTCTCTAGGCCCATCCATGTTGTCACAAATGGCAAGATTTCCTTCTTTTTCATTGCTGAGTAATATTCCATTACACACACACACACACACACACACACACACACACACACACCATCCATACATACCACTTTACTCATTCATCTATTGATGGACACCTCGGTTGCTTCGTACCTGGCGATTGTGAATCACATTGCAGTGAACGTAGGGCTGCATAGACATGAAAATGGCCAACAGGCACATGCTCAGCATCACTAAGCATCAAGGAAATGAAAACCGAAACCGTAACAGGATATCACCGCACATTTGTTAGAATGCTGACTATGAAAAAAGTCAACAAATAACAAGCGTTGGCTTGGCCGTAGAGAAAGAGGAACTCTCATGCACTCTTGGGATTGTATATTTATGTAGCCTCTATGGAATTATGGTCTGGAGTTTCTTTAAAAATTAAAATTAGAACTACCTTGCAACCCAGCAATTCCACTTTTGGGTATTTATCCAAAGAAAACAAAAACACTAATTCAAAAAGGTATATGTAGAATATATTTCTTAATTAAAATTGTATATGGAAAAAAATTGTGGACTCCCATGTAGCCCTCAGAAATAATATGGAGTGATCCTGAGTACCTTTTGATTAGTTTCCCCAATGGTAACATCTTATAAAACTATAATGTGGCTTTTTTAGTGTGTTTGGCTAGAATAGGAACAGTATTGATGAACAGATATTTTGTTGTTAGGCTGCTCTCCTCTGGTCCTTTTGCTGGGGCGAACAGGCTTTGCTTGGAGCTTCTTCTGGTCTGTGCGTGTTGGCAGTTCCCGGCAGGTGGTTTCTGCAGTGCCCTGTCTGGAAATATGGAGCAACGAGGAAACCCAGGGGACTCACTGCTATGTCTCCCTCAAGCCCTGAGGCTTCTGGGAAGTCTCCCTCCTTTTGTCTACCTTGCAGAGTTTTCCTGTGCTTGTTTGTTCTGCAAGTCCAGGGTATTTTTGTTGTTGTTGTAAAAATGAGGACTGGGAGGAAGGGGGTTATTGCATATTTGTGAACCAGAATATGTAATATGTTTTTAATAGATGTCAATAGAATATATTTTGTAAATTATGGGAATAAAAGAAAAAAAAAACTGCAAATGGGCTTTACCTGGGTTGAGGAAAGAGAACATGTAAGTTGTATGCTTAAAATGGTAAAAAGGGCCCAGCCGGTGTGGCTCATGGGTTGAGCATCAACTCATGCACCAAGAGGTCGCTGGTTCGATTCCTGTTTAGGGCATATGCTCAGGCTGTGAGCCAGATCCCCAGTGAGGGGCATGCAGGAGGCGGACAATTGATGTCTCTGATCAATGTTTCTATCTCTCTCTCCTTTTCCCTTCCTCTCTCTCTAAAAAGTAATAAAGAAAAAATTTAAAAAATAAAATAAAATGGTAAAAAGGGAATTACATATGGGAAATAAATCAGTATAAGAAATATGAAAATACAAAAGAAAAATATTAACTGCCAGACTACCTTTTTCTTGAGAGGCAGTCCAAAGTGCCAATATTTCTAAACGCTCAGAGATTCTCAAGAGCTCTTAATACAAAGGAGTAGGCACAGACAGAATTTAATTTGAATAAACTTTAAAAACATTGTACTTATTGTATTGTGCCTAGACCTTCTTCAAAAGAGAAGTGAGAGTATAACTTAGATATCTACAAAAAAAATATTTAGCATTAAATGTAACTGTTTAATAGAATGTTCTGGAGAAGGAGGGGAGAAAAAGACTGAGAAGACAGTATCTGTTACAAATTTCAAAGAATTGAACCCTGATGTAAATACTTTTTTGTCATTTTGACAATACTGTATTCATATTTACTAAACGCTTTTCTTCATATTTTTGTTTTTCTTTTTGGTAGAAGTTGTAGACAGGGTCCTTTCAGTTCTGTATGTTGAGGAAACATATCTCTTTGTCTTGCATACCAAAAATACTCACCTTGCTGCCTTGCATACAAAAATATACCTTCAGTAAACTGAAAAACAGTCTAAATTTTAACTGATAGGTCTTAAAACACTTGAAAGGGATATTCCCATCCATAACATCAAGTAGTACTTTTAAAATATATTTCTTATCCTTTTTTCCCCTTCAAAGCGACACCCATGACATCATGGTACTATTTCCTGTCTCCCTTCTCTAACCCCTACTACTCAGCTCTGACAGCTATCGTCTTTCTCCTCCTCCCTTCCTTCACATTTATTATTTCTCTTCTCCAGCTGACTCTTTACTCTCTCCAATTGAAAGCATTCAAACCAGTTCTGAGATCCTTTGAAACCCAAACCCATTATGTGTTATATTACAAGACTTAAAGCTTCACTAACAGAAGAGATCCATTTCTGGTTGTCAGAGAGAGGGCCAACGATATGAAACATACTTTGTGTTGTTGCTTGTCTTATCAAATTGGAAAAATATGTTGTTTCTTGTTTTATTTTGTTTTTAGACCTGAAAGTTGTTAGTCATGGTGAGGCACGAACATGTAAATCAAATAGAAAAATGCATATTTGTTATTAGAGGCGAATAAACTGGCATAATTATAGAAATGATCAGATTGGCAAAACCACATTAAGGAAGATCACCCATCTGTCATGATCAGGGACGTATCTGTGATCAGTGTTAGAACGTTGAATGTTTCAAGGCTGCTTAATGAACTAATGATCCTGACAAATTTTTAGAATTTAAAAAAATATACATGTTTAAGCTCCTTTGCAATGCCTTCCAGTCTCATCAACTGGCAAGTATAAGACTCGAGTTCCCCAGTGAAGACAGGGATGATTCAATGTTGATGGCAGGTCAATCCACTTGCTTCATATAGCAGGAGTAGAAAACAGATGAATTATGAAGTGTGGCTGTCTAATCGGATCATTCCAAACTCCAACACTTTTGTAATTGATAGGATGTTAGAATTTTGTTCATAATTGCAAAGTTTGCATCTTTGATTCATAAAAGCTCTTCCTGTAATTTAAAAAAGAAGTATTCATAAAAATAATAGTAGAACCAAACTTCAATAATCTCAAATAAAGACATAGCATATTATTTTATTTATAATTTTAAAAATTATCTTTATTGTTGAGAATATTAGAGATGACCCCCTTATTTCCCCCATTTATCCCTCTCATCCTGCTCCCACCCCCCCACATAGGCCTTCACCACACTGTTGTCTGTGTCCATTGGTTGTGCATATATGCATATAAGTTCTTTGGTTTATCTTTTCCCGCCCCACCCTGCTCCCCTTCCCTCTGAGATTCATCAGTCTGTTCCCTGCTTCTATATCTCTGGATCTATTTTGTTTGTCAGTTTATTTTGTTCATTAGATTCCACATATAAATGAGATCATGTGATTCTTGTCTTTCTCTGATTGGCTTATTTTGCTTAGCATCATACTCTCCAGGTCCCTCCATACTGTCTCAAAGGGTAAGAGAGCCTTCTTTTTCACAGTTGCATAGTAGTCCATTGTGTAAATGTACCCCAGCATTTTTATCCACTTATCCACTGATGAGCACTTGGGCTGTTTCCAGATCTTGGCTATTGTAAATAATGCTGCAATGAACATAGGGATGCATATATTCTTTTGAATTCATGTTTTGGGTTTCTTTGGGTATTCCAGCAGTATTTACAGCAATGTTTTGCACAAAATATATGCAGAATATTTACTAAATTGGAACAGGTTCGACTTTTTAGAGAGATGATATTGCATATTGGCTAAGAACCTAGGCTCTGTAGTCACATTTCCAAATTTCAGAGCTTACCTAGCTTCATCACATCCTTGTATTAATAAAAATAAGTCACTTAACTTTTAGGTGCCTCAGTTTCCCATGTGAGGCATGATGATAATAATTATACAATAACTATAGCAACTTCATAGGCTTGATGAATAATTTAAATAGACAGTAGATAAAAAGGGCTTTGAATAGTACCTGTCACATAGATATTGTTTTTACTGCTTATCAACAGAAGCCAAAAGTTGTTAAACATGTATGCCAGACTTGTATAAAGAATAGAAATAATGTTTTCTCCTAAGGTCACTGAAGAAGACAAGAAAATAAAGTTCAAAAACGAAATATAAGCTTAGTAGTTTTTACTCTCCTACAGATATTAAAATAAATTTCAGTTGTATAGATTTAAGATTCCTTGTCATTCTATCTCATGGGTAATTAAGTGCCATGGATCCATGATATGTTTTCCAATGTATCATGACTGTTTCCTCTTGGCCTTTTGGCTGAGATCAAATGTTAAGTGTTGTCTCTAAGGACTCTAGCCTGCAGAGGCTGAGAAATAGACTGTTATCTAATAAGCCTTTAGCATTTTTTAACTAAAATGATTGTAACCAATATTACACTAAGTGTTGGATTATTTATGAGTAATCTGTTGCTCAGTAAAAATGCCCAAAGCATTAGCTGCGATGAATCTCATCATCTTCAACTATGTCAGGCAATACTCACACTCTGTATTTTTTTTCATCCTCTTACCTCTTTCTCATTTTGTTCCTTGACATCTGATTTGGTAACAAAAATATCTAAGTATAGCTCACAGTCATTAATACAATTGGTTCGGAAGCATTTCACTCTTTTTCCTTCCTGCTATCAAGATAGTAATGAAACACCTTTTGTATTTATTTCATTGTAGCACTTTTTGCAGACTCCTTAGGAAGAGGTAACTATATACTGCATAGTGATTGGACACATCAGCCTGGGTGGTGGTGGTGGTGGTGGTGGTGGTGGTGGTGATGGGTTTGATCATGTGATCCTACAAAGTTCCAGAGAATCCTAGAAGAAAAATGAACTTTTAGGTTCCTACATTTCAGCAAATGACTTCTTTGTCCTCATCCAGCTAATTCTCAGGTGTAACCATTTAAGATGTATTCCTCTGTGATGCAGAGACTACAGAAAGACAAAAGGAGGTTGGGGTGTTATAGGAATCTTGGAGACTTCACTAGCCCTGGGTTGTCTGTCCCAGATTTATTATGAGACAGATTCATCATTAATTTTGTTTGAGTTACTCCTTTTTAGGAATCTTTACTCACAATGAAATATGATCCTTAACTTATATCTTCCTAAGTGATTTATATTTTAGAAAGTTCTTTGGAAGAACACAATGTATTAAGTGTCTAAAGAACTTGATTAATCTGGACCTTATTTTCTAAAGTTAGAATTTCAGGTTTTATAATATATGAAAGTTAAGACATTTTGTAGTTCCACTTAGCTGCCCTTATTAAAAGTATTTAACACTATGGAAAAACATTATGCTTTAAACATTGACTATTATTTTTGATTATGAAATCCTAGATTATTAACCCCGACAGACTGTACATTCCATGAAAGGAGGGTCCATTTCCATCTTGTCCAAAATATCTCGAGGGCTGATCAAATAACTTAAAATACAGAAGATTGTAAATAAATATTTTAAATAGATCAGTAAATTAATGAAAGCATGAACAAACCCAGTTTATCCCAAGCATGAATAGAATTGATCAAATGTGGATCATTATTCTTTGATATTATAGGACTTCTGTACATGATTTCTGCCCTTGTAGGTTCGAGAAGTTGAAACATGCAATTGTCATTCTCTACTTAAAGGCTTTTGTTTTCGAGCTGTCTTCCTCCTTTCCTCCCTCCTCTCTGCCCTCTGTCTTCATTCTGTTTCTCCCTTTCTCTTTATTTCCCCTTTCTTTTCTTTTTTCTTACTTGTCTTGATGTCCCTCACTAGCTGATTTACTTAATGCTCCCAGTCTCTGTCTTTTCAGCAACTCTGTAATTGAAAGTCTGAGTTTTTGGACCATGAAAACACTGACAGCAGACATATATATGTATGCCTTTTCTCATCAGAAAAATAAACCCACTAAATTGTTTTCAATAATGGATGCCTTTTTCTCCATTTATTTTAACTTTAGTTTTCTTACCTATGAAAGCAGAATTAAATTTTACTGATTCGTTTATATAACCTGGCCCTCATATGAGTTTAGAGGCAGAATCAAGTATCTCTTCTTACTACAGTATCACATTTTAAACCCACTTAAAACATAACGATATAAAGAGATATAAAGTGATTATACCACAGCCCCAAAATACTAGATTGCACATCTCACCAAAATTGATTTTCGGTGCCTTCCTAAGTGCAGGAAAAGTGGATAAAAAATACTGTGGCCTTTAAAAAAAAAAAAAAGTCAGAAAAATTGACCAAGTTCGCTGATCCTAGATAAATTTAACTTCTCCACTTCTTATCTTTTGCTTGATCTTGAACTTGATATCATATTGACCCTCTATCTGTGGTCAACTAGATAAAGTACTAAACTAGAATTTTTATATATTTTTCTACTGCATTTATTAGTTCCACTTTGATGGAAGTACTTTCCAGATTGGGGAAGAAAAACTTTCTGTTCTTTGGATTTACTGGAAATCTTTGCTCATATAAACATTTCTGAGGTGCAGGTTAAAACCTGATCTTAGTTTGCCCTTGAACATACTAACATCCTCACTGAAAGTGTTCAGGGGGGTCTCTTGAATTTTTGAGAAATTTATTTTAGTGTCAGCCTTTGGCTTAACAATATTCTAGAATCTACTTTCGGTTCCAGGTTCATTTCTGCATCGATGTTTCAAAGCATGGATGGCATGTATATTTTAGAGGTTGTTTAAAGTCACATAACTCTGAGTCACTCACAAAGTGAAGAGTATTATACAGCATCGGGTGGCATCAGCTGTGCTATTATCAACTCTAACATCAAGATAACCTTCTCTGAGAGGCTAAGTCCCAGAGAAACAGGCAGAGCCCAGGCCTAGGGTAAAGTAAATACAGCACATTAGTATAGAGGCATTGGTGCTGTTTCCCCTTAACTTCTGTAGGTGTTCAGCATAAAATGATGACTACTCTTCTCTTTTGATGTTTAAACTCTCAGTTTTCCAAATACATTGCTTTCTCTTTCCTATAAAGTGAAATAAAATTTAAACATTAATACATATAAGATTGCAAAATTCCATGTTGATGTGTTTATGCACATAAATACATATAATTTTTTCTTTTATCTTTTACATTATTGCAGATGTCCCCATTTCCCCACCTCTACCCAGCCCCTGCCTTCCTCCCTTGGTCTTCCCCACACTATGGTCTGTGTCCATGGGCTATGCATATATGTTCTTTAGCTAACCCCTCACCTTCCTTTAGCCAGTGCCCTCCCCTCCTTCCCTTCTGACATTTGTCTGTCTGCTCCATGTATCCATGCTACATATAATGTTTGAAGGAATAAAAATATTACAGAAAAATCTCAGGAGGAGAGAGTTTGAGTAGTAGTCAGGAAGTTTTAGTGTTATTTTGCCCTTTTTTTTTTTTTTTTTTTTTGGTGCTTTTAATTATATTAACATCTATATATATATTAATTTAGTTAAATTCATTTTTATAACTAAAATATTAAAATATAATTATATCTTAGAGCTGGAAAGAAGCTCAGAAATTACTTTCAGCATATTTATGACAGAAAATTCTCAATGTTGATAGGTAGTAGAGCTAAAACTAGATTTCAGATCATTGTTTACTAATATTTCTCTGCTTTAAAAATTAAACAAATTCATATTAAACCAATTATGATAATTTAAACTCATTTACCATCATAAATAAATAAAAATGAAGAAAGATTTATTTAAACCAGATTTTTTAGTAAGTAAAATACACACTACTGCAGTGATTACCTAATTCTTTTATTTTTGTAATCTATCAATGACAAAAAATTTAAAATGACTGTATTCTAATATTGAACAAAGTTATTGTTTCCCTTTTATGATCTTTTTATTATAAAAATATAGGTTTTTACACTTATACCACTTTACACATTTCTTTTGTTGTGAAAATATGAATTTGCAAATCTTTTTCACTTTGTTTTATATATCTTATTTAACAAAAATATTAACAACTGACAACTATAAGTTCTTTTTTTTTTCTTTTTCTATTTAAATCCTCACTTGAGGATATTTTTCCATTTTTGTTTAGATAGAGTGGGAGGGAGGGAGGGAGGGAGAGAGAGAAAGAGAGAGACATCAACGAGAGAGGGACATATCAACTGGTTGCCTCCCAGGATGAACCGCAACCGAGGTACTTGCCCTTGATCAGAATCGAACCCACTGCTCATTGGTCCGCACACCGATGCTTTAACCACCATCGCCAGGGCGACAACTGTAAGTTCTTAAAATCAAAGTTGAAATAAGGGGGCAATATGAACAGCAGTTAATATGTACATATGAATGCATGTATATATGTTTTTATTTTTATTTTTATTTTAGTAGTCCAAAACAGAATCCAGGAAAGTTTAACTGACAGGAGCAAACACTTAGGACTTAGAATTTATATACCTCTTAGCAGTAACTTACTTTAACTGTCCATAGAATGATACAGGCAACTTTCTGCTTGCTGAGAACTACATTTCTAGTACTAATAAATCTGAGAAACTTTAAGATTTTTGGAATAAGAGTAAACAGGGAATAAGAGAGTGATGCACAGCTCAACTAGTAAGTTAAATAACAGCAGGGAATTAACAGAAAAGGGAATCTTTTTATGGAAATTGGAAAACAAATCATCTATATATTTGATAAGGGAGGCTTCTGGTCCCATGTATATGACTATGCCTATTATATATTATACCAGCAGATGTATACATATAATTTGCTAATTATAGTAAAAAATTTTTTTTAAAATAAGAAGTTAAATTATTTTGGAGATTGACTCCCCCAAACAAGAATGTGAATTTTAAAAATCATTCCTTTAAAAAAAAAATGTTTTTGAGAGGAAATGAAAGTAAAACATCTTCATATCCTGTGTTCGGTCACCTCAACAACATAAGCCACTTCAGAAAGAAATGTAATTCTTATTAAAAAAAAAATAAAAAATAAAAAGAACACTGCAGAAATTTAGCTAACAACTCAGAGAGAAAACTGGAATTTTTATTTTGCTTGTTTTTATTTAACTACAGAAAACCATCTTTATTGCAAAATAATTATAATGTCAACTAATTTCTGGGCTAAGTTAGAAGAAAACTGAAGACAGCACACCTATTCTCAGGTTTACCTGCCCATTGGTTCCTTCTTGTAATTTTAGAGCAATAAAGCCTGTGCCGACCAGATAATTTCAGAATAGACAGGTATTTCCTCAGTGGTGCAACGATCGGTCCAAAAGGGCTCTTTCTGCTCACAAGTTTTGCAGCAAAGAGGTCTGTGGAGAGCTGAGAGTTTGCTGTGTGTGTGTATGTGTGTGTGTGAGTGTGTGTGTGTGAGTGAGTGTGTGTGTGAGTGTGAGTGTGTGTGTGTGTGTGTGTGTGTGTGTGTGTGTGTGTGTGGTGTTGGTAGAGACTGGGGCTTTTTCATTATGGGCGGAACAGCTTTGCAATCTTGGAAGTCTCCATTGTGGTGGTATTTTCTCCTTCCAGAATATTGTATGCAAATAGTTTATATAATACCTTTTGTTTGTTTGTTTTTTTAGCAGCCATGGCAACATTAAGAAACATGTGCATATTTCCTTAAATTTTCATCTGATCCATGATTGATGAACCACATACATAAAAAGAAGCAATTTCTGCCCTGGAGCTAAAGTACAAGTTTCTTATTTATTCCTTGTAGCTTGCTTGTGTTGCTTTCAATTGCAAATATCTAAAATTTCAAAACTTCATACATATCTGGATATTGCAATTAATTCTTGTGGCATATCTGAAAATATCAGCTTTATTGAAACACTCCTAAAACTCACGGTTAAGATTTAGTTTCAAATAAAATTTTTCTCCTGCCACTAATTGCATTCTCTAAGAATAATAAAACAGTATTTATATTCTGTGACATATTCCCTCAGAATTGGTTCATGTGGAATATATAACATTTTATAAATTATATGCTCTATAATGTTAATTGAATATTATTGTAATAATTTTATATAACATTATTTATTTATTTTAATATGCAATATTATCTTAGACTATATTGGTAGATTAATAATTTTAAGACAAATAATAGTTATGAAAGTTTACATTTACTTTAACTTATTGAAATAATTCAAATGTTTAACACGTTTTTTTTCCACATTATAAACAATTGTTAAGTTTGTATGCCTTACAATTACTTTTAAATTTCAATTTTCTTTGGCTAAGTTACTCTCAGAATTTACTGCTTTAACTGATTAATAAAATTTTATATTATTGGTTAATTGCATTTAAAAGAAATAAATTTAGCTTCCATGTAATTTTCCTCCTTGAAACAGTATACTGAATAGCTTAGCTGGTTGAGTAAAATCAATATTCCTTGCTATTTCTAGAAAATGAACAAGGCTTAAAAATCTATTTGTAGATTGGTAGTACCATTAATATATAAAAATAAGACAATATGCATTGGCCGAATCTTTGTAGGAATCACATGTACATGATTTCATAATCCTCTTCCCTGTCAGTTAAGTTCTAATGCTTTATATGTGTAGTATAACAAATTCTTACCCTTGAAATAAAATTTTCATATATGTTATTGGTGTTAAATTGTAGTTTGTATGAAACATATTAATTTTAGTGTTTACTAAGTAAAGCTGGCTTAATCAAACATCTCTGTTAGACAGTTCATTGGCCTCAAGGAGGCAGAGCCCCACAATTTCAGCAAAGACCCAAATGGCAAAACTAAACAGGGCCAGCAATGTCCCATCATTGACATGGAAGCCTTTTGCAGCTCCCAGGATGTGCATACCTTGGCTGTCTTCACCATGCTATCCTACCAGCTGGAACTTTCCCAGTGCTCACCATTGCTTACTTCTACTTTCAATCTTTGTTGATCATGCTGACATTCATTTCCTTTCAGACTTTCATAGTATTGACCTATAATGCTTTGATACAGAGCATCATGGATAAAAGTTAATATTTCTTACTTCTAAGATGGTATTTGTAACTACATAATATTTGTTACAGAGTAGTTAAATGGCATTCAGTAAATATGTTGATGACTTTGGGAAAACTATATTATCTGGCTCCAATATGCCTTTCTATAAAACTCTAACTAAGGGCCTTAACAAAATCTTAGATGAGCCCTGGCCGGTTTGGCTCAGCAGTTAGAGCATCGATTTTTCTCTCTCTCTCTCCCTCCCACTCTATCTGAAGATAAATGCAAAAAAATGTCCTTGGGTGAGGATAAAAAAAGAAAAATCTTAAATGACAAATAACAAGGACAATTGTCATTCAGCAGTCACCATTAGCACCCATGCTTTTTCTTTTATGACTCCAATTAGAAAGTTCAAATATCAGTGTTCATGATTCTTTACTTCGTCTACAAGTCAGAATTAATCATAATCGTCAACTTATCCACAAACACTAATGATGAAGAAACCGTGATGATTACTATTTTAATTGATCTTTAAACAACTTAGACTACTTTTGCGTATTACCAATATTATTCTTTATGTTCTATTTGTTTGATTTTTGTAGATTTCCCAAAGTCATCTGGGAAGCTGGAATCTGAATTATTAGCAATCATCTTGAAAGATTATAATTGAGGCAGGTCCCTTCAAGTCTTTCAACTTCCCTTTACTTTAACTTGAGAAAAAGCACAAATGCCATAGAGGAGAAATGTGGCTCAAATCCCAGCTCCACCACTTCCTAGCTGTGAAATAATGAGGGATGTATTGTCTCAGTTCTAATAGGTTCTAACTCATAGAAATCTTCTAACTCGGTATACCCGTCGGTAAGATGTGCTAATACTTCTTATTTCATAGTTTTTTGAGATTTAAATGTGAAATCATTGAAAAATTACATTTCATTTCATAGAATTTTCTCAATAAATGGTAGTAATTTTTAGTAGTGTTGTTAATCGTAATAAAATTTAATCCAGTTATATGTCAGAAAATATTATTCCCATTACTGTTCCCATAAACATACTCTGATGTATGTTGCCTTGAATTACACCTACTTGTGAATCTTCCTTGCTAGATAAGCTGATTGGATGTTTAATTCTCCATCCCACTTCCATCCCCTTATTCTGATACCTAGCACAGTAGTAGATGCTCCTTTAAGAGATGTTGATTGAATCATTGAAATCATTATATTATAGGAATCATCTCATAAGTTAGAAGGAGGTTGACCAGATTGAATTGTACCTTTGATTTCTTACTCGGTCTGTTCGTCTTGTAAAAGCACAGCTTAAATGTTACAAAAAAATTGTTTAAAAATTATGCCATAAATGCCTTTATTTTTGCAACTGCCATTCAAGCTGTTCTTGAAACAGAGCACCAAAGGGACCTCAGTATTAAGATAAAGAGAAATAAAATGTCAGCATAAACCATCAGGGCAGTGAAATAAAAGAGCAAGCCTAGCGTCGGAAGCTTCGATGATCTTTGCGAACATCTCCAATCACTTACCCAGCCCTGGTTTGTGTGACTTCTTTGGTAAAATCAGGACAACGGATGAGGTCACTTGCCAAAGTCTTGCTCAGCCTCAATTTTGCAATTTTATTTATTAGTAAGAATAATCAAAATCATCTGAATTTTGAACCCTAAATATGTGAATAAAGCTACAGCAACAAAACCCCTTGTAACTGAGATTTCTAGAGAAATTGATCCAGTTACATGACCACATATCCTGGCTTTTTACAGTCCTCATTTATGCCTTAATTCTGATGTCTCTTCTGGTTTAGCATTTTGCTTCGATGTGTTTTAATTAACTGAAGTAGATTTCCATTACAGGCTTCTGCACAGTTTTATCTGGTAGTGTGTATGACACCTGTGCTCTGGTCAGAGATTTTACTTTTATCACATGAATAAATATGAAAAAGAACCCACAGTAGCCTTTGTCTATTTTCCCAAGAGTCCCAGAGGCAAAGTAATTGAACTCTCTTCTTCAAGGTCAGCAGTGCGGGGGCTTGCTCACCTTCTAAATGAGTGGTTTCTGAGTCATGCGGACAGTCATGGGACATCATGGCCTCTGTCAGCCACCTGTGCTGACTGCTGTGCAAGGCAGCTGTCTATCTGCTAAGTCCTGCAAGATACAGAAGCCGCCAGGGTACTCTGGCAGGGTCAAGTTATGTTAAGTGTGAATAAAATATGTGAATGAAATAGAGACCAAGGAGTCTTGCCCTAGGATGCACAGTCTGAAAGCCTTTGCTACAGTGCTTTTACTAATTTTTGCATGGTGAAATTCTCAGCTCTATTCATTTTCTTGTTTGGTAACACTATACTGTCTTGGTTTTGTTATAGCTTATTTTTTAAAGTAAACATTTATTTTATGGTAGACTTAGATTTACAGAAAAGTTGTAAAGTTAGTACAGATAGTTTGTAGATAGGTAAACCCAGCTCAGTTTCCCTTATTATTAGTATCTCGTATTAGTTTATAAGATATTTCTTACAATGAATGTACTGGCATTTACACTTTATTTTAATTAAAACCAATACTTTAATATTTTCTTAGTTTTTAAATAACATCCTTCTTTTTATTGCAAGATCACATCTGGGATATCAGAATATCTTTAGTCATCCTATCTCCTTAGTATTTGCTTGGCTGTAATAATTCCTTGGACTCTTGGTTTTGATGGCCTTGACATTTTTTCAGAAGTATTAACATTCTGTGGAATATTCCTTAATTGGAATGTATCTGATGTTATTTTCTGATGATTAGATCAGGGTATATGTTTGTGATATGAAGACTATAAAGTGTTATTTTCATAACATCATATAGAATACGTATTATCAACATGACTTTTTTTCCGTTAATGTTAATTGTGATCATGAGATAGCTTATGTCAGGTTTATCCACTGTAAAGTTTCTCTTGTTTCTCCCTTTCTATTCTGTTCTCTGTGAAAAGAAATTACTATGCATAACACACAGATAAAGAGTTAAAAGTTATGTTCTAATATCTTGAGGACAGAGCATATCAATTTAGGGGGATTCTTCTGCATGGGAGATTAGTCAGTTCTCCTCCATTTCATTATTATTTATTTATTTATATCGATATGAACTGATGCATATTCAATTTATATGGTGAGTTATAATTCAATCCTACTTTATTTACTTAGTCACTCAAGTTGTTCTATCTTTGGCCATTGAGAGCTTTCCCCACTGTGGCAAACCACCATCATTTTCTTTATTCTGAGTGCACTACAAGGTCATCATATATATTTCCTAGACAAGTGTTGGAATCAAAGAGCACTGATTCCTTATGTTGGAAAATGGTATTAGAAACCAAGATCTAGGTGGTAGGTGTGTCCATTGCTTCCGCAGCATCATTGCTTCTAGGCATTGTTAGAGGACAGAGTAAGGAAATATATGCTTGAATACTAGCTTATGTACATGTACAGACCTATACGTGTTTATATATATTATAAAAATTTATATATGTATGTGTATGTATATGTATGTGTGTGTATATATATATGTATATGTGTGTACACCTCCATCTGAATGTATGTTAAGATAAACATGAATTCATACTGATGTTTTCAACTCTAATCCATAACCACTAGATCACTCTTCTTGAGGGTCTCTAACTCTAGCAGTATAACATCTGACTCCTACCATCCCCATTAATTTATTTAATTTTAGATTTCAGTATACAGAAATAGTGGCTTCCAAATTATTAGCTCACACCCCTATGGGAAAAACTTTATCAATCAGAATACATTTTGTATGTAAAGCTCCTTTTGCTGTTAGTCTTACAGACTCCACTCATTTCCAAAGTTACTTGGGTTAGCATTTTTGCTCCTCACCCCTTCAGTCAGACTGTTTCACGCATTCATGATATAGTCAGATTCTTTTGTCACAGTCTGATTTCAATCCTGGGATACCCTGACCTTCTAAATGACTTTTTAAATTTGTATGCATTAAGGTTTCTTCTTTCTGTTGTAAACTTCTTCTTTCTGTTGTGGGCTTTGACACATGCGTAGTGTCATGTATCCACAGTTACAGTATCATACAGAATAGTTTCATTGTCCTGAAACTTCCCCTGAGCTTCACCAATTCAACCCACTCCTCACTCCACACTCATCTGTTTATTGTCTCTATAGTTTTGCCTTTGTCAGTATGTAGTCTATTCAAATTGGCTTCTTTCACTTAGCAATGTGTATTTAAGATGTATCTACACCTTTGTGTGGCTTGATAGCTCAATTCCTTTGTATTAGTGAGTGAATAGTCTTTCATTGTATAGAGCAGCAATTTTCAACAAGTGTGCTGCAAGAATTTTTAAAACATGCAATACTGGCTTGTTTAGTCAGGGCACTGACCTCTTTTCCCCTAGATTGTCAAATAAAAAACATGACAGCCAACACAACAATAGACATTCAATGTGAATTAATCAAAATCATACCTATTTTTTTTATCAGATTGGCAAAAAATATAATATTTTTTTTGATGTGCCACAGAAAGTTAGTAATTAGTTTGTGTGTGCCGTGAGATAACAAAGGTTGAAAATTGCTGGTATAGAGGAACAACAGCTTATTTTTCCATTTACTAATTAAGAATATCTTGGTTGCTTTTAATTTTGGGAGACTATGAATAAAGCTGCTATAAACATTCACATGTATTTTTGTATGGACATAAAATTTTAAATCAATTGGATAAATATGTGTGATTGCTAGATCATACTCTAAGACAATATATTACTTTGTAATAAACTGCCAAACTGTCTTCTAAAGTATAAACAATTTTGCAGTCTCATCAGCAATGGATGAGAATTTCTATTGCCCTGCTTTCTACTCCAGCAATTGGAATCGTCAAGCTTTTGGATTTTAGCCACTCTAATAGGTGTGTAGTGATAGCTCATTGTTTTAATTTGCATTTCACTAATGACAAATTATATTGAGCAGGTTTTTATATGCATATTTACCACCTGTATATCTTTTTGTTGAGGTATTCAGCTCTTTTGCTTATTTTCAATTGGATTACTTTTTTATTGTTGAATTTGAAGAGGTCTTTGAATATTTTGGATATAATTCTATTATTAGATATGTGTTTTGCAAATGATCTCCCAATATCTGGCTTGTCTTTTCATGCTCAAACAATATCTTATGCAGGGTAGCAGAATGCTTAATTTTAATAAAGTCCAACCTATTGATTTTTTTTCTTTCTTGGATTATGGTTCTGGTGTCATCTCTAAAAACTCACCACCAAACCCAATATCACTTAGATTTTTTCCCCCTATATTTTCTTTTCAAAGTTTTATAGTTTTGCCTTTTAGTTTATATCTATGATCTATTTTTAGTAAATTTTTATTATAAGGAGCAAAGTCTATGTCTAGGTTCATGTCTTTTGTTTATAGACATACAATTATTCCATCACCATTTGGTGCAAAGACTGTTTTTATTCTATTGAATTGCCTTTGCACTTATGTCAAAAATCAGTTGACTATATTTGTATGAGTTTATCTACAGGCTTTTATTCTGTTACTTCAATATGTGTCTATTCTTTTGTCAATAGCATGCTCTCTAGATTGCTTTAACTTAATAGTACGTCTTGAAATCGGGTAGTATGAAGAACTTTGTTCTACTTATTCAGTATTGTATTAACCATTCTTGATTTTTTGCCTTGCATATAAGTGTTGTTAATATGTATAAAATAGCTTGCTGGGGTTATGGTTGAATCTATAGATCCAGTTGGAAGAACTGACATATTAATAATATCAAGTCTTCCAGTCCATGAATACAGAATATTTCCCTTTTTAGCTAGATCATTGATTTCTTTCATTAGTGTTTTGTAGTTTTCTGCATAAAGTTCCTATATTTTGTTGGCTTTATACCCAATTACTTAATTTTTGGTGCTCTTATATATGTTATTTTTAATTTTTAATTCTAATTTTTCATTGCTGGCATATAATGAAGAGACTGGTTTCTCTATATCAACTTTGTATCTTACAACCGTGTTATATTCCCTTATTAGTTTGAGTTCTTTTGTAAACTTTTGTATATAGATAATTATGTCATCTACAAATACATTGTAATTTTTTCTTTCCAATTTGTGTAGTATTTATTTTCCTTTCTTGTCTTGTTTCAGTAACAAAAGACTGCTGGTATGATGTTGAACATGAGTGGTGAGAGACATCCTTGCCTATTCCCAGTCTCCTAGAAAAATGTAAGTCTCTCAATATCACATGTGCCATTAGCTGTCGAGTTTTTTTTGCAGATGTTCTTTAGCAAGTTGAAAAAGTTCCCTTTAATTTCTAGTTTGATGAATTTTTTATCAAAATATTGGGTTTTGGTAAATGTTCCTTCTCCATCAATTGACATGATTGTTTAAAGAAAATGATCAACTTTGTTGGCAAGGTTGTATTGCATTGACTTGTTTTGAATGTTGAACCAGACTTGTATACCTGGAAAAAATCCCAGTTAGTGTTTGGTCATAGTGTATAATTCCTTTTACACATTGTTGGATTTGTTTGTAATATTTTTTGAGACTGTTGCTTCAATGTTCATGAGAAATATTTGTCTATGGTTTTCCTTTTCTGTGATATATTATCTGATTTTGACATTTGGGCAATGTTTATTAGGAAATGTTTCCTCTGCTTCTGTATTTAGAAGAGATGATGGAGAATTGGTATCATTTCTTCTTAACAGTTTGGTAAAATTTAGCTGTGGAATCATTTGGAGTCAATGCTTTATGTTTTTTCCAAGTTACTAATAATTGATTCATTTAAAAAAATAAACATAGGTTTTCTTAAATACTCCTCAGGGAGCATCCATGTCTTGCAACTCTTTCAGCTGAAATCTACTGTTCTTATACTGGAGTATTATTGGTGTGGTGGTAAAGTATAGAGAAAAGGTAGTGTTCTATATTTTTGTAATTAAATATCAATCTTTTAGTGGGCTTGTATTCTTGGGCTGTGACCATCACTAGTGTTTCTTACCTCTCCTCCACCCCTTTTGTGATACAAGAAGACAAGAGGGGATGAGAACGAACTTCCAGAGCTTTACTTTGAGTTCACAAATTGGTGCGTAGAAAAAAACATTAAACCATTCTTGGTAAATTTCTATTTCAAAGCTCTGATGAACTGATGTTACATTGGTATCATTTGAAACTTTGTGATTTTTCTTAACTGTTAATGGAGTCAGTGAATTAATAGTAACTATATCATTTGAAATGAATATATGTGAAATTAATTGAGAAGATATCTTACAACCTAAACAAAAGTGTTTCTTTATCCAGTATACAATAATACACTATTTGGAGAGGCACAATTAAATAGTTTTTACTAATTCAAAATGTAATAAATTAAGAAGGCCTATAATTTGGCAGCATCTACATTTGATGTAACAACAAATGTATCATAAATATAGATAACTTTTTGGAGACTTTTATTAGTAAAATATTTATCAAAGAAATATTCTCTTAATGGATAGAATATAGTACTTGCATAAGTATTTGAGATAAAATATTTAAATATTTTTATTTGAAATAAATTAGACTTTAAAAAATTCTCTAATTAGCTTAGTTTGCTCTGAGCTTATCAGGTATGTTAGCTCCTAGATAAGCAATATGTTTTTAATTTAAAATGTTATGATCTACAGAGAAATGGTCATTGAAGATGTGCACATTGAGTTACCCACTAAATGCAACTTTAAAGAAGATTTAGACATGTTTTGAAAGAAAAAGACCATATGAACCCACTTACCAAAAAAAGTACACTACATTTTTCAGAATCTTTCTTTTAAAACTGATAGCATTAGAGACCACTATAACTAAGAAATTAAAGTATGTAAACATGTAATTAGAATATTTTTGTTCTAGATATTTTAAATGTTCTGACAATTTATATGAAAATTTAATAAAAAATTTTTAATGTGCATGGACATTAAGGAAATTACTGTCTTTTAAAAAATTAGTTTTGAAATGAGATTTTAAATAGAGCTATTTCTTAGATTATCATTATAATCAATCAACCAAATAAATATTGAGAAATACTGCAACTTTTACTATTTGTGGTGCTCTTTCCATTATCTAATGTATTCTTATAATAAATTGTGCAATTATTTATTCATTTAGGACACACAACAATCTAAAAGGTGGCATCTAAAAATGTATTTGAAAATCATTATTTTCTTGCACTCTAATATTTAGTTGTATAAAACTATTAGAAAGTACCTATTACATGGTAATCTTTGTCAGTTAAAATTAGCCCTCCCAATATTCAATGCACACTCTCCTCAGATCAATGCGTTTTTCTTTACAAGCATTCTAAGTTAGCATATACACAAACTACCACTTTCCTCTCTTTGAATGTATCTGTGTCGACTGGGACTACAACAATGAACATAGATTCAGGTGTTTGTGGCAAAAATAAAAATAGAAAGCACCATATATTTAAAATAATTAATGCTTATTTCACAATCTGAACTCGATTCTAGATGCAAAATATGATCACTTCTTGAGAATAACCTGCACTTCAACTATTGCGTATAAATGAACAAAGCAATTAATAGGACCTGAAACTCCTTTCACCTGCAAGATTTAAAACTTTGCATCTTTATAAAAAGAAATACGATTTTTCACACTAAGGAGATTAATGGCAGTACAGGGTTGGTAATTCACTACTGAACGACAAAGAATTTCCAGCCCTTTCCTACACTCATCCACCCAAAGAGAAGAGACACAGGTTAGAATTTGTTCTCCTGCTGCACCCTGCTTACTTGTGAAGCCGGATATTCAAACATTGAAACTTTGTGGTGCTTCTTAAATATTAAAGTAGGAGAATTATTGGCAGAGAGGCCATAGACACTGGGGCTGGAAAAACTGAAGTGCACCATGCATTTGAAATGCTGTGAAGAATGTGCAGTGTGCTGACGGTGATGGATGATGATGGCCCTTCAGTCGGCACAAGCCACTTGGCTGAAAGGCAAGTCGGGAGTGCAAGGCAAACTCAGAGCTAAGCAGGCCGTCAAAACAAATAAGTAAAAAGAAAGGACACTAAAAGGCAGTGGATTGTTAGGTGAAGGCTCGTAATAAATGATGTCAGTGATAAATTAAGGTGCGTGTTCCGTGGTTAGAATTCCAGGGAGGAAAACAGATCGGGAAACTCAGCAATATTATCTACGAGGTAACCATTCTCAGAGTGCTATGGTTTAAAATGTAGCTTTCCATGAGAAATGCAAAGCTAAAATTTAAGTGATACCAGAGCATATATGTTAATATCTGTTTTCAGTTATTCTTTCGATACCTATGGAGACTTGCTGTCAAAAGAAATGTCTGTATGAGAGAGAATTAGCATAAAATGTAGTCAGGGTTCGATAGAGTTGGATTTTACAAACCTTCTCTGGAGAAGCTTAATGGCACATTTACTACTGTCACTAAACTTCTATGACCTTACTCACTCTGAGCTAGATGTTTCATGTATGTTGTTTAAGGTATCCCTGAAGGTATTTGGTTCCATTCATTCATTATGTCATTCAGTAAGTCAGTCAATGAGTCAAAAGCTTGCTAAATTCTGCCTGTGTGTACAGGCTTTGTGTTAGGGATAAACACAATGTTCCCGCCTTCAGAAAGCCTATATCTAGTATAGTGACTTAGGAAAGTTATTATTTTCACTTCAACAATTGATTTTAGAGTGTTTGAAGAAAATCTGACTGATGTATATCTTCAATAATTAGGATCTTTCTAATATGGTGGGTTTTGTGTTTAGACTACCCTCCTAAATAAATGAGTCCCTGGAGCCAATGATCTGGATGGGATGAGGGCCTGAAGACACTAGGTTTGACATTTGGCAGGGTTTCAGAAGCCCTTAATTTGCATGTCATGAAGGAAAACCCAAAGACAAGGCCTACAAATCAGAAGCCAAGGAGATGATCTAAGTGAAATCACATGTGAGGCGAAAAAATAGAAACAAAGCAGGGAGAGAGAGAGAGAGAGAGAGAGAGAGAGAGAGAGAGAGAGAGAGAGAGAGAGAGAGAGAGAGAAGAAGAAGAAGAAGAAGAAGAAGAAGAAGAAGAAGAAGAAGAAGAAGAAGGAGGGGGAGGGGGAGGGGGAGAGGGCAATGAGGAAGGGGAGGAGGAGGAGATGAAGAAGAAGAAGAAGAAGAAGAAGAAGAAGAAGAAGAAGAAGAAGAAGAAGAAGAAGAAGAAGAAGGAGAAGAAGAAGGAGAAGAAGAAGATTCAGAGCATAGGGTAGGAGGCAGAGCCTAGAAAAAAACAAAACAAAAAACTTTAAAGGCTCTAACATGTAGCATTGGAGGCTTGTTTGTGCCTGTAAGCTCAATATGGAGAGACCACTGACGGGCACCAAATAGATTCAGATGAATGTCTCCTCTATATATTAGGTAAGTCCTTGAGATAGGATATAAATGTCTCTTCATACATTAATATGAATATATAGTAAGTCTTTACTTAACATCATTAATAGGTTCTTGGAACTATGGTGGAACAACATACAACAAAATAAATTTAGGTTAGTCGATATAAATAAAAGATCCTACCACATCTCATCGATGTTATAATGAATAGATATTGACTAAAATGATGCTATTTGAGGACCTGCTGCATTGATTTCTGCTTAGTGTTTTTATTTTGATTTAATTATATTGTGCTTTTGCCTTAATATTTCAGATGACCCCAAATCACATGTAATATGGGTAGTTACCCTTGGTGTTTTTCTAACACATTCCTTGTGCATCTTTGTTCATCCTTTCATCTATGTGCTCATTTTGGACCAATAGAGAAACAAACCTCCAGCCTCTGAATGGGAGCAGCCTGAGTTTTTCTGCTGCCGAGGGATCCAGTGTCCCAGAGGCAGGCACTGGTACTCTGTATTCAATGCTTTAGGCTTCTTCTAGTCCCCACGATATTCACCAAGTTCTTTCTCTCATTCAAACTACAATTCCCTGCTGGCACTGAAACTGTGACTTCAATCTTAGATTATATGACTGGCATCACAGAGGTGGTTCTGAGGTGTAGGTAGGGAAAGTGACTTTACTTCCCACCAGAAACCTCAATCTGCTTTGGCTCTCATGAAATCACTAGTCTACACACACACACACACACACACGCTTGTCCAAGAAGTCCTCTAATACCCCTTTCCAAACGGATGCTTACAGTTTGGCTATTTTTTTCTAGCTTCCTAATAAAAACTGAACATGTTTGCTATTCTGGAAATACAATAATTCTGTATTTAACTTTGCTGCTTGATATCTCAACATATACCACTCTGCTGCATCCAGTGGTGTCTCTGAGCCCTCTTGCTACTAAGACTAATCAATTAAGTCCAATTTGTTATTTTTCTTTTTTTTATTTAATTAATTTATTTTTGTTACAGATGTTTCTCCTTTTTCCCCCATTGACACCCTCCTCCCATTCCCACCCCTCCCCCAGCATTGTTGTCTATGTCCTTTGGCTATGCTTATATGCAGAAGTTCTTTGGTTTATCTCTTCCCTCCCCCCTCCCCCTGGCCCCCTCCTCTAGGAATTGTCAGTCTTATCCCTACTTCTATGTCTCTGGGTCTATTTTGTTCATCACCTTATTTTGTTCATTTCTATGCCACAAATAAGTGAGATCATGTGATACTTGACTTTCTCTGACTTTCTAAGCTTATTTCGCTTAGCATAATACTTGCCAATTTGTTATTTTTCTTTGCAAACTTAGTGCTCACTGATGGTTAAAATGCTAAAGGAGGACACTTTAGAACTCGGCACTCTCCCCAAACCCTGCTCCCTCTGGCCTTTTCTTGATCTCTATCGACCTTATTTGTTTTTCTATCTCTACTGGGTTTCAGAAGTAAGCTTCCCCAATTCCACCACAGTGTGCCTTAAAAAGTATGAAGCATAACCACAATAAAGTGATTTTTACTAGGTATTTTTAGTTTTATTTAATACATTATAAATATATACATGCTTTTACATTTTGAACTGTGTTGATTAACAAAATTATTTCTGATTTTAGGGTCTTCCAAAGAAAATTAATGCTTCTCTGAGACACAAGTACATTGTTCTGTTAAATTATTTGTACTATAAAGGATTTTATAAATTCATTTAAAAATTTTATTTTATAGAGATGCAAAACAATAATCATAACAACTGAAAATATGGATGCAGAACGTATCTTCTTTCAAAGCAATTGTTGACGTAGAAATCATGCTGTAAGTACCTGTCTCTAAGAACATATTCTGTGCAACAAAATTTTTTGCAGTGCAATGTGGAACATATCTCAGCACTATGCCTTTAAACCTCAAAAATCGTGTGATGAGATACTGTGCCAGCGTGAGGGTGCATATGCCTGCATGCATCTCTGGTCTGATCTGTTAACCCTCTGCTGCTGCCCTTTACTTCCACCTATCTTACTTTACTGAGCTACTCAAGAAGAAGTATTTTGACACACAGAGGGCATTTCCATTTCTTGCCAGTGAGTAACCATTCTGCATCATTCATATCTGAGAAAACATGAAAATTTATAGACTCTGACTTTCTTGGTACGACTATTTAGATTAAAGTTATTAGCTACACTGGTCAAATATTTTAAAAGAATACTAGAATCTCATTCTATTTGTAGGCATACCTCAGAGATATTGCTGGTTCAGTTCCAGACCACTACAGAAAGTAAATATCGCAATGAAACAAGACACATGAATTTTTTGGTTTTCTAGGGCACATAAAAGTTAGGGTTTTGCTATACTGTAGTCTATTAAATGTGTAATAGCAGTATGTCTAAAAGAGCGATATACATACTTTTATTAAAATATTTTATTGCCAAAAAATGCTGACCATCGTCTGAGCCTTCACTGAGTCATAACCTTTGTGTTAGTGGAGAGTCTTGCCTCCATGTTGATGGCTGCTGACTGGTCAGGGTGGTGGTTGCTGAAGGTTGGATGTGGCAATTTCTTAAAATAAGGCAATGATGAAGTTTGAGGCATTGACCGACAATTCCTTTCAGGAACAATATTTCTGTAGCATGCAATGCTATTTGATAGTATTTTACTCACAGGAGAACTTCTTTCTAAATTGGAACGAATTCTCTTAAACCCTACTACTGTTTATCTACTAAGTTTATGTAATATTCTAAATCATTTGTTTTTATTTCAACACTCTTCATAGCATTTTCACCAGGAGTGGATTCTATCTCAAGACCCCCCCCCCCTTTTTTTTATTTGCTCATCCATGAGAAGCAAGTTTTATCATGAGATAGCAGCAATTCAGTCACACCTTCCGGCTCCACTGCTAATTCTGCTTCTCTTGCTCTTTGCACCACATCGGCAGTTGCTTCTTCCACTGCAGTATTGAACCCCTCAAAGTCATTCCTGAGGGTTGAAGTCTTCTTCCAAACTCCTGTTAATGTTGATATTTTGAGCTCTTCCCACAAATCACAAATGTTCTTAAAGGCATCTACAATGATGAATTCTTTCCAGAAGGTTTTCAATTGACTTTGCCCAGATCCATTAGAGGAATCTATGGCAACAGTAGTCTTACAAAATGTATTTCTTAAATAATAAGACATAAAGTCATATTTATTCCTTGATTCATGGGCGGCAGAGGGGATATTGCTTTAGCAGGCATGAAAACAGCATGAATCTCATCGTACATCTTCATCGGAGCTCTTGACTGACCAGGTGCATTGCCAATGAGCAGTGATATTTTGAAAAGAATATTTTTTTCTGAGCAGGTCTCAACAGTGGGCTTAAAATATTCAGTAAACTATGTTGTAAACAGATGTGCTGTCATGCAGGCTTTGTTGTTGCATTTATTGAGCACAGGCAGAGTAGATTTAGCATAATTCTTCAGGGCCCTAGGACTTTTGGAACAGTACATGAGCATTGGCTTCAACTTAAAGTCACCAGCTGCATTAGCCCCTGATAGGAGAGTCAGCCAGCTTGTCTTTGAAGCCAGGCATTGACTTCTCATTATTTATTTAGTTACTTATTTTTTAATCTTCACCCAAGAATATTTTTCTATTTATCTTCAGATAGAGTGGGAGGGAGGGAGAGAGAGAGAGACATCGTTGTGAGAGAGACACACCAACTGGTTGCCTCCCACATGACCTTGACCAGGGTTGGGGACGAACCTCAACCAAGGTACATACCCTTGACTGGAATCGAACCCGCAACTCTTTGGTCCACAGGCTGAAGAGCCAGACTGGCTGAGCCAAAATGGCCAGGGCAGCACTGACTTCTCTTTAGTTATGAAAGTCCTAGATGACATCTTCCTCCAATCTAAGGCTATTTTGTCTCCATTGAAAATCTGTTGTTTAATGTGGCCACCTTCACGAATTATCTTAGCCAGATCTTCTGGATAAGTTGTTACAATTTCTACATCAGCACTTACTGCTATACCTTGCACTTTTGTTATGGTGACAGCTTCTTTCCCTAAACCTCATGAGACAACCTTTGTTAACATTGAATTTCCTTCTGCAGCATCCTCACCTCTCTCAGCCTTCAGAGAATTGGGGAGCTGGAGTCTTTCTCTGGATTGGGCTTTGGCTGAGGGAATAGGGCTACAGTATTTGATCTATGCAGACAACTTTCTCCATTATCACAGCAAGGCTGTTTTGCTTTCTTATCATCCATATGTTCACTGGGGTACATTTTTAATTTCCTTCAATAACGTTTCCTTTGCATTCATGACTTGGCTGTTTGATGCAAGACACCTGCCTTTTGGCTTGTCTCATCTTTTGACATGCCTTCCTCACCAAGTTGAATTACTTTTAGCTTTTGATGTAGAGGGAGAGGGACCTGTGACTCTTTTTTTCACTTGAGCACGTAGAGGCCATTGCTGGGTTATTCATTGGCCTGGTTTCAATATTGCTGTGTCTCAGAGAACAAGCAGGCCCAAGGAGGGGGAGAGAGATGGGAGAACAGTTGCTTGGCAGAGCGGTCAGAACACACACATTTAAGGATTCAGCTTTCTGTCCTATATAGCTGCAGTTCATGGTGCCTCAAAGGAATTACTGTAGTAGCATCAAAGATCACTGATCATGGATCACCATAAAATATAAAATAAGAAAAAAGTTGGAAATATTGTAAGAATTACCAATATGCAACACACAGACACGAAGTGAGAAAATGTAGCTGGAGAAATGGTGCCGATATACTTGCTCACTGCAGGGTGGCCGTGGGCCTTCCAGTCTGGAAGGTGCAGAAGAACAGGGCATACCTGTACTGACCGCCACCTTTGTGGCTCCAGGTCGCTCAGTTTCCTAGTCCCAGACTGAAATTGAACATTAGAAAAGTACGTATGTTTTTAGCACAGAAAAGGAAATAGGACAATAGAGCAAAAAGGAATATATGAGGACATGAGAAAATATAAAGTGAAGAGTGGGAATTAATAGTTTCTTCATGTAGGCCTGTCAGTTGTAATCTACCTCTCTTGAGCCTCAGAAAAGTCCCCCTAAGAAAGTATTATTGAGCTCACGGAGAAGAGAACAAAGGCTCTGAATGTTAAGCAATATTCTTTCAATTATTCCAGTGGGGCAGGACTTAAACCCGGTGCAGACTGTCCCAAAGATACCTCCCCCAGAGGCACTCATCCCTGAGAGCAGGCTCAACTGTGCCTTTGTGATGGACTCCATGTTCTCATATACCCACCCCACCCCCCTCTAAGCATGCCAAATTCAGCCAATCCTTCCAATAGGGCCCCAACTTGGTTTTAATCGACTTCAGCAATTCTCCTACATTGTCTTTCACTGAAGGCAGCAGGGACACTAGCGGTCCTTCCCTCTCGCTGACCTCGGTGCAGTGCTCACCACGTGCGCGTCGCCGAGGCGATCACACACATCCTCCGACTTCACGTGGGCTTTCTTCTCTTCTGAGAGATGGTGAATTCCGTCCATCTCAAGCTGAGGATCAGTCAGTCAACAGATCATCCCTGAGGCCTTTCTATGACGGAGACATTGTGTAAGGTGAAAAGGTGGATAAAACAATTTAAGCAGTAAATAAATAAGTGTCATAAGACAGTCTCGGTATACTAATGCCACGGTAATTCTAAAGGACACACCACTGCTACACTCAGGGTTGTCAAGGTGGGCTCTGTTCTCACTGCTGTGTGCACTGTCTGCCCTACAGCTGCAGGTGTGACAGTCCCGGCTGGCCCATCTGTGGCTGGGTCAGTTCTGCAAGCGTCTCATTCTGGGGCCCGGGCTGAAGGAGCTCTGTGTGGGGAAGTCCTTTTCTCGGAAACGTAATTACCATGTTTAGGCCAAAGGAATTTTTTTATTAAGTACTCCTTGCCTTAAATTACAAAATAATTTTTAGTAATAACTGGGAGGTAAACACATATTAATCAATAATAATCACAATTTTCTTATACAAATTGGATAACATTCCAACTTAATAAGGAATTCTATATTAAAACTAACAGTATTTGTAAAGCAAAAAATTACCCCTCAAATTTTTCTTTTTTTAAGTTTAAAACTTAAAAAAATTTTTTTTTTTTTTCTTTATTGATCTTAGAGAGAGAGAGGAAGGGAAAGGGGGAGAGAGACAGAAACATCAATGAGAGAGAACATTGGTTGGCCACCTCCTGCATGCCCCCTACTGGGGATTTGTCCCACAACCTGGGCATGTGCCCTGACCAGGAATCAAACCAGCAACCTATTAGTGCATGGGTCGATGTTCAACCACTGAGCCACACTGGCCGGGCAAGTTTAAAACTTTTTGAACACAAATACAAACTCTAAGTGGTCACTTACAACGGATGAAGTAAAGTAACTCAAGTTCTGTTTCTAATATCCTTACAATCACTGTGAAACTGTCTTAAATATAGTCTCCCGGTGAGAAGCTGGTATATGTGATGCTGGAGGGGTTGGACACTCAAACTGCTTCCAATGTGAGGTTGAATGATCCTGAGAAATTATGAATTTACTTTCCAAACGAATGCATATAGCTTAGTTTGCTGTGCTGATGGCTGACTATAGCTGCAGTAATTATTTGGAACCTTAGTCTGACAAAAGATATTTTGGGGACTTATGGGGAGTACTTCACCCTTGGGAAAGCTCTCTCTGCTTCTGTGGTATATGCATGCTATTCCTGAAGTTTAAGAAGCCAAGCTCCAGGACAGTCTCAGTTCAGACCTCTGTTCATATCATGCCCACTAGCGTTCCATTGGCCCAAGCAGGTCACATGATCAAGCCCCAAATCAGGAAGTAGAAAAGTATACTTTTTCCATGGCATAGGTGTGAGGAGTAAGAATTGAGATGAATCTTGAAATCTACTCCAGTAAATGTGAAAATAAGTGACAAATTTTTTTGATTGAGAAATATTTAACTTGCAGAGGAAAAAATTCTGGTTACAAAAGGATTTTTTAGTTCAAGAAAATATTCATAGTGATGTATAACTGGCATCTTTGAACAATTTCTAAGCATACATTTATGAGAGTGACTTTTATACACCATAGATAACATTTATAAAATCATATATTGGATATATAAAATAAAGTATACTTCTTTCTGTGGATCTCTCTTCCTTAGCCACATCCCCTGGAACAGACTTTGGTATAGTACATACAGGTACAAAAGAGGGGCTATCCAGGAAGGGTTTAACTAGCTAAAAGGACACATAGCAGTGTCAATTCCCATTAGTAGAAATCAGAAAGGACTTTTCATAAAGGCCCTTTTCTCCTTGATGACTAATCTCCATATATTTTAAATACCAATGAAGGAATTAGAAACAAAATGCAGAGGGTTTGTGGTTTCTTTAGCAAATAGAAAACAAAACAAAAATATGTATTCATTTGGAAATGACAAAATGTCAGCTTATTTTTAAAAAAACAGACTTTTTAAATTTGTTTATTGATTTTAGACAGAGAGAGAGAGATTGATTTATTGTTTCATTTATTTATGCATTCACTGGTTGATTCTTCTTCTTTTTCTTCTTTTTTTAAATCTTTATATTCCTTTATTGGAGCAAGATTCCTGACCAGTATACAGTGATGTATTCTTTATAGAAATTGCATACTGTGCAGAAATTACGTACTATCCATCTAGATAGGTTTATTATACTTTGCCTATTGATGGAATAGTTCCATTTATAAAGTTTTATACATCAAAAAGCTTTGAATTTGACCAGGCTGTCCATTAATTCATCTCTGAAAAAGTTAAGTGGCATTTAATTTTACCTACTCTATTTTACAGCATTAAAAAGCTTAGGCATTAGGTAGCTTCTCCAAATGTTCTATGCACGATGGCATTTAGCAAACAGAGTCCATCATCTCGCCCTGATTCACAGACAGGTCTCATTTGAGAACGATTAAGCTAAGTAGCTGGTACTTAGAGACAAAAGTACTCCGAACCTGAGTTTCTTAACCACAAATACAGGCTTCTTACTCTGAGAGCCTATCTTCCCGGCCACATTTTATAGTGCCAATAAAGACATGCCAGCAACAGCCCCGTGTGTAACTCAGCATTACAGCCCCAGGTCTGTCTGGTGGTGGTGGCAGGCACTATTATTATGTCCAGGTAAATACGGAGCCATTTTAAAAAGTGCCAATGTGATATACAAAGCTAAGGGTACAACAAAACTCAGTTTTGAGCCATCTGGTATTCCAAATGATTTGAAAATTTTCATAAACTGATAACAAATTGTACTGGTGATGTTTCTCAGCTATGGAGACATGAATACATTGAAGCAAATCCCTTTGTTCAGTCCACATAGCCTGAGGTCATCTTGCAAAGTGCGTATCCAAAAAAAATATGCAGTTAGGTTTACAACGTTGGACAATGTTATATAAGTCAAACTAGAAATCTGCTCTGAGAGAAAAGCATCGTATCCTTTGTGTACACATCTGGTTTTATTGTAACAAAGCAACTTGTACACTTTTAAAGTTTAAAACTGAACATCATATTTTCTTTCCAGTGAAACAAAAAGAAAGTTTAAAAATAAACAGGAACAAAGTTACAATAGAGATATGTCAATTCAGAATAAGATCCTACAGGTTCCACTGATTCTCCCATCGAGTGGCAGGGCTCACGTCATCATTAGGACAGAATTTTAACTGTCATCTTAAACTGCAAGTGTGTCCATTAGACATCACAATCAAACATGCCAAAGGAGAAGCCATGTTGTCCAAATGCCCACTTAATGCACCCAAACATCTCACACTCATCCTCTGCTGACCTTCTATACCCCCCCTTTTAAGCTTTTTTTATTTTTATTTTCTTAAACAAGAGAAAGTAGACAGATATATGTTGGTAAATGCTAACTGTCCATATTCACATAGAGAGACAGTGTAATCTCTGAGCTCAACATACAGAGAAAGGAGGGGAAAAGCTAGAACTCTGTGCACTACTACACAGGGACCTGGCACCCTCCAGCTTCCACAGAGCAAAGTGAGCAGAAGGTTTTTCTTTTTTCCCACAGAGCATGGTCGTGTTGATTCCATAAAGTTTTTCTTGGGACAGGAAGGGATAAAAATAAATTTGGAGCAGAAAGGGGCGGAGATTATTTTCCTACTGTATTCCGCTCAAGGTACATCCCCCCCAAATAAGGTGAGAACTGTGGTGTAAAGTGTGAAGGAGAGAAAAGGGATCTCAAAAACAGGCCAACTGAGCACAAGAGGAAAAATAGAAGAGACTGCAACTTGCTCTCGGGAGTGGAGAAAATTAAAAAAGGTTAGAATCCATCAGTGTTCCATTAGTCATCTTCTCCATCTTCCTCTCCTTCCTCCTCTTCTTCATCATCTTCATCTTCTTTACCTTCATCCTCATCCCCTTTTTGCCCCCCTCCATCCAAGCCTCTCCCCACCCCAGGCGTTCCCCACACTATTGTCTGTGTCCATGGGTTATGTATATGTGGATATATGTTTTCTGGTTATTCTCTTCCCATCCCCTCCTCTACCCTCCCTGCTGAGATCTGTTATTCTGGTCTATGCATCCATGCCTCTGGACCTATTTTGTTTGTCTGTTTATTTTGTTCATCAAATTCCACATATAAGTGAGGTCATGTGATACTTGTCTTTCTCTAACTGGCTTATTTCACTTAGCATGATACGCTCCCAGTCCATCCATGTTGTTGCGAAGGGTAAGAGCTGCTTCTTTTTTACAGCCGCACAGTATTTCATTGTGTAAATATACCACAGCTTTTAAATCCACTCATCCACTGATGGGCACTTGGGCTGTTTCCACATCTTAGCTATTGTAAATAATCCTGTGAATGGCTTTTCCATCAGACATTTCAAATGGGAGTGGGATTTGGCAATCAACATCCATTTTGAGTCATATCTGAAAAAGATCACCTCCTTCACAAATGGCTGAATAAGCTTTAGGTGGTGATATCTATTGTAGATCTCATAAGGTCTCCAACTTCAGGTCCCAAACCAGCATCCTTCACTGAACTCAAGAGTACTAATTGTGCACATTCAGAGTTCTTCTTCCACTTGATGCGTCTTCAAAGATTTTCAGAAACTCTTCCTTAGAATGTGGGATTTTCAGTGATTTTTTCTAGAAAAAGATATGACATATATATCACAGATTTACATATATGCTAATTATATTAAACTAAGCAGTGTGTTGCTATTTAAGAAGATAGTGTTACTATTTTATTACAATACTGTAAATGTAGTAGATACTTTTGCAACTAAAGACAGTTCTTCTGTACTCATCATGCACTGGCCATTTCAGACAAGTGTTGTAGCTTTGTTTTGCTTTTGCTCTCTCACTTCTAAGTTGTTTATTACTACCAGAGCAGCAAAGAATATGGGAAGTGCCTCAGGAGGGTCCTGTGTACTCTGGGACCTATACTTGCAATGGAGAAAATAGGTTTAGTTAGACTCTCTAGCACTGATCAAGCTAATTGCTGTTTTCAGTGCAGGCTCCACAATGCTAATAAGACAAGCAAAATAACCATTTATTTATTCGACATGTGTTTACTGACCAGTGACATTTTTGGAACCAAAGAAAGGATCAGAAGACAAGGAGAGAATTTAATAAATTCTTATTAAATCGAATACTGAGAACTTGAATAAAATCCAAATTTACAGTGATTACCATATAAAATATTTTTTCCATAAAGTATTTAGGCAGTAATGAGTGCCAATATTTAAAAAAAATTTAAATAAAGATGCCAGACATTTGACTTGTAATTAAGCATTTATACATGTACATTATCATCTATGTAATTTGAATTTCTATTTTCAAAAACTTACAGATTATTAACCATCTTTCTTAGTTGAACATAAACTCCTTAAGGGTAGACACTGTCTTATTCACCAGTACTGTCATAAATTATGGCACATGGGAGGGACTCAACAAATATTTGCTGAGTTAATAAATGTATCAATGTTAATGATACCTTACTGAGATGATGAAGTCAGTCTCAACCAGAAATGCTAAAATTTCAAATAGCAAAAGTCCTTTGTGTAAACGGGAAAGAGAAATATAGCCTGTGTATATACAAGGAAACAAGGTGAAATCTACAAGGAAGAGAGTGATAATAGCAATACTTCCATAGTATTTTTTTATGTGCCCAACCGTTTTCTAAACATTTTACATATACTAAACTCATTCAATCTTCAGAACAATTCTCTGAGATGGATAACATCATTCATCCTAAGGTTATCCAGCTAACTCTTGGTCAGTCTGGGATTTCAGTTCAGTTGGTTCCAGATGTGCTCTTAACCCATAAGATGCAAATAAAGTTCTTCGAGACTTCATATGGAAATAAGTGAATTCTACTTAGCAGGGTTAAACTAAAAGTCTTACTGGTAATTCACAATATTTAATCTTATATTATGGGACTAACTGGGCCTGCGTAAAAGTGGTCATAGAATAATTACTTGAATATCTTTAGAACAGATCACCTTTAGATGGAAATAGAAAACAGGGGACATAATAGTAAGAAATATAATAAGTTATCTGTCTACTTCTGTATCTGCTCTTCTCCTGGAATGATTCACTAGTAATACCTATAAGGATGTTGACAGTCACTTAATACAATACACAATAATGTAACTGGTTTTTTTTTCCACTGCTGGAAATATAAAAATATAATGTAGAGAGCAATGAATTAGAAATGAAAAGACATTCATTTAACTTTTAAGTTCTACATTATACTCTCTTTGTCCCCTTACCTAAAAAGTGAGTATGATACTTTAATTGGGATGTGGGATGGATCAGAAGACAACTGCTTATCCTTCTCTCTTCTCAATATTTAAAGCAGCTGAGAGATGGATAACCAGGTGGGACACCTAATGTCATACCTATTGCTTGGCATCACAAGGAAGAGAGAAGAAAGCATGAGGCCTACAGGCAGTCAGGTGCCAAGAAAGGTCAAAGACCATGAGCATTTAGGTCCATTTCTTCTCTGACCATTACAAAGAGAAACTTCTTCTGTGTAGAAGAGTGAGTGAGAACTGGTCAGAGGGAAAACACTTTTCCGCATTACTGGTAAAATGGTACAAGTTCCTATTTTACTGGCTGAGGTAAGATCATGAGTACAGGGAAAGTAACACTTCTCTTGAGATTTTCCAGTTTTGGCTTTCTGTCCCACTGGGCTTAGTTTCTAGGCCGGTGCCGCCTTTCTTCAGGTTGGGGACAGTAGTTATGAGAACATTACTGTTTCCTCCTTTCAAGGATCCTTCCAATATGGCAACTTCTGTTCCTTTGTATCTGTGCTTAGAACAACTGCGGGAAAGCTCACCTTTGGCCGAAGAAGGCTCTGAAATCTAGCTGAAGAAAAACAAACAAAAAATAGTAACTCTAGGACCATACTTCATCTTAGGCCAAAAGCAAAGTTTCATAATCGGTTGCACAAAGGATCATATTGACAGAGGTTAAAGTATCCACATATCAGACACCTACCTGCAGGCTTCCTTTATAAAGGGTCAAGTGGCAAACTGGAATTCTGCATGTTCTTGGGAACACCTGCACCACCCCTCTTCTGACACTCACAGTGTCGGAATCGCTGTGTGCACCGGGGCCATCAGTCCTACCTTCTCAGAGAGACTCAGATGGATGCTCCTGAAAGTAAAATTAAACAATTACATAACTGTGCAATAGTGGGTACCCCAGAAACACTGCTTACTGGAGGTGTGGTTTTTTGTTTTTTGTTTTTGTTTTCTGTGTGTGTGTGTGTGTGTGTGTGTGTGTCCATCCCACTTTTAATTTACTTTGCCTTGAGTATTTTCTTCCTCAATGGTGATACAACCATATTCTTCCATTTACAGTCAACCCTCAATTAAAACAGGTACCATTCAAGTTAAATGTGTTCATAAACAGTTCCATTTTTTTGGGGGGGGGGGCTAGTCTCTATGAATTTTACAGTTTTCTGTCAAATTTCTGGTCTTTTAGCACTGTATCACAAAACCTGGGACTACCTCCTTGTGCTTGAAAAGTTTGACTTCCAGTGGACATTTTTTTTTTTGGTCTCAGGTGGGAATTCATTACTTGCAGGATTCTGACCTGACCTAAAGCTATCTGAGCTTTGATGTTTACAAAATCTGGTATCTAAGCAATACCCCTGAAAGAGTGGGCTACCCCACCACTACCACCACTCTTACCTGTTGAGAGATTTGAATGTTCTAGCCCTTGAAAGAGGTGTTAATTCATTGCTCTCTCCACTATATGTTATTCTTCAGCAGGGTGTTTCATTTTTTCTTGTTTCCTTTCTCCTTTCAGGCAAGTTTTTTTTTTTTTTTTTAATTAAACTCTCTGGATGTTAGCTTCTTTCCCATTCCAATATACAGGGTGGAGCAAAAGTAGGTTTACAGTTGTGGTGCGTGAAATACAGAGTTTATTCTTGTATCATCGCTTATTAATCATTGTATTATTTTCCATGCAAACAACTGTAAACTGACTTCTGCCACATTCTGAATCTTGGGCTACCATGATTTGCAATTTCAGAGAGCCAGTATATATATTTTTCTTTTCTTTTGCATTTTGGACTAAATATTTTATCTTCTGGTTTTGATACTCTTTTATAGGGTTACTTATAGGGAGCCATATAGAGCCAATTTCTTCTTTATGTGTAGCAATCATTTGCAATCCCAGCTCACCAATGTTGTGTACCTCCAACTGGAACATGAGCTTTGATGGGTTCAATACTTAACACTTCTTTGAACTTCATCTGTATATTGTCTTCTTGCCTACCATCATTTAGCCTCACCTTTTTTGAACATGCCTTCTGTGACATAGTTTCACAATATTACACAGCATGTTCCTTTACTTCATAGACAATGACCTGCAGCACCCTCATTCCACTGCCATTGAAACTCCTCTGAAAAGGCTTGAATTAAACTGTGCTGCTGCGCCCACTCCCCTCACCCTTATCTTCAGACCTAACTACGTGTTCATGAAACAAGCTGTACTAGTCTTTAGTGGGTGGTTCCAAAGTGTTCATTGACTGCTTACCTGTAATTTTAAGAGGAGGGCTCTCACTTATTTCTTATATCTGGATTTTTCCCTGAAAATTCCTTCTGTTTGTTTCTGACAGCTCTGTTGTATTTTTCCATTCAATTTAATTGAGCTCTAGTCCCCTCTGACCCAGGAACAACTAAACTATTTTCCTGTTATCTGGTCCCTTTTGAAAGAGCCACTGGTCAAATTGTGTCTTTATCTCTCTTCATATCTATGAAGCCAGGCCTCAACTTTAGGGAATCCTTCTCATTCTCCACCATCATCTGTATGCATTCTTCCGTTATTTTTTATTTTCCCTCCTCTCATTTTCTGACCATTTCAAATGTTTTTCTATGAACTGATCTTTGATTATTTACAAAAATCTAATTTCTAGAACAGAGCGTTATAGACACAAGCCTCATTAATTTCTTTCTTAGCTTCTGGGTTCATAACAATTTCTTTAAGCATTTAGTCCATCTAAACCAACAATATAATTTGTCCTTCACATAATAAGGTTCTAGTCCTCTTTACATCTTTATAGGTAAAATCAACCACACTTTCAAGGTTAAACTCAATTTGGGTGATTGAAATTGATAACCTTTATTAAAATGTATAATAAATTCAAAGATATATTAAAATAGAAATATGTTGATATATGTGTTAATTCTAGGATTTAAAGACAAGATTTACTTAGTCCAATACTCATTAGAGGACAATAATGGGTTTAGTTGATTTGGTTTAATAAGTCTTGAGGTTGCTAATTTCACTTATCCTTTATTTAAAAATGCTGATAATTACATATGTATTCTTCTTATTAAAATCAGTTTTATTTATTTCCAAGAAATTTAAGCTGTGAAAGGAATTTTGTGAAAAGCTGTGAGAAGTTAATAAATTTTAAAATTCTACTGAAATGTTATCACTGTAAATCGCAATTTCAACCTTTGTTGGTGGAAAAATATATTACATTTGTACGTATTAAAGTAGAAATACAAAGACATAATGCTGAGTGTGTAGACCATGTAATATAATTTCATTTTTTTATATATATGAGGCAAAGGTGATAGCCAGAAGTACATTTAGAAATATGTAAAACACTGTGAAGTTCATGGTCACTTAGTAATTGCCATGTATAGCCACCTACCTCTGCCCCAAATAGTGTGCTTTGGAAAAAATTCTGTCAAGTATATTACTCTCTATATAATGTTATCACTTTTCAGGTAAGGCAGGTGAATTCTTGATAGGTAAAACTGTACTCCGAGTACGAGGTAGGGCTTGAATTTGAACCCAGCACCGTCTGATTGCATAACACATGTTCTGTGAGGTAATTTGGGATGCATTGAAGAAGCTAACAATATATTCAGTGCCCTAAGTCTAAGCTTTATTGAACATAAAATAAACACTATTTTGTTAACTGATCATGATTTTTCTCAGCCTGAATTTTGCTTTTAATCTGCTTTTTTTTTTTTTTTTTTTAGTATCTATATATATAGAATCCCTAAAAGGATCTTTAAAGAATTAGGGCTTTCGCTTACCCCCTACTGTGAGCTTATCTCCGAATAATAAGTATAATCCTCTTACATGGGCCCTCCCTCTGAAAACCACCTCAATTTTAAAAAGATTCAAGTTTGTCCCATCTAGCTTTAAAAAAGTTTAAATTTCAGCACACTATTCTTTTTTATTCTGATTCTGGTAATGGCTTTATTTCCATACTTAACTGTTTTTGGTTTTTTTCTTTATGCAACACACTTTATTCTGCAGTAGTCTGTGTTCAATAGTTTCTGTACTTTTTATGATGCAAGTTCTTCATTTTATGAGAAAAACTGACCAAATTAAATATTTAGACTGTCCCTACCTCAATATCTCTAAGGGAAAAAGGCAACTTTATTATCACATGCTCATAGATAGGAGGATATTGTACCTGAAGAATGATCTACCTTAACTGAAGATTTTCTCCGGGAAAAAGATCTGTAAAATGTTCTCAGAAAAAACAATTTTGAGGACAACAACCATAATCTAGTATAAGAGATTTGCAATATAATTTTTAACTGTTAAAATAAATGCTCAGATCATTAAATTTTGCCATCTCCAAATGATGATGAATTATCATCGAATAGCAGTTGGATCTCCAGGCAGCAGTGATGCCCTTATGAATGTCTAACTTATTTCAAAGAGTATATTTTAGTTTTGGTGAAAATCACATTTATACATCAAGGTTATTTTTCCCAATTAAGTTTTTTCCACTCTGATATAAATATGATGTGTTAGACCTGTTGTGAGAGTACTTAATAAACCTTTGAAAGTTGACTTTGCTTTGGTGCCCTGAGACTAAGTGAGAGAAACTATCTAACAGCTAGAAATGGAGCAATGTCCTACTACAGGTTTGTGGGCAATTTGCCATATCATTCAAGTATCACCCTGCAGCTGGGGTACCAGAGGTTCACTATAAAGATGAAAGTAGAGCCCTGGCCAGTTTGGCTTAGCGGTTAAGTGTTGACCTGCAGACCAGAGAGTCCCGGGTTCGGTTCCTGCTAAGGGCACGTACCTTGGTTGCAGTTTGTCCCTGGCCCTGGTTGGGGTTGTGTGGGTGGCAACCAGTCCATGTGTCTCTCTCACATGGATGTTTCTCTCTCTCTCTTTTCCTCCCTCTCTCCCTCCCACTCTATCTAAAGATAAATGCAAAAATGTCCTCTGGTGAGGATAAATAAATAAAGATAAGGGTAGAGCCCTGGCCAGTTTGGCTCAGCAGTTAGAGCATCAGCCTGTGGACCAATGAGTTGTAGGTTTGATTCCAGTCAAGGGCAGGTACCTTGGTTGTGGTTCGGTCCCTGGACCTGGTTGGGGTCCTGTGGGAGGCAACCAATCAATGTGTCTCTCTCTCATCGATGTTTCTCTCTCTCTCTCTCTCTCTCTCTCTCTCTCTCTCTCTCTCTCTCATCCCCACTCCCACTCTGTCTGAAAATAAATGGAAAAATATCCTCAGGTGAGGATTAAAAAATAAAATAAAATAAAAAAGAGATAAGGGTAGAATATCATTACAGAAACCCACAGTGGTATCACCGAATACATGAGGTGTCTGGCTGGTTTTCTCAGGAGCACAGGCTCTCAAGTGTTTTATTTCTCAGCGGATGCTCTCCTGAATCATGTTTGTGCCAAGTTTTGCATAATGTCTTATCTTCTTTATCAGTAAAACAATATGAAATATTTAATAGGAAGTTATCACTGTGGCCAATATAAAAGATTAAATAGAACTGTCAGTCTCTTTTCTCAAAAAGAAAACATATTCAGAGAGAATCAAAATGGTATCAGACCTCCAGATATAGATTCAGATCAAAATACTATATTCTTTGTTTTCTACCATGAGGTGTTTTCTATCATTCTTAAGCAGAACGAAACCATAAGAAACTCAATCATTGTTTATGATGATAAAGTATTTTATTCTCTTTAAAAGTGGAAAACTACATCACAAAACTTAAGAAAAAGTAAACTGCTAAAAGTTAGAAACATTTAAAGTTAGGAATCAGTGATGAGGTAGTGACTTTTAGAAAATGTATTCACCAATCTTAAATGATAGCATGTAAATACTAAAGTAGAAAGGTAGAGAATTCAATAAAATAAAAAGAAATTGCTTAGAATTTGTGGACTCTGTGGGTCTTTGAAAATCATGTTAAACATTACATCATAGAAAAAATGAATGTACAGATCTAGGCCGCATATGTTTTTCCTCTTGGCATACCATGTCTGTGCAGGGCAATGGCAAACAGCATCAGAAAGCAACTGATCAATAGTACAATGACATTTCAGGACACCAGGAGTTGTCTGTACTTGTTCATTGTAAGTTAGAGAGGAATAATAGCCTCCTATCCTATCTAGGCAAACTGTCTAATTCTTGGACACTGTTTCTGCTTAGCACTGTGGTGGTCATCCAATCCTACTAAACTCTAACATATACTATAAGGTGCAATAAACAGTCTGAATTACATGAACTGAATTATTTTATTTTAGTTAACTTCACATCATACCCAGCAGCACACTGCGGTCTCTGCCTCTTCTGTAAAGGAGCCCCTCAAGCCACAGCCTGGCCAAACTGTCAAAATATTGATCACACCTTGTTAGTTCCACTTTTCTTTCAAGCCCGACTCGACTCCATTCCCCTAGTCTTTCTGTGGTGAAGGCTTATTTGACTTCAAATTATTTTAAGAGTTTTAGTGGGCTCTCATTCTCTTTGGTGAGAATTGAGCAAAACCTTTCTGTGTCTCCAGGTTTACTTGTATAAATTATCCTGATTCAGAAAACACATCTCAGGGAGAAAAAACAACAACAAAGTGAATTCTAGTTGACTGATGAATCTAACATTTGCCTCACTGAAAAAGAGAAAAACAGAGTGGTAATTGTTTGTAAATAAACATGATATGTGTTGGATAGGTTGAGCTTTAATTGGCCTAAAGGCTTGAAGAAGCTAAATAAAAGTAAAATAAAGCTGTACTGAAAAGCCACCTCAGAGTATTATATGAAATAATTAGGGAGCTGGGCTCACAGAATAGATAAATGACACGTTTTTAGGGAGGAGGGCTATCCAGAGGTTTGAATAGATGTTATCTCTCCTTTCTTGCTATGATTGAACCAATCAAGACAAATGGTGTAATGAATTCCTGATAATTAGACTTCCTCAAAAGAATAAAATGGTTGTCAGATAGATAGATAGGTTGATATAGATAGATAGATAGATAGATAGATAGATAGATAGATGACAGATAGATTGTTAATTTATTCAAGCAGAATTTAAATAACATATTGTGGAAGGAACAAGTGCATTGGGTGTATCTTTCATTCTGTACTTCACCCAGCTTCTGATTCTGAAGTCCTGCCCTGTAAGTGCCTCAGGGACAAGGTCACATCTGCTTTATGTTTGAAACTGTTTCTAGCCTTGGATTAGAAATAACTCTTTAGAGAGGTAGAAAGATTGTAAACTATCTATTATCTTTTGCTTGCCCACAGTGACAATTGCAGTGTTCTGAATATATTAGAGACTCAATAAATATTTTATAGACTAATTGGCACATGAAATTTTGAAACACATGTTCTTAAAAATGCAGCCAATAGGACTTTATAGCACACTCAACCTTGTCTCAGCAGATGTTTGGACTTGAAGTGATGTGATCTGTCTAATCTGGCATCTTGGCATAGAAAGGTGTTTTCTCCTCCAGGTGGCAATGCCTTGAAATAATCACAAATGACTGTTTCCCAGCAACAAAGAAGAGAGGTTCCTGCTGCACAGTAATTTCCTAAGTTCTTCCACCCAACAATTGAAAACAACAACAATCAATGGAGATTAATCCTAATTTTTGAGTTTATCATTTCCATTCTTTGCTCTTCCTGATAGTGTATCATCAATTAAGAATCTATGGAAGAATATCTATTTCAATAAAAACAATGTCAAACAAATATATGCCATACAAATATGTATGAATATATATTACAGCAATTCCGAATAAAGCAGAATAAAGTAAATGAAAGAAAAAGAGGTTGATCCAATATCAGATTCAAGTACTCCAATATATTTTAAGATGTGCATATTACTCTCTACCACCAAAGTTTTTATTTTTATTACAGGTAAATAAATAATTTGATTTTCTGAGTAAGTAAAATATTTCGTATTTCAGTCCTTGAAATGTCAGTCTATATACATTTAAGTATATGACAGCTTCCTATTCTAATAATTCTTTGCTCCGTGTAGTCAAGTTACAGAATTCTTATTTGTAACTCCGTGAAACTGATCAGTTTATACTTTTTCATATAGAGACAATAATGCGAGTGATAGGAAAGGGTTTACCCAACTGTGTAGCTAAATGGCAGCATGAGAGGAAGAGACAGAGGATTCAGTAGAAGGCAGGGCTCAAGAGCACATGCTCTGGAGACAGACTGACTGGGTTTACATCTGAGGTACTACCAGCTGCTAATGTGTGATATTTGGGCAAATTGTTTAACAAGTCCGTAATTTCATTTCCTCGTCTGTAAATGATGATGGTGACATTGATGTGTGTTTTCATTAACGTACAGAACGCCCCCATTTGGCCCTAAGAAGCAATGGACAATATATCCTATCATTTTCTAGTCCTTACATTGAGGAAGTCCTCTTAGAACCTGCCCCTGCACAGTCTGCCTTCTTACGTGACCATTAGAAATGGAGAATCAGCATAGATGGTCTAAGTGGTTTTGTATATGTGGAGACTTGGTAAAAAATAAGTTTTAGGTTATCCTTTGTATTCCAATTTATACACACAACTTACATTTACATATTTATTGAAAAAGTAATAGTTACTTCAACCAAAAGTAAGTCAGAAGAAACATGAAAGATTTCTGTCATCTGAGTTGTAGACCCAGCCACCACTTTCTTTTCTTCCTTATGTGCCATTTAATAGTTAATGAAATAATTGATATTGACCATATAGCTATTATTTGTGCAATGTATTATTTCACATTGTAAATAATAACAATAACAGAATCTATCAAATTCAGCAGGGAACTATAATATAATTGCATTAAGTATGGTTTAATACTTAGAATATTAAGTTATATTTTTTGCACATCCTTGAAGACAAACAGTACCCTATAGAATAACTTTTTTTTTTTTAAACAGTATAATGGGAACAGAGGATGCATAGCTTTAAAAACAGGCAGCCAGATATCCTACCTTTGATTTGCGCAACTAATGGCAAATCAATGAAGGTGAAAATAAAAAGAGAGTTTGTAACCGGAGGGAATAATTGTCCTCTGTATTTGTCTGAAAAGATACACAGTGTTAAAGTCCATTTAGCCAACTTTGACACCCTCCAATGCTTCACCTTACAGGACTCTGAGATTGGGTGTCTTTCTTCCGGTTATTGTGGTAAATCTACTGGAAACTTCTGAATTAACACCCTTCCTAGACAACGCAGTCTTTTCTGAATGCTGAGAAAGACCATACTAAACAAAGAGCAAAACATTGGTATGGCTATGTAGAGCTAAATGTAGTTTTCCTTCTTAGAGAAAATTTGAATATTACAGGATATTTTACAAAGAATGAGGTTGAAACTTTTGCACTGTTTAACATTCTTCATCACTTATTCTATGTAGTTTCACATGCCACTGGAGGAAGTAATCTAACAGCAACAAACAGGTAAAAAGTTTCAAAAGATGGACAAGCATAAGTCATTTAAATGCCAATTAGATCAAACCTGAACCCTTTCAGTTTTACATTCTTGTAAGTTTTTATATCAGAGACAGTTATTGACCCTATAAAATTTACCATATATTATTAGTTCTGTAAAGTGGTAATCAGTTCCATATACAAGGTGTTACATATGTAGGTTCTCTCTCTCATGGTGTCACGTTACACATTAATACATAGAGTCACAACCTATCAAGACAAACAATGAATATTCTATTTCTCAATTTTTTTTCATAACGGAAGAAAAAAGGGGGAAGGAAAAATAATAAATCCTTCAAACTAAAGAGATCTACATATATTCTGATGCTGGGAAAGTTAGAATTGCATCTTGTGAAACACACTGATTTCATTTCTAAGTACTTAAAGTACATATTAAGTATAAAAGTAAAATACGTTTAATTTAACAAATATTGATTGATCCTGCCTCGCATACCTGGACTTCTAATAGATGATATATGTTATGGAAACGGAAATTGAATAACACATGTTCTCTGATCCTGAAACATTGATTGCATCAAAGACAAATGAAAACAATAAAACCAGATTGAAAGTGATATATGCTATGGAACTGTTTTTTTCAAAATATGTATTTTTTGTTGTTGTAAAAGAAAGAGGAAAACAGTTTTATCTGGGGGTTGGAGGAACCATAGAACATTTCATCGAAGGGGTAGAGTTTGAGCTAGACCTTGCAGGACAGGTAGAATTCAGGAGATGGAGATGGTGGACATTCCGTGGAGAATAATGTGTGGGCAGCAGCATAAAGACAAGAAAGTTTGACCTGTGCTTATGAAGTCTGCACAAATAAGTTGCATATAGAAAAAAAGTGTAGGAAAGAAACCATATTTTTTTTTTTTAAAAAGAGTTTAAGTCAAAATTATGGAGGACTTTTGACTGTAATGAGAAATAGGGATTTCACTTTTTCTAGGCGTGGAAACCACTGAAGACTGAATCAGAGTGACATAGAATGAGATGAGTCCAGGGAGGATATACCTGTATTTATTGCCAATGGTTATACCAAGAGATAATATTTTATTATCAATCAATTCTACAATTTTTTTTACATTCAAAATGATTACTTATACCCATAAAAATATTTGGAATTATTTTATTTAATATATATTTTTTATCCTCATCCAAGAGTGGGAAGGAAAGAGGGAAAGAGAGAGAGAGAGAGAGAGAGAGAGAGAGAGAGAGAGAGAGAGAGGTTGATGTGAGAGAGACACATAGACTGGCTGCCTCTGGCACAAGCCCCGGGACAAACCTCAACTGAGGTACATGCCCTTGACCGGAATCGAACCCACAACTCATTGGTCCGTGGGCCAATGCACTAACCACTAAGCCAAACTGGCCAGGGCTATTTTACTTAATATTAAATCATACAGTTTACTAGCTTTTTAAAAAATATATATATTTTTATTGACTTTTAGAGAGAGAAGAAGGGAGAAGGAGAGATAGAAACATCGATGAGAAAGACACCCGCCACTGGGGATCGAGCCTGCAACCTGGGCATGTGCCCTGATGGAAATTGAACCAATGACCTTTTGGTCCATGGGTCGATGCTCAACCACTAAGCCATACTGGCTAGGTGGTTTATTAGCTTTTAAAGTTATTTTTCCTTGCTATCAACCACACTGACATATATATATATGATCTTATAATTCCCTCATGATCTTATAGTACAATGTTGACCTTCTTCCATCAAAGCTGTGTTTATGTTCCATCTCCATGAATTTGGGCAGTCTGTATGTGGCAGATAATGCTTAGGCTAGGTCATAAAAGACAATCTCTCTCTCTCTTTCTCTCTCTCTCTGCCGTTTATCTTTAACCCAGCCTCCATGTTTTAAGGAAACTAACCACATGGAGATGACATATGTGGGTTTTCCCTCTGACAGTGCAGCTGGACCTCAAGATTTGAGAGTGAAGAGCCTTCAGATATTTTCAGCCTCCAGGTTTCTGCCTGCGAAGAAAGACCATACCAGGAAAAGAAAAACATTGGGATGATTGCGTAGGGCTAATCTTCCAGGTGAGGCCTCAAACGTTTTGGGGCAAAGATAAACCATCTCCTCTGTACCGCTGTCTGAAATCATCACCCACAACTGATATCCAGTAGAGTGTTCTGGTGTGTCTAATAGATGAGTCTCATAGTCATAGGCTTGTCCAAATATTCTATACACTTACTGAAAAATTTTAGCTGCCTAATCTTTCACATTTCAAGGATGATATATTTAAAAAATATTTCATTATTATGTGGATTTTGACTATTTCTCCTCAAAGTTGTGATGTGTGTATGAAATTTGTTACTAAGAGTGTACATGATTGGAATCATTGTATTTTCTGATGAAGTAAGTAGTTATCATTAGGGAAATACCCTCTTTATTTTATCTGAAATTAATGTAACTATTGTAATTTACTTGGTATTTTTCCCACTCTTTTTCTTTCACTCCTCTGTTTACTTACATTTTTATTCAGTTTCTTACAAGCAACATCAAGCTGAATTTCATATTTCATCCAGTGTAACATTTTCTTTGGAGTATAGACATTATTTCCATTTATCACTACTACTGGTATATTTGGATTAAGTTCCAAGACCTTACTTGGTTATGTTGCTTCTATCCTTTTCCTTTCTTTTTGTTTTTCTTCTTTTGAATAGAGATTTATTTTTCATTTCATTTTTTTCCCCTCAACTAACTTTTTTCTCATATCTGCTTCTTTCATTATTTTCTCTTCCACCAATTTGGAATAGCTATCCTCCTACTTTCCTTAGAAATTTTCTGAGAGAGGATTTATTATAAACACTGCTTTGTTTGTCTGTAAATTTTCTTGAATTAATTATTGAAATGGTTTCTTAGTGTGTATAATTTTTAGGGCATTTTTTTTCAATACTTTGAGAATATTTCCCAGTGTCTTTAGGTTTCCTTTGTTGCTATTGAGAAGTCAGGTGTTAAATAATGGTTGGTCTTTTGCAAATTACCTACTTTTTTTCTTGGGCTAATTCAAAATCACCTTGCTATCCAAGTTATATAAAATTTCACTCTTGCCCTGGCCAGTTTGGCTCAGCAGTTAGAGCGTCAGCCCGTGGACCAGAGAGTCCCGGGTTCGGTTCCCACTAAGGGCACGTACCTTGGTTACAGTTTGTCCCTGGCATGTGGATGGCAGCCACTCGATGTGTCTCTCTCACATCGATGTTTCTCTCTCTCTCTTCCTCCCTCTCTCCCTCCTGCTTTATCTGAAGATAAATGCAAAAATGTCCTCTGGTGAGGATAAAAACAAAAAAATTCACTCTTTAAGTCTTAAGCTGGAGATTTTATTAACTTATTTTTAGAGCAATACTATGTATTCTAACAATAATGTAACTGCTTTAAGAACACATCATTTCTAGGTTGAACCATTCATTATCAACATATTGCTGAATTTCTCTGATGGTTGACCCAACCTCTATTCCCAATACCTCTTTCCTTTAACTGCTTTTACACCAGTGTCCTAAAAACCTTTGCCTCCAGGTGTGCGTATGTAACACTATTCTTTTAAAATAACATTTCAATATTCATAGAGGATATGCTTCTTTCTAGTAAAAATGCAGAGATTCATTAAAAAAGAACTTTTACCTTTCTGCCTTTTGCTCTTTGCCCTTTTCTTATTCCCCTTCTTTGATCTTCATGTTGACAAGCATAAGATTGAAATCTGAATATAGCTAATAATGTCATGATAACCGTGTATGGGCCAGGTGGGAACTTGAAGTTGCAGGGGAACCAATCAGTATAGTATATGTTTTTCTAACCACTTTGTTGTATATCTGAAACTAATACAGAATCATATTAATGTAAACTGTAATTGAAAAAAATAAATTAATTTTTTAAAAAGATTGAAAACCTCTGGTAGAACAAAAAGGTATCCTGATGAACCATTGTATCAACCCTGGGATACCTACATTCAAACCATTCACCCGAGGATATTTTTCTTTTGATATTTAGATAGAGTGAAAGGGAGGGAAAGGGAGAGAGAAAGAGAAAAAAAATTGATGTGAGAGAGACACATCAGTTGGTTGCATCATGCATGACCCTGGGGCTGGGGATCGAACCTGAAACCCAGGTGTGAGCCCTTGACCAGGATTTGAACCTGCGACCCTTCAGTCCACAGGCTGATACTTAGCCAAACCAGCCAGGGTACACTCAGACTTTTGAAAAATGAGATAAATAAATCATCATAACTTAAAAACACTCTAGAACTTTTGGAATTTAAGCCCCAAATTTCTAATTCTGAAAATCTATAATATTTTAGAATGTATGCGAATTATTTCATCTGTTAGATCCAGGTGAATGACATTAGCTCTCTCTTTTATGCTCTTTCCCAAAGTAATGGGGAAACCTTTGGTAATTTTTTATATTTGAAATATTTTAAATATAAATGATTTGAGGTTGGATTTTCAGAGCCTAACTTTTTATTTTATTAATAAGATTTTTACCCCTTTGTGATAAAAAATGATTTAAAAAATTTTTTTTCTTTATTGATTTTAGAGAGAGAGGAAGGGAGACAGAGAGAGAGATAGAACATCGATGACAGAGAACATCGATTGGCCGCCTCCTTCATGCCACCCACTGGGGACTTGGCCCACAACTTAGGCATGTGCCCTGACCGGGATCTGAACTGGTGACCTCTTGGTGCATGGATTGACGTTCATCCACTGAGCCATAGTGACCAGGCAAAAATGATTTTTTTTTGTATTAGTTAAGTGTATTTCACAGTCACAGTTCAGTTTCCAGAAATATTGTCAACATTGTAATTTTCTTTAAAAATGCATGAGTTCTAACCATGTTCACAAAGAGCTCTCTGATAGAGTAAACATTAACTGCTATTTGTATAGTGCTAATAAAACATTTTTTGTGTAGGTTGTTTGATCCTCCCAACAAATCTGTGATGTGTCTATTACTCTTGCTATTACTATTTTCATAAGCACCATACAAGACTAGTAAGAATTAGAGGTTTCGTGAAGTTTAAAAAACTATTGTATAATAATGACCAACCAACCTTCTAACTTCAAAATTGATGCTGTTATCATCAGCACACGTTGACACCATTCTGTTAAAAAAAATGTGGAAGCAAATTTCTCCTTGCATTTGATACTTGCGAATACAACAAGTATCCTGAGATACCCTTAGTTGAGACAACACTTGAGAGAAAGCCACAATTATGTGAATGGGTTTTGTTGCCATATGAATAATATTTAATATCAAATGATATGTTAAAGAGGTAAATGACTTACTGTGTTGAAGACATCATTCTACATGCAAAAATCCATAATTTAACTATGTGTTATATCTTCAATCTTCAGTGAAAAGAATAGATAAAAAATAATAAAGTATATAAAATATTTTAAAAAGTAGTCAATGCCCCATCATTCAGACATAAAGATTCATCCAATAACCAACAAATGTTTATTGAATGTATACTATGTGTTAAAAACTGGAAGTGCAACAGCAACAAGACAGGTAATATGAAATCATTTTGTGGGTTAGGAAACATAAGTAAAGAAGTAAATAACATTTCAAATAGTAATAAGAATATTAGGTGATGATATTTCTGTCCAACCCTATTGGTTTTCATAGAAAATATTTAATTTAAATAAACATTTTTGGCATTTTGCCCCAATCCTTACTTTTGCACAGGGCGGTAAAGTATATCCCAGCCTATTACTCTTTTCTGCTTTAGGAACTAACCTACTACATGGCATATATATATATGTTCTATTCTCTACAGTCCAAGTTACACATGTGCTATTTCAGTATTACTTGTGATGGATGAGATTTGGAGTTGAATTGTATCCCCTGAAAACAGAGATATTGAAGTCCTCACCTCAGTATCTCAAAATGTGACCTTATTTGGAAATGGGATCTTTGAAGAGATCATTAAGTTAAAATGAGGTCATCAGGGTCACCCTACTCCAGTATGAGTAGTGTTCTTATAAAAAGAACAAGCTGGGAACAGACACAGAGGGAAAAATGATAGGGAAACACACAAAGAGAATATCAAGTGAGGACAGAAGATTGGAGGGATACATCTATAGGCCAGGGAACTTCTGGAGCTACAGAGGCAGGCAAGAGGCTGGGAATAGGTCATTCTCTATGGCTCTCAGAAGGACAGTGTCAGACTTCTGGACTCCTGAACAGTGAGATGACAAATCTGGGCTGTCTTAAGCCACCCAGTGTGTGGTACTTTGCTGTGGTTAGCCCCAGGAAACGAATACACTGAGTCAAGTGTCCAACTGTCAGATTCAACAACAAGGAGTGTGCTTACTTTCAAATAAATGTCAAGCTTTCCAATGTGCTAGAAAGGAAAGAAAAGCAACACAAATAGCATGTGATGATCTGTAATTAAATGGGAGAAATTCCCCATCAATGCATTGTAGCTTTCCAGGGTTCAGCGTTGACTGACTGGAAATCCAGTGGGACTAAAAACTGCAGAGTGGCCTGAAAGTAAATGTATTTATTTTCCTGGCTAGACCTATTTTGGAGTCATCAAGAGACTCCTACAACTAAGACTGAACAAACAGAGTAAGATGTGAGGAGAATTCCAGACCTTTTAAAAAACAAAAACAAAACTTTAATAGACCAGATTTAGAAGATGTTGTTTGGACTTGATTTCTTTTGGACTTTAATTTTTTCCCTAGAAAATTCATAGCAGAATAAGGTTTTTTCCTTCAAATTTAGTAAAAGTGTATATTGCATTTCATGACTGAATTATCTTTATGATTTTATTTGAAATTCAAAGTTACACCAATGATACTAATAATACCAATCTAAAAATAAATAGCACACAACATTTATTCTGAAAATAATGAGGATAACCAATGTCCTTGGCATGTGTATTTTAAAAATAATTTTTTTTTTTTTTACTAAATATTAGTAAGATTACGCTCCTCTATCTTTTTTTTTTTTTTTTTTTTTTGAGCACCAAAAAATGTTTTCATTCATTACACTAATATTTTAATTTTAAGGTCTTTGAAATCTAATTGTAGGTGAATATAGAAACATTTTTACCTGAATGTGAAAAGAGAAAGATTGAGCAAGCCAGGACATGAAAAGTAAAGGTTTTGGTGCTTCTGAGTTATTTCCCTCAAACAGTAGACTTAAAAAAAATCTATAGAGAATTATTGTGAGATGATAGTCTTCATTGATCTGATTTAATAATGCAAATTAAAAAATTTAATGACAAATTTTATGAGTTCTAATTTAAGCCTATCAGTCTATCAAGTGTTATGAAGTCCTGTAATGATTAGTAACACTGTAATATCCACTAGATCAAAATATCCAATGGAAAGTAAATTATTTTTGTAATATAACTTATCCTCCCTCCACTATTGATTTCTCTTGCTCAATAAGATACTTTTAGATGAAAGACAATAAAAATAAGATAAAGAAAATGATGAAAAGGAAAAATAAGTTTGGAATTTCTTATAGTGGTAAAATGATACTCTGTATAAAGAACTTAGTGATTCTGAACTATGAATGTAACAATAATGTGGGTGTCTAATAAAAAAAGTTTCTTTGAATTCTTACTATATACTAGACGTATGGTAGGAACACTGGATTATTCCAGTTAATTAAACAAAAACCTACATTAGTATCCCTTTCTGAACTTCTTTACTTCTATAAAATGCAGAAAGAAAAGTTACCAATGGATGATTATTATAGCCTGGCTGGTGTGGCTCAGTGGTTGAACGTTGACCCATGCAAAAAGGGGTTGCTAATTTGATTCCCAGTCAGGGCACATGCCCAGGTTGTGGGCCTGATCCCAGTGCGGGGAATGCAGGAGGCGGCTAGTCAATGTTCTCTCTCATCGATATTTCTATCTCTCTCTCCCTCTCTTTTCCTCTCTCTAAACATTATCTCTATCTATGGTGGATAATACTTTTAAACCAAGATGTGAATCCCTTGCATTCTCTTTCTATAGCTTGTAATCTTAACACAAGGTTATTCTGCCTCTTTATTATGTAAAATCATCTCAGTGATTTTGAAAGCTGATTATTCCAGTTTGGGATATTTCATGAGCTTTATCTCTCTGTGGTACTAACTATTTATTTTATAGCTCATTAGCACCTTCACCTAAAATATAGAAAGATAACTAGAACACTATGCAACAGATGAATTTCAAATTTGTAGAAGATTTGGTATGCATGAACGTGAAAAGTAAATGCTAACCTAAGATCTCTGAGTTTATTTTATGTTTTATTTGAATTTTTGAGTTATAGGTATAGCTCAATTTTCTATCCTATTTCTTTCTCCGATAACCATAGAAAACTACTGAATTGAAGTTAGACTTTTTCCACATTTCTCAGTTCTTTAGCATTCTGTCTCTCTCTCACACCAAATAACAAACATTATTTTCCTTTTAACATGTTAGCTTGTAATTTACCATATATTAAATGTCAAAAATAATATTTTTCTTTATTTTTACAAGTAATTTTCAGCATTTATCAAAGTACTAAGGTGGAAATTTATTTTCATTTTTAATATTACACGTACAATTCATTTTTTTAGAAACTTCTAGACTTTTTTTTAAAATATATACCCAACATTCTGTAGCATGTGATACTTCCAATATCACTGGTCTAGTTTATAAAAATCTATATTATATTTTTATGCTTCATATAAATATAATAATAATTTCCTTTCTACCTTAGAGATTAAGAGCTTTAAATTCATGATTCTCTCAGCATAAGAATGATCAAGAACTTTATTTTACTTTACCTTTATGCATGGGGTAAATATGTTGTGACTAATACATTATTTTCAGTTCCAAATAGAGATGAGCAAACATTTGAACAAACTAAGAAATTTTGATTATGCTTTGAGAACTATTATTACCTCAGGTTATTTTCAACCTCAATTTACTTCACTCTTTTTTGTTCTCTTCGAAAAGAGCTTTATAATTACAAACATGCAGAGAAAATTTAAAATTTAATTTTGTATTATTAGGTCTATCATTATGATAATAACATTTTTTGATGTTGTACTGCATCTTAAGAAAGCCATACTAAGATTTCAATAATAACCATATTTCATTTCTTTCCTAAAATTATTTGAAATACACTTTTCACAGTAGTGAATATTATTATTATATTGAACATGTTAATAACAGTGTCTTCACAATATTGTATAGAATTAGGAGAAATTCTATAAAGACAAACTTAATTTATTTGGCATCTATTTGCATACTATTGTTAAATCAAATTATTGACTCAACACATACACATTTACATTAAAAGGTTATTTAAACTTTTACATTTAATATTTACTTTTCTAAAGTAACCCCCCCCCCCATTTTTTGTCAAGTTTTTGCCTGAACTGGTAAAAATGATCAATTTTGGCATGACATATTAGCTTCAAATTCCTCACTAGACAGAAGATAATGAAAGCTATGAAAGACTGAATGTTTTGAGAGAGCAAGTCAACAGAGAAAAAAAGAAAGTTGAGGTTTTGGGGGAGTAAGAGAAGAAAAAGGAAACTAGAAAAAATTAGACCAGAATGAAGACAACAATGTCTAGCAAATCTAAGAGAAAGAAAGATATTTTCAATTTGTGTTAATATACTGATAAGAATTTTGATATGACTTTCAATTGTTTCATATTGAAAATAGCTTTAACAGTTCATAAATACTGAGGATATTAGTATTATATGGCCTGAGACAATATTTGATAATTTTGAATTAAATTCAGAATAATGGATTTTTGTTAGAATCAAGGCACTTTTCTTTTCCAAACAAAGCCCCACCCCCTGCCTTTGCCATTGTATTATTATAACATCTTTAGCAAAAAAGTTACCTTATCATCCTAAGTACATTTTTAAGTGGAAAAAAAATCAACATAATTATAATCAGTAAAATGTAAAGTACTTAGCAGTTGCTTCTAAGATTAAAACATTGATCGATCAAGATATAACTGGTGTGTAGGAAAATTCTCACACTCAGGTGAGCCTATTGTAATTATCTATGGGTATATAAAGTTGTAGATTAAATAATGCTATCATTTTTAAGTTATTCTATGTTTACTAACATTTCAAGTTGAATACAAATGAATCTTGTATAGTAATAAATTATTTTTAGAGAAACTTTGTAGCTGCCAATTACTACAAAGATAGCTTGAGGAAAAAAGCATGTAACATGAAATATAATGGCATCTATTATTCTATGGAATTAACATTGATTTATAGACCTTTATTTTCTGTTGGAAATGTTGGTCTATAGATATACCATTACTTTGGAGAAGGTTCAGTTAATGTAAAACTTTCTTATAAATACATTGATGACTTTCAAAAAGAAAAATACTTCTGTTATAACTTTGCTAGATAAGATAAATCTGGATTACATAATTTAACAACCTTGTCAATTAAATTAAATTAATTCTTATTAACTTGGTCATTATGTTAAACTAATAAAATTATATTTCATGTAAACTAGTGCTTTTCATGAATAATGTGAAAAATCTTGATTCTGCTAGTTATGTCTCCAATCTACTTCTGACAGGGAGTCTTTTTAGTATTGGTAATTTTCCTTGTGGAAACATCAGTTAACTGTCCCTGATAAATCTACTTAGAAGCGGGGAGACACTTTAAATCTCAGGCTTCTTAAAGAGGTTGAGATATGTCCATTAATCATTATCAGCTAAAAGATGTATTAAAATTTATCACTCTTCTAAAGCTCTTCTGTCAATTTGGACCCATTCCAGGGCAGGCCCTTTTCATATAAAATGGAATAAGACAGACATGCATATAGACTTATTTCAATTTGGTCTGTCTCACTGCAGTGACTTGAAAAATGTATTCAATAAATTGTATTCACAGATTTATGACCACTGGATCTTTCCTTTTTTGTCTGGAACAAAACCAGATATTTTGCCAAGCCAGTTTTTTTGTGATGATTTTAGTGCTATATCTGAAGTAATATTTGAGGGATACAGTCACAGAAAAAAAAAGTAGGAAACAATACCAAGTATGTTTGATATGCCCCTTCATATACTTTTTTCAAAATGTCGTGACTGCACACTGCATTATAGCTGATTCCAGGAAATGTGACTAAAAGGTGAACTGAATAAATTACTCAGTTTAAAAGAGAAAAAAAAACCCTCATCTCAAGAGTTGTATTTTTGCTGCTGCTTTATTATTTTATAGTCATGTAATTGAAATGGTTTCATTCTCTGTGATCTCCAAATCAAGCTTTTACTTTTCTCAGTTTTTCTTAGAGATGTTGTCTTATTTCCAAGCTTTAGAGCTTGCATCAAAATATTTGTTTTCCTAAATCTTTTATCTCCAGTATAATAGGTAACACTTTTATTTAATATCTAGGGAAAATATTTGTAATCTCTTTTTAATCCTTTCAGAGATTTTCTTAATGTATATGCATACAAAACTGTGATCTTCCTCCCATCTTTAACTTGAATAATAGTATGTTGTATTCCTTGTCACATTTACTTGAAGTATACATGTTGGAAAATTTTCCATATGGCTACATAGAGTGCTCTCTCATTCTTTGTTTTCTGTGGTAAAAACACATAACCTAATATTTACCATCTTAACCGTTCTTCAGCATACAGAATGGTAGTTTAGCTATATATACCTTGTTGTGAAATAGATTTCTAGAAATTTTCATCTTTTAAAACTGAAACTCTATACCCATTGAATAACAATTCCCCTTTCCCCTGTCCCCCTAGCTCATGGCCACCATCATTCTGCTTTCAATTCCCAGGAGTAAGACCACTCTAGATACCTCCCAGAAGTAAAACCTTGCAGCGCTTCTCCTTCTGTGATTGGCTGATTTCACTTAACATTACATAGTCAAGGTTCATATGTATTATACAATATGAAAGGATTTTCTTATATTTTTAAGGCTGGATAAATTTCCACTGTATGTATATACCACTTTTTTTTTTTTTTACACATTTGTTATAAATAGACATTCAGGTTGTTTCCATGTCTTAGCTATTGTGAATAATACTGCAATAAACGTGGAAGTAAAAATTTTACTTCAAGATTCTGATTTCAGTTCCTCTGAATATATACCCAGAAGTGGGATTGGTGGATCATAATAGTTTTAATTTTAATCTTTTTAAGAACTTCCACACTGATATCCCTGGTGGCTGCACCATCTTATATGTCTACCAACAAGACATAAGAATTCCAATTCCTCCATGAGGTTGCCAACACTTGTATTTTCTATTTTTGTGATAATGGCTGTCATAATAAGTATGAGGTAACATCTCATTGTGGTTTTGATTTGCATTTCCCAGATATTGAGTCATGTTGAACACCTTTCATAAGTATTTTGACCATTTATATATCTTACTTGGAGAAATGTCTAAGTTCTTTGCCCACTTTTAAATGATATAATATTTGTTGTTGAGTTGTATAACATATATTCTGGATATTAACTTTTCATTAGCTTTATGGTTTACAAATGCTTTCTTCCATTTAATAGGTTGCTTTTCACTTTGTTGATTGTTGCCTTTGCTTCACAGAAGTTTTTGAAATTGATATAGTCTCACTAGTGAATTAATGCTTTTGTTGTCTGTGCTTTTGGTATAATATCCAAAAAATAATTTCCAAATCAAATGTCGTAGAGCTTTTCCTACTTTTTTCTAGAAATGTTATACTTTCAAGTCTTATGTTTAGTTCTTTAATCTACTTCAGTTTTTATTTATTTATTTATTTTTGTGGTATAACATAGGGTCCAATGTCATTTCATTGCATGTGGGTATTCCATTTTCCAAACACTGCTTGTTCAAGAGAATATCGTTTACTCATTATTGGCAACCTTGTCAAAGATCTTTTAACCATACAAATGAAGGTTGACTTCTGTGCTTTCCAGTCTGTTCCATTGGTCTATATGTCTGTCTGTTTTTATTTTTTATTTTTTTATTTATATTTTTTATCCTCAACTGAGGATATTTTTTTTTTTTGCATTTTTATCTTCAGACAGAGTGGGAGAGAGAGAGGGAGGAGGAGAGAGAGAGAGAGAGAAACATCGACGTGAGAGAGACACATCGACCGGTTGCCACCCGCACAACCCCAACCGGGGCTGGGGACGAACTGCAACCGAGTTACGTGCCCTTAGCGGGAAATGAACCCAGGACTCTCTGGTCCGAGGGCTGATGCTCTAAACACTGAGCCAAACCGGCCAGGGCTATCTGTCTGTTTTTATACCAGTACCATAATGTCTTAATTACTATATATGTATAATATGTTTTGAAATTAGGAAGTGTAATGCCTAAATTTGTGTTTTCTTTATCAAGAGATTGTTTTTCTTATTTGGGATCCTTTGAAATTCCATATGAATTTTGGAATTTATTTCAATTTCTGCAAAAAAAAAAATGCCATTTTGTTAGGGATTATATTGTACCTGTATATCACTTTGGGTAATATGAAATTTTAACAATATTAAATTTTCAAATTCGTGAACACTGGATGCCTTTCCATTTATTGTTGACATTCTTTAATTTCAGCAACGTTTTGTAGTTTTCAGTGTACAAGAGTTTTGCCTTATGATTTTTTGTTGTTGTTGTTGAATTAGCATTTGTTAAGTAAAGCCTCAGAGAGTTGGATAGAGAACCATGGTTCAAAAAAATACCACAAAGGGAAAATGAAATAGAGAAGCTTGTTTCTTACAGGTCCTGGAGGAATGTACAGCATGCCTCAAGGCTGCCACATGGGCGGTCAAGGCAAGATACACAAAGAGAGTGAGCAGCAGGGCCTGAGGCATATGCTTTTATTAAGGTGCTCAGGTGGAGTGCTTTTGTGGGATTCCGGGGCTAAGGCTGGATTGGTCAAGTCAAACAAAATATAATGGGTTTTAGTAAGTTCTACAGGGGTCTTACTTAAGGGGGGCACGAGGGGAGGAGCTAGAAGGCAGAAGAGACTGTTTATTACTAGGGTCTTTGAGAAAATCATATCAGGCACCTCCATTTATTTCTGACTCTATAGACTGTTATCTAAGGTGTGTACTTGAGAAAGGACCTAGCATCAGTTCAAGGTCCCTGCTTTCCTCTTAGCCACACAAAATGGATGCCAAGGCAGTGATATTATGGAGTTGTTTGGCTAAATTCTCAACATGAATCTTCATTAAGTTTATTTCTAAGTATGTTGTTCTTTGTGATGCTATTGTAAATGAGATTGTTTTCTGAAGAAAATCTTTTTTAGATTGTTTATTGTTAGTACAGAAAGATACAACTTATTTTGTGTGTTGATTTTATAGAGCCACTTTGCTAAATTTTTTCAGTCATTCTGATATTTATTTTTTGAGTGGAATCTTCAGGTTTTTCTGCATGTAAGATATTATAAACTGCAGAGGTAATTTTACTTCTCCCCCTTTTGTATCATTTTCTTGCCTAATGCTCTGGGTTGTACTTCCCCTACGACATTGAATAGAAGAGTGAGAGAGGTCAGTCTTGCCTTCTTCCTAATCGTTGAAAGAATACTTTTCAACAAATGAGTGTCATGTTAAAGGTGGGCTTTTAATATAAGGCTTGTATTATGCTGAGATAACTTCCTTTTATTTTAGTTTGTAGAGTATTTTAATCATGAAAGCATGTTGAATTTTGTCAAAGGTTTATTTTTGTTTTTTTGGCATCAAATGAGATGGTTGTGTTTTTTTGTTGTTGTTGTTCTGCATTCTGTTAATGTGGTGCGTCACACGCAGATTGATATTTGTATGTTGAATCATCCTTGTGATCCAGACATAAATTCCACTCAGTCAGGGTGTATAATCATTTTAATGTGTTGTTGAATTTAATCTGCTAATATTTTGTTGAAGATTTTAGAATCAGTATTCATGGGGATATTTATCTGTGGTTTTTCTCTTCTTGCAGTGTCCTCATTTGGCTTCGGTATCAAGGTGATGTGCGCTGTGTAACTTAGTTTGAAATTGTTTCTTCCTATTTAATATTTTGGAAGAGTTTGAGAAAGATTGGTATTAATTCTTCTTTAAATGTTTGGTTGAATTCACCAATAAAGCCATGAAGTCCTGAATCTTAGGAGATTTTGATTACTGATTCAGTCTTCTTATTTGTTATTTTTCTGTTCAAAATTTTTATTTATTCATGTTTTAGTATGGGTAGATTGTATGATTATAGGAGGTTAGCAATTTCTTCTAGGTCATTCATTATTGCCATATAATTGTTCAGGATAATCTTATGATCTTATATACTTCTGTGATATCAGCTGTAATGTTTCCTCTTTTATTTATGACTTTATTTACTTGAGTCTTCTCTCTCTCTTTTTTTTTTTCTTGGTAAGAGTAGCTAAAGGTTTGTCTATTATTTTTTCTTTATAAAAATCAGTTCTTAGTTTCATTGGTTGATCTTTTCTATTGTCTTCTTAGCCTCTTTTTCATTTATTTTCACTCTGATCTTTATTTCCTTCTTTCTACTAAATTTGGGTTTCATTTGTTCTTTCGTTTAGTTCTTTGAGGTATGAAGTTAGTTTGAGGTCTTCCTTTTTTGTTAACGTAGGCATTTATCACCATAAACTTTTCTCTTGAACTTCTTTTGCATAAGTTTTAGTACATTATGTTTTCATTTATTTTTGTTTTAAGATATTTTTTATTTCCCTTTTGATTTCTTCTTTGAGCCATTGGTTATTCAGGAAAGGTATTGTTCAATTTCCACATATTTTTGAATTTTTCAGGTCACAGATTTATTGTCTAGTACTATTGTTGTCAGCAAAGATATGTGACATGATTTTAATCTTCTTAAATTTATTAAGACTTGTTTTTGTGGTCTTAAATATGCTCTATTCCAGAAAATGTTTTTTGTGCACTTGAAAAGAATGTGTGTGCTACTGCTCTTGGGTGGAATGCTTCATATGTGTCTGTCAGATCCGTTTGGTCTCAAGTTAGTTTAGGTGCAATGTTTGCTTACTGATGTTCTGCCTGGATAATTATTCTCTGTTGAAAGTGAGATATGGAAGTTTCCTAATATTATAGTATGCTGTCTATTTCTCCCTTTATATCTGTTAATATTTGCCTTATATATTTAGGTGCTCCAATGTTGGGTGCATATTTTTTCCCTATTGATATTTCCTCTTGCTGAATTGACCCCTTTATCATTATATAATGACTTCATCTTTTCTTATTACAGTTTTGACTTAATGTCTATATTGTCTGATATAAATATGCTACTTTTGCTCTCTTTTGAATTTCATTTACATGGAATATCTTTTTCCATCACTTTCATTTCTGTGTGAGTACCTTGTGACCTACATAAAATATCATTATAAGAGTCTATTTTTTAAAAAATAGGTTTTTATCAATTTTTTAGAGAGAGAGGAAGAAAGAGAGATAGAAACATCCATGTGAGAGAGAAACATCAATCAGCTGCCTCTTGCACGCTTCCTACTGGGGATCGAGCCCACAACCCGGGCAAGTGCCCTGACCAGGAATCGAACCAGGACCTCTCAGTCAATGGGACAACACTCAATCCACTGAGCAACACTGGCCCAACATAACAGTCTATTTTAAGTTGATAACAACCTAACTTTGTTCACATAGAAAAGCTCACTTTTAATACCTTGCCACATTTTATGTTTTGATGTCACATTTATTCTTTTTATATGTATATCCATAAACATATTATTGTTGCTATAGTTATTTTTAATTATTTGTTTTTTAACTTTTATACTAGAGTTATGGTGATTTATATACCACCTTTATAATATTAGAATATTTTGAATTTGACTATATATTTAACTTTATAAATGAATTTATTCTTTCATATGAGTTCATTTTACTAATTAGTGTTCTTGTTTTCCAGCTTTAGAACTCCTTTTAATATTTCTTGTAAAGCAGGTCTAATGTTGACGAACTCCTTCAGCTTTTGTTTGCCTGGGAATATCTTTATCTTTCTTTCAATTCTGAAGAATATCTTTTCCCTCTTACTGGATAATTTCAAATCACCTATCTTTCAGTTCACTCAGGGAGAAGAAAAATTTTTTTCTGATTATTTGAGTCTGATTGTTGCAGCTCCATTGAAATTTTTGTTTATTTTTTATGCTAAAGATACACAGAGATAAGTCTGCAGTCCAGAAATCTTTTCTGAATTTTAAACTCCTAGATATAACTCCCAATTGGATATCTGCACTTGAATGTCTTTATAGCTCATAGAACTCAGTACATCTCTAAACAAAATCTTTATTTTTTCTCTTTTTTCAAAGCTGCTCTTCCTCCCTGTACTTATAATCTTGGTAAATAGTACTTCCATGTGTGCATTCATACTAACTGGGAAGTGAATGTTACTTGTCTCTTCTTGCATCCCCCATATGTAATCAACCACTAAAGCCCATTGTTTACAGTATCTTAAATTATTTTCAAATCTATCCATCCATCCTTCATCTCATCTAGTGTAGACATTTCTCTGGTCTACATTACATCTCTGCATTATATCGCTCCTTGATGACAATAGTTTCTTTCTAATCCAGTTTCCATAAGTCATCCAGAGGAATTTTTTTTAAAATGCAAAGTTGATCATACCATTCCCCTACTGAAAACTTTTCAGTAACTTCCTTTTGCTTTTAAGATAAAGTTCACAGTTTCTAACATGGTATGATAGGCAGAGTAATGACCCCAAAGACATCCATGCCCTATTCCCCAGAATTTGTGAATATGTTGCTTTACATGGAAAATGGACTTTGTAGATATGAGTAAGTGGAGATTGTCCTGTAACATTTTTGTGGACCCGTTCCAAACATGTGAGCTCAAGAACAGAAGAGGGATTCAGAGAGATGTGAAGACAGAAGAGGCCAGCGAAATTCAAAGCATGAAAATCCATTGAAATTTTTGTCATTATATACTTCATCTCCAGAATTTCTCTTTGGTTCCTTTTTATGTTTTCTATCTCTTTCTTGAACGTCTCACTTGGCTCTTGAAAGGTTTCCCTGATTCTGTCAAATTATTTATCTTTGATTTCTTATAGATCTCTGCCCAACTTTAGGATAATTATTTTAATGTGTTTGTGAGGAAATTTGTGGATCTCCATTTTTAGGGGGTCAGATAGTGGAAGTTGATTGTATTCCATAGGTGGTGTCCTGTCTCCCTAATGTCTCATGATCCCTTTAGCCTTGCATACCTATTTCCACCTTTGAGGAAGGGGTCAGCTCCTCCAAATGTATGGACAGGATTCAGTAAAGACATTCACCTGCAGGTGGGACATGTGGAGCATCTGTGTCCCTGGGACTAGTGGTGTGGCACACCAATTGCAGGGCTTTTGTGATGGCTTCAGGCTTGTGGGGCATGGTGTCTTAGCTTCAGCAGCTGGGTTCCATCATATTGAGAGCTGTGTGGTACTCGGTGACAAGAGCTGATGAGGTCCCACAGTGGCTGCTAGGGCTTTTGTGGTCCTCAGCAGTGTCTCCAGTTCCAGTGGCAAAGGACAAGAGCAGGTAGCAGTGGTGACTAGGGCCAGTGGTTTACACACGCCAATGTCCTGGGGCCTTCTGTAGGCACATACACAGGGGTCAGGGCCAGGGCCGCTGTGGCACATGAGTAGTTGCTGGAGCCCAGACTGTTGGCATATACTGGTGCAGCTGCCACAGGCACCCATATGGTCATAGTTTCCGGTTATGGGAGTCAGGGCTGGAAGAATGCAGGTGCATGGCTACAGGGTCTAGGTATGGTTGTATACAGCAGTGAAGGCCAGTGACAGAAGTTGAGGCTTTCTCCAGGTTCCCAAGCATCTGCAGGGGTCTGAGTTCTTAGTGTGCAGTTGCTGGGGCTAGCAGTGGCCATGTGCATGGCAGTGGGAGTCAACTATGGGGGTCTGGGCTGCCGTAATTCACACACACTGCCACAGAGGCTAAGTCTGGCTTCAGGCATGGCATCACACTGGATCCAGGGCCCAGAGTGTCTGCAGCAGCGCTGGCTGGTGCAGCTCCAGTGGGAGGGGCCAGGGAAGAACTCAGGCAGCTGGAGTCTGTGAAATCTGAAATCTGTGTAGCTCTCAGTAGCGAAAGCTGCAGGTGGTCCATGGTGGCTGTGCTGGCCACTGGTTTCCTCAGTGGTGAAGGCAGTCCTGTGCAGCTGTCCACTGAGGTTGACGGCAGGGTTCTCTGTGATAAAAGCTACAGATGTTCTGTGATGTTTGCACGGGGTACTGAGGTCTCTAGCAGTGAAGGCTGCTGGAATCCTCTGCAGATCAGGCCACTGGGACCTGTAGTCATTTCTGTTGTGTGGCTAATACTGGTAGCCCTTGCTTTTTTTCTTAATTTTAGCCATATACAGACATCTCAGCTATACCAGCCTTTGTGTGGAGGCTGATAGCAGTGAAGGCCAGTGACAGGATCTGAAGCTTTCAGTTGATGTGGGATTTTCATGCAGCTCTCCAAAAGACTGGAGAAGCTGCTCACTTACCTGACTCCCCTTTTCCCAATGAGAAATCTTGGGCTGGGGAATTCCCTCTTGTCACTAAACTCCTGGTCTGGGGGATTAGATGACGTGATGATGTAAGCAAAAGAAAACCATTCTTTCTATTTATTTTGTGCAGTTATTCTCAGGTTTTTTGCTTCAATATGCTGCTGAAGCTTCTTAAGTAGATTATTAAGCTCTTCCTGAACTATGTTCATCAGTAGATAGATGGCTAATTATTGTTGTCTTTGGTGGGATGGAGACTAGGGGGCCTCCTACTCCACCACCTTGCTAATGTGACTCTGCTATAATTCAAATAAACTGATAACAACTTATCTTAAATCTCATATAAAAACTAGACTCCATTATATCTCACCCTCCTGACTTTAAGTTATAGTTCCAAATTATACCTTTCTTATATTTTGTATCCATTAATAGAGTTTTACAGTTATATCTTAATGCTTTTATTTTTAGTAGTATATACCATAATTAAATGATTTATGCAGCATCATTGCAGTATTAGAGGATTCTGTACATGTGTTTGTCCATGTATTCACCTTTACTTGAGCTTTGTATTTTCATAGGCTTCATTTTGCTTTCTAGGTTCTTTTCACTTCGGTTGAAAGAATGCTCTTTAATCATTATTGTAAAGCAGGTCTCCTTCCAGCTTGTTTGTCTGGGAAGGCATTTATTTTTCTCCACTTTGAAGGGTAGTTTTGGCCAATATTGTAGGCTTGTTTGGAAATTTAATTTTCTTTTTTTCTATTTCAGCATTTGAATACATTATCCCACTCCTTTCTGGCCTGAAATATTTCTGCTGAGAAGTCCGCTGATAATTGTGTGGGAGTTCATATTTGTATGTGACAAGTTGCTCTTTTTTTCTGGCTGGTTTCAAGATACTCTCTTTGTCTTAGACTTTTGATAGTTTGATGATAATGTGTCTCACTGTGGGCCTCTTTGGGTTACCTTAATTAGAATCTTTTAAAGTTTTGAACTTGGAAGTCCCTTTTCTTCCTCATGTTTGGGAATTTGGAGGCCATATGTCTTCAGATAAACTCCTTGCCCTTTTCTTTTCCTCCTTATGGGACTCCATAATGTGGTTATTAGTCTGCATGATATACCATAAATCCCTTAGGCTTTCTTCACTCTTCTTCTTTTTTTTCTTTTTATTCCTCTGACTGGATACTTTCAAATGAACTGTCTTTGAATTTACTGATTCTTACTTTTCATTGATCGAGTCTGCTTTTGAACGCTTATAATGATTTTTTCAATTCATTTATTGTATTCATTAGCTCTAGAATCTGTTTCTTCTTTATAGCTTCTACCTTTTTGTTGTTATTCTCATTTTGTTCATGTATGATTTTTCTAATTTCATTTAGTTTTCTATTTGTGTTCTTTTTAGTACACTGAACTTTTTAAAGACTATTTTGAATTATTTATGAGGCAATATATAGATCTTTATACATTTAGGGTTAGTTTCTGGAGATTTATTTTTTCTCTGATTGGGTCATATTTCTCATTTTCTTCATGAGCTTTATTTTGTGCTGTGAAATGTCCATTTATAAAAACAGATACTGCTCCTAGTCTTTACAGGCTGGCTTCGTACAGGAAAAGACCTTCACCAACCATCCCTGATAAATATTCTCATGGACTCTCCAACCATTTCTGAGCTGTCTTCTCTGGCCTTGTGCATATAATTTCCTAATTAGAGAGGTTTTGCCAGTGTCTTTTTAAACAGTTGGTAATATTTTGCTACCTCCTGTATCTGTCCACGGTGGTGCAGGTGCTGGGGCACTGATCAAGCTGAGCTCTCTTTATTCTCAGGGGCCCCCATACATCACAAGTATGCCAGTTCTGCATCAGCACCCCAAAGCAGGAAACATGGAAGCCAGTCCCTTGAGGAGTCCTTCCAAAAGCTGAGACATCGGATGTACATTTCACCATTTTCATTGTTACCTTTCAAGGGAGGAGCTGTGACTTGAGTTTTTCTTTCCAGTTGTACCGATCTGTGTTGTCTATGGGAAGGTCTATCACACGTGATGAAACAGGTTTTCTTAGTTGTCTCAGTGCACCTATTCTTGGCTTTGAACTTGCCTGGAGTCCTGCAACTTCTTAAGTGGTTTCTGGAATTCTTCTAAATGCTTTTTTTGGGGACCATATATTGTTGTTAAGTTGGTATCTTTGTGAGAGAATAAAGGCCAGGGATTCCCATTCTTCTATCTGGCTGATGTTACCAATATTACTTTTATTAAAAACAAATAAATAAGCAGTCTTACTCTTTGGTATTATTTGTTACATTTACACCAGTTTGAGGTTAATGGGAAAGCAATGCAATATAGGATTAGATTTATTATTTTCTTTTGCATTCATGACAGGACCTAGAACTCAAACTTCCATAAGGAAAAAAAAAGACATAGTATTTACCAGTACTAGTGATAAAGCTTTACATGATGATATCGCCACAGAAAATTATATAAAACACACAAACAGAAACATCATGGTGATCAATATGCGAGGTTTCCTCACAGGAGAGTATTCCATCTGCGCAAGTGTGTCTTTAAATACATTTCTTTATAATTGAAGCAGTAGCTTGAAGTCCATTTAACTATTCAGATAAATAATATTTTTTGACATAAATGCTGTCAAGTATGCTGAAAATGTTTATTTAGCTTCATTTAACTTGAATATTATGTCAGTTGGAATATTTTCAAGTATGCTGAAAATGGATATTTAGCTTCATTTAACTTGAGTTTTATATCAATTGGAATATTTTTTTTCTACACTGGAATAAAATTTTCCCTGACATACACTTTTACAAAATGGTAGGAAACTCAACAATTAATATTCCAAGGTTATTTTTTCTTCTAATGTCAATTCTCTAATTAAAGGCTGGTGTCATTTTTCTGATAGTTATATGTATTTGCTTTCTTTCCTTTTTTATCTTTTTCCTCTAGAACTTGTACTAAACCATTACTGTGGATATTGTGGGTGCAGAGATATTCTTTGAGAAAGCAAGTTCTTAAATCTGGAGCACTTTCTTACTTTATTTTATTTTTTCTATTTTTGACGGGTGCCATCTCAGAAGTCCAAAGCTGATGTAGTCCTTTGGATGTTAATATCCTCTTCATGGCCTACATCTACTGAACTTTTTATAATATTCTACTGTAATACTGGGGTGCAGGAAAAGTGTATTTATTTTATTATTTTAAAACAAATTTAAATTATCCTGAGTCTCCACTTCAAGTATGGATGAGAATTTAGATTTCCATATTTAATGGGTCACATATATTTTTTATCCAAGTCTTCAGAGTTCTCCTAAAAGGAAAGGATAAGAATTTCTCCACTACTTCTGGGCTCCTATACTGTTTTTCAAAGTGGCTACACCAGTCTATATTCCCACCAACAGTGCCTGAGGGTTCCCTTTTATCCTAGTCTTGTCAACACTTGTTATTTGTTGATGATAGCCATTCTGACCACTGTGAGGTGACATCTTATTTTTGCTTATCTAAACTTGCAATTAATCTCCTGAGTTTTTGTCACCTACCCTGGGTTCTTTAGTAGAAGTAAGCATTTCCCTTGATCCCAAGGGACCAGTAGAAATCACCACTTCCTTCAGTCCTGGAGAAATTTCCCAACAGGTAATAGTAAACGCCCTAACTCTAAAGTTTCAGAGCACCAACACTTTCTCGCAGACTTAAATTGTCCTTCCCTTTTAGGAAAGAAAACCTACTATTTTTAGCCTGGGAATATTAGGAACCCTAATTCTGTAGGATCAAAAGCCCTGATTGATCATGAATGCTGCTTTCACAGCATAGAAGGTGGAGAAAAGGAAGAAATTGCCTCATTCTTTCTAATTCTTATAATGATATTTTAAAAATTGCAATGAAACCACAATTAATTAACTTGCCATATCAGCAGGTTAATATGAGAGAGGTCAGTGGGATTCTTTCAGGTTGTCCATTTTTGTCTTATGCATGATCTGGTTCCCATTTTCTGTTCTTGCCATGTTTTCTCTTACTTATAAATGATTTTCCATAGCTTATAGCATAATGTCTTATTATTAATATCATGATTAATGATATTAACAGGATTAAATTGAAATATTTAAATGTGCTATTTTGTCTGGCCATCCTAGGCACAAAAATCCTTTGCCATTGTTTACTCCATCATCCTGAGAGACCACTTTGGCTGCTGTGTTGAAATTAGACTTTAGCAGTAGAACATATAAATAAGGAGAACTTTAGAAAGCTAAAATCTTAACTTAGATAAGGAATAATAGTAGCTCATTGACGTAATGAGAAATAGTTAAATTCTACTTTGAAAATAGATTCAACTGGTTTTACTGCTGAATTAATTGTAGCATGTGTGATAAAAAAAGAAATCAAGCATGGCTGTAAGGTTTTTAGCCTTGGCCACTGGAAGAATCCAGTTCCTATTAATTGAGGTGAGGTAGACTGTTGGAGGAGCATGCTTGGGGTGATAGTAATGGTTCAGCATTGGACATAGGAAATTATGATGCCCATTATGGCAGCTGGACATATAAACGTAAGAATTTGAGAAAGAAGTCTATGTAAAAATGAAGTTAGGAACATTATCATATCAATGGTTTAAAGACATGGGATTGGATGAGAATGAATGGGGTGGGGGAAGAGAATGCCACACACACACACAAAATTGAATCGGGAGGTATTTCAGCATTAAGAAGTTCAGGAAAAGAAGGAAGCTGCAGAGGATACTGATTAGTAGTAATCAGTTATATATAAACAGGAAAAAAATGAGAAAGTTATGTCCTTTAAGACAACTGAAGAACATTTATCTGTGATGAGTGAACAATCAACAGTCTCCAATGATCCTGGAAGGTCAGTTAAGAAGAGGACTGAGAACTGAATTAAATGGGCTATTAATATCACAGCAGATTATGCAAGAGCTGTTTAACATATATTTCTTATTTTTATTTTTACTTCATAATACTTTTTAAAAAATATGTTTTTATTGATTTTTTTAGAAAGAGGAAAGGAGAGAGATGGGAACATCGATGTGAGAGAGAAACATCGATCAGCTGCCTCCTTCACGCCCCCGCACTGGGGATCGAGCCCGCAACCCAGGCATGTACCCTGACCGGGAATAGAACCGGGACCTCTGGGTCCATGGGATGATGCTTAGTACACTGAGCCACACTGGCTGGGCTCATATTACTTTTTTAAAGTAAATTTTTATATGTGTGATTTAAAATGTTACACAAATACCAATAACCTTTATTTCTCAGTCTGTCAAGCCAAGCTAAAATATAAATCAATAAATAAATCCTAAACAAAGACATTTTTCATACTACTTTTTAGTAGAGTTTATACAATTAATGTGTCCTTCATGAAAGTAGTCTTCTCTTTTCCTTTAATTGGCTACATATCTATTCTTGGCACAGGAGTAAAATGTAATGAAACTGTTGCTGGAGGGATAAAGGGGCCAGTCACTTCAACACTTGTGGGCAGGAGGCTCTTGGGGTGCAGTCGGAATAAGCATATTCAGAAGCCCCCATGGGGAATGGATGGTTTTTATTGGTGTAGAATTGCATTTCTGGGGTTTTAAAGCCCAATGTCCCACAGTCCAGTCCTGGAAGAAGGGCAGTTGTAGGTTTAGCAAGGCTAGAAATAAAGCCAAAGTCCAGAGTGTCGTTCCCTGGTGCAGCTGTGTCCAGATTAGGATTAGTTCAGATTTAGTCCATCAGTCCATGATGGGGGTCCCACATGGCCATGGGCCACATGGCCAGGGCAAGGCATAGGAACCTGCAGCAGTGGACAGGTGGGGGGAAGTGGGGAGCTCATGCCTATTTGGGCCATTCACTGCCTTTGTCCAGACCCTTCCCCCACCTATAGTAGGGCATAGACTTGGAGTATTAAATTAGCTAATTTTCCCTTTACTCCTTTCCAGTTAAATAATAACTAGTTTATTGTACGGGTAATAAAACTACAGATATTTTTGCAACCTATTTTGATCTTGCAAGTGACAAGGTATTTTTTTCTTTCCTTTATCAGAATAATCATCACAGGTGACATAGTCTCTTTGAGCAGCAAGAGTCACATATTTTTGATGGTGGCAAATACTTGTTTTGTGAAGATGGACTTGATTCTAGAGACTGAGTCTTTTCTGATTAATATACTAATTAATCCAATTTAGTGATATTTTGAACTAAATAAGGTATGAATGAAGAATTAGATTAAAATGTTTGCTCTCCAAAAGTGCTAACTGTATTTTTTGTTGTTGTTAATCCTCACCTGAGGATATTTTTCCATTGATTTTTAGATTTTTAGATAAAGTGAAAGGGAGGGAGGGAGAGGGAGAGAAAAACATTGATGTGAGAGAGACAGATTGATCAGTTGCCTCCTGCATGACCCTGACCTGGGCTGGGGATTGAACCTGCAACCCAGGTACGTGCCCTTGAGAAGGAATCGAACTCATGACCCTTCTATCCATGCAGATGCTCTAACCAGCCAGGGTAATAACTGAACAATACTCCCTAATAAATGACAGATTTTCCTGCATGACATTACTGATTGATTTTAGTAAGCACGTATTAAAGACCTACACCATACTAGATGCCTTGCCAAATGTTAATTCTGAATTCAAATTAAAAGAAGAGTTTTTGCAGATATTTGGCTGATAAAATAACTGTATCAATTTTGCAAGATTACAATCTTTTGAAGATATAAATGCTGCTATAATTATTAGAAATCATATATTTGATTGAAAATTACTTACATTTATCATTGTATAGTGTTTTCAGTGGCTCCAAATATAGGCCATATAGAGTTTATATCTTTATACTAAGTCATTTCTGGTGTCTGTTATTAAATATATTAATTGGTATGAATCGTTTTATTATTTTACTTTTGAATTCAGAATTTTTATTTAAATACTGATTAATCACATGAATTCTGTCACATACTTTCTTCATATATTTTACATAAAATGACATTCTAAATAAGAGTCATAAAAACCTATGTTTGAGTCCAGCACCTGTGATTTACTAGCTCCATAATGCTGAGTTACTCAATTTCTCTAAATTCCCTCATCTGTCATTTGGTATGAAAAAGTTTATAAAATACTAGGTGATAATATAATGACTTAATCTGTTTGTAAGCCATGACATAAGAGCAAATATTGAGAGCATATGGTGTACTTAGAAATTAAAAAATTAAAGACTAATTCTCTCTCTGCCCCTTATTTAAGGTAACATTGAAAGAACTACTTGATGGCTCAGTTTTCAGCTGGCATTGTTTGCCCACCTGGCTCAAGGCCGTGGTTTGGAGAACACAGAGCAGGGCATGCCATCACAGTGTGTCAGATTTTTCCATCAGTGCTGCTACTTCTAGTATATGGTATATCCATCATTGTTATTTATTAATATACAAACTACTACATTTTTCGGGATACAATTAATTTATCTACATCACAAAAGGCAGCTAAGAGAATCTAACTCATTTTCAAGCCTTTAATAGGTCCTCCATTGTAAAGTAATTCATAGTTACTACCTATTCAAATAAAAAGTGAGTATTCCACTGAATCGTTCTGATGTTCGTCCTGAACATGAACGCTTTGGAATAACTGACTGAACTTTTCACTTTCCATTCAAATGTTTGGCTTTGAGCTGACATAACCACTGTCATAATTACTTACAACATCCCAAGATATTCATAGAATTAGCTACTTCTTAATCTTTAATGCTTTCAACATACTTTTAGCATTATCAATCACTTTTTCAATTACTTCTGCAGGACCTACGTTGATTAAACTCTTCGATTAAGCCCATTAAGATGCACAGCAACCATGCATATTTTAAGCCAGCATTTTGGTGGTCCCAAGTGACATTTACAGAACACTTTTCACATCATAAACAACTCTTCTTAAGACCTAAGTTTCTCCCAGTTGGCACTGCTGTTCTCCGAAACTTCCAGTAAACTTTATACATACAGGAACTAGAGTGGCCTTTCTGTTTTATATTCCATTTACTTAATTCTTCTCCTAAATTCATTTTTAATTTAGCCATTACTTGTGTATGAATACAGTCCTCATACATAAGAGTTATCTCTTCTTTAAAAAATAACTGAATCATAGCTGATGCTTATGCTGTGAAGCCAGCGGTCAACAACCTGATCTCAAGTCAGTCACATTATCCGTTCCAACGTACAGCCCTTTATATATATATATATATATATATATATATATATATATATATATATATATTTTATCCTCACCTGAGGACATTTTTGCATTCATCTTCAGATAGAGCGAGAGGGAGAGAGGGAAGAAGAGAGGGAGAGAGAAAGATCGATGTGAGAGAGACACATAGACTGGCTGCCACCCACACGACCCCAACCGGGGCCGGGGACAAACTGCCACTGAGGTACGTGCCCTTAGCGGGAACTGAACCCGGGTCTCTCTGGACCTTGGGCCGACGCTCTAACTGCTGAGCCAAACCGGACAGGGCGAGCCCCTTTAATATTAAAATTAGTTTCTGATTAAAAAATGATTAGATGATATCAAAACTCAAATTTATCTTCTAAAAAAAGAGGTCAGCAAACTGTGTGATACATCCTGCTTGCTGTTCATTTTTTTTTGTACACTCTTGAGAGCTAAGAATATATATATTTTTTTTTAAAGAAAAAATCCAAAAAGGGATACTGTTTTGTGACATGTGAAAATTATATGAAAGTCAAACTTCAGTGATCATAAGTAAAGTTTTATTTGAACACAGCCATGCTCATCCATTTACCTATCTATTACCTATGGCTGCTTTCACTGCTACAGCAGCAGTCTCGGGCAGCTGGGATAAAAACTGTATGGCCACAAAGCCCGTGATATTTATTATCTGATCCTTTAAAAAGTTTGCCGGGAACAACGCTAGTTCGTGAGCCCTTCAAGTTTCAATCTGTGACCTTATTCTGATTCCTAGGGCCAGTATTCACTTTAGATAGGAAGTATGTAAAATACAGTAAGCCAGCCTTCCAGTTCAATATCAAGTCACCTTTATATCTAATCTGACTTCTGACAATATGCTTTAGTTATAATAAGCCACAGAACGAGATTTCTCTAAACATCTGCCACTAGTTAGGGCTTGCTTTTTCACATACTCCGAACACAGTGAATAGTATAGCTTCAGGTCCCAGGAATTTATGGTCTACTTGATGGCATTCCCGTTGACTGAGCCATGTCTCATTGTTTTCTCATACATGCTAGGATTTTTCTATGACTGGATTTTCCATTGTGTTTCCACAGAACATTAGTTTTCCAGGATGTTCAAATGTGTTTATAAATGAATCCATATTTAAAATAAGTTAGAAAATCGCTTGGATAAACAAATTTAAACAGTTTCTCTTCTGAATGACTTTCAACTGTTTTAGTATGCAGTATTCCTCAAACTTACTTGGCTGTCAAATACTTTTATGGGGATCGTATTATGTGACTTCACTATTCTCTATGGTGGTATAAACATTCAGGAATACAAAATTAAAAATCAAGTTAATAAGACTCTAATATTGAAAACTGAGTTGCTTTTATACTTATAGTCAATCTATAAAGTAATGTTCCAGCTTTAAATTTCAGGCAGATCTATTATGTATACATTTTTATTCAGTAACTAACACATAAATAGCATTCTGCTGGGTATTGTTCTACACACTTTTCAAATATTAACTGACTGAACTTGCATGATAGTTTTATAACAGGTGAATTTCTATCTATACTTTACAGAAGAGAAAACTGATGCATCGAAGGTGATTTTCCAAGTTCATTCATCTACAAAGTAGTAGAGCTAGAATTCATATCCAGACACACTGCTTTCCAGTTCCTGATCTTAACCAGTAAACCGCACCGGCTCTTCTTACTCAAAATCATATCCATACAATGCAAAATTTCTCTAATGCAAAAGTGTACTTTTCTATGACACATTTGCTCTTAGCAAAGGAAACAAAACCTCTAATAGAAAAAAATATCATCTACTTTGCTTCCGATTTCCAAAGTGGAAAAGGTGACTGTAAACTAGAGCAATAATAATAACAATAATAACAAAAAACAAAAAAGGAGAGCAACGACTTAGCCAAGTGTTCATTGTTTCCTGTATTAGTCAGCTCAGGTTGCCATAACAGGATACCATAGACTGGCTGGCTAACAGCAGACATTTATTTTATTTTTTATGTTTTTTTTTTTTTTTAATCCTCACCTGAGGACATTTTTACATTTATCTTCAGATAGAGCCGGAAGGAGAGAGGGAGGAAGAGAGAAAGAGAAACATTGATGTGAGAGAGACACATCGAGTGGCTGCCACCCACACGACCCCAACCAGGGCTGGGGACAAACTGCAACTGAGGTACGTGCCCTTAGCAGGAACCAAACCCGGGACTCTCTGGTCCGCAGGCCTACGCTCTAACTGCTGAGCCAAACTGGCCAGGGCTATTTTTTATGTTTTTTAAATTTATTTTTGTTACAGATGTTTCTCCTTTGTTCCCCAATGACACCCTCCTCCCGATCCTGCCCCTCCTCACCGCCCCCCCTCCCCAGCATTGTTGTCTATGTCCATTGGTTAACAGCAGAAATTTATTTCTCATAGTTCTGGAGGCTGGGAAGTCCAAGATCAAGGTGCTAGCAAGGTAGGTTTTATTCTGAAGCCTCTTCTCTTGGCTTGTAGGCATCCATTATCTCATTGTATGCCTATGTGACCTCTTCTAGTGTGCATGTAGAGGGAGAGAGACTGAAAAATCAAGCTCTCTGGTGTCTGTCTTATCAGAACACCAGTCCTGTTGGATCTGGGCCCCACCCTTATGACTTCATTTAACCTTTATTATCTTTTTAGAGATCCTTTATACAAATACAGTCACATTGGGGGTTGGGCCTTCTACCTACAAATCTGGGGGGACACAATTCAGTCCACAGTATTCCCCTGTGGGCACCTACACAGACACCTTTACAGTTAGGTTGGAGTCATTTGACTGGTTCTTGTCAATATACTGGGAATAAAAGTGTTGTGTGTGTCAAGGTGATTAAGAGCCATTGTTCTTCTCTAATCTCTCTCCTATCCTGCTGTGGTGAACTCAGAGGCCACATATTTCAAATGATGAAGTTCAAGTTGGTGGAGAGAAGTAGGTGAATGTCATGTACAGTGCAACACACAGCATGAGAAAATTGTAGCTAGCATTGATAGTTCTAAATTGGTTGTTATTTTACCACAAGTCATCTTAGAAGCCATAATTCTTCTCTTCTTTTTGAATCGACATAAATATTAACTCAGTTTTTTCAGTTCTTGTATAAAATACATTCTATATGAAAGAATGTATTTAAGAAAGAAACAATAAGTAGTTATAATCCAATATTTGCCAGGGCTTAAGTGTGACCTTGAACAAATCACTTAACTTCTCTGGACCTTGGTGTCCTCGCATAAAAATGCTGTTCAGATTGCCCTGGCCAGGTAGCTCAGTTGGTTGGAGTGTTGTCCCAAAACACCGAGTTTGTAGGTTCTATCGCCAGGTAGGGCACATACAAGAATCAACCAATGGATGCATGGATAGGAGGAACAACAGGCCCATGTTTCTCTCTCTGTCCCTCCCACTTCCCCTCTCTCTCTCTAAAATGAATAAATTTTTAAAAATTCATAAAAAATATTGGCCAGATTGACCAGAAATCTCTAAAGCTATTTCAAATCCATTACTATAATAGTATAAAATTAGAGAAAATGTGATTTTACTTAGATATGATAAGGTATTAAAAATACTCTAAAAGGAAGAATATTATTGTAGTATGTTTTTATTCATACTATTTTTATTCTCAAAATATAGCTCATAATTACAATGAGCATCAAACTTATTAATAAGAAACAATAAATTTAAATTATTTCACTAAAATTTGAAACTGTAAATAGCAATAAAAATGTCAAAATAGCCCAGCCAGTGTGTCTCAGTGGATTGAGTGTCCTCCCATGGACTGAGAGGTCCCATTGGGATTCCTGGTCAGGGCACATGCCCAGGTTGTGGACTCGATTCCCAGTAGGGGGCGTGCAGGAGGCAGGCAATTGATGTTTCTTTCTCACATTGATGTTTCTCTCTCTCTCTCTCTAAAAAAATCAATAAAAACATATTTTTAAAAATGTCTGAATATGTGAAATATTGCAAGGTTATTTTATTATTTACATTAGCTTGGGCTGCCATAACAAAATACCACAGCCTGGGTGGCTTGAACAACAAAAATTTATTTTCTCACAGTTCTGGAGTCTAGAAGTCCAAGGTCAATGTTGTGGCAGGGTTGGTTTCCAGTGAGATCTCTCTTCCTGGCTAACAGATGGCTGCCTTCTAGCTGTGTCCTCACATGGCTGTTCTTTTTCTTACATGAACTTCAGTTACACTATATTGGAGCTGAACTCTTATGACCCTATTTAACCTTGATGACTTCCTTTAAGGAATTGTCTCCAAAAGAGGTCAAAATGGGCATTAGAGATTCAAGATATGAAATTTGGGGAGGAAAAATTCAGTGAAGAATATTGTCCCATTTAACATTTTTCTTTACAACTACCAATTTTATATATTTGATGAAATACACTGAATTTGTTCATCACAGATATTGGCATCTGATATTTGGTATAAGAGGATAAGACAAATTTTAAAATTCAATAACATATACCTTACCTTATATTATTTTTAGCTAAATTATTAGAAAAATTAAATTTAGTTTATTTTATGACTTTTTTTCCCCTTAAGCAGTTCTAAGCTCCAGTTTTTCCTTCACAAATGGGAATAAAATGCCTATATCAGAAAGTACTATCTCATAAGACTTAAATTAGATGTAGTTCTTAAGAAGCAATGATTATACTAAACATAATAAGATTGCTATTTTCTTTGTTCTGAAGATTAAATAACATGTTAGTTTGAATTTAATGCTTTCTCCAAGCAACTAAATAGTAGGATAAGAGCTTAAATCTGAAAACAGGAAATATAACAAGTTTAACAAGTTCAAGAGAAACATGGTTGGAAGATGCATTGTTCTATGTATACACTATAAAATTTGAAACTATAAATTTAAGGTGACCAGAAAACAGATTATTTTTCACATTTTTCTGCATACTCTGCAGAAAACTTGTATTTATGGTCATCATTAATGAAGCCCAGTAACAGCCTTTGAAGGCGTCAGTGGAAGCTGGTATTCATGGCGATGGATGATGCAGTATGAAGTAGTGATGTAACCAGCATGAATATATAAAATTAGGATATTTTAGAGGCAAGAAGATCTATATTGTTTCATTATGAATAGCATCCAAAGATCCATGCCACTGTAATAGCAACAGCATTGCTACCTTTTTCTTATAATGAGTGATGTGAAATTATCCAGGAATAGCTAACTTGACTTAAACTACGAAGCCTATAAAAAAAATGTTGCCAAGGAATCCGTATGTTCTAAGAGTGGCTCTAGTGTTGGGCTTCCCACAGGACTTGAGAAGGAACCTGGAGTTACAGTTTTTAGGTATTAAGAGAAAGAATAATCCCAATAGTTTAGAAGAGTTGGCTACATCTGGTTTACACTAAAAACCTCTTCTCTCCCTGTTAATCTGCATGTGTTTCTGTTCCTTGCAAGCAATTAATATCTGGCAAACATGCATACCACAGTCAGAAGGTGAGCAAGCAGAAAAGACAGCTCTCAAAACTCAGGTATTTTGATTTCTACTTCTGTGTTCTCTACACCAAAATAAGTGTTGTTTTTTGGGGAAATTTAGCTTTGTCAACAGCAACAAATAGTCTTACAAATTCTACCTATTATTCTCTATCCTGAGTATAGATCATGTAGCCACAGGGTTATCTGACTTGTGAAATTCAACAAGATAGAGAGATACTTTAAAAAGGGTAATAAAGATAAACTCTTCACCCTGGGCTCACATGCACTGTGCTTTCCAGGCTGTCTGTAGGATTATTAGCTGCTCAATTTTGACAGGTCTCGGTAAGATTCATAGATCCTTTACCTCGTACACTGCTTTACAATTTAATAGTAGCTCTTCCTATATCAGCCTTGCATTAAGTAAGGACACAAGGAGATTGAATTGCTTTACTGGCTTCACAAGAATCACTGAAATACCAGACCAGAGCATACATCTAGATGTCTGGAATTTCTGAGCACTAATCCCAGATTCTCTATTTTTATAGGGGAAACCTTGCTTACTTTTTCTGAAGCAAATGTTAGCAGATTATTAATAAATTTGTATAAAGTGCATAATAAATATGCTGTATGCTATGTGAGATCTCAAGATCTTTATTTTTAGAAACAAATGAAAACTCAAGGGATCCCCTAAGAGTACATAGAAAGTAGGAAAGGTAATTGAAGCTATAAGGCAATTTCTCTTGTTAATCATTGATAATCGCTAAATCTAGAGATACAATGCATTTTATTTCTCCATAAGATCAGAAATAGTAAATGTAAGTAAGAATAATTAGGGGTAATACTAAATCTGTACTTTCTAAACTTTTCTAGCTCCATTTTGGAATATATTCTGAGTATACATACAAAATGGTTTTTTATAAAGAATGTAGTTTTCAGATGTAATGCTTTACTATTTGGGTATAAGTTCTAAAAATCTTTATAGAAATGATTCCACAAGGTAGGAAATGTAGAAAAAATTAGGGTTACATAAGGAAAAAGTCAAATTGGAGTATAGAATTACAAATAAAAATATCAGGCTAAAGAATGCCTACTGGGTCAGCACAGTGACTACCATAATTAAAAGTAGAAAAATAATGCCTGACCGGTGTAGCTTAGTGGTTGAGCGTCGACCCATACACCAAGAGGTCACAGTTCGACTCCCAGTAAGGGCACATGCCGAGGTTGTGGGCCCGATCCCCAGTGGGGGGCATGCAGGAGGCGGCCAATTGATATTCTCTCTCATTGATGTTTCTATCTCTCTCTCCTTCTAACTTCCTCTCTCTCTCAAATTAAGAGAAAAAAAGGTTTTAAAAAAAAGTAGAAAAATAATAACAGTAGACATACAGAAGAAAGAAACATAAAATGAGGGTCCTGGACTATTTTAGTTTCCAGTGACAAAATAAAAATAAATGACTGTTCTACATACATAAAATAATTCAAACTACATGCAACTCAAATGTTTGAATCCTTTTAGCTGTCAAGCTTTTTCTCTGAAATATAAACTTTATATATCATCAAGTTGATTACTAGCTATTTTATATCTCTAAGAACACATGGAACAATCTGAGCTTTGCTGTCAAATATTTTTAAGTAATCTAAACTGTGTTTTTATATAAAACATTTACTTACGGGAGTCATGGTGGTAGACCTGCCAGCATCCATGTAATCTTTGATGGCTATATGGAGCCAGTCAAATGAAGCTCTGTTTTCTTGATAGTGACTGCGGTAGAACTGGACATTTGTTTTAGTTCCGTCCAAGGCATCATAATTTAAATTGGTCTGATGTTCCCAGGTATGTGTGTGTGTGTGTGTGTGTGTGTGTGTGTGTGTGTGTGTGTGTGTGTGTATTTTTTTTCATTCTCAACACAAGAACACAGGAAGGGATGGCTTCTTGCCATTAAGATACCTGCTACTTGATTCTGGTTGCTGCCTCCCAAACTATGGCAGATATTGGACAACCATGAGGGAAGGTAGTCTTAGGAAAAAAACCAAACTGATAAACTGATAATGAGAAAGTTACAATAGGAAGAGGGAAAGGATCTAGGTCTTTGACCATATTATTGAATTGCTGAACAAATTCTATCTGGGGATCATGCTAAATTTGGGAACCTGAAGTGAGAAAATAAATTTTCCTGGCATTTTAGCTGATTTTAGTGGGGTTTTCTGATATGCCTGTTTAAAACATCATGGTGCATAAAAACAGATTTTCAGTGTAAAAGTCCTGTCAATTAATTTCTTACTTACAAAGACAATTAGGAATAATTACCTAAATTAAAAAAAACTATATCTATAAAATTTATATATAAAATGGCTACATTTACATATAACCAATGTTTTGATTTAATCTGATTATTTAGTACTTTCCTTTCTTTTTGAAAGGTATTCCTCAAAGTCAAATAATAGCAAAGATGATCCTACCTAAAACTAACTCTTCTCCTTGTATATCCTCTATTGTCAAGATTCTGGTGGGGAGCCCAGTACAGGGCAAAGGTTGTTGGCTTGCTCCTTAATCCTTGTATTGACATTGTCTATATCCACACTTGAGCCTATTTCCCATCCATTTCAATAGGTCTCTGCTCCTTCCACCCAGTGCTGTCCTTGCAGATCAATAGGTTTGTGTAAGAGAACAAAAGCTTTCTTCAAATCCTGAGAGATCACTGCTAGTATATTGCCCATTTTACTGCTTCTTTAATATGGGAAAATTCATAATTAATACATCCAACTTAGTTTTCCTTGATTATATTTTAGTAGTCATTATGTGGGAACATACTTCTTTAATTTAGTCAATTTTAGGGAATGGATAACCTGTCTGTAAATGGGAGGAGGGATATCTATTGCAAGGGTATGTTTTCCCAAGAGGTCTCAGGATGACTCTGTGAAGCAGAGCACATCATCCCATTTATTTACCTGTTCAATTTCCTCATGCTACATAATAAAGATGGTATTGTTTGGGGAGATGTAAAACATGAGAAGTACTTTAAGGGGATTTTTGTTGTTCTGGGATAATAGCCCTATTAGCTTTAGTTTCTCCTGTTTTCTTGTTCAAGCAATTGGGAAATGGGGACGATTAGAGTCTTTGTTAATACCACACAATGTTTCTGTAACACTTTTTATTTTAATCTATTGCCTTTATTGTAGTTGGAAAAACAAACTACATAGTCCTTTCCCTTCATCTAAAATGGGCTGCACTTCTGTCATTCATATATATATATGATCAGGATTAGATTGGATGGCCACTTTAGAACAGAAATGAACTAAGAAACTGAATTCCCTTACATTGTCAAACCAATCACAGTGATAGAATTAAAAAATGCAATGAGTACTTTCCTAAACAGCACAACGATCTAGAGATAATGTATTGTTTGTGCAATAAATAGAACATGATTTTATCTCTAAGCTAAAAGAAATGACTTTCCTACTCAGTGAGAAGTTGTGTGGCTCTACCACCATGAATGTAATATTTTTATAACCACTAATATTTAAATATCGGTTTTAGCACAGATCCAAAATCCTTATTCAAAATATATAGAGTCAAATGTATTTCAAAATTCCATTTTTCTTTGACAAAGATAACATTGTGTATATATTTATTATGTAACGCTAGAATCAGAATCTGGGGCAGCACCCCATAATCATATTCATGCAGTGGAAGATATAAATATTCACAATATGTGTGACTATAAATAGCTTCTTTACATTTCACAGCAGGGTTTGGCAGTAAAATGTTTATTGTAAACATCTGAAAAAAATCTTTTAATTTTCAGAGATTTTGATAATGGCATTGTGGATAAAGGATTTAAAAGCTGTATTTAGTTTACAATATATCTTCTAGGATCTATTTTAATACATATTTGCTGAGTAGATCTGGTATGGGAACTAATTAAGAACATATTTAGTATTATAATGGGGTCCACAGGGCTGGAATTTAGATTTTTGTTGTAGTCTTATGTCTGTTACTAAATTCCTTTAGATGTTAGTCGGTCATATTTATTTGTTTTATGAATCAATATAATTTTGACGACGAGAAGGAAAATACCAAAAATTGGCATACTTTGCTTGTAGATGTCATACACATAAATATAATCGAATCTGTTGATTCTAAAAATGCATTGTGTTTCTACCAGAAGCCAAGCAAACTTCACATGCAAATCTGGCCTCTTTGAAGGTCATTACACTGACTACAAATCTTTATAAAATCTAAGGGGAAATAAAATAGATAATTTGGAGGGAAGATTTTTGGTGTTGTTGATGTTCAGGTTTTCCAATCTCACCACATTTAAATAGAATTTTTGTGAGTACTAAAGTTCCTTCAGGAGTTTATATTAGCCTTTACATTTATTTAGTTCTCCCAATTTAAACAGTTGTTTCAAGCTAGAGAGTTTATTTCCTCACTCAAAAAATTTTCACCTTCCCAAATTGAAATTCTGTACTCATTAAACAAGAACTCCCTATTTCTCTTTTCTCTCAGCCCCTGGTAACCACCATCTACTTTCTGTCTCTATGAATTTGGCTACTGCAGATACCACTGGAAATTGGATTCGTACATTTTTTGTCCTTTTGTGTCTACCTTATTTCCCTTAACATGATATCTTTAAGATTCATCCATGTCTAGCATGTGCCAGACTAACATTCCTTTTAAAAACTAAATAATGTCCCATTGTATGGAATGTTTTTAATGTAAATAACCTCTTCTCTATGTCTTTGTTTAGTACCTGAGGTGGTGCATTGCTTTTTGTGATGCTGTGTTGTTAAGGCTTGTGATTATGCTTTCAAATTCAGCAAAACAAAGACAGCAATGTACTATTCAGCAAGTAAAATATATCTGTGCTAGTCTATGACAATGCTAAAGCATAAAAGCAGAAAGTGATTTACTCCAAAGCATAAGTAAAATCATTAAGCATCAACAACAGGTAAAAATGTAAATATTTAATATTTATAGTCAACATCAACATATTTAGTTGGAAAGTAACAGTTCAATTTATTAACCAAATTATTTTGGAGGTATTGTTTGATTTTCTTTTTTTTAACAAGGTTATTGAAATTTCCTGTAGATTTTATACCAATCATCACAAGCTCTGGTATTTTACTTTAATAGCCATTTGTGTATTCTTATATGTATCTTTTGCTGCTTGGTTGATATCCAAGATGAAAGTCACGAAGTAATGCCAATATATATATATATATGTCTGCATATTGTTTTATATCTTCATATTAATTTAATTGATTCCTACTAGTTTTCAGCCAAGTAAATAGCACATTTAATATTCTTCAGAGTTATACTTTATTTCAAGTGTACATGTTTTGAGCATACAGAGGCCAAGGAATCTCAATATCAAGTAAATCACATTAACAGTTTGGTAGTGTTACCAGAGACTCAAATTCCTCCCTCGCTAGTGGGAGTGGAGTTTGGGGGGCACAATCAGAATAAGCATATTCAGAGGCCCCCAGGGGACAATGAGACATGGTAGAAGGCTTTATTTGCGTGAAATTACATTCCTCAGTTTCCAATGTCCCATTTCCCTCAAGCCAGACCTGGAAGAGGGGTAGCTGAGGATTTAGTAAAGCCATAAGCTAAGCCAGTGACCAGAGTGTGTGTTCCATGTTGCAGCCGGGTCCAGATCAGCATCAGTCTACATTCAGTCCATCAGTCCATTGTGTGGAGGCCACATGGCCATGAGCCATGTGGGAGAAAGCAGGGGAGCGCTCCCCCTGCAACAGGAGCCCCAAGAGGACAGGAGGGGTGAGCACCAAGAGAAAGAGGGAACTTTCCTTTGTCCAGGAGATTAAATATTCAGGTTTCCAGCTCTTGCAGTTGCCATGCCTGTTCTGGTCACTGACTGGCTCCCAGGTGTGATGGACAGGCAGGTAAACACCTTCCCATGTCGCTCAGACTTTACTGGGCATGCTTCTAGACTGCCTTTGTCCAGTCTCTTTCCCCATCGATCAGCAGGAAACAGACCTGGAGTGTTAAACAGCTAGTCTCCCCTTTACTCCTTTCCTCTTAAATAATGACCAGATTATTGCAACGGGCATCATCAGGACTTGCATTTTCAAATCTTCCTCTCTCTGCTACATAATTATGTCCAAGAGACCTTTAATCATATTTTATGGACATTTTATTTACATACTTAAATCAATACTGAGACTGCTTCCAAGGACAAAATTTAAATTTCACAGTGTATACAGATGTAAAGGGTTAAAAACTGGTATGAGCTCAGATTTGAAGTAATTAATTTAGTAATTGTCAGGGATGAATAAGTAGAGCATGAGAAAGAATATTCATTATGCGTGTAAGGGAAGGCTCTGGATTTCCAATTAACATGAAAGCAGCATCAGCATAAAATGAGCATTAATATTCCACAGGATAATTGGCATCCTTCTTGGTATGATTTTTTTGTTTGTTTTTCCCCCACTTTAGCTATTCTCAAGAAGGTGCTATTATTCCTGGCTGACTGAGAGGGATCACAGTTTATGTTTTGTTCTACTCCTATTCCTACTGATAATCACAGGCTTTATTATGTACGTAATACAAACTATGCTGAAAACCTTCTATGGATTATCTTGTTTAATTCCAGCACAGTCCTATGAAATAATTACTATTTTATATTCATTTTGCAAATAGGATATTATATGGCTTTTATAAGGCCATTGAACAAGTGGCTGTGCCTCCATGTTTAATTTCTATCTTATAAACTCTTCTGTATCTCATACTTCATATCACAATTTACCATTTTCCAAATACCTTTTTAAAATAAATTTTTATTAATTTTTTACAGAGAGAGGAAGGGAGAAGGAGAGAGAGACAGAAACATCAACGAGAGAGAGAAGCATCAATATGGATAGGCTGCCTCCTGCACGCCCACACTGGGGATCAGGCCCGCAACCCGGGGCATGTGCTCTGACTGGGAATCAAACCAGCAACCTCTTGGTTCATAGGTCCAAGCTCATCCAGTGAGCCACACCAGCCGGGCTTCAAATACTTTTATGTACATTGTCTCAATATCAACAAACCAATACTAAATAATAGTTATTATTGGGATTTCAGATGAAGGAACCAAGACTCAGAAAAATTAATTTGCCACAATGACAAAATTAGGAAGTAATTCACTTCCCAACCAAACATGCCTCTCTTTCTATTATTTAATGCCTCAAAAATTTTGTGTAGCCCAGTGGTTTGTTATAGCTCTACATGTTTTTCTAACTTTCAATCGGTTATACATAGATGAAATTGTGGTTTAAAATGAAATTCCACATTCCATGAAACAAAAGGCAGAGGCTGAGTGAGTACAGAGCTTCTGGAGGATGAGAGAGGGAGAGGTTGATCAATGGGCCATGTGGATCTCATTGAGTTATTTCTGCATTCGAAATGTTTTGCTCCATGATTAGGCTATCTGTGTTTGGTCATTGGCACTGGCCCATTGAAGGTCCTTGAGAAAGACAGTTCCGAGTTGTAAATCAGCCAAGATGCTTTTAAAGAGGCTTACATCTCAAAGGGACAAAGAAATAATTTACAATGGCAAGTTTTCTAAAGTAAATGCTCTAAGAAAGAAGAGATCGGGTGTCTAGAGTTAGGAAGAAGCCTGTCTAAACTTAGTCAAGCTGAGGGGAAGATTAAGGCAGTCTTGGTCACCCTATATAATTACTTGTGACAGAGACCGCAACTTATTGGTCAATGTCTGTTTCTCCCTGTTTCCTTTATTAATTAGAATTCAATATTGATGGAAGGCATATGACTGGCTTGGTCAAAGCAACATATCCCAACCTCTATTGCCAGTAAGGATGCCATTTGATTTAATCCTGCAAATGAGGAGTGGACATGAAGTATGTTAGCTCCAGATAGGAAAGAGGCTTGCTTCCTCTTTGCCTTTTTCATGCCCTACTAGTTGGAACGTAGACAAGATTGTGGGAATTGAAGCAGACATTTTAGATTACGACATGGAAGCTACATGTTGTGGATGGCAGAGTAAAATGATAGCAGGATCCTGGGTCCTGTTAAAAAATATTTTTAAAGGTAAAATTATGGCTCTCCTACAGATGTAAAAATTAGCATGTATTAAACATTTTACCTAAGTCATTAATGAAGGAAACTGATAAGGTATTAACAATCAGTTCAAAGGAGATTTTGAAGAACAGAATATTTATGGATCCAGAATATTATAGTGAATCTAAAAACAGAACCAAAAGTGGGGGAGTTGAGTTTGTCTCTTGACACTGAATTCCTTTGTATATGTATAAAGAATAATTTTGTATTTATATCAATTATCTACAATTAACAGAGTTGTAAAATAGCTCCCGCAGACTCAGAATCAGTCATCTCTGAAGTGTGAACTATTTATAGATAATGTATAATTTTCCATTGAGAATATTTATTTTCCCATTTTTTAAATACAGTCCCCAACTTTGTATAGTGGCCAAATCTTAAACTAAGTTTTATTCCTTGGTATCAAATATATACTGTCCTGAAATTTCTCACTGAAATTTTAAAAAAAATATGTGAATGCAGTTAAAATTTCTTATTCTTCCTTTACTCCCTTTCACTATAATTACTCTGACTCACAGAGATATTCTGCAAATATTTGTAGATCTATTATTTAGAACCTAATTTGACATAATACTAGGGGGGAAAAAAAGCCTGACCACAAAGATCTAGATATTTAACTCCACCTTCTATGAAGCAAGCTCATAAAGGAATTTAGGCTCTTGAATTATTTGAAAGTGGAAGATGCCAGCATAACTCCTCTCTATTCAATGCTAACATTTACTACTCTAGTGCTTTGAGCTTTGAGAAATTTCTGTAAGGAGGAGATTTTTGATATCTCTCTCTTCAGAGCAAAAGCCATTTGGGAACAGAGTTGGAAAGATGATCTCGACAATAACCTCCCAATCGCCTTTCTAAGTCTTGAATTACATAGTAAAATTGAAGTGGTAACGTGTTTCAGAAACTAAAATATACCTAAATTATGACATGTATTTACAAAAATTAAGTACAATGTACATATAGATAATTGAACTGTATTTAACCCAAACATATTATTTTTACCATTAAATTCAAACTATTTCATTAAAACTTTACTTGAGAAGCCAGCAGGAAGTCAAATTAATTCATTTGTATTTTTCCTCATTCAGTCTACATTAACTAATTCTATAATTACAGTGAATGCACAAGTAGAAATTGGGTCCAAGAAATATTGTTAATTTTCCAGAAGTAACTTCTAAATTATTAACATGTAATAATGGTAATAATAATAGCCACATTATTACTAGATAACTTTCTGTGTATCAGGTATTTTACAAAAGATTCAGGTAATATGTACCCTCACCATAAATATTCATGCAGTCTTTTATTTATTCAAAAATAGTCCCTCATTTTCTGCATGCTCAGGCATTGTTCTGATCATTAGTAGTACATAAATGAACCAGTCTGAGAGTTCCTGAGCTAATAGAGCCAGGTTCATTTCATGGGCTTGTGACCTGTGCCCCATATTCAGAATTCCTTTCTTGCATTATGCTCTGCTTTTACTATCTTGAAATTTTAAATTTTATTTTAAACTTGTGTTTTGTATGTGAAGGCTGATTTCATAATAGAGAAAGAGCATGATCCAAAGAAGTACATACATTATGCAGGGTTCCTTCCTGCACCATTCATGTGTAGCATTTGTGATGCCCAGGACCACAGAATTCTGGCCGACCACTGATGCATGAGAATTTAGTGGAACTCAAAGCAAATACAAGACAGGTAACTTATGGAAGCTACTAACCTCCTATACAGAAAAGTATTCCATAGAAGGAAAGAAGGAGATAGTCAAACTTATAGTTCCATTTTCTTTCCCTTCTTCCTTTGTCCTCAGTAAGCCAAAGGTAGAGGGTATTGGTAGAATGCACAGGTATCAAGAAGTCAAACAAAAAGTGGGATTGTGTACTGTTTCCAACTCTTCTAGTTAGGACGACATGCATAAGTTATCTAGTTTCTCTGATTTTTACTTAAGTTAAATTCTCTCACATCTTTATTTCAATGAATTGCATAATAAAAATGTGCATGGTAAAATTCATTAAAATTAAAATATTATTTTTACTCACAATTCCATTAAGTAGTAAATAAAAACATCATGACAAGTTGACAGGGAGAGACCACGGGGTGGGGGTGATGCTTTGTATTTTATACCTGTTTTTGAGCAAGGAGCCTAACATTTTCATTTTTCACTGGGGCCCATAAATTTTGTAGCTTGCCCTTTTTGTAGCTTATGTTCTCATGGGGAAACAGACAGTAAACAAACCATTAATATGACTGATATGGAAGTGTTCTAACACAAGAAAGAAATAGATAGTGATGAAGGGGAGGGGCATTTCAGATAAGAAATTCAGGGAAGGGATTCCATCTGTTTGAGAAGGTGACATTATAACAGAGACCTGAATAATGGAATGGAGTCAGACATGATAATACCTGTGGAAAACCTAGAAAGTAGGGAACAGAATAAGGAAAAGCCTAGATATGAGAAATAGGTTAATGAGTTCCAGAAATGGTAAAAAAAAACACGCACAAAAACACCAAGATCATTGAGCAGAGTGAGTAGTAGCAGACTTGTAGGAGCGGGGAGGGGAGAGGGGAGGAGAGAAGGGAGGAGAGAGTCAGTTTCAAGGGCCAGTAAAGACCTAAGAATAGGCTTTCAATTGTCAACTCAGTGGGATGGAAATTCCCAGGTTTTTGAACAGGGAAATGATGTATAAAAATACTTCATAGACCTAATTTTAGTTATGTTGAAATGGAGAATTGGAGGTTTAGGAAGTTTTAATCTCTTGTCTAAGGTTACATAGCTAATAAGCATAAGAGCCAGTAGAAAGTAATCTGACTCTGGGGTCCACACATTTATCCACTATGCTATACCCTGAATATAGACACGGACTACTGTGAAAGACAGTATGACCTGAACAATTAAGCAGATTATTTTATTCCAGCTACTGCAATAGGGGAGAACATTTATTATTGAAGAGTGCCTCAAAATAAAGGAAGAGGGAGTCCAGGGTAAGAATGGAGGTGGTTTCATATTGGAATATGAGAGGGCAGGCTGGTCCTTTGTCATTAGCCTGTTTTTAGGAACACAGAATGGCTCAGGCATTTTTCAACTGTCACTGCTTTCAGGGAGCACAAGGCTCAAGTTGAGTTCAACCTTGTCATTTCATGAGCAACTTTGGTCATAGTTCTTCTAATTAATTGTCTTCATTGTAATTGAGCTTGGTATGTTATTAGTACTATGTTGTTTCAAACGTCTTTATAAACGATAACCTTTGGTTTAACATTGGAGAAGAAAGTTACTTTCTATCCAGATGGGTACAGAAATAGAATAATTTGTGAATAATGGTGAAGCAAGAATCTGCCATTTAAAAATTGACACAATTCCATATTTCCTTGGAAGCCTCAACCAAATATTTTAAGCCTTTTCTACTCAAAGTGTGGTCCTAAATAGCAGGGTGCTTATTAGAAATGCAGAGTCTTGGGCTTCATTCCAGATATACTAAATTAGAATCTACTTTTAACAAGCTCCCTGGGTGACTTTTATGCTTAAAATTTGAGAATCACTGCTTTGAGGCTGGATAATACTATATTCCTGAGACACATGCAGAAGGATTCCTATTATGAACAAAGCAACACTACTAAAGGCAGGAAAAATTGCCAAATGTCTTGCATATTTGAAAGAAATTTCAAAAACAACTGTAGACTGTGGGAGTGATTAGCTTGTTATCCAGTGCTGTTGCTGATGTGTGATGTAATAATTTAATTCATCCTTGTTTTTTTTTTCTCTGTGGTATATCAGGATGTGTCTTACAATAAAAGTATATTCAATTCATTGAAATATATTATTCTCTCCAATTTGTAGATGAGGAAACTGACACAGAGAAAGGTACTAAATGAATAATTCTCTCTAAATTGCAAATTATGTAGTCAGAAGAGAATTAGAGAAAAAAAGAAATGCTATTCCCCAAAGAATGATAGTTTTGTAGATGATAAATCAAAGATTTACATTTCTACCCAGTCAGATAAGTCAGCTCCAATCTTAATTCTTAAATTCCTATTTGGGAAATTGTTGTTTCTGTCAAAAAAAAAAAAGCAAAGGAGGGGGGGATAAAATAGTCCTTTCTTATGGAAATATGCATATCATTTAGACAGAATATTCAGATGCAGAATAATGCACAGAACAAAGAGCAACAGGAGATAAAATCCAAAAGAACTGTAATAGGACAATCAGGAGAAAAACCATTTGACAACTATAAATGAAGTGAACTTTCACAATTTTCAAATGATAACTACTCTGCACATTAAGTGAACTTTATTATTTTTTCTGTTTATTTATTTTTATTTTTTCATCACCATTTATCCCCCATACTGTCCTCCACCTCTACCACCTACCCCCTTGCAATCAACACATTGTTGTCTGTGTCCATGAGTTCTTTCTCTTTTTCTTTTGTTTTTTGCTTAATCCATCCACCCCCCAGCAACCCCCCACTTAAGCCCTGAGCTGTCAGACTGCTCTCAAAATAGAGACAGACTCATAGATAGAGAGCATTAAGTGAATTTAAACATGGGCATAAGTCAATTCCAAATGGATCTTCAAACAGTGAACCTATGAAGGCAAACATCTCAGCACAGTCTAGAATGACAAATTGCCCCCCAAAAGCTGTAACACTAAGTTTCTACCTGGCTCAATATCTACTTAAAACATGGAGATGTCTAATTTGGGACTTTGTGAAGTCCTTAGTGGATGTGTTGAGAATGAAGGAAGTTATACTCTCATTTGAGCTTCATACACTTGCTATGAGTAACTGTATAAAATGAACCTCAGAAGACTTGTAGGGATGCTTACATAGTTTCTGCTCCCTCATTATTCAGACATTGGTAATAAATCTTAACCAGTAAGACTAACAGAATATTTCTTCCTGCATTGTCTGAGGACTTTGGAAGTGGAGTCGTTTGATGTTCTGTGTTTCTGTGTCTCGACTTTGCTAGTGCTGGAAGAGTTGCCTATGTGTTTACTTCTTGCATCAAAGTTCTTTTACTTGAAATTCTGGCCTTTGTTTTTTAAAAATTATCCAAAATTTAATCTTTTAATATAGGTTTATAAAATTAATTTCTGTTGGAAGAATTGTTTGTCTCAAATTTAATCTATAAAATTTTAATTGCTTGCTTTACTTATTAGTCCTTAAAATGTTTTAATTGTGTTCAACATTTTAAATAGAGAATAAATTCTCAATAATGCCATAAATTCAGATTTTCTCATATTTAAAATCCACTATACATGTGATCACAAAGGTCCTTGAATGTGTTCATATAAGTAAAATTAAACTGGACAAGTTTAGTTGAAGACCACAATATTTAAGGGAGATCACTTATATAAACTAAAATTATTTGAAATAAAAAATATTAAATATCTTGAACTATAAACATAACTAAAAATAGGTTAAATTTTATATTCTTGAAGTGAATACAAATCTTTGCCAGAAAATACTAACCATTTGAATTGACTCTGTTTATTCACAGATATACTTGATAATATTTATATGATAAGACTTTCATTTATAATAGAAATAGGCAAAGCATGACATAAAACTCCTAAATATATCTCAGTAATAAATATTGTGATGTCTTTCTTTATTCCAGTGGAGAATGGAATGAACTTTTCCAACTTAGTAGAAATACAAAAAGTTATTTTGAAGAAAGACTGAGAACAAATAATAAGAAGCTGATTTGAAAAATGTTCACTCTGTGATTTTAGACATGATGACCAAGAGCTGGGTTTCACAAATAAGTCAATTAAGTTAGAAACAAAATACAGAATTCAGTGACAGAAAGGGAAGCTGATTTGGGGAAAACTACATTGGAATGCTTCATGTATTACTTACGTCAGCAGAACATATGAAGTTATTTATGAAGGGTGACAACAAGAAATATTGTTTGATTAAAGATAAATGAACATATAAGCAAATTATATAATTAAACAAAAAAGCAAACTATATAATTATATAATATTACATATATTTTAAACATGTAACCTTTAAGTTGAAATATGGAGGTAATGACTCATGCTAACTCCAGTATCCTAAAAATAAAATATTAATATAATGTTAGTGATATATGCAAAATGTTATTTAATTAACATATTAAATGAAACCAGAGTTACTTGTAGCTATGTTGTTAAATTAAAATTGCTTCAATTTTGCTTTTGAAGAAAAAGAAGAAGGAAAATTAACAAATGAGGTACCATACTATTTTATTTAAACATGTCTCAGTTAATCTCATTAATTCTTTGCAGTGGCAATTATGACAATACTTAATAGAAAAGGAAACAGAAGTTCAGAGAGGCAGATCCTTTGGAAAAACCTAATTGGTGGAGGAGTTTCAAATTTCAGATAGAATTGTCACTTAAAAACTTATTTACAAGATGTTGCAATTAATCAATACAACTGCAGACATTTGAACAATAGCATGTGTTTTTGTATTGATATCAATAAATAATATACCACTCTAAACAACAATTTATAGTCTGACATGATCCTGTTACATGCTTTATCACTTTCTTTAAAATTGTGTTTCCAAATTTCTCATTTGAACTTAACTACATTTTCTTCTCCTTTTCTTGTCAGTCTATTTTGAAGCGTATCTTATATATTTTTAGAAAACATGAATAAGAAAAATAATTACCATAGGTAGTTATTATGGGTGTCATAAACATTACATCATTCTCTGTTGCTGAAACACAAAACAATCTGTTTCTTTAAGCCAAATGAAATATATTAAATGTCTCTAAAATGGACAGATAAACAGATTTACATTCTATTTTGCTAAGAACACAACGTCAAAGGCAGTGTGGTCCAGTAGAATGCCACCAACGCTCTGGAGACTTTTGATGCAGCTGCCATTCTCCTTGGAATGAATTTCATGAGTTATTTTGTTCTTTATTTAAGTCACCTAAGATTTAAAAATCTTAGGTAGATGCTGCTGATAACTGGAGACTGAATCATTCACCTCAGCAACAAGGGAGGCTGGAAAAGGTGTCTGTCTTCTGATAATGATTTCCATATCCAGTATATTTCCTAAAATGAAGTACGTAAACCCCAAATATAGTAAAGGTAATCAAATGTGTACGTAACTAAGCAATTGCCAATATCATCTTATCAACCATGACATTATATAGAACATACATTTGCATGTTATTTTTTACTCAAGAGGTTTACAAAATCAATGAAAAAATCTGCAAAAATGTAGGGAAAATGATTTCATTCTTATTTTTATTGGGCCTTTGATATTGAAAATCAAATTCTTCTTGATTTGTGGCATTAAGACATTATTCATATTGTCTAGAGCTGGGCTTCCAAAGGGTTACAGTGACTGTACAATTTATCATTTTTATAAAAACACTTTGAGGGTAAACTGAGGTGCTAGTAATAAACAAGACAATAGTCTGCAACACAGAACTGTTCTGAACAGCTGGCTGTGCACAGACACTCTGCAGTGGTTCATACTCAGAATTCATACTGACCAACTGGAGAACTACCACTAACTTTTCTATGAGCAGGAAAGAAGGGAATTGGGAGGCAATATTGGACTGTGTAGTTCAGAAACAAAAACTGTGACTTGTAATTGTGAACAAAAGTTTAGAAATCCAGCATCAGGAAATCTCTTCTGCTGTCCCACATATACAAATGTGTTAATTGATGTGTTAACTCAAAGCTGGGCACCATATCTGCTGAAACTACTTCCTCCCAATCCTTAACGAACCTGTAATGTTGCTGCTGAAAATCCCAAATTCCACAAACATACTTGCAACAGAAAACAGAAAAAAGCAGCAGTAAGAAAGCTCGAATCTCTCTCAGAAGCAGATTTACTTTAGATTTAATTTGCATCTGGAACTTAGCACCAAGGGTGCCTGGACAATGTCATTTTTAACTTTTCAGCTCCATCAGTATCGGAAAGCTCCCACAAGGACATTGATATTAAAATATCGGTCAAATCTGTCTGCCATACCAATCTCAATGTTCAGCTCACTACTGTTCTCTTTACTCTCTTACCTCACATGCAAAGCTCCAACTCTGGTTAAATCCAGCTCTTCAACAGAGCCCATGCTGCTGAAGAAGGATGCAGAAAAACTCATGGGACTTTTCTCACTTAAAAATCTTGACTGTGAACCTCAAGTTGGAGTGCGAAACTGCCCCCATTCTATCATGTTTTGCTGGTCTATGCACTCCTTTGTTCTGCTAGATCAATAATTCATACTTTGGTTTCTGTTCTCATTCCTCTCCAATTCCTTCTCCTCCCTCACTCTCAGTTAATGACTTTATTTTTTATTTTCCCGAGAGATGTAAGACTCAAAAGAGATGTTCCACAATATATAAATACCGCCACCTACTCAACAACATTCACACATACCCTGCCTTCCTCCTTATGCTGTGGGTGAACTTTTCATGCTCCCCAGGCTGATCATGTCTTCTTTTATTATTCCCATCACTTTCTAAAATACTTATGAGTATTGTACCAACAGTAACTTGTACTATCTCCTAAATAATTGCTTTTTATTTTTCTACTCAATCACTCCCATCATTATAAAAAATCTATAATTTCCCATTATAGAAAAATCCTCAGGATGCCATCTTTTTCTGTTACTTTTCACAGTAAAACTTTTGAAAAGTTTTTCTATACCTGTTGTCTCCAGTCAGACTTTTGCCCTTATCACTTCATTGGAACTGCTTTTTGTTCTATGTCTCTCTAAACATCTTTTTACATTATTGAGCACAATGGAAAACTCTCATCTTTCATCAATGTTGGACAAAGTTTATGACTTCCTTCTTCTTGACACACATTATTCACTTGGCTTCAAGGACACAACAATTTTCTTCTACTTTATACACTGTTCTTCTTCAGTCTTCTTTGCTTATTCCTTTCATTTCCCCAACTTATGAACATTAGAACGACATGAGACCCGCCCTTCTTTGTCTACATTCAGTCCCTTAATAACTTATTCTATTTCTTACATTTAAATAACACATATAACTGATGAATTCCTATTTATAAGTCTCACTCTGAAATCTTGATTAATATACCCAATTACAACTTTATCTCTCTCTAGGAAATCTAATAAGCATTTCCTATTGAAAAGCTCTAATATAAAACTTGTCAGAAAATTTCCTTTCTAACATAAAATTTCCTTCTAAAATGTATTTTCTTGTTAGAAAGGTTTTTGCTCCTCCCACAATCTTCTCCATCACAGAAATGGCAACCTTTTTTTTTCTTAGCTGCCTAAATTAAAACTCTTGAAGCCATCTTTGACTCTGTCCTTGCTTTCGCATTCCCACATTCAATTTGTCAACACATCTATTTGCATTGCCTTCAAAACTTTACACAGAATTATAACACTTCTTGCTACCTCCACTACAAAGTCCAGTTCTAACATCGGCACTATCTACCAATTCTTTACTAAGTGTCCTCCCTTCTTCCATATTTTCTTCAATCCTACAGCCTGTTCTCAATATGAAAGCTAATAATTTTTTCTCTAAAAAAATAAAATATATCATGTCACTCTTTTGCTCGATTCTGTTTGTCTCTCTGGTGCGTAGAATAGTGTTTTGCACATAAGAGGTGTTTCAATGATTTTTTGTTATATAAATGAATGCAAGTGGCACATACATGTTCAGGTTGCCTCATGGTCTAAAATAGCTACTGTTGCTCTACTGATCATTTGCATATGCTAGACATGAAAAAGAATGAGAAAAAAACAATGACATAAGTGCCTTTGCACAATGACTGTTCTTACTGAAAGGGACTTACCCTAAAAGTTAGCAGAAAAGCATCCACTTTCATATCATTGGTCACTCCTTCTATCAATAAACAGCACAGATGCTCCCTCCACTTGTATCTGGGAAGACTTATGATCGCAGCAGCAATGATATTTTGAAAGTTCTAAATCTAGCATAGAAATGGCAATATAATGTCATTCTGTTTCCTTTGGTAGGTTTGCTCTTGTAGCCCAGTTACCATGCTGTGGGGAAGCCAGGCTACACTGAAAGGCCAAGGGTAGATGTTCTGGCAATAGCCCTTGCTGGAGTTTCAGTTGAAAGCCAGCATTAAACAGCAGACATGTGAGTGAACCACCTCCAGATAATAACAGCCTCCAGCTATTGAGTCTTCCTAGATGAGGCACACAGTCACATAGAACAGACGGGACCCCTTCACTTTGCCATGTTCAAATTATTGGCTCTCAGAATCCGTGAGCCCAATAAAAGAGTTGTTTCTTGCCACTAAGTTTTGGAGTGGTTCACTAGGAAGCAATAAGCAATTGAAACGTGTATTAGATTCGTATTTGAGCTTTCAAATATAATCAAGGTTTGACTACTAATTGCTCAGCTAACATTCTGCCACTGTTTCCTCTTTTTGTACTTTCTAAAACATAGATATAGGTTTAGCTTTTTAAATATTAAAACAGTTCATATTAGAATTTAATTATTTTATCCTCATAATTTTTGACTGGGCATAGAATTGCTTCTTGAAAATTACCTCTTGGCAGTATCCCAGGGCCTGGCTCTGTCATAGCCATTAGTATTGCAGCTCAGGAGTCTGATTCGCCTGATTCTGAGTATTTTGATGAAACTTGGATTTCTTTATTCTTTGGAAGGTTTTAGAATCTTTTCTTTATATCCTCAGTGCTACAAAATTTCATCATAGTCTGTCTCAGCATGAAACATTTTTTAATTCATTAAACTGAGCACTCGGCAGATATTGTTAATCTTGAAAACATGTTGTTTTCGGTTCTGTGGAATGATACTGTACTTCTTTGGTAATTTTTCTCCCAGTATTTAATTTTTTTTTTTTTTCCTTCAGAAGCCCCTATTATTAAAATGTTGGGCTGCTTAGATTAATCCTCTGGTTTTCTTTATTTTGGGTTTGTTTTTCATCAACTTTCTGAAATGTGTTCTCAATTTTAATTTCCAAATGTTCTTTTCCTCTGTGTTCCTTGTATTGAAAAATAAAGTATGTATTTTCTTTTGTTGCTTTTGTAGCTCTCTCCTTTCATGGTATGTTTTTTTCTTTGAATGGGTCATCATTTTGACAATGCTTTAATATGTACGGTTTAGGTAATTCAATTAAAAGCACTGACTACAAAGTGTAAATGAGTTTTCTAGAAAATATTTTAACTTTTTTGGAATTTCAAATAGCTTTGACATAGTCTTCTTTGTAGTGCCTCTAAATTCTCTCACCTCCGTAATTATGAAATCTTTTTAAAAAATCATTTCCTGCCCTGGCTGGTTTGGCTTAGCGGTTAGAGCAGTCAGCCCGTGGACCAGAGAGTCCCACTAAGGGCACGTACCTCGGTTGCAGTGCGTCCCCGCCCTGGTTGGGGTTGTGCTGGTGGCAACCACTTGATGTGTCTCTCTCACATAGATATTTTTCTCTCTCTTTCTCCCTCCCACTCTGTCTAAAGATGAATGAAAAAAATATATATATATCCTCAGGTGAGGATAAAAAAATAAAAATAAAAAATCATTTCTAGTTTATCGCGATGAAAATATCCTAGCTGCCAGGTTTTTGCATGTGGGAGGTGGAGGAGACTGGGGAGCCTAAATGGAAATGTTCTCTTTATAGTGTCCCTCCATCATGCTCGTGGACTTTGCTCACTTCCCTTTTCCACTTTGTGATCCTCGAGTGTCTGCATTAGAATTCTCTCCAAAACTTCTCTTAGAAAAATGGCGCCTGCTTTTACTACTGCCTTCTCCTCTGTGTATTCGTTTTTTTCTTTTTAGATTACCCATCAGAACAATCTCATCCATTTCTTTCTTCCCCAATTTTGCAACGTTATATTATCTGAAAATATCCTCATTTCTTCACATCCTCAACACTCAATTTGATCCCATCAACGGGGTTCTCAGGGGAAAGGCCAGGCAATGCCTGTGCTCAATCCTGTCTTCTAGGCTAGGAACCACACTGGCTATGTTTGTGTTTATTCTAATCTCAGTCGGGAGTACATTTCTGTAAGAGCAAAAGACTAAAAACTGATGACAGAAATGTAGGTACTTCTCCTAGCAGTTTCTTTAAATGGTTTGATGTGGAGATAATTTTTGTTATTTTTTTCTTTCTTTTTTTTTGCTTAGGGATGTGGCATTAGCGTAGAGTATGTGCTTTACTCTGAATCCTGTAGGCAATAGTTTGAGTGTTGAAAATACATATGTAACAAAATGAAAAGACAAGATTTATGTTTCAGGAAGATTATTTTAGGAACTCTGAACAAAATTGGAGAGAGAGGTTTTCACATAGTGTTGAGAGATTGTAGCCATTGTCAGACTGGAGAGATGGTACAATTGCAACAGTTAATGAGGAAATCATATTGACAGAACGTATCAGTGCATTGACTATAGCAAGTAAAGAGAGGAGCAAATCAATAATTTGAACCATGATAAGGAATTTGGTAAAGTGACTTACAGATGTGTGAGAAGAAAAATAATAAATTCTATTTTTGATATGTTATATTTATAAATTTGGAAGTGTAATGATTTTGAGGTATATAATAAACTGTAGGTTAAATGTATTAATAGAATTCAGAAAATCTGACTGTGTAGATATTATGGAATATCTACAAAGCATTGAAAGTCAGTGCTTTCAGAAATAATGCTTTCAGGATAGTAGAGAGGTAGCGATTGGAACAAAATATAAAAGAAAAGAAACTCTTTGAGGTGACTTTTATTTTTGGAGCTGGAGAAGATAGAAGCACCAGAGAAGACAAGCAGTAGTTTCATAAGAGGCAGGAGAAGGTCTAGGAGGTAACAATGTCCTGGAAGTTAAGGGAGGAGAAAGGTTCAAGAATCAAGGCCAATAGTTAATTCAACAACTCAAGGGGCAACCAAAGAAGAATACATTTAAAGAGATCATTGGATTTAATTATCAAGAGTGTATTAACTTCCGGTATTACATGATAAAGATGGTCAGAAGGCTGGACAGACTGGACATTACACAGCAAGAATGAGCAGAAGGTTGGACAGAACGGTTTTCTTGGACTATTTGAATATCAATCCCATAAAACAGGGACTACATTACCTATTTTGTGCAGGAAATAACAAGAACAAAAAAAGTGCTAGAAGTTACTGAGAAACAATTTTTTAAAGTTTCCCCCCACGTATTTACAGATTGAGTGACACCTCAACATAAGGCCTTAGGGGTGTTGAGTGTCAGGAAAGGCAGAATGGCTGTGAAGTTGTGGGGTGATTCAGGCATGAGCTGATACTCCAGTCATTTAAACTACTTGGTTTTTGTGATAGAGTATTAAAGCAGTGTGGCAGTTGAATATTGCCTTCTTCAGATAATAGCAGAGGTCAGTGGAGGGTCTGGACCAGAACACCCTCTTGGTCTTGTCTGGCCCCATCATTAGACAACCTGTCCTCATTCAGAGGGTATATCACTTCTGGCATCTCTCTGTCCACTCCTATTTACAATTTGTTTAGCTGCTGACCTTTTTTCCAGTGAAGTCATTGTTGTCCCAATCACCATCTATTCTGTTCAGTACTTCCATAATATCTGTCACTTAGGAAATTAACACAGTCATAAAATTAGCATAGACTGATGACTTGAAAGATGTAGCTTTCTAAATTGCTAAAGCTTACAGACATTTCATGAGTTTTTGCTGTTGTGCTGGGGTGTTTAGGAGAAATAGGGAAAAATCATAGCCTAATTATTTTTAATACAAGTATTTATTTGTAAGATTTTTACTAATACCTGCAACTTAAACCTTTGACATAAAGACTGTCAGGTAATATTATCTATTGCTCAGGCTGGCTTAAGTATCAAAGAGAATATGCATGTTTATCTATAAAATGGGATTTAAAGCCATTTGACAGATTGCCCCTAAATATCAATCCTTAACAAGAGCCCCAGACAATCACTGAAATATCATCAGTGTAGGTAAACTACAATATTTTCTGAGCAAAAGAAGTGTCGTGTAATCCTTTATGAGTCTCTGCTGTGTCATTTGTGAAATGAAGATAATGATATTGCTTGCCGTTTATTTCACGGGATTAAAAGGATAAAATGAGATAATTCTTATGAAAGTGTTTTTGTAAACCTTAATGTATTATATAAATGTAATTTAATATATAAAATTTGTGAATGTATATGGCCCTTGGAGACATATTTATCTATTAAAAGTTATCAGTATCTTAATGTGAATCTGGTTCATATTTATGGACTATTTTAAAAAGAACCTGACTTAAGGAGACCAGAGTTAATAGGACCCAGGCTGCTACCTCGGAAGATTGGTCTGAGTTCCAAAGAGAGTGGGCAGCCAAGGTCAGGGGAGGGAGTGTGGTCCCAGGGAGGGAGCACAAGTTCAAAAGGCATTAATGAAAAGGGGCTTTAGAGCAGTTTTCCCAGAAACACATTGGTGATCAAGTTTTTAGTGGTTCTTGTACAAAGCTAAAAATGTTTAAAGGATAATACTGTGAGTGTTTAATTAGCTAAGTTTATTTAAAGTAAATGCTTTATTTGGAAATTGTGTTCTTTTTAATTCTTGGTGAGGTATTACTTATAGATTGTTTTCTAACAGTCAAGTTTTTTTTGCCTGTTTTACCATGGTATAATTTAGACACAGTAAAATATACCCATTTTAATGGTACACTTTGATGCGTTTATTATTATTATTTTTTAATTTTTTTTATTGTTGAAAGTATTATGAATGTCTCCCCTCTTTCCCCCACTGACCCCCTCCTTCCTGCTCCCACCCTTCTCCCGCTTTCCCTAAACTATTGTCTGTGTCCATTGGTTATGCATATATGCATATAAATTCTTTGGTTTATCTCTTCCCACCCCTCCCACCACCCATCCCTCTGAGGTTTTTCAATCTGTTCTCTACTGCCATGACTCTGGATCTATTTTGATCGAGAGCTTATTTTATTCATGATGTTCCACAAATAAATGAAATCATGTAATATTTGTTTTTCTCTAATTGGCTTATTTTACTCAGCATAATACTCTCCAGTTCTCTCCATGTTGTCTCAAAGGGTAAGAGATCTTTCTTTCTTACAGCTGCATGGTGTTCCATTGTGTAAATGTACCGCAACTTTTTTTTTATGAATTTTCACAGTTTTATATAGTAGTGCGCCCATCACAGCACAATTTGATGTAGAATATTTTTATTACCCAAAAAAAGTTCCCTTGTGCCTTTTTGTAGACAATCTCCTCTCATTACACCCTTCCTCTTCCTCTGGCAACCACTGATCTGCTTCCTGTCATTATATTGTCTTTGCCGACCGTTGTATAAGAGGAACCATACAATACACCGTCTTTTGAATCTTCTTTCACTTAGCTGAATGTTCTTGAAATGCATCCATATTTTTTTCATTGTACCAATATATCACATTTTATTTGTGCATTCACCAGCTGATAGACATTTGGGATGTTTTCAGGTTTGAATTATAATGAATAAAGTTGCTATTAACTTTTCAGTACAAGTATTTGAATAAGCATGTGTTTTCATTTCTCATGAGTAAATATGTAGGGTTGGGATTGTTGGGTTATATTGTAAATGTATGTTAACTTTTAAGAAACTACCAAACTGTTTTCCAAAATGGCTTCACTATTTTGCATTTTCAACAGCAATAACTTGACAGTGCCTTTTACTTCACAACCTTGCCAACACTTGCTATCATCAGTTTTACTAATTTTAAACATTCCAGTGGGCATGTAGTGGTATCTCTTTGGAGCTTTGATTTGCAGTTTCCTAATTACTGATGATAGTGAGCATCTTTAAATTTGCTTCTTGAATGAAGGGTCTGTTTAAATCTTTTGCCTCTGTTTAAATTGGATTGTTTGTATTCTTGTTATAAAGTTCTTAACTATTCCAGATACAAATCTTTTATGAGGTTGATGTTCCCTAAATATTTCCTACATGTTTGTGTCTGGCATTTTCATTTTCTTAAGAGCATTTTTGAAGAGAAAAAGTTTACAATTTTGATGGAGGTCAATTTATCCATTGTGTGTGTGTGTGTGTGTGTGTGTGTGTGTGGCATAGAAACTATTTACCTAACCCAGTCATACAGAATTTTTGAATGATTTCTTTTAGAAGTTGTATAACTTAAACACTTACTTTTAGGTTTACGATTCATATAATATTAGTTTTATATATATTGTAAAGATTTAGATCCCTTTTTAAAAATATAAATAGCCAACTTTCCAGCACCACTTGTTGAAAAGATTATTAGTAAGTTATTGAATTACTTTGGCATGTTTGTTAAACCTAATTGACCATATATGTGTAGTTCTATTTCTAGATATTGTCTTCTGTTCCGTTGGTCAAAATGTTTACCTTAATGCCAACACTTACTTGATTACTGTATCTGGTTCCAAGTCTTGAAATCAGGTTGTATAGTTCCTCCAAATTTGTTCTTCTTTTTTGAAATTCCCATTGGCTATGTCGTATAATTTATCTCCTCATACATTTTAGAAATAATTTGTTTATTTTTACAACAACCTTACCGGATTTAGATTGGGGTTGAGTTGGATCTAGAAATCAGTTTAATATGAATTTATGTCTCTTTTATAAGGTATCTTCTGATCATAAACATAGCATCTCTTTCATTGTTTAGGTCTTCCTTAACTTCTCTTCATGATATTTTGTAGCATACATGGTTTTTACATCCTTGATTAAATTAAATACTAATTATTTTATTTTGATAATATTGTAAATCATATTTAAATTTTTTAAATTTTAATTGTTTACTTCATAGCATATAGAAATACAATTGACTGTTATACAATGATCATGTATTCTTTGACCTTAATTTACTCATGTTTTCGTTTCATAGCTATTTTTGTGGATTCCTTAAGATTTTCTGCAAAGGTGATCATGTGGTCTAAAAATAAAGTCTGTATTGATTCTTTTTTTCAGTCTGCAGACTATTTATTTTAGATGCTTTGTGATACTTTCATCTTCTGTATAATATTTAAACTAAACATACATACTTAATTTTAAATACGAGGAAGAAAACATCTAATTTTTCACCATGGGGTATGTTGTTAGCTATAGGTATTTCTTATATTCCCTCCATCAGACTAAAGAAGTATATTTCTATATTTAGCTCGGTGAGATGTTTTATAATGAATGTGTGCTGAATTTTATCAAATGCTCTTTTCTGCATCTGTGGAAATTACCATAATTTTTTCCTTTTCTAGTCTTTTAATAAAGTAAATTAACTTGATTAATTATTATATGTTAAACCAAACCTGCATTGCTGAAATAAACCCTTCTGGTCATGAGGCATTATAAATTTTGCATATTTTTGGAATTGATTTCTCATATTGCTGTATTGCTGGTTTCATTTTACTTAATTTGATTTTATTATAATTTGGTGTTTACTGACATTGCTAAAATGGTTAAAAAAGTAAGGACAAAGCGTTGTTTCATAGATCATGTATTTTCTGACTTTTCATCTGTACATTGTTCTTTAGCATTGTTTTTTCTTAATTTATTGACACAAATTCAAAATTTTAGGAATCAGATGAGATCAGCTGTGTTCAGGGTGGTATGGCTATAGAACCAAATTTTAGGAATCAGTATTTCAGAAAATCTTCTTTAGTATACTTGGGTTATGAGAAATAAGACTTAAGGGCAATATTCTTATCATCTAAAGCTTTTATTTTAACACTTTCTATGTATAAAGGTCAGGACTTTTATATAATGTTTAATACCCCCCTTTTCAAATTTTTAGTAAGTAATCTTTTCAGGAAATCTCTCTCTCTCCCTTTCTCTTTCTCCCCCTCCCTCCTATCCCAAATATCAATAGTATATATCCTCAAATTAACAGAATTAGAATTCACATAGGTAATTCTCTTATCCCCCAAACACTAACAAATATAAAGGGCATCCACAAACTATTGAATAAGGAACTGTAAGATGGAAAAAACACCAGACATTATTTATGCTCAAGATATTGAAACATGTGAATTAAGTGATTAACCCCTGAAATGAGGTCAGTGCATTGGAGAGGTATCTTTTGATTAAAAGCCAATATTAGTCTTATGAAATAGTTTGTGATGTGTACTTTAAAAGATACAAGCCTGCAACATCCTCTTTATTAAGGCTGCTTTTTTTTTTCTTTAAATCCTCATCTAAGGATATTTTTTTCCATTTATCTACAGATAGAGTGGGAAGGAAGGATAGAGAGAGAGAGAGAGAAACATCGATGTGAGAGAGACACCTTGATTGGCTGCCCCCTGCACGACCCCAACCAGGGCCGGGGACCGAATTGCAACTGAGGAACATGCTCTTGACTGGAATCGAACTCACAACTCTTTGATCCATGGGCTGACGCTCCAACCACTGAGCAAAACCAGCCAGGGCTTAAAGCTGCTTTGTAAACCTATTTGTCTAAAATGTGAATGAGAGAAATATACACATTCTATGTAACAGACACTCAAAATGTATTTAATGAATGAATGAAGTTAGACATTTATTCCCTGAAGCTCATCTATGATAAGAGCTAGATAAAGTAACTTTTAACTTCCAATTTTAAGTGAAGAAAATTTTCAGGTGGTACTGTTTATTAGCAACTTAACTTTATACATATAGCTACAACTTAATAGAACGTTGAAGAGGTAAACAGCTAGGTTGAAATGTAGCCTTCTGCTTTAATAAGTTTCTGAAACAGGAAACTTCTAGAGTAGCAAAAACATTCAAGGGTCCTGGGGTATTTTTAAGTACATTATTAGGTCCCTTTAAAGCAGCCTCAATACTGAGATGTAGGCTTTTTTCTAACTTCTGAAAGAATTTTAGATTAACGTTTCTAGACCCAGAAACTCCAAGCCATCTAAGCTTTGATGGAGTTGAACAGAACCCTTCCAATTGTCTTTGAATTCAGCATCTCCAGTTTTTATATCATGAAAATAATTAAATACATACCCCAAATTACTTCTTAAAGAATATGAAAATATCAAATTTGAGATGTATTATGTTAAAGCTAAGAGCCCAAGACCATTAAGCCATACCGATTTCTCCTGTTGTTTAAAGGCAGCTTTCCCTTCTGTATTACTGTTATTGAGCTGTGCGTGCATAATTAACTGCAATCCACGTAAGACTACTTTTGGGAAATTCAATCAAGTAATTCCCATTAGTTTGATTAACTTTTCTTGACACATTCCTTTATGTCACATTCTTCAAGGACAATATTAAAAGTCAAACTGAAATACCACAAGAAAAATAATACAGTCTGAATCTTGTGAATCAGAGGAAATTAAAAACAAAAAACAAAAAGAAAAACAACCTTGTGAGATAATACCAGTGAATTTTTGTAATATTGCCTATAACTCTGCCGTCATTAAGTCATAGATGGGTCACTCACTGTTTTCTCATTGTTATTCAAGGCCGTCAGAAGTAGGTTGGCCTGATAGCGCATAAGAGAATGCAGTTCTTAAATGCATGGAATTCATTTCCCGTTTATTTTCTTTGTTCTAACTCACCTTGATCTCTTTCAGTGACCATAAGCATTTCCAAGGCTAGAAAGAGTGCACATGAATTAACAGGCTGGCAGAAACGAAGAAAAAGTACTGATGATCAAGTTATATAGTAACTATCCTTCAGTTAAGGAAAGTTCATCTCAAAGCTCCCTTTTGTTCATGAACAGTAAGGGGAGAAAAAGATGTTAATGTGTTTGGATTACATTAAAGTTTTAAGACTAACTAAAAGAAAGGGAGGGAAACAGTGCTAATGGCAAGAGCACAGGAAAGAGGCATTATTATATCACTGCTAATGCACATAAAGCCTTGCCTATTAAAATAGGACGGCAGTTATACAGCCTGTTAAATATATCAAAGCTGTGCTTCAATTACAAATCCTTTTATATGCATGTTTTAACAAATATGCCTTTGATAATGGAATGTAGCTACAACTTCTTAAATGCTAAACACAAGCTATACTATATAATACAGTGCCAAAGTGGCAAAACTTACCACCAGAAGTTAACCATATTTTGAGATCTCATATATGTATATTCATTATAATTTATTTTATATATATATGATGAATTTTCAAGTTAGCATCTGGGCAGCAACTCAATTTAAGATCTGAGCCTCTGGACTTGTGATGGTTAACAGTGATGTGTTGTGGTATCATTTGTACATGGTTATTTGTGGAAGTAAATTATGTCCTTGAGATGATATATGAATAGAAAAGTATTTGATCATGTTTCTCTGTGATCTTATTTGTGAAATAACTGCAACAACTTCTATTAGAAATATAGATGGTGAAATAAATTTCCTCAGAAATTAACAAACTTCTCATCTTGAGTGGCATGCGTATTAGTTTTATGGAAATTTCAAATACACCAGTGTTCAAATGTAGCTCACAACTTCTAAGCTGTAGAATTCTGATGTTCTTACCTGATTAAAAATGGCTGGGCAAAAATACAAACAGTGGTAGTTTTATTAATTGGTCACTATAGAGAGTGAAAGAGGCACAGGGAACATATTGCATGTTAAGAAATGCTGATTTTAAAGTGATTAGTGGTTATGATTATAAAATTTAATATATTGGCCACTATAAAAAGACTGCTTTTTAGCAGAATTCAGTCTTTCTTTTATTCATGACTTAACCTATGAACAGTTCTTTTTCTTAAAAATTCATCATCTATGCATACAAATGTGTGTTTTTTCCTCACTAAAATTGAAAAGAATCTATTACATCTAATTGCTTAGTTTTCTCTTTAGTGTCATAAAAGCCAGCCAAATTGATTACTCAATTAGCTTATCTTTGATTAACTGTTTTTTTGTTTTTCTCCTCTTACTCCTGCTTGCCTTCAATTCTGACCTCTCCAGGGTTGGCGGTTAAAGGAGGTGGAAGAAATTCAAGGAGCATAGAAGTTCCTTGTAGGTTTAGGCTTTGAGGAACTGATACTGCACTTTCTGGTCTTGAATGTTGTTGAAATTTGACACTTTCTCTGAAGAAATATTTTTGTAAATTCTTCTAAGATAACTCTCACCACCATTCCTTGAGATAAGCAATGCATTCTTCTTTACGAGTCCTTAACAGTTGTCTTTTGGTCTCTGGTTCCTGGGTCCAATTATAACAGCTCACCCTTCCTATTTTTAGGGCTCCATCAATCAGCCATCCTGTATGTAAGGTCCACATGGAAAACTGTTTTGCCCATGGAAAACTCTTTCTTCATTGTCTGCCTTAAACTTTCAGAGTGTGCTGGATGATTCTACCTAGTAGCAAACACCCCATCTCTTTCCTTGTTGAGTTTCTTGTCCTTCAGATTTTTTAGTGAGAGGTGAAATACCAGTCCACTGAGCCCCTATACTCTCAAGAGACACTAATTAACCCCTCCTAGTTGTTACCTTAAATCTCTTGCTTGATTGAAGCCAAAGGAGGAATAAACATCTACCTCTTCTTCTGTAGTGACCATCAAAGAAGAATTAATTAAGTTGTGAATCACTTTTGAAAACTAAACTTAAAAAAATTATTAAGAAATAGGAAAGTTTTTTTTTTCTTCCAAATAAATATGTGGCTGATGTGGTAGTCACAATAATGGAATAATGATAGCATGCCCCCTCAACTCCGCCACAAAGATATTAGGTCTGATCACTAAACGAAAAGGGTCTTTGCAGATATGATTAACTTAAAGCATGACACATGGAGAAATTATCTTCGGTTATCTGGAGGGCTCTACATGAAATCACAAGTATCCTTATAAGAGAGCAGCGTAGGGTTTGACATGCATACAGAGAAGGCAATAAAGATCAAAATGTAGCAGAGAGAGATTTGAAGTTCTTGGCCTTGAAAATTAGAATAACACAGTCAAGGCTAAGGTAAGCTGAGGCCACTGGAAACTAAAAGAGACAAGGTATAAATTCTCCCCAGAACCTTATTAACACTGATTTCACCCTGATGTTACTGATTTCAGAATTTTGGTCTTTAGAAATGTAAGAGAATACATTTCTGTGGTTTTAATAAAAAAATGTGTTGTAATTTGGTGCAGTTAGTTATAGGAAAATGATACAGCTAAAAAGAAATATTTTATGTTCTCCTCTTTACATGAAAGGTTTTGAATTTTTGATGCCTGGTAATACATGTCTTTATTTCAGTCAGTCATCACTCAAAGCTTCTATCTTTATAGTAGCTCTAAAAGAAATTTTAATAGCTATAGAAATTATCAACATTATCATAAGCAAATTTGTTAATAATCATATGTTTAAAACATTTTTCGTGATATGGTTATAGAATATGATATTCTCCTTTACCATACAGAAAATTGTTGACTTTCAAGAGAACAGCCTTGAAGCATTTGTTTCAACTAAGGACAACCAGATTTTTACTTTTTATCTGAAAGAAAAATTATACACTTTTGGAATATTTTAAATGAAAACAATTTTTTTATTATTATTATTTCATGGGTGGCGTATGTGGAAGATTTTTTTGTTTTGATCATGAGAATGAGTTGAAATTTTGCGATCAAGGTCCTAGAGCCACCACTATGGAAGTTACTGAACAATCAATGTAAGCTTTCTTGGCTAAATTACTGATAATTGAAAAAAGGGAAGATTCAGGCAATCTTGATGATTTTCCAAAGCTGATACAAGTGCTTTACCAAGATGGAGTTAAGATATAAGTTCTTTAATATTTTTGAAAATAAAAATATGCAAACACTTAGAAACACTTCATAACTCTCTCAAGAGTATACCAGTACATCTTTTCTATTGAATTTTTACTTTTTTTCTCAATCTTTATTAATATTTTAATAACCTGGATACAAATCTTTGTTTTACATATATAGAAAATGTCTTCTTTCAGTATTTTGGTATCTTCTAAGTTTATCATGTCTTTATTTGCACAATGTTTATTTTTATTTTATGAAAGTCCAATTTTCTAACATTTTAATCTATACTTTTTAAATTTTTTATATTATTGGAAAAGAACCTATCCAGTTCACATCAGCATTATAAAAATCATATCCTAGACTTATTTTAAAAGTTTTTCTATTTAGGCATTTTCTTTTTCAATAATTTCTTTTTCAATAATTTTTATTACCTATCACATGATGTAGTTAATTTGTTATTTTACATGGAAAATCAATTACCCTAATATCATTACTTTTATTTTAGTGTCATATAAACTATTAAGTTCCCATTTTAGCATAAGTCTATTTTCAAGCAATGTTTTCATTAATAAATGTGTTTCTTTGTGTGTCCTAATTTCATAGCTTTATAATAAACCCTGATTTCTGGTAGAGTAATTACCCCTTCCTTGTTTGGTTTTCAAAATCTTATTGTCTATTCTGTGAATTTATTCAGTTATATGAAATTTTGAATCAGTATTTTGAGAACTTGTGTGGGAAATTTTGTTAAGTTTATCATTGATATGGATGGAATTTATAGTTACTTTGGAAAAATTGATATATTTATGATCTTTATTTCCCCATCAGTGAACATAGTACATCTCTTTATTTTTTCAGTTATTTTGTTTTTCAATAACATTTGCACTCTGTGTATAGAAATCACTCTATTTCTATAAATCTGCAAAATACTAGATTGTGCTGGTTCACCATCCATTATTCCTACAGAACTTATAGATGGAAATTTGGATTGTTTCTAATCTTTAGTTTGAATAATTATTATAATAATAAACAATGTTTTACACAATTTCATAATTTTCGAAGTTTCCATTGCATATGGATTTCTAGAAATTTGTTTGTAATGTAATATAGTCAATATATAGTTGTGCTATATTTTGCTAATTTCGTTGTAGGTAACAACATATTACATTCTACTGTGATGTATTAGAGTCTGTATCTCCACAGCCTCGCTAACAGGTAGATTATCACGGTATTGGATTTTTGCAAATCTAATAGATGAGGGATGCTATTTCAGTTTATTTTTAAGTTGCAGTTTTTTCTATGAAGGATTTTAAGTGCCTAATTATATATTTATTGTAATATGAATTTTCATTTCTGTAGCTTAATGTTCATATATTTTATCCATTTTGATTTTATATTCTTGGGCATTTACTTCTCAATTTTCCACAGACTTTTGTATTAGTGATATCCCATTTTAAGTATCATAGCTTGCAATAATTTATTTTTCTATTTTGTTATGTCATTTTCACTTAGTTTGTGATAAAATTTTGCTTTGCCTTCAACAAAAGGCTAATAATCTTTTTCCTCCAAAGACAAATTAATTATTGCTACATCATCCATATTTTCACTAATGATTTGTAATTCTACCTTCATTAAATACTAAATTTCTATAAATCTTGTGTATCTTTATGGAGTTTCCATCCTGTTTTATTATATTAGGTGTTCCATCTATTTATAAACAAATTCCATATGGGCTTAATAATAGAGACTTTGTAAAATGTTTTGGTTTCTGGTATATCCACTCCTCATTATTTTTTTCTCAGTTTTTCTAGTTAATCAAAATTGTTTAAATTTTCATCAAAATTTCACAATTGTATTTTGTTTCATGTGAAGAAACAAAAATGACTATTTTTGATGTGACCATGATACCTTTATAAACTAGCAGGAGAAAATGAAATCTTTAGGATGTAAGGCTTCATGTCCAAGTATATGGTATCTCTTTCCTTTGTTTATCTCTTCTTTTCTGTGCTTTAGGAATATTTTAAAGTTTAACCTCACATAGTCATAGAGATTTTACTGATTTCTTGTTAACTTTATACAATGTTATTTTAGAAGTATTGTTGCTATTGCAAATGGGATCTTCTTTTCTGTTATATAATCTAAATGGCTATTTTTATACATGATATCTATTAATTTTAAATGTTAATTTTCTTAAATTGTAATATGCTAATTTTATTTTATTAAATTATCTTGTTTGGCCCTGGCCAGTTTGGCTCAGCGGTTAGAGTGTCAGCCTGCGGACCAGAGAGACCCGGGTTCGGTTCCCGCTAAGGGCATGTACCTCTGTTGCAGTTTGTCCCTGGCCCCGGTTGGGGTTGTGTGGGTGGCAGCCACTTGATGTGTCTCTCTCACATTGATGTTTCTCTCTCTCTCTTCCTCCCTCTCTCCCTCCCGCTCTATCTGAAGATGAATGCAAAAATGTCCTCGGGTGAGGATTAAAAATATTAGTAATAATTATCTTGTTTGTAATAGGTTTTTCAATTAGTTCTTTTATATTTTCTAGATATATATATCCAAGTATACCTCCTGCATGCATACATACATACATACATACATACATACATACATACATATAACATATCTTTCTATTAATTGAGATATAGTACACACATACATATGGTCAAATCCTATTTTATCAAGTGTTTTTATAATGAATAGGTCTTACATTTTATCAAAAGGAGTTAGCCAAAGCTTCCATGGAAATTATATACATTTTTACTTTTATGATGCTTAATACTTCCATGGAAATGTTAAGCTAGTAATCTTCTTGAATTCAATTTTTTAAACTGTATCTAGCAAATACGTAACTTGATTTGCTTTCAGAATAATGTTACAAAACCTATAATGAAAGAATAGCTTTTTCCCTCAGTAATCTCTATTGTTTTCACATATACTAAAATCTATTTTAGAATTTTTTGTTTTGTTTCTGCCACGGAAGTATTTTATTCTTTTGCCAATAACACTTTTTTTTTTTAAAGCTTTGCAATATATTTAATCAGTATGGGAAATTTTCCTTCTTGTTCTTATTATTATTTTCCTTATTTTTTTAAACATTGTTTGGCCATCTCTGCATATATACTATCAAAATTAATTTTGAGTTTATTAGACAAATCCCCAAAATGCTGTTTGAGATTTTTAAAATTGAAATTTTATTGAATTAATTAATATGGGTAGGATTGAAACTTCAAATTATGTAATTATTCTCCTACAGGAACTTGACTTATCTTTCCACTTATTTAGAGTTTCTTGTGTAAACTTCAGTAAATTCTTAGTGTTGTTGTTTTTTTTAAATCTTCTGTGATCTACAAACGCCTACATCTCCAGTCTCTCTCCTATTTTCTATCTACCCTCCAGCCACTACAGCCTTTCTCTCTTCAATCTGCCAAACCTCTTCCCATTATGGAGCATTTTCATCCTATTACATCTGCTTGGAAACTCTCTTCTCTAATATTCACTCACATTTCGGGCCTTTCTGGTCATTCGGGTCTTAGATTACTAGTCACCTTTTTAGAGAGGCATCCCTTATACCACTCTAATAGTCTCTTCGTCAGTGTGTGCAAACTGTTCTCTGAAAACTCTTCTCCTGATACAGTACTTTTCTTGTAACAGTGATCACTAATATCTCTGTCTAGTATCTGCCTTGCTGCACTACAAAAAGCTGTCAGCAAAATATTTTATTTACTGCTAATAATCTATCCCCCCAAAACAAAAAATACCTGAGAGATTCTGCACTAAAATTTTATAAATGAAGGAAGGTTTATCTATGAGGAATTTATTTTAATTTTAGATATAAAACCTGAAAAATATATCCTCCGTTGTCATAGAGATTTGAAAAATTGTGTACATGATTTTTACAATAAAATCCCTTTTTATAAATCTCCCAATAAACGTCTTTTTTTTAATCTCCCTTTCTCATCTCCTATATGTATATTTCAATTCTCAACATTTCAAACATTTTCTCCTGTAACATTTTCCAATCGAAAGCATGTATATCTCTTACTGTTAAATTATAGGTTATGTTCTCTAATATTGTAAAGGAGAGAGTAGAAGAAGAACTATGGGAATGGCATTATTAAAATATCTTTTGGATTCCTTCCAAGAAAATAATGTTATTACTAATAAGTGTAGATATTAGGACTGTAAATGATGCATATTGATAAGTGTTAGAATGACACCTAAAAAAGAAAAACATGATAGTATGTGACAGGTTGATTGTAGATGTAGGGTTTTGAACCTTATGAGGAAATTTTAATCATGTTATATTGTTATTTTTATTTTAATGAATTCTGTAGAAAGCAGATTAGTTAATGGCCATAATCATTTATGTTGATTGGTTTCCTTTGCAGCTGGCCCTTTGGCATAATAGATGTTTTCAAAGCAGCATGACACTTATCTGCAAATATTGTTTTATAAAAGCAGAAATTTTTATAAGACAATATACCAGTGCTTTTACTGTTAAGTAATATGTGTTCCTCACATTTCATAGATATTAATAGTAACCAGAGCAGTGACCAGTAACAATTAGACTGAGATGCAGGCACTAAATATCCAAAGGAGCTGAAGGAAGGACTGCAAATATACTTAATTATGACAAAAGACAAACCTAATTGAAGAGAAAAAAATCAAATTTGATATGTGCATCTCAGAAAAATTAGGAAAACAAAAGAAATATCAGTTCTTTCAAAAATCAGCACTGAGACATTAAGCATATGTGAACATTTATTTTTAGTTTACTTTGGTTGTATTTCCTATTAATAAAATTATAAAATGTTTTCTCAATAGTTACCTAAATTTTTTCTGACTTATGTGCATACATTTGCACATACAAGGGAAGCAAAAAAATGATCAAAGAACAGATTTTTATAATACTCTCATATAGTCCAATATCCATCTTTTTATAGCCTATAGTTGTTAAGAAGGCAAAAGACAAACACCTGGAAAGAACTCTAAATTTACAGGAAAACTGTCAGATTGAATTTTTTATAACTCCATTTGTAGATGACATTTTGCCAACACTTATTTCTCAGTCCAGCCAGCACCAGATATTTCTGTATGTTCAGTTTCTGATCTGTTGATAAATTAGGTTATTATATAATATTTAAGGTTCTTGTGAATCCATATAATTTGTGTTTCTATGATTCTTCAAAAGATACTATACCCAGGATGACCATATTGGCACTACGTACATCATATGATGTACATAATATAATTCAAAATATATATACTATATGAAATTCCTATGAGAGATACATTATTTTCTTCTGTAGTACTTACCAAACAACTATAATCTACTGCCAGGAGTCTGATCTCCATGAATGAAACTCCAGAACAAAACAGAAAAAGTCTATGAAGAGAAACCTTTGGTTGTGATATCACTATGTCCTACAAACACAATATGCACCAGGAATCCCCTGAAAGCTATCCATTAAAGAGAATGAAAAGGATAGGATGGGAAAAGGCAGTTATTCTTTCTCTGCCTCCCTCCTAGTATACTCAAAAGCACACACATACATACACAAAGAAGACAAAGTCCTGTGACTAAAGAGACAGGTTATATTAAGTTATTAGAACCGATTTCCAAGACAGGCATCTTTGGCTGCTGATTCATGTGAGCCTTGTTTGGTGTATTAATAACAGAGAAAGCCTGATGCCGCATTTAAAGGAGAAATCTAGTGGTTGGAGATCCAAGTGACACCTCATAAAGTATCAGGTTTTACTTTTTTTGAAATGTCAGGCAAAGTAATGTCAATTTATGGCATTAAATTAATAACTGTTTGGTATTAAACACATGCCTTATTCTTATCCTGGTTCTAGATACTTCTCCTAATGAACTTATTTTTGCTTTTACTAAGTATAGCTCTGTGTCATAGTCTGTTATGTCATGCTGATTTCCCACTGGTATTTTTACATAAGTGATGTCCATTTCATGCACACAACTAACCCTCTGCATTTGCTACATGGTGTGTACAGGGCATGTGCATAGACAAGGACAAAATATCTGAAACAGGCCTATTGACTATTTCTTAAAATCCCAAACACCAAAACTTTTCTCTTTCCTTTAATCTGACTTCATTTAAGATCTCTCTCCCTCTTTCTCCATATATATATACACTGAATTCAGTATCTTAAAGGGCCCAACTCTCACTCGACTCTCCTAAACTGTGTATTTTCTCACAGAGAAAATGCAGCATGTAGGCCTTTTAAATAGAGAAAGTCTTATGAATATTACAGATTTGTGTTTAAAAAACAACAAAAAACAAAACCCAAGTGATCCATGTTCCTTCAGCTGTGGCTCTCAGGAAAATAGCTATTTTTATTTGAAATATCTATAATTTGCTTGAAGGCCTAACAACTAAAGTAGCTAGAAGTTTGATCCAATCACCCTAGGTGTTCTTTCCTGTGCCAACTTTATTTAATGCTACTCTTTAACTCCTTAGTAGCATTCCTGGGTTATCTCCACTGTATAGAAATAGAATCGGTAACAAATAAACTCAGAGTTGAAGAAGGCTGGGAATTAAGAATATTCCATTCTCCCCAATTCATCTATGAGAAATTGAAGTATGCAGAATTTAACTAAATGAAAACACAGTCAATCTTAGAACCTAGGTCTCCTAAATTCACTCTAGTCTTTTCCCAGCCACCTTACATTTCCTCTGGAACCACTGGTGTTCTCTAGATCCTTTTAGCTCTAATCTGGAGATGTCAAAAACAGAAAGCAATGGGAATGCTCATCTGAAAGTAGGGATAAGTTAAATTTTAAGGTCCTTCATATGGGCACTGCTGCCTGTGAAGTTCAAAATACTTTTATTTAACCCTATTTCCTATGTGAAAATATATATGTTAGAAATCTGAATAAACAAAATGATGAATAATAAACAGACTGAAAATGAATCAAATAAATGATTAAGTCTAACTGAAAATGTTCTAAGAAATCTAAACTGTCTTTATTCCTCAATCTATAAAATGATATATGTAGCCCGGGCCCAGTGGCGCAAATGGTTGGAATGATGTCCTGTACACCAAAAGGTTGCAGGTTCCATTCCCCATCAGGGCGCAAACCTAGGTTGTGGGTTCCATCCCCAGTCCGGGTGCATACAGGAAGCAACCGATTGATGTTTCTTTCTCACACTGATGTTTCTTCTTTCTCTCCCTTCCTCTCGCTCTAAAATCAATAATATATATATATATATATTTAAAAATTATATAGCCCGGCTGATGTGGCTCAGTGGTTGAGCATTGACCCATGCACCAAGAGGTCACTGGTTCAATTCCCAGTCAGGGCACATGCCCAGGCTGTGGGCCTGATCCTCAGTGAGGGGCATGCAGGAGGCGGCCAATCGATGTTCTCTCTCATCAATGTTTCTATCACTCTCTCCCTTCCTTTCTCTCTAAAATCAATGAAGAAAAAATATTTTTTAAAAAATAAATAAAGATTATATGTATATTCAAAAACAAATCAGAATAGAATGAAATATTTTAGTTAAAAAACAAGACCAAAAAAAAAGAGGTATCCTTATTGGAGAAATGCATACTTTGTAACATCAAAATGTCCTGTTTCATTACGCCTCAGAGTCGAATCATTCACAACAGATGACTGCATTAATAGATATTTGTATAATCAATAACAGAAATTTTCCACCCAGTTTCATTTGTGTTTTGTTTTTGTGCATTTTAGAAGTATATGAAAACACAATTTAGATAAATTTTTCATCAAAATAGTGTGAAACTAGAAAATAAAAATCTACCTTATTACATAGAATAAAAAAAGAAAACTGGAAAATTAATTCAGGAGAAAACATTAATTCAGAACATTGAATTTTCTTCTTCCCTCTCTCTCTCTCTGGTCTTCAGAATTCTTAGTTTAAAGCATGATCAATTACGGATAATAACAAGGGGAATATTTAGAATATTTTCTTTTGATTTATGGTATACTTTCCCCTCCATGCCAAGGAGAGTGATAGGAATGTTAGATGATACCTACTGTCACAGTTCTCAGGTTCCAAAAAATGGGTTTTCCCTTTGGCAGTGCCTAGGTTTGCATGAGCTCCACAACCTATCTTACAGAAATTTTTCACTTAAAAAAAAAGCACAATTATTTTTATCTTTATTGAATTTGGTCATTATCCACCCAAAAGATTTTGTACTTACTCTGAAGTAAACGAGAAGTAATCATTTTCAAGAAACTGCATAAAAAGTTACCAGGATACAAAATGATCAGATAAATTTTAAGTTCCTAAGAGTATTCATAATCAGATTCAGAGAACATAATCATTTTAAAGAAATAAAGAATACCCAAACAAATGGTCGTGACTATTTACCTGAATCTATGACCCAAACTTCTATTCCAAAAGCATCTATCTTATAAATTATCTTTTGTTCCTGTAGCATTCCATTAAGTTATGCCATGGGACAAAAGAATACTAATAGGCAAATCAGAGATTCCCCCTCATGGCAGCAGCATAAACAGTGTATAGTAACAGCCCTGTTTCCTCTGGATAATCAGCATCAGTTTTTGTTTCGTTTTTTCCGATTTTATGATGTAGTTATTCATAATATTCCCTAAACCATTCCTTCATTTGCTCTTCATCAGTTAACTCATTATAGATAATTTCCTCAAGTGGCTTTATGTTTGGGTTAAAGGAAAAGTGACTAATACAGAGGGAATAGAGGAACGTGAGACTGTGCCATTTTGCATGCTATTCATGCCTCAAGACCTGCTCAAACCTGATTCCATTTCCATGTTGAATTTCCCCTCCATGAGTACTACTGTAAATGCCCAAATTTATGGCTTGTTGGGTTACATAACACCATATTCATAATAGACAGTTCATACTACATGATAATTTTGTGGACTATATTTAAATCTTCAGTCTCTATTAGAGCCCATTAGCAAACCATAAACTGTTTTTCAGTGGAGAATAGTTATCTATAATAGGTGGTGTGACTCTGTTCCATTATCATAAGGGTCTGTTCTGTCATTCTGTTAGGGATTTGCCAAAGTCCCCATACAGCATTCTTATCTGCTACAAATGCTTTAAATAGCATTTGATCGGCTAGGCCATAAGGACCAACTGTCAAACTAATTTATACAGCAACCTGAAAAAAGCTCATTAATGTAGCTTCAAAAACTGTTAAGAATATGTTAGTTAATAGAATTCAGCAATATATAAAAAATAATATAACCAAGAGGAATTTATCCCACAAACATAAGATTGGTTAAACTTTTGAAACTCAATTAATGTAATATAATTCATTAATAGAATAAAGAAGAAACAATAAATGATCACCTGAATAGATAATAAAGTATTGAAAGATTTAAGCATCATTCATGATATAAAAAATTCAAAAGACTAGAAATAGGAGAGACTTATCTCAGTATGTAAAATATCTATAAAAAATCTACAGATGACATGGAAGGACCTGGAGAGTATTATCCTAAGAGAAACAAGCCAAGCAGAGAAAGACAAATATCACATGACCTCACTTATTTGTGGAATATAATGAACAAAACAAGCTGAGGAACAAAATAGACCTAGTGACACAGAAGTAGGGTACAGACTGACAAACCTCAGAAGAGGTGGATGTGGGGGGAGGGAAGAGATAAACCACAGAACTTATTTGCATGTATGTGTAAACAAGGACATAGACAATAATTGTGGAGATGGGGGGGGGGACTGTGAGGAGGGTGTCCATGGGGGGAAAAGAAGAAACATCTGTAACAAAAATAAATAAATAAACATTATAAAAAGAAAAAGGAAAGCACTATAGGATTATGTAAGCCCTCAAGGTTGGAAGAAGAATGGAGTTGGGTTTGGGGTTTTTTCCAAACTTGATATCTTTATTCATTAATCTTCCTCCTGTCCTGCCCCAAAGACAAATAAACAAATAGAAATGAAAATAAATAAATAAAATTATATTTACTGAAATATGAAACATTATTTTTCTAGTAGCAGGAAGAAATCAGCAAGGCAATAATATCTTCTCTTACCACTTCTAGTCAACATTTCACTGGAGCTCCTAACCACTATAATAAGGAAAGAAAATAAATTAAAGGCACACAGTTTGTAAAAGGAGAGTTAAATCTTTAGTTGCAAGTAATTTTATTTACATGTAGAAAATTATAATTATTTTTTTAAATGCTAAAATTAATTAGTGAATTGAGAAAGTATCGTGTATATAAAATAAACTTAATATCTATGTTTGAGAAAGAATAATTAGAAAATAACATTTATAAATACAATGTGCAATAGAATAAAATAACAGAAAATAATTAGGAATACAAATAATGTGTAATACCTGTCTGCCAAAAACAGCAAAACAATGAGGAGAAAAATTAAGGAACAATAAATAAATGGAGATATATACGATGTGTATAAATAGAAGAGCTCAAAACTATTAAAATGCAAATTGTATAAAAATGGATCTGTAAATTCAATGAAATTTTAATTCAAATTTCAGCAGACATTTTGTAAATTTTCCCAGCTGATTTTTCATTTGTGTAGGATTTCAAATGATCTATAATTATCAAAACAATCTTGAAATAATGACAACTTTGGGCTTTTTTTCAGAATTATTCTGACATCATAGAATTTGTGTTCTCAAGTTATATTTACTGGTTGACTTAAAGTTATTTATATTCTTTTCTGTTTATCTTTCTGTGCCATTAATTCCTATAATTCCATCAAAAAAATTATATTTATAATGGAAACTTTTTGGGGGGGAGGGCATCCTTGTTTGCTAATATCTAAGTCACCAATGGGTGTCCTTCCACGGATTTATCTATACTTTAATTATGTGTTCCATTTTCTAGCTGTTTGCCTGACCTCTATTCTTATTTTATATATGATATAAATATATGAAATAATCTATATAATATAAATATATTATTTATATAATAATAATACATATAGATCTAATTATATAAAGTAACATGTATACTGAAATACATATACATATATATGTATGTATGTATGTGTGTGCATATATAAAAAATCTCAGTGGAAAGTAAATCATAGTTTGCTTTACTTTGTTTTGTGTTTTCCAGAAAGTGCACGTTCTTCCTATTGTGTAGAAGTTTGAGGTGAGGAACTTAATGGATTTAATGAGTTTGATATCACTTTTGGATAATTTAGCTCCCAATTCTTGTGCTACCCTTACAAAGGGCTCAGGTTCTTATCAAGTTATTGGTTGAGCAAGGAGGGAATTTCGTTTCAGATACCGCCTTCTATTCTTGCAGAATCAGAATCCAATTACTGTAAGAATGTTCAAGATTTTATGAATTCTCTACTTTTAAAAACTCTTTTCTGCTTACTCAGTAAAATTCTGGTGTGGGGAAAGGATGTTTTATAGAAGTAAGTAATTTTCTATTTCAGAGTCTTCCCAATTCTAGCCTGTCCTTTCACTTACACTGTCAAGAAAAGATTTTTAATTTTCCCCCTGACCCTGTAAAATCTATGTTAGGCCAACTAACTCCTCTGCTATTCCAACTGGACTAGGTATTCACCTCTAGGTACGGAGGCTACTTTGGCTTCACGATCAATTTGTAAATACTTCTGTCTGGAATTTGGTTGCTTAATGTTTTTGTTGTATCCACTGCTTTTAAAACTTTTACTTTCCTGTTTATTAAGCAATCCATGTCAACATTAGAACAGCAATTTTCAACTGTTTTTATCTCATGGCACACATAAATTAATTACTAAAATTCTGTACAACATAAAACATATTTTTTGCCAATCTGGCAAAAAAAAAAAAGCATAATTTTGATTCATTCACACCGGCTGGCTATTATTGTGTCAGCTGTTGTCATTTTTTTTTTTTAATTTGACAATCTAAGGGAAAAGAGGTCAGTGTCTGTGACTAAATAGGTATTGCACGTTTTAAAAATTCTTGTAGCACACCTGCGTGCCTACTATGGTACACCAGTGAAAATCACTACATTAGCAAGTTCCCTATTTTCTCCACCTTCTAAATGTATCTCAACTCTATACCATTACAACTTCTCCACCACCATAGAAAATATAACTATCATTTTCCTGTGGACAACCAAAGTAGATTATAAATAACTCTTCCTGTATTCAATTTAATATTCAATATTTTCCCAATACTGTCCCAACTCAATATTCTCCTTTATTTTCTATTTCTCACAAGTAACTATAGGATCACATCATTTTTTAAATCAAAATGCTCCAGTAGTTTCCATCATACTCAGAAAAAAAATCCAAAATTGTTACCATGGTATACCTGAATGATCTGGCCCCTACCCACTGTTTTATTTATTTATTTATTTATTTATTTATTTATTTATTTATTTATTTATTTATATTTTTCATCTCTCTATTTTTATTACTGAGTGAACTATCCTTAGTATGAAATTAATGGTTAAATATATAAATAAGACATAACATGAAAAAATCCTCATTTTCATCTGACATTAAGAATATCAGCTCCAATTAGCCTTAATCAGCAACTTAACCCTACCCATCTTTTTAAATTCCCAATCATCTCCACTATCTTTACTCTCTCTCTCTCTCTCTCAAAAAAAAAAAAAAAAAAAGTAAATCTTAAAAATATGGAGAGGGTCTCATTTTCTATGCTCAGGGAATTAATTAACATTTGCATTTTCCTGGGCTTGGAAAGTCCTTCCCTCAAATATTCATACATGACTCATACTTTACGTATTTATGCAATTTTATCAAAATTGTCTCTTCTGATGACTGTATAGGAAGTTATACCCTTTCATCCCACCATTAGCTAACAAATCATACACTTTTATTTTCTTTCATTGCACATTTTATTTTCTAGCTGACATTTTATTTTCAATTTGTTTACTTGCGTGTGCTATTATTATGACATTTTCACACTCTCTTGTCGATCTTCATGTTTTACCTTTCTTTAAACGGGGAGCAACTCCTTGTATGCTTGGGCAATGTATCATTTCTTTTGCAGTTCCCATGGCACAACTTCTATAGGAGTGACTTTTGTCTCTTCTTTGCTTAAATTCTGACAACTGAAAAGTATGTTCCACTCAATAGGCCTTCAAGATATAGTCCCTTAATTAATTAATACTTTATACTCCATAGGAACTTAATAGTTGCCGAATAAAAGTGCATTAAATGTTCCCAATATTAGTCATGCCATCAAGAAGTTTTTATCATACTGTATGGTTTCAGAGGATAGTTCTATTATTTCTGGCAGTTTTTATTTATTTATATTTTGTGGTGAGGTTTCAAAATATTATTATGGCACATTTATTTTTGTTTACTAGTATAGCAGCTATTTTTATTTTTAGTTGATGGCTTAAGAAAATGACCTGGGAATATTAAGCAATTATGCAATATGGAATAATACAGTAGCCACTAGCTATAAGTGGCTATTGAGCACTTCCAGTGTGGCTTGTTCTAATTAAGATGTTCAGTAAACATAAAATAAACATTTGATTTTGAAAACATAGTAAGAACAAAATAATGTAAAATATCTTATTAATAATTTTATATTCAGTACATATTGAGAATATAATATGTTGGATATATTGGATAAAATAAAAATATATGGTTATATTTTATTTTACCTATTTCTTTTCACTTTTATAATACAGCTACATATGAGGCTTTAAGTTTAAAACTACATATGGGACTCCCATTGGTGTCTTGCACTATGTCTCTTTCAGATAGCATAGGATGAAACAGACGTGAAGCTGAGGGCAAGTGCAAGGCTTGGCTAGCTTTTCATAGGGGAATTTGGTCACTTGCATGCTAATTATTTTCATAGCACTTTAAACTTTCTATAATACATGATAGGCATATTTATTAGTTGTATAGTTATTGGTTCTATTATTTTGAACTTTCTGGCATGTCCTTGGCTGAAATGATTTAACATAGGAGTTGAATTCTGTCCTTTGGTGAGACCAAACCAGTATTATATGAAATGTTGAAGGGTCTTCTTGAAGGAGAAGAACAAAAATATGAACAATAAAATGGCAATAAATACATATCTATCAACAATTGATTTGCCCTGGCCAGTTTGGCTCAGTGGTTAGAGCATTGGCCCACGGACCAATGAGTCGTGGGTTCGATTCCTGTCAAGGGCATGTACCTTGGTTTCGGTTCGTCCCCGGCCCTGGTTAGGGTTGTGCAGGAGGCAACCAGTCAATGTGTCTCTCTCACATTGATGTTTCCCTCTCTCTCTCTCTCTCCCTTTCTCTCCCTCTCACGCTATCTGAACAAAAATGGAAAGAATGTCCTCGGGTGAGGATTAAAAAAACAAACAAAAAACAATCGACTCTACAGACAAAAGGAGCAAGCAGAACAGAAACAGACTCATAGATACAGAGAACTTTTTGTTGCTTGCCAGGTGGGAGGAGGCTGGGGAGATGGGTGAGGAAGATAATGAACATAACAGTCTGAGGAACAGGGTAGACCCAGAGATGTGGAAGTAGGGTATAAACTGACACCCCTCAGAAGAGGGGGTGGGGGGGGAGGGAAGAGATAAACCACAGAACTTATGCACATGTATGCATAAGTGATGGACATGGACAACAAAGCTGGGGACAGGGTGGGGGGATGGGGAGGAGGGTGTCAATGGGGAAAAAAGGAGAAACATCTGTAACAAAAATAAATTAAAAAAAAAGAAAAAAAAGAAATAAAAAATAAAAATGTAAAAATAAATAAATAAATAAATAAATTAAAAAAAAAGAAGTACACATTGGTTATTAGACTGATGAACCTCAAAGGAAAGTGGGGAGGGAGGGCAGGAAAAGATAAACCAAAGATCTTCTATGCATATATGCATAACCAATGGACACAAACAATAGGGTGGGGAAGGCAGGAGGGCAGCGGGATTGGAGAGGAGGGGGTCAATGGGGAAAAAAAGGGGGGCATCCGTAATACATTCAACAATAAAGAAGTTTAAAAAAATAAATGAAATGTCTCTTCAAAAGCAAAAAAATAAAAGAACTTTGGTGAGACAACATGTCTAGTGTTAGAGACTCCTAGCTCTGTCTTTAAATGAGTCATCAAGAAACAATTAAATGTAGATTGTCAAGTGCTAAAACGAAAACACTAGTTAGTATCATAGATAATTATTAACTTGAAACTTTCTTGTTTCCAGTCAGAGTAATAGGCTGGTATGTTAGTGTTGCAGGAATAGATCATTATACATAAGATACAAAACTTCATAGTGGAGTTGAGAAATGATAGATATATTACTATCAAATTATACCATGTGAGGGGCTATCAAGTAGATTGGTTTACCTAAAGTTTCATTCAATGATGGCGTTGCTTTTTTTAGTGACATCTTTGAAACAGAGATGATATACTGTAGTTACAGTATCTAAAGAAAGGCTTTGCAGGCTAGGACTGTCTGATGTGGTGACCATGTTATTGCGTAAGTACTATTAATGTGTGATCTTTGTTTCTGTGTGCATATAAGAAAAAAAAATGAGAATGTTGATGTCAAACTTAACTTTTAGGATATAAAAGCTTTTTTCCACAACTGAAATTCATGGTTACATATAGGAACAATCAACTTGATGTGACCATAAGGGGTTTAGAAAGAGCTGAACATTCTGGGATCTGTTGACTACAGTATTCTGCTAATTCTAAAAATCTTCTATTTTTTAATTTTTTTATTTTATTAACTTATTTTTATTACAGATGTTTCTCCTTTTTCCCCCCATTGTCACCCTCCTCCTCCTCCCTCCCTGCCCCGTCCCCAGTTTTGTTGTCCATGTCCATTGGTTATGAGTACATGTGTACAAGTTCTGTGGTTCGTCGCTCCCCTCCCCCACCCCCTCTTCTGGCAATTGTCAGTCTGTACCTTACTTCCACGTCTCTGGGACTACCCTGTTCCTCAGACTGTTATGTTCATTATATTCTAGAAATAAGTGAGATCATACGATATTTGTCTTTTTCTGCTTGGCTTGTTTCACTTAGGATAATAGTTTCCAGGTCCTCCCATGTCGTTGCAAAGGATAAGAGATCTTTCTTTCTTACAGCTGCATAGTACTCCAAGACTACTCTATCCAGCAAGGCTAAAAATCTTCTTAACTGATGAAAAAGTCATGATTAGCTTTAATTCTTTCCTTATACAATACTCAATCTTTTTATATACATCATGTTTACAAGTGGTATACTGGTCTTTGGTAAAACTGGATCTCTTCCATGGTAGCTTGAAAAGGTGGAGTTAAACTAACTTGCCTGAAATCTGTTCAACCCCTTTTACCTGTCGGACACATGCCCCCCCCCCACACACACACACACAACACAGTGGGGAAACAAGAAGACAAATTATCTGGTTCAATTTCCTCACCAACTGGATCTTGGCATTAATAAACTAATTGTATTTTCTAGAAGGAATATGTTTTATCTCTAAAATGTCCTCAGGAGACTATCCCTGTCTAAAGATTACTTCTAGTAAATACAATCCAATAAGGCTTGGCTGCTTAAAGAATGTCACAGAAGTTATACAACCTGTTGGTCTATTCAGTGAAGATGTTTCATACTTTGAGTGCACATATTCTGTGAAGAACCCCACAAATGTAACTTAAAGACCTCATCTGTTCTGGGCTGGGAGATGCACGTCCAGTATGGAAAGGAAGAACCAAGAGAGTGCCCTCAATGCCACAGGCCTCTCTCTACTTTGTCTTAATCTTTTCATCAACTGTCTCTTTGAATTAATTTCTAAAGCTTGATACTGGACAAAATGCCTGCTTCATGTGAGTCTGATTTCACAAGAGCCTGTGTGTTAAGTGAAAGTCTTATGAACCTGTTTAGTTAAGAATCATAATAAAGACAAATACATCTGTAAGCTCTTTTTGGTCAGGAGAAGAAAAAAGTTTATAGGCACATCATATCAAATTTCATCATGTTAAAATTCTGTGGATATTTTATATCCTGGTTGACTAACCATGATGTAAAAAATGGCAGTGCTGTTGACTTTCCAAATATATATAAGCAATTCTCCACTATCTTAAAAAAATAGCAGTTATATAACAGCATACAATTTACTGTATGTGAATATGAAGGAGAGGATAGTATTTGTAATAAGTGCTATAAAAATTGTATGAATATTAATATTTAAAATGTCCTTAAGTTTAAATCTATATCCTCTACTTGGGGCTTTTTTATTTTTTAATCTATAAGAATGTGGGTATTTTAGGGGGGTGGCAAAAGTGTTGCTAAATGTTTGTTGATTAATGTTTCAATTATTGGTTTATGTCAGTTTTGGCTTCTAGTTTTAGTAGGTGTTATATGCTATCAGAGAAATAAAGCTTTCATTTGCATTTCAATTGGATCTATCCCCTTTAGTTATTCTATAATACAGCTAATTTTTTGTCCAGATAGTATTGGGGACTTCTAAATAATCAAACCCTATTTTATTTAAGGGCATTACAAGTTGAACAGCTTTGCTAAGATCAGTTCTAATTCAGTTATGTATGGGGAACCAATAAATACTTCTAAGAATGTGTTTTCTGAACATCTAGTTTGGCAATTTTTTTTTTTAACGTAGTAAGTCTTTTCAATTAAATTTGCAAGTAGTGCCACATTTTTTAAAAACTGTCTTTTAGTAAAGGGACTCAAAGGAAATATACTGGATGAGACAGAGGATAATTCGTTAGAACTTAAAACTACATTGGTGATTTTACATACTTCAGTGGATAAATAACAACAAGTTGCTTGGGCTTTAGACAGTAGCACCCAAGTCAAAGGGTATTTTTATTTATATTCCTATGACTGTTGTCTACCCCCAAGCGCTGGTCTAAAGGTAAAATGGGGAGCTGTGAGGATAGCTGGAATTCCTCAAAGCACCATCATTGTGTTTATCTGCAGCATCTCCACCTTGAAATACTGTTACTAGGGATGCACATTGGTTCTTTCCAATATCCTTTTATTTCTGCATTAGCTACCAACATATTTGTCAATCTACTGGCTTTAGAACAAAGATGCTTGAAAATTTGTAATTTAGTTATTTGGAACATAGGCCAGTTGTTCGATTTTTAAGGTGAGGAATATCTTTTGGGTTTTAGTTTGTCTGTTTATTATAGCTCTGTGGATATAAAGATTTGCTGAGTGAAATGACCTTTTTCATGCTTAATTAATAACAAATTGAGTTCAGTGCTCCTTCGCTTCTGCAGCTGGGTGACATCCAAGTGTTGTTTAAGCCTTTACTATCATCTGGCCTTGAAAGTACCTCATAATTCCATTCATAATTTCTGTCGTGCAATTTACAGTTTTGAATTTTTGTTCAATAGCCCATTAAGGAAAGACAGCCCTAAATAGGGTCCTCTCTTACCTTTTAGCCATTACAAGATCCTTTAATGTGTTAGATATCTTAGGCTATTTATGACTTGTAATTAGATTTCAGTGGACATCCATTGTCTCTATCTGATGAATCCAGCAAGTACATCAATTAGTAGAGTTCTGAAAAGCCCGGGACATTGGTATCTAATTCTAAACTCTGTCTCAATTAATTCTGTCTTCTGTGATGTTTACAAGTTCTTAAATGTAGCTGTACCATAAACCAGAAGTTAGATTTTACTGTAAATTAAGCAAATCTACCTTGAGGGAATTGGACAGTATTTAGAATGAATTAAAGATTCTCAGTTATAATTGTAGAGAAATGGTAATTCAGACAGTACATTCCTCTCAGTGTAATCTGTGGATGAGGTTTATGGGGTACAGATATAGTATGGCCAAGACAAATTGGGATAGTGGACAAGAGACACAAAACCATTGGATGTTTGAAATTTTGTCTTTGGGGGGGTCCCTTTAAATATACCAATTTAGTCAAATTAGAAGTTCCACAGAAAGCAGTTACAATACAAAGAGTTATGTTTTGTGAAGTTATTTCATATAGAAAAATAGGCACAATAATTGGTTGTTGTTGTTTTTAATATCCTCACCCAAGGACATTTTTTTTTTTCCCACTTATATTCAGATAGAGCAGGAGGGAGATAGGGAGGAAAAGAGAGAGAGAAGTATCAATGTGAGAGAGACACATCGAGTGGTTGCCACCCACACAACCCCAACCGGGGCCGGGGACAAACCGCAACCGAGGTACATGCCCTTAGCGGGAACCGAACCCGGGACTCTCTGGTCCGAGGGCCGACGCTCTAACCGCTGAGCCAAACTGGCCAGGGCGATAATTGGATTTTAATGAGAAAACATGTCTAAGCAGAAGTGCTCCTAGGAGGAACGTCAGGCATAGAAATAGTCACACCAGGAAAGAGACCAAAGTTGCTTTTTCACTGTCTGTGGCTCTCTTCTGATCTGGCAAGTATATTTACACTGCAGAACCCTGGCAGCCAATGACGCCAGTGTAGGTCCAAAAGAGGCAGTTCTTACAATAAAACAATTAAAGGGAATTTCTTGAGATACACAGACAGATGTTTTTGTATTTGTGTTTGTACCCAAAGATCATAAAGGTAGTGAAGACACCTTTAATGCGGGTTTTTTATTCAAGAATTCAGGGAAACCGTTCAGTTTCTTTCATTAAAATTTGTATTGATAATCTTTTTGCACAGAACAAGACAAATGACTTAGAGGTCCCACACCTGCTTGTCCTAAGGTATACCTGGACAGAAATTTATGGTGTTTAGTCAAAGTTCATTCTCTATGAGCAAAATTCAAAATTAGAAAACAGCTGGTGGGAGAAGACAGTAAAAAATATAGGGAGTTATCACAGAACAGTTTCCTGGTTTATACAGGCTCTGGTCTTAAAATTTGTTCTGAGTTGGCCTCTGTGACTTAATGTGAGTGTGTGTAAAATCAGAAGATAGAAGCTATTTTTGTGTAGTGGAAAGTAAAAAGACAAGGGCACACTGGACAAAGAACACACAGTACAAAATTTCAAAGAGGTAAAAGAAAGTGTCAAAGAATAATCTAAGACCACTGAAGTATTTATGTATCATCTGTATGTATCATCTATGTGTCTACTTAAGTATCTGTCTATGTATCTATATTTCTATGTATTTATCTATGCATCTATTTCCCTATGTATGTATCTATCTGTGTATCTATACATCTATGTCTGTCTATTCTCTCATTTATCTATCTTGGGCAGCATTAAGTACATAGTGAGAAAGTTCATATGCATATTCCCAAGGCTCAGAAAAGTATTTTCTCCATCAAATTCTGATGACAATCCTTCTATCAATAGATATTGATATTTGGCACTTATTTGTTGAGGACCTCCTAAATGTAGGTCATAGTTTGGATACAAAAATTAAGAAGAGGTTTCCTGATCTTCAGAAGTATGTCTCTAAGTTATGAGATGTAGAAGGCATTATGAGGTAAGTACTTTTAGTAAGTATTTCCCTTTTTTTGACTATGAGGAAAACGCAGGCACTCTGTTCATGTGTCTCTAAAAAACTCCTTTTTAAATTTGAGAGCCTGGTTCAAATGGAGATGTACCCACTTGGATCCATTGAACAATAAGCACAAATTCACATGGACTTCAAACTGCTTTCAGGGTCACTTAAGAAGCTTTTGGAATAATTCAATGAAGGCTATAGTTGTGCATTTGGAGTCTGCCTGGTATACCCATTACGTCTCCACTTGAAGTCCGAATCCCACATTGAACGTTGCAGCTGTATTGGCAGTTGGGTAAAATGCACATTTCTGTTTATCAGCATCACTGTGAATCGTGTAAAGGGAAACATTTATCTCTTACAAAACTTTCCACAGATGCCCCTCTCCATGAGCTTTGTGAGTCTGTTTCTAACTCACATGCCAGAGACAGAGCTCATCACTGCTTGCTATGTTATTGTTTTCAACATAAGAACTCAATACACGCTGCCAACATATTTATTCTGCTTGTTACATTTAAGCAAAGTACAAATGAAATGATTCTGGGGGAAAGCAGAACAAACCCTTAAAATACACAAACCATTATTTACTAATAATCTTACAGTGAATATCATAGCCAATGAAAATATAGCCACAAAGGTTGCCAGTTTTGAGGGGGCAGAGGAAAAGTTTACAAGAAACCTTGAAATAAATGTATCCCTGACACTTAAACACGCTGCTTTAATTTTTTTCGGTTTATTTCATTTCCTAAATAAGTGAAAGGTTTTTTGAAATCCTGCAAAACATACAGACATATATGGCATTAGAATGCTGAGACCAAAGTGGTGATGGGGATGAAGGCTGTGGCCAGGCGTGCTCTGCACGAAGGCACAGACACTCTTGGCTTTGGATTTGTGCCTTACATTGAGTCAGAATGTATGAAATAGTCACAATATCCAAAAACTGCTAAAAATGATCATTTGCATTACTTACCAGATTGAATGATCATTATGTAAGGGAACACATACTGTGGATTCTATAGATTTTACTAACATCAAATTTAAAGAAGTTTGAGAAAGACAGACATTTGCAGGTGTCTCCTGCTGCCCCAGTCAACAGAGATTACTGTAATTTGTCATTACTTCCCTCCAGAGTATTCCAGGAAAGGGAAAGGATGCTTCATGAAAAGCAATATGATGATGGTAAGAAAAAATGACACAAAGCACTGCTGTCCGCTCATGTCTGTTCCGTGGGAACTAAGAACCATGTTTACAAAACAGGCTAAGCTGTTACCCGTGGATTTAGAACAGGAGCCTACTATTAGCGCTGTCCAAACCAACATCATTTCTCTCTCTACATACTCAAATAATCACAATTCAATTTTCAGCCAGAACAACTTTATTTTGCTGATTATTCCTGACATCCTTTCTCCCCTTTCCCATTAGTGCTATCATACCGACTTCTGTGTGTCACACGTGTCTACTTCTTTCCAATCACACACAATAAGTCACTTTACTTTCATTTTATTCCAACTGTATATCCAATCAAATGTTCACTAATCTGTTGTGAGAATATCCATGCCCCTCTTCCCTGAAGCATTGCTCTTAGCAAACAAAACAAACAAACAAACAAACAAAAAGTAAAGAAAAGAAGGAAAAGAAGCTCAACAAAACAAAATAGCTTGAGCTTAAAGTCCACAAATGCAACAGGTGTGGTTTTGTGTCTCGTCTGAGTATAAGTGTCTGAAAGAACTGGTGTTTGTTAGCATGATCCTTATTGACTATTCCCACACTGCCTCTGAGTGCCGACCTTCCTGTGCATTAAATAAAAATGAAATGGCAACACGCTTGTGGAATTTAAGTCCCTGTTCAGTTTCAATGCAGGGCTATTGTCACTTTTGGCTTCACCCCAAGTTGTCATCTAGCAGGCAAAAAAGACCACTGGCAATCCATGCTGAGTGCTAGCTTCAATGAGGGTGAAAGAAAAAGGGCAAGGAGGATAACCGAGCCATTTATTTATTTATTTATGGCTCTTTAGAGAATAACATGCACATGAAATCACTGGCTTAAATTTATGGTTTCAACTAATGATGAAAATAAGCCCAGGGGACCCTTGAAGTGAGAACTCCGAATTCCCAGAAAATATTGATTTATAGTGTTAAAACAGAAAGCCCACTTTGGGAGCACAGCCATCCTCTGCCTATCCATGGCAGGGAGGTATTTTCAAGTCAGAAATAATTATCCCTTTTACAGAAATAATTATCTTCACAAATTACCTCCCATCCCTCATACTTGATGTACTTCTTCCTGGGGTCAAGAGAGTCTAATGGATCTGATTTACTATTCTTCTTTTTTATTGAATTTATTCGGATGACCTTGGTTAATACAATTATATAGGTTTCAGGTATACGATTCTATAATACATCACCCTTATATTGTACTGAGAAGAGGGTAACGGTGGGACAAATGGTGATAGAAGGAGACTTGACTTTGGGTGGTAGACACAGGGTCTAGTTTACTTTTTTTTTTTTAAATCTTATTTGAAGATATGTTTATTGATTTTAGAGAGAGAGGAAGGGAGAGAGAGATAAAAAACATCAATATGAGAGAGATACATCAATCGGTTGCCTCCCGTATGTGCTCTGACCGGGGATGATACCCGCAACCCAGGTATGTGCCCTGACCTGGAATCGAACCCTCAACCTTTTGCTGTATGGCACAGTGCTCCAACAAACTAAATCACCAGGCCAGGGCAGGATCTGGTTTACTTTTAACCAGCTCTCTGCAGCTTTACTTAAAAAAGTAGCTCCCAAGATTGAACCACTTAGGTTTATTTGTGTAGCCAGAATCTGGCAATAATATACAATCTAGCTGCTTCTCTTTTATCCTGCACCATTTCAACATTTCTTCTTTTTATTTGTTCTAGATATGTTTGTAACAGGGTAAATGTGTCTCAGTACCATCTCTGGGGTGGGGTGTGTGTGTGTGTGTGTGTGTGTACAAACTAATTAGATTTACTTACTTTGGCTAGAAATTGCCACAGGTTGAAAAGAAGAAAAATAGGGAGGGAAAAATAGACCCATCAAATTGCAAATAAATCCTGCTTGATGTGTCGGGCTCTGCTATACAACCACATTTCAGTTATCCAGAGGCGAGGACTAAATGTAAATCTAGTACAGGCGAAATGAAGGGTGAATTGCCTTTTTCATTTTTCTGCTGGGGAGAGGAGTGGTGCTAAATTGGAGCCAAAAATTGGGATAGCTTTTAGGATTTGCAGTTGTCCAGGTCTGCAGTTCTTAAACTTCTCTTTATCATCAGCAACTCTGCAGCTGTTGAGGGAGCTAATGAGCTAGGGCTGCCTTGGAATGCTGATGAAGATTTTTGGAGGGGAGTGGCACAAGGCCAGTGAGCCCCGAAAGGCACTGTGAAGGACCACGGGGGCAGACATGAAGTGGATTGGAGGGCTCTTAATTTTCAGCTTAATCATGCAAATTCTCTGAGCCTCGACTTCCTCTTTATCTAACATCATGCTCATCCTCTTGTGAACTTTAAAAGAGAAAACATGTAAATGTCGTCCGATTGGGATTCTAGCTAGAAACAGAGTTAAAGAAGCAGAACAAGTTACGGGGCTGATACTCTCATCAATCACTCAGAGACTGGAAATCTCAGTAAAGTACCTACTGTCTTGATTACATGATGTCAATCATAGCACTAGCCATCTTACATTTATTATCTTGTATGTTCACAGATCAACCTGGAACACAGTTACCTTATGTCCTCCTTCCATGTAAAAGGAAACTAAACTCAAAGAAAGATTTAGTAGCTGGGCAAAGTGTCAAGTAGGTAGTTTGTGTGATGGAAGTGATTCAGGTCTAGAACTCTGAAAGTTGCCCTGTCTCACCTTCATGCTGCATTCATCTGGAGTCCTTCTCTGACCAGGGAATGGAGGGCAAAGCAAGCAAGGCAGAGGTGAGGCATCTGTTACGAGGAAGAAAGTCTGGTATCTGAGAGGTGGTCTATGATTTTTGTGTTATGGGTCAGTCTGTAGTTCATTGGGAACAAATATTTGTGAGAATTCTGCGTATAGAGTCAATTAGAAGCTACTAGTACTCAACATATCATTTTTTTTTTTTTTGTAGCAGCTAAGAACCTGGGTGTTGGTGATAGGAACCCAAACTTTTCCACTTACTAGTTATCTAATCCTGGATAACGTATAAAGCCAATAAAAGATATAAAGTTAAGATAATGATATTATCTATTTTATAAGATGTTTTTAAAATTTGAAAATAAAATATATATAAAGTACTAATCATTGTGCCTCAGGCAGTATAGTAAGATATTCATGAATGCTAATTGTTGTTATTTTATTATAATTATTAATGTTTTCTTGTTCTCCAAATGACTTTCATTTTAAATAGCTTTACTGAGGTATTATCAATTAAAACAAAAAAAAAGAACAACAAAAAATCCTGGACATACTTAATGTGTATAATTTGATTAATTTGGAGATATGCATACACCAGTGAAAACATCACCATAATCAAGGCAATAAATATATCCATCAATCCCAAAAGTTTTCCCCTGTTCCCCCACTTTGTGCAAGTATGTGTTAAGAATACTTAACATGAGATCTACCCTCTTAACTTTTAAGTGTATAATACTGACTTGTTAACCATAAGCACAATGTTTTAAAACAGATTTCTAGAACTTATTTATCTTGCATGATTGCAACATTATATCCATTGAACAACTCTCCATTTCCCCACCCCTCTAGCCCCTGGCAAGTATCATTCTATTTCCCTTTCTATGAATCTGACTAGTTTAGATACCTCGTATAAAGTGGACTGGGGTATAGATACCTCCTAAAAAGTGGACTTGGATAGTATTTGTGCCTGGCTTATTTCTCGTAGCATAATGTCCTCCAGGTTTATTCCTGTTGTTTGTTTATGGCAGGGCAAAGGACTTGAATAGACATTTCTCGAAAGAAGGCATATAAATGACCAACAGGTATGTGAAAAGGTGCTCAACATCACAAATTGTCAGGGAAATGAAAATCAAAATCACAACAAAATATCACTTCACGTGTGTTAGGATGGCTATCATCAAAAAACAAAAGTGACAAATGTTGGCAAGGATATGGAGAAATTAGAAAATTGTAGACTATTGGGGGAAATGCAAAATGGTAGAGCCTCTCTGGAAGGCAGCATGTTTTAAGTTCCTCAAAAACTTACAAATAGAACTACCAGGTGATCCAGCAATGTCGCGTCTGGGTATATATCCAAAAGAATTGAAATCGGGATCTCTAAGAGATATCTGCATGTCTTTTTTACATTGCAGCATTATTTGCAAGAGCCAAAATATAGAAACAATCTAAATGTCCATCAATGTAGGAATGAATTTTAAAATGTGAGATTTTATATATAGATAGATGTAGATATATAGATATAGATATAGATATAGATATATAGATATATAGATATATAGATATAGATATATAGATATATAATATTATTTAGCTTTACAAAATAAGAATTCCAGATGAGTTTTATTGTTTGGGGAAGGAAGGGAATTGGAAAGGGTTTCCATCTCTACCCTGATTGTTAGGAGATCTTGGTTATTTTTGTGTAGTTCTTCTTCTTTGGAAGTTTGAAGGGCTGGGGTATTTTCCCTTTTATATCACCAAGATCTGATTGGGTACCCTAGCCTTATCTTTCATTTGGGGATTTTGAGTGACCTTGGAAATTGGGTCAGTAAAGAGCTGAATAGGGTTTCAGGCTAAGAGGTCTTTTCCTGATGAACTTATTTCTATTCTGGGGTCTCACTGCTTTCTTTGTTCAGCCCAAGATATGGAATTATTTTTGAATATGGGTTGGAGTGGAGGGAGGGACTAGGTCATTATTTATCTGAATGTAACCTGTCCTGTCCCAGGTCTTAGGCTGTTAAAACTTGAAAGAATGATCTAGAGATAAGACTGAGAAAGATGAACCCAGTCAAATACTTCTACTTAGGTCATGTTATAGAAGTTGCTTAGGAATTATTAAAAAAGATTGATTGTAGTTCCCTGATTAGGGAGGAAGGAGGAAAAGAGAAAGAGGGAGAAGGAGAGTGAAAGAGAGAAAATTAGGTGAAAAAATATTTTTTACTTACTTCCCCAAATGGAGATGGGGTGAAATTATCTGGGAAAAAGGGAAGAAAGAGGTTAAAATATGGCAATACTATTTATTTTATGTATTCACTAGCACTTGAAATATTTCAGACATTCTATAGGATTAAAATAAAGCTGTGCTCACTGAAAAATAATCTATATTTCTTTTTCCATGTTTATTTCTAAAACAGAGGTAATATTTAAATCAATGGTATCATTTAACTTTTTAATATTTGGGTCCAGTGGAGTCAATTTCTTACTGAAAAGAAATCTTAAATTATAAATTCAAATAAATGAAAATTTTGGCTGCTTAGTACCAATATGTTTTATAATCATATCTGTATTAGGGGAATGACTCGCTAATCCAGAACTTCTAAGTTTCTTTATGTATCCCTCATATTTCCTGAAATATGAGGACTTGGGGACATAGCTTATGGCCAAAAGCTTTCTTGCTGCATTATTTTTTTCAAAGATCAGGGAGAATGTGTGCTGCTCACACTCACACATACATATACATTCATAGATAATAAGTTCATAAAACACCACCAAATCAAAAGAAGCAAAATAAAGTGACATTTAGGCTGTGAAGTCTTAATTTAGGTACCACAATGATTAGAGAGTTTTAATATCGTAATAACTGATAGACTACTTGTCAGACATTTCATTCCTTTTTAATCAAAACTTCTACTCTGCTAAATTAACCACCCCCTTGGGGTACAGTAGCAGATTTCCAATTTAGTTATAGAACATTAATAATGGAAAGTTATGGGGCTGCATTTCTTTATTTATGTTCATCTTTTTATATAATTATCAAGGAAGTTTAAAGAGACAAAGCAGGAAGGAAGATGTTACCTTGACAGTTGTGAGCAACACATACAGATAAATGCAGAGAGGGATGCAAATCAGAATTTTAATCATTGAAAGGACACTGAGGAGCCAGGCACATACTTCCTCCCTAGTTTAGAAACCCCCTCTGTGATGTCTCTGTTGTATGCTCAGCCAGGGTCTGCCTGACTCTTCCAGCTTGATTCCATGAACCTGTAGTGTACGTGTTATGTGTCAGGTGCTGGAGGAGCACTGAGAAGCACAAAGGAGTGACAGGAAGATCTATTCCACAATCTGGATAAAAGGGTTATAAACCTAAATTAATTACGGAGATGTCTAAAAGTAATAAACTGAGCAGACATTTACCATTTACCTTAAAACAAATGAGAAAGCAATAAACAAAAATATCAAAAGTGAGAAGAATGTTATCAAAGGTCCAGAAAAACCCCAGAGAGAGAAAGTAGTAGATGGAGGATTGAAGAAAACCCTATAGGACAAAACCATGTGGAAAGGATCTGTATTCCCAGTCTCAGGTGGCAGAGGATCAGGTGATGGACCTGTGGCTAAGATAAAGGGGGTACAATGAGGAAATAATGTGAGGTAGCTGGTTAAACTGCCCTACAACATTGCCACCCCTTGTAGAACATGAGGCAGCAGAAATATTTGCCCCAAGCTTAGAGTGGAGACTGGGATGGCATGGCTGAGGTGAGGGTGAACACTACAGACCACATGGGAAACAGAACAGCCACACGCCCTGCCCAGAGCCTGTCCATCCTTTTGATTTTTAACCATTCAAGATGAAAAAAGCATCCTCAATTCACCAAATATTTAGGCAAATCAATGAAAATAAATAAGCAATGAAAATGAATAAGCAGCACCAATTTCACCATGAGAGAATCCAACACCTTGTGAACAAAGTCACAATAGTATTAGATGACAGAGAATTAATAACAGGCCTGATGAAGAATCAGAAGGACGACAGAGAATGGTGCATCCATGAATTGAAAACAGATTTCTATTTTAAAAAAGCAATTTGAGTTTTTGGAAAACTAATAAAGAATTAAAACAAAACAAAAATTCCTTTTTATTCATTTATTTATTTGTTTTTTCCTTGATTGATTTTACAGAGAGAGGAAATGAGAGGGAGAGAGAGGTAGAAACATCAATGAGAGAGAACATTGATTGGCTGCCTCCTGCATGCCCCCCACTGGGGATCTGGCCCACAACCTGGGCATGTGTCCTGACCGGGAATCGAACCGGTGACCTCTTGGTGCATGGGTTGACGCTCAACCACTGAACCCCACCGGCTGGACCAAAACAAATACTCTTACTAGCATAATGAGAAGAGCCAAAGAATAAATATTTATATATACATTTGCCCTTACACAATTTGGAACATGCTTAGTCCAGTGAAACTATCTACTATGTAAATCTGCTTTTTCTGCTTATGATCCTGGGGCTTAGAGTCAGAGGAGCAGGCAGTCAGTAAGGAAAGACAGATGTTCATTGGGAGATGATGCATATCAATTGGAACCTGAGAGAACAAGCTGGAACCTACAAGTTTTGTTTGGAACCCATGTTGGTTAATTATTTCCTTTGAGTATCTAATTGCTGGGCTGTAGGTGCCTTGAAGGAGACAGTGGTGCCCATCACAGAACCAAACACATACCTGGCCCAGGAGTAAGAGAAGTTGGCAGCTGAGACCTGGCAGGAGCTGGAGAAGCCACAGGTCTTCTGTTCCACTGATAAGGACAATACACATTACCTGCATCGGTGCCTGGTGGCCTGCATTGGCCTTCTAAGCAAACAAAGAAGATAGCTCTTGCCTGTCTTCTATTTCTCACACAGAATGTTTCATCTGGCCCACACTTACCTGGGACTATACAGGAAAGGGAAGAGGCCCACCTATTTGAGAATCAAGAGGGTACTATTGACCTGTTAAGAGCAATGTCAGTTGGACAGAAAGCAGAGAAAATGTATGATCTTGCTGTACTTTGATATTATATTTATGTGAAATCCCTTTGCTTCTTTCACATTGATTATATTAAATCAGTGTCACTAATCATCTTTTCTACATGACTCAAATTATATATAAATTATTTTTTTTTTTACAATTTTTGTTGTTGGTATTATATACAATTCCAGACTAGCTATTTTATTTTTCCAAATATTGAAATTTTAAATCAGTACAACTTTTATTAAATGTTTTAAACTGCTTGGCTCAAGTTTTTCAACAGATTAGGCTAATTCTTCCTCTTAGAATTCTGAGATTGACTTGTATTTCGATCTATTATGTCCAAAGTCAGGTAATGGAGAGCCTTTAGGATAATTCATGGATCCTTTAATCCAGAACCTTTGTATGTATACAGTCCAATCCAGGTTCCTGTACTTTGGGTTGTATGATACTTTTTGCAAAATATTTTTTATAAAATCATGAAATATGCACTGGCTGGTATGGCTCAGTTAGTTGGAGTGTCGTCCCATACAGCAAAAGGCAGCAGGTCCAATTTCCCAGTCCAGGCACATACATAGGTTGCAGGTTCAGTCCCCAGTTGGGGTCATGCAGGAGGCAACCAATCAATGTTTCTCTCTCACATCGATGCTTCTCTCTCTGTCTCTCTCTCTCTCCCTTCTCTAAAATTAAAAAATAAAATAAAATAAAATCCTGAAATATTATATATATTTCACACACACATTCATTCTTTAAATCTAATAGTATAACTTTACCATACTTATTCATATTGAACCCATGCCAGGCTAAAAGGTCAGCTGTTTCTTTTCTTAATTGAGTGTGATCTCCTTAATAACCTTTGATATTTAAAAAATATAATTTATGAACTTATCATCTATTTATTTACATTTTTTATGCTCATTTTAACCTTTTTTGAATTGTTTATTTTCATCTAAAGCAACTTCCATCTCCTGTCCTGGTCTCCTTGTCCATATTACTACACATTCATGTGGTTATTTTAGGCCTGGAGACAAAACCATTTAGCAGAATGACTACTGTCTGCCCGTTTCCTCCAAAGAATAACAGTGAATTGTAGTTGTAATAAACCGGTTTTATTATTGAATCACAGACATTAAGTCTAAAAGTAACTGAGAATTAGGGTTCTAAGAACTTTAAATAGACTTATTTAATAAACCAGCTCCAAGATATTGTCAAAAAGACATCCTTCAATTTGACAATTCTGCAACATAAAGTAGAATCAAGGAAAACATTTTGTGTAGATTTCCCAGGAATCAGAAAACAAAGAGATAAATTGTTTGTAGTATGGCAACTAAGACTGCAGACTGTGATGTTGAGGAGACTACGTCCCCAGCCCCGATTCCAGGATGTTTTAGTTGTGTAACCTAGAACAATCTTTTTAAAAAATTTTTTTTCTTGATTTTAGAGAGAGAGGAAGGGAGAGGGAGAGAGAGATAGAAACATCGATGAGAGAGAACATCCACTGGCCGCCTCCTGCATGCCCCTCACTGGGGATCGGGCCCACAACCTGGGCATGTGCCCTGACCAGGAATCGAACCGGCGACCTCTTGGTACATGTCGACGCTCAACCACTGAGCCACACCAGCCGGGCTAACCTAGAACAATTTATATAACTTCTCTAATCCTTGATTTCTCCCATCTGTTAAATAGATAAGGGTAATGTCTGTATTAGAACTGGTTTAAGTATTAAGTGAGTTGATAACTGCATAAAAATATAGCCCAATATCTTTCTTTTCTTAATCAGTTTACATTGCCACAATAGTACTGCAGTCAACAAAATATCTGTATTCTTGTTTCTTTCTCCTTAGATTTGCCCTTCCCCTTCCTGGTAACAATATCAGATCTTTCAATACCGTGAATGGGTTTAACCCCTGTGGCAGATGCCTCATGATATGGCTAGAACCATCAGTTAAAGGCAGCATGTTATTTAATCTCTCCAGTTGTATTGATTGACTTGAACCCTGCATTCCAGGCACTTAAACATTTAAAATCTAAATGATATATCTACTGTGTGTTAAAACAAAAGAAAAGAAACATTTTAATAAAAGAAGATGCATCGATTTTCTGATATCCCACTTCCCATATTTTTTTCCAGTTTCAGTAATCGGTATTCTCATGGACTTAATAGTCTCCTACTCAGGATGGCTGTGGCTAAAGGCAGCTGTGATGTTTGTGACTCTATTTGACTGTGATTTTACTGCTCTGTGTCTTTTCCATCTTTACTGTTAAAAGTATACATCAGGTAGGTTGCAGTCAGCTTCTAGTAGAAGTATAGCTAGTTAATGATGGCTTAGTTATATCACTTCTGAATCTGGAGGCGGTTATACCTTAGTTCAGAGGTTTCAGGGTTCTAAACTGGCTTGTCTTTCCATTCAGGACCCAAGGTGTTTGCAGCAGCTTTTAACAGAATATCCTTACAAGACGAAGAAATCCTAAGCAGTAGGGGTTTAGGTTAAAAGTTTTCCTTTTATCTGTTTTTTATCGGGTAGAAAATCTTGCCAAGAAACCCCAAGCATGTTTGTCAGGGTTATCTTTCCAAAGAGAGGATGTGCCGGCCTCAGCAGTTTCTCAGGTGGGTTAAGTCTCAGCCCTTTTATTGTGATTTTTCCACCTTTTCAGAACAAGAGCTGCTACCCTCTGGTGCATCTCTTCCATGGCTGTGTCAAGAGGAACATTGGTTACATAACCATTGGCTTATTTAGTCCTAAGACCTATTTAAAGAAGCAGAGGACTTAGTAATTATTAGTCCAACTGCTTCATCTTGCCTAAAATAACAAGGATCTTTACTGCTTATAAATTAAAAAGTCTGTATGTCCAAGTAGTAATAAAAAAATAAGTTAACTAAATGTATTCTGTAGCAAAATAAGCTAAATATCAAAACTAGAATATTTATCACATTTTTTCTTCTAAGGTAAAGAAACCATAATAATAATTCTATAAATATTCATGACATTTCAATTCTTCAATACCTACATCTTCCATTTCTTAAAAACCTAGATATGTGTGAATATGTGATCATAATAAGTATTAGATTTTCCACAATTAGGATCACAAGTAGAATGAATTTTCTCTAATCCTCCTATGATAGATTATTGTGGATATCTTTTTTGCTCTGTATTAAGAAGAGAAAAAAATATATAACAGTATTTTTCTGTATTCAGATAATATGATTATATACTCATAAAACTTTTAAATGACAAACTATTAGAACTAAGATACATTTTTGTTGAATAACTATATACAGGGAAAAATAAATATAAAAACAGCTTTTGATAAAGAAAACAATCTATTTACAAAAGCATCAACCACTAAAAAGAGCCAGAAAATAATTTTGCATGGTATGAACAAGATCTCTTTCTAGAAAACTGTATTTTACTGAGTGATGAAGAGATTTTTTTTAGCCTGGCTGGTGTGGCTCAGTGGATTGAGCGTCGTCCCATGGACTGAGAGGTCCCAGTTTGATTCCTGGTCAGGGCACATGCCCATGTTGCAGGCTCGATCCCCAGTAGGGGGTGTGCAGGAGGCAGCTGATCGATGTTTCTCTCAGACATCAGTGTTTCTATCTCTCTCTCCCTTCTTCTATCTCTAAAAAAATCAATAAAAACATATTTAAAAAAAATTTTTTTTAAAGAAAAGGCAGTAAGTTGATTTTTACTACATTGGAAGATTCAATAGTATAAACATTTCTTCCTAAAATAATTCTAATAAAGTTTTTATAAATTTTTATTTAATTTCAAACTTCAAAAAACTTGTAAGAGTAGTACATGGAAACCTTATAAGCCATTTTACAGATGCAGTAATTTAAAAATTTTGCTCCATTTGATATATTCTCTCTCTCCCTCTTCACAGTACAATAAAATCTTAAAATCAGGAAATATAGCATTTCCTTTAATGCGAATACTTCCTTGACTTTCTTGGCCTTTCATGGTTTTTATCTTCACAGTACCAGGCAATTATTTTATAGAATTTCTGTCAATATTTCCTCAGATTTAGGTTGTTCATTTTGGTCACAAATTCCACAGAAGTGATGCTGTGAACCTAGCAAAGCCTAATATAAGAAGGTGCATAGTGTTAGTCTGTCCTATTATTGGTCATGTGATCACTGGTTTTAGGTGGTGCCTTTGGATTCTCCACGTAAAGTTACTACTTTCCCCTTCCCAATTAGTGAGTAATTGGTGGGGACATATTTTGAGCCTACGTAAACATCCTGTTTCTCATTAAACTTTCATTTGCTATTTTTAGTATGCATTGATGATTCCTGATTGAGTCAATTAGAATTTTGATGGTTGCCAAATGATGATTAATTAATTATATCCTGATTTAATTTGTGGGAAGTCTATCATAAAGAAATGCTTTTTCCTTTTCCTCCATTAATTAATTAAATTATTTTATATTTATGTTATTGTGCACTAATATAATATTTTATTCTATAGGTTATAGTACATTACTATCATTATTTATTCTCATGTTCAGATCAATTTAGCCAGCAGGAGCCCACTCGACATGTTCCCATTTGACCTTCAATGTTTCCTTTTTATTGCCCAGCCTTGGAATCATTTCTCTAGAGCCCTGGTTCTTTTTAGTGGAGAGTGCTATTTACATCTGTGCACAAGGGGTGCTTATTGTTACCGAGGTATCATTGTTTCTATGTCTTCTCTGAGGGGGAAGGAAACAAAACTGAAAGTTTGTCTGTGTGTGTGTGTGTATCTATTTTTATATCTAATTCTAATCTAGTACTATCAGGTTTATTCTAGACCTCCTCCCTTTCTTTTATTTGTAATGCCCTCTCCCAAATGAGAGACCTGGCTCCTATTATATTATTTTCAATATATTTACTTATCACATTATTTCTAGAAAACATAGAATGTGGACTCAGAATCCCTAATTCAAATTACTTCAGAGAATAGGCTATAAAATCTAGTAATTTAAGTGTAATAATTTAAGTTCTTTTGTCATGAGTTTGAGAGAATGTTAATAAAAATTCCATGTTTAAAATTTACCTGGTTTAGTCCTTTTTCCTCCTCTCCTCCTCTTCCTCCTTTTTCCATGTGGTTATATTACCCATTTGAAGTACCTTTAGGTTTATTTGTCTCTGTCTTCCGTTTTAATTTTGTTATATCTTGACTTCTGTTATCTTTCTAATGCAAATTATCGTCCTTCTCCTCTGGATTAATGCAGTAATTCCTGAGTAATAAACATCCTTCCAATAAAGCAAAGTGGTCCTCTTTAGATACCCCTGACTAGGTCATTCCCTGGCTCTAAGCCTCCCAAAGGCTTCCTAGTTCACTTAGAGTAAATAAAACAAAGACTTAAAATAGCTTTCAAGTCTCTGTGAGGTGCCTCCTCTTCTAATATCTGTTTATATACTCGCACGGATCTATTGGTATTTCTCAAATATCTGAGGCACTCTCCTGCTGGTTTCCTCTGTGTGTGTGTGTGTGTGTGTGTGTGTGTGTGTGTGTGTTTTCCCCTGTGCTTAAATTGTCCTTTCCTCAAATCACAGAATGGCTTGTTTCCACACTTCCTTCAGGACTGTTCTAAGAAAAACATCTTAGTGAGACTTTCTTTCACCAACTCATCTATAATAGAAACCTTCACGCTACTCTTTTGATTTCCTCTCCACTTCATTCTTCTACAAGAATTTACTGCAAACACATTACCTATGTTCCTCATTTATTCTCCTTATTGTCTGAATGAGGATGTAAATCCCAGTAAAGCAGAGGTGTTTGTGTTTTGCTCACTCTGTATCTGCAGTGCTGAGGACTATGCGTGACACAATCAATTTTCACTAAATAATTGCTCAATGAATGAATGAATCTTCTTATCATAGGCTCTTATAGGACATTAGAAAGGAGATAACATAAAAATTGCTTAAAGTATTTGTGGTTTTCTATAATGTGTGTGTTGTGTTGAGGACATTGGAGCTTATTCGTGTAAGTGGGGGAATATATATATACTAAAACAAATCTTGCTTAAAATTGGAAGATTCATAATTCTTCATTTACCCAAATCACCCAGTGAATCTTATTTCTCACTTTCTCTGATGAACTGCAAGTTTTGGCTCTGCCATGGACACTCCGTTATTCTGTTCTTTGGAGTCACATGATATGTTAAAGAAGATAGCACAGCAGTGATTGCAAAGGAGCGTTTGTATTCTCTCTGCACTGAGCAGGCAGGGGTTTTCATTTCATACATCATTACAACTTTCCCAATGATTGGGCACCAGTTTCTTCTTACTCCATCATAACAAGCTACCTGCTCACAGACTCAGCATGCAGGCCAAGCTGAAACAATCTCCACAACACACTATCTGTAAAACCTTGTAATTTCAATTGTTCATGCTAAAATGTTATGTTATGCATCTCAGTGCAATCTCATTATACTAGCACATAGCAATTGCCTAATGAACTGTTACAAAACTCAGTTTCAAAAATGTCAAACATAATGAAAAAGGGAAACAAAAATAACAGAAATACATCTGTCCTCAATTGGATTTATAAAGTCTTTGTGTTTCGACTTACATAAGTTTCACACACTTTATTTCTGGTTTATTTCAAATGATCTTAGTATTTTAGCATTGTTCAGCTAGTCTATCTAAATCAACACACTGAAGAAACATCAAAGGTACTGACTCAACTGAATATTTATTCTTAAGTTTGCCACTTTCAATTAGATCACATTTTCTCTTTATCATAGGTCATTATATTTGGGAGGTCTCCACAATAACTCATCTCTATTCATCCGTTTTTTGTTTGTTTTTCTGGTTTTATTTTTGAGCATCTACTGTGTATAAGTTTACAGGGACATCATAGTGCATATAGCTGAAAAGATGTCCATTTTCACAGACCATACAACCTAGAGCAGACAGAAATTAATAAAACAATCCCTTAAATATATCTTTACAAACTGAGGTAAGAGCTATGAATGAAAAGTTTAGAGATGTATATAATATTGCAAACTGAAGTTCTAGAAGCTAGAAAGAAAAAGCTTTACTGAGAAAATGAATTGTCCCAACAGCAAAGAAAGGATGAGGGGGGAATACACATGAGCATCTGTGATAGGAGTTGGCTTGTTATGCTCCTAATTCTAGAGAAAGAAAAACAAAAACAAAAACATTGTGAGCTTGATAAACTGGGAAAGGGCAGTATGATCCTGATATCAGGAAAGAATGGCAAAACATTAGGCTGGAGATGTTGGCACAACCACATTATGGTGGATTTGGGACTTTATTTTAGGAACCCAGGACTCTACTGAGGAATTTCTAAAATGGAAATAGTTTATCAGATATTCATTTTAGCATGTTCCTTCCAGATAAATGAAGAGATAGATTTGAAAAATGCAAAGGGGGGAAACAGAACAGAAGATAAAGCAGTCGAGATGAGTGCTCTTGATGCCAGTAGAAAATACTGAGATGTGTGCTGCAGACTAAAGAGATACTTAGGAGAAAAAATACAGAGGACATAATAATTGATTATAAAAAGACATGAAAAGTGGATGTGTTGAGGATGATAACTTGATTAATGAAATATATATTTAATAAGTATTTATTGCATGCCTATTAAATCTGAGCACTAAAGACTAAAGCTATAGCAATGAGAAAAGAAAACAAATTCCCGCACAGAAATCTGAAAAGAATACCAAGAAAGTGACGTTTGTGGAAATATCTGCAGGAGCCAAGAAGGCAGGCTTTAGCACACTTGGAACAAGAGTATTCATGTCAGATTCCTTTCAAAGAATTTTTAAAGATATTTTTAAAGTCCTTCTCAAATATTGTCCACAATGTTGTAATCTCCCCCCACATCTTGGCTTCAATCTGTGCTCTCTATTCCCCTTCTCTATTTTCCTTTGTTCTCAAACAATTATTACATCCTAATAAACTACATGATCTATTACCCTCAATTAGCTCCAGAATAGTAGAGTTTTGTCTGGCCTAGAACATCACTGGCATAGAGCACACCGTCTCTACATATTGGTTAAATGAATGTTCATTTTCAGAAGTATCTCTTTACATGCATAAACTAGATATGTTCAATTTTCTTATTATGGTTCGGTGTCAAAGAGTTCAGCATGTTAAATTAATTTTTTTTTATCTCTTGTTTCTTCTTTCACACAATTGAAGATTGCAGAAATATTAGATCCCAAATTGGTTGCTGAATAATCTTGTTGCTTTGCTTCATGGAGATATACATCAATTATGTATGTACACAGTTTTAAACGTTTTCTCTTAATTTTATCTACACAATCCACATTTCAGGTAAATTTTATACCTTAAATGCCATACAGAAAATGAGTAGATAGCCTTATAACAATTATTTTGCTTCACCTCTCAACATTATAACAAAGGAAGAAAGCAGATGTTGCTTTTAAGCTGAAATATTCTAGGTAAATAAATCAACTAAAAATGCCAAATATGTTGAAAGATACTTACCCTACCTTACTAAAAGAAAAAAAAATGACTATGCCCTTTACTTCTATAATTTTATAGTACTTTCTGTAAAACAAATATTGTATTACTGATACAGCTATTGCCAAAATGGTGCAAGAGTAGTGTCATTTGCCAATTTTTCTTACTACCTAATGAAATCTTTTTTTGTTTTTACAAGAACTAATTTGTAAAACACATCCAGTAGTTTTAAGATATTTCTGACTGAATCAAAAGTTTGGACTGAAATATATGCTTTTGGAACATTGTGTTTAGACATAGAAATCACAGGACTAAGACTAGCAATGTGTGTGTGTGTGTATATACACATGTATATGTGTATGTGTGTGTGTGTATGTATAGATAGATATAGATATATATAGAAATATATAGTCAGTAATAGTGTGATGATAGTACAGAGCTGCCTTTCTCTCAATTTCATTTTATTGTGGAGTACAGGTGCACCAAACTGTCTCATAATGCTTTATCATGAGTGATAACATAAATTAATACCAAAATACATGCCTTTGGTACTCTTAGATGGTTTGTGACATTAATAGGCATCACTAGGACATAGAACATTTATAACAAATCAAGGTTCCTGGAGAAGGTCGGGGAATGTATTGCATGATGCAAATAAAAATTTATTGATGTCATTTGCTGAGAGCAGAAACTTGACAGTTATTTGTTCTTTTAACATGGAAACCTTCCTGTATCCATGTTTGTCCTTTCATACCTACCATCTACCTTGTTGACCAGGTCAGTTATTTTAATATTTCTCAGAAACATAAAATGAAAAAAGAATTTTAAAAGCCCCAGAACCTTGTAGTATACTTTGTACTATACAACAAAAGTTGTATAATCAAACCCTATAGTATAGTTGAATCAGGTAGTATGAGTTCTGCAACTTTGTTCTTCTTTCTCAAGATTGTTGTTGCTATTCTGGGTCTTTTGTGGTTCTATATAAATTTTTGGAATATTTGTTCTAGTTCTGTGAAATGCACCATTGCTATTATAATTAATTTTGTGTTGAATCTATAGATTTCTTTGGGTAGTATAGACATTTTAATGATGTTCATTCATCCTGTTCATGAACACAGTATATGCTTCCATTTAGTTGTATCTTCTTCAAGTCCTTTCCTCAATGTCTGCTAATTTTCCAAGTATAGGTTTTTATACCCTTGGTTAAATTTATTCCTAGATATTTTATTTTTTGAAACAATTATAAATGGAATTGTCTTCCTACTTTCCTTTTCTGATTGTTCATTATTGGTGTATAAAAATGCAACTGATTTTTATATATTTATTTTGTATGCTGCTACTTTACTGAATTCATTTATCAGTTCTAGAATTTTTTTGGTGGAATCTTTAGGCTTCTCTCTATATAGTAGCATGTCATCTGCAAATAATGGCAGTTTAACTTCTTCCTTTCCAATTTGAATGCCTTTATATCTATACCACACGGTCACAGTAATAAAAACAGCATAGTACTAGCATAAAAACAGACATACAGATCAATGGAACAGAATAGTGAGCCCAGAAATAAACCCATGCCTTTATAGTCAATTAATATTTGACAAAGGAGGCAAAAACAAACAATGGGGTAAAGATAGTCTATTCAATAAATGATGTTGGGAAAACTGGACAGATACATGCAATAAAATGAAACTAGACTACTTTCTTACACCATACGCAAGAAAAAAACTCAACATGGATTAAAAACTTAAATGTTAGACTTGAAATCATAAAAATCCTAGAAGAAAACATTGGCAGTAATATCTTGGACATTTCTTGTAGCAATGTTTTTGTTGTTTTTTTTCCCCCCCTGATATATTGCCTCAGGCAAGGGAAACAAAAAGAAAAAATAAACAAATAGGACTACATAAACCTAAAAAGTTTTTGCACAGCAAAAGAAATCATCAACAAATGAAAAGACAGCCCACTGAATAGGAGAATATATTCACTGATACATCTGATAAGGACTTAAAATCCAAAATTTATAAGGAACTTATAAATCCTAATACCAAAAATTTAAACAATGCAATTAACAAATGTGCAAAGACCATAATGTGGTGAAGGCCTAGGGGGAGCGGGGGCAGGGCGGAGGAAGGTCAAGAGAGGGGAACCTGTAATAGAGCCAACAATAAAAAATAAATTAATTAGTTAAAAAAAAGAAATATGCAAAGGATGTGATTAGATACTTCTCCAAAGAGGACATACAGATGGTTAATGAACATAAGAAAGGAAGCTTAATGTCACTAATCATCAGAGACATGCAATTTAAAACTACAATGAGATATTACCTCACACCTGTGGGAAAGGCTATCATCAATGAATCAACACACAAGTGCTGGCTAGGATGTGGAGAAAAGGGAACCCTTGTGAATTGTTGGTGGGATTGCAGATTGGAGCATCCACTGTGGAAAGCAGTATGGAGTTTCCTAAAAATAAAAATGGAACTGCCTTATGACCCTGCAATTTCACTTCTGGGAATGCATCCAAAGAAACCCAAAACACCAATTTGAAAGAATATATGCACCACAATGTTCATTGCAGTGTTATTTACAATAGTCAAGATTTGAGAGCAGCCCAAGTGCCCATCTGTAGATGAGTGGATAAAAAAGCTCCAGTACATTTACACAATGGAATACTACTCAGCCGTAAAAAAGAAGGAAATCTTACCTTTTGTGACAGCATAGATAAATCTGGAGAGTATTATGCTAAGTGAAAAAAGGTAGTCAAAGAAAGACAGGTACCACATGATTTCACTTATATGTGATATCTAATGAACAAAATAAATGAACAAAGTAGGGATAGACTCATTGATACAGAGAACAGACTGACATCTGTTAGAGGGGAGGGAGGTGAAGGCTTTGTGAGGAGCATAATGGCATTAAGAAAACAACAAAAAGAAAGACTCTTAGACACAGACAACAGTATGGTGCTCTACTTTTAAAATAGTCTGATCCATTGTTCTGTCATGCTTTATAAAAGACTTTCTACAAATGTTTCAATATAATGTTATTATAACAAATTCATAAATTTGTTCAATATTGCAAATATAGAGAAAATTAAAATTAGCAGTTACTGTGAACTTTTTTGATTTAAATATTCCTCCTCTCTGTGATCTTTTCTAACATTTACTTATTCGTATCCTACCTACTTTACTCTTCTTTATTTCTGCTGTTGAAGGTATCATTAAAAGAGAATCTCCATGTGTATTAAATTTGGTCTCGTATTTTGACATTTTGCTCAACATTCTAAAATTTTCTGTTTTTAAATGTTTTTATTTTCTATACATTTATGATTTTTAAATATCTTTTTCATCCTCTCAACTTAATTTCCCTCTAGCAGCCTAAGTTGATTTATTGTAGCATGTTTCTTACATTCTCCAAAGTTGCCAAATAGATTATTTTATTATTTATTTATTTTTTTGTTCAGAATACTCTTTAATTTGTTTTTGTTACAGATGATTCTCCTTTTTACCCCATTGACACCCTCCTCCCGTTGCCCCTCCCCCCCCCAGCATTGTTGTCTATGTCCATTGGTTATGCTTATATGCATACGTTCTTTGGTTTATCTCTTCCCTCCCCCAACCCCTCCTCTGAAGCTTGTCAGTCTGAACCCTACTTCTATGTCTCTGGGTCTATTTTGTTCATTGCCTTATTTTGTTCATTATATTCCACAAATAAGTGAAATCATGTAATACTTGTCTTTCTCTGGCTTATTTCGCTTACCATAATACTCTCCAGGTCCCTCCATGTCATCTCAAAGAATAAGAGATCTTTCTTTCTTACAGCTGCATAGTATTCCATTGTGTATATTTTTAAAATGCTCCAGTGTTGCTTTAATTATCTTTTTCCTCTGATATAATTTATTTTTAGTGTAATGTTTCCCTCTTGTGTAATTTTCTTTCTTAAACATGTTAACCACAGTTTTTATTTTTATTAATATTTGTGAATAATTATTTTGATTACTATAAGGACTTATTTTCATATGTATTTTCTTGAACTAATTATGAGCTTTAGGTATATTGGTATGTCTAATTACACTTTTCATTTTAGAATTAGTGGTAAAAATGTTGACAGCATATATAACAGAAATGGAGGATTTTAATCTGTTGTGTCAAGGCTGACAATCAGGCTTTAGCTATTCACTGGCAGATTATGTATATTCCTTATGGATTCAATGGATTCACTGTTTTTTAGGTCTAATGGTAAATATCTCCACTGACAAATATTCTCTGTATGAGGACTATGGATAGGACTGAGTAACCATCAATTATCATTAAATTAAATACCTAGAACACTCCTTTAGATTCCCCCCTTGCTTTTTGTAGATTGTGACTCTGAAAACCCTGCAAAGTCCTATCTGGTAGAAAACTCCAAATTTGCTTATAGCCGTGCCTTATACCTACCTGTTCCTCATGTCTTTCTCTACTGCAGCTCATCAGCCACTTGTAGTCCATGTGCTCTGTATTCCAACATTTTGTCAAAGGTTCCAATGGGTACATTTCTACTTTCATCATAGTTTTACTCTATTTAGTACATATGTCAATGGTTTAGGAAGGGAAGGGGAATAGTTGTATGGACTTGATCTATAATCTTGTTCCAGAAACTATATTTGTTCCATATTTTTAACTTTTTTTACTCATTTTACTCCAGTTTTTGCACAGTATAAGCAAATACTTGGCTTCCCATAATTAACTATTTCCTGTCTTGAGATATTCTTTTTACTAATTTTATAAAAACTAAATTTCTCTCATTATGGACAGTATGGATCAGTGTAAGAGTGTGGGCTATAAAATAGTATTGGCTAAATTCCTGTTATAGCTCCACCACCTTGTGTTACCATAAGCAATTTCGTTAACCTCTTTTTGCATAAGTCACCTAATTACAAAGTAGGCATAAAATTTTACCTTCTCATTAACTTATTGATAAGTTCTGAGTGAGTGAATATATAAAAAGCTCTTAGAGTAAGTCGCAAGTATAATACAAGCATCCAAGAATGTTAAACTACCATTATTAATATTTATCTTTCAAATCAGAGTTCCCATTTTTCCATCTAAACTATAACTTTTATTTCACTTAATAAGTTTTATTTCTCACTTAATTCTATTCAACAAAATTCTATTGTGTTGTCTAATAATACACATGAAAAATCATGGAAGAGCAATACAAAATGGCAAACAGGCTTCAATATTTTTTATTTTTTTTAAACCCTCCCCTTTACACTTTTAAAATTTAAATTTTTTTAATTAAAATTTTTATTTTTTTTTATTTTGGTAGAATAGCTAAGTGCTATTCTTTAGTAAATCTAGCAAATTTGCACTCATCTCAAACACTTTAAAGAGATTATCATTATTTATTTTAGGAGAGTTCAAATATATTCCAGAAAATTGAGTTATTTCAATCAAATATTTACAGAGAAGTGCCTTGTAATTATATAATACTTATAGGAGAGAGGAAACCCTTTAATCAAAATAATGATTTAAAAAATGATTTGGATGTATATTATACATGAAGAATGAAGGATAATGAAAACAGTCGCCAATAGTTTACTTGTATGGACTTTGATTTTAATTTGACAAAATGTACCTGGAGCTTTTCAAAGAACAATTTATTTTGATACTTTTTATGGGTCTCAGATACAACAAAGGTATGGATTAGCAGCTCATGTGTACAAGTAACTTTTTAAAAAAATTGTATGTTCACAGAAAGCAATATATATGTTAAAAGTGACATACTTTTTGGTAGAAACACATTTTTAAATATATATGTTAAATGTACAATATTTTATAAGTATATATTATTACATTAGGGGAGAGAGAAGGGGGCTTTTACCAGTTACTCAAGGAAGCAAAAAGTGTTTTTAGGAGATAAATTATATATATAAAAAAAAAAAAGAGCTATAAGTCATTAAATTGTTGGTATTTGTCATAGGGGAGTGTCTTCATGCAGTAAATGAAAAAAAAAAAGGCCTTCTGTGACCATTTATCTGTATCAACTTTATGTCAAAACTAATTATGACTTTCAAATTCTAAGCTTAGTGGCCATAAAATATCAAGACATTCCTACTGATTTTTATGGTACTATCTAGTAGAATGCAGGAAAATAGATAATCACCCATATTTGTTGGAAAATAAAATATAGCAAATACATATCTCAATAAGTACAAAGTTAAAGAAAACAAGATTTTCATTTTTTTGTGCATCTTTTGTTTGAAATTTAAACATCTGAGTAACATGAAATAAATTCTGAAAATTAAATATATCCTGAAAAGGGACATTCAAATGAAAGAAAACAATGAAAAATTATCTGATACATTTATAGTAATATTATAGAAGCAATTCCTCTTAGGCTCTGAATTATTTTATTATACTTAATTATACACATAATAAAGGATCTTAAATTTCATGGAATGGACAAGAAAATGGCAGAAAATGATATAATTTAGAATAATATAGGCATGGTTTCCCCTGAATTTTCTTATAATATCAATTCTGTTCAAATGTTACAAATGGATATTTAAAAGTAAATCATTTAAAAAGCGTTTAACCATTATAAAATTATAGTTTTAATATTTCCTTTTAAATATGCAGAAAAATATATTACAGCATCCACTTGAGTATAATTTCTCAAACTGCATTATAACCCACCTAAAAGGAAAGAAATTCTACTTGGCGTATTTGAGAAATGACCAAATCTTCCAAAGAAAACATAGTAAGAATTATATGGAAGCAACCAAAGAGCTAGCTACCTCATATGTCAGAAGACGTGCAATATTTGTTTTCTGTACAGTCTAAAATATTAGGGCAATGAGTACTTGTTAAATAGGTAATTTTGAAAATAATACCATTTTGCACCTGAAGAGAGCATATATCTGGCAATTAATTGCTCGAGAGTTAGGTTTTGAAGATTACTGGCACAAAAGTGACTCAAAATAATGCCATTCTAATCCCACAGACAAAACCCACTTTGGGAAGTTAGAGATAGCTAATGAACTTCAAGAAGTTATATAAAAAATATTTTTACTTCTTTCTTCACATTATTTTATTTTTATTGACTGTGGTTATGTACAGAATGTGAAAGCAATGCAAATAAGTTATTTATATCTGCCACTCTGATAAGCAGGATTGTTTTGTCAGGATTTATTTGAGTGAGGTGATTGAGGGATAAGAAAAAGGTGGGCTGTGCCTATTTCTACTTCTTTGGTCTGGGACTCTTAACAGGCATTTTTAAAAATTATGTTTGGATTACAATATAGGGAAATAGTGTCAAAAAGGAAAGCTAAATCTCAAGTCTTAGTTTTGTGTGATCATACTGACATTTTAATTTTTTGCACACCAACAAATTCACAAGAGTACTTACCCATTTCTACATAATAGTTCACATTTGTCCTAAAATATATCAATTTGTCTCCTATGTCTTTCACAGTTCTGGCAGTGGATAAAACAAACAAAACAATAAAACTGAATCTGAAATCATTCACTTTTGGATGACTTTAGCAACTGCCTGGAAATGTCCCACTATTTTTTACTCTAAAGAGACATAGAGTGTAAAGACTATATGAAAAACATGTTAACAGTGAATTTTTATTTATTACAAAGTACCTTTCATGTAAAGTTCTTTGTTTCTTTTCCTTTATTTTCTTTTTTTCTCTTAGAAGAGAAACATCTTCCTGGCTACTCCTTGAATACATATTTCTATTGAAAGTAATAGGTCGGATAATGTTTAAATCTTTTTATAATACAAATTGTTGATTTATTTATTTCACAGTCATGTCAATAGGACAACAAAACAGTTATTCCTTTAAAAGATAATATAACATTTATCTCTATCTGTTATTCAGATTATTGTAATATTTTCTCTAATTTAATGTCATAGTATAATATGTAAGTTTTGTTTTGTTTTTAATTTTTCTTTCTTTATTGATTTTAGAGAGAGAGGAAAAGAGAGGGAGAGAGAGAGAGAGATGGAGAACATTGATTGGCCACCTCCTGCATGCCCCCTACTGGGGATTTGGCCCACAACCTGGGCATGTGCTCTGACTGGGAATCGAACCGGTGACCTCTTGGTGCATGAGTTGACGCTCAACTACTGAGCTACACCAGCCGAGCAATATGTAAGGTTTTTAGGCATGTCTATTTTAATATGCTTTATCTTTTGCCACAAATAATTTTTTGGATGGAATCCTTTTGAATGAGAATGTGCATCATTACATTTTATTATATATTAATGATTCAGTAAAACCAATATGAGATTCAATTATTATCCCTTTAACAATGATTCTTATTTCTTTTACATATCTTGTTTTGCTATAAGTTTCCTTCGGTCAAATCTCATGTCTTTTGAGCAGCTGTGGAAGCAGACACATTAAACATCTAGGAATTTAGCACAGTCCCCCCACTCACAGGCAAGCTGCCTGTCCACACATGTTGAAATTTACTTGCAATGCCCTATAGTCACTTTGGTGCTTTCAAATCCACAGTCTGTGCTTTCAGCTTCATTCCGACTTTTAGTGTTGCAGAGAAACAACTTTTTCTTTACCTTCTCAGGGAAGCTACATTTGCCAGGAGCCGAATAGGACTTTTAACTACAAAGAAGGACTTTTAAGTGATTTCTCTTGGAAAAAAGTCCATTCATTTGCCATGCCTGGGTTTTTATTACTATTCCAGTTACTTGGGATGGGTGACTCTGATCTTCACAGGACTTTTCCTACCTTGCTTATCTCTTCCTCTTTCTTTCCTTAGTGCCAGATAATTTCTTCTGTTGCTGCATATCCTTCATGTTGTTATGTGTTCTCTTCTTACCTTCACTATAAGTTCCTCAAGGGCAAGACTTGAATATTAGTCATTGCACTATTAACTATTAGAGCAAGCTTTAATATACTTGTTGTATTTATACATTGCAAACATCTAGATATCTTTCTTTAATGAAATTATATATACCCTGGTGTTATTTCCAACTAAACCAAAGTGAATTAGAATGATTTTGATAGTTTTACTTTAAGGGTTCAATTCTTAACAGTGGTATTTAATGTATCTTTTTGTTTTCCTCTTTCTAAAGATGTTTTATGTGTGTTTTGCCTGTGTGTTTCAGTCCAGAATAAAGCAAAGAGATAAATACATTTTATTTTTTGGCTTATGTCTTTATACATTTTCTTTGTCTTTTTTAAAAAATTATATAGGGTATAAAAATTCTGATTTATTGAACATTTGACTGGTTTTCAAAACAGAAACGCAAACAGCAACAAAAACCTTACAGTTTTAGGATAATCCAATTGTGTTAAATACATTTCAATACCTTTTAAATTTTTGAATAGTCAAATAATGTCTCTGGTGATCTTATGACTTGTCATTTTAATGACTATTAGGGTCTATTTATTGGATGAGTATTGTGTTATAATTCTTCTTTAATCCCTCATACTTGATTATTTTTAAAAAGCTATGAAGAAATGGTATTATATATATTAAAATGCATTTACTTTCACAGACCTAGATATTAAAAATACCATACTTCTTCACTTGAAATAGAAGAGTGATTTAATATACAAATCTCAATTAGTAGACATAAAGTTTCATCAGACATCAGAAGATCCTTGTTAAACAATTTGAATTTAGATTGCATACGGTCCTAATGGTTTCCAAATTAAGAACATCAGAAAAATAACATACATTATCACGGTATCTTTATGACATATTTATCACAAGATGATCTATTGGAAAGTAAATCTTTTGAAACTAATGTACTACATTTAGTAAATTATTATTCTCCCATCCACAAACTCGCATCATTTCCTAATGCCCGTGAGAGAGGCCTCATAACTAAATAATAAGATCTACAGTGTCAGAGTAAGTCAGTTTGTGGTCACATTTCTTTTTTTTTTTTTTTGATTCTGAAATTATTACAGATGTCCCCCTTTTTTCCCCATTGACCTCCCCTCCTCCCCACTCCACCCCCTCCCACTTTCCCCAATCTAATGTCTGTGTCCATTGGTTGTGCATATATGCATATAAGTTCTTTGGTTTATCTCGTTCCTCCTCCCCCTACCCCCATCCCTCTGAGGTTTGTTAGTCTGTTCCCTACTTCTATGACTCTGGATCTATTTGTGCTCACATTTCTGTGACCAGAACTCTCAGTAACTTCACAGCAGAAAATGTAGTTGCAATGCAACTGTCATAGTAAGAGTTGATCTGTGAAAGTAGCACTTAAGAAGTGGCTGTCATTCTGAATTTCAAAATACTAAATTCTGTCCTTGGATGGACATATGCAAACTCTACTGATTTCAACTATTAACTCTGTTTTGTTTTGTTTTTTTTAAGAGGAATTGATATTTGTCATTACCAGCTAGAAAATAGGATGTTTTAATGGAATAAGCACTGCAAGCTTAATTTCCTGTGTATTATAACCACTCATTAATATCATTGTCTACATTTTCTTAATGTATACATTTTGTTAAATAACAAAGAACTCCATGCTCCTATTTAACTTTGAAAAGCAGTTCTCACTGCGTAACAAATGTTATATCTTCTTTAGGTTTTTCAAACATGATGCAAATTTTATTTGGTGACAACTATTTTAGACTCAGGTTTGTGGTAATTTACCTTGATGACTCACTTAAAAAATTTTTTTTTCTTTATTAATTTTAGAGAGAGAGAGAGAAAGAAACACTGATGAGAGAGAACATTGATTGGCCAACTCCTGCATGATCCCCCCGTGGGAATTGGGCCCACAACCTGGGCATGTGCCCTGACTGGGAATCAAACCGGCGACCTCTTGGTGCATGGGTCAACGCTCAACCAGTGAGCCACACCAGCCAGGCAGATGACTTATTTTTAAAGAGAAATGCCAAGATATGGAATCTCTGGCTCTTTGTTAATAGTTTCTAAATCCTAAAAGTTCTATTTAAATCGAGAAGATCGAGTGTTTTCAAACAGTTGGATTCCCTGCATGATCAACTGATGTTTTTGAAATTTTCACTTGAAATTTTAGGCTAAACATATCATCTTTTTACCGCCTATATTCATAATGTCAACTACATTACACTGGATAAAAATCATGTATGTCCAGTATGGTATGGTGAATGTCAAAAGCCCATAGTCTATAAAATCTCTAATAAGAAGATGGAAAATATGATGTGTTATGCATGATATTACTTCTACCATTAAGTTATGGGTAGGATTGTAGTCTTAAACTTTTCTCTTCTTCCCTCATGGTAAAAGGTATGAGCCTAAACAGTCTTGAGAAAGATATAAAGATAAGAAGTGGTGACCTTGACATTTTTCTCCTATGTGTTTAATATGAAATTGCCTTTTCCAATATTGATATCATGGCTCCAAATGCATCAGTAGATACTTTGTCAAACTTTTTTCCCCCCTGTAAGTTCATTTATAGAAATAGTGTGATAGAGCCCGGCCGGTGTGGTGCAGTGGATTGAGTGTCGTCCCATGGACTGAGAGGTCCTGGTTCGATTCCTGGTCAGGGCACATGCCCGGGTTGTGGGCTTGATCCCCAGTGGGGGGCATGCAGGAGGCAGCTGATTGATGTTTCTCACATCAATGTTTCTATTTCTATCTCCCTTCCTCTCTCTAAAAGAATCCATAAAAACATATTAAAAAAAAAAAAAAAAAGAAAGAAATAGCATGATAGACTTCCAAGAAGTAAACACTGAGCTTTGGAATTTCACAATCAGAAAAAGCTATTTGGAAATGGAGAAGTCACTGTCAATATATTAAGGTCCTGTTATATTTACTGAAAATATCACATCTATCTCTATAATGTATGGAGAGCCCTATGACTAAATCAGTGGGAAAGCAAGCAATACACCTATGAGAAGACATAACTAGTTAAAATTGAATTTAAAAATCAAGGAACTCAATGTTCTTGATTTTAGCTAGAAAAATTGATTTACACAGAGTAAATACAAAAATAGCTAGTCTATTGCTGAAAAGCTTTGTGGCTTACTATATGATGCAAAGGATAATAATAACTTCCAGTTGTCAAAGCTTTAGTGACTTATTTGGATCAACCTCCTCTCAATACGTCAAGCTTTACATGTCCCTTCAAATAAGGAAAGCAACAAGTACATGTGCACAAGTACAGAGATATACACAACTGAGTTCACGATACCCCTTTCTCAGACATGTAGCTCTTTCTTCGGTGAATGTTTCACACTTCTCATGAGTCCCCTGGTGGACAGGAGAGTGGCAGTGAAATGAGGAGGAGCAGGAGGCTGACACTTCCTCTCTCTCTGAACACAAGGGCTCTTCTCACACAAATTAATTTTAATATCTGTGGATAGTTTGTCATGAATTGAAAAGTTTTGCATGAATACACACAATTACATTTATATGCAAATCTTGGAGTTCTTCTGGAATACTAAGAGGTGTACTTTGAGATTAGGAAAAAGAGAGGAATAAGAAATAAAACTCCAAAAACTTAAGTTATTATTTAACTGGGAGGTAAGCTGTAATTTTATTTTGTGGGTTTTTTTTTTTTTGCTTTTATCATGAATATGTATGAATTAGTGTTTGTTTTTAAAACTAAATATGATATATATTAAGAAAAAATTTCCCCAGGAAAACTAGAAAGATGCATTTAGGAGAATGCTTCCAAAAGCTGGTTCAAGTTTAAACTATGATTTCTACATAGTGAAGATCATGTTTGCTTTCTGGGTCTTTCTTGTCTATCTAAATACTCTCCACTGCCATTGGAGGAAAAAGCTTAAGAGGATTTATGCAAACTCATGATTCCCTCGCCCCTAGACTGCCCATCTTTTTCCAAGATGTATATGTTTGAAAATGAAATGAATAAATTCTTCGAGTTCCCTTCTCTGTCATTGTTCTGGTGGGCCTACTTTTCTTGGTCACAAAATAAGCTTAGACTGTGATAGATCCTAGAAAGGAAGCATTTTTGTAGCACTGGAAAATATTAATCCTCTGCAGCACCTTCAGGGGTGTGTGTGTGTGTGTGTGTGTGTGTGTGTGTGTGTATTGAGGGTAAAGCTGCATTTATTTGAAGACTTTGTGCTTTGTTTGTGCTACGAGGGGCAACTATGAGCACTTAAAGAGAGAACTTCAAGGACACTGGGGCTTGCTTTTACTTGATTATTTTCTTAAACAAGGCTTACTTCTGTATTTTTGTAAATGCCTTTATGTGATATGAATTAAGACTTTCACATACATATAAATGCTGGATTTTATAAATAAATCCAAAAACGTTTTAAGGAGAAAAGTAAACAACTCTAGTACATGATAATTTGTTGGAAGAAAAGAAAACGAAAAAATGTGCTCTCCATTATCTTCAGTTGTTGGGAAGGAAAGATGAATTAGCCACACATGAAGATCAATAGAATGTCCATGAACAGTACTGTTAAATCTTCCATAAATGACTAAGTGGGATCTGAAACATAATTAATCGCCTATTGTGGATACTTCCTCATAGGAAGAACAGATTGCAGATCATCTGAGATTATATCTGCTTCGTGCATACAAACTACATGAGGCAATAATGCTGCGAAAACTCCCAGCATCAGTCACATTCAAACCAGAAGCAGCGGCGGGAAAGGGGATTCGAAATGAAGCAGTGACTCTTGGATTGTGATTTTTATAAGGATACCTGAAATTATCATCTATGTGAACAATAACTTGGTATAGAAATAAGAAACTTCTAAGATAATATACAAAGCTCAGTCTTCTGGTAGCTAGCTGAGTGGAATGTTTGATCTCGTGTAGGTCAACTAGATGGATCATCTCCTACCTCTAAAACCTGTTTCTCCATTCTTGAATGTTATCTCCTTTTCTAAATGTAGAGTCTGGCTTTACCTGATGAAAATAAGGCTGAACATTGATGATATGAATTATTTTTTCAGTTTTAGATTCAGTATATGTTAACATAAATATAAAAGCCAAAGTCAGAGGCAAAAAGAGTTTGAGATCAAAGGACAGCTTTTCTGAAAGTACCGATTTGGACAGAAACCGAAATCTTGTTCCAATTAGGTGAAGGCAAGGGGTATTTATGAGACAGGGAAGAGAAATAATTACACGAATAAAAGGAAGGAACTTCTATGGGTGCAAATAAGCAAAGTGATTCTTTAGCTGTACATGGTGTTGCTGATTCTAAAGAAAACACTTTTAATTTCCAGTCCTTATAGTCAGGCTGTCTGCTTTCCTATTCGCTTGACAAACATTGGTTTGTAAGAAAGTATTGGTTTGGCCCAGTCCAAAGATTATTTTGTCCAGTTCAAATAGTCCAGAAGTTTGAGGAGGAAGATGTACAAGGCAATTCCCCTGGGATGGCAGCTCAGGTTCCCTTTGTCCATGTTATTTTTCACAGAATCTATCACAAAATTGAACTGTTTCTGAATTTAGGATTCCAGAAAATTTGGCCTTTTCAATGTGAACAGTGCTAGCAATCTAAATAATTGTTTTGTTTCTTTTATTTAATAAACATTTTTAAGACACTAGCATGTAAGGCAGTTTATGTGCTATAAAATTAAAGATGAATTAATCAGGATTATGCCTTTGAAGTACTCCTAGTTTAGTAGAGAACACAGAATAATTCATAAAACTTATTAAAAAGTTTCAGTTCTAATATATAAGCATCAAGATTAAGAGACATATTATGATAATTAATGATTTTTCTGACTAATTCCTGATACAAGAATAATGTGGGTCAAAAATGGCAGATGAAAACCAATTAGGAGGCCTAAACAAAAAATGTCAGAATCTGTAAAATGAATTTGTATAAAACGATGCAATGCTAATCTTTTAAAGAGATATCACCTAGTAGAGATCTGAAAATAATATTAGAGACAATCAAATTCAATTCTCTCATTTTGAAGAAAAGAAAATTGATGACTGTAGTAGGTGATTTACTTATTCATGGGTGAATAGCAGAGCAAAGACTCGAAATTTAAGATCATATTCTCTAGTCCAGTATTCTGTGCATTATGGAAGTAAAATCTTCACTTAAAAACTATAGTTTCCACTTTAGGATATAATACAAATATGTGAAAAATGGAGGATAATAAAGAACAATTCAAAACTATTTCAGTGAGTATCCATGATTCTATTATAAAGGCACTGTTGTATTTTAAACTAGTGTGTTCTGCAAGCTGAAGTAGTTTGTGAAGAAACAGAGACAGAAAAGTATATACTTATTTTATATTTATTTCCGTGGTGAAAAAGAAAAAGGGATGAGATAAATTATAATAAAAATGTTATATGAGACTCAAGGGTAAGGAAAACGATTCTACAATGTGTTCTAAAAAGAGTGAATTAGGTTAGTTGTTTAGAGGAGAGGTACTAGTAGGATGGACTTTGTAAATCAAGAATACATACTAATCATTTCCTGTATTTCATATGGTAGTATTTTCTAATGTATAGTCATTTATGTAATACCTTCTATGTGTGTGACATATCCTTGTTAACGTCATTATATTTATTTTATTGACGTATTTTCATCAACAGACTTAAATATATTTCAATTAATACATTCTAACTGAAAATCCTTTAAAACTTACCATGAATAGGTCACTTTCAAGGAAAATAAACTAGTTGTTAAAATAGTAAAGAAAATGCAAGTAATATATTTATTATTCCAGCACCAATAATCTCTATGTAGATGTATGTGTTATTAGAAAGCGCAAAACATTTTCATCTACCTTTTTGTAAGCTTGGGTGCTGATCTTTACTTCTATATGAAATTTCGTACCTCTTCTTAAAAAGAATTTAAGAACAATGTGAAGAAAATTCCAGAATGTCTGTTTTCCAAAATGTATGAAATACTTTGCTTGAATAGTGTTTTCTAAAGTATAGGAAAAGGAGTCTTTTTTATAAATTGCCCCTACCTGGTTTGTGAAAATACTCACAAAAATCTTTTCTAGTATTATATAAACACTTCCTTAAACTGCTTTCAGTATTTTCAGAAAGTTTTAAAGAGGAATCCATAGCTTTTTCAGACAAGAAACATTTTTAATTACTGCTTAGTAGGAAAAATAAATAAATATGTTTCTCATAAACCCTAGTTATTTTGGCCCAAGTCAAAATATAGGTTGACCATTTGACCAAATATAATTTAATCATTTAATGAGAATTTACTGTGTACCAAAAACATTTAATAATTATAAAATTTCACAAGTCAGGTGCTATTACAATCCCCTTTAAAGCTGAGGAATTTGAAGTTCCAAGGGGGAAGTTACGAAGTCGATTTTGTGAGATGAGATGTTTTCCCTTGAATCTCGAGCTCTGGAGCCTCAGTAGGAGCTTGAAGCTCGACCTCTGTGATCACAGACCACTGGGTGTGGACTCTGGGCACAGGGCCTCAGGCTTTGCTCTAGCCTTCTCTTCCAAGACATATGGAAATGCTTCCTGCTCCCACTGAGGGATCCTGGCTGCTGCTGGCTCAGTCCTGCTCTGGGACCTCCAGCTTGATGGCCTTGGCAGTAACACGGTTTGGAGTGCGGTCAGGTAGGCCTGGAAAGGAGAGAAGTGGGACACCATCTGAAGCTCAGAGACAGAAACAAAACTGAAGAGATCACTCGTCTAGCCTACTTCCCTGCCTCCCTTTTCTTCTTTCCCTCCATTTCTTTCTTCCTTATATCTTTCTTTCCATATTTTTCCTTAAACTCACATTGCATATCTTGCAGCCACTAATCTCTATCCGTCTCCATAACACTACTTGTACATATCAAACTCTATAGGAATAATGTCATTAAGATATATATCTTTAGGGCAGCACTATGACTTAGTGATTTAAAACAAAGGAAAGATTCCATGGTGTAAATGTGCCACAGTTTTTGTTTTTTATCTACTCATCTACTGATGGACACTTGGGCTGCTTCCAAACCTTGGCTATTGTAAATACACCGCAATGAACATTGGGGTACGCATATTCTTTCAAATTAGTGTTTCGAGTTTCTTCGGATAAATTCCCAGAAGTGGAATCACTGGGTCATAAGATACTTTCATTTTTAATTTTTTGAGGTAACTCCATACTGCTTTTCACAAGTGGCTGTACCAATCTGCATCCCCACCCACCAGCACTGCACAAGGGTTCCCTTTTCTCCACATCCTCGCCAACACTTGTTGTTTGTTGATTTAGTGATAGTAGTCATTCTGACAGGTCTGAGGTGCTATTTCACTGCAGTTTTAATTTGCATCTCTCTAATGATTAGTGGCATCGAACATCTTTTCATATATCTGTTGGCCATCTCTATATCCTCTTTGGAGAAGTATCTATTCAGGTCTTTTGCCCATTTTTAAATTGGATTGTTTGTATTATTTTTTGGTGTTGAGTTTTATAAATTCTTTATAAATTTTGGATATTAATTCCTTATCAGATGTATTGGTGAGTATATTCTCCCATTCAACGTTTGGTCGATGGTTTCTTTTGTTGTGAAAAACTCTTTAGTTTGATGTAATCCCTTTCGTTTATTTTTTCATTTGTTTTCCCTTGCCCGAGGAGACATATTAGAAAAAACATTGCTGCAAGAAATGTCCAAGATTTTACTGCCTGTTTTCTTCTAGGATTTTTATGATTTGAAGTCCAACGTTTAAGTCTTTAATCCATGGTTAGTTTATTCTTGTGTGAGGTGTAAGAAGATGGTCTAGATTCATTTTTTTTTGCATGTTATCTGTCCAATTTTCCCAACACCATTTATTGAATAGACTACCTTTAGTTCACTGTATGTCTGTGCCTCCTTTGTCAAATATTAACTGACTATAAAGGAGTGGATTTTTTCTGGGCACTCTATTCTGTTCCATTGATCTGTAAGTCTGATTTTATATAAGTACCATGCTATTTTAATTACTATGGCCTTGTATAGTTTGATATCAGGTAGTGTGATTACTCCAACTTTGTTCTTTTTTCTCAAGATTGCTGTTGCTATTCATGGTCTTTGGTAGTTCCATATAAATTTTTGAAACATTTATTCTAGTTCTGTGAAAAACATCATTGATGTCTTGACAGGAATTGCATTTAATCTGTAGACTGCTTTGAGTAATACAGACATTTTAATGATGTTAATTCCTCCTATCCACAAACGGTATATGCTTCCACTTATGTGTATCTTTCTCAGTTTCTTTCATCAGTGTCTCATAATTTTCTGAGTACAGGTCTTTTACATCCTTGGTTAAATTTATTCCTAGGTATTTTATTCTTTTTAAAGCAATTGTGAATGGGAACACTACTCTGCCATGAAAAGGAAGAAAGTTTTACCCTTTGTGACAGCATGGATAGACTTGAAGAACATTATACTAAGTGAAATAAGTCAGTCAGAATAAAACAAGTACCACATGATTGTACTCATATGTGGAATTTAAGGAACAAACTGAATTACCAAGCAAAGTAGAAACAGACTCATAGATAGAGAGCAGGCAGACAGCCCTGGTGGGGTGGGGAGAGAGGGAATGAGGGAGAGAGAGAGAGAGAGAGAGAGAGAGAGAGAGAGAGAGAGAGAGAGAGAACTTATGGATGATTGGAGGTGGGGTGGAAGAGGGCATAGAGGGGATAAATGGTGATGAAAAAAATAAAATAAGTAAATATTAAAAATAAAACAAAGGTAGGAATTTGAATGGAGATGGATAAAACTTGGGTCTTATCCTTAAGGAGCTTCCATAGACTAGTAAGGGGAGCCAGATACAAGAATACATTAATGGTGCCCTGACTGATGTGGCTCAGTTGGTTGGAGCATCATTTTGTATACTGAAGGGCACATACCTGGGTTGCAGTTTCAATCCCTGGTCAGGGCACATATGGGAGGCAACTGATTGATGTTTTTCTTTCACTCAATATTTCTTTCTCTCTCTCTCTCTCAAATTAATATGTCCTTGGTGAAGATTAAAAAAAAAAAAGGAAGAAGAATAAATAGTGGCATAATATACTAGTTATAAAATAAAATTATATGCCAAAGAGAAGAAAATGCTAAGGAGGCATTATTTTTAGGGTATATCTTCCATAAGTAAGCCATTCACATATCTTTGTGAATTAGTCAGTGTTTACAGTTAGGTTGCAGTAACAAAGAACCCCCAATCTCAATAGCTTTCAGTAATTAAGGTAATTCTTCTCTCGTACTACTGTTCTTTGCAGGGTGGCAACACATACTTATCCTAGCATGAATGTGAACTTGAAGGTTCTATGTAGATATGCTGTCCTTCTGTAGGGGGGAAAGAGCTATGGCAGGACCACGCAATGGCTTTAAAGCTGACACTAGACAGTAGCACACATCACTTCCACTCAAATGTCATTAGTCAGAGCAAGTGAGCTAACCTAGCTTGGTAGATCAAACAGACTAATGCTCTTACACAAAGAGGCTAGTCAGCATGGGACAAAGAAAGGGGCAGTAACTGTGATGAACAAGAAATGCACAGGCCCACCCCAGGCTCCAGCAAAGAACAAAAAGCAAGGTTAAAAATAGACAGGGAAAGCACTTTATTTTTATTAAACAATTTAATCTTCATTTTAGTAAATGTATATTACAAAGATTAATTTAAAAAACACAGACATCTATCCACACACATAATAAAAGCACCATTGACATGAAATATTTATTTACAGAATAATCAGTTTTTATGTGATGATAGTTGAAAAGTTTTGTAGGAAAAAATAATTTGGTATTTCCAATGGAATTCATTTACATTCTGAAAATAAATATGTAGCGGTTGAAATTGGCCAGAGGTGGAGCCACAGTAGCAGGATCGCATACCAATAAAACTTTTAAAGATACTTCTAGTTTCACTCTGAGAGCTTTAAGAGGTTAAATTTTAGTTTGTATATTAGCATCTGAATGAATTTATCAATTTTGTTCCCAAGGTACACTCATATTTTATTTTTTTTATTTCTTATTTTTTTAATGCTCACCTGAGGACTTTTTTTTTTTTTTTTTTTTTTTTGCATTTATCCTCAGATAGAGCGGGAGGGAGAGAGGAAGGAAGAGAGACAGAAACATCGATGTGAGAGAGACACATGGACTGGTTGCCACCCACACGACCTCAACCGGGGTGGGGACAAACCGCGCAACCAAGGTACGTGCCCTTAGCGGAGCCGAACCCGGTACTCTCAGGTCCGCGCCCGATGCTGGAACCGCTGAGCCAAACCGGCCAGAGCAGTACACTCATATTTTTAAAACATCCTAACATTTTGCATTTGTCGAATCACTCTGAATGGAGAGTATGAATTTATCTTCTTACACGAAGGGCATTTTCTTCTTTTTCTGTTGCTTTTCAATTTTAGCTTTGATAGCATTTTATATCATTTGAAGAGCTTTTATTCTCTTTAATAAGACTGCATAATGTTTCTTCTCATAGTTAAAAAATAAGAATATTTGATTCTCATATAAAGACAGAATTGTCAATTATCTTTATTTTAAAAACATAAAAGGCAAACTTTTGGATATTAAAAATACATGCACATTCTTCAGTTAGTATTGGTATGTATAGAATATCCTTTCCCTTGTTCTGGGGGCTGTTTTTCCAGTCCTCGGACTTCAATGAAGAATATAATGCAGAGTGAAATCAAAACCGTCCTTTGAGATCACTTCACAAAACCTTCAACATCCCATGTCTGTGGGTAAATTCAGTGAATTGTCACATTTTAGAATTTTTGGTCAAAGACCTGCCTAAGTGTTCTTGCTAAATATAACTTATTTTAAAATATGTAAATGAACGGATAAACATTGATGTGGGCGCAAGGGAAGTGCAGACCAGGAATGGTTCACCAATAAAATGGAACACCTGCGCGGCGAACATCAGTGGTGTAAGAAGAGATGTCAGACTTAAGGGAGGATGTGTTAGGTGTGAGAAGATGGGTTTTCAGCAGAGCAAACTGCGTGTGCCATAGTGTGGTGACAAGTGGGCCCGCATCTGGTGCTGCAGGTGGTCTGAAAGGCTGAACCGACGTGGGCCAATCAAGCAGGAACTTTGTTACAAGGCTCGGGAACTGGGGTTTTATTTTGAGGATGGGGGCAAGCCATTGACGAGTTTCAGGGTTACTTTTTGGAAATCTCATTCTGGCAGCAACACTGAACGAGCTGCAGCAGGGATAGGGAGGCTGGTTGGGAGAGTCTCGTAGTAATCTGGGCAGGAGATCAGAATCGCCAGCCACACCTTGAGACATTGATTGTGGAGAGAGGATGGGACAGCCGCAAAAGTTAATAAAAACTCCGCGTGTAGCTAAAAGATTTACTTAGGAGACGATACTAATGCAAGAGAGAACTTCCATGTAATGTAACATGGAACATGTAAAATATGCCTATAATTATAAGAACTCATGAAACAAATAGTCTTGCTAGTAAAAGCCCTTTCACGTAATCTTCAAGAGAAAATGGTTTTCAAATGACCACTTGGGATATTAAAAGCAAAGTAGTCAATATAACAGTAAATGAATTTTTTAAAAAATCTGTTGACAAAGGATTACATCAATATTATTCATTCATGGAAATTTTTATGTTTATTCTAGTGATGTGCCAACTTTGGGGTTATGCACTCTATTGGTGAAAACATTTAAAAATTTTTTTCAATATATGTTGTTTAACCTCAATAAATTGTATATACATACCTTCAAACTAGTAGAATATTTATATTGCAAAATACATTAAACATAGAATGTTAGAGGTGAGGTATATGTGATATAAAATAATATTTTTACTACTAGTATAAAACATTTGGCTACACTATCATTAATATTTCTGTTGAGAGCAAATGATTAATGTCTTCATGAATTATTTAAATTGGAGTTTACCAATTTAGGATTTTTACAAAGTTCAGTTTATTTGTTATAATATTTTAATGATAATCACAGATTTTAAATATGCCTTATAAAAATCTACATATAAAAATGGAAAAAAGGCTTTATTGAAAGCACTTATTAAATCATTGTGGTAATTTTTTTCTATCTCATTTTCTAAGTATATACAGATTTTTGTTGAAATACAGATAGAAAATTTTCCTTTTCCCTGATTCTAGAGAGTTCTTCTAGACTAAGATGTTGCATTTTTATTTTTCTACTAAACAAGTTAAAATCCACTGAAAATTTTAATTTTGAAGCTTTTTAGCTTCTAAATCTTGTTTCAAAGTCCTGAAACTGTAAAACATATATGGCACACATCATTTTTGGCAACAAAATTACATAAAGATGAAAATTTTCCAAGCGTTTTTTTTTTTTTTATTTAATTTTTTTTTCCTTTATTGATTTTAGAGAGAGAAGAAAGGAGAGGGAGAGAGAGTTAGAAACATCAATGAGAGAGAACATAGATTGGCCGCCTCCTGCATGCCCCCACTAGGGATTTGGCCCACAACCTGGACATGTGCCCTGACCAGGAATCAAACCAGCGACCTCTTGGTGCATGGGTCGACGCTCAACCACTGAGCCACACCAGCCAGACCCAAGCGTCTCTTTTTAAACTATTCTTTCTATAAGAAAACTTTACTTTGAACAGTAGGCACTTTTCTCCCTTAATATTAGAATGCCACTTTTATGTTGACATCACAGATTGCATCTTAATTTTTTTTAATGTCTCTAATTGGTAGCAAAATACTGACTTATTATAGATAAGGTCAGCAATTTGAAACTTTTTCTTATCTTTTTGTAGAGTGGGGAAAAATGAGTGGAAAATGGAAAATTAAACTCTTTAAACTTAATTCTGTCGCATTACAAATTATTGAAGAAATTGACAATTTCAAGGTATTATTTCCAAAACACATTTAACCATATTAGAGACATCTTGTAGCATAAAACTGGCAATGGATTGTAATGTTCTGCTAGTGAAGGAAATGAGTCCATCATTATTAACTCTTTATAATTGCACAGCCTGCCCTTTGCAATTCTTCCACCACTTGTCACAAGTGACTGCCCAGTGTGTGGTCCTGGTGAGGGCGCCCATGTCACCCCATCCCTTGGCTAGTAGTAAAGCATAATTTCTTTTTTAATTTTTGGTCAAATAAATATAAGTAGGGTTTACATTTTTTTTCTTGTTTAATCATATTTCCACACAAGGGAATTTCAAATCAAAGATCAGAAAAGCATCAAGCCACTAACTAAAAACCCTCAGTATCCTGCTCTGCTAGTGATGTGGGTCACATAGAAATACATCTGGCTCCATGGGAAACATGGGTTCACAAATGTCCCTTTGGCCATCTGGTGACCATTATGTGCCCTTTCTTCAACTCATGTTTCTAAATGAAAACTAGTTATACTGAAATTTAGTCATCGAAATACTTACCAGCAAAACAGAAGGAATAAGTAATAAATCTGCTCTTTTACTAATGTATTAAATAAGATGTAGCAGTGGTTTTAATAACTAATGAAATGTATAATAATAAATGCAAATATATTTCACAGTGTATAAACTCTAATATATCTGTAATTTATATTGGGAAATTCACAGATAGTAACTACTATTGTCTTTTATCAATATTGATAATGCAGGAAAATATTAATTTTCAGTTAAAGGTTAAGAGAAAAATAGATGTAGCTAATATTTTGCCCTCCTAATCCATGGACTTCCTGAGTTCTATTCATAGAGTCCAGGTTAAAACTCTCTAACAGAAAGTTGGTCAGGTGAGGATATCAAGGACATGACATTCTAAGTTTTGTGAAAACTAGCCATGTCACAGAAATTAGAAAAGAAAAGGAGGGTAAATAGGCAAGGGTTTAATTTTTACAAAATAAGTAGACATTGTACTGACTTCCCTTTCCTCAACTTGAATAGTTTTTGCTTATATCATAGGTGGACACATAGAAAGACCTTTTTAAACATCAACTATTTCCCTCTTTTGTGGTTGTTTTTCTCATAGCATCCCACCTTCAACTCAAGTATTTCGAATTTCTGTATGGTTGTCTTCAGAAAAAGAATGGCAAGGTTTACAAATACCTAAGCAGTTAGGGAATCAAAGGCAATTCAGGATATAACCAAAATGTATAGGAGAAATGGTATTTTAAGAATGAGAGACCACCCTATTCTGAATTAAAAAATAATCCCCTGGTTTTGGAACAGGTGGTGGGATGAAAGAAAAAGATGACTTCAGAGGCCGATTTGAGAAAGGCTCTGTCTGTTGCTACCTGGACAGATAGTAAGGTCCCAGAGGAGAGTTAAGGGAGAAAGCCTGAATGCCTTTTCTCATCCTATGTGCACAAGAAATAAGGTCGAAAATTCATATTTTCATCTACACTTTTTAACAATCTACAAATTAATACATTGACTTGACCTGGATGTAGCTTTGCAGAACACAGCACATTTGGATTTCCGAGTCTCCCACCATTTTTCTTAGCTAGATTATCACGATTTATTTACAAAATCTTTAAAGTAACAAGCATTTAAAAGTGCTCAATTCAGGCAAAATGCTTAATAAATTTTTATTTGAAGGTTTCTATTGCTATTACAAATGTGGCAAAAATAGTTATTGTAATGGAGGGGAAGAAAACAGTTAAAATCTTATTTGGTGAAAGGATCAGAAAGAAGAAAGGATAGATGAAAAGCTATTTAGCAGAGGCCAGGCAGTATGTATCACTTCTGTACTATGTATATGTTTGGCTTCATCTTTTTAAGGGAATTTTTCTTGTTGAAAATATGTTGTACTATTGTTTGGATTTCTACACCACTAGTGAGGTCAGATGATAACATATCTGCAGTCCTGGCACCCCAATCCCTGCTGTCATGTTTGTAAATGATGCTACCTTTCAACAAAGCAGCGATCCAGTCAGGGGATTAGAAGCATGCATTTTAACTGACAAAATATGAATTTGAAGTTAACAGGATAGGCTTTTTTTCAGTGACTGTGTTCTGAGACTACCGTTGCTAGCAAGATTAGAGGTGCAGCTGCTGCTTTTATTTGCCACTGTAAGTGGACATTACCAAATTCCTCATCACCTGGGTTTACAACCTAACGCAATAGTAAAATGTGAATGAATCTGTGCTCTCTGTGCTGTATTGGTGTACACCTTATCAGAGCTCACTTCTGCTCTGAAGAATAAATGAATAGGTGTATGTGGGCGGGGGAGGGGAGTGAAAAGGACTACACCTATGACTAATTGAGAGGCTTCATATCATCTAAATTGGATCTGCTATGATAACCTATTACTCACCATACCACAGTATATATGCGGAGTTTCATCAGAAAGTTAATGTATGATGGTAATCAGCAAGCTCCCTCTCTCATATTTTTACATCTGGCAGATGTTTCTTTATGTTTTTGATGGAATTAAATATATACACATTCTTAACAAATCATTAAATTTTTTTGTGGTTGAGATTTGATTCCTCTATGTAGTCTTTATTCCAAGGTGGGAGGCTTTCTGCTTCCATAGGCCACATTAGTCTCACTGAAGAAGCTATGCAAGAAGACAAGAGAGAGATGACATGGGCTCTCTATCAGGATGAGGAATGGTGCATTCTGGGATGAATGCCTGCAGCTTGGAGATGATCAAGGAAGAAGCAAGTATGCATCAAATCGGGAGGCTGCTCAGGGTTTCAGCCTTATTTAGCTCCCTTTATTTTATTTTAGTTGAAGTTATTGACTTTGAGAGAGATTATAACATAGTAGAGTAAAAGGTAAAACACTAATATAGATATAACTACTATAAATATTACCCAATATATGATTTTAAAAAAATAACACATGATGCTGTATGAGAATGGTAGTGAAGCTCAGAACTCTGGTTGGGTGTATTCTACAAAAAGCTTTGAATAAGAGACCTGTCTTCTGACTGTATGCCATCCTCTCCAGCTGCCTTGTACATCCTTGCTCAATCAATCAGATTCTGTCTGGTGCATAAACACATTCAATTTTTTCCATCTTAAAAAAAAAAAAAAAAAAAAAAAAAACTATTCCAAGCACCACTCAGAAACATATTAACTTCAGATATAAAAAGAAGATCCCTTCCACTGTGACAGAGGAATGATTAAAGGAATGATCTTGGATAAAAGTAAATTGTGCGGAAGGAAAGTGAGTTGAGGCAGTTTCTACATCATTAACTTTTCTTCTTTGATGGAATGTAGTAAAGTTTATCCTTGAAGGTGATGAGAGGAGGTTCAGGACAACATTAAAGAGCTGTGGCATCTTCTGAGCAGACTGTGACAAAAGATTTTTTGGTTATAGGGAAAGGTTTTCAAGATGAATTGAAGAACAAGCTAGATGGGAGAGTAATGCATTTTTTACCAGCATTAATGCCAATGCCTATGTGATTTTTTTCCAAAAGTGCTATTCAACTTTTTCCTTCTCTTGTATTGGATAAAATTTTCAAAGAAATTTAAATAATTGAAGAAATTTGTTTTGTTTTCCCTTATGAATTGTGCAGAGTTATCTAATATGGCATTTGCAGCTTCGATAGAAAGTACAAATTTAATTTTCATACAGTTAATCCATTCCAGGCAACAATTAGGAATTTTGTCTTTTTAAATTATTATTGTTGTTGAAAATGTTACAAATGTCCCCCTTTTTGCCCCCATTGACCCCCTCTTCCCCACTCCCACCTGCCTCCTGCTTTCTCCAACTTAATGTCTGTGTCTATATATGCATATAAATTCTTTGTTTTATCTCTTCCCACACCCCATCCCTCTGAGGTTTGTCATTCTGTTCCCTACTTCCATGACTCTGGATCTATTTTGTTCATCAGCTTACCTTGTTCATTATATACCACAAATAAGTGAGATCATGTAATATTTGTTTTTCTCTAATTGGCTTATTTTACTCAGCATAATACTCTCCAGGCCCCTCCATGTTGTCTCAAAGGGTAAGAGATCTTTCTTTCTTACTGCATAGTATTCCATTGTGTATATGTACCACAGCTTTTTTATCCATTCATCTACTGAGAGGCACTTGGGTTGTTTCCAGATCTTAGCTATTGTAAATAGTGCTGCTATGAACATAGGGGTACACATATTCTTTCTGATTGGTGTTTCAGGTTTCTTAGGATATATTCCCAGAAGTGAGATCACTGGGTCAAATAGCAGTTCCATTTTTAACTTTTTGAGGAAACACCGTATTGTTTTCCATAGTGGTTGCGCCAGTCTGCATTCCCACCAGCAGTGTACTAGAGTCTCCTTTTCTCTACCTCCTCGCCAGCACTGGTTGTTTGAGGATTTGTTGATGGCAGGTGTGAGGTGATAACTCATAGTCATTTTAGTTTTCATCTCGCTGATGATTAGAGATGTTGAGCATTTTTTCATGTCTCCTGGCCATTTGTATGTCCTGTTTGGAGAAGTGTCTATTCAGGTCCTCTGACCATTTTTTAATTGGGTTCTTTGTCTTCCTTTTGTTGAGTTGTATGACTACTCCATATATTTTGGATATTAACCCCTTATCTGATGTATCATTGGCAAATATGTTTTTTCAGAGAGTGAGTCTGCTTTGGAGAATTTTGTCTTGTTTTCTTAAAGCAGAAAAGACTATTGTAAATAATTATGCATTAATACAATGTAGTACTTATTGATATTATTGTACCTTTTAGCATAATGTATGAATGGACTGAGCTTTGTAAATGAAATTTTTAATGTTGATTATTTCTCTATTTTAAATTGAAACCTTATTGGCCAGGGTCTATTTTCATCACTCTGTTTAAGTTGGTTAGCAGTGATCTCTTGTAGGACTTCTCAATCTGTACATTTAATATGTGTCTCCCTCTCTATTTTTTTTCTCTTAGTTGGGATCGTTGGTTGATTTAAGCCTAGTTTAAATCTACCCTTAACTCAATGAATTGTGTGCTCACCTTATGAATTTAATTTAGAATAATTCTGTGTTTTATATCTTATAAAATATTTCAACATATTCTTACAACTTTTCCGTAAGATCACTAGGCTTTTTGTAATGTATATCATTGATAAAGCTTTTAATTTCTTCAGGAAAATTGGTCTGTATTTCTACCTGTTGCTGAGAAAATTATAGCAATTTTTAATTGTTTCGGGGGGAACCATTTTATAACTATTATTATAATCTAATTCATATGATATATTTTCTTTGAATGTGTGACTTCTTGCCTTTATTATTTGCAGTATCATAGATTTATGTTCTTCATCTAAATATAAGAATCTAATATCAGATAGTTGTGGTATTTTTCTGAGCTAGTTTTTGCAAAGATTATTATTTATTTTCTTTAGTTTATTTTTGTTTAAGAAAATTTCTTGAATTAAAGGTTTATTTGTATCCAGAAAAATTCAAAGCTATGAAAGCCTCTTAGAATACTGCTTAATCTGCATTCCTTAAATATTTTTGAGTCTGTAAATACCCAGTAATTTATGCTTCCATTTCTGCCTTGATCTAAAGATTACTGTTCTATAGAAGAATCTGTTAGTTTAATTTTAACTTTGTTTTGATACTCTTGGGGTTTTAATCACATTAATGTTAGATGAACCCAATCAATTGGATTTGTACTTAGAACAGTATGTGTGTATGGTGGGGGAGGCAATCATATAATCAATTTTGATAATAGTCTATGTGTGTTTGAGAGAAATATTCATTGCTGTAGGGTGAATATATGTGTGTGCATTCACATCATATTTCTCATTTTTTTATCTAGAGAATTTTGGAAGTTTTATTTTTCATAATAATGTACTTTTCTATTTCATTATCAAAATATAAAGATTCAACTATAAGTGTACTCACATCTACTCCTATACGAAAGAAAATGTGTTTAGCACATTTGAACTTCTCTGCCACCACCAGACTAAAAGTTATTTTTAGCATTAGAATTAACATCATGCCACTTTTATTTTGATTTCTTTGAAAATTACATTATCAAACACAGAAGTATAAAATACTGTCAGATGTTATAGTATTTATCATTTACTCCTTAAGCCTTTGAGTGCTTAGACTACAATAATTTATTTTACTACAATAATAAGCTTATAAGCTAAATAGTAACTCTTTTCTTTAAATATAAAAAAATAAAATAAACCAGAAGGACAGAAGTATAGTAGATTGCCAGGGTTATTCAGTTGGTATGAACTGGAATTTGAATCAATAAAATACCTCTATACCATCTATGCTGTTAACCATCTTGCTATAGCATATTATAGTATTTTAATACAGATTTTAAAGGACTTACTGGTCACTTATTTCCCCTGTAAATACAGATTTTAAATCTGTATCAAAAATAATGTGGTTGACCATGTCTCCTAGAAAGGCATGGATTAAAACTTTTATATTGAGACACCATTGCAAATAAGTGGAGATTCCTAATTGCTGACACATGCAGGTCCAGACTCCAGATGCTGGGCCTGTGTGGGATGGCCTGTGCTAAGGCAGACTCACTGCTTTATTTCCAGGGTAAGTTTCTTTGTATGCGAATTGAGACAGAAAGTAGTACGCCTCAGTTCAATAGTCTACCTTTCACCTGGTAGATATTTTCTGCTAAAATGTGGCTAAAAAATTCTTGAACTTGGGTATGCCTCAATTAGAAAAAAAGGAGACAGTGCAGGGCTAGATTGACCCACTTGCATCCTTATCTAGTTATAATATACTTTGTACTGACTATTACTACCTTGGAAGTAAAGCAAAGTTAAAGCAACATTACCAAACAAAAACGTATATCGTAGAAATCCTCACACTGAGCATTTCTGGGTCTAGAAATTATATTTCATAGACATCTTTGTTTGCTAGTTTGGTATTAATTTTTGCCAATGGAAGCCAGAGAAGGAGATTGGAAGTTAAGGAAAAGAAATGAGACTCCTTTCCTGCATTTAGTTTCTGGAAGTGCCCTTCATCAAAAGAGAACAGCTAACTCCAACCTCCAGATTCTTTTGTGTTTCCTGCTACCACCCATAAGGAGGCCCCTCAGAGACACCAGTAGTTTCTTGGAGTTACAGATAACAGGTCTAAATGTTGAACACATGATATGCCCGCCATAGATCCTCTCACCATGGGTCCAAGCACTGGCCCTAAGAGATCCATCCTCTAAGCTCCAGGTTCTGGCAGGCCCACTCTTCCCTTTGGTTTCCTCAGATTTAGGGGCGATAGCCTAGTCTTAGTTATTAATTTCTGAGTCACCTCAGCATTCCCTTTATGCTTTTTGAGTCTTCTACTAACTGTGTAAACAATTTCCTGTATTAAATAATTTTCTTTGAAAAATCTTCAATGTTTTTTTTTTCTGATTTAACTTAGCTTTGTATGTACATGTTGACTTTATATCATAGTTTACCCAGGATGGGATCTTTGATAACATTTCCTGGCTAAAGGTACACTGAAACAAAAGTTATCTAACTTTTTTACTGAAACTCTTTGTTATGTGTTTCAATTTAAAGACACATTTAATTTTTAGTTATATAATATAAAAAGAGGGTACACGTGGAAGAGAGATACTTTGTAAGATCTTCTCTTTTCACATTAGAAACATAATTATACTGTTGGAAATCAGAAGAGGGATCTACCTCCAGGCCATAATCAATCATCAGATTCTGGTGTGAAGCAAGTAAGATCCTGAAGAATGCAACATTGACATGATTACTGTGCATGCTTGCTCAGGAGCTCTGAGCCGGTCACTAGCCAGCTCCTTGAGCCAATTCCCTCCTTTACACTGGAAGGAGTTGACAGAAGCCCAATGGCAACCAGAGAAGCTCACTTAGGCCAAGTGGGACTTTTTTGAAAGATCCACATTGAAATAATTTTTGTTATCATTTCCGGATTTAAGAACAAAGTGAACATTTTATAAGCTTGTGAACAGAAAAAAAAAAAAATGCTAAGAAGAAAAAAAAGTCTAACATTTTCTTTCTATGATATTAATGCTTGGGTACAGGACAAAAACCTAAATGTGACAAACCCTGCCAATCTATGTCTCATGTGTAAATGAAAGAAATACTTTCCCAAACTTACAGTCTCAGAATGTATGCGACCCAGACAACTTGAGGAAGTACTCAGCCTAATGAAAACTGAACCAGAATAAAGTTAAGATGGGCAGCCACAAAAAATTAAAATTCTTACGGACTGGTTACTCTTAGTCAAGAAGCAGGCTAAGTCAAATTCTGTGATGTACAGGTGAGACTAGAACAATAAGTCTTACAAGTGAAGTGCATTTCTTAAAGGTAATTTTAACTCTCAAAATACAATTTCTAGCATTGAAGTTGGCATGGTTCACAATTAAAATATAATTGATACCATTATACAGTTCTTCCTATTAAATACAAAAGAGGGAAATAAACTTCTGAATTTTTTTTTTTAGAAATATCAAGAATAAACTTGGAGCTAAAGTGACTGCTTCAAAAATCACTATTTTCAAATATCAGGTCCCAAAACAGCATATTCTGGATTTTTAGGTAAGGATTCTAGATACGATTAAAATTTAGTGACTTACCATTGAGAGTATGAGTTCAATTTCATAATTTTAAAATTCTAATAGGCCATCACTATTAAATACTCATAGAGCTGAGTCAATTGATCAATTGTCATTTGTTTCCATTTCTGCTGCTTGTTAGTATAAGTCGAAGTAATAGGACAAAAAAAAAAAAAATCTGTCTAGTGTTGCAGTGATCTGAAAGATGAATCTGGGAGTTAACATCAGTTTCAATAAACCAATTTGGATATCAATATATTTCGGTAATAGATAAATGATTCGGTGGAAATCATGATTGTTGAACATTTTGAAACTATATTCGCACTTTCAGGCCACTAGGATGCAATTTAAGGTTTTTCACTTCGGTGAGCTAAGTAATATAGTAATGGTGCCTATTTCATAAAACACACCTTCTTGCCAGGAATTATTTGATGCAAGCAAACATTTCCAACCCACATTATACTATTTGCTCCAAAACATTTTGTTGCTCCTAAAAACCACTGTCTGAAGACTATGTAGACAGTTCTGTGAACGAGACTAGAAAAACAGTTTTAGGGATATTGAAGCAACAGAAGGCACCTAGAACATGCAGTCAAATACACATCATGATGGTGCCAATTATTTAACATTCCTGAACTTTACTCTCTTTGTCAAATTTGGACAATATCTTCCTTGCAGAGTTATTTGTGAGGATTATATATACCCATATACCATAGCATAGTAGGCACTCAATAAATGATAACTATCACAAGAAAATTTTACACTAGTTTCAAAATTCATCTTCAAAAAATTAGTTCTTGTTCTAATTTTGAAGCAGTTTGGTTTTTCTCATAATTTGCTAATGAATCATTGATTGCTCAGCAAAGAAGGAATGTAGAGGCAACTTGAATAGATGTTGCTTACTGATGAACTCCCCTAGAGACTACTGAAATGTAGAAATTTGCACTTACGGAAATGGTACTTCTGAAATATAATGATCCCCTGCCATATCAAAAGAAGAAATTGGGTTTTACTATAAATATCAGAAAACACTAAGTCTAACTCCTTAGGGGCAGTCACTGAGGTTTACTTAGTTTAATAGTCTCTAGTGCCTATACTATAATATTTGTTGGGGGGAAAAAGAAACTATAGATAAACTAAAGCCTATTTGTTTAAAAGCCATCTACCAATGGGTATTATATGAATGCTGAGGACATGTTTTGGACAGATTAGCATACAGATGATTTGCGAATACCAAGTGAAGATAGACATTGTCACACAAAAGCCATTTTAAGTTCAATAACAATAGCACAACCCAAGCTAATTTTACTATTTCTTCAAAAATTCTCAGCAAAGTGGGAATAGAGGGAACATACCTCAACATAATAAAGGCTATATATGACAACCCACAGCAAATAACATACTCAATGGTAAAAAGCTGAAAACTTTTTCTTTAAGATCAGGAACAAGACAAGGATGTCCAGTTTTACCAATTTTATTCAACATAGCATTGGAAGTTCTAGCCACAGCAATCAGATAAGAAAAATATATAAAAGGCATTTAAATTGGAAGGGAGGCAGTAAATTGTCATTCATTGCAGATGAAAAGATACTATATATAGTAAGAACCCTAAAGAATCTACCAAAATACTATTAGAACTAATAAGTCAATTCAGAAAAGTTGTAGGATACAAAATGAATATTCAGAAATTGGTTGCTTTTTTTTATATACCAATAATGAATTATTAGAAAGAGAAAATAAGACAACAATTTCATTTATAATTGCATAAAAAAATACCTAGGGATAAAGTACACCAATGATTTTTTCACAGAACTAGAACAAATAATCCTAAAATTTATGTGAAACTGTAAAAGACCCCAAATACCCAAAGCAATCTTGAAAAAGAAGAACAAAGTGGAAGGTATTTTACCACCTGATATTAAACTATACTAATCAAAATGGCATGGTACTGGCATAAACAGACACACAGAGAATGGAAGAGAAAAGAGAGGCCAGAAATAAACCTATGCCTATATAGATAATTAATCTATTACAAAAGAGGCAAAAACATACAATAATTTAAAGATAGTCTCTTTAATAAGTGGTGTTGGGAAAATTGAATGGGTCCATGCAAAAAAATAAAACTAGACCACCGTCTTACATCATATACAAGAATAAACTCAAAATGGATGAAAGAGTTAAATATAAGACTCAAAACCATAAAACTCCTAGGGGAAAAAAGGGGGGATATATCCCCTCCTTCAAGGGAAACAAAAGGAAAAATAAACAAATGAGATTACCTCAAACTAAAAAGGTTTTACACAGCAAAGGAAACCATCAACAAAATGAAAAGACAACCTAATGAATGGGAGAAGATATCTGCTGTTGATACATACCATAAGGGATTAATTCCAAAATATATAAGAAACTCATACCACTTAATAGCTGGGGGTGGTGGGGGGGAACCACAGTCCAATTAAAAAGTGGGAAGAGAACCTGGAGAGACATTTTCCCGAAGAGGACATACAGATGACCAACAGACATTCCAAAAGATGCTCAACATCTGTAGTCTTCAAGGAAATGCAAATTAATACCACAGTGAGATACTACCTCACACCTATCAGAATGACTAACATCAACAAATAAATAAACAACTGTGAATGTATAGAAAAGAGAACTCTCATGCACTGTTGGTAGGCTTGTATATTGGTGCATTTACTATGGGAAACAATATGGAAGTTCCTCAAAAAAGTAAAAATAAAACTACCATAGCATTTTTTAAACAAATGGTGAATATTATAGGAAACCTTTATTGCAATGATCATAACACAGCAATACACAGCAATAACGCATAGACATAAAAATATAAACTTTAAAGCTATATAAAATAACTGCTATTTTCTAAGAAATAAAATTTATGAAATAGTTTTTAAATTTATCAGAAACAGATAAAAACAGCAAAAAACTTCCTGAATTTATTTACCCAGTCTTATCACCAAGAGGCAAGATATGTGGTAAAGGACGGATCTGGTCCATCTGGGTAGAAATCTTTACTGCATCAGTCTCTAACTAAGCACTTGCCATTTGACATGTTATTGAGTTTTCTCTTAGGAAAACAAAAACAATAATAGTTCCACACTTACAGCTTCTTTTTATTTTATTTTTTTTATTGATTTTTAGAGAGAGAGAGAAATATCGATGTGAGAGCGAAACATTGATTGGCTGCCTCCTATGCACCCCTTACCAGGGATCAAATCCTCAACCAGGGCATGTGCCCTGAGGGGACTCAAACCAGCATTCTTTCTGGGCATGGGATGATGCCCATCTAACTTAACCACATTGGCCTGGGCCATTTATAAGTTTTTGTTTTGTTTTTTTAATGTAATTATTATATATGTAAAATTCTAAGAATAGTGTCTCGCACATAGTAGGCATTATATAACTGTCTGCTGTTCATTTATAGTTCCTAAAATAAGAGTACTAAAACATTTGCAAAACTTTCTAATTTTACTTTTTACATTAAGTAGACATTGTAATGAAAAGTCTGACCCCATATTTTGATGTTTGGCTGCCATGATATTTTAAGCCTTACCTCTATGTCTTTCCCTTTCTGTCCCACACCTGGGCAACCTTATAAAAAGCCTATATGCTACCCCATTAGGTGGTGGTGGGAGAGTCAATCATAAAAATCCTTGGCTGTGTACAGAAACCCTAACCTGGGCTACATGTCCTAAACACAATAAAACCCCAAGTCCAGTCCCCTTTTCCCACTTCCTCAAACCATATTCACACCAACAAGAGAGACATGCTCTTCCCTCCCCAGAAAATACCTTCTTGCTGTATGAGTGATGTCATGAGTCTCAACATCTGGACCACATTTTGTGAGTTCCTCCATGCTGCCTCTGCAGGTAGCTAAACCAGGTAGGAATAATCTAGAGAATATTATTGTTTTGTAAAAATTATAGAAAAAAAGATCCCTTAAGAACTTTTAATGTATTTAGAATGGAAAATCTGTTCTGAACAAGCTTTGGTGTTTTATTTTTAATCAAAATCATATTTTTCCAGAAGTAATTTTTCTACATGTTTTTGGTTCAGACTTCACTTGCTTGCATTCTCTTTTTTAAAGAGTAAACTTTCTGAGCAACAATTTCCTCTTTTTGAATGATTTCTTTACACTTAACAGAAAAAAAAAGTGTTCTCTTGAAATGCAACAGTTTTATGCATCCTTTCAAGAAATTATAGATATAATACTCTGCAGAGCTGAACATTAAAGGACCATTTATCCTTGCTTTTATGACACATTTGTACTATTAAAATTCTATAAGAAATTAGAATTTTAAATAACAATTCTATGCTTTTCAATTATATTTATGACCTAATTATTTCCGATGAAATAGGTTTCAGTTAGACTCATATATTATCAGCCATGTTTAATACATTTTTCCTCAGCACCTATTTACATTGTTTTACATCATTAAATTTCGTTTAATGATTGATTCTGCCTGACATGCAATGGATGAGAAAACTGAATGTTTAAGTAACTGCCAGTGAGAAAGATGTTAACATGAATTTGGATTGAGAAGTTTTAGAAGATATGTTTTAGCAGGAGATAAATCTACATAATTATGAAAGTCAGAATTTTATAGGACAAAAATATTCATTTGCTGTAATTTTCTAGGGAGAAAGTGCAGAAACTGATATTGCCATGGGTCACTGCAAATGATCCATGGGATTTTTCTTGTATATTCATTCATTGATAACTAAACAGTCTGTTGCACCTTTCCATTAAATTCCTAAGAAATCTGGGATCAAAATAAAAGTTAACAGGAAAACTAGAACCTACAATATTTATTTTGTCTTCACTCTTCAACATGTAAATATAACATGAAATGATATAGTAACTCTGGTGTAAAGTTGCTTAGGCGAGAGTTAGTTGGGTGAAAAAAAAATTGAAATTATGCACACAAAGAAAGATGAAGCATTGTCAAAGTGTCTAAATACAGCAGATAGAGTGTGTAGATTATGTAGCAGATATTAAGAAATTTTGTTATGTATGTGTTATGATTAATGAAAATCCTAACGGTATCAGTCCATGTGTGTTGACACTGGGACCCATATCCAGTGACCTACTTTAAATAGAACATGCTCAAAGCACTTATTTTTGATGCATGACATTTGTTTTTCTTCATTTTGCTCTGTGAGAGCAGAGATTTTAATGATTTAGTCATTGCTGTTTCCATCATTGTATTCATAATAAGGTGGGCCTTGGAAAGCAAAATCAAGTAGGAAGAATTGAAAAAAAAGAATAGGCTGGAGAAATGACCACATCCTAGCATGAGCTTATAAAATTATGTTAGCATTGTATTTTTTTATTTAAGGAAAGGTAGCAATACAGAGGAGATGTATATAAAAGAAATATAGGAGGGGATTGGGCAGTTAGGAAAGCTTAAAGGATCCAGCTAGGATTATATATGTGTCAATGTGCTGAATGCCTGAGCTTGGTAGCAGTTATTAAAAACATGGGCTCAGAAATGCAAGCAAGTATTTTAGCCAGCACACAAGAGGTGTATTTTAAGCCAGAGGTCAGCAAATGATGACCTACAAGCCAAACTGGACCCATTGCTTGTCTTTGAATGATCTACAAATTAGAATGATTTTTTTACATTTTTAAATGGTTAAAAAAATAAGAATATGTCATAACGTGAAAATTATATAAGATTCAAATTTTAGTGTCAATAAGTAATATTTTATTGGTAAAAAGCCATGATTATTTATGCATCATCTATGGCTGTTTTTACATTATAAGAGTGGACTTCAGTAGTTGCTACTAATATACCAGGCCTACCAAGTCTAAAGTATTTACTCTCCGGCCCTTTAAGAAAAGTTTACTGACATCTGTCTTAAGCCAATGAGGCTATAATATAGTTTATCTGTTTTGTTCTACCAATAGAAGATGCTAGACTTAACAATGTGGCTGTCAATTACAATGGAATTTCTTGCCAGAGTGAGAGTAGAGAGCAAGGTAATTTTGAACATATGATTCTTCTGTTTGTAACATTAAAATTCCACATCATATTTTTCCAAGGAGTTTTCCTTGTTAAGAATATCAAATACGAAAAATATATATATATTCATTCCATTATGTAAAATCATAGTCATACCAAGTCATAATTAAAAAAACGAATATCTTTTAAAAGTTGTAACCCATTAAATAATATTTTTCATATTTATTAAGACATCAAAAATAACAGGACTTTTATCCATTTTAGAAGCATCAATGAAATCACATCTGAGAATCTCATAACTTGCATAAATGTGATTGACATAAGAGTCAATGATGGTTTAAATGTTTCCTTCCCCAAGATGTATAAAACATCCAGTTTCTAAAATATGTTTAAATCTCACAGAATATAGAAAAAAAAGTAATAGAAGTTCTAAAAGTTTTTTGTTTAGTAGGCTTCCATGCTATACAGTTTAGCTTTGCATGATTTCCCCACAGTCCTTGCAGAAATGTTATTAACTTCACAAAATTGTTTCTCTTCCTGCATGTGGAGAGAAAAGCAATTTAAAATGTTTATTTTATGTTTGAAGTTTCTATTCATAAAGAAAAGGCGAAAATGTTATTGTTGACTTCAATTTGTGGCTCAAACTACCAAAAATGCACAATCATTCAATGATGACTACAGTTTGGGTCTGATCAATGAAACTAATCTCACATTTTCTTCATTCATTAATACAAATTGATATAAAAAGTACTTTGCATTTCCATAAAGAGAAAGGAAGCCACTGCCACTTTCATTTTCCTTCAGTGGTAGATGAAATACCTTGTTTCCAGGTAGAGGTCAAAAGAGCTATTATTCCCTAAGAGAATGTAGTATAGTTGAGACCTTGCTCATTTCCAGTAAATGAACTGAGACCCATTGTTAATTACTAAATTTTGTATACTGATACAAAGAAAGACTGCAATAGAAAAAAAAATGGAAACACTATCCCGGGAACATCATCTCATGCATAGCTCAGTGAATGGCAGGCTTGAATGGGTAACTGTATGTGGTAAATGGATTATTATGTACTTTAGTATGGATTATTGACTAATCAAGTTACATACAACTTATAAAAGCCATTGGCTATTTACACTTAGGTAAAGTGCAAACCTAAATACTCTCAGTAAGGTAATAAGGGTACATTTCTACATAAGACTCGATTGCCTTAGGAACTGTACTTCCTGTATAATGGCTTACACTCCACAGACCTGATTAAATTTCTAATTACACTGTATTGAATGTGTCTCTCAAAGGTTCACAAAAAAAACAAAATCACACCCTTTAATAACTGTAGTTATTAATATTGAAAATAAAGCTTGAGAAACTCACTTTTCTTTTCTTTTTCAGAATTCATATTAATTCAACTGGAAGTGCTTCATTATAAGAACAATAAAAAGGTTCAAGATGGCAATGTAGAAAGATTCTGAACTCACCTCCTCCCATGGACACACTAAATCCACAGCTACATGTGGAACAATTTTCTCTGGGAAAAAAAAAAAAGCTAAAAACAAGTTGGGGGACTCCTACACACTGAATAAACTAAAACTAATCCCCACAGCAAAGTAGGTTGGAGAGGCTGAGATACAATATCACCATAATCCCCACCCCCCCCACCCCCCGCATAGTAACCTAGAATCGGGAGGGAACTCGAAGCTTGGAGCTTTTCCCTGAGGAGTGAAGAATTTGTAGCCCACATTGACCAACTGAACTTTTAAGACCTGCACTTGAGAGATGAATTCACAAAACATCTTTCTTTGAAAATCAACAGAGCTGGTATCCACAAGTTTACAAACAACAAACTGAGCAATGGCTCTTAAAGTGCTCATGTGCTAGGAAACCTCCAATCCCAGCCAGAGCTCAGTGCCAAAGGCAGCCAACTGAAAGGTGTTCAGACTTTATGAGAAAGAGTCTTATTTTGCGTATCTTACGGCATCTGCCTGGAGGACAGGCTTCTAACACAACACTTATCTAGGGGCCCACTGAGGAACGGGATGGAGTGCACTCCGGCTTGCTGGGATCTCCGGAAAGGGAACTTGTACCCTCTTCAGGCACCCTGATTTTGGTATCTGCTGCCCAGAGTACACTATTAGATTGCATGCTAATTTCACAGGACTGTAACCAATGAAAACAGAGTTCTTAAACAGTTATCACGCCCAGGGAACAGTGACAGGCAACAGACTCAGGAGCCCCGTCTTTCTGTGAAAGAGGCTTATTTATTTATCTTCAAAGCTGCAACCTCAAGGTCAGGCTTCTAATTAAATATACATCTAAAGGCCAACTGTAATCCTTTCCAGAAACCTCAGAGGACTGGTGCTATCATTAAGATCTCCCTCTGCCACACTCCCAAGTGCAAGTATCTCCAAAAGGGTAACTTTTATGCATGTCCAGTTCCCCAGTTTTCACAGCTGCCATCCAGGGCACATGTCTTGATCACCTAGTTTTGGTGGCCAGCAAGGTTATCATTTCTGAGTCCCATGGGATAGTAACAAATGGAATGATAGTTCTTGCCCAGCTAGCATACCCAATGCACCATGCAGACAGTAGACTTAAACACATCCCCAGGTTTCTTTGTGAAAGAGTTTTATTTGCTTGTCCTGCAGCTTCCTCATGAGGGTCAGGTTTTCAGATGAGAGCCTGGTAGATATTATCTTTGAGCTCTGTCTTGTCCCTCTCCAGGTCACTGGCATATCCCAGAAAGGAGCTTATGCATTCATCTGGCTCAATTTTTAGATCTGCCACTAAGAAAGCACCGCTAGAAGGCTTGGCTCTGGTGTCTTGTGGTCCCAAAGACAGTATATGTTTGCATTCATTAAAAGCTTCTGTCTGAAGATTTGGCTTCTAAACAGCCTAATCTAGGTGGGGACAGGTCCTCCCTTTTGAGACATTGACAGGTCTCGAACATCCTCCACTACTGGGAGCCACTAAACATAAAATAGGCTACTTAGACAACCATAAATGCTTGAGATACAACCAAGAGCTAGGAAATGGTTGAACTATTAGCTTCATTTATTACATAAAGCCACTCCACCAAGACTGGGAGAAGTGACTGTTTTATCTAATTCATAGAAACCAACACAGAGAATGAAGGGAAATGACATAAAAAAGAATATGTTCCAAACAAAATAAGATAAAACCTCAGAAATGTTTTTAATGAAATGAATGTAAGTGATCTATTGATAAAGATTTCAAAATAATTATAAAGTTGCTCACTGAGCTTAGGAAAATAATGAATGAAAACAGTGGTAACTTCAACAAAGAGATAGGAATAAAAGAATGTAGGAAATAGGAGTCACAGAGATAAAGAATACAATAACTGCACTGAAAAATACGTTAGAGAGATTCAACACAGACTAGATTCATTGAAGCAGAAGAAAGGATCAGTGAACTAAATACAGGAAATTGGAACTCACTCAAACAGAGCAGCAAAATGAAAAGAAGTGAAGATAGTTTAAGCAACTTACGGAACAACATCAAGCTGACTGACACACACAGTATAGAACTCCCAGAAAGAGGAGAGGGAAAGAAAAGAGTAGAAAATGTACAGAAGAAATAAAGGCTGAAAACTTTCCTACCTTGAGTGTGAAAACAAATATCAAGATCCATGAAGCCCACAGATTTCTGAAAAAGATGAATCTAAAGAGACCCACTTCACAACACATTATAATTAAAATGTCAAAAGTTAAAGACAAGGAGAGAATCTTAAAAGCGGCAATAGAAAAACAACTTGTTATATACAAAGGAAACCCCATAAGACTCACAGCAGGTAGAAGAGAGGGGTAAAAATCGGTTTACAGTTGTGAGTATGCAATACAGAACTTATTTTTGTATTATTATTTATTAATTATTGTATTTATTCATATTATAACTATAAACCTACTTTTGCCCACCCCTGCAAAGTGCTGAAAGAAAAAATTTAAAAGCCAAAATACACTACCTGGCAAAGTTGTCTTTCAGAATTGAGGAAGAGATCGAGTTTTCTAAACAAACAAAAGCTAAAGAAATTTGTCACTACTAAATCAGCCTTATAAGGAATATTAAAAATACTTAAGGTAAAAAAAAAAAGGGGGTCTAATTAGTAATAAAAACTTATGAAAGTAGAAATATCACTGATAAAGATAAATATACAGTAAACTTTAGAATAATCTAGCATTGTAAAGGTGGTAGATTAAGCACATATGAAGTTATGAAGATTAAGAGACAAAAGTAGTAAAATTATACTATAACTATAATACTTTATTAAGGAATACACAAAATAAATATGTTTTACAGTTGTGAGTATTTTCAAAATAAATAATGAAAAATATAACATTAAAAACAAAACTTGGGAGAGGGATAAAAATGTGGAGTATTAGAATGCATTCAAACTTAAGTTATCAATTTAATAGACTGCTATAAATGTAACTTATTATCTGTAAGCTTCATGGTAACTACAAAGCAAAAACCTTTAGTAGTTACAAAAGATAAAGACAACGCATTCTAAGTACCCCACTGAAGAAGATGGCAAATCACAAAGAAAGAAGAAAGAAACACAGAGGAACTGCAAAAGAGCCAGGAAAGAAATGATACATTTACAATAACTACATACTTATAAATAATTACTTTAAATGTAAACGGAAAAAAATTATCTAATCAAAAGACTTACAGTGGCTAAATGGATTTTTTAAAAAAGAACCATCTATATGCTGCTTATAAGAAACTCACGGCAGATGTAAGACACACAGGCATAAGTGAAGGGATGGAAAGAGATCGTCCATGCAAATAGAAACCATAAGTAAGCTGGAGTAGCTAAACTCATATCGGACAAAACAGATTTTAAGACAAAGACTGTAATTAGAGACAAAGAAGATCATTCCATAATGATAAAGAGGGGAAGCCAATAAGAGGATACAAAAATTGTATGTATGCCCTCAACATAGGAGAGCCTGGTTATATAAAGCAAATATTAACAGACCAAATGGAGAAACAGACAGCAAAATCATGATACTCAACCTTCTTCAATTGGTAGATTATCCAGACAGAAAATCAATAAAGAAACAACAACCTTAAATGACACATTAGATCAGATGAACATAACAGATATATACAGAACATTCCATTAAAAAACAACAGAAAATACACACTTCTTAAGTGCACATGAAACACTCTCAAGAATACATATTAGGCCACAAAATAGTGTTAATAATTTTAAAACAATTAAAATTATATCAAATATCTTTATTGACATGTAACTAGATATTAATTAAAATAATAAAACTGGAAATTTTTCAATATGTGGATATTATACAACAGGTTATTAAATAATCATTGAGCCAAATAAAAAAATCAAAAGGAAATATAAAAATATCTTGATCCAAATGAAAATGAAAATGTAACATACTAAAACTTATGAAATGTAGCAAAAGCAGTTCTAAGAGGGAATTTCCTAGCAATAAATGTCTATATCAACACATGAGAAAAATCTGAAATAAACAACTTAACTGTACACCTCAAGGAAAGAAAAAAAAAGAACAAATGAAACTGAAAGTTAGTAAAAGAAGGGAAATAACAAAGATCGGAACAGAAATAAATAAACTAGGGACTAAAAAAACAATAAAGAAGATTAATGACACTAAGCTGATTCTTTGAAAAAATAAACTGAAATTGATGAACCTTTACTAGACTACCACCAAGAAAAAAAAAGTATCAAATAAATAAAATTTAAAAAGAAAGTGGAGACGTTATAAGTGATACCACAGAAATACAAAGGATCACAAGAGAGTACTATGAACAAATATGTGCCAGCAAATCTGATAACCTACAAGAAAGGGAAAGTTTTCTAGAAATTTACAATATAACAAGACTGAATCAAGAAGAAACAGAGCCCTGGCCGGGCGTACAACCAAAGGATGTGGGTTCGAGTTCTGGTGAGGGCACATACCCAGGTTGTAGGTTCAATCCCCAGTTGAGGCACATACAGAAAGCAACCAATAGATCTCTCTCTCTCTCTCTCTCTTTTTCTCTCTCTCTCTCAAATCAATAAAACATATCCTTGGGTGAGGCTTAAAAAAAAAGAGAGGAAGAAACAGAAAATCTGAATGGACCAATTACTAGTAAGGGGATTGAATCAGTAAGCAAAAAGGTCCCAACAAACAAAAGTCTAGGACAAGAAGGCTTCAATGGTGAATTCTATCAAACTTTCAAAGAGGAATTATACTGATTGTTCTCAAATTCTTGCAAAAAAATAAAAAAGAAAACTGTTAGAAATACATTCAGTAAAGTTGCAGGTTACATCAATACATAAAAGTCTATAGTCTATTGTATTTCTTTACACTAATACAAAACTACCAGAAAAAAATATTAAGAAAATTCTGTTTACATTTGCATGAAAAATAATAGAATGCCTAGGAATAAATTTAGCCAAGGAGGTGAGAGCTGTACAATAAAATCTCTAATACATTGATTAAAAAAAAATTGAAGATACAAATAAATGGAAAGATATTTCAAGCTCATGGATTAGATGAATTAATTGTTATAATGCCCATACTATCCAGAGCAACCTATAGATTCAGTGCAATCCATATGAACATCCTAAATGGCATTTTTCACAGAAATAGAACAAGCAATCCCAAAATTTATATGTACCTATCAAAAACCCCAAATAACCAAGCAAACTCGAGAAATAAAAACAAAGCTGGAAGCATCACACTTTCTGATTTCAAACTACATTACAAAGCTTCAAATATCAAAATCATTTGATACTGGCATCAAAACAGACACATAGATCAATATAGTCGAATAGAGAGCCTAGAAATAAACCCACACATATACGGTCAATTAATTTTTAGACAAAGGAACCAAGAATATAAAATGGAGAAAAGAGGATCTTTAATAAATGGCAGTGGGAAAACTGGACCATCACATGAAAAAGAATGAAACTGGACTACTATCTTGTACCATACACAAATTAATTCAAATGGATTAAAGAATTGAATGTAAGACCTGAAATCATAAAACTCTTAGCAGAAAACATGTGGTAAGCTCCTTGATATCAGTCTTGGCAGTACGTTTTTGCATATGATTTTTGCAAAGGCAACAAAAGTAAATGGGAATAAATCAAACTAAAAAGCTTCTGAAATGGAAAGGAAACCATAAAAAAAAAAAAAAAAGAACATGAAAAGGCAGCCTACTGAAGGGGATAAAATATTTACAAATTATATATCAGATAAGGGACTAATACTCCAAATATATAAAAAGAACTCATAGAACACAAGAACAAAAAAATCCAATTAAAAATTGGGCAGAAGATCTGAATAGACATTTTTCCAGAAGGCCAACAGGTATGTGAAAAAATGGTCAATATCACTAACCATCAAGAGAATGCAAATCAAAACCACAATGAGATATCACCTCACTCCTGTTAGAGTAATGAATAGAAAATAGACAAGAAGGAAATAAGTGTTGGTGAGAATACAGAGAACAGGGAACCCTTGTGCACATTTGGTGGCAGCCACTCTGGAAACAATATGGAGGTTTCTCAAAAAATTAAAAGTCGAGCTATCCTATGATTCAGTAATTCCACTTCTGAGTATTTGCAAAGAAAAAAACACTACCTGGAAAACGTGTATGCCCCTACCCTGGTTTGTTGTAGTATTATTTACACTAGACAAGATGTGAAGGTAACATAAGTGCCCACTGATAGATAAATGGATAAAGAAAATGTAGAATATATATGTCCAATGGAATATTATTCATCCATAAAAAGAAGAAAATGTTGCCATTTGTAACAACATGGATGAACCTTGAGGACATTATGATAAGTGAAATAAGTCAAAGAAAAATAACAGACACCACTTATTATTATTTCTCTTCTATATATGTAGAAGGTAAAACAATATTTAAAAAATAAAAATCTCATGCATATAGAGAAAAGATTGGTGGCTTCCAGTGGCAGAGTATGGTGGGTGGGTGAAGGAGGTCAAAAGGGACAAATTTACAGTTATAAAATAAGTCATGGGATGTAATGTATAGTACGGTGACTGCAGTTAATAACACTGTATTTTATATTTGAATGCTGCTAAGTGATTAGATGCTAAAAGTTGTCATCACAAGAAAAATATTTATAACTATGTACAGTGATGGATGTTACCTCGATTAATTGTGATCATTTCACAATAGATACCAATATCAAAGCATTATGTTGTACAGAAGAAATTAATATATCTTATGTCAATTATACTTCATTTATAAAAATAGACTTAAACTAAAAATAAATGTGTATATATGTGTGTATAGATACATGTGTATGTGTGGTTATGTGTAGGTATATATGCATACATATAGTTTTCTTTGACTAAGTTTTTTTTTTTCTATTAACCTACAACCTCTGTGAAGTTAAGAGCCTTGTCTTATAACATGTTGAAACCACAGTGATGGATACAGTGTCTTCTAGTATGTAACTTTTAATAAAATGAATAATGAATGGTTGAATAAAATACATATATTTTTTAGTTTTTAGTCAGATTTTATTCTTTTCTTCTGCTTAGAATTTCTTTACTTTTAGTAGCATTCATGTATAATAGATTACAAACATTGGACTGAAATAAATTTAAAAATCCATGTACAATCTGATGTCTAAAATTATTTGGATAATTGTCATCATATTTCTAAAGCATAGATTTTTCTTTTTTACTTTTATAGTCAATAGTATATCATCACTTATTATTACTTGAACATTTCTAGAACACAGGGTGCCAGATTTTGTTCAAACACAAAAATCCAAAGATTAAATCCCTGCATTCTTTGGGTCTATCATATAATTAGGGGAGGGAACATTTTTAGAACCCACATGAAAATAAATCAAAATCTTAGAAAATGAATTGACATTTTTCATTCTTTAGAAAATTTCAAGTAGCTCTATCTATAGAAGAAGAACTAAAGATAGATGCCTATATAAAGATATGTAGATATGAAGATAACATACATTCTTATAAGGTAGGATATAGCTAAATGATTATTAGTATTTCTGCTGATAAAATTTTAGAACTGGGCTTCAATATTTTTTCTTCCATATCAGCAATTTTCAACCTGTGTGCCGGAAGAGGCACGCCGCTGGGCTGCAATCATTCTTAAAATATGCACAACCTCACTAGTTAGTCAGGGGCACTTACTTGTTCCTCTTATGTGTCAAATAAAATAAATGACAACAGCCAACACAACAATAGCCATCTGGTGTGAATGAATCAAAATTATGCCTAATTTTTTTTTTGTCAGATCGACAAAAAATATATTTTTTCGTGTGCTGCAGAATTTTCGTAATTAGTATATGTGTGCCAGGAGATGGAAAAGGTTACAAATTGTAGTTGTGTATTATATGACACACTGCCTATTTTTGGTACATGTAGTTTTTGAAGACAGAGAAAAAATCTCATTGTGGTAATAAATCTGAAACACCTGGGTTTGAATTTCAGCTTTTCCACATTTGTCATCTGACTTTATAGAAGGCAGTTTAATTATCTCGTCATTTATACTGAAATGTATAATCATTATATTTTAATGAATCAATATTATTTTCAAATATAACAATGGTATTTAATGATTAATTTTTACATTTTCTTAATTTTATTTAAAATATTTGTTTTCGCCCTGGCTGGTTTGGCTCAGCGGTTGGAGCGTCGGCCTGCGGACCAGAGAGTCTTGGGTTCAGTTCCCGCTAAGGGCACGTTCCAAAATAAAATAAAATATTTGTTTTCATTTCATTTTGTTTTTGCCTTTATGATTTCCATAGCAGTTTTATATGACTGGCTGGTAGGTAAAATATGTTATTGTGATGCTATTTATGATTTTTTACCTCTTTGCTACAATCACATATATGAATACAGGAATTATTGCTTGTTTAAAAGCATTTTATAAAATACAATTTTATTAACACAAGTTGATTTCTGTATCACTTATTATGAAATAAATAAAAACAAAATAAACTTTTTTTATTTTGAAATTTAAAAATAAAAAATATATTACAACATTTTAAAAGGAATAGCCAAGTCAGTGATTTGGGCCTAAATTAATTTCCTAAACTTTTAAGGCATTTTTGTTACTCTTTTCTGATTACCTAAGCTATTCAATTTAAAGATATAATATTTAGATACTACATTGTGTGTCAAGCAGCAGGGGAAAAACACCCATGATCATTCAAATACCATCTTGGATGTTTCTCACATTCCTACATCCATTATTTTTTCTTTTGATGTAAAATAATTATTCCAAAATAAACTTAATATTTTTTCATTATACACACTATGTTCACAAAGTCAAGAGCTACATAAAGAACAACCATTTTGAATATTGAATATAGGTGCTCTTAAACCAGAAGTATGTATGAAGCAGAGGAACACAAGACAAATGGTAAAATATTATCCATGAAAAGATGTTTAAACATTTCAACACTTACTGTTTGGAAGACCTGTCTATTCTCTTAAGGAAGCTTGCAGATTCATGCAAACGTAAGCAATCTTTCAGCTAATCTCTGCACTCCTGGATGCATCAAGACATGGCTAGACTATATCAGCCTGTCTCTCCATAATTTGTTAATCCACATTAGAGTCTCTGACAATCAATATCACATATTGAGCATTCCCAGGAATAGCCTGAGTTCTTAATCCTCAGGAATACCCTTTCCTTTTTCTGGACTTGAGGTTATTCATGCGATTTCTATCATTCTTAAAGAAAGGTTCATCTGTTCTTTCCATTTTGGAAAAGCATTCCCAAATAGTACTATAGGATTGTCCAGATCACTGCAGCTCTGTGTTAGAAACAATTGTCAAATTTGGGAGCATTACAGTAAATATGTTATGTATAATTAGTGGCCAGATGCAAACCACAATTATTTCAAAAATAAAAAGCAGAGCTACTTTAGTAATCATAATTCAAACCAACTCTTCTGGGATTAGGAGAGTAAATCCAGACACAAAAACCAAACATCTGAATAATCCTATCTTGGTCACATATTTCAAGGCAGTTATCATTATCATTTGCAACTGTTTAGTCTGGATCAGGTTGCAATTTTTACTGATCCCTCCAGCTTTTTGTTAGGTTATCAATGTTTTTTGAATGAAGTTTTTCTTTTGGTAAATCTTTCTGAACACTGAGAACTTGACTCTGTGATGATAATGTTTAGTTCCTCTGAGTAATTTCCCAAAAACTCATACACTAAAAAGTCTTCGGCAAAAAGTGATAAGTAAAAATAGGATGATCAGAAATAGTAACCCTCCCTACATTTCTGACCAGCCCAGCCCATTTTTTCCTAATAATGAGCACTGTCTTGCTCAAACCTTCCAAATACTGAGAAAGCACCAACTTTTTTCAGCATTTCTGTGTGTGTGTGTGTGTGTGTGTGTGTGTGTGTGTGTGTGTGTGAGAGAGAGAGAGAGAGAGAGAGAGATGTAGAAATGTATTTATCTTCAGACTCAATAGGACTTTTGCAGCTCTTTTTGGAGTTGACAGTAATTGACTATCTTAATACCATCACTCTAGATAGTGTGAAATCAGACCCCAGTTTTCCCTAGAAAATATTCTTTATGCCAGTTGTCTTGATTTAATTATTGAAAGTATCACATTTCACTTTTGAAATAGTCTCAGTATGCAAAATAAATTTTATGCTATCTAGTTCTAGGCAATTACTGATTGGTCAGTCTCCTCTGGAAGTCTCTCATTCATTAAGAAATCAAAATAAACTTGAAATCTCAGGGTTAGAAGAGACCCTAAACCACGTCTAATCTAACCATATATCTGATATTTAAATTTCCTCTTCATCTTGATAACATATCATTTTTATTAAGGAAGAAAATCATATCACTCAAAAACAAAACTAATAAAATATAAAAATTAAGTAGATGTGTTTGACAACCAGATTAAACTCTGATGTAAAATCCTTTAATTTTTATATATTTTCATTATAGCTGGACTGTATAACAGACTCAGAGAATATCCTTCTCCCCTACCCCCAATATTAGCACTGTGTACCTTTTGATTCTACACCAATATTTGCACAATATCATTGTAAGTAATGTCATAATAACATCCTTACTAAAAATTACTAAACTCAATAGTTATGTCAGATATGGGTCTGGACATTCGCTACAGAAGAACAAATAAAAGAGGCAGGTCATGGCACTCACGGAGCTGGAATTCCATGAAAGGAGAGACCATAAAATAACAGAGTAGACAAACAATGGATGAAGATTTCTTAAATCTAGAAATACATTGAAAATGTTCTCAAGGCTTTAATTTTGTAGCATATATAATTTATTTCTTGTAGGAATAGAAAAAAGTTGAAAAATTAATAATATATAAAGAAAGACTGTTTTGTTAGCATTCTATTTGCCCTCTTATTTCTTGATATATCGAGGTCAATCAAAAAAAGAAGTTTCCGTCTTATAAGTTAATCATCTTCTGAGATGCTGCAATTTGAGGAAACTTCAGGCTGAAAACCACAGAGTACTATTTGTTATTTTGCATTTTAAAAATTTGGTTTTCTTGTAGAAAGCTTTAAAAATGAAGAGTTATAGAAAGAAAATATACATATGAGAATGATAGACGTATTTGTCTCTTTCTTGAACCTTTTTCCACTCACTTGCTAATTTATATTGAATTCTTTCTTAGAGAAGTATATTTAAGACTAGCTGCTGCCAGGCACGAGTGTCTCCACTCACATGACTGGACTTGTCCCAGGAGCTTCACACTCAACTGCACATTGGGGTCAATTTATTTCACAGTTTCTACTGTCATACATGTTTAAGGGAAAGTGAAAATGTTTATTGAATTGCTAATGGTTATGTTTAGCAAATATGTTTGCCAACATGCTATGTTATTCCATACCCCATCAGAAAGCCACTTCATGATATGAGGTGTCCTATCTTCATCTTTATTTTCAAAATACACCCAGGCTAAGGTTGCTTTCTACTTATTTCACTATTCTTCTAGATGAGGAGATGGTTATTTGTGAATAAATGAGTATCTGTAACTAATTCAATGTTCTTTGGGATATATGATATTTGGATTTAATTGTGTTACTCTTGAAGGCTACTGGATAATTAGTAAATTATAATGTTTTAGTAAGTTGGAGTCCTCTGTTCTGTTAAATTAATAAATACTGGTGGTTTATCAGCAAGATTTTCAAAAGGTAGAAATTTTCTCAGTAATGCAGCATGTCCCTTTTTTATTCACCTGTGGGATGCTTTCCACAAATAAATAGGAAGATTACCAAATTCATCTTGATAGCTTCTCCATGTAGTTGGTTATGGGCACACTTCCATAATCCTATCTTTTTAAGGACAGAAACTGACTTAATTATCTTTCCTGTTTTTTCTGGCTCCCTTAGTATTTGGCATACTGATAAAAACAGTACATGTTTTCTCAAGATATGATTGGACACAAGGGTCTAAGGATGGAGACTTGAAGTGAGGAGGATATATCTTTGGCTAAACATGGAAAGACAGGTAGAAATGAGAAGATGAAGGTTATGGAAGAGAGAGCTAAATGTAAGAGAGAGACTGTAGTTCTAAGAGAGACGTTCATAGCTATTCACGCCTATCCCCCCCGCAAAAAAAAAACAAAAACAAAAAAACCCACAATAAAAATCCCAAATAAAAATATAACTCTACAACTAAAAATTCTAGAAAGTAAAATAACCACCAAAACCCAAAGTAAACAGAAAGAAGGAAATAGTTAAGATCTGAGCAGAAATAAACAAAATAGAAATTTTGTAAAAAATACAAAGATCAATAAAACTAAGAGCTGATTCTTTGAACACATAAACCAAACTGACAAACCTTAAACCAAACTCATCAACAAAAAGAGAAAGAGTCCAATAAATAGAATCATAAATGAAAGATGAATTACAGTTGACACCACAGAATACAAAGAATCATTAAGGAATACTATGAACAACTATATACCAACACATTACACAATCCAGAAGAAATGGATACATTTCCAGAAGTATTTAATCTTCCAGAACTGAACCAGGAAGAAATATAAAATCTAAACAGACTGATTACTAGCAATGAAATTGAAGCAATAATAAAAAACGTCAAAGAAATAAAAGTTCAGGACCAGATAGCTTTACAAATGAATTTTACCAAATATTCAAAGAAGGATTAATACCTATCCTTCTTAAACTATTTCAAAAAATTTGGAGAGGAAAGAATAATTCCAAACTCATTCTACAAAGCCAGCATATCCCTGACACCAAAACCAGACAAAGACATTAAAAAAAAAAATTTACAGACCAATCTTCTTGATGAACATAGATTCAAATTTTTCTTAACAAAATATTAGCAAACCAGATTTAACAATACATTAAATATAGTATACAATATGACCAGGTAGATTTATTCCAGGGATGCAAGGATGGTTCAACATCCATAAATCAAACAACATAATACGTTACATTAACAAAATAAAGGATTAAAATCACATGACTATCTTAATAGTTGCAAGAAAAGCATTTGACAAAATTTAACATCCTTTTATAATAAAAACACTCACCAAAGTGAATGTAGAAAAGACATATGTCAACATAAGCATGTACTTAAATGTTTGCCTTCACGATAATAAAGCCCCAAACATTGCAAAGTGTAAAGTGTTCATAGACAGAGTTCTCCTAGAGAAATTGGGTGATGACAGCGAACAATAAAGCAGACTCAGTCAAACTAATCCAAACTATCTTATTGGATATAAAGAAAGAATTTGTACGTAAGAAGAAAGAAAATGTAGCAACTACTTCCAGTGGGGAAATAGAAAAAATCACTTCACTTCTAGAGTAAATCTTTTCATAGTCAGGATACAGTTGGGAATCCCCATTTACTTGTCTGATTTCTACCCAATAATTCTACAGAACAGCCAGTTAGAAAACCTTATGTATAGTGAGAGCAATATAAGTATTAACTATTATTATTATTAATAACTACCTTTGAAAATTATTCAAGATCCCCATATGGAAATTGAATAAAAGAAATAAATCAAAATATAATTCCTAAGTATAAAAAAAAAGAAAAACATAATAAAAAGGTGACATAAAATTGAGAAGTCAGAAAATCCAACATTTGTCTAATTGAAATTCCAGAAGGTGCGAATAATTGCAGAACTTAAGAAAATCAACAGAAAAGAAATAAAAATATTTTGAATTTTATACGTAAAATAAAATGCACAGTAATATCCAAGAACATTCTAAAAAATAAGTACTTTGAGTTAGAGAAAGTAAACATGCCCTATCAGATGTCATAACATGGTAAAGTTACAGTAATTAAAAATATGTGCTTTTGGTGTAAGAATAATAAAATACATTAATGGAACAGGTAGGTCTAGATAGTAAAGCATGTGTAAATGTTAAAGTAGCATATGGTAAAGATGATATTAATTTAATGATTGTGTGGTAATTGGCTACACATTTATACAACAAAAAGTGAGAGCTTGACTGCACAACGAACATATGCCCAACCGTATGCATAAAAATCCATATAAACAATTGGAAGAAAACATAGAAACATTTTTTTACATTATGGCTGTAAACTTGCCAAGCATGTTTTAACCCAGAAGTCACAAAGGTAAACGTTGCTATATTTTACAAAACACATATTTAAATAGTGCATACCAAAGGAAATCAGCAATAAAATTTAAGAAGGAAAGAAGAAAGTAAAAAATACTCATGTACACGTGTATACACTTACACATGCACATCACGATCATCATCAAGTTTTATCTAAATATTCTGCTTTTATTCTCTCAGCTAGCTCTAAGTTATGAGAAAATTAGTGATCTCATAGGAATCCATTAAATTAAAAAGTGAGTTTCCTCAGTGTCGGGTACAGTAAATACTCACTTACGAAGTATAAATTAATGGGATGCCAGGCAGAAACATTTATGCATAAAATATTAAATCTACTGTCTAATATTTTATTATTTGTATTTATAAATGCTGAAAAATCTTAATATTGCTAGGTATATTCATGAATGAAAAAATCAATTGCATGTTACTACATTTGGAAGTATTATCTGGCATGGGACAAAAGATAAGCACCTAGCCTGAGAGAGAAGATGCTTATCTTTATCATTAAAAAGGAAAAATATAAGGACAGCATATCAAATCTCTTTAGTTCAAATTTATGTGCAGTGGCAATATGGTGTGTACCTGCTGCCCATGTAATTATTACTTTTGAGGTTATTTGAATAAGTCATTTAATTAGTGCAAATGCAAAAAAAAAAAACTATAAATTCTTTCATTCAATAAACAATTATTTATAGAACATCTATGGATCTGCAGTCTGTTAGGCACCAGAAATATAAAAGGAGGAGGAGGAGGAGAAACAGAATAATCAGAAGCAGAAGAGGGGAGGGGAAGGAAGCAGAAAAACAGGAGGTGGGTAGGGGGAGCAAAAGAGAGGAGGAGGAGCAGGAACATCAGTAGCAAAACAAAGGAGAGGTCATTGCTAGAGTTTACTTAGTGCCTACTAAGTTCAAACACTAGGATGGATTCTTGATGTACCTCATCTCTTATTCTATTAAGTAGAAAAAAAATGGTATTATAGGTATTATTATCTGCATTTAGGAAAAGGAGATAACCAAAACACTTATCGTGTAAATGAAGTATCACACCAAAGTGAATCTAGTTGCACAAGATATACACGATTTATCATAGGTGCATTTTATGAAAAATATGCACATTATCTCAGAACTATTTTTCCATATGCACAAAGCATCCAATATGATAGCTAACATCTATTGCCTTACATACTCATGCCACCAAATGCCTATCAATAGGTACTGAATTATCAACTTGGTGGCACAAGATTCAATATCCATGTACCTGTTTTCTAAATAAATTTATACTTCAGCCATTTCATTATTCTGATGATATGGTTTGCCACAAACTTTTAGAACATCACTTATTCATAGTTTTACAATTATATTGTAGATCATTCTGCCAGTAAATTTCAAAGATTTTCAGCCATACCCCCATGTAAGTATGTACATGTACACATAAATACATAGAGGCTGTTCACTCTGAAAATGTATATAAAAATTGGTCTATATTTTGCAACTTTTCTTATCTGCAGTTAACAAATAAAATACCACATAAAAATAAAAGGATTTTCAGGTCCACAGATAATGATTTTTTTATAAATCATACCTTCTTGTGTCTATACGCTTAGGCAGTGCTCTCCCGTATATACTATGGGCTCACCTCTGAGACTTGATTTGGTCAGTGTAGTTTCAGTAAATCTGAGGCAAGCAGAGGTGTTAATTTGGAGACTGGTGGCTTGCATCTTGATAATCTGAGAAAAACATGGACAATAGTTTTGAGAAGAAAGGCTCTCCCATCTCAGCTGTTCTAGCTGAGCCTAACACCCAGCTGATACACGAAAATGCAGCTGCAAAATGATTCCAAGTGAGACCAGCAGAATCATGAGAAATAACACATTGTTCTCATTCTAAGTCAGTAAATGTCAGGGTGATTTGTTATGTAGCAACAGATAACTTAGGTACTCATTTGCCTTTTATTCTGTTATTCCCAGCTGAGTAATGGTGGGCAAGTCTCTAAAACTCGGATAGTTTTTCCTTATCAATAAAATCAGGATAATAATTATAGCCTACAATTGCATAGAGGTTACTATTTAATCCTCAACACATTAATCCTTATGGAAACCCTGTAGGCAGTGCAGTTATTGGTCTTCATTTCTTGAAAGAGAAAATGGAAAAGAGGTAAACAAATGCTTTGAAAGTTACACATCTACTAAAAAGTGGTTTTGGATTCTGTGCTTTCAATTTTTATTTGATACAGACAGGTATGTGCCGATCTTTAAACAGGAGGTTCTCTTGTTCTCTCCCTCCCTATGTGCCCAGCTTGTCAGGTTTGATATACATCAATTAGATTTTAAGTGTGGCCAGTAGTGCTTTTTGGTCAGTTGTGGGATTTGCCGCCTGTATTTCTGTGGTTTTACTAGCGGAATCTTTCTCCTCTGTAAAATCCTCTGTTGTTCTATTGCACTCTGGAGAGCAGTCCATCTGCTTCTGCTGGTTTATACATAACAAGCTCTGCTTAGGAACCTAAAAGGACATAAATCTAGGACTTCATATCCATGCTTGTCCGTGCCATATAACACAGCTCCTCTTCAGTAATTATGTATGATAAACATCCTGATTATAATACATCTCATCGACTAAGGTGGTCTGCTAGCACACACAAAATACAGGTTTCCTGACATAACTAGGCTATACACAGCTTTTTAATGTGCTATTTCTTGAACAGAGAAACTTCTTTTTATCTTTTTCAAGACTGTTCAAATGATGGTGCCTTGCATACTGAATGTACCATTTACATTCAATTAAAATTTGAGGCCTCAACCTCTCCAAACTAATTTCCTTCAAACACGTTTGCTTTCCTTTCAGTGGTTCATTAAGAGCCAACATTTTTTAGGCTCTTCAGATTTATTATTGACAAGTTGTGAAAATGATGCTTCTAAATAATTTTATTCTTAGATTCTCTCTGAGCCATCTTTCCCTCCGTTCTAGTAAGCAATATTTGTTCATCAGTGTATGATAAATAAGACCCCATAAAAGTGAATGAAATGAATTCACATTCAATGCAACTGAATACAGTGCTGGTCATTTGCACCATAGCAACAAGTCTTGGGCCAGTCAACAACCCTCCCCCTATAGGTTTTTGACAAATTTAAAGACATTTTTTGTAAAATTTTGTCAAAGAAAATTGATGAGATACTACATAGTTGTATAAAAGTTATGAAACAGGAATAAAGCCACCTTCCTTGCAGTGATGTGTAAAAATGTCTAGGCCAAGAAAGTGATCAGCATGTCTACTTTTAAGGGTATTTTGAATCCCAGGAATACACAGCCTTTAAGGTGCTGCATTTTCTGGTCATGGCAGCTAGCATACCTGGATTTTAATAAAAAGTGCCAGAAAACTTATAGTATTGAGGAATATATTTGAACTTGAAATGAATAATAGCTTTTTCCAGGAAAACTGAAAATGCACACGTCTATGGAATAAGATTTAGCAAATACTGCATGCACGAGCTTGTTCTTCCTCCTGTTCTCTTTTACTCTCCAGGGGTTAATTCCATGTGCATGCAAAAGAAACCCAACTTGTATGCCCTTTGAGAATTTCTGGAAAATTTACATTCTGATTTGCTCTTCTTTTGCCAAGAAAGACTCACAACATCCACCTGTGGTCTATATAAGGTCCCTAATATCAGAGGAAGAGAAGAAACAGAACATTAGGAAAATGACTGTCCATAATTGAAATAATATTTACATGGCCCTGTTTCCCTGTTCTACCTTTAAAATTTTTTTTTTTTTTTTTGCCTGGCCAGTGTGGCTCAGTGGATTGAGCTTGTCCCATGGACTGAGAGGTCCCACTTCCATTCCCAGTCAGGGCACATGCCTGGGTTGTGGGCTTGATCCCCAGTAGGGGGTGTGCAGGAGGCAGCCGATAGATGTTTCTCTCTCACGTCGATGTTTCTATCTCTCCCTTTCTCTCTCTCTAAAAAAAAATCAATAAAAACATATCTTAAAAATTTTTTTTCTGCCCTGGCCGGTTTGGCTCAGCGGTTAGAGTGTCGGCCTGTGGTCCAGAGAGACCCGGTTCAGTTCCCGCTAAGGGCATGTACTTCGGTTGCAGTTTGTCCCTGGCCCTGGTTGGTCGTGTGGGTGGCAGCCACTCGATGTGTCCCTTTCACATCGATGTTTCTCTCTCTCTCTTCCTCTCTCTCCCTCCCACTCTATCTGGACAAAAAATGATAAAATGTCATTTTTTATCCTCAGGTGAGGATAAAAATAAATAAATAAATAAATAAATAAATAAATAAATAAATAAATAAATAAATAAATAAATAATTTTTTCTTCCAAATATGTCTTATTTAAGATATTCTGTCTACTCATTTAAGACATATCTATTTATTTAACTACCTATCTACCTTTTAGCATTTCCAAATTAGTACTGTCCAAATAACCACTTTCATTTTAGTTTTCCACAAGCTTAAAACACATATAAGAATCATTCTATAGGCTATATTCATTAATTAGCAACACATCATAGAAATACACTTTTAACTATAGTTTAATATTTTTTCAGAACTGTTTTCCAGTAAATGATCTTACCTACATTTTTTGTTAAGCACTGTTTGTTTATCAGAATATAATAAGAGTAATTTAAATATAAAATATATAAATGAATGAATATATAAGTATAGGGTGGGGCAAAAGTAGATTAATAGTTGTTCATATGGAAAAATAATACAATTAATAAATAACGGTATAAGAATAAACTGCTTCACATACAACTGTAAATCTACTTTTGCCCCACCCTGTATATGAATATGTATGTGGGTGTATCCTATAGTGGGTTTTTGTTTGTTTGTTTTTTTCAGAGTCTCTTGTAAAATCCATGGAGGAAAAAAAATCTATTCTTGGCTGTTTCAATGAAGAAAAGGAAATAATCTCTAGATAGCTTTTGCAATTATTAAATTATTTTACATTTCCCATGGAGAATTGATAGTTGAAAGGTACACACATTCACATATATGCCTTTTCCACTGGTGATTTTCCATTTTATTTATCAGTCTTCAGTGGGTTTATCTATTGTATGACAGTTTATCCTCTGTAGTTCCTGCTGTAAGACAATCCTTACCTTGCATTGCTTCTTATCCATGTGTTTATTCACTCATCTTTTAAATAGACCTTGAATATATATGAAATATACTTCTTTCCAATAGCTCCATATAAAGATTCTGTATAGTTAATCATTTTCAAACCTTGTTTGCTTCTCTTCTCAGGAGATTGTAGATTAAGTGAAACTTATCGTTTGACCAAGATGAATAGATTCACAGTGAGATTATTGTAGAAATCTCCAGGTAACTTCAGGTGAAGGATGGAAGGTAACTTCTGGATCTCTGCCATCTTATATTTGACTTCTTGCTACAAATTATAAATGTGGCCCTCCCTATATAAATAAAACTTTTATTTCTATCACAGAAACAGGGGAAAACAATATTGGAGTATTTTATTTGCCTATTTTATTCATTGTAAATTATGTTTTAAGTATGCTACTTCATGTTTGTACTTAATGTTAAGACTTATTATTGAAATATTTATGATTTTAAAATAATGACTGCTAACTATACATTTCTTAAAAATGTCAAAACATATTTGATCACCCAAAACATTCAACAACCTTTTAATTTTACAGGGAAATATTATAGGATATTGCAATATATATTTGATGGGCCTTAGACACTCTAGGTTTTATTCTGTGTTATTATTGTAACAAGTAGAATACAGTTTCCTTGTAATAAGAAATGAGATAGTTAAAATAAGAGAGTACAGCCCGGCCGGTGTGGCTCAGTGGTTGAGTGTTGACTCATGAACCAAGAGGTCGCCGGTTCGAATCCTGGTCAGGGCACATGCCCAGGTTGAGGGTCTGACCCCAGTGGGTGGCATGCAGGAGGCCACCAGTCAATGCTCTCTCTCATCGATGTTTCTACCTCTTTCTTTCTCTCCCTTCTTTTCTCTCTAAAATCAATAAAAGAAAAAATAAATAAAATAAGAAAGTACTACTCATTTTTCTATGATAATAATCATTGTCTTTGTCTAATTAACATTTTTATCAGGTTAGTTTGTGTTACTCATATGTAATGTGACCCCAAAGTTCATCACCTAATCCAGGACAGTGCTGTACTCTCAAGATCAGCCCAGTGTCTGTAGTGAATAAAGAGTGTCAGATTGAGTAGAGGGGAAAAACAAAAACCTACTTAGTAGATCCCACAGGGAACTCTGGATCTGGACTTGCTTTGCAGAGTTGCCTACATTGAAACAGGAGGGGGGTGGGTTGGGTTCTAATACACTAATTAACCTGCTGTTTTAAGTGAACTATCTCTGGTAAGGGAGACCTAGGTGAGAAGACTCTCTTCTATAAGGGCTAAAATTCACAAATACTTTGGGAATACACTTTCATAAAGCTTACAATGGAAATATAAAGTATCAGTAATGTGATTTATATAAAGAAAATAAATCCAATATTAAATATCCTCCCTTCAAAGACACCTCCAGGACCAGATGGCTTTACCATTAAATTCTCCTAAGTATTTATTTAAAACTAAGTACAATTTTACACAAATTCTTTCAGCAAATAGTAAATGAGGAAAACCTTAACAATATTTTGTGTCAGGAAAGCATAAACTTGACACCAACACCTGTCAAGGATAAGACAAGAAAGGAACATTACAGGATAATCATTTCTATAAGCACGGTGCAAAAAACTTTTTGAAATTACCTAATATTATTCAGGGATATATAAAACTCATTATATATCATAACCAATTGGGTTTATTATATGATTGCAGAGGTAGTTAAATATTTATAAATTAATCAATACCATCCATTACATTTAAAGACAAAAGGAAAAAGTATTATCTTAATTTGAGAAAGTCTAAGTATTTAATGAAATACCCATTCATGATAGAAATGCTTAGCAGTATGAGACTATATAGTAACTACTTTATATAAATAATCATCACCATCAATATCATCTTCCTTACTATAATACTAATGTATAATAAGCATCATACTTTAAGATGAATTATAACAATATTTCTCCTATCTGGGACAAAAATTTATTTCTATTGTCACAACTTCCATTCAAGAGAGTAGGAAATTACTTAGAGCAATATAGTTAGGAAAAGATATAAACAGAATAGTTTTGAAAAGGAAGAAACTAATGGGCACTATTCACACATGACATGATTATATCAAACATGCAAAAGTCATGCCAAATGACTAAATTAACAAGTGAGCCCAGGCTAGTTTGGCTCAGCGGTTAGAGCGTTGGCCCATGGACCAGAGAGACCTGGGTTTGGTTCCCACTAAGGGCATGTGTCTCAGTTGCAGTTTGTTCCCGGCCCCGGTTGGGGTCGTGCGGGTAGCAGACAGTCGATGTGTCTCTCTTACATCAATGTTTCTCTCCCTCTCTTACCCCCTTTCTCTCCCTCCTGCTCTATCTGAAGATAAATGCAAAAATTTCCTTGGGTGAGGATAAAATAAATAAATAAATAAGTAAAATAAATTAACAAGTGAGTTTAACAAAGTCACTGGCTAAAATGTAAATAACGAAAACATATTGTGTTTAAATACTAGTAGCTATATTTTAAAATAATAACTGAACACTTTACCACAAAGTTATACAGATGGCAAATAAATATATAAAAAAGATATTTATCATATGTCATTAGGAAATTGCAGATTAAAACAAGATATTAGGACACACCTATTAGTATGACCAAAATTGAAAACATGGACAATGCCGAATGCTGTTAGGGATGTGGAATCACGGGAACTCTCATTCAGAGCTAGTGAAAATGCAAAACGATAGAGCCAATTTGGAAGACAGTTTGGCACTTTTTTCCCCCAAAATTAAATGTACTCATCATAGAATCCAGTAATTATACTCTTTTTATAGTTATCCTAATGAGATGAAAACGTATGTCTACACAAACAGCTGCTTTATGCATAATTGCCAAAACCTGGAAGCAATGAAGGTGCCCTTCAGTAGGTGAATGGATAAATAAACTGTGGTACATCTAGACAATGTAATATTAGTCAGCAGTAAAAAGAAATGAGTAATCAAGCTATGAAAAGACATGGAGGAACTGTAAATATGTATTACTGAGTGAAAAAAGCCAATATGAAAAGTCTATATACCATACGATTTCAACTACATGACATTATAGAGAAGGCAAAACTACAGAGACAAGAAAAAGATCAGTTTTCCAGGAATTAAAGGGGAAGGGTTGAGCAGATAGGCAGAGCACAGAAGACTTTTAGGACAGTGAGATTAGTCTGTACAGTACTATAATGGTGGATATATGTCATTATACATTTGTCAAAGCCCAAAGAATGCACAACATGAAGAGTGAACTCTAATGTGAACTATGGACTTTGGGTGACAAGGTGTCAGTGGAGGTTCACCAACTGTAATAAATGTACCACTCTGGTAGGGGATGTTATTATTGGGGGACACTGTGCACGTTTCATACACACACACACACACACACACGCACACTCAACATACACATGCACATATATACTCTGTCCTGTCTGCTTTCTTTTGCTGTGAACCTAAAACTGTTCCAGAAAATAGTTTATTTTTTTAAAGAAACTAAAGCCTTGAAATAAATGTAACATAATATGTACAAGAAACTTATGCTGAAAACTGTAAAATATTATGGTAAGAAGTTAAAGAAGACCTAAAAATTATAGAACATTATAATGATAGATTAGAAATATTGATATTATTAATATGGTAATTTTATCCAATGCTATTCAGTCTCCCAAGAAATTTTTGCCAGTGGAAATTAACAATCTCATTTATAAATTTATGTGGAAATAAATATCAAGGTAATTTTGCATAAGGAATAAGCTGAAGTTTTATAAAACTGAAAGACAAGACCTACTATAAAGCTAAAATATTATTTTTATCTAACAATATCCAAATAGAACAGTAAACCAAAATAGTGAATCTAGAAAAAAAACATTCATATATGAACATCTGATTTATGACCTTGGAGATACTACAGTGCAGTGGAGATGGAGTGATCTTTTAAATAACTACTTTAGTGTTAATTACATATGCATATGAAAATATAATAATGAATTTGGTTCTACTATCTCACACCATTCATATAAATGAACTCTATATGAGTTGAGAATCTAAGTTGATCTTTAAAATATATATAATTTAATGACACAGGGAAAATGGATTGCATATGTAGGACACAAAAAGCATTAATCAAAAAGAAACTGTTATTACATGGACTTCGGTGTCTGATTATAAAACAAGAACTCCACGAAGAGAGTAAAAAAATACATGCCTTGAAACGGCATATCTTTATATGTCTTACTATGAAGGCTTTTTTTCAAAAAGCAAAATGGGATCATACTATTCATAGCATGAAAACTGATGTTATCACTAAACAAAATATTGTAAAAGATTCTCCATGCAATAATTATTACTGTCAAAATTATGGCATATTCTTAAAATATATATTAGGAATATGGCATAATTTCTACTTTTTTTTTAAAAATGATTGTGTAGGGTGAAAATTATCTCAGTCAAACCTTTGCATGTAACCGTGTGTGTGTGTGTGTGTGTGTGTGTGTGTGTGCGCGCGTGCGTTTAATTTTTAAGGATAAATTCCTAAAACTGAAATTGTCAAGTGACAGTATCACTATTAGGAAATATTCCAACATCTGGTATCAATTTACCTATGGCCAGCAATGCATGAATATGGACATGTCCTCATAACAGAGTGAACATTACATGTTACCTTCATACCAATTGTGTTCATATAAAATATAAAAACAGCATAGCAATTTGATTGAATTTTCACTTCATCAAGGAAACCCAATTTTATTCTGTTCACAGTAATTTTTACAAACAGAAGTTTTTATTATTTGTATACTCATATCTATAATTGCTCTCTTTTATGGATTGTGCAATTTGTGTTACATTTAGAGAGGTCTAACTGCTAAAATAACACATAAATATTCAATGATAGAAGTATCCATCATAAGAAATTTGTCATAGCTGTATTTTTCAAATAAACTTTATTTTAATAAATAAACTTTATTTTAATAAATAATTTATAAAATTATTTTGTTTTGTTTGCTGAACTACAATTAATAAAAACAAACAAAACTTTTTTTTATTATAATTACATTAAATGTATATGATTTGGGGAGAATATATTTTAATTTCACAGTTTTTAATTAGAGACATGGAAAATAACTCCATTTATTTTACTTATTTTAATGTTATTCAGTAAAGTTTTATAATTTTAGCAATGTCACATTTTATTGTTTAGTAACAAAGGCATAAAACTGCTAATATTTATATAGATGTTTTATATATTTGTGTAAATCACGTAATTTTTTCATTTTTTAAGTAATGTTAATTATAATAGATATTAATTCTATTGTTATTTATATATGTTTTACCTGGCAGGCTTAGTGTACAATTTTATCTTTTCTTAGAGAATTTTAGCTGATTATTTGGGGTTTCCTAAATTTAAAATGTTAAATTTTCTGATATATGGGTTACCATTTTTTAAAGATTCTTAATTAATTTTTCTGGACATCATGAGACTAAATAAGAACCTGTTACTCAGGTGCCATATTAAATATAAACAGGAGTGAATTTTGATAATCAATGATATTTTATTTTTATTTATAAATGTTTTAATATTTTTATTATTTTTTTTTGCATCATTTTCATATGAGACTTCTCAAAATATATGTGTAATATATTTTGTTACAAAAATGGAGGTAAGATTTAGGGATCTTAATTTCATTTTTAATTTTAATATTGAAATATTCTTTTTTCTCCGCTAATTTACAATGCTTCTTTATCTTGTGTGCATGCATGAGTAAGTGTGTGTGTATGTATGTGCATGAGTAAGTGTGTGTGTATGTATGTGTATGTTAGTGTATGTAGAGAGATTCTTCTTGATGTTTTTTAACCTTCCTTTTATCTTTCTAATTTTACACCAGTACAAAACTGTTTAATTACTATAAATGTTTATATTGTTTTAACATTTGATGGTGTTTACTTTCATGTATTATTATTCTCCATTTAAAAACTTGAAATTTCTTTAGCATTGTTGATGGGAAAATATTAGTTGACCTTGGAGGTTGGAATCTTAGGGATCATTATGGTGATGGCTAGTCTCAAACATGTGGTTGCTTAGGGTAAAAGTGGTAGTGATAAATGTGTTTAAGACAAAAATTAAGAAAGAAGGGATTGAGACAAACTAGCTTAACATGGAATCAACATAGGAGTGAGTTAAACTGGATAATAAATGCATGCAATGTTGCCTACTCTCACCAGGAATCAGATAAAACAACAATGAGGTGTTGTCTTAACCCATCAGACAGGAACAATTTCAAATGAATGGTAATATATATGACAGGTAAGAGTGTAGCTTTGCTAAGAAAAATAGCCAAAATATGGAAGCAACCCAAGTGCCCATCAATAGACCAATGGATAAAAATGTTATAGTACATATATACAATGGAATATTACTCAGCCATAAAAAGAATAAAACCTTACTATTTGCGACAGTATAGATGAATCTAGAGGGTATTATGCTAAGTGAAATAAGTCAGAGGAAGACATACCAAATGATTTCACTTATATGAAGAAACTAAATAACAAATTAAACAAAACAGAAAAAGACACATAGGTAAAGACAACAACAAATTGATGATTGCCAGGAGGAGGGAGGTTGGGGGACTGGGTGAAAAAAAAAAGGTGAAGGGATTAAGAAGTATAAATTGGTAGTTACAAAATAGTTATGGGATGTCAAATATTCCATAACTATTTTGTTTAGGGAATATAGTAATAACTAAGTATGTTGCTGGGGGGGGGCGGTGCTTGAAATATTGAGGGCATCACTTTGTAAATTATACTACTGTCTAACTACTACACTGTACACCAGAAACTAATAAAACTTATTGAATGCCAACTGTAATTAAAAAGTAAAATAGAATAATACAGACTAAGTCATCTACTTGCCAACCATCATCTGCTGTGTAATCAATAGTTAGATACACATTCTAAGATGTGAACCTTGAGTTTGGATACAAGCATTTACAAAATAACTTGACAGTTGTAGGTTAACAAAAAAGTTTTAAATGAGAGAGAGAGAAAATATACCCAAAAATCTTGCAAATCTAAACCTTCAGACTATTCAAAAATATATAAAGAAATGTACAGTACAAAAAGTCAACATAATCCATAATCAGAATGGTAATTCACTGATATGGAATTCATGTAACAGTTCATCTGACAAAGGTTTAAACCTTCTGGGAACATTAGTATTAAGAAAAGATTACCATGATATCCTATGACATTGGGCCTAATTTTTAAGTGGCCTTATAAAATGGTTAGCTTTATGTTTTCATTTGTATGGTATCCAGAAAGCCTTTCTTTAAATATATTTGGAATTCCAAGAGTTTCATCATTTAAAATTTTACTCTTAAGGGTTCACGACTTTTCTATCATTATTAAAAGTAAAGATCATTAAGTGAAGGTGTAAGCAATATGAACATGAAGATCATACAAAAATACAATTACTAAGCCATTCTAACATAAAATTTAAGATTATAAGTTTTCTCTTAAGGCCTTAGTGGAACATGATTTTTTATCAATTGCTTTCTTATTTGGAAGTCACTATTCTTGCCTCTGCAAATAAAATTCCACATTACCAATCTAATATGATGATTTCCAAACATTTGGCAATTTCTGGGACATTTAAAACCTTCATCCTCAAATTGCAAGTTAATTTACCTATTATGAAACCCAGTTGTTATTTCAATTTTTATACAACCGTGTGTAAGTAAAGGGGGGAAAAGAGTATCTTACCGTGAAAGAATCATACGACACAGTATAATGCTACCTAGAAACACAACAGTGGAACTCAACGGGAGCCGATCTCAGCTCATCAGCATTGCCACAGATGCAATGCTTCACTTTGTTTTATGAGCACCGAGAGCCAGATGCTATAAAATTGCTGTGAGGGATTACCTACCAGGGACCCATGAAGACTATGCCAGGAGCAACATAGAGGTCTTTTCATACTGTTATCCATGGAATAAGAATTCTGTACAGCAGAGTTGGGAAATGTAGGCAGTGCTTTTTATATAATGTCCTAAGGAAGCATTTGCCCCAAATACTAATATTCATTCTACCACACCACTCCCTGGAAATCTCATTCCGCCTTGCCACACATGTTTGCAATAATAGCAGTTTTACTGGCCAGTGTTCTCAGCACCAAGCGCACAAAAATCTATGTTGGCAAAGTAGGTAGCAACGATCCACGTGTGTGGGTGTTTGATTCCCGAAAGTTTACCTCACTTGTAAATAGCACCAATGGCTAAGAAGCCCAGTTCGCAAGTTCTCTCACCTCATTTGGAAACATCTATTTTATTCTAACAGTTCCCGCCGGTGTACAGAAAGAAAAACAAAGTCACAGTGGGTTTTAAATAAAAACATGGTGAACACTGCCACTTCTTTTGAGCAACCACATTCCATATTTTATTCCTTTTCCCTCCTTTCTCTTCAGGGGTGAAGCTGAGCTGCCCAGTTGGAGGGAGTTTGACATTTACATAGAAACAAATGCTAAACTTCAAGAGAAACAGATCTGTTTTGGGGGAAAGTTTGGAACTCTGTCTAAGAGAGATATCAATAGGCTATTTTTCATATTTTTTAAAGTACAGGGCTCATTTTATAAAACCAAATATCAAATGCATGCCCATATTTTATGTTTACTACCAATATCACCTGAACATCTTGTGAACAGCCTGATTTTCGTGTCCATGCGACTCCTGGGCAGCAAAACAAAAAACAACCTTCTCTTCATTTCTTTAAATTTTATCATTTCTCTTTGGCTCTATTTCACTGTCATTTGTTGTTGGTTTGAAAAAGAAAGCCACTTTTTATATTTAAAAGTTACTTTAACTCTGGTCAGGTAGATTTCACTAAAATAAAATAAACAACCGTTTAAATAATGTTACTTTCCTTTGATTCCCACTCTCCTAAACAATCCACGATCACAACACAAGCTGACTTCAGAATCCACTTCTGAACTCATTTTTAAAAATGAGCAATAATAGGTCCTAAACAACAGAATTATAAGAAATTAGAGTGTTGCTAAAAGAGTTCTTTAGATGAGAAAATTATAGCTTCATATTAGCACATCTGCACCTTGACAATCAAATGCATGAGTGCATTATAATTTCAATGAATTATGCAAAATGCTAATTAAAAAGTCACATTTACTAATCATCTCTCAGGGTCATAACTGGAATTGAATTTGAGTAAGGACAAACAATTTCGTAAAGTATATTTTCATCAGATAGTTTTTAAAGCTGTTTAAAAATGTATACACAAAGAACAATTTTTATTTTTATTAGATGCTAATTGATTTTGTTGTGTTCAACCTATCAGAAATTATTGATTACTCCCTTATAAATTATGGCTACATTCTGTAGCTGTGAATATCAGAAAATAGTGCATTATAAATATACACAATTGTATAATAAATGTAGGCTTTGTGTTTTAAATTAAAAACAGATTAAGCAGTAGAAATTTCTCATATAATTTTCTACAACTAACACTTGCCTGTCAAGCATATAGCATATGAATGAAATATTTTTAAAAAGTTTTTACTGCCCCGCCAGTGTGGCTCAGTGGTTGAGCGTTGACCAATGCACCAAGAGGTTGCCGGTTCGATTCCCAGTCCGGGCATATGCTCAGGTTGTGGGCTTGATCCCAGTGGGGGGTGTGCAGGAGGTGGCCAATTGATGTTTACTCTCATCGATGTTTCTATCTCTCTCTCTCTCCCTTCCTCTCTTTCTCTCTAATATCAATAAAGAAAAAAAGAAAAAAAAATTTTTTTTAAGTTTTTACTTATAATATTTTCAACCCTCAGTTCTTGTAAAAATATTTCAAAAGTATTCATTATATTTACCTCTGCTCATTCATTGTTGTGAGCATCTGTATATTTTAGAACATGACATTATAGTTTCTGAGATAAATAGTTAGATTCATGACGGATGGATAGACGGATAACTAGATAGATGTTAGAAAGATGAAAGGATTAGAGAGATAGATAAATTATAATTTTTCACAATTACATTTTGAAAATGATGTATGTTTCTTTAAAGTCCCCTCCAAACTTTAACCTTTAGTGCTCAGTATCATGCTTCACTCTGTTCCTCAATCATACCATTTTGTTTGTCAAACAAACGCTTTACGAGGATAGCAAAAACAGAGTGAGTATGTGCCTCTGTTTCTGCCTATACAAAGGTTTTCCTACTTTTTAAGGGATAGATGAGCACCTACATCCTGATGAATAGAGTAGGTAGGAATGCAGATGTTAGACATAAACAATCCCACTCACTAAAGATCTGTGAATTCTGTTGTACAAACTGAGTGAAATAAAATAGAAATAAAGTGATGTTCCTTTACAATGCTGATTCAGTGTGCTTCATATGAGAAAATATGAGTATATATGTTGAATTAAATTCAGGTCCGTGGATTTATAAAGTCCAGATTGGTTGTAGAACCTTGATGCTTCTCATTAAGTATCTGATATTTACTATTAATTTTGAGATGCCTTTGGCAGTCAATGAAAATCATGTCTAGTGAAGTCCTACTTTCAGGATTCATTTGGCAATGGCTCATTTGATTATTAAATTTAAGTGCTTATTACCTGCTATTCTATAAAATGTTAATGTTCCAAGACAGGTATTTGTAGAGATTCAAAATCTGTGTGTTGCAAGGACAAGTAGATTCTGCCAGACATTTTAATGCCAATGCTGGTCACTTAGGCTATAATTGGCTCTAATTAGCTCTCTCATCCAGCTGTAACCTTCTTTACCTGCAGCTGAAAGGCACTCGGGAGAGTGGAAAAACCTCTCCTATCCAGTATTTGAAAACATCAGCTAAATCTCTGCCAATATGATCATTATAAATGAGCTGCAAACCCATTAGCTCTGATAGGAAATGGGTTGTGAGAAGTGAGATTTGATCCAAACTGCCTCCACAATAATAGTAATCAATGTCCAATGAAAACACATTCCACTATGAAAGGAGGCCCATAACTAAAGGCTGTTTTTAAAATAGTAGACGACAGGCTGGGTTAGAGTTTAACTTTCTCTATTTATCCAGCTTACTTTCCACTTTACATATAGACTTAGAGTTTTTGAGTTTCATGATTAAAATTCTCTTTTATAAATTCATAACTTTGGGGTTTATTCTAAAAACTTAGGGTGATAATGATGCTATGATCTCAACTGTTGTATAATTTTTCCCCATGATAACAAAATTATATATAGGCATTTATTCAAAACCCTGTACTAAATCTGAAGAAAAAGTTTCTCTCTAAAATCTTCTTTGATTAACTTGAAAATATTTTTCTGATTTCTCAAATGGTAATAATTAGTAAAAGAGAATGATATCCTGATAGAGGGAAAAGCTGAATGAAAGTGGGGCTTAATTCAAAACAAAAATGAAAAAACATTATTTATATTGTTATTTTATAGGATGATTATTATATTAATTTTTAACTGGTACTGTAATTCCAATAACTTCACTTCTGGATATTTGCAAAAGAAAGAATAAGGAAAAACTTTTCATGGTAATGCTAATGTGCAACTAAATTTGGCAGTGAAATATAGAGTATGGAAATCAAAGGAATGGCAAATACAGTTTATTTTCATTCACAGATGGATGAATTGTTCTGTTTCCTGTGGTTGTTTCTCCCATATAGAGGTTTCTATCTCTTTCATATTAGAACTTCTGTGGTGAAACTCATTTATTTTATAGTCCCATAAAAAATTAATTCTGAAATTATGATTGCCCCAATCCAAAGGAAGAAAATTTAACAAAACCAAAAAATTGCCCATCCTTTAATGAAAATTGCATCACCAGTAGCAACAAGTCTTTATTGAATATATACAGAGGGGTGTATAATAGTCCTAGATATACAGTAAATCTTAACCTTTGAAAAAGTCCTAGTTGAGGGGGCATAGAGTGAATGAGCATGCAACTAAGAATATGTTATTAAAAGGTAGCATATATAGGCTTATATATTCTGAGGCTTACATAATTGAGAGGAACAAGCAATAGCTGCAGATTATGTAAGACCATTAGAGAATCTTCATAGCAAAGGTGTAGTTATTTGGTCTTAGAGGAATGGTGAGATTTAGACTGGAATAAGAAAAGGTAGGCAGTATTTCAATCAAGATTGCTCTGGTAGCAATAAAATTGATTAGGGAATGATACAAAACTAACTTGCCTCTAACAAAATATTGGTTGAGGGCTGACACTGAACAAAAGCCACCTTCCAGTTATATTTTCTCTACCTTTTTTTAATTCTATGAAATGGCTTTATCTAGTAGAAATGCAATTCAAAGAGTTCTAAAATGCTGTTAAAATCTGTCAATATTGATTAGGCATCTTTGCTTTCTTTTATGTTCTTTTGGAATATGATACGCAATGTGTATCTACACATTTCTCGTCATACTTTCTTACTAACTCTGGACTTATCTTCATTATTTCCCAGTTACTGAATATGGTTCCCTTTGTTTGAAAATCAAACAAGTCAATTTTCAAAAGGATTGTCAAGGAGTATTCTTCCAGAAGATTTATTAAAAATTGTTTCCTTCAATACTGCTGCTTTCAGTTCAATATTTGTGACTATTTAGCTTAGAACAATTTGAACAAGAAGAAATCTGGGCAAAGAATGATATAAGCAGAATGTAAGTGAACTATGGCCCCAAATATCTTGTATATTCCTAGTAGTGGGATCACTGGATCAAATGGCAGTTCCATTTTTAATTTTTTGAGGAAATATCATTTTGTTTTCCATAGTGGCTGCACAAGTCTGCATTCCCACCAGCAGTGTACTTGAGTCCCCTTTCTCCACATCCTTACCAGGACTTGTTCTTTGATGATTTGTTGATGGTAGCCATTCTGGCAGGTGTGAGATGATACCTCACAGATGTTTAAATTTGCATCCCTCTGATGATTAGTGACACTGAGTATTTTTTCATATTTCTCTTGGCCATTTCTATGTCCTGTTTGGAAAAGTGTCTATTCATGTCCCCTACCCATTTTTTAATTGGATTGTTTGTCTTCCTTTGGTTGAGTTGTATGAGTACTTTATATATTTTGTTGTTTTTTTTATTATTTTTTATTTTTTATTCCTCACCTGAGTATATTTTTCTATTTATCATTAGATAGAGTGGGAGAGAGAGAGAGAGAGAGAGAGAGAGAGACAGAGAGAAACATCAATGTGATAGAGCCACATCAACTGGTTGCCTCCTGCACGACCCGACCAGGGCAGGGATGAACCGCAACTGAGGTACGGTGCCCTTGACTGGAATCAAACCCTCAACTCATTGGTCTGCGGGCTGATGCTCTAAACAAATGGTTCTTAACCTGTGGGTCATGACCCCTTTCAGGGTCGAATGACCCTTTCACAGGGGTCGCCTAAGACCATCCGAAAACACATATTTCCCATGATGATTCATAATAGTAGCAAAATTAGTTATGAAGTAGCAATGAAAATAATTTTATGGTTGGGGGTCACCACAACATGAAGAACTGTATGAAAGAGTTGCATCATTAGAAAGGTTGAGAACCACTGCGAGTCTAAACGCTGAGCCAAACAGGCCAGGGCACTTTATATAGTTTGTATATTATCCCCTTATCTGCTGTATCATTGGCAAATATGCCCTCTCATGGAGTGGGATCCCTTTTCATTTTGATACTGGTTTCTTTTACTGTGCAGAAGCTTTTTAGTTTGATGTAGTCCCATTTATTAATGTTTTCCTTTGTTTCTCTAGCCCTAAATAATGTATATGTAAAAATTCTGCTAAGTGTGATGTCTAGGATTTTGCTGCCTACATTTTCTTATAGGATGTTTTAGGTTTTGTGACTTACATTTATGTCTTTTATCCATTTTGAATTTATTCTTGTGTATGGTGTAAGTTTGTGGTCTAATTTCATTTTTTTGCCTGTACCTGTCCAATTTTCCCAACACCATTTATTGAAGAGACTGTCTTTACTCCATCTTATGCTCTGGCCTCCTTTGTCAAATATTAATTGAGCATAATTTCTTGGGTTGATTTCTGGGTTCTCTGTTTTGTTCCATTGATCCATTTGCCTCTTCTTATGCCAGTACCATTGTGTTTTGATTACAATTACTTTGTAGTATAACCTGATATCTGGTATTGTGACCCTTCTGTTCTTCTTTTTCAAGATTGCTGTGACTATTTAGGGTCTTTTTGGTTTCATATTAACTTTGGAGTATTTGTCCATATCTGTAAAATATATTATTAGTATTTTAATAGGGATTGCACTGAATCTATAGATTGTTTTGGGTAATATGAACATTTTAATGATGGTGATTCTTTCATTCCATGAACATGGTATAAGCTTCCACTTTTTTATATCTTCCTCTATTTATTTTTTCAATGTCCTGTAGTTTCCTGAAAACAGGGCTTTTACCTCCTTGATTACGTTTATTCTTAAGTATCTTAATTTTTTTTTGCAATGGTAAATGGGATGGTCTTTTTGTTTCCCTTTCTAAGTGTTTATTATTGGTGTATAAAAATGCCATCAATTTCTGGTTGTATTTTGTAGCCTGTTACTTTGCTAAATTCCTTTATTAAATCTAGTAGTTTTTTGGTGGAGTCTTTAGGATTTTCTATGTACAATATCATGTCATCTGTGAGTAATGACAGTTTCACTTCCTCTTTTCCTATTTAGATATTTTTTATTTTTTCTACTTGTTTAATTGCTGTGGCTCAGACTCCCAGTAATATGTTAAATAAGAGTGGCAAAAGTGGACATCCCTATCTTATTCCTGTTCTTAAGGAAAATCCTTTTAGTTTTGCCCATTGAATATGATGTAGGCTGTAGGTTTGTCATATATGGCCTTTATTATGTCTTCTCATTTGTTGATGCAATCCTCAACTTCCTCTAATCTGCTGTTTATTCCTTCCAATGTACTCTATTTCTGCTGTCATTCTTCATTTCTGATTGGTTGTTTTTCATTTCCAGTTGGATGATTTTCATTGTTTCTATATCTTTTATCATGCTGTTAAGCATTCTTATAATCATTACTTTGAACTCTATATTTCATAACTTGCTTATCTCCATTTCATTAAGCCTTTTCTCTGGAGAATTTTCTTGTTCTTTCATTTGGGGCTTGTTTCTTTGTTTCACCATTTTGGCTGTCTCAGAAGGGTTTGGAGCCTGCCAAAAATCTCCCTGTGGATATAAATGATCCATAGTTTGTGGCGCCCTCTGCTGGGTTTGGTTGTGTATAGAAGGGACCCAGCTGAACACCAATGTCTAGTTTACTCTCCCAGGGCAGAGTTGCAGACCAGGAAAGACAAAGCTCTCAGTGATCTGCCTCTGCTTGCAGGCTGACTGTTAGTTTCAATCACTAAATGAGTCTCAGATTGTAGTCCTCAGCTAGACATAAACTCTACCTAGTGGGCAGGGTAAGAGAGTTTCCAGTGTGTGGGACAATTGCTTTTCCCCCAGACTAAACTGCTTTGATGGAAAAACTCTGCCTGAGAAAGATGGTTTCTGTAGCATGGGTTAATGACTCAGCATAGGGACCTAGACCACAGCCTTCACAGCTCGGTCCCCAGAGCCACAAATCTCAGCATCTGCCAGCCCGGAAAAAGACTCAAAGCACTCAGAGATCTGTTTCTGCCTGCAGGCTGGCTGTTATACTCAGACACTTGATGATACTCAGGTTGTAATGCTCTGCTAGATTTTAATGCCCAGCAAGTGGGGTGAGAAATTCCACCATGTAGACAAATTTAAATACCTAAAGATGTCACCATGTGAAGTTTTTAAGTATGTGGGAATCAATATTCCTGAATTAGCTCATTTTGATATTGAACTTAATTAATATATCTTATATAGAAAGACAGAAATTCCTAGAGGTTTGTATCTAAAATATATGTAATAAATTTAATAATTTTAATAAACAAATAAAATACTGTTATGTTTAGCATTGTGCTATGAAATGAGAAAAACTGTTCACTCACCTGTCTCTGAATGGTATAATTTTGTGGTTCATTTAAAAGAAAAAATTCAAAGATGGAAAGACCTAAAATGAATATTTTTTAACTCTTTAAAAATTGTTGAGTATGAACCTGAATTTTAGCTTCCACATTCTACTTCCATTGTTGAGTTTCTCAGTACTACCTCTGGATTGATGAGTCAAGACACTCTGCCTTCTGGTTTGTATGCCTGTGGTGGCACTGTTATATTTTGCTGACTGGGCTCAGTGCCTGGATCATGTCCACCCCTGAGGCTGCCACTGTTCTTCCTCTGATCCTCACACTGGTTCCCCTGTGTGGTACCTTCCTGCAATGATTTAAAAAGGTCCGGGCAATGCCTGGTTACAATTTTTAGTGACAGAGGTCTTGTCAGCTCATATCCACATACATACTATACTTTTGCCAAAATGATTTATGAGGAATTTCAGTTTTACTGCCAATGTGTAAGAAGCATAGAACCCCTCACTCCTATTCCACATCAAGAAAAAAAGCTGTACAAACTGAAAACTAGCAACTCTTCTTGAAGCACTCAGAGAACTAAAATGTCAATGCAAACTGATGTTCCAAATTTGGCAAAACTAGAAAATCTAGAGATATACAACTCCAAAGAATTGCTTAACAGGGGCAGAAGCCACTGACATCCATAAACTGGTAGGAACACTTAAATGCCCATGCTCAACTACTGGAAGCTGAGTGCAGATTAATGTGAGAGTGAGAAATTCCCAGAGAGACTATAGTCATTGGGGGGATGGGGGGAGGCACTCCATACTCTCCCTTCCTGATAGAAATTCAATCAGAACACTGCAGAAAGCTGTGTGTCCCATACCCTACCACCGCACTAAAAGCCTCCAGTACTATAATAGTGGATTATAGCTGAAAGAGTTGTAAGACACAGAATTTCTCTAGGCAGCACTACAAAGGGAAACAAGAAAGCCAATAGAGGAGACAAAACAAGGTGCTAGAGAAAGTTGAAGCCTCTTATACCTATAACAGGGGCAAACAATGAACACAGTCCAACTGATATCCAGATTAATATAAATCAGGTCATTGGAAGCTTATTTACCTAAGTACCTAGTTCCTGCATTAAAAAAAAAAAAATACCGTACAAACTGAAAACCAACAACTCCTCTTGAAATACCTTTCAGACTTTCATGACTAAATTGCAAGTCATGCAATAAAGTTAAGAAAAACCACAATCCAAAGTGGTAAAGCAAGCATCAGAATCAGATTCAGATATGATACAGATGTTAGAATTATCAGACAAGGAATTTAAAATAATTATGAGTAATATGTTAAGGGTTATAATGGAAAACTAGAATACCTATAATATCAAATGGAAAGTTTGTTTAAATTCGGTGAGAAGTTTTAAAAATTACTTTTCACATAAGATACCAATTTGGAAATTTTAAAGTCATACTTTAAAATTAAATTTTAAATTTGGAACGTTTTAAAAGTCATATTTTTTAATGAGTGATAGTAATAATAATGGTGATAATTCTCGTTTGGATGCCTACTGGGTTTCATATACGTATTAGCTCATGTAGCTTTCACATGTCTCCATTTTACAGATGAGTAAATTAAGTCTTAGAGAGGTGAAATGTCTTGCTTAAAATTACACGACTAGGAAGCTGTCAGAGAAAATGTTAATATCAAGGCCCCTAAACTTCACATTTTCTCAGAGAAACAAAACCTGAGAGAATTCATTACCAGTGATCCTTCCCTGAAAAAAAAAAAAATGAAAGGAATACACATAAGACATTTTTTTTATTATTCTTAATTGATCTAAATCAGTGATTTTCAACTGGTGTGCTACAAGAAATTTTAAAGCATTTCATAACAAACTTTTTAGTCAGGGGCACTGAGCTCTTTTCCCAAATGGTCAAATTAAAAAAAAAAACTGGCAACAGTGAACACAAAAGTAGCCATTCAGTGTGAATTAATCAAAATTATACCTATTTTTTTTTGTCAGATTGGCAAAAAAAATAATATATTTTTGGTGTGCCTCAGAATTTCAGTAATTAGTTTATGTGTGCCATGAGATGAAAAAGGTTGAAAATTGCTTATCTAAATGATAACTGTAGGCCATATGAATGAATTTTATGGGTGATTATCACATATGGATAACTGAAATAAATGACAACAATGTCATAAGAGACAAGAGAGAGGATTAGGGAATACTCTAAGATAACTGCACTGAACATTAAGTAAGGTAGTGTATTTGAAGATGGATTTAGATGATTTAAAAATGTATATTATAAACTCTAAAAAAATTACTAAAATTTTTTTGTAAAAAAAGAAGTATTAATGATATTCCAAGAGAGAAGAGACAACTAGATCATATAAAATGCTCAATTAAAGCCAGAGAATGCAAAAAACAACAACAAAAAATTGTGGCAGGGGACCAAAAACAACAACTAGAAAAGTAACAAGGATGCCAAAGATAGTAGACTCATAATTTAAATATATCTATAACAACTTAAAATGTTAAGGGTCTAAACACAACAGTTTAAGACAGATATTTTCAGATTAGATCGAAAAAAAAAGTCTCCATTCTATATTATTTACAAGAAACCTAAGTGCCCATCTGCAGATGAGTGGATAGAAAAGCTGTGGTACATTTACACAATGGAATACTATGCAGCTGTAAAAAAGGAAGGATCTCTTACCCTTTGAAACAGCATTGCTTATTATGCTAAGCAAAATATGCCAGTCAGAGAAAGACAGATATAACATGATCTCACTTAAATGTGGAATTTAATGAACAAAATAAACCAATGAACAAAATAGGTCCAGAGACATGGAAGCAGAGAACAGACTGAAAGAGCTCAGAGGAAAGTAGAGAGGGGGGACAGGAAGAGATTAACCAAATAATGTATATGCATGTACACAGATAATAGTGCATTGAAGGCCTGGGGTGGGACAGGAGCCTGGTGGAGTGGGGCAAAGGGGAAAAAGTGGGAGACATCTGTAATACTCTCAACAATAAAAATAAATTTAAAAATAATAAATTTTTAAAATAAAATATTTTATTAAAGACTGAAATAGGGTAAAATTAAGGAATGGTGAAAGAGAGCTGAAGTAGGTATATAGATTTCTGACAAAGAAGACTTCATTCAGAAGAAGAAAGATTATCAGGGATAAAGAGGGACATTGTATATTCTTTTAAAAGGTAAATAATAAAGGAATCAAAACAATACTAAATGTTTATGTATTTAACAAAAGAATACAAAATACCTGAGGCCAAACTGATAGAACTGAAAGGAGAAATAGACAAACTTACTGTAATAGTTCAACACTCCCTTAAAATTAATGACAGACCATATGAGTTAAAATAAGAATAGAGACGATCTAAATAGTATTATCTATCAACTTGAGCTAATTGACATTTCCATCTAACAACAGCAGAATCCACATTCTTCTAAAGGTCACATGGAACATTCACTAAAATAGGCCATACTCAGTACTATAAAAAAAACAAAAAACAAAAACAAAAACAAAAACCCTTAACAAATGTAAAAGCATGGAATTCATGCAGAATATGTTGACAGGCCACAACAAAATTCAAGTAGAAATTAAGAACAAAAAATAGTTTGGAAATTCCCAAATATTTGGAAATTAAACAACTCACTTCAAAACAATCCAAAGATCAAATAAGAAAGAAATCAATGATAATTTAAAAATTTAAATTAAATTAATATAAAATACAACTCATCAAAATGTTTAAGATTCAGTGAAAGCAGTGTTTAGACATTTATATTTAAATAAGTATACTAGAAAAGAAGAAAAATATAAAATCAATAACAACCTTTTATTTAAAAATTATATAAAAATGTAAATCAAACTTACAGTAGAAGACAAAAGAAAAATATAAATTAGATAAATCAAACTGATATTTCAGAACATTATAGATTATTATAGGACTTTGGTTTTACTTTCAGTGAGATGGGAAAATACTGAAGGATTTCTAGTGGTGGACTGAGATAAACACATTTATGTTTTATTATTTTAAATATATTTTTATTGATTTTTTAGAGAGAGAGAGGAAGGGAGAGACAGACAGGAACATCGATGTAAGAGAGAAACATCGATTGGCTGCCTCCTGCACACCCCTTACTAAGGATCAAGCCTGCAACCCAGGCAGGTGCCCCAACTGGGAATCGAACTGGGACCTCTCAGTTCATGGGACAAACACCCAATTCACTGAGCCACACCAGCCAGGCCAGATTTGTATTTTATAGAGTCATTCCAGGTCACAGTTCAAGATTGTGATGTAGATGGATCATTAACTAACCTTCTCCATGGATACACCAAATTTACAGCTATGTATGGAACAATTTCAGGTGTCTAATATAATGATTTATTATTTGTAAATATTGAGAAATGATCATAACAATGTTTAGTTCATTTCCATCACCACACATAGTCACAAATTTTTTGTTTGTGGTGAGAACTTTTAAGATCTACTCTCTTAGCAACTTTCAGATATACAGTGCAGCTTTATTGTTTATAGTCATCATGTTGTGCATTAGATCCCCTTCCTATGGAGGCAGGGCATAATTCTGTGCCTTTGGCAGCACCATGTGCTTTGTTTTGGTCAATAGGCTATTAATATATATAAAACACATGCTACCTTAACAAGTGCTTGCATAATTGGGCAAGTGAAGGTCATACCTGAGCTGGCCCACAGATATCAGGAGGAATGAGAGACATAGACTAGAACAGCCCAAACTAAACTTTTCCACAAAGCTGAGCCAAAAACTGAGCCTACATCTGACTGTTAGATGCACAGACTAGCTAAGTAAAAGTCATCTGAGCCAAACCTAGATTACATGAACCATGACTAACCTGCAGGTAAAGGAATAACAATAGGTCACTAAGCTTTAAGATGGTATTTTAAACAATTTTTTTTTTCTTTATTGATTTTAGAAAGAGAGGAAGGGAGAGGGAGAGAGAGATAGAAATATCCATGAGAGAGAACATCGATTGGCCACCTCCTGCATGCCCCCCACTGGGGATCGGGCCCACAACCTGGGCATGTGCCCTGACTGAAAATCAAACAGGTGACTTCTTGGTTTATGAGTCGACGCTCAACCACTGAGCCACACCGGCCAGGCTAAGATGGTATTTTACGCTAAACAAACCCAGATGCAGTCTCATAGTTAACACTGAATGAAAAGTTGTTTACTTTAGTATATATAAAATGTTCATAAAAACAATGTTAGAATTTTCAATGCGGCAATAAACTTACATTGTGCATTTTCACATCATACATATCTGTCATATCATTTGATCAATATATCTAATACTTTCTATATTCAAAAAATGTCTTTACACTTTTCCATCATTATAAACTTCTAAGCAAACTTTTATGATATTAGCAAAAAGTTATTTTGCTTTCTCATAAGTTCTGTAACTTTTATTGTGTTCTATCTGAGAATATAATTGCTAATTGCGTTTACAATCAAGCATTAGAACACATAAATAAACCATGTTTACTGATCATTACTAATTCTTATAATGTAAATTTTATAATACCAAAGCTTTATAGGTAATGATTCAAGGAATCTTAAACCAAGAGTTAACCTTTGGGTTTCAACCCAAAGTAAAAAGATTTAAACAGAGACAGGGATAAATACAACTCTATTTATTTATTTATTTATTTATTTATTTATTATTTATTTATTTATTTATTTATTTATTGTTAATTCTCATCTGAGGATATTTTTCCATTGTGTTCTAGAGAGAGTAGAAGGGAGGGATGGAGAAAGAGAGAGAAACATCAAAGTGAGAGAGAGACACATCGATCAGTTGCCTCCTGCAAGACCCCAACCGGAGTGGGGATCAAACCTGCAACCCAGGTACATGCCCTTGACTAGGAATCGAACTTGCAACCTTTTAGTTAGAGCAGGCTGATGCTCTAACTGCTGAGCCAATCCGGCCAGGGCAATACAATTCTTTTTCATTTCAAAGTCATTGGATGATAGCATTGAGAAAAGTTGGGTGGAAATAAATATTTGTATTAAGAGAGAATCTGATAGATCAGAATAACACACACACACACACACACACACACACACACACACATACACACACACGGTATAAGCTACTACTGCATATATCAGTCATGTCATGCCTCCTGGCTTATAGAAGGCTGTCCTCATGAGATTGACCCTTTGGATAGCAAACATATGCAAACCCACCTGAGAATGTTTTATCTCCAGATTTCATGTGATGATAGAATAAAATAAAATTTTACCACTAGCTGGATTTCAAAGGACTGAAGTACATAGATGAATTTAACTATAAATTGTTATTACCATGGAAGTAAAATTTGAGAGATCACTTAAAACAGGTATTTCTTTAAATGTTATTTGTGTTTATCTCTTTGAATTTTAAGGAAAACTGAGTTTGTATAGTTGGAAGGCTGGTCTGCTATAAAGTATAAAAATATTAGAGTTTCATAATATACATATTTTTTCATTTTGAAATTACTCACTTGATAATGAATAATGTATTCATATTACATGCTCTAGGAAAACATAGAAAAGTATAGAAAAGGAAAATTGCAATCTCACATCACACCATCAACCAAGAGATACACAATTTTAATGATTTTGAATAGTGTGCGTATTTGAGATCAGTGTTTTTATGATTTTAAAATATTTGCTTTGCATTATATTTAAACATTTTCCAGTTTTATGAAATATTTTTATTAACTTTGTAATAGTGCATATTATTCCATCTTATATGTAACTGAAAAAAAAGTAATTTCATAGTTTAGGGTACAAATGGAGCCTTATTATTAAACATAATCACACTGACCTCCTCCTGACCTTATTAGCAAGAAATCCATTATTTTTATCTTGAGACTACCATTTCCTGGAATCATTAAAGAACCCCAAGCATGGTTTATTCAATCCATAATATTCAGTGAGGTTTTCAAATATCAAGCAGAGTGATAAATACAAAGTCAATCTCTGAGTTGTGTGGTCGCTGTCACAGGAGTTGCTAATGGGCATTGATCTCATCCAGTCCAGTAGGTGCTTGTCCAGTGTAGCAGTATTCCTTGACTGCTTGAGGTCCCTGAATAGATAGCAGATTACTCCACCCTTTTGCGTAAGGACTACTTCTATCTTTCCTTCATGATCTCATACCTAGACTTTTTTTTTGAAGCAAGATTATTAGAACACCAGCTGGAGAGAGGCTTCCAGTCTTGATCACAAGCTTTACTAACAAACAACATTACCTCATGCACATTTAGGTCCTTGCACTGCCCCCAGAATCACCAGGCCAACCTCTTTTTCCCCCAGATAATGTGACCTCCCTCATACTGTGTTCTTGTCAGAAAGTGGTTGTTGTTTTTCAGCTCATAAGGTATTTATAAGGACACTTGGGTAATTTTCGAACTAGAAATTCTAGAAGTATCTCTTCTTATAAGGAGTTATTCAGGGCTTTCTATAATATATAGGGGCACTCTCTTCATCAGGAATTATTTACCAAGTGCCTACAATGTGTCAAGTACTTTTATATTTTTAGTTGATACAACAGTGTGAACAAAAGAAAGTCCCCTGCTCTCTTGAAATTTACTTACTAGTGGTGAAAGCCACACACAAACAGACTAACACATCACTGAGGAAATATTAGGCAGTAAGAGTCCTTTGGCGAACATGACATTCACATTAATAACTCAGTGTCAAGCAGGAATGATAATGGTTGAAGAAAGTTTCAGCTATTGTAATAACTCTAAACCTAAAACATATAAGTTCTAGAAAGAAAGAAAAAGCCTCTGTTGATGAGTCTGCTGGGTTTTACACTCTATGTGGAATAAAGTTGCAGGAGATATGGATAGAAAGGAGACTTCTGGTAGAACAGGTAGGGCCTTATAGCCCAAATACTGAGTTTTAATTTGTTAAGTGCAAGGGAATGCCATTAAAGGGTTTTAAATTATATTAAGTGTTATTATTTCATTAAAAAATTACGGTGGCTGCTTTGTGGAGAATGAATTGTGCATGAGTAAAAATGGAATCAGGAAGCACAATTAGGGGGCTATTAGAGTAATCCGAGCAAGAGTAATGTATTTTTAGATACTGTGAAGAAGGAGAAAATTGGACAGATAGATAACTAGCAGGAAATGGTTTTAAAGTAGCAATGACATGCAGCTTAAGTAAAATAAAATATGGTCACAGTGAATAAATAGATAAAAGCTTAACAGAAATAGCAAAACAGTACATAAAAATTCAAGCACCAAGAAACACAATTTCTGAAATTAAGAATAAAAAATTCTGCCTAATTATAACAGTGGGATGAAGGGGGTAAAGTTTATAAAAAATATGGACAAGCAGGAAGAGCACTGAATTTGAAGTCATATCTCTTTAAAGGTCTAGCTTAAAATTTTTACAATCACTGTGAGCCAGTTCAAAAGACTTCACTGTCATATTTACACCTTATCTGTTAAATGGTTACCTAATGCTGTTATTAATTCACTAATACATTTTTGCTACTTAATTAATTTTACATCTTGTTCAAAAAAGCAAGGTAAAGAGGCTTATAGACATTCATACAATGCAGCAACATAAAATGCTAAAGAGAAAAATGTAGGAATTAGTAGTAATTTGGAAAGCATGATCAAATTGTGGTAAAGATGTACCCAAAACAATGGATTTAGAAACAGATCAAATTCTATAACTACTTAGAAATTTGATATTGGAAATGTTACCTAAAATCTGGTATGCCCTCACTCACCTATGAAGTGGGAATGGTAATACACTCCAGAAGGTTGTGGATGTTAGAAAAATATATGTAAAATACCCAAACCCACAGGTGTAAATCGCTGATGAAAAGCAACTGATGCTGATGATATCTAAATACAAAGTTAAGCTAGAAAATCTAACTGGATCTCTTAAAAATAAATTAACAGAAGTGTATGCTATTATTTTATTGAAAGCTTGAGGTAAAAAGCTGGCCTGAGTAAATATGGAAATGGTGTTTTTAATTAATAAAAAAAGAATTATACATAATTCTATAACTCTATTTCAGGGGATAACAGACTGACTTATGAGCAAAATCTGGCCACACCTGTTTTATTTTTTATTTTTTCTTTATTGATTTTAGAGAGAGAAGAAGGGAGAGGGAGAGAGAGATAGAAACATCGATGAGAGAGAACATCAATTGGCTGCCTCCTGCATGACCCCCACTGGGGATTTGGCCCACAACTCGGGCATGTGCCCTGACCAAGAATAGAACTGGCGATCTCTTGGTGCATGGGTTGATGTCGAACCACTGAGCCACACTGGCCGGGCATGACCATACCTGTTTTTATATGGCCAGGAAGCTAATATTCATTTTATATTATAAATGTAAAACACTATCTAGTTCTTTACAGAAAAAGTTTACCATCCCCTACCCTAGTTTAAACTTTTTTTCCACAGAGCAGTATGGGTTATCAATTTTGGAAAAAAATATATTTGAAGTTAAACAAATTATTATATAAATTATAGATCATGGGATCCAGGATTTTAATGTCTGAGAAGGAGTTACAAGGGGGGAGAAGAAGCTAAAATGGACCTCGTGGTGCTGGATTAGAGTAGAGCGGCCATATTAACTTATACTTATTTTAATCTATATAGATAATAGACCATGATAGATTAGAGTGATAGATGATAAGGAGATGGATAAGGGATAATGGACAGTTAGATATATAGTTACAGGTAGATGTAGATGTATGTGTGCGTGTATTAATATATACACGTATATTTACTTGCTTTGTCAGCCGAGATGGTGGAGTACCCACAGTAAATATGAGCACACCCATTCCCAGACAATGATTGATTTCCAAATGCCATTGTCCATTAAAATGAACTAGGGCTTGGGACAAGGAATATACAAGATGAACCTGAAGCATAAAGTAAGAAGAAGCTCCTCTACATCAGTCTTGGCAGTAAATTTTTGGATATGACACCAAAGACACAAACAACAATAGCAAAACAAACAAGTGGTCTTCAGCAAACTAAAAGGCATCTGTAGAGCAGAGGGAATCAACAAAATGAAAAGGCAACCCACAGTATGGGAGAAAATATATGCAAACCATATATTGGCTAAGAAGGTAAGGTTCAAAATATATAAAGAACTCATCCAACTCAATAACAATAAAACAATGATTTTAAAATGGGTAGAGGAGCTAAATAGTCATTTTCCAATGAACACATACAAATAGACAACAGGTAGATAAAAGATGCTCAGAATCACTAAACATCAGGGAAATGCAAATCAAAACCACAATGAGATATCAGCTCACACCTATTAGAAATGGCTATCTTCAAGAAGACAATATATCACAATTGTTGGTGAAGATGTGAAGAAAAGGGAATGCTTTAGCACTTTTGGTAAGAATGTAAATTGGTCAGCCACTACGGAAAACAGTATGGTGGTTTCTAAAAATACTAAAAATAGAACTACCTTATGTTTTAGCACTTTCACTTCTAGGTATATATCCAAAGGAAATGAAAATAAGATTGGAGAAAGATGTGCATTTCCACACTTATTGTAGCATTAATAACAATAGCCAAGATATGGAAACACCTAAGTGCCCATCATCAGATGAATGGATAAAAAAGATGTTAATATATGTATATGTATACACACATACACACACATTTCACAGAGTTTTATTCAACCAGGAGAAAGAAGAATATCCTGCCATTTGCATCAATATTGATAGACCTTAAGGATATTGTGCTGAGATATGTCAAAGAAACAAGGACAAACACTGTATATCACTTATGTGTGGAATATTAAAAGAGCCTAACTTGTAAAACTGAAAATAAAATGATGGTTACCAGGAACTGGAAGATGAGGGAATAGGAGAAATGCTGTTTTAAGGGTAGAAACTTGCAACCAGTAAATAGATAAGTTCTGGAGAGCGAATGCACAGTAGGTAGTTATAGAAAACAATATTATATTATAAACATCAGCCTTGATAAGAGATCGTATCTTAGTTATTTCCACCATAAAAAAGAAATAATTAGCCTGGCTGGTATAGTTCACTGGTTGAGTATCGACCCATGCACCAAGAGGTCGCCGGTTCAATTCCTGGTCAGGGCACATGCCCAGGTTGTGGGCCCAATCCCCAGTGGGGCATGCAGGAGGCAGCCAGTGGATGTTCTCTCTCATTGATGTTTCTATCTCTCTATCTCTAAAATCAATAAAGAAAAAATATTAAAGCAAAAAAAGTATACACTATTAAAAAAAGAATTAATTATATGACATCATAGAGGTGCTAGCTAATGCTAAATGGCAATCATACTGCAATATATTAATGTATCAAATCAACATGTTGTATACCTTAAGCTTATATAATGTTATATGTCAAATATATTTTAATAAAATAAAATAAAGAAAACTAACAAGTAAATGGCATGGGGTATGTTACATGGACACAGGTGACCACATGAAAGACATCTTACTGATCAAACCTGGGAAAATTTGAAAAACAAAACAAATAGCAATACTATTGTATAATATAGAACAGAATAAATAGACATGAATCCATATTGATATAAAAATACTTATAAAAATAAATGGGGAGAAGGAACAACTCACTTTTACAGAATATTTTAAAGTACTATTTTCTAATATTCTCTCCTCTAGGAGGTAGCATTTACTTAATACCTCTCCTGCCCTCCAGCATTATGGAATAAATAAATGAATTTAGTGACTCACACTCAAAGAAGAGTGTAGAAAAAAAAGTAATTTCTGTACAGTGTAGAATACTGACAAACACTACCAGTAATGTCATGTTGATATCATGTGTTCCTTGATATTATGTGATGAGAATTGCATTTCACCTCTGTGGTCTTCATCCCCAAACACATAACCCTAATCTATTCAAGAGAAAATATTAGACAAAACCTATTTCATCATATTTGTGTTTTTTTCCATAATTTGATGTCTTCACTCATATTTTCCAATCTGATATATAATTTCATCATGCAAAGGACTTTACAATAAACTAATATTATGTTTTTCACTCTAAGGACAGCAGCAGTATTGATAAGGGGGAAAACATGAATTTAAATAAAAAACATGAGGTGTCTATTAAAAAGTTAAATAATGTTGCTTTACAAAGAGAACACATATATATGCCATACAGTGACTCGTGACTGTATTCCTTATTCACAAAATCCATTAGCACACTGGCAAATAGGTACAGTCCATCAAATCCCCTAACTTTCATTTCTTTGATTGATGGATTTTGAGAGAAAAAAATCAAATAAATGTTTTACTAATACCAGACTGACTGTCACATTTGATATTGGTTTACTGAAAGGGTATTTCCACATTCCAGATTGTGACAAAGGAAAATGTGTTTTGCACCAAAACTATGTTAGAAACCTTGAAAGTTTCAGAAGCTCATTTCAGATAAACTCTTCAACCTTATACAGACGTTATATGCTACAGCTACAGAACTGAGCTGAAAATTTCCTGGGAACATGCTTTCTTATGAGATTCTCAGAACCATGTCTTTTTCCTCCTAGCAAGGCTTCAAATAAAACAACCTTACCTCTGGAAGTCAATAACTCCAGAGGCACTATTCAGGGCAGATATTTCTTGTGCTTGAGGACTCCTGAGCCTCTTTTCCTTACCCGAGCTTTGTTACCCGTTGCCCTGATTCAAGTGAGAGGCCAAGACAAAATAGGGACCAACATCACTCAAGAATTCTATTCTTTCTTAGTTTTTTTTTTTTCTAATTTTTTTCATCAATAAGTCATAAAGCAGGGAAGAACATATAAGACGTGAAATGACAACACTATAAAAAATTGAAAACTTTTACTTCTCCTAGAAGCATGCTGCCAATTTGTAATATTTCCAATTCTATTTCTTCTGACTTGATAATTACATTAACACACACACACGCACACACACACACACAGATAAAATGTTTTGAAAGCGATAAAACTTCAGGCCAAGTTGATAAACTTCAAATTAGAATGAACACAACCTTCAAATTGTAAGAAGCTGTCTGGTACTGCCATGCAATCTATTATATTTTTTTCCACTTTTAAACACAATTTGATGCTTTAGATTTCACCTGTAATTCTCTGACTGCTCTGTCTATTCCTCTCGCAAAATATATTCAAATTCCTTTTTTTCTACTAATAGTAACTCCACCTAAAATTTTCCCTTACCTTTTCCTTAGGCTTGGAACTCTTCTGTACCAATGCATCTTGGATTCTTCTTTACTTCTTTTTTGCTGACATCATTCAAATGGTTTCTAAGAGATATGTCTTCCATAATTAATGACTGGGCAATATTTTACTTTTTACGCCTACCATAACACCTTCTTTATATACTTCCATAAGAACATTGACTCCTAACTTATAAATACAGGGGAAAACCTCCCTAGCTGAGACAATGCTACCAGCTAATATTAAGATTTTAAATGTTTTTTAATTTTGTTTTAGGGAATATAATTATTTTGTGCACACTGAATGATATAAATATTTATTATCTTAATCCGGCATTTATTTCTCTGTTCTCACAATTCTGTTTGTGTCTTCTATACTAGAACTTGCTTACTTACATTAGATTATTCAGAGTAAAATGTGAGTGTTTCATGCCGTTCTGATTAAGTGATGGTGATTGAGTGTTATGGTTTTAAAAAAGCCAACTGTTAACAAATTTGTTAGAAAGGTTTACTGCTTTACTTTTCCCCCCTAGCATGACAAGTCTCCCCATATTTAAAATGTCCCAGGAAGACTAGAATGTATCCAATTTCAAGGGTAATATAATAATGAAATCTAAAATATATCACTTTTCTATAAGGACCTCAAGAATAAAATGTAGAAAGAACCAACAGAAACCAAACAAAAAAGATGAAATGCACACATTTCCTTAAATGAAAAAATTACTAAAACTATAACAAGAGGACATAGTATGTCTGAATAGCCTCATGTCTATTCAATCAATTGAATCTGAATTAAATACCTTCCCAGAGGACAAGTTAGATTCACTGATCAATTATCCCAAACATGTAAGAAATATCACCATATTTACACAAGTATGACAGAGAATAAAAAATTTTCCAAATTATATCATAAACCTACCAGGACTTTGATAGCATAGTCAACCATGGAAAAACACTGTTTTATGTTTAAAAAATGTAGTTAGACTACATGAAAAAAATAGTATGGTATCTGTCATTTCAAATTTTCACATGACTTTAAAAACTAGAAATTACAATGCTAGTCGTAGAACTATATAATAGATGCAAAAAGTCCAGTCCATATCCTTCTCTGCTGCAACCTTTGGGCCAATGCTACTGTGTACTGCATATAGAATTCTCAGTTAGGCGTGTCCGACACAAATGTGGAGAAGCAGGTGGAGCAGTGGTGTCAGACCTGAATCAGACTGATGATTTCTAGATGTTATTGATAAAGATGTTACCATGTCAGCACTTTTCTTTAATCACTTATCACTCAGTCACATGACGAATGGCAAAGAATTTCAGTCTTATTTATATCAATTTTTTGAGTTGTATATAGAACTGACATTTATCCTGAGAATAGTCACTGAACAATTAAAATCTAAATAAACTCGTGTAAGATGACTTCCTTTGCCCATGATGGAGTATTTTGCAGTAGGATACTAATATTACCACCAACAACTAGGAAAACTAGATACCTTTTTTTTTTTTTTTAAGTCTGTTTGGGGAAACTGGGGAACTCCGGAGTCAAATAAGATGAGGGGCCAAATTTCAGAGAGAAGGGAACTGCAGAGATCATTTGACCTTCCAGAGCCCTTTCCCTCTCAGCACCTCTACTCTCATTGGTGCATTATAAGGCCAAGAATCTAGAGAATGGGTAGAGGCAGAGGACTTTTTTCTAAGAAGCCAAAATGTTGGCAATTTCTCAAGAGTGCGGACACATAAATTTGGGTTTGGGCTGAGAGTAGTCTGGAAATTGGGGAATGGGCTTCACGTGTAAGAAGGGAAGCCCAGCAAAGCCCTCTGGTGCTCCGTCCATTTCCCACCGGAACCACACCAACTTCCTGAGATGCACAGGGCTGCAGGATCAGACATTAGACTAAGAGCCACAGATTGACAGAGCTAAGTTTTCCATAGCCCAATAGCATGAAGTGAAGAAAGAACATTGCCCAAAATTTCTAAAAAGAAGAGAATCTAGAAATATCCCAGATTTCAGTTGGCAATAGGGGTGGGTGATACTATTAAGAGTGTGTGCATTTCCTACAAAACTGTAAACCAGCTTCTAGTGAACTCAGTCCCTCTTGACTTCTTGGGCATTTCACAAGAAAGAATGTGTAAACTAAAAGACAGAGAGCAAAAAATATATATACTAAATATGGGCAAGTGTAGAAGAGACATATAAAACAGAGTTAAATTATTAACACAGATGTAATAAGATTCCCATAGAGGGTGGAAAGAGAGAATGGGGAAGACAATATTATAATGGATAATATACAGGAATTTTCCAAATCTGCTTATAGGTATAGATTAAGATATATCAAGAAGCCCTAAAAATGTTAGGCAAGATAAATACAAAGAAATCCATAGCTAAGCCTATCATATCAAAACTAATAAATAAGTCACCATGTTAAAATAATAAGAGATTATAACCATATTCTCAATGTGTATGATGAAAAGTATTTGATAAATTCAATATAAATTTATGAAAACTATAAATCTTAGCAAATTGAAATTAGAAGATAAAATTCTTAATATGTAACAAAAAAAAAAAATCTGCAAAGAGCTTCCACAATCATATCAATTGTCAAAGCTGAAAGCTTTCTCTGAAGAAGGAGAATCAGAAAAAATACCCAATATTATCACTTCTATTTGATATTTCTTGAACTTACTAGCTAATGTAAATAAGCAAAAAAAATAAATTAGAGTCATACAGACTGGAAAGGAAAACTGGAAAACTATGAGTATTGCAGAGTTTTAAAAAATATCATTTATAATAACAATATAAACCAAAAACATATTTTGGGACATTTTAAGTAATACAATACTTTTACTGAGGAAAAAAATTGAAAGTAAAGAACACATAAACAAATGAGTGAATAGGCTATGTTCATGAATTGTAACACATGATTCCAGTGAAAATATGATCATTTTTCTTGTACATAGACAAGCTATTTATTTTAGATTGATAAATAATGTTCATAAAATCTTTGAAGTGCACTAATCTCACTTCACAAAGCTTAAATATTTTATACATGTAACACTTATGTAATTGCCACTGAGATAAAGACTTAGAATAGTTTCAGCACCCTGTATGCTTCCCTCCTATACATTCCAGTCTATAGCATTCCCCATAGATGACTCTATTCTGATTTCAAGCTGTACTTAAATTTCATATAAATAAAACTGTGTATGCTTTTGTGTCTGGCTTCCATTGTCCCTTAATATACTTGTGATATTCATCCATCTGTTACAGGTAACATTTGTTTATTCCTTTAGATTGCTGTGTGGAAGTATTCTATTATTTTTAAATATACCGTTTATTTATTTATTTATTTATTTATTTATTTATTTATTTATTTATCCATTCTCCAATGGTGTGCAATTAGATTGCTTTTAACTATTATAAACAAATCGCCTGTATCTTGTGCATGTATGTTTGTGGACTTGCTCCCTTATTTCTCTTGGGCATATAATTTTACAGCAGAAATGCTGATTATGTGTTGAGGTAGAAATAATACATACACAGATATTTTCCTGCATCTATACGAGAAGTTTAGATGAGCTAGGCAGAACTATAGCCCCCTAAAAGCATCCATGTCCCAGTCATTGGCACCTGTGTATATATTTCTTAATCATAGTGAAAGGGGCTTTGCAAATGGGATTAAATTAAGGGCCTTAGATGGAGAGATTATTCTGGATTATTAGGAGAAATCCAAAGTAATCACAGAGTCCTTATCAAAAATCCTACATAAGAAACTTCTAGAAGAGTTTTTCACTCTTGAAGGTCCTTAGAGATGGTATACTGCTGGCTTGAAGACAGAAGAAGGGAACATAAGCCAAGAGACGCCAGTGGCTTCCAGACCCTGAGAGAGAAAAGAGGGAGGAGTCTCCCCCAGCCTCCAGATGGAATGGTGTTCTGCCGACAAAGACTCTAACTGGGTGAAACTCATTTTGTACTTTTAACTTCCAGACCTATAAGATAACAAATATGTGTTTTTTTAAGCCACTAAATTTGTAGTAATTCCCTACAGCAACAATAGGAAACTAATGCATTAGGATATAATAAAAACATGAGGTGCTTAAGACATAGTTCTGGTCACCTCAGCATAAAAGTACACACCCATGAAAATATTTTTTTTTGTCACAATTTTTAAGTCTCTTGGGCCTTCCCTAGTGAGAACTGTGGCGGTTTCTTAAAGCCAACATGAAATCCTTAATTAAATACTTCATGTGCTTGCCTGAGCTGCGCAGACAGGTAGTGTTTTACTTTTTGTTTAAAATCAAGACAAAGAGAGAGACTCCTGCCATACTTATTTTTTACAACTGTTCAAATTTCCAATGAGTGTACGTTAAAATTTCGGTGGCATGTTTTTGTTCCTGTTTTGTTTTAACTAAGCAAGATGTTATTCTCCTATGGGATAGAGCATTTGGCATTTTTGAATGGTAACAACTTTGGCTTGATTGGTGAATTTGAAAAACAAGCTAAATAAGTATGGCTAGGCTCTCTTTTGATTCACTTTTTGGAAACTCTTATCTGAAAAATGCATTAATTCTGTACTTTCTCTGCTGTGCACTGAGGCCTCTTCCTGACAGAGGAAGCCTGAGGTTGTCCAGTGCTGCCTGTAACTACCTAATTCAAACCTAATTCTGCCATCAATGAGTCCTTTTGTCATAAATCTAAAGCACCACTTTCCAACTGGCTTACTTGGTAAGAAGAATAATGCTATTTCGATATCCATCTGTCTGACAGAGGCTCTATGTCACTCAATATTTTACAAATTTGTACCGAAAAAGTATGATTTACTAACTCATAAAAGCCCAACAGAAATCATAGGACTTTTAAAAGATAAGCTATAGTCACTAGAAGATAAACAAGAGGATTACACATGTCTGTCAGGTAACACTAGCATTTTATTTGAGCATGTGTGCTTTACAAGGGGCCAGTACACACATAAACAAATGCTGAGTATTATGCACTGAATCGAGCCTGAATGAATGTCCTATTATAGCAATGTAATTATGATTGTGCGAGGTGTGCATCCTACTGGCTAATGCAATAAGAATCAATGTCGAAGGAATCGGTAAAAGAGTTTGCCACCTCGCCTCATTCAGCATTCTCCTGAGTTCATAAAGAAGCTCTGTCCAAGCACAGAAGCTCAAAGCATTCTAGCTTTGTCCTCTGTAATCCTGCAATCACAACACACATCTGAATGGACATTAAGCACTTGAAAATTTGCATTGGATACGCAGCATTCTGAGATGCATCTAATGTGCACGTTCTAATTAACTCTGCTCCCACACCTGGGCCTAGCATCTCTGGCTATAAGCACATTTTCAAGGGGGATTTGAAAGGCAATTCATTAATTTGCTGTCGTTCTCCAAAATCAACAACAATAAAAACATACAAAGGCAAGGCAGATTTGATAACTAATTCAGCCTAGAACTAGAACATCTGCCACGAAGCTAAACTGGGTTTATTTTGGCTTTTATTTTGAAACATTATTTTAAAAGCCCCAATCTGTTTAATTTGAAGGGGTTTGGGAGCAGGAAAAGCTGTTTGAAAAATCACAGTCCCTGGGAACATAGGTTGATTTTCTAAAGGGCCTAGGAAAAGCATAATAAAAACAAACAACAAAAAGGCAGCAGCATCAACAACAAAAGCATTAGATTTTAAATCACACTGCCACTCTGCTGGTGTGGCTCCATGGATTGAGCTCGTCCCATGGATTGAAGGGTCCTGGTTTGATTCCAGGTCAGGGCACATGCTGGGGTTGCGGGCTCAATCCCCAGTAGGGGGCGTGCAGGAGGCAGCCAATCGATGTATGTCTTTCTCTCTTTTACATTGATGTTTCTCTCTCTCTAAAAAAAAACAACAAAAACATCTTTAAATCACACTACCTACCAACCTACCAACAAAATTCAAATTGGGGATTTATCATTTTTATAGCTCTTTTTGGAAAGTTAATTAACCAGTTTCAATATCAGTTTTCTCATCTATAAACTGGGTATAGTAATACTGAGCTCACAGAGGTTTTTCAGGGGATTTCAATGGTGAAATGTTTGTAAAGAGCTTAGCACTAGTTCTGGTCTGCAAGTGGCAATCAGTAACCGTTATTTGAATCTGAATATAAAGAGAGTTGGCAATGCACACCCACACGTCTAAACTTACAGAGATTGAACTTGCATATTGCCTAGAGAAATAAAATTTCACATATAACTGCCAGTCATAATTTCTGAATTTATCTGCTCTAAAAGCATAATAAACAGTTTTAGATAGGCACTCCTAAGACACAGAAAAAAGCACTGAATAAGTTTTATTCAATTCCATCAAAGCCACACTAAATAATAATTTACTGGAAGTGAAAAGAATGTTTTCAGAGCAAAGAGATTTTCAAGATAGAACCCAACTTTTCTTTCTATAACACTGCCTCCTTTATAGTCTTCCAGTATCAAAATACTGGAGGCATATTTGCCCAGGAATGTGTGTGAGATACTTACTGTAATTGTCATTGGACGTTGATAAATGCAGCAATATGAATTGTTAGTAGTGAGTTGGCAAAATTCACCTATAACATAACTCTTATGTGCTGAGAATATATTGCTTTATAATCTTATTTAAATTACTTAATTTTGTTTATTTTATTTATCACTTTCTCATGAGAATTCACTCCCAGTTTAATGTGAAAAAACATTAACTTTAGCTACAAACAGTCAACATAATCCTGTGTAACAATGTAAAGAGGCTATGTAAGCCATGCTCAATCTCATTTTAATGAAGACTAAATCAGATTTTCATGATGAGTTTAGTGGATGAGTATGGCTTTTCATCCTTCGGCATGGGTCGGGGTATGGACAAAGACAGGACAGAGATGGGGTTGCGACTATGAGAAGATGTCATCCCTGCGTTTTGGCATTGTACTCAGCATCCTCTGGTCACTGGCTCTTTGCTTATCTTAGTGCTGGAATCTCAGCTGTGTATAACTAGTGAATTCATCTCTTTCTTGGACTGGACAGAACCCATTAGCACTCTCAAGCTGATTTAAATGTCTTTTGAGTCTACACCCCCAACAAGGAAAATCAACAGGCTGGCAATTCCCCTCAGAGCGTGCTGACTCTGGAGAGACAAGTGTCTTTCTCGCCCTACCACTGCATACATCACAGTGAATTGGCTAGCTCTCAATTCAGCACCGAGGCATGAGAGCTGCTACATGAGATCTAAGTGCCTTGAAAGAGAGAGAAACCTCTCGCCTTCCCTCTGCCAAAGTTGCTCACACCCAAGGTGAATGGTATAGCCCAATCAAGAGTCTAGGTGTCCGAGACCTAAACGGAAATGGCAGTACTGTTTTACAGAACATCTACCTCCAAATTAAGGAACAAATGTGAAGACTATAACATTTACATGTTTCAGAACAAAGTGGCTGTTTCTGGGTTGCAATGCAAACACAATCTATATTGTTTTTGGCCTCCTACCATTCATTTGTCATTCATCTATCTATCTATCTATCTATCTATCTATCTATCTATCTATCTATCTATCATCATCATCATCATCATCATCATCTATCTATCTACCTACATACTTATATACCTACCTACCTACCTATGTACCTACCTATCTATATACATACATACATATCAATCATCCACCAAATCTATTCTGTACAACTCTGGTAAAATGTTGAGATATCTGTTTTACTGTGGACATGAACAATATAGAGGTGATATCTGATATCCTGGGTACAGGTGGGATTGCCTAATAAATAAAAGCCTGTGACTAGGATATTTAGGAACGTTTACACAGAGTAGGTGAAGATGAAATATTTCTATTGCCTGCTTTTTCTTCAATTTCTACTCTCGGGCTTTGAACTCCATTAAATGATGTTGCAATTGGAAATGCTTACGCTCTTTAAATCCCATAACCTTATACTTCCTTTATATGAGAGATGTCTTTATCTTCTATTTTAAATTATACCCATGCTTTGCCACTTTGAAATAAAAATGGGGTTTCTGCTCCTTTTTTAAATCTCCTTATCTCCTCTGTAATAACTTTCTATTATCAGAAGTTACATAATTTCCATGCAAGATTTTTAGTTTTTGAAAAATATATTTTAATTTTGACACCACAACATTCAGGAAATCCAGTGTCTTTGACTCCATGCTTCACAACTTGTATTCCTTCTTGCTCATAGTTCCTGTCATTTTTACTGAACTCACTTACTTGCCTTTGCCTCAAATATATTCTTGATCAAATCTCTCCTTGTTCTTTAAACCCCCTTTGGAGGAAGCAGGAGAAACATTATAACCTTTATTATTGCTGAGTCATCGAGGATGTATATTATGCCCTTGTATAAACTAATAGTAAAATAAGTATTCTAAATTGTGGAACATTTTTTAATTTATATTTGAAAATAACAATTAGGTACTGATACCTTGAGACTTCAGATTATTTTACAATGTTGAAGGGTGTGTGTTTATGTGTGAGTTCATTACATAGTAAGGAAAGCCATCATTACTGTGTATGAGACAACTAAATTTCTCATCTGATCCTTACTGGAAACGTGAGCCTCTCACCTGCTTCCACCACTGCAGTTTCATGTTGTCTATTTTACATACTGATTGTGTGCATAAACTTTTAAAGGAAAAAATATTCTCATGCCTACAAAAAGAAAGCTTGACGTTCCATTGGCTTTAACAAAAGTTGATGAAACCACTCTTCCGCGTAGTTGACATTGTCTTTCTAACAGAATTTTAGGGTTCTCACATCCATTTCAACTGATACATTTGACACACTTTTGACATATTGAATCATCCTTCTGGTTCCATTCATAAAAATATTTTTTTTTTCCAGAAATCTGTCTCTGGATTTTACATAATTATAACTCTAACCTATTTTCCCTTGGTGACTCATCCTTGCAATAGATCTTGCAGGTCATATCTGATATATCTTAGGGTCGGATATTTCATTTGTACTACACAAAACTGCCGGCCTGTGTGACCCTTCCACAGCTTCTCGCCTAAGAAGAGTTCTAAATCCAGTTCCATGCTTTATACCTCATTCTTCTCTTTTTAGTAGCCTGATTTATTTTAGCATTCTTTTTTAGTTTCATTTTCCCCCAAGCTCCTATGTTTTCATTTTAGTCAACTTAAAAAATAGGTCAGTTTTAAAATAAATTTTCCAGTGTTAGGCTAGTTTTATTTGGTGCATGGCCTTTATGAACATCACATTTACTAAAAAACAATTTTTAACTATAAGTATGTACCAAATATTCATTCTTTTTCGCTGAAATTCAAATGACCTGAGTGTTGGCATTGTATCTGGCAACCCTAACTTCCTCAAAACTATTTCCAAAAATTTACAATATTGACTCTCCCTCTTATGCTCTATATTGCTTCTTTGATATATATTAATTGTGCTTATTTTCTATCATTTCTCCATTAAATAATATTCAGGATATAGGGATGGGTCAATAAAAGAGGAAAAGATTGACAAAAGGACAGAAAAAAATAGGAGGGAAAGTAAGGTGCTCATTTAAAAACATATATGAGCCAAGCCCATAAGGATAAAAAGTAATGTAAGAAAACCATGCAGAAATTGCAATAGAACATTTCTCTAAGATATAGAAAAAAATACAATTAAATGAGTGGGATGATTATTGAAAGCAGTCATGTTTCTGAAGAAGCTTTTAAAGTTAACTAGACATAGCTTTTATGAGTTTAGGTGAACCTGTACTCAAACTCAGGTCTGTAAGATTTCAAAGTCCAAACTTTTAATCACTTTGACGCCACATAATGGACTCATTCTTTTATAACCTATGTCCTTGCAAAATCAAAGGTCATTGTGTCCGTCACAAATTACCTCTTTCTCTCCTTTCCTTTGTGGAGTCTATTTTCCTACTGGGATTTTAAGTGTATTTCATATTGATTTTTATAAACATTTTGTTGATTAAACTTAGCAACACTTTCTTGGTCATAAATTTGCAAATAGTTTAGGTTTTATTTTTTATTTTTTCAGTTCTCCCCACTTGATTGCTTTTGTTTATAGAAAGCTATTCTTTTATAACTTACACATTTTTATTGATTTTAAAATGATTTTTTTACTTTCTTCTATTCCTCCAAAATGCCTTAGACATAATATAAATTCACCTTTTTCATTATTTTTGTTTTTATTCATTTTCTTTATTAACTATGAAATATATCAGTAATTTATCTTGGTCTTTGGTATGAAGTAAGAAATTTAGAGAGTTTCTACTATCTCCCATAACCAGTCTTCTCTGTGAATATGTATAAATACCTTCTTTAACAACTATGTCCATATCTTGATTTTTAAACAAAGATATCGTCTAACAGATTTTCTATTTTGTTTATTTTTTTATTGTTGAAAGTATTACAGTGTCCCCCTTTTTTCCCTTGACCCCCTCCCTCCTGTCCCCACCCCCACCTGCCTTCCCCAGCCTAGTGTCCATGCCGATTGGTTGTGCATATATGCATGCGTCTTTCTTGTACTCAGTACAGCTCTTAATGGGAATGAAATGTCCCACAGTTCTTTATCTCATTATTAAATGCAATATATATAAAGATCCTCCAGCAAGCAGGGGCCCTTTCCTCCCTACTATAATCCTTATTTTTCTCCATTGAATAATGTTCCCACATAATGTCATACCTATGATTTTAAATACCGTACTGTTGAGGTTCTGACATTCACTGGATTGTGTGACTCTAAAAAGCTCCTATTTACAACATGAACAGAATTTTTGTCTAGCTTATAATCTAGTAACTGTAGAGTATGGGGTAATGGTTAAGAGTGTGGGCTTTCGGCTGGTGTGGCTCGGTGACTGAGCATCAACCCATGCACCAAGAGGTCGCCAGTTAGATTCCCAGCCAGGGCACATGCCCAGGTTGTGGGCCCGAACCCTAGTGCGGGGCATGCAGGAGGCAGCCAATCGATGTTCTCTCTCATCAATGTTTCTCTCTCTCTCTCCCTCTCCCTTCCTCTCTCTCTCAAATCAATAAAGAAAAAAAAAATAAAGAGTGTGGGCTTTGAGGCTACATAATTTGTGCTCATATCACGCTCTAAGAGTTATTAGCTGTGTGATTTTGAAAGCCTTAGCTGGAATTTCATCTCTAGGAAATTGAGGTAAAAACTGCACCCGCCTTCTAGAGTTATTATGTGACTATAAATGAATTAGCATATGTTCAGCACCTAGAAAAGCACCTGACAAGTAAGAAGAGCGCAGTACATTTTGACTACCATTATTACGAAGTTCTGCTCTTGCAAGGGTCTTGATATTGCCATGTTCCTCATTTTACCACAGTAGTATCACATCTTCTCTCTCTGTCCTTTATTGATTTGTTAAGTAATTTTTGTGTATATTAAATGTGTGTGTGTGTATACATATGTGTGTGTGTGTATATTTGTCTTATTTTTCCTTTTCTGCTTTGTATTCTTCTGTATGATTTTCTTGTCTTGATCTTATTGTACTCCTAATATTTTCATCAATATTTTTAATTTTCTTTCCTTTTACACATATCATTATATTTACTTCTCAAGACTCATTGAAGAAACCATCTTTAAATATACAACCCATTTAACTGAGGAGGAAAAGGGATCACAGATATTGAGGAGCACACTACAAATCATGATTACCCCACAGATGAACAGTATAAGAAACAGGTTATTGTTTTTTTTTTTGCTAATTAAATAGAATCTAGTTAAATACTTCTATTCACAATATGATTGTGTTTAATTTAGTGTAATGATTGCAGGCACATCACATTTTATTATATATTATATTTTGGTGGCTTAATCTAACAAAATATGTTCATTATAATCTGATAATTTTCAAATTTTGGTTTATGACTCATTAGTGTATCATAAAATCAATTTAATGGGTTAAGACCTGTATTAATTAATATAATTGAATAGAGTAGAATAGATTATTATGAGCTAGAGTACAATGTAGCAGATTGCCATTTATTGTAAGGGGTATATTACATTATAAAACATTTTTTAATTCCAGGTTTCTGTATAAGAGACAGTGTGTGTGTGTGTGTGTGTGTGTGTGTGTGTGTGTGTGTATTACTGTGGGGCATGGTCCAAAAATTTTTGGAAGACAGTGGGATACACATTGTTTTTAGCCTTTTAAAAATAGATCAGGAGCACAGTATTTTTGTGTTACATAAATTAGTGTTGAAAACGAAGAGTTTTCATTGAGATTGATATAGCAAGACAGATTGTTCTGCTTTAAGTCTGTGTGGCCACTCTAATTCAGTTAACTATGATCTCTGTGGGTATCATAAAGGGTTTTGATTTATCTATAGCAAATTGGTTAATTCCAAGCTGGCTTCTGGTTATCACCAGCCTGAACAAAATTTTCTTAACCTCTATCATTCATTGTGTGCTTAGAGAATGCCAATTCATTTTATATTGTTTATGTCCTTAATATGATCCAAATAATATGAATTGGATTAATTTTCTGGGTAAAATACATGTATTCACTGAATTAAAACTCCAGGTGGAAATGTTAGTTTTGAGATTGTTCTCTCTTGATTATCTGTTTCTCTGCTTACATTAGTACAATAATAAAAGTGAGGTGTATTCACTGAGCCTCTATCATTGCTACCAGTTGGTTGATACAATAAGTTGATAACTAAATACAGACCTTTAGTACCATCAATTTTTCTTAATTTACTTTGAAGTTCTGTTCTTAGATGAGGACATATTTGGGATTTTATGTTTTCCTATTGAATCAAAACCTTTATAAATACAAAACCCCCCTTTATCGGTGATAGTTCTTGACATCTAATTTCTCTGATATTAATATTGCCACACTAGTTATATTATGGTTACTATTGGCATAATATATAATTTCCTACACTTTTACCTTCACCTTATGTGTCTTTACATTTAAGGTGCATCTCTTTCTGACATTCCATGGTCTTATTTTTTTTTCTTATTGTGTGTGATAATCCATGCTTTTTAATCAAAATGGTGAGTTCATTACATTTAGCACAGCTACTGATACCTTGTATTTAAATCTAAATACTTGCTTTTTGTTTGTTTTTCTCCCATCTCACTTTTGTTGCTTTTTTTTCTTGCCTTCTTTTGGATTACTCTAATATTTTTAGATAAATTTTATTCTCTAGATGGATTTTTAGTCACATATATTTTTACTATATTGTATGGGTTGCTCTAGGAATTATGAAGTGCATCTTCTATTTATCCCAGTGTAGAGTTATATCACTTCATATTCACAGTTTCAAAATATATGAACCTTACAACAGTATAATTACATGCTTCATTCCCCAAGCATTGGATATTAATGTCATGTATTTCAGTTCTACAAACAAGATAAACACCAATTACAATGGCATTATTTTCTGTTTTAAATAGTAATTTGTTTTTATATTATTTAACAGGAAAAAAGTAGTCCTACATTATTTACCACTTATTTTCCATGTATAGTGTTAACTCCTTCGTTTAGATTTCGTTTTCTCTAGGTGTTTTTGTACAATTATATTCAACTTCATTTAGTTCTTTATTTATGGCAGAGCACTTTGCTAGCAACACATTCTCCTAGCTTTCATGTATCAGAAAATATCCTAATTTCACCTGTGTTTTGAATGATATTTTCACTGAATATAGAAATTTGGGCAAATGGAGATTTTTTTTTAATTTTTATCTTTTGAAGATGTCATTTCCTTTTATCTTCTGGCCTCTACAGTTTCTTTTTTACCCGTGTTCTTCAAGATTTTTCTCTTTATCTTTACTTTTAAAGGTTTGACTATGCTGTTTCTAGATATCTTTTTCTTTGTTTTTAAACTTCCTGAGATTCATTGAACTTCTTGAATTTTTAGGTTAATGTGCATCACCATCACCAAATTTGGAAAATATTTGACCGTTATGGTCTTTAAATCATTTTTCCTGACCCATCCCCTGCCTCTGAAACTCCAATTACATATTTGTGAGACCTTCTCAGGCTGTCTCACATGCCAGTGAGGTGCTGGTTCTTATTATTAACCATAGTTTTTTGTCTCACTTCTTCCAATTGAATAATTTCTAGCAGTCATACTCCAGGTTCACTGACTCTTTCTTCTGTCATCTCCCTTCTGCTTTGGGCCTCCTTGTTCTTACACATAACACACAAAACTGGCCATGTGTATATTTATGAAATAATGATGTGACAATAAAATGTTATCATCAAAGGTTATACTATTACAGAATTTTGTTATCATCAAAGGTTATACTATTACAGGGTTTTTCCCTCAGAATTATGGACTTTTGGGGCTGGATAGCAAGAGGACTATCTTGTGCATTGTACAAAGTTCAGCAGCCCACCTGACCTCTGTACTAGGTGACTGTATCAAACCTTCCCTCTTTTGGGACAGTCAATCATGTACCCAGACATTATCAAATGTCCCCTGGGGCTAGAAACCACTCTTGGTTGAGCAGCACTACATAGTCATTTTTTCTTAATGTATTTCTATTCATAACTTTGTATGTATTGGAGAAAGATCAGATTTTCAAAAACAAGAAAAATTAAATCTAATCATGGCTGGAATCATAGAGGTAGAGAAGGTACAAGCTTGAATTATATATTAAAGAAACTGACTTGACTTACAGAACTAGGTCTTAGGAAGTAATTACTCTGCAATGACTTCCCATGTTGTGTTCAGAATGGGGTTAGAAAGCACATAGCTGCATCCTTCAACTGCAACCGATTTCAAATATGTGAAATGCAAACATATTGCTAACTATACAAGGGCATTAAATTTATCACTCTTTTCTTCATAAGCCGGCTTTGAAAAGTTAATGCAAAGGGAATGCCGGGATGTCCAAATGTAGCACATGACCTTCTGTAAACTGCTGTGCTTGCTGTCAAGCTGTGCATCTGTGGATATGCCCAGATGGTTGTATTGTAGCTATTTAAATTGGGGATTCTATAATAAGAAGTCATCACTTATTTAACCTGCTTTTCCAGGATACTGAGCATACAAATTTGATTAGAAATTTTGGGACTTTTGTCATCATGTTTGTTTGTGTCTAGTGTGGGTGAGTGTGCATGCACACCTATATGTTTGTGGGATATATATTATATCAGTTATCTCCCAATTTGGTTTATTTTGTCAGTATAGATTTTAATTTCATTTTGTTAGCTGGGAAAGGACATTAACAACCTTTTTAAATGAAATGCATTTCTGGTAACTAGAGTTTGGGTGTGTGTAGGCACTTGATATGGTTTGTTGATGGTGTGATAATAATAATGAGAAAGAAAAATAAACTTTAAAAGACAAATTATTTGCTACTAGATAAGGCAAATAAAGAGAGAATTTATGGGCTAAAATAGGTATTAATTCCCTTTGTGATTGTACTGTGAAAACCAAACCAATACTTCATTTGAAAAAGGTAAAATTAGATTACAAGTAACTATCTTAATATAGCCATCTGCATTGTATTTTTAAATGACCTAATATTCAGAAATTAGATTAAAGCACATATGTATGTGTGTATATATATATATAGCCTTTCTACTGTTTCTTGATAGTCCTTTATTGAATATTTATTAATCACAACATATAAATAGATAAAATATATTAGTAAATATAATTTCAGTCAGGATTCCTTTAAACTTAATAAGGCAAAATAAGTAAAATGTAGATTTTTTTAAGTGAGTAAATATAATTTGATAGATAGTTTAAACTTTTATATGAATACTATTAATAAACATTAAAATATATTTCAAGATTAAAATACAACAACTTTGGTGTTTGTAATTCCAAGTAAGTTTTTTGTTACTTATTTATTTTATGCCCTATATATGAATTGTGATAATGAATTTTAATTTGCCAACCTATTTGAAACAAACCCAAGTTTACATAGGGACAAAGGTGACTAAATACATTTGATTGGACATTTTATTAAGTAATATTCTATCAAATATATCATATTCTACTAAATTATATATCTCATTTGCTATTTATAGTTGATAACAATAAAGAAAACATGTGAAGGTTTAGTAATATCTTCAGAATAATCACAGAACAATCAGTAACATTCCTTATATTTATAGCATACAGATTTCTAGGAATTGTCATTCCACCAAGTGTTATATATTTTGTCTCTCTCCATTACACAGAATGCCCCCTTCCCAATCAAGATCCACCGAGTCTGAAGGCTACTCGGGTACAGAGGAGCAACAGTCGCGATGAGACCAACATATTCTGGGTTCAAGTTTCATTTTTGCCTCTTAACGTCTGACTGTTTCAGTGAGTATCTCATCCATGACAGAAACCACTGGAACATTTCAGATGAAAGGGTTTTTAATTGGGGGACTTGGGTACCTGGCTGATGAGGGAGCTGTGGGGCCAGAAAGGGAAAGATGAGACAAGCTGTGGACAAAACCCAGCAGGAAGTGACTGAAACCCAAGGCCAGAGGCCTGAGCGGAGCGGGGTGGGGGTGGGGGGAGTGCTTCCAGAGCGCAGGCTCCTGATGCCTCAGAAAGTGTGCAATAGCGGGGCCTCTCCGTGGCAGGTGTTGGGAAGGGGAGGACAGAAAGGAGAGGCCCGGAAGGAGGGGAGAAATAACTTGGCTCCTTTCTTTTCTCCATCTTTCCACTTCTCACTGTTGCCCCTGGCCTGGTCCCATCCAGATCCAGCTGACAGTGGAGTGTGGGCAATGTCGCCTGCAGGTCTTTCCTGCAGTACAGGACGAACAGGGGAAAGGCAAGGGGTAGCTCTGACGGAGGGGCACAGTCAGTATCTCCAATGTTTCTTCGTCTGCAAATGTACTGCCAGGTTTAATTTATTTATTTTTTTTATTTTTTCTTTACTGAATTTTGAGAGAGAGGAAGGGAGAGGGAGAGAGAGAAACATCATGAGAGAGAACATCAATTGGCCGCCTCCTACATGCCCCCAACTGGGGATCAGGCCCACAACCTGGGCATGTGCCCTGGCCAGGAATTGAACTGGCGACCTCTTGATGCATGGGTCTATGCTCAACCACTGAGCAACACTGGCTGGGCTGTCAGGTTTAATTTAAAGCAATGTGCTGGGGTTTGAAAAGCATCATGCTGGTGAATGAACGTTGTTACTATAATTACTAGAAGGAACCCAGCAATCTCAGAGCTACTTTTCTTTTTGGCAACTTTATAACTTTGGATATGTGACCCATATGTGATCGTCAATAAGACTTCAAATTAGTAATTAGTCTTTTTGCCCTTAGAAATGTCAATGGAAAACTCTAATAGTTTGAAACACTCCAGTTTGAAATGATTTGCATTTCTAGAAAGAAAGGTTGAGGTTTTCATTTTCAGAATGCCAACACGAAGAGCTGTGTGGGATACATTCCCCAGGAAAACTGGTGAAATTATTTAAAAAATAAAATCTCCTGAAATGGTCCCACTCATATGCAACAAATAAATATTTATTCAAGAAAGTCTACTAAAACTCACTAAGAGCAGTGGAAGTCTGTGGTATTTAAAGCACAGCCTTCAAGTCTCTCTTTGCTTCTCGCCCAGTGTGGTACAAACTCCAACCTAGGCAGAAGCCAGGAGCACGGGGCTCCGTTTACCCCCAGCTCTGTCAGGAGTGGGCATCAGCACTTCACATTCTGCCACCCAATTACCTGCTACAGAGGCTACATTCCTAATGGGTGCAGCCAAGGTTCAGGGGCTCCATTCTGCAGAGCTCCCACTTGTGTGATTGAAGTTTTAGCAGGTGCTTGATGTGCTGAGAATACAGGAGTCCTGTTCCACTGTCTTATTCATAAAGTGGAGGTTCCAAGTCAGAACAAAAAAGCTGAGACCAGAGAGGGAGGCTACTACCCTTCCCTCTATTGAGTGCCCAGCTCCTAGAGCAGAGAAGGCACTCCAAAAGAAGTACACCACTGTCCCTGCACCCAGCTCCAGAGCCATGGCTCAGAGATATTGCCCAGGCAGAGAGGCAGGCTGTAACAGATAGCATGAAGCTCTTTCCAAAAGAAACAGCTTTACTGGAAACAAAGTGTAGGGAAGTTGAGCCTAAGAGTACTCTCAAATCAATGGAGGGTGTGGGGAATAGTAATTAGGAAGACATGGGTAGCTTTATTGGCGATATATAAACTAAACTATAGGTCAACTAGTACATAAGAGAACCAGGAAAAAAAGACAACTAAGTAGGTAGTGTTCTGCTGGGGGTCAGAACTAATCCCAAACCTAAGGAGAGATCTGCTGCAGGTCAGAACAAATCTCAAAAACTATCCTTACAAATGATCCTGATTTAAATTGGATTAAGTCTGTGGAGCAATTTAGCCCAAGAATGTTGTTAAAGAGAGAACAATCAACTGGCAATTAGTGGTGCTTATTTTCGGGGCGGGATTGGGAAAAGAAACAAGGAGATCCTGGTAAAACTGTTGTCATCCCGGGTGACTGTGCATGTTCAAGGCTGCGTCCTGGAGGAACATCAGAGGCTCCATGCTGCTGGGGAAATAGTCGCACTGCGATTAACCAGCCAGCCACTAATACGCAAACCAGGAAACAATGATCACAAGCCCTGGGAGGAGGGTGCCTAGGACTTAGATTTGCCACAATATGTTTTCGAAAACAAATATTTATGAGGCATGCAAAAAAAAACAACAGGAAATTCTGACGGGGTGTTGGTGGGGGGTAAAAACAACAGAAATTGCCTGTGAGAGAAACCAGAAATCAGATTTAACAAAGACCTCAAAGAAACCATTAAAAATATTTTCAAAGTACTATAGGAAACTATTTTAAAAAGTAAACATCTGATAGCAAAGTCTCATCAAATAGAGACAATCAATAAAAAGTTAGAAATTACTGAAAAAAAATAAAAAGAACCATGTGGAAATGCTGGAGTTCAAAGGTACATAATTTTTTAAAAAATTAAATCACTAGAGGGCCTCAATAGGAGATTTGAACTGGCAGGAGAAAGAATTATGAAGTTAGAAACAGACCAATAGAAATTATGCAATTTGAAAAACAGAGAGAAAAGGGAACAAAGAAAAATAAACAGATCCTCTGAAAAATGTGGGACACCATTAAATGCACCAACATATACTTAATGGGACTGCCAAAAAGAGAGAAGGAAGAGAAAACAGGAGAACAAGTATTCAAAGAATTAATGGCTGAATACTTCTATACTTGATGGAGATCATTAATGTAAGTATTAAAAAGTATTGGTGCCCAGCCATTGTGGCTCAGTGGTTGAGCATCAACCCATGCACCAAGGGGTCGCTGGTTCGATTCCGGGTCCGGGCACATGCCCAGGTTGTGGGCCTGATCCCCAGTGGGGGGCATGCAGGAGGCGACCAGTGGATGTTCTCTCTCATCGATGTTTCTATCTCTCTCTCCCTTTCCCTTCCTCCCTAAATTCAATAAAGAAAAAAAAAAAGAAATATTGATGAGTATGTGGAGATTGGCTAGCTCATACATTGCTGGTGTGAATGTAAAATGGAGCAAACACTGTAAAAGTCTTGCATTCCTTAAAATATTAAATATAGAATTATCATTTGGCCCAGTAATTCCACTCATAGGTATGTACCCAAGTGAAATAAAAATGTCCAGCCCTGGCCGGGTGGCTCAGTTGATTGGAGTGTCTTCCCATACACCAAAAAGGTTGCAGGTTTGACCCCTGGTAGGGGCACATGGGGGAGGCAACCGATCGATGTTTCTCTCTCACATTCATACTTATCTCCTTCTCTCCCACTCCCTCTCTCTAAAATTCAATAAAATAAAATATCCTCAGGTAAGGATTAAATAAAACAACACATATGTCCACACAAAAATGTGTATACTAATGTTCATAGCAACATTACTCAAAAATACAAAAGGTGCAAACTACTCAAATACCCTTCAACTAATGAAGGGATACGTCAAATATGGTTTATGTACAGACTATAATATTATCTGGCCATGAAGAATGAACTATTTATACATACTACAACATGAGTAAGAAAGAAGCCAGTCACAAAAGAGAATATATTATATGATTTTATTTATTTGACATGTTCAGAAAAGGGAACTCTATAAAGACATAAAGTAGATTAGTGGTTACTGATGGCTGAGGGGATGATTGTTAAAGGTACAGTGTTTGGTGTTAGTGTGATGAAAATATTTTAAAATTGTGCTGATGGATGCATAACTCAATGAATATACTAAATTCTAATGCTAGACTAAATACTACATTGATACTACAAACATTGAAATATATATTTTTAAATGGGTAAATTATATGATCTGTGAATAATATCTCAATAAACCCCTTACCAAAAACATTAGAATTGGTTATGCTTCCATAGTTCTCAGAGAACTAAACATATAATAGAATGAAGTTACCACTGTTGTTATACTGTAATTTTTGAAGCGTAATCCACCATGAAAGCACAGACAAATAGTGGCTACCTAGTATTTCTTAATTAAACATTAAAATAAATACTTTCATATATTTCACTAGTGATTTTGGGGTATTTAGAACTAGACATTTTTCTCTAAAAACATTCAAATAGCTGAAGTTGATGTTTATAATTTTTGCAAGCATGAAAGAAAAGACACAATTTTCTAGGCACGCTTTTAGTTTTGATCCCTTTCCCTGAGTCTTTTCTTACCCCAACAGGGCAGTCATGCACCAGAAGGCAACTTTAATTTGCATTTTTTGGCTTTCATATGCATGTGTCCTAAAATTAACATATCTTAAGTAGAGTTTATTTTGCAGAGAATCTGTTTATCTAACATTAGTACAGACAAAAGCAGGAGTGTAATAAGAATTCCTAAATTGCAAATGCACAGTGCATAACTGAATATTTGAACATGTCTCAAAGCAGTGGGGCAATTTGATCCTGATAATCCTATTTACTTCTTTTTTTTTTTCCCTGAGAGAAAAGGGCATTCTTATGTAGGATTTATTTCATCTGCAATTTTCACATGACAAAATGTACTTTTAAGTTTAAACCGATGTTTCAGTCCCTGCTATGATGAGCATGATGCCAGTTGGAAAAGCAGACAGAACTGCAAACTTCTAATCTTGGCATGGCGTTTGCTTTCCATTCTCTTTAGTGTGCACTGGTGGCGTATTACTAAGTGTTAAAACCTTGGCAAAGTCACTCGTGTGTAGATTTGTGCTCTTTTGTGGAGAACTAGTACATTTAAAGTCCATCGAAACTTTTCTATTTTTGAAATTACTGATGATTAGTTTTTATTCCTTTTTGTCTTTACGTTTTTCTCTTTGGCTGTACGTAGCCTGAAGAACACTGAATTGCCAGCCCACTTAACAGATTTGTGTTCAAATATACTATTTCTCCTGGGTGAAGGATATGAATCTCCACCTTTGCCCATTGAATATATTGCATTCCTGTGAACAGTTAAAAAACTGTCCCATATGTATACATCACTCAGTGTCACCACACTCCCTTCTCTTCCTTATTTTCATAAACTCTTTTTATTAAGGACTTAAGCTGCATCTGTTTCTCCCATGACCCGTCTCACACTAATTATTTCACTATGGGAACTGGATTTTTTTCCTTCTGCTTTTAAAACCCCAAGTCTACCAAATGTGATAATAATACTTGCTGTTATGAAAGGAAAAACACAACTTGATTCTGCTTCTCTTTCTGACTTGTCCAAATAATCTGAACCTGAAATAAGAAACTAATTTGACTCTACATTTTCTTTGATCCTTCGGTTACATTTGACATTGTGAACAGTTAGGCTTTCTTGGATTTCCAACTACAATATAAAATCCATCAGAGAAATCGCATCATAGTAATCCAATTTATTTCCACATATATTTATAAAGAGCTTAATATATGCCAGGCATTCTTTTACATGCTTAGGATATATCAGTGAACAAAGCAAAAATCTGAGTTTACGGAGTTTATATTCTGGCAAGGACAGACATATAATACATAACAAACAAAATAAAATAATAACTAGTATATGTAAAAGTGCACATGCTACAAAAAAGTGTATAAGAGGAGATTGGCATTATAGAGGGTTTGGTGTGTTCAGTATAAACAATAAATCTCATAGTGTTCCCAATATCTAGCTTAATGCTTTTCATATAAGTTTTGTAAAATACATGAAAGCAGAATTGATAAATAACTTCTATAAAAAGTTTCTTTGTGATGTTTATATCCTCTCACTATCCATTTTTTGTTCAGCTCTTATCACACAGATAATATGAATGTAAATATAAATGTAGGTATATATAGACATGAATATAGATATAGATAGATATTGGAGCTCCTTAACACACTGTCATTTATTCTATCAGTATACAGTGATATATATAGACCCCATCCCTTTTAGGAGATGAGGCATCTTAATGGTCAGACTAAACAAAGTAACAAGTGAAAAAACAGTGTAGAGATTCATATAGTAAAGTTCTTAAGCAATAAGTTACATCTGTAAGCCACAAAAATGGTAGAGGGAAGGGAGGAGGCCAACAGTTGGAATCCCAAAGTAATTATTTTAATTATTCTAGGAGCATATAACCACTCACCAGTTATTGTACAAGTCCCTGTAGATGGAAATCCATTTACATTTTTGGTATCACTCTGTGTCCACAAAATAGTAGACACTCAGCAAATACTCATTTGTAAAGATCCATTATCAATTAAGAGATCTGAAATGTGAAAGAGATTGAATCTTTCAAGATATAAATTGTTATTTATTTAATCCCTATTATACTAAATAAAATGTCCATATATATTTGAAGGAGCAGGTAAAGAACACTATGTTATGGGACTAGATCACCTAAAAAGGTACAAAAACACATTTCCCTCAAAGAGAAACTACTTCATTGTGTTCAATTATAACTCAACAATAAATAATTAATTATTCATAGTGCTTATGGTCAGTTCTACATTATGAATGTATTTTCAACAAATCTTAAAAAGGTGATTTAGTGACGTGATATAAAACATTGTGGTTGAGTTCAGAAGTTATGGGTTCAAACAATTTATCTGGTCTGTGATTGTGATTTATGCTTCAAAAAGATGACAATAGTGGTAACTGGTCAAGGTTATGTTAGAATGCTGGTTCCTTCATTCATTACTTTTATGATTTTGGACACATTTTCATAATGCAATTTATCTGTGCCACAATTTTCTCATCTCTAAAGCTGGCTAATGAGAGTGGTCTTTATAGAATTGGCATAAGTTTCAAGTAAATAGTGTAAAACATGCCTGTTTGTGTGTTCTAAATTAATTAGCAACAGAAGATGTTAGATAATGAATTTATATGATTTTTGGAAAAGTATTTACTTTCCTCAATCACTGGAAATTATACATCCTCCCTGCCTTCTTTTATGAAATTTATGTAAATATTAATTAAACATTTGCCAGTGTCAGCAATATTCTGCTACAAAAACCAGAGAAGGATGCAATAAAAAAGAGAATTACAATCCAATATCCCTGATGATCATAGATGCAAATTTCTGGAAAAAAATTAGGAAATTATTCAAGAATACATCAAAAGAATCATACACAATGATCATGCAGGATTTATTCCAGGAATGCAAGGATAGTTCAACATCCTCAAATTAATTAGCGTGATATACCATATTAACAATATAAAAGATAAAAATCATATGATCTCAGTAGGGGCAGAAAAAAGTATTTGACAAAATTCAACCTCTATTTATGATCAAAACATAATAAAATGAGTATAGAGGGAACATATCTCAACATAATAGAAGCAATATATGAAAAACCTACACCTAACTTCATACTCAATGATGAAACATTGAAAGTTTTTTTGTTCCTAAGATAAGGAATGAGACAAACTGCCCACTCTTACCAGTTTTATTCAACATAATATTTTATTCAATAGAGAAACTAGTAAGGAAAAAGAAATAAAAGGCATCTAAACCAGAAAAAAAGATAAGAAACTGTCACTATTTGCAGATGATACATTATATATAGAAAAGCCTAAAGACTCTACCAAAATCTGTTAAAAGTGATAAAAAATTCAGTAAAGTGGCAGGATACAAAATCAACATACAAAAGTCTGCTGTGTTTCTCTACATTAATATCGAACTATCAGAAAGAGCAATTAAGAAAACAATCCCATTAACGATAGCATTGAAAAGAATAAAATATAACAAAGGTCTGAATAGATTTGTACTGTGTAAACCATAAGACACTGATAAAGGAAACTGAAGAAGACACAAATGAACAGAAAGATATTTTGTGCTCATGGACTCAAAGGATTAATGCTGTTAATGCCTATACTATCCAAAGCAATCTACTGATTCAATAAAATTCCTATCACAATTTCAATGGCAATTTTCTTTATAATAATAAAACAATCAACACCAAAATTGTAAGAAACCACAAAAAACCCAAAAATGCCAAAGTAATTTTGGGAAAGAATAACAAAGCTGGAGGCATCTCAGTCTTATTTCAAACTATATTAAAAAGTTATGGTAATCAAAACAGTGTGGTACTGGCATAAAAAACAGACTCATGGATCATTGGAACAGAATGCAGGGCCCACAAATAAACACATACCTATATGTTCAATTAATTTATGACAAGGGAGCCAAGAATATACAGTGTTGAAGAGTCTCTTCAATAACACTACTTGGAAACCTGGACAGATACATGCAAAAGAATGAAACTGGACCACTATCAAAAATGTAGAGATCAGCCCTGGCCAGTCTGGCTCAGAGCATTGGCCCATGGACTGAAGGGTCACAGGTTCAATTCCTGGTCAAGGGCACATACCTGGGTTGCACGTTCGATCCCTAGACCTGGTTGGGATTATGAAGGAGGCAACCAATCGATCTGTCTCTCTCACATTGATGATTCTCTCTCTCTCCTCTTCCCTCCCTTCCACTCTATCTAAAAATCAATGGAAAAATATCCTCCTGTGAGGATTAACAACAAAAAAAGTAGAGATCAGAAATGTAGTCCGGCCTGAGCAAGTCCTAAAGAAAATATTTTAAAAAATAGTATCATGGCCTTGGCTGGTTTAGCTCAGTGGTTAGAGCATTGGCCCATGGATCAGGGAGTCCTGGGTTCAGTTCCCGCTAAGGGCATGTACCTTGGTTGCAGTTTGTCCCCGGCCCCAGTTGGGGTCGTGTGGGTGGCAACCACTTGATGTGTCTCTCTTACATTGATGTTTCTCTCTCTTCCTCCTTCTCTTTCTCCCGCTCTATCTGAAGATAAATGCAAAAAAAAAAAAAAAAATAGTATCATGGTTATTATATATGGAACACAGGATATACCAATGCCATTAATACAGATAAGCAAGAGAGGATACATTTTCAAGAAAACTGAAATTAGTTTGAGGATTGAACCCGAAAGTCATGACCTAAGTTGGAGAATATTTTAGACCTGAAATCAAATTAATTGGAAGTAAATCTCATATAAATACCTTCCAATTCTTTTGGGATATCAGAAATTAAAATAAAGATATTATCATTGTCCCAGAAGAAGGTCAACAGTATAAACCTAAATATTATATATATATGAATAATTTAACTAATTCTACTAAGAACTCTGTGAGAAAAATATGATTACCATGCTTATTTTCCAGTTGAGAAAACTTAGATTCAAAGTTTCATAATTTGCTCATGGTCACACAGCTAGTAAGAGGCTGTTTTATAATGAGAAGCCATATGCAAAAAGTTATTCATAAAAACACATAGGCTTAAATCTTTTAGAGAAAAGCAGAGAGTAAAACATTTTCTAATATGAAATATTAATGATACACTTTGTTTATAGTACAATTTAAATGTACGTTTTTATATTATGGTTCTAGTAGAGGTATACAACAATTTTGGCAATATAACAGTATATTTACAGAGGAGCATAATATTACCACTACATCTTATGATCACATACTGATGCATTGTGCCTTCAATAAAGGAAAATGGAGGCTTAAGTCACAAATGTAGGTATATGTGATTCATTTTCTTTTCAGTTGTCATTGAAATATTGTAATATATAATATGGTTTTCTCCCCTTAGATTCCAACATGTATATCTATATGTTTCTAAGTCATTCATATCATGCATGCACTGAAGACTTGCTGTGTAATAGATGTCTGTTTGTCCATGTCTAGATAAACAAAATCATATTTCCAAACTTTTATTAACAATGCAACCACAATAATTTCTTTATATCACAGAGGCCAAAAGCAAACATGTAACTTTCTGAGTTTATTGCATTTTTCTGTAGAATTATTGAACCTTAGTTTTATTTAGAGAATTATAGAAACAACGTAATACATTCTGTAACCCAGCGAATGCCCTCCACCTTGCAGACTTCCCAGGAATAACAAGAAAGCAGGCCATGCAACACACAGGGTGGGGCTAAGTAGGTTTGGAGTTGTTTGTATGAAAAATAGTGCAATAATTAATGAATATTAGTACAGGAATAAACTCTGTGTTTTGCGTACTCACCATTATAAACATACTCTTGCCACACTCTATATATGTGCATAGTCTTCAGCTGGCTTCCTTCCAGAAATTCCATTTAGAGAGACTTTAATTCTGTGAGAACTGGAATCCAACAATAAGTCCACTGATGTTGATTGAGAAAGACTCAGGAAAAACAGGGTCGAAAAATTATCAGAGTCCTTCTGAAGGAGAATCAATCTCTCTCTCTCTCTCATCCCTCTGTCTCTCTGTCTCTGCCCACCCCCTTCTCTCTTAATTAATGATCAGACAGTTTATGTGCCAGATTTTGAAAGATTGATATCCTGGATCTGCAAGTTCTCACTTTGCATACTGTTTGGCCCTAGCCATAGCAGTCACATTCCAGATGTGTTTGGGGACAGTCCTCAGGAGAAGTGAGAACTGTAGTGCGAACTTCCACAGATACACAAAGCCAAGTGATCAGGTAGGAGGATAAGTCACATGTTATTGGGAAACATCATTCCATAGGGTTTACGTTAAGGTTCATATTTTAGACCCAACTCTGAACGGGAAATGCCTATTTCTCACTTTCTTTTCCATTTTTTTAGCACATATATTTAGTGAAATATTTTGGAAAGCAGTAAGAATAACCAGAGAAGAGAGAGAAGCTACACATAGTAATATAAAATTGTTTTCTTCTAAAGCATATGTGAAATTAATTAAAGTTCCTGTGTACTATGAATTCACAGTTAAGAATCTATTTGAATAACTGATCTTTCTTCCAGATTCCAAATAAAAGGTTAAAAGGTTTAGGTAGCAACCCGATTTTATACTGTACACAATTATTTATTTAAAAAACAGAGGGCAAATACATAAATCTTCAAAAGTGCACTGGGGAAAATGGTCAGTAAAAGCTCTGTGAATATCTTATAATAACAGTTAAGAAAGAACTGAAGAAAGAAAAGAAGGAAAGAGGTTTGAGACGATGTGGAGGGACCTGGAGAGTAATGCTAAGTGAAATTAGGAAGTCAGAGAAAGACAAGTATCATATGATCTCACTTATTTGTAGAATATAATGAACAAAATAACCTGATGAACTAAATAGATCCAGAGACATGGAAGCAGGGAACAGATTGACAAACCTCAGAGGGAAGAGGGGGTCGGTGGGACACTCAGGAAGAGATAAAACAAAGAACTTACATGCATATATGCATAACCAATGGACACAGACAACAATAAGGTGAAGGTGGGTTGGGGGGGGTTGGGAGTGGGGAGGAGGGTGTCAAAGGGGGGAAAAGAAGGGACAGCTGTAATAAAAAATATTAATAAATTAACTATTTAAAAAAAGAAAAGGAAGGAGAGAATGGAGGAGGGAAAATAAGGAGGAAAGGAAGGAGGGAGAGAGGGAGGCTGGAAGGAAGGAAGAATTTCTATGAATGAAATGATAAAAAGAGAAACCTGCTCATTGACACAGATATTGACAGGAAGAACGGAAGGAAGGAAAGAAGGAAGGAAATCAAAGAATCTATCCATTTAAGATATGTGTCAAAATAAAGGACTTAAAAATGAAGAAGCCAGTGTAGGCAGTCATTTCATTTAAATCAGGAGAAATTTTTAGATAATAGTTCAAGTTATTGTAAAGAAAATAAATATTTTATGCCTGGCTGGTGTGGCTCAGTGGTTGAACATTGACCCATGCACTAAAAGGTCGCTGGTTCAATTCCTGGTCAGGGCACATGCCCAGGTTGTGGGCCAAATCCCCAGTGGGGGGCATGCAGGAGGTGCCAATCAATGTTCTCTCTCCCTGGTGTTTCTATCTCTCTCCCTCTCCCTCCTCTCTAAATCAATAAAGAAAAAAAAAGAAAAGTATTTTAAAGTTTGGTAGTGACAAAAATCATACTAACAAATGAACTAACAAAATATCAGAGCTGAGGAGTGGGAGCAAATGTGTGAGGACTAAGGGCCTCCTCACAGCAGAGAGGCCAGTATGCCCACAATGAAGACATGTATTTGAAAGTAATATGATTCCAACCATAATTTTTGTTGCAATATATATATATATATATATATATATATTTTTTTTTTTTTAAGAAAAAAAATACTCATGGCCCTGTAAATACTAAGTGAATTTTAGCCACTCCTTCACTTTCCATTCAACTTTTTTCTTATACTTATTATAATGATAAATAATAAATAATCCATATTCAAGTTGCTCCATATAATATGGTCAAATCTTTGTAAAAGTATTTTAACCTGTCTGACTCTCCTACTTCTTCTATAAGCCAATAAAGGTGCTTGGAAAAGATTTGAACCTAATTTTAATAATAATGCCTATTTCTGGGTAGTAGAAAGTCCAGGAATTATTTTAACATTTTTCTTTTTCTTTTCCTGCATTCAATTTGCTAAAATAAACATTTACTATTTTACCATGTAATAATTTGATTTTTTTCTAATAATAATTATCATTGAAAAAAACAAATTATTATTATTAGCAGCTGGTGACTTGCTTTAAGGATTGGGGGATAGAGAGTTTTTTTCAAAAGAGAGTTAAAGACAAGCAGAATCTTTAAAATATATCCTTGAAATAAATCTATATTTGGATTGTTGTAGAATAATCAGGACAGCAACAACTAAAGACAATTTCACCAAGATCCCTGGTCAGATTTCCTCTTTTTTTTGTTTATTTTTTAAACTACCAGATACTAGATGTGTTTTCCCCTCAGATGTCGGCAAGCTATGATTAAATGTTTTTTATGAGGGGTTTAGTGTATATCGTTTTTTGTAGAATCGAAGATACTTTATAGAGAATGAGAATAGGCATTTCTGTACTACTTTCATTGGTCTCTTGGTCTGAAAACTGGGGTTTGTGCCAACTCCCCCTTTGGCCGTGCCACAGGACCCATTCACACCAACACCTCACACCCAGGGATAGGAGACATGGGTGGGCAGTAATCAGGGTCCACCCAGTCCTCTTCTGGGTCTCAGGCTCTTCTGCTCAAGACTCAACTCCACAGTGGGGAAACAAGAATCCTTAATTAGGAGCAAAATAAACCCCCCACTCACATTGTGGAAATATTTAATTAAGCATTCTGAATACTAGCATAGGTTTCCTGTTTTCAGAGTTTAAGGGTTTTGACTATTTTATTTGTTGCTGATATCCAGCACTAAAACCCTGAAAAGATCTATAACCACAGGTTGGTTATTTTTACCATCACCTTGCTAAAATTCTAACCTGCAGAAAAGTCTGGAACTGAAAAGACAAGGTATTACCTGGAGCTATAGGAGTCTTCTGTATTGCTTTGGAAACTGCCCACAGAGAACCTCATACTGAACAGGGGCAATGATGTGTTTAAAAGTGGAGATGCTTGCCCCTAATTCAAGTATTGATTTGTGATTTTCATATTATAATTTTTATTTTTATATTAACATCTGCTCATGGAGATAAATTGGTGTGGGAATAGGGGGCTGAATTATATTCCCAACTGAGTTAATGGGTGTTACATTATCTCCTATTTAAAAAAAAAAAAAAAAAAAAAAAAGGTTGGCTTTAAAAATTCAGTGTTAATATCTGTGTCATAGATTTTGCCAAGAGGGAATTTTCCTGTGGTTTCCTGTGTGATATTGTAAATGCAAATAATATTTTAAACTGTCCTATATTAACAGATGGCCCAGCAGAGGATTTTACTTCAGAGATTCCTGCTTGATTCTAGGGTGGGCTGAGATAATAACCATGGAAGCTGGAAAGCCCTCTATTTGCTTGAATTAGACACAGCCACATCCAGGTCTGAGGACTTGGGGAGAGAGCGGCTGTATCTGGCACCTTCCAAACAGCACTCAGGAAGATAAAACGATGGACTATCAAGAAAATGAAAATTAATTATTGAGGGCCATGAGGGTAGTCAAGCAAATCATCACAAGCATTCACCACAATAGATTAGGTCAAAAGAACAAACATCAGAGCATTCTATGGAGTTTTTAAAGAAATCGGTTGCATGATGTAAGTCAATGTTAACAAATTACTTTATTCATTCAATACTTTAATTTGAAACATTTGTAAAGGAAACCTTGGGCAAGTATTTCCTAAATCTCAAATCACTCCAAGACTCTGTTTAAAATATCTAATTATCCGTATTCCTCATACAAATACTCCTAAAAATTATCCAGTAAAGAATATGGCAAAGGTTCACTGTGTATTACAAAGTTATCCTAGAGAATCATCCAGAAAGTCTGCCTAAAGTCATTTGAAGCCAAAGGTGTTTTTTTAATAATTACATTTTTGTTTGCTGCTGGCATGGTCTAAAATCTATAATGTTGGAAGCTACCTTGAAGAATACTGATAATTTACAAATAATTTTTGTCTGTTAGAAATTCTAATAATTTTATTTACAGAAAAGATCATCTCAAAAATAGTTTTATAATCCATTTTTCAACTATATGTTACAATGCTAAAACTAACATTAATATTCTTTATTGACTATATATTTTAGTCACTCAAATTCTCTTTTAAACCAGCTTTGACATTTTGCTCAATGACTTAAATATTTGGCATGTACTCATTATGTTTTAGTATGTAATTCACATTTGTAATCTTTGAAATGTCTACCCTGACCCACTTGCCTATGAATCTGAGAGCAGGAACTGTTTCAGCTCTTCAGCTCTGTATCCCTGGCAACCATACTGAGCCATTCTGCACCTGCTAGGCTCCCAATAAATACTTATTTAAACAATGTGTCAATAATGGTAAATGTACACACAAACAATATGGCAATAATTTTATCTCTCTCTGTGTGTATATATATATATACACATATACATGTATGTGAATATATATAATTTAATTTTGAAGTATTTGTTTAAATAGATTTCTATCAGCATGTTGTATACAAGGACTGATAGAATAAACCCAAAGTCGTTGTATTTGGTCACCTGAGGAAAAGGGTTTTTTTTTATTTTTTATTTGTTTGTTTTAATGATTTGATGTCAAGGGGGAAAGTTCTCCTAGTTACCAAATATAAGGTCCTTTTTCTTTGAACCTTATATGACAAAACTGAAAAGCCTCTACACTGTACCTTTTAGAATTTTAACAGAAGGCTATTGAAATGTCCCAACTACAGCTTGTGACTTGCTGGGATGAGTGACTATCATTATCTTACACATTCTGCTGGTTCAATTGGATGATTTAAATAGTGCATCATGGGTATAATGTGGCTTAATCCTGATTGATGTCCTCAGTGTTCTTAGGGAAGGAGGGAGGGGGTACATGGAAAGAAAACTCTTCAGGGTGGGAAATGGGGAGGTGCTCACTATATGCTGATTGAAGATTATTGAAAAGGATACAGTAATTTAGACAGAAAAAAAATCTATCTCTTAAAAACAAACTAAGGATCATGTTTCCAACCAGTCTATAAAATTCCCAGAATTGCCACACCAAGCTAATAAGACTTCTCTATCCCTGTCTGTCATACCTCCTATTTCAGCTCTTTTCCTGTGATTTTATGTTTAGGGATACAATGAAAATTTCCAAATTATAATGAACAATTAGTAGATACCTAAAATGTGCCCTATACTATGCTATATGCTTTAAAAATTTTTTTTCTTTATTGATTTTAGAAAGAGAGGGATAAAGAGGGAGAGAGATAGAAACATCGATGAGAGAGAACATCAATTGGCTGTCTCCTGCATGTCCCTCACTGGGGATTTGGCCCACAACCTGGGCATGTGCCCTGACCAGGAATTGAACTGGCGACTTCTTGGTGCATGAATCAATGCTCAACCACTGAGCCACGCCGGCTGGGCTATGCTATATGCTTTTTAAGAAAAAAATAATAATATTCAAAGCAACTTTGGGGGGAATTAAAGAAATTCAGGCACAGCCTGGCCGGTGTGGCTCAGTGGTTGAGAGTTGACCCATGCACCAAGAGGTCACCAGTTCAATTCTCAGTCAGGGCACATGCCCAGGTTGTGGGCCAAATCCCCAGTGGAAGGCATGCAGGAGGCAGCCAATCGATGTTCTCGCTCATCGATATTTCTGTCTCTTTCTCCCTCTCCCTTCCTCTCTCTCTAAAAATCAATAAAGAAAATTTTTTTAAAAAAAAGATTTATTATTTTTAGTATAAAAATTCCCCAAAGAGAGGATTTTTTCATCAGAATTATTAAAAATTCCAGGCTTAAAATTATGTGCAGTTTGGTCAATGTGTTAATCTATATTTTCTTAAGGATTTATTTCCTACCAGATATCTTCCATTCATTTTTCTAAGTTTAGGTATTCTAATATAACTCTTTCCCTTCTTTGATTCCAAATGAAATATGTCTCCCTAAATTTCTATTGGGTTTATACCTCAGTTCAGGTGGAGCCTTCTTCCAGACCCATTCAATTCTTTAGAAATGATGTCATCCCTTATCTCTAGTCCCAAGTGTCTCTATTTAAATTTTCACTATTTTCATGTTAGTACCAACATTAAGTAGGTTACATTATCTCCAATAATCTTTAAAATATTCTTGTGAGAATGTAAAATTTAGAAAGATTTAAAAATGTATTGAAGGTTACACGGCTACAGTTATTTATTGGGATTACAATAAATTTTGGAGAGATTGGAAAACTTGAGAGTTATATATAGCCCAACCTTTTCAAAATGTTCTATCCATTTTTCAGTACAGATCTAACACTACTATCTTATACTTACAGACTGTGGCAACCTTCTTTCTCTACTTCAATGCCTTTCTTCATCTAGATTTTTTACATCCCAGAGAAACTACAAACATTTTCTTAGAAACCTTTCTCATCATATAATTAGTGACTTTCATTTATATATTAAACTGAATTACTCTCTTTTCTCTGATTATAATTCGCCTCTTTCACATACATGTACCTCAAAACAATTTTCACCAATAAATATCAAAATCCAAGGTTTAAAAAGTTGGTATAGTTTTAACTTCTGCTTCTGGGAAGATGAAGTAGACATACTTTTGTCTATTCCACCCACTCAACACAACAGAAAACCCTGGACATTATATATAAAGCACACATAAGAGGACTGAAAGTTGGAGAGAAGAAGGAAGACCATTTTGGCAGCTAAGAACCCAGGATAAACAATGTAGGGACTTAAATGGATTTCTTTTTATGGCTCATATCCCAGACTTGAATGTGGAAAAAGCCCACAACCTGGAAATGTCACTGAGCATAGCCTAAAAAGCCCAATAGCAAGAAAGAAGGCCTCATACAATAACTGCTCAGACCTATTATTTGTGTCATGTGAGTTCCATAAGGAAAGGAGAAAACTGGCAAGGCCAACACTTTACATATGGGCAAAAGACAATAACCCACAGATTCCAGAAGCTGAGAGAACTCCAAATTTGATAAACCAAAGTCATCCACATCAAAACATATTATAGTAGATCTTCTATAAACAAAACAAAAACAAAAGCACCAAGAGAGAAACATCTTGTCTATAAGGGCCAAACAATTGAATTGACATCAGATTTCTTATTAGAAACCATAGAAGCAAGAGAGAAATATCACAACAGATTTTAAGTGCTGGAAAAAAAGGACCATCAACACAGAATTTTATATCCAGCAAAAATATGCTTAGGAATGATTGGGAAATCGAGATACTCTTTGATGAAGGAAAACTAAGAAAATACATCACTAGGAGACATGAGCTAAAAGAATGGAAAGCAATTTTTTTTTTCTTTTTTTACATAGAAAGAAAAAAATGAAAGAGGAAAACTCGGAACAGCAAAAGGAAAGAACAATAGAAAGGTTAAAAAGATGGGTAAAATTATTTTCCTTCTCTTTTGAGTTACTTAGATTGTGTTTGATGGTTGAAGCAAAAATTATAACTGTCTTGCTGCAGTTCCAAATGTATGCAGAGATAATATTTAAGACAATTATAGACTTATGCACTGCATAACAATGTTTCTATCAATGACAATCTGCATATATGATGGTGATCCCATAAGATTATGGAGCTGAAAAATTCCTATCGCCAGTGACATTTTAGCTGTAGTAACATTGTAGCACAACACATTACTCAGCTACTAATATAGAACAAGAATATAAAAAATATTTCTGTACAACTGTACAGTGTGTTTGTGTTTTAAGTTCAGTATTACAAAAATGTCAAAAAGTTTTTAAAAATTAGAAGTTTATAAAGTAAAAAGGTTATAGTAATCTAAGTTTAATTTGGTATTGAATAAAATATTTTTGTAAATTTAGTGTAGTCGAAGTGTACAGTGTTTATAAAGTCTGCAATCGTGTGCACTAGTGACCTAAGCCTTCACATCCACTCGCCATTCAGTTTCCCCTAGTTGGCTGCCCCCTCTCTTGCTTGTTTCCCATTGTCTCCACACCCACTACAGTTTTTTTTTCCCCTTTCTACTGCAGAAATTTTCCTCCTCAAACTTTTCATTGGTTTTGTAGCTGTCAAGTCACATTAGTGACTGTTATCATAACCACATTTTTATTTTTACTTTTTAAATTATTTTATTTTAAGATTTTTTTAAATCCTCACCTGAGAACAGGCTTAGAGAGAGAGAAAAAAAAACATCGATTGGTTACCCCTGCTTCCGTACACGCCTCAACCAAGGAAAGAACCTGCAACCCAGGTATGTGCCCTGACTGAGAATCGAACCGGCAACCTTGCAGTGCACAGGACAATGCTCAACCAACTGAGCGGCCCCGGGCAGGCCATAACCACATTTTTAAAATATTTTCTCATTTTACCTTCCAGATTTGCTCTCTACCTAAGTGACTTCTGTTAGTCTCTTTGCTAGCTCCCACCCCTGGCTCATCCACTAAACATTGAACTGTTAGAGTAATTACTCTTGAGCCTTCTTCTCTTTTCTTGTTACTCTTTTGACTATTAATATCACAGTTATGTGCCTTTAAATATACACTAAGCATATTTTAAAAACTATCTTCAATTTTGAATTTCTCACTTATTTATCCAGCTTAACATATCCATTTGATTGTCTCCAATAAAATGTCTTCATTGAAGGCCACATAAATAATTATTTCTGAAGTTGTCTAAAGTGGAAGATAATATGTTTACAATGTATCTAAATTTGGCAAATGCATAAAAGACCTCTTAATATCTAGCATTCTGTAATCTACTCACTGGTTAGTTATTATCATTATTTTTTGGTCTCAGTAAATAGCAACACCATTCATTTATTTTATTACTGAAATCTAACATTACTATTCTTTTCTTTTTTTTCCTCCTTTACCACAGTCCCAAATCAATTCATCAAAAAGCCTTGAGCACTTAATTCCAAGTTATATCCAGAGTCTGGCTACTGTGTTATTCCTATCTAAGGTTTCATCATTATTTAATTGAGTTATTTCAATAACCACTTTACTTTACCCACCTGCCTCCAATATGGTTCCCTAAAACAGAGCCAGAGAAATATTTTTAAAAAAACGCATTAGAGCCTGTCACTCCACTGTTAATATTCTGCAGTATTTTCTACCCTATTTCAATAAAATTCTAATTCTGACAGTTGCCTACATTTCTTACCAAATTCTTCTCTGATTAACGTAATCTAGATCTAATAGACCTAATCTATTCTAACATTGAGGAGAGTGATCTAATCTGGAAATAAAATCCTTGAAACATATTTGGAAATAGGTAAATTTTCCACTAATTCTTAGGCATACATTTTTCAGAGTTTTTTTTTTTTTTAATCCTTACTCGAGGACATTTTGCATGTATCTTCAGATAGAGTGGGAGGGAGAGAGGGGGGAAGAGAGAGAGAGAGAAACATCGATGTGAGAGAGACACATCGAGTGGCTGCCACCCACACAACCCCAACCAGGGCCTGGAACAAACTGCAACCGAGGTACATGCCGTTAGCGGGAACCGAACCCGGGACTCTCTGGTCCATGGGTCGATGCTCTAACTGCTGAGCCAAACCGGCCAGGGCCATTTTTCAGAGTTTTTAAATTGATAATAACTAACTGCATTTAATGTCCTCGTTTTGCTCTTCTCTAGTCCCACTTCTGGCAGGGGGAAAAATGCCTAGGCAAATTTTTAACTAAAATACCAACATACTTATTTCTAAATGTGGAAATACCATAGACAAACAGAAAGATAGATGAAAGAAAAGAAAGAGAGAGAAAGAGGTTGAATGCATTATTACAATATAAACTATTTTTTTAATAAAGTGGTCTAAGATTTTTTTTTTAATAAGATGGTCTAACATTTCCCCCTTGGAGCATGGTGACAAAAGAAAGAGGGGAAGGAGAGAGAAGGGTGTGGGGAGGAAAAAGGACAGTAGTATTGATCGTACTAGGGTATTTATTGATAAGTGGCAATGATGGGTAGTGAGTGGAAAAAGAAAAATCCATTTTTATTTTCTATCTCCTGATCTCCCATAGACCTGGATGGCCAAAAGAAATGAGGAAACTGAACCTGTAAGTTCAGTCAGATCTGTTTCATCGTCTTCATCTTTCTCCCCTTTGTACTTTATTTATTTTTATTTTATTATATTTTTTTCTTTATTGCTTTTAGAGAGAGAGGAAGGGAGAGGGAGAGAGAGATAGAGACATTGATGAGAGAGAACATAGATTGGCCGCCTCCTACATGCCCCCCACTGGGGATCCGGCCCACAACCTGGGTATGTGTCCTAACCACGAATCGAACCAGTGACCTCTTGGTGCATGGGTCGACGCTCAACCAGTGAGCCACACCGCCAGGGCTCCCCTTTGTACGTTACAGAGAAATAAATTAGCAGCTAACCTGAGTACTCTCTTAATTGGGTGGATCTAGTATGCCTGGAAGTAAGGACACCGGATGGATGGTAGTTGAGTGGGTCCTTCTTTGTAATAAAGCTGTCAGGGCTGACATCTCCAGGGTTCATGTTCTTTCTTCCTCCTCCTTGAGCAGGGTGAGGAGATTCTGCAGATGAGTCTATGTCTGCCTAGGAATCCTCGTCTTGTGTTCTTGGCATACTCTGAATTTGTCTCTATACCTCTGAATACCCAGAGCTCAGCACTGCGACTGGGGGATAAATACTTTAACAGAGCTGTTTAGCAGCTCCACTAGGTTCTGGCAGCCACAAATTTTTTAGTAGATACAAGAAATATTCCTCTCCCACTCCACTCTTCTATTTGTCCTTATTCACATCTCTTTCTGTCTGTGTCTCTCTCTCCCTTTTTCGATTCCTTGTTCTGTTTCTCTTTCTCTCTTCTCTTTGTTCTTTCTTTTATTTTTTTATTTTTTATCCTCACCCAAGGATATTTTTCCATTGATTTTTAGATAGAGCAGAATGGAGGAAGGGACGGAGGGAGAGAGAGAGAAACATCGTTGTGAGAGACATATCTATGGGCTATCTCCTGAACAATCCCAACTGGGACTGCGGATCGAACCTGCAACCCAGGTACATGCCCTTGACTGGAATCAAACCCACAACCCTTCAGTCTGCAGGCCAATGCTCTAACCCCTGAGCCAAACCCACCAAGGCCCTTTGCCCCTTCTTTAATTTAACTCATGTATGTTTCTCACTCCATCTCTCTCCTCTGAACACTCGAAAATTTTGTTCATATTATAGATAAGCATTATGATAATTTCTTAGAATACCTTTCCTTAAAGTGAGAAATTACCTTTTCTAGCCTTGCTAGCTCAGAGAGAGCAAAGGAAAATATCAGGAGGCATTAGGAAAAGATAGCAATTAGGATATCTACCATTAGGAAAGCTATCAATGATCATTAATCAGTTTCAGGTTACAAAAGGCCTTTTAAACTGTGGTTTGGAATTTAAATATTATTCTGAGTGTGAGGGAAAATATTTATAGAACTTTGAGCAGAAAAGATTCCTGGTTTGATTTATATTTAAAAATATTTGGCTTTGGCTTGAAGTGTGTGAAGAATAGTCTATAGTGGGTAGAGGGTAAGACTGGAAGTAGAGAGAGAAACTAGCATGCTAAAGCAGACGTCCGCCTAGGCAAGAACCTGGCCAGAACTAAGGTGCAGGGTGATCTGTCTTGCCAATCTGTCTTGTCTTTCCTTAGTTTCAAATAGTCAGATGTCTTGCAAATGAATCTTTTTTGCTTCTTTTTTTTTTGAGACAAGAAGCCACCATAAGTGGGTATTAAACACACCTTTCTCTACTTTCCCTCTGTTTCACTGTAGATATTATAGAGTTTCAGGTATTTTTCATAGGTGTATCTAGGTTAGAGCTCAAGTGAAGTATTTATATTGCAAAAATTTCCTCAGCAGAGGAAAGAGGAGAGTTATACAAACTAAAATTTCCCCTAAAGACAAGAACTTCAGTTTAGAGGAGGTTCTGAAGTTTTCTCCAAAGAAAAATCAGACATTGGAGTCATACTACTCAGTCTACATTTGTATTTAATCTTTATTTTACATTAGAGTTAACCACTCTAAATTCTCTTGATAGCATCAGCCTCTGGAAAATGAAGTGAGATCTTAGGGATTTATCTGCTGTGGTTTTGCCCAGATGAGCCATTCAGTGGCATTCTGTCAATTTATTTTATTCAACTGAGAAATAAAGGCATTATTGTATTTGCATGTTTTCCAGCATATTTTTTAACCTTCCTGGAAATACCAATCTATCAAGCACACATTTATATAAAATCAGTCCTGCTCCAAGCCTCTCCACACCAAATAGCCAAATTCGACATTTAGAAAAATTCTGAATTAATATAACGTTTGAATGGTCAAGGAACAGATTTCAGTAATCTGTTGTTTTATATATTAGAGTTTCAGAAATTTTCAATTTTTTTGATCAAGGCTCTTTTAAATATTAAGTCATGTACCAAAACTGACCTAATCATACAGAGTCCCCATTTAAGACTGATAAGTTAGGATTTTATACTTTAAGGTCCTTAGGTAAAACATATAATACATTGTCATTTTTTCTAGGTCAAAACTGTTTTGATATTGCTAATTTCATTTGATTCCAATATATTTATAAAGATTATGAACTGATTCAAATACACATATAGCAAACACTTCTAATAGGCCCAATTTAAGATTTTATGCAAGCTGATAAAAATATACAATAAAAGATGCTTCAAGGTAGATATGGAATAACAGAATGTATATAATACCCCTCACTATAACTGATGGATGTTTCCTCATGTCTAAAAATAATATTTTCTAATCTGAATATCTCTTCAATTCTAGAATCAGCAGAGTTTAACTGTTTTCTTTTGTTGTGCTTCCCTAATATATATTCAACTACTGCTGCAATGTGTATGTACCACAAGCCTTATCCATCTTCCCAAGCCAAACCCTGTATTTAATTCTGTAATACATCCTTTTAAACTTTCTACAGTTATTTTAAATTTAATATATGTAGAATAAGCTTTTTCTCTCCCACCATAATTCGGCCATTTTTTTTTAAGCCTTGGAAGGTGACATTCCCAGGAACCCATTTTGAAGACAAGAAATCTTGATGTCAACATTAAGTTCTCTTTTCTTGACTTCCACTTTCAGTAAATCAAGAAAGTATGCCGATTCTACCTCAGAAATGTGTCTCAATTACTGTCTCCTTTACATCCAGGGATTTTGCATCAATTCGGGGCCGCAGGTCTTTATAGATCGTTGCAGACCACTCCTAATGGCTTTCCCTGAGACTAGGTTTTCCTGTTCTGGTAAATTGGTTAAATCAGTATTTTCTTAAGTGAAAAAAAGAAAGTTGATGTTATCAACCCTATGATCAAAACTTTCTACTGACAATTTAAAAAAAAAATTAATGAGATATAATTGGCATATCACATTATATTATTTGCAGATATTGCAAAATGATCACAACAAGTCTAGTTAACAACCATCACCACACATGGTTACATTTTTTTTTTCTTGTGATAAGAGTTATTCTCTTAGCAACTTTCAAATATACAGGTGTAATATAAACCTTGACAGTTTTAGTTCGATTTTTGTAATGCAAGTACCTGACTTAAGCTTTGCTTGCCAAGGCAACGCCTTTAGAAATGGCTATCTAGAGAATACAGGCATTGCCAACCACATGACTAGATAGAGCCAGGCCACCTACCCCCACTGAGACTTCTTTGTTTTAGAGATCTTGGCGACTTGTTTTTTTCTCTTTCTCACACTTTACATTCCTGCTCTTATGTTTTAAATTCACCAATAAAGAGGGAGCCCACAAAACCCTAGGCTCCCACTCTCAACCCAACAAAAGCAGAACCTCAGGCCCTGTGTATTTTCTCTCTTTCTACCCACCTCCCTCCCTTCCTCACTCTGTGGTCCCAGGTGTGCTAGGTAATTTCCAGGTTCTGTAAGTAGTAAACTTTTATTTTTTTTCAAAGTCTCCTGACAGTTATTGCTACAGGACATCTTTCAATTATAATAACCACAAGGGCCTGTCCAATCACGGCATTGGCTATTGATAGGTCAAGACCACACACAGACAAGTTTTTTGGGTTTTTTTGTAGCAGACACAAATCAGTCTTCCTTTCTTCCACACATTAGAAACATTTTCAATTACAGTTCAGATTTTCTGAGGTTAAATTAAATAGAAAATGCCAAGAGCACAAAGAACTGGGTTGGAGGGAATCCCTCACAATGAGACACTAAGGGAGAAGTTTTACTTAGCCACTCCACTCGGCAAGCTGGAGGCCCACACAGATCCCCAAGAAAGAGAGTCCTTCTGATTTATGTTCTGAAGGGCTGCTGAAAAGGGGAGTCCCTGATGAATGATCACTCATAAAATCCTAATGGAGAGCTAACTTGTTTGGGCATCAGCTCTTTTAACAGTGCGGTTTTTGTTTTGTTTTGTTTTTCTTAACCAGAGTCTCTCATTGGAATCAAAAGACCCCAGCCACACTTCAAGTTGCCAGTCCCACATTAGTCAGACTCTTTCCTGGGAGTTATCATAGATGGTAAGCTGTTGTATCCTCTGATCAGTCAGGATATATTCTGGTGGGATTCGGGGACTTCAGTTCAGCCAAAGGAAAGCTCAATCATGCTTCAAGCAAATGAGCAGAGCTAGAAGGTCACCAAGAGCCTCAGCTTCATGGTAGTAAATTATCCTGTACAGCAGCCAGACAGCTGACCTGGGTGGGAGGAGTGTGAATGGTATCTCTGACCCTTCCAGTTGTTACTCCTGATGTCCAAACAGCAGTCAACCTTAAGGAAATAGGTCTGTTTGGGGGCTTCACTTTCTTGTAATATGTTTAGTAGAAAACTCAAGTACTGGCTTGAGTAGTATTGGCTCTCTTAAAAATACGGCCTTCTCTAACCTTGTCTCAAGCTCTATGGACATCCACATTTCTTCCCATTTCACCATACCTTGATTTGCTGATACACTGCAACTCTCCCCATTACTGTCATGTGTTAAATTTATTAGCATTATAATTGGTGTTATTTATATTATTTTTTATTTTCTTGTAAGTTATTCTCTTTATATTTTCTGTTTCTTCTGCCTTTTATTCCTCGTAATTCATTGGTAATCCCCTACTATTCCTTCAGAACCGCCCTGGCTGGTTTGGCTCAGCGGTTAGAGCTTCGGCCTGTGGTCTGGAGAGACCCGGGTTTGGTTCCCGCTAAGGGCACGTACCTCGGTTGCAGTTTGTCCCTGGCCCTGGTTGGTCGTGCGGGTGGCAGCCACTCTATGTGTCCCCTTCACGTCGATGTTTCTCTCTCTCTCTCTCCCTCCCACTCTATCTGAACAAAAAATGAAAAAATGTCCTCGGGTGAGGATAAAAAAAAAAAAAAAAGCAGAACCAAGTTAAATTTTACCTCATGAGATCTTTCCTAACTCCAAAAGGAGTTATACTTTTTGTGTTGCCAAACTATAATATATTATATGCTATTTCATTAATCTTGTGTCACCAACTTAGGCAAAACTTTAACACAAGGCACATTAATTCCCACAAAAATGTTTGGCTAATATAAGTAAATGTCCCAAATCTCAGTCTTTTAGGAGTTCTAGTTAAGATTAATTAACTCTTCTATGAATCTATACCAACTTCTAGTATAAGAAATACTTTATTTTTAATGAGGATTAGTATTAGGTAAATGAGGTCTGTTAGGAAACTATAATCCACTTTTCTGATAATAATTATATGAATATTAAATCAAATGATTATTGTTTGTGCTTATATATTTATCAGTACAATATTAGAAAATACTTATTTTAATGTACAAACATTATTAAAAAAAGTTATTGAATTTCATATCTCCTTTCAGAAAGTAAAATTAGATGATGAAAAAGGTACAATTAAAAAAAATTTTTGGTATGGATAGCCATAATTTATCTAAATATGTGATTTCACTAAAATGTGTTTCTTTTTTATCCATATTATTCAGCTGAAAAGAGAGAAATGAAATGAATTGGAAATTTTAACTTTGTGGGGAAAAAAGAAGCCTAATGTTCCAAAAAAGGAATAAGCCTGCATGTTGTTTTCTTGGAGTCATTTCACTTGATTTTTTTCAGCGTAAGTACTAACACTGATTACAATGAACCTGTTCTACACAGGCTATGGAAAGATCCCTGTGGATTTGCTTGGGGGGGGGGGACAGCCTACTTTTAAAAAAAATTCTCTTTTGGGATGTTCTTACAACCAAAGAAAAAGAAAAGCATAAATAATACTCTCAAAACATTGCTTCCTATTTTCTCTAGTCAGTACTTTAAGGATGCATACATAGTTAAATATGTCTAAACAAAATATATAAAATTAAAACTAAGTCTCTAATAAAGTAAGAATGTATAACTATTTATGACAGTGGAAAAAATTATTAAAACAGTTGTATTCATTAAAAAATGTAATAAAAAGAAATAAAATTCAAGATTTCAAGATGCTCTATTAATACTTTAGAGCATATCATTAAATGTTTATTTTTAAACTAGATATTAGGTGGACCAGAAAATAATGTCGTTAAAGTAATGACATGTTAAGGGTGGAAGTGGAAGCAAATCCGTGTCAGACAATCGAGGAACTGTCAAACACTCTTAACCAACCTTGGTTGACCATCCAAGAACATTTGCAGCAGATTGGTAAAGTAAGCAGAGCAGGTGTTTGAGTCCCGCATAATCTGTCTGAAGAAAACAAAGCTAACCTGTCCACCACATGCAACTTATTGCTTCAGCGGCACAATACAGAAGCGTTTTTTGATCGCTTGATCACTGGAGATGAAAAATGGGTCCTCTATGATAATCCAAAATGCAAAAGGCAGTGGCTCTCTCCGAAAGAATCTCCACGAAGTACAGGTAAGCCAGGTTTACACCCCAAAAAGGCACTTTTGTGTGTTTGGTGGAGTATTCGCGGGGTCGTTCATTTTGAAGTGCTGAAACCTGAACAAACTGAATGCAGACCTTTACTGTGAACAATTGGATCGAGTAAATCAATCTTTAATTGAAAAGTGCTCAGCAATTGTCACCAGAAAAGGCGTTATTCTACAACACGATAGTGCAAGACTGCACTGTGCAAGACAAACTCTGGAAAAAATTAATGAATTGGGGTGGGAGGTATTGCCTCACCCACCATACTCACCCGATATTGCGCCATCGGATTTCCATTTATTCCGATTGCTACAACATTTTCTAAGTGGCAAAAAATTTGAAAATTTGGATGATGTCCAAAATGCCATCTCCAGATATTTTGCTCAAAAACCAATTGATTTTTATCGATCCGGCATTGAAAATTTGCACACTAGATGGCAAAAGGTTGTTGATAACGAGGGTGATTACATCATTGATTAAAAATAAAAACTTGTTAAAAACTTATCTGTTTGAATTTAATGTAAAAAAACGACATTACTTTCTGGTCCCCCTAATATATTCCCTCAAAGATGGCTCATTTATTGATATTTATTTCATATTTTATACTTTGTCATTCTTGATCATGCAAACTCCAAATTTATACACACATTTTTCTCCTGGTATTCTCAATATTTGCTAGATCAGAATTTCTTTATGATAAATGATATTTTATATCCAATTTACAGAATAATTCAAATAATGGAGGCAACAAATATTTTCAACCAAGGGATAAGACACAATAGGGAGGTTTTTTTTAAAAAAAAATATTTAATACAGCAATATAGGTTTTCCTGATTGCATTTTGGTTATGGCCTTTACAGTTACCAAGATCTAAAATGTGGACTAATAAGCACAATAACCTTGTCCACAAAGACCTCAAATGTCAAAGAAGTCCATTTATGCAGTGACTTCACCACATAGGTTATTATTATGGATACTGTTCTCAGTGATTCTGGTCTGAGAATCACAGGACTAAAATAATAAAGAAGAAATTAATGACATAGTAAAAAAACAAAAATAAAAACATAATCCTGGCTCAAGGGGAAAAATTAATAATATTAATAAACCAATAACTAATTCAATTCATTTAGTAAGGCAGAAATCACAGATATATAAAATAAGAAATGACAAAGGAAGAAATAACTATTAGAAGAGAAGGAACAAATAAAAATTCCAATAGTGTCTATTTTATAGAATTGTATGCAAACACAGAGAAACACAGGTGAAAATAAATATTTACTTGAAAAATGCAATTTTCCAAATTGACAATAGTAATAATAAACTGAAATATATTAATTTTATTAGAATAAATAGAGTAGACTATTAAGGAATACACTCCTCCCTCCCCAAAAAACTACCAGCTACAGTTACATTCATAGGAGAACTGAATTAAATGTTTAAAACAAGATAGTCCCAATAATAAATCATTCCAAAGACTATCTAATGAAGAAAAAGTTCTAAATTTATTTCAAAAACAAGTATGTCACATAAACATCAGCAGGTGTTTGCTTCAAAGTGAAAATAAAAATCATTGAACAAATTTTCTTTCATCTTCCTTTTGGAACTATTCTTTTTTTCTACCTTATATAGTTATCATCGAAGACAGTCCTTTCCCTGGGCACTGGAGCTCATTCCTATCTAAAACCTCAGAATCCTTTCTAAGATTTTCTTAAAGTTCTTTATGAAGAGTATTTTCATTGGTACAAAGCAGGCACAAGAACAATGTACAGGTACAGTTTAGAATTTAATTTTTTCATTTTAATTTTTGAATTTCATAAAATTCACAAAATCTTCAAAATGATTGAGAAGAGGAAATAATGGTCGATATGTATTGCTCTTGTGGTTGGTGCTATTATTGTTTTCTCAGTGAAATCACTTCCATGACAATTGAAAGGGATACTTTTGAGAATTCAATCCTCCATTTTGTTGCCCTCAAAGGATTTCATCTAAATTTCTCCCTAACATGAACTTAATATTAAACAAATGAACTTTAATATATGAAAATGTAAGATTTCCTAAAATAAATTTATTTTAGTTGAGATCTAGTATTTCTTGAATAGACTGTACTATTTGAAGTGGGGAAAATGTATGCAACAACATATTTAAGAAATTAGTAATTATATAATTTTGACATTTACTCATTTAAAGGAAAATGTTTATATATTATTGAGAGAGAGAGGCAGGTTAGGCAGTGAGGGACAGGACCATGGGAAGGGAAGGCTGAGACATGTGGGGAAGTTTGAGATGACTTGGAGCTCAGCACACAGGCAGAACCCAGTACACAGCATATCTGGAGGTTCATTCAGACTCCACAGATCTCAAAATAAAACTAAAATCAACATGGGAAATTGTGCCTCCAAGGTCAGGAACTCCCAGCCTCATTTGTAGAAATGCAAATTAGAAGCTCCTGGAAGGAGCATAGGTCAATTACATAACAAAAAACCCAGAGTGGCTGGTTTCAGGCAAGAGGGGAACAGCCATTGATTGATTGTATAGTCCTCTCTCTGGGACCCTGATGGGTTGGCAAATGAATTTTATTTACTGTTAAAGAATACAGTGTTGGTGAGTCTGACCTATTCCAATTAATATACCTACTGGTTTCTGGGAACAAGGCAACAGGATTGCTGAATGAGTTCTGCTGCAAAACTATAGTGTGTTCCTATTGCAGAAAGCCAGTCTACCTTTAAATAGATTCTAGGAAACTAAAATAAGATTCAGAAAAGAAACCAAAAGCAAGCATAGGTTTGCTCCAAGGTTGTTTCTCTTCCTCCTCCTCACTAATAGTCTGGGAGAAGTTGAAATTATCATCAAAAGGGAAGCCACTAATACCCCTATAGATACCTAGGGCTACTCTATTTGCTCTTAAACACACACAACTAAATTGTTTCTTCCCTAGAAGTAAAGCTTCTGTATAAATGTCAGAATAGCTAATAAATGTATGTTTTTAAATCAGAATCTGTCCACTTCCAACAAGGGAATGTTATAGGATAATATATATCTTTGCTAATCAAAATCTGCCCCAGTTCACCTGATAGGGCAAGCTTTTTTTTTTTTTTTTTTTTTAAATCAGTGATGCTCACCTATGCTTTTTCCAGAAGGGTAATATAAATTTAGAGCTAGATGATCTAGGGCTTACCGGTCAGGTGGGAAACACAAGCTGTGAAATGTATGGATGTTGCTAAGGCAGAATTCCTTGAAAGAACTAATCAGAGGTTAGCAAGGCATATATCTACCCCTAGACAAAGGAGCCTCACTGGCAACCCACTTGGCTCCACTCCACACTGCAGGGAATCCATCTATCTTTCAAATAAAAGTTTCCTTTCCTTGCCCCTTTGTCCGTGAACTCATTCTTCAATTTTGTAAGACAACAAGCCCGAACCTGATAACTTCTGCTTGGTTTTATTATGAGTATTTGTTTAAAGGATTTTTAATAACTGTATCTGTTGGATTATAATCTGTTTATTATTGTTTAGATCATTCTTCGACTGAATGATCTAAATGTAAGGGAAGTGAAATTTTCTTTGAGCTCATAATGTTTAGGTTTTATAAGAATTATCTCACCAGAATATCTAAATTATAACATCAATCCAAATATATTATTTTCTCAATTTTACTGCCTGCTCCACTGCTACATTTTAAAAATCCAGAATGCACATTTAATTTTTTAAAAAACCTAAAAATGTAATGAATGGCATTTCACAGAAAATTAATTAAAAATGGCTAGTGACCTTCATCCCTACTCATAGTAGAAGAAATACAAATCAAAACAATGATAAAACATTTTTCACTTGTGAGAACTACAAAAATATTTTAAAAATTCCAATTTCAATACTTTTAATAGTGTGGGGAAGATTAGAATTTCCAGCAAATATTTTGAGGTTTAAATGGTACTGTCTATCAAATTCACAAATATGCATGTCTCTTGTCAAAGCAATTCCAGAGTAAGAATTTGTCCATGCATTTATGCACAAAACTGTGGCAGACTACATATGTGAATATGTCTATTTCAACATTATTTGGACCTGCAGAAAAATGGAGGCAACCTATATTTCCATCAGTCTGGAAATGTTTAAGTAATTCAAAACATACAAAAAAAATGTCTTTAGAAAACATAAAAACAATCCAAAAGTTCATCAGTTGGGGAACTGTTTTAATAATTATGGCATATACACAAAATCAACTCTATTTCTTGGAAAACTCAATCGTTTTGTACATGTTGATTTGTAAATGGACTAAAGATAAATCACAAAATAATCAAAGAAAGGTGCTGAAGAATATAACTAGTATGAAAACAAATTAAATATATTTATATGCTGGTACATGCATACAAATGGTAGGAAAAGACATACAAAACTGGCAAAGGTATCCCATAATGCCAGTGCATTTGGGGGTAGTTGGAGATGTCATAAAGTTTATTTTTTATTAAGTATATTTTGTCTTTTTACACAAAATATAAATCATATTGTTTTAAAGTAAATTTTAAAATAATGATGAAGTAAATCACAAAATTTAAAGTGGATTTGACTTTTGTAATTGCCATGATAAAGATATGTCTTAAATTACTATTTTATGTTAATTAAATCAATAAGCCCTGGCCGGTTTGGCTCGGCGGTTAGAGCGTCGGCCTGCGGACCAGAGAGTCCTGGGTTCGGTTCCCGCTAAGGGCACGTGCCTCGGTTGCAGTTTGTCCCCGGCCCTGGTTGGTCGTGCGGGTGGCAGCCACTCGATGTGTCCCTTTCACGTCGATGTTTCTCTCTCTCTCTCTCCCTCCCACTCTATCTGAACAAAAAATGAAGAAAAAAAAATTTAATTAAATCAAGTTTTCAAAGGGAAAAAATGAAAGATTGAAAAAAAGGTGAGAAATATTAAAAGAAAAAAACAACAATGTGAGGGCAGGGAAAAGCAAGAAGGAAGGAAGGAAGGGAGGGAGGGAGGGAGGGAGGGAGGGAGGGAAGGAAGGAAGGGAAGGGAAGGAAGGAATCTATATTCCTGACTTTGATTTTTCACTTTAAAAATCCTTACTGCTTGCCAGGTGATGGTGCAAAATAACCCATTTTGAATACTATTCCTATTACTACTGCTAATGTTAAAAATAATAACAACGGAACTGAATTTCTAAAAAGTAAGAGAGAATCTTAAGTCCATTTGTCATAACACATTGTACTTTATTTTACGTAAATCAGTGTACACAGTACAAATTATTAATTTAGGAAGATAATCTAGATTATAATATGTATTTAATAGTCATGATTATGTATAACTTTTAAGTCAATTTTAACATTTGTTTAAAAATGACATAAGACGGAATTTATCTATAGGTTAAAAATAAGTTTTGACCCCACAGGATTATATTTTTACATAAATAATAGTATAAAGGTGGTGCCTTTGTATTTTTCCTGTGTAAAAAATACACATTCTTTGATTTGGCTAAAATATATTGCCTTTAAAGTAACTTTTATCTGTAAAAAATGATCAAATGTATTTATTAATAAATAAAAAAATAACTTTATTTTTTCACCAAAGTGAGATTTTTGGTTTCTGAGATAGAATGACTGTGCTTTTATACCTAATGTGAGCTCCAATTTGAATTCAGAATATCAAACATAATATATACTTAAAATGAGAAGTGCATTGTTTGTCTTGCTTTGTTTTTAATTCTAAGTGTTTTTAGAAAATCAAAAGAAATGTTTTAAAGTAACTTCTACTGACCCTGTTTGAAATTTAAATCCCAGACCAAAGCCTCTTTCATAAACATTGCAAACAAATATCAATATACGACTTAAGAATTCCAATATTTGAGGCTTGAGATAAGTAAACAAAAAACCATGTCTCTCTCTCTAGCATTGAAATGATATTATGCTTTGCTTTTTTAATAAAGAAAACAGAACACGTAATCAGCAATAGATCTTTTTCTTTACAAATTTATACTTATGCTCATTCTTCCCATCTGGGAAATAAAATACTTTCATGTACTGAAAGAATTTACTTAGTTTTAGTGTTTAGCATAGTAATTCCTTTTTTTGTATCTATTCTGACATTTACTTTGATTTCAAGTCAAAAGGACAACTAAAATGCCTGCTGCTTTTATGAGCTTGGCTACCCACTCAACAAAAGATTTGTGACAGTCAAGGAGGGTGTGGGCCAGGGAAATACTGGAGAAAAAGAAAAGGAATGAGAGTAGAAAGACATACACATAGAATTTAAGCATCTGCCTTTTAAAATATTAACTGAAATTTATAATTTATCCTATTAGTGATCCAATGAAATTAAAAATTAACCAACATGAGACGTGTAGAAAAAAAATCTAGACTACCATTACTGCAGGGATGTTTAAGGTGGATCCATGGTGCCACCAGAATGAAAATACATACGCACCCATACAGGGTGGGGCAAAAGTAGGTTTACAGTTGTGCATATGGAAAATAATACAATAGTTAATAAATAATACAATAATAAACTCTGTTTCGCATACTCATGACTGTAAACCTACTTTTGCCCTCTGGTACACATTTAAACATGACTTTGTGATCAGAATAAGTTGGTTCCCTGAAGTTGCTCTAAAAAACTGTCATATCCAAGCTACAAAGCTTTTGTTTATCAACATATTAGATTCAGTCTAAGGCTCCTAATCTCTCTCTAGTATTGAGTTCAGCAACCTTCAAAAATTATTGTAGCTTGCTATAATTTGCATTTTGCTGGGTAGCATCATAAGAATTTACATTTGCTAAAGCTTGTGTAATTTTTCCAATAAAAACAAACAAAAAAAATTATGTACCTATGTTTTTCTAATCCTGCTGGGTCAATTTCCTACATTAACAATCTGCCCTGTTTCTATAAATTCCCTACAAAATGTTCATTGAATATCTATAAATGAGAGTCATGTTGCATTCAGAAGTGGACGTTCGCTATTTGCCATGGGTTAGCTCTCTCATCCCTATGCATGCTTTAAGATATCTTTCCACCTTGATGGCATGTATTTATATGAAAAGGGTTCACTCTTTCACTCCAAATCTCATTACTGGAAATTGAAAACTAATACTGCTTTCCCTATTAATTTTATCTTTTTTTAAAAAAATTATTTAATGTATTTATGACCCATTCTAATCACAACAAAATGAGGATGGGAGATAAAGCAGCTCAAGTGGAAAAGGATAAAGGAATCTGGATGGCTACTCTTCATGAAAAAGCTCAGTATTAGATCTCAGAGCCAAAAAGAGAAAGTTATGAAAAACTTAACTTCTTTATTCATAACACTGGGGATAATAGTGTATTTACTTGGGTAGCTTTTGCTACATAATAAAACTGGAGTAGCATGCAAGAGGAGGCAGTTATTTCTCAACCTTACATCTGTGTGTTCTTGGGTGGCTCTTCAAGTGTTTGCTGATTTTGGGTGGGCTACACAGATCTCATTGTGGGCCAAGGCTAGTGGACAGCCTCCACTGCAGCTTACTTTTGTCATGGTGAATTAAAAATCTCAGAGAGATGAATAAAAGCAGACGTGAACAATAAAATGCAGATAGGGAACTGGCCCTCTGTCAATTCCACCCATGGTTTTGGACAAAACTGGCCACATTGTCAAGGCCAACACTAATGTGAAATGAAGGCAGAGTTGAGGGGGAAGCATGGTGAATGTATGCTAAATAACTTATTAAAGCAGTTATTAAAATAAAGACCAAAGCAACCCAATGAGTTGCTTTTCAAATTCCCTATGCTGAAACAGAACTAATAATTTAATTTAACATACTGTAAGGTGTTAATGGCCTTCAGTATCCATGGAGAAGGTGGCTTCTTTATTCTTTTATTTTTATGCTATACTACTTTATGATAGTATAGTGGGGGACCCAGATTGATCCACAAACCATTTCTGTCGGATAAATTCAAACATGTAGGACTAATGTGCAGGATAAAGGAGCAAGGAATTCATTTCCATGAGGTGTGGAAGAGCAAACCAGGAAGTCATTAATTCGCAGTGAAATGAAATTGGCCAGAAATTATTAGCCCCAAATATAATTCAGATATTAGTAGGACTAAGTATTCCATGTTACTAAAGATAGATTTCTGCTCAACTTAAGTCCCCATAGACATCTGATTCTAAGAGAACCTAAACTGACATAGTAATCAGAAGTGGAAGAAGTGTTATTAATAAGAAGTGACTGTATTTGCTGTAAGAAGTAAGTGGTGTACTTACTTGGCACATGGTATTGTACAGAAGAAAGAATGCCCTCCAATACCCTATGGAAATAAACCTCTTGATGTTTTACCTAAGTTTAATTTCTGATGGACAAAGCTTGGAGATCAAACTGGATCAAACAGAAACAAGTGGTAAAACCCAGTGGAGCGAGCAGTCATGATTGACAGAGCATACACTACTCACCGAAGGTGGCCCTATGGCTAGAAGTCCAGTGATGCCTACAGGAAATACCTATATTTAGAATAGGTGGCAGAAAACACTAATGAAAGTCAAGTGGAAGTGACTTTTCAGTGGGTACCAAAGACATCTACCGAGGCATCTTTATAAAGTTTAGCAGAAGCTGGAAGCCTTGGATCAGTGCTGGAGCAGGATAATTTGCATTGGGAAGACAGAAAAGGGGGGAAAAAAGTAAAGACTCAGAAAAAGCATAATTTATGAGCACACAATAAGAACATTTTAGTAAAGGGATTCCTGCTAAATTTGTGAAAACTGAATTGTGAATCAATGCCCTGTAATAACATGTTTTCACAGGAACCACTTAAATATGTAGTTTAATGTGACTCTATTTAGACCCCTTGGCATTTTACCTTGAGAAACCCAGTTTGTCGTATTATTTTTCAAACCTCATAAACTTCATTCTGATTCCTCACACGTTAAGAGAAGGAAGTTGATTCGGTGTATAAATCAGATCCCCACAGTGAAGTAGTTTTACAGTGAAGTTCATGTGTACTGCCACCTCTGACTCCACTGAGACTCCAAATCTGTCCTGCCATTTAACTGGCCCAGTACATTTTCTTTCATAGACATGGAAAGCCATAGAAAATCTGTTGTTGTTTTTTAATGTTTCTTTTGTTGTTGATTTTGATATTGTTGAGTATTGGACAATGACATAATCACTACTGTTATTTAAGAAAAAAGTAATAAGCTGAGTATATGCTAAGTACAAGGAACAGAATCTTTACAATTCCCAGGCTCTTTGAATGCCATGAGTAAAGCACAGGCAGGTGCTGGTCTGGGGTTCAAGAATCAGTGTAGGTTTAGTAGAGGAGAGCAGATCCAATGTCTGGGAGAACATGAAGCCAAGTTAAAATCAAAAGGGATCTGTATACTGTAAATAAACTAGTGTTTATTTGTTCTTCATTGTCTTATATAGATGTAGTTAAAAAATTAATGAAGTGAATTCGTTTAAAAATAATCAATGAGAACATGACAGGCTATTTTATAATAGAGAAAGCTGGGCACTAAGTTAACAAAACTGAAGGAAAAGGAGATTTGGAGAGTAAAAAATGGGATGTGGCATTAAGTAGCTTTTGAAAGAACAGACGTTACCTCCAAATGTGTCCTGTTACTGGATTTACTGTTTCAGCTTCCTGTTTATGTATGTTATTTCCTACCTCATCGTAAAGTGTATTAAATCACTGAGTTACTTCTAACAAACTGGGGTGAGGAGACTAGATACAGGACTAGAGTAATGCAATCTTTCACTGATTGTAGGGTCTAAGGTGACAGTGGAAAACTAAGGGGAAGGGAACGGTGAGAAAGGCATTGCAAAGATTAAACACACCTCCGCTTGGAATCCTGACTACCATCCCTTCCTTTACTAATCAAGGTGACAAAAATGTCGAAACAAAATATTCTATAGTATGAAATAGTTTTAATAAACACTCTGTAATTTGAAAAAATCTATTTAAATAGGGATCAACACATTTGTATTTGTTATAATATACAGAGAGACTCAAACTTGTTTAATATCTGAAATTCTGGATGCAAGGAATTTAAGATGTATAGCTACTAGATTGTTGAAGCCTTATGTAGGAGAAAATACACTGAAACATCCAGTACAAATGTTCAATTTTTCACACTTGTATGTTTTACTATTTTTTCTGCAGACCACTAGATTTTTCTGCATGTATAAAGTCAATTACAGAAATGTTTTTTCACTCGACATTCCTCAGAAGTTTCAACAAGACACTTAACCTTTCATAAATGGTATTCTATTGAACCTTCTCTTACACCCTTGGTGTGGGTTAGTGGGTTTTAAGTAAGATAGCCAGAAATCAATCAGTTGCCTTATTGAATGCTTAAAAAAAAAGTGTATACCAGAAATTTGAGTTCTTATGATTAGCCAACTATTCTAGGACCTTCAATTCAAAAAATTATATGTATATAATTTATAATTTATATACTCACATTTTCTTTTTGCTGCTGTTTAGCAAACCTATCTATCTACATAAATTCCAGGGCTCTCTCAAGTTTCCACTAGGGACTGATTTCAAATATACTTTTCAAAGTCATTACACTACTCTAAACTATAGTAAAATATAATTATTATGTCCCCTTTAATCTCTCAATTTTATATATATTTTGAAAGTAGGAAACCAGAAATCTCAAAATTCACTATGAAAATAATGAATAAAAATTTTCCAAACTGCATTAAAAAGCTATCTGTTAAAATTAACTTGTTGCCCAGCTGATGTGGCTCAGTGGTTGAGCCTCAACCCATGCACCAAGAGATCGCTGGTTTGATTCCCGGTCAGGATACATGCCCAGATTGTGGACCAAATCCCCAGTGGGGGGCATGCAGGAGGCAGCCAATTGATGTTCTCTCTCATCAATGTTTCTAGCTCTCTCTCCCCCTCCCTTCCTCGATCTCTAAAATCAATAAAGAAAAAATATTTTAAAAAAATTAACTTATTAATAATACTTTCATCATCTTTTGGTATTAATTTGTATAAATGTATGTAGGGTGGGTTAAAGTGGGTTTACAGTTGTTCATATGGAATATAATGCAATAATTAATAAATAATAGTACAAAAACAAACTCTGGGCTTTATGTATCCACAACTGTAAACCTATTTTTGCCCCATCCTTTATTTTTTTCTTTCATCTTGAAGAGAAAGCAACTCTGGAAGCTACCCAAGTGCTGAAAATCATCACTGTACTGTGAATATATTGAAGGCTTTTCCCAACATTCTTTCATCACTATTTCATAACTTTGATTACCCTATGAAAAAGAAAGCCAAACATAATGTAATGGATTTTGACATAAAACTTAGCATTTAGATATATTCAGCCCTGCTATCCAAAGCAATAACTCACAGGAAGTTTTGCCACAATTGAATTAGTCTTTGTTTTATGGTTAAGATTTATGTCTCTTTTATTCAACAGTAACTTCTCCTTCTCTTGTGTTCCCTTTGAATAATTCCCATATTTAAAAACACACTAAAACACTTGAGACATGCCTTTGAGTTCTCTACTCTAAATGTTCCATTAATCTTCAGGTGAAAGGAACTGTAAAGTATATAATACTTTACCCAATATAGGTTAACTGCTTTCACAGACAGGTATCAGTATCAAGTTGTATTTTGTGGTTTGCCTTCAGTCAATTGTTTAAGGTTAATATATTTTTTCCTTTTCTTAAATAGTAGCAATAATTCAGTATTTTTGAAACTGTAAAATACTGCATATTTTCTTATTCCATTACACGTTTACTGTATGTCTACTAAATGACAAGCACTGTGCTAAGCACCGAGGATTAGAAAATACGTCTCTGCCCTCCATAAAAGCACAAGAGTCTTTCTGTGAAGAACTAAAAATTCAATGTAGTGTAACAGCTTTATTTTTAAGAAGGCAGGCGACAAATGCTACCAGAGAATACAAGGGACAATTAACAAGACTGGATATTACAAGGAGTCAAGATGTGATAGGAATTGAGCACAAGAGTAATGCTTGGGTTTTTGTGTAGTCAGCCAAAATTTAAAAAATTTACCCATATTTTGGGCTCATATTTTCCAACATCTCCACTAAAGTGTCTCTTAAGACTGAGCTGAGATCATAGGAAAAACATTGCCTCTGAGGATATTGCGTGGAGCTCAGGATATTTTGATGCAAAAATAACACTTTTTTTAGACTCACATTTTATCATTATAATATTTGCACATTTTGCCATTTATTCCTTAATATATATAGTAACTTTAATATTAATTTCTCTAAAATAAGGAAAACGGATATTGAAAGCTGTGTCACAATGACCCTGTAGCTTTAACTATGTACACACACTATTTCTCAATTTTACCCTACATTGACACACACACAAAACCTGAGTATAGAGAAGACATTGAAAGAATTTAAGAAAACAAGTCACATGATTGGATTTGACATTTAGTAAATAACACTTATGGGAAACAAATTGACACTATTGGAAATAGTTCTGAAATGAATTTATAAAAGATTGAACCAACGCAAAGACACTGGGTACACACAACTGTATTAATTCAAAGTATTTAGGTAGTATATGCTGAGATGGAATTAAGAGTACAAGGAAGGCTTCTTGGGGTAACACTTGTGAATAATTAAGGGGGAGGAGGCAGGATTCTTCAGTAAAATATTTCAAGTATCTGCCAGGCCTGTGTGGCTCAGTGCTGAACATCAACCCATGCACCAAGAGGTCGCTGGTTCGATGCCCGGTCAGGGCACATGCCCAGGTTGTGGGCCCAGTCCCCAGTGGGGACATGCAGGAGGCAGCCAAACAATGTTCTGTCTCATCGATGTTTCTATCTCTCCCTCTCTCGTCCTCTCTCCTTAAAATCAATAAAGGAAAAAAAAAACTAAAAAAAAAAGATTTCAAGTATCCAATCTATCTGGCACCTGTGAAAGAAAGCGAGGTAGGAAGGAGAATTGGGATGAAAGAGCCTCAGACTATAATGCAGATCAAATAAAGTTTTTCCCCCAGACACAGAGCTCTAGAGCCAAGATGGTGTGTTATAGGAGTCCTGCTACGAAGAAATGGACCAGCCTCAGGACTCCTGCTGTGCACATTCGCTCTCTGGGTTTCCCTGTGAAGGGCGTGGCTTGATGCACAGCTGCACAGAGTCTCAAGTGTGGCAGCCGGAGGCAAGGTTTGTATTGAGGGAGAATTGAGCAGTGCTTGTCTAGTGCGGCCACAGGTCAACGTATACGTGGGGTTGGCAAAAGAATGTGTACCGTTGTTCATATGCAAAATACAACAATTAATACATAGTATACAAGAATAAACACAGTTTTTGGATACTCAAAACTGTAAATCTACTTTTACCCACCCCGGTATTTACAGAGAAACTCCTATAGGTTTGTAGTGGGCCTCATTTCCTAAGGGGAGACTCAGAAGGTAGAGGGCTTTAACTTCTACTAGTCATCTTTTAGCTCCAGTATTCCTTCCAAATTTCCATAATCCCCAGCAACCATTTCTGCTGGTGGTGGCTTACCTTGTGGAGTGGCATGTTTTCATTCCTGGAGGAATGAGATTTCCTTGTGTAAAATTCCATGCCTAGGAAGTAGACACTCCCTAAGGTTCTCAACCTTCCTAATGCCGCGACCCTTTAATACAGTTCCTCATGTTGTGGTGACCCCCAACCATAAAATTATTTTCATTGCTACTTCATAACTGTAATTTTGCTACTGTTATGAATCGCCATCGGAAATATGTGTTTTCCGATGTTCTTAGGCAACCCCTGTGATGGGGTCATTTGACCCCCAAAGGGGTCGCCACCCACAGGTTGAGAACTGCTGCTTTAGATCCTGGTGCCAGCTGAGACTCTCTGAGCAGAAAACACAAACTCATACCCAGAATAGGTACCTGCTGTTTTGAGAAAAAATAGAAGGGACTCAGTAAATTTACAACCAAGTATTTGGTTGGTTCTTTTGAAGAACTGTGACATACTGTGGGTTCATCATTTATTTCTGTTGCTGGCATGCTGGGCATTAAGAAGTGATGACTAGATAAGCCTTGGTAAGTAGGAATCCATGCAGTTGGGCACGTGCCCAGCCTCTATCTCTGCCACTGTGCACACTCCATTTGTGGTCCTATTAGTGGCCTGTAAATGAGAAGGGTTTTTCTCTCTTTCTTCATTAAAACACACACACACACACACACACACACACACACACACACACACACACACTTGTCTAATCCAAGGGCATATACCATGTACTCAGATAGTATTAATCTGCTCTAATAAAGATACCACATCTAGCATGGCAGTTGAAATTGGGGCTTCTAATTGGTTGAGCTTACAGTAGTCCACAGTCATTCCCCAGAATCCACTTGGTTACTGCACTGGCTAGGCTGGTGAGTGAAATGAAGGTATAGAAAGGACTGTCACCCAGCATTCTTGAGATACTTAAGGATGGCACTAAATGTCACCTCTTCCCTCACCACCTCACACACACAAAGATGTTATACTGTTTTTTATTCAGTACATTGATCATGGGGTTGTGGTTCCAGAGCTCCCATTTGACCTTTCTCACTGTAACTGCTCTTACTTCACAGGCCCAGCACCTAATAGGGGGGTTACTCCATCTGCCAAGTAGTCAGTCTCAAGTACATAGTCAGAGTCTTGGGAACCAACCAACAAATGGTTTCTGTGGATGTTGTAGATGCACTTAGCTTGGACTTTAGCCAAGCCTTCATGTTTTATGTGATTTCTATATACCACCATTCTAATAGGGGACTAGGATGATATTATGAGTCTCTGGGTATCAACATAGTCTCAGACTCTTTTTCCAGTACTTATTAAAATGTCCATTATTCCCCTTTCCTCAATATACGGAACAAAGGGCTTTTAGGTTCCACTGAGGAAGGATTATGGGATCAATATGTACATACAGACATACCTTGTTTTATTGCACTTTGCAGATACTGCATATTTCACAAATTGAAGGTCAGACCCTCAACCAGCAAAAATATTACAACTCACTGAAGTCTTAGATGATGGTTGGCATTTTTTTAGCAATAAAGTATTTTTTAATTAGTGCATATACACTTTATTTTTAGTCATAATGTAATTGCACACTAGACTACAGGATAGTATAAAAATACTTTGATATGCCCCAGGAAATAAAAAAATTGTGTGACTTACTTTATTCTGGTGCTATGGAACAGAACCTGCAATATCTCTGAGATATGTCTGTACTTGCTCTGTGGTTACATAGTCCTTCCTCCTGGGGGCCAGGCACCATTTCATTTAACAGTTTAAGGTTGGAAAACTGTCTCATTCCCAGGAATTGGATAAAGGGCCTTGAAGTTTTATTGAAGTAACCAGCCTTAAACTCCTATTCACCCATTTTCCTTCCTTTTGAGTATGTATGTAATGCCTGCCAATTTATGTTTGCCCTTAGGAATGCCATTTTCTAGTGTTCATTTGCATGTGGGTCTAGCTCCCTTGGCTGTCACTCTGACTTTGCTGGTATTATGATAATTAGGACCCCCTGGTGTCTGGCATTTTAGCACCATCATTTGATGTCTGTTTCTTTGAGGCCTACTACACCTAAATGAACTAAGCTGTGTGACAGCCTCTCCTGCCATTGGTCCTGACTACAGAGAAGAGCCACCCACCACTGAACTTCTTAGTGACATAAATGTTCCTCTCAGCAGCACATTCTTGATAACCTTGGTGAGTAGCGTGATGGTTCTTCCGGTCTCATGTAATGTATCCACTTCACCATGCCCAGTTTCCTGGGCCTTTTAATCCCTTCCACCACCACGTGCCATGGAAATTCAAATATTTTCACAATACTCAACAAGGCATACATTTTCTCCAGGTTTTCAGAAGTCATCCAAACAGCTTGTTGGCATCATGGCATCTTTTCCCTGGTTCCTTATGAAGGTATTATATACTGAATATCAACAATGCCCTCAAATCAATAAATTATCTCTCTTTTACAGTCTTATGTTTCAGTCCCCTTAATTATCAAACACCCTTTTATTTATTTATTTATTTTATCCTCACCCGAGGACATTTTTGCATTTATCTTCAGATAGAGCAGGAAGGAGAGAGGGAGGGAGGGAGAGAAACATCCATGTGAGAGAGACACATCGAGTGGTTGCCACCCACACAACCCCAACCGGGGCCGGGGACAAACTACAACCAAGGTACGTGCCCTTAGCAGGAACCGAACCCAGGACTCTCTGGTCTGCGGGCCGACACTCTAACCACTGAGCCAAACCGGCCAGGGCTATTAAACATCCTTTTAATCCAGTCACACTGGCACTCTCCTAGCTCCTGAAGAAGTATTCTCCAGCTTCTTTAGGATATTGACGACTTCTTCTCTCATTGGGCTTAGCACATGCCTGTCTAGATGATGCCACAATTAGCAGTAGCCAGAGTTGGGAAAAGAGGTTAAGGGGGCAGATCCTAGTATGATGTGGGAAAGAGTCCTCTTCAGTGGTTTTCTATTTGAGGAAAGTGACAGTTTTTATTAGAGAAAGGTGGCCAACCTCTGTCAACTTAGGGTTTAAAAGGCTGGGGATTCAAAACCTTAGGTGCCATCCACCCAGATGTACCTATTCTAGGACCCAGGACCAAAACTTTAGCCTAATGGAACTTTATCAGCTATACATTCAATAGGTCTTTGAAGTTCGGGGACTCTAAATATTAAATCGAGTTTAGTCTTCCCATTTTCCTGCTCTTCCACAGAAGCCCACAAGGGTCTCTTTGTGAGCTGCCAAAAGGCCCTTGACCTTCACACATAGTTTTAAATTTTTTATTAATAGTTCTGCTTTTCATTCACTGTAGGATGTCAAAGCAATTTAACATCAGCCAGCCGATTCTATTGCCCGGGTGTGTATTGGCCCCCCTTCCCCTTCTTTTTCAAGCTCCTAAGTTATTGTACCGAACTAGACAGTTCCTCCCACTGGAACATTCTCCTAAATGTTTGAAGGTTTAAAATTAATTATATGTTGGAAAGTTCATTTCTGGATTTTAACACTGAGTTGTAAATTTTCCAACTGTTGAAAAGGTTTGCATAATTATGTATATGAAAACAATAACTAACAGCCACCTCAAATACTATCTCTAATATTGATTAGGTAAAATAAATCCTTCTCCAAAAAAATTTACGTAGGTTACATGAATGCAGAAGCCAAAACAAGAAGCTAGATAAAAAAAATTGTAATAATTCCTGTCCATTATGGGAGTTTTAATTAAGAATTCTAAAAGAGAAACCAGAGTAAGTACCCAAAAGTAAAGCATAACCTATAAGTGACTGGAGACTCAAGGCAAGTAGATAAATATTATGCTTCGTAATAATACAAATGCATATAATTATATATTCAAATACAGCACTACTAAAACTCTACCATATTATAAAAGAGCAAATAAAGTCCTTTCACAGTGTATTATCTTCTCTTTATAAATATATACTTAAATGCTTAGCATATTAATGACAAAATGTGTTTATCTAAGTAGGACCAGTATATTAAATTCTATCTGATAATAATTGCATGGCCTTATATATAGTTTAATAAAATCGTTTACAGTATTGTAAGAGGACAGTATTATTTCTGTAGACTTATGTAGATTTTTCTGTACCACTTTGGTAATTGCCAAAAGAAGAAAAATGTGAGACGGGGAAGAGGAAGATGAAGAGGAGAAAGAAAAACAAAGTTAGAAAAAGAAAAGACAAAGGAAGAGACTACCAGGCAAGAATAATCTTATCTCTTATAAGATTTCCTGAACAAGTAGAATATAAAGATGACATTGGTGATCTAAACTAAAAAAATGAAGGTGACTGGAAAAACTTGGAAATGGCAGTTTTAGGTATTTATCAATAAAAATATTGATATTCCTGCATTAGAAAGAAAAAGTTTGTCTAAATTAACCAGCAAAATGTAGGATTATTTGAGTATGAAATAATGAGTTTGAGGAAAATACTTGAAATTAGCTCATAAATTTCTATTACCTCAGCATTCCTTCAACTATGGTGAAGTCAGAAATAATTTCTCCAACAGATGGAAATGAGAGTAGATGCGAACATGCACACGCACACATGCGCACACACGCACACACATGCACACACACATTCTCAGAAAATGCCAAAAGCAGAGATGCTCATTGTTGCTAAAGATCACATTTTATTTTATTTTTTTAAAATTTTTTTCTTTATTGATTTTTAGAGAAAGAGGAAGGGAGAGATAGAAACATTGATGAGAGAGAACGTCAATTGGCCACCTCCTGCATGCCCCCCACTGGGGATTGGGCCCACAACCTGGGCATGTGCCCTGACTGGGAATTGAACCAGTGACCTCTTGGTGCATGGGTCGATGCTCAACTATTGAGCCACACTGGCCAGGCTAAAGATCACATTTTAAACAAAATTAAATTGCTATAAATAATTGCCATATTTAATATATTTATATAAAATTATAAATGTATATATAAATTTATTCATTTTAATGTGATATGTAGTTATTTTTAATGGTATTTTATTTTTAGTAATTTATAAACAACTAATAGAATATTAAGTTTGGCCTACATTATATTTTACATATTTTATGTTTTTAGTATACATATATAATTGTGTATTTGAAATACATTAGTTGTATTGTTTTATCTTATATTTTAAATTCTAAATACTTTTGAACTCTGAACACTTTTTTTAAAATCCTCACCCAAGGATATGCTTTTAGAGGGAGGAAGGCAGGGAGGGAGAGTAATGGAGGAAGGGATAGGTAGAAAGAGAGAGAAACATGGGTATGAAAGAGAAACATAATGGATTGCCTCCCACAGGAGCCCTGACCAGGGATCGAACCCGACACCTAGGTATGTGCCATGACCTGAGATCAAACCCACAACCTTTTGGAATGCAGGATGATGCTCCAACCAACTGAGCCACCTGGCCAGGGCAAACTCTGAACGTTTTTGAACAATGAATACTGATTATGTTATGTTCCCTAACCTCTTATTTATTCTAAACACTTTTAAACTTAATGTTGAAATACATCTTGTTCTGCTTTTTAGTCACTCCAAGAAGAGACACAAGTAACAACAGATAATTCTATACACTGCATTATTAATGCATAAGGACATACTCAGAATTGTTATCAAAGGAAGCAGCTAAATAATGAACAGATAATAGAACAGATATCCACAGTGATCCTCTATTAGTATCTCAATGTCTGAAATCCTTTTTTTTCTTAATCCTCACCCAAGGTTATGTGTTTTTTTTTTTAATTTGTTTTTTGTTTTTTAATTGATTTTAGAGAGAGGAATCGAGAGAGTGAGAGAGAGTGAAAAAGAAACATTGATCCGTTGTCTCCCATATGTGCCCTGACCAGGAATCAAACCCACAACCTTTTGGTGTATGGGTTGATGCTCCAACCAACTGAGCCACCTGGCCAGAGCTGAAATTTTTTCTTCTTTTTTAAAATCCTCACCCAATTTTCCATTTATTTTCAGACAGAGTGGGAGGGAGAAGAGAGAGGGAGGAAGAGAGAGAGAAACATCGATGCAAAGGCGACACATGGATTGGTTGTCTCTTGCACAACCCTGACCGGCGGGGGACCAAACAGCAACCAAGGTACATGCCCTGGATGGGAATTGAATCCGAAACTCTTCAGTCCGCAGGCAGATTCTCTAACTGCTGAGCCAAACCTGCCAGGGCCTGAAATCCTTTCTTGATCATTAGTTAAGAGATATGGTAGTCAGTAAGAGTATGTTTTTGATTACCCACTATGTCTAAAACTTTAGAATCTTGAAATTAGAAAACAGTAGAAATAAGTTTTTATTAAAGGTGAGAGTATCAATTATTATTTTTCTTTATAAAATAATTCTGGCTATTATCTCTTAGCACATTGTCATTAAAATCTTTGAAAAGTATTGTGTTTGGAGAATGATATTGCAATCTGTCTAAAACTCTTGTCTCCCTATTTTTTAGTATCACATCTCAAAATAACTACTAGTTTTTTATCACCACAAATGCAGTATGTCCAAAACATTTTCTTTTCTTCAAACAAGATCTTTATACCAATTTGTATCTTTTAAGAATGGATTCCTATGCTTTCAATTATCCTTGAAGCAAATATTTCACTGCCTGTAATTATTTAGTAACAAAGACCTATCATTTTACTTTAAATATGATATTGCTATTTCAAATTTCTGTCCATTTCTCATGTCATCATCCTAATTTGTACCCTAAACCCTTATGTTACATTATTAAAATAGTCTTCTATGTAATCTTTCACACCAAAGTTGCCATTCACCCTGCAAGATAAATTCAGATCCTATAGATCTGAAAATGGCTGCTGGATCTTGCAGCCCTGAATTTTTTCATTGGGGTATGACTTCCTCTTAATATCTGATGCTTATCATTATCATCATCAGTTATTAGATATTCTCCCCATCTTCCAGAAGAAGCATTAATGCCTTCAAAGTAACATAACTGAGAGCAGGTTCAAGCACTTAAAAAGTGTATGATGCTTTGTTGACAATCAAATGGAAAAAAAAAATCTCAGGAGAGAAAAAAAGAAATTAAATCTTTAGACTCTTCCATATTTAGAATACTTGTCATTAACTTGGAATATACTAAGGTAATAATCTTTGCCTAGGATTCAGGCTGCCTCTACTTTTTAAAGATCTACTTTTATCTATACAATATAAGATAACTTAAGCATACCTGAACTCCTCCAAATTGAGGCCTGAGAGATCAATATCTAGGAGTTAAGCTTGCCTCTTGCTAACTGAGATCTCAATTCCTGGAATACATCTTTGTCACTCTTACATGCTATTCAGAATCTGGACTGCTTCTGTGTTTGGGAAATCCTGGAACATGAGTTGAGCTCCCTTCCCAAGTTTTCTCACAGCTACATTAAAACGTGAAGGAGCTACCTCTGCTCTGAATGGCAGGAGAGTGGCGTAGAGATCTTTGTGGTAGTTTACAACACAATTGATTTTCTAGGAGCAGCAGTGATGTCGGAGCTGCCAGCGGCTCTGGTATCCTGGGTATGGGTAATCGAAAGTTTAGAGTGTAGCATGTGAAGGCTGGTGTGGTGCTCTGTTTTGATTTAGGGTAGTATTTCCCAAAGTGTTTCCTACACCAGCAGCAACAGCATGCCTGGAACATGTTAGAGAGGCAAACTCTCAGGCACCACCACAGACCTGCTCAACTAGAAGGAACTCTGGTGTGGTTTCTTCCAGCAGGCTGTGGTTTAGCAAGCTCTCCAGGTGATACCAGTGGTCACTAAAGTTTGAGGATCACTAGGTTAGGATCATATTTCAGGCTGTGCTTAACACCTCATTTTGCCCTTACATGAAGGAAGAGAGAGAGAGAGATCCTATATCTCTGAATAATGTTATCCAGTTTAACTGATCTCAGCCTGGTTAAACTAGCAGCCACGGACGTTGCAGTGAAAAGCAATGAAAGCACCTGAACTTCACTTCGAAGAACGTTTTTCAATTTGCTTTCCAGCTGTATGTGATGAATCTACAAATTGCATCTCCTAGGTTCTCGCCCCACTTTCTTTAATCCTTAGCTGCTTCTTTTTATGGAATCTTGCTCAAATTTGGTGAGTTCACGCTTTGTATCTTGTCTCTGGTATGATCAGAGTGCTGATACGAGTAACTAATCCCCTGGTTGCTACACTGTCATTAGCATGCCCAGAAACTATGCATCTTAGAAGGAAGATGGAGCTACCTCTTAGATTTGTATATTGCCTTCCCTTAGGGATTAGAAAATCTGTGTGGGCAGTGATTATGTTTTATATACCTGTATCCTTCTCATTAATCAGCACAGTAAAGCTCAATCAGACCCACTGTATATTCACTGTGTAGGGAAACTTTGGTTTTACCTCCACATTCATTTGACAAACTATTTTGTTTATATTTTACGTCATTTTCTGGTAAAAACAAATCATAAAAACAACTGGCTATAGGAAAATGAACTATGTAATTGAACATCATATTGAGTTCTTATACTGAGTTCCTATTTTTCGATCTTCCATTAAATCATGAACCCTTTAGAAATCTGTTTGCTGTTATAAACTCTTAAATGCTACCTCTGTGACTCAGAACTTACTGCAAAATTCAATGAAATTGTTTTATAATACTCTGGTAAATAAAATACGGCCCTATAGCATGCGGCTCCTCTCCTTAAAGATGGAGCCTGTTTCTCCATCCCCTTTTGAACAATAAACGATAGTGGAAGTGACATTGTGTGAGCTCTGGAGCTCAGGGCTCATGAGATTTTGCAGCTTCTACCTTCACTCGCTTGGAAAAGTTCTAACCATCATAAAAAGAAGTTAATTCTTACTTTCAGCAAGTTGAGAATTCCTGTGGAGAAGAACCAAGGAGCCTAAGCAGACAGCCAGCCAACAGCTTGCAGACATGTGTGTGAAGCCACAGTGAACCCGCAGGCCAGCTGATCTGGCTGAAGGCAGGCACACGAGTCAGCCTAGGTGCAAGTAACAGAAGAAACAACTGGCCAAACAACAGAATGAGCAGAAACGTTAGTTTTAATGCAAAATATTTGGGATAGTTAGTGTTGCATCAATAGTAATCTAAGGTTTGAAAATACTAATTAATATTCTGAATTGTTTTTTTTTTTACAAATTTCTGTAATTTTTGTGTGTTTATATTCCAGTAACGTTAATCAGATATTTTGAAGGGAGCCTTCTGAACTTGCTTCCATTAGAAGTTATTTTAAAATAATTAAAGGACAAACACTTGAAAATGTGTTATTAATGATCTAGGAAAATCTGGTCTCACTGCCAACTGTGTACTTTCAAAGAAAGATTCTATCATTTTAACTGCTATTTCCCTGTTTTTTGTTTTTTTTTTCTCTGACAAGGTCATAGTTAATAGGCTTCTCACTGTGTATCTGAAATATAATGACAATTAAAGAGAAATCCCTCTTCAAATATATGCAGCATTATAAAAATGATTTTCAAATAACAAACTGATGTATAACATTTATGTCTGGGATATACTAAGTGCTTAAATCATTTGTTTTTTCCTAAAGCATATGGTTTGATGACTCTTAAAAATCTTCTAAAATGTAAACAAAGAAGTCATATTATTCATATTATTGATAGTGTTTTTAATGAATCAATACTTTTCATTATTTTATTTGTAATCCAAATTTTGTAAGATATCCAATACTTGCATGGAATAACTCATAGAATAAGTATGGAGCTAAAAACTATTACATCTCAAGTATGCTATTTAGGAACACACAGAAACATTCTATAATTTTATATTAAATCATTTAAAAATAATTTTCAAATATTGTTCATTGACATAATTTTGTTTAAATTATCCAACATAATTTTTAAATTTCTATCATATGCCAAATAACTATTCTCAGCACCAGGGACACAGAAGTGAACAAAAGGGAAAAAAAAAAAAGAAGCAAAAAACAAAAACTTCTCTTCTATTGGATTTTCATTCTAGAGTGAGGAAGACTTACAATAAGTAATATAAATAATTACATTATGTGCAAAGTGTTTACACAATCTTATACATATTGGATATTAAGACGTGTTAGATGTTTATGTTTGATAGTAATGAGTTGTGAAAAAAGTAGAACAGGAAATGGGCATAAAGACTGAAGTTAATGTGTAGGCAGATGAAACAATGTCATTTTGCACAGGCTTGTCATGGAAAGCCTCACTGAAAATATGGCATTTAAGCAAAAACTTAATGAAGGCATGAACTAAATCTATTTGAATATCTGGGAAGGACCCAATTTAGAGGGAAGAGTAATCACAAAGACCTGAAACAGAAGTGTGTTCAAGGGGGTCAGTATACATTAAAAATTAGTAAGTGTTGCCACAAGTTGTAGATGCATTTGGAGAGAAAATCAGCCAGAGAGAGCTTTGTAGACTGTTGGAAAGACTTGGACTTCTACATCTGAGACTGGGATGAAAAGTGATGTAGAGCAACTTTAAGCAGAGTTTTCTTTTGATTTGATTTGTATTTTTAAGTGACTCCTTTCATTACTCTATAAAATAGACCGGGTAAGATACAGAGGTTGTTGCAATGATGGAAGCGTGGACCAGGGTAGTAGTGTAGAAGTTGGAGGTACAGGGTAGGTAGGATTCTATGTGTAGCTTAAGAATTGTGACACATGGTCTACTGATGGTCTACATAACCATTCCCATATGGCTGAAAATTTGTCAGATTTTAATAAACCTACGCTTACTGAGCATACAATGTGAGAAACTATGTTAAGCTAAATAATGAATGAGGCATATTCCTGGTTCAGAGTTGACTATAAATCCAGTGTGAGACACAAACAAATCTAAAAACATACTTTCAATTTATTGTGGGAAGTGATAAGATACAAATATAAACATTATGCTAAGTACCCAGAATAAAGTATGCTGATCTGAACAAATGGAGGGCATAGGAGGAAATTTCCAGGTTGCATAAGGATTTCTCAGATAAAATTATATACATTTATAAATAAAAAAGAAAGAAGAACTAAATAAATGGGGAGATATATCATGTAAATTGACTGGAAAACTCAATATTGTACAAATTGCAATTTTGCCAAGATTCATGATAGGTTCAATACAGTGCTACTTAAAATATCCGCAATGTTATTATTTTTCTGTATACAGTTAAGAGCTGATTGACTCTAAAAGAAAAATAATAATCAAGACACTTAGTCATGAAAGACTAGGTGGAAAATGTACTCTGAAAATAGCTTTTAATTATTGATAGTGCTCTATTATTTTTCTATATACCAAAATAAGATTATTCACTTAATTAATTTTATTTACACTCAAAATATATGTTCCATTCACTTTCCTGTTATATATATTGTATGTCAAAGAAAAATTATATGAAAAGTTAATATTTTGGTATGAGACCCTTCCAAATATTTTAGGCTTCTTTTTTCCAAGTACCTTGTAAAAGAAAACAAATTACCTGTATATAAATGCCACATTATAGAGTATACAGGGTCTCTCAGAAATCATTCTTTCCAATAAACATTTTCATAACTAATAATATAAAAATAAATAATATAATATATATCATAAAATGCATAAAATCTAACATATTAACACTGAAATAAATAAATAAACAGCAAAGTCTACTTCCACAAATGGCAACATGAGAAGGTTGAGCAAATTTACTCTACAGAAAAGAAGTATATAACTGGGTGAAATTATTATAAATGACTATTTCAGGACACTGAAAGTGATTGAAGGTAGATAAGAACGTGTGAAGTACAGTTGATTCTTGTTATTCATGGCAGTTATGTTCTAGGAAGTTGGCATACATACTGAATCAGTAAATACTGATTATTGCTCATAGGGGAAACACAATATTAGATTCTTGCTATCCTCTGATCACAACTTTCATCAACTGATCAATATATAACCTTATTTTCTGTGTGGTTCTGTTTAAAGATACCTTATTTATTATATATTATTGAGTCATTAACATTGGACTCATGGCCTACAGCACTGTAACTTATGCCTGAATGAAGCTTATCTAACTACATGTATATTTTCTCTGTATGATACATTACAGCTTGGCATGCTTAGTAAAACTAGACAGCAATTCAGCACTTTGCTTGGGGGGCATTTTAAGCAGTTAAACCACCAACAAAAAGCAAAAAATGTGACAAACATGACACTAAACAGATGATGAAAAGAACACTTGTTTATAGTATGAAAGCTAAACAAGAAGGCGAAGCATTACCTTGGTCAAGCCCAGTTGGGAATGTGTGCCATTAAAATTTTCGCCATTCCATGTGGGTCTGTGAATGAGCGCCAAAGCCCGTGAGTGTTGATTTGGAGGTTACAAATAAATTTTAGTGAATGGGAAAATTCACAGATATGGAATCAATGAATAATGAGTATTGACTGTATTACTCATAAAAGTCTGCTACTGTGTTGTGAAAGATTTATGAGTTTGTGGCCTTCTTACCTGAGAATGGAGCATTTATTCCTTCACCAAGGATGGCAAAACCCACAGGTTTATCCATCAGTAGTAATGAATTTATGGGCAGGTGGCAGAGTACCTAGCCATTTAGTGCAGAGATATAGGAAGTGAGAGAGCCACAGAAGCTCTGTAACGTTTTCATGACACACAATCATAACTTACTGCTAAGATATGCATGCACCCTAGAAAATCCAGTTAAAATGCAAAGACAGAAAAATAGATGTAAATTTGCTGCCTTTTGAATGCAATTCACAACACACATGGCTCAGGCAACAGAGAATGAACATTTTATAGTCTCATAGTGTTTGATCATAACCTTTACCCAAATCATTGCCACAGTGTTAAAAAAAAAAAAGTCCAACTCTAGGAAGCCACAAACACAAGGGGGATTAGTTCAAAGATATTCAAATAGTCTCCTACTAAACCAAACTTCTGAACGCCAAAATATAGAGAAAATCTTGAAAACAGAAAGAGAAAAGTGATAAAAGGGAGGCAATAATAGAATTCATAACTATCTTATCCAAAATATTGATGTCAACAGACATGGAATAACATATTGAAAGTGCTGGTAATAAAAATCAGCCAATAATTATATTCAGAACATTATCTCTTAAATGCAAAATAAAGATATGTTTACATAAAAAACTGAAATAATCTATTATTAACAGATTTTGCTATAAGTCATTAGGCTGAGGAAAAATGACACCAGATACTAACTCAGATCTATAGAAAGCAATATAGAGCAATGCAAATAGTAAAAAGATGGATAGATACAAGATTGAAAGCATTATTTGTTCAATGTGATATATATTCTATATATATATTAATTTCCATAGAAGACACACGACTGCCTAAAGGAACATGTACAACACTGTATTGTTGACGGTAGTATTACAAAGGAAGGGAAAATGGAACTATACAGGTGGAAAATGACTAGGATAAAGTACATATTAACAAAATAAATTGTGCTAAATGAAACATACCCATTAAAATTCTTAGAGCAACTACTAAAAATAGCACAAAAATATTAAAATACAATAGAAGTATTAAAATAACATAGTAAAATATGTAAAACAACATATGTCAATATGGCAGGAATAAGGGAACAAGAGATGAGACAAACAGAAAATAGTTAAATGGTAAAACCTAAACACCAAGATGCATAATTATATTAAATGTGAATAGACTGAACACTGAGATCAAAAATCAGAATTACTCTGACTAAATATACAGCCATAAGTGGTCCATAAGAGAAATAATTTAAATTAAAATGCAAATTATTGGAAGTAAAACACAAGGAAAATCTAGAGTATGCAAAGGAAACACAGGAAAACTAAACTGATAGTATTAATGTGTGAGGCAATAGATTTTAAGAAAGAAATATTTTTACAGACAAAGAGGGATATTTTCATTATGATTAAAGGGTTAGGAGAGCAAGAAGATATAAAAAATATAAGTGTAAACTGACTTATAAAAAGGAAGTTCCACAATACATGAAACAAAAACAGAGAAAAGTGAAAAGAAAAATGGATAAAAACAATTATAATTGAATAGTTCAATATTCTTCTCACCAATTGACAAAGCAAGCAGACAGAAAATCAGTAAGAATATAGAACATTTGAGAAATATTATTATTAGATAAATCAACAACCATAGAACACCGCAACCACATAAGTGCTTTAGGAGAACACATTGAAAGTTTACCCAAACAGAATATATGCTGGATAATTAAATAATTTTCAATAATTTAAAAGGACTGAATCATACAATACTTGTTCTCTAACCACACCACATTTAAATTAGACACAAAAATCAGAAAGAAATCAAGGGAATAATATATGACTATTTAACCACAGGCTTAAGAATTATTCATGTATAAAAGAAGAAATAACATGAAAAATTAGAAAATATTTGAATAGAATGATATTAAAACACACATCAAGATTTGTGGAAAGAAGTTACACATATGGAGAAAAATTTATATTTTGAATCTTAATGTTAAAAATAATAAACCAATTAACTTCTAAGAAATTAGAAAGAGATAAAATTAAAACAAATATAAATAGAAAAAAAGGAACACAATGAGTAGAAGTCCATAAAACTGAAAACAGTTAAAAATAAAGATAATCAATAAAAACAAAGACTGAGTATTTGAAAAGAGCAATAGAATAAGGAAAAAAGAAAAATAACTAACCCAATTAACGGGGGGAAAGGAGAGAAGAAAAAAGTTACCAAGATCAGAAATGAGAATTAAGAATAAGCACATTTAAATAATAATAAAAAGGAATATTATGGATAAGATCAAAACCTGAAAATAACAAACAAAGGAGCACTTTCAACTCATTTTATTAATCCATTGTTACCTTGTACCAAACCGAGACTAAAGGATCACAGGAAACAAATCTGAAAATATATCACTTATAAACATGGCCATGAAAGTCCTACCAAAATATTAGCAAATCAAATACAGTGGTATGTAAAAAGGATAATACACATCTTGATTCAGTGAGTTTAATAATGCAATTTAAGGTTGGTTTAACATCCAATATCAATTAGTGCTATACTCTATATTAATGAAATAAAGATACATCATATGATCTCAATAAATGCAGAAAAGTACCTGACAAATGTCAACATCCATTTGCAATTAAAATTTGTAGCAATATAGAAAACAAAAATAGCATCCTTAATCTGATAATAGGCATGTAGGAAAATCTATAAGTGATATCTTAATCTTAATAGTAAAAACTGTATGCTTTCTACAAGAGATCAAGAATAAGACATGGATGTCCATTCTTACCTCTTCTATTCGATATTGTACTGGAGGCCCTGTCAGTCCAATCAGGGAGAAAATAAGTAAAATTCATAGAGTTTGGAAAGAAGGCAATAAAGAGATTTTGGTTTACTGAAGACACAACAGTATATGTAGAAAGTATTAAGATCTACAAAACACTCCTAGAACTAATGAGTAAATGTAGCAAATTTGCAGCACTCAAGATCAGTATTATACATCACAATATATCAGCAAAGAAGGGTAAGTTAACTGAGGTATAGGAAAGTTAAGAAATTTTCTTGAATTTACAGAGGAAAGATGTTGTGGAGCCAGGATCTAAAGGTAACTGAAATATAGGGAACAGTGAATTTTAAAAATAATGACATGCACATACAGTTATTTATTATTGTTTTAGAATATATCAGATACCTTTTTATTTCTATGTATACCCATGTACAAAGATGTTCTTTGTTTTTTATTGTCCTTATATACACAGAATAACAATGTAACATATCCTTTTAAAAATATTTTACAGCGTGTCTTAGAAGTCTTTTCATTTTAATATATCTTCTTTTGAATGGTTGTATAGGTTTCCAAAGGAATCATTTGTTTGTGATTTAACTCTTCTATTGGTGGAGCCTTAGATTGCTTTTAGTCAGTTATAATTACAGGTAATACTGTTATAAATATATCTCTAAGTGATTAAAATATAGAGAGACAGTTGTTATTGTATGAGACAGGTTTCTTTCTTCCCCATTTATGTTTTAATTATTTTATTGAATCTTTTAATTAAATTACTTTTGTTACAGATGTTTCTCCTTTATTCCCCATTGACATGCTCCTCCCTGCTCCTGCCCACCTTCACAGTATTATTGTCTATGTCCATTTGTTATGCATATAAGTTCTTTGGTTTATCTCTTCCCCCACTTCCACTCCTCCGAGGTTTGTCAGTCTGATCCCTACTTCTATGATTCTGGGTCTATTTTGTTCATTATATTCCACAAGTAAGTGAGATCATGTGATACCTGTCTTTCTACGACTGGCTTATTTCACTTAGCATAATGTTCTCCAGGTCCCTCCTGGAGGATAAGAGATCTTTCTTTCTTACAGCTGCATAGCATTCCATGGTGTATATGTACCACAGCTTTTTTATCCACTCATCTGTTGATGGACACTTGGACTGTTTCCAGATCTTAGCAACTGTGAGTGGTACTGCTATGAACATAGGGGTACATATATTCTTTCTGATTGGTGTTTCAGGCTTCTTAGGGTATATTCCTAGAAGTGGGATCACTGGGTCAAATGGCAGTTCAATTTTTAACTTTTTGAGGTAACACCATAGTGTTTTCCATAGTGGCTGCACCAGTCTGCATTCCCACCAGCAGTGTACTAGAGTCCCCTTTTCTTCGCACCCTCACCAGCACTTGTTTGATGATTTGTTGATGGCAGCCATTCTGACAGGTGTGAGGTGATACCTCATAGTCATTTTAATTTGCATCTCTCTGATGATTAGTGACGATGAGCATTTTTTCATATGGCTCTTGGCCATTTGTATGTCCTGATTGGAGAGGTGTCTATTTAGGTACGTTGCCCATTTTTAAATTGGATTCTTTGTCTTCCCTTTGTTGAGTTGTATGAGTGGTCTATATAATTAGGAAATTAACCCCTTATCTGATGTATCATTGGCAATTATGTTCTCCCATACAGTGGGTTCCCTTTCCATTTTGATTCTTGTTTCTTTTGCTGTGCAGAAGCCTTTTAGTTTGATGTAGTCTCACTTATTAATTTTTTCCTTTGTTTCTCTTGCCCTAGGTGTTGTATCATTGAAAATTTCGCTGTGTGTGATGTCTGAGATTTTGCTGCCTACATTTTCTTCTAGGATTTTTATGGATTCACGAGTCACATTTAAGTCTTTTATCCATTTTGAGTTTATTCTTGTGTATGGTGTAAGTTGGTGGTCTAGTTTCATTTTTTTGCATGTAGCTGTCCAATTATCCCAACACCATTTATTAAGGAGACTGTCTTTACTCCATTGTATGCTCTTGCCACCTTTGTCAAATATTAATTGAGCATATTGTCTTGGGTCAATTTCTGGGTTCTCTGTTTTGTTCCATTGAGCTATATGCCTGTTCTTGTGCCAGTACCAGGCTATTTTGATTACAATGGCTTTGTAGTATAACGTGATATCCAGTATTGTGATCCCTCCTACTTTGTACTTCTTTTTCAAGATTGCTGTGGCTATTCGGGTTCTTTTATGGTTTCACATAAACTTTTGGAGTATTTGTGCTAGTTCTGTGAAATAAGTCGTTTGTATTTTAATGGGGATTGCATTGAATTTGTAGATTGTTTTGGGTAGTATGGACATTTTAATGATGTTAATTCTTCCAATCCATGAACAAGGTATATGCTTCCACTTTTTTATATCTTCCTCTATTTTTTAATGTCCTATAGTTTTCTTTGAACAGATTCTTTGCTTCTTTGGTTAAATTTATTCCTAGGTATCTTAATTTTTTTGTTGCAATGGTAAATGGGATTGTTTTTTGTTTGTTTGTTTGTTTTGTTTTGTTTTAGTTTCTCTATCTCTGTGTTCATTATTGGTATATAAAAATGCCAATGATTTCTGGATGTTGATTTTGCCAAATTCATTTATTAAATCCTGCTACCTTGCCAAATTCATTTATTAAATCAAGTAGTTTTTTGGTGGAGTCTTTAGGGTTTTCTATGTACAATATCATGTCATCTTCTAATAATGACAGTTTCACTTCTTCCTTTCCAATTTGGATCCCTTTTATTTTTTTCTTCTTGTCTGATTGCTGTGGCTAAGATTTCCAGTACTACGGTACTATGTTAATAAGAGTGGTGAAAGTGAAAGTGAAAATCCTTTGTTCCTTGTCTTGTTCCTGTTCTTAAGGGAAATGCTTTTAGCTTTTGCCCATTGAGTATGATGTTGGCTGTAGGTTTGTCATAAATGTCCTTTATTATGTTGAGATATGATCCTTTTATTCCCACTTTGCTGAGAGTTTTTTCAAAAATGGATGCTGGGTCCTGGCAGGTTTGGCTCAGCAGTTACAGTGTCCGCCCATAAATTGGAGAGTCCTAGGTTCGGTTCCCGCTAAGGGCACGTACCTCAGTTGCAGTTTGTCCCCAGCCCCGGTTGGGGTCGTGTGGGTGGCAACCGCTTGATGTGTCTCTCTCACATCAATGTTTCTCTCTCTCTCTTCCTCCCTCTCTCCCTCCTGCTCTATCTGAAGATAAATGCAAAAATGTCCTCAGGTGAAGATTTAAAAAAATGGATGCTGGATTTTGTCAAATGCTTTTCCAGCATCTATTGATATGATCATATGATTTTTATCTTTCATTTTGTTTATGTGGTGTATCACATTTATTGATTTATTGTACCAGCCTTGCATCCCTGGGATAAATCCCACTTGGTTGTAGTATATAATTTTTTTAAAGTATTGCTGGATTCGATTTGCTAAGATTTTGTTGAGTGAGACAGGTTTCTTATGTTGAATTTATTTATCAACGAAAATGTTTATTTTAACTTTGACGTAGAATGTTCAAATGCCCCCACCCCAATGCCTTGGTCAATTTATTTGGCACCAGGAATATATAAAAATACTCTTAGTGGTATACCTTAGTAATTAATGGATGTAATACATTTTAAAATGTTGCCACCCTTTTAGGGAAAAATAACATGTCATTGGATTTATTTTTAATTTTTCTACTATTAGAAAGGGAAAGTTACATAAGAAATTGAATTTATGTAAGAATAAGTACTCACAAGTTTTTACTCTTTAAAATTATGTCCTATTTTTAACATTAGAAGAGTTAACATATTGTGACCCAAAATCCTTTGTTCTATATTATAAATATTTTATGCAGACTTTCATTTTTTCTTAACTTTGTTTATGTAACTTTTTTTCTATGCAGTAAGTTTAAATTTTATGTTGCTAAATCTAGGAATGTTTTACTTCAAAAATTTGAAACATCCTGAAATACAAGATTATTTTTAAAACTCTTCTAGATTTATTCACATATGTTTATATTTTGGGTATTTATGCTTGGTCTTTTGGTCATTTTGAAATGTATTTTCACATGTGTTAATGTGTTATATGCAGATTTAATTTAATAACATTATAAATGGATAGTTAGAGATTAACAAATTATAAAGGACCATCTTTGACATAAAAATTATGCATTTACATTTATTTCAAAATTTAGCCAATCTCTCCTACAATTTTAATTTGCTATATTTAATTTCTCTATACTTTCTATCATTTAACACAGGTTGAATTATTATAAATACCATGTTCACTTACTACGTTTTTTTAGTAACTCATTAACTGGCAAGGTAGAATTTACTCTTATTCAAAATAACAGAAAATATTCAACACTATTTTTGTTTATACCTGTTTTAGACACAGCTACCTTTATTTTAAGTCTCCATAATAATCATTCTTTGCCAATGTGAGCACAGCCCAAGTTCCTGCAGGAGTCATAGATTTGTCAGACAGATTATTTTCCCAGAATTAATACAGGTCAGGAGAGACAGAAATTTATTATTCAAAACGTTTACTTCCTACAAGTCCTACTCTACATGAAGTACATAGCTGTATATCTCTGAAAAATATTTTGGTTGTTTACAGTTTGAATGCTCTCTCATCCTAACACACACATATGCATACACACGCACACAGCAAAACAAAGTTTGAGTCTCTCTATTGATCCCTCTTTTAGTTATATCGTGGATAGCAGAACTCCATGAATCTTGCTGAGCAACTGATGATGTTAAGGTGATGCATCATTCTGATATAAACACACTAAAATAAAGTACAGCTACTTAATACTAATACAAACAGCACAGCACATTCAATTGTGCACTGAACAGCTTTTCCCTCTTCTGTTTCATCCATGTCTAGAAGATTACTGGAGCTGTGTTTCAATTACTCAAATTTTGCACAGCCTTCCAACAACATGTTCTGGCTGCCAAAGACAAGAAGGAAAGGCTGAATATGCCTTTAATAACAATGTGACCCCCTTTCATGTCTGTTCTATTAGAGATGATATTTGAAGGCATTAATCACACATATTTTCAACAAAACTTTTCTCAGTTAAAGACACACTGCAAATAATGTGGTCCAATGCACAACTGCCCATTATGGTTGTTATGACTATGGTGAGTCTGATCTGAAAGACAGGATACAATCAGGCTTGAGACAATGAGTGGATTTTCATATTTAATGGCCTGGGTTTTCAGGTTGGCACAGCAAACTGAATAGTAGTGACCTAAAGATGGCCTTCCATTTTTCTTTGATTTGTCCCCAGGAATGGATAAGGTATTGGGATCCTGGGGTTAATGAGAAAATAAGCATTCCCTTTTATATAAATAAAAGCATCAAGGAAGAGTTTATCCCAGAAAACTCTTGTTTCATTACTGATATAGGAGAATCTTCTTATAATTATCCTTGATTTAAAGGTTTTTCTAAAACTAGACACACACACACACACACACACACACACACACACACACACAAAATGATACAAACCGGGAGTAATGGGACCAGCAATTCATTTTATCACTAAATGCCCTTAGTCATATGCCTTTACTTGTCAGGTTTTCAATTTGCTCATTTATAGAAGCATTTGAACAAGATTATTAAATCTATATCTAAAATTGTATTGCTTTCAATTCATAAATTGAATATGGAACCAAAATAGGAATTAATGAGTCAAATTGGTCTCCTTTCTTTGACGCAGAAATGAGATGGTGTACAGCAAGTGCTAACCCAAGACCAGGTTTAGTGCACGTTGAGTGTGTTTATGTTATTTCCCTACTGTCTCATGTCTTTACAGTATAAGATATTCCTTTCAACTTTGAGAATGTTGGCATTTTTCCCCCTAGAAATTTCTAGGAAGCATTTTCTCAAAAAAATATCAGATATCAATTATTACTACTTATGAATTACATCCCATACATTGTTATCCTAGTTGCATAATGCTGATTACAGTAGCATCATGTATTGAACAACAGAATTAGACAATACTGAGTATTGCATTAAAAAATCCAAAGAGCAAGCTGGTGTGCTCAGTGGTTGAATGTCAACCCATGCACTAAGAGGTCACTGGTTCGATTCCCGGTCAGGGCACATGCCCAGGTTGTGGGTGAAATCCCCAGTGAGGGGCATGCAGGAAGCGGCCAATCGTTGTTCTCTCTCATTGATGTTTCTATCTCTCTCTCCCTCTCCCTTCCTTTCTCTCTAAAATCAATAAAGGAAAAAAAACCCCAAAAATTAGGTAACACAATAACATAATTTTTGTTATTGAAGTAAAACATAATGTATAGTATATAATCATAATATATATGTTATATATTATGTATGTAATTTAAAATATCATATTAAAATTGATAATCCATAGAACAATTTACTAATGGTACAGGGGTTGCTCCAAATTGAAAATTACCATGAGTAAATTAGGACAAATTAGGACAGCTGTAGTTTAGGACATGAGAGGAAATACATGAACTAAGGAATTTGCTTTTCTTATAGATAAATTCTTTATATTCCAAGTTTAATTTAAATCAACCCATCCATTTAGCATTCCCTGGTCACCCAGTTTGAAATCATTTTCCTTCTTGGAGTCTGCACTTCCCTTGGACATCAATTACGGCATTGGTATTACTCAGCCATCCATTAGTGTTGTTTGTGGGTATAGCTTTACCAGTTCTTGAACACCATTGAAAATTTTTGTATCATTTCTGAAGTACTATAAGGTTTTGTCTGATTTAGGAACACTAATTGTTACTGAATCAAAGTTTATGTGCCTGATGCATCCATAGACCAAAACTCAAAATAGCAGGGTTTAGGGTAAGGAAAGGTTTATTACCAACTGAAAAGATGGGAGACTTAGTAGTGCCTCAAATCCACCTTTCTCCACAGACCAGGTCAAAGTTTTTTAAGGAGCCAGGGGAATGGGTATGTGGAAGTTATGGTGGAACAAGTTTTAATTGGAGGATCTTGGAATTTGGCCATTTATGGTAAAGGGTGTCAACACCAGATCTTCCTGGACAATGGACTGTTGGCTTATGAAAAGGTCTGGTATTCAAGTTCCTATTATGTCCTGGTCTTTTGGTTTCATGGTGGGTGCAGGGGGAGATTTCAGTTTCAGTTGTAGTTGGAGGCCAGATTTCTCTCCTCTGCTCAAGTCCTGGCTGCTTGACTTGGGTGCTCAATGTTGCTCTGGAAAGCAACTCAGTATCTCCTTAAACAGGATGGGAACATTTTGGCTGGTTCTGTGATTACATAAGGCTTTTTTTTTTTTTTTAATTGAGTGGAAAATGATACAGCTCTACATAAGGAAGGGTTTGTGTGAGCTGATAATGGATGAATTGGTGAAATCTTTCACTGAGTGTGTGGTGTTTAAAAAATAAAAAAGCAGAAAAGATAAGAGTATATGATTATTTGCTGGTAGCATAAAGTGTAAAAAGTTATAAATACTTACATTTTTATTTTCAAGAAAAAATGGGCATCGATGAATGCCTCTGGGATAAAGCAAGTTTGTCGCTAACTGGATTCCTAGAGGGAAAAAGAAGTAATTACTCTAAGGAGCCAATGTTATAAATTATAGTTTGTGGAAGTCCAAGAGTGTTCAAATAGGCTATAGGTATACAAGTAATTTGAAACTATACAATTTATCTCTACATTTTATTTTATTTTCATTTTTAAAAATTTTTTATTGAATTTATTGGTTAATAAAATTATATAGGTTTCTAGTATAGAATTGTGTAATACATCATCTGTCTATTGTAACGTGTGTTCACCACTTAAAGTCAAGTCTCCTTCTGTCACCATTTATGCTCCCTTTACGCTCTTCTACCTCCTCCTACTCCCATTTCCCTCTGGTAATCACCATACTATTATCTATGTCTATGAGTTTTTTGTTTGTTTGCTTAATCCTTTCACCATTTCACCCAGCCCCCTAAATCCCCTAGGGTCTCTCTGACAGCTGGCAGTCTGTTCTCTGTATCTGTTTTTATTTTGTTTGTTTGTTTCTTGTGTTCATTAGATTCTACATATAAGTGAAATCACATGGTATTTGTCTTTCTTTAACTAGCTTATTTCCCTTAGCATAATACTCTCCAGGTCCATCTCTGCTGTTGGAAAAGGTAAGATTTCCTTCTATTTTATGGACCAGTAGTATTTCATTGTGTAAACCTATGACAGCTTTCATTTACTGATAAGCACTTGAACTGTTTTTCAAATCCTGGCTATTGTAAATATTTGCAACGAGCATAGGGGTGCATATATTCTTTCGAATTAGTGTTTCAGGTTTCTTCAGATTTATTCCCAGAAGTAGAATCACTAGGTCATAAGGCAGGTCTATTTTTTTATTTTTTGAGGAAATTCCATTCTGTTTTCCACAGTGGCTGCACCAATCTGCATTCCCACCAAGAGTTCAGGAGGGTTTTTTTAAATGGAAAACTTTTTTGTCTAAGAAGTCTGAATGTCTGTTATAGTTCAGCCTGGTTTATTGGCTTATAGGGTACCTTTCACTTGATATATTTAAACTGATATAGATCAAGAGATATACATAGATATACATAAATACATAGATATAGATCAAAAGATAGGTAGATAGAGATGATAGAAAGACGATAAGTAGATAGATAAATGATAGATAGATAGATAGATAGATAGATAGATAGATAGATAGATAGATGATAGATCAATGATAGACAGATAAATTAGATAGATAGATAATTATCCTACTGAAAAATTATTCCTCACTGGTGTACTATAGGTATTAGTAAATGAGATATGTTTAAAAAGAGAAAAAAAAACAACAGGCCAACATAGAATCACTTTTGCTAAGCCATGTCACCCAACCAAAACTTAGTAGCTAACCTGACTGCAGTTTCATCCTGTCCAAGGAGTGAAATTTTAAACCAATTCCTGGTCAATGCTAATGAGGTAATCTGCATGACAAAACCCCTGCCATTCCACTCCCCTCAACGATGACCTGTCCTGAAAATAACCCTTCCTTTTCTTTGGCTAATAACCCCCCTGCCCTGCTCTTCTGCCTACAGAAACCTGTCATTTGGTACAGCCCTCGGAGCTCCTATCTGGTTGCTCATGATGCTGCCAGATTCATGAATTGCTTAATAAAGCCACTTAGATCTTCAGTTTACTGTGTTGAATTTTGTTCTTTACATATAACAAAGACTTGCAATAATTTTTAAAATTTATTTCTGAAATTTAAACATTTAAGGAAATATTTTATTTGATCACTTTCTTGACTTAATTTGGGCCTTTGAATATCATGATTTATCTACATTTACATCTTTTTTTTCATACTACTATCAAAATGGTAAGAAAATAATCATTTTGGTTATATGTGTAATTTGTATATATTTAAATTTATAGATATATAAAACATATCTCATATAAAACATATCTTAAATTATGTTATATATTATATTTAAATATATAAATATATATATCTAATATATATTAAAATTGGCACAGTCACTATGGAAAGCAGTGAAAATCTCTCAAAAAAATTAAAAATAGAACTATCATATGTCCCATCAATCCACTTGGACATATAGCTAACGGAAATGAAAACAGGATATTACATATGTACTGGCACTCTCACGTTTACTGCAGCATTATTCCCAATAGTCCAGATATAAAAACAACCTAAGTGTCTATAAATGTATGAATGGATAAAGAAGATATATATACAATGTAATATTATTCAGCTATGAGAAAGAAAGACATCCTGCCATTCCTGACAACATGGATGGACCTTGAGGGAAGTATGCTAAGTGAGATAAATCAGACAGAGAGAGTAGAATGGTGGTTTTTGGGGGGCTAGGAGGTGGGTAAATTGGGGAAATACTGGTCAAAGTTTATGAATTTAGAGTTAAAAGATGAATACGTTCAGGAGATCTAATGCATAGTATTGTAGTTATAGTTAACAATATTGTAGTATATAATTCAGAGTTGCTAAGAAACATGTGGTTAAATGTTCTCACTACGAAAAAAGAAATGGTCATTGAGGGTCATGAGGGAGGTATTAGCTAATGCTATAGCAGTGATCATAGGATAACATAGAAATGTATCAAATCAATACTTTTGCATCTTAAGCTTACACAATGTTATATATTAATTATATCTCAATAAAAATCCCTAGTATTAACTAAAAAAAAAGAATAGTCTCTAGCATAACAACATACATTTATCAACTTTAATAATTTTAATATTAATATGACACTTTTATGTATGCCAGTTGACACAATACATTGTTGATAGCAAATTTTCATACAATATACATGATTCAATCTAACTCAAGTATTGCATTTAGTTGTCCTACCCCTTTAGTCTCCTTTGCTTTAGAGTATTTCTACAGTTTTACATTATTGTATGTATTTCATTGACTTTAAGAGTAGACTTCCTCATGACTTTTTTTTCAAATTTAAATAAAACAGTCTTCATTTTGGATTTGTCTGATGTTTCCTCATGACTAGATTCAAGTTATGGATTCCTGGCAGGGATATTACATATATGATATCATTGTCCTCAGGGAATCACATCTGGAAACTCAGGATATCCATCTGGCCCTTCTTGATGATGTTAATTTTTATCACCTAGTCAAGGTCTTCTCTGTATAGATGCTACTTTTTCTCTGGAAAATTAGAAATACATGAGAATAGATTTTTGAACCATTCAGATATTCTGCTCCTCATAAAATTCTTCTTTATGTTTATATGCCATTAATTCCTGCCTGAGTCATTTTTTACTATGGTGGTTGTTAATTTTCCATTTTCAGAACTACCTCTACCAATTAAACCATGAAATTTTACTGTAAGCAAGCGTTCTCCCTTCTTTCCATTTGTTATTTTTGTTGTCATGTTTAATGTCAGGATGGACTCAGGGGTTTCCACTTTTACACTGGCCTTATTTCATTACTGTTCTTCAGTATTTTGATATTCAATTGCTCTGCTTTTAGCCCTTTGGAGTTCCTCAGGCTAGGTCCTATGCACTTGTGACTATCCTTATTATTCTTCACAGCACTTTCTCACTTTCTATAACAACAAGTTGTTCTAGGATTATTTTGTATATCTACTGCCCCAGGCCTAGAATCAGCCATTTCAACAAAGAGGTCTAGTTCCTTTTAGTGGAGAATCATAAATTGTATTACTAGAAACTAAGATCTGAACAATTGTTGTGCTCTTTGATATTGAGCTGTCTTTGTTTATGAATCCACTTTGTGGACAGAGCTAGGAAATTTTTGTGCTTATGCATATACATGTATACATGCACACACACACATGCATTATATATATATTAGAAATAATAGAATCAAACTGATACTCTCAATTTCAACATTATTTCTCTGGAATTTTTCTTGTCTTCCCATTTGAATTTGTGTATCACATATTCCACAGTGAGAACTATGGCTCCCAAAAATATTACATTTACTCATTTTCTCAATCTATAATACAAGTAAATTTGTTTTTATTACGCGTCAACCATAACAGGACCAAATATAAGTCCATTATTTTAGAGTTCATGGTTCTTTGGTATAATTTCCCCTCTCATTTTTCCCACTCAGGCCTATGAACATGTACTCAAATTCTGCATTTCTGGATATTTTTCTCTCAAAGTGTTTATGTTATTCATTTGAAATTCATTTGGGTTTATTGGTTTCAGTTTCATATCTGTTTTAAGTTTTATTTTTCTCCTCTCATTCTTGTTGATTTAGTCTATATTAAATACTGACTTTTGACTTCCAAAAGTCAAAAGCTGTGCAAAAACATACACTTAGAAAAGTGTTGCTCTCAACCATCCCTTCAACTTCTTTACCCATTACTTCTTCCTGTGCTTCTTTTTGTAAAGATAAATATGTGTTTTCTTATGTCCTTTATCTCCTACATGAAAGGTGACATTCTGTATATGAATTTGGATTATTTCATTGAAAAATATCTCCTGAAATTAAACCATATCACTGTATAGATACCTTTCTCATTCTTTAACAGCTATATAGTATTGCATTCCATGAACATATCATAAGCTAAATAAATTGATCAATTTCTCATGTTGGAAATTTAGGTAGTTTCTAATATTTTTAAATTACAAAAATACTCATCTACATACAAAGAATAACTATATGCATATATATTTTTTTGTGTACTGAAAGTGTGTCTTCAGGGTATTGTTGGGTCAAAGGTTATAGCTTATGTCATTTTGTTATTGCCAAATTTCCTTCTATAGAAATTGTACTGTTTTTATATTTGCTGCAACAATGTATTAGAGAGTTTTACAAGACCTGCAACCTAAACTCTGAATACAATTTCTGATTTAACTAATACAATCAGCTACCACTATATTACTTTCATTTATGGAGGAAAATAAAAATCTATAAGCCTAAGATAAAATTTCTTAAATACAACACAGCTCTCTAAGGTCTTGGAAGCAAAGAACAAGAGGTAGTGCCCCCTACTGTTAAGGTGGAAGAACTGCAGCAAAAATATCAGGTTCCCTACAGGTAACAAAGAAGGGTCAAGGGTAAACAAACTGTAGACCAAGTTCTACCAGATTGACCATCCAGCCTCTATAAGCACAGATCTTTATTAAATTAAGGCAATTAACTATGATTACATTGCCCCACTCTCTGGAAGAAGATGTAATTAACAAGAATATCTATATTTTTAATGCGTAGTGTCTCTAGAAGTCAATAAAAAGTTATAACTAAAAAACAAAAAATTTTAAATGTATACTAGAAACAGATGAGAATGTGGTACCCATATTTTTATAAACAAATATAGAATGGGATGAAAAACTAAAATAAAAAATGGAGAAATTCAATAGCTTAAGATCCATAAAACATGACATTCTAAAATTTTAAAATAAAATATTTAATATTAATGATTATTAAATAAGTTTAATAAGAGACTAACCACAATTAAATTCAGAATTAGTAAACTGGAAACTAGACCAACAGAATGTATTCATAAAATGTATCCATACTGAAACACAGGGGAAAAATGGAAACTATATAAAACAACATTAAATATAAATATGATACCATAAAAAGCCTAATATATTTGCAATTGGGGTATCAGGAGGACTAAAAAATAAGGACAGATATAATATGGAAAGAAAAATGGCTGAAAAGTTTCAAAAACTGATTGAAGATCTCAAGTCACATATTCAAAAATTTCTGTAAACCCCAACCAAAATAAATACTAAGAAAATGATATCTATAGATGTATAGCAGTAAGACTGCTGAAAATCAAAGACAAACTGAATAACTTAAAAACAGCCAGAGAAGAACATACATTGACTTCAAAGGAGTATTATTACAACAGCAAAAATCCTCACAACATAAATTATAGAAACCTGAATACAATGGAATGGCATCCTCTAAGTGCTGAAAGGAAATAAATATCTAAATAGAATTCTATCCCCCCCAAAATATTCTTCAAAATTAAGTGAAATAAAATGATTCAGACAAAAATCTGATAGCATTTGTTACAAGACAACCTGGACTAAGATAATTATAAGGTAATTTGTTAAGACTGAGGGCAAATGAGCCCGCATGGAAACATGATGTTAAGGAGGAAGGAGAGCACAAAACCAAACAAAGAAAAAGTAAAGAGTAAATATAAATGAACAGTGATCACGTAAAAGAAGGTATAGATAACAGTAGCTTTTTGTGGCTTTAAAACTTGTTAGTACAATAATTCCAAATATAGGAAGGAGTAAATGGAGTTAAATGTTCTATGTTTCTGATAGTATTAAGTTAAAGTTTAACAATTTGTGTTAAACTGAAACAGGTAAAAATTTTAATCTCTAAAGTAATAGTAAAATTATATATATATAGTTAAACTTAATATATATATATTTATATATATTAAAGCAATTAACTATGATTAGTTACTATATATCAGTAAGAGAGAACATCAATTGGCCGCCTCCTGCGTGCCCCCCACTGGGGATCAGGCCCCAACCTGGGCATGTGCCCTGACCAGGAATCGAACCGGCAACCTCTTGGTACATGGGTTGACGCTCAACCACTGAGCCTCACCGGCCAGGCAGAAGGGAAAGTAATTTTATAAATTATTTTAAAATCTGAAGGTAGGCAAGACAAAAAAGGAGTATAAAATAGGTAGGTACACAGAAAACAATAACTCAAGTGCTATAAAATAAACTATATACATGTATGTTTTTAATCACAAAAATGTAAATACTAAAACATAAGAATGGATATTTAAAAAGAAAATTGGAATATTAGAGTATAATTGCATATTTGTAAAGAAAAGAATTGGTTATGATCTCAAATAACTCACAAGAATCCTATATTTCTCTTTTTACAGAGTGAATAGATCTGGGCTGATGACTTTATAAATCTGCATAAATCGTAAGGTGTTTACAAAACAAAAGTAGCCTCCTAAATTGTTAGCTAGATCATTTATGTATATTTATATTATTTTTATTTCTTTTCAAGTTAAATCACATCATTAAATACTGAGAAATCATAAATTTATTCCAATTTAAATTATTTTCTAAAACAATTATGGAAAATGTATATATTAATACTACCCACATTCTTTATTCCTAAGGAAGTAATATAATGAAACTCTCTTTTTAAAAGCTGCCTTAGAACCCCATTTCTGAATCATTGGAAAACTTAAAAAATTTTCCTGAAAATGTATCTGAATATTATCGATAATACTGAGATTACACTAGATTAGGGCTCCTCAGCCAAGACACTATTGATATTTTGGGCTGGATAATTCTCCATTACGGGGGACTCTCCTGTGCATTGTAGGATGTTTAGCAGAATCCCTGGCCTCTACCAGGGATTGCCCCCAGTTAAGAACAACTGTACCATATCATCTATAATCATTTATTATTACAATTCTGAGGACAATTATGACTTTTACTTCCAGGGCTAGCTGACTTAACTCATTGTGTGCTAATTCTCCAGAAACATTAGACATCTTCACTAACATTATGTTATAAAATATCTGCCAAATTTACTTACAAATATTACTTGTCTTGAAAACGTGTTGTTATAATGTAGGAAGAATAAGAGAATATCAAATGCTTAACCTACAAATAGAAAACATTCTGTAGAAAAGAAAAGGAGTCTTGAAAGATATTTCTTCAGAAATTCTTGGGACTTTGCTGTTTCTGTTTTTGTGCAAAGATCAATTACGACAATCTAGTGTAAAATCTGACCTTTATTTGGAAGAAATGTGTCATGGGCTGTCATTGATTACACAAGAAATTATAAACATTCTGTACTAAACAAGAACATTAGCAGCATTTATAGTGACTGCACATCTGCCTAGTGAGATGCCAGTCATACTTAATATCACTCTGTTGCCTGAGTTGGAAACAACTTTACTCCTTTTCCTAAAGTAAGAACAAAAGAACTGATTTATAAAAATAAGTTTCTTGAATCATGCTACCTTTTTATTCTTTTATGGATAATTTTATTTCAAATGACATCTAGTTCAATAGTATGCCTATTTTATACACATTTTTCATATATTCATTTTATTTTTTTATTCTTTAATCCTCACCTGAGGATATTTTTACATTTATCTTCAGACAGAGTGGGAGAGAGTGAGAGAGAGAGAGAAACATCGATGTGAGAAAAACACATTGACTGGTTGCCACCCGCAGGACCCCAACCAGTGCTGGGGACGAACCACAATCAAGTTATGTGCCCTTGGCTGGAATCAAACCCGGGACTCTTTGGTCTACAGGCCAATACTCTAACTGCTGAGCCAAACCAGCCAGGGCTCATATATTCATTTAAAAATGCATATTGACTGATTATTATAGGGAAGGTGTTGTGATACTTTGATATAAATTTTGAATAAAATGCAAATGTCTGACAAATGGAAGACCTAGGCAAGTAAATAAATGATCATATCTGATAAAATATTTTTTTTAAGTATAAACAATATTTATTCCAGGACTAATTCTATTTGGTGTTTTAATTTATTTTTCAAAAATGAGTTATAATGAGAATTACAAGTGCAAATAACATTTAATAGTGGGTGAAATATATCAGTCTCTTCAAACTGGACATATGTGCACATGGGGTAGATGCAGATTTATCTAAGGAATCGTCTGGAAAGGATAGACTTAAAGGATATGCAGATTTTCAATGAAGACTAGCCTCTGATCAAAAGGTTCACTGTCAAAACTGTCATTCTACCATTTATCCATCCCATTTATGAGTGAGAGAAGCAGGATTGGGCTGAGGTAGAATTTGAACTCGCAACAGAGGCCTTATCTGATAACACTTCAGTAATATCCTAAATGAAGACAAGAAAGTTGGGCCTTTATACTAGCATGGACCAATTTTGGGAAGAGAGCTACCTCTGAAGAGGTTGTAACTGTAAAAAAGCTGTTATGGGAAATTATCTGAGTCTCATCCGTGATTCATCTGCAACCATCCGTCCTGGCAGGCAGAGTGTTGAGTGCTTTGGTCTTGAAGGTGGATCTAGGACAAATCTGCAACATCCCATCCAGTACACCTCCTGAACAGTTAGGATCTATTTGGATTGTAAAATAGCATCTTGGAATATATTCTCAAAGAGTCTGGTTAGTTTCTTTTCTGCATAACTTTTAAGAAGAAATTTAATCGAACGAAAATTTGCTCATCACCAAAGCTGATCATCGCTGCAATTATTTATTCATTATTTGCTTCCTGTACTATATGTTTTATTATATTACTGTTAGCTAAAATCCCTGCTGGTCTAGGTCATTTATCTACTGAGGTGACCCAAATTTGCATACCTGAGATGTCTGAGCCTTTTGATCGTCATGCCCTTCTTAGATCATTGGTGTTACACTTGCTGACTTACCATTACCATTGAGAAGGAAAGTTCAAATATGTGCCTCAGGGGATCAGTATATTGGTAAACACTACCTTCTCAGTCCCCATTACATTAGAGTAATCCTACTTACTCCTGATGGTCAAGATCAATTATTCTTGCCAACATTTATTTATTTAACATTTATTTGATATATTTATTGATTTGAGAGAGAGAGAGAGAGAGAGAGAGAGAGAGAAAGAGAGAGAGAAAGAGAGAAAGAGAGAAAGAGAGAAAGAGAGAAAGAGAGAAAGAAAGAAAGAAAGAAAGAAAGAAAGAAAGAAAGAAAGAAAGAAAGAAAGAAAGAAAGAGAGAGAGAAACATCTATGTGAGAGAGAAACATTGACCAGTTGCCTCCCACACGCGCCCTGAAGGGGGATCAAACCTGTGACCTTTTGGTCTACGTGACCACGCTCCAACCAAATGAGCCACATTGGCCAGGACTGATTCCTATTTTAAATGACTTCAGGACTTTTTATAAAAGAGCCTAAAGTGACCAACAGATTATACTTAGTCAGACTTCTACAAACATTCAACCTCTGAAAACCATAACATTTAGACCTACAGAGATTAGAGTTTCAGGGTGAGAAATCACAAATTATCCAGATAAGTCACAGGAAGTAAGTCTAATCAGGACAATTCCTAGGGCCACCACTTAGTTCTAGACATATGTACTCTACCTGTTAAGGACACAGCACCATTAAAAGGTCACACTTCTTGCACTATTCCATCTGTATGCCTCTTTACCAGTTTCCATGTCCCAGATTTATAATCTTTCTCTTACCTGGCCCAAAGCTGTCAGCAAAATCATTCATTATCCTAAATTAAATAGCCTTAAAATTGTTACATCCCCCACCTCTCAGAGCCTGAGATAATATAACCACCAGTGTAGTCCCTTCAGCAGTAATTCTATCCTAGGTTATCGCTGTTGAACATGTTAGCAGTTGTGGTACAACAGAACAAGATGAAAAAATAAAAGATGGAAAATGGCTATGATACTCAACCTTCCACCAGTGAGAGGGTCCTCATTTCATTTACCTGCAGGTAATCCAGCTCTAAAATTTCATTTTAGATTCTGCTTCTTAGAAACAAGACTTCTACCAATCCCCAGTGTCTGGGTTCCTTGGGAACAGACTCTAAGATTCGGATGCACAAGGCGCATTAGCAGTGTTCTCAGGAAGGACAGCAGTGAAGTGGAGTGGCAGTGGCACGGAGGCCTCAGGCAGTTCCATGAGGGGCCCTTCAGGGATGGCCCTAATTTAGGCATTCACCAGCTGCTACTTGCAGGCTATCCTGCTGCTCTGTAAAGCCAAGGCCACAAAATAGCAAATATTACCATATGTACTAGTTACCTAGGACTGCTGTAACAAATTCCTTCGCAACAGAATTCAATTTTTGATTTTTTTTCTTCTTGGGTCTAATTTACCCCAATTTTAATTTAGTAGTTTTGTTACCTGATCCTTTTTGCTTCTTCATCCTTAAGAAAAAATAATGGGTTCAGTATAGACTCCCTGCATCTGTGTTTAAAGCTTTGAACAGTCGTAAGTTGTTTTCATCATTGAAAAATTGCCATATTTGCCCGGCCAGTGTGGCTCAGTGATTGAGTGTCAACCCATGCACCAAGAGGTTGCCAGTTTGATTCCCATTCAGGGCACATGTCCAGGTTGTGGGCCAAATCCCCAGTAAGGGGGGGGGGGCATACAGGAGACAGCCAATCAATGTTCTCACTCATCGATGTTTCCATCTCTCTCTCCCTCTCCCTTCCTCTCTCTCTAAAATAAATAAAGAAAAAAATTTTTTTTAATTGCCATATTATAGATTTAATTCAATTTTAATTGATCTTGAAAGGGAGAATCTCATATCATCCCCAGAAAAATTAACACATGGATTTAAAAAATTCTAAATCAACTAATTTGAAAATTTATTGAAGACAGAAATTAGAGCCAATGACAAATTTACATATACTCACTAATGTTATACTACAGTCTTCAAATAAATTCTTAAAGTTTGGTTCCTATTGCAATATAATGAAATTTAAGTAGTGATTTATAGAATTTCTATAATTGGATGGTAACTATACCAAAGATAATTGTAACTTTTAGCTTACTTTGCTAAACATGTGGTAAAAAGTAAAAATAAAAGCATTAAAAACATGATTTATTTACATTTTATACAAAGCCCTACTAAGGACAAACTGAACTAGTTGTTGCAATGAATAAACACTAGCAAAACAGAGGTCTGTTCCATTGAAAGCTCTGAAATAGGTTAGGATTTCGGAGAGGATTGTTATGACTGAGGCCAAATAGCACTCAGGGTTTAGACTAGGCATCTAGTATAATTTCAATTCCACCAATGAAATAAACCAGGTCAAGGGTCACCAGGAAGGATATAAAGAATTGCAGAACTTGAGAACTAATTTATAAAGATATTTGAAAGACTTAAGCAAAAATATGTATGTTAAGTTCATTACTGAGGGATTAATATAGAAGCCAAAACAGTATGATAAATTGAATAGTTTTAGAAAATTCCATAAATGCTAAGTGGATTTAAGATTCTGTTTCAGAGAATTCATAAGAGTAGATATACAATTCTTAATCTGGTTAGCCTGTATGAAGGAAATAAATGTTGACTTTTAACTATTTCAAAGTTTTGAAATACTAGTGGTAAGAGAGATGTTTGCATTTACTTAGTCATATTTTTCCTATACATAAATATGTCCTATTAGGAAGATGCCATTTAATTAGTATATTACTATACCATCCTTGGCCCTTGGATTAAATAGGTCAGTGTTGCATTTGTGGAAAATAATTAGGTATAATCTCAACAATAGCATTGTAAATACAAAACATGGTGCTTGTTTCAAAATATAGAGAGTAGTAGTATTTACTACAAAATTTCTGGTACATTTTGCATTTTGTACCTAGAAGAAAAATTAGAAATAGACTGTTTTATTTTATGGGGGAAAAATACATATTTCAGTTACACAGATATAAGACTAGTTCAACACCGTTTTTCTGAGATAAGGGCATAACTTTGTAGTTTTGGCTTGGGATAAACCTACAAATAATACACACACACACACACACACACACATATATATATATATATATATTTTTTTTAATCCTCACCTGAGGATAATTTTCCATTCATCTTCAAATAGAGTGTGAGGGGAGAGAGAGAGAGAGAGAGAGAGAGAGAGAGAGAGAGAGAGAGAGAGAGAGAGACATCAATTGGTTGCCTCCCACATGACCCTGACCAGGGCCAGGACCAAACTGCAATCAAAGTACGTGTCCTTGACCAGAATCTAACCCACGACTCTTTGGTCGAAGTCCAATACTCTAACCACTGAGCCAAACTGGCCAGGGCAACCCACACATAATATTAAAAATGTTTTAGAACCACAAAGGTAATAATAAGGATCAACCAGAGCTGATATCAGTCAAAGCAGTGGAGCGAGGTCCTGGAGAAGCTCTGTTGTGTGAAGAGCTAACAGTTTCTGTGTTTGACAAAGTGCAGAAGTGTCCAGGACATCAGGGGTGCAAGAGTGAGAACACTGAGCAAAGTAGAAATATTTTAATGTCCAGTAAGGACATGCCATCTCCTCCTGGCTGAACATGAACTCTGGCTTATCTCTTGATTCTGCAGATGAAAGGTCAATTTACTCACAGCTACCCATCACCTCTCATCAATGTGTATTAATGATAGATAATGTCTTAAGGAGAGTGTAGGTCAATGAGCCTAAGAAGCATAGACATCTCTTTAAAAGAAAATGAACAAGACATCAATCTCTGACTTTTGAGATTTGAAAGTACGTTTTATAAACTGAGGTGGCCATGACTGATGCCAAATAGAGGACTTTACTGAAAAGAAATGTACCAAAGACACAGAGTCTTGGATGGAAAACTTGTACCAGAATTAAGACAAGGGTTTTTGTTTTTTTTTTAAACATAGCTTGTGTGTGGAGTTCCCCCGTTCTGGGCACTTGGATGTCATTGAGTAAAAGGATATATGTTTAAGAACTGAAAAAGCTAAAGACTAGAGCTTTAGCTGTGGGAAATCAGATAGTTATTGTTTTGATATGCCAATGGTTGATGATAACACTTAGAGAATATTTCATATCCCGATACCACCACACACATAATGACTGTAGTTATTACTATGGGATGAGCTGTTGTAACAAACCAGACATTGCAAACCATAATGCTTCCTGTGGTAAGTAAACCCTGTCTTCAGATCACTGAAAAGCCTGTTTTAGATCATGATATCATTTGCCAATGCCAGTGGGACTTTTGGTGGCAAATGCTGCCCATTGCTTGATTAACAAATCAACAGACTTACAAGTTTCTAACTTTTCATATAATGGTAACTTTTCATATAATTGGATTGAATGAGTGACAATAAGTCATTAAATTTAATATTTCAAAAGAATTATATGACCTTATGTTGTATCCTTCATTCATTAAATAGGAAATAACACATCAATTTAGATAATCAAGAGAGGAAGTTTTTTCCAATTTACAGTCAGGGTCTGATGACAATTTGTGGCAGAATCTGTTTTTGCCTTCATATCCATTGTTCCTTATTCTTTGGTTTAACAGAACCCTGATTAAAGATCCTAGCCTTCAAACAGTGGACTACAGTTAAATTAAGTCAATCATGGATTTACATTTCTTTTTCTGTTTTTCCCACCATTTTTGAAACTAGAAGTGGCCATGTGGCCTACTTCTAGCCTAAACTTTGTTAGATTTAAGCAGAAATCTGCTGGGAAGAAGGGACCTCTAAAAACTTTTGCTATATTGATTACAGGGGAGCTGTCCTGCTTTTAACATAAATGTAATTTCCACAACAATAGTAAATATCCTGTAACCATGTGGTTACAGCTTATAAAGACAAGCTAAGAGCCCGGCCGGTGTGGCTCAGTGGATTGAATGCCCTCCCATGGACTGAGAGGTCCCGATTCAATTTCTGGTTCAGGGTACATGCCTGGATTGCAAGATCGATGCCCAGTAGGGGGCGTGCAGGAGGCAGCCGATCGATGTTTCTCACTCACATTGATGTTTCTCTCTCTCCCTTCCTCTCTCTCTAAAAAATCAATAAAAATATATTAAAAACAAAACAAAACAAAAAAGACAAGCTAAGAGAGCTGCAGAGATGCTGACTCTGACATCAATAGACTTCTACATCCAAGCCAGCAATGGTCTGCTTCAGACTACCTTAGATTTCTGTCAGCTATGACCCAAGACAGTAGTAGCTCATACAATACTGTATCTGAAAAACCTTGAAAATAAAACAGCAAATAATAAATTGACTTATTAAATTAATTTATTATTTAAATTAAATTAATTAAAGCATGTTTAAATGCAAACCTATTTTTTAAATATCCCATCTCTTTCTGGTATTCCTAGCAGTCTTTAATTAATATATTGATCAAAAAAGAAAGAAAAAAAAAAAAGAGAAAAATATTTATCAGCAAGTGAACCAGAGCCAATTTCTTCTTCCAGCTATTTTGACAATTAATTTAGATTTCATTATGTATTCACTCTAACCTAAATTGCCTATCCATATTTAGCACCAATTTTTCTCTAGGTCATATGTAGATTTAACTTTCTCTTCACTTATTTGAATTATTTTTGGTATGCAAATTTTAAAAAAGTGGTGCACTGCCTAATGTGATGTATCAGATTAATAATTGACATATGGGGAAATCTTTCTTTTTCTTTTTTTAAACTATATTGTATTATTTGTTAAACAAAATGTCTTATTTATATACATACACACACATATATTTGCGTATCTTTATATTTTAGCTAATATCCTTGACTAATCAGTCATTACAACAGTTAATTGACTACTGATTACTTAAACTTTCATCATGTTAAAACTTAGCTCATACATTCTATAATGCCATAATCATTGCAAATATATTTCAATATTGATGAAGCATGTGAGTAAAGACTATTTCTTCAGGTAATAATTAATATTTTTTCATTCCTGAATTTTTTCTCTGTTACTCTCCCTCTTGTACTTAATAATTCACTCATGCACGATGCTTTGTGAGGTTTGTCAGATAGAACCTAGAACAAACTTACTTGCATATATAAATGGATTTTTCAAATATCTTGCAGAGACATACTCTACAAAGGCTAACATTTTAATTTTAAGAATTAAGTGCTTGAGCAAATAAAAAAAGTGATTTAAAATCTAGAAACCTTGGTTCCCAATTGCAGGAGCACATATCCTAGGAAATTGGGACACAGTTAAAACATAGATTGAAGACGTGTTCATGATTACAAAACAGGTTGTTTTTTAACCACTATATGGATAAAACAATGTGAATCATTTCTAGACTTGAGGCAAGGATTTGAACAAAAGAAGAGGAAAAAAGAAAATGTATTCACTGACAGGGACTTGCCTTCCCTTTATCCCCTGGGTCTTATCCCCAAGGTGCAACAGAAGCCACAAAGGAAATGGGAGGTAATCCCCCAGTACAGGGCACGTGTAACTCCTTCCCTGGGTTGTAGGAAAGGGAGACAGCAAACCAGTTAGCAGAGTTTCACGTTCTTCATGCTACAAGAGGGGTAGAGGTGAGTGAGATGACTACACATATGGGATTGAGGGCTATTTAAGAAACCCACTATCTGAAAACTATGGAGGACATTTTGAAAGTATTAGGAAGAATAGCTGGGATGCCACATACCTGTTAAATTAATTAAACAAGGAGGCCATTAGACTGAGGTAGCGCCAATGCAGTGGCAGCCTCCATAAACAAACCAAAATCTAAATCTGTAAATGCCTCAAGGTTATGAAACTGAGGCCCAAGGACTACCAATCACAAACAGCCAACTAGGCTTTAAGCTATAGCCATTCAAATATTGTTTTCGTTGCTTCTGCACCTTCTCTATATAAATCTTTTCCCTATCTCCTGAAAACTTCCTGCTTGATACTGACCAATTAGAATCAATATTTGCTCAAATAAATGCTTAAAATTTTAATATGCCTCAATTTATCTCTTAACATACCAAAAGAAAAATTCCTGCCCTCATAAGGAGCACCAGAGCTCATAGTGGGCATTTGGCCATCAACTATGGAGGCAAGCAGAACCAGGGTTACACAAACCAACACCAAATGAGAGAGACCCTACTCCACAGTGCAGGCCACCTGGTCAATGTAGTGCTAATATTCTAGAAACATTGCCCCACTTGTCAGGTTTATAAGTAAGCTCCCCATGGGCTTAGGTGTCCATGATGGAAGAAGGGAAGGTATGTGTTTGTAAACTTGGACTTTGGTATTAACCAAGGGATACTTTATGAAGAACTAAAAGCTTGAAAGTCAGGTTGGGTTCAGTATGAAGGGATTTAGATCTTTGCACACTCTAGTGTTTGACTATGTGTAATATAAACCTAATACAAAGATACTGAGTTTCCAGCTCAGGGGGAATATGAATAGTTCTGTGTGTGTGTGTGTGTGTGTGTGTGTGTGTGTGTGTGTGTGTTTTATTTTGGGTTTTGTTTTGTTATTGAGACAGAAAGGAAATTTTAATGTTACAACACTAAGTTTAGTCAGATGATCTGGTTTAAAATTCTGATTTTGATACCTACTATACTAGTACGAGGCACAATTATATTTGGGGGGGGGGAGAGTAAGAGGTGACCTTCCCTGCACTTCAATTACTTTACAAGCAAATGAAGTTATATAGTATTCTGCCTACTATTTAATACAAACATGAAAGAAATGCTGAATGGTGTACTCCTGGGAAGTAACCTTGCAAATGTTATAACATTATATTATTAAATATTGTACAACTTTATACATGCAATTGATATTGACACATGATGATTCCATTCTCACTACAGTATTTTCCTTTCATCTTATATTCAGCCATTTCTAGTTACTTTGAGTTCCACGAACCTCATCTCTGTCTGCATATATGCTCTTTCCTCTGACAGGAATTTTTAGGCAATTGCCTAATTGTCTCATTCCTGACTATTAGTCAATTCTACAGATTCTCTATGATTAAAAGTACACATCACTTCCTTAAAAATTCTTTTCCATGTTCAACAAGTCTATGCAAAGATCTCTTAGATGCTCACACAAAAGCCTATAGTTTCTGTGTCATTAAATTTAGTTCTGTGTTTGAGAATCACTTTACTTACCTGCCATTTGGTGGTAAGTACTGGGAAGGCAGGACCATTACTTCTCCAGCTCCTAGCATGGTATATAATATGCACACATTTAATATTCATTAAATAAGGACTGAATAACAGATTAGCCCATGAAAGTAAATGCTGGCCAAAAGATTTGTTTACCTCAATTTTCCATTGGCTATTTCAGTACTCTAAGCAACAGGTGCTTAAAAATGCTAAAAACTCACAGTATTCGTCTTGAGACACCAATTAATTCGATTGCCTTAACTATCTTTCCAAGTTGAATTTGGTCAATATCAAAGCTCATGTCTATGTTCATATATATTTTATTGAATGCCCTATAAATTGTAGTCTTTTATAGTTTTTGTAGGTTTCAATTTGCTATGAATTTAGGCACAAATATATGTGAAATATAGTAGCAAAATATAGAATACTACCATAAGTATAAATTTAATGATATAGCTGTAGACTACAAGAAAATTCTCTAATATAACATATACTGGGGATAACTTAAATGACAGGTTTGTTTTTTTAATGGAGAATCTTTATCACCATATAGATACAGTCATGCCTCTAAAATAGGTTTGGTGCAAATCTACTGTTTAATTAAGTTTTGTGGAATTAATATTTTGTTCACTTGTTTCAATAGAGTTTGACATGCATATACAGTGGCCGTCAGTTTTATCTGAAATATTATAAAGCTATTATCTGAACCTTGTATTCTAGATGCACTGGATTTCAGAAGGGTTAATAAGAGAGAGTTTAAGTCCATACAGTTCTACCTCTGACAAATCTGTATATTAAGTATCATTTTTAAAAAAGGCTAAACTAAGAAAAACAAGGTGCTAAATCAAAATAAAAGACTGGAATAAATGTCATAAGTTAGTACAAAATTTTGTAGACATTTAAACCATTCTTTCTAAGCTTTAACACTTTCACCCTTTTCTGATAGGAGGTTACTTTGATAAAATTATCAGATTGCTACACAATACAATCTCTTTAAATTATAAGTGCTAAATCATTTAACATAATTTTTTTGAAAACCATATGGCTAAATTGCTTTTAAAAATATACTTACAACAACCAGTTTTGAAAGAGTTGATTATACGTGTAAAATATGCATTATAAAATGAAGAAAAATATATTAAAGGAATTAAATTCATCCAAAGAAACACACCCAGTGACCACAGTTAACTGACTTTCAGCAAATTTCCCCCTTTCTTTGTACTGTTTTACATGATTGAGAGTATTTTGCTTATATAGTTTGATATTCTGACTTTTCACTTAAAATGAAAATGTAAACATTTTCAATATTTTTAACACGTTTGCACACATTTTAAATGGCTCTATGATTCTATTTATTAATAAGCTACACATTACATTATTTAACCTATTTTCTATTGTTATGAATACCATGAATTTTTTTTTCTCCCTAATTTGTTAGGCTAATCTAAAAAATGCTATGGGTGAACATCTCAGTGTCCATAGACAATGTGAAAGACTGAGATTTTGTAGTACTTAAAAATGTTTGGAGATTCATAGTTTATTGTGGCCTAAACATATGGTTTTAGGCTGAGCATTTTATATTTTTATTTTATAGCAATATCTTCATAATAGAGAGAAAAAATCAATTCCATATTCAGGAATATTATCTACTGCAATGCAAGTTTTATGTTATGAAAAAGAGTTAAGCAAAGACCTGATTCTTATTTTGGTAAGAATAAAAAAAAAAAAAAAACCACGCGTGTGTGTGTGTGTGTGTGTGTGTGTGTATGTTTAAGAACTAAAGAGGATTATGACAACATATGAGGATTTTACATGAATCTTAATAATCTAAGGTCCAGCATTACTAGAAAAAATATACTTTTTCTGAGTACTAGTGACTAAAAAAAGAATTCTTGTACGGGTCACTACATTCCTCTAAGAATAACAGAGTATTGTCACGAAGTGTTCTCCAGTTAACCATCACCATGAAACTGTGAAAAGCACATTTGTTCAGAGTCAAATGGCACTAAGTTTGTAGCATGAATGAATCATAAATTAACTATGTGTATTTGCTATTTGACTATTGCAGAAAAAATTATATTTTTCTTTTCCTTCTCACAAACGTACTGATCTGCTTTCTAAAATCTCAGATATTGATTTGTACAGAGATACTATGGGTCATATCACCATGTCATAAGGGGCAAAAGCCTAAATCCAGCTCATTTCTCTGGTTCTCTTCTCATTCTCTTCCAAAAGTTTATGGATAATGGATGCCAGTTATCTCTTGAGTTCTAGGAGTTTCCACTCTTTTACTTTTTTCTCTATGCTGCTGGGCAGAAGTTGGTAAAACACCAAGTCACACAGTAGGGTGAAAGATTTAAACCTAAGCCCAGTGAACCCAAGTTTTATTAGAAAAATCTAGAATAGAAGAAACTTATTTGACAAGTATTCATTTAAATCTCTCTCTCTTTCTCTCTCTCATTAACCATGTAGAAAAGTTTAACTATGAATGGGTAATTAGAAGGATACAATTGAATATTTGTGGAAATCTGGCCATGATATAAACCAAAAATATAATATTATCATTACTTTCCTACCAATATTTAAAAATAGTAGTAAATTAATTAGTATACATGTGAAATTTGTTTTCCTGACTAGTAGATTATAATTCTGAGCTACTGGAAACTTTGTTTACCTGAAGATACAAAAACAGATGGTTTGAGAGACCTAATAAAGTGGTTGTCATTTATCACAATACCTTCATGCTAATTATATGAAGTTTCTAGGGCACAGATACTGTTTTTTAGAATAAAGTATTAGTTTATGTCTGTAACAGGGCAAGAGCACAAAAATGTGTACTTAATCTTCTCAAGGAGGTAACCCCTCAGTGATGTTAGAAATGATCTGAAACTTTTATGAAATATTGGGAGTGGAGCCATGTACTCATCAAACTCTTGCAGATTTTTTTTCCAGTAAGTGTTCATTTTACTCTAGTCATACCAATCTGAAAATGAAAGACAATAGTTTGTGCTATGTGGTAGTCTAGAGCCTAATTTTTCTAATAAGAGACCATCCTTAGAATGTAAAGAAAGGTGTTGAGCAGTTATATATTTAAAAACAATAACCTGTCTTTACTAAACCACTTTTTTGTTCAGAATACTTAAGAGTGCTTTCTTGAGTGAACCCTTTCTCAAATGTCAATATATATAATTAAGTAAAAAAAAGATAAGTGAGGAACTAAGTGTATGAAATTCTAACATTATTATAAAAAGAATTTAAATTGTATATACTGGATGACTAAATTATCTCTTGAATAAAACAAAAAGAATTGGAAGAAGTGTTGGCTCATAAATTAAGAATTAAGTGGTTGTATGACAGGAAAGAATTTTAATTTTTATATTTTTTAATTGTCTACTTCACATGTAACTTATTACAATGAAATTCGATATTTATTTTAAGTACTGGGTTTTGCAGGTGAAATATTTAAGAACCAGATCTTTTACTTTATAGTTAGAATTAAATTTATTATTTCTGAGGCTCTTTTCATAACAGTAAAATAGACAAAATAATCTGGCTAATTTCACAGCTCTTATGAAAATAAACCAATATTCTATTCTGTAGTACTTTGTTTGCAAGTAACAGGAACCACATTTAGGTTTTAAATGATGCCTCCTCCCCCCCCCCCCCAAGCAGTGGTTTACATTACAGGAGTGGAACCCTGAGTTTAGGGAATCCAAATCTTTTATAATGTTCCATAAACCTCTCTGAGCTTTGCCCGAATGGAGACATTATCTTTGTAAATATTGAGGTTAATGAAAACCTGTTCTTTGAACTGAAAGGAGCTGTTATCAGGTCTTTCAAGGATGTTTGCTATATAAATTTCCTCGAAAGGACAGTCTGGAACAAAGCCAATGAGTGCCTCTGCTTGCAAAGTGTGCAGAAATGCAAGATGCATCCTACAGTTTTAGATAGATGTGGATCTATGACACTTATGGTCAGCATTGAAGTCAGCAAAAAAGTGAAACAGTGATTAATGTCACTATGCAGGAACTACTGCATGCTTTTATCAACCAGAACAACAAAATTTTGGAGTTCCAATGAAGAGATCCTTTCTAGTCTCAAAATTGATCGAAATTTATAAGTTGCCACCACCTGGGAAGTCACAAAAGAACCAGATAATTTTAGAGAAAAAATATAACTGATTTTATTGCTAACTATCTATTGTCCTCTATGAGACTTTTTTATTTATTTACTAGAAAATATTTGAAAATTTTTATTTACAGTCATGGTAAACTAAAAAAAAAATTAAATTTCTACTTTAAGTGATGCGCACTAAAATAAAATATTATTCTTTCATAATTTTTGTATTTAATTGGATAGACGTTTAGAAAATAAATAAATACCTAGAGTTAAAAAATTTAAATCTAGCCCTGGCCGGTTTGGCTCAGGGGTTAGTGTCCACCTGTGGACCAGAGAGTCCCAGGTTCAGTTCCCACTAAGGGCATATACTTCAGTTGCGGTTTGTCCCCTGCCCCGGTTGGGGTCATGTGGGTGGCAACCAGTCCATGCGTCTCTCTCACATTGATGTTCCTCTCTTCCTCCCTCTCTCACTCCCGCTCTATCTGAAGATGGATGCAAAAATGTCCTTGGGTGAGGATTAAAAAAATAAATCTAAAAAGAGAAACTAAAAAAGCAATCCCATTTACCACTGCAGCAAAATAATTAAGATACCTAGGAAAAAACTTAACCAAAGAAATCAAGGACCTCTTCACAGAAAACTATAGGCCATTGAAAAAAGAAATAGAGAAAGATATAAGAAAGTGGAAGCATATACCTTGTTCATGGATTGGAAGAATTAACATCATTAAAATGTCCATACTACCCAAAGCAATCTATAGATTCAAAGCAATCCCATCAAAATACCAAAGACATATTTCACAGAACTAGAACAAATACTCCAAAAGTTTATATGGAACCAAAAAATACCCCAAATAGCCACAGTAATCTTGAAAAAGAAGAACAAAGTTGGAAGGATCACAATATCAGATATCAGGTTATTCTACAATGCCACTGTAATCAAAACAGCCTGGTACTGGCACAAGAACAGGCATATAGATCAATGGAACAGAACAGAAATTGACCCAAGTCATTATGCTCAATTAATATCTGACACAGGTGGCAAGAGCATACAGTGGAGTCAAGACAGTCTCTTCAATAAATGGTGTTGGAAAAATTGAACAGCTACATGCAAAAAAATGAAACTAGACCACCAACTTATACCATACACAAGAATAACCTCAAAATGGATAAAAGACTTAAATGTGACTCATGAATCCATAAAAATCCTAGAAGAAAATGTAGGCAACAAAATTTCAGACATCACACACAGCCAAATTTTCACTGATACAATGCCTAAGGCAAGAGAAACAAAGGAAAAAATAAACACATGGGATTACATCAAACTAAAAAGCTTCTGCACAGCAAAAGAAACAAGCATCAAAATGGAAAGGGAACCCACTATATGGGAGACCATAATTGCCAACGATACATCAGATAAGGGGTTAATTTCCCAAATATGTAACGTACTCATACAACTCAACAAAAGGAAGACAAAGAACCCAACTGAAAAATGGGCAGAGGACCTAAATAGACACCTCTCCAATCAGGACATACAAATGGCCGAGGGACATATGAAAAAATGCTCAGTGTCACTAATTACCAGAGAGATGCAAATTAAAACAACTATGAGGTATCACCTCACACCTGCCAGAATGGCTGCCATCAAGAGATCATCAAACAGCAAGTGCTGGTGAGGGTGTGGAGAAAAGGGGACTCTAGTACACTGCTGGTGGGAATGCAGACTGGTGCAGCCACTGTGGAAAATAATATAGAGTTTCCTCAAAAAATAAAAAATTGAACCGCCATTTGACCCAGTGATCCAACTTCCAGGAATATACCCTAAGAAGCCTGAAACACTAATCAGAAAGAATATATGAACCTCTATGTTCATAGCAGCACCATTTACAATAGCTAAGATCTGGAAACAGTCCAAGTGTCCATCAGTAGATGAGTGCATAAAAAAGCTGTGGTACATGTACACAATGGAACACTATGCACCTGTAAGAAAGAAAGATCTGTTATCCTTTGAGACGACATGAAGGGACCTGGAGAGTATTATGCTAAGGGAAATAAGCCAGTCAGAGAAAGATAAGTATCACATGATCTCCTTTATTTGTGGAATATAATGAACAAAACAAGCTGGTGAACAAAATAGACCCAGAGACATAGAAGTAGGGTACAGACTGACAAACCTCAGAAGAGGTGGATGGGGGGGAGAGATAAACCATAGAACTTATATGCATGTATGTGTAACACGGCATAGACAATAATGCTGGGTGGTGGAGGGTGGGATTGGGAAGAGGGTTTCAATGGGGGAAAAAGGAGAAATATTTGTAACCAAAAAAAAAATTTTTTTTAACTTAAACTAAGAATATGAGCAACCGCCAGTTTTCTAGTCCACCTGAACAAAAACGCTGTGACCATTCTTAGAATAATTTAAGAGGAAATAAAATATTCTACATTGCTTTCCACATTTATTATTTAAAGCTGAATATTAGATTGCTTGCTGAGAATTCCAATATTTTCCCAGAAGAAATTGTGTTCTCTATAAAAAGTTCAATAAAAATTATATTTTCTTGTATTTGTCTGTATTTTCACTGGAGAAGCCATGCATCTCAGAGTCCGTATTTGGTATGCTGTTAAAACTTCATCAGTAACTTAGCAGTTTTGTAGAATGCTAAAAGCAATGGATGAGATCTTCAGAGACATGAATAAGGCCATTTTAAAGAATATGACAACAAAAAACTGAATAAGTTAAAAATTTAAAATCTAATAATTTAAATAGAAAAACCACAAAGCTGTGTTGATATTCTTAAGTTAAAGGAAACTCTTACATTGAAAACCGTGCATTCTCAACCCAATGTAGAACATCTCAGTGAAAATACATTTGTGCATGTGTACCCAAATATATATTTATATATAAGCATATATTTATAATTATAATATATGTACTTATAAAATTATAACATATATTTATATGTGTGTGTATATATATATGTAGATATGTATATCTCTCTATATATATATATTTATATGATTTTCTAGAGTCTAATTTTTGTAGTAAGAGACAACCTTTAAAAGCTAAAAGAAAGTCATGGAGCAATTATACATTTAAAAACAAAAATTTCTTTTTATTAATTCCCCTCCACCTGATTTTTTAAAATTTAAAAAGCAATTGTTACCTTTGCACTTATTAGGAAATCAAACAATGGAATGCATATGCATTCTCTGACATATTTATTTCATCTAAACCTTTATACACTAATGTAATTGAAGATGATAAATGCAGTTGAATTTTTTTTAATATAGTGGTGTTGGAGGCAAGGTCACACATAAAATGTGTGTACAGTCGGTAAGATACTGTTTGTCATTGTATTCAGACTGAACATTTTTATGTTCTGTATTATATACATGTGTATGTAATGCAATTTCTGTGATCAATGTATATAGCAAAAAAGGCTCAAAATTGTGCTTTGAATACTTGGTCTTTCTGCAATATAGCCAAAGTTTCCAGTGTTATTTATATTTCTCCTCCCTGTTCCATCTGGACCTTGCAGTAGACAAGAAATCTATAGCTGGTTAAAATAACTGTCTGCCTATATTTTCTCTTATTCAGATTTAAATCTCCACTTCTCTCTCTACCTTGTCTTTAAAGAATTAGAAAAGTTATAGCTTGCTCATACTGTCATGAAATGTCCTTATACACACTTGTCCATTTATGTACTGAATAGATTATAATTGCCTATCTATTATAAAGTACATTAATTAATTAATTCAGCTGAAATTTGAGTTATCCTATGGACAATAAAACTGTGCTAAGGAGTTTAATTTATCATTAAATTTTTAAAATAAGGTCTCATTTGCAGATGGCCTCTCCCTACAAGTTTACCTGTTAAGGGAAATGGTGGAACATTAGAAGTAGGTAGCTTACTAGAGAGAAAATGCTATATATCATCCTGAAGTTACATCATTAGGATGGATGCTTAATTAAGATAAGAAAGCTAAATAACAGCATAACAGCATTCTCTCTCTCTCTCACTCAGCAACATTTAAAGCAACAACTTAAAAACAAACAAAGATTGAAATAAATAGGAAAAATGCTGAAAAAGTGCAGTTGAGTGTTTTATTAAGGTGATATTTCTCAAAAACAGAGCACCTGTAACATATTTCAGGGTGTACTTGTGCTCCTGGAAGTATTGGCTGTGTTAAAAAACAAACAAAACCAAAAAGCACATGTACTTATTTCTTTTTTCTGATGATTCCATTGTACTCATTCTGTATCTACTGTTATGATCCCCTTTAGCATGGGGGCAACTAGGCAAAATCTGATGATAAACTAATGAAACCAATGTGCATTAGCAACGCAAGAAAATGTCTCTGAAAATGTATTATTAATTCCAGTATGAAGACCACAGGACTGAGTTATTTTCTTCTTACTTTTTTTTTTTAATTCTGTTTAGTCATGTGACTTATAGAGAATTATAGGAGATCAAAACAGGTTTTTTTGCATGTTTAAATCTAGTTATATTGAATAATCATTATAATGTGTTCAGTACATGCAATAATGTTCTAAACTGCAAGAAATATACCTAAATAACACATCTTTCAGAAAAAGATTAATTACTCCACTTCCCAATCCACCATTTGCAATAAAGCATATATTTTCTCTCTACATTCAAATTAGGGGAGTATCTACTTTTAACAGCAAATTTTTTTTGGCTATATCATGACTCATGAGATTTAACTGGAATATTAAAGTCATGCACCCCTCATTTGCAACGACATTTATGTAGCACGAGTGTCAAAGATAAATAAACTACTGCTTAAGTAATGCCTGTTTTAAGAGGAACCAAAATGCACATGCACACATTATACAAACACAAATGCATGCACGCACACGGAATCTCAAGGCAAGGTATCTTCCCAGAGGAGAGAAAATTGAGCAACCTTAGCCCAATTATTAGTTTCTTAGACTTTACACAATTAATTGATACATGCATAACTTGCCATCATTACATTATTTTTCAGTATATCTCTTCTACATGGGAATTGTTTCTCTTTGCTTAAAACTTTTAACTAATCATTGCAATAACAAGAATCCTCCAGTTGGAGAGAAATGAAAATGTATCAGAAATGGTAGACCTCTATAGCCAAGTTATTGCAGACACTCAGAAAGGCCTGCAAATGTATTAATGTGTGAAGAAACAAGAGAAAAGGCCGTAATAAAGCATTTGATCCATCAGATGAAAATAACCTAAATTCTTGGTGTATGTCACTGACATCATTATTAACAGTCTTTCAATGAATTTCTTTCATTAGAGGAATTCACTAATTTACTAGAGTAAACTGATACATGTAATTTTTATCCACACACATACACATATGGATATAAAACTACATATTTAAGTTTTTGGCTGATTAATACTAAAATAGACAAATGGCTATTTGATAAACATCATTTGTAGTGATTTTCGTTAATTCCTGCTTTTGACAGTGTTGTATTTTTGTTGTTTAGATTTTTTCTCTATTTTGAGATACCTAAAGTTGAGTGGGTATACTATAAGGGCGTAGGAGATATACGGGAATTTCTGTTTTATTTTACACTAATAAATATTCAAATTAAAACTAAATGTTTCTGTTTTCAGTTCGAAATACAGTATGAACACAGTATACATAGTGTGAACAGTGTGAACAAAATGTCCTGGCACAATATGACCCATGACAAATCTTGGGTGTTAAATAAATCTGGTTGTAATGAAACCAGTTTTTATTAGTTCTGTTTCTCGCCAAACTGACATTAAAATCTTGCTTTGATGTGATAACTTTTCAAACTTACAGTCCCAAAATACAAACATTTATTGGACTTGACTCTAAATAACTATTGATGGCTTCTAAAACTAATTCATTAGCAATGAATGTAGAGTTTTCATCACTAAGGATGGTCAAAAGAATGTGTCTTTATTTCTGAAATGAAAAAAAAAATTATCATAAGAAGTTTATAAACACTTCTGAGTGGGGTAAGATTATTTGGATAAGTATATAGTCTCCTAAACAGAATATTTAAAAAATTCCCTGGCCAGTTTGGCTCAGCAGTTAGAGCACCGGCCCACGGACCCAAGGGTCACAGGTTCGATTCCTGGTTGGGGGCACATGCCCGGGTTGCAGGTTCAATCCCCTGCTCCCAGTCAGGGTCGGGCAGGAAGCAATCAATCAATGTGTCTCTCTCTCATTGATGTTTCTCTCTCTCTCTCTCACTCTCCCTCCCTTCCACTCTACCTAAAAAAAAGATCAATGGAAAAATATCCTCATGTGAGAATTAACAAACAAACAAAAAAGTAAGAACATTTTATGTAGTTTTACTTTGGAATGTATGTCAAATAATTAATTTTACATATTACCATTCTCCACCTTATTTCTCAGTTCAACTTCTTAAAATAATTTGATTAGTATTCTGTTTTTATAATACAATGATGTATTTGCCTTATAATATACTGTGAAAAATGTATGAATGCATGTGTGGGTGTAATTATTCTTTAACTGAAATTACAGGCTTCCCTTTAATATTTTCTATGTTCTGGTTTCACCTAATAAGTAGAATTTCTCCTTTAATAATTGAGGTAAAAATATGAGGTTTTTTTTTTTTTTTTTTTTTTTTTTTTAAGTGTTCTCCTAAAGAGACTTGGAGAGTCTGGAAAAATATTAAAGTGTAATTTAGTCTATTTTTATTATGTCTCCAGAGAGCTTAGAAACTCTGCAGTTTTTACTCTAAAAACATCCATGTCCATAGCAATAACCCTCATCAACCTCTTGTCTACACTGCTGATTCCACATTTTTAAAGTTAAAAATAATTCTAAAGCAAATACAATATCTTATGCTTTTATCATATAAGGAATAATTGGTGTAAGAAAATTTTAGAAAAAAATGTGTGTCAATTTTTCAAAATGAAGAAAAATGGGAAAGGATGATATAACTGAGGTTAAGCCTCAGGGAAATGTAATAGGTGAGGACCCCTGCCCCAGGCCCGAGTGTTGCGGCTCAAGCACCAGAACTGAAAAATTTCAGCTGTTATCCTTGCTCTATCCCAGCTTGTGATAAGAACCTGAGTAAATATTTAATTTACCTTAAATTTTTTCATTTATAAAAGCAAGAAGAACTGATTAAAATCATAGGATTTTTACCGATGCTAATTTATTCGACTTCCTTAGAAATGATTATAAGGAAATACAAGGTATGTTGCTATTTTGCATAGAATAGGTAAATAATTTTCCATTCAACAAGTTTTCATTTAAAGTATTGTCAAGATGTTTCAGCATTCTAAAGCTGAAGGATGAATTTAGCCACAATTATGGCAGGTAAAATTTATTTATATTGATACTTTCATTCTACCTGTTATTTCTTCGCTATTTCCTAAAAATGCCTTCCTTCCTTACTGATCTAACAGTGATCTATTTTTTTTTTTCTGGCATAAGGAACAAATATAAATGAATGAATGAATGAAATAAATGATCTGATAAAAATTCAAACTAAGATATGGCTGATAAGTGTTCATTTATTCCTGGGAAATTTGTTATTTAAAGAAAACCATAGGAGAAGAGTTTACCAAAAGAGTGAATGTATGAATGATCAATTTTGGTAAACACTATTCTCACTACTGATGTTTCTCTATTTTGCCAACCTCACAGAGGTGGCTTCCTCTCCTTCCAAATATGTGACAATACAACCAACAACCTAAAATCCAGAGAAATGACATAATATGCATATTAACTTCCTGACATATTTGTATAACACTTCTCCCTATACTTTGAATTTGTGTTATTTGACTACTTCTTATTTGATAATAATTTTATAATTGTAAAGTTTAATTTGACCTGGTACAATGTACAGTTTACACATTAAATTATAAATTTTATAAAAGAGAAGGGAAAAAGAAATCTATCTTTCCTCTAGATTTATTCACTTTTGATAAAATGGTGTATCAAGCATTTATAATTATATATGCTGAATTATCAAGTATATGTCTAACAAGAAAGTACTTCCATTTGGCTAGGCTATTATGAGAACCAAATTCTTCACTTATTTATAACTTTAAATATCTGAATATTGGAGACGTTCCCATAGACTAGCTCCAGGCTCTGGATTTCCAACTGTATATCTCCTCCACTATCCAGTGGTAGATGCTTTGGGCCATATTTATATAAAGGAAATATATAACTTTGACCTGACACAATGTAATGAATTATTAAAAATATAATAAAGGTTTGACTTTATTAAAATGGTTTCTGTAAGTGTACAAAACTCTATAAAATTGTTAATCAGATGATGTTTATTAATTAGGTTTATTTAGTTAATGAGAATGACCTGTTCCCTAAATGTTCTCGATAAGCATTTAATCATATATTTATTTAGAAATATCTAACCCTATGGCTTCAGAGATCTTAGTTCAGTGACATTCAACATTCTAACAGAAGTTTCAAGAAAGATTGAAAGCCCATAAAATGGTAATTTAGGTCTTTCCAAATTCTGCAGGTCGTCACCTTTTCAGCTCTTATTTCCATTCAGGCATTTTTTGATTCAGAACAGACTTTCTGAAAACTCAGTGACAAACTTTTCGCAATATACTCATGTATATTCCACAGTATACTTTATTATCATTATTTCCACAGCTTATATATTCTTTATGCAAATCATAAGGATAATGTAATCACTGACAGTGTTAGTGAATTAATTTTACAGATATAAATTTAATTCTTCATATTGCTTGTGTCAAGTATCTCAGTTATAGTCATCTTACTAATTTTGAGGGCTTTATAAAAGTGTCATTTATTAGTATTGTTTTTTAAAAATTTTTTTTCTTAATTGATTTTAGAGAAAGAGGAAGGGAGAGAGAGAGAGAGACAAAAATATTGGTGAGAGAGAACATCGATTGGCTGCCTCCTACATGTCCCCCACTGGGGATCGGGCCCACAACCTGGGCATGTGCCCTGACCAGGAATTGAACCTGTGACCTCTTGGTGCATGGGTCGATGCTCAACCACTGAGCCACACCAGCTGGGCTTATTAGTGGTTTTAGTGACCATTTTCAATTTCATTCTAAATATATTCTTTAACAGTTTAGTATGCATATTTTCAGTATAGAATTTTTAAACATATAATATTTATTTCACTTGCGTCTACTTATTTTCCCTGATCATTCTTTTTTGAAAAACAAATTCTACAATATGTATTCAATTTTAAATATTCTTCCATTCAAAAAGCTAGTTTGGAATACATAATGAATTGGCTTCTCTGACAATGAATTTGAAATAGATTTTGTGTGTGGGATTATTAAAGGTAAAAGATATTCCACATCTTTCTAAAATGAATACTCCATTTATTTAGTGGGTGGTTTGTTTGCTTCAGGGACTCTTTTAATTTGTACCACTTGGTAATATCCTCGCTAGGAGGCAAGGTTGGCCTTCTCACCTTAAATAAATGTAATGCTTTCTTCAGCCCCACAATGCATTTTCCCTAACCAGTTGGGGCATCTTGTAAACAGAATAAATAATTAGCTACTTAACAGCTTCTTACTTGGAACATGAATTTTTAATCACTTAAGTGCAACATGGCAGAATGAGTGAACATATGCCTATATTTTCCTAAGGAAAAAAAGAAAAAAATGACCAGACTCACTATACTCAGGGCTCATAAAAAAGAGAGAGAGAGAGATTTAATGGAGCTGAGTGGCCTTAGGATACTATTCAGTAACTAAAAGTACAGCTAGGTTTCTTGGAAAAACTCTGGCTTCTACAATAACAAACACTATCTGTGAGCCAGATATCTCGCCACAAAAGCCCTTTTAAGAATCCTGTCTTCTGCATTAGCAGTCAGAGCTATGCTTTAATTACAGTGTGATACATGGTAATCAAGTGTCCTGTCTCTTCTTTTTCATATCCTTCCAAAACTTAGAAAAAAGAGAGAGAATTCACAATACAACTTATTTCAATACTTGAAATATTACCATAGAATTATTTTTTCTATTTTTTTAGTAATAGAGATGTTTATAACTTTCATGACTACACATTTTCTATTCCCCCCTTTTTTTTTCTAGTAATTGAGGCAATATTGCTATAAGGATGCTATTGTAAGTCACACTGAGGAGCCAATTAGCTTATTTGTACGTGATTTATGCAAACAGGCTTTAGCATGTCCTGAGATATCTATCCCAAATTAGGTCACATGGCCCAATTTTAAAATGTTACAGTTTTCCTTTGTCTCAGGAGAAAAACATCTTGTTGAATGAGTTTACATGGGCTATGCCCTTTATTAATTCTTGCATATTCTAAACAACTTTTTCTAAGTAGTGGATCATCTGATTCATTCATTTATTTTTTTGAAGTGTCACATCCTGAATTACTCAGCAGAAACACAGTTTTAAGCTATGTATTTAAAAAAGGGCAAGAGAAATTTTTTTTCTCTTCCTTTCCCCTTCCTTTCCTTTTCCTTCCTTCCTTCCTTCCTTCCTTCCTTCCTTCCTTCCTTCCTTCCTTCCTTCCTTCCTTCCTTCCTTCCTTTCTTCTTTTCCTGTCCTTTCTTTTTTCCTTTTTTGAATTTATAAAACTGCTTTCCAATTTAAACCATTATGCTCTGGTTGGATGCCATTATGTTACTAATGGATCCACAGTGCAATGTGACACCACTTGTGATCTCCATTGGGAGGTAGACACATAATACACATGTTTATTTTAAGTCTAAAAGGGTATGCTAATGGTTTCAGCACTTTAGTATTAAGTAATGAAAAAATGTCCCCTTTGGTAGGAAACGTGTTGTAATGTAAGCCATGTTTTCATGGGATAATGGGGTCTTTTCTCTCTTTATTGGAACTATGCTGAAATTTCAAATTAGATTCATGAACTAGGATGAAGCATGGACATGCTTGTAGTTTGCTTCAATTAGCTCTCACCTTGCCTCTGAGTATATGTATCTCAGGAGACCTCATTCTCACAACCTCCAAGTGGACGTGTGGTTCGATGTCCATGCGCAGCTCTAAGGCTGCAACTGCACTGAGCTTGTGTGTTCATAATTCATTAAATCATTGCGTGATTTGTGTGCTTTTTAAACTAAATTTCATTTGAATATTTGGTAGTTGTTAAATCCTAACAAGATAGGTTGCTTTTAAAAAATAAATACGTGGTGACGGAAGGAGACTAGGCTTTGGATAGTGAACATACAATACAATACACAGATGATGTATTATAGACTTGTACATTTGGAACCTCTTTAATTTTATTAATCAATGTAACCCCAATAAAATGATAAAATAACAAAAAAGTAAAAATAAAAGGTATAATTCTTAAACTGAGGAGAGACTGTTAAATTCTATATTTGAGATTAGGAAATTAAGGACCTCTGAATTTGCTCACCCAATATATCTGACATCAAGTGATTAACTGATTAATTTATTCCTCTTATTTCACCCCCCCCACACACACACGCTTTTTTCCCCCCAGCTTTTCTATCATGATTGGCAGTCTAAGCCATAGTGGGAAATAACACAATTTGGGAATCAGTTAAAGGAACTTTTTATTGTGTGAATATGGAGGAAATATTTAAATCAGCTGAGGATAAACTGCTTCTAGTTTGGAGTCTGGGAAAGCAGAGGCCATCAGTGGGTGTAAACAGAGAATCAGCACTTACTGTGGACCAGTCACATTTTTAACTACTTCCCAGGCACTCTTCATCCAAGCAGGGAAAGACAATAACAAAGGCGAGAGACAGCATTCATAGTGGCCACATTTTCTGAGGCACAGTTGTCAAGTTGTTCAAGTATAAGCCTTCCTGTTTTTCTCCCTTTCAAATTAAATCTTTACTCAGGAGGGCACTCACTGGTGTGGCATCAAGAAGAAAATAAAAACTCACATTAAGTATAAACAAAAGGTGGCATTTGAAAGCACTTGTATGTCCCATGGAACCATCAGACGCCAAATATTTACTATCCATTGCATGCTTTGCAGTCTGCTGTTATAACGTGGATGTTTAGCAGCTAGCAAGTCAGATATCAAGTAAATGTGGACTACAGTGCTGCAGAAGGGACCATGACTTCCTTGTAGCAGTAGTTTATCGTTAAGATTTAATATTAGCTAAGTTCTGTTGTAGATCTCCACAGTTTCTGGCATAATACTTGGACATCTTCACTGGCTACAGGGCTCAGTGGGCAGAGTGTGTTTCTGTATATTAAGTCTTTTGTGCACAAAGTGTGTGGCTTTAACAGTCGTGTCAAGGGGGCACTACAAAAGACAGTGATTTTACTAGGAATGTTCCAATGTTAAGTTTACACTGTCTTCTTTCATAATATTCTCTCTTACATATATCTTATTTTGGGGGTATGTGTGTCATATTTCTATCATATCCATGACATATTTATGCTATGCATATGTAGATTTTGGACAGCCATTATTTTTCAATCTAATTTTTACAAATACTTTCCATATCATATTATTTTGTAATTTGTTGCCAAGAATAGGAAATAATATTAAAAGCTTCATAAAATAAAATTTCCAAAAGTCTGTCCACCTCAGGATAGCAAACACTTTCTAAAATCTCATTGACTTTAAAACACTTAAAGAAAGAATTAAACAGTTGAGCTTTTAAATAGATTAAAATGTTATTTCGTTATATTTTTCCTAAAGTTGTACTAATTTTTAAATATAAGTTATAAACTAAATGAAAAGAAACATCACCATGAAGATCTGTTACTATTCAAAAAATATCAAACTCATAATTAGAGCATCCCTGACTTTCGCTGTTCCAAATGTCCAAGAAGTCATAAATATTTTACGTGGTGGTTCTCACAGGATCTGCTCGTCCCTCTGATGTAAGTACACAAAACTCACACATCACACATTCCTTGTAGACTAAGTAAACTGAAACACAGTGCTATGTGTCTTACCACTGTTTAGAGAGCAAGCTTTTAAGAACTAAGGATAAATTTACACCTCCTTTTGCAGTTTGCCTGTTCTTTATATTCAACATTACTATTTGTGTTAATAATGCAAGATGGAGGCTGTAGCAATAAAAAAGGTTTATACCTTCGGCATTAACTGTGGAATGATACTTTCATAGTGCATTAATGTAACTGGATTGCCATGCAATGACATCTACATCTAATTTCAGTTCTTCACTTAAAACTCACCCAATGGCGCAAAAGTTCTTGTCATTTAAAAAAATGTAATAATTAAATAATTCTGCTTTAAGTGGCAGAAATGGTTAATGTGGACACACACTGATTTTAAAAAAGTGGCAATGGAAGACAGTAATAGGGCTGTCAATGCTAAGTAAGATAAAACAATTGTGCCAGCAGTTGGAATGCCATATGGAAAAATGAAGCCTGGTTTCATAACCAGGATGGAGGAAAATCTGTCAAGGGTTATTTTTGTTGCATATTCATGACCTGATAAATTGTGTTAATTGCTAAAAGAGTGAGGAGTCAACCTCGAGAACGGATTTATTGTGATAGGAGTGGAGCATGCTAAGAATAGCAACACAGTTTTCGAAATCTATCCAGGTGATCAGTTAAGGCTTTTTGTTTGTTTGTTTTTCACTTAGAACTGGCAGGAGGAAAAAAATAACTTAATTTTGTTCTTATTAAAATATATTTTCGCATGTATTTTTCACATTTATAACACAGAAATCTGAAATCTTGTCATTTAATGTTCATTTAATTTTATTATGTAAATAAATAGGTGTGAGATAAAGATATAACATTAAGTGAGAAGAACTTTGTGTAATTTTCTATGCTGTATCATTTTAGAAAGTGCTACCGGCTGCACGACTCCAACCATAACTAAAATATTTTACTTTTATGGGTTGTTTTTTGTTTGTTTTTGTTTTGTGTCTTGTTATTGATGGCTTTTGCACAGAACATAGAAGGAATAATTAAAATTTGAAGTCCAAACAAACGTAGACACATTAATTTTTGACTTGCATTTTTAATCCCTATCTTTTGAAACTTCCCATATTCAGATCAAATGCAATTGAAAACAATGAATTTTGCATACAAACCATGAATGCTTTTTTCAGTTCTGGTTTTCAGGAAATTATAAGAGGCAAGTTTAAGAGAACAAAGACAAAAGCTACTAAGCAAATAGTTCCTGTGGTTTTTTTAATAGACAGGAATAAAGAGAAAACTTTGTATTATAATGACAAAACTATGTGAAAGGTGCCAGGCTGGGTCCTAACAGAAAGCTGCATTTTGGATTGCTTTAGCAATTACCCAAAGCTTTGGCTTGATTTGCTTGGATAACTCATAAGATTCATTCAAGGAAACCTGTGTTTTAAGAGTAGTTCTAGAATGAGCTTTTCTTTTCCAAGTTCTCTGAAGTATTTTCATCTCCTAGCAATATTATATATTTTCACTAGATTTTCCTAACTCAATTCCAACCTAGAAAAGCCTGTTGGAATTTCAGGATGAATCAACTGACCTAGCTTCAAAAACATGAAATCAACTAACCTTATTTTAAATTGGTGATTTCAGACAACAATGAAATATCTGTCTTTCAGTTTTCTAACATAAATAATAATGTCAGAACTCATCAAGAACTTCAGTAAAGTTATAATAGTTGAGACATTATGTTTATACAAACTACAAATTTGTCTATGAAATTACTATATATAGATTTTTGTCAGAGGCATGACTAATGTCTCCATTGTGCCAACCTGAAACCATAAGGTATATGCACCAAACAAATTGTACAAACTTAATGGTGAACTGCCCATCAATAGATCCTAAACATATTTAGTAGTTTTCACTGGAATCAATTTCTAGGCCAGTAAGTTTTGTTTTCATTCGCTACTGCAGTATAAACATGTTGTGACAATAATAAAGTATTAATATTTTTTGCAGTGAAATGTAATAAAAGAATAATACAATATGAAAATAATAGTACTATTTTGCCCTGGCCAGTTTGGCTCAGCGGACCAATGAGTCGAGCGTTTGATTCCAGCCAAGGGCACATACCTCGGTTGCGGTTCATCCCTGGCCCTGGTCGGGGTTGTGCGGGAGGCAACCAGTCAATGTGTCCCTCTCACGTCGATGTTTCTCTTTCTCTCCCTCCCACTCTGTCTGAAGACAAATAGAAAAATATCCTCAAGTGAGGATTTAAAAAAAAAGATACTATGAAAATAACAGTACTCTTTTGAAACATAAAAAGTTACAGAATATGGTTTAGATTGTCCCAGTCTAGTTTCCTCAATTTGATTAATAGAGGCAGAGATTTCTGGAGTAATGTGAATGTACCAATAAGTGGATAAATTTCAACGATAAGTAACCAAATTTTAGAAGTATTTGCCAATTTTACATGTTTCTTAATAATGAATAAATTTCTTAATAATGAGCCAATATTAGATGTTAAATGAATCCATATCCTCTCTATGGATATGGTCTCATATGTTACATAGATCTAAAGCATATATATTATATCAAACAAATTAAGTACTAATAAATATAGCATTTATATAATTACCATATGAGAAAAGCACTGTAAGTCCTGCATTTTGAAGCCAATGCCTGATACTATGTATAAAAATACACACAAACACACACATACACACACATACATCTTTCTCAAATAACAGTGCAGACCATAGAGGGGAAGTCAACTTCTTTATCTAGACTAAGTCTCAAAATTATGTCAATGCTCAGAGAAATATAAATTACTAAACATATTTTAAAAGATTTTTTTCATTTAATATTGAAAACAAACCAAGGATAAAACTATATGCATATTTCAGCAGGTGGTAAGATAAGCTAGTAACCACAAAGATAATAACATAACCATAATCAATACTACTATTCAGCAAGCACCAGGCAATGTCAAAAGCATGTAAGACATATTATGTCATGCAATCACCACTTATACTTTATAGATGACAATTTTATGTTTAAGTGACATTAAAGATTTAACAATTTATATGCAACATCATATGATTAAGTTAAACAACTAAGATTTGACATCATGCTTATTAAATGTTCGAACACAAGTATTTTTATAGTATTCAAGATCCCTTTAGTTATATAAGCAACATACAGAGTAATACTGTAAATTCAAGCTGCAATTGGTATTCAACATGTTTGTTTCTCTGATTGCAATTTTCATTTAAAGTCATTAAAAAGTAATTTTCCTTGAGTAAATTCAGTAGCATCTATCATAATCTATCCAAATAAGTTGAATTGTATATTAGGTAATAAATTTTCTGACATTGTATATAATACTTAACACTTCAGTTGATATCAAGAAAAGTTATCAGTTTTGATTGAGGGAATAAAAAGTAAGACTGTTTCACAGTGTAATGAAGAGAATACTCAATGTGACAAAAACAAATAATGCTCCCATATGAATATACACCAATCACACAAAAAATTTCAAAATTCATCTAGTGCATAAAAGTGTCATCATAGACTACTGGAATAATAATAAATAAGGTAACTAGAAACTAACTGTATATATATTCTTGTTACTCATTTTCAGATTGTTCTATTATTTTCATTTTGTCTAAGAATGCTTATTAATTTTGTTGATTACCTTTCTGTACATGTAGTAGGATTTTACTTTGTCATCTCATTTATTTTTTAACTTTTATTTTTTCTGTTCAATCCCATCTGCTATTGACTTCAAAGAAAGGAGTATTGCTCTCCCAAACATTAGTTATTAATCTCATACTTGTCTAAAGAAAAAATCCAAAATTTTATCCCCCAATCCTTTATCAAAGTATAAAGATTTTTATATATAAATGTACTCAAATAATTTATCCAATGAACAAATTGACATTTTATTCTTGATTGCAATATAACAATTTATGGAGAAGAAATGTTCTACGGAAGTGATCAGTGAAGTGTTTAAACCCACTTGGAAACCTAAGGGCAACATTTAGCAGTTTTGTGTATAACATAAAGGTACTTGTCTAATCTTACACACACACACACATACACACATATACACACACATACATGATGGGACTCAAAGTATCCTCAAGGTGACTAATAACTGAAGTGATTTTCCCATCAGGGGTCTCTTGACTCTCTGTAGATGTATGGTCTGGCTTTATTTTTACATGAGAGTTCAATGTCAGTACATTTCCCCAAACGCTGTGGTATTTAGTAGTTATTATGGCATATTAATTAAATATTTCTTATTTTTGAATCTAGGAAATACTGACCAGAGAATAAAAATAAGAAAACAAGGTTCTAAGTTGAATTTAGACTTGGCATATGAAGAATTTCAAAGTGGAGGTGGTTGTATCTATAAAAAGTTAAACACCTATTCTCCCTTTACTAGTTTTCACACTTTGATAAAGCTTGGTGAAGGAAGAAAAGCAGTAGGGGTTAAGACATATGAAAACACAAATAGCCACCCAAGCTGAGTGCATCCAGGTGATGACAATAAATGCATCTTCCTGTAATTATGCTAAGCTCTGTTCAATCTTTTACTCAAATTTATTTTATCTTTTTCACCAATATGCCATTTTAGTCCCTTTCTCTAATGGGCATATCCTGATAAATACATTCACCAGCAGTGCTTTCTAGTGCTTCATCAAAATCCATGTCTTTTACTTTCAGGGTACACAGCCATACAGTTTTCCAGGCTCCATCGCAGATGTGGTCTCATGATTGTATTCAGGCTAATGCACTGGAGAAGAAATGATAAGTGCTCCATGCATAGTGGAACATGAAAATCTCCCGCATGCTCTCAGTCTTCTGCTCTCCTCTTCCTCCAGCTAGAAACCGAAGGTTGCAATTTAGGCTTAATCATGAAGCTAAGGACAGGCTGCCACTGAAAACCAATGCTGAAGATGGCCAACCGTCTGGCAAACGGAGCGCCTGAAGGATTTCGTAAGTGGACCAGCCCCCAAAGACCTGAACACCTGCACAGATATTCTATAATCAGTCACTGAAATTCTGGTGTCCAGTTGTTACCACAGCTTATGTGACACAAACTAATGTGGTAACTGTAAGATTTTGTAGAAAACTGATGATTCATAAATCTTGACGACTTAGGGTTTTATTTTCTTTACCTCTTCAGTCTTCAAGGTTTTGTGATTTTGTGAGGGACAGTGATTAGTTGATTTTGTTTTCTTCTATTTGAATGGTTGTTTCACCACAGAATAACCCAGTTAATTGATAAGAAGTTCAACTACCCATGAATACAATAAATGGCTAACAGACATTGAAGTTAAGCCTTTCCCTTTGGGGGAAAAGGGCCTGATTTATATTTAATTAACTAATTAATGGTCACAAATCACTTCTGCCTAAAATGCTTACCCTAAGACCACTGTATATTTGAAAATATTAAAACATAGTTAATTCCCATTTCATTAGCATTCTTAATGATCCCCTGAGATCTGATTAAACAATCATATATAGACCTTAGCATTGCTTGTAAGTATTCAACAGCATTTGAGATACTTTATTGCCTAGAAGTTAATAATTTATTATTAGTATTCAATCTTTATTTAACACATAGTCAGTGTAGAGGGAATAACATATTATAAAATACCTTTTTCCATGAACAATTCATAGAAAATGAGTAAACTGGAATTAAGTATCTGTTGAGTGATAGTGGATACAGATATACCTCTGAAGGGGCCAACATGTTCTTTCGGCGGTCCATTACATTCAGACAGAAGGGATGGACATCTGAGTCCTAAGATTTTGTGTTATTCCTGTCATATATGTGTATGTGTGTGTGTGTTTGTATGCATAAGATATACAAGTTTTAGATTAAATTAGTGCCTTTATATTACACATAAAACTGCCAAATGTTGCCCATAAGTGTCTAAGAGGCTTTAGATACTTCACTTATCACTCTTTAGAACATTTCTCCTGAATTAATTGTTTATATTGCAATCAGGGATAAAATTTCAGTCTGTGAATTGGATACATTATTTGAGTACATTTATATTTAAAAGTCTCCAGAACATGTCTTGCTCTCAGTGGCATATACGATAATCATAATAGTTAATGTTCAGTTGAGGGCTTATTATATGTCATGCACTATGTGCATTACAAGTGTTAACTCAACTAATAGTCTCAGTGACTTTGCAAGAGTTTACTCATTTTACAAATGAGGACTGATTTTAGAGAGTTTAAATTTCTTGCCTAAGGTCGCACAGCTAGAAGTGACAGAAATGTGATTTGAGCCCAGTTGATCTTCCTCCAGAGTCCAGTTTACATATTGCCCATATTTCTATTTATAAACATCTAGGTAAGCTTTGAAATATATTTCAGATCTTTTTACCAAATTCATTTAAAATTATAAAAGTGTCAAGAGAAAAAAGTATTAAACCACTTTATTTCACTGCACAAATATTTTACTGGAAAATGTGCAGAGGTTATAGATGATTAACTTCATCTGAAACAGATAAAGTTAAGAGTATTTTTCTTTCATCTCAAACTTCTACTCAAAATATTTTTAAGTACAAATAATGGAAGCCAGACAAGTTTTAGGATATTTGTTTTAAAAAATTGCCTAGGCTAATTTTTACAAATCAGTGTAAAAGAAGTCTTGGTCCTGATTTTTAAAAAAAATCATTTTCCTACTCCCTCCTTTTAAAAAATATTACAGGCTGTTTTTGTTTTATTTTGATATATCATTCAGACTGAGGTTCATTTCTTGCTCTATCACTAATGTTTTTGACACAGCATGTTATAAAAACTCTCGGCTGCTTTTTGTACTCTTGGTAATAATAGCTGATAATTCCAAATGGTAATAGCAACATTGTTTACTTCATAGACTTATTGGAGGAGTAAATAAATTTTTGAGATAAGCTATATTATATATGGTTAGGAACAAAATGAAGATATGATAAATGACATTTAATAATACTAATAGTAATAACTATGTAAAATCGTATAGAAGTGTTAAGGTATGCCTTCTATGGTTTAACTTTAAAGCTGAATCACTAAAACTAAAATAACAACAAGTTTAAATCATCATTATGGCCTTTATGAATTATAACTTAAAAACAGAATACTTGTTCTTGAGCTACCAGTATTCCTGTAATCCAGCTGCAGTCACAGTAGTGCCCACTGGAGACTATGCTATTTCCTCCAACTACTGAGCTTTTAATTGTCAGGGAGCCCAAACAGTGCACGTGCTACAGAACCCATCACTGCTGTAGCTACAGGAAAGAGAGAAAGATGGTAGGCTTCAGTAAATACTGCAGAGACTGGATACTGAGCTCACCAAGTGTCCCAGAGAAATGTGCTCATTAGTCAGAAGACAAGGGAGGCCTCACTAACTAATTTGGTAGTCAACCCTTTGAAATGTCTTAGACAGCCTGAAAGTAAAGAACCATCTCAGAACCCATTGCAATCTGCTATTATTACAGTGTGAAGTTATTAGCCATGTTAAGAGTTGTTTTGAATGTTCTATAGTATGTCATTATGAGATAGTTATAAGATTTATTTTTCTTCAGTTAGATTTATGTCAAGCTATGACTCGGATAAAAAAAAAAAATCAATGTATCTCTACTTAATTCATATACTATTGATATTTTTTCAGCCTTAGTAGTATTTGATATGCTCATATTACGTTTTCCTCAAATAAATTTAAAAAGTCTCATTCCTCTAATATTTTCCTTCAACTGTTTCATAAATTTTCTAGTGAGCTATTAGGGATTAGGTAAATGATTAATCATTCTTTTTGTCTGATATGAATAAATTATCATATATATATATCATCTCTTTTATATTTTAATTAAATCAAGTTTGAACATGATTACATTTATTAAATGTTAAATAGATATAGCTCATTTGTCATTTGTGTTGACAAATACTCTTTTGTTCCATTGAATAGCCAAGAAGTGGTCACTGTATTAATTTATCTCAATATTCTATTTCACATAAACATAACTACTGGATGTGCATAGCTACCCTGTTTCAGTACAATCCTTTGAGGAAGATATTTAGATAATGTCATCCATTCTTCTAGCCCTGTGTTTCCTCTCTTTTCTCGGATACCTCACCTTCTACCTCTCCAGACACCATACAGAGTTATTTTGGAACATTATTTCTCTCCTATTTTTCTCAATGAGCATTAGTTTCTTATTTTTAATCATCCAAATATTAATAAGATGTTTATTCGCTGGCACTCAAGTTTGGTATAACTTTCTATTTATAAAACAAAATCAATCTATAATATTTGTTGTCTATGTTTTTACTAAATATAATTACTTCTTTATTTAAGTCTCAATTAATTCCTCCAAATGAGTCTCTTTTGTATTAGAATATATATTGAATTACTTCTCCTTACTTGAAAACCAGCCTATGTCAACATATTCTGAAATAAAGCAAGCAGAAGGAAAAATAAAAACCATGCTTTCTACATAAATATATCCTGCTTTGTATGCATATTTCCAGCTTTTCAAATTAGTTTTCATTTGAACTTCATTTGGAATCAGAAGATGGAGAGGAAAACAAATGTCTGTGTATCGTTCTTTTACTCAGTAAAGTCAACATTCTCGTAGTTTTATTGAAGAGAGAATTTTTAAAAAAGTATAAATGGTTTGCATTATACAGCACCAAATATGCCCCCAATTGATGGTCTTCTTAAAAAATGTTCTAGTTAATAATTTCATCACATTTCATTTTGGTTAGAGCATCATTCACCAACATTTTTGTTCTCAGTCTTTTCTTCAATCCTTCCTTCAAACTGATGTCCAAATGCATTTTATAAAATACATCTACAGTATCTTTTATAATCTAGCGTTCTATATAGATAGATGTTATTAAAAAATAAACTGGTTCATGGTTCATGCATTTAAAAAAATATTGATTAAACAAGTACAACTAGTGAAATTTAGAATTTTTAACTTGCTAGTGTACATTGTTAGTCTCCAAAAGAATTATATAACATGCAGTATTTCCCTAATTGACCACGGTATACTTTTATTTAACATTGTGGTGAGCTAACAATATAAAGTACATACAGGGAGGAATTTTGTAAACATAGCATAGTAAATTTCCAAGGATCTGGCCTCGTCATCACTCTCCAGGGAGTTTGACCGTTCTTTCTTTCTCTTTTCTTTCTTCCTCCCTCCCTCCCTCCCTCCCTCCCTCCCTCCCTCCCTCCCTCCCTCCCTCCCTCCCTCCCTCCTTCCTTCCTTCCTTCCTTCCTTCCTTCCTTCCTTCCTTCCTTCCTTCCTTCCTTCCTTCCTTCCTTCCTTCCTTTCTCTCTCTCCCTCCCTCTCCTTTCTTTTTCCTTCCTTCTTTCTTTTTTCACTTCATCTATCACCACTAGAAAGACATGATTGTAGTATCTTCCCTAGCACATGATGTTTTACAGTCTCTTTTTCTTTTGGTTTCTATGTCCCTCTGCACTGAATAAGCTTCTCTTTTCCACATATACTTCTTGAAGGTATGGACTAATGCCTTTTGCATCTCTTATATCTGACATATAACATAGTATTTGGCTCAAATTTGACATACAATAAATAATTATTGAATAAGTCAGTAAATATATGTGTAGCTGCTAAAGCACACAAACAATAGATGGTCAGTAACTTCCCTCTGTTTTCTCTATTCTTTTATTTCAGGCTTTTTTTTTTTTTTAAGACCATAAATGTTTTCTGAGAAGCAAGATTCTTCTCAGTTCCCCAGTTCCCCAGAGTGAGCTTCCGTTTCGTCACTAGTCTGACATGAATCATATGTCCAACCTGAGGAAACACAGAACAGGGTTTTCCTATTTGACTTCCATTAAGATCTATTCCTTAGGTCTAAGCATATTGCAAAAGCAGAGTTGTGCTGATAAGGTAGTAAGTAGAGGGTGTTGCTTTCTTGCTAGTCTTTGAAATTTTAATTATTTTTCCTCAGTATTATATAGTGTAAAAATAAAGCATATGATTTATTTTTGCAACAGAAATAGGTATTTCAGTAAATAAAATTCCAGTTGCATGCCTTGATTAAGAAACAAAAATCGATTCCATGATGTGATTTGAAATATCTAATATAAACCTTAAGAGGAAGGAGAAACTTTCTATATTTTTATCATTAAAAAAGCATTTCTTAATAATATTATAAAAGTGTATATTACTGAAACTTTTAGTCTTTGGTGTGCAAAAGCTCCTTTCTTGGAGATACTAGTGTTCTCAGCACTGCAAAGGGAGAGCAGGAAATGGTCCCAGGAGCTGTTCCAGCAGGCTCGTCCTAGATATCTGCCTTAGCTTAGATGCCTGTGCCTAAGGCCAACACTTTTACTCCTTCTTCACTTTAAGTCTTGGTGTCATCAACTGCCTCTGAGTTTCACCCTGGGGTGAGTGATTCTGAGCATGTGAGCCCTTTTAGTGTTGTTTCTCACCTGGCTACATATAGCCTGTGGGCTTCAGGATGTGAGCCCCCTTGGTTTTCAAAGTTAGGTATTTGGGGGAGTCACCTCTCAACTCTATGTCTTAAGAGCTGGGATGCCAAATATGGGGTTAGAATCCTTCACTCCTCAGGTTGAAGCTCCTGGTTTTGACTTTCCTCCCACTTGTGGGACCCACACTAGGGGTCGGGTTTACAGGGAGACTGTGTCCCAGCCTCTCCTACCAGCTTCAGTGTGGTTTTCTTCCTGTTTGCCCAATGTGTGGTCATCACAGAGCTAGCCTTTAGGCTTCTAAAGAGGAAATTGTTCCATATCAGCTGTAGACTCTGTGTCCATGGAAAGAGGTGAGTTCATAATCTCCCTAAATTGCCATATTGAACCAGAATGCCTGGTAATATATTTTCTAACAATTTTAACCACTTTTTGACAAAGACTTGATTAACACTTTACAATCTGGAGGCCTGGAAAAGGACACTTTTCTAAAGAGGAAGAAGTTAGTGGTTTCTACAAAGAGGAAGATAGAGAAGTCCATATTAGAAGGACTAATAGAAGGGTCATCACAGTGGAGTCACCTTGCACTAGGGTTGCAATGGGTACTGAAGTGAGAAGAAACACAAAGTGGGAGATGGGAGGAAAGGGAAGCTCCATATATTTAACTTTTTCATATTTTCTCAGGTAACCAACTGTGTCTTTTTCAAAGTACTAAAAAAGTCTATAGTTTTTCAAATATATTATATATCCATTTGGAAAATTAAATTATTAGATAGAACATAGTCCTTCAGGCACATTTGATCATTAACAGTCTTTTGGTGATTTTTCAAATGAGTAATACTCTTAATTACATTTATCTAGCTTTATTCATAGTTTAAATATTTATGAATTTGCATCTATAATGTTTTCCTTTTAACTTGAATTAAGATGAAGGTCCCTCTTGCTAGGCCCAACAATAGTTCTAAATATGTTCCCTCAAATACATATTTTTGAATTATCTCTATACTACTAACATATGAAATATTCAGATTCAGCTGTGATTCATTTCTTTGTTAAACTGTCAGCCAAAAAGATATAAAGTGTAATGTAATAACCAGTTCCATCTTTCTCCAGCTGTAGACTTAACACAAGTTTATCATCTTAAAGTTCTGTAAATCAGAGTTCAACAAGATCTCACTGGGCTAAAATCAAGGTGTCCACAGGGTTGTGTTCTCTTTAGGAAGCTCTAGGGAAGAATATATTTCCTTGCTTTTTCCAGCTTCTAGAGGATGTCACCATTCTTTGGCATCAACAATGGTGGCTCTAGTCTTTCTTGCATTGCCTCATCATGATCTTCTCTTCTACCTCCCTCTTTACTTTTATAGACCCCGTGGTTTCATTGGGCCCACCAGATAAACCAGGATAACCTTCCCATCTCAAAATCATTAATTCAGTTACACCTGCAAAGTCCCTTTTGCCATGTAAGGTGACATAGTCACAGGTTCCAGTGTAGGATTCTAGGTAGTTTCATTGTAAACACCTTTGCCACAGCAAAAATGCTTACAACAAAGATATTTATAGCAAAACTACCAGGCATGGCTTCATATTCCCACAGTCCATTCAAGAGTCATGTTTTATAACTGTATTTGAGAATTTATAACAGTTCTTTTCATCCTGGAGGTGGATTCAAACAGGCAAAACATGTATATTATTGAAACCAAGTAGTGGTGATCAGATCTGGGTTTGTTGTCTCGCAAAATCAAAATACGAGTTCACAGCAAAGGGGCAAGTGAAAGCAAAATGTATTTGAAAAATAGAAAGACTCCCTGCAGTGGGGAGGGGACCCAAGTGGGTTGCCAGTGAGGTTCCTTTGTTTAGGGGTAGATATATGCTTTGGAAGCCTCCAATTAGTCCTTTCAAGGAATTCTGCCTTAGTAACATCAATACATTTTATTTGTTTATTTTTTTAAATATGCTTTTATTGTGTGTTTTTTTTTAGAGAGAAAGGAAGCAAGAGAAAGATAGAAACATTGATGTGAGAGAGAAACATCAGTCAGCTGCCTCCTGCACACACCCACTGGGGATTGAGCCTGCAACTGGACATGAGCCCTGACCAGGAATCAAACTGGGGACCTTTCAGTCCTTGGGACAACGCTCAACCCACTGAGTCACACTGGCCGGGCAACATCCATACCTTTTAAAGCTGATGTTTCCTGCCTAACTGGGTTCATCTCTAGGTCATCTAGCTCTAAATTTATATTTCTCTTCTGGAAAAAGCATATGTGGACATCACTAGTTTAAAAAAGCTCGCCCTATCAAGTGAATTGGGGCAGATTTGATTAGCAAAGATATATATTGTCCCATAACATTAAAACAGATATTGATTAGCTTTTTCTGACATTTGTACAGAAGCTTTACTCCCAGGGAGGAGACAACTTAGCTGGGTGTAGTTAAGAATAAAGTAGCTCCAGGTATCTATAGGGGCCTTAGTGGCTTCCCTTTTTATGATAATTTCAACTTCTCCCAGACTATTAGTGAGGAGAAGGGGAAACATCCTTGGAGCAACCCTATGATTGCTTTTGGTTTCTTTTCAAAATTCAGTTCTGGTTTCCTAGAATCCTTTTTAAGGTAAACTAGATTTCTGCAATAGGAACACACTATAGTTTCACAGCAGAACTCATTCAGCAATCCTGTTGCCTTGCACCCAGAAACCAGTAAATATATTAATTGGAATAGGTCAGAATTACCAGCACTATATTCTTTAACAGTAAATAAAATTCATTTGCAAACCCATCAAGGTACCAGAGAAAGGAACTATACAATCAATGGCTGTTCCCCTAGTGCCTAAAACCAGCCTTTCTGTTTGTTGTTGTTATGTAATTGACCTGTGCTCCCCCCAGGAGCTTATAATTTGCAATCAAGATAAGCTTTTCATTTCTATAAATCAGGAGTTAATGGGGGCTGGGAGTTCCTGCCCTTAGAGGCACAATTTTCCATGTTGATTTTAGTTTTATTTTGAGGTCTGTGGAATAGCATAAACCTCCAGATATACTGTGTACTAGATTAAAGTGTGTTGCCTATGTGCTGAGCTCCAAGTCCTCGCAACCTCTCCCTCCCCATGTGTCTCAGCCTTCCCTTCCTAGGGTCCTGTCCCTTACTGCCTCACCTGCTCTATCTCCTCACTATTAGCTGAAAACAAATCACACTAACTTGACTCCTTTTTTTTTTTTTTAATTTTTTTCCTTTATTGATTTTAGAGAGAGAGAGGAAATAAGAGGGAGAGAGCGACAGAAACATCAATGAGAGAGAACATTTATTGGCCACTTCCCACATGCTCCCCATTAGGGATTGGGTCCACAACCTGGGCATGTGTCCTGACTGAGGATCGAACCCACAACCTCTTGGTGCATGAGTCGACACTCAACCACTGAGCCACACTGGTGGGACTGACTCCATATTTTAATCAAGGAAAATAATACACATCACATTACTTAAAGCTTTTGTTTAATAAAATCACAGATTTCAGAGTTGAAAGCTTTCTCTGCATTCTTCAACCACCTATTGAATGTATTCCAGATAATCTTAGTTATACACCCACTCAAATTTAGAAATGTACGTCCTAGACAGAGCTCTAATCATAGTGGATAAGCAAGAATGAATGGGTTCAGAATGAGGTCAAATGACAGAACAAACATCCAAAAACATTCAGCAGTAGTCAGTGCAAGGGACCCATCAAGTGCTGAGTCTGACACATAGGTATCAATGAATGTTGATTAATTGAGTGAAATAATTAATCAGTCATTGAAAAATACTTTGAATAGAAAGGTAATCATGGAGAGGATATTGAATTTGTAGATATAACAACTTAAGGTATCCTCAGTATTTAAGGATACCTCTGAGGACTATTCTAATACTCTATGTTAATAGTACTGTTAAGATTATAGCATTAATTAACAATAGATAAAAAACCATACAGCAATACAGCATTTTTGTAAATAAAATATTGTTTTAAACCTCACAGAGTCCTTTTTCATTTTTTTTTTTTTTATCCTCACCCGAGGACATTTTTTCATTTTTTGTTCAGATAGAGTGGGAGGGAGAGAGGGGAAGAGAGAGAGAGAGAAACATCAACGTGAAAGGTTCACATCGAGTGGCTGCCACCCGCACGACCAACCAGGGCCAGGGACAAACTGCAACCGAGGTAAATGCCCTTAGCGGGAACCGAACCTGGGTCTCTCTGGACCGCAGACCGACGCTCTAACCGCTGAGCCAAACCGGCCAGGGCTCAGTTTTTTCACATCATTTATTTAATAACAAAAAGGACAGTAGAAATCACATTTCTGGCTGATCAGAAATGATATATCCTGGATAACTATGGTTTTCTTAGGTTTAACCCAGCATTGTGAATCACCCATCAAGTGGATGGGAGTTTCTGTTAAAGAAAAAACTGATGATTTCCCTAACTAGTTACCTCTTAATGTCTAGATTCATGCAGAATATCTTAAGTAAAATGGCATTGACTTTTTCGGTAAATATAGAAGGCAACATTTTCCCTTAACAAGTAACAAGATGCCAAAGATGATGAAACTACATTGCAAACTAGATGAGTGGTGTTTGAATAATTTGCAGAGCCCCTGGAACCAAACCTGTTTAACTGAGAAAGGGCTAACCCTCTCATCTAGGTGTTCTTTACATATGATATCAAAGTAGGTAATACTAATAGATTTTTCCCCCAGGGTGAAAAAAAAAAAAAAAAAAAAAAAAAAAGGCCTCTGTTTGATTTGTTGATTCAGTGTTGAAAACAGTATAATAATATTAAAATGTGAATTGACTGCTGCATTTAGAGAGTAAACATAATCTGGAACAAAAGGTACTATCCTGAGTTTATTATTACCCAATAAATGGAGATTCTTCAACAGATTCTAATCAGGACATCAGGACGGCCACCTCCTCCTGGCACTACTGCTAAGGCTGGAGAATGACATTTTATTAAATTCAGAGGCTGGTGAATTGTCAGCACTTATTTTGCTTGTACATTCTGCAGCTTTCGGCATTATTGATCATGAAAGTTTAATATAATGCTTGGAAACATATGCCTGCATTTCAAGAGCTGCCTCAAGCCGTAACTGCCCCAAGAGAGTAATCAACACCGTTTTGTGTATAATTCTTCTTACCTTTCTTCCCTTCTTGTCTGTCTTCTGATCTTCCCTCAACCTCACTTCTCCTCCTTGTTTTCCTCCTAGAAACAAAGTATACCAGTGAATGAAAGAAAAATTCCAAATCTGGTTTGATTTAATTTGTGATATCCAAGCTACTCCAGATACCCATATAAATGGTTTATGTGACTGAGCCATGTACTGTAACTCACCAGCATTTACCTATGTTTAAACACTGTGCTATTTTCTCTGAGTTCTGTATAATTTTGTAACATCAGTTATAATCAAATTTCTTATCATTCAACTCACACAAATAATAAATAAAATTCTATTAGCTCATTTAAGTGACTTGATAATTAAGTCATTTCATTTTATATTTGACATAAATGGCTTTTGATCAAATTTCAATTTCATGATTTTAAGATTTATTTAGACACTGAGTGGCCTTTCGAATGATATATATAATTTTTGAGCTATGAGGTCATTTTTTTTCCCATTCTCCCTACCATTTGGCTGCTGGCACAGAAGGACCATTGCCTGTCTTTACTTGTGTTGGTCTTATAATAAGATTGAAAGTCTGTTCAGTACATTGATTATTCCCCCCCCAACAACTTGATTACTGCAATTCCCTGTTAACTGGCTGCTTTTCAACTAATATATCAAATTGCAACATGTACAAAGTGAAGCTAGTAGACTGGTTGTTTGCAAGCCCATATTGGGGGAGAGTCAAATCAACTTAATTCCTTTCTTTCAGTTTTTTGTTGGAGGGGTTTAACATGGACTGCAATCCATTTTATTTCATTTCTTAAATTATAGTAAAAAGTGTTAAAGAGCATGTTATACTAGCAGTGAAGTAACTTGCAAAAACTGTAGGCACACAGAATCTATCCTTTCTACAAGTTAACTACAATGGTTCTAGTGACTAAACTCAACTTTAATAAGTATGGAGTTGGAAACCAGGTTAATAGTTAGTCTGAACATACCAGATAAGACAAACTGCCCAAGTAAGTGGCATATGATAGGAGAATTGGTATGTCTGACAAATTATCTTTCATTTTATACAATGAGTGAATAAATGAATGAAAGGAAGAAAAACAGAGTTACATGTCTTGGAGAAATTTGGGGTCTATTCCAAAAGAAATTCAGAGTACGGTTTTGAAATACTGGCATTAGAAATATTCATGTTTTGGTACAAATAATATTAACCTACTCTATTACTCATTGTTTTCCTGTGATCTACTGGGTTGTTTCATAATCTGTAGTATCTGCACTATATTACCTTACAGAACACATTGCCAGTCTAAACGGTTCCGAATTCTAAAACACTTCTGGTTCTATGGGTTTCAGATAAAGGATTGTAGACTCGTACAGTGATAGTAGCATTGTACAGTGGTATTTGTTGATATCGTTTTAGTCATTTACTCAACAAATATTTATTTATTTATTTATTTTTCACTTTTAATTCTTCTTTTTTTAAATATTGTTGTTGAGAGTATTACAGATGTTCCCCCATTTTCCCCCCATTGGCCTCCTCCTCCCCACTCTCACCCCCCTCCTGCCTTCCCCACATTATTATCTATGTCCACTGGTTATGCATATACACATATAAATTATTTGGTTTATCTCTTCCCACCCTACTGCATTCCAAAGACTGACCTAAGCACTGGAACAGCAGGTAACCATCAAAGAGCTTACCAGATAATGAAAAATATATATGAACAGAAGTGCATTTAACTATGGCTAGTACTAGATAGCACTGAACACAACCTGTGAGACAGGGATTGGATGAGGAGGAGGTCCTTGGCAACCTTGTAAATAGGAAAAACGTCTTGGAAGAGCTGAACTTCAGACTGGGTCAGATGCAGTAACTGGATTTATTCTAACCAAATATTGGGCGTGGAGGGTTAGATAAGGATAATAAGGATAATCCAGCAAATCTTGATCTCTCAAGTGGTTGAGTCTGGTTGGAATATAAAGAGTGAGAGAGTAAAATGACAAGGCATAATTAAAGGGTAAGAATGTTTGATTTATTCAGAAGATTTAAAGAAGCTCATGTAGAATTTTACGCAAGAGTTCACATGATCATGCTTGCTTCACTGATATTGGATTTTTTTGCTCTAAATTTTTGACTGGAAGAAGATAAATCCAGTAGGTGTCATGGAGACCAATTAGTAGATTGTTATACTATTACAAGTAATAATAATAGATGAAGGCCTTATCTAAGACAGTGGTCTGTGAAATTGTATTCCTCTAAAGAATATTCAAATACTTTCACTTCTTGTAAGTGTTTAAAATGATGATAGTTTCAATAGATGCTACTGATATTGCTGGTCTCTCTCTACAACTCTGCACAATGTATATCAATGACACAAGGAAAGAGAAAGCCCTAAGAGAGTAGCATGGTAATTTTAAATATACATATATTGGTTAAAAAATACTTTAAGTGTCCAGCCGGTGTGGCTCAGTGGTTGAGCATCAACCCATGCACCAAGAGGTCGCCGGTTCAAGTCCTGGTCAGGACACATGCCCAGGTTGTGGGCCCAATCCCCAGTGGAGGACGTGCAAGGAGACGGCCAATAGATGTTCTTTCTCATCGTTGTTTCTATCTCTCTCTCCCTCTCCCTTCCTCTCTCTGTAAAATCAATAAAGAAAAAAAAATTTTTTTAAATACTTTAAGTGAAAAATAAAGGGCATAATGAAGTGGAAACTCTTTATATATTTTTTGTTTATATTTATGTTTTCTTGTGTGTGTCTAGGTCAGCCACCATGACATAAAACAGTTTTTTCAATGTTGCCAAATAAGGTTTGAGGCTACTAAGTGAGAGCCCCATGAGAGTTTCCTCTGTTTAATTCAAATTAAACTCTCAGATTAGATTCCTTTACATAATATCTATTCAAATATATTTAAAGAATGCATACATAAATAAATATTAAAATAAAGAATAGAGGAGGGGAGAATTGTTTTGTTTATAAGTGTGTTTTAAACTTCTTATCCCAGATTTTAATCTATAGCCAAAAAAGAAATAACTTTGTGAATTCATCTGTTATACGTTCTTCTCCCACTCTACTATTAGGGTGGAAAACTTGTCATTAATATTGCACTTAAAGCTATATTACTGAACTACTTCTCCCAGGCTGTTGTTGTATGTGTATAATTTGCTTAGCTTAAAAGTCACCATGATATCTATCAAGTTACTCTTTTAGTGATTTAATTTCTAGTTCTGATGAATCATGAAACAACTCAACTTTAAAATGCCGGGCCATCATTTATTTAATATGGCTCTGAGTCAAATTCTGAGAACATTTTTCTACTTTCAGTCAAGACAGGGTATTTATCTCTGCACACCAAGAAACAGAAAATCACAATCTTATCTCCATCCTTTTTCTACATCTTTCTAACTTTATGAAATAGTTGATGTTAAAGTACTTATTAATAAAATAACAGCTATCATGAAAATTTTTGATGCATGTATTCCTTTAAAATATCACTAAGATAAATATTACAGATGCTATTTTATAGGCCAGGAATTGAAACTTAGTGAGTGAAATAATTCCTTTTAGATCTCAACCTTAGTAAATGGCTAAGCTAAAATTTCATGACTGTTAACTTAAAAGTCATCCTTGCATCACCAAACAGTAATACGTGCAACGTACGCAAACTTCCCCTGAAATATGCTTCAGGGTTTAAATTTATACCTCACATCTACAATGACATATCTGTTTGGGTGTATTACATACCATAGAAAATGTCTTAAGTAGAGAGTACAGTAACAATTTAAATCTCTTTTGTCATTTCACATACTGCCATTTCTATAAAAAACTTGAAAAACATACTATGAGGCAAATCAAGTTTGAGATATAAAATCAGCAAGGATTAATACATTGTATTCATTTACTGACAGATTGTAAAAGCATAAAAAGCTGAAGGTTGCAGAGAGATAGTAATCAAATATTTTTCAACATTCTAAGAATGATAAAGTAAATAATTGTAATAATCATTATTATAAGCAAATTACATTGTGCAAGAATTAATCATGCTGCATCCATTATCTCATTGAATCCTCAAAGGTTTTAGCTTGTGCTTAGTTTTCCCTCCATCTTGATATGATTTATTAAGATACGCAATCACAGACATCCAATACAAAGAAAAGCCTTCCTTCTTTAAATCCCTAAATCTTGGTAACACAAGCTCACACCCTATAAAAAGTTATTTGAATGCCCTCTTACTGACATGTCTCACCATTGCCCATGGTGTGCCTTCTCTCACTTGTTCAACTATAGGTATGTTCTTGGTGGTTTTTGGCCACTAACATATGTAAAAATTCAATCAAATACATAACTTTTATTAATCTGATGCTAAATAACTAGTTTGATCATTCCAGTTCTTTGGGTTTTGACTAAAAGTAATTTGGTCCTATGAATATTCAGTTTCTTTGTTTATAAAGACCCTAAATAGTAAATATGTGCTCTTTTCCTTCTTCTCTTCCTTCTCGGCATGTTTTTCCTCTTACTTTTTATTTTCTGAAAAGGCAATAAAGATTGCATTTTACTTATACATATTGTTTCTTTTTCTCCCCAGCTTAATAGTGGTAAAATTGGCATACAAAATATTGCGCGTAATTGCTCTACACAATTGGTGAGACTGTACATACGCACACACCTATACGCTTTTCACCACAGTTCAGGTAATAAACATATCATGTCTATCACTTCCAAAAGTTTCCTTGTGCTTGGCATGAGATCTGCCTCCTTAACAAAATTTTAATACACATTACAGTCGGCCCTCGTTTATCACGGTTAATCAGTTCCAGACTCTACCACGATAAATGAGTTTCCGTGAAGTAGGATTCTTTATTTATAAATCAAATATTTTCACAGTTAGAGCATAGAAAACCTGTTTACGACCTTTTAAATTCGTTTTTTAATATTATTAGAGCCCTCTAGACATGAAATAACACCCTTTATTCACCATTACACTTGTATTACCCAATATATTAGACAAAATAAGAGAAAATAAGACATATTAGACATTACAAATATCATATTATTATTGTACATTTAATTACACACACACACACACACAGTTCTTACACACAACCACTAACCTATGAAAATAGTGTATGAGAAAAACGAACTGTATGAGGCTCAGCCAATCAGTGGCCAGGATAGGAAGAGGATAGGATAGCCAATCAGTGAACAGCACGCTCTGATTGGCTTGGTTTCACCACACCCGATTTTTGGGAAAAAAGTTATTGCCCACACACAAGGAGTGGTCGAGTGGTTGCACCTGGCATTGAAGGATTTGCAGGGGTGCTCGAATACATAGGCCTACAGTCCATACATACAGTAATTTTCATTTTAATTGTAATACAGGGGTGCATAATTGACTCAGACAACCTAGCGCACGCTGTATCATTTTCAATGTCTCAATCAACTTTTTAATGAATATATTTGAAAAAATTGCGATAGAGTGAAGCCACAAAAGTCTAAGTGTGAAGTGACAAGGGACAATTGTACCTTGTTGTTAACTATAAGCACTATTTTGTACAGCAGATCTCTGGACCTTACCATGTACAACTGTAACTTTATACCCATTGAACGACAATTAGAGTCTAATATTTTCTATATAAAATATTTTATTTGACTAAAGCCCAGATAACCTAGTTATTCATCAGCTGTTTTTATTAGACATCATGAGTTATATGGATATTTTGAAAAAAGGCAGCTGAAGATAAAAGCCAAAGACAAGGAATGTAATGCTGGTTGAAGTTAATGGTGTCCTCGAGAGTTCTACAAAATGATTTTAAAACCCCAAGGGTGAAAGGTCAGTGAGTCAAGTCATGGCACATAAACCACCAGGGCCATGCTCTCAGCCCCTGCATGATCAGGGGCCATTCTCAGATTTGTAATAAATCACACAGATTAATTTGACACTATACCCACTATCTTTAGACTCTATAAATCTTCTTCTGTGCAGGGCTCTGTTAATTTAAAACAAAAACCATCAGGAAAAGTCTATAAAAATATAAAAAGTACTTTTTTCAAAAAGTGACCATTATTTTGTGATCTTCCAAATTTCAGAACAATGGAAAACCCATTTATCTAAAATGCAGTTTCTAATGAAATGTACTTGTCTAAAAGCTATATCTAAAGGGACATTTTGCAACATTCTGGAACCACATAAAGCAAGGAGAGAAGCTATCTGTATTTCTTGGCTAGTAGCTACATTTGGAAGGTGAGCTAAATTCCTTTGATTCTTCTTATAACTCCTCTTTGCCTGGTTCTCTGACCAAGTTTCCATTACATTCTCACCGACATTAGATATAAGAAAAACCAAAAGCAATATCCTTATATGTCTGTAGGTCTTTTTGTATTTATATTTTAAAGTTTAACTTCAATATTTGTTTAGCTAAGTGTCTTTCAATGTTAAAGAATTATACCACATCATTCTAATAATAAATTTTTTAAATGTATAATAAAATCAAGGCTTTATTTATTTTTGCATTATTACTCTAGAAAATAAATTTTTGACTATTAAACCAAGCCAGTCCTTTAAACAATATTTTCAATTTGTTCACAAAGTAATGTTTAAGAGAAGCAATAAACACAAAGTTTAACTTGCTTTTTTTTAGTAGTAACATTAAATATCTTAATTAAAGAGAATTTTGAAATCAATGATAAAAAAGTAAAATAATATTTGAATTCTAAACTTTATCATTATGACAGAGTAAAGCATAATAATTTTACCACAATATCTATCAAATCCTTATGTCAAAATTTCAAAATCATTCAGGTCACAAAATAGTTTTAGATCCTTAAGCTTGAGTTGTTACTGCTGAGAGAGAAGCAGAGAGACAGAGAAAGAGAATTAGGAACCTAAAATATGCAAAACGTGGCAGTGGTTTCTAAGAGATGACACTTTAGTGACACCTGGTAATTTTTGTGATTCTGATCACTGCTGGCATAAATGTTACCCTTAGTTGTATCTTTACCACTGATGCTTAGTTAATATACGATGAAGCTAGCTAATGTCCAGGCATTTACCTATAATTGCAGAAATCCCTTTAAAGATGTTTTGACTAACAGTTGCTACCAATATGCATTTGTCTATTAATATTTAATGATGTTAGTGACCATACAGATAATTTAATTGTTTTGAGAAAAAAAATAATTCCAAGCCAAAATATGAAAGCTCTCTACAACATTATTCCTGATTTGCTTAATTACTAAAAGAATGAAGAGTGCATGGGCTCTAGAATTATATGTTATTTTTATTTACCAACTGTTCTATTTCAGTATGAGCCTCCCATAGCCTAATTGCTGGTGAAAATTTTGGAAAAGAAAGGTTGTATTAATCAGAGTTTTCTAGAGAATCATAACCAAAATAAAAACATAGTATAGGAATTGACTCATGATAGCTGGAGAACCAGGAAAGGCAGAGGTATGATTCAGTCCAAGTCCAAATGCCTGAGAACCAGGAGCTCTGATGTCTGAGGACATGAAAAGATGGACATTAAGCTCAAGAAGAGAGAAAGCTAATTCACCCTTCCTCCACCTTTTTGTATTATTCAGACTCTATGGATTGGATGGTACTGAAGAGATAGAGGCAGTTTAGGCACTGAGGGACGGTACCATAGGAAGGGAAGGCTGAGACACGTGGAGAGGTTTGCAAGGATTTGGAGCTGAGCACACAGACAGCACATTTTAACCCAGTACACGGTATATCTGGAGGTGTATTCTGACTCTACAGATCTCAAAATAAAACTAAAATCAACATAGAAAATTGTGCCTCCAAGGGCAGAAACTCCCAGCCCCCAATAACACTACTGATTTATAGAAATAAAAAGCTTATCTTGATTGCAAATTAGAAGCTCCTGGGAGGAGCACAGATCAATTACATAACAACAACAACAAACGGAAAGGCTGAATTCAGGCAAGAGGGGATAGCCATTGATTGTATAGTTCCTTTTTCTGGGACCTTGATGGGTTTGCAAATGAATTTTATTTACTGCTAAAGAATATGGCCCTGACCAGTTTGGCTCAGCAGTTAGAGCATCGGCCCGCAGACCAGAGAGTCCAGGCTTCAGTTTCCGCTAAGGGCACGTTCCTCGGTTGCAGTTTGTCCCCAGCCCTGGTTGGGGTCGTGTGGGTGGCAACCAGTCGATGTGTCTCTCTCACATTGATGTTTCTCTCTCGCTCTTCCTCTCTCTCTCCCTCCACTCTATCTGAAGATAAATGCAAAAATATGTCCTCAGGTGAGGATAAAAAAAAAAAAAAAAAAGAACATAGTGCTGGTGATTCTGACCTATTCCAATTAATATACCTACTGGTTTCTGGGAGCAAAGGAACAAGATTGCTGAATGAGTTCTGCTGCAAAACCATAGTGTGTTCCTGTTGCAGAAAGCCAGGTTACCTTAAAAAGGATTATATAAAACTAAATTGGACTTTGAAAAGAAAACAAAAGCAAGCATAGGGTTTCTCCAAGGATGTTTCCCCTCCTCCTCACTAATAGTTTGGGAGAGATTGAAATTATCATAAAAAGGGCCCAGCCGGTGTGGCTCACTGGTTGAGCATTGACTCATGCACCAAGAGGTTGCCAGTTTGATTCCCAGTCAGGGTACATGCCCAGGTTGTGGACCCCATCTCCAGTGTGAGGTATGCAGGAGGTGGCCAATTAATGTTCTCTCTCATCAGTGTTTCTATATCTCTCTCTCTCTCCTTTCCTCTCTCTCTAAAATCAATAAAGAAAAATAAAATTAAAAGAAATTATCATAAAAAGAGAAGTCACTAAGGCCCCTATAGATAGCTGGGGCTACTTTATTTGTTCTTAACCACACCCAAATAAGTTGTCTCTTCCCTGGGAGTAAAGCTTCTGTACAAATGTCAGAATATCTAATCAATGTCTGTTTTTAAATCAGAACGCGTCCACTTCCAACTAGGGAATGTTATGGGACAATATATATCTTTGCTCATTAAATCTGCCCCAATTCATCTAATACAGTGAGCTTTTTAAATCAGTGATGCCCACATATGCTTTTTCCAGAAGGGTAATATGAATTTAGAGCTAGATGACCTAGGGCTAAACCCAGTCAGGAGGGAAACACAAGCTTTGAAATGTATGGGTGTTGCTAAGGCAGCATTCCTTGAGAGGACCAATTGGAGGCTAGCAAGGCATATACCTACCCCCAGACAAAGGAGCCTCACTGGAAATCCACTTGGGTCCCCTCCCTGCTGCGGGGAGTCTGTCTATTTTTTGAATACATTTTACTTTCACTTGCCCCTTTGTCCATGAAGTCATTCTTCAATTTGCAAGACAAGAAACCCGAATCCGATCACTGTGGCTTGGTTTCATTATTTCCTACTGTGAGGTCAACTAGGTCTCTCAAGGAAATAGTTCGTGAAAGAATGTTTTCCAAGGAAGAAGTTAACTGTTAATGGATTGAATTTTAACTATAGATTTTATCATTTTATATCTCAAAGACTCTAATAATCTTTCTTCCATTTTTGTAATCTGATTATAGAGACATATTACCCAGAAAATAACTTGCTTTTGAAATAATAAAACTGCAACACTGATGGAAAGTATTTTATTAGTTAATTTCATATTAAATGTTGTGCTAGTTATTTGTTTTCACAGATATTAATCTAAATACAGGGAGGGGCAAAATTAGGTTTATAATTGTGAATGCACAAAACAGAATTTATTGTTATATTATTATTTATTAATTATTGTATTATTTTCCATATAAACAATTGTAAACCTGATTTTTGCCTTATGCTATATAAGCAAGTAGTCTTGGTTATTTACTCTCATCCTACATAGTTTACACAAGCAATTGTTTAAACCTGATATTTGCCATATTAAAGTACATAGTTGGATGCTATGATTTCATTGACAAAGAATGAACAGTTAAGGACACTGGTGAAAACAGAATAACTTTTTTTTGTTTTGTTTTTGCAATTTGCCAATTTATTCTTCCTCACTTTAAAAATATTTGTGTGCTAAGATGACCAGATTTTAAAATTTCAAATAACAACACACACACACACACACACACACACACACACACACACACACACATTTTCAGTCACTTGAGTCATGTAATTGCATGTATCTGTATCATTTTCCTTTGGTTTTGGATACTCCCTGACAAATCATTGCGTTCTTCAGTTTAAGAAGCACAACCCGAGGTTATATTGAACTTTCTTTTTGTAAAGTGCAAAGATTTCCCATGGCAGAGTGGTCACTACTACACATTAACACATATTTAAGAATTATAAACACCTTACAATTATGAATTATATTAATGCAAGATTTATAAGTAGGAAATATGCACTTATGAATGAGAACGGCAATTTCAAAAAATGTGTTTTGGTCAATAATTGCAATGAAAACAGAATTTTGTTGTGCTATGTGTAGTTATTGAACTCTATTAGGAGGAGTGCCAACAGTGTCATAAATTGTTCTAAACTTAACTCCAAAATCCCTGGTTAAGTCAGTGAGAGCTACTTAACTACTGATTGACCTGCCTCTTAATCAGTGAATGAATTATATTGTGGAATATAGATACAGATACAGGTACAGGTACAGGTATAGATACAGATACAGATACAGATACAGATACAGATATAGATATAGATATAGATATATAGATATAAATATAAATTATTATATACATAGGAAGTATCCAATATACAGAAAATATTTTGTCATAGAATTCAGTACAAAATATCAATCCAACTAAAGGTTATAGAACCATATTCCTCAGAGTTTCTTAACCATGATTTTCTGTAAGAAAATAATAACACTCTTTATGAGTGGTTTGATTCTTGAAATTGCATAAAACATTGTGGACAAAAATTAAAATATTTTTATTTAGATATATTTATTTGAAGATTATAAATTATAATTTATAATTAGTTTATTAACTTAGTTTATTAAGATATACTCTTAAAAAACTAGAATTAACCATGCCTCCTCATGCCTTCAACTCAGTTTGCTTTCTTTCTACAGTTCTTTGATTTATTGTGGTTTGCAGGTTTTCACAAATATTGGAGTAGAAAAAAAGAACCATAAAAGCAGTTTGTAGAGGGAAACCAGGTTGAAGTTACTTTGTTGGCCATATATTTGGAAATCAGTTTTCTAATTTGGGCATTACATAGCAAAAAACATGGATAAATTTAATGGCAAAATAGTTTAGAGCTAATGATACGTATTTTACCTTTATGGCAAAGAAGACTTTAGTTCATATATTTTAAACTTCATCTCAAAACTAAATAAATGAATACATACTCAAATAAAGTAAAACTAGGTTTGATGTACATATTGATGGAAATGCACAATAACTCATAAAATAACCTTTATACAAAATTAAAATCATATCTGATTGAGTTTCTTAATTGAACTACCAATTTATAGAAAATAGAGAAGACCAAGAAAAATGTTAATTAATGAAGCCAAAGGGATGAAATCAGTAAATCTAAGTTTGAAGAAATCCCCCAGGAAATTTAGCTAAACAGCTAGTTAGAAGAAAATAATTTGGAAAGTGGTGATGAGGGAGTGAGATAGAAATAAAAACTGCAGCAACTAAATAATTAAAACCAGTATCAATAATTTATAATGCATGAGCCTTAAATTTTTTCTGATTTGTATAAACAAATGGTTAAAAAATAAAAGACCATCTTAGTAATATAAAAACTAACCGGGCATTTTATTAATAATATTGTTATTAATATGTGGTTATGCTTTTACAATAATCATTTCTCACAGATGTATACTTAAATATTTATGGAAGAAATAATGTACTTTTTGAAATTTTCCTAGAATAAGATCTGCAGATGTTAGCGATACAGGAAACTTTGATCTTAACTATACAAAAATAAAATGAATTCATCAGTATTCATAATACTAGTATCTCAACTTTGTTATGTATTTGAAATTTTCCATAATATAAGTAGAAAAAAATAAGAAAAGTAAGAGTTGGAGAGGCAGAGTTAATTCTCAGAGAATTTGCAAGAAATGAAAATTTTTGCAGGTGACTGATAAATGTTTTGGTGATAAAAATATAGTGAATCCTGATAAGATTACTGTTTTGAGGCATACTAGAAAAAACATCAAATCAAGGTAACTATTTTTTCAGTTTGTATTTAAACTTCATCTTAAAATAGAATATATTTTTCTTTCTTCTGACAAAAACATAAAATCTCTTGAAAAAAAAATAGCAGTGAAGGCTGTGGGAGGCTTCCAGAATTTTCCTTAAATGATAAGTTGCCTTTCTGCTTGTTTCACTCCCAGTTGGCACACTGTTCCCCAGCGGTGTGAGGACTGCACGCTGTCTGATCCCCCACACACATTTTCCTCAGTGAACAAACCTGCCTGGCACAGCTTTCACTTCCTTAAAGAAGCTGGCTGCCTTGTTGCCAAGCTTGTGTTTTGTGGGCAATTTTTCTTTGAATAAATCCTTTATAGTTAGTATTAAAAACAATAGCTTCAAACTCCTTTTATTAACATCATATTTTGAATATATTTTGAGCCAGCAAAAGTTGTCATAGTTTTGCTGTGAAGTCTTAGGGTTATAACTCAATTAGAAAGTCCCCTCTGACTCTAGTTATAATACAGGCAGCATCAGGATAGCAGGAACCTGATCTTCTTTCATTTAATCTAAAGCCTTTGGAATGCCAGATTTCACTCCCTAAGAAGTGATCAAAGTTCCAGAACCTGACTTATTTTATTACTGAATAAATCACTAAAGATGAGGGAGGCTAATTATAAAAGAGATTGTTGCTATTTATGATCAAGTATATTTATGATGTCAACAGTCTGGAAATAAAGAAAATTTTAATCAGGAAACACTACTAATATGTGACAAATATAGAGACATTTTGTTAATGTATTTTCTCCTGGGGTTTCGTCTGAATGTTGCTAAAGTTGGGTAAGGGAAAACTCATAAATTTCCTAGGGAATACAATTCCAATATTTAGCACTAATCTTATTAGTAATGTGATCATTGCATTTTAAATTAAGATGGGTTTAAGTCATTTTGTTTTTAAGTCAGCCTATCAATTTTTTTTAGCACCATATGAGCATTATGTAATTAAAGTGAATTATACAATTATGCGATATGAGATGTCTTGGTACGTTTTACATTTAAAAATGGAATGACTTAATTTCAATTGATTATTGTTTATATACCATTTAACTACATGCATGAGCTGATCATATCATAAAGAAAAAGTGCTTGCCACGGTGGCAATAACAGAACATTAAGTTTGATATTGAAGTCACAGTGTGCCAAATTTAAAATTTTGGCCTTTAATCTAATATCTGTAAAACATGTCTCCTGACTCTCCACCTCAGTTTATTACTCCAGTGAGGATAAAAGATTAATGACATATGTCATATCAAAATATTAAAGGTAACCATGGAGAAGAGAACTTTTTGGAGCTACAGATGTAAATTAAAGAAATACTATTTTAGCATTTAATGTTTACACTGCATAAATAGAGTATGTTTACACTCTGGTCTCAAAGGTCACTAATGAGATTCTAATTGCCATACTCAACATTTTCTCTGTTAATTTTCATCCCATCCTCCCTGCCAGAATTTGCAATGAAGGCTTCCAGTCATGGAAATTGTCTTCCCGTGGATTCACATTGTTTATATTTCTAACTCTCTTTGGCAACTTCATTTTATTTCAACTAGTGTCTTAAATGCCTATGACAATACGCCAGCTGTGTCCATATATATTATTTAAGATTCTAACTAATGTGCTCAAAGTCTCTGCGTGAAAGTGAAAGTCATAGAAAAACAGTTCTTTGTGGTAGGCATTACCTTCATTCTGCCCTTCCTTGCCTCCCACTCTCTGGACATCTACATGGATGAGTTTCAAAATTTACATTTTAAAATTTGACCTCTACCCCAAACCTTCACTTCATTTTCAACTAACTACAAGACATGTTCACATGAACCCTTCTCTGGTACCTTGAAGTGCAATATATCTAAAATGATACCCATCATCCGCTCCCCAACTCATGCCTACCCCTCTGTTATTTCAAATGCAACATATTTTAATCAGTTATTCAGAAAACTTTAAATAGTCCCTAATCATTACCTCTTCTTTATCTTCTGTAGCAAATATGATATCACGAACCAGAGAATTTTCTTTTTTATCACTCACAATAATTTTGCCTCTTAATTCCTAGTGCTACAGATTTAGCTCAGGACTCTGCCACTTTACACATTCAGTTGATTGAAGTAGATCCCAACTTCATCAACCCATTGTGAATATAATTTTCAGAATAATTTTCACAAAATAATTTTGTATTACTTTTCTTAATTAAAATATCTCAGTTGTAGTTCCATTGCTTTAAGAATAAAATTTGTCTTCTACACACTTGAATTTCTACCCTTGCTTATAGCAAATTTCTAAATCCTTTACAAATATAACTACCCTCAGTATGAATCCTATAATCCCAACTTAATAAAATAAAAGGCTTAAGAAAAAAAAAAAAAAGCAAAGATCTAGATGTTGTATTTACCATGGATCAAAGTGGTTATATGGAAAGCTAGAGGATAAATATGAACATGTAAACTAGGAACCATTTATATAGGGTCTTAGATGTAAGTGCAAGATTACTTTTATTATGCTATATTTCAGGATAAGAATTTGTACCTTGAAGGTAGTCAGAAAAAGAGAAACCCAGTCTTCAAAAAGTAATGATCTTGAACAATAGCTAGAAATTCCAGTTGTGGTAGACTAGGATTTAATAACACGTGTAAAACAAGTTTAAAGTTTTAATCAAAGTAGTCAGTGAGAAGTAAAAGTAGCTTAAAACAAGAACATGACCACGGTGGGTTTAAGAATAACAGAGTAGGAGTAAGTCAACTTGGTATGAATATATACAGACATGGAAGTCTAAGAAATAGGACAAGGTAATCAATGACTTAAAAAATGAAAAGACAAATACAAGCAATAACGTGAATTTACAAATATTCAGAAAGAGGTACAAAAAAAGAAAAGAGTAGGAGGAAATGTGATTTAAGCTTGCCTCTACTGCTTGTCTTACATTGTGGTACGCACTGCCTTTGGCATCAAGAGAAATTAGTTTGGAATTCAATTTCTTCTATCTCCTATTTATACTGTCTTTGTGTTCTGCATGTAAAATGTTTATCCCAACCGGGCACACATTATATAATTAACAAAATGGAAGTTGTAAATATTATTTTCTTCTACATGTCTTATTGCAAAGCTTTTCAATCTTTAGGTACATTTTTGCCTTCTGGATAGCATCACTTGTGTTCTACAGAAGTAGTCATAAAATGATTTATGTGTCAAAATTTTAAATTAAAATTACCTAAAAGGAATCTGTTATGTTGTTCCCGCTTGGAATAAATAATGATATAGCAAGGTCATCCTTCAGCTAATCAGGAAACTTGTTATATTGTGGAAGTCATGCTCCTTCAGTTTGCTGTATACCTGGAACTATGGCCCCTCAATGCCTGTACATTTGTGTCAACTGAGTGATTACATGAAAAAACCATACAGCACTTTTCTCTTAGATCTTATGAAATCCAGCTGTGGCCACATACAAAATCATGGAAGTGGTCAGCTCTTTGTAGTTTAACTCAAAATCACCCCATTCTTAGAGGAATCGTTTTATGAAGAATCTGTATCTTCCTTTTAAATTTTATCATGATTCTAAATATAATATAGGAAAGAAAATTATAAATAGGTAAAGAGCCCCAGTACTTTCCCATGTATACTTAAATTACCTTGATATTATGTTCTAAAATTTGAAACTGAACCTTAACTTAGGTTTATTATGAAGTCCTCTTCTCTTACTTCTTTACGTAACCATCTATTCTCATCACGTGGGAGACCTAACTGGGCATTGGAAAAGATCTATTTTTTTTTCTCAGATGTTGTAGGCCAATTAAATGGGATGCTTACTAAGAAGCTAATACAAGTTTTATTTCTTATTCTTCCATTTTCCTGAGGCAATCAAAACAAAAGAGATAAAAGACAAAACATTTCAAATATTACACAGATTAAGAGAACGCAAGAATTTTGTCCATCTTCTTTCATTAAGCAGCATTTCTAAACTGATCACTCATAAGCTGATTCTGTCCCACATCCATGACTTCACTTATTTAATTTCATCTAATATCAAAGTATTTGGCTATATGAGCTTTATCTTAAAAATTATAAAAATACGCATATTATTTAAATATCTATATCTATAGCTATAGCTACCAAATCAGTAGATAGGAAAAAACAAACAAACAAACAAAAAAAAACATTTCATTACTTCCCCCCCAAAAAAAGTAGGAAAGAGAAAATAAAATATAGTTGAAAACATATTAAATTGAATAAAGGGAAAGTACAAAAATGTGTTAAAAGTACATCTTAATACACTAGCAATCATTACAATGTGAACTAATTTTACCAATGTAGAGACATAGATTTACAGATGAGAAAATTTTGAAGTAATAAACTGCTTACAATGACACAACTAAAATATAAGTTCTCAGAAACTTTAAAAGATGAAAAAAGTCATTCTAGTAAAATAACAGGTCTACGAGGAGAATGTTAGATTGCCAATTAATAGCAATATTAATATAATAATGTTTCTTTAAAACTATCCAAAATATATTTGTATTATTTATGATTTTTTTTCAAGAAATAATCTTACACCATAACAGAAGAAAAACAATCAATCACCAAGGAGATGGAACAATTCTAAACGGTCTACAGCTAAACTTCGCAGAATCAGAAGGTCTCTATAGTTTCATGGAATATTTTAACACACGTTTTCTAGTAATGGGTAGCATAAAAAATGAGTATGTAGTGATTCAAACTCTACAATTAGATGAAGGAGAGAAATTCAGCAAAACATTCATTGTTATTGAAGTTGGAGATAACTAGCTACCTGACAAGTTTCATTATATTAAATTTTTAATATATAAATAATCTTTTGAAATAGAGACTGACCTTACAAAGCAAAATTATTCAATAATAATATATAAAGCATCTAACAGTCAAATAATAAACTATATAAACACAATCTGATGGGTTGTTGATTGATGTTGAGAGCAACACTAATTTCAGTATTTTTCCATTTACTTCTTGTTACTTTATACAAGTTGGTTTTAGAATGACATATTGAAGTCTTTTCAGAGATTTGTAAAAATCCATGTTGTGGATCCCAAGTAGATATGGAAACATGCCTAATGAAGACACTTAACCCTGAAATGTTTCAAGAGGCAACAGAGCATGTCAAGAGGACCTAAAATACACCCATGATATCCTGGTGATAAAGCTTCTGTTACATTATTATTGAACACTGTGATAATGACAGCAGGAGAAATGCTTTTAAAGAGTTGGACAGAAATACAGATGGCTCTCACCAGGTCATTGTGTATTGCTCACTAATCTACCTAGTCAACCAGTATTTTATAGAGAGCTAACACAAGAAATTAATCATTTTTCTTATATTTGAATTGTTACCATTTGGATGTGGTGGAGTTAGTGAGGCAATAATAACAGACTAAAATTCTTATTATTTGTAAGATTATTTTTTGAAGAACAAATTTAGTCACTCACTACTACTGTTGTTTCTAAATTATTTCATGAGTTTGTAACATCCCAGTATTATACAGAAAGGAAGAGGATTCCTCACTGATTGTAGCCTAGAATCCTCTTATCTAAATTTGAAGCATGCCAATGAACCTTTCATTTTCAAGTGACTGGCTTAGATTATATAAACTTCTTATATAAACTCAGATTAATACAAGATTATATAGCTAGGGTATATAAATTTAGATTATATAACACAAACACACAGTTTTTAATTGATATGTAAAAAAGGCAATATTTTAGGACAAATGAGCAAAAAAAATCCCCCACAAATAAACAAAGTAGACATCTGACATATTTCATTCTAAAAGCCTTATATGTATGCTTGTTTATTTATATTAATGTATATACATGTACAACATATATGTAATTTAAAAAATAATAGTATTGTATTGATTGTTTGGTAGAGGTTTTATTCTAATCTATGTATTATCAGTGTGTTATTCTATATTCTTATTGTACATAATAGCTATTGAATGTTTTCATATAGCATTTTCTATAAAAGTAGATGATTTTGCTCTGGCTGGTTTGGCTCAGCAGTTAGAGTGTAGGTAGGCCCGTGGACTGAAGGGTCTCAGGTTCAATTCCTGGTCAGGGGCACTTACTTGGGTTGCAGTTTGATCCCTAGTCCAGGTCAGGGTCATGCAGGAGGCAACCAAATCCATGTGTCTCTCTCACATCTATTTCTCCAACTAGTTCTCCTTATCATTCTTATAATATCTAGTGGAGATTACTTGCTGCTTACCTTCGTATGTGTTCTCACCATCTTTTAGTTTATCTTTAGTTAGACCTATTGTTAAAAGAATAAAGATCACATTTATAACTTGTCTTGCATAGGAAAGTTTATTTAATTAAGATCTGGCCCCTGAAATACATGCAGAAATTTATGTGATAATTTGGAGAAATGCTTTTAATAAGAAGAGACATAATCTTCTGCCCCTTCTAATTTCTTGTAGACTTGAATTCAAAATCAATGCTTTGATATTAGCATTTTTCTTTACTTTTTATAAAAGTGGAAAATGTAAAGAAATAAATATAAAAGTAGAAATTAATACAATAAAAATAGATATAAATCAAATGAAAGAGGCCAGGCTTTTATTGTTTGAAATTACATTATTAAAATTGATAAATATCTACAAAAAATGATGCAATATGAGAAAAAAGATAAAGTACTTAATACTGGGGTGATATCACTACAGATCTTTAGACATCAAAAATATATCTAGAAAGGACACTAGGAATAATTGTATGGCAAATTTTGACAATGTAAATGAAATGGGTATATTTGTAGATAAATACAACTTAGTAAAGATGACAGAAGAAGAAATAGAAAATTAGAAAAATCTGATACCTATTCAATGAATCAAGTCTACTATTAAAAACATTCCACAAAAAGTAATAAAGAATATAAAGGCCACAAAAAGAAATAGAAATTCACAGGCAGAGATGGATTCAATTATCTCTTCTTCCAAACCAGTAAACTGTCCAAGTTTTCCCATAGCAATAGAAGAAGAGTTCATGTGTTTGTAGACCAGTTATGTAAGTGAAAATCAGGAGAGGGAGTGTTCTGTAGTCCTTATATATTAAATTGTGTTATGAAACTTTCCAGGCTTGCTACATTGCAATCTCTTCCTCAAGAAATTTAGAAAGCCAGTCTTTAGATACTCTAAATAATAAAGAAAATTTACAATGTGATAACGTTGTGAATCATTTAGTTGAGAGAGAGGAAAAATTAGTACCCCAATTCTTTCCAGAGAATTTGACAACAGGTGAACCTATTCATAATCTGCTTTCCATAGATGAAAGAAAGTGGAAGATGGAGAGGCTTTTGCAATTCTCCTACAACTTCAAGGCCTGAAAAAAGACAGATGACTAAAAATTCATTGCAATTAATATTTGCTTATGTATTTAATGCCATCTTAAGTAGAAAATAAAGCTTTTGACAAAATTTTCTAATTATGATCTCTCTCTTGGATTTCCAAACCTTTTAGTCACTGGCTTATGAAAAGCTTTGAAATAATTTAGGATCTAGAGAGGACATTTACACAGACATTTTCTTAAAATAAGAGAGGGGTGTGGCTTGGACCAAGGTCATTGTAATGGAGATGGAAAATAAATATATTTGGAGGATATGTTTTAGAGGATAAGACAGTAGTTCTATATAGAAGTTTGGATGTGGAGGTTGAAGCCAAGAGAGGAAAACAGGGTTCCACTTAAGTTTTTAACATTTCTAAAGCCACCTATTCTATTTTTCCTCATTTACTTGGGTCTACTCATGCATTGTCTCTCCAGATCAGTCAGTGTTCTTTGACACAAGTAGCAAAAAATACCTCTGCCCCCTTTGCACAAAACACACATATATTGAGTATTTGGTGGCTAACATTGTCACTGGAAAGGTGATGTCACTGGAAAGGTGATGTTACTGGAAAGGTGATGTCACTGGAAAGTTTGGGAACTGTCAAAAGGAGATGCAAGGTAGCTGCTAGACCAATAGAAATCAGATTCCAGAACCAGGCTCATGAGGACACAGCCATTTACACTGCTGTAGCTGCTGCTGCCAGAGAATGAATGCTTCTTGTGCCCATCCTCAGGGAAAGGACAACTCATTCAAGGAAGATCATACTAATGTGAATCTAGAAGGCTAAGTGGAGGTAGCCCAGTGAAAAGGCGTTATGGGAAAAGTTTTTCCAACACGAGTCTAGTCCTTAAGAAATTAAAACGATAACAGTAGTGGTTGGTAGAAAGTCAGACATTGGTATGATTTAATAATTAGAAGATAATTATGTCAAGAACATTAAATGCTTGCATATGGTGGCAGAGTGGGCTTTGACACATTAAAGTTTTCAAGATACATGAAAGACAGTTTGGCAGCCCTATAGCAGAAGGATTAGAGGAAGTTGACCAAGGTAAAGGAGACCAGATAGGAGGGCATTGTACAATGTAAGTGGTGATGTTAAGCTTCAAATCCAGCTATGTCTGATTTACATATGTTTTCACTCTCTCCTCTATATCTTCAATTTTTTTTATATATTTTGAACAATAAATTATTACTCTGTGTATTCTAAAAGACATAATTTCTGTGTTTTCTTTTCAAATCAATAAAATCACACACCAACTATATTTAATTTTATGTGTCTAGATCAATGATTTTCAATTGGTGTGCTATAGGAATTTTTAAAATAGTCAATACCTAACTATTTAGTCAGGGGCACTGACCTCTTTTCTGTTAGATTATCAAATTAAAAATGACAACAGTAAACACAATAGCCATCTGGTGTAAATGAATCAAAATTATATCTATTTTATTTTTTGTCAGATCAGCCAAGAATATATATTTTTTAGTATGTTGCAGAATTTTAGTAATTAGTTTATGTGTGCCATAAAATGGAAAAAAAGCTTACACATTGCTGGTCTAGATATGTGAAAAGATAGAAGCCACACTTGTGCCTTCTGCCCACCTCGAGCCTGCGTAACTTTATGCAGACCATGTCTTATTCCTTGTTTCTGGGCCCCATCCTATATGATGCCTGCTCTTTTTCGCCAACAGAAAACAATGACCTGCCTATCTGAATGCTTTCACTAATTTTTCTTTAAATGTGTAATGCCAATAACCATTGCATTTTTATTTATGTCTCTGTTTATTGCTTGTACTCTTTTGTTAATTTCTTAAGGTCAATATTCTTATGAGAATAACCAACGTGTTCAATCTACTGCCATGAACAGAATCTAGCTCCATGCTTTGGGTTGTGAAAAAATATTTAAAAATTTGTAGAAAAACAAATGAATGAGTAAATAACTACCATCAAAAGCTATCTGCAGGAAATATTGAAAGTTGATCTCAGTTGATCAGTAGCCAATTGAGGTTAGGGTTTTGAGACGCTGATGTTTAGACAAAGTTAGTAGGGCAAAGGTTTATTGAGGAGTAACTTGTGAAACAAGAAAGGAAAGGCATCAAGACCAAATAGAGGGATTGTCAGACAAAGATATAGACCTATCGGGTCTCTACCAACCATACTGTGAGCTCTAAAAACAAGAGCCTGTTAGAAGAATCAGTGTTGGGTGGAATGTCCATGTCACTGCACCATCTCCTTGTTCAGCCATTTCCTGGATGCCACTCTAAGAAGTGCTTGACTTTGTTGCCACTGACTTGATCAGTCATTGGCCAGAGGTTGCTTGTGGAAGAGCCTGGCCTCAGATTTAATACTAAAGTACTAAGAACTACAGTCTATCAGCCAAGTATATTCCTTGTAGCTGAGCAGCGAGACCTTAATGATATAACACAGATCCACGTTTCTATGCACATTTAGAAAGCAGCCCCTCCCGAGTGAGTTATTCTTCATAAAGGAAGATTTAGAAAGGGGGTGTTACCAGGATAAACTTCATTGCTCATCACTGGAGTTGGTCTCAGTGTCATAAATGGTACTCATCATCTACTTGTTCTACTTATTCATTCCAAATTTTGCTCACCTTCAGCTATCATTTCTGTTAGTTTGTTTGGTTGTGTAAAATAAACCTTCATCCTGAGAGTTCTGAGCTTCTGATATCCATCAACTTCTCAGATGGAATTTCTGCCCTTGTCCATTCACATTTGGCAAAGAAGCACCATAAAGAGCCCAAGTGTATCAACTGAATTGTGCACATAATCCTGAAAAAGCGGCTTTGAAAAATCCACTTTGAAAAAGCTGCTCTACCTCCTCCTTTTAATTATGATCAGTTACTCCTCCCAAGACAATGACTCCTCTTGTTTGCTGTTGACTGGGCATAGGGAGCTCAAAATGATCAGATGACTGTTATTGCTCATACATAGTTCAATAATTCCCATGAGAGTGTGCATTCTTTGAGGAACAGGAGCTCTAACCATTCAGAGACCAGAGTTGCTGAGATGGGAGGCACAATGTCCCAGGGTGAATTACAGAAGACATGGTATAAGTGCTTTTGACTGCTTCTACCTCTTGGTTCTTGGACTCAAATATTCACCTTCTTTGAGGTTTAACACTATATAAAAATCTCTGATTTAATTTATGTACATGTCCTGGATGGTGGCATCTTATCTTGTAAGGATATTGCTTCCAAACTGGTACTTCAGCTTTACCTTCAGTGGATTAAGCCAGTACTGCAACAGGTTAGTAGCTACTGGGAGGTGTGCTATGTGACAGGACAAGATGATCCACAGTAATGGATTTACTCCCACATCTCATTCTTTGTAAAGTGGTTTCTCTCATAAAATACTATGTTGCATGAGATTCTGTTCATGTGGATCAGGCATTCTGAACATCCCAAGAGAGTACTGTTGGCTGAGATCTTGAAGGCTGTAAAATCAAACACACACACACACACACACACACACACACACACATATAAAGAATAGGTGTTTCTATCTTTGAGAAAAATTCAGTGTCCCTTTCATGATGGAAGAATCCCAATGAAATCATTTTGCCACCAAGTGGCTAGTTAGTCTTCACAAGGAATACTGTCATACTGAGTATGCAGTAACCTGTTACGGGACATTTAGAGGCAGCAGTTGCTAAATTGGCCTTGCTATTTGGGAATCTATGCTGTAGGATCAATATGTAGCCTCTATCATAGTCACTGCGACCTCTTTGTTTCTGTGCCCATTGTTTCAGCACTAGAGTGATCATTGAAAGATGCTGGTTAGCCCTGGCCAGTTTGGCTCAGTGGTTAGAGCGTCGGCCTGTGGTCCGGAGAGACCTGGGTTCGGTTCCCGCTAAGGGCATGTACCTCGGTTGCGGTTTGTCCCCGGCCCTGGTTGGTCGTGCGGATGGCAGCCACTCGATGTGGCCCTTTCACATCGATGTTTCTCTCTCTCTCTCTCTCTCTCTCTCTCTCTCTCTCTCTCTCTCTCTCTCTCTCTTCCTCTCTCTCCCTCCTACTCTATCTGAACAAAAAATGAAAAAAAGTCCTCGGGTGAGGATAAAAAAAAAAAAAAGAAAGATGCTGGTTAACATCCACTGGTTAAGTCATTTTGTCTACTTGCATGTAGTAGATGCTTTCTGGTGTTGTTAACATACAATTTAAAGTTCTTCACACTCTGTGTCCACTTTCACATATTTATTCACATGCCTCTAAAATGAGCCTTCTTTTTCCTGTTCTTTTAATACTGTGGCTTCCAGGCTTCCATCTGGCCAGGCTGCTCAGCACTGCCATGTGTCAATATATATTCTTTTCTTAGGCTACTTTGTCTACTACACAATGTGGAATATCAGATGCACCTCTTGAAGCTCCACCTACTGGAAAAACTTTTACTTCATCCCTGTCTTTCAAGTCCATTTATATGCAATACTACAATGGAGTCATTCTCCATTTTTAATGTATATCCACTTACTGAGAAACCAATCCATAAATCAAGCTTTTGGTTTCTCTTATACATCTGATCATCTGGAACCACCTATTGAACTATGTTCTAGATGTGAGCTGAGGGGAGATACTTCTGCAATAGGCTTAATATTACCCCTTGAATCACACAAGTCTCACAAGTCTTCCACTATAGTAGTTACCTCTAGCTCTTCCTGTGTAATCAGCACGATGTCATTGACATAGTGGATTAATGTGATATTTCATGTGATGTCTAGGTGATCTAGATTTCTTTGGAATGTGAATTAACTCTGCTTCTGAGTCCAAAAATGATGTTAGAGTAGCTCATGAAAGGAACACCTGTTACCTTATTGAGAAAGACTTCTTTATTATCTTTCCACACAGAAGAAGGTGAAAAGTATGGGGAACGAAAGTTTTTGTGTCCATCACAAAATTATGCTTTTCCTATTTGTCAGCAGCTTGGGATTTTTGAGTTGAGACTTGATCTTGGCATAATCTTGCTTGGGCTAAGGATTTAATCATCTTTTTAAGTTTAGCACTATGACTATTAAACCCTTGAGTTTATATTCCACATTTTCTCCTTACTCACTGCATAGAATGAGTTTCTTCTAAGTAACTAAATAAATTCTCTGACTCTTGCATGTCATTTTATTTGACTGTCAATTTCCCTCATATTTTTAAAAATATATCTTTGGGGGATTAATGTAGAAATGCCAACCCAAAGGGGAGCTCTGAAGTAAAGATTGTTCATTAGAGGAACACTATGTTGGGCAAAAGGGCTAGACATTGGCTGGGAGTTCCACAGAAGAGAAGCACATATAGTAGAAAACTGAGGCATACCCTGAGGGTGTAGATTATTGGAGTCTGTCAGCAACCACTCTCCTGAAGCTGGATAGTGAATGCTTCTGGAAGAGATCCTTTGGAGGCCAAAATAACTGTCTGCCACATGAATATTCACAATGCTTTCTAAGTCATTTTATAAAATATTGGCTTTTTTATAATGTAACTTGAAATAAGAGTAAGTCATACTATCTTTGATATCAATACAGTATGAATTTGGAGAAATAGATTGTGCAAAAACAAAAAGGGCTTTCAAATATTTTTTTAAAGGATTTTATTTTTCCTTTTGCAAAAATTACTAGCAGTCAAAGAATACTGTATTTCTATCTGTCAAATTTATTTACTTAACACAAATCTTTTATTGATCATATTCATAAAATATATTAAATTATTTTTGTTATATGATAATATATAAATGCATCATGTGTCACATTCTAAATATGTGACTTGAAAGATTTAAATGGGAAAACACATCCCAGTGAGCATTAAATTCTTTTTGCCCATAGTATTGGTTAAAATTCAGGACAAGTTTATAAGCATTATCTGCCTCTGCCCTTGTTATTCCCCAATGCAATGTTCTCATCATGGGCTCCTAATTACTGCAAGGTTTATTTAGGAGGTGGTTATGTCTGGAAAAATTTGATTTCTACTCCTCTGGTCTTTGATGAAGAGGCTGTAAGTGCATTTTTAAATCTCATGGTGGGTACTTATTATTCTTGGTGCATTCAGTAAAATATACCAGGAAATTAGCCCCTGTCTCCTGGTTGGCCTAGGACTACACAGTGAAAGCATTCTGTTGTGAAGCTCTCACTGATTTTACATAGAATTTTTCTATTTAAGGAAATTAGAACCTAACATTGAATTCAAAGCTCATTATAGCTTCAGGGAAGTTGAATGTAAGCTAAATTTTCCTTTGAAATGAATTGTTCTTATGACATATACCAATATTTAAGTTAACATTTTACACGAACAATTGCATTTACCATATAATGACTTTTATTCTGCATTTCTCCTATTAGTCTGCTGAGATTGGGTAGTAGAAATATTATCCTGATTTTCAGTTGAGAAATTCAAGTTGCATAGAAGCTTGTGGTTTGTAATACTCATAGAAGCTTGTGGTTTGTAATTACTCAGCACATTATGGAAGATCTAAAAAGAGGATGTATAGCATGCAAACTAGAGTCTTCCTTCTGAGTCTGTTACCTCACCTTTTATGTAACTATACAACTCAGGGAACATCAGGATTAATGTCAGCTGCTCACGTTTGAATTTTATCTTTTTTCTCACTCCCTTCAAATGCTTGTTGAAATCATCTTAGCAACTGTAGATTTTATAAAGACAACAATCCTATTTATAAATTGACTTAGCGTTGCTGTCCATAGTTAGTTAGTGATTACTTCAGTATTGCTGGTACCAAATATCTAGACACCTCCATGGAAATGATGGATTAACAATTTGTTTAAATAGTAGTTTTTAAATATTAGCTATTTAGACCATGGATTGACAATGAATATTCTACCTTAATTGGACATTTATCATATTTAATTTTTTAATTTTACTATCAAATAGATTTTCAGAATAAATTCTAATCATTTTAGTTTGATTTATCTTTGTGCAAACATGAGTTTACCCTAACAAAATATCATAGTATTTCCTCACCCATCTTTGTTTAGTTTGTCCTTTAAGACATTAATTCTAGAGGGAGGAGAGAGTGCTTCAAATTTATGTATAACTTTATTGTTTTAGTACTGAATAAACTTTTTCTGAAGAGGTGTCTATGGCATAATAAAAAGCAATTTCACCATGAATTTAACTTAAATGGTTTGCTACAATAATGAATCTTCTAGTCTCTCAGGTATACATTATGCCCTACATATACATATTCTCTATTACAGAAAAATTTGCTTAAATATAGTATATTTTAGGTTTAATTATTATCTTAGAAGTGGTTTAGCTTCCTTGGGAAAAAGAAAAGGGAAACTGAAGTGTAGCACACCAGAAAAATGTAGACAAAAAGTAGGAAAAATGGCCTGGCTGGTGTGGCTCAGTGGTTGAGAGTTGACCCTCAACCAAGAGGTCGCTGGTTCAATTCTCGGTCAGGGCACATGCCCAGACTGTGGGTCAAATCTCCAGTGGGGGGCATGCAGGAGGCGGCCAATCGATGTTCTTTCTCATTGATGTTTCTATTTCTCTCTCCTTCTCCCTTTCTCTCTCTCTAAAATCAATAAAGGAAAAAAAAATTTTTTTAATAGGAAAAATGGATAGCTAAAAGAAGGAAGAATTTCTGAACTAAAATTGATGTCAAAAAGGGTAAATGTGTCTGTAAATTCTACCTATCTCTCTATCTCTCTCTATCTCTTTTTCTGGTTTTCCGAGAGTTAGAGATCCCATAATCTCATATTGGTTGGTTAAGAGGAAAACCTATACATTTTTTTTTTTTAAGTTTCTAGCTTCCTGATAAAATTATTTTCCCTCCATTTTGGGAAGTGGAGAGAAGAATGGTGTATTTTATTTATTTTTAACAGATTTTTAAACAAATTTATTGAGGTATAATAAATATGTTGGTGGGAAAATGGCACCAGAATGTTACCAGCAATTGGACTTTGGTCCAGCAACCTCAGTACTTGAGTTCTGGCTAAGAAAGAATTCAGGGCCAAGACTCAAACTATAAGGGAAAGTTTGTTTAGAAAGTCACAGAGGTAGAAGAAGTGAACCATAGAAGAAATGGGTTCAGAAAATAAGTTGCAGAGGCAAAAGAAGGGCCCTTGGAGCTAAGGAGAGAGAGAGGCAAAGAAAACGTGCCTGGGTGCAGAGGGTTGGGTAAGACATGGGTGTACTCCTTAGGGAGAGCTGAACTGGGTCCTCATCCCTGAGGGATTTTATCCCCTCTCTAAAGGTGGGGATCTTAGGGGAGGTCCCAGGGGAGATTCTTAGTAGAATATTCATCAGCTTTTCCAGATGTGTCCTTTCAGGGTTGGTGGTCTCTACTGATCGTTTGGCACTAGGGGAGGGAGTCACTAGTCATTATATCTATTCCTGATGTTAGCCATGGTATCACCCCATCTGGCCTTGATGTTTTTCTGGGACTAGAGCTGAAGTACTACTGACTCCAAGATGTTATCTCTAGTTTGACTAAAACTCTGTCTCCGTGGTCAACAGACCCGAGGCTTTGTTCCTAAGATCATCTGATGTAGGTCAGAACTTCATTGTCCCGAGAGCTCAATGCTTCAGGGAGTGGTCCTGCAAACAAAGGCTTGTATGGGAGTCATATTAGGCTATTCTCTGGCCTCTTGTTCCTCCTATAAGGGGGTCTTAATCCACATGAGTAGGGCATACCAGGAGAGGAATGGTCAGGGGAGGGTCTGAACTATGTGACCATTTATATGAAAGGTCAAGGGATCTAAACCACATGGTCAGAGATGTGCTAGGGGTGGAACAATCACCCTGGGAGCAAGGTCCTTGTTTTCCCAGTTTTTCTCATTGCTAGGTACCTGGGGCTTTCCACCCTGGTGACATTCCATAGCTGGCCTATTTTTCCTACGCTGCTCATGCCTGTCTAACTGCCTGCTACAAACATACCACAAAATTTACTAATTTGAGCATTTAAATCTCTGAACTCCTTCATACTGCTGAATACTCTCTCCATTTCATGTAGAGATTACACTTATTATAAAGCTTTAACCTCAACTTAATTACAAGAGTGATAAATTCCATATATTTACGTATTTCTTGCTTAACTATAAACTAGAATTATTTCTCTTCTAATTCATATTAGTTTATCATTCATTGAGCTCATAATTTCTTTCATTTATTTATTACTTTAGCTTGTTAATAAATCTACTTAATACTTAGAATAATTTTAAAGCATGGAATTCTCTTCTTTAAATTTATTACTCTTTACTTTCCATAGACAAAATACTAGCTGAACATATATTCAAAAACTGTATTGAGGTTGAAAGTACCCCATATAATTATTTCCTATATCCAATCCTATAAACTGACCTCTTATTTTAACTAAAACTTCTACTTGAAATATAAAGAGGTCAGGTTAACTAGAGCCAAGTCCAATTCAGAATACTTTAATATTTCTTTTAGCATTGGAAAAAATCTTAGGCACAATCTACAGTAGTTCAGATATTATTTTTAATTAATCAAACATAGTAATGTCTTTCCTTGCTTCTGAAAGACAACTCATACATTATTCTATCTCTGTCATTTAATAAAACATACAATTCCTTTATAAGCACATAAAGACTTTCATGTGTCCTATTCCTCCTTTTCCTCTAGACTCACCTGCTATGGGGTCTCCACAAGTACTTATTAATCAGTTATATGGAGAAATTTATTTTTCCTGAATGGATTATACATTCCTGAAAAGCTCTCATACATTGCTACCTTTCCATGTGCCATTTTATCTACCAGGAATACATTTCCCCCTCATTCACTGGATTCCTTATCACTTTACATATGATTCGGGAGTTTTGACTAGGCTAGGTCAGTTGCACTCTTCTGTACTCCATGGCATCCTGTTTTTGCCTTTAAAATGGCAATCACCATAATATTAAAAATGTTAATGTTATGTAGTCTTCAGTGTCCACAGTACAAAATAGCATATAAGCAACCAATGCGCGATGTTAGCAACTAATAAATCTTTGCTAATAATTGGGTGAATGTATAAATGAATCAGTTCAGCATCTATGAGAATTATCTGAGGTGTGGGGAAAAAGGTATATTATAATAGTTATCATTACTGAATATATATTTTGTGTAACAACTTAGTTTTAAACATCCTTATAATTTAAGAATGAGAAAGCTGAGGAAAAGAAAATGAAATGACTTGTCTAAGGCATAAAACTAGTGAATAGGGGAGTCAAAATATAAAGTGAAGAAGGTATCAGAGCATGCACAATCAGTTATAGATAAAACAAGAATTTATTTACAGCAATAGGAAAAACATAAAACCAAAATAAATTTTAAAATCATATATACGCCATGGGAAAAATTTGTTCTTAATGTGTAAACTTGACCAGATTCTCAAGCATCTTAATTAAATCTTATACTGGTTATTAGATTTAGATACTTTTTACTTCATATGAATCTGAATTAAGTCATAATGTCTTGGCTACACATTTGTCTCACTGACATATTTTTTTCTAGATTATGACTCAACTTTGTACATTAGTTCTTAGACCTAACACAAATTCCTAAGGTTTCACTTAACTTTTTAGACACCAAGAAAATGTAAGTATCACTTTAAAGAAGTGTCTTAGCCAGTTATCAAAGATGTAGCTCAAGGATCCCCACCTCCTGGTAGTCATTCCCTTGTGAAATTCCCTATTCTGTGTGTGGGCCGGGCCTAGTGACATCCAACCAGTAGAATACAGTAAAGGTAGTTGAATGCCTTTTCCGTCATTAGGTTACAAAGTATTATGACTTCTATTTGCTGGAAGACTCTTTCTTACTGGCTTTTGACTGACACTTTGGAGAGGTCCTTGCTGGAAAAAACTCTGAGCAATTGAATGCTGCCAACAACTGCTGAATGAGTTTGGAAGCACATTCTCTTCCTCTCGCATTAATGCTTCAGATGAGTGCACAGATCCTGGGCCCACACCTTTATTTATTTATTTATTTATTTATTTATTTATTTATTTATTTATTTATTATCCTCACCCGAGGACATTTTTGCATTTATCTTCAGACAGAGCAGGAGGGAGAGAGAGGAGGAAGAATCGATGTGAGAGAGACACATCGACTGGTTGCCACCCACACGACCCCAACAGGGGCCAGGGACAAACTGCAACCAAGGTACGTGCCCTTAGCGGGAACCAAACCAGGACTCTCTGGTCCGTGGGCCGATGCTCTAACCGCTGAGCCAAACCGGCCAGGGCTCACATCTTTTTTAAGAAAATTTTTTTTCTTTATTTATTTTTAGAGAGAGAGGAAGGGAGAGGGAAAGAGAGATGGAATCATCGATGAGAAAGAACATCGATGGGCTGCCTCCTGCATGCCACCCACTGGGGGTTTGGCCCACAACCTGGGCATATGACCTGACTGGAAATTGAACCCGAGACCTCTTGGTGCATGGGTCGATACTCAACCACTGAGCCACACTGGCCAGGCTGGGCCCACATCTTTATTGCAGCCTTGTACATGACTGTAAACAAAGGACCCAGCTAAGCACTCTCTGGATTTCTGACCAGTAGAAAGAACATATTAGATAATTAGTATGTGTTGCTTTAAGTGATTAAGTTTTGTGGCCATTTGTTACACAGCCATAGATAACCAATATAAAAAATATTCAAACAAGTATACATATAAAATTATATATATTTTTCATTTAATTTTGTCCAAAATATAACCATTTTGAGTAGCACAACTTTTAAAGTACATCTTAATTGAAATAACGTCGTATAAATATCAGTTTTTATTTTAGACAATATCATAGATCATACCTTCATTATTATATTTTAAATATGGGTAATTAATTTGGATTTCAGTAAAAGTCATGTATATAAATAAATTACAATGAACACATTATTTTATAGGGATTGTTACATTAATAAACTATAATAGTCTACTTGCTTTTATATTCAAGATGAACCTATTCAGGCTGATATTTACTGTGTCAGGTTTTCTTACAAATAAGAAAAGAGAGAAGGGAACAATTTTTGTTGGCATCTTCTATGTGTTAGACACTTTCTATATATCATTTTATTTAATATTAACAACATCCTGTGAGAAAAAGTAAGTCTGAATTTAAAGGATACATTGTATTACCCAGTGTTCCCCCTGACCCCCAAACTGAATTGTTTGGCTTAACAGAATAAGAGGAAAATCGGTGAGGCCATACATATTGGGGTAACTTCGATGGAGATTCTCAATACAAATTTCAATAAAAATTTCATATCTATAAAAAAAGTAACTATGGATAGTAATCTGTAAACAAAGTAGATAATGAAAATAAAGACCTTAAATTATTTTCACCTTATTTAGGTGAAGAACAAAAGAAAGGATAATTCTGACACCTCACAAAGGGAAGAAAGAGAATTCTAGAAAGTAATGTTTAAAATTCTATTTGCAATAAAATTTAAATGATTTTCTGAAGCTCCAAATGGCATGTTAACTATAGAGTTCTGGATGGATATTACAGAGGATGGAATCAGGTTCCTCATCTGAAATATATAGCACGTGACCCTGAGCGAATCATATAACCTCTGTGCTGTGGTGCTCTGGTGTCTGCTCCATGGCTTTCAAGTAGAAGAGAAATGGCGTTGACAAGTTCATCACATAGTCTATTTTCTTTTTTTTTAAATTGTTGACACTATTCAGATGTCCTGCATCCCTCCCTCCTTTGTCCCCCTCCACCCAGCTCCTGCCTCTCTCCCTCTGGCCTTCACTACAATGTTTGTCTGTATCCATGGGCTATGCATATACTATGTTCTTTGGCTAATCTCTTCACCTTCTTTCATCCAGTCCCTCCCATGCCCTTCCACTCTGCCCTCTGTCAGTCTGTTCCAAGTATTCATGTCTCTGGTTCTATTTTGTTCATAGTTTATTTTGTTCATTAGATTCCACATATAAGTGAGATCATATGGTATTTGCCTTTGACTGGCTTATTTTACTTACCATAATAATCTCCAAGTCCATCCATGCTGTTGCATAGGGTAAGAGTTCCTTCTTTTTTATGGTGGTGTAGTGTTCCATTGTGCAAATGTACCACAGCTTTTTTATCCACTCTTCGACTGATGGGCACTTGGGCTGTTTCCAGAGTTTGACTATAGTAAAGAATGATGCTAGATGAACATCATTTAACTGATAAACTAAATTTTATTCACATCACTGAAGAAAATTACTTAAACATTCTTTTTCATTTTTTTTATATCAACCAGCCATTACTTAGCTTTCCCCATAAAAATTAGAAATTACTGAAGCATAAAATGCCAGTATTTAATAACCACTCTTAAATCATTTTGGCTTATTGATCAAGCAATATTATTAAATATCTCCATTTATGCTTAGGAAAACCAGGGAAATACTGTGAATTTTCCAGGAAAAAAAATAACCCTAAAATTTGTGTTCAAACTCAGCTACAGCGTCTAAGTATCTTGGTTGATGACATGTATTTACTGTAAGTTCAAATGCTCTTATGTTAGCAAAAGCTTTTTAAATCAATACCGACTATTAAATCATGAATAAGAGAATTCTTCTCGATTTCTCTGAGAGATGAAAAACAATTGTTATTAAAATAGAAATGCATCTAATTCAGTTCTATGTGTGTATCTCTTAGATATAAGAATTAGCTATTTGAAATGCTTAAGTAATTACGGATTTCACTATTCTCCAGAAGCACATCAATGGATGTTGAAAGAACAGTACTCAATCATTGTTACTTAATGAAAACTGGTTCAGGGGAAACGCACATGAAAAAATATGAAATTTTAGCATGGGCTAATATTCTCTGAAGGCAGTTTTGATAATTCTCTAAGACTAATGAAATGTAAGAGCCTTCCAATATTCTTCATCTTCTACCTTTATCTTTAGGATTTCATAGATACCACTAAGTTGAAATTTCAAAATTATATTCCTAAATACACAGAAAGTGAATGAACCTGGACTTTCTCAATAAAGCACATGCTTTAACCTTTTCTCTCTAAGTCATTCTCTCAGAGCTTTGACTTCATCTTAATCTGAGATTTCTTATAACCATAGCAAAATATTACTACCATTTGTTGATTCTATCAAAATCATGTCATCAACTCATCTTAGGCAACATATATAAAACTAAAATATCACCTTGATGAAAAGGTCATATTTAAGCCTTCATGGAAACCACTTTTAGCAAATTTATTATGATTATGATTGTGTTTTACATAAAGGAACTTCTGTGGGTTTTGGGGATTAGGAACTGAGCTAGGAAGGAAGACAAAGCAAATTACAACCACTTTGCATAATCAAGCAACCTGCAGGAGGCTGCTTGGGAGGTGCGGAGTGTGTTCCTTTGTTCAGTGGAAAAGTGTATTCCCATTACTATTTCCATCACACACAGATGTAAAGATAATTGGGTCTCAGACACAACTTTCTAAGCCCATTTCCCTGTATGCAGAATATTGTTATTGGTTCTATGGTTCCTCACAGAGTTGCTTTGCTCGCTAATGAGATCATGACTACTGCTTCCTTTTAGCTCTTTAAACTAAGAAACTCTATAAATAAAAGACCCTATTATTTCACCACTCTTGTTACTCACTAAAGAAATGGTCCCTGAAAATACAGCCTTTCACTTGCTCTGTGTGTAAAACCTCTGTTGCCTACAATGTGGCATAATTACAGGAATCTGCCTGTTCTGCCTGGTATTGTACAGTAGCGGTCCAAAACATTTCTAAAGAAAAGAGATGCTAACATCCACCCACACTTGACCTAACACTGTTAATTCAAAACACCGACTCCAGATGCCCACAGCTTGCTTCCAAAAATGCATCCTCTCAGGATTCTCTGAGGTTTAAATGTTCTTAAATTGTCACTGAAGAGTGGATGCTGGGGCTTTATCAACAACTCTATCAGTACATTTTGGAGTCTTGACTACGTTTTCATCTAATTTTGTTTTAGAGGCTTATTTTTTTTTGTACTCTTTTGAATAGAAGGAGATTAACAACATTGGCAGTACAATTAATCCTGGAAGGTTTAAGAGCTTTCTCCCTATTTTTCCTATTTTTCTTCAGTTTATAAAAGACTAAATAGGTGATGAATAGAGACAAAACAATAATGCTAATTCATGTAGTTTTCTGCATCTTCCATACTGTTATACTACATCATGAGTACATTTTATTACAGTGATTTAAGTATAACACCAGAATACAATTAACCAATGGGTGAATAATGTATATACATATAATTTTTAAAACCATGTAACACTAAGTATAGGAGCATGTCACAAGAGACTAGATCTAGTTTTAAATTATTTTAGTCTAATATTCCTGTCCTATGTAATCAGAAATACGTCACAGCTTTATGATAATTTTTTTCTGTAAAAAAATTTAGTTAAAATATTAAATGACGTTATCAATATCCATTTATTTTCATTATTCCAATTCCTGGAAATCTGTAGCCAGGATTTCTTTGTGTATTCTCCCTACATCACTTATTGGTTTAAGTGTTTTAAGAAGTCCTTTCTTTATCTCCATAATTTCAGTGTTTTTTACCTGTAACCATTATGATTTTAAATATATTTTTACTTAGTATTAAATATGGTGATGTGCAATCTGAAATGAGCTACAACTTTTGTACCAGTACTCATTTATATCTGGACTTAGGAGAAATATTTAGAAGTAGTCAGCTTTCTAAAAAGTCCCCTAAGTTAACATGGAGATCAAGGAAGAATTTAAAAAATTTCTGGAAACCAATGAAAATGAACACACAACAACGCAAAATCTATGGGATACTGCGAAAGCAGTTCTGAGAGGGAAGTTCATAGCACTACAGGCCCACCTTAAGAAAGAAGAAAAATTTCTAATTGACTACCTAACCTCACAACTTAAAGAACTGGAAAGCAAACAAAAAGAAAACCCTAGAGCAAGTAGAAGGAAGGAAATAGTAAAGATCAGAGCAGAAATAAACGACATGGAGACCAAAAAAACAATTCAAAGGATCAATTAAACAAAGAGCTGGTTTTTTGAAAAGATAAACAAGATTGATGGACCCTTAGCTAGACTCACCAAGAAACAAAGAGAGAGAACCCAAATACACAAAATCAGAAATGAAAGAGAAGTAACAACTGACACCACAGAAATACAAAGGATCATTAGCAAATACTATGAACATTTATATGGCAACAAATTCAACAATCTAAGTGAAATGGACACATTTCTAGAAACACATAGTCTCCCAAAACTGAATTGGAAAGAGATAGAAAACTTGAACAGGCCAATAACAACGAAGGAAATTGAAGATGTAATCAAGACTCTCCCAGCAAACAAAAGCCCAGGCCCTGACGGGCGAGTTTTACCGAACATTCAAAGAAGAACTAACACCCATTCTCCTCAAATTATTCCAAAAAATTCAAGAAGAAGGAAGACTTCCAAACTCGTATTATGAGGCCAGCATAATTCTAATCCCAAAACCAGAAAAAGACACTACAAAGAAAGAAAACTACAGGCCAATATCCCTGATGAACATAGATGCCAAAACCCTTAACAAAATATTAGCAAATAGGATCCAGTAATACATCAAAAAAAATTATTCACCATGACCAAGTGGGATTCATCCCAGGGATGCAAGGCTGGTACAATATTCGCAAATCAATAAATATGATACATCACATAAACAAAATGAAAGATAAAAACCATATGATCATATCAATAGATGCTGAAAAAGCATTTGACAAAATCCAGCACCCATTTCTGATAAAAACGCTCAGCAATTTGGGAATAGAGGGATCATATCTCAACATTATAAAGGCCATATATGAAAGACCTACAGCCAACATCATACTCAATGGACAAAAACTAAAAGCATTTCCCTTAAGAACAGGAACAAGACAAGGATGCCCACTTTCACCACTCTTATTTAACATAGTACTGGAAGTCTTAGCCACAGCAATCAGACGTGAAGAAAAAATAAAAGGGATCCAAATTGGAAAGGAGGAAGTGAAACTGTCATTATTCACAGATGACATGATATTATACATAGAAAACCCTAAAGACTCCATCAAAAATCTACTAGAATTAATAAATGAATTTGGCAAAGTAGCAGGATACAAAATTAACGTCAAGAAATTGACGGCATTCTTATACACCAATGATGAACTCACAGAGAAACTAAAAAAACAATCCCATTTACCATCGCAGCAAAAAAATTAAGACACCTAGGAATAAACTTAACCAAAGAAGTAAAGGACCTATTTGCAGAAAACTACAGGACATTGAAAAAAGAAATAGAGGAAGATATAAAAAAGTGGAAGCACATACCTTGTTCATGGATTGGAAGAATTAACATCATTAAAATGTCCATACTACCCAAAGCAATCTACAGATTTAATGCAATCTCCATCAAAATACCAACGACATATTTCACAGAACTAGAACAAATGCTTCAGAAGTTCATATGGAACCAAAAAAGACCCCGAACAGCTAGAGCAATCTTGAAAAAGAAGGACAAAGTAGGAGGGATCACAATACCGGACATCAGGTTATACTACAAAGCTACTGTAATCAAAACAGCCTGGTACTGGCACAAGAACAGGCACATAGACCAGTGGAACAGAACAGAGAATCTGGAAATTGACCCAAGACATTATGCTCAATTAATATTTGACAAAGGTGGTAAGAGCATACAATGGAGTATAGACAGCCTCTTCAATAAATGGTGTTGGGAAAATTGGACAGCTACATGCAAAAAAATGAAACTAGATCATCAACTTACACCATACACAAGAATAAACTCAAAATGGATAAAAGACTTAAATGTGACTCATGAATCCATAAAAATCCTAGAAGAAAATGTAGGCAACAAAATTTCAGACATCATACGCAGCAAAATTTTCACTGATATATCACCTAAGGCAACAGAAACAAAGGAAAAAATGAACACATGGGACTACATCAAACTCAAAAGCTTCTGCATAGCAAAAGAAACAACCATCAAAGTGGAAAGGCAACCCACTGTATGGGAGAGCATAATTGCCTATGATATATCAGATAAGGGACTAATTTCCAAAATATATAGAGTGCTCATACATCTCAACAAAAGGAAGACAAAGAACCCAATTAAAAAATGGGCAGAGGAACTAAATAGACACCTCTCCAAACAGGACATACAAAAGGCCAAGAGACATATGAAGAAATGCTCAACTTCACTAATCATCAGAGAGATGCAAATTAAAACAACAATGAGGTATCACCTCACACCTGTCAGAATAGCCGCCATCAACAAAGCATCAAACAACAAGTGTTGGCGAGGGTGTGGAGAAAAGGGGACTCTAGTACACTGCTGGTGGGAGTGCAGACTGGTGCAGCCACTATGGAAAACACTATGGTGTTACCTCAAAAAATTAAAAATTGAATTACCATTTGACCCAGTGATCCCACTCCTAGGAATATACCCTAAGAAGCCTGAAACACCAATCAGAAAGAATACATGTACCCCCATGTTCATAGCAGCGCTATTTACAATAGCTAAGATCTGGAAACAGCCCAAGTGTCCATCAGTAGATGAATGGATAAAAAAGCCGTGGTACATATACACAATGGAGTACTATGCAGCTGTAAGAAAGAACGATCTCTTATCCTTTGCGTCGACATGGGAGGACCTGGAAACTATTATCCTAAGTGAAACAAGCCAAGCAGAGAAAGACAAATATATGATCTCACTTATTTCTGGAATATAATGAACATAACAGTGTGAGGAGCAGGGTAGTCCCAGGGACGTGGAAGTGGGGTACAGACTGACATTTGCCAGAAGAGGTGGTGGGGGAGGGGAGCGATGAACACAGAACTTGTACGCATGTACTCATAACCAATGGACATGGACAACAAAAATGGGGACGGGGCAGGGAGGGAGGGGGAGGAGGGTGTCAATGGGGGAAAAAAGGATAAATATCTGTAACAAAAGTAAATAAATAATAAAAAAAATAAATAAATAAATAAGAAAATAAAATAAATAAATAAATAAATAAATAAAAAGTCCCCTAAAATCAGTTGACTAGGCATCCTACAATCAGTCCCATTTTTTTTTAATCTCTAAGTTAAAATCTCTTTTCTATACACAAAAGTTAATGAATGCAAATGATTAGGAAGTAACACAAACTAAGATAAAATCTAATTCATTTTTCATGAATATAAGTAACACAACTTAATAGTCTTTAAAAATACTTGTATTAGCCTTTCATTATGTGCAATATGTTCTGTGTATCTGCTTTTCTCAACCTTGCTCCTCTTTCTATCACTATTTTGACTTATTTGAACAAGTTTTGATATTATATTTTTTGGTAATAAAAAAACTTAGTTGATTTCATGATCTTCTAAATGCCCAATGAATGATTAAAGACCACTAGTTCCAAAATTTTTCTAAAGTCAGTATTTACATATATATGCAATATAAAAATAATATAGAAAAATATATATGCATGTGTATTTGTGTGCACATATACTCATCCTTCTGTATCCATGGGGGGATTGCTTCCAGGAACTCTTGCAGGTACCAAATTCGCAGATGCTTACATCCCTTACATAAAATGGGATAGTATTTACATATAACCTGTACACATCTTTCTGTATACTTTAAATCATCTGTGGATTGCTTATGATACCTAATACAATGTAAATATTATGTAAATAGTTGTTATGCTATATTGTTTAGTGGAAAATGACAACAAAATAGTCTGTACATATTCAGGATAAGTGTAATTATCAGACCTAGCTTCGTAGTACACATCAGCAACATGCAACATTTTTTCCCCCAAATATTTTCAATCCTTGGTTGGTTGATTCTATGGATGTGGAACCCACAGGTACAGTGAGTCAACCATATAGATTTATGAGATCTATAGTCAATATAACCACATTGTCCAGTACAGAAAAATGCTGCACAGCCTGGGTTATTGAAATATTTGTGTTTGTCTGTGTGTGCCTGTATTCATGCATATTTGATTTTATATGTACACGTGTATTCTCTTTGAAATCCATTTTATATATATTTTTAAAGAAACAAAGTAATTCTACTGGTCCAATTTCCTCCAGGAAATCATTAACCCAATTATAGATTTACAAGCAATACAAAATATATACAAATATTAAACCAATATTTTCCATGAAAGTATACAATTAGTAGTACTTCAAAATATGTGCTTCTTTAATAAATATACTCATCAATACTAGAGTGAAAAAAATGTGAGAAACAGAAGCATAATTTTATTTTGTTATTATTCTTTTTATCTTTATTGTTGAGAGTATTACAGATGTCCCCACTTTCTTTAAATGTGAAATTGTTCTAAAGTGATAAGTTCACATAAGTGATTAATAAGTCCACATGTTAATTATATTTTAATGTATTACTATTTTTCTGAATAAAAAGTAATATTCATATAAAATTCATATATTTCTATATTACTAAAGATATTTCAGAAAATAATAGGCCTTTACCTCATTGACGTGAAATGTCTTTTTTTTATATACATTAAATTCTAAAACAGGCATGGCCCTGGCTGGTGTGGTAGGAGCATAATCCCATACACTGAAAGGTTGTGGTTCAATTCCTAGTCAGGACATATTCTTGTTTGGGGTGTGTATGGGAGGCAACAGATAAATCTTTCTCTCTCTCTCTCTCTCTCTCTCTCTCTCTCTCTCTCTCTCTCTCTCTCTCTTCTTCTCTTTAAAAATCAATAAAGAGCCTGGCCGGTGTGGCTCAGTGGTTGAGCATCGACCCATGCACCAAGAGGTCGCCGGTTCATTTCCTGGTCGGGGCACATGCCCAGGTTGTGGGCCCAATCCCCAGTGGGGGGCATGCAGGAGGCAGCCAATCGATGTTCTCTCTCATCAATGTTTCTCTCTTTTCCTCTCCCTTCCTCTCTCTCTAAAATCAATAAAGAAAAAAATTTTTAAAAAATCAAAAAACATATCTTCTAGTGAGGATTAAAAAATTAAACAAGCATGGTTTTTTTTTTTATTCTAATAGATTTTCTCTTTTTTTAGGTATTCACAATCAATTTGCAAAATTTCCACCTTGACCTCAACGGTGGGAGGGTCCTATTTCAGAATCATAAGAGAACTTTATTGGCTTTCACTTTGGAATCATTCTCTCCTCTCCAAGAGTAAGTAAACCCACAAACCATTAATTAATTACTCTTACAGAAACAAAAGCCATTTACTCTTACCCTTATAGGAAATTCAGACATCTCCATATCCACAAATCCAGATGAACCATGTTACCAGTTCTAGCCAATTAAATGTAAACAGAAATAACATGTAACATTTCAAGTTGAGAACTGTAACCCAGCGAGCAGACAGTAGGGAAAATGGGCTGAGGTGGCAAAGCAGATGCAATTGGCCTGGATCCTTATGTCACCGCATAGATGAGAGATGTCTTTGGGGTTGGGGAATAAATCTTTCTATCTGCAAGCCTAGCATATTTTAACAATATAACTCAAGGTATACATCCTACACAAACTCACAGGCTCCACTGCATGCCATCGTGTAATCATTCCAGAAGGAAAACGTATCTGTTTGAGAAATTTCCCTGTAACGTATTTTCTTGGTTCAATAAGATCATTCTCTATACTTTGGTTCTTCTACTTTTGGTATTGGTTTGACTCACGAAAGCTTTTCCTTACTGAGATTTACCTAGTACCTTCCAGCTAGCCTATTCCCATGTTAAATTATGGTAGAGTAAAGATTGTCTCTTTCCAACACTTTAAATAAATGTCTCTGATTCAATCAATTAAAATTTTATCAGATCTATTGTGCTCAGATGTTATATTTCAAGTAAAAAACCAAAGCAGACAAGATGACACAGAGAAGATGCCATAAGATATGAGTGAAGCCTTGCTTAAGTGGTCATCTTTTATCTGGTCACAGTGTGAGGGAGCTTGGATGTGATGTGAACCCCTAGGAAATCTGCAGGGAAGCCAGTCCACCCAAGTGATTGGAGTCAAAGTGATGGAGGAGCAGTGTGATGGGGGCGGGGGAGGGGATCTATTCACAGTCAGAAGGCAAGTTTGGAAACATTATCTGCCTTCCTACCCTTGCTCTCTCCTGGCCAACTTTCTCTGTTTCTGCTCTCCTTCCTGGGAAAGCGGCCCTGTGATCTGTACAGCACACATCCTGCAACTTACAGGACCACTTAGGGTCAGGTCAACACCAGTGGGGTCAGGTTAGTGTTACAACTGACCTGCAGATGAAATTCTCACCAAATCACATATCCTGGATAGGTTAAAAAGGCAGGCTCCCTTTAAAAGGCAATTACTGCAGATGAGCTGTTGACAGTTTGAATTACAGCTCTGTGCAACAACCTGCAGTTATTAAGACGATCTTTTCATGTCCATTTCCTCAAAAAAGGTAAAAAATAAATTAATAGAATGAAAAAAATGTATGTCTATCTCATGAAAATTGGTACTGCGGGTCTCACCTGAGGCCTAGCTACATGGAAAGCATGTTTTGTTTTGTTTTGTGGAAAGCTTTACCTTTACCATAAATATGCATTTTCTTGATACCTCACTAAATTCCTCCATAATAGAAATGAGGTTTTTACTCTAGCATTTTGAAACACATAAAGAGCACACAATTCCACACACCACAAATAATAAAATATATACATCGTTTTAGCATCTATCAGAGGCTGTTACGATAGAAATAGTATGTTTTATATTGAGATTTTTTGCTTCCTAGGTATTATTCAGTTGTGAAGATTGTTGATTTAAATTTGATAAACAATTACAAATTTAAGAAGAACCCAATTTTGTTAGGAAGTTCAGTTAAAATAATGAATTTCATCTACAAAAAAAACCAAAAAACCCAGAGAATTTCAGGAGGTGTATGTATGTATGTATATAATTTAGTGAGAAAAATAAATGTCATAACATAATTTGTTGACGTGTAAGTTAACATTTTTTTCCTAATTTCTGTATTAAATTTTAAAGTACAGATACAAAACGAAATAGCAATGATTATATTATTGCTTTGAGAATGGCTTGTCTCCAGTACTGATTGCATTTGTAACTAAAAAAAGGTGCTCCATTACTCAGTACTTCACTAAATGTGCCCTGTTAATGGTCCCTAGCGCACTAAGCTTCAAACTCTTATACTGCTTCAACCATTTTGCAAGAATGTGTTAGAAAAATATACACTTTAAAATACATATTAACTCAACAAACTAAAATATTCAATTAAAGAGAAATCACATCAATTTGAGTAGATTAAAATCATTTTGTGTATTACTTTTGATTCTGGAAAGTTATAATTGCAATATTAAAACATTACACTTCTCAGCTACTGGAATTCATAAAAAAAATGAGACTAATATCCAGGGAAAGAGAAAACTATTTCAAATAAGCTTTAGCTAATCTCTAAAATTACATAACTTATTTGTTCCAGAATTTTTGTGATATGACTGTAAAATAATTTATTGCTCGGATAGGATGAATCTTTCTGAAGATCATTGGCAATATGATAATTGTTGGTCATCATAGTTGACTGGTACATACGTCAATAAGGTGACAAACAAGCTAGAAGCTATTTTGTCCTCTGAATTTCAACATCAATCTCAATCAGTTTGCTATCAAGAAGTCATTGTTTCTATGCTATACAGTCATGAGCCACATAATGATGTGTGGTCAATAAAGACCTCCTATGTGACAGTGGTTCCCTAAGATTATAATGAAGCTAAAAATTTCCTACCTATTGACATCATAGCCATTGTAAAGTCATCACAGAATGCATCACTCATGTGTTGTGGTCATGCTGGTGTAAACAAACCCACTGCACTGCCAATCCTATAAAAGCATAGCACATACGTTTATGTACAGTACATAATACTTGAAATGATAACAAGCAACTATGTTAGTAGTTAATATATTCACTATACTATCCTTTTTATCATTACCTTAGGATGTACTCTTTCTATTTCTTAAGATTGAGTTTACTGTAAAACAGCATGCTGGGCGATGCCAGCAGTAGCCTCATACATCATATGTTTACCAAGTCTCTTGGTTGCATCATTTTCTCCTGTGCTTGATTGAATCACCTGTTGTGTTGTAGAGGCTGTAGCCTAGGAGCCATAGGCTAGATCACTTAGCGTAGGTGTACAGATTATACCATCTGGGTTTTTGTAATACACTCTATGATATTTGGCAAACAAGAAAATTGCTTAATGATGCTTTTCTCAGAACATATACCTATCTTTGAGGCACATGGCTGTATGGGAAACTACAGTTGGAATTGTAGTTTAATTGTTATGCTTATTTTCTCTTAAAAGTTTGTTTATAATTTGAGAAAAGAAATTCTAAATCTCATTTAATAAACAATCTAACAATTTACTCAATATTATTTTTAAACTTCAATTTGTATCATCCTGGAAATTAGATCTATTTATTTTCCATTTGACTGTCTTTTTTTTTTAATTATTACACATATACTCATGCATGCACACATGCACACACACATACACACCAACATGCTGATAGAAAACATAACTCATTATCATGAGTAACTTTTGCTTCTACATAGAAGGCAAATAAAATTTAGTTTAAAAATTTCTTGTAATTTTACTCATAATTAGCTTTAAAAAAAAACTATCCCAATGTCCATACTCTGAACTCTTTTATACCCATAAAACTTCAACCTCTAAACTTTTATATGATGAGTCATCAAACATCTTCTAGGGTCAACTGAGCTAGTATCAAATTCGTTCCAAAACAGTGATCTGAGCAACCCCTACCAGTACTTCAGTGTTAGTTCACAAGAAGAAAGTCTTTTGCCAAAAAGACCTGGTATTCCTTTAATGAGCATCCACTATGTGTGAAGTTTATTTCTAAGTGTTTAATTTAAGAAATATAGCAGTAATCAAAGAACTATGGGATAAAATAATATTATAATATCCATTGTATAGACAAATTGAGATAGAGGGTTTAAGGGATTTTATTGAGTTTATTGTCCTAATAATGGACAGAAATAGGTGTGCACACAGGTCATCTGGATACAGACTTATACTCAGTCCCTGCATTAGATGATTTCTCCATGAAAACAACAGGCTGGAGTTACCTACTTGTTACTTCCTTTAGGTATGCCATACCCTGTGCAGCTCACCACAGTCCCTACTAATTCTCCTTGTCACCCTCTGACAGGGGTCAAAAAAATGTGGCCATCAGCATGCTTGCATTTCTACTTTATATATATATATATATATATATATATATATATATATATATATATATATATAAAATGTCATTTACATTCACATATATACACACACACACATGCATATATATACATATATATGTATATATATCTGTGTGTGTGTGCATATATATATACATGTATATGTATATATATATATATATGTGTGTGTGGGGGGGGGTTGCATGTGTGTGTGCATATATATATATATATATGTAAATGACATTATTACTGCTAAAATAAGCAAAGGCCTGTTTTATTAATGGGATGACCACCAAAAACACTTGAGTTTGTAATCCTTCCATTTTTCTGAATATTCCATTCTCTTATTTAATCAGCATCTTTTTCTGTGACCTCTTAGAAGACTTCCATACGTTTTTAATGTTTACTGGAATACACAAATCACAGTAATAAATTTCCCTTTCTTTGTTACATTTTCTTTTCCCTCAAATGTAAAGAGGTTGGTCTGAGTATAGAAGTGTAGCATACAAAGAGTGGTAGCTGTACTTTCTCCTAAATAAGCTAACTAGTTGATTCTAGGAATACTCTTTTTTTTTTTTTTTTTTTTGCATTTATCTCCAGACAGAGCAGGAGGAAGAGAGAGAGAGAAACATCGATGTGAGAGAGACACATCGAGTGGTTGCCACCCACACAACCCCAACCGGGCCGGGGACAAACTGCAACCGAGGTACGTGCCCTTAGCGGGAACCGAACTTGGGACTCTCTGGTCCGCGGGCTGACGCTCTAACCGCTGAGCCAAACCGGCCAGGGCAGAATACTCTTTATAAAAGGATTCCATAACTACCTGCTTGAAGAAGACCTAAAAACATATGTGACAAGTTCTCTATTATCTCCTAAATTCATTGTTTATGATGATTTTCAGCATCGAGGGGTCGAGGTAAGGAAGCCTTCCTATGTTATTGAAACGCTTGACTGTTAACATGTCCCATGCAATGCTTCTGTGAATTGATTCATAACTTCATGGAAAATGGCATCATGAAATTGTCTCAGGTCCTATCAATAGCTATTACTGAATTCTTCCAGAAATAAAGGAATAGATCAGGTAGGACATTTACTGTCGTCTATCTTGCTTTTCTCTTTTGTGTGCAAAAACTTAATTTTTCTTATAGTTTAATATGGTTTTTATATTGCAGTGCCTTCTTTCAGGATTGAAAAAATTAATTCTGAGTATTCCAGTCAATCTTCTCATGGTTGCATCTAAGTTCGTGTTGGCTTACAAATATCACATACCCTAAGAAAAATAGCCATTTATGAAAAAATATAATCTCAACACATATGAATAAAACCATGTTAATTTTATTAATCTATGTATCTAATAAATATTTATTATGTATCTACTAAATGTTCAAGGAGTTAGGTAGGTAACAGCTAACAATGCTAGGTTTCTGCACTGAAGGAATTTGTTGAGTAGGAGAGGAGAGAGCAAGAAAACAAGTAATTCTAGTATAACTTGATAACTGGTACTACTATAAGGATAAACACAGAACACAGGCTTGGGTAGCCATAGGAGAGCCATCCCATCTAATCTTGAAGAAATAAGCAAAAATACTCCTAATAATCTGTAAAAAGAAATCTGAAGTTGATAAGAGTTTTCCAAGCAAAATGGAATTTCAAGTAGAGGAACTGTCATATCTAAATGAGGGTGGTGAGAGAGGCCGTGTTGCATTTGTTGAATTGCAAGTCATTAAGCAGGGCAAGGGATTACGGGGAGATTAATGAGAGATAAAAATGAAGGTGTAAAATAAAGAATTCCACATTATTTTAATGAGTCAAGTCTAAAACTAAAAATAATACAGTCTTTGAGTCTTCCAAGCAGTGGGGTCATATCACTAAAGCTGACATTCTGAGTGACCACCCTGACTACAGTGTGCAAACATCTCGAAAGGGAGGCAGCCTGAGGTGGAGAGACCAGGTAGGAGGCTCTTGATATAAATTCAGGTCACAGGTGATTATAAACTAAAATAAATCGATGGAAATGATAAAGAGAGATAGAAAAGGGAGGAGGGATAAGGTAGAGAGTGACTTGAGAAGTTTACAGAAGCAGTGATCAAGATTTGCAATTGATCAGCACTAAAAGAGAATTTGGATAACATTTCCAGTATGTTTGCTGACCTAGAGACAGGTGTCATCAAGAAGAAAACCCTGAACAGGTGTTAAAATGCTGCACCCCACCCCAACCATCAAAGAGTCAAGGTGTTACTTCTCTTTGACTAAGAATGAGACTATAACAAAAAAGAACAAGAATAAAAGTTCAAAATATAGTTAATCACCCAAATGTCAGTCTCAAATAGAGGCCATCATTCCGATGCCTGTCGTGACAGGAAGAATCCTGTTTTGTCAATCTCATAGTTCCCATGAGATACTCTCAGAAAATTACCAAAACCTACTGCCGTGGTTGGCCTTGAGTTCTCCCTAATGAATGTCATTCAGTTACTGTTATCTGATCATTCTGACAAAAAAATTGAAGTCTGAAGAGACCTTGTTTGTTTGTTCTTTAATATCCAGGGGGAACAGTACGCTTCATGTTCCATCTGTGAATCATCCTTATTTTAATCAGTATCTCTTACATAAGCTAAAAAAGAAATTGATTGAAGCTGTTACTTTGCTAGCAAAGATAATTTGTTTTTATTTGTAAAAAAACTCAGGAGAAAAATATGCTTTCTGCACAGACTGATAGCAGTTACACTTGGAGTATGTACCCATTGCATTATTGCTTTAGACAGCATACCTCAAAAAGGGATGCAATGCAAATATTACTTGGGGATGTCTGACACTCTCCTTACTTTGATTATTTGATTATAAAGTGACATAAATATTTCTTTTGCTTAAATTCTTTAATCTCTTTCTCTCTTGATGACTTATATTGACACTTTTGTTAGCTGATAAAGAAGCAGGCACTGAATCTTTATTTTCACCTTTTTAGTCTCTTAAACACCAGAGAATTCAGTGGGTTAGGATGTGGAATCCTGAGTAAGAAGGACATTGCTCTAGGATAAATCAACTACCTTGGATTTTCTTAACTAGCTGAGGAAGGAATCAACCAAGCAACACATTTGTAATGAGTGTTTTATAATAACAAAAGGTATTTTAGTCTTGGATTTTAAATTATGGCATTGATCCATAACTGAACAAATCACTAGCCTGGTTCCTATTATTAAAACCCAGGAAGCAAAGCATAGTATTGAAATAATGCAATAGCAAAGTGAATGAGTTGGTAAACCTAGCAAGAGCAAGGTGCAAGGCAGTCTCTCTATGTAAAGATTTGGATTCAGAGAGAAAACAAGGGTGAATGTGTCCTCTGTTGTTTGCAGTAATTTAATTTTCAGGGACCACAGAAAATGTTCAGACATCATAAAATATGCTCCTAAGCTCCTAAGAGCAAAGGAAGAAAAATATCACTGTGCAGGTCTGAGTTATCATTGAGGATGGGGAGCTGAGAAAATATTGGAAGTGCTTGGTTTTCTATGACATGTCTCACAATTTAACATATTACAAAACCCAACTTTTTTTCTTTCTTTACATTTTGATTAACTTGTTCAGGTTTCTACAAGAATAGCCATTAAATGTTAAATTCTGAATAAAAAACATAGCTTATTACTGTATCTATAAAGGTTGATAGTGATTTTTAAGAAATTAAAATTATTGTTATTTCTAATACAGCCCAACATATGCCATCAAATATAATATAAAAAGAATGAGTTTTACATGTAATTTTGCTATTATAAAAGTGCACCCATTGCCGTCATAATATACTCCACAGAAAATAGACAAGGAAATAAAAAATAAGTTAATTGAAGTTATAATAAACACAAGAAAAATATAGATAAGAAAATGATACAGGTTAGCTCATTTCTAACTGGATTTGCTTTCTTTAAAATGTTTCTATTACAGTAGTTTTAATCATTTTGAAACAATGTCTTCCTTGGGGGAAATTTGGAGATAAGAAACCAAGATTAAGAATCAAAGAACCTGGAATCTTGTAAAAATTCTGTGATTATTATAAAGTATGTAGTTATCAGTGAGTTTTTCTGGGTTTAGTTTTCTTGCATCTTAAAGAAGAGGGTTGAATCAAATAAACATACAGATGCCTTTCAGTTCCTCAATTTACAAAAATGTCTAATATCATCAATCCCTTTTACTAAAACTATTTCATTTCCTTAACTGAGAATATTTATTTTTATTTTCCCCCAAAATAATGTTTTAATGAGCTGAACTATTTTAGTGGAAATCAGACTAAATTTTAATTCAATTCAGGATAAACAATGAAACCTTGAAACACAGTAGAAAGTATGGGGGATTGGTATCAGAGACATTGATGCTAATACTATCTCTGTGACAATTACATGAGTGATTTATATTAATTCCTATCTTTTCAGCATTTGAAAAGACACAGATTTCCATACCTCCTTCATCAACGTGCTATGAGACTATTCTATCTAACATATTCACAGTGCCGATATAGAATTTTCCATATAGCAAATAATCTGTGAGCTTGCATCTATTCAAAGTACTTTGGAGGGCTTGGCTGATGTGGCTCAGTGGTTGAGTGTGGACCCATGCCCAAGTAGTCGCCAGTTCGATTCCTGGTCAGGGCACATGCCCAGGTTGTGGGCCAAATCCCCAGTGGGGAGAATGCAGGAGGCGGCCAATCGATGTTCTCTCTCATCGATGTTTCTATTTCTCTTTCCCTCTCTCTTTCTCTCTCTCTCAAATCAATAAAGAAAAATAAATAAATAAAATATGTTCAAAGTACTTTGGAGGGATGACATAAAATCTAGTCTCATCTGATAATTCCTATATATTTGTAAGTATTTTGGTTACTGTTTTTGTATTTGGCATATTTGCCTCATAGTAGAAACACTCATAGCAACTCTTAATTTTTATCATTTGTGAAAAGGGAAAAAAATAATCTCAACCTCTTATCACACCAATGAAAAGAAATTCATTATTTATTCAATAAGAGAGAGAGAGAGAGAGAGAGAGAGAGAGAGAGAGAGAGAGATTGAGAACTGGAACTTAATAAGCCAAAGCAAGTGATGACAAGATTCCAGCTACACTGCTAACAGACTGGCAGGATTTTCCTATTGCCACCTTAAACTATTCCTTGTTACAGGCTCCAAACAGTGGATCTCATGGGGGAAGAAGAGGTTGGAAATGATTATGAACTGGATATAGACATATGCATTTCAGGACTCAGTTGAATGACAGAAAATTCACTAAAGTCTTCTAATCTCCTCCCTGTATGGCCCAGATTCATTGCTTACAATTAGTAGAATTATAGCCTCTCCAGGAATTTAACTGTTCTTGTTTCATGGGGAAATGTGTGAGTAAAAGGCTAATGGAATGAATTGAAGCCTTCTCTGCTGCATTCGGCCTAATTGCTTAAACAGATTCTCTTCATCCTCATTGTCTACCATCAACTCCAGAATCCCTTTATGCTTGGCTAGCAACCAATAGGATGACCAAGACCAACTGATAGCAAACCATGGCTGCTGCATATTTACTCTTTAAACGGGCAGCCCCAAGAGATACCTGGTGATGTCCTTTACCACCAAATATAACCCTCCTTCTTATTACTCAGAGTGGGAACCAGCTGCTGGCAACAGGACCGTCCAGAGGCTAGCAGTGGCTAAAGGTTCCGTTTCCACTAGATTATGAATCGGCTTCTTTCTCCCTCTTCCATTCTGCTTCTACATCTTCACAAGTGTGTTTTCTGAGAGAACTCCACAACAAACTTACATGCAGCTCAACATATAACAGACCGATAGTCTGTTTCCAGAACTATCAGATGGAAATATTAAACAGAACAAAAATTATTTTAATCACAATATAACTTCTACACAGTTAATTTTGGTTTGTTTATTAGCAAATCATAGAAAAACTGCAATAACAATAATTTTCGAAATTTTAAATGGGGCTATGAACACACCCAAATTTTTCAAATGCAATTTTATCTATAAAATTTATATTTGAGAACTGTTCCCCAATTTCTTGGGTTCATTTTTTTTTTTTTTTTTTTTTTTACTATTTTTTATTTATTGATTTTAGAGAGAGAGAAAAGGAGAGAAAGAGAGAGAGATAGAAACATTGATGAGAGAGAATATCTATTGGCTGCCTCCTGCATGCCCCCCACTGGGGATTGGGCCCACAACCTGAGCATGTGCCCTGACTGGGAATTGAACTGGTGACCTCTTAGTGCATGGGTTGATGCTTAACCAGTGAGCCACACCAGCCGGGACACTTTTTATTGTAATGAAACATCAACTGTGTGCTGTGTACCAAAACTAAATATCTCAATCATATGCCTGCTGTTAGCAAGGAACAACAACAATTGATTTAGTTTGATCTCCAAATCTGGTATGACTATGTACTGTGACTTCTAATTGACATTAAGATTATATGACTAGCCCTGGCCAGTGTGGCTCAGTTGGTTGGGTGTTGTCCCATGCACCAAATGGTTGCCAGTGAGATTCCTGGCCAGGGCACATGCCTGGATTGTGAGCTGGATCCCCATTAGGGGGCCTGCAGGAGGCAGCTGATCAATGTTTCACTCTCACATAGATGTATCTTTCCCTCTCTCTAAAAATCAGTTTAAAAATATTATATAAATGGTCATACAAATAATTTTAAAGACAGAATGTGTAATTTGAGGTTTACCCCCCACCCCCAGGAACCTTCAGGAAATGGAGATTCCTTCAATAATTGAGGGTCCTATCTGTAATTAGAAACTTGGCAATTTTTTTCAGTAAAAGTAATTTCAGAAGGTGTTTCATAATATCCGGTGTTTCATAATATCCTCTTAAACACATGTTACATCTTCAACAATTCCATTTCTCATTTTAGTTCTCTTCTACCCAATTCACTCTTAAGTGTAAACACAGATATCTGTACTTTTCAATTGTGTCTGATGACAGATTCTAACCTAGACAAAACTATAATGTAGGGCAATAGAGAGGGAAATTTTGGGGCACCCTCTGTGACATCACTGCATGTGTCCTTCCCCCCCCCCATCAGCACATACTGTCTTCAGATGTCTAGTTTCAAGTTCTAGAGCTCTTACGCAAGGTAAAATTAACATGATGAATACAAAACATATAGTTTGAACAGGGAGACCTGTGCAGTTTTTACATCATGCCAGTTCATTCTGGTGCAGTTTAACTTGTTTCACCTCTTTTAAGAGTATATTAAGTATGGGGGACATCTGTAATACTTTCAACAATAGAAGGGAAAAAAAGAAAGGCCTTTAAGATTTACACAAGTGAATAAATAGTACACCAAAAACAGTAAAAAAAAAAAAAAATGAGTATACCAAGTGTAAGCAATATAGTGCATGCACTATTTAGAAGCATTTGCTTTGGAAAAAAAACATATGTGCGCAAGATAAAACAACAACAACAACAACAATATTTAGAATTCATAAGTAAATGTCTGCTTACTGAGTTGTAGGCATAGTGAAAGAGCTGTATTTGAGGAAGGTCTGTCTCAGAGCCAATCAATTTTACCACTAACCTCTTTACACCATAAACATGAAAGTCCTCTGCTTTTTTGAATATTGGTTAAACAATGACCAATATAGTGTCTTGATAAGCCTTTGATTTTTTTCATTTTTAAAATAATGTGAATTACACATTAGTATATCCTTACCAATTGCAACATTTTATGGAAATGGTGGTTTCGACATACAAGGGCATATTACATATTAATCTCTTGAACAATTTCATATTCTGATCATAAACTAGAGAATAGAGTGCTTCTTAGTCTGTCTCTATTATCTAAATACATTATTGAAATGTAAAGCAAGTAATATTAATTGTGTAGACGGATATTTGTCAGGATCTGGAATCTTTAAACAGCTGCTAATTGTGCTGGATCACCCTTGGTTTCTCTCCTTTTTGGGGGGTCCTATCTCTTTTGGAAAAGTGCAGTATGATCCACTTTGTCATATGTATTAACTTCCTAATCAACAGTCACTAAATAAAGTAATGAGCTTTTGAGTACTGACAGAAATATTATCAGAGACAAAATCTGAACATACAAAATAGATCTTGACTAATTTTTTTCTACGCTCTTTTGAATGCTTTTCTATACATTCTATACTAGTAACTTGAATGTGAATCCCGGATCCAAGTTTGCCTCAGCCTACTCAGTTAAACACTAGAGCCAGAGTCTGCTACCCAAATATTTTGTTTAAAAATAGTATTAATTATGGGATGTCCCCTGATCACCCAATATGACAAGCCTTAAAATTATACACTGTGCCTTCTAGGCAACCACCTACAAATTTATATTCTATAATGCCTACTAAACTTGTCACTGTTATCTAGGCAATTCTTGGAATTTTGAATGTAAATTAATTTTACTTAGCTCCACCAGGCCCATGTATATAAACTCAGGTCATGGGTCATGGGAAAAACATTTTAGGGATTCAGTTTATTAAAATTAAAATCAGTGAGAAATGTTTCCAGTAGGATGTGTGTTTTGTACTTTTTACAGCAACAACTTAGTTTATTTTAGTCTTTTGTCTATTTTTTATTTAATGATCATTGAGGTTTTGCCGAGTGTTAGGCATGATTCTTGCTGCTGTAGATATAGCACTATTGTGGATACAGTAAAATGAGAAGATGCTTTCCTACCTATCTGTTTATCTATCTATCTATCTATCTATCTATCTATCTATCTATCTATCTATCTATCATCTATCTATCTATCTATCATCTATCTATCTATCTATCTATCTATCTATCTATCTATCTATCTATCATCTATCTACCATCTACCTATCTCCTCAATAATTTCAGAAAATAAGCTAATGAGTATAATAAAAGAGTGTGATTGTGATGATAAATTGCTTAGATTTCCTAGATATGCTCCTTTCTGATGACTTAGTTCCAAATTCTGAAATACACACACACACACACACACACACACACACACACACACACACACACATTTTCATTGATGTTTACTTTTTTCAAGTTTTCATGAGAAATAATTGATAGGCATCACTGTATAATTTTAAGGCATACAGCATAATGGTTTGATTTACATATATTTTGAAATGATTTCCCAATAGGTTCAGCTAACATCCATCATATCATATAGACAGAATAAAAAGAAACAAAAAATTTCTCCTTGTGATGAGAACTCTTAAGATTTACTCTCTCAACAACTTTCCTATATATTATACAGTAGTGATAACTATGGTCATTATGTCATACATTACATCTTTAGTACTTATTTTTGTTTTGTAATTGGAAGTGAATCTTTGGCCAACATCCTCCAATTCCCCTTCCCGCCACCCTCCCATCTGGTAACCACAAGTCTAATCTCTTTTTCTATCAGTTTGGTGGTTTTCTTTCTTTTGTTTTCTTATTTTAAATGCCAAGTGAAATAAATCAGACAGAGAGAGACAAATACTGTATGATCTCACTTATGGTTAGTTGAATTTTCATAACAAGAGCTCCAGTTTTATCTATGAAATTAATCCAGTAGAATATATATGATGCTCAATTTTGAGATAATGGGCAATGTGTTTTGGGATCCAGTTTTCATCAGTCTGAGGGTACTGAAGTCCATCTTTCAGTAATGTTGTCATACCTTCACAGATCCTGTGCTTAGAAGTAGAATATGCAGTATCAGAGTGTATCTTTTCTACTTTACTTAAGGCTCAGTAAGCAATGATCTAGCCCATTGTCCTGATGTCACATATTACCATGGATCCAAATATCCTCACCTTATGTGCACATGATCTGTGTCCCTAATGGACCAAGAGAGTAGGTTACTTAATTCTTCACTAGAATGAAATCCTCATGGTCTTTACTCTTTCAGTGCATTATAACCATGTTGAAATGCTCCATGTTCCAGGTAAAGGTCAATACTGCATTGAGTCATTATTGGTATCAATTTCTGAATGTTCTACACTCAGATTTGTAGGGGGGAAAAAACACACAAGGATTTGTGTGTCTCAACATTTTGATGAGTTATAAAAATGAAACCAGAAAAGTCTGAAAACTCAGAACTCATGGGAAAAATAAGCCCCAACATATGGCCATCCTGATTTAATGGGATCTAAAGTGTTCTTTCAGCTTCTTCATTGATATATCTTCTATTATTCAGTCTAAATTTCTGAGTGAGAGAATCAGACTGGACCAGTTGACATCCATCACTAATAAATAATCCCAATAAATAATAATTTTAATAAATAAAGTCAATCATTATATTAAACTAATTTGAATTTTTGAATAGAACTACAATTCATTATTTCCCTCTCTAATTTCAAATCTATTCCTTTTTTAAAAAAAAATTTCCAGCTCAGTAACTAGTTGAATAATAAAAAAAAATTAATTTTCAAAATGAAAGCATTTTGGCAAGCCTATTATATAATTTAGAAGAGATGTGGTTTCCTGAATTTGAATCTCTGAATCATACACTTTTATTGTACTCTCTTTTTTAATAGTAAAACATGTAAGACTTAACCCAATATGTGATTATATTGAAAGTAAATAAGATAATAAGGACTATGTCATCCAAAAATCTCAAATTTCAAACAAGCATAAGAAAAAACTTTTTAGTCATGCCCTAAACTTTTAAGAATATAGTTTGCCTTGGGACTGTATTCACTTCCGTAAGTGTCTTTGTTTAATTTAAAATTTTATAATTTTCTTTTTACTTTTGGCTTGTTTGTCCATACATTTACCATCTAAAATGTTAAATTAGATTAGTATATAGGGGAAATAGTAAACAAATAAAAAGTATATATACCATTTTAACTAAAATATCAAAATGTTATCTATGTCTGCAAAGATCATTGTCACATGAATCCCTTTGTGGTTCTCTGTATATGTAGCTTTAAACAATTTCTAAAGCTTTGTCATACCTTCCTAAACTACTTATGAACTTGTAAAGGTTTATAACACTATTTTTAACACCCAAATATTTAAACGACAATAACAACAGAATTTATCATTCCATGCAGAGTTTAAAAATGTTTGTAGCTATGACTTCATAGTAATGTTAGTATGTTGAATGAGGTAAAGGGCTGTGTACTCTCCCAAGATGATCTCATTTCTTAGGTGAATAGACCATGGTTTGTAGTCTTGATCTCTGTCTATTGATTGGTAAACTTCTGTCTCTCTTTTACTTTTTCTTTTATGTGTCACTATTTCTCAAAGCAGACCATGTAATAGTCCTGTATAAGTTAAAAAATAATGTTTTGTTTCAGCAAATAGTAAAGTATTCGACCAGCACTGTATGTATTTCAGAAATGGCACATGGTACACCAGGGAACAAATGATGACCAAGCCAGACAAGGGTACTGAATTTATAAACTATCGATTATGGTGGAAGAAAGACAAATATGCAGGCCACCTTAACCTCTTTTAATAAATATGTTGATTGGAGAGGTCGAGGCATTCTGGGACAACATGAAAGGAAAATCTAATCCAGAAAAGGGATATCAGGAAAGTGTTTCATAAAACTATGTTTAAAGATAGATACGAGTAAGAGAAACTATGGAATTGAGGAGCACTGTTCAAATTGTTTATATAAAAATCATGGTCTTGCCAATGGTCATGGCCTTGCCAATGGGGTATAGGGGGTATAAACAGTGATGGATAGAGACTTAACCTGCGGTGATGAACACACATTACGGGATACAGATGATGTGTTGTAGAATTGTGCACCTGAAACCTGTATAATTTTGTTAACCAGTATCACCACAATAAATTCAATGAAAAGGAAAAAAAAATAAAAAGAAAGTAAAAGAGTCAAATTCACTTTGAAAAAGAGTCACTATGTTCTTGGACAATATTTATATGGAAATGATTAGTACCTTTCAGGTTAACTGGAATATCTTTTTAAATCTTCGATATGAACAACACTTCTATTTTATTAGTCATTAAATGAAATTACAGTTGAGTTTTATTTGCTTGTAATATATATATATGTATTTTTGTAATGAGAAAGTAATTTATGAATCTAAACTCTGATTCGTTATATTCAAAACTTCCAATTTAAGACTCAGTATAGTCTATGTTATTTATAGTATTGTATTATTTAGCAGATCGTCACCTAAACCCAATGTAATTTTAGCATTCAGAAAATAATAAAAGAAAGTAATTGGACACAGTGGAAAAGGAATGTTCACTCTGAAAAGAATAATACAATCATCGACTGTCTCACCTGAATAACTGGCTAGATGTCTGTTGAAGCTGTAAGGCAACCATCTCATTACAGTGATAGAATTTAAAGTTTTCCAAATTTTCTGACCTTTATGTTTTACTAGTAAAGAATCAAAAGATGAAAAAAAAAGAATGTTAAACTAAAATAGAAAACACAGATTCAACAGAATATAACTGACATTATTTCAGACTGACTGAAGAAAAGAAAAAAATCACACTAGAAATAGCATCTTATATATAAAGGAGGATCATTTTATGGCAGATAATAATAACACACTATTTTTTAATTCTAGTGAATAGAGAATGAAATTGAGATGCCATATAAGATTTAGTTTGGAGAGAAGGCAATTTCCATAAGTTAGGACTAAGGGTCACAAAAATTTTGACTTATTTACCAAGGGGCTCAATTCCATTGCTGAAGCTTTTCTTGTTTGGCATTACCTGAGGACAAACATGATGATATGATCTTCTGAATCCCTCTTAGTCATGTGTTTTTATATCTTTACAGTAATTTTTCCAGCCTAGTGACAAGCCAAAGAATGCTGTGTACACTTACCCACCCAGCTTTTCTCTTATGTAATTTTTGTCGGATTTTAGGTGATATAATCAATAATGTAGTTCATTTGCTAAAGATTCCCTGAAAAAATAAAAAGCATAACTAAATGCCCATTCCTCGTAAAGGTCAGTTAGTGACAGTAGGTTCATGAAGCACATGAAGCTGCAAAAATAATATAAACAATATATATGAAACCATCAAAAATTTAGTACTAAATATTAATAAGGGACAATGAGCACATAACCAAAAACACTTCATTTGGAATTCTAAGGCTAGTCCATTCTAAATGAAGATGAGACATTGATCTGTTTTCCTATGGGCACATTAAATATAGCATATGTATAGTTGAAAACATATGTATAGAGAAAAACATACTTTATCACAAATTTTTCTTGTTTAAGAATTTCTTTCAAACTGTACCATCTGCACAGTGTAAGCAGTTTTTTCTGCTTCTCTTATGAATAGCAGAACTTTATAATAAGATTTTTCAAAAGCAATACAATTATTAGTTAATATGCGTGTTCTCCTTATCATATAACTATATTAAAATGACAGCTGATGTTATGATTAATTACTCCATAACAACCAAACAAGGCAAATGCTGCTTCTTCTAAAGCAATTGACATTTCAATACTTCATGAAGTAGTAAGAAGGTTAAATAAAAACTGTGAATTAGACTAATATATAAGAAAATACAAATATAGAATCAATCTGTTATAAATAGTTAACTTAAATCCTTCAAGCTTAGCTGAACTTGGGTAAAAGTCTCAATTCAAATGTCTTCATCGAATTCAATTTCAAATGTATCTGTAACCTCTAAGAAGTCATTGAGCTTGCAGTTCAGCCCCTTGATATACACAAAATGAAGGTAATAATTCCAGATTATATTGTGAGGTTGGTACAGTCTATAAACTAAGTATGCCTAATAACATAAAAGGATAATATTTTAACATTACATTTTTATTGTAATACTTCATTATGGTAAATTTAAATTTAGATAGCTAGTGAGGTACTGTGCTCCTTGGTAAAAGCCACATTATAAATGGAAATCATGTCTATATAATTTGTTTTATATAATGTAAGACACCATTATTTTAAGAACACTTGGAAAGAAATTTCTTATAACTTCACATTTATTTTGTTGTTTTAATTTATTTGTTTTTTATCTTTACTTAAGACATTTGTTTTATAATTACATAGACATTAATTTTTACAATATGACTTACCATCACTTTTGTTCTATTTTGCAAACACAGTATATTCTGCTTTTAATGTCAAAATGTGCCTCCAAATTTTGAAGAATTTAATTTTTTTGGAAAATTTTGAATATATACAAAAGTGGAGAGATAATTATAATGAATCTCAAGTAGCTTTCACGCAGCTTCAATAATTATGAAGTCATTTATACCCTCATTCATTTCCTTCCTCTTTTACTAGAATAAAGTAAATCACGTAATTTATTTATTGTTCAATAGATATGTATAGTTCCATGTTCATCTCTAAAATATCTCTTTAAGCCATTTAATTCATAATAATACCATTATTACAACTAAAATATGAGTATGTTTCCAATGCTATCAAATTTATAGACAGTATGCAAATACCTTTTAAATGCCAATTAAATTTTAAAAATTCAAATAGTATAATAGTTCATATAACACAAATGAGGTGAAAATAATATTTTTAATAACTATCTTTATATATCTATATCATAAATGCTGCTTTCATGAAGTGTATATAAGTTGCATATCAATTCCAGAGATGTTAATGTAAAAGAATGTGTTTCTTGAAATTTGAAATATGATTTAAGTACTATAGTTCTCTTTTTATTTCCCATATAACATGACATTCTAAGATTATGGGGATAATAATGTTGTTGTAATGAATAAATACACTATGGATACTTCAAGGATGCATCCACTTGTTTAGTATTGTTTAAATAGAATATTTCCCAATATTTGACATTCATTTAGTATATTCATCAAGGTGTCATACAAACAAAAAGTTACCAATATTGTGTGATCTCTGGAAGACCCAAAGTAATCACTAATCATAGTTCACTGAGACATTCATAGAGTGATGAATAATTCTTAGGTGAAGAAAGCAGTTAGGTGCCTTCTATGCTTGGTACAAATACAATATTTTCTACTATGTTTCAACAAATTCTCTCAGAGCATGCAAAGTGCTTCAGAAATGTTCTTGTGACAGATATTGTCAATCAGCTGACTCAGCACCCACTCCAACCTCTTCCTAGTACGTTTGCACTTCTATAGCTCAGGGACCAGATGGTAGAAATCGTGTAACTCAGTTTACAGTTATATTTGAAGTCTCACCTATCAAATTCATCTGAAAAATATTTGGAAAGCAGAAATAGAAGCCTAACTAACATCTGCTGCTTTTGCTATTTCTTCTGGCAATTACATCAGTAATTACATAAATAAGTACAGCATTTGCCTCCATTCCCTTCTCCCCCATCCTGCCCAGCAGCATTTTTAGAGGTCTTAGTGCCCATTCCCTGGCTTTAAGGGCATCATGAGGCAGTGTGTGAGCATGTGTTGTGCTGCTGCATATGGAAGCAGAAGAGACATAGTTCTGAAGCTGGCAACTGTGCCATCATTTTAGCACAAGGCTTCCTGGTGGTGGCGGAGGTAGCATGCTGCTATGGCGGCCACTTCCTGATTCTATCGCTCCCTGGAATTTCTAGAGGCAGTCAAAATCTTGGCAGCACAGATCTACACTGTGACTTTGGGAATTTTTCTTATACAGTCAGTTTGGAGTGTGTTTCTTCAGTCTACTCATGAATTCAATTATTGTGCCCTGACGACAGATCTGCTATCTGTTTGTTATGAGTTTATTTGTATCTAAAGACTAGCCACATTTGCTGAAGTGAGATAAGCTGATAAGCATCCTAAATAGGTAGATTTTCCCTGTTAGTCTTTGTGGCCTCCTGAATCTAATAAAGTATGAATTAAGGGATAAGAAATGTCTGAATAGTATAAGGCATACTTATTATATGGCATACACAAGGATAGTGGACATTTAGGTTATTTCCATCTTGCCTATTGTGAATAATGCTACAAACATCATAATCCTCTTTAAATTGAAAATCTTTAGGAAAAATAGAATTCTTGAGTTGGTTAGAATAACTTTAAATGTTGGATATCCACATGAAAAACAAATTAGAAATATGTATATTATAAAGCTGTAGTGTTATATTTCCACATATAAAATAATTCAGTTTTAAATGGATTTTATATTTTGAATTACTTTAATTTTACTCAAACCTTTTATGAACTGTAAAAGTATAAAATAGAACATATTTTATATTAATTTGACTTAAATGATATGTAATGTTTTATATTGTGATAATGACAATAATTTAATGTCATATCAAAATTATATATTTTAATTATCTTATTAAGATATAAAGCAAATACATTATTAACAATATAAATTATTGTCAGTATTTCTATGAAAACCTTATTTAACCACTTAAAATTAATATAATATCAAAATATTACTATTTTAAAAGCCATAATCTTTTCAACATTAAACATCTTCTCTAGTTTTATACATTACCATCAAATCTGAATCTATACAGAAGCTCAGTTAAAGGTATTTGAACTCATTGTTATGCATGTCTTTTTTTTATTACTTTTCCTTCAATTCATATTATTAAAGAACTACCGTTACAATATAGTCTAAATAATCACACATTTTAATGGCTGAACAGTGTCATCTTACATGTGTCTCAGTTTTACAAAAATGCCACATGTGATTTTATGAGAAGAAGTTTTTGATTTTGTTTTTTTCCTTTTTCTTTCTGTTTTGACTTTGGTTCAATTATTCTTTTAACTTACATTTCTGAGAGTGGAATTCCTGGGTCAAAAGATAAGACTATCTATATGATTAAATCTATGAGTTTCATATTGCCTTTCTGTTTTTGAAACGTCTTTAAAACTCACCAAGAGCATAAAAATGCACCAATTTAAGCACAGCATGACACGCATTTAGAGTTATCACTTTCTCTCTCTTAATTCTGTGGACAAAGGAATGGACATAATCATTTGTTAATCTCTTAAAGGTTACCTACTTTAGCCAAATACTCTATTCTAATACCTATCATTTTCTTAGCAAGAAAATTTTACTGCATTATGACAGCGTCAGCATTTGCATTTAAATGACTTGCTAGCATTAGGATAAATTTAATAGAGCAGCGTTTTCATTGCATGATTGAAAACGCTTACCCTGTAACTGTAGATGTTCTTTACAGAAAAAAATAAGTCAGTACAATAAAACTAATGAAGTCTGCCAAAATTAAATATTGACCAGACATGTCAGTGAACAAACACCTGGAAATATGAACATATGCTGAATAGATCAGCTTATTGGGAAAAAGGATACACGTTGACATTGTTCTATGATTACTGGACAATATTTAACTTCTGTGAAAACATGCAGGGAACTTAGAAAGTTAAATAGTTATAATGGGAAAGGAGCAAAGGAAAATGTTGAAATAATTCTATATAAATGTTTATGAAAATAATTATCCTTCAAACACACTATTATATTTGATCCTATAAAAATCTATAAACATATTAAGAGGACAATAGAATTTTGAGCATTACGCAGCATGAGGTTTATTAAGAATAGATATGCCACAGAAGCTTAATAGCTTCTTTTGATTCATTGTTAATTACAAAATTAGGGCATGCTGTGAATAGGTTCTATCTTCAATATTTGGACTCTAATAAGTATTTTAGATTACTGTTTTTAAAGTACAGTTTACCATTACGACATCTAATACATTACTAGTATAGAGCATGTTTGAAGCTAGATATTGTCATTAACCAACTCTACTCAGTAGAAACGGAGATACAGGTTATGTAATATTTTGTGAGACTAGTCAGAATTTAGTTAGAACAGAAACTAACAACGTTCTCAGTCGATTGTAGGATATTTATCAATTTGATCACTGCACATCACCAGTGTCAATTTATTAAAATAATTTTACTTAGATTTAAATAATAATTTTGAGGTAAAAATGAATTGAAATTGATAAATGGAAAGTACTTATACCTGAATAGGAATTTATATGTACCATAAGTTATATTCAGAATGTGGAAAATTGTGTAGCAAAAATGATCTGGTTTCGCCCAGCTGGTGTGGCTCAGTGGTTGAGTGTTGATCCATGCACCAAGAGGTCACTGGTTCGATTCCTGGTCAGAGCATATGCCCAGGTTGTGGGTCCAATCCCCAGTGGGGGGCATGCAGGAGGCTGCCAATCGATGTTCTCTCTCATCCATGTTTCTATCTCTCTCTCCTTCTCCCTTCCTCTCTCTCTAAAAATCAATAAGGAAAAAAAAAATGATCTCATTTTTTTGTTGTTATTGTTGTTTTGTTTTAATCTTCAACCCCAAGGATACTTTTTTTTCCATTTTTATCTTCAGATAGAGTGGGAGGGAGCGGGAGTGGGAGAGAAGAGAGAGAGACATTGATGTGAGAGAGACACATCGATTGGTTGCCTTCTGCATGACCCTGACCAAGGCTGGGGACCGAACAGCAACTGAGGTACGTGCCCTTGACCAGAATCAAACCCGTGACTCTTTGGTCCGCGGGCTGATGCTCTACTGCTGAGCCAAACTGGCCAGGGATGGTTTCTTTATGACATGAAAGGTATTTAAAAAGAGAGAGAATTAAATCAATACAATAATAATTAAGGGAGAAATGAAACATAATAAAAGTCTATTTTAATCTCACCTTTTCAGATAAATTATAAGAAATTAGATAAAATTTAACTGACACCAGAAAAAGAAAATATACTAATCTTAAAGCAAGCTAAATTATTTTATATTTTGTTAATAAAATTGATTTTAGGGAGTCTTAATGCCATTCCAATGCACTGAACATCATCATATTCAAATCTGCTTTTAAGGAAATAAGACTGTTAGTATTACAATCCACATATTTAGGCTTGATAAGTTTTATACATTACATTTAAAAGGAGAGGTAGAGCCCTGGCAGGTTTGGCTCAGGGTTGGAGTGTTGGCCTGCGGACCAGAGAGTCCCAGGTTCGGTTCCCACTAGGGGCACGTACCAAAAAAAAAAAAAAAAAAAAAAAAAAGAAGAGATAGAAACATAGATTCCCTTGATTAAACAAACGACTTCTACATCAAATTATTTCACTTGCCTTCTGACACAATCTATATCACTTCCGTTATATGGCCTGAGTTTATATCTCTAAATGTTTTCTTATTTTATTTTTTATTAAATTTATCGGGGTGACATTGGTTAATAAAATTATATTGGTTTTAATTGTATATTTCTGTGATACATGATCTGTATATTGTACTGTGTGCCCACCACCCAAGTCAAATCATCTGCAGTCACCATATATATTTGACCCCCTTTACCCTTTACCCCATTCATTTTACATCACAATCTACACAGCACAGCTTACTCCAATGCTAGCTCACTGCTTTCTTGTTCTTTCTTGAAACTATCAAGCTTAATCTTTCCTCGGGGTATTTTCAAACATGGTTCCTTCTCTTTCCAATTTTTCTTCAGCCATTTACATGACTCACTGTATTATTTCATTGAAGTCACTTCTAATATGTTTCTTTCTTCTAAAGTTCTTCCCTGAGCACCATTTCTATGATGGCACCTTCACTGCCTGTCACTCTATCCCCATTAGCATTTAGTAGGTAACTTATCAGTATTTGTTGGATGAGTTTATGAATGAGTTTTAGTTTTTGAGCTAGAGAGTGAATGTCACACTAGGTGATTTCTAGAGTTCCTACGATTAAGACCTCATCATAAAAATAAAGTAGTTACTATTCACACGGAGTGTCTACCACATGCTATACACTTTCATATTTAATACTTATAATCAACTTGCAAGTAATTTTATTGTCTCCATTTTATATATGAGCAGGCTAAATTATGAAAGAGTGAAGTACACAATGGCTTAGCAACACAATACTGGTAACTAAAAAAAAAATAGAATTCAAATTCAGGCTTACTAGACTGAAAAGCTAATAAACTTTATGCTACTGAGGTTTTTAAAAACTAGACTTGTTTCAAAAGATTCTTATGTGGAAGCTGATGTGTGAAAGGCTGCTCATAAAATCAGGATGGCGCTAAGATTACAGCAAAGAAAGGGAGACTCACAATGACATCTCCACAAATTATTTCTCTCTCCCTTCAGAGAAGTGCCTAGGAGCACAATTTAGAGACCAATGAGCTACTTAACAATGCCTCTCAAACATTAGCTATGAAATACTGGTGACACATATTTCCTGTAGGCTTTGCGTAGCTCATCTCATGTTTTTCCAAGATTAGTCCAGAAATATAATGTGTCAGGAAATACATCTACCAAATAAGTATAGGGAGAATTTAAAGATTACCCAAACAACTGGAGCAATTCAATGTATACATGAAATGACAAACTCAAAAATTTTAAAAAATATATATTTTCCTAAAATAATTTATTTATATATTCAATACAATCTCCACCAATATACTATAATTTTTCTATATATAATTTTTAAATGATTTCAAACTATATATAAAAATATAGAGTTAAGTATAGCTTCGTAAATGATGTTGAAATATAGGACAAGGTAGGAGGTCTTACATTACTAATTATAAAACTGTTTTAGTGTATTGTTTTGATGAAAGAATAGACAAATGGCCCTGGTCAGGTGGCTTAGTTGGTTGGAGTATCATCCCATACACCAGAAGGTTGTGGATTCATTTCCTGGTCAAGACACATACCTAGGTTGCAGGTTCGATTCCCAGTCAGGGTGTGTATGGGAGGCAACTAATCAATGTTTCTCTCTCTCCCACCCCCTAAAATCAATGTAAATATATCCTCAGGTGAGGACTAAAAAACAAACAAAAAGATCAGACAAATGAATCAGTGGAACAGAGTAGAAAGCCCATAAACAGGTCTGAATATTTATGAACATGGTTCATAGCAAAGGTGGCAGTTCAGAGCAGTGGTCTTTTTACTTAATGGTGCCAGGTGGAAAGATAGAAATATCATGACCTTACTTTATCATGATATTCACAAGTGAGTTCAGGTTGAATACTTATCTAAGTGCATGTAGCAAAAATAGTAATACTTTGAGAAGATTACATAGGATGATAACATGACTATCTGTTGAAGGAAATAATTTTAAAAAAATAAGAGAGAAGGCACAAAACAGAAATAAAACTCTTTATAAATTGTTAGATCTTAGAATTAAAACTAAATCTCCTTCCATCAACTACATCATATGAAAGCAAAAAAACAAAAAATATTGTCAACACAAACAAATAGCAAAGAGCTCTTACAAATGCCATATATATATATATGTATTTTGTGGGTCTGCACATATATATATGCCACAAAATACATATATATAAAATACATACATATATATAGTGTCCCCAAAAATGTGTATACAACTGTGAATAATTTTAAAGCCAGTATTTATTAAAATACATTTCATTTTCGCCCAGGCAGTATGGCTCAGTGATTGAGTATCGACCCATGCACCAAGAAGTCTCCAGTTCGATTCCTGGTCAGGGAACATGTCCAGGTTATGGGCTCGATCCCCAGTGGGGGGCATGCAGGAGGTGGATAATCGATGCTCTCTCTCATCTATGTTTTTTTTTTCTCTCTCTCAAATCAATAAAGAAAAATATTAAAAATAAAATAAAACACATTTCATTTTCAAAATGTAATAGAATTTACAAATACCCAGTATACATTTTTTTGGAATATATATATAATATATATATAATCTCCACAAGAGGAGTGAGGTTAACCAGAACCATAATAAAAGATATTCTAAAAGAATGCCTCCAATGAATTTAGCTTAACATGTAATTTAGCTAGTAGGTAAAGCAAAATCCAATAACCTTTATAGTAACATAATATGCATCCCTCAAGAGAATAAATTTACAATATTTAGCATCCAATCATGTACAGTCACTTTGAAAGACAGTTTGTTGGTTTCTTAGAAAACTAAACATATTTTTAGAATATGATGAAACAATCGCTCTCTTGGCATATACCCAAAGGAGTTGAAAATTTATGTCCACACAAAACCTGAACACAGATGTTTATGGCAACTTTATTCATAATTGCCAAATCTTGGAAGCAATCAGAAGTCATTCAGTCAGTGAATAGATAAATAAACTGTGGTACATTCAGACAATGGAATAGTATTCAGTGTTAAAAAGAAACGAGCTATCAAGCCATAAAATGCCATAGAGGAAACTTAAATTCATATTACTAAGTGAAAGAACCCAATCTGAAAGGCTACATACTGTATGATTTCAACTATATGACATTCGGGAAAAAGCAAAATTATGGAGAAATTCAAAAGACCAGTTGTTGGCAGAGGTTGAGGGAATTGGAGAGAGATGAATGGCAGAGTATAGAGAATTTTAGGGCAGTAAAATACTCTGTATAATACCATAATGATAGATACATGTCATTACACATTTATCCATACCCATAGAAGGTACAACACCAAGAATGAACTCTAATGGAAACTATGAGCTTTGAGTGATTATGATGTACAACAAATGTCCCAGTCTGGTGGGGGAATATTAATAATGGTGGAGGCTATACATGAGTATACAGAAAAATCTCTGTACCTTCCCCTCAATTTTGCAGTGAATCAAAAACTTCTCTATAAAATAAAGTTTTAATTTAAAAACAAAATGTTGAGTTTGAAATTTTCATTTGATGAGATAAGAATTGACTAGACATTGAATAGCAATAAAAACTATTCAAAATGAAAGATACAGAATGAAAATAACATAAATAGCCTTGAGATATAAATTCTATCATATATTGTGGAGTACAGAGAATTTTAGGGCAGCAAATTAGAGTAAAAAAAAAAAAGGAAAGTGATCAGGAAGAGATTTTGAAAAATTGAATAAATAACATTTAAAATGTATTAAATTTTATAAATAGTATAAATTCACTGAACTAAGACTCTTGACCATTCTGAGGCAGATGAACACAAAGAACCACATCAAGGCAAGCTTGTAAAATATTGCTGAAAACCACCAATAAAGAGAAAGTCTTCAAAGTTGCCAGGTGGGAGTGGGCCAGGGGAATATGTACAGAAAACCAAATTAAAAACAAACACACTCTACTATTGAATCTGTGTAAACTATTCTTTATTTCAGTTAGTGCCTCCTTCAGTTCTGACTGTGATTCCATCATTTCTGACTGGTCCTTTTTTATGCTCTTGTAGGTAAATCCAAGAAGCAAACCATCGATCTGGAATATAAGGAAGCAAAAAACACCCAATAAGAACAGCAAAATGAAAAAAGAATCCAAAGAAATGAGGATAGTGTAAGGAGCCTCTGGGACAACTTCAAGCGTGCCAACATTCGCATCTTGGGGGTGCCAGAAGGAGAATAAAGAGAACAAGAAATCGAAAACCTATTTGAAACAATAATGGCAGAAAACTTCCCGAACTTGGTGAAGGAAACAGACATACAAGTCCAGGAAGCACAGAGAGTCCCAAACAAGATGAACCCCAAGAGGCCCACACCAAGACATATCATCATCAAAATGCAAAAGGTTCAAGACAAAGAGAGAATTTTAAAAGCAGCAAGAGAAAAGCAGTTAGTTACCTAAAAGGGAGTTCCCATCAGAATGTCAGCTGATTTCTCAAAAGAAACTTTGTAGGCCAGAAGGGAGTGGCAAGAAATATTCAGAGTGATGAAAAGCAAGAACCTACAACCAAGATTACTCTGTCCTGCAAAGCTGTCATTTGGAATCGATGGCCATATAAAGAGTTTCCCAGACAAGGAAAAGCTAAAGGAGTTCATCACCACCAAACCATTATTATATGAAATGTTGAAGGGTCTTCTTGAAGAAAAAGATAAAAAAATATGAACAAACAAAATGGCCATAAATACATATCTATCAACAATTGAATCTACAAACAAAATGAACAAGCAGAACAGAAACATTCTCATAGATACAGAGAACTTTTGTTGGGTACCAGATGGGTGGGGGCTGGGGGGATGGGTGAAAAAGGTGAAGGGATTAAGAAGTACAAATTGGTTGTTAGATTGACAAACCTCAAAGGGAAGGGGGGTTGGGGGTGGGAAGAAATAAACCAAAGAATTTATATGTATATATGCATAACCAATGGACACAGACAACAGTGTGGGGAAAAGCAGGAGGGGGGCAGGGATGGGGAGGAGGGGGGCAATGGGGGAAAAATGAGGAACATCTGTAATACATTCAACAATAAAGATAAGTTAAAAAAAAAATAAACACACACAACTGTGTGCTTTTTGTCACACACAGTACAAGCAAGAAGGCAATAGACCAACTTTAAAATGTTAAATTAAGATAAAAACTGTCAAACTGAAATATAAACTCAGCAAAAAATTTTAAGATAAAAGAGCACATACATATATATCAACAAGTAAAATATGAGATAACTTATTATGTAATGTTAAAGGCTGTTTTTCAAGCAGGAAGAAGTTACCAGGTGGAAACTTGGATCCACACAGCAAATTAAAGAACAATGGAATGGAAAATATGTGAGCAAACGAGACATTTTGATTTTGTAAAAAATGTCTTAATTGTACTATGATGTTTATAATCTATGCAGAAGAACAGATATGACAGTAGTAGGATGGGAGAGAAGAACAGAGTGTGGTTCAGTGTGCATACACTGATGAATCTGTTAAATTACACTGAAAATTATTTGAAGGTGGACAGTGATAATGGAAAGATGCATTTTTAAACCATAGAGCATCTATTAAAAACAGATCAAAAGAGTATAGCCAAGTAAGCTAATAACTGAGAAATTGGAATGCTAGAAGTACTCAACTCAAAAGAAGGCAGGCAAAGAGGAAAATAAGAAAAACTAAGAACAGATGTGACAAAATAGTACTGTGAAGATTTAAACCTAATTAAATAACTGCATTATATAGAAATTATCTAAACACTCCAATTAAAAGAGAAACCTTAATGGGCTAGATTAATAGCAAGAAAAAACTGAATGTTGTCTATAGAAAAGCTACTTTATCTAATAAGAAAAAGGGAGGTTAAAAAAATGGGAAGATATACTATGCAAACACTACTCAAAATGGCTGGAATGACTGTATTAGTAAAAGGGACAGTTCATCAAGAAGAAATAGCAGTCCTCATCATATGCACCTACCTAATAACAAAGCCAAAACCAAGGTAACTGAAAAGAGAAACAGAGAAGTTGACAAGTATGTTGGCAATTTCAATACTTTTCTCTGTTAACCATAGAAAAGGGGCGAGAAAATGAATAAAATACAGAAGATGTAAACTGGATATAAATAACATTTTTAGAACACATCAACCATATATAACATTTTTTTTAAAGTTCAAATGGAGCACTCCAAGTTCAAATAGATGATTTGTCACACCAATAACTGTCTCAATATATTTAAAATGGATGATGTAGTACAAAATATTTTCTCTTAATAAGTGGAATAAAATGATAAAACCCAGAAATTAATAAAGTAATTTTAAAACACATTTTGAATAATATATGGTTAAAAATTCAGAAGAGATTTTAGAAAATATTTGTATTAAATGAAAATTAAAACAACACATCCAATTTTTTGTGTCGTTGCTGTTAAAGCAGTGCTTAAAGGGAATATTAGAGTTTGACATATTTATATTAGAAAAGAAAAAGTTAACTACCAGATATTACTACACACAAGTTAAAAATATTGAAATTAAAATTTTAGAAATTGCCCAGCCAGTGTGGCTCAGTGGTTGAGCGTTGACCCATGCACCAAGAGATTGCAGGTTCTCTTCCTGGTCAGGGCACATGCCCAGGTTGTGGGCCAAATCCCCAGTGGGGGTCATGCAGGAGGCGGCCAATCGATGTTCTCTCTCATCGATGTTTCTATCTCTCTTTCCCTCTCCCTTCCTCTCTCTCTCAAAATTAATAAAGAAAAAAATTGTTAAAAAAATAAATAAAATTTTAGAAACTGAAAATACTAATTTTGATGAGATTGTGGAGTTACAGGACATCTAATGCATTGCTGGTGGGAAAGTAAAATTGTATAACAATTTTGACAACAGTTTGAGTTTCTAATAATTCAAAAATATATGAAAGTACCATGAACCAACAATTTCAATCCTATGCATTTATCAAATTAAAGTAGGTTTACAGTTATAAGTACACAAAACAATTTATACTTGTATTATTATTTATTAATTATTGTAATGCTTTCCATATGCAAAACTGAAGAACTGTAAACCTACTTTTGCCCCACCCTGTATTTGTCTCCTTCCTTGTTAATGACCATTAACTTAGACACAGATAAACTTTTAGAAAATTTTGGAAAAAATCATTAAGTGAATCAAGAAAATGTCACGATTCATCTGTTCCTGGCATGCAGTTTTAACTTGTCAGCAGTAAGACTGACGTAGATAGTAGTTTCATGCTTCTGTTACAGTGATGATCTGAATACTGATTGTGGATTTGACTGCAGATGTTAGAAGCAAACCATCTCTAACAGATGTATAATCTGATTAAATATGCAATGCAATGATATTGTCAAAACCTATTAATCACTCTTTCAGGACACATTAGTCTAGGCTTTACTGACAGCTGTGAGGATTGGAATGTCTCTGCAGTTGCGGGTTGCTCATCCGTACCACCCAATGGAACTTAAAGGCAAAACTAACTACAATAGGCAAGTGCACAGTGTAGTTAAAATGTTGGATGGTGTTTTTTCCCCCTCATTAGTGAGAAAAGATACATAGTTTTTTCCTCCAATAATGTTTATGCTACTTACATTTATTTGCTTCTTAACCCCAAATAGCAGGATTGCTTTCTGTCAAGCTGGGAATAATTCAGAAATGCAGATACAGAGCTGAACCTCCAGCATGCATATATTAGAAGCAGTCCCATGACTGATGATTGTACAATATGTGTTCACAGATGAATGGTAGCAAAGCCTTTTTCCCCACTGAGAATGCTAACAAGTATTGATTTCTCGGCCACTGACATACACAGGTGCTGCAATTTATTTTGGAAAAGGTAGCACCTTAATTTTATGATCACCAGCCCCCAGATCTTATTTTTGTCCTTGATTCACCCTTACAGTTTGAGATTCCTGGCAGTATTAATGATCTTTTGTAAACCAAACAACTGTCTGCCAATATGTATCCCAAATGTTCTCATACTGAATTATTCTGCATTCCAAAATTTTTATACCAGAGTCTGTTACAAATAGATACATCAATTATAATCAAAGTTTACTCTTTCCAATTCTCTCATACTCATTTAAGAGATACAATGCATTATAAATGACCCAAATTTTCAGAGTGGGCTGCTCAAATGCTATGAGATGAAGAAATGTGGCATTCTCTGAGCTAGCTAGAAAAATTAGGGAAAGAAAGAAAAAAAATGTACTTCAATTCTAAAACCATTCATTAAACCTGAATCGACCAGTTGTATTTTAAGAGGATGGGAAGTAAGAGCAGGAGTAGTAGCAGAGGTAGTAGGGTCCATTCCTTCCAGGTCTCTCAAGGGAAGAAGCTTGTACTTTCCACTCTTCTTCCTTAAGATACATGTTATTATCATAAATACAGTTTTTCAAAACTTCTTTTATCAAGATTTGGTTATGGTGGATCTCTCTCAAGTGTTTTTCTTATGCAGAAATCTACAGCTATAAATTAGAACTAAAACTGACTTCCTGAGCTGTAATATATGTATCATAGCAACCACACCCCACTGACCTATACTCAGGATCATAATTTTGTTTCTCCCCAACTACTGATAAGAGAAGAGTCTTGTACTTCACAGATTTATATCCTTCAAAGACTGTTATTGCGGAAATAGTGATTATGGTTCTTTCACTGATTAATTAACTCTTAGAAATGAGCCTTTCATGGAGACTGTCCATGATTTACTTGCTTAAGGAAATGTTTTTGTAAAATGTAAACTAAATTTCTGTGGTCAGTTCAGCAAGAATATAGAAAAAGTTGTTAATTTGAAGGCTTTGAGATTGAGAACAAATTCATCAATAATTTTATTTTCCTTAATTCCTGAGTCAAGATAATCAAAGTGACAAACTAATCACTTAATAGAAAGGTCAAGAATAGGTCTGTTTCCAATATTTCCACAATAGATTGCTTTTCGCAAAATTTAGCCAATAGTAATGTTTAGACCCTCAACTGCATGTATTAATCTAGGCATCATAATAAATCCTTGGATCACTGAATTCGAGTTTTAAAGTCACTTTATACAATAAATATTGCAAATAACTCCAGAGTAATCAGGTACCAAAAATTTTAAACAATAAAAGGAATGCACTTGATTTTTCTTTACTATTTACTTTGTTTCAAACCCTATCATCAGAAAAAAATTAACATGGAATCTGCTAGTATAAAAGAGTTATATATGTAAAACAGGATGGAGGTGTGAGGACAGACACTAGGGGGCAGCACAAGAGGTTTGTTGGTAAGCATGAATAGTCCCGCAGACTCGCATATGGTCACGCATAAGTGAGCACAGACACTAGGGCGTAGCACCGAAAGGATCTCGCCAGTAAACACGTATAACCTGGCTGGCCGGTCCTGGTAGTGGACTTGCACTAGTGGACAATCTTTCTCTTGCCCTACACAGGGGACGCCTTGTGAGGGTCCAGGTCAAAAGGCACTGGATGCCGTCATTTTCTCTTTGTCTTTTTCAGATGAGGAACTCCTCATCTGCCACCAAGGTTAACACCCATCCTCCCCCAGCCCTCCCTCAAGATTGTATACTGAGGAACTGGGAATTGTTTGATGCACAAACTCAGAAGGAAAAACACCTGATCTTCTTTTGTACTCAGGCTTGACCTCAGTATAAACTTACAGATGGAGAGGCATGGCCCCCAAAGGGAAGTATCAACTATAATACCATCTTACAATTAGATCTTTTCTGCAGGAGGGAAGGAAAATGGTCTGAGGCTCCATATGTTCAGGCCTTCTTTGCTTTAAGGGATAATCAGAAATCGTGTCAGTGATGTAAAATTGACCCCTCGCTTTTAGCAACTCTAACCCAAAATGGTATGAGAAAACTAGAAACCCCTAAAGAGGCAGTGGAGTCTCATGTCCCACTAAATGCATCTAAAACATCTTGCTCCACTTATCAGGACCCCCCCAGGAAGACAAATCCTGCCTCGGCATAGGGGGACTCAACCAACTCAGCCCTCGGCTACTCTCTGCTCCCTTCAGGCAATGGCAGGGGGAGAACTTGGACCCCCTCTGGTCCAGGTACCATTTTCCCTGCAAGATTTAAAACAAATTAAGACAGATCTAGGAAGATTTTCAGATGACCCTGAGAAGTTCATAGAGGTTTTTCAGGGGCTAACACAAACATTTCAATTATCATGGAAGGGTGTGAAGCTTCTCCTGAGTCAGACACTCTCAGGGTTAGAGAAACAATCAGTCATAGAGGCAGCCCAACAGTTTGGGGATGAATACTTCTTAGGGAATGTCAGTGGAATCCCTGCCGATCAGAGTAAATGTTACCCCACTGGCCAACAAGCTGTACCCTGGGAAGACTCTAAATGGGATCCTAATGATGAAGCAGGAGATAGGAATAGGAGGCATTTCCAGACTTGTGTGATCCAAGGATTAAAGAGGTGACATCCCAAGCCCCCTACCTACTCTAAGTGATCAATTATAGACCAAGGGAAGGATGAGAATCCCTCAGCCTTTATGGACAGACTCAGGGAGGCATTGACGAAATACACCTCCATGTTCCCAGATTCTCTTGAGGGCCAACTCATTTTAAAGGACAAATTTATAACTCAGTTGGTCCCAGGCATTAGGAGGAAACTACAGAAATTGGCATTTGGCCCTGAGAACACCTTAGATAACCTCCTAAAAGTAGCTACTTCAATCTTTTATAATCAGGATCAGGAGAAGACTGAGGAGAGGAAGGCAAAAGGCAGAGAAAAGGCTGCAGCCCTGGCTGCAGTGCTCCAAAATGCTAATGTCTGTGGTCAGAGACCCTGAGCTCATGGATTTCCCACAGTTACTTGCTACAACTGTGGTCAACGATGGCATGTCCCAAAGAACTGCCCACAGGGAAACAGGAAGCTACCCCTTAGGCCCTGTCCAGTCTGCAAGGGGAACCACTGCAAGTTGGACTATCCAAAGGGACATGGGCTGACGGGCCCTGGGGCCTTCCTGCCCAGCTCCAATAAGGACTGTCATTTCCACCAGGAGCCACCAGTAACCCTGACTGTCCAGGGTGAGGAAATTAATTTCCTCCTCGACACTGGAGCCACCTTCTCTGTTATCCTCTCTAGCCCTGGCCTACTCTCATCCCATAGCATGACCATTAGGGGCGTGTCTGGTAAGCCAGTGACTAGGCATTTCTCACAGCCTTTGAGCTGCCATTGGGATGATTCGTTTTTCTCACATGCCTTCTTGATTATGTCAGAAAGTCCAACTCTCCTATTAGGGCGAGACATCTTAGCCCGTTTTAACACCACCATATACATGGCACCAGAACAAGGGCTCTGCTTACCACTAATAGAGACTGAGATTGACCCCGAAGTATGGGCCACCTGAGGGGGAATTGGCAGAGCAGGACTGATGCTCTGATGCATCTCAGGGACTCATCTTCCTTTCCACATGAGAAACAGTATCCCCTCAAGCCAGAGGCAAGAAGTGGACTGCAAGCTATCATAGATGACCTGAAGGCCCAGAGCCTGGTAAAACCTTCCAACGGCCTGTGCAACTCACCTATTTTGGGTGTCCAGAAGCCCAATGGTGAATGGAGGCTTGTCCAAGACCTCTGACACATAAATGAGTCAGTTATTCCTATACATCCCATAGTACCTAATCCTTATACCCTGTCGGCCCAGATTCCAGAGGATACTTAATGGTTTATGGTCCTAGACCTTAAGGATGCCTTCTTTTGCATAACTTTGCACCCAGACTCACAGTATCTTTTTGCATTTGAAGATGTCTCAGACCAATCTACTCAACTGACATGGACTGTTTTGCCTCAGTGCTTTAGAGACAGTCCTACCTGTTTGGTCAGGCCTTAGCTCAAGATCTATGTCAATCTGAGCAGCCACAAGCTAAGGTCTTACAAGCTGATGACCTTCTTCTATGTGCTCCTTCAGAGGAGGTCTCACAGGTGCCAGAGCCTGACTCAATTTTCTGGTACAAGGTCTTGAAGACCAAGGCACAACTTTGTCAGACCACTATGAGGTATCTGGGTTTGAGACTGACAAAAGGAACAAGGGCTCTGGGAGAAGATAGGGTTAAGCCTATTTCTTCCTTTCCCTTGCCCCATACTATAGAACAATTGAGGAGTTTTCTGAGCACAACAGGGTTTTGTAGATTATGTATTCCAGGATATGGGGAGATAGCTCACCCTCTATATCAAATGATCAAGGAAGCCCAGAAGGAAAATTTAACTTTGCTTGAGTGGGAACCAACAGCCAAATTGGATTTTGAAAATCCCAAACAGGCTCTCCGCCAGGCTCCAGCCTTAAACCTTCCCACAGGCCAGGATTTCAATTCATTCGTAGCTGAAAGAGGGCCTTGTTAGTCAGGACCCAGCCTCAAGGCCCTATGCAACAACCAGTAGGCTACTTTAGTAAGGAATTGAACATCACACCTAAAGGCTAGCCAGTTTGTCTTCACACATAGCAGCAGTAGCATTCAGTAGCATTGCTGATACCAGAAGCCACCAAATTAACCTTAGGAAGAGATTTGACCATTTATACTCACCATCATGTCTCTAATGTATTGATCTCTAAAGGAAGACTTTGGCTCTCAGACAGCCACCTTCTGTGATATCAAGCTCTTTTACTGGAAGGACCAGCTACCAAACTAAAGATTTGACCCACTCTATTTGGACTCTGTCTCTTGCATTTACTTGTATACCTTGTTTCTGCCAGATTAGAAGTGATAAAGCTGCCAACGGTCCTGGAAATGAAACCCTGAATGACAGCTCCCATCTTCCATGGTCCTTTAGATGGTCTACTTCAGATGGAGCCCTAACAAGCCCAACTCTGACCCCTTTCGGCTTGAAGCAGCCAGAGCAGTCATCAGCCATGTTCCCAACAGCACTTGGGATCTACAAATCACAGGGGGAAATGAGGAGATAGAGGCAGGTTAGGCAGTGAGGGACAGGACCATGGGAAGGGAAAGCTGAGACATGGGGCAAGTTTGAGATGACTTGGAGCTCAGCACACAGGCAGGCAACCCAGTACACAGCATATCTGGAGGTTTATTCGGACTCTACATACCTCAAAAATAAAACTAAAATTAACATGGGAGATTGTACCTCCCAGGCCAGAAACTCCCAGCCCCATTTATAAAAATGCAAATTAGAAGCTCCTGGAATTACATAACAACAACAACAACAAACCAGAAAGGCTGGTTTCAAGCAAGGCAATAGAATGGCTGAATGAGTTCTGGGAAACTACAGAGTGTGTTCCTATTGCAGAAAGCCATGTCTCCTTAAAAAGGATTATAGAAAACCAAGATTGGACTTAGACAAGAAACCAAAAGCAAGCATAAAGTTGCTCCAAGGGCCTTTCCCTTCCTCCTCACTAATAGTCTGGGAGAAGTTGAAATTATCATAAAACAGGAAGCTACTAAAGCCCCTATTGATGACCTAGGGCTGAACCCAGTCAGACAGGAAACACAAGCTTTAAAATATGGATGTTACTAAGTCAGAATTCCCTAAAAGGACCAATTGGAGGCTAGCAAGACATATATCTACCCCTAGACAACAGAGCCCCATGGGCAACCCACTTGGGTCCCCTCCCCACTGCAGGGAGTCTGTCTACCTTTCAAATAAACTGTCTTTCCCTTCCCTTCATCTGTGAACTTGTTCTTTGATTTTGTGAGACAACGAACCTGAATACTGCCTCTTGGTTTCAGAGATTCCTCAAAAAATTAAGATTAAAGTTACCATATGACCCAGCAACCCCTCTTCTGGGTATCTATAGAAAAAACTTGAAGACATACATTTGCAAAAATATATGTACCCCATTGTTCATTGCAACATCATGATGGCCAAGACATGGAAACATCCGAAGAGTCCTTCAGTAGAGATGGAATAAAGAAGAGGTGGTGCATACATACAATGGAATACTACTCAGTCATAAGAAAAGATGAAATACTACAATTTGCAACAACATGGATGGACCTTGAGAAAATCATGCTAAGGGAAATAAGACAGAAAAAGTTAAGAACCATATGATTTCACTCATATGTGGGATATAAAACTGAAAGTAACAAATGAACAAACAAGAAAAACAAACAAAAACTCATAGACGCTGACAATTGTATGGTGGTACCAGAGGGAGGGGGTGGTGGTGCATGGGATGACATTCTAACCAACTGAGCCACTCAGCCAGGGCTGTGCTGATATTTTTAATTTGTAAGATCAGTTAGATTATTGTCTGAATTTTCTATTATTAGGACACTCTATTTTTAAAATCATTTAAATTTTTTCTTCTACTTCTTGTATTCTCTATATTTTTCTATAGGTAATTTTTTATGTTTGTTTTATTCATCTTCCCTGTTAGAGTTTTATGCAAACATGTCTGTTCTTGGCTGTTCATTAGCTCATAAGCCATTGTATTTTTGTGTTTTCAGAGGAGGGTTGGTGCCTCTGTTGGACTTATATAGCACCATATATTCTCATCACTTTACTAATTATCTAGTATCTGTAGGCCCTTTGTCTTGGCTTTGTCAGTCTGAACTAAAAGAACAATTCCAACTTTCACTCTATGTGGGACTGGAAATAAGCCTAGCTCCCAACATTTTTTTTAACTTTATTTTTATTGTTTACACTATTATAGATGTCCCCATTTTCCTCACCCCTTTGCCTACCTCTCCCCCAATCCTTGTGCCTCCCTACGTCTGGCCATTACCACATTGTTGCCTGTGTCTATGGGTTATGCATATATATTCTTTGGTTAATTCCTTCACTTTTTACTCTCTGAAGACAAATAAATGATACTGGTAAAACTGGATACCCACATGCAATAGAATGAAACTAAAATCTTGCCTTATACCATATACAAAAATTAACTAAAAATGAATCAAAGAACAAAACATAAGAGCTAAAACTATAAAACTCTTGAAGAAAACATATGGGAAAATATTTATTACAGACATTATAAAGAGACAAAATCTTTATTGGATTTGGCAATGATTTCTTGGCTATAACATCAAAAGCACAAGGAACAAAAGAAAAATAGGTTAATTGGATTTTACCAGAATAAAAGAAAAAAAAAATGGTGCACCAAAGGACACTAGCCGTAGAGTGAAAAGGTAGCCCACAGAATGGGAGAAAATATTTGCAAATCATATACCTGGTATGGATTTATGCTCAGACTATAGAAAGAACTCTTACAACTCAACAACAACAACAGAACAATACAATTTAAAAATGGGCAAAGGGTTTGAATAGATATTTCTCCACAGAAGATATACTAATGGCCAATGAACACATAAAAAGATGCTCAACATCACTAATCTTTGAGAAATGCAAATCAAAACTATACCAAGATATTAATTCATGCTCATGAGGATGACCATTATTCAGACACAATAAATGTTAGTTAAAATGTGGGAAAATTGAAGAAGTTGTACATTGATGGTAGGAATATAAAATGGTGCAGTTGCTCTGGAAAATGGCATGGTGGTTTCTCAAAGTAATTAAATATAGAATTACCATATGACCTAGCAATCCTACTTAGAGGTGTAGACCCAAAAGAATCTAAAGCAGGGACACAAATAGATATTTTTAACCAATGTGTATAGCAGCTTTAGTCACAGTAACCAAATCATGGAAACACCCCAAGTGCCCATTGACAGAAGAAAGGATTTAAAAAATGTGGTATTGCTGTGGCAGAAATTCGGTCAGTGGGAAGAGACAGACTGCACGCACTCAGAGGATTAGAAAAGGACTGTTCAATGCACACCGGTGCTGTCCCAGCGGAGTCACCTCTAAAGGCTGAGCCCCAAGCCCGGTTCCAGCCACCTTTCATACATAAGCCTCTGGATATTTGGGGCCTTCTAGTTCCACTGTAGTTTAGGTTGATGGAGGATGTAAGGGAATTACAAAAGCCAGGGGCGGGGTCTCTGCACTGCCTAAGTGGCTGCACCTGGCTTGCCTTCTCAGCATAAGTCTACAAAGAAATAATCAGCCTTAAGAATGAAATTCTGATACAAGTTAGGATATGGATGAACTTTGAAAACACTATGCTAAGTGAAATCAGGCAGGTTCAAAGGAAAAAATATTATTTCTACTTGTATGAGCTACCTAGAGTAGTAAAATTAAGAGATAGAAAGTAGAATAGTGGTTACCATGGGGAATAAAAAGTTATTACTTAATGGGTACAGAATTTCAGTTTGAGAAGATGAAAAAGTTCTGGAAATGGATAGTGGTGATGGTAACACAACAATGTCAATGTACTTAATGCTATTCAATTATACACATAAAAATGGTTAAAATGGTAAATTTCATGTTGTATATTATACCACAATAAAAATGCAAACTATATCACTATAAATACTTCCACTTTAAAAAAAAATAGAGAATAATGTGACAACTTTCATTCCAAACAGATCAGTCTTGATAAGTACAAGGTCAATTAAGGGCAGTTAGTTCTTTAAAAAATAAATTTTTTAATAAAAAGTTATTGTGGAGGTGGACATAAATATCCAGAAGTTTCACAAATGTGATTCAGTTTATATTTTTTAATCTTTTTGAAAAAGTAATAATTATACCAGTATAATTCTTCTCCTATAGAGCCAGGTGTTCTTTGTGTCAGAACTGCTAAGGACTGGGGCAAGGCCATCTTGTGATTATTCCATAATATAGAATCAGAGGAGATATGCAATATGAGATACTGTAAGTATCCAGGCATCAAACTTAGAGACAAGAATGATGCAGACATTCTGTGTAGTAAATGTTGAACTCATCATGCTTTGGGTGTCTAAACCCTGCACATTCCAAAGCAACTGACTTTTGACTGGCTTTTGGGAGATAATCTCTAAGCTTTTAAAATATCTTACCTGCTAATGGAAATTTGTAAACCTGAGGCCTTTGACTACACCAGAGAGTTTAAGCTAAATATATGAATTATAGTGGGGGCCTCTAGCCACGAGGTATAAACTTGATCAGTTTGGAGGGGGCTGGAGACTGAGAAACTGAGCTCAGTCCCATGAGTACTTCCCATCTATGCAACCAACCACCAATAAAATTCCTTGACACCAAATCTCAGGTGAGCTTCACTGGTTGGCAATACTCCATCCTTACACATAGTCACACAACACTGCTGGGAGAACTAAGTGCTATCCATGAAACTGCACTGAGAGAGGAAAACTGCAAGCTTGTGTCCTGCCTCTCATGGACTCAGCTCTCTGCATCTTTTTCCTTTGCTGATTTGAACCTGTAATAAGCCATAACCATAAGAATAACAGCTTTTGTGAATTCTGTGAGTTCCCCTGAATAGGAGAACCTGACAGTGGTATTAGGACCAGCAACACAGTCTAAGAAAAGCATCATTCAAAGGGAACCACACAAAAGGGCCAAATATTTGTTAAAAACAATGGGGAGGCAACAAGGCAAAGCAAGTAAGTTAAAAACAAAACCAAACAGCACAGTAGAATACTCATTCTGGAGCAACATCTACAGGTACTATTTATAGTGTACCTAAGTTCTGCCCTGTGGGTAGGGAGGACCTGATGTAACTAAAGTTAAGACTTAAAAACAAAATCAAGTTTATTCTGGATCATGAATATGAGAACTGAGTTTCCCATGTGTCTGGCTTAATGGATAAATAGGGATCTTAACTCAGGCTGCCTCGGCTCTGATTCGAGCTTCTTCAATTACTGCCTGGGTATCCCATGGCAAATTAGCCTCTCCGTCTCAATATGTCAACTTCCCACATGTACAGTAGTGATACCAATCATGCCGGCTTTATAATTTATAAGCATTATGTAAGTTAATACATGTAAAATGCTTAACCAAGGCCTAGTAAGGTCCAATAAATGATTTTTATAACCACCCTGGAAGGCAATTTAAGAAAAAATGAATTATTGTTTTTGTCTAAAAAAATGTCTTATAAAGAAATGGTCACACTTAAGTTATTCAATCATAGAAAATGTTTCTTTCTAAATATAACAACTTCAGACATTTTACTTCGCTTCTGTGAAGAATTATTGCTAATGATTTTAAAAGCATTACTTTAGAATTCATGGTAAACATTATCTCAGGACTTTCTTAGCCCTTTATTCACTAATATGAATGACTGAGTAGTCCATACTTATTTATAAAATACATCCTTCAAAAGTCTATTTATACCATGAAAAGATAAATCTGCATTTGTAAAATGTTGGATGAATTTCTTCCTCCCATTTCGCATGTATGTAGTGACTTAAGGCACTCTCATCCATGGTCTCCACAGTCTGGATTAGGAAAGAAAAAAAGAAAAGGAATTCTGCACCAGTTTTGAGATTGTATTATTAAAAAATGACTGAACACGGGAAGAAACAGAGGAAGTCCTCTGTCACCATCTGCCGCTTCCATGGCTCAGAGGGCCCAATTCCAAGTGAGGACACCAGTCTTCGTGAAGCTGATATGGCTGGTGCAGAAGGGATACTTCTCCACACGACAGTGACCCTCTGCCACAGACCCAGAGGAACAGGGCCACACTCTCTGTTCCATGTGTAACAGCATGTGTACAAGAAAGAAAAACTCCAGGTAGTGAGGATACTTTGTTTTATATTCAAGGGAAAGGAAATAACTCCCACTTCACTGTCATGAAGGTAAACATTTCTTTTCCAGTAAATAGCATTAGGCTGTAGCTATCAACAATCTTCCCGTCTCTCACCATCCACTGATTTACTTGAACCACACATTCTGGTCAACTGTATCATACATTTCTCAAAAATGTATGATTCTCTCACTTGCATTAGCACTAACAGAATATGCTCACTTTTGGCACATTTTTACAAAAAACAATCAATCAAATCAAAATAAACCACAGAAATTTTTGAAATAAGAAACTGATTGTATACAAAGAACTTTTAAAACTCAACAATAACAAAACAACTCAATTCAAAAGAGGCCCAAAACTTTTAACAGATGTCTGTCTCAGCAAAGACGATATATAAATGGAAAATAAGCATATGAGAAGATGCTCCATATCATATGTCATTAGGGAAATTCCAATTAAAACAATGAGATACCACTCTACACCAATTACAATGGACAAAATATGGAATACTAACACCACCAAATTGGGCAAGAATGTGGGACAATGAGAATTCTCATTTGTTAATGGTGGGAATGCAAAGTGATAGAGTTACTTTGAACGACAGTCTGGTAGTTTCTTACAAACACTAAATAGAAGCTTGCCATATGATCCAGCCTTGGTATTTACCCAAAGGAATTAATACTTTATGTGCATACAAAAACTTAAACATGAGCCCTGGCCGGTTTGGTTCAGCGGTTGGAGCATCAGCTTGCGGACCAGAGAGTCCTGGGTTTGGTTCCCACTAGGGGCACGTACCAAAAAAAAAAACCCCAAAAAACAAAAAAACTTGCACATGAATATTAGTAGCATATTTATTCATAAATTTCCAAACTTGGAAACAACCAAGATGTCTTTGAATAAGTGAATGGATAAATAAACTCTGGTACCTCCACACAATGGAATATATTATTCAATGCTAAAAAGAAGCTGATTATAACCCTTTACTGATTAAAAACCTTTGGTGGCTATCAATATTCACTGGTTGAACACTAAAATACTTAAAACATGACAAGGCCCACCTTAATTAACTGCAATTTGACTTTCTGGACTTCCTTTCTAACATTCTTACTCTTTATTATCATGTTTTGACCATATTGACCCTCTTTCATACCTGAAGTATAACAAATTTTATTTTCCAGAGGTCCTCGGCATTGTGTTCGTTCTTCTGCTTACATATTGTTCACACAACTTTTGAACTGACTAATTCCTACTCATTCTTCAGATCAAGGCAGAAAACTCATTTACTTAGAAGAGCTTTTCTTTGCTGGCCATAAAACATCTGGTTCCCGTTCTTATGTTTTTATTATACATTGTATTTTCCTTCATGCTGTGTACATTTATTTGTTTACAATTTTTCTCAGCTGGTGGATTGTAATCTGTGAGTTCAAGAAATCTATCTTGTCAATAGCACTATATGTAGCACATGCTAGATTTTTGAGTAATAATAAATAATATGATTGAATGACTAATCAATTTGGATAGGACAAAACTAAATAAGGGGAAACTGTCAGCTGATCATAGGATATTTGTGTTTCTAAATATCTAACTTTCTCCTTCTAATTTAAACTGCAATCAAATTAATTGATTGATTTTTGTTGAGAAATGTTTGAATTTTATAATTTTGCCCAAATGAAGAATAAAAAAATTATGTAGTTTAAAAAATATATGGCCAAAAATTATAAAACAAAATTTTTTATAAAATATATACTCTTATAACTAAAACAGAAAGAAAAGTTTTAGTCTAAAATACCATTTTATTCATAATCCTTTTTTTCCAACTTTCCAAAAATGGAAACCCAGAAAATGAAATTCATATTTACACCAAAAATGTCAGTCATTAATATACATGTAGTATCTATATTAAATCTCCTCTAATTATAATATTAATTTTATTAGAGTGAGAAACACATTTGACAGATGGCTTGTTTTCCTACTTGAAACAGAATAAATTATACTTAGAAGAATTAAAATTAGTACCAACTTGAAAACTAGTAGCTTTCTCTATCTAATACACATATTATTTCTTAAGATGAACAAAAGATTTTCTGTCTCAGTGTGTTCAATAATATACATTTTGAGATTTCAATCCCCATAATTTAGCTTTGTGGTTATATAGATGTACACTATGGGGCACATTCCATTTAGAAAGATAGAAACTTCCAAAGTAAAATGTTGCAGAAAAATATTGGTAAGAGTGCATTTAGGTGCACTATAATTTTCTAGGAATTCAATAGCCACACTAGATGAAATCCTCATAGGTCTTACAACATAAGTCATGAGTTGTAAATATCAATCTACGTCACCTTAAGAATTTACAGAAGAATTCTACAAATATTCAAATGTAAGTGCTCACAATTCCATATTTACCTTGATTCAAGTTATATGAGCACTTCATTGCAAAAGTAATAGGATGCTATTACATGACAAATGTGGTTTTATTCTCAATTTCCATATTTTCTGTTAAATCAGAGTTCAGCTAACTAGAGTTCATAAGCCAATACATAAAGTTAGATGGAAATATCACCACTCTTATTCAAAATGGCAGCATTGAGTAGTGGTGACCGAGACCTCATGCCACAGTAAGCCTATATGCTATCTGACTCTAACAGAAAAATGTTCTGATCCTTGTATAAGTTATTGCACGTATCTGTTCCTTGAATATGAGAATGTTAGCCTTAACTGTTTTAGCCTTTCTTGAAATTACCAACAAACCTTACACAAATAGATAGAGTCCAAGGTACAAACTTTATACAAATATACACCTAGTCCAAGGTGAAGCTACATATCCAGATTTTGAAGAAACAAAACTAGATAAATCTCTCCTCATTCTAGTCTATGTAAGTGGAGCAACAATTTATTAAGTAAAATGCCTGTCTAAGGCAATTTTTTCTTACTCTAGTTTCTCATGGAAAATCAAAAGCTCAAAGGTAATTTTACAATTTCAAGTATCAGTTTCATGCAGCCTGTGATTTTATAAATACAACTCCCCTGAAATCTTTATGGGCTTTCTGTGTAACTGATTCTATTTTACCATGTTCCAAAAGTGATACGAATTGTAGTTCTAGATACATGCCTCTCGATAGCAGGCTATCCCTTGGCTTGGACTATTTGAGGCTCATGACTTTGAGTTTCCTAAGAGTACTTTTGTCCAGCAAAGAATTTACTAGGTACCACCTTAATTCTTTGAGCGGTCTTAACAAAGGATCTCATAGCTACAATATTGATTTTTTTCTTTATCCTGACACTGTCTTTGGAACCTTTGGTTCTGTAGATATTAAAAATAAATAGCTTTATTTCGCAACTTAGCAAGTCCTGATACATTTGTGTTCTGTTTTAATTTTAATTCCAAAGTGTTCAGCTGTTTTTATTTCATACATTTCTTCATAAACAGCTAAAATAAGTTAATATATTCTCTCAACATTTTGCTTAGACAACTTTCCCCAAATCCAAAAGCTCTTTAGGAATATTGAAAAGTCAAGTAACCTGAGGCAACATTTTTACCAGATGATTACAGAGACATAACACAGGTGGCCATTTTTCAGACCCCGTTAGAAGTTTCCTTGTCATTTTTTCCAGGCTACTCTAACAATGTCCTCACTATTTTTCCAGTCTCTACTAACACCTCCTTTCTGCTGTCATCCAGCCGCCAAACCAAAACCACACATTTTAGGTTTCTGCTATGGCAGCACTCCACTACTGGAACCAATTTCTGTGTCAGTGATCAACTGCCACCAGTATGCCCCACAACAAATCACTCCAAAAATTAATGGCATAAACCAATGACCACTTATTTATCTCATGAGACTGTGGTTCAGCATTTAGGCTGGGTGGCTCTTCTGGCTTTAATTGGACTCACTCACATTTCTGGATTTTAGTAGACTGTCAAATGGGATAACAGGGCTACTGGGCCATCTGCGTCTCATCCTAGAGCATACTAACTCATTCCTGTGATCATAATGGTGACAGAGGACAAGAGGAAGAGTGGAAACACATGCTTCTTCAACCCTATACATAGATCACAACTGCTGACATCCCTTTGGTCAAAGCACATCACTTGGTTAAACTGAGAATCAAAGGGCTAGGAAATATTCTTTGCCTCACTGGTGAAAGGAACTACAAAGTCACATTGCAGAGGGTGTAGTTGAAGAGAAAAATGAAGAATTGGGTCATTAATGCAGTCTCCAAAATAGTCAAAGTCCTCAGTGGAAGCCATGGCCTCTCCTGCCCAGGAAATCACATATATACTCTGTCTGACAGCAGAAATCTCAAGGAGACAATGAGCCACACATGCCTAGTTTCTTCCTCTACTACCCAATGGGCAGAAACCCTTACACAAATAGTCACTGAGTCCAAAGGTAGAGATACCAGGACATGAATCTGATAAATACAAATGAAAATGCATGTTCTTCTATTTGAATTTAATCTAGGCTCTTCTGTGTGATGGTTGAAGGACTTTGGATATCTCACTCTATCTCCTTGCATGGTGCTCTGTAAGGCATTGCATTTGTTTTGTGTTTGCATCTTTTCCTTCTCCCTAATCTGTGAGCATTAAGACTAAGGCATGTCTTCCATCTTAAACTTTCTATGACTTAGTAAAGTGGAGGGCATATAAAATGTCATTTAATAAATAAATTAACTACCATTTTGATATAATAAAGGGTATATTTGAAATATAAATAGGTCTTTATATTAACAGTGAAGCCCTAAAAGATAAGAAACACAAAGAAATATTTGGCTGATTTGTGATGGGTTCACCTAGCCTGGGTTCAACGGAAAACAGAACCATGGATGTGGAGTTTACGTACACTGCTCAATTAGATAATACTGTCTCTTGATTGAAGAATAAAAAATAAATAAAGCAAGAAAGGAGAGATGGTTCATGAAAAGATATATTAGCAAGCTGTCCCCTGCCACTAAGGTGACTAACCATCTGATCTGTGGTATCATGCTCCTGAGGAAACATACATTGTGTTACAAACTGACCATAGGGATTGAAAAGGGAAAGATTTTATCTACTTGCTCCTATATGGCATTGGATAAAGTTCAACTCCTGGGGTTTTTAACTTCTTCGCCCTTTCAGGGTGGTGCATGTTTGGGCTACACATGCATGGGTTACCCCATCTTTGGTGAAGAACACAAAGCATTGTGGACCGCATCACGAGTGCAGCCCCTGTCCATGGTTAGGAAAGGCATGGGGGAGACAGGAATGCAGGTGAGAGCCGTCAATACTCCCTCTGAGCTGGAGCAGAGGCAGGTAAAGCTGAGATGATCAGCAGTGGGTCTAAACAGGCATTTTGTATCAGGTTATTAAAAGACAAGTAAAAGGTAAAATTCACCTAATGAGTTAACATTCACTTATTTGTAAGTTTATTTATTCAACAAATATCTATTAGCTGTCCCCATTGTGCCAGACATGATACAGGACACCAGGTTGATGTGTTCATGAGAGGCATATCAGGGACCTAATTTACCCGAAGGAGGAACTCTGTTTTGAGGGTGGTAGCAAGTCACTCATAACTAGTGTTAAACTGTAGGGTGAAATAAAGCATCACATTTCCATATGGAGAATAAGTGAGTTATACCTTTTAGGATGAGTATCAAGAATGGCAGTAAAATTAATATTCTGAATAGCCTGTAGTCACTACAAAAGATTCAGAGAAGTGGAATTGAAGGACATGTCAGTGATCCCACCAGGAGTACCAAAGAATGTGTGGGTTTTCTGTATGTGTAGGGATCAAAACATAAGTCAAAGGAATGTAATCAAACAATATTTTATCTTCTTGCAATAAAAGCTCTGGCAATAAAATAGCAGTCATAAATTCTAAATGAGAACCAACATGTAAAGCAAAATATTGGGTTGCTACATTAAATAGATAGAGCATGCATAGAAAACTATTGTATAAGATAGTTGCTAGAACATAGTTTGTTTTTAATTTACTTCTGGTTGGCCTGGCCCATAACCTATTTTGATAGCTGCATTTATGTAACATTAATTTAGGAAGAAGGCAATTATTTCACCATTTAAGAAGAAACCAAACAAGTTCTGTTTTATGTATAGAAATGGACAAAGCATGGAGACTTCTGATCCATTTTCTGTAGGATTCTAGTGTTAAATAACAGAGTGACCAAAATGAATTTGGCATACAGAGGGCATTGAAGTCATCTAAATGATTTAGCTGACAGAGTCTGAAGATAAAACTGAAGTGGTAAAAAAAAAAAATCAACCTATACTGTATTGTACCATTGAGATGAGAGGAAACTAAAAGTGGTCATATTAGTAGCAAAGAATGTCTTACATTCCTGAATTTACTGCGTATGTTATCAGGAACCTGACTGTTAGGTGCTTCTTCCAGCTTATCACATGTAAAATATTTCAGCAGGACCTACATATGATTAAACAAATGTGTTTGTATGCATGGACTTCGTTTGTATGATTGCCCACATTCCTTTACTTTTTTTTTTTTCTTCAAACATCTTGGTAGGATAATGAAGACAATACAAGCAATGCAAGAAGAGTGAGTTTTTCCTTTTATAAATCTCTCCAAGGTCAAACCAAAACCCTTGCTTATATGAAATGCATGCAGTGTTCCCAGTTCAATTTCAGTAAATGAGATTCTATCATGTGGGTACCACACACTACTTTGGTACAGTTTTGTTTGACAGATAGTCGCTGTTCAGCAACACATTTTTTTCTAGTTCTGACAGTACCTAGGAGCTGAATTTCCTTAGATGTTAGACTTAGCACCAGTAAGGTTTTAAATATATATGGCATCAGATACAGCAAAGCGATGGCGTACCTTTTTGAGACTCAAGAGCATAGTATGACAAAAATTATTAACATATATTGATACTCTGAATGTAAATACATTTTTATTTCTATTATGTGAAAAGTGTACGTTGCAGGATATGAGATCTATATCAGTTATCCAAATATTTGTTGTTGTTCATGAAAATGTAAATTGTGCAACATGCAACGATAACATAATTTGAAAATATAAATGTGATATCATGTCTTTACAAAATAAAAAAATGTATACAGCTCATAGACACAATGTCACCTAAAAATTAAAAGTTTGTAAATAAATACCACTTGTTATTATTTATACTTACATGAGATACTTAACTAAACAGCATCTCTTCTGCTACAAATAAGAAAGTATATTTCCCATATTCAATTTATTGTTATCATAAAAAAAATACCTGTGTATAATTATAAAAACAAATATATCATAAAACTGCTTAATAGATTTGCCTTACAATACATGAAAGTATAAAAAGTGCCCTAATTCTTTTGTCAATACATTGTTTTTTCCTGTACTTTCCAATTACTATTCAAAGGAAATCTTACTATAATCTTCTCTTTGTTCTCCAGGTAGTTAAGCATGGGTATTACCAGTGGTTTCAGTATTGAGAATTTGGGTGCACAAAGGATTGTCAGTTCAAAGAGTATTCAACTAGTACAGAGAGTAATTCCACTGGTTAGAAATTGAAGTGTTCTGTCATTAACAAGACCATCGGAACAAACAGATATTTCATTTTTTAAAAGTGGGACCAGGCTTTTTTAACTTGTCTAATACTTAAATGTTTGAAATGTAGGATGATGGCATATTATTATTGGAAATTATCAGGGATGTCTCTTGTCACTCTAGGGATATTTGCTAAAAATATCTATTGTGTCCATATCTTTTAAGTATATATTTTTGACTCTTTATTTTTCTCTAGTTCTTTCTGGGAAAATGAAAAAGGAAATGATTAGGACTGTCTTATAATGACTCTATACAATCCTTGAAGCATTACAATTATTATAAATAATATCCAAAATCCACTGTGTAAAAAAATACATTTTTCCCTTTGGCATAGTACCAATGGTATTCTCTCTTGCCCCTCAAAAGTTGCCTCTTAGAGTGAGAATCTCAGATCTCTATCTTTATTGCAGAGTTGTTAAAACGTTCAGTTCAATAAAATGGGGTGCTTTCTGGAAATTGTGCATTTTTTACTTATTTCTTAATCATATGTTATTTCATTTAGAAGAAATACAAAAATTTTCCTTTTTCCATGGAAAATAAAAACCAAACTATCTTTAACACATAAATGAGAGAGTTTCAATGTAAAATAATGTTAGTGCTCCAACTTACATTGTTACTATGCTACTACTATATATGATTCATTGAGTTTATGTACTCCATAAACTGTAGCAGGCATTGCTATATCATTTTAATCTTTAGGAAAACTCTGTGACATAATAGCTAAGAACTAATATGAAAATTGAGATTGAAAGGTGTTTTTGTTTGTTTAATAATCTGCCCTACCTCATATAATTGTCATAACATACAGCTAGTTATCAAACTCAGAATCTGTTCTTAAGAGCCTGCTTTTTGCATGCTATAATACTGCTTCCTATTAAATTGTGGTACCAAACAAGTAATTACAGCAAGAATTTCAAACTATTTTAATATTGCTCAAATATTTAAAGTTTACTAAGTACAAAGAGACTGGAACATCTCAAATTATTATTATTAACTAGAACCTAGGTGACTTACAACTTTCTTCCAATGGATTCTAATTACTTTACTACAAATCACAAAGGCTATGAGTATAATAACTAAAAAGAGATGAAAGATGCAAATGCATTCTTAATGAAGATAAGAGATACTGTATTCAAAGGTAACACTCATGTTACTATAACTTATTTTCTTCTAGTGTTAATTCTAATGTCCTTTCTCTTCAAAGAAAACACAACACATAATCCGTATCTCTTTCTATGTGACTTTAAAAATCTGCATTTAAATATCTTGGCATGTGCCATGCCTTGAAGAAAAAGGTATAAAGAGTTTAAATGTAAAAGACTGTTGTCTACTGTATAATAAATAAGAATGAATCTAGAAAACGTTTGGCACATCTAATGAATGCATGAGAAGGCTTTCATGTTATATAACTCCAGAAGGCAGCATACACACGGTATTCTACAATAGACAAGGGTGAAATGGCTTTCCAGAGCTGTTTGCTGTCCTGGTCAAGATGCCATACTAGTTAGATTAGTCATAACTCGGTAATATTATACTAAGAGTTAGATTCTAAAGCACTCTCAGTTCTTCAGAAATAATGCATAATCTAAGTCTCAAGTATCTTACATCTAAAATTAAGATAATTGCTTCTCAAAATCGTATTTATTGTATTTGAATGATATACTGAAATAGCAGTAAGACATTAACAGAATGTCTAGTAGAAAGTTAACACTGCATTTGCTATGGTTGGTTAATAAAGTTTTTTAAATGAGGATAAAATCCTTGTCCTGGCCTGTTTGGCTCCGTGGTTAGAGCGTCGGCCCGTGGACCAAAGAGTCGGGTTCGATTCCGGTCAAGGGCACACACGGTTGCGGTTGGGTCCTGACCCTGGTCAGGGTTGTGTGGGAGGCAACCAGTCGAAGTGTCTCTCTCGAATCAATGTTTCTCTCTCTCTCTCCCTCCCACTTTATCTGAAGATAAATGGAAAAATATCCTCTGGTGAGGATTTTAAAAATAAAGAAATAAGGATAAAATTCTAAAATGGGAAATCTTAATCTGACAAGAAAGTCTATAAATAATATGTAGGTGTCTTTGATTCTACTGAATTCTGTGTAATTTTTTGTGTATACATGTGTCTTATGTATTTTTCTGGGGAATAACCATAACTGTTCATACATTTTCAAAATAATTTATGAAAAAGCAAACAAACAAAACATTTTCGATCAGATTTATGCTTCCAGGAAGATGGAATCTATGTACTTTTCCTATTCCTTCAGCTATGCACCACTAAAAATCCCAGACACTATAAAAGAAACATAAGAACACTGAAAGGTGGGAAGAAGAAAGCAAGCCAAGTAGGGACCTTGGGTACCAAAAAATAGCAGGGTGAGTGAGTGTCCTGGTTTTTCTTTTTACTTCATACATACTGGACTTGGAGCTGAAGAAGACAACACCCTTAAAATGTCAATAAGCACAGACATAAAAATCCCCAAAGACCAGGGATGGGCAGCCTAGCAAGAGAGAAAACATTTAGACAGTAGCTGATCTATGTGAGCCAAACACCACAGAAAAAAATGGTGGATCCATTCCCACTCAAGTTAGCAAAGGTTGACTGGAAGCACAGACTTCCACACCCACTGGATTGAAAGAAAGCACCCCAACAGCTTGTCATATCACTGGAAACCACATGGGGAACCTAACTTCCAGCAGACCAGGAAGTAACACCGCGACTGTCGCATTGCCTCCTGGAGTGTTGTCAGTGGAAGCCATGGTGAGCCAGCACTTCTAGCACCGCCCAGAGTTCATGCAGCTACCCTTCCCCACGGTGTCAGTGGAGGTCTTAAGGGCAGTCACTAGGCATCCTGTTTGCAGCCACAATGCTGACATTAGACACCTTGTGGGCATTCAGAAATCCCACTCCACCCAGCAGTAATGAAAAGCCCTTACTCCCCTCAAGTGATAACAAGAATTATAAAAATGTCTGACATGATTCTGAATACATGTGAGGGCAATGCTTAAGATACGCATACCACAAACAAGAGGGTAAGGAGGCATTAAAGTAGGTAACGTTTTGACACTTTTCTGGGATAGTAAAATATCCATACCAGGAGACTGTAATAAGTTTTGTATCTATAACATAAAACCTACAGTGACCATATGAAGGTATATGGTTCAAAACACCAAGAATATACCAAAATGGAGTATTTAAAAATATTCAAACAGAAAACAAAAAAGTATGTGGGAGACTGAGGCCCTAACTTACCAATAACTATATTAAATCTAAATGATTGAAATAAACCAATGAAGAGATAGACATTTTCAGAGAGACTTTAAATAACATGACCCAACTATTTGCTATTTACAGGAAACTTACTTCTAACATAATGCACAGCTACACTAAGTATGAAAGGATATAAAAACTTATATCATGCAAATATTAATCAAAGGAAAGCAAGAATGACTACATTAATGTCAGATAAAGTATACTGCAGAGCAGAGAAAACTAGCAGACACAGAAGGATACCACATCACAATAAAATGTCAATCCACCTAGAAGTCATAGCAATCCTAAATGTGTATGCAGTGAGCAACAGAGCTACATAATATGTGAAACATAAACTGATAGAATTGAAAGAAACAGACATATCCACAACTATAGTTGGAGATGTTAACATTCCTGTTTGAACAATTGATTGAACAACTAGACAGAAAATCAATAAAGAAATAGACCTGACCAACACCATCAACTCACAGGATATAATTAATATTTATATAACACTGTCATCTAACAATAGCAGAATACACAGTCTTTTCAAGCACCCATGGAATATATAGGGTGTCCGCAAAAATGTATACACAAAAAAAAGTGTAATTATAAAGCCAGGATTTATTAAAAACATTTTATTTTCAAAATCTAATAGAATCTACAGATATCCCATTTACATTTTCTGGGACACCAAGTATATACTGTATGTTACATTCCTGACATACAAAATTATAAAAATAAAGTACAGTTTAGTGGTTGCTCATGATATGGGAGTGGGACAGTGGGTGTGGCTATAAACAGGCAACGTGAAAGATTCTGTGGTGGTAGAAATTATATGTATCTTGACCGAATCACAGTTAATATCCTGATTGTGATGCTGTACTATAGTTTGGCAAAATGTTACCAAGGGTAGAAACTTAGTAAAGAGTAAATGCAATCTCTCTGCATGATTTCTTATAACTGCATGTGAAACCAAGAATTGATTTAGAAATTTTATCAACTTAATTATTTTTAACATGTCCTTTTATTTGTTTTATATTCTTGTTGTGATCATAATAATCTGTATCACTTATTTGATTTAATTGAAATGATCAAAAGCATAAAAGAAAAACTCCAAAGGTAGATAATGAAAATTTTTAAAAAGTGTGTTTGATTCTAGAATTGTTTGTTAAAATATAGGTACAAGGTTGAAGAAATTGACATATTCACTTAATCTTCCTCGGTATGTTGGATGATAAAGAGCACCTAACTTGGAATTCAATTTCACTTCGGATCTTTTCTAATGAAGTAAACTTAAGTAAAGAACTTGAGAATTTACTGTTCTGTCTCCTCCGTGTCACGACCTGTGCCCTGGGCGGTGAAGAGACCAGGCTGTGGCCGGCATGGCTACGCTTTTATTCTTACTTTTGAAATTACCATCAAGTTAGGAGCTTTGCTAAGAACAAATACCCAAGAATGAATCACTAACAGTCAGCAACTTAGATAAACTGGATAAAATTAGGGAAGAAATCTGCAGAAAATGTCTTAAATTTCAGCTTCAGGAGTACGCTCTCCCAAGCGCAGTTCTGAATAATTCGTCGGCTTGCTCTTTGCCGAGGTTTGATTTGCACCTAAAAGCTTTGAAAAGTCTATCTTGATCACTACCTGCTAACTCTATTTACTGTAATTGTTTTAGAAACATTTCTTTTTCTCTTCCTTTGAATCAGCCTGAGCTGCCTGCATCTTTCAGCACTCTCAGGGGCTACATTTTCATCAAGTACTGAGCTCTGAATTTAGAATGCAGGTACACAACCGGGCGCCGAGACAACACACTGCAATGCTCTGTGGCAATCAAATGTTGGGGTCTTCTACAGTGCAGAGGCTTGCTACCTGTCAGGTTCAGTGCCTCAAGCACGTGACTAAATGAGGATAGGTTCACCTTCGATTTTAGTTACACATGGTGTCAGTAATAGCACTCCATCCACAATTTTACATACTAAAACATATCTGCTCTGATGTCCTCTGCTGTCGCTTCCCCTCCTTCCTTAGCCCATTCTCCACCTACATAGCTAGTCCCTATTTAAATTAGCAAAGATCACCCCTAAACCAATTCATAATGACAATTGCCACCAAAGAAGAAAATAGCTACTAAGAATGTTTAAAAGAGTGCAAGCCCAATTCACCGCAGTTTGCTTTCATCTACTGTAAAATGCATGGATATTACTCATACTTCAGAATTTAAACTTTTCTGTTTTTCACATGTTCAAGAGAAGGCCCTAAAAATCTTTCTTTAGGCATTAATATTATGTGAATGCTTTTCATGCTTGCATATCCATTGGAAAGGATCAATTACAACCTGTGCATGCAAAAAAAAACCCCACCCACCCACCTACACCCCAAAAAAGAAACCAAATAGCAATTTCTATGCTGGAACAGCCATCTCTCAGCATATTTTTTTTCCCTTAAGTGACATGAACTGAGTGCCAGATTCTAGATAACTGACAGATATATGCATGTGCATAGTGGCTTGGTGCCTTTTTTCTCATGTGAGGGAGAGTTTCTAAAATGTCTTAAGGCTCAGCCAGAAGTTACAGCACATTTTTCTGAGCAGGAAGTTGGACTCCTTGTAGTCTTAAAGCAAGCCTGCTGGTGAATAAAGCCATAATGTTGCAGAAGTAAGGCCACTGCAGGTTAAAAAAGAATAAAGGGGCTGTTACTCTGAGGCTGGCAAGCCATAGGTCATAGATGCATTGCTTGAAAATAAAGAAATCAACAGCTCACCACACAGCAAGAAAAGATGTAAACCCGATGCTTCCTGAAGCTATTTGGGTTCATAGTTTGCTTGCTAATTTTCACAGGAAAATTAAATTGTTATTGTCTCTTTCATTCTCTTTTAACAAAGTAAAAAAAAAAAAAAGTAGTCAATGGTCAACCAAATGAGTTATATTTTATATTTTGCTACCCTGAACTCAAAATCCATTACAGGAATGTTAGCAATTTACCACTTTACTAGGTTGTTTGGATGACACAGACTCACTTTGATTCTTTCCTACACAAAATTTCATTGTATATAATTTGAATAAACATATCATAGGTCTTAGCATTTAATCCCTCATAGGATAAATACATTATACTAATAATAATTTGGTTAGAATATCTGCATAATTTATATTCTTTTTCTTTTACTTTTAGTCACTCTACTCTAAATTCTTTAATATTCTATGTTCTGAATAATGTTGCATGCTCTGAAAAATACCAAGTGGAACTTTGATTCTGCATCAGATGGGCTTCCTTATGTTCAAAATAAAATTATAGTCAATAAATGAATTAAATGCTGCATGCCACAGTATTTTATTGAGCAACTATTATATGCTCAATAATGTGCTATACATCTGCATCAATCCAAAATATGTAAGATATATTCTTAGATTTCAGAAAGCTCACTATTAACAACATATAAAAATAGTTAAATAAGTAGTAAATAGTATCTGAAAGGAGAGAAGAGAGAACAAAAACAAGAAGAACAATAATTGAAATTATCAGGGAAGCATATTTCAATTCTAGTATTTATTTATAGGTTATTTTTATCTACTGTGCTAATTGTTCAAGCAGATTAAAAGAAGAGTAACACATTGTCATTGTCATTGCATAGCTTATAGCCTACTATAAAATAACTGACGAGACAGCTTTAAAATAGGTATATAAAAACTTGGCCATTAAAATAGTATATACATTAAATGTGTATGGTATTATGGTGGTTCAAGAAGGAGGAGACAATTTTATAATCTGGGTCAGATGCTGAAACATGGTGGAAAGAAGGAACCAAGGTAGAGGAAGACAAGGCAGTCAGTGAAATGGTATGAATGGAGAAACAGAGGCAAGTTCCAGGCACATACAGAAAAGAATAATGAGTCAAATGTATCTGGAGTATAAACTACACATTATGAAGTAGGAAAAAAAAAAGTATCAGGCATTTACTAGGGTTGTAGTCAAGAATGCTTAAATTCCTGGCTGAGGAGATCATATGTTGACTGATGGAAAATTTTTGTGTGTCATTCAGCTCTGTAACATAATAAGTTAAATTATTTCATAACAAGAATGTACTGCAATTTTAAGTAATTAAATAAAAACAAACAGTGTATTATTTAAAAACCATATCACACATAACTGCTGAAATAATTTTAAATTATACATGATTCCAATCTAATGCATTCAAGCTGTTATAAATTTAGGAAATAGTACCTAATGAATTTTTGAAATTTGAGAAGAAAAACATGACATTTTTCACATTCTTATCACTTAGGTACATGGGGTACAGGTCTCATTTGGAGTTCACTCATAGCATGATTAAAATGTCAACTTCAAATCAAACATGAAAGAAGGAAAACAGTAGCTAATTTTACTGAAAAGTTCAGTCCTAGACCAACCAGTTCAAACTTGTTCCCCAAGGCACAAGTTTGACTTTTTTTAATCAAGTGTTAAGATTTTTTTTCTTTGTTTAATCTATGGATGACTGTAATGCGCGCAGAAAGAAGCAACAAGAGAAAATATGAACTATACAAATCATATTCAAGTACTAGTCTTAGAATGACCCAATTGGAGTGCATTTAAATTCTGAAATTTATTATATAATAAGTAACTTGAAACATACACTAAATGAATTGAGTGAAGCCATTAATTAATGTAGTTTTCTATTTTACATCCTTCCCATACTCTTGATCATGGACATCTTCTTTTACTAGTAGATGACTTTTCAGATTTACCTAAAGGTAAGTGGGAGGGAGTATAAAATAACACAAGGAGGAAGGAGGAATGGAAGAAGAGCAAAATATCAGAATATTCTTAATGAAAACTATAAATTCAGTTTTATGTCTAATCCACATTAACGGCATTGCTACTATTATATAATGTGATCCTAAGCCAGTGCACCATAATGACATTTGGAGATACATTCCAAATTCAGCAGTCAGCTACTACAGACTTGTATAATGTTAATACCTGGCAAAAATATTACAAATATATTTCAAAGCTTTTTATAATTTCAAGGCCAAGAATAAAGGGGAAATGTAATTTTTGTTTCTTCTATACAAGACAAAAATTTTATAAAATTTATCAGATGTCACAAAGCACATGTTTTTATATAAATTAATCTCTAACATGGGTCATACATAAAGTGAGAAGGTATAATATTCCCGAGGCTATTTATCTCTTGTCATAAAGCATTTTTTTTTCTATAAAATGGTCTCTAATATGGGTCGCAGAGCAGGTCAGAAGCTGTGATTTACCCTATGTTATATGTGCATATGAACCAGTAGGAAAGTCAACATGACTATATGTTGTGCACAAGAGTACAGTGGAGAAGTGATTAAAAATAAAGTTTTCATTCTTATTTTCTCTCTCCTTCACCAGTTCATCCAATAGAGACAAAAATTTGAAAATATCGATTATTTCAAATGATTCCATGTCTTTATTGTCCTGCCTACTGTCGTGGCTCAGGTCCTATCATTTAGCATCTTGGCTTCCACAATAATTTAATTTCAGTTCTTCCCATCACTTAGAAAATTTTTCTCAATGATATAATAATTTAAGCCAAAGAACAGAATCTTTGCTTCTTATGCAAATGAAAGTTTCAGAACCAATGGCATAAAAAAAAAAAAAAATCAATGACCTAAGGAAAATGTCTAAATTTCTTAATAATTGTTTTACTGGACCCGACTTCTTTGGCCTTGCCTATGCCTCTAGTTTCCCCTTGTCAATCCATATATATATGCTCTACTGGAACCAATTCCTGTGTGTTGTATTCTCTCACACTTCATTTTTTCACATATGTCCTTTTTTCTATCACCCCACAAATTATTTTGTTAAACTTCTACTTTAATATTCATGTTTGTCCCAAAAGATTATATGAAACATTCTCTTATAACATATTTCTTTATCTACATATTTGTTCCCTTTGACTTTTAGATGAATAATTAAAGTACAAGAAATCTGCTTTTTTAATCTTTGTACTACAATAGCCAACAACAGTACATGACATGTAAGTAAATATTCAATGTTATTTGTGGAAGGAAAGAATACAAGTTTCCAGAGTCACCCAGCCTGATCATACAGGTCGTATTTGTGTTTTCACAGCACTAGTGGCTTTTCTCATTGCAAACTTGTTCATACGGTTATATAATTTTATTGTTCAAGTGTGTGTACTCACCACTAGAGAGTGAGCTTCTTTTTTGAATAATTATTTTATTTACTTATTTAGCACAGAACTTGAAACAGTGCTTAGACATAAATAGTGATATTCATTGATTATTGAGTAATTCTTCAAATTCTCTCATTATTAATGCAAGGCCAATTATAAAGAGAATTATCCTCACATCTGCTTAACTTAGAATCATAAATTATACAACAAGGCTTTCCTCTTCTTTGCCTTTATAATGGGACTCTGAGTTGGACATCTTTTATTTGCACAGTCTCCATTACAATATCTTAAGTTAAATTGCTTACATGACCTACATACATGTTAGGCTCTTTACCCTCAGTAGTATAATATTCTTGATTAAATAAGAGCACAGTAAACAAATACCACTTAAAATAAAATGCCTTTCTTCCATACAAAATATAATCACATGCAGGAAACAGACCACTAAAATGTGAAATGAGCAATATTCAGAATAAAAATATAGTATCTAGGAATATGTATCTACAGATCTGTACCTATATAGCCAAATTCTGCCTCTCTCACTTTGTATAGCTCTCTGACTTTGGGCACATTACTTTTCTGGGTCTCAGTTTCCTTAGCTGAAAATGAGGGTAATTAAAGCCTTTGACTCATTTAGTTACTGTATGGATGGAATAGATTAATTTATGTAGAAGGACCTAATAAAACTTCCTCAAAGATAGAAAGTACTCATAAACATAAACCATTTTTAATTAGCTAGTTCAAATCAATATATTATGGGCTCTGTTGATTTGAATGACTCTGGGAAGATGTTTAATTTTAAATGCATATGTCAATATCTTCAAAGGAACATATTTAATGTTCTTAAATGTCATCTATACCTTTGTCAAACACCAAAATAAATGAAATAACTTAATATGTAAATATATATAATAGCTATTAACTAGATAGATACACCACAGTGAGAACAATAAAAAGATGGATGTAAAAAAAGACATTTGAATTTTCACATTGGAAAATCTTTAATTGCTTGGAGTTTGTTGATTCATAACTGAAATTTCCTGAACTTGATGAAAGCACTCCAAAAAGATGGCCTCAGTATTAAATTTTCAATAAACTACATTTTTTTAGTTTTTAATTTAAGAAAAGCCAAATGAAAATATTGTTTTTACTTGATCAGATTGTGAGTGTCAAATAACATCCACCTTTAGAAATTTATAGCATTTTAAATAGACAATAAAAATCCACGAGGCTGTTTTCTGTACAGTACGGTGATTGCCATAGGGAAGGGGTGGGGATGGGGTTGAGGAAGCTAGAAGAGGGTAAAGGCAGGGATAAATGGTGATGGAAGGAGACTTGACTTGGGATGGTAAACACACAGTACAATATACAGAAGATGTATTGTAGAATTATACACCTGAAACCTATATAATTTTATTAACCCATCTCAACCTAATAAATTCAATAATAAGTATTTTCAAGCTGAAAAATATAGAATCTATAAAAAGGCGTGGAGCATCTCTGTCTTCATGAATCACCTGAAGTTTGAATTATGTGGTGATTGTAGGGAATTGCCAAGTTAGAGGAGATAGAGACATTAGTTTACTAACTGTTATACCAAGTGAGGAAAGTCCCACTCAGAGTTATATAATTCCCATTTTTTACTGTATCATCTGGTTTACAGATGGTCTATCTATGGGCCCACAGCAGAATGTGTTTTATTTAGAGAAGTTAAAAACCAGAAGTAGATATTTATAATTAAGATCTTTGCTACAAATGTAAGTTAGTGCAGTAAAAGTCATTTATACCTTCAACAAGAAGATGGAAGAAAGTAAAGATAGAAAGATTTTTCCATTTCTCACTAGTTTTCCATTTTATATTCCCCAGTAAATGTACAAATTTTTCTATCACATCTTATGCTAATATTAGAGTGACTTAAACTGGGTTAAGCCTATTTCTACTCTCAGAAAATCACACGGAACTCTCACAATTGACTTCTACAGGGTTTTTATATAAATATCTGTAGGCAGAATTTAGCCCATTTCTTCATCCTTTTTATGGTTGAGTTTAAGGTTTACCAATAACTTCGGTGAAGGGTGTGATTAAAAACATCTTGTGAATATTTAGATTGAGCTTATGATACAAAACCATTTCACTGGGACAATCTAACACATGATAGGTACTATTCAAATATAAAACTTTGATAACACTTTCTTAGACAGAAATATTCTACTAGAACAGTCCAGGAGGTTGTAGTGTTTAGAAATGACTGCTAGAACATACACTATTTAAATCCATTCATTTTGATTTCAATATTCAGTTTATATATGTCACTTTAAAAGACAAAATGAACCAAAATGGCAATTCTTAGATGACAGGTCAAAATGATAAGTGCTACCCATTGGCATTATCTGAGATATGCAGGCCAGAGTCCTCTAAATGTTATAGTGAACACTAAAACAAGCAGGAGAAATGATATATTAAAGATCACCCCTGCACAGGGAACTAATACTCATGAACTTGTACTGACCATCAGGTTCACTGTGTTAGATGGTCACCAGGTTCATTCCCAAATGACCAAACAGACTGTAAAGGCTTTGATGAAAACATGAACACATTCCACTTGGGCACTTCTTTATGTTGGAATGAGAACCTTTTTAGGAGCTTAAGATTTTCTAGAGAACTAAATTTTGTGTACTAAATCATCATCATTTAAAAAACACATAAATTATATAATTAAGAAGTCTTAATAACAAAAATTATTATTAGTGTTTACTGATTAGTGCCCTCAAGAATATCTACAAGTAGTCATGGAGATCAGCAAGAGCGTTTAGTAAGAGCCTGCCATTAAAATTTCCTAAAAATATTTTCTCTCTTGGGGTGATTGACGCATGATGCAGCACACAGGTGATGTTTTATTGAGTTGAAGACTTGAAACCTGTATGGTTTTGCAAACCAATGTCACCCCAACATATTCAATACAAAGTATATTCTTCATCTTAATATTTTCATTTAAGGTTTACTCCTCTTAGGTACCAACCACATATTGGACACATCCTCAATTTTTCTTTCTTTTAAGTCTTACTAGTGCAGAGTATGGATTATCATCTGTTATTTTAAAGGAGGTAACTGAGGAAAGTCCAACATGAATTTCTATAAAACAATGGCATGAGGTCCTTCTATACAGCAACTGTCTACCCAGCCTCAATCTAATTATTCTAACAATAACAACAAAGGTTACCTAATGCCTGCTGAATACTGAGCAATGTGTCAGATGCTTTATGTTCACTACTCCAAATTCTTATAATAACTGAAAAATCGGTAATTTTCACATTTGAAAAAGTCAGGCTCAGAAAGTCTGAACAGCTTCCGCACAGTAGCGCAGTTAACTGAAGAGCTGACATTTGAATCTGTAGATTAAGCACAGTCCTTGCCATCACAGAGACAGGTGCATTTCAGAGAAATGACGTGGTAGTGTAAATTAGGACAATGAGCGGGGAAACCTGGGAGAGGAGCTGGGAAAAGGAGGATTTGCAGTGAAAGGAAGGTTAAAGACATGATGGAGTTTTCTGAGCTCCTTGAAATAATTTGAGAAGTTTCTGAACTTGCTGTGTGACCTTGTGGTCATGTCATCATTTGGAAGCCACAAGAGCAGGAAACCAAAGCCTCACACAGGTGCTGTGAGAACTAATTAGATAGTCTTAGTTATGTACACTGAGCTCCTCAGAGAGAGGTCTTAGAATACAACATATTAAAAACAAGTGCACTGAGGCTCTTCCAGTCCCTAACACGATTGACGAGAGTATAGAATACCATACATATGCAAAGGAAAGAGAGTAGAGAGACACTAGAAAAATGGAATACAATACAGAGAACATTTTCTTTCAGGGGCACTCGATATTTGCAGTTAGATCCAGAAATCTCACCAATAAAACCCAGAAAAGAAAAATGGAAAATAAGTTATTGGGAACTAATTCAGGTAGCAAGCTTAAGAGCAGAGGACCTAATACACAATATACAGGAAGTGAAGAAAGACATTGAAAGCAAAGATTTGCTAGCTGATGGGAAACTGAGCTGTCCAAGTCGGGTAGCTTTGAGTTTAGTTCACAGTTGTGCCCAGGAGGAGGATTTAGTTTGGGTGTTTTACTGGCTTTGGAAGTGAAAGGATTCTTAAACTAAATGATCTCAGGAAAGTGGGATTGTTAAGGGGGATGTATGCTGTTTATCTTCAGAATTGGGGCAGTAGTCAACATTTTCAGGAAGAAAAACATGTCCTCAAATTGCACAGGTTGGAAAAATATATGAAAGACACTTGCTTCAACATGAATGAGTTTTGTTTTATGCCTAAATTGCCTAAAACTATTAATATACAGGGGTGGGCCAAAGTAGGTTTACAGTTGTTCATATGGAAAACACAATAATTAATAAACAATAATACAAGAATAAACTCTGTGTTTCTCATACTCACAAATGTAAACCTACTTTTGCCCACTCCTGTGTATGTGTGTATACATATGTGTATATATGTATGTATATACATAAGATATAGATACATATATCACACACACATAGATTGTTACTGAAATAAATCAGCTCCATAATACCAGCCTATTCCTCATATAATGTTTATCAAGTGTATATAGACTAGGGTTGCCAGATTTAACAAATAAGAATATAGGACATCCACTTAGATTTAAATTTCTGATAAATTATAATTTTTTAACATAAATATGTCTGAAATATTCATGGGGCATGCCTATAGCAAGATATCATTTGTTGTTTATCTGAAATTCAAATTTAGCTGGTATCCTGAATTACCTGACACTCTAAGATAGAGCCTTGGCCCAAACGTTAGGGAGCAGCATTTCCTAGTGTTTACATAAAAAGAAAGAAATGGAACTTTAGGGAAAAAAGATGTTTATTTATTTGTAATTAACATAAATGCTCCTTAAGAAGCAGAGATGCCAAAAAGACCTGGTTTTTAACTAAACCGTTAACTGAAATTAGCTCAGATCCTCAGGTATAAAAAATCTGGTAACTAGGAATATTTCTCAGAGTCTGATTGAACATACAGTATATTTTCTTTAAAAACTAATGATCCCCCAAATTATGTGTAGCTTAATCTCACATTAAATAAACATTAAATCACAAATCACACATCTTATAGTACAGTGCTTATATATATATTTTCTTACATGTTGGAGACATTAACTTATGCTGGGTCTGTTAGGGGTTTGATCATACCTGGGCTTCTGTGTAAAACTGGTGTCTCTTTAAGAAATGTTTAAAAGTATAGAGGATCCGAGGAAGTCATATAAAGTTTTATTCCACTGGAAATGCTGATATAACTGAGTCATATGTCGGGGCATGTATTTCTGAATTGATCCAACTCTGTTGAATTCACCCAGGTACTGTAGAAAATTCATCCCAGGAGAATAAGAAAATAGGTGCAAATAGTGAGATTTAGCAGCAGAGCCCTCAAGAGATTTTGTGCGATGTGTGTTGGCTGTTACATTGTGCAAACTGACCTGAGCCATTTCCAACATCAAAGATTATTGGAATTCTTATTGGGGAAAAAAGTGTTAACCTTAAACTGTAAGAAGTACATAAGGAACATATGCACTCTCCCTGTTTTCCCATTCCCTCCCCTTTTCCATCTATGTGGAATGGAACAAGCCACAGACTACATTCTGCCAGGAATACAAACTTCTATTAGTAAGCAGGTACACAAATTGCCAAACAACCAATTCTGTACTCTCAACTCTCTGTCCTTTTAGGTGTTCTGAGAGTTCCTAGAATGAAAGTTTCACTAGAGGCAGGTACATCAATATTCTACAAGCATGATACACCTACACGTATAGCCAGAGTCAGGCAACAGAATTCTCTGATAAACATCTGCACACAGAATTGAACTGAATCTTAATTTAAGTCTCATTCCAAAGAGCATTAGCCATCTCTTTCCGTGTAAAGGACAATGTTATAGCCAATTTCTACATTTTGAATATCAATCTTTAAACCTATAAAAATACATTGTAACATCATTATTCTAATTAGTAAAACCTCTGCTTGGTAAGATTGCTGAAGCCCTTCTGTAGTTCTTTCTGGAATGTGAGCTCCTAGTTTGTTTAAGGTAGTTTAATTGCTAACCAATGACTGAACCAATATAAATGAAAAATATGTGGCACACATATGTCTACCAAAATATTTTAAAACAAATTTTAGTCACTCTAACATACCTGGATCTCGCCCTGTACATGCTGTGGGCTAAACCAAAAGAGACGTGTCACTGAAATGTGCAAAACCACCTGGCCTGAAAAGCAAGTCACTGACATAATGTGAGGAGGACCATTTTCTGGCTTTCGTCAACCAGTGCTCAGATTTGCCATTTTGTGGATCTTGGTGGTCACTGGCAGACAACTGTTCGGGACAGAGAAGCAGAATACTGTTACTTACCATCATAACGGCAGCACCCACCGTGGAGCGCAGCTGGGGGAGCAGCACAGAGCAGAGGCAGCACCGGAGAGGTCAGATGTGGGGCAGCAGAACTTTGGTCTTCCTGGGTTGATTGACACAGGAATTTGTGGGGTTTCCACATACATAAGATTCATTCAGATACTCCTTCACATATAGAGGAAATCCTAAATGACAAGCAGAAGCAAAAAGCCAATCAATGTTTCTGTTGCTGATATGACCTCTTTTGTAGCCATGGACAGATGATTCCTTCAAAATTCTAATTATATTTACAAACATCTTTTGACTTGCCAGTAATTTACTGAATATTGGCAGAGTCAGAACAGAAATAAGCAACTTTACTTTATTATAATGCTTTGTACATGAGGAGTATGCAAATATTTTTGAATACCATTTTCTCATAAGGATCTTAAATGCTATAACTAATATAAAAATTTTATTGTTAATGTTCCAATTTTTGTAATCATGCAGATGTCTTATGAAGCGCTATTCCTACACATATATTAATAAAGTCAACAAGGGAAAATTTACAAATTAATTGAAAATAATTATCTCCTATATAATTATTTTTAGATTTTATTTTTCTCCCTAACAGGAACATATTCTTAAGCACTTCTTTAATTTGAAAACATAGAGCATAGTTACTTCTTTAAACAATTTTTTGAAGAATTATTCCTAATTTGGTTGTGTTTTATGTGTGTCTATAAAACAGATTATATTTCTTTAATGTATAGAACAACATTTAACAGAGAACAGGTCTGATGTAAAACCTAACAAAAAAAAAAACTAGGTATTAAAGTTCCCAAATCATTTCATTTTGAGATGACATACACTTAATTGTCTTATGTTCTATTCACAGAGTAGTGTCATGATGAGTCATTATATCTGTAATAACATGTAGTTTAACAAAGAAATGCGTTGCATGAAAACAAAGCACTGCCCCCATGTTGCCCCCAATTAAATAATTTGGATTAAACAGAAATGAGATTTTCTAGCATATCTACACATTACTATGTAACAAGTCAACTTGACAAACAATATCACAAAATGCTAAAGAAGTAGCTATAATCAGAGTCTCCTCTATCCTTCTCTCCTAGGAAGAAATAAAATTAAAAAGACCAGTAGCTGATTATGCAGTACACACACACACACACACACACACACACACACACACCCTACTGTGGACATCTGTGCAGAAAATATTAATACTTGGGACTAGTAGGAAGTTGTTCAATTTGAACCTAACTTGACCTGTTATAAAAGTCTTACTAATAAGATACACTTAGACTGAAAGGAAAGGGAGTCAGCAAAATATCTTAGATCAGTAAGACACTCTTCATATATAAACCAATTCTAATCAATCTAACATCTTTTAGGAAAATGACATTTATTTCCCATATTGTCAAAGTAATGAGATGACGAATAAAGAATCCTTCATTTTAGATGTAGCTATGATTTTTCATGATCTGCCCTGAGATTTATTTCACAATTTACAATATTGAAATCAGCCAACACATATATAGACATTGCTGAGGCTTTTAAAAAGAAAAATAAGGATTCATTTTAATATAAACCTGCTTTTGTCAAAAATGTGCCAAGTAATCAAAAATATTTTTAGAGTTTGCTTTCATATTATACAAAGATATGCCTTCAGGGAATTATTCTGAAAGATAATTTTTAAGCTGTCAAGCAGCATTCACTATTTTTTTTACCTCATTGGCTAGAAATGGTTTAGAATGTTAAACACCTGCACTGCAGATAGTGTTAATCAAAAGACTATCTCTCAATAGAGCGCATTACCTAGTGAAGAAGAGAAGGCAGAGGGACTTGCAAGAGGGAGTGGCTTTTAGAGCCGCAGGACCTGCAGTAAGAGAACACACACTTTTAGTTTTAATAGCAACCTCTGTCGACATTCCGGTCTATTGTCCCACGTATAACCTTGAATCAAGTGTGTGTGACTAAGTATGCCATGTGTACATTTTCCGGATACATAAATGTGCATCTCTGTGCCCTAAGAAAATTTACTTTGATAGAATGTTCTTTTTTTAATTAAAAAGAAAAAATTACTTTATCCCAAGAACATCATTTCTTTTCCATTTATGGGATGGAAGTTCTTAGCTTCCATTTTTCTTCTTTTAACAAGAGATTACTTTTCTTAACATTTTCATCTGCAGTGTCAGTCATAAGTTTATATTCTTTAAAAATAGTAACCATGTCACATGCCATGTGGGATATACATACTGAAATATAGTAAAAAAAAAAAAAAAGTCTGAATATATATATTTTAAGCACAAGGATAATCTGAGTTTTTAAAACAACAGAATACTTATGTTCAAATGTGATGCTGTGGAATTTTATGTAAAGACTTTTCCTAGGAAGCCAGTGAAATAACAATTTTGGTATTGTGTTTTGTTTTGTTGCCCATTCAAGTGTCCAGCATTTGGTCATCTATTAGCATATGTAAGAATTAGAATACGGAATCCTTTGTGAATTGGTATGCTTTTTTTGCATTTTTTTCTTGTTACTGTTTCTGACATGAATTCAATTCACACATATATTGAGCCACTGGTACGTGTCAGACGCAGGTCTAGTCTGGCGGTCACAAAAATGAAGAAAACAAGCTTGGCTTTAAGGACCTCAAAGTTAAGCAGGAAAGACAAATGCATAATGTTTTGTCCAAAAACAAGAATCATGAGAAAAATTTCCTCCAGTAACACTTGGTTGGGGTGGGGGAGAGAATTTTATCTATATTCTTTGTTTTTTTAATAGCATATTGTGCAGCCAGCTTGACTCTGAACACTAAGCCCATTTACTGCAATCTAAAAACTTCTACATCAAGATTTTGATTACTTATTGGTTTATAGTTAGGCCCTCTTTTATAATGCTTGTTTGCTAGCACAGTGCTAATGATAATTTTATAGAAAAGCCAAGATTAGTTAGCTATTTATTTAATGATTGTTACATTTGAGCAATAAAGTATTAAAGCAATAGAGAAAGTGGTCCTGGTACAGAAGGTGAAAATCATCAGTAGCATGGAGCATATGCTTTCTTTGTGGCTATTGTTCATACAGGCAATTTTAAGTTATTTTATTTAATTAATTTTAAAAGTTAAAATAGGCCAAATATAAGTATGTAGGTGTCATTTTATAATTTTACATAAACTACATAAACTTGAAACTATAAACTATTGTATGTCTTCAGAAAATGCTAATGATTTGCCATATTTACTCCAGATATCTTTTAAGAAATTAAAGATTATTGACATATTTGAAAGTCTATGCAGTCTATTTCTCCAAGTTATCTTTTTAAATTTACTCCAGAGGTAATATCCACTGTCTGGAACATGGCAATTATTTGCATGGTTTTCTCAGTTTTTATCTATATGTATCTATAGGGAAAATATAGTACTGTTTGACATGTTTTCTGCTAATGTGTTTTTATGAAAACATAGTGTCTCTCTTATTATGACTCTATGTTTTTGAGATTTACTCATTTAAGTCTGCTTGTTCATTCATTTTAAGAACTTAAAATAATTCATTATATGTATGTACCATTATTTATCTATTCATTTCCTAGTTGATGGATATTTTAGTTTAATGTAATAAACTTAGTTTCCACAAATGTTCTCTGCATTCCCACTGTTCCTGTGTGCTAGTGTTTATCTGGGGTGGTGGGTCCCTAATGGCAAGAATCACTTTATTGTTACTAAATCTGGAGATACTCTTAACAAATTTTTCCATGATCCTCTCCAGACCAGTCTGGGACCATCTTGAAACAGAGCGACCCAGATGGCTGTTAAGTCCAAGGAAGTATGGGAAATGCAGTTCATGGAACTATCCTTACACACTGAATTATGGATGTTGGCTTGCAAACTGGCCCATACATGGAGGGCAAGGAGAAACTAAAGAGGCAAATGACTTCAGATTGGTAGGTGGCAGATTGAATAAGCAAGAAAACTTACAAACAAGACTTGTCTTGGCAACTGAAGGATAAATTGATCTCTGTATCTACCCTCCAGAATCTTGAAAGTTTATAGAGGGCCCTTAACTGGGTTCAGTCACATGTACCATCCAAATGGTTTCAACAACACATTGCTCTCTCAAGGCTACATCCTTGAAAATGGCTCCTACTGTGAGAACAATGGTAGGCAGAACATACACCTCAATGACAACGGAAGGAGTGAGGGGGATCTGATTGCCTTGGTTCAGCTCAGGGTCAACTGGTAGTCATTGTTCCCTTGATGAGCTCTTCCAGCATGAGGACTGTCTGACAACATGATAATTTCCACATTTATTAGGTAAAATCAAATTTGTCTCCAAAGTGGTTATGCAATTATTGGTCCACAAGCAGCATATATGAATTCATATTTCTCCAAATCTTGGTAACATCATTGTATCATTGTGTGTGTGTGTGTGTGTGTGTGTGTGTGTGTGTGTGTGAATTGGATGATTTGCATTACCAGTATTTCTGTAGAGAATGGCCATTTTATGCACTTCTTAAATTGAATGCTTACCTTATTTATTTTTCTATTTTTTATTTTTTAAGACATGTAGTCACCCTTAGTGAGTTGTTAGTATTCTAGCCTTACTTCATTTACTCTTCCACTTTCCTAGTAATTATTATTAACATGTCTTCCCTCGTCAAGCCTCCATCACATATGCACCTGTCTTCTTTCTTACATTATTTCCTACGGACAGTAGGGCAATAATGAAAAAACTCCCCCATGCTAGGATCACCACCTTCATTCACATACCTGCATCTATGTCCAGGTACTTGTCTACATCCTGTTAGTCTGGATAACAATGTCTGTGTACTAAGGCCTACTCAAGGAAATCACTCCAGCAATTTTCTCCAGTTTCTCTGGAATCATTAATTTGTGTTGGTTTTTTTGTTTGTTTGTTTGTTTTTTTCCCTTCAATTCTGGACCATCCTCATCAGTATTCATACCTGCTGCAACATGTCTCTTCTTCAATACAAACTATAATTATCTCAAATTAAAAATTTCTGAAACCAAACTGTTGACTTCTACCCCAAGCTTGCTGTTCTGCAGTCTCTCCTCTCTCTGAATGCTAAGTCGTTTTTTTCAGTTGCTCTTGGCAGAAGCCTAGGAGTAATGCTTGACCTATTCTTGCTCACATCCCTAAAACAATCCATCAGAAAATCTTCTCAAATTAATCTGCAAAACAGATCCAAAGAATAGTCACTTCCCAGGAACTTCACTTTCACTATCCTGTTCCAAACTCCCACCATTTTCTGCCTGGAGTTGTGTAGTACGTCCTAACTGAATGCTATGTACAGCCCACTGCTCCCCCACCTACAGTCTATTTTCGACTAAGCAGTTGGTGTGGTCTCTTCACAACACAGATCAGAATATGTGATGCCTATGTTACATTTCACTGAGTGAGCAATGTTTACTCATTCTATTAACACTGTACATTTAGTATAATTCCATATATTTTAAAAATATTATGGCAAAAAAAGATCATGCATGTGATTTTTATTCAAATATGAATTGTTTAGCTAGGAAATATTTCTAGAATTGGTGTTAATAGGGTGAATCAATATGATGTTCTATTACTCTGTAAGTAAATCGAACCTCTTTATGATAAACCTTCACTCCTTCAAGCACCAGTTTTAATACATTTGCCAATTTGGAGACTTGTAATTTCTATATTTTGGCTCAATTAATAGGCTAACATGTATTTTAAATTTTTATTTGATTTTTTAATATTTATTAGTGATAGTGGATGTTTTAGCTTTCAATACTAGGTAATTTCTTTTTCTTGAATACTATATTTTGAAATTAATTTTTGACATTGATTCTGCTGCTGCTGCTGCTGATGATGATAAGACTATCTTACACAACATTTTGAAGAGACCACAATTCAATCAAATTGAATTCTATTTTTTAAGTAAATGTTTTATTTTGAAGCAGTTTTAGAGTTACAAAAAAATCAAGATTTCTATATACCACACAGTTTCCCCTATTATGAACATCTTGCTTTAATATGGTACAGTTGTCATAAGTAATGAATAATTATTGATGCATTATTATTAACTAAAGTCCACAGTTTATTCTGGTTTTCTTAGCTTTCACTCAATGTCTGTTATCTCTTCTGGGATCCTGTCCAGCATATCACATTATATTTAATCATCATGTCTCATTAGGCTTCTGTTGAATGTGACATTTTCTCAGGAGTTTCTTTTTTGGTGAACTTGAAAGTTTTCAGGAGTATTTGTCAGGTATTTTATTGAATAACCCACAATTGAGATTATCCCAATGTTTTTCTAATGATTAGAATAAGGATATGTGTTTTGGGACTAAGTTCAAAGAGGTACAGTGCCCTTTTCATCACATCATATCAAGGGTACATTTTATCAACATGACTTATCACTGTCGATGTTAACCTTGATCACCTGGCTGAGATGATCAGATTTTTCCGCTGTAAACATATTTTAACCACTACCACTCTCCCTTTCATACTGTATGGCATAGAAGAAAGACACTGCATTTAAAGAGTAAGGAGTTACGTTTCACTTAATAGCCTACAAGAATTATTTGTTCTTCTGCACAATATGCTTTCCATTATTCCACACTGATTTATTCAATCATTTATTTATTTAGAATGGATCCAAGACCACTATATTTATTTTGTTGATCAAATTGCTGTGACTTTTGCTAGTGAGTTATATGTCCCTTTAATATATCCCTATCATTGTAGTGTTTTTTTTGTTTGTTTGAGCAATTCTTTAATTTATTTCATTATAAGATGCCATAAGCTTATCTTGTATATTTCCTACCCCAAACCTGGCATCAGCCCTTTATCCAAGGAGTCCTCCTTGTATTAGAGAGTTGTATGAGAAACCAAGATCTGGGTGATTAGTGTACTTGTTGCCACTGGGATTTCATTGCTTCTCAGCCCTCTAAGCTGACGGAATAAGGAATATGTGTACATACTAACCTGTGCATATATGCAAATCTTTAAATATTTCTATATGGAACCATCTACATCTATATTGAGCTAAACATAAGTTAATACTGATATCCACTACTCTGATAGCGAGGTCATATGATAAACCACGTTTAGCTCTGTGAGACACTGTCAAACTATCTTCACAAGTAGCTGTAACATTTTTCATTCATTCCAGCAATGAGGGAGAATATCAGTTGCACTGTATTCTCATCAGCAGTTGGTATTGTCAATTTTTGGATTTTAGACATTCCAGTAGGTATGTGATGGTATTGCTGCTGTTTTAATTTGAAAATCTCTAGTGATAAATGATGTAGCACATCATGTCATATGCTGATTTATCAATGTGTATCTTCTTTAGTGAGGAGTCTGTTCAGAACAATTGCCCATTTTTAAATTTGGTTGATTGTTTTCTTATTGTTGAATTTTAAGAGCTTTTTGTATGCTTTGGATAACAGTTCTTTATCAGGTATGTGTTTTGCAAATACTTTCTCCCAATCTATGGACTGTATTATTTCAACAGAGGCTTTCACAGAGCAGAAGTTTTTAATATTTATCATTTACTTTCTTTTATAAATTGTGCTTTTGATGGTATATGTACAAACACATAACCATACTCACCATCATGTAAGTTTTTTCCTAAGTATTTTTCCAAAGTTTTGTAATTCTTATGTTACATTTAGGTCTATGATTCATTTTGAGTTATTTTCTATAAAAGGTGTAATTCCTTTGCCTAGTTTCCTTTGTTGTTTGTTTGTTTTTAGATGTCCAGTTGTCCTATCACTATTTATTGAAAGACTATCCTTCTCCTTTGAATTGTCTTTGCTCCTGTGCAAAGATTATCTATTTGTATATAGTTCTCTTGTAGAACTCTCTTTTTTCCATAATCTATTTGTCTATTTTTTTCACAAATACATTTTCTTAATTACAGAAGGTTAATAGTAAGTCTTAAAGTTGGATAGTGTAGTGCTTCAACTTTGTTCTTCTTTTTCAATATTGTGTTGGTAATTCTAAGATATTATTTTCTACATACATTTTGGAATCAGTTCGCAAATATCTACAAAGAGTTTGCTTAGATGTTGATTGAAAATGTGATGAATGTAAATATAAATTAGAAAGAATTGACAGAAGAGTATTTTCTTATAATTAGTGTACATAAAATATCTCTCCATTTAAAAAAACTTATTTTGTTTATTGCATTTGGATTTTGAAATATGTAAATCTTCTACATATTTTATTAAATTTATATGTGTTTCATATTTGGTATTTTATAAATAGCATTGCTTTTAAATGTCCAATTGTTCATTACTGACATTTAGGAGAGCAATAGATCTTTTAATATTAACATGAAATTCTATAACCTTATTATATAGCTGATTAGTTGCATGATTTTGTATTTCACAAATTTTTAAAGATTTTCTACATGGACAACTGGTCATTTTAAAAAAATACTGTTTTTTTTATTTATTCTTTTTGAGACAACATTATTTTATTTACTTTTCTGGTCTCATTATCCTAGCTAGGACTTTCAGAACAATGTTGGATATGAGTGGTAAGAGAGGATAACTGCCTTGTTTGTGATCTTGGGGGAAATCATCCAGTTTCTCAACATTAAGCTGAGATGTTAGCAATAGTTTTATCGCAAATTTTAAAAAGTAAGTTTATTGGGGTGACATTGGTTAATAGGATCATATAGGTTTCAAGTATACATTTCTATGATACATGATCTGTATATTGCTTTGTGTGCCCACCACCCAAAGTCAAACCATCTTCCATCGCTATTTGGCCCATTCATCTTTTACTACACCCTCTCCCTTCCTTCTGGTAACCATCATACTGTTGTCTGTGTCTATGAGTTACGTTTTATATCCCACCTATGAATGAAATCATATGGTTCTCAGCTTTTTCTGACTGATTTATTTCACTTAGCATAGTATTCTCAAGGTCCATCTATGTTGTCACAAATGGTATATTTCATTTTTTCTTAGGGCTGAGTAGTATTCCATAGTATATATGTACCACATCTTCTTTATCCAATCCTCTTATGAAGGATACTTGGGTTGTCTCCATGTCTTCAGCACCATGAATAATGCCACAGTGAAAATAGCGGTGCATATATCTTTGAGAATACATGTTTTGAGGGTTTTTTTGTTTTATTTTGTTTTTGGTATATGCTCAGGAGAGGGATTGCTGGATTATATAACTCTAATCTTAATTTTTTGAGGAAACTCCATCCTGTTTTCCATAGTGGCTGTACGACTTCACATTCCAAACCAGCAATGAGGGTTCCTTTCTCTCTACAACCCCTCCAACACTTGTTATTACTTGTCTTATTGATAGTAGCCATTCTAACTGGTGTGAGGTGGTATCTCATTGTAGTTTTGATTTGAATTTTCCTAATAGCTAACGAAGTTGAACATCTTTTCATATATCTGTTGGTCATTTGTATGTCTTCTTGAGAGACATATCTGCTCAGGTCCTCTGCCCATTATTAATTGGATTGTTTGTTTGGTGTTGAGTTGTATAATTTCTTATATATTTTTTATATTAACCCCTGTCAGAGCTGTTGTTTTCAAATATCCTCTCCCATTTGGTTGGTTGCCTTTTTGTTTTGTTGGCATGTAAATATCTTTTTGGTTTTATTGCCTTGTTTGTTGTTTTTCTTAAAACTACAGATGTCATCTTGCTGGAGTGCTAACTTCTTGTGTTTTCTGATTGTGGTGGTGAAAATGTAAATATTTTTTTTCATAAAACAGAAAGGCAATAGGGGCTGGAGGGCAGAGGAATGTTTTTTTCTGTTAAAGTTTTCTCCCTGGAAAAGAGGCTTTTGTGTGTAGAATGCACTAAACATGTTTTAGAACAATTACTTTCCCCTCCCCTGGAGAGAGCCAGGAGAGCTCTCCTGGATCTCTGTCATGATAACCATTTCAGATTCCTGGAGGTAAGAGTCTCATAGACTGGCTCTATCACTTTTCAGCTGTGTGCACTTGGCAAAGTTATTTTAATTCGCTCAGGTTCACTCACCTCATCTGCAAAATAAGGACAGCCATACCTACTCCATAGGGTTGTTCTCACGATGAAATTAAGAGAGATCTGTAAGCACTTAAAGCTTTACCTGGTGACCCTCGTAAATCTGAGGCCTCCAGGAGTTTTTCACTCTCGTGCTAGTTCACTCAGGCTCCAGAATTTAATCAAAATTGCCATGTAAGTGTTTCTACCTGTTTTTGTCCTCAGTGACTTCTGCTACAAGTAAGCAGATCTCAGCTGTGACTCTTCAGACTCAACCTGATGGTTTTCCCTATAACTTTAGCTCTCTCACAGATCTAAGAAATGTTGATTTTTATTTTGTTTAGCTTTTTCTCTTTGTACAGATGGAAGTGATAAATTCCAAGCTATTTATGTGATGGAATTGACACCAGAAACTTTCTACAATGTCTGGATTGTGGCGTCAGATAATCAGGATTTGAGTTTAAATTGTCTGTCTCTGTCTCTCTCTGTCTTTCTCTCTCTCTCCTCTTTGTCTTCCATACAGGTCAAGTCTCATTTTCTTCATCTGGTAAAGTGGAGATCAAAATAATAACTATTCACCCAACCTTACAGTTAGGACTATATTTTTCAACTACCAAATACAATGAATTTGCTAGTTAATAATTATAGCATTTTACAAAATGACTACTAAAAATATTGTAATAGTTTCTATTTATTAAGCATCTCCTACAGTCAGACAATGTAATAACTGAATTACAAACAGCATCTTATTTAATTGTCACAAAATCATCCCACCATGGGGTGCTGTTTAACTTGACACCAATACATTGGTCTTTGAATCTAATAAAAGGCTAGAGTTATTTATCTAATGAATATTGAGAAAACTTCTTTAGGCCGGTCATATGCACAGCAGGTCACCACAATTCTTGCCATATTAAAATTCAAGCTTTCCTGGATATATTGGTTTACTTTTCTATTCCAGGTGAATAAGAGTTTTTGTCCTAACATTTCAGCCCTTTGAATTGAAGTTTTAATCTAAATACCCTTGCCTATTTGAGTTGTCATTCAACAAAACAATGGAAACCACACACTGATGCCTGAAATAGAGCCAATAGCTGACTTTTTGGCCCCTTCCTTGCTTACTAGCAATTGGAGCATCAATCATGTCCATATTTAACCTGACAAATGAGCAATTGGTCATTTTGACTGGCAGCTTTCCAATTCTTCAGAAACTCCTAGAAACAAACAAAAACTCAAGAAGTCACACATATTAGGGACTATGTGTCTGCTCTTACCTCTCCAGAGCCCTTGTCCCTGGGCTCAATCCCTCTAGATGCAGAAAGTCAAGTCATCTAGGACTGTGCAAAATCACCAAAGAGGGCGTGAAAGGGGAGAGCCTTGTGGCCTGCTGAGGCTCTCTTAGCTGTTTAAGTGACAAGTATTGTATTGTTACTTTTTTGTATCCTGGAACACATGAAAAAGAAAAGGCAACAGTGCTCCACATGAGATTAGGACCTAGTTCCTCGTTAGGTTGTCAGGAGCTAAGCAAAAATGCCCATGCTGGACTGAACCTTCCAATATCCCATCCTCATGATGAAATTTAAAAAGACCTGGAAGCACTTAACATAGAGTTCCCAGTATATCAATAAAAACAAAGAGAAAGCCCTGGCCAGTTTGGCTCAGCGGTTAGAGCGTCGGCCCTTGGACCAGACAGTCCTGGGTTCGGTTCCCGCTAAGGGCACGTACCTTGGTTGCAGTTTGTCCCCGGCCCTGGTTGGGGTCGTGTGGGTGGCAACCACTCGATGTGTCTCTCTCACATCGATGTTTCTCTCTCCCTCTCTCCCTCCCGCTCTGATAAATGCAAAAAAAAAAAAAAAAAAAAAAAAAAAAGGCAAAGAGAAAGCAAATAGCTATTTTGGTTGAATTATATTTTTTATCTAAATTCAATATTTGTTAATGAATTCAGCAGTTTTACAATGTTATTCAGATTTATACTCCTTAGGTAAAGAAATAATTAGACATAAGAAGGTTTTACTTTGCATACAGGATAGTGGCACTTGCACATGTGTGTCTAAAATTGAAAAAAACAAAATCTAAAGCTAAGACTAAAACCAAATAGACAAACAAAAAACACCAGTTTAATGTATTTTTACCAGGCTCATCAGGCAGCACTGAGGTCATCTGGAGACATATTGTCCAGATGCCAACATTGAGACTCCTACATAAAGCTGTTAAGTGAAGATGAGAGAAATCCTCCGATGGCTTGGTGGACTGCTAAACCCTCAGTCAGCTAACTTTACACAACACAGCAGATGGAGGCGTGAGGAAATGCGGGTGTAAGCGTGTGCCTGTGTGCCTGTGTGCATGTGGGAGGCTTACATGTAACGACACACTTCACCGTGCTGTTGCAGAAATGAATAGTGGGAAACAGTGAGTCCAAACTGACCATACTAATATTAGCAAAACTGTGCAGAAAAGGCAAATAAGTGTCAAACTGTCCTAATAACACATCAGATGGCAAATGCAGCTTTGAATTTTGCTGATTTAATTAAAGCCTGAATCAAGAATCACCAATCTTGGAGTGATTTATTATGGATTATTAAAATAGAAACAATTCTATGCTTAAATATTAGATGTCAAAAAGAAAACTACATAAAATAGGGAAACCAGAACAGCTAGGTAGTTTTTATCTCACATGTCATTTATTCATCCAAGTACTCATTAATATATTCCTTCAACAAATATATATATCGGCAATCTATTATTTGCCTGTTTTGGTGTCTGGGGCTAAATAAGTGAAAACAGAATTTCTGCCCAAATGGAACTTACATGCTGATAGAGTCATTCAGACAATTAGCAACTAAACACTTAAATATATAACTTTGTTTCAGGATAAAGAGATAAGACTGAGGGGCAGGACGATTTTGATGGGGTGGTTATGGAAAAGATAGTTTTTTAGCAGAGATAATGTGAGAGAAAGAACAATGCAAATAGCCAAGTAAGAAATAGTCTAGGGAATGAAAGAGAAAGAACATGGAGGAAGAGATCGGTGTACTTGAAATACTTTAAGTTGACTTGAGCCGTGGGAGCAGTGGAGAAAATCAGTGATGGGTTGGGGAGTCAGGCAGGGCCTGGGTTGTATTTGGTCATGTAGACCAGTGACTTTCAAACAATGTGCACCAAGAATTTTAAAAACATGCAATACCTGACTATTTAGTCAGGGCCACTGACTTCTTTTCCCTAAGACTGTCAAATTTAAAAAAGGACAATAGCTGTTCAGTGTGAACGAATCAAAATTATACCTACTTTTTTTTTTTTTTGTCAGATTGGCAAAAAATATATATTTTTTGGCGTGCCGAAGAATTTCAGTAATTAGTTTATGTGTGCCATGAGATGAAAAAGGTTGAAAATCACTGGACCATGGTAGAGTTTATACAGGGAGGGCAAAGTTCAATTTATAGTTGTGAGTATGGGAAACAGAGTTTATGCTCGGGTTACTATGTATTAATTATGGTATTATTTATATCACGACGGCAAACCTACTTTTGTCCACCCGTGTTTCATGCTAATGTGATAGAAAGCAATTGGAGGTATATAAGCATAAAATAGGAAGCAATTCATTTTTTCAAAAAGTAATATTGTTAAGTCCTGCGATGGAGAATGGCCTCTGCCAGGCAGCACTGGCGTGGGGACCCCACGTGACAGCCGAGCTGGTCTCCTCACAGCGCACCCTTCCTCACAAAATCTAGCTTGCACGCTGAAGAATCTCTGTGCCCTTCTAGAATGCATTCCAACTTTATCAAAATGTCATCTCGTTGAAATGAATAGGACTGAATTATCATTTTATTTACAAATTTGGAAACCAAGATATGAGTGTAAGTTCAAGGCATTAGAATGTGAAGACAGTGACACAGGCTTCCTCTTGCTTCCTAATCCAAAGTGCATATCTAACTATACCAAGTCCCAGGGTGCCTATGATAACTTATTTAAGATGCCCTCAACCTAAAGTCTACTATTTTGGACTATTTAAACTAATATATTTTTCAACTTCTGTTTAAAATGGTATCTTGTTGATGGAAGGGGAAGATGTGGCCATAGAGGCAGACCCTTCTTACACCTCCTTCCGGGGCCAGACTGGAAATAAAGCTAAACTAGGAAACATTAACTCAGAATTACCAACTGAAGTCCAGCTGAAGAGGAGACGAACAGGGAAGGACGGAAACCACCTGGAGTCTGGTAGGAGGGGCAAGAAGGGGGACTCTCTGTGCTCAGGGATGGGGTTTCCTCTGAGAGGAGCAGGCCTGGTCCCCAGGCTGGGTTCCTGAGGCCAGAGCACCAGAGCCCAAAACAGCAGCCCAGGTCACAACCAGCCGTGAAGGGCAACAGGGCTTCTGACCAGTATGGAGACCAGAGACAGGAAGAGATAACCACAGTTTGTTGCTTTTTGTTTGTTTGTTTTGGGTTTTTTTTCTGATTTGTTTGTTTGTTTTAAAAAACCAGAAACCCAGAGCACAGGATTTTCATTCACATGGACTCGACTCACCTGAGACCTCAGTGGAGAGAGGGTGGCAGGGACTGGAGGTGCCTGAGGAGAGGCTGGGGTGGGAAGTACTGGGGAAGGAGAGTGAAAGGCTGCTGCCCGGTGACCTGACGTGGACTGTGCCTCCCCCACCCAAGCGGCCATTTCTCCTGAGAGGCACTGGCCCCTCCCAGTGAAGGTGGATAGAGGTGGAGCCTGGGAACCTGGGGAAGTGTGCTGACCCTCCGCTGGCCCCAAGCTTCTGACAAACTAGCTTTAGAGTGCAGCTTGGCCCCTCCCTCCTTTGCACAGCCAAGTCCTGGGGAGATAGACACAAACTGTGGGTAGCTTGAAGCTCCAAACAGGTTGCTAAGACCCAAAGGACACAGTTTCCGACTGTGGCTGGCACCTAAGTAGAGCAGGATCGAAAGGGAGCTCCCAGGAGGCACTAAAACTCTGCTGAGACCAATGCCACTTCACTTTTTTTTTTTTTTGAGACAAATGCCACTTTATTTTTATTTTTTTGCATCATCTTCTTTATCTTTCTTTTTTACTGATTTGATATTATTGTAGTCTGTTTTCTTTCCTTTTTCTTACTCTAGTTTTTCTTCTCTCTCCTGCATCAGCCTCCTTATCCTTTTCTAATTTTCTGCCTTTCTGCTTCCTGCTCTGTTTTCCTTTTCATAATTTTTCTTCCTCTTTTCTTTTATACCATTTTCATTCCCATATTTTCTGTTCTTATTTTGTCTTTTACGTCTGCCCATTCCTAATACTTGCTTTCCCCTTTTCTTCTCTCCTAGTATTTTTATTTCTTCTATCCTATTATTCTTGTTCTCTTTCCTAATTCACACTTCCTTTCTGGTTGCTTTAATTGTGGCTGTAGGGGCCATTTATGTGTTTTTGTTATGTTGTGTTGTGTTTAGTTTTGTTCTGTCAGCACCTGCACAACATCTTGCATGACATGGTCAGGGATGAGCCTTACAATCAGCCAGCCTGAGAGGAGATCCATCCACGAATGGGACAACAACATTCAAGACCCAATTATAACAGGAGAGCCCAAATAAATTACACAAGGGTCATTCCTAGAGAATATCTAAGAGACTGCACAACTCGGTCCCACAAAACACTTACAACATAAGACCACACCACAAAGACAGGGAGGCATAGCAGTTTGATCTAATACATAGAAACACATACAAAGAGCCAGGGAAAATGGTAAGACAAAGAAACAATCCCCAAATGAAAGAAAAGGGAGAAACTCCAGAAAAAGTACTAAATGAAATGGAAGCAAGCAATTTATCAGCTATAGAGTTCAAAGTAATGGTTATAAGAATGCTCAAGGATCTTAGTGGAATTTCAAGAAACTTAGTGGAAACTACAACAGCATGAAACAAGAAACAGAAAACACAAATAAGAATCAGGCAGAAATGAAGAATAACATATCTGACATCAAGAGCACACCAGAAGGATTCAAAAGTAGACTGAATGTGGCAGAAGACTGAATCAGTGATTTGGAAGACAAGGTATAAAAAAGCACCTATTTAGAACAGCAAAAAGAAAAAATAATTAAAAAGCAGGAGGATAGTTTAAGGGAACTTTGGGACAATATGAAACATAACAACATCTGCATCATAGGGGTACCAGAAGGAGAAGAAACTGAGCAAGGAATAGAGAACCTATTTAAAGAAATGATGACAGAAAACTTCCCCAACCTGGTGAAGAAAAAAGTCACAGAAATTTAGGAAGCACAGCGAGTCCCAATCAAGATGAACCCTAAGAGACCCACTAAAAGGAATATCATAATCCAAATGACAAACATTAAAGGCAAAGAAAAAATCTTAAAAGGCAGCAAGAGAGAGAGACAGAAAGTTGCCTACAAGGGAATATCCATTAGAATGTCAGCTGATTTCTCTACAGAAACACTTCAGGCCAGAAGGGGATGGCATGAAGTATTCAAAGTAATGAAAATCAAGGACCTGAACCCAAGACTACTCTCTCCAGGAAGGCTATCATTTAAAATTGAAAGTGAAATAAAAATAAAATAGACAAAACAAAAACAAACAAACAAACAAAAAGTCTAAAGGAGTACATAGCCACCAAACCAGCATTGTGGGAAATGTTAAAGCAGTGCTTTAAGAAGAAGAAAAAATCAAGAGAGAGGAACATAGTTATAAAGGGAAAAAATGGCAGTAAATAAGTACTTATCAATAGTAACCTTAAATGTAAATGAACTAAATATTCCAATCAAAAGACATAGAGTAGCTAAATGGATAAGAAAACATGACCCATATATATGCTGTCCACAAGAGACCCACCTCAAAACAAAAGACTAACACAAACTGAAAGTGAAGGGATTGAAAAAAAAAAAAGCTGAGATAGCAATACTCATATCTGACAAAATAGACTTCAAAATAAAAGTCATAACAAGACAATGAAGGGCATTACATAACACTAAAAGGATCAATCAAACAAGAGGATATAACCCTTGTTAATACATATGCACCCAATACAGGAGCACCTAAGTATATATAAAAAAACACTCAATGGACTTTAAGGAACAGATCTATAGCAATACAGTCATAGTAGGGGACTTTAACACCCCACTGACATCACTGGATAGATCTTCTAGACAAAAAATTAACAAGGAAACAGAGAACCTATATAACACACTAGATCAGATGGATTTAAGTGATATTTACAGAACATATTACCCCAAAGCTGTAGAACACATTCTTCTCAAGTGCATGCAGGACATTCTCGAAGATAAACCACATGTTAGGACACAAACTAAGTCTCTATAAGTTCAAGAAGATTGAAATCATATCAAGCAACTTCTTGGATCACAATGGCATGAAGCTAGAAAACAATTACAATAAAAACACTCAGATATTCAAACATATGGAGGCTAAATAGCATGTTACTAAACAATGAATGAGTTACCAAAAAGATCAAGGAGGAAATAAAAAAATTCCTGGAAATCAATGAAAATGAACACACAACAACACAAAATCTATGGGATGCAGTGAAAGCAGTCCTGAGAGGGAATTTATAGCATTACAGGCCTACTTCAGGAAACAAGAAAAATTTCTAATAAACTATCTAACCCTACAACTTAAATAACTAGAAAGAGAACAAAAAGAAAAACTCAGAGTAAGTAGAAGGAAGGAAATATTAAAAATCTAGTGGAAATAAATGACATAGACACTAAAAAAAAGTACAAAAGATTAATGAAACCAAGAGCTAGTTCTTTGAAAAGATAAACAAGATTGATCAACTTTTAGACAGGCTCACCAAGAAACAAAGAGAGAGGACCAAATAATTAAAATCAGAAATGAAAGAGGTGAAGAAACAGCTGACACTATGGAAATACAAAGGATTGTAAGAAATTACTATAAACAATTATATGCCAACAAATTGCACAACCTAGGCAAAATGGACAAATTTCTAGAATCATACAATCTTCCAAAACTCAACCAGGAAAAGTCAGAAAACCTGAACAGACCAATAACGACAAAGAAAATTGAATCAGTGATCAATACACTTCCAGCAAACAAAAGCTATAGTCTAAACAGCTTTGCAGAGGAGTTTTACCAAACATTCAAAGAAAAACTAACAACTATTCTCCTCAAACTGTTCCAAAAAAATCAAGAGGGAAGGAAGAATTCAAAGCTCTTTTTTTTATGAGGCCAGCATAATCCTAATTCCAAAACCAGATAAAAACACTACAAAGAAAGAAAACTACAGGCTAATATCCCTGATGAACACAGATGCCAAAATCCTCAACAAAATATTAGCAAATTGGATCCAGCAATATATTACGACCAAGTGGGATTTATCCCAAGGATGCAGGGGCTGGTACAATATTCGCAAATCAATAAATGTGATAAACCATATAAACAATATAAAAGATAAAAATCATATGATCATATCAGTAGATGCTGAAAAAGCACTTTACAAAATCGCTCACCCATTTTTGATAAAAACTCTCAGCAAAGTAGGAATAGAAGGATCATATCTCAACATAATAAAGGCCATTTATGACAAACCTAAAGCCAACATCATACTCAATGGGCAAAAACTGAAAGCATTTTCCTTAAGAACAGGAACAAGACAGGGATGTCCGCTTTTGCTATTCTTATTCAACAATAGTACTGGAAGTCTTAGCCACAGTGATCAGACAAAAAGGAAAAATAAAAGGGATCCAAATTGGAAAGGAGGAAGTGAAATTGTCATATTACATAGGAAACTCAAAGACTCCACCAAAAAAACTATTAGATTTAATAAATGAACAGCAAAGTAGCAAGATACAAAATTAATATCCAGAAATTGATGGCATTTTTATACACCAATACTGAACACTCAGAAAAGGAAACTAAAAAAATAATCCCATTTAGCATTGGAACAAAAATATTAAGATGTCTAGGAATAAACTTAACCAAGGAAATAAAAGACCTGTTCTCAGAAAACTACAGGACATTGACAAAAGAAATAGAGGAAGATATAAAAAAAGTGGAAGCATATACCATGTTCATGGATTGGAAGAATTAACATCGTTAAAATGGCCATACTACCCAAAGCAATCCATAAATTCAATGCAATTCCTATTAATATACCAATGGCATATTTCACAGATCTAGAACAAATACTCCAAATATGTATATAGAACCAAAAAAGACCTTGAATAGCCACAGCAATCTTGAAAAAGAAGAACAGAGTTGGAGGGATCACAATTCCAGATATCAGGTTATACTACAAAGTCACTGTAATAAAAATATCCTGGTCCTGGCACAAGACCAGGCATATAGATAAATGGAACAGAATAGAGAACCCAGAAATCGACCCAAAACACTATGCTTAATTAATATTTGACAAAGGAGGCAAGAGCATACATAGGAGTAGACAGTCTTTTCAATAAATGGTGTTGGGAAAATTGGACAGGCAGTACAAAAAAATGAAACTAGACCACCAACTTATACCATACACAAGAATAAATTCAAAATGGATAAAAGATTTAAATGTAACTCTTGAAACCATAAAAATCCTAGAAGAAAATGTAGGCAGCAAAGTCTCAGACATCACATGTAGCAGAATTTTCACCAATATATCACCTAAGGCAAGAGAAACAAAAGAAAAAATTAATAAATGGGACTACATCAAACAAAAAGGCTTCTGCACAGCAAATGAAAACAGCATCAAAATGAAAAGGGAACCCACTGTATGGGAGAACATAGTTGCCAATGATACATTGAACAAGGGGTTAATTTCCAAAATATATACTCATACATCTCAACAAAAGGAAGACAAACAATCCAATTAAAAAATGAACATAGGACCTGAATAGACACTTCTCCAAATAGGACATACAAATGGCCAGGAGACACGAAAAAATGCTTAACATCACTAATCATCAGAGAGATGTAAATTAAAATGACTTTGAGTTATCACCTCACACCTGCCAGAATGGCTGCCATCAACAAATCATCAAACAAGTGCTGGAAAGGATGTGGAGAAAAGGGCACTCTGTGGAAAACAATATGATGTTTCCTTTAAAAATTAAAAATGGAACTGCCATTTACTCAGTGATCCCTCTTCTTGGAATATATCCCAAAAAGCCCGAAATACCAATTAGAAAGAATATGTGCACCCCTATGTTCATAGCAGCACTATTTAAAATAGCTAAGATCTAGAAACAGCCCAAGTGTCCATCAGTAGATGAATGGATAAAAAAGCTGTGGTACATATACATAATGGAATACTATGCAATTGTAAGAAAGAAAGATCTCTTACCCTTTGAAGCAACATGGAGGGACCTGGAGCGTATTATGCTAAGTGACATAAGCCAGTCAGAGAAAGATAACTATCACATGATCTTACTTATTTGTGGAATACAATTAACAAAATAAGCTTTCAAACGAAATAGATCCCGAGGACATGGATGTAGGGAACAGACTGACAAACCTCAGAGGAAAAGGTGGGAGGATGGGAAAAGATAAACCAAAAACTTATATGCATATATGCATAACCAATGGACATTGACAACAGTGAGGTGAAGGTTGGGGGTGGGAGCAGGGAGGAGGATGTCAATGGGGAAAAAAAGGAGGGACATCTGTAATACTTCAACAATAAAGAAAATTTTTTTTTTTAAAAGTGAAAGCATATGTCAAGAATTTGACAGATATAGTAAGGGTCTAGTACTTGGAAATCAATGTTATTATTATTATTATCCCTGCTTCTCTTTGTGAAATCACACTTATTTATATGTGCATACCCACACCATTCTCAGACACATGGTGGGAAGTATATAAACATATTTTGAATAACCAAATGATAGAGAAATTAATCAAATACATATTAAGATAGATAATTTTACATGTTGCTGAAATAAAAAAGAAATAAAAGTAATATATAAAAAAAATAAAATCATATCTTGTTAGCCATACTTAATAGGGTGCCTGAACATGTTTAATAAGACACCTATGAAAGAAAAAAAAATCTTAGAATACAGAAAACTGAATTAGACAGTCAATTGATGACAAAAATCTGAGCAGTATATTCTTTATTTAGAATAGAATTAAAAATTAGAATTCTTAACTAATGCTCCCCTGTTAGTCTAATATTATATTCTCCACAGACTCCCCATCAACTTCTCCTGCCTCTCTCTCAGACTTAGTAATCCAAAGCCAACAGAAAAACAGGAGAAACTTAGCACTGGTCTCTTTAGCACAAGCATTTCCATTTTCATTCTCTTTCTGTTTTGTTTTCTTCTACACATTTTGATGTGCAAAATTTTCATTCTGCCAGTATTAAAAGTTTATGAGCACACACACACACACACACACACACACACACACACACACACACACTTTATTAGTACTGAAATGTGGAAAATGAGAAGCACAGTCCTTTTTCCCAGCCTGTCAAATTGTGCTGTCCAGAGGTAACAGCTGTTAATATTTTTCTGTTCATTTTTCCAGAAAGTGTTCATTTCTGTTGCACTGAAATTTTGATTTGTTAAAATAATACAATGAATATCAATTGTATATATGTGTTTGTATTTTATTGAATATTCCTGAAGGAAAAAACTTTTCATAATTGTTGGTAAGGATATTGTTGCATTTTATATTTTATTAGATACTGAAAATTTGTTATTCCTTACCAAAATGCTTCCAAAAAAATACTTCCTTTCACAAGATTATCAGAGTGGTTTGCTATCTGTATGTCGTCTTTGTAGAAATGTCCATTCAGTTATTCTGCCAATTTTTTATCAGATTGTTTGGGGTTTTTGGTGTTAAATTGTATAAGTTTCTTAATTTTTTTGGATTTTAACCCCTTATGAAATATATCATTGGTGATTATCTTCTCCCATTCAGTAGGCTGTCTTTTTTGTTTTGTTGGTGGTTTCCTTTGCTGTGCAATAACTTTTTAATTTGATTTAGTCCTAAAACAAAAGAAAAGATGGTCAATACCACGAATCATCAAATAAATGAAAATTAAAACCACAGTGTGATATCACCTCACACCTGTCAAAATGGTTATCATCAATAAATCAACAGCCCAGCCGGTGTGGCTCCGTGGGTTAGAACATCATCCTGTGTACTGGAAGGTCGCAGGTTCGATTCCAGGTCAGGGAACATATCTAGGTTGCAGGTTTGATCCCTGGCCTCTGTCAAGGCATGTGCAGGAGGCAACCAACCGATGTGTTTCTGTCACATCAGTTTCTCTCCTCTCTCTCTTCCCTCCTTCCCTCCTTTCCACTCTCTCTAAAATCAATGGAAAAAATATCCTTGGGTAAGGATTAACATATATATATATGTTATCTATATATCTATCTATCTATCTATCTATCTATCTATCTATCTATCTATATATCTATATCTATATCTATATCTATATCTATATCTATATCTATATCTATATCTATATCTATATCTATATCTATATCTATATCTATATATATATATTCAAATTACCATATGATCCAGCAAGTTCACTATTTCACTTCTGGGTATTTAGCTACAGAAACAAAAAGCACTAATTAAAAAGATATATGCACCCCTATGTTTATTTACAATAGTCAAGATATGGAAGCAACCTAAGTGCCCATTGATAGAGGAATAGATAAAGAAGTGGTATATATCTGTATGTACGTATGAGTGTGTGTGTGTGTGTGTGTGTGTGTGTGTGTGTATAAAATAGAATAAAATCTTGCCATTTGTAACAACATGGATGAACCTAGAGGGTATTATACTAAGTGAAATAAGTAAGTACTATATGATTTCACTTATATGTGAAATTTAAAATACAAAATAAATGAATAAACAAAAGAGAAAGAAACTCATGGAGACAGAGAACAAATTGATGGTTGCCAGATGTGAGGGGAGTTGTGGGGATGGGTGAAAATGGTGAAAGGGTTTAACAAATACAAATTGCTAGTCACAAGGATGTTAATACAGTATAGGAAACCTAATCAATAATATTTTAATAAGTATGTATGGTATCAGATGGATACTAGACTTACTTTGCAAGGTATATAAATGTCTAATCAATATGTTATAGACCTGACACTAATATATTATTGTATTCCAACAGTAAAGGATAATCAATAAATTGAAAAAAAAAGTAGATTGCAGATTGGTGGATGAAAGTCATAACAAAGAGGAATGGGTAGCAAAGCCAAGGGGAAAAAGATTACCCCTGCATGTTTAAAAGTTTAAATTGTTACTAATGGGGTAAATTTAAATGTTGCCACATACATTGCTTTCATTTGGATATCTTTAACTGACTTCTCATATGTTTAGCAATAACTTTGTTTTCCTGTGAAATCATCCTTCAGACAGTTTGGTCAGTTTTCTATTCGGTCTATTTATTTTTTTTACTCCTTGATTCACAAGTACTCTTTTGTATTAATAAAATAAAGATTTGGTCTATGGTACATGTTGCCTTATACTACATTGTGAGGAAAGCAAAGAACAGCTTCCTTCCATTTTTCTCTATTCATCCATTAAGAGATCGAAATATCTAATTAAGTTAAGAAGAAAACTTGAAGCTGCACTTTATTTTAGAGTGAAAGATTTGCAAAAGTAAATTTATCTTAGAAGGAGCAATATCAGGCAAAGCCCTTATATCATTCTGGGGACTGCAGAATTTTTGGACAAACCCTCAGGAAAAACCAATGATGTGATAGAGCCTTGTCTATCAGGATTGTACTTGGTGAACATCATCTGGACCTTGAAATTAGCTATAATTTCTAAAATTGTTTTTAGCTATAGAACTGAATGAGAATTACAAAATAATGAAGACAAATGCAGGACAGACACATGAAATATGGATTAATACTGTATCTGCATATATGTCTTCACTCTAGAAAGAGGCAAGAGAAAACATACAAACTTTAGGTCAACTGGAAAAATAAAACAAAATCCTTAGGCCAAGGGAAAGGGAACACATTCTACTGATCTTTCATAAATTTATTTATTGAAATTTGTTTTAAGAAAATAGCTAAGCATCCTCAATAACATAAGATATGTGGCCTCTATGAAACAAGAGGTAAAAGCCATCTATTATTTTCACAAAATTATTTATTCGGTGCCTACAATATCCAAGACTCTGATTGGTGGGCATCTGAAAACAAAAGTGAATAAAAGGAGACAGGGGGCTCATATGTTCAAGGAGTTGACATAAAGAAAATAAAAATGATCAAAATTTCATTAAAAATGGATACTAAATTAAAACTCTAATCAGTAGATGGTACTATGAATATATGAGTATAACAGAAAAAAAATGCTTCCCTGACAAAGCAACAATTGAACTACGAAAGTATCTAAAGTAAGAATGGGAATTAATTAGATAAAGATGAAGAGAAATGACGTGTGTAAAGACAATATTGCAAGACTAGCATAAAGTAAGGAACTAGGAGAAGGCCAGTAAGATGAACGCAGAGAATTGGGAGTGGAGTGGGGAAGGCACTATGTTAGATGACCGTGAAGAAGTAATTAACGCTAGATAATGAGATATTAAAGAACATAGTAATAACTTTAATTATTATTCCAAGGATACTTTTGCTCATGGAATAATAATTAAAATTATAACTCTATTTCTTAAGTCAGAAAAGACATGCTGAGATTTATTTTTGAAAATGATCATTCCACAATATGAAGAACAGATTGAAGAAATGTGGATGGATCATGGACTACAGTGGAAGCAAGGAGACCAGTCATGAAACCATTTCAAGATCTTTCATGATGATGTTAGCAAGCTTGAGAAAAATAGAAAGAGTAAGACATACTTAGGATGTCAAATCAATGAGAATGTATTGTATAAATTCTAGTATGAATCTCAGATCACTGGCTTGCAAATGGGTGAATGTGGTTACCTTTTACTGATAGGAAACAATAGGAAAAAAACAAAACAAAACACTGAAGTAAATTTTATTTTAATGCAGAAAAATCTTTAGTCTTTTATAGGACAAATTGATTCTGAGCTCTCTGTTAGACATTCAGGTAGAAATGTCAGGTGGATTCTTAGATATACTGTTCTAGAGCTCAGAAAAATTGTATCATATCATCAGCATATAGGAGATTATTTAAACTGTGAAATGAATGAGATAATCTAGGGAAAGACATTGAAGGACAAAGGAAAAGAATATAGAAATAGTATTGAAAATGCCCAATATTAAATGGCGGAGTAGAGGAAGACAGTGAAAGAAGAAACTGTGGAAAGGTAAGAGAAAATCTATCAGAGCATAAGGTCATAAAAACAAAAGGAAGAATTTTCAAAAGTAGGAACTCATTGACAAAGTTGATTGTTGCCAAAAGGGCACAAAATTCGTGTACTGAAAAATGGTCCTTGAATTAAATAACATGGAGGTTCTTGAATAATTTTGCAAGATAATTGAGGGGAGTGATGGGGAAATAAACCCAAATAAAGTGAGTTGGGTAGTAAATGGGAGCTATGAGAGTTATAGAAGAGAAAGAATGAGATCGGAAATAAAAACTTTAAAGAGATTAACAGGAGAGAAAATGGGGAATAGCCTAATTAAAACTTGAAAGAAGAAGGGTATGTGTGTATGTATTTAATGATTTTTCTTTATTTTTAAATAATATTTTAGATTTTACAATAGCAGTGAGAGAGAGAGAGAGAGAGAGAGAGAGAGAGAGAGAGAGAGAGAGAGAGAGATGAGAGTATAAGCTTTCCAAGAAAAACAGAATGGAATAGAATCCGAAAGCAGATATGGCTGGTTTGGAGAGTCAGGAGTCACTCTTTTTCAGTAGAAAGGAGGTGGGATAGGATGTGTTCAGATATAGAGAGAAGAAGTAAAATGGGTACTTTACTCAATCTCTAATTTATAGAGACCAATAGGTAAAAAAATTATTTGAGGAGTAGTTGAAGCAAGCTGTAGGAATAGGATTTTGTTATTACGGTGTAAAATACTTCTTTTAGTCATTTTTGTGCTGTCAGATTACAACAGACTTTAGGTGTGATTTGGGGAATGAGTAACTAAAGCTAAGATTAGTTTGGTGCAGGAGAGTCAATGAATAAATGAGAAGCTCTTGTATTGAATGAGTTGTTTACATAAATGATATAATTACCCACTATGATGGAGAGGAAGACAGGGAGCCAGGGTAAGGACTACAAGTAATAAAAAACACAGTAGATAGGAGACCAAAATATAAAGAGTCCATAAAAGCCCTAGCCAGCTAGTTCAGTTGGTTAGAGTATTGTCCTGACAGGCCATGGCTATGGATTCCATCCCCTGTAGGGCACATACAAGAATCAACCAATGACTGAATAAATAAGTAGAACAACAAAATCTCTCTCTCTCTCTCTCTCCCAACCTCTCTCTCTAAAAATCAATAAATAAAACATTTTTTTTATTCTCACCCGAGGACATTTTTCCATCTTTTGTTCAGATAGAGTGGGAGGGAGAGAGAGGAAGAGAGAGAGAGAGAAATATCGATGTGAAAGGGACACATCGAGTGGTTGCCTCCCGCACTACCCCCTGGGGACAAACTGCAACCGAGGTACGTGCCTTTAGCGGGAACCGAACCCGGGTCTCTCTGGACCGTAGACCGATGCTCTAACCGCTGAGCCAAACAGGCCAGGGCTAAATAAAACATTTTTAAAAGAGTCTATAGAAAACATAGTTTACAAAAATGTGGGTGAACAATAATAGGCTATAAGCAACAATGAGAAAGGAAAAGAGACATCTCTCCTGATTTCTATACCTAAAATCATAATATGTGAGGGAGTAAATACTAATCTCATAAGTGAATTATAGATCAGTGTAAGCCAAGGAGGGGAACCATTGTTCATAGCAGAGGATGAAAGTAAGGTGGGTTTGCTGATTATGGAGTACCAGTTGCAGAAGGCAGTGGAATGTCTGGGAGTTTGGGAGAAGAGAAGTTACCTATGTCAGCAGTAATAAAAGATAGAACATTGTGTGGAATGCTGGAGTGGAATAGGCCAGGTGGCTGGATGTGGAGGAAAATTTATAATGTGGGTCTGTGTTCCTATGTGCTAATTGTTGAAAACCTGGATAAAATACAGGTGAATTTTGTCTCATGGAAAGGAAGCTGCTATTGTGCCTAATGGACAGAGAAGCTCTCCTCATTGGCAGAGTGATAGTACATTCAGAAACTGCCAACTTTATAAAGAAACACCAATGCAAGCTGCCTATGTAGCTGAAGTTAGGAGACTCCCAACAGTGTGGTGGTTATAAAAAAGATAATGACAGTGGAGAATGAAACTATTTTTGGATGGGTTGCTATACTTATATTCTCCAAAGACGAGGGATGAAGTTCACTGAGCTGAGAAAGCATTCTTTGCGGCCATCTACCATGCTTGCTAGGTGGAGAGGACATGGGCTATTCAACGAGCTGCCTGAGCAGGATGTTGATAGAGCAAATTCAGCATGCCCAAAGGCAGTGTACAATCTTGTTTGTTATGACCTATAGCTACCAAGTTTTAAAGATGTTGAATATCACAGTTACCAAGTTTTAAAGATGTTGAATATCACTGTTATTCATTGTGATTTTGGTGGGGCATTACTCTCCCTTCCTTATTTTCTCTTTCAGTCCGTATTTGCCCCCTCGATTTTTGCATGTAGTTGCAACAGTGTTTGTTTCTATATATGTTGTATAGAGAGGTGTCTATTTTTTTACTAATCTATTTTTAAATAGGCCTGTTAATATGACCTTATAATTACGCACAATTAAATGAGGCTGTGATGTTTCTCCACTTCAAAATAAAAGTCACAGTAATCTCTGGGGACAGTTAATCCTATTATTTGTATAAATGCTTTGACCTCATCCTAAAATTAATTTATTCTATCTTTATTTTAACCACAAAATAAAAGAGATTGACTATTTCATTCTGCAGAGTAAAAGTGCTATTAAAAATAAAGTAGATAAAATAAACAGCATTTTAATTTTTATCATCAAACATTTGGATAAAATATTTTAAAGGTTATTTACTAGTCTATGGAAACTGTATGTTGTTTCCTAATCAGAAATTTATAGTGTTTTCTTAAATAGCTATAGAATTTGTGTCACATTCAAATTAAAGACTAAGATTTATTTATTTTCACTTACCTGAGCAAAATTTATATAATTCCTAGCAAACCTGGGGGGGAGGGCAAATCCAAAATAAAAAGTTGCCTCTGATGTCTACCCCAATACTGGATTAAGATTGAATATTGTATATGAGTTGAGGGTGAAATTTTATATCAACAGCTGGAGCAGATCTTATGTTGTGATCAAATTTTTTATTTCCAGAGGTGTACACGTAAGTTATGATAAGCCTTTGAATGGGAAGAAAAACAAATTCTATCATAGTATGGTTTTTCTTCTCAAAAATTTAAAAAAATAATAAAGTAATATAAGTGTAAAAACGTCTCGATTTTTCTGTCTCTCAGCATTGCTTAGTCAACAACTCTTTAGAAATTGTGCTTTAGCTCTCACTGTGTTGTATTTGGAAAAAGTAATGGATTATTTAAATGAACATATTAGTAAGTATTGGTTTATGTCCCCCTACATTTTCCACCTGTTCATTCACTTTTTTTTAGTGTAGGAAAGGTAAATATTAGGGGCAAATTTTGGTAGAACTCTTGACATATTAACACTTTACACTTGTGCAGTGAAGCTGTGGCTGTGTTAGAGCAAAGGATAGAGACGGCTCGAAGCATCGCTTCCTTATCTCTTGCCTGCTTTTGTGGGTTTTTTCTAGACATCAGGAATGAAGTGGGGGGAAAGATTAAAAACAGACATGACATTTTCTCTTACACTGTTGACATTTAAAAAATATATCAAAATGCTTTCTTAGTCAGAAATATCTGTTGTGAAATCAAAGCACAAAATGCCATTTTCTAAGTGACTATACAAAGAATGTAGGGTCTTATTTTCTCCATATGTAAAATATCATTAAATGCTGTATTATAAATTACTGCTTTCTTAACTTTTACACTTTCCATAAAGTCATCTTCTCAAAAAGGATCGTGGGCTACATGCATGGATACATGTTTTAACTATTCTGAAATTATTAGTATTAAGTATGATTTCCATTAATTTATATTGAGTACCTTTCATCTGCAAGCATTGTGCTACTTAGGGATACTTAATACATAGCTCACAATTGTTCTCTTCAAAAAGCTCATTATTAATGTTGAAGAAAGACAAGAATAAAAATAATTTTATTAAAATGAGATAAGCATGAATAGATTAGTTGATTATTTCTTAGAGGAAGATGAAAATTTGGAAGACTATTGCACTTGTGTATTTACTGAGCTGTTATTATTTTAGTAAGTGTAGAAGGCAGTATTATAAGATAGCCCCCCAAGATTTCCAGCCCCAGCTAGGCATACTCTTTCTCCCAGTTATTCAATCAAATGCAAATCTAGGTACTGCTTGAAGGAATTTTGTAGATATAATTAATGTCCCAAAACGGTTGACCTTAAGATAGGGAAATAATCCTGGTGGACCTGATCTAATTACATAAGCTCTTTAAATGCAGACAGCTTTTTTCTAGCTGGTCACAGAAAAGGAAGTGAAAGAACTGAACTCTAGCTGGCATGGGAGAAAACAAATATTCATGTTGCAAACTACCTATGGGATCACATGACTAGGAACTGAATTCTTTTAGAATAGAAAAATTATGTGACCTAATTGACCAATAAATAGATGAGTCAGCATTTTAGGCAATGGGTGTAAGTGGAGAAGTTAAGAGTTTTGGTGTTGGGAAGATTAAAATAATAATAATTAAATTTATATGAACTCAAGTTTTATTATGTAAAAAAAAAATCCTAAAACTAGCAGGGTTTCTTGTTTGTTTGTTTTTGTTTTTGTTTTAGATAAGTTAATTAATACCTAAAATAGATTCCTCAATAGATGAAATAAAAATACACTGATTAAATTGTGACATAAATTACCTTTAAAATGTAAATTTAGTTTAAAAATACTAAAAAGACTCATTCCTGTGGATCCTTCCTTCTTGGACCTGATATCCATTAATTCATTTTCATATGAATTTATCAATTCATACCTGGTTGATACAGTCTTGTAACTCATCTCTACTTCAGTCCACAACAAATATACTTTATCTTGTAAAAAGCTGTTAGCAACATGGATTCTAAATGTCCATTAACTCCTGTAATATAACAGGAAACTTGTATAAATGCATATAGTTATTTTGTGGAGAAATGTTCCTTAGCTTCTAATAAAATCTCAAAATTTCAAATGAGACCTTGACCTAAATATTAATCACAAGTTCTGTCTTCCTAAAATGCTATTCATCATGCCCATTCTCTGATCTAAAAAAATGGGCCGTTCCTATTGCCAAAAGGTTAGAGATTTTGATATGGCCTTCTTTTTAACTTTTCTAGATCATGACTTGTATGGTTTCAGGTCTCCTTTCCCTTCAGAAGGATCCATGCATGGGTTCAGACCTAGTGCCTGTCACAGTGTTCTGTGGATGCTATAATCTGACTAACTTGTTGAATATGCTTTTAAATCCTTAACCTACAATGGTTTCACTGAGTCCAGTTTGGTTCCTTATGTTTGTGAAGATCTTCTCTCAGTTAACACTTGTACAAAAGAACATTTTACCCAACAGGAATAGATAGCTCTTCTGATTGCTTTCTGAATCCAGGAGTCTGAGAATTCTAAAAGATAACTTTAATTAATTACTACATGGAGTGTTCTCATTTTAGTTATTACCACATGTAAGATATAGTTTTAATTCCCTGTAATCCCTCTGCATTTTCCATTTCTGTTTATTAGCTTTGGAGTATATTCAAGATTATAGCCACCTTGGTTTAAGTAAGGAGATCTTACAAACCAAAAAGAACATAGATGTTCTGTACTGTAATAAAATCTCTCTGACAGATTACACTTCCTCAATCCCTATCAACACTTTCATTTTAGGCCCTATCTTCACACAAACATATAAAGTCTACACCTCTAAAAAAGTACTTATAACGGTCACCTGAAGGGACTCTGCAACTTGTTTTATAAAATAAATACTTATATCCATATCAACATTAAGAACACATTTATTATTAAATATTTATTTGACAAATTGTATAAAAAATGACACTTTGAAAAGTAAAGTTCTGAGAATAAATTACCATATAATTATTTCCTTTAGATTAAATGTGGCTTCTAAGTAAACATGAATATAATATTTTATTTGTTGTGATTCAGCAATATGTAAGAATTTTGAACTGGTAATGCCACAAAGACCATTTGTATCAGTGTACTGAAGAAAAACTTCATTGATTAGGCAGAATTTGAATAAAAAATGATTAAAAATTAACTATTATTTTATGGTCTTTTGAGCCCTGTAACTCATACCTTCTTTAATGTTCTAATGGCATTATGAGGGAGCTATTTTAGATAATCTCCGAAGTAGAAACATCAAAGAGTATAAACCACATATTCCAAGTAAGACATATAGATGGCCAGCAGACATATGAAAAGATGCTTAACATTGCTAGTCATCAGGGAAATGCAAATCAAAATCACAATGTGATACCACTTCACAAGTCAAAATGACTTTTATCAAGCAGTCAACAAACAAGTGTTGGTGAGGATGTGAAGAAAAGGAAACCCTTATACACTGTTGGTGGTACTGCAAATTGGTACAGCTACTATGGAAAACAGTATGGAGATTCCTAAATTAACTAAAAATATAGATCTGCCATAGGACCCAGAAATCCCACTTCTGGGTATTTATCTGAAGGAAAGAAAACACTAGTTTGAAAGATATATTCACCCCTATGTTCATTGCAGCATTACTTACAATAGCCAAACCAAGTAAGCAACTTTATCAATAGTGTCTATCAATAGATGAATGGATAAAGAAGTTGTGGTATATATACAGTGGAATATTAATCAGCAATTAAAAAGAATGAAATCTTGCCATTTGTGACAACATGGATGGACCTACAGGGTATTATGATAAGTGAAATAAGTCAAATAGAGAAAGATAAAGACTGTATAGTTTCACTTGTATGTGGAATCTAAGAAAATAAAACAAACAAAACAAAACAAAACAGACTCATACAAACAGAGATCAAACTGATAGTTGCCAAAGGGGAAGGGAAGGGAGATGGGTTAAAAAGGGTGAAGGGAAGTATAGTCAATACTATTGGGATAAGTTTACATGGTAACAGATGATGGATACATTTAGTGAGGTGGTCACATTGTAAGGTATATAAATGTTGAGTCAGTGTATTGTACAACTAAACAAATATAATATTGTATACCAACTATACTTAAATAAAAATAAAAACAAAGTAACATATACTACAGTAAGTTTTAGAGTGCAGAACTCAGCTTAGGTCCACTTGAGGTCTTTTTATTAACTTGTACTGAACATTAGATAGTTAGATTCCTCTCTGATTGGAGAATCACTATCATTTCTATTTCACTACATTGAATAAATTATTGCCTAAAATGTACTATGTAGGCTCAAAACATGCTGTATATACAAACTGCAGGCATACAAATATACATACAGTCTGGAGTTATAATTAATTAGCTCCACTAAAAAAGAAAATTTTTCTAATACCTCCCTAAAGAACAAAGTAGTCTATGGGATTTCAACATTAACTTGTAAAACATAAATACATGTGTATACACATTTTTGAAAATAAATTTTATGGGCTTAAAATGAGACTTTATTGATCTGATGATGTAGGTTATTAGAACACCAAGAATAACATTGCTTGATTGGTGCTGTACAACCATGTGACTTGCTTCTCATTCTGTGTTTGCTCATTCACATATGACTATATTAACACGAGTATTTGAAGGGTAGGTTCAATGAAAGTGTTAAAATTATATCAAATATAGACACATTTTCCTTTTTTCAAATTTTAACTAAATGTTCTTTTTCTGGCCTGCATTTTGGTGATCCTCCATCCTTGCCCATGTTTGGAATTGCCTCACCTGAAACCTGAATGATACTTGGGCTATTTAACAACTTTTGCTTTGTAGTTGATTAATCTCATATGTGCATCATCTTCTCACAAGGGATTTTGGGATACATTAAATTTTGAGAAAACTAATATTATCTCCCCAAAATTATGGGACTTTTAATCTTATAAAATATCACCTTGTTCAATCGCTAAAAACTTATGAATAAAACCAATGATTTCTTACATGGTTCAAAATTTATCATCTCTGGAAAAGAATGTTTAAAAAAAATATCAAAACTGTGAAAAGTCAATGATCTAAAACACAGCTATATTTTCAGTGAATGTCTTCTGTTCAAAACATATTCTTGAAGTCACAGTTTGAGAATTGATGTCATTGAAAAGCATTTTGTCTGCCGATTTACCAAAAGAAGTAAAATACATATCATCATTGTTATTAAATGAAACTAAAAGAGAAAAGAGAGAAAATATGAGATCACTATTATTAGATATGAATTAAAAGCAATAAAGAATTAGAGACCTGGCATTAAGTTCTGAAGATATTATTCCTATTAAGTCAGACTTGGTAGGAATATTGGAAAGAAGTGATTTTGGTGTTTTAATTATGTCATTGAGTAGTGGGTGGGAAAACACAGTGAAAGAGAACACTATAAAATGCCTAGATGAAAACGAATTATAGTAGTCCTCTCTCCTAATATCTTGTCATTTTTCTCTAGAACAAAAGAGAAAAAATGTGTTCCGTTTCCAAAAGAAGTCAGAGACCACTTAATGTTGTCTCTGTAGAATTAGCACCAAATGACGAGTGCTTTGTTAGCAGACAAGAAGATATACATATAACACTCAAGCCAGCTTTGTTTCTTATCACAGACAGAAACACAGAAGGAGAAATACTGGACTGTGTGGCAATCTGTCAGTTGTATCACTTTTATATGTTTGCATATAGCTTCAAGTAGCTCTCAACAATCTATAGGTAGGATTTGTATCCTAAAACGCTGGACTCACAGGAGAAAATGTCTTAACATTCTGACTTTTAGGATAGAGGCATGAAGTTGTTGATGGTGTTGAAGAAGATCTTAAGGGCAAGATTCTCAAACCTGAGTGGGGATGAGAATTACTAGGCATCTTGGTAACAAGGGAGAGGACTGCAATTCGCTAAGAGTTCAAGTGGCCTTTATTCATGTTCTTCTTCTCTTTGCTTTTGTAGAGAGGACTTTTACAAATGACATTTTTTTAAAAGTATGGAGTAGCACTGGGTTTGGATTCAGTAAAATAGTAGAATTACAAACTCTGTATTCTACATATTTTTGTATTTGTAAGAAAGGAAAAATGATAACAACCTGCTAAGTAATTGTACAAATCTAATGGCTGTGAAGAAATTTTTACAGTGTTGTGTCAATCAGGGTCCAACTAGGGAAGCAGAAACTTCTCTAAAAATGTTTGAAATGGCTTATCACACTGCTACAAAGAGCTACAAAGTCAACTTGAAAATGGTGAGGTCTTAGCCATAGCAGGAGAAACTACAAACTCTAAGTATATGATAAAGTGAGGAGGTAGTGATAAGGGCACCTAGGGACTGGCTGAGCCACTTAGAACCTGTGCAGTCAGAGCTGGAGCCAAGGTGGTGGTGGTGGTGGTGGGGGTACAGGAACTGCTAGAGAAAAGAGGAGACAGACCTTGGCTTTTCCCTTAGTTCTGCCCTCTAATTTTTCACCCCTGTTTCCTGCTGGTTCAGCTCAGCCACAAGTCTGCTGCCCAGCAAGATGGAAAATGTAGCCTAAAGGGTCAGCCCCCTGTTATACAGAGGATTGGATTTGAGCAAAAACACACAAAGGACTGGTTCATGGTTCACATATGCGCTTGGTAATAGTGCATCTCTGATATGTGTCATTACTTAACCTAATGACATTCACCTTTGAAATATTTATAGAGTCTTATATGATCCAAGAAGTACACCTTTGGTAAATTAGTTCCATAGAAAGAAAATAGATTTTTATGTTAAGAAAATAATATGTATTTTTGCTCAAAAAACTGAGTTTAACAAAGTTAAATAAGATTGTCTACTTCAGGATTTTCAGGACTTTATTCTGAATGTGACTCTTATAAAAATAAATTTATTATTTAGTCTCCCAAACTTAATTGAACTTAGAATCTTTTGTCCTTGATTGAACATTTTGATAGGACTGGACTCTTTACCTATACTCCTAAAAACCCTATTAAATTTACATAATTATCATCCTCATTGCTTATATTTATGTTACTCTTGTGATATACCATAGCTAATAATACAAAAAGGAACTACCAGGATCGGGAACTAATTTAAAACCATATTCTGATTCCAAATTTTCAAACAATTACTGGTATTAAGTGGCAGCTGTTTCTAAACAATAGATGAACACACAAATTGTTCCAGAAATTATCATGGGCCCCAGATTGTCGGATCCTGGTGTTTGTTATGCCTACAAAGGCAAATTTAAGTAGAAGCTGATCCTGACATCTTATTTTCTCAGCCTTGTCTCTCCTCACTTCCCAGTGCCACTCTAGACTGCCTTCCTTATTCTCATCCTCACCATTACCCATGGATTTTCTTGACCTAGTGATTTTACCTGCAGCGCTCCCCCTGTTGAAATGCTCTCACATCCCTCTGCACCTGCCACAAATCAACCAGGGCTTCAATTCTCAATTCAAATGTTGTATGTTTTGTAAAATCTGACCAGATGTCCCTTCCTGAAAAATGAGTTGCTCTGTCCATTTACTTGTGATTGTGCTTGTTATGTCTCGATTATACCACTTAACACATTGCATCATAGTTAGCTAGATACTTGTCTGACTACTCTGATGTGATATAAATCCTAAAGTTAGAAATCACATTTCATGCTTGCCTATAGCCTCAGTTTTTAACACAGTAACAGGACCTTTGTAGCCAATCAATAAACATTTATTAAAATGACTTAAACTCTGACCCATAAAAGTATACAAATGACAAAGAATAACATAGTTTGGAAATTACTATTTGCTATATTGTCTGGGAAACTGCCTGAATTATTTCACTCACATTGTATGTGAAACCATAACCTTGGTCTATACATCCTGTTAAAATATTATTCCATGGACAAACTCATTTAACCCTCAATCTCCAGTAAGCAAATTTATTATGCACCCCAATACTTCAATTTTGGTATTCATCTAAGTACTTTTCCTCATGTGTACAAATGGATAACCCTCTATTTCACCCCCAAGGCATATTCAAGTTTGAAAAGGGCTGTAGTAATCCAAAAAGAGAAGTGTATGCTATTCATTCCAGCAAACCATGACTATCAAAGAGAATGCCAAAGGGCATTATTCATTAAAAAAATGAATTAACAAGGCTTTCTGCAATTTTGCTGCAGATTTTTCTTTTACAAAAGACTAAAAGAATGCATGATGCAGTGGACCCAAAAGCAAAAAACACATTCTGGCAACTATTCAAATGCAAATTTGGCTATGGTGAGTGTTCAGGTGACAGTCCGGGTATTTATATATTGTCTATCATTGTAACAGTGAACCTCTCAGACAATCTAATTAGGTTATTAAAATTACCTGCTTGAGAGAAACTAGATTTCTCTGAAAAGCTTCTATATAAAGCTACTTTTGAATAGCAGAGAAAGATGTATCAGGATGTTTTATGTAAAGAGAAAATTCATGAAATAATTCAAAATAGAAAAAAAAAAAGTTTAAAAAAAACCACACACACACAACACAGGGAGTTTATTGGGTCAACAATTATTTACCTTTTCTGTGGAATTGTTTAATTATGAGTTAAGATTGTTTCACTTTAGCCCATATATTATGTTTCAAATTTGTGAGTCTCCCTTAACATGCATTAGTAGTTTGAACTGTTCCTACATTATTAATTCACCTTGTTTATTATGTGTATTTGTCCTACGTCCACATCATTATCCTTCAGTGACTCCTGGTTTTGCCACTGCCTGTAACCCTCTCTGCTACAAACACCTCAAGATATTTTAGTGGTGTTGACAGTAAGTGGAAACACAATCTTAAGCATGATGGTCACTGTCTGCTGCCTGAAGATCAGAGAGTAAGAGTTATGATGGATCCTTAGCCAAACTATAACCCTTTATAGTTTTTTCCCAGAGATACTTCTATTTGCTTGTCTCTAAAACTTCAAACACAATTTTATTTCAAGTTAGATGGACCTCTAGTTCAACCACTTTTAAGGAATGTCTTCTCCTCCTATCTGTTAATACTGCACAAACCATATAAATGACAACAAAGAACCACTAATATTTTCTAGTTAATTATTACAGCTGAGATTGTTTCTCTGTGTCCAGCCTAGGCAATGTTAAAGCAAGCACTCATCCACCCATCCTGAGTCAGAGTCAGCAACAACTCGGAAAATAAAAATATATATTGGGTCTGATACAATTTGGACAACAAAAACAATATGATAATTATTATATTTTGTTTTCCTTTCTTTCTCATCCACTGTAGAAAGAGAAACATTATAAGAGTATATGAATAAGAAAATTCTAACATCAAGGTTTTATTTTCTTACATCACATTGGTGGTATTACCTTTATTCAAGTACATATAGAATGGTAGGAAAACTTGGAATGTATCGCTGTGAAAATAAGTGGAACAAATTTTTGTGGGTTTAATGCATATTTTAGAGTAAAATGAATTGAGATTATTTTTTAATAAAAATGCTATTCATAATTTCAGCAATTCCCACAGTGTATAGCAGACACTTATCTTTGCACAGTAGGCATAGAAAAGACTGTTAAGTAAATGAAGTTGAACCAACACTAATTAATAGAAACATTTAACCTAAAAGAAGAGAGGAGCATCACGGTAGTGAAGCAGATACCTCAGTCAGAAAACATCTAACTATGGTGCCCTCTGAAGAAAACATTCTGGGAAATCTGGGAAGATATCAATGGAGGATCAGGTTGTAGGAGTCTATGCCTTTGAGAAAGCAGATAAAAAAGACCTAAGTGGTTCAGAGGAGGATGCTACTGACATGAAGACTCCAGTAATTAATAAGCATGGGAAGCCCAGCTGGTGTGGCTCAGTGGTTGAGCATCGACCCATGCATCAAGAGGTGGCCGGTTCAATTCCCAGTCAGGGCACATGCCCAGGATGTGGTTCAGATTCCCAGTGGGGGGCATGCAGGAGGCGGCCAATTGATGTTCTCTCTCATCAATGTTTCTATCTCTCTCTCCCTCTCCCTTCCCTCTCTCTATAAAAATCAAAGAAGAAAAAAAAAAAAAAAGCATGGGAAGAAAACAACTTCTCCAGGAATAGTTGAAGACAGGGGGGCATCAAGTACAGAATATGCTGGAAAAGTTGGGGGCTGACATTAACACTGCTCTTCTTGCAAAGAGAAAAAGACTAGCAATGTATACCAAGGCTTCTCTAAACAAAAAAATTAACCAGAAAATTGAGCATATTTGGAAAACCCAACAAGATTAAAGGCAGAAGCTTAGCCAAGAATATTCTCAGCAGTTTCTGACTATGTTTCAGCAGTGGGAGATAGATGTGCAGAAAGCTGAGACACAAGAAGAAAAACGAGCTAAATTGTTTCTACCACAACAAAAAGTTTTCCAACAATAGTTGTTCTGAGCCAGAGATGGAAAACAATTAAACAATTATATGAGCAGTTCACAAAGAGCATGGATGACTTGGAGAGGAATCACAGTACTCTACTTACTGATGCACAAAATAAACTTAGAAAAGAAATGGCCATGTTGCAGAGACAAATTATGATGTACACTCCGCAGCAGGGGATGGTGAGTGTTTAAAAGTCTCTTCAGTTCATGTTATTCTGATGACTCTTTGGAGGAAGAACTTGAACCAAAATAATATGATACAACTATAACACTAGCTAAGAGGCATATAAATCTTTAGAGTTGTTTTAAAAATCTAGTTTAAACATTACATTGTGTTAATTGCAAGCTCCCTCTTTCTGTTAACCTCCAAATAAAATCTAAACAGTTACTTGAGTAGCAGCAATTCCTAAATTGCATGTACCAAGCTTTCTACTTTTTTTTTAATTATTTTATTTTTTTATCCTCATCCAAGGACATTTTTGTATTTATCTTTACATAGAGCAGGAGGGAGAGAGGGGAGAAGAGAGAAAGAGAAACATCGATGTGAGAGGGACACATCAACTAGTTGCCACCCACACGACCCCAACCAGGGCCAGGGACAAATTGCAACTGAGATAGATGCCCTTCGCAGGAATCGAACCCGGGACTCTCTGGTCTGCAGGCCGACACTCTAACCGCTGAGCCAAACTGGCCAGGGCAAGCTTTTTACTTTTTAATACTAATAGTGAATTTTTCTAATACTTGTCAATTAACTTAGCAATAAAGATGATTTAATTTCAAAAAAAAAAAAAAGAAAAGAAATGTTATCTCAAGGCTGATCGTCAAAGCAAAAATCTATAATATTGCCCAATCTGTTTTTGCAAACTTACCTTTATTAGACCCTTACACACATTTTCTTTGTTTCAGCCAACCTGGAGTACTTGCAATTTTCAGGATACTACGTGCATTGAATCACGTTTGCCACGCTGACCCTGCTGCTTTCTCTCCCCACAGCGCTCTCTTTACTATGCACGATGCACTACTGGAAAGCTTTATGTTCCAGGCATTTCAAAAGTTCATGATTTTATTATTAAAAGAATAGATAAATCTTCTATAGCTCTTAAAAGTATACATATGCTTTACAGTTATAGTGACCAGCAGAGCTGGAATGCAAAACTATAAGGATTTGCAGGTCTCAGAAGCCCCAAGAAAAGATGATCCTCCTAGAGTAATGCCAGGTTTTAGTTCAAGAGGTCAAGGATCTTTGCACTATTGACTCATATATCCCCAGTGCCTAGAATAGTGCCTGACATGATAACAGGTTCTCAAATATTTGTGGAAGAAAGGAAGGAAAGAAGGAAGGAAGGAAGGAAGGAAGGAAGGAAGGAAGGAAGGAAGGAAGGAAGGAAGGAAGGAAGGAAGGAAGGAAGGAAGGAAGGAAAGAAGGAAGGAAGGAAGGGAGGGAGGGAGGGAGGGAGGGAGGGAGGAATTTTATTGCACAATTTTATATATAATTTTATATCTTAGGAGGATGTGATGCTCTTTATTCTTGATTTTGTCAAAAACCTATTACTTTTTCTCTCAAATTATGACCCTCCATCTTCTACCCATAGACCTGCCAAGGAGACATGTAAAGATTAAAGAAGTTAATTGTAGTAAAATTATCAGAAAAAAAAAAAAAAAAGAAACCAGAAAAAAATCTGTATGTTCTGCAGAATAGAAAATTATAAAATATGGTTTAATAATAAAATGAAATTTTGTGAATACAGAATTACAGTGAATAAACACTACAGAAAAGAATGTGGATAAATTTCAAAATCATAATGTTGAGTAAATATAGAAAAGTTGTAAATATATATATGTACCATAAAATACTATATATTTAACCTTTTTAAAACCCACATAAAACAATAAAACTTAAGCTTTTTATCTATATAAAGACACAAAACTGAAGGATACATGCAAATTCAGCAATGGTTACATTGGGTATGGAAAGTCTTAAAGGGGCAGAAGCTCGGGCTTTACTTTTATGTGATACACTTAAATTTAAGAAGTTAAAGTACACATACAGGAAAAAAGAAAGAAGAATCTTAAGCAATTAGGAAAATTGTTAATATCTATTTAATCTTTGTTGTGTATTTAGAGATATATCTATTTTATCATTTTCCACCAATTTTTTTGTAGTCAACCTTAATGACAATGATGAAGAAGTCTTATAATATAAAGCAAAGCAACCCATTTATCTTTCTCATCTCCTTTTTAAGAGGAACATTTAACTACTGATGAGGTGCAGTTATGGTACCTCAATAAATATTTAATAACCTCCATTATGTAAATATAAAATTAATGTGTTTCTTATTCATATTAGAAAGGCAAACACCAAATGATTCGGGTAAAAAGCACGTAAGGATCTCCTTACTGGAATCAGAAGACTGTTTTATAGATCATTAACTATTCTCAGCAGTTTTAAGAGGAAAGAATCTTAAGAACAAGTCAAGAAAAATCATGCTAAAATGTAAGCAAAAGATATATACATAAGTGATGAAATGAAATATTTAAATAGTTTGATATAAAATTAATTTTATCTCTATATGTAGAGAATGCACCTACTGCCAAATGTCAATGTCATCTTTTTTTTCTTACTGATAGAAATGTTGATTATGTGTCATAATTAATCTTTTTAAAATTTTTATTGAATTTTGGGGGTGACATTGGCTAATAAGATTATATGAGTTTCAGGTGTACAATTCCATAATACATCATCTCTATAGTGTATTGTGTGTTCACCTCCCCAAGTCAAGTCTCCTTCCATCACCATTTATCCTCTTCTAGCTCCTACCACACCCACACCTTTCCTTCTGGTAATCACCATACTATTGTCTGTGTCTATAACTTTGTTTTTTTGTTTTGTTTTTTTATTTATCTTTATTGTTGAAAGTATTACAGATGTCCCATTTTGCCCCCATTTACCTCATCCACCCAGCTCCCTTTACCCCTGATGCCTTCAACCCATTACTGTCTCTGTCCATTGGTTATACATATATGCATATAAGTCCTTTGGTTAATCTCTTCCCATCTTCCCTCCCCCTTTCCCTCTGAGAGTCATCAGTCTGTTCCCTGCTTCCATGTCTCTGAATCTATTTTTTGTCAATTTATTTTGTTCACTGGATTCCACATATAAGTGAGATCATGTGATACTTGTCTTTCTCTGACTGGCTTATTTTGCTTAGCATCATACTCTCCAGGTCTCTCCATGCTGTCTCAAAGGGTAAGAGACCCTTCTTTTTTACAGCTGCATAGTATTCCATTAGGCAAATGTACCACAGCTCCTCTATCCACTCATCTACTGATGGGCACTGGGGCTACTTCCTGATCTTAGCAATTGTAAATAGTGGTGCTATGAACAGAAGGTGCAAATATTCTTTCTGATTGGTGTTTCAGGCTTTTTAGTGTATATTCCTAGAAGTAGGATCACTGGGTCAAATGGCAGTTCCATTTTTAATTTTTTGAGAAAACTCCATACTCTTTTCCATAGTGGCTGCACTAGCCTGCATTCCAAAAACCATCATCAAAATGAAAAGGCAGTCCTCTATATGGGAGAACATATTTGCCAATGATACATCTAATAAGGGGTTAATTTCCAAAATATATAAAGTGCTCATACAACGCAACAAAGGAAGACAAACAATTCAATTAAAAAATGGGAAGAGGACCTGAATAGATACTTCTTCACAGAGGACATACAAATGTCCAAGAGACATGAAAAAATGCTCAACGTCACTAATCATCAGAGAGATGCAAATTAAAATGACAATGAGCTATCACCTCACACCTGCCAGAAAGGCTACCATCAACAAATCAACAAAAGACAAGTGCTGGTGAGGATTTTTATTTTTTATTTTTTTTGCTTAATTCCTTCACCGTTTTTACCCAGCCCAACAAATTCCCTACCCTCTACAGCTGTCAATCTGTTCTCTGTATCTCTGAGTCTGTTTTTATCTTGATTGTTAGTTTACTTTGTTCATTTGATTACACATAACAGTGAAATCATAACCTACTTGTCTTTCTCTGACTGGCTTATTTTACTTAGTGAAATACTCTCCAGGTCCATCCATGCTGTTGCAAAAGGTAAGATTTCCTGTTTTACAGCTGAGTAGTATTCCATTGTATAAATGTATCACAGCTTTCTTATCCACTTATCTACTGATGGACACTTGGGCTGCTTCCAAATCTGGTTATTGTAAATGATGCTAAAATGAATACAGGGATGCATATATTCTTTCAAATTAGCATTTCAGGTTTTTTCAGATATATTCCCAGAAGTGGAATCACTGAGTCAGAAGGCAAAAATTTACATTTTTAATTTTTTGAGGTGACTCCACACTGCTTTCCACAGTGGCTACACCAATCTGCATTTCCACCAACAGTGCATGAGGGTTTCTTTTTCTCTACATCCTAGCCAACACTTGTTGTTTGTTGATTTACTGATAATAGCCATTCTGACAGGTGTGAGGTGATATCTCATTGTGATTTTAATTTGCATCTCTGGTAATTAATGATGTTGAGCATCTTTTCATATATCTGTTGTCCATCTTCTATGTCCACTTTGGAGAAGTGTCTACTCAGGTCCTTTGACCATTTTTTCATTGGATTGTTTGTTTTTTGGTATTCAATTGTATAAGTTCTTCATAAGGTTTTTATATTAACCCCTTACAAGATGTATTATTGGCAAATATGTTCTCCCATTCAGTGGATTATCTTTTAATTTTGATGATAGTTTCCTTTGATATGCAAAAAACTTTTTAGTTTGATGAAGTCTCATATGTTTATTTTTCCTTTTGTTTCCTTTGTCTGAGGCAATAGGTCAGAAAAAATATTGCTGCAACAAAACAGCCTGGCTGGTGTGGCTCAGTGGATTGAGCATCATCCCATGAACTGAGAGGTCCCAGTTCAATTCCTGGTCAGGGCACATGCCCAGGTTGCAGGCACGATCCCCAGTAGGGGGCATGCAAGAGGCAGCCATTAGAAGTTTCTCTCTCACATTGATGTTTCTATCTCTCTGTCCCTTCCTCTCTCTCTAAAAAAATCAATAAAACATATTTTTTTAAAAAAATAAAAAGAAAATAGAGCTAATGGTGCTAAATAAAATTCTTAAAATTGCAGAAAATAAATAAACAAACAAAAAAAAAAACCCATATTTTACTGCCTATGTTTTCTTTTAGGGTTTTTATGGTTTCTACTCCAATGTTATTTCTTGAAATACGTAAAACAGAAAGATAGAGACATTTTATATTTAAAAATTTCTAATAAGAAAAATTAACATATTTAGTATAATTTTTAAAAGGTTAGTTATTAAAAACTAGAAGATATGTTGGTAACTCCAACAGTATAATCCTAATCAATAGTTTTATTTTTATTTTATAACTTTCAAATTTTAAAGTGTAGATAATTTAATGTAACAGAGTTTTATTCTTAAAAAGTAAATTACATGGCACAGGCTAGTCAATGTGACTGTGAAAGAAATTAGGTGCTTCAAGTTCACAGAATGAGTGACCTCATTTCTCAAAAAGGGTCAGTAGATATTGGGCTTTATGTTCTCTTGCATTATGAGAGAATAATAGCTATGTAAATTCTTTAGGTGCTAAGACCTTAATATATTGAATACTTGTGTAGCAAGACTAGTAAAACTCTAGGCTCAAATAAGCCCCATTTCTGTGCTTCTGATATATCATCAAATTTGATACACCAATTACTCTAATTTTTACTCCAAGTTTCCTGATATAATAAATAACAAAACAATCAAGGAGTATACACTGAAAAATGTTTAAATCCTGTAAAAATTATGGCGAATATGTTTTTTCTTCCTTTGTACAGTTACTTCAATATTTATATTCTGAACATATTTGCCTTCTGAATCCATTGATAGATGATCCTTATCAACCATGTGTTGGACCCAGATACATTCTTTAACCTCAGTTTCTTCATTTATGCGATGGGGTTAATAATAGGACCTACCTTAAAAGATTTGTTTTTGATGAGGAATACATAGTAATAATAAAATACTTGGAAAAATGTCTGACTTTTAATCAAGTCTAAATTAGTGTCTGCTAAATTCAAAAGGTGAGAAGGAGCAATGAGTATGCTATCTACTACTCCAGAAAATGATGTTTGGCATCTTAGCTTTTTAAGGAATACATCAGAAAGCTGAAACACAGCAACATTTCCAAGGCTACAATCAATGAAGGTTGGTGATTATTCAGCAATGATGAGAAGCAAAAATTATGACCATCTACCCCATATGACTCTGTATTAGATGAACAAATTAGCCAGTAGCCTTCTGACGCTAACATCTAAAGTTTTACCATTTAAATAAAAAGTTTCTTCATCTAGTCTTTGTTTATAATTCAAACATAACTTAGTATCATGAACTAATTTTTTCTTAATATGAAGGAGTTTCTCTGATATTTTCCATAAAATATAGAAACCCACCATGTGTAAGACATGGATTAAATAGAAAATAGAGATAATGGTGCTAAATAAAATTCTTAAAATTGCAAAAAATAAACAAACAAACAAAAAAAACCCTAGAGCCTGGCTGGTGTGGCTCAGTGGCTGAGCAACGACCCATGCACCAAGAGGTCGCCGGTTCGATTCCAGTCAGGGCACATGCCCAGGTTGTGGGCCTGATCACCAGTGGGGGGCATGCAGGAAGCAGCCAATTGATGTTCTCTCTCATCGATGTTTCTATCTCTCTCTCCCTCTCCCTTCTTCTCTCTCTAAAAGCAATAAAGAAAAAAAAAATTTAAAAACCCCAAAATCCCAGATTTATTTTTTTCTCAAAGGTTTGTCTTATCTTTCAAAAACTCATGCAGGCAAATTGAGATGAGTGAGAAACAATTTTCTAAGGTCTGTGATCTATTGTTGCATTTCCCTGGGAAAGGACTATGTAAAACACAGAGAAATGCTTGAGTAGGAATCGCTGTGTGGGGAAAAAAGTGCCAGACTGTGCTTTATACCTATCATTGGACAAATTAGGCTGTTGGCATAAAACAAAAGGACTGGAATAAAATCTCAGGACCCCTGTGAGTTTTGAAATTCCTCGATTCTATGAGTCATTTCTTTGTCCTTTGACTTTAAAGCAGTGTCCATATTGGCCTAGAAATGGTGTAAAGGGTCAGGCCTTTCTTTCAAGAACAAGAGGTCACTATCATTGACATCAATAGGAATTGCCTGTGTCCTTTAAGCCTGCATTGCTCAAATATCATATCTTTTGAATTATTCCAAAAACAGAAGGAACAGTTTGACGTGAACAAGAGGGTAAATGCTAGCGCCATAATTCTCCGATGCCTGTCACAAAAATTGGAGACAGAGTTATTGCGATCAGGGATGATTTCTGTAAAGGAATAATAAAGAGAAGAGCTGTCACTGCAAGTGGCTTTGAATAAAGGAGGAATCCAGAAAAAAGAATTATTATTTTGAAATCTGACAACATTTTACCTGCTGAAATTCTGGTTTATATTGACTGACTTTGTAGTTTATTTTGTTCCATGTAGGCAGCATAATGAAAGGTATAATGTCAAGGACTAAAGAGATATACACATAAGACTGTCACATCATCATCATCATCAATTATGTTGTTTAAAGCCTACAGGGTGAATGACACTATGCTATGAATAATGAGTTTTCTTCTCAGCTTAGCTCCAGATGGATTTTTTTTACTGTCTCAGAGGAAAGAAAACTCTCAATCTATCTCCACTTCTGAGACTCTTTCCCCTTACTTATGGGAAATACAGTCTGAAAGTGACCTACCATCATAAAACAGAAATATATTTTTTCTTCCCCCAGATGTCTCTTTATTTTGTAATATATGATTTTTCTTCCTTCCTGAATACTGTGAATATAAAACTGTGACAAAAAAATTAGAATTATACAAATAGGCTCCTCTTCCTCATAAATGTATAGTCATAAAACTAATTATAAAATTAAAAATTATAGTTATTGTCCGGCCGGTGTGGCTCAGTGGTTGAGCATCGACCCATGCACCAAGAGGTCACCGGTTCGATTCCCAGTCAGGGCACATGCCCAGGTTGTGGGTCTGATCCCCAGTGTGGGGCATACAGGAGGCAGCCAATCGATGTTCTCTCTCATTGATGTATCTATCTCTCTCTCCCTCTTCCTTCCTCTCTCTCTAAAAATCAATAAAGAAAAAAAATCATAGTTATTAAAACACAAAGCAATAGTCAAGAAGATAATAGACCAATTGCAGAACTGGTGAAAGGCATGATTTCTTATATACCGGATTTTATATCAAGCTGAATGAGATTGTATAGAAATACAAAGAAATTCATAACTTGATATAAATAGTAAAATTGCAGGAAAAAAGTAAAGAAATACATAAATAGAGTAAGAAATAAAAGATAAATTGGTTACAAATAAAAATACTTAGACTGAAACCCAACTTTTGATGCAAACAGAAGCCAAATATCAGTGGAAAATCTTTAAAAACCTTGGAAGACAATAACTGTAAACCTCTTATTGTGTGCTAGTAAAGCTGTATTTCTAAAATTATGAATGAATAAGAATTATTTCAAACAAACATTATCTGCATTCATTGTTAACAAATTCATGAAAAGAAGGAGTATATTTCCTAACAGTGCTTTAATGGACCCCAAAAGATGGTCTGATATGCAAGAATATATAGTAAGCAAACAAAATAATAAGCATTCTTTCCAGAGAAAATAATTTTAAATCAATTACATGTAGCAAAAATACAAATCTCTAACTTGTGGACTCAGGAAAATATAGATACAACAAACTAGAGAATAATAGCAATAAACTAAGAAGAGGATAAAGCATTTAGAGGTAGTAGACTCTAAGATCTTTATACTGTTTGTGAGAAACAAGATATTGATTGAGAGAGACCCTTTTTGCCTCGGATGCAGATTGCTAGAAATACCATCACTCCAAACACAATAAGAAAGGCTGAGAGGGATGAGCAACCAAGTGGCCCAAAATCTAAGACCCTCCAATGAGAGGTAGTGCCTGAGCTGGCTGACCTGTGGCAGTGTGTTGGAGGAAAACATGCCAGAAATATTGTAAGAGGGCAAAAGGAATCCAGCTTTTTACTTTTTTTTTTACAAATTGCTAGAGGCTAAGTGGGTCTAGAATGAGAATACAGAAACTATGGGAGCCACAGACATATGAGGAGTGTATATCATTTATAAAACATTCTCCATAGACCTCAACCAAAGTCATAAAATAGATTGGGTACAGGCAGGAGACTGGAGAAGGCGTCCCTTGGTGATGCTATTCTGGAGAATGAATGGAGCCACTGGTTGAAATAAGGGATGAGCCCTTGCCCACAGCCATCATCACCTTACAGAAGAAAAGTCCTTTGGTGCTGTGGAGGGACAGCAAATCTTATTGTTATTGTCCTTGAGGGACAGATGGAGAAAGAAGACAACCGGGTGACAGCTTTGCCATACCAGAACAAATGAGGAACTATCAGCAAAAATAGCTTCTAAAAATTAAGGTGATGAAATAAATATTTTTTCTAGGCTAAAAAATGAAAACCCGAGAGAATCCATTTCCCACAGACATGCAGACAGAGACTCAGATCTTCAAAAAGAAATAGAAATCTCCAGATACGGTAAAAATGAAGAAATGCTTAAAATACGTATTTCTTATTTTAATTACTTTAAAAATTAGTGTATAAAGCAAAAATATTAATCATACATTGTGGTGTTTATAGCATTTGTAACTGTAAAACATATGACAAAAATGGAACAAAATATTATTTGGAAGAACTGGGGTACAAGGTTGTACATTTCTTACAGTAGGCATAAAGAATTATAGTGTTATTTTATATAAAGCTAGAATGTGATTAGTTAAAGATTCATAATGAAACCTAAGAACACAGGTATAAATAATAATCCAAAAATGAAAATAAAATGAAATAATATACTTGTTAAAATTCATGTAGCTAATTCTAAGTCTTGATATCTGGTAAGGTAATTTCTCCAAATTTATTCCCCAAGGTTGTCTTGGCTTGTTTTAACCTCCACATTGCCACATTAATTGAAGAATAGCCCTATCAATTTTCACCAAAATATCTGTTAGAATATTAATTTGAGTGTCATCTGATATTCAGAAATTGTGAGCAGAACTGTCATAATTATAATATCAGTCTTTCAATCCAGAAACATAATATAACCTTCCATATATTTGGATTCACCTTGAAATTATCTCTACATTGATTGGTATTTGTATATACAAATACACAAACTCTTTGTTGGTTTTATTCTCAGTTTTTAAATTTTTTATATTTTAAGTTGTGTCTTTTTATACATTCAAAATCTATTTGTAAATAAAAATATAACTGATTTAATTCTAGGAAACTTTCTAATTCACTTATTGACTACACTAATTAATCTATATTCTCTTATGGGTTTTATGCATATAAAAAGCATGTCAATTATAAACAATGACCAATTTCTTCCTTCCTAATATATATATAATTTATTTATTTATGTTACCTTATTATACTTGCTGGAAATGATAAAGTGTTAAATATATGTGATGATAGCAGAAATGCAGTCAAAAGAAAAGCCTGATTTCAGATGAAAGTCCTTCGACTTACGTTTATTGTGTTTGTTTGACTTGTGTTGCTAAGTAGTTATCCTATACTGGTTAAGGAAATTCTCTGCTATTTTGCTAATATTTTTATTATAAATAGTGTAAACTATTATTTTTTTCTGTATCTATTAATGTAGTCACATGAATCTTCTCTATGATTTTGTTAGTATAGTAAATTGTCTTCCTTCATTGTGTAATGTTGAGGCAATTTTACATTCTTGATGTGCAGTGGCCATATTTGTCTAGGAGTTTAGCATCAATGTTTATGCAGATTAAGGGCCTATATTTTCTTATTTTTGTAATATCTTTGGCAGTTTTGGGGATCAAAAAATATATATCTCAAAAAGTGAGTTCAGGGTTGTTCATCCAATAAGGAACCTAGCCAGGATAAGCAGAAAAAGAAGAAATTAAGAAAGAAAATTTATATTTTCTTCAACCTAGAGACTTCATTTTTTTTTAAGACTAAGTTGTCTTGCTATTATTAAAATTTAAGATAATGAAGAAAATATTTTGCATATTTTATATTACTGAAACTGCATACCATAGACCAATTGATTTTAAGATGCACATTGCAACATCTGGCAAATATGGCTACAACTGCATAATTTAACAAGAAAACCTGAGCACAGTATACGTTCTTGACCAAATATTTAATGTGTCATTGGAGCATACTTCATTTTAGTAATGTCCTGATAAATCTCAGATGGTTTTAGGGCAACATCTAAAAGAAAATCATACATTCTTGAAGCACTGAGCTGCCCTTCCTACGGAGCCCATGTTTAAACATAAAAACAGTGCCAAGGATTAGAAATGTGGTGTTATGAAGGTATAGGCATAAGGTTTCTGAGAATGTAATCTCCTCTTCAATGGGAAAGATATGCTTTTGTCCTAAGTGCAGATTTTCAAGTCCAACAGCAAAAATTCCATGTAGAAGAGTTTAAGTGACGTATTCTATCCTCAAGGAAGAATGTAAGTCTTCCTCTCTTTTTATCTACCCACAAAGAAATCATTATCACTTAGGTGAAGGCCTGAAGATTTTTCTCTAGTTCTAGGCATGGGGTCCTTAATGAGAGGAGCATGTATCTTACTTGGCTTGGATGGTGTTTTGCAGTGGGTTGTTGGAATGTTTGATGAGTCCTAGAGAAAATAAGTCAAGGAAAATATCATTGAGTTTTACATCAGTCTTATTCTAAGGGACAAATATATTCCTTGTGACTTAATCTCACCTCAACCAAATTCCCCAAAGAATGGAACTACATAGAAATTTGGGGGCAACACCCCAGGATAAAACAATCAAAAAATTTACCTCAGTGCTAAAAATATTCGTCAGATGTCTGGAAGGATGGTTGGCAAAATCCTAGGTGCCTAAAACCTAAGGGTATCACTCAAATATGTTTCTATCAAGCACAGAGCTAATAACCATTATTTATTTAATTATAAAGTACTCTACAGTATATCGAGTATTAGTTAAGTGTTAGAAATAAAGCAATACATGAAATTCAAGGAAGAAGAGAGCATAATAAATAACAATGAAAAAGGGAACTCTACTTAAGAAGAAATCTGTTTATCAGTACTGTGTTAACTGCATTATGAATCCACTCAAAGACCTTGCATGAAAAGGACCATGTTCACACAAGGATAACTGTGTTAAAAGATGCAGTTTCTTTGCCATCACACACACATACACACACAAACATTCTCACATTCATGTGCCCATTTGGACTGTGCTCAACTCCTCGACATGCAATGAGGAAAGTATCAGTAATGACAGATATACAAGGTTACTCTCTGTGCTGAGGTTGTAATTTACATCAAGTGCTCTTAGATTTTGATACATATTAGGGCTGGACTTTTATACTGAGTACTTATGTTTATGACTCCTAGTCATAATTAGCCCATTTTTATCCTTGTGTCTATGAAGCTTTGGAAAAGGATCTAAAATAATAGTAGAGAAGAGTCATCTCCCAATTCCCAATGCAAAAAGTTCTTTGCTTATAAGATATAACCATATTATCACATATATATCCTCCAAAATAGAGTTTCTTCCAAATAGCTTTTTTAAAATTAGTAATGTGCACCCTATAATACACAACAGAATACTTGAACACACTAGACACTCATGAAATAATTTTGAATTAGGCATTGGCTAAAAGAAATAGAATTAATTAATGATAAGAAATTACATATTATTTATAGAAGACAATGAACTTTGTGTCTATATTCAAATAATCAGGATAGCTTGGCTGTCTTTATTCATTTGTAGACTTTCTCTACCCTTTTTTTAAATCCTCACCTGAGGATACTTTTCTATTTATCTTCAGATAGAGTGGGAGGGAGGGAGAGAGAGGAAGAGAAAGGGAGAGAGAGAGAGAAACATCAATGTGAGAGGGACACTTCAACTGGTTGCCTCCCGCATGACCCTGACCAGGGCCTGGGACAAACCACAACTGAAGTACGAGCCCTTGACCGAATCGAACCCAAGACTCTTTGGTCCTCAGGCTGACACTCTAACTGCTGAGCCAAACCAGCCAGGGCGACTTTCTCTACTCTTTAATTGACTAATTCAATAGCCTTTTCAGAGTCTGATTAAGAGTGTTTATTGCTAGTAAAACTGGATAAACTAATATATTGAAATGTATTCCTGCTCATTGAAGTAAATGTGTTTCTTTCTCTTAATGATTGCATTTTTCTTATAATTCATGTTCATAGAATATGTTCATAAGTTTTTTTTTATTGATTTAATCAGCTTACCAAGAAGCAAATGGTCACTAAAAATGTCATTCAAATCAATTGCCTGCTTTAACTAATGAGAGTCAATTCTGCTAAAATGAATATTTTACTATACAATCATTCATAGAGCTACTTTTGTAGCTGTAAATGAACATATTTAAGGCCAAAAAGTTACTAAATTTAGGAATGAATGGCTCTTCCCATATGACTGTAATGTTCTATTTACAATCAATTCTGAAAAGATAATTCATTCGATCATTCCAGAGCTGGTTGATGCATAACAGAGTACAACTTAATTCAGTACTCCTGTTTTCATGCAATCTAAGTGTCAAAGTATATTATTCTAAGAAGTCTGATTTTATCACTTATTCTAAGTAATAAGTAATATATAGAATTTTAAATTAAGATTTAAAAAATTAAAGCCTACCTAACAAAGGCAGTTATTCTGCCGTGGTAAAATTAGTATTGTGGGCACGGAAATCTGCACTTGTGTAGATTGATGGTCCTTCAGAGAAATGACCTAAGATGTCAGGAGAATGGAAGTCTTCAAGGAAAATGTCCCTGTGATTGCTCTCACAGTGAGGTCCTTGCTCAGTTGAAGCGGCTTGTGAGGATTGCTGACAGGAAAAAAGTTGCAGATAAGAATTCAGACCATCTAAAGAATGTGTCTTTGATACAACCATGTGGCAGAGAAAGTCCAAGGTATGAGTGGGTGAGGAGACAGTAGCAGGGAGTGTGTAAAGGACTAGAATTTTATAGTACTCCTCCAATTGTTCTCACAAAACAGATTACGATGGCTCTACCCCTACGGAAAGAAGGGACAGTTGTGGAATGAAACCTTGCTCTATCCGTAAACAGTCATTCACTTTTCACCAACAATTCAAAGTGACACATAGAATTGATAGAATCTCCAGACCTTTCTAACTCCCAGTGGGAGTGCGGAAAGAACCACTTCTCCTTCCAATTTACTATATCCATTGTAACCCAGGGCATATTTGAAAATACTTAGCTCCAGAGCTTGTTTTGTTTATTTTATTTTAATGTGCCTTATATATCACTTTCCTTCATAACAGAAGTGTAGAAAAAAATGTGTATCTGGAGTGGTCAAATGTTTTAAATACTACTCCCTGGTTTGGTCATTAGCCAATCTTCTTAAGGTATATTCTTTCTTGGCATCTATTGTAAACCATCTTTAACTGTTAGTAAGTCAGATGCCTATGTTTCAAAAACCTAATTTTTATGGAAAAAATGTATTGTCAATTTCTAAAGAGTTTAAATCAAAGTTTTATTTCTTTAGTTTACAAATATAGCCCTGGCTGATTTGGCTCAGTGGTTAGAGTATTGGCCCTTGGACCAAAGGGTCATGGGTTTGATTCCCAGTCAAGGACATGTACCTGGGTTGCATGTTCATCCCTGGCCCCAGCTGGAGTCATGTGGGATGCAACTAATTGATGTGTCTCTCTCACATCAATGTTATTTCTCTCCCTCCTTCCCACCCTCCCTCCCATTCCATTAAAAAAAAAAAAAAATCAATGGAGCCCTGGCTAGTTTGGCTCAGCAGTTAGAGCATTGGCCCAGGGACCAAAGAGTTGTGAGTTCGATTCTGGTCAAGGGCACGTACCTCAGTTACAATTTGATCTCTGGCCCTGGTTTGGATGGTGCGGGATGCAACCAGTCATTGTGTCTCTCTCACATTAATGGTTCTCTCTCTCTCTCTCTCTCTCTCTCTCTCCCCCCCTTCTACTCTATCTGAAAAATCAATGGAATATCCTCAGGTGAGGATTAAAAAATTTTTTTTAATTAAAAAAAATCAATGGAAAATATCACTGGGTGATGATTTACTACACACACACACACACACACACACACACACACACACACACACACACATATAATATAAACAATGAACCAGGCATTACTCTAAGTTAAAGAAGTGTTCTGCCCCTCAGAGCTAAATTAATGTACAGAAAATCATAAGTTAAGGCACAATTATAATGCAATGTTATAATAGCCATTACCCTTACAGTAAAATACTATTCAGAGGAAACTATAGTTAATTGTCTCAAGGAAATAAAATCATAATAATAAATCATGGTTTGTTCAGTGAATGATAGGTCATAGTATTTAATTAAATCTCAAAGAATAAATGAAAATTCCCATTAAGAAGACTAGAAACATTCCAGAGAAGACCAGTTATAAGGAGATAGAATGAATAAATTAGACAGATGAGAGAGAGAGAGAGAGAGAGAGAGAGAGAGAGAGAGAGAGAGAGAGAGAGAGAGAGAGATGCATCTCCTATGTCATATAGTGAATAGTTCACTGGTTACTCACTAAGTGATTTTGTTAAGAGGTTATTCATTAAGCCTATGCACTTCTCATTGAGACCTAGATTCTTGCTTTTGAATGTGTTTTGGTGGAGATATAAGAGAAGAAAAGGGTATGATGCTGCACATAAAGGTCCATATAAGGTAAATACTTTGCATTAACCTTGTAGAAAATAGGAGCTAATGGTTATTTTTATGCACTCAAATGCTTTAACCTGTTTTCTTCTTAAGTTTTTTCTACAAATATTAGGATAGAGGAGAAGGGAGCAAAACCTGAAGTTAAGAGGTAAGATGATGTAGCTGGTACAGAGGTCTTGTAGTTTATAGAACACAAATGATGAATTTTACTGAAGTTTCAGAGGTGCAGTTGAAAAGATTTAGACATCTGTTGATTTAGGGAGATCAGACAATGTACAATATTTTTACAAAGCCCCTTGTTTTTGAATAAAATGTTTTATCACTTGGGAAATTCAACATTCAAGTTGTATCTCTTTTCTAAAGATGTTAATGACCCCTTGGCCCCCAATAATAAAAAATTGGGCATTGTTTTCACAGGGAATCATTTCTCCATTACAGCACTTTCACTACGGGTCTTCTGACCTATTAAGGGCAAGTATTTTTGTGTATTTCTGCTCTTTACTTCTGTAATTTAGCATGCTGCCTAAGAAACAGAATATATTTGTTTTCTTTGTCATGGATAAAATTTATTTAAATAAGTTCAAAAATGAATGAATGACTCTAAACATTAAATGGGCAAGGATGCTACTACTTAAAAGGTTAAGAGGATACATATGCTGTGAGAGACAGAGGTACTTATTTTTGTCTGTCATTAATATTTTGGATCATCAAAATAAAGATTTCAAATAAACAGTAGTGAATGCCACCTAAGATATTTGAAAGTGTTTGGAGTGAAGGTATGGATTCAGATGGCAGCAATGTCAGCATTAGCTACTCAAAGACAGTGTTTAAAGCCATGAAGATTAAATAGGATAACTAAGGAGGAACATACAAATAAACAAAAATAGCAGAGCTTTTGTTGGAACTTGAGCAAAACCAGTGCAGTGAGATTAACACAAGAGAAGATCCAGAGACTTAGAATGATGAAGAGCTGTATATAAAGACAAAAGAAGAAACTAAGAGAGACTATTGTCACAGAAGATGAGGAAAAGGTATTATTCAAAAAGGAACATGTGCTTTTTTGTACCATGCCTTAGGGACATATTTTTTTTGTGATCAAAGAGCAGTGAAACACACAAGCAAATAGGAATAAAGCATAACACGATGTCATACACTTTTAAATAGTGATAGTTCACCAATTAGAAGATAAAATTATTCAAACTTGATGTGCGATGGAAGACATTCTCAAAGATTTATTATTAGGATTATTCTGTCAGATAACCAACAGTTGTCCAGGTAAAGCTAGAGGTTTAAGCAGAAAGAGCACCATGTGGAAAGAACAGGAAGAAGAAAATCAGAGTTTGTTTAGGAAGCTACAAGTGTTCAGAATGAAGGGATCATAAAGTATAAGAGAAGGAACTGAAAATTAAATGGAAGCCATATCATGAGATCCTCTATTCTATGCTAAAGCATTTTGTCTTTGTCCTAAAAGTTTTAAGGAAATATTGACCAATTTTTAAGCAGAGGAGATATATGGTCAGATTTTCTTCTTATAAATGCCACAATGGGAGTCAGGGAGCATCTTTAGAAAGATGACTCTTCTCTCAAGACATGAAATCATGAAAATTCAGAACTAAGGTTGTCAGTATATGAAAAAAATGTCAGCCTGTAGAGTTGCAGAAGAGTAAGCAAACTGAAAGCTTTTAGGAATTTGTATAGAGCCTCTGGCAAGTTTCAGTATCTCAGAATTCTAGGGTTTTGAACAAAACTGTGAATCTTCTGCAAATAACTTTTCTAGGTATGGAAACAGATACTGGCTCCCTGGCATTGTCAGGGATCTAAAATTCTGCAAACTGGACTGTTCCTTATGAACTAGGTACTATCTGATCCAGGAAGCCCTAAATATGGCATGTACAGCATCATTTCATCATCAAGTAGAAGCAATATGAATAAAGAGTCCTCACTTGCATGATTCCAATACACACACATTTTAGTTGCTATGGTTTTGTGAAGTACTCATTTCTCATATCACAACTCAAATTCCAAGTACCATGGTGTATTAATTTTGAGTAACTAATGAAATACAGTCTTCACTGCCAGCTCTGCACTCCAAAATCACTATGTGAATGACATGTGACTCATGATCAGTGACCAATCATGTCACTTTTTTCAAAGTCTGTTGGTGATCGGTCACTGTGCATCTATTATTTCGCTCATGCTCAGATAGGAAAGAAGTGGTTCTGTTATTTATCTCTTTGTGTCCCAGTGATAAACCTATGTGAACACTGAGGGGGGGAAATGTTAATTAAAAGAGGGACTTGTCCCACAAAAATGAAAGTGCAATGAGTAATTAAAAATCCATTACTGGAACTGAAATTTGAGTGGAACATAAAAGGAGTTATGGAATAATAGCTAATGCTGACATTGCTACCATTCGAGAAACTATGTAGAATCTGGTCTAGTGAAGGTGAAGTCATTAGTATAAATGAGGAAAGTGATAAAAAATATAATGATATCCCTGGGGAAATTCCACATTAAAGGGACTTTCACAGATATCTCATGATATTAAAAGTGCAAATAATAAAATTTTGGAAGCTGATACAAATTCAAAAAGGAGCATGAATTACAGTGTATTACATTTATATTAATTTAAATATTCTTTTCAGTTGCCTGTATATTTGTAACCAACAGTAATAGTTTTTAATGTTCTGACAAAAATTTGAAAGGTCACAAAATAATTAGTTTTCAAACATGTACTTTAAAAGTTATAATTATTCTGTGATCTTGATATTTTTTCATTTGTGTTTTAAAAATATTTTTAATTAAAAATAATTAAATTAAAAATTTTAAATAGTTCAGCCTGTAGTCAATTTTACAGACCCGTACTGCTGTGCAAATTTTGCTAATGACTCAGAGCCTTCAGGAGTGAAGAGTTTGTCACTCTACCGACTGAAGTGTTGGCTGTGGGCAGAAGTAATAATATGATTAGAAAATGGAAGAATGAAGCAAAGAATAGTACACATGGCTTTGAGGTGAGTTCAGAAATGGGAACTGCAGTAGTATATACATATAATAACCCATCATTCCTCCACTCCCTTCCTCTATTATTTAAATTCTTCCTAGAGGTAATGTTTGTGTTGGTTATCTTTACAAATTGGGGTTATAAAATATTCAGATATTATTTTGACTGCACTCAAAGAGGAATTAGCATCAGTTAGAGCTGAAGATAGTGGAAGATGCACTTTGTATTTATCTTCTTTTGAAGAGGGAGATGGTGTCTGATATAGTGATGGTTGCATAAATGGAAACATGATGTCTCATTGTTATTGAAAGCAATCTTGAATATGAAGAAAAAAGTGATGGGATTGAAACAGGTCACATGAATAAATGCTGAGTAACTGTGGGTAACTGTATGGGTAATTTGCCTCTCTGCTCTGCTCTCTCATCCCAGTCATTCTATAAAACTACTTGCCTGGAATGGGGGTGCAGAGCAGTATTTTTCTCTAAAACAGTCTGAGTGACTGTATCTTCCAGATTTCACTCCCCCGACTTTTCCAAACAACCTAGACTGTGCATCCACAACTTCTCTCACCCACTTGATCTCTTTTCTGTCGTGGGAAGGGGTTGAGATACCACAAACTGCATATTTCAAGCTCTTTGCCAGCTGATGTCTGGCTCTGTTCTTCCAATGAGAGACACTAGAAAGGTATCAGGAAATGTGAAAAGTATTTTTCTTCTGGGTTGTGGAGCAGACTGTGACATCTGTAGCGTAGACTTTTAACTTCCCGTCAAGAGTATTCAGCTTCTGGGGTCAGAATAAGACTGACTTGAAATGCAGGCTCCAACCTGCTACACTAGGTTCCTGGACTCTGTAAATCTATTTTCCTTTTCCTGCATTATTGATCCAAGAGACAGTGCCTTTCTTCCTCAACCTTTTGAACAATTTCTATTTTAAATTTTCTCTACTGAAAAATTTACAGTGTCTTCCCTGTTCCTGATAAAATAGGACTGGTGATTGCTTGATTATTGGGCTTTGGAAATGGGAAGAAATTAATGATCATAACAATCTTCTAGCTTAACAATGGTCTAGATGGTGAAGAATAGCTTTATAAGTGGTAATGATGTATAATCAATACAGTCATGTGTCACTTAATGACGGCAGTATGTTCTGAGAAATGCATTGTTAGGCAATTTCATCATTGTGTAAATGTCAGAGCACACTTACACAAATCCAGATGGTATAGCCTACTACACACCTAGGTTATATGATATAGCCTATCACTCCTAGGTTACAAACCTGTACAGTATATTACTGTCATGAATACTGTAGGTAATTGTGTATTTGTATATCTAAACATAGAAAAGGTACACTAAAAATACAGTATAAAAGACTTAAAAAATGACACACCTGTATAAGGCACTTACCATAAATGGAGCTTGCAGAACTGGAAGTTGCTCTGGGTAGGTCAGTGAGTGAGTGGTAAGTGAATGTGAAGGCCCAGGACATCACTGTCCACTACTGTAGACTTTATAAACACCGTACTCTTAGGCTACACTAACTTTATTTAAAAAATGTTTTTCTTCAATAATAAATTAACCTTGGCTTACTGTAACTTTCTTACTATATAAACATTTTAACTCTTTTGCAATAAAATTTAGCTTAAAATGCCAACATATTGTACAACTGTACAAAAATATTTTCTTTCTTTATGTCCTCATTCTGTAAGCATTTTTCTATTTTTAATATTTTTTTTTACTTTTTATGTTTTTTGTTTGTTAAAAACTAAGATAGAAACACACACATCAGTCTAGACCTACACAGGATCATCCATCTCCACATCTTGTTTCACTTGAAGGTCTTAGGTGACAATAACAACCGTCATCTCCTATAGTAACCTTCTTATTAGATGAAGGAAGATAAGGTATACCTTCTTCTTGAATATGTCCTAAAAGACCTGCCTGAGGCCCTTCTTGAGAATTTTCAGTCTTTCAGATATATGGCCATGGTGGCTTTCTTAGTTAATGTTTTATCATAGATTTGCTTGTGAGCAGATAATACACCATAAACATTCCTCTCTATTAATGGACACCTTCTGGTGTTGGGGGTCTATGTTTTCAAACTTTTTAAAGAGCTTCACTGAGGTCTGCAAAAGGTTCTTCTAAACTCTTCATTGTGAAATTTGGGGGTTTTCTTATTTTTCTTCCCCTCACAGTTTCCTTTTCTCTTACCACTTCTACAGTTATTTGTTCCTGTTTCAGTCCCAACAACTTCTCATTGGTCATTTCCTCAGGAACCATCTCTTGGAGCTTCTCAATGTCATCCTCACCCACACCCAGGTTAAAGTTGTTTGCCTTCTCAACCATAATCTTCCTGAGTTTTGCAACTTCCTAATTTTTGGTGAATCCTTTGAAGTCCTGGACAAACCTCTTGAGTGTTTTCTTCTAGATGCCATTCATAACACTCCTTGGTGACATCATCTCAAGACAAAGAAAGGTTCTTAATGCAGTCATAGATATTGTAATCATTCCAGAATTGCATCAGTATCTTCTTTAATTGCAGCAATAGTCTGGACAAAGTTCCTCCTTAGGTAGTAGGCCTTAGAAGCTGCAATAGTTCTTTGATCCACTGGTTTAAACAAAGGGGTGGTGTTTGGAGGGAGAAATGCCACTTTAATATTTGGATGAAAATCACCAACAAAAGAAGGATGTCCAGGAGCATTTATCATCAATAAGCAAACCCTTGAAAGGTATGTTTTTCTCCAAACAGTAATTCTCCATTTTTCTGGCATAGCAACTCAGGAGGGCATCTTGAAAGAGGAGCTGGGTCACTTATGACTTCTTATTAGTCCTTTAGTGTGTCGGCAGTGTGTGCTTATTGATATGCTTACAGGCCCTGGGGTTCTCACTGTGCCAGATCACAGAGGGTTTCAATTTATGCCTACAACATTGCCCCCCAAAAGATGGTATCCTGTCCCTAAAAGCCTTGAAACCTGGCATTGGCTTGGCTTCCTTTTAGATAAAAGTGCTTTAAGCATTCATTTTCAGATGGGCAGGAGGAGTATTCATCCACATTGAATATGTGCTCTGGCAAGTACTTTTCCTCTACAATCAGCCTATCTAAAGTTTCCAGAAATTCTTCAGCTGCCTTCACATCAGCACTCACAGACTCACCACTCACTTTCACATTATATAATAAATAACAATTCTTGAATTATTTCAACCACCTAGAGCTAGCAGTAAATTCAACATTGCAGTCTGATCCTGCCTTTTTTTCCAACATTGCAAACAGGCTTTTTGCTTTGGCCAGAACTGTCATGCTGCTGAGAGGAATACACTTCTGTGTCTGATCTTTAATCCAGATCATTAGAAGTTTCTCCATGTCTGATATGGGCCCCTCTGGAATTTTTGTTAGTCTTGTGCCTTCAATGAAGCAAATACTTTAAGAGTTTCCATAACTTTGCTCTCTTTGTTCTTGTTTTTCAAGATTGTGTCCATGGTGGAATGGTACATGTCTGACTGGCAAGCAATAACCATAACTGATGTTTCTATCTTTGTGATCCTTAATCACTTTTAATTTCATTTCCAGGTCAGTCACTCAATGTGCCTTCTTACTGGCAGCATTAGCAAACATGACCAATAGAATTTGTACACTGAGGGGCCACAATAAACAAAACAACATGAGACAAAATAAAGCACAAGAGAAAATGATGCACTCAGAGATGCTGCAAACATGGTGTAACATGGCATATTGTTTTACATAAAAGTTTTTTTATAAGTAGAAAGAGTAAACACTAAAATAATAATTAAAAGTATAGTATTGTAAATACATTTACCAGTAACAGTTGCTTATTATCCTTATCAAGTATTATGTACTGTTCATAACTGTATGTGCTATATTTTTATGGCCAGCAGCACAGTAGGTTTGCTTCCATCAGCATCACCAAAAACACATGGGTGCTGCACTGTGCAATGTCATTAAGATGGCTACAACGTCACTAGATTAAAGGAATTTTTCAGCTCTCTTATAATCTTATGGAATTAGTATCATATATGTGATTTGTCATTGACAGAAACATATTTATGTGCCTCATGACTATAGTGTCAAATGCTGCCAATATTTCAAGGAGAATAAAGACTGCAAAGGGACCACAGGGTTTGTAATTAGGTGTTTACTTCCAGTATATTTTCCCTAACCCACTCAATAGTTAGTTCAGGTTCTCCTTAAGAGTAAATTTAGCATTGAATCAGGACCTCCTTTACTTGTAAAACAAATCTGGATAATATCTATGAAAAACATAATTATACATTAGTAGATAACACAGTTGTAGATTACTCTTTCAAAATTTTATGAAAAAGAAAGAGATTTATAGGGTGGCATCATAAAATGTGGCAAAATTATTTTTTGATGGTGGGAAATGTGGGACCATACATTATGATTGAAAGAAGAGAGAGAATAAACAAGAAGAAGAAAATTAAGATGCTAGGAGAGGAGCAGAGGGATTAACGGCCAGTTCCTTAAGGAGAATTGGATCAAGCACAAAGATGGAGCCACTTAACTTGGCAAAGAAGAAAGTTGCTCATTTCTAGGAGACTTCATGAAAGGAGGCAGAAGTAGGACGCAGATGGGAAGAATAAAAGTGGAGATGAATTAAGAAGTTCATACAATATTAACTTAATCTCCACACAAGCAATGTTGTTTCCCACCCAAAACACACTTTAATCCAATCCTCATTGAAAATCAAGAAGAGAGTAAATGAGGTTGGCAAAGCAAACAAGAAAATTATTGGGAAGAAAATCAAAGGCAGTAACAATGAGGAAACAGGAGTTTCTATGCCCAATGAATCAATCAATTTCTACAACCAGTCATATGTGAATCATGAATGGGGTTGTGTTTCTATATGTTTCTATATAGTATATGTAATCTATGACATCATTTAACTCTTTGATCCTTGGTTAGTAGTGTTTTTATGTAGACAGCATAAAACCAGTTAAGTATACATTGCTGTATAAAAGCTTTTGAGAACATTTTTTATCTTAATCTACATTTTCATCTATAAATATATAAACTATACAATTTAAACCTTATTTAGAGACATTATGTCATGGTGTGAGAATACTAGATTGGTAATCCATAGATTTGAAGGGCTGTTTCTGCCAGCCATTGTAAAGCTCAAGGCTAATCACTTAACTGTATTTGTTTCCTATTGTTGCTCTAACAAATTACTATAGACCAAATGCCTTAAAACAGTGCAAATTTATAATGTGAGCTTTCTGGAGATCAAAGTCTAAGAGTGATTTTACCAGGCTAAAATCAAGATGTTGGCAGGGCTTTGTTCCTTCTAGAGGCTCTAGAAGAGGATTTGTTCCCTTCCTTTTTCCAGGCTGCCTGAATTTCTTGGGTCATAGTACCTTCCCGCATCTTCAAAGCCAGCAATGGCCAATCAAGTCTTTCTCACATTTCATCACTCTAACAATGACTCCTTTGCTCTTTCTTTCATTTATAAGGACCTTTTTTTTTTTTTTTTTTTTTTTTTATATTGAGGACTCTGAGATAATTCAGGGTAGTCTCCCCATCTCAGGATCCTAACTAAATCACATCTGTAAAGCCCCTTTTGCCTTGCAAAATAACATTTCCACAGGTTCCACAAATTACACTGTGGACATCTTTGGGGGTGAAGGAAAGCATTATTCTACCACATATGCCTTCTCTGACCTTTTCACCTGATCCAAAAATGGTATAGGCATATCAAAGGACATTGAGAGTAAAATACCAATACCCTAAAAAAATAAAATAAAATAAGATATTGAGGATAAACAGATCAGATATGAGAACATTTGCTTAACCTGAAAACATTTAACAGCATTAAGCTCTTTTTAACTTTTCTTGGCCTTAGGTTTTTAAAACTTTTGGACCAAATTATTACTTCCATTAAGAAAATAGATCTGGGCTATAGCTTTTAAGAACACAAACAAAAGAGAATAAGGGGAACATTCAAGGTAAGATTGTCTCTATACCATAAGCAGTAGTCTGGATGTTCCATGAGGTGTAAACTTGAGAACATTTCAGGTTGTGTGTCATATTGTTCAATTTTGCATCTACAATTTAAAGGGACTGAAATATACAAACAAAATAGAAACAGGATTATAGAGACAGAGAACAGACTGACAGCTGTCAGAGGGGAAGGGAGTTGGGAGCTGGATGAAAAAGATGAAGGGATTAAGCAAAAACAACAACAACAAAAACCAACTCATAGACAACAGTATGGTGAGTACCTGGGAAAAAGGGAAGTGGGGGTGGGGGGTAGAAAAGGAGAAAGGGAGGATAAATGGTGATGGAAGCAGACTTGACTTCGGGTGGCGAACACACAATACAATATACAGATGGTGTAGTATAGAATTTACACCTGAAACCTATATAATTTTATTAACCAATGTCACCCCAAAAATGCAATAAAAAATAAATAAAGGGACTGCAATAAAACAAAGAATGGAGTTGCTATTAAAAGTCTCAAGGGATGCTAGTCTTCCCTCTGTCTATCTTCCCTTCACTCACTGCTCCCAAACAAACAAACAAAAAAACATTTACTGTCTTTCAAGAATACATCTGAAAACAATCTCTACCATATCATGTGAAGACTTTCCAATATACTGGAATAAATGTTTAGAAATTTGAAAGGCTTGACAAGACCACAGCAAAGGACACAGAAATATAGTTGTTCTTCCAGAAAAGAGATTGTGCCAGATGACAGCCAGTCTTGAAGTTTTCTACAGCTACGTATCAGCTTTTGAACTTTTTTCTTTAATAATAATAATAATAATAATAATAATAATAATAATAAAAAATAGATTTACCCTGCTCCAAGCACATAATTTAATCAAACATTTGATCATTTATTTTAACAACAGGAAGGAGGAACTACTACTTTATTATTATTACTCTTTGCATTCTATATGTGAACAAATTGTAGACTTGCCCACTATCACAGATTTGTAAACACTTGTACCTTGCTTCTGAGCCTCATTCCTAACAACCTCTCTCCAGCTGCATGAGTAGCAGCATTAGGGAAGATCACACAGCATTCATTTTTAATTCTGATGTATGATTCTTGTCAGAGAACTCTGTTGCCTAGTCTTGACAGTTAAATAAAGAGGGTGTAGAATATTAAGTATTGCTCATTTGCACATTATTAGTAGACCAAAGGACAGATTTGACTATGAAATCTCTGGTTAACCTCAATTGTCTAAATGACTTCAGAATAAACCAAGCACATATTGACTCACTGGAAGAGATCAATAGCAACTATACAGTGGAAATTATACCATTCAACAACCCATGTTACATCAATATCTGCAAAAGAGTTAGACAATGCTATACACTATCTCAGAACTGTTCAGCTACAGCCCTAAAATTGCTCTTTATCTAAATCAACCGGGAAAACTCATCAGGGATGGTGAACAGGTCTCACAGCCTCTGTCAGCAGATGACTTCCTGCCGTGTGCTAGTGACACGTGCAGAACAATTAGGAAAATAAATATCTGGCTAAAATACTCATCTCATGAAATTCTATTAGTAAACACAACCCAAGTAAATGCCTTGTCTGGGTGAATCTGGAGAACTGAATACAAATACTTCCTCACAGACCTCAGAGGGAACCGACCCAGCCAACATTTTGAATACCCTTCAAAACTGGGTATTCTGTAAAGTCAGCCCTAATAAACTAATAAAATCTGATAAATTAACAAATAAGAGTAAGGTAGAATTTAAAAAATTTCAGAGGTTCAAGATGTCAAGGTATTTGTCTCTTATGTGCTATTTCTTAGACACAAAGATATAAATTAATAAAACAGAAATAAGGATTAAATACATGTGAAAATTAGAGAATTTTCTAGAATGATGCTGAAGGTGTGTCTGAGGATGTCCACTATGTAGCTGGCAGGTTTCTTGCAGACCTAGAAAACAACTAGTATGTATTTGAGCGAAAAGACAGAGGACTCCAGGAGGCATATCTCCAAGATAAAAAATGGAATAATAGATTCCCTGATGTCATTAGGGAGACATATTAGAAGAGATATATTCTCTTTGGGGACAACTGGGTGCAAAGAAACCTAGTCAAATGAAAAAGGTAAGTATTAGCTTCAAAAAGAAGTATGTAACAATGGAAAAAATTCATAATACAGTACAAAGGATATGGAAGAGAAAGTACGTGTTAGCATGGGTATGAATAAATGAAACAAATATTGTTCATAGTTGAAAGGCATTCAATCATCCTAATTTTAGGTATTAAGAAATAATATCAAAATAAAAATTTGATGGTATATACCTAAGGAAGAAATTTAGAAGTGTTTGAATCTAGGAAAAGATGACATTGAGGGCAATTTAATTAAAACCTTGGACAATATTTATTTTTAAAATTTTATAAATGCATTAAATGAACACCAAATCTTTCTATAATGATCTTGCTCACTACATTATCCAAATCAATCAAAAAAGTAAAAACATATGTCCATATCTTGTTCAGTAGACTAACCTAAAAGCACATTTACTGATGAATAAAGCAGAAGTATGTATCTGGAAATAGGCATACTTATTATATAATTTACCTCTTTATGAAGACTTCTATAAACCCAGTAAGAAAATATGATATTGTGTGCAACAATTAACTTAAGAGAAATGGTCAGCTGTTATACAAAAATAAATGTGGTGATTGATATATAAATTTGAATTGAGGGCTATATATAAAATTTTTGCACATATGAATACTATATTTTGTTTATCCATTCAACAGTTAATAGACATTTGAGGTTTCCACTTTTAACCTATTACAAATAATGCTGTCATAAACATTTATGCACACAGTTTTTTGTGAACACATTTTCTTAATTCTCTCAGATGGAAGTGCTGGGTCATATGATAATTCTATGATTAACTTCTTGAGAAATGGCCAGATTTTAAATGGCTGCATCACTTTACATGCCCAACAGCAATGTACGATATTCCAATCTCTCAATATCCTTGTCAACACTTGTGATTGTCTGCCTTTTTATTATATCCATTATAGTGTTTATGAGGTGGTATCTCTTAAGATTTAGATTTCATTTCATTTCATGGGCTCATTAGCCATCTGTACATTTTTCTTTTTAGAAATGTTTGTTCATTTCTTTAACAATTTTTTAAAATTGGGTTATTTGTCATTTTACTTTTGTGTTTTTGTTCTTTATTTAAGTCCATCTGACAATTACAATCCTCCTCTGTGGAGGATGCTTCTTGGGTAGCATTCACACTGAAAAAAATATCTTCATAGTCTATGGCTATTTGAAAAGCTCTATCCACATACCTCTTCTCCAGATCTACTTGTTACCAATTTTCCAATTATATTTCTTCTAAGTTCCCTGAACTTTTAACCAATCCATTAACCACTTCACATTATCAGCACAAATTTGGAACTCTGGCCATCTTGCCATTTTTCTTTTTGTTTTCTATATGTCTTGTCTTATTTTTCTTCCCCATTCTACTATGATTGCCTACTTTTGAATTAAATGTATATTCCCTAGTGTACCATTTTAATGTTGTTGTCATTTATATATTTATATATACATAAATATATATTTATGCTTTATTTCTTTTATTTGTGATTGCCCTAAGGATTACTATTAACATCTAAATTTAAAACAGTCTAGAGGTTGGATTAATACCAAATTAATTTCAATAATATATAAAAATTTGCCCTTGAATATTATCATTCCATTCTGTCCTTTCTGCTGTTACAGTCACACAGATTACATGTTTATACATTGTATGCCCAACAGTAGAGATTAAGATGTGCTGCATTATGCAGATGTCTATTGAATTAGATAGGAGAAAAAATCCACACACACAAACAGTTTACATTGTCCTTTATGTTTACCTAAGGAGCGAGAATTACCAGTGCTCTTCATTTTTTTCATATAAATTTATTTGAATTTACTATTGGGTGTCCTTTTATCATTTCATCCTGAGAGATTCTCCTTAGCATTTTTTGTATAGCAGAACTTTTAGCAGCATATCTCTCGGTTGTCTGTTCGTTTTTTTACTTCTTTATTTTAGAATGTGATAATTTGTTCTTTAATCTTGAAGTATGGTTTTGATGGATATTAAATTCTTTGTTGTCAGTCTTTAGCACTTTGACTATGTCAACCCACTGCCTCTGGCCTCTATGTTTTCTGTTGAGAAATCAGCTATTGATGTTGTTGAGACTCTTTTGTACATAAAGAGTTACTTCTTTCTTGTTGCTTTCAAGATTCTCTCTTTGGAATTGGCTTTTGACAATTAGGTAATTGTGTGACTAGGTGTGAATCCTCTTGAGTGTATCCTGCTTGGTTTTGTTGAGTTTCTTGGGTGTGCATATTAATGTTTTTCATCAAATTTGGCAATTTTATGGCCACTATTTCCTCAAATATTTTTTCTGCTCTCTCCCTCTTTGAGATGTTATGTAAATGTTGGTACAAGTAATGGTTCCCCACATTTCTCTGATGTTCTGTTTTTTTTATCATCATGCTTTGTACATTCTGTTTCTCAGACTGGATAATCTCAATTCAACTATTTTTAAATTTGCATAGTTTTAATTCTGCTTGCTCATATCTGCTGTTGAGTTCCATAATAAATTTTTCATCTCGTATATTATCATTATCAACTCCATAATTTCTATTTGGTTCTTTAAAAATAAATTCTATTCCTTTATTAATATTATGTTTTTGATAAAACATCATTTTCATACCTTCCACTGTTTCTTCATGCATTGTTTCTTTTAGTTTCTTCAAAATATGTCAAATAACTGATTGAAAGTCTTTGTCTAGTAAGTTCAAAATGTTGGTGTTCTTGGGACAGTTTCTATTTATTGATTTCTTTCCCTTACTTTCACATATTTTCTTGTTTCTTTGCATATCTTATAACTATTTTTCAAAACAGGACATGTTGAATAATATAATGTATCAACTTTGAAAATAAGATTATTCTCCTCCTGCGGGTTTTCCTTTTGTTTTGTGTGTGTTTTTGTTTTGTTTTGTTTTGCCCCAAATATATATATATAGTTTGCCCCAACTATTACCCACTGCCCCGTGCAGCTATAAAGTTAAACAATTTTCTCTATTTGTTTTTGGGAAGCAACTGGGTACCAAAGGCTGTTCTTATTGGAAGACCTCCAAGTAGGTCAAACGAGGACACCTTTGCAAGTGGGATCTTCCAAAAACAAAATTAAAAATTAAAATAAAAAAAACAAAGGCCCTGGCTGGTTTGGCTCAGCAGCTAGAGCGTCCGTCTGCGGACCAGAGAGTCCCTGGTTCGGTTCCATTAAGGGCATGCACTTTGGTTGCGGTTTGTCCCTGGCCCTGGTTGGGGTCCTGCGGGTGGCAACCACTCGATGTGTCTCGCTCACATCGATATTTCTCTCTCTCTCTCTTCCTCCTTCTCTCCCTCCCACTCTATCTGAAGATAAATGCAAAAAATGTCCTCGGGTGAGGATAAAAAAATTAAAAAATAATAAAAATTAAAAAAAACCACAAAGATAGGTCAAATAATAACAATTCTCTAGGAACAGAGCAATCAACTACCTCCTACTTCATTATGCCCCCTCCAATGACCACCAGGCTGCTAAATTTTTCCCTGATTGTGGGATGTTGGTTTTCAAGTGTTTTTTTGTTTGTTTTTTATCCTCACCGGAGGACATTTTTTTTCATTTTTTTGTTCAGATAGAGTGGGTGGGAGAGAGAAGAAGAGAGAGAGAAACATCGATGTGAAAGGGACACATTGAGTGGCTGCCTCCCGCAGGGCCCAACCAGTACCAGGAACAAACTGCAACCGAGGTACCTGCCTTTAGCGGGAACCGAACCCGAGACTCTCTGGACCGCAGGTCGACGCTCTAACCGCTGAGCCAAACTGGCCAGGGTGGTTTTCATGGTTTTTGAGGAGCTGATAGGGAATGGAAATAGAACAAGTTATAATGCCATAAAAGTCACTATTTTTGCCAAGATTCAACTATTTTTGTTGCAGTAACGCTCTCCAGATTGCTGCAAGCCTTAGAATAATTTTCAGAGTCTGAAAATGTTGATTATGATGTTTTACAAGTGCTCCCATTGCTTTTACTGAGGAGAGAATTTTTGAAGGCTTTTACTATTCCATTTTCACTGACATTTTCTACATAAAAATTTTATGTAGTTTTACTTTTAATGTTAATGATATTAAGATACCCATGATATCAAGTTCAGCAAGATAGGATTGACATATATTATATCATCTCAACCTAGAAACCATATGCTTTCCAATAAAAAAACATTTCATGTAAGAGAACAAAGAGAATTTATGTTGCCAGAGACTAATGATAATATTGGTTTTTAATAAAAAGAACTGGTGAAATATTAACTTGTTTATATAGTGAAACTCTTGAAGAATTGAACACAGCTGAGTAACTGAAATAATAAAATATACTTTGGAGTTTCAAAGAAGCAAAATAAATTTTCTCTTGTGTTAAGAGCATGAAGAGTTTGTGAAACGTGGGTAGTAAAGGAAAGAACCATTATGTAACACTGACTTGGCAAGTAAGCTATTTTATGGGCTGCAGTCGTTGATTATAAAATAAATCAACAAGATAAGCCAAAGGACAACAAGTTTATGTATATCAGATATTAATGAGAACAGCTTCTTGATTAGACTGGAATAATTTCTAGAGAGAAGATAGATTGTATAAAGAGTTTGCATGGATTTTTTTTTGTTTGTCAGTTTGAATAAATAATACATAATTAAAGTATTTCTTGAGAACAACAATGCATCAACATAATGATAGGGTTGCAGAAATATGGCCCACAGTCCATAAAAAAAAGAATACAAAAAATTGTGTGTGTGTGTGTGTGTGTGTGTGTGTGTGTGTGTGTGTATGAACAGTTCTTTGTGTTGTTGTTTTTTCTGATGCTTCAACATCTTGGGACTTTGCTAACCCTGGATGAGCTGCCTCTTCTAGAATGGTAAACAACTCACCTGGCAGGGCCTATGTGTAAACCAACCAATCCAGAACTTATTCTCCTAACCACCTCCTTCTTTGGTTTCCCATACTCCAGATCACTACTCCCCTGCCCTGATCATCCCAGGGTCAGGTAGGGGCAGACCCTATGCCCCAAAGCCCACTAAAATTATTCAGAGTAGCCAATTTTAGCCTGCTTTCCCGCCTCATCCATTCCTTCCCAAAGAAACCACAATAACCTCTCTTGACCACATTTTCCCTTCACTTCCTCTGAATCTTGACACGCCCTGCTTTTCCTCTATGTGCCTTGAGTGACTTACAGTGCCCCCTATTTGTAGGGTACTGTAAGTAAAAACTTCTTATTTCGTGGTAGTCATTTCTGTATCTGCATGTCTTGCTATAGCTGATTAAAACAAATCCTTGGTACCTGAAAACTATATATTCTGTAAATGGTTGCCCTATAACCCTGCAGTCATCTAAATGGAGCTATTTACCTTGGAGTAAGTCATCTCTTCTCATTGCATTTCCTGATGGCTAGTGAAGATTTTTTTTATTGTTCACAGTTGACATATGTTTGTCCTGTGAAAAATTATGCATATTTTTTGTAGAAAAGATTTGTTAAATTTGATGTTTGTTGATATGCATTTTTATATCAAGAAAGCTTAATGGAAGATAATGGGTAACCCATGCATTTTCTTGAATTATTCAGATTTTTACATTAAAAAAGGAACTATTTTAAATCATCTTGCTAAATGACTTAATAAATGAAAATAAGTGTCTGTGACAGAATCCTTACCCTTGGTGTCATGAGCAAGGGTGCATCCCCCAAGTGAGTCACTCACATATATCTGTGTCTTTCCACAATGTCAGGTTTATTAGGGGAGATCTCCCCAATAGGCCAAAAGAGTCACACACAGGTTATATACAGAGAGGGGAGCTCACTGGATAGAAGTGAGCAGAGAGAGTGTCATGTGAAGTCCCAGGCACTGGCAGTATCCATGGCAGAGAGGCTGTAGTGGCGGCTCACATCTGGTGGTGTGGAAGTCTGGCAGAGCTCTGAGCATGACGCGTGTCACAGCCAAATTTGAGCACTGGGTGGTCAGAGGTCTGAATTCTTATGGCCCACTAGGGGATGGAGGTCCCAATCATACTGGTGTCCAGATGAAATCTTTATCCAAGTGTCCAGACTTGTGGTTTGGGGTGTTCTAAGACCCTCCTAAGGGCATTCTTGTTATACCTCATTACCTCAATTTGACATATCACTTGACAAAACTGTCATGGCTGACAGTGACTCCATACTGGGTTTTGAAAGGTGCCCAGAAAGGCCACTCTGCTCTTACTCTCTACGCTTGGAGGTCTTATCAGGAGGTGAGGCAAACATATAAATTATGAATATGACATGATAAATCAAAGAAATGAGATATAATATGCTGGGGAGGATCAGATCAGTTCTAGCTGGGAGGAATCAAGAGAAATATCAAGTAAAAAGTAAGATTTGAACTCAAATTTGAATAGAGAGTTAAACTTTGACAGGCAAATCAACATGAGTAAGACATTCTAACACAGGCAGTAACACGACCAAGAAAAAAAAAGCAAGAAAATGTGATTAGTTATGATACTGGGTGACTAGAACATTAGTCAATATTGAAAGAGAATTAGAAAAAAAGAAAGATAATTGGGAGAAAAATATCTTTTCTGCAATTACTATTTTAAGGATGATCAAATCTCACATTGCTAGATTGTTATACTAGAAAGTTGTATTAAATGGGTGGCAGTCTTGACTTCGGTTCTTTCCCTGGAGCCATACCCTTTCCCATGTAATTTGCAGTATACTGCAGGTTGGATTCCCTGGGACGTAGATTCTGAGGTGAAGATTAGTGGCAGGAAGTGAATTAAGGAATGATCTTAGGCTCAAAACAAGTGAAATGGAATGGAAGGAAACAGGATTGGACAGAAGAAGAAGTTGAACTGCAAGGGATTCTCTGTGGAAGACTCAGCTGACCCAACAGGGAGATCTGAAAGTGAAATTAATATTCAGACCTGTTTACAGCTGGGGTAAAAGGGCCAGGTTTTAACACTTTTGTGTCAATTGGTCACTGAATACCAGCTATCCCAGGAAGCAGGTAATATCTTTGGTGAGGTGGCTCTCTTTTGTTAAAACAAGTCCTAAACTGAGGACGCACTTGAGGAATGCTTTCCAATAGAACTCACATCCGTTGCAGTAGCTTGTTCTACTTACCTGAAGGAGAACTTGTGTAGCACATAATAGCATTTACTGCATAGTGCCATCCTACTCAGATGGGTTGCCATATGATATGATTTGGTTCAGCCATGTGATATTGTTTGGCCAAAGGGTGTTTCTAAATCTGACAAAGGCAAGGGTATAAAACACTTAAGTGATTGAGTTTTTCTTTTCTCCCACTCATCAATGAGTCAACAAACAACATGTGCTAGGGAGGACATGGAGAAAAGGGAACCCTTTGGTGGGAATGCAGATTGGTGCAGCCGCTATGGAGAATAGTGTGGAATTTCCCTAAAAAATTAAAATTGGAACTGCCATTTGACCCAGCAATCCTTCCTCTAGGAATATATCCTAAGAATCCTGAAACATCAATCAGAAAAAATATATGCACCCCTATGTTCATAACAGCATTATTTACAATTGCTAATTTCTGGAAACAACTCAAGTGCCCATCAGTAGATGAGTGGATAAAAAAGTTGTGGTACATTTATGCAATGGAATACTATGCAGCTGTGAAAAGAAAGTATCTCTTACCCTTTTCAACAGCATGGATGACCTGGAGATTATTATTGTAACAAAATAAATCAGTCAGAGAAAGGCAAATATCACATGATCTCACCTATATGTGGAATCTAATGAACAAAACAAACTGATGAACAAAATAGGTCCAGAAGCATGGATGCACGGAAAAGACTGAGAGATCTCAGAGGGAAGGGGGTTTTGGAGTTGGGAAGAGATTAACTAAAGAATTTATATGCATATATGCATAGCTCATGGACACAGACAATAGTGTGGTGAAGGCCTGGGGTGGGGCAGGAGCTGGGTAGAGGGGGGCAAAGTTGGCAGGGAATTGGGAGAGATCTATAATACTGTCAATAATAAAAATAATTAATTAATTAATTAATTAATTAATTAATTAAAATACATAAGAACATGCCTGGGTTTGTACTCTGAAGTTAGAGATAAAGGAGTATCTGATCCAAGTGCCCAAGCTATCACAGCTGAGACCTTCCTACATTAGTAGTCAGTTAGCTGACCATCCAGGCTGTGTGTTAGCCAAGATCTACAGAGCCACCTACACATCCCTCAGCAGATGACTATGGATTCATGAGTGAGCACAGCCCAATTTGATGCACCATGCAGATGTGTAAGCTAAATGAGAGTTTATCATTGTGTGCCTTTGTGGTTGTTTATCATTCAGCATTCTCATTGCATTAAATAACTGAAATATTATCTAGTATAGATTATTACAATAAAACATTTATATTTCATAATTCATTTTGATATTAAGATTGCTCTATGGGCCTGGCTAGTGCAGCTCAGTGGATTGAGCATCGTCCCATGGACAGAGATCTAGGTTCGATTCCCAGTCAGGGCACATGCTCAGGTTTCGGGCTTGATCCCCAGTAGGGGGCATGCAGGAGGCGGCTGATTGATGTTTCTCTCTCCCAACGATGTCTCTATCTCTCTCCCCTTTCCTCTCTCTCTAAGAAAATCAATAATAAATAAGAAAAAAGTATATATATACACACACATCTATATATAAAGATTGCTCTAGGGGATAAGATGATGGCACGTACACCATTTCAGAGGGAGTCTTCTTAAGAAGGACTGTAACTCAATAATGGGTCTGTGAATATTTGACAATGGTGCACAGGGACCGGAAGTATTACACCTCTTCAATGAGAATGTCTGCACTGCAGCAGCATGTCTACTCTATATTTATTTCTTGATAAAGGCCTTTTTCATAATTTTTTTAAAAAGTGTTCAATTAATCAGTCACATAATAGTGTCATAGGCACTAGTATTTTTTGGTTTTTTAGGCATTGCTTTTAAAACGCTGAAAACTCTACTATTTCCTAAGCAAAAAACAATTATGATATAGTCTAAAAACAGTTAAAATGCCTGAGTTTGTGCTCTGGCTTTGACATTTACTGGGCTCATTTAAATTTGATAAGCATTTTTTTCTCTAAGGTAAAATATAATTCCTACCTCCAATAATTATGGTCATAATTAATGGCTATAAAGTATCTTATGAACTATATAATATGATAAACACACACATAAACACTCATATATAACCTGGCCAGGGTGGCTCAGTGGACTGAGTGTTGTCTCATGCACCAAGGTCAGTGGTTTGATTCCGGTCAGGGCACACGTCCGGTTTGCTGGCTCAATCCCTAGTAGGGGGCATAGGAGGCAGCCCATTGATGTTTCTATCTCTCTCCCTTCCTTTCTCTCTAAAAGCATCAATAAACAGCATATTTTAAAAAAAATTTTAGACACTCATATATAGTATATATATATACATAACTATTGGTTATATCTATAATTACATATACATATTTTACTTTGATTATATAGTATATAAAACATGTTATACACTAATATTATACACATACATACAAATACACACACGGTTTTATTAAAAAGTTTAGATCTTCTTATGGAATTTTTTTTAGGAATTCCCTAAGCTCAGTGTTGTATCTACTCAATAGCCAACCCGGATACGAAGGCTACCAGATCATAATAAAGGCAGTTATATTTTTCATTTGTCTACAGTATTACCAATATAAATAAATAAATATATAATAAATTTATAAATATGATATATTTAATACATATTACTTTATATAAGGGATATCAAAGTATTGTCATATAGTATTTATTATATATTATATTATGAAATACTTTTTTATCATGTAATATATATTTTCCCTCAATTGGGAAAAGATAGTCTCTTCTATAAATGGTACTGAAAAAACTGTTTATCTACATGCAAAAAAAAATGAAACTGGACCCCTATCTTACAATACTTAATTCAGAATGGATTAAAGACTTAAATGTAAGACCTGAGAGCTTAAATTCTACAAGAAAACATAGGGAAAAAGCTCCTTGACAATGATCATGACAATGGATATGAATGACATCAAATGTACAGGCAACAGAAACAAACAAAAAAATGAGATTATATCAAATTAAAAAGTTTCAACACAGAAAAGGAAGCCATCAACAAAATAAAAAGGCAACCTACATAATTAGAGAAAATATTTGAAAATCATATATATGATAAGGGATTAGTATATAAAATATGTAAGGATATATTAGAACTCAATAGCAAAAAGTTATCTGATTTAAAAAATGGACAAAGGACCTGAATAGATATTTTTTTCCAAGGAATACATACAAATGGCAAACATGTACAGGAAAAGATGCTTGACATCACTCATCATGAAAAAATGTAAATCGAAACCACAATGAGGTATATTATCTGTTAGGATGGTGGTTATAAAAAAAGACAAGAGATAAGAAATGCTGTCGAAGAAAATTGAACCTTTATACACTGTTGGTGGGAATGTAAATTGGTACAGCCACATGAAATATATATGTAGTTTCCCCCAAAATTTAAAAATAGAATTACCATATAATCCAACAATCCCATTTCTGGTTTATATATCAAGGAAGCAAAATCAGTATCTTGAAGACATATGTACACTCTCATGTTCCTTACACCATTATTCATAATAGCCAAGATATGGAATCAATCTAAGTGTCCATCAATACATGGGTGGATAAAGAAAATTTGGTATATATAATGGAATATTACTGACAGGAAAAAAAAAACAACCCTGCAATAACATGGATGAACCTGGATAACATTATGTTAAAAAAAAAAGTTGAACTCATAGAAACAGAGAAAAGTGGTGATGGTGGTTATCAGGGAAGGGGGAGTAGGGAAATGGAGAGATGTTGGTCAAAGGGTACAGCCTTTCATTATCAGATGTAAAAGTGCTGGGGAATCTAACATACAATATAGTGACTATAATGAAATATACTTTATTGTATACTTGAAATTTGCTAAGGGAGTAGTAGATCTTCAACATTCTAAAGCTGGGGTGGGGAGGGACAAGAAAACTGCTCACCCACCTGAATCTGTGCCCATACTCTCTGCCTTTTCTCTTCTTTCCATAGAGAAATTAGTATTGACTGTATTCTGTCTCTTTTGCCTCAAGGCTTTCTTTCTCTTTTGGAAACAGAAACATAGAAATAGAATCAGGAACTCTGTTATAATCATCCTTTGACTTCACAGCATCTCCAGATGTTATCTCTGCTCCCCTATATAAGAAAAAGTTAGTGTAAGACTTGTTTATAGACATTGTCCTAACTTCGTATATCAGTCAGGGTTCAACCAGGGAAGCAGAACCAGGAATGAATGAATGAATGAATGAATGAATGAATGAATGAATGAATGAATGAATGAATGAATGTGTGTGTATGTGTTATCTGTGTATGTGTGTTTTACAGTGAATTCCCTTACTGAATTATGTACGCTAATTAATCTGTCTCTGTAAGACTGCTGCTTCCTTGTTGGAGCTGGCTCTTGAAATCCTCAGTGCAGGCAGGCAGTGAGGAAGGGACAATCATGATTAGGCTGGAACCCCAAGCATGAGCTAGAACCCCTCAAAGACATAATAAAATCCGTGTAGTTTCTTGTTGGCTCTGCCCTTGGTGATAAGGACAACCTGTAGAAACAATTGCAGGCCCAGCTACTGCTCCCCACCAATGCAGCGAGTCAGCAGATGCACGATAAGGGTGTGAGCTACAAAGTGGCTGCTGCCTCCCTTCTGCCTTTCAAATCTCCCAAGAATCTCCCCTGTTGCTCTCTCTAATGGAGACGTACAATAAAGGAAATTCTGGGAAATGTAGTTCAGCTTAGCTGGGTGGACACATTGCAAAGCCATCCCAATTCCCAACCCACATTCTACTCTCAACTACAGCACACAAATTGGTTTTCTCTGCTAGCACTACTTTGAGACTGATTTCTGATCTGATTTTCTAAGACCTCTCACAGCTTTTTCTAGGGTTGTTGATTTAAGTAATTGATTAGTATTGAAATTTTAGAGACGGTCTGGAGATTAGATTTCTTTATGAGACTAGTAAAAACCTTTCCCATGCATAGAAGGAAAAATGATTGCCCGAAAGAAATTTCAGCCAGTGCTGCCAGAAGTAATGCTTCTCATCCAAGATAAACCGAGAAGCAATGTGGGCCTTTTATTATCCTCCCAGAAATACACCAGGATTATGCATAAGCATATTCTATAAATGCAAAATAATTACTATTTCATACTCCCTTGTTGGAATTCATACATTGGACAATTCTAAGAGTTGTCCTTAATAGATGATGGTTACTGAAGCTAGAATTAAATATTTCCCTTAAAGTCAATATATAAACAAATTTAGGTTAAAATTGCTATTCAGATATATTAGTGCATAAAATATCTCATTCATTTTATTTCTCTTTTAAGGAAGCCTCTCTCTTTACACCATATTCTTGCATTTTATTTGAATGTTGGAAGCATACATTATTTTTGCATTTTTAAAAATACATAATTTATCCTATTTTAATAAATATGTATTTCAGAGGGAAAAAGAAGTAATAAAATAAATAAAACTAAATATTACATATGATATATATACATGCAAATATGCACACACAAGTGTGTGCACGTATGTGCATATGCATGTGTAAGTACTTGAAATGCATTCCAATGCAGTCAACAATACAGTATATATTTACTTATACTAAGCTGGAAAGATGCTATTTTGTATTTGTAGCTGGCAAATATGTACAGCATTTCTCCATTTTTATATGAAATATATACTTAATTTTATATATATGTATAGTTAAAGTTTTAGCAGAAGTGTTTGGAAATATCAGCAAGAATAACTGATGGGAATTTAAATTGAAACTTAGAGTATAAGAATGACATATTTCACATATTTTCACATCTTAATTTATGTAATTCATAATACCAAATTAATTTATCATATTAATATCTAAGTATAAATTTAAAATAAAATGAACAAACCAATGTCTTGATTTGTAAAATGCCAGGAATTCTTTGAGAAAGAACTTGACCCGTGTTTCTCCAGTTGGATCAGATTTACACCAAGGTGCCTATGTGATTCACTGGAGTGCTTCTAAGGAAACCAGGAAGTGCATTCATTTGGAACTCTAATTGAAAACCACCCTCCATACAGGAATGTGGTGGGACTAAACTGCAAAGCTTGATTCTTGAATAGGCTCCAGGAGCAATATGTAGCCAACTGGAACCTTCTCTCAGTTACTCCTGTTACTTCCACCATCACCACATACAAGCATCTATGTGAAGAAGGAAGGAAAAATACCCCTATAATGTGGAATTCACTTCCAGTAATGAAAATAAAAAATCAGAAGATGTGAATAGCAACCAAGAGGCTACCAGTAGTGAGCAGTTTGAGGTCATCAGTAAGAATTCACACTACAGCAGCTTCATTTATTATCTCACAGCAAAAAACGTACGTTATTCAACTTATTGGCCAGACTCCTTACTTTCAGGAGTTCAGGTTCTTTTTCCCAGTTCATGTGGCAGTATTCAGTTTTCTTTAGCTGTAGGATTGAGGTGCCTGTTTTTTGCTGTCAGGTGTGGCCACTCTCAGCCTCTAAAGGACAGTGTACCTCCTACCCCAAGACCCTCTGACAGGTCTTTCACATCACGGCAGCTTACTTTTTCAAAGCAACAGGGAACATCTCCCCCTCAAGTCTGCTACAATGGAGTCTAATAAAAGCCACTGTAATAGGAGTGACTACCTCATCACCTTTGTCATTTTTTGTTGGTGAGAAGTCACATGTTCTAGATCACTCCAGGGATGAAGATTATACAGGGTGTGTCTCATTGGAGTCCACCTTATAGTGTGTCCACCACAAAAGTAACATCAAAAATGTCCAACAGAGAATAAAGAGGGTAGGGTCCGCAAGAACCTGTTTTAATTATAGGGAGACAACACCCCTAACCCCACAAAAACATACCTACACAGCCACCACTGGGACTCATAGCTGGAACATTACTTTTCATACTACAGTCTGGAGAGGTCTGGGTTCTATTCAGATGAAGTAAAAATAATCCTGGGATTCTTGGAAATGTTTGGGAGGGAGAATCCAAAGCAAGACTGAGATTTGAGGGGATAGTTGCTCACTTTTTGCTTTATATATTTAAATATTACTTGAATCTTTTCAATGAACATATGTTTTTATTTTTATATTAACAATTATCATATTTCATGTTTATGATATTTCAATATTTGTGAAATCATCTTTTACAGTTGTTAGCAGTCCCTTATTCTGAATCTAATGCTTTCTCCCCTTGAATATGAGTATGGTATATTTACCTTGCTACTCCAATGTTTACCCTATTCTCTTTTGAGATACATATCAAACTTTTGATACTACATAGAGCTGTTAATATCTCATTTTAGCTTCTAAACCTACATATTTTGAAAAATGAACCAACAGAGTGGTTAGAGACTTTAAGAACTTTAGAGGAAGTTTGATTTGCTTGTTTGTTTTAATCCAATGAAAGAAGATGCTGGTCAACAGATAAAAAAGACCATTAGTGATGTTTAATTGTATTCAAGCAAATTATAGCCTTAAATAAATGATGTTACTCTGTTGCTTAACTATTGTCTGTTTTTAATTGTAAGAATTTCTGTTAAATGATAAGAAAGAATTTATGTGTTATAACGACTGATATTTTCTATCCTACATTAATAATAATTTCAGCCAACACTTAAAAAATGTACTGTATAGACCAAGCACAATGCTAAGCACTTTACATAACCTATATAATCTTTTCCTTACAAAAATTTAATAAAATATGCTCACAGGCTTAAGTAAAGTATCCTGCATTACTGGGCTGGAAATGACAGAGCTCATCTCTAAACATAGATCTCTCTTATTTTTGCTCCAATTCTAAAATTTTTCCATGACTCACATTAATGTGCATTAAAAAATATGATAATTCCTATATTTTAGGAACTCTAAAATATTGTTTGGTCCGCAAATTTCTTAGATAGATCCCCTGGTATCACATGACACCAACCTCAGAAAACCAATATAATGAAAGGGCAGGCTTCAGTGAGATTCAAACTTGGTTATATCTATTTCATTATTAATTACTCTGCTTCATTGCCTATGTGATAAATCACCCTGTAAAAAAGAAGCTTCAACTCATAAAAAGCACATTACCAACACTATAATGTAATCACTTCCACTGAAGTAAAGGTGTTATTGACTTATCCTTTGGTGCTTTTTTCCCTGAATATTTCTTTAGGATCCAGGTTATATGGAAGAGTTATTATTACTGCTTTTGTGTTCTCTTGGTATTTTGCATGTTTGCCTCCAAACCTTTATTCATTTTTATACTATAATATTACACAAATAATTATAACCTATGTAGATTATTAGAACCCCAGAATTGGCATAAAATCATATCATCTAATTTTTTGTTTTTATTTTATAGACGAAAAGGAGAATAAGAGTGATAACATGATTTGAGAAATTAATGACCATAGGGAAAAAAAGATCGTTGGTATGCAATGCAAGGAGACGATATCCTTTAATAAGTTGACTGATTTCTGAATTTGAAAGATATGAGTTCAAGTCCCAGGTCCAACACTTGGCATTTGTGCAACCTGGAACAGATAACTTCACCACTTTTTATGGCCATGCCTCAGCTTGCTATCTCACTCACTTATAAAGGGTCTAGAGCAATGCTTTGCACATAGCAGGCACTCTATAACTAGTAACTACAGAAATACATTATTGAATTAATTACAGCTAGTGAAAGACAAATTGTGCTACATAGTATGCATTTGCCTCTCAGGTACCCTCAGATATCACCATTTTCCTGGTCATTATGACAGGATACCTTGTAGTAGCTTTAAATAACTTTCCTCTGTTGTGTTACACCCTGTTTACAAACATTCATCCACTCCTTTTCAAAATGCTTAATGAGGAATTACTATGTACCAGGTTTTTGTTTGTTTGTTTTTAGAATTTATGGATATAGATAAGGAAAAAATATTGGAACTTCATGCTACTTAACTCTTCTCTGTATCTAGGAGGTGGACTTTTATATATATAGCAACAGGTTCTCTTGTTCTCTGGTCTCTGGTTGGGTTGGCCAATGAGCAGTATCAGCACTTTATCATGGAGTGTAAAGAAATAAAATGAAGGTTTTTATTCTACTAGCATCCTCCTTACTGAACACCAAGTTAGTTCCACTTAGGCAACTGCTCCTTCCAGAGATCCCTGAGGGCCTGTGCGCGGTAACAAGACCCCACTGTGCTTTACCATCCCATAGTAGTTTCTATTAACCCTGCCCACAGCTTTCTATGATGCCTAATGTAACCTACCTGAGTGTGCCATCTGCTTTTCTGCTTAGATCCTGATGTATACTCTTCAAACCTACATGCACAGAGCTACATGCTGCTGAATGGGAAATACTAGGAATAGGAACATACTGCGTTTCCCTTTATATCCCCCAGGGCTTTGCACTTCTAAAACCTATGTGCTAAAATCAGCTGTATTAACCTGTGAATCTCATGGTTATCGTGCTAGTCTCCCTTCCTCATAGCCTTTCAATCACCAATAGCACCATTCTCCTAGTCCCTCAAAATGGAAATAGTATAGTTGCTTTTAATAACTTTCCCTGTTTCACTGCAATCATTTACCCACTTATTCATATATCTGGTTTCTCTTCAGATCGCATAAATCTTTCACCTTTTACCTACTTATTCTCAAAATGCTTAGTGAACAAATCGTTGTGCCCGGCACTTTTCTAGGTCCTTGGATATAGATAAGGACAAAACATGGAAGCTACATTCTGGAAGAAGAATAAACAAGTAAACAAATGCATGAACATGATAAAGCATGCTATATTACCAAGAAGGAAAAAATAGTGATGTGAATAAAATAATTGTATTAATTGCCAAAAAGAGATTTTTTTAAGACGATATGATAGAGAATAAAATGTTGGGAGTGGTGTGGGTACTTCAGATAGAATTGTTAGGGAAGGTGACTCTAAAGAGATAACATCTGAACTGACAACTAAAGGATGAGGCAGAGCCTGCTATGCAACAAAATAAAACAGTGGGAATAGGTTTGGAATGTTCCAGAACATTAAAGAAGGCAGAATGGATAGAGTATAATGAGTTGTAGAATTACATGGACCAGATAATGTTGGACTTTGCACTCCACAGTAAGGAATTCGGATTTTATTGTTAGTATAACAAGTCCCAGATATGTTTACACTAAAGATTAATAATAATTCAATTAAGTGTTTTAAAAGGTTCTCTCTGGCTGTTTAGTGAAGATGAGCTGGGAGCAGCCAAGGGTAAAAGCAGGGAAAACAGCAAGTATTGCTGGAGACCAGGTATTGCTGGAGACAGAAAGCAGTGAAGAGATTAAGGATCTACTGTGGGATTAATTATGTGGGATAAAGAAAAGGATAATACCTGGAATTTATGCCATTGTAATTAACCTAGTTATTAATAACAGGAAAGGAGCAAAGGGAAGGCTTAATAGTACAGGCATGTCATTGGTGCAGCTTTGCCAGGAAGCTGCAGCGTTACACTCCCCAGGGAGGCGGGGTCCATTCCCACAGATCAGATCCATTGGGGGAGGGACTAAGCAAAGAGGAGATAGACACATTCCCAATAAAGTTGGGGGGTGGGGTGACTAATAAAGGTGTTTGCTGTCAGTCACACCTGAGAACACAGGTCATTGGCCAGAATGGGTGTGGCCACTGCAAACTGGAAGATTTGAGATATTTAATCCCCTAAACAAAGGAATTCACTCTCTTGGCTCTTGGTGCTCTTGGTTCCTGTTGGTTGACTCCTGGCTTGCGGGGCTCTCATGCTCCTGCTTCCCTTCATTTGTCCACATGGCCCACGGCCACGTGGACTCCACACACAGTGGACTAATGGACTACATCTACCTGATGCTGAAATGAACCCAGCTGCAACGTGGAATGGAAACTCTGGACACTGGCTTTGATTTTAGCTCTACTGAAACCCCAGCTACACCCTTCCCAGGACTAGATTAAGGGAAATGGGACTTTAGAAACCCAGGATATAATTCCATGCAAATAAATATCACTCATCCTCCCGTGCAAGTCTTGTAAAATTATTTTTCTGCAGATATCGTAATGACTCCACCCCCAGCACTCAGTGGGGAAAGGGATACCCCACTTCCACTGATAACAGAATGACTCCTAGGATTCACTTTCAACAATCATGAGAGTGTTCCTACCATTAATAAATGGGAAACACTAGGTATTGCATTGCCTTGTTCTGTACATTCTATTTTTGAAACATTTCTGACATGCAACCACACCACAAGCCATTTCTCAGCAATCCCTCTAATTCAAGTGAGTTCCTTAGGACTTTTGCACTTTTGCAATGCTTTCCCAAATATTCTCACACAAAATATTTAACACACAGTTAAAGACCTTATATTGCTGAAGTAGAGTTCCAAAAGCTCCTGCTGCCTCCCCTCCAAAAACAAAACAAAACCTGCACAGAATCCCTCTTGGCCAAGCAAGAACAGGGCTCCAAGGACTGACAATTTTGGTTTCTAAAACTTGACCCTATATTCTAGCCTTATAATATATTCACCTATTTCTCTTCTTCATGCACTACAACACTTAAGAATTGGAAGTTCTCCATATTCTGCATGTATTTTCCTATATCTACTTTTTTGTGTCTGAATAGAATGGATTTCCCATTATTATGTAATTGAGTCCTTTTTCTTATCCATGGCTCAATGCAAATTCTATTTCTTCTATCCATATCTCCTTTTATTCACAAATGGGAAAAAAAAAATTCCCCTCTCCTCTGAAGAGCCATAACACTTGATTTGTCCCTTGTCATGCCCCTTAACTTCTTCCCAGCTCCCACCTCCTAGTACCCCTTTGCCCATGACCCAGCACATCCTTACCCTTGAGTTTCTTGCTTCCTTCGTTTCCTACCCTAAGTCAGAAAAACTAAAGATTCCCTTATTTATTATGCAGAAGAGTTTAGCTTTTCATCCATAGCTCAGATCCAGAACCTCACTCATACTTAATGCCTCTGATGAAACAAAATTCACACCTTTTACTTACATAGAGAAACTGACAGTTTTAAATCTTTAGACTCTCTTCTTTCTCTGTCACCAGTTTTTAAAAATTTAAAGAAAGAATAAAGAGGTTTATTTAACCCTTGATTTAAGTCATGAAAAAAAAAAAGTACTCTCTCTCTCTCTCTCTCTCTCTCTCTCTAACACACACACACACACACACACACACACACACACACACTCACCCCTGGCAGAAATGGTTATTCAGATTTTACATTTAAAAACATTATTTTTAAATTAATGAAGTTTGGGTCTTCCAAAATTATGGACATGCATATTGCTAACTCACCTATAATAAAACACCTTATAAAATAATATAGGTGATCCTACAATTGGAGTAAAAATAAGTAAATTTAGGAAATTTTTATGCATATACTTATTTTTTTGGTCATTTATTCTAACAAATGTCTATTAAGTATTTACTATATAGGGGTCTTTGTGCCTGGCATTAGGACTAGAACAGTGACCCAGACAGTGTGACACTGTCCTAGAACTTGTAGTCTGGCACAGAGGACATTACAGGAACAAGTTATTACAGTTTCCTGGTGGTGAAAAGGTAGAATAACACTGGCACACACAGATACAGAATTAATTTGTTGTGGAGGAAGTGCTCTATATTTTGAGAGCTACAGAATAATTAAAAACCAGTGAGGCTATGTTAATCCAAACCTGTCACATATTAAATGATGAATTTCTAGATAATTTCAAGAGGTTCTAAATAACTGAATTTTATGTTCTACACGTCATTTTATTCATTTTATTTAACATTTTAATTAAATAATTAAGGTATTTTTATGGTTATGTTCTTTTAGTTATAAGCAATTCTGACTTTATAGTCTAGTGATGGAAAATATCCTTTAAAATATATTCAATTTTGTTCTTTAAATTTAAGTAAAATCAAAGGTGATTAACTAAATACTACTATAGGTGGTATATAGCTATCAGAAAATGATTAATGTCATATGTAATGGTTTGGAAACATTAATAAACATTTTAAAAAGATGTATATATAGATGAATATAATTCAGAACTTCAGCTTTCTCTGAAGATGCCAAAATTATTTAAGTTTGAATCTCAAAATAATTTAATATTTTACAGTTAAATATCCATGTACTCTAACCCCACAATGAAAAGTTACTATTTTTATGCTAAACAATGAATTGTATTTTGAAGACATTAAGAAATGGGGGGGATCTGTTACATCTCCCTATATATTTACCTCACTTAGTACTCACCATTTAAATAGATCCAACTTTCTGTAGATACATTTCCCATTAGCATGATTAACTTACATTTCTTGTAAGGCAATTTTTGCCAGTAATAAATTCTGGAGTTTTGGCGTTTTGTTTTTCTTAACGTGAAAACATTTATTTCACTTTCATTTTTTAAAATATCTTT